>JAWNOE010000189.1:0-2940070 GCA_035046095.1 Drosophila pseudotakahashii | reverse complement strand
TCATTGGTAGCTGGGTTTATTTATTAAAATTATTTTATTTTAATTTCGAAAATGTATCCTTCATTTAATCGATCTAAGCACGCCATTCGCAGAAATTAGTTCATTAATTTTGAAAGTATATTTGAATTATTTTATTATTAGGAAAAATCCGTTATCAACGTGTGTAAATAAATAAATCTATTATTATAGCTCCTACATATCATTTTCAAATATTATTTTTTAGAGTGGACTCTCCGCCCCTCGTCACTCCGGTCCACCCTGCATTGTTCGGCTTGCATGTTGATTACACTTACTCCTGCTAACATGCGCCCTGTCTCACACAAGCTGGCGAACTATGCGCTTTCAAGCACTTAAGAACAGAGCAGAGTTGCAGCGAAGATTGGTGGTGGGAGGGGGTTGGAAAGGTGAGGCACGGGCTGGCTGGCTGGGGCTGAAGGAAAACCGTGCAGGGGCCTTGAGCGAAGCGTGGAAATGGCAATGCAATTTGTCCCGTGTAGTCTCGTGTCCTTCGGCTGCAGTTGCCTGCACTCGAGTCCTTATCTTATGGGATTACATTAAAATGTCTTCGGGACGCTCGGTGAAGAATCTGAATTGGTGGGCGAGGGTGGTGCATGTTCCTCGTCAATCTTCATTTCGGCCCCACAACTGTTTGCCGACAACACCGCAGCTTGTATTTCAATTCGAGCAATGGCCATCTGGGATTAGAGTTGCCAATGCTGCCCAAGCTAGCAGTTGGCATATTAAGTATACGTTGGAAAAGGTTCCATCAATCTGGATCGAGTTACTCAAAAACTCTACTTACTTTTCGAAAATAAATTATGATTTTTAAATAAAACGATAGAAATCGAATTTACCAAGACAAAGCTGATGGGTTTCCATTAAATATATTATTTTAATAACAAATTAATTTATATATAATACAAAAATTAAAAAACAAATTCTTACTAAATTATACTAAAATATCTTCAACATGAAATCCGTTGTAGTTCCTAACTTACTTCGGCGGTACGGGCCTCTCCATCCCCACAAAAACACGCCAGTTCAATATTACCTGCTCCAGAATTGGACATTCAACTCCTAATTGGATAGTTACCCCCACACAGCGGACATAATTACTTTGGTGGAGCAGCAAAGGTTGCCTGCAACTAATGTCAACCGAAATGAGGCGAACTCGAGGAGGAAATGAAAGTAAAAACGCTTTCGATTAGCTCTCATTTGGAGGGCCCTCATAAAGGTGCACCCATGTATGTATGCGATGGCTTCGTTTTGGGCAATTAAATGCAAAGAAGGCCGGGCCGCAGCCCAAAAAAAGGTGTCACTCGAGTGCTTCGGGTCATTTCGCTGCCACAATGGACACTCTTCTTTTTGGGCGGAAAGAGGGGCTACGGGCGACGCAGGGAATGCCAAATTGGATCAGGCTAATGCTCGGCAACTGTCATGTGCAGTTAGACAAACATAGCATAAAATACACAAAGCTACACTGGGAAAAAAAAATTAAATTCATGATCTATGTTTCAGGAAAACGATTTTTTTTTTAGAAACTAAAATTATATAAAGTAAAACAAAACTCTCCTGAGAATAGAATAGAGTTCTCAAGAATACAATGAATTCTAAATTAGTAAGGTTATATTATTATTTTAAAAGGAGAAGTTAAACAATATAAATTGTTTTAAAGAAATAACCCGACTTTGTTTTCAGTGTAATCACCCACATACTGGCTATGACACTTGACGCTAAAAGTTAACGCACGCGACGCCATTAGGCGCAACTTGGCCTGCACCGGCAAAACACCTATGTAACCTCTCTGCCCCGCCCCCTTTTCACTCACCGCCCCTTCCCCTTTCCCTTTCCAATTCCATTTCCATCAGGCGAGCAATACGACAACAACAGCAATGAAAGCAAACCGAAAGAGCCAAACAACTTTGAACATTTTCGACAAACATGTCACACATTCATATGCGCAACGCACCGCCCCCGCCCTCTGGTTATAGAAATAAGGGGCGCGGCACAGTGGGTACTACAAAGTAAACGAAAAAAAATGTAATTTAACAGCATTACAATTTTTTAAGGTTTTTGAATAAGTTTTATTTATATTTATAATGGTCTACAATTTATTTTTTATTTCAGTTATATTTTTAGAGGCAAGTAAATTTCTTATGGTATTTTAAAACATTAGATTGATCTTTTTTAAAGTTTTGAAGTTTTAAAGTTTTTTTTAATCAATGCCAACCATTTGTTTCTTTATTTTTCCCAAATTTCTGAAGCTGAAAGAAACTTGGTAATTTTCCGTTCTGTTTTTTGCTTTTGGCACATTTCGTGGTGCTTGCCCCACTGCCTGGGCACTTGACACCACCGCAGCACATGAGCGTGAGCACTATTCGACCTGACAACAAGCTATCGCTATCGTTTCTGGCCAGTAGATTCACTGAAAAACTTTTTAAGTATAATTCTTACAATTTATGAAAAAAACTGCAGTAAAATTATTTTCGGCATCATTAAATATCCTGTAAGGAATTTTTAGTTTTAATCCTAAACTAATGAATGATCTACAATATTTATCATTAAATTTTTAAGTAGATTTTAAATAAATATCCCAAAAGATTCTTAAAGTGATTTGGAATATTTTAATAGCGGATATATTTATGGTACTTTTTTTAAAAATATTTCGGGAATCGATGGAGCTTTAAAGCTCCTAATGATCGGGTTCCATTATAGTAATGGGGTATAGTAATTATTTCTCAGTGTACCTCTTATTTCTCGGCTGTGTCGCCACAACATCGATCGAAATCGAATCACACAGCCGTGTGGTTGTTGTTGGTCGGGGGCCCTTCAATCAGCTGTCAAATGAAAATGTCAAAATATCAAAAGTGAAAAAGGCAAAGTAAACTTAGGCCCGGGGTCTCGAGCCCGAGCCCATTATTGTGTGTCTTCCTCTGCTTCTATGCTGCCAGCCTTTTAAGAGGTCTCCTGTTCTCGTCTTGTTGTTTTTGAGTGTCCATATGTGCGCTTGTGTATGTATTTTTTGTTTTGAGTGTTTGGCATCGGTTGGTCCGCCGATTCGTTAGTTTCGTTAGTTTGTCATGCAATCAGTCAGTCATCCACTCGGCGCGTCATTCCGTCAAATCGTCAGTTTGTCAGTCGCCTCAAAGTGGCCCTAAAATGGCCTACTACAGTGGAAACTGAGTTGGGAAGTTTAGCTATGGTCCAACATATATTGTAAATATTATAAATTATAACAAATAATAAAATAAAAAAAATCTATACCATTTCATATTATCCTTAAGACGGAATATTTTATTAATTTTATAGAAAAATATATATTATTAATTTTTATTTATAAAATATATTATTAATTTTTATTTATAAAATTTCAAGCCACAATATTGGAAATACCAAATGATAATCTTTAAAAATAAAATAGTAGGTTACCCGTTGATTTTATCTGGTTTCACTGTATGTACAAAAGGCAAGCCAATACCTCAAAATGTATGCAGGCCGTAAAAAGAAAAATCAACAGATAGAAACAACAGACATTTCGTGCCTACATATACTCGGGACGGGACTTTGTGTGCCTCAAATGTATGTATACTTGAGGCTGATACCTTCGCACTGGGGGAACAAGTTGACGGGTCTCTGTGGCGCAAGGTGTTTGCCATTACACGGCTAGATAAACACATTCGAACTATTCCAGTCATCAAACTGGGAACTATGCTCACAAGAACACAAAGGCATAAAGGCGTTCACCAAACCCTCGCATCCTAATTGGGTTTTACGATTCTCCAACAAAACGCCACTGGGGACACTTTAATAACTGATTTTGGGCGCAGAAATTATATGAGATACCGCTATATCCTCACAAAAACCAATATTAGGGTGTGTTTTATACGTATTCTGTTCGATTTTTTAGTGTATAAATCCAGAAGATTATTTCTATTGCTACAAAATCAAACGCATGTACTATATAGGGATTAGAAAATCTTTTCATCGCAGTGCCAATTATAAGTTTAACAAAGATGTGAAAATCCTGGATGATGAACGACCCGGCCATCGGTGAAAACATGACCGTGACAATAATCGCATTTCGGGCGGCTTCCTTATAATTCGGCACACCTTGGCACCAACCGTCGCAAATCAATAGAGCTGAAGAAACTCACGGGCCCAATGACAAACGGCCATAAAAGAGCCTATCCGATACGAGATTGTGGGGCTGGTGTGCTGGACACCATTTATGGGCTGCCCCATTGTACTATCAATATTTGTGGCTCCTCTTCGGTTTATTATTTCTGGCTTTGTGCATGGCATTACCTCCGCTTTACATATTCGGCGTGTGGGTGTTGCGCTGCTCGTGCTCTTAACGGGTTTCGGTTTCTCTGGCTTTAACGGTTACGGCCGCTCTTTTACGACCCGTTTTATTGCTATTATTAATGCCCGAATCTTCCATTTTTGGGCGGTGCGATCTTTTGTCTGTGCTGGCGTTACCTTCAACTCGACTCGAATGTGAAGTAATAATCGACAGCGACTTGAATAGTATCAGCAATTCGTATCTCCGAGTGGCTAACACCCCACAGATACACAGATTTATAATCGTATCTTTTACACATTAAACTGGGTTCGATTAGGAAAAAGAAAACTCTTTAAGATCGAAACCAGTTTATGAGGGAAGCTTTTGTGGTCACAAAAAAGTATTGTCAAAAATCTTCATTAACTCCATTTGTAATATTTGAATAAATTTCACTTTCCCACTTTATTCTAGTCATCTGAAACTCTCAAATTATACATCCCATAAAAACCAACATTTGCTGCAAACGAGCTTCATCCCAATCCCAACTCAAGTAATATTTCAATCAAATTCGCGTCGCCGCTCCAAATTACAACATAATTTTCAGATCTTTTTGCCTTTTACAATTTCCGCATTACAAATTAATTTCTACGACCCTCCCCCCGCACTCCACCCCCTCTAGTCCACGAAAAAATGCCACCCAATAAACGCTGGAATATTAAAAAATTGAAATCTGTTTAATGTGTTTACTCGACCAGCGCAGGGGAAAATTTCATTAAAAGGGAAAGCCCGGCCAGAGGATGCGAAATAGGATGTCGAAGTGGGCGGAACGGGGCGGGGCGGTTTGGGTCGGGTCGGGGGCCAGTCGGATGGGAAATTGTGGCGACTCATGGCGCAATCGTCAATTATGGCCAACAAGGAAAGCGGAAAAAATATTGTGTTCGATAATCAAACCGAAAATGTGCACAGCTTGAGTCAAAATAACGAAAGGGGGATGGGATCAACGAAAAAAAAGCGGCCGAAAACAGGGCAACAAAAGGCGCAGAAAGCGTAGGAAAATCGGCGAGGGGCAGGACTTTTGAGCAGCAGGATATGCGTACACTCGGCTTTCCCCTTTTAATACTCAGCATTACAAAATGGAAGGGTATATGGCTCTACTGAAAAAACAGAAATACAGAATAATACAAAAGGTTTTCGAAAGAGTTACATTTTATATAAGTAATGCCAGCTTCTTAAAAATATTTATAGACCCTCAAAAAACTTTATCATTTTGAAAAAAAGTTCAACAATATTGATCGAAAAATGTATAGGTATATCATATTGAAAATAAGAATTTTTAGAAAGATCTTTTTGGTATTTTACATTTTTTCAAGCCTGACGAGAGTTAAAGGTATACCTTAGTCGAATCACAGGACCCTATAGTTTTTTCGGTCCTTTCTCCCATTTTTTGTCCTTTTTTTTTTTGGCAATTTGCCACCCGCCGCACGCGTCGACGGCGACGTTGACTCAGTCGCTGGCAGGCCCATAATTAAATTACACATATTTTAGTTGGGTGCGTGTGTGCATGTGTGTGCAGGCCTGCTGACTTGCTTTTTCCATTGTACGTCCTATTTGCCGTTCAGGACTTCAGGACCGCCCCCTCCCCCTGCCCACGACCCTTTGGGCATGCCTTAGACATCCGGAGAAACCGAAAACTTGGCCGTGAGTGTGAAATTAAATATTGCTCTGCGCAATGTTGTGAAAGTAAAGTATGTAATCACTAAAATGTTGCCAAAGTTATTTTAGTAATTACAATTTATATGAAAAGAAAACAAATTTTAGGATTCCATAATTTCTACAATTCAAAAAGATTTGGTTCATGAATTTTATAAACTTTTATTCATTGCCTGATGGTCTAAATAAAATTCGCTTTGTCTTCGCTTTAACTCATCCTAGGAATAAAAATATCTAGAACATTATTATTGTTTTTAAATTTGAATTATATTTGATTAAAATATTTTCATTTTAAGTAAAGCTGCTTAAACTTAAAGATTTTGTTATAAATCATCATTCTTTCAATTTAATTTCATTACTATTTAATGAATGTTGAGTCCGACGTTCGTCCAGTCTTAAGTGGACCTACAGTAATCTCTCCAAATGGGCGATCCAATGGGTTAAGGACAGCTGCCGACTGCGAAATGAGATGATATCGAATCGCTGATGGCTCACTCGACCGCAGCTGGAAATGGAAGTAGAAATGTGACCTTGAATACGCCGTATATACCGCACATACACATGGACAGGAGCGGCAGGACTCGGATTACGAATGCGCTGCGCGTGACTTCCAGTTAAGTCCTAATTATGTCAGTAACTCATACGAGATTGCAGAGGATTTCTGGGAGGATGGCCTGGGGTTGGGGAACTGCTGCGTGCCTGACACGTTCCCCGCACGGCGGTGACGCAATTTCCAAAAGATTTGCAACCGAAGTACACAAAGGTGGTCCGATGTCCTTCGGTGCAGGAAGTGCTATACGCTTTATAGCATATAGCATATAGCGCTATATGCCGTCGGGGGTTGATGCGCCACCCAGCCGAAGCCAACTGAAAATATCTGAAAACAACTGCGGCAGCCGGCTCTCGTCACTCACTCGCTGCCCAAAACAGATTTTACACTGAGACAAAAGTTAAATATTTAGAATAGGTGGCATATGTATTCCTATTTAAGGGTAGGTTCAATCAAGTTTTGCTTAAATTCTTATTAGAATAATAACATAAATTATGATTCTCTATATTGTTCATTATTTGTTCATTCAATTATAAAATTAAATCAAAAAGAGACATTTTTATAACCCTTGTTGATATTGATAAAAATTTTATTTTTTTCTTTTTTGTCCATTTTTTTTTTTTTTATATTTAAAATGTTACGAAATAATTTAAATAATTTTAAACACTTAGTAAAAGTCGAATACAAAAATGTAGTAAATTTGTTTAATATTAATGGGAAACAAAACGTTTTTTTTAATATTAAATATTTTGTTTTTAAATACCAATGCAAATATTTAAGGAATCATTTCTTCTCTAAATATTTCTCTCTGTGCAGCTATTATAATGATGCGATTCCAGCGGGCGTCGGTGGGCGAACAACCCCCGTATGAGCTGGGCCTTCACTCATTCATTCATTCATCCATTGTGGCATTCAGTCAGTGAGTCAGTGGGAACCCGGCCAGCCCACTCACCCAGTTATGAGTGTCCTATGCCTTTCGTCCTATCGTCCTTTCGTCCTGCTTAGCAACAAGCGAAAAATTCCACTTCGTGCCATAGGTAAAACGTAGTGGAGTGAAATAAAATAAAATTGGTGGTGCGTCCGATGCTCTGATCCCGAGATGCATCCCCCAAAATCGACAGTGTTTCAACCCCCGATTCGATAATTCACAGCGGTTGCAAATGCCGTGGAAAATTCCACGCGTCCTTAAATAAATACACATGTACATAATGGGTAACCTTCAAATGCGCACATAGGTAAATTGTAAATAGGTAAATGTTGAAAAATTTACGTTTTTATATGGTTTGTTGCACAAGAATCTATAATCTATAATTTGACTTGGAATTAAAATCCTTGATTTTCGATCCTAGATCGTTGTCGCAACATAAATAAATACAAAGTTATTGCTATGAGTAACTAACGTTAGTTAATTTCTGTATGAATATAATTCGAATAGTCCATAAAAGAGTGTAAATTTAAGTTTTTCCGCTACTTAATAAAGTTTTTTTATATCACATCTAATGAGACAGTTTCTGTTCAAGAAATAATCCTCTTCGTTACAATTAAAGTGAAACTCTCAAGGGGCGTTCACTTGGAAGAAGCTTTAAAACTCGGAAGTGATTCACCTGCGAGTGTCCTTCGCATCTCAGACTGATTACGAAACCAGGACGGTGGCAGCGTCTCCACTCGAGTACTTTCTGTTACCATAATCATCTTAATAATTTCACAACTCATGTCTTTATTACATTTTTCTCTTCCTCTCCCTCGTTTTCCGGCACCGCCAGCGCCACCGCAATATAATTTCGCAGCTCTCGAAGGAATTTTTTAATTTCAACAGAGCAAAGTATCTTATGGCAAGAAAGCGGGGACTTGGCACAAAAATGAGGAAAAGGAGAGGGAAATTGTATCTTCATGCGTGTGCCCCACGACGCATTTTCATTCCCTAAGTAGACGCATTTTGTCAAATATTTTCCATCTCGCGTCTCCTCGCCACGTAGTAATTTAACCCCTCAGTGCTTTTGGTGAAGAACTTTGCCGTCATAAAGAAGGAACCCTTCGCATCGCAGCAGGTGACCATCAGCCATTGATGGTGAAAGAGCAGCTTAGCTAATTTCGAGGAGGACCTTCAATCAGGCGTTAAGATCGAAGCCCTCGGGGCGGTACCAAGTAATATCCCCTAATCCTTGCAGGGCAACAAATCAAGTCCCTGGTAATCTGTTGGGGGTACACCTTGATTGAAGTCTTTTCTCTAAGACCTTTGTAACGGCGAAGGATCTTAGCCGTCTTGGTTTCGGTTCATTCGGCATTCACTGAAGGAAGGAAAACTTTGATGGAACACATTTTTCTTTAAGATTTATGAAAGGGAAGAAAACCTTTTCAATTCGTACTTATAAAGGGACCCATACAAAATATAAGTAATAATTAAATTATTGTGGAAAAAAGTATAATGATATATTTTACTTAGAAATATAAGTGATTGATAAGTATTTTAAAAATTTCCAACATTAATTTAACTATTTCTAACATATTTGCCTCGTCATGCCCATTTGTATTTTATGTTTTCTAGTTATTCCGTGCGATATATCATTCAATCTATTCTAAAATACTTGTCGTCGTGCTTGGTAAACTTAAGATATTCGAATGTTTAACTTCCCCATACAAAATAATTTCCAACATATTTTCTCTGTCACATTTATTTGTGTCCTAAGTATTATAGACAAAAATGGAACGATCTTCCCCTAAAACGATTTTCGTTGCCTGCTGCGCCTAAGACTTAAATATAGAACGGCCTTCCCACCGAACTGGGAACAGGTTCCGTGGTGCACCCACACACATGTTTACAGGCCAAACTAATTTTAGGTCCCATGCCATCCGACGGAAACATTTGAAGGTCTCCATCTCCATCCTTCATCCAGTGCAGCTGCATGAAATCTTTAATTGGACGGCGTTGAGACCGATTGCCTCAAATTAGAGTCCGTTCTCAGAGGGGAAGCCGAAAAGGGTTGAATGGGATCCAGCCTCGATTCCCACGCACCTCCAAGTCCAGAGTCGGTGGATGAACAAAAATGTGCCACTAAAAATGGTTTGGCGAAGATATTTGTACAACAATTGGACAGTCTCCTTTTGTTCGCATTTGTAAACTGAAAACTGCATTAACCGTTAAAGTGTGACTGGTTTTTGGTTACATTTCTGTGAGTCGCACGATCTATTAAAGATATTGTGGAAAAAAAGAATCTTTATCAATCCACTTTGTTTATATTTTTCCAATGGGCTGAACAAAAAATCCTTAGATATGAATCAGTGACGGAGTTTTGTTGTGGGGGGGACATCAGAACAATTGTTTTGTTGCACACTTTTTGAATACCAAAATTGGTTTTATTTTTCACCCGAGTGGGGGGAGTAGCATGAATATCAAAATAAAAGTGTAGTAGAATATTAATATTTTAATTGTAATTTTTGTGCGGCTTTAGTAATTAGTAATTAGTAATTTAAGAAAATAAAACTATCAAAACAGTACACATTTTTAGAATTTTATTGAAGCAAATAATACCAAGAATATGAGTCATATTTGATATTGATCTTTGCCAGATTAAATTGCTCTCAAATGGAATTTTTTCTCGGAGGTAAAGGGTATTCCCAGCTTCGCTCATCGAAGCGAGCGTTTCTGTTTTTGTGTAGAAATCTCTTCAACGTGTGCCGCAGCTACTTAGATTCGTGGAGATAGATTGCTGATCGCTGATAACCCGCCTGGCAAATGACAACAGCCGGCAGTTTTTGTCGATCTGCGAGCGAGCGAGTAGTGCCCAAATCAATGCATGCGAGTCAAGTGCCCGTCGGAGGTCCGTCGATAGCCGCAGGGCCCTCTTCCTACATGCCCTGCGTGACCTTTGCCCCCAGTCAAGTTGAAGCCACACTAGGTGAGCAGCAGATCGGACCGCTGGTTGCCGAGCGGACCGCCAGGCAGCGCTTCTTCTACGGAATCGAGGTGACGTCCAGCGGAGCGAATGGCAGGCCGACCTGCCTGGACTTCAACCAATTCCTGCCGCTCCTGCCGACCTTCGTGAGCGTCGTCTGGCTGGGCCAGCGCTACTGGGACGTGGAGCCGGTGGGCGAAGTGGAGAGCCTCCAGCTGGCCCACCACCTGGCCACCCACATTCCCGTGCTGCCCCACCTGTCCGCCTATCGACTGGAAAGCGAGCGACTGGATCAGTTCCTGGCCCTCAACTTCAGAAGTCTTCTGGCCGTTCGGGGCGATCAGGTTCACGAGGGCCAGCATTTCCGGATCAGCCTGCCCATGGTCGAGCAATCACGGCGGCAGAGAGGTGGTAAGTTAGCCACTGCGGTTATCTATTTTTGATAAAGTGTTTTTGATTATCCAACAAACTCAGAGATATTTTTGTTTGTATGTATGAAAGTCGTTTGTACACTCAGATTATAGTCAACAACAAATTAGTAATTTTAATAGGCGCCTCTAAAATTGAGAAGAACAACGTGCTCTGGAATATCTCGGTGGCACGTTGCAAAATTCAAATTATTTAAACTTTTTAATTTATTTGGGTTTTTTTTTTAAGTTTTCAGACTAATAAATTATATTTGCATATTTAGGCATATAAATTTGGCAAAAAAATTAGTAAAATAAATTTCGACAATTTGTACAAAAATAAAAACCATCTTAATTTTTTTCAAATTAAAAAATATTTTAAAAAATTTTTAGATTGTAAAAAAAAAAATTTTATTTTGTTTATGTTTTTCTGTACAGAAACAATTTCAATCTGCGTGCCTGGATACCCAGAGGGATACACTAGCCTAGGCGACTTTCCTCAGAACTCAACTAGGAACATGGAGTACTTGAAGGCCAAGGTGCTAGTGTGAAAAATCTAACAATCCATAAATATCTAGTTTGTATAACTATTTCCTATAGATTGATGCTGGAGCGGATTGTATTATTACCCAGATATGCTACCGACCCGAGGTCATAGTGCAGTTTGTGAAGGATTGTCGGGAAGCCGGGATCACAACACCCATTGTGGTGGGACTGATGACCCACGAATCCTTTCGCAGCTACTCGCGGATGGAGCAAATTACCGGTGTCTACCTTCCAAGCGATCTGAGCGAAGAGCTCGTCCAGCTGCAGAGTCCCCAAGAGGGGGATAGCAAACCTGACCAGGATCTGACTAAAGAATTCTTCCTTCGCCTGACAGTCCGAATCGTTCGTCATGTTCTGGACGCCGATGTGGGCGTTTGGGGCTTCCACTTCTTTACACTCAACCGCTTTAGGCCTGTTCAAGCTGTGCTAAAGGAACTTCGAGAGCTTCAACTGTTGAAGGATCCTGATCAGACCTAAAAAATAAAACTCTTTTATCCTTTAATTCTTCATTTATTTTTATGAATTCGTTTTTATTCGTATGTGGTCCAGAATTCTCGATTTTTGATTAGACAGCACCAGTGGGTGGTGGCTTTTTCAGGAACCCTGTGGCTTCCAGCTCCAAAAAGCAACCCCTTTTCCTTGACCATCGATGGGCTGCAGCGGAACAATGGCCAATGATGTGACTGACATGCCTAATGACCGGCGTTCGAGGTCTGCAGCTGGCCAAAAGCGGAGTGTGATGAATGGATGCGGAAACCCTTCCCTTTGCATATGCGAAATTTAGCAGCTCCGGTGCGTCATCAACGTCAGTCAATGTGACAGGCGCTTCGAATCGCGTAGATATTTGTTGATGGCTCTCATCCGGAATAATAGAACTGTTGCGTCATCGCACCTTCCTTCGGGACTTGACATCGCAGGGTTGACGCCCCTCCACCTCCCCCTCCCCACCGATCCCTCGCAAAGACGCACTGAAAGGTCCTTTGACAAAAACAGCATTTGACATTTGTAACTTGCGGTTGATCGGCCATGGAGAAGGGATAAGTGCCGGCTTCCACACATGGAGAAATAAAAGGATACTATTCTTAAAAAGTCTGTCATAATGGTATACGCTACATACCAAAAAGGAATATAACGGCAAAACACCAATCATTGGTAAAGAAAGCGAACATTGTATTATTGTACATATTTATAAATGGTGAAGAAATATTATTATTTAAATAAATATAAAAAAAGTAATCAATAGTTTATCATATTAATCTTAATTCTTTTTTACAAGAAAATATGGTAAATAGCTTATGCTAAGAAATAAATAGTAAAATAAACTATTAAGATTTATTATACCTTTGTACAAAATGTAATCATTAAAATATTTAATTTGTAATAATAATATTTAAATATTTTTATGTTTGTGCTCATTTCAGTCATTCAACTACTTCAAATATTTATCTATAAATCGATGCTCTAGCTGACTTATTTCTCTGAGTGCACTTCCAAGGGGTTGACTTTCACCAGAGCCCCCAGATGACACAGATGGAATCGGGGCTAAAAGGTTTCGCTGCCACCGCTTCAAATCCGACGCCTGCTTCTTATTTTCGCTTATTTTCGCAGCTGTCGCCTGGGCCTGAAAAATGATTTGCGAATGCGAATTTCCTTCCTTTTCTTCCGGCTTTTGCTTGAGTTTGTTGACGCCCGGAGGTCGGGGTGGTTTGCAACTCCGCTTTGCAATTATTTATCGGCAATTAAGCCAAACAAATGACGCCGTTAGAATGGACAATGCGCACATTGCGCATACGCCATGTCTGTCAGTCAACATAACTCTTGGGATTTTCGGTTCGTTTTTGTCGGCTTTGTGTGTGACTTCAAGTTTAAATTGTGCAAGTGCTTTAAAAATTCAAAAAAATTACTTAAAGCTATTTCTTAAAAAGTTACTAAAGCCAAATGAAAAATTGGGGTTATATTGGAAAATGTTTTTGGTTAAAACTCTTACATTTCTTTTACTTTTTCTCCATTTATTTTAACACAGAGAGAAATAAACATAACTATTTTATTGCCCCTCATTTATTTTAACATTTACCTACATTTATATGCTTAAATACTGTAATTGGCGCTTAAAAGTGACCCACTGGCTGCCGCAGATACAAACGTATCTGGGGAATACGTTCGAATGGATCGGAGAAATGCAATTTGTGCGGCTCATTTGTTTGCCTTTTCTTGGCCCCCTTTTGTTTAGCTGTTTCTTGATTTGCCATGCGTCGTTTAATTTTATTTCAAAACAAATAAGCGGAAAATGGGGAAATCTACGATAAATAAAACCAAACAGCGAGCCTATAAATCGCTGTATGTTTGCAGCCAAAGACAAGCGAAAGATCAGCAGAGGCTATACAAAAAGTTTGCCAGCGATGAAAACCAGAAAAAGTTGAGAATGAGTGCTTCGACTATAAGATACCCAATACTCAGAAAATGGTTTTGTTAACATGTCTTATATTTCTGTTTAGTAACTTTCTTAAGATTGGTTCGTTTTGAAATTTTTCGAGTATTTGACTCAGAATTTTCAAAATGCATTTGGTTCAAAGCATCTTTTTAAAGATGGTAAAAGATTTTTCTTCTTTTAGATTGAAAAATATACCCCTTAAAAAAGTTCAAAAGAGAGAGATTTTAAAACGCGAGAGTCACGTTCACGTTTCTCTGCCGCAGTCGCAGTCGGCAGAGGCAGCGATCAGCTGGCAGATCACAGTACATTTCTGTTAATTTTTTCACAGCTGTTCTCCCTCTCTTTTTCTTTCTCTTATTTCAGAAATAATATCGTATTCAAAACTCAAGAGAGATTGAAATATTTAAAGAGAGACCTGAGTAAAAACGGATCGAAAGTTATTCAAATTAAAAGAAATGAGTGAAAGACACTCAAGAGCAGAGATCATATACATATATAGCGTAAAATTATTTAGTAAATACACATTAGACAAATTTTTAAATAGAATTCCATTATCTAATTATAAGCGGTTCTCTAAAAAGATAGTAAGTACTAAGTTTACAAAGCCTTGGAACAAATTTAACAGCACACAGGGAATTAAAAAAATTGTATTAGAATAATTTTTCTTGGGCTTGTTAAGCTCCGAAGAATTAAGAGTTTGAAAACTGAATTATTTCTCTTAAGTGTTCTCGCGATCGAGCCAAACGCTGCTCAAGAGATTTCTATAATTAAGAGAGGAGAGACTAAATTTCACTCAATTTAATCTCTCTTAAACAGTCTTGAAGATCACTCAAGAGTCAAGCATATGTTTTTTTACCCTTACAAATTAGATTCATAAAACGGTTTCATAAAAAGAAGAAAAAATATTTTAAAAAAAAATTGAATACATTTTTTTAATTTTTAGTAAATGATTAAGTTATTAAAAAGTTGTTCTGTGAGTATTAATTCCATACAATTACATGTTTTTAATAAAGATTTACTAAATAAATATATTTGTCGATCTAAATAAATAAATGATATTCACAGATTTATTTAAATAAGACATTATAAGATTCGAGAGGTCAGCGAGCTGTTACTTTGGTTAAAAGATACTTTCAGGAAACTTTCTTGGGCGGCGTTGCACTATGAGGCGGTGGTCTCTGCAGCAGCAACAACATCAGCAACTTGGCTAATTTGCGACCTGCCCCACCGCAATTTGCATACACCGCGTGCGTGTTCGTGTGCGCACTAAATTCGCATTCGCAGATACAGATACATTTACAGATACAAGAAGCGAACGCATGCAAAGGCGAAATTGGCAAAAGCTCATGTGAAATTTACGGCAATTGTAACAATTTTTTAATTAAATTGCAGCAAGACCAAAGTAAGAAAAGTGGCACCTCTACGAGCAGCGTATAATCAGGCTCTAAAAAATGGCTTTTATCCGTGGACTTAACATGAGTTGCCATGCGGAAAAAAGACTTTTACAACCTTATTTATAGATTATGTAATTTTGATTTTACTATTTTTCCTTATTAAATTGTATTAAGTAATTTCAAGAGTACAAATATCTTGTGCAGTCGCTTAAATAAAATGCAAGCCAAAGAAGTAACAGCTGCTAATTGAGAGACACATGTAAAATTTTAACTAGATAGATACAAAAATGTTTTTATGTGAATACGTACACATGTACCGGCACTTGTCCGGCACAAAAGTGTGGAGACTCTGGGCGGAATCTGAATATTTACCTTCTGGGGAACGAACACACGCACACATGCTCCGTTTGGTGGTATAATTTTTGGCCAGACTCGAGAGCGATCAAAAATAAAATGATTATTTTCAGAAGGAAGCAACAGAAATAATAAAATCGAAGCGCTACGCAAATTATAAACAAACGTCAACGAAGAGTCAGCTACGAAAACATCAACAAGCTACGTAAGCAGTCCCAATGAGATCCTATAATATTATATCAATTAGGATATACCGTGGAATAGCAAGGTTTTCACTTTCTATAGAGTTTTTTACTGCCTCAACTATTTTATTATTTTTTTTTAATTTTTATTTGTAAAATCATGTGTAAATATTTAATCCACAAATATATAGAAATAAGAAGAATTCAAGAGAGAGCCTCCATATTTTTTATAGTATCCTACAAACCATATAAAAAATCGTAATTTTGGTAAATAATATTTTGAGTATTTTTCCGATATTTATTTCCCTCCAGCCCAATATTCCCCTTTCACAATTCTTCAAAGGGACGCACAGCCCGATTGCAGTCCGCCTTTTGATCTTTTTTTGTTATGCACGGTTCTGTTGCATTTCTCAGATAGTCATATGCTCAGATACTTGTACGCTTTCGAACGGGGGCAGAGATGTGTGTGGCCTGTCAGCGGCAGAATTGGTAGAATTGGTGGAAGAGAGGCGGCAAGTGAAAGACGGCCGAAGAATTGGCAAACACAAACCGCAGGCGGCAGGCCAAATCGGAAGCTGCACTGAAATCGAAATGAGTGAAGAGGAAATCTCTACAGAACTGGGGGATCGTAAATTGGATTTGGCATTCGGAACGTCCATTAGCTTTTCACACAGTCTCTGACGCAATTCGCACCCATATTCCCATATAGCTTTCGCTTTGAGTTAAATCTTAAGACGGTTCTGCAGCAACTACAGCTGCTTTTAGCGAAATAATAAGATTTAATATGTTAGAATACCGGAATATTTTAGATACTTAATTCTTTTTTATGGTTTTAAAGTTTCACTGCTAATTTATCAGATTTTATAATAACATTCTAAAAAGTTCGTGCTCGAAAGCGTCAAGCTTATTGAAATATGTGTATTATATTCTGTTTTCAAAAGTACTTAATGTCGCAATGGGAATCGCCCATTATAAAAATATAATTTCATTTCATTTTGCCGCCTTTGCGCTTTTACGTAAGTCTCACGATATTAGCAGCAAAAACCAAAACATTTAAAGGTGCACCCTAGAGATGTTATAAAAATCAAAATATTTAAAGATTATAATAAAATAAAGTTCGTAATAAATTCAATATTAAAATTTAAAATTATTCTATATTTCCACTTTTTATTTTTATTTTGTTTAATAAATCTGAATTTGAATTTATATAGAAATCATTGTTTTTTTCAACAAAATTATTTTAAAATGTCCCTCTGGTTCTGTGTTTTAGAATGGATATTTACTTAAGTTGTATAGTATCCACATGTTATTTTCCTTTTTTTTTACTAGATACAACATAAGTTTTAAATTGAAAATATGCACACCCCTAGGACCATTAGAAAGGGGAATAGTCGGGTGCAGGGGAAAAACGACATTTGTGCCGCCTTTTTGCCTGCAATTACACGGCCAACGGCTAACTGCAAAATGGTGCTAGAGAAAAATACAAAAAAGGCAGCAACAAAAGCTAAAATAAAATCGAGCCAGACAAGCTGACGGCAGCGTGTGATTTTATGCCCGCTGCGGTTGAACTGCCATATGCATGGGCGTAGATATGGTGGGTCTCAAAGAATTATGTTGCCTCAAAAAGTTAAATCAGCAAAAAGTGACATAAACTCGACATGTTATGTTATATTTAATTTATTTTTTATTTATGAAGAACTTAAAGGTTGAGATCAGTGCAACGCCTATGATGACATGAAATGGTGGACTGTAATAACGAAAACTTACATCAGGTAGCTATTAACTGATAAATACTCTACGAATATATTAAATGATTTATTTTAGTACATTCATTGTACATATGATTTTTACCAGGAACACTTTCCTTTAGGATCAGAAACATATTACTTTTTGATAATTAAAACCGTAGTTTGTGGTTTTTTTCCAATATTTTAGAAACCAAAAGATGTATATTTAATTATTATGTATCGGTAAAATATACAAGAATATTTTAAAAACAACGTATAAAATCACAAAGTAAGTATGTATTTGGTTACTTGCAATATTAAATAGGAACTCTATTAACTCATTAATATACACATTTTTTAGAGCATTCCCTATGGCATAAAAACAAATCGGTCGAGAGAGCGATCAGATCGAGATCCGTGCAATTGCAGGCCGGATCGTGGCACTTTTCACAACATCGCATGATTGATGATTAGTCATCGACCGGTTTCTCGATTGTCGGTCGCCCAGCAACAGCACGCGAGTTGAAGGTTCGGCGGATAATTATCGAAGCCGCAACGCCGGCCAGGCCAGAAAGTACTGTTAGTCACCATCGCCAGCAGCGGGCTTAAATCGTAGACCCGCTGGCCACAGTCTACAGTCGAACTTTTGCTGTAATTACCACTGGATCTTGTAAAAGTACAAATAAAATTGTACTTGCTAGTAAAATTTTCGTTTGAAGAAACTTATTTATTATCACGGTCTATTTAACTTGACCGCAAATTTCTCCCCTTTCTGAAGATCTTGAGTTGGTTCTCATCGAATATTTTTTCTATGTTTCAATAAAAATGAAACCAACATATATATAGATTTATAGAATATATATCACTTATATATGTTTCTAGAATTAAAATAGGCGCCCACGTCAAGGAAATGTCTGGATAGTTTTTACCGATCCTTCCGGGCATGTGCCGCTGTTCCTTTGACGTAGCCGCTAACCTCTGAACCTCTGAACCGCACGTGTCGTCGTCCGATATTCCCACCTACGTCACGGTTAATCGCTGGCGACATCGGAGCAACGTGTCTTATTGCCCATGAACTACGTGACGCCTGCAACTACGTGTGGCTTGTCCGCGATCAATTGACGAATGCGTTAAGTGCAAGTTCATGCAAATCATTTGTACGTCAAGTTTTTAGTTCATTAATTTCGTCAATATATTACATTGATTCACTATTATAAAGATTTTAATTGAAAATATATTTTAGTTCGAAAAAGTTGAGAAAATAAAGTACTTCCCATTAATCGATCAAAATATCAGACATCATAAATCATATTATCAAACATTTTGCCTTAGGAAAACAATATATTTACTAAAATAGTATTTTAGAACCTTAAATTAAAGTATCTTCCATATATTTAATGTTTCCTTTGTGTTCTCGTTTCGAGGGGGATATAAAATATCAGCATCTAAAACACGGCACGAAACAAGCAATTAAACAATTGCAAGCCAATTGATACATACGCTCATTAATTAAATTAAATTGCCAAGAACTAACAAACCATGCACGCGAATGCAATGACTGATGCGAGAGCCCCACACTGAGAAAACTAAACTAAATATAGTAATATATATAAATAAATATGTTCCAAAAGATAAACAAGAATTAAGAAGTTAGTTTGGCTTTAAAATTTGTTGTACTACTAATTAACTTGCATTATTCAATAAAAATTTTAAATAAATATTTCCTGTTTGCTTTTCTTTGTGCACTTTGAGTAGCTGAATCAATCAAACCAATTAGTTTTAATGGCCCATTGCCCAGCGGAGTCAGCAAGGCGTCTCAGCAATTAAAGCCAGTTCTCTGGCGATGCAAGTGGAGCTTCTTTGGCAGCAGCGATACAAAAATCTAGGGGGATCTAAAGATATATTAGTTAAATACAAAATATCAATAGTATCAATTTTAAGCAGTTTAGCGGGAGCTGTCGTTGACCTTGGGCGATATGCCCCAACGATCTTCAAACGTGCTGCTTATTCCAGGGAATTGATCAAACAATTCAACAGCTGTTCGCGTGTGCTAATCGAAATTTAACGGCTTGTCAACAATCCGGCTTCTGTTCAGCCCCAGATGATTTTAAGGTTTAGTAACCTTTTCACAAAGCCGTAGTCCAATTGCCTTTGAAGAGCAAATTTGCTTTTGGCTGCTATTCATGCAAGAGCAGCGACCCAATTTGTATAATAAATTCCGAGTAGTCTCGTTTTAAAAGCGAATGATTCATACATTTTTACTAAAAGTCACTGTTATCCCCAAACTTATTTTAAAAAATATAATTTAATATTAAAATGGTACCTGAAATTTTAATAGAATATCTCTAATGTTTGATTACACCATATTAATTCAGGTTAAATGCTTTTCGTCAGGCATGATTTACTATTGAAATTCCAATTAGAGTTATAAATATAACTAATTTTACAAAAACAGCTAACTTTTTTCTCTCTTTATGCAAAATATCCCAGCAATAATAACTTACTTATTTGCTAATAACATAATTTAACAATCATCTGGCCTAGAAACATAAGAAAGGAAATGCTTACAATGAGACATCATGTGGAAGACACAAAGAATGAGTGACAGGAATGGGCTATTACCCATCTGCCTTTCCCGCAAACAATGGTAAACTGTCCCTTTGCTCACTTTCGAAATATTGGCACAAGTGGTGTCCTGAATTTTGTTTTCTGAAATCGGAGCCCACATCCTAACCAAACCGGAACCTCCCGCTGAAAGGATTGAGTGAAACAATGAATGAGTTTTCCAGAATCAGCTGGCAGCTGAGAATTCCGCACGTGACTGTAATAAAGTTGAATGTGAATAAGTTGGAATCCCAATGAATTCGGCTCTTTAGCAGCTGGCGATGATCAAGGAATATGGAAAACAAAATCATCATTTTAGACCTACATATATCCATTTGGAAATTCTATTCGCAAGTTAGTGGATTTTAATTTTTATTTTTGCATTAATTATATAATATATATATTTAAATTTAGCAACCCTAGTTTCTAATCTTAAATTATTATTTGGATAAAAATGTAAAAGCCTTTAATCGCTGCCACTCCACCTGCGATGGCGGTTGGCTCGCCCCCACAGGACAAGATTGACGTGCTCGCCAAAGAGATAGTAAGCGAAGCCGAGTGACGTGATCAGGGCGAAGAAGAGGATCCGCAGGGGCCAGTCGATGGCGCCCAGGAAGGGATAGACCCAGATGCCCGTGCTCAGCCAGACGTAGTGAATCCACATAAGATACCCAACCATGAAGGCGCCCAGTCCGACGAATCCCCGTCTGCGTTCCGGATATCGGTGCCGTGTTACTCCCAGTTCGACCAACGCGTAGATCACGACGAAGCTGTGCATGGTGTGGTTGAGCCAGTTGGGATAGACCAGGTCCAGCAGTTCCGGGTAGATCGACTCCCGGTCGATGCCGTAGAGGGTCCAAAAGGTCATGCCCACCGTTAGGGCCAGCGGCACCACATAGGTGGCCAGTGTGTAGTCGCGCAGCCTTCGCAGCGACCTCAGGCGCAAGAGGTCATAGGTCAGCGCCAGGGCGTAGTAGCCGAACTGCAGCAGGCCGCCCAGGAAGGTCATGTACTTGAACTTGCCGCCCATCGGTGGCTCCAGGCGCAGGGTCACCGCCAATTGCGGCAGCTGTGCGAATCGGTAGTCATAGTAGATGGCGTAGCCCAGGTGAACGGCGGCGGTCAGGTGCCATAGCAGGCGCACCGCTTTCGACCAGTTGCGTCGCTCCATTTCCGGGTGGATACTAACTACTAACTCCTCCGTCGATCGGTCACGGCTCCATCGGGGAATCGGATCCAAAATCGATTCGAAACGGGGAAAGAATCGTTAGCTGGAACGGTTGCGTTCGACATGGTAGTACTTAGGCAGTGCAGTCTGTACCTAGATTGGTACCAAATGAGACATCGGATTATGTATTTATAATATTGAAATAATTTTTCTTAATTTTAGATATAATTTAATCTGTATATATCCATAGGAAAAATACTGTAAAAGACGTCAAAATGTAATGTTTATTATGATTTAGTTACACTATTTTATTCCCATTTGAAATCTACATTTTTAAAGCAGTTTGGAATTCGCTAGAAATTCAGTTGGAAGAGATTTCAGCGGCACCCCGATAATATATTTATGGCCTGTGGTAAAACTCAGTGTATCAATTTCTTTGTTAGTTTAATTATTGACCCACTGCAAAACTAAAAGGTAATGTGATGATTGAAAATGGGGAGTTTGCTGAGAAAATAACAGGGGTGCGACCTTGGGCACAGCTGATTCGGCCGGTCAGAGCTACTCCAATTTCAAAACCAGATGTTCCGATGGAAAGGAAAGGCAAGGGGAAGAGGAAGGTCCACCGACCGCAGGCAATCAAATGGATGTGTGCTCCGTAAATATTTGTTTGTTTTCCTTTGTCGGCAGTGCAGATCTCGGCGATAATTAGCCAGGCCCATCACCACCATATGTCCTGCGAAGAACCTTTGGCAAATAGTTAAATTACCTTTGGCTCGATTCGATTCAGCCATCTGACGGCCAAAGAAATGTTTCCACAAGGGTTCAGCTAAAATAATTACCTATATTTTCCTATCAACAATCGATTGCCATTAATAAAATTATTTAAACTTATATTTTGAAAACAAAAAATACTAATTTTTGTGGAATTGAAAATTAGGATGAGCGACTAATTTCAAAAATTGGAGTTCATTTTTCTGTGCTTTTTGTTATGATATAACTTTTATATTTACATTATATTTAAAATATAGCATATTTTTATGAGACAAATGGGAACATTTTATTGTTGGCAATGTAAGTAAGTTAATTTTATCAAACCGACTTTCAAAGAATAAGAATGATTTCAATATCTCTTTACAAATAATTCTTATTTCTTCTTTTTGGTACTAAGTCCTCAGAAATAAAAGTTTATTTTAATAATTAATAATCTAAATTTTTTAATTATAAATATTTTTCGTTAGGGAACTGTTTTTAATTAAATCAGCTCAAATTTCAGGTAGAAAATTAAAAATCATAATATAATAATAACATAATATTGATAAACTTTCAAATTACCCTTTTTTTGGCCTTACCTACTTATAGATAGCTGTTAGTCCAAGTTAAGTCGACATATGTTTGATTAGTAAGTCTTTGCTGTACAAATTTGAAGGGGAGCGATAAATAGTGGTCTGTTACTATTTATAAATACAATTTAAGCGTCTGTCAAGAGCGATAACAGGGTGGAGTTAAAAACGAAAGGAGTCGCAAAAATTGGATAGCGTGACGCAGGTCTGCTGCTTCGATGCCTGCGAAATATTTATAATTTCGATGTGTGCCTACGTAATTATGATCTGCACAGACCAGACTAATTGGAGCAATGTTGTTAATTTTTTAAAGCTTTTGTCGGACACGTTTCGCTACGGTCATTTGCGATATTCAAATAAAGGCAGACGAATCTGGCCAAAATCTTCGCACTTGTAATGGGGTATACAATATTTGACAGTCAAACATATCAATCTCCGTGGGGTTTAAACTCTGGTGGAGGTGTCTTGAGTGAGGTTACACTACGAAAAATCTCTTGAGCCGCGGCGAAGAGTCGGTTTAAGGGTGTAAGAGCACAGAGCCAGGGTCTTTATGAGCCAAACGAGCTTCACTCAAGAGAGCGATTGCAAAAAAGGGGTTTGTTTCCCATACACTTTCCACTCTCCTCGAGTCGTCTAGTTGAGTTGAACTCTAAATATAGCAGACTATTCGGGATAGGTTTCATTTTTTGATTGAGAGAATATGTACCTTAATTTTAGGTAATAAATTATGAACTTATAATTATTATGAACTACTAATAAGTGGAAATTCCTATTTATACGTTTGCATTATTTTAATATAAATAATTGTTCGTAATATGATGTAGTTTTAGTGTAGGTATAATTTAATCCATAATATAAAACATCAGTTATCAACATTTCCAAATAATTTATCTGAATGAATTTTCTTTTTATATGTTTATATTTACGATTTTTTATTTTACAAATTGTTTTTTTCCTAATTATTTAACCGAGACATCAAAAAATATTTTAGAAACTAAAGTTTTTTACTAAATTTTCTATTTTTTGTTAAATAATTTTATTTAGTTTGTCTTTAAAAATTTAACCTGAATATCGTTTTAAATTCGTGTAAAATTAATATTCATACCATCTTTTAAACTTGTATGCTTTGCAAGTAGACACCCCAAATAACTTCCCGCATCTATTGAGACTGTTAAGGCTCAAAAACTGCCGCATATACTTACATATACAACTCACAACCTTTGAGATTCAAATTCTGTGACCAAATATCACCCAACCCCTTTTCGGTTGCTAAGAATTTTCTCTAATGACTTAAACGCGGTAACCACTAAAGCATTTACAGCGCATACGGTCCTGTTGTTCACTTCTCACCACTAAGGTAAAAACCGCGACGCCCCATAACATCCAACCCATTTTCCATTCCCGTTGCCACTTAAAGGCAAAGAGTCGCATTTTTGCGCAAATTTTCCCCGAAACCGCAAGTAGAAAACTCATTAAGCGCAAAGCGTTTCGGCGGCAAAGTAGGCTGGGAAATGGTAGGATTGGTATGCCATCGGAAGTGGAACTAACTTTGCCTGATCTACTTGTACCAGCGAATTCTTGAGGAGGTTTATACGCAAGCCTAATATTTCAACATAAAATTGATAGAGAATGAGGTAAGAGTTACTGAAGCTGCTTTCAGAACGACAGTTTATTGATTTAGTGGCTCATTATAAAATGCACACAAAGGATACCTAATATAATACCATTATTATCTGAAAAATATAGTTATATGATTTATATATTTATTTTTATGATTTAAGATTACGACCTGACATTTATGTTTAACAAAATAATAATATTTTAAAATGTTTTTATTTTAATATGTTATTTACATAATCATCTGAATATTTGAATATTATATTCTCCTACCAACCTTTATTTTTTTCTTAGGACTCCGCTCACGATTTATGTTGTGTGTGTATTTCGCAAATTTGTATCTTTTAAGAGTGCTCACGTTAATATTTAGATTGCGTGAACCTGTGTTTGCTTTTCAGTTGTGTGAGGTTGGGCTTTGATCGGATGGGGAAATGGTTCTCAGACGATGGGATTTGCGGACTACATAGACACGTGTGTTGCCAAATAAATCCGCCATAAGCCCCTTTTCCTTGTTTCTTTATTTTTCAAGCGAGTTTGACTTATCCCTTTTTTAACATTCAAGCTCGCATACTTAAATTTCGGTCTGCAATATTTGAATTTCGGTTTTTTTCCTCTGCACATGTCGCCTAATTCCACAGTCAGGACATCACTTTGTAGTAACATACATGCAAATTATGTGCATACATAAATCGACGCATGTATGTAAATCCAAAATATTCAATAGAGATTTTGCAGTCAGTTTTTTATTAACCCAAAATTCACAAAAAATATTTTGCTTTCAAATTATATTTTTTTGGGAGATAAAATGGTTTTTATCCTTTGAAATTCGATTAAAAATAAAATAATCTTGCCAACATCTCTATAATAATTATTACACTTCTTTTTCCGCTTCAAACATTAAGTAAAGATTCGATGTCTCGGGCGAAATTGACATTTAGCTTAAATTACCAACTAGTTCGGCACTGAAAGTCATCGCCGCCCAAGGAGCTTTCCAGCAGCTCTCAAGGACCTGGCCAAGAGCCGGCTGCAGGATGCAGGATGCTGCTCGCAAAGGTCAGCCCAAGGACAAACATCCAGCGAGATGCACAAAAATCCAGCTTCCTATTAAAATCGATATTTAGTGCCACACGCAGTGATGCCGAAAGACGAGACGAGGAGATATTAGAAAATCCGACCAATGCAAAAGCTGTGAAAATTTTTTCCAGTACTGTAAAAATATATAAAATGTATTAAGTTGTAGTCTACAAACTTGGTAGTTTTAAAAACCTCTCTGTTTCTTTTTTTGGAATATATTTTGATGCTATAAAATATTTTCAGCTTATATTCAGTATTGAATAATAATAAACACTCTTCAAACATTTTTGTGTATGTATGATTTTGTAATGACGAGCTACCGACTTTGATCAAAGGTCTTTACTTTTATCCTGAAACTCCTTTTTTGTTATCATGAAAAGAAGCTACTTTGGTATAATATTTCCAGGTTCTTTTGCCGCATTATTCAGCTTTTTGCAGTGACAGCTCTGAACGAAATCATCAGAATCTGAATCTAGCGAATGGGGCGCGGTAAGAGTATTTGCATTAAATTATGCGACGAGCTGCGGAAATGTTTGACATCAAATGAAGAAGGACCCGAGCGACGGGGCCAGATGGGGGAAAAATCCAAGATGAAGGCAGTATACTGCGCACCGTTAAGTGCGGCGGAAGCAATTTCACTCTTCAGCACAGGGAAAACCAAAAAGGGAAATACAAGTAAAGCAGCCACGACATCGCAGAAACAAAACAAAAATGTAATAGAAATCCTTCAAACATCTGCGAACCGCTCACTTCACTTCGCTGTGAACGAACACCCCCGCAGAAAAACCCCAGCATCCTTTGGTCCTGTATTTGAATACATGGAAAGGCACGTGTGTGTGCTCGCATTTGTAATTGTTTCCTTTTTTGCTTTACGAGTTTTTCATGTATCGCACAATGTGTCACCGCCCCATCCCTCAAGTCATCCAGCGTTTCACTAATAAAAATACATTCTCCCCTTTAAATTAAAAACTCATTTTCGAAAAGTTCGGTTTTAATGATAAAACACTTTGGATATAATGATGGCTTGTTTGTTTGGAAACGCAATATGATTTTAAACTGCCCCTATTTATTATTATTATTTTCATTTATAAACTCAAAAATATTAAGACATTTTTTTAAGTGTAGTACATCTGGCCACAGCCGCCTGCCACTGCACTTTAATCGCCGTCATTAAGGCGGCAGGTTGGGCACAATTTACGTATTCATTCCATTTTCCCCCCACCGTTTTCTCGCTTTCGATGTACCTACAGCCTTTCAGAAACTGGGAAAACTTACCATTTAAATTTTAAAAATTTCCCAAAAATGTAAATAGTTTGGATACAAATTAGCTCACGTTGTACCTAACAAAATCTAACATTATATAAACTTTAATCAAATGTCATGGGATGATGCTTAGATTATTGGAAAATATGAAATACCCATTCCATATTATTTTGTATTTTAAAAATAGTATTAAATACTTATTTAATTATATACATCCAAATTTTTACATAAAAGTGTACTTACTAGATTTAATTGTTTTAAAAATACAAAAACTAGAGATGGAATCAAAGTATTTAGTAGCTTTTAGCTCCAAAATCTCTAGCTCCTTTAAAGTTTAAGAACAAGGAGTGTAATTTATATAAGTACTGCCATTTTGCTCCCCCCAAAAACACTGGGGGTTCAAGTGCGACCTTTAGGGGTCTCTCTCCAAATAATTATGTTCATTTGTATGGCCAAGCTGTTCGTCATCTCCGGTGGTCATTACACCCTTTCTCGGTTGCCATCGGCAAGTAATACTTGCTTGATGACCGACATCCCGGCCTTTGAGCACCCGAGCATCCCACTTTCCGTCCGCTTAGTTCCGGGTGGCATTAAAACAAATCGACATTTTTCGCCGAGAGTGAACTTTATGGGGCCATCGGTGGATATTGTCCCATCGTCCTGCCAGGACACTTGGGCATTGGCATTGCAGGCTCCAAGAGAGCTCGCCCAGCGGCGACAGCATTTTTCCTTTCGCTTATTAACATAATGACCAAGGAGATGAAAGGGACATAAGGCCAAATGGCCAGCACTAGGAAAAGTTGTCAAATAAACCAGAGCGAAGCGAGTGCTGCTCGGGCAATATTTCTACTCATTATGCTAATAAGTTCACACAAAACCAAGGCTGGAAAAACGAAATGGTTGAGTGGCAGTGGACACGAATCTCAGTGAATCTTGGGTCCAAGAACTCAATGTTCCATTTTTTACACCAACAGAATAGGGTACATTTAACTTTGAGTTGTTGTAAAAATGATTAATGAGGTTCAGTGGACCTGTGAAGGATATAATAGCGTCGGTTTGGCGAAGCTACATAGCTGAGACTCTCCCATTTACATCTGGCTGTCGAATGTAGCAGCTGATCTCTGGCTCCCGATCTGCCTTCCACATGTTTTCACTTACTCACTTATGGCACAATTATTTCCACATCCCTCGTGGATCCGGCAGCTGGGAACACATTACATTTGCATTTGATTCTGTCCGGGAGTTTGATGTTACTTCTGTTTTAGAGGGTAGAGGGCCTAAATGCTAGATTTTAAAAATCATTGTGACTTGAATTAAGTAGCAAGGCACTACAAAAATTGAAAGTATGTATGAATTTTCATAAGTTTTAATTAAATAAGTTATAAAAATCTCCTTTTAAAATACCTAAAAGATTTTACAAAATATTTAGAAAAATTATTACCAATATAAAATATTTTCGATGATATCCTACTGGCTCCATTTGTATTCTAAGTGTACTCCTTATAATGGGGAACACTTTAAAAATGTTTTATTCAATGCCATCAACTTGATTTTAGCTATCCATTTTTCGCTTTCTCCCCATCGAGATATTTTTCAAACCAACAAGTGTTTGAAGGGGACCTAATCTCCCCTAAGCACAATTACAGCCTCCCCAAAGACCCCAGTTTTTCGGTTCCACAGGCAATATATAATGCACTTGACTGAAACGTTCTACAAGATCACTATTCGTACCCCATTAAGTGATATTCATTACAAGAACATGAAAGTTCGATTCACACGGGTATAGAGAACTCATGGCATACCATAAATACATCTATTTGAAGCACCCATACAAAGTAAATATTAAGGAATACTTTATTAATACCATCGGAAACATATCACTATTATGTAAATAGTAATGAAAAAGAGCGTATACCTACAGTTTTAAATTCCGCTTCAATTTCAAAAGTGAAAAGCGGCCAAAACTGGGCAAACAAATAGCAAATGAACAACAGTCGAAGGTGCTTTTTCCGCTGGCGGGGATTAACTTGCCATGAATTTCAATTAGGCGAAAGGGTTTCGAATGGGCCAGTGGTTGAAGGGCCCTGGAAACTCATTACGCAGGCAGACGAGCGGCGGATTCTATGGGCTTCTCCGCTTCTCCGCCAAGCTTCTTCCCAGCGAGCCAAAGAGAATTCGCTCTGCTTTGTGGGACAAAGAGCTGGAGGAACAAACAAGTCCGTCGGTACTACTTGAAATAATAAACCATGGCAGATAAAGAAATCGCGGGGCGAGGATGGAAAATAGGAGGCGCAACAAAAACAATAACCAAATACTTTAAGCCCAAGAACAACCAAACAGGGCATCCAGTTTTTCTAGCCCAACCTTTTTTAAAATCAAAACAAACCAGCGTGGAATGGAGAAATCCAAGCTAAACGTAAACAACGCAACGGAGGGGCGTTAAAAAAATAAATAAAAAAAACTAAAAACCGAGGGGAGGGGAGGAGCTGAATTGAGTGTGTGTAACTCCAGTAGTGGGCCTCGCACAAAAAACAACCTCCGACAACCAGTTTGGCCAGTTTTGGCCTCTTCGCCTGCAATTTTCAGCTCTTTGCCTTGTTTTCGGTTCGGCACAATAGCAAACAGTCCGCAGATCTGCATCTCTTGGCGAAATGTCCCACGAATCGGTTTGCTAGTCTTCAAAACTAGACAAAATAGACAATTAAAATTAAATATTATTATGATTTGTTCATCGTAAAAACAGTTTCTTAATTTAAAGAAAATTTAAAATTATGATAAAACCCTAACAGGTTGGATAGAGTTATTTTTTCCTTTTACATAGATTGTATAAATGTTCTTATAAATATTACCTTAACCTTTAACCTATTTCCTTTTATTATTATAATAAAGATACAGTGGTTTTACATTGTAATACAAGATTTCTTCTATACTTCGGATTTATAAAATTTTAAATTAAAAAACAAATGTTATGTCTTAAATATTTTTAAGAAAATCTGTTAAAGTTTTAAAAATAATTATTGTCTTTGAGGCAATCAAAAATCCACTGAAGAAATCCAACTGATTGAAAACTGATGGAAAAGTTTTGATGACTTGCTGGTTTAGAAGAAGTACGTTATCGTCACGTTTTCTGATTCTGAGCTAGAGAGTTTTCAATTGTTGTTCAACGGAAGAGGCCATAGTAAAGCCCTTTGATAAAAGGTCACAATAAATACATTTAACGAAATTATATTGAATCTCATGAATATTTTAGGAAACTATGATCAAACCCCTTCCAATCTTCTAACTCGAGACCATACTTTTTAAAGTTAGGTACTTTTGCTTAATATTTTTAATAAAGAAAAGAATACCTTAATTTATGGCTTAACCACAATATAACGCTGTCTAATGCCGATTGAGGTTGGAAATTTTCCATAAACGTTTCACTGGCAAAAACTTCACCGCTTTGCCAACAATTATAACAGCTGACTCAGCAGCTGACTGACGAACCAGACCAGGCCAAAGCCAAAGCAAAAGCCAAAGCCCATCTTCAACCTCAACTTCAACTTGTAGATGGGCTGTCAAAATCATATGGCAAGACCCGAACCCATCTGAATGTCTCTTTATCTGTTGGCACTCGAGTTGGCATTTCGGCTTCTTTAAAGTTGAAAAATATATATGGTACATATATAAATAATTTATAAAATTTGTGTCAAATTTGTATGCTTAGTTATAATGTTATTATAAGATGCATATATGACTTATATATATTAAAATTTTATATTTTATTTATTTTTACTTTCACATTGCACTTCTGCATATTCTTCATCTGTATTTTTACTTTGATAATAAATATAGGTACTTCTTAAAAAAGTTTAATTTTTCAGATATATTAGCCTAGCTGTGCTAGAGTTCCGCCATCACTGGGAGGCAGTAAAAGTCGGTTTCCAGGGCCAACTAACTCTTACCCTGCCCAAAAGCTTTCCCCCTGTGTCATGTCATGTAGAGAGCATAATGGCACCCAAACTGCGATTGAGGGGCATCGAGGGAGTGGGGGAGGGGCAGGGAGAGGGGGTGGAGTAATTACCGGTGAACCCAAGCGAACCGCAGCACCAAAACTCAAAAACTCCAGCCCCAGAGCTCCAAGTGATCTCCGCCTGACAGCTGACGCTCGTACCCGGAGCGTTGACTGATTTATGAAGACACTTTTGCAAGTCGCCCAACTTGATTTTCATAAACCGTTACGGCACTGACTTTTTACATGTCTGTCGGGTTTAATCGAATGAATGCCGAATATTTAGATACCCTCAAATCGAATAAATCAATCAAATCAAAAAAAATATTCCTTGTATCATATTTGTAAACTAAATAAAACATCTATTTACTAATATCCACTCATATTGGAAATTATTTTTCAGGATCTTAGGATCGCCTTAGATTGTGATACCTTAAAACTTTTAAATGATGATCGATTTATATTAAACATTAAGATATAGGAATTTTTTATAAAACTAGGGTATACCAAGGTAACTACTACCTGTATTGACGGTTCCCTCAATTTTTGCCTATTGCCGGTATACGAATGCTTACTGAAGTGTCTCGTACGTTTTGAGCCATGTTTGTTGCCAAGTACCAAAATAGCTAGCTAGCTGTTGGCTGTTTGTCTGTCTGTCCCCAGCTTTGTCTTGTCTTCGGCTGTCTTGTCTTCTCGACTTGGTTTGGCTTGGTCTGGTCGGTCTGCTTGGCTTACTTTGGCTCGGTTCAGTTCGGTTCAGTTGGGCTTTGTTTGGTAACCATGATCGCTAGATCTTCCAGCTGCCTTCGAAGCGAACAGCGATGGCCCAGTTGCCGGCTGTAGTTTGAGTTTGAGTTTCAGAGCGGGGTTAATCGCCAGCGTAATGGTAATGATCGTGTCTGCCGCTCCAAATCAGCTGATTGCCAATGTCCGATAATGATGAGTAAGCGCTTTCAATCCACCGGGTTCGCTTTGGGTTCGCTCTTAAAGAGCGGTTCTATGGTCTGCGATGGTTGAGATCTAAGGCGGAATAATTATAGGAAATAAAACGTTAATGCATTGCTATACTCTTTTTAAATATTATTGATGTATTTTTCTGTTTTGACAAACCAATCAAAACTTAACTAAATTCAAATTATTACTTAAGCATGAAACACAAGTCTCAAACAAATTCAGAAGCTGCAGACAAACCCATTCGAAAATAATATAATTAAATTTAAAGAGTGATAGCCACAGAGGTAAAACCTGATAGTAATGCCGCACTTTGACCCGAGTGGCCAAACGTACCGCCGGCGGATTTTCCTTCGCCGAAATCTCGATTTGGGTCACCACCAGGCAGGTGACTTTTCGGAGGATGAGGATGAGGATCCCCGACAACGGGGCATCCTGCGGAGCACCAGCTGCCGGCGATATCGCGAGCGACTTCGCTCCAGCCGCCAGGCGCAGCTCCTGCAAGGACTTGCCATCGTGGCGACGGTGGTCGTAGTCATTATCCTTCTGCTTTTCCTCGGCGTGAAGATGTCCAGCGAGCAGATGGATTTTCAAACACCTCAGGAGGAAGGACTCTGGTTGGGCGCCCTTAGACTGATGGGCTTGGAGCAGGAAGATCAGATGGCAGGAGAAACGTTTGGGCAACAAAATGTAAGCAACAAATTAAATATCATTGTTTCGATATAAAATATAATATTCTTCTTCGCTGTACAGTTCTTAGTACACTTTCTATTGCATTTTTTTCATGTTTATTTTAAGATTTTTTAGCCTTACTAACTATTTTATGAAAATGATTTTACTGGAAACAAAAAAATACTGAACTCCTTAAAACTAAATTTAACGCAGGATGGGTTCTGCAGTCCGAAGGCTCTGGACTTGCGGCGGATCTTCCGGCACATGGGCAGGGTGGTCCTCAACCAGGAGCAGGCGTTGGCCCGCATGGAAAGGGCGCTGGGCGGTTCGGGGCTTTTCCGATCGGTGGCTCTGCTGGGGCCGCCGGGAGTGGGAAAAACACTGGCGGCCAATGCCTTGCGACACGCGTTTCCCTGGCCGGAAAATGCCCACTCGTACTCCTGGAGCACCCGAGTGCCGGATGAGGCGAGCAAGTTCCGACTGGTGAGGCAGTTCGTCGACGGACTGTCCGATTGCGGGGTGAATCTGCTGATCATCGACAACCTGGCGACCTGCGACCACGGACTGGTGCCCATCTACAATCGCCTGATTATGGACCGCGAGGGCGACCCGAAGCGGAATCAAACGGTCCTGGTCGTCTACGTTTTCAATCTGGAATCGCATCAGTACTGGGAGCAGTTCGAGTTGCTCCAGGAACTTCCGGCGGAGACGACCATCGTGAACTTTCGCTTCTTCAATCGGGATGATCTGCTGGATTGCCTGGCGAGTGAGTTGAAGAGGGAGCAGCGGACTCTCAGCAGGGAAAAGGAGTCTCTGGTACTCCAGGAGGCCATGGAGAGTGTCCAAAACTCGGGATGCAAGAGCCTGCGCCTGCTGATACTGCAGAACGGAGCCAAATCATAGAGTTATCTTTCTCTTTTGGCAGCGTTTCAAAAATGTACTTCTTTTCGTTTATTTGTGGTAACTTGTTACAGATTTTATGGCTTTATTCTGAAGAGAAATGAATAATTTATAAAGTAATGTGTGGAACTTACCTTAATTAAAGAAACAAATAAAAAATAGATATTAAAATGTACTGATTAGCTTGTCCAAACTGGTTATTTGCACTTTAATCTATAATGTTCTCACTTAAAAAAGCAATCAACAACGATTCCGGCAAAGGTTACAATCCTAAATCTTTTTCTGCAGACCTGCCTGTGTCCTAAAAATTATGTGTCTCTCCGAAATGCAATGCAGATAATTATTTCAGCGTGAGACACACACAAGATGCATAAATAAAAGTACTGCACCCATTTATCAAAACAAAAACTAGAAGAAAAAATGCAAAGCAAACAAGCACCAAATTGCATTGCTGTAAAGCATGTTTTGTGTTTGCTTTTTTATAGCATTTTTAAACAATTTTTTCTGTTTGGCGAGCAAAACTTCTAGGCCGTCGAACGATGTCGCTGCCTTCAAATTGCCAGTTTGAGTCCACAGGTTAACGGAATTAAGTTGGCATTTCGAAAAGTGAAGTTTAAAATGAAGCATAATAACAATAATATTTAAATCAAACGTATAAATCCATTTCTTTAAATAGTTTTGAATTATTAAAAAATATTCTTTCCAGAAAATATACTATATTATATTTATTATTTGTCCAATTTCAATCTTAGGGTGTCGCTTAGTTTGCTATTCCTAAAAACAACTTCTGATGCACACGTTTTCGGCGCAGTGCGTTTCGCCTTTGCATCCGAAAGATACTTCGATGCAAGTGCTAAGGTGTGAGTGCGGTAGCAAGAGCCAACAACCGCATCGAGGCCATGGTGCACAGAAAAAAATAATATGTCCTTTTGTTGAAAAGAAAATATAATCCATCAAACTGTCTTAAATAAGTATTTATATATTTTGAATGCTAATAAAATGTAAAATAGTAAGGAAGATAAGCAGTTCCTAAGAACACCTTACAAATTAAACATTTTTAGTTATGTTGTTTTTTTGCTTTTGTTATTTCTTTTTTGTTGTAACAATGCTTCAAAGATTTTTTTTATTTTTTTTTTATTTTCAAATATTTTCCCTCAGTGCAGTGCAACGCTAAACGAAACGCAGCCAGCGGCTTTTGTAGTTCATGAACGGCCAGCGAACTCGCCGTTTGGCGTTATAATCAAATAAGATTCGACTGCTCAACAGTTCGTGGCAGTTCGACGGAGGAAAATGGCAGGTAAAGGGGTAGGAAAACCCAGGGGAGGGGCATCTGATACTTTTTGTTTTTCCTTTTGCTGTAGACACTGCATTCGCCTGGTCACGTAAGCAGCCATTTCAACGGAGTGGTTTTAGTTTTCGCTGCAGCTATATTATATAATCCTCCGATTGATTTAGTTTTTGGCTATGCGGAAGATAGGAAAATCGTGGCTGCTACTTGGGAAACAGCGAAGGACAATGTCAAGAGTTGACTTTCCAATGGAAAATATACATTTAGCCACCAAAAAGTGGAAAATATGTGTAAATACGGGTTTTTGGTATAATTTTCTTATTTAATAAGAGATAGCATTATGTAAAACTCTCGAAATCTGTTAATTTTATCCCGAAAAAGTTTAAAATTCAATTTAAATAATATCAGGTGTTCTCTATACATTTATCAATATTTATATACATTTTTTGTATTTGTTTCTCTTTTAACAATTTTTAATTAAGAGGTATAACTATTTTATTTTGTTAATATTTTTTATTACTTGCTTTCCCTTTTTTCGCGAAAGTTTGCAATTATTAATTGCTTCTATTGATTCAGCTTCAAAATAGTTTTAATTGGCGGCAAAAGTGACTTTGCATAAATCGGTGAGTGTGGTCAGGGTAAATGAACCGAGGGAACATTCAGCAGCATTCAACTGTTGATCGATTGTTCTAGTAAAGTGCAACCCAATATGGCAGCTTTAATCACAAAAAAACTAGACATGCGAAAGCGCTCAGAGTGCTGCAAATGAATCGCAACTCAAATAAATTAAAGAAATGCAACAAGCCGACATTGTTAGCCTTCGACTGTGAGTCTGAGTTGGCTTCGATTGCAGCCAAGTTGCATGAGGAGACAAAATAAATTAAAGAAAAGCCGACAACGGAGACAGAGCCGTCGACTAAGATTGGGATTGGGTCTCTTGGAGTGCAGTGGAAAAATTAATAATTAAAAGTAAAAATCAAAACAATTTTATGTCTATTTTAATCAGCTTTCTTAAATCGACACACAAGAGTATAGAAATAATAGTAGAATGTAACATTATAAAATATTATGAATAATATAGAATGAAATATTATAAACGTAATATCTAAATGCATAATTATATATTTATATATTTTAATCAGCGAACTCTAAGTCCTGCTAACATTTTTCTTTATTTGTTTAATCAAAATAATTCTTACCAATTTATTTAAACATTTTTTCCGAGTGTTGAATAGACACACTGGCAAACAGGACTTCGACGGCGACAACGTGAAACGCCAATCGCCAATTGCACAGCAAATACAACTGACCCGGTCGGTGGAGACTGGACCGGGCCAAAAAGCAGACAGGTAAGTGGAGTTCGAGTGCGGATGGGCTCCAATCAGCAGGCGGCGGGGAAAAGTTCTCGACTGGGCTGGGAAAAAGCCAGAGAAGGGAAAGCTGCCACTCTCTGCATCCGTATCCATGAGATACTCGGGCTATTTAGTCGCACAAAATGTTTCTAATCTGTGCCGCCGTTGACGCAGCCGATAAATACATCCCGTGCTGCTGCCTGTTCGCATTCCCATTTGTACACAGAAAAAAAACTCAATTATATTATAATATATATATATGAATTATAATATGAAAAAATTAATAAATAAATAATAATAAAATAATTAAAAATAATAATAAAATAAAATATTTTAAAACTTGTTTGTCAAATTTATTTAGACCCCCAATAGAAGCCATATTTTCGCACTGTGCATTCCCATTCCCATTCCCAGTCCCATTTCCATTGCTATTCTCAGTCTCATCACATCGCAGTACCGTCTTCGTCTCCGTTCGTGTTGGCTAGATTAAATTTCAATTAACACTGTAGATACTCGTACGCGTACACGCACAAATGTGGCAGCCAGCAGCCGGAGTATCAGTTTTTCAATTAGATTTCGCATTAATTAAACGAACACACCGAGTTTGAGCCAGAATTGCGCTGGCAAAATGATGGTATGAGACAGCAAAGCATCTGGAATCTAAATTAGTAACAAGCTTTTTTACGCTTTTTCCGGCCTTTGAAAACAATCAGAGTCTCACCTCATTTTTTTATCTTTACGATTTTTACGATAAGCATTAAAAACAGTTCTAAGACACAATTATAAAAGATTTTTAGATTGTTAAGCTCCAGATCGAAGTTTATTTTACCTAGTCTTAACTTTAATAAAAGCTTTAATGTAATTTTTACTTCAACGTCAGACGAGTTGACAACCCTGATGATTACATGTATTTGTCAAAGGGCAGAAAGGCACGCACATAAAGCATAAATTATACTCGTAGTGTACATATCGACTGCCAACAGTGCTGCTCGATGGTAAAGGTCAATCTATAAGTCTATAAACTGATATATGACGAAAATCTTACCTTTCTAGAGTCTAAAAAATATATTAAAATACTTGTCAGTAAAAAAGGATATATATCTAAATTATTAAAGTATTTTTACCCGTTTTAAAACTTAAGAATTTAGATTTAAGTATCAAAGAACACTAGAAATATGGCCCAGAGCAGCACTGTGAGGTGGTTAGGTATAAAATCCCGTAGCGAAAGACAGACAGGCGGTGGGGGAAAATCATTAAATTAACATGACAAATGACAAAGGGCCGATAAGACAGCCCTGCATGCATGCAAACCACCCACTCTTTCACTTTATTTTACTTCGACGGTGGGTGCAGTTTCCCTGAATGGCAGTCAACACAATAATAAATCCGTAAATATAATGGCCAAGGATACTTTGGTAATTGGGCGAGCTTATGCTTAACGGCGCTTTAATTTATGCCGGAGTGCCCGCGGCGCTGTCCGTCCGATCCAAGCGAATCCGAAGCGACCGGACCTTCCGCCGGCCATTAACATTAACCGCTCGGCAAGTACACGGCTCTAGCCATAAAATGTCGCGGTCGCCGTCACTTGTTTACGATTATGACTGCGTTCCATATAGACCATATATACACACACATTTATTCCGTGTGTGTAAGAGGGACTGTGCTACGTGTATGCGCTAAATTTTAACGGGTATGTGTATAAAAATACCGGCTTGGTCACCCACTCAACCACTGGACTATGGGCCAAATACCTACAAAGAAATATCCAAATGATCAAGAACTAACTAACGTATTGCAAAGTATTTAAGAAATATTTTAAAAAATATTCATCAACTTTAAGCTGACCATTTTCAAGTAACTAGATTCTTTAGTTGCGTTGGTCACACTATTATTTGTTTTGCTTATTTTATGAGGAAAATATGATTCTGCCTAGGAAGTAAACCTATAAGCATTAAAAATTAAAACACCATTTAAATCTTTTTCCAATAATAAATTCCATTATTTTAGATAACGTTGGTTTATTCAATTTCAGTTAGCTCAAGGCCTCGACACCCACTGTCAATCCTTGGGGACGAGCTCGCGGTGCCAATGGCGGAGCGGAAACGGAAGTTGGAACACATTTTGTTGTTTTGGTACTTGGTGGGCACTCGTCTTTTTATTACAATATTTGCCGGCGTAGTTGCCGCTGCGCTTTTTATGAATGCTTTGCATATCGTAAAATTAAATGAACGAAAAATGTTTACGTATTTTCGGACTCTTTTATTACACTGGTTTTCGGGAATGTCGGGGGGCTGCACATTCTATTATCGCATTCCGGACTCAGCTCGCTAATTTGAATATGGCGATAAGCAGGGTAACAAGCTCGGCGAAATGGAATCTAGCATCGCCAGACGCGTCCGCATTGGAATCAATTAAAAGTCGCCATCCCAGAGGACGAACCCATTAAGCCATCCGACCGTGCTGTCGCCAATCCAGCATCCTCGTGGTCCCCACTTCATCCTGTTCATTGTTCACTCTGAGTGGCAGCAATTAACCAAGAGTCGATTGCTTTATTACCTTGGCTCCAAACATCGTGTATCCTTCTCAGTGATGGAAGAGGTCCGGCTTGATTGTCAACAAAATGTGGTAGCAAACTACATGAATACCATGAGTACCTGGTAGGGGATCTTTAATGGAAACTTAAAGAATCTGAAACTGAAAAATATTTAATTACAAAAAAGGAAATCATAGCAAATAAGAAATATTTATAAGTAAATATATAATTGTATTTATTTTTAAAATTATAAAGTGACATAGATTCTTTCCATCTCTGATCGGATTGCCCGCAGAGTGAGCGGTAGATACTTTGTTAGTGCGCTTAGTAGTTTCGTGTTCATACATAAATTATGTTAATACCATCAAACGAGAGTAACTAGCCATAAAAACACCAAATAAAGCCCTGCACAGCGAGCAGTTAGTGGACACCAGGCATCAGGTGAGGCGATGATGGACAAAAAGGCTAACAGAAGGATGCCAGGCAGGAGGACAGGCTGGATGGGCAAACGCATCGCTTTATGGGGTCGTTAAAAGGTCCAGGGACATAAAACCCATGAAGGAAATTAAGTTCTGCGAGGCGGACAAAGTGAATTCCTGATCGACACTTCAAGCTGAAGCTGTTCCAGACCTTTGTGCCCCAGAGTGTACACAGACTTTTCGGTCCCACTTTAAATCATTTAATGGCAAGATATTGTGATGCAAAAAAATTGACCTAAAAATTAAAAAAATATTTTTCTCCTGCTCCATTTGTTTTACAAATTTTTTAGTTCAAGACTTAGTCCTTAGTTTTTAACAGAATAAACCAAAATCTCAAGACATCGTTTTGTTTCAAATAAGAAAAAATACCTAACAAAAGTTATGTATATTTTTGTTTAATTGCTAATTAGCCCCATTTATGGGCAAAGGTTCATGATTGATATCCTTGCTGGAGGACGGCGTATTAAAGCCTGAAAAATAGTACTTTAATGCATTTAAATGGCTTTTCTTTCAGGACACTCACTCTCCTCAGCCCAGATCCGTTGCTTTTCCACTTTTTTGTTTTGATTTTTCTTTTGCTCGACTCTTCGGCGGTACCTTCATCAATCATTTCTCGCGAAGGCAAACACTGTCAGGTCCTGGGTCCTGTGTCCTGAGTTCTGTATCCTGCGTCCTGCGTCCTGGTTCCGTTTGGGTTCGGGTCGCGCCTGCAGTGGATTAGGCAACGACTACGACATCGGCGACAGTCGACGTCATCCTATCCCTTCCGGGTTAACAAATGAATTTCGCGTGTTGGCCCCTTGCGACTTGAAAGGATTTCAACGCACTGAAACTCGAACGGATTGAACGGAAATCCAAAGAGAAAAATATAGATGGAAAAACAAAAATGATGAGGGGTCCGATAAAAATATACCCTCGCTTTGAATAATAAACGAAATATTTAATATCATAAAAGTTATACAAAATTCCTAAACAAGATTTTAATTTTTTGTAATGTTTATAAATTTTAGCATTTTTAGTCTGGTTTACGTTGGTATTTTCTTGTGCCTTCAAATTACAAAAATTCAAGAGTAAATGAATTACATAAACTTTGTATTTTATTCATAGCATTTGAAAATCTCATTTTCAGTTCGATATGCCCTCGTTCGAGGCAAACATTAGGTATTGAAAGGAAAAATGAGTAAAAAGGAGGAAAAATAAAAGGAACTGCGAGTAAAGGGATAACCAATGACTTTTACCCCACGTGTGCTACGCCCCGTACGCCCTTACTCAAGTTCATTTTAGTCGGCGAACTGTGAAAAAGCAACCAAGCACGAAAATAATAACAAATTCCAGCACAAAGCTGAGTGAACTGAAGTAAAGTGAAATGTTTTTTTATGTAATGAGCGTAATAATCAGAGAAACATGCGAAAGGATCTGCCACGATTTTGTTGATTGATTCCAGCACAACAGCGAAAACCTTATTAAACCTGAACGCCCCCAAAAGGGTTTTCTTTTCGCTTAGCTCTTGGCAAAATCAAAGCCGAGTTGGCCAAGACAATAAAAATGAGGGGTAAAAGCATAGACGACGGGGTTTTCAAGCCTTGTTATAAGGAGGGGAGATTCTAGGCCATGATGGATGAGGAATGTCAACAGATTTGGTTCCGAAACCATTTAGAGGGTGTGTACCGAAAGTATTTATCTTACAAAATGCATTAAAATGTACTGAATTTAAGTTTTATCCTTTGACTAACAAAAAAGGTTTTTCGCCAATTTAAAGACTGTCCGGATTCATGTTAATAGTGCTAAAAGAGAAGCAAATATGCCTCCTTATATATATGGAAAGGTTAATCCTCCGATGCCACTGAACCTCTCTTGTGCTGCTGCGCCACCGATAAATAAGAATAATGTGCGGAATCCAGCCAAGGATGCCTCCATAATGACCATGAAAGAACAGTTTATGGTTAAATAAAGGCGCACAGCGGCAAAACTCCATTTTCTAGACACAGTGTCGGGCGTTACTGTAGCACCCGCCTTTTCCTCTGCCAAAGCGTATATGCATGTATGCCACCCCTCAGCGGGAGACCCCTGTTGGTTATGCAAAGTAATGCAAAATTGCGACGGCGGCCAGCGTCAGCAGCGATTCAAATGCAAGTGGTCCACTTACACACGCCATGTGCACAGTGGTGCGAAAACTATTTTTGTTTTGGTCACAATATTAACGGTCAACTATTGGTACACCCTAAAAAAATCGATATGAAAAGTAGGTCAATTTTACATTATTTAAGATCAATTTTAATTTGATCTGTGGCCAGGTATGTAAATTTAACCTGTTCGAAAAGATTACTTCATGTAAAAACGATATGGGTTTTGCATGACCTGAAACTTACATGGCCATAACGATTTTACTTTTTTTATTTGAAAAATAATAAACTAAATTAAAGAAAAATGTTAAATGAATTTTTACAAAATATAATTTGCAATTAAAAGTTTTTCCAATAATGTCTCAAATAAAAATCGATCAATGGAATAATCTTTGACCACTGTGCAAAGTTGTTTTTTTTCCAGCTGTGCGCTTGTGTGGACGTTTTTTTTTTATTGGCCAAGCTTGATAACGCATATTTTTGGCTTATTTTGCAGCTTACTGCTGCGGCAGCAATTTTGCACAACTGGATATGAGTGTTCGTTTCCTGGGATAACCAAAAATGAAGGGAAATAACGGAATATCAATAATGTATCTAAGCCACCTAAAATAAAACAGTAATAAAACTCTTTAACATTTAAATCAGAATTTCTTAATGAGTATTCATTTATAATTAACACATTTTAAAAATAAAATTATATTTATGTATCGTTTATAAACTATTGATATATATTAAAAAAAAGTAAATTAAAACTGTTGAAAAAATATAAATAATAAATAAATAATAATAAATTTCGACCGCATTTACAGGGTATTTTGAGTTCGATATGCCGTGACTATACACACTTCACACAATCATTTTTTGTCGCTGCGGCTTGCCCTTCGCTGCCCGTCTGCCGATAATCACGCTATTGCCCCATCAGCCGGAAATGGGCGCGCCGCCATCTTGTGTCTGCGCTATAGTCGGGTATGTGTGTGTGTGTGTGTGTGTGTGCAGGGTGTGTGTGTTCGAGTGTGTGTGAACCCGACGAAATATGCGTGCAAGTGGCATAAAGTGGCAGCCATCTTTTGGGTCTTTGCCGTGCGGACGGGGCTGCCAATCTGCTGCCAAAGAGCCACAGCGTATATTGGATTTGCCAATCATAAACTGAAGCCAACTGCATAATCTATGCACCATTGCAGTCACACACAGGCAGCGGAAAATGGATGGGGGCGTATGGAAATGGGATTGAACAGTTTTCCAAAAAATCATGCAACCGAATGTCTATCAACATCGAAAAGCTTTATGGGAATCGAATAATTCTTTAACTATTTCTATGTCGTTCCTAACTTAATAATTAATATTTAACGCCATGAAACATCGGTATATCTTGATTACAATAATGGTAATAACATAGTATTGAACAAGGTTTATAAAAAGCCAAAATTCCAAATTCTTTCACATATTTAAAATCCAAAAAATTAAGCACAATTGCATTATCTCCGTTCCATTCATCCGCTTTTATTTCTCTGCCCCTCTTTTCGTTTTGGTTTGTCTGTGGCTCGAAATAATAACAATAACTATCTTTTATATCTGCTTAACAGCCAATGCAGTTAAAAAAGCAAATGTTTTTCTCAATTGCCACTGCCATTGTCATGACTGTTATTATATTTGCAGCTTTTGTTGCTGATGTTGCTGCCAGTGACTCTGCGGTATCATTGGTTATGTCTAATTCCCTAAAAGGCAGTATTATAATTATTATAGAAAAATTTTAGCGAATAATAAATATATAAATAAATATATTTAAATAAATATATTTAAATAAATATATTTAAATAAATACTCCTGACCAAAATATTCTAAAGCTTTTCTCATTTTTAAACCTTATTTTTATGTAATAGAAATTAAAAAAAATCTCCAGGAGTTTATCAAAAAGATTAATAAGATTAAGGATTAGTGTATTTCAAAGTACGACTTAAAATGGCAGACCTTCCTTTACCCTTAACATTTCCCCTTGTTAGTTCGGTTTTGCTAACGACGTTGCCTTGCCAAAAACAATTCCCACTGAATTTTAACAGCCGAAATAATTTTTAATTTACATAAATGCCGGTCGCTATTCAAAATGTGAGTGTGTGCCGTCGGTTTACCCTTTTGGCTTCTCCCGGTTGCATTCAACATACAGAAACGAATCTTCCGGCTCGATTTTTCCCTTTCTCAGACCCGGATTGTGGGTGAATCACTGAAAGAAAATTAGGCACAATTTGTTTGCAATATTAATAATTAATATTACATTTCGATTGTAAGAATTTTTTCAGAAATAAAAAACTAAATAAAAAAATTTAAATTATTTGTTGAACGTTTTTTGTTTCTAATTTAGGATTCATCGTTTCTGAAGCCAAACTTTAATTCCCAGTTTCTAGATGATTTTATAAAAAAGTTCAGCCAAACAAAAAATATTTTCCAAGTGCATTTTCTCCCAAGTTGGCAGCTGCAAGCTTGCGACACAAAATTCTGGTTCATATTCGCATGGCGGCGACACAGCAGCCCAAAAAGAAAATAAATTCCTTCGCTTCGTGTTTTTATGGGGGAGTTGCCATATCCAGATGCAGCTTTTTCGCTTTTTCCAGCTCCCTTTCCCGAATGGTTGGACATTTATCGATTTGCTGGATAGGGATTATTCTCTGGTAATCTGTGCTGCTTCGCACCGAAATTATCTTCATCGCTCATACGCCGCGTGGCCAGGGAAATGTATGAAAATTGTCACTTATATTCGTGGTAATTGTTGTTGCTGCCTGCCTGTTGTCCAAAATGATAAATGACCAAGACAACCGCCCAGCTCTGCTACTCACAACATTTGTCCACCGCCCAACGTCTACATAAATGTATATCTATTAGCATTTATCTTGGTCTCGGACCCGGACAAGTTTCGCCTGACTCAAGAATTAATCATGTGGCAATTATGCTGTGGCAACAGTTCTTCCTCAGCATCCATTTGCACACACATATATAACCAGGGGAAGGTTTCCCCACTTCACAGGGCTATCTGCGACATCGTGAATTGGCCGCCCAGAGAGAATTTCAACTAAATCATTGTGTCCGAAATTATGCCATGCCCTTCAGAGTCGCAAACAATATTCGAAGCCTGTATCGTAAATTACTCAGCAGTCTGGAATAAAGTCAGGTAAAATTGACAGACTTTATCTTGGTATTTACAATTAAAATAGTTGTCTCCTTTAATATCTTATTTATTTAGAAGGCAGCAACAATATAAACAGGTTAGCCCTGAAATGCTAGTCAAAAATATTTCAAAATTAAAAGAAATCGTATACATTTTTTAGAAGTTTTGGATGATTTTGTTAAAAAATTCTAAATCACTTCCGTAAAAATGTCCTTTTTCCAAACTATGTGCTCATTTCGACGAAAACTCAAAAAAGAAAGGTTATGCAAACCTTCCGTTGGGCCGATGGCGTCACGATAAATCGCATTATATCTGCTGGTAGGTATAGTCGCTGACCCTGTTATATAGTTGCTATATCATGACCCATAAATTACAGCCAGAGAATTTGGAATCTTTGGAAAATATTTAATCAGTGCTGAGGACAATGCCATCATCGCCGATGAGCCCGCCCTTCGCCATTTAATTCAAAAGGGTCACACGATTGTCGTAGTCGAAGGTCTGGATGAATACCTGGACAAACACATTTATCTAGAACCACCTGGTGAAAGTAACACAGACGAAGGGATGGTCAACATGAAAACCCTGGATGGAAAAAGCAAAATCGGCTGGAAAGGAAGACCTTTTTCTTGAGTTGAAGAAGTTTTCTTCTCAGTTGGGACTTGTCGTGAAAGATTTTGACAATTTTATTCAGCAACTGGTGAAGTCACAGGACTCTTGAGGGTTTCTGAAGGAGAAAAGGTCGAAATGGAGCAATAATTAAATTATCCAACTAAATTCGAAACCATATAACATCTTTTAAAGTCTTTTAGCTAAAACTTTGGTTGTATTTTATTAATTTTTTGTATATTTTCGTAAACTTTAATGAATCTTGAAAATATATGGATTAAAGACCAATATTCCTAGCTTTAAATTTGGTATCTTCCGATACTTTATGTTGTATAAGTTGCAGGACCCTACTATACATTAGTTATATGACTTAATTTTATTATTTTGGTATATTATTTATTTTAAAATATAAGTATACATTTTTGAGAATATTTAAGATTATTACTAGACAGTACTTTTCACGCTTTTCCAATTCCTAGCCAGCAGATTCGGGCTCCCCGGTAAACGAGGCCTCTACCGCCTCTTCCTCGACGATGACCTTTAAGTCTTTGATCGCTTCCTGGAACTCAAATGGCCGCAGCAGGTGCTTCCGGCAGCTGTTTAGCTGTTCGTTCTCCTCCTCGTCGTCGGAAGTCGCCTCACTGTCGCCCTTGATCTTGACCGGCAACTTGACCGTATCAATTTGCAGGTGGCCCAGGCAATCGAATCCCACATAGGCCAACTTGAAGCTCGCCACGGCATTGGCGAAGTCCACGGCATCGGCCAAACGCCTCTGCCGCACGAAGGCGGCGTAAATGAAGCCGGCCGTGAAGCAATCACTATCGCCCACCCGATCGATGATCTTCTTGGGCTTGTGGGCGGGCAGTTCGAAGTACTGACCCTCTGTGGTCATGCAGCCTGCTCCGAGGCTGCTCCAGGGCACGATGACGCAGGGCCGTCGGATCCTAATGTCCCGTGGCATCCGCAGCAGCTCGTTGATTCCCTCGCAGGCCTTCAGCGGCGTCATCCAACCCCGATTCTCGGCTATATACTTAGTGACGAACACATAGTCGCACATGCCAATCAGATCCACGACCTTGGCGAAGGCATTATAGATCTGCAGCGAGACCACTATGCGATCCTCCTCCTCGCGTCCGTTGTTGTGATCCAGGATCAGGCGGATCATGTCGCAGGTTTCGCGCGGACAGCGCGCCTCAAAGTTCACCCAGCCGTACTGATTGAGATCGAGCTTCCGGAAGTCCTCAGCCGTCACATACGGAAACGGCTTGTCGCAGTAGACGACCGTACAGCGACGAGTCCAGCGCTCCTGGACAATGGTGGAGAAGGGCGGACTCTCGTCGGTGAAGGTGCAGTGGCTGATGTCGATGCCGCGCTGCTCCAGGTCGTCCAAGATCATGCGGTAGGTGGGGTTGCGGCTCAGCACGCCGAACAGCTCCACATTGGCGCCCAGCAGCCGGAGGGCCGTGCTGACGTTCGAGGACCTGCCGCTGCGCTGCAGAGTTCCGTTCTGGGTCCGCGTCCTGTCGCTCTGGAAGTCCACGTTCTCCACGGTGGTCACGTAGTCCACCTCCGTGCAGCCGACGCACAGCACGGCCTTCATCACACTGAGCGAACACCATTGGGTCATCTTGGTCCTCCGGTTGCCTCTAACTCCGATTCCAAATCTCAATCGGCGATCCTCGTCTTTGCCCTGTCTTCAATTCAATTTCTCACACTCAATTTTCGATTGTCATAATTTCGATTCCATTTCTAAATAGTTTGACGCATAATTGAATCATAAAAATAAAGAAATTTTGTAGATTTTAGCTACTATGAAATTTATTTAATATATCGCCCTAAGAGAAAATTCGCCTTTAATTTTTAAAATTCTGAGGCAATGAATTTCTTTTTTATTTTATTTTAGTTTAACTCTTGGCATTATGCCAACAGACAGAAGAGGCTTCTTTCTATAAAAAGAGATCGTATTCTCAACCCTTTACATGGTAACTTTGGATAAAAATGGTCTTAAAGTTACCTTAAATTACTTATACGACACGTATGACAGTTAGTATTTAGTCGCACAAAAGTAAAATCGCTGTTTCTTGAAACAAAAAAAGGAATTTTAACATTCAATATAACTACTTTAAATTCTAAACACCACATTAACCAAGTTATAATCGCAAGCAGTCTAAATTTCTCCATCAAATCAAGCAGTTATGTTTTTGGAAAACTGAATTTTGAAAATAAAAGAAAAAAGAGTTACAACATGTATGGCAACAAGCTGAGCTGGGCGGTTGGTAAGAAGACGGTGTTGTGTGTGGGCACCACGACCATAGACTTCGTCTCGACCATAAAGCAGTTCCCCGTGGAGCACAGGTGCGAGAAGGCCATCGGGGGCTACTGGATGCGCGGCGGCAATGCGTCGAACAACTGCACGGTGCTCTCGAATCTGGGGGTCAAGGTGGAGTTCTTCGGCATGCTGAGCAGCTTGAGTGTGTTCCAGGTGCTGATCGATGACTTGAAGGCGCGCGGCATCATCATCGAGAACTGCCCTACGTGCGACCAGGACGCGCCCTTCGCCTCCGTGATACTCACCAAGTCGACCAAGACGCGCAACATTGTCATCTGCAACAGTGACTTTCCGGACGTCGGCATCGAGGACTTCCGGAAGTTGGACCTCAGCCAGTACGGCTGGATCCACATGCGGGTGCTGCACTTCAAGAACACGCTGGCGATGGTCCAGGAGCTGACGGCCTACAATGCGGCCAGGCGGGAGAAGATCGTGCTGTCGCTGGAGTTCGACAACAACCTGGAGATGTGGCCCCTGATGGACTACTGCGACTATGCCATATTCTCCAAGCAGCTGGCCCAGCCCAATGGCTGGGTTTCCCTGGAGGACGCCTGCCTGCAGCTCGACGAGCGTCTGCGCATGCGCTGGGGTCTCAACCTGAAGCGTCCCTATGTGGTCGTCCTGTGGGGCGCAGAGGGCGCCGGCTTCATGGATCTCGATGGCAACTACAGCCACGTGAAGGCCCACAAGCCCAGGCGCATTGTGGACGCCCTGGGAGCGGGCGACACCTTCGTGGGCGCCTTCATCTACGCCCTCTTCGTCCGCGAAAGATCCCTGCCCGTTGCCGTCGATTTCGGCAATCGCATGGCCAGCTACAAGTGCACGAAAAATGGCTACGACCACATCGCTAATATACTGCTGCCTCCGATTCTATAATTGTATACGATACCGTTGTGTTATATATATTTGCATACCAAAAATTAAATACAAAATATTATAAATACGAAAATATCTGTTGGTTAAAAACCATATGGTGACAAAAACTTTTTGTTTTACTTGGGGCCGTTTTCTCGTCCGTTTTCTCTAGTGTCCACTAATGATGTATAAACAACCCTAGTTTTAGACCTACTTAAAAATTTAACAAACGGACGAGAAAACGGCCCTTCATATGTCGAATAATATTCATTAATCGTAAAGATAATTACTACTTACACATATTTCATAAAGTAAACCAATAAACCATATTGAAAATTCTTTTGGTCTTTTACCAAGTATACATTCCTGAAACTAGGGCTTGTGGGAAATTGTAAAATCGAAAATAAAATGTTGAGATAAGCTATCGCTTGTCCTTAACCTTTAAATACCGAACATTTATTACGTATACGCACCGCTTGCCGAAGATAAAACTATAATTACCTTTCGGCTATAAATTATCGGATATACAAATATCCATTCAACCTCCCCCGCACTTTCGGTTTTTCCCGACTTTCCAATTGATTGCAAAACGGACCAGCAATGCCATTTAATTTTCCTTGCTGAAAAGGGTTCGAATATTTTTTCAACCATTTATTTACCTTTTGTCGTTTATCCTTGGCCATTTGAAATATAGCCAGATTATTTAAATAAATGGAAATGGGACATTTTGTATACCACCAGCAGGTGACCCAACTGTCCCAGTTTGAAACCGATAAATGATATCTCCGCAAGCAATAGATTATAATTCACTTGTGCCAGCACAGATTATGCAAATGCCCCTGAAAACGAATTCTTAATTGAAGATATCCAATTGAAGTCAATAAGACGCTGATTTCTGAAATTTTCTTATCGCACGAACCGCGAAAACATAACTCAACCAGAAATAATTCATAAATATTAAAATTAAAATCCTCGCTCCACTTCTCAGGAAAAAAGTCACATTGAATTATGTAAAAATGTATGCGTACAATCCTCTAAATCAAGGAGCCGAGTGGTCAAAACGGGCAACTGGCCGCCGACAACTTCACTTTTGCCGCTTGATTGAAACTCATTTATCATCATAAATTAGAAGTGGGGGGAGGCAAGGAAGAGATTCATCATACTCCCGCCGGCGGACTGTAATCTGGCTCAGATTGAAAATGAATGAGGTCATCAGGCCCTGCATACCCAAACGGCTAAGTATGTTCTTTCGCTTTTCTTCCTTTTAAATGTTATTTTTACCGTAAATTTCTCGTCTTTTGTTGCTACCTATTTATAAATTCACTTAGCAGAGGGCAATAGGAAGAATCATCCACCCGAAAGTCAAGTTCCCCTGCCTATGAACCTTCATCCCCCACGACAATGAATTACTTTTTTTAAAAAGGTTTTTTTTACCCAGTTTTAGGCTGCTCAAAACACTGCAGAAGATTTTACCATCTTCATGTGAGACAGCTTGAAGCTTATTAATTAAATAATTAACAATTCCTTATAACATCTAAGTTAAGAGTTCACCGAGTGACGATCTTGATGCACATTTTTATTAATGGTTAAGTTCTTTTATAAATTCTTCTCCTTATTGTTACTTTTCATGTAAAAGATGTAATATGTAAAATTTTATGTACAACAACTAAAGCTTAGCAGATATTATACCAGCACCAGAGCATTTGAAAACATTTTTATTAATTTATAAATAAGTGTTTAAAGATCAAATGTTTTATATATTTGAAGTACTTATTAGAACAAATTTTTAAGGATCTGGAATATTTACAAAGTCTTCTGCGTACATTACACAACTTGCATATGAATAAAAGTTTTCATAAATAGCTGTCGAAAGTACTCTAACATTATAATTCCAGTGACAGTTAAACGTTTCTCCTTCCATATACGTAGCAGCAGTCATTATTCTTAAATGGTTCATAATCATATGAGCTGTAACCATATGATATGCAGTACTCTCCAAAAATTTAGTAAATCCATCTCTTCCATCCTCATCTATAATTTGATAAATTGTACAGATTGATTGCTTTGAAACTCCTATTATAGCATTTAAAAATATAGATAGTTTTTCATCATCCTTTAGAGTTCCTTCTCCTTTGAGAAGTAGTTCTCTTGCATCCTTGGCGCAACTCGATTTATTTTTTTCGAATAGATGCTGAATTATCTCATGAATGGTCCTTTCCACTGCAGGCATGACCCATTTCGTCAAAGCTTCTGTCGCCACGTTAATTCCTATACCAACTAATATATCCACACCAGCCGTATGTGGCGTAATGATTTCTGTTCTCTTCTTCTTGTTGGGCTTGGAAACTGTTTTTGGATTGAAAGCCGTTCTACCGCAACTATCAGGGTGTCGATTTTCTTCCAGTGCATCAACTCGCTTCCTTGTCTCGTTTAAACACTTTTGAACAGAATAGATTTGATATTTCCCTATAAATAAATCCAGAATATACCAGGGAATGTCACCGCGAACTCTTGAATCAGAATGTTTGTAGTATAAGTCACTTTCATCTGGCTTGGTACTTTTTCTACGTTTTGGTCTTACTGGATCACACACATTTCTTTTTCGTTTTTGGCAATTAACTATGAAAAGAGTCACCAAAAAAAATGATGATATCAACAGCAGTCTCATATTGATAAAACAATATGAGATTTAAATGAATTCTTTCTTGTATAAGCTAAAACCTTTTGCAGCTTATTAAGACAATTTGTTTTGATATGCTTATTAAGGACAACCGCACCTGAACATTTTACGGTAAAGTTCGTTTTCTAGTAAAGAGAGGTATACCAGTTACTGGTTCAGAAAATGGATATATTAGTCGTTCAAAAGTATTTTTTACAATTTTGATAAGTTTTTGATCGAAACATTTTTATTGTGGGCAGCACATTTTGATCTCAGTAATAGGTATCTCCTAGTCGACTATAATGATACCACTGTATTTTTTGCGCATTCCTGATTCGCTTTACTCCCTACTTACTTATAAGAAATTCAACTTAGCTTCGATTGTGACAAATACCAATATAATCCAAACTGAATTTTATTGAATTTTATTTCTCTAAGATTTCCCTTCGTTCTGAAAACTAAATTGAATAAAAACGAATTTTATCTTTCTTCGAAAATAAGTTTATAAGCTTCAGTTTTAATTTATAGTTTTATTGCCAGTCAACATCAAAAGTGCATTTCAGCATATTTGCTTTACAAGTAAATATCTCATTATAAAACTTATACATAGTTCTTCGAATATACTCAAATCTCAAAAACTTTTCAATCATTGACGTTTGAAATGTAGTAACCATTTCAAAATAAAACTCAATAAACTCATCGAGACTAGACTTGCCCAACCCCGAACAGAGTTCATCCGAAATTTGTTTTAATTTATTTTGCACTGCTGCTGCAGTTAGTTCAAAGCTTTCTTGAGATTTGAAACGTACATTGTTGTCCAAAAAATGGGATCGGAATGATTTTACTTTTTTGATCATATTTAAAGATCCCTGGCAATAACAATCCAATTTTGCAGGGTTGTCTGCAATCTCACTTACCTCCTCTGCAAAAATAGTGGAAAATATGATACAATGTGTTATCGACGTTATAACCGATTTATGCCCTGATGTCTACTGCACCTTGTAACATCGTCGGTCTGTCCTTAGCCACATTCCCGGTTTCATTTTCCGTCCCAGCTACATTTGCAGCTCCATCTTCATTTTCAGCTCCAGCTTCAGGAATATCTACAAATTTGGTAGGAAAAATACGTATATAATATAATATCTATGCAAAGATCTTATGTATCTCCGATGCACACCTTCATAAATGTCAAAATCTGCAAAGACAAATGTAAAATTTCGATTAAATAAAGAAAGAATAGACCAAACATGATAAACGCACCGAAATCATCTCCAGGCTCTGAAAGTGTAGTGGGAAATATGACACAGAGTAGAAATAAGTTAATTATCTGTTGTTTCGACATAGTCGTTCAAAGTTTATATGTTAATTGAAAGAAAAGGAAAAGTTGTGGAATATTAGATTCTATCCTCCATTTTGTCACGCCTCATTTAATATTATTGACCGTAAAAGTTTTTTGATATAAGTGGTGGAATGCGATCCAGGTTCGAGATTCTTGTGTTAAAAAACCAGAAGAAACAAAGAAAAGAACGTTTGGTCGTTAATTTAACAAAATTGTTCCCAATATTAGATTTTAGAAATGATTTTAAATTAGGATACAATGTTCTTTAACGAAAAAGCAAACATTTTTGTTGTAATTTAAGAATACAACAATAAAAATCCAATAATAAGTTCGACATTTATTAAAGGCCAATTATAGAAAAATGTCTTTTATAAATACAACATTTTATGTCGCCGGAATTCGTCGTGGGCTCCTTTTCAGTCCCTTTGTTTCTTCGTCATATCCCTTTACTAAATAGAACATTAAGGCAACACAAAGTCCCCTGCAATGCTCGTGCTCCAAATTTGCTAGCCCGGCTTCAGTAGAATTTCCACCATGACAGCCATCATCACAATTGCATCCAAAAATGTTGCAAGATCCTTTTCCACAATAACTGCCAGATATAATTTGCTTTCCATTCCAACAAGCCTCTTTCATAAAGCATTGCGAAGATTCCATCATGGGCGCAAAATAGTTTTCTGCATAATAGTGATCGCACCGGAATTGTGTATAAAAATGAACCTCTCCTTTGGGGCAACAAACTGCGTCTGACCAGATGCTTCCAGTGAGGTAGGCAGTTAAGTAAGCTGCGAAGACTATTTTTAGTAACAATCCCATTGAAATAATGACAGGATTTTCTAAACACTTATTTACATTTATACCGTACAATTGTTATTGTGCGAAAGCTGAAGATGCAAAGTGATTCCTAACATTTACTTGGAATGTTAATTAAGGTAACGCTTAATTTAAGGCTATAACCAAAGTATAGAAGTAGCAAAAGCTGAAGTGTGGAATGGTTCGACAGTGAGATACCCCCTACTCACTAAACTGATACCAAAAATATTCCGTGACCATTAAAAAGCTGGAAGAAATAAAACTTATCTAAAACTGTATCCTAGATATTTAAATTATCGAAATTTTGTATGTCGCTCTGCTAGTAATAAAAATATTTTAATCACTTAATTTATAGGGTCGACACCATACCTAAAACGCCCTGTATAAACGACTAACAGGTAAAAGGTACCGTAAAAAATCTTAATGTTCCCAACAATACAGGACAACCAGTTTAGTTTCGATTTTCCAGCAGCAATGAAGATAATTTTCGCATTCCTATTTTTATTTGTCATTCAACATTCTTCTGGTAATCGATTTTCACGTATTTTCTTATTGTATGAAATGGCATATTTTCGTTACATTTTTCAAAAGGGCAAAAACTAAGGCCCTTGTTGCCTTTTCTCGCTACTGACGAAATGAAAATTGTCCCCTGGCTGGTAAAGTTCGTACAATACGATGAAGCTACAGAAAAAGATAAAATGTGTTGCATGAGACGGAACTTTGAACTAGTTGGAAAAATTACAAACGCTTTTAATCAAGCGTTTGGTAAAATTGTAGATAAGTCTAAACGGACGAATAATGAATTTAGAGATGCAAAAAAACGTTTAAGAAAAATTTGGACGGGGGTTCAAGACGATTTAAAGGCATATGATGAACAGGTGAAGTCTAAAAAAGGCGGTATATCAACCCTCATCAAATTAACTGATAAGAGAGTTTCAATAATTTTTGACGAAATTAAGGAAATGCTGCGTTTCGATTCTGTGAAACCTGATTATAAAGAACATAGCAAATTATACATTAGACTTTTCGTAAATTTGAACTCTTTAATGGGTAAATCTTTAAAGTGTATGCACAAAGTTTGGAATAAATATGATACACACATAAATCTAAAATATTTCTAAACAATATAAAAAGAAATAAAAATAATAAATGTTTACATAATTTTTGTTTACATAATTTTACATTTTTGCTACTACCTTAGTGGAATGAAATGGTCAAATTCCAGAAAAATTCGAAAATACTTTTCCGATAGACGATTAAAAAATAACGACCCCCTTTTTTGTCAAAAGTTTTTCGTCACTAATTATTTTGCTTCGCTCGAGGCCTCAAAAAACATATTTTGAGGGAAAATTCAAAAATTGAAAGTCACAAAAAGACACACAAAACAAGTGTTAGAAAACCAAGTAATACAGCAAATATATTTAAATTTGCCTCCATAGTTCCGAATCCGCTTGAGGCTTCAGTAGTTGTAGTGGTTGTTTCAGTTGGTTCCACTGGCAAGTTCTCTTTGTACTTCCCAGGCACATTGCCTGGTGGAGAATACCTCACGACCAATATTTTTCTTCCGTTCTTGACCCTACAAATTAATTAGTTAATAGGGAGACATTCGACATGAAACAATACGTACGCGGGGTTCTTTGAAGCTATACCCACTCCCAGTTCTTTAGATGACTTCCACAAAAGTGCAGTATATTTATCACTCAGCGATTTTATAGCTTTGTATTTCTCCATGTCACCGTAGTGTAAACCACCTGGTTTAGGGAGTCCGTCATCATAATGAACATTTCCAAGAGCATACCAGTCGTGAACACAAGATTTATCTTGAAACTCGCATATATTTCCCGTATACTTGGTCTTCTTTGGGTCCGATGAGGGATAGGCAGTGTGATCTGTGTATAAACTCTCGTCGTCCTCCCAATCATCACGTGTTGTGAATAATATTTGGTCAGGAATATTCAATGTAACCAGATACTGTGAGAGAAGAGTTTTGAGTGCTAAAGTGATCAGTATTATTAAATTTCACATTTCTGCTTACTTTCGCATAATCTTCACAATCTTTGCTTAGTTCCTTTGACAATTTAAGAGTTGGCATACCATCGCCTTTTCTTCGCAAATTGTGATCGATCAAAATAGAATTCATCCACAGTTGAGCTGCAACAAAAGTTTATTTGCAACTGATCAGAGCTTTTATTTTGCAATACCTTAAAGGCAGCCAGAAAAATAAGCACAACTTGCAATTGATACATTTTTTTTTTAAATCGAATAGGTTGTATGAATAGGTACTGACATATTTTTAGTACACTACTACATATGTGAATATTATTCAAATATTTTTATTTATTTTTTTTCTCACCATATTTTGACTCACATTTATAAGAATAAATAATGGCTTTGTAAAGTCGTTCGTGTAATTCCGTTAGACTATCCCAGTAGCATTCATAGTGTTCGGCGGGTATGGTTGCTTTTGTAGGATTACTTATATATTCTAAGAAACTAAGCATATCAGGATAGTTCGGATCATACCATATTCGTTCAGTAAGGCTTGTTAATCGGGGTGAAGAGCCCGAGCATTTCCAATATTGATTTAAATATCTACCGAGCGGCTCTATCAACACGGAATTGCACTCTTGCTGCGGCGTCCTTTTAGTGGTACCATACAAATCGATGAACGGGACACAAGGTTGGGCAACTAATAGTAAGGATAATATGGAGATGTAACGCATCTTGAATGAAAATGCGAGATGACTGGCTTATCCAGTTGCATATAAACAAGAAAGGAAAGTAACACCAGAACTAATTTTTTCTACGGGTATACAAACGTAAGGTAAGTTTTATTTCCATGGCATTATAATTATAGTTAACTCATGAATGACATTTTTTAAACTGTGTATATGAAAGCTATTGAAAGCTAGTAAAACCAAGTGTTTGTACAATAGAGGTCAGCGCTTTAGAACTTCCGACAATCAAATGATTTTGGTTTATTTTAGGTGTTCTTAGCTTTGAATAAATAAAGGTCCTTTAGAGATGTTTTTCTTCCGAATTACATAGCTGGATATTTATTTGCTTGGTTGTAAAGTAGCAATTCCTAAAGTAAGTGTGAACTGAGTCGAGTAATTTCCCTCATACGATTACGGGTAATCGACCCTTATTTCCCTTGGTGCGATACGCTACCCGTAGATAATGATGACCGGGGCTCGGATATGGCTTACCTGGGATGTTATTCCAGGCAATTGCATGCTATTGACATTTCAATTGTCTCTTATTATTGCCAGGACCGAGGACATAGTGCTGCCAAGGGGAGCGGGAACGACCCTCATTTAAATTACAAAAAAATAGTTGGGTTAGCACACGCATGCAATGAAAGAAAAAATTTGCATAATAATAGCAATTGCACTAGCTTCAGGTATTTCTGGATTGGAAAAAGGTGGAGAAAGAAGAAAAGAATAAAAGGCCAATTGTAAAGAATCCAATCAACGTCCCCTTCGATTGGCACCACAAAACATTTTCATAAAATAAGCAAAATAGTCGCAAACGCTTCGAGCTATTTTCATTTCGTTTGTTATTCCGTTTCAAAGTATCAATTTGTGTATCATTAAAATAATTTGATTTCCTTTCCACTTGGCGAAAGGACTACCCTAGCCATAAGATAAGGGGGTTCGATGCTCAAGCTGACATGAGCCCTAATTAAGGAATCTAATATGATTTGGGGAAATCATAAACATATTATATCAGGGTCGTACTATTACATTTAAAGTACGGTTAAAACGTACCATTAAAAAAACTTGTGACCTTTTAAAGAGGATTACTTCGAACAGAAATCACGTGGTTGATGCAAGAAATAGTTAACAAAAAGTTTCCCAAGGTCCTAATCGATTATATTTCCCATGGTAAAATTTTGCAACATCGAATTTATGAACAAATAAAACAGAGATCTAAGTGGTGGAGCCTAGGAAGGACCCAGCATTTTGTCGGGACGCACCCAGTCGTTAAAGTCCTTCTCCGATATGCCAGCGTTCAAGGCCTCCTCCTTCAGAGTTGTTCCATTCTTGTGGGCCGCCTTGGCGATCTGAGCCGACTTGTCATAGCCAATATGCGGATTGAGGGCGGTCACCAGCATTAGCGACTCGTTCACGGTCTTGGCCAATTTCTCCTTGTTGGCCTTAAGGCCCTTGACACAATTGCAGTTGAAGCTGATGCACCCATCGGCTGAAAATAAGGTAAGATAAGGTAAAAAAAAATAATAAAAATATAAAAATATCTATTTAGTATTGTAATGTAAGCCTATAATGTTTAATACTAAAAAAGAGTTCATGTGGTAATATTCAAGAAAATAAGACCTCGAATTCTTCAGAACAAGATAAAATTCAAATAAAATAATACCGCGAATTCTTGAGAAGAATAAAATGTCAAGTGTTATTGTCAAAAATGCCAAATTAATATTAATTAATATCAATTGGTATTAATAGGTATAAAGCATTTTTACACACAAAATAAGCATGTCGACGTAAATTTTTGGTTACGTAATACGCATAGCGTTTTTACATGAAATACTCTTTTCGAGCACATCAAATTTACCTGGCCGCATATCAAGTTAAAATTGGATATTACATAATGTAAAATCGATCTACGTTTCAAATCGATTTTTTTTTTGGGTTGTTGTAGTCGGATGGTTTTAAAGATAACGTCTTTAAGACTCATATCATACCCAGCAGCTTGATGGAGCGCAGCACATTGGAGGCTATCAGGGGCTTGAAGACGTTCAGCTCAAAGTGTCCATTGGCGCCGCCGACGGTGACGGCCACATGGTTGCCCATCACCTGGGCGCAGATCATGGTCATGGCCTCGCACTGCGTGGGATTCACCTTGCCGGGCATAATAGAGCTGGCTGGCTCGTTCTCCGGCAGCAGCAGTTCGCCCAGGCCGCAGCGCGGTCCGGATCCCAGGAACCGTATGTCATTGGTGACCTTCATCAGGCTGACGGCCAGAACGTTGAGGGCTCCGTGCACCTCGACCATCGCGTCCCGGCTGGCGAGGGCCTCGAAAAAGTTGGGCGCCACCACGAAGGGCAGTCCGCTGAGCTGGGCGATCCGCTTGACACACTTCTCGGCGAATCCCCGGCGCGTATTCAGACCCGTTCCCACGGCGGTGCCGCCCAGAGCCAGCTGATAGACCCGCGGCAGGACCGCCTCGATCCGCTGCAGTCCGTTGCTCAGCTGCTGGGCATAGCCGCTAAACTCCTGGCCCAGCGTCAGCGGCACCGCATCCTGGGTGTGGGTGCGTCCGATCTTGATGACGTCCTTCCACTCACCGGACTTGGCCTGCAGCGAGTCCCGCAGGCCCGTAACCGCCGGCCGCAGATCCTTCGTCAGGGCGGTGGCCACCGCAATGTGAATGGCCGAGGGGAAGGCGTCGTTGGAGCTCTGCGACTTGTTCACATGGTCGTTGGGATGCACCGGGTCCTTGGAGCCGATGCGTCCGCCCAGGAGCTCGATGGCTCGGTTGCCGATCACCTCGTTGGTGTTCATGTTGCTCTGCGTACCGGATCCTGTCTGCCAGATGGGCAGCGGGAAGTGGCCCTCGTCGTAGAGCTTGCCGGAGATCACGTCGTCGGCGGCATTCGAAATCGCTGTGCTGACCTTGGGATCCAATCCGAATTCCTGGTTGGTCTCGGCGGCCGCCTTCTTCAGTATGCCCATTGCCTGGATTATCTGGCGCTGATCGCGGCAAATGAGATGTGGATTTCTTTTTAGGAGCTCCTCATTGAGGCAAACGTCCAACTTACCGGCATTCGCTCCTCCTCGCCGCCGATTCGGAAATTGAGCAGGCAGCGCATCGTCTGAGCGCCGTAATAGCGGTCCATGGGCACATCCATGGCTCCCAGGGTGTCGCTCTCTTGGCGGTTCTCTACCTTCTTGCTGGAGCTCATCCTGGTACTCTCAAATGTTTTAGTTGGCGAGCAGTACAAAAAATACACTCTGGTGTCTGGCAGGAACTCTATGATCTGACAGAAAACAACCAGAGCTGGAGTTTATAATCGTCAGAAAATGTATAGTGCGAAGAACAAACTCAATCGCTGATCCAAAAAGTTTGGGGACACCCTTTACAATTGTAAATGCAATTTTTAGATGACAGTTAATTGGTGATTAACCATTCTTAAAAATATAAGCAAAAAGCCAAATTAAAAGGGTAATTTTCTTAAACTAAAACAAGAGAGAAGTAAACCGATACTCAGCTAAAGAAAGTGCGAGGGAGATGCAGATATGCAAGCAGCAAAGGGACTGCTTGGACTGAAAAAACTTAAACTATTGGTGTAGTGAAAAACTATGCTCAGGACAGCCTAATTTATTAAAGTAAAATGCTGTCAGGTATGCTCAAATCATGCCCTGTTTGCCTTTCTAATCATATTGTATCAGATTTCCTTCTTCTCAATCGACTTTGGAGGTTTTTTTTCGATAAGAGCTTCAGTTAAGAGGATAAATTTGGGCTAATAAGGGGCGAGCTGAGGTGAATGCAGTCAAGAATCTATCTGAACCGACCCCTGCCGATAAGCCTAAAATATGGAAGCGTAGAGAAGATGGCATTGATTGAGGTGAGCGGTGAAAGTGTTAGAACTGCAGGTGAGTCTGATCCTCTATACTTGAGTTTCGTTTTCTTCGGGTTTCTTGTTTAGTCACTGTTACCTAACCCCCGCATAACGGAATGGTTTTTCTCACACTGGAAAACAGCCATATATACATTTAAATTTTGTAAAAGTAGATCAATATCTTGAAAAAGGTATTTACGTGGTATTTATCAAGAAAATATAGGTCCTGGCTGTAGAAATAATAGGAGGTTAAGGAAATAATAATAAAATATTAATGTTACACTGTTGGATTTCATAAATATATTTCCTAACACTATTAGCGTTAATTAACTAGGAATAACTTTATTATTATTTGTTTTTTCGACTTTTTAACTTCTGAATTGATTTGAATTTCCCTTGGCGTACACTATAAATAAATTTTCTGTATTTTTCCTCACCTTTTGCTGGAAGTATGTGTGAATTCTTTTCGTTCGATTCTGGATTCTCTTCGAAGGTGCGTTATTCTTTGGGTTTGGGCCATGGCTTAGACAACCTGGCCAGACATGACCGACAATCGACGTCGGGTAAAAATGTCTTATCATTGTTAGGCGGGTGGCTGAAGTGGAACAAATTAATTTCGTTCATTTTAATTATTACTCTTCTTCTATTCTGCGCGAAACGCTAGATTCTCATTTTCCTGTCCGTCATACAAGTCGCTATAATTTGAGAGCTATTAACTCGCCGGCTCTTAAGGTCAAATGTGTACGCTGGAGTCATGGTTTAATTATTTAAATGAATTCACGTTCGGATTTTGGTTTTCTTCTTTTTTCCTTTCTCACATTGTCTGACCAAAGCCCGTAAATCATGCACATCATCGTGATTTTTTTGAAGGCATTTCTCGGCCCTCAGAGGTACTCAAATGGGTGTGTCTCTTGTCTTTGGATTTGTATATTTGGGCTCTAAAAAAGTGTTTTGTATTCGTAACTAAATTGTATTGCATTGAGTTGGTCGAGGGATGTAATATTCAAGCCTAGTTTTATCTGACAATAATATCAGACCACAAGGCTGATGCATCCAAGTGTAATAGGAATGAAAACGATATAACTGGATTACAAGATATTTTTACGAAATCTATCCGGCCAAATCTAAAGTTAACTGTTGACCCCGTGGCGAATCGCGTGTATTTTGGCCACTTGAATTTTCACACCCAGGGCACACGAAAAATCCAAGGCTCCATTATAGTTCTTACTATATTCCTGCGGCTCCTGCGGCTCCTTGACTCCGCTACCGTGCTTTCTTTTTGGCGAACAACACATGGGCACGCAATGTTTCCGCTGCAACGGCAGTCTAAAGTGTCCAATCAAGTTTTTGAAATGAAACCTAAATAACATGTCATAATAAATAACCTTCAAGCGACCCGGGGGCCTGCCAGTTGACTCTGGCCAACGAAGAAATCCCAAATCCTGTAATTACAACGTAAATCCAAAATGTCTCAGCGCCGCACAGCCGTTGCGAACTGGCCCGAGCAAACGCACACAGAGACCCGAAGGAAACTTAATTCATATATCAAAAAGTTTTTCGGTCCGAACAGTGGACGAGAGTAGCAATTTGCGCGCAAGTAGCCGGGTCCACTAGCAAGACCAAAAACGCAGACCAAGTCCAAGACGTATTCGTTCACTGGAAGAAATTCTGAGAGTTTTGGTTAAGCTGTAAATCTGGGATTTAATTTAACCCTCTCTGAATGCAAAAACATGTACTATTTTTTAAGTTAACAATACTTTATGATGCTATGGTATTAAATATTCAAAATAAAAATATTTAAATAGGTACATTCATTTTAAAAGAATTTAAATATTTCTAGAAGGCAAATTATAATAAAAATACATTTTATTCCAGTGGTATTTAATCTGATAAAAACAATTATTTTGTTCTATGCTGTGATGATTTTTTTTTGAATTTCGGAATTAATTTATGGAATAATATTTATATTTATATCAAATAAATTATAAATTTAATATTAGTTTTAAAAATAATTATTTTATCTTAAAGTAGACATCATTGGTTTCAGTGTGAGATACATTGTACACACTCTACGGTCAGGTTCTCGGCTTGGTCTTGGATTTCTACGGGGCGCCGTGCGGGTGGCCCTCCAGGATCGGGGAATCGGGACAGGAAAGCCGGCAGCGGATACGGAACAGGTCCCTTCTGGGGTCTCCACCCGGTCCTCTGTCCGCCTGTCGTGTCGAATGAGAAACACAGCAATTATGCAATTTGATAATACTTCATTCTCGGGTAATAAATATTAATTATTTTTTGCGAATGTGATTTCGTGCTCCGTGCCCTCTCGACCGCCCAACCGACCCACTGGGCGCTAGTTTACGGAGATTTATGGCCCGCCTGCCTGCAAATGAAATGAGACGGAGACGTCTACCATTTCTCCCCAATTCCTCTCTTTCCGCTCAAGATATTTCGCGGGTACTCGTGCTTTCATGTCGGACATGTGGATTTGGTTATAATATCGTCTTTCTGTGCTGTCCACCTACAATTGAAATTGGACTCCTTGTGCCAAAAATAAACGGAAAGGATATTTTTTCCCGGGAATTAGTGTTATATTTTTGGTTTGCAGTTATTTCGACCTTAAAAGTAATCGGTAATGTTAAGAGAATAAGATCTATATTTCTTATCTAACACAGTGCAAAACGAATTCAATATCTGAAAGTTAGACGAGCCAAGCCAACGAAACAACAAGTTATTATACCCTTGCAGAGGGAATTATGATTTCAGTCAGAAGTTTGCAACGCAGTGAAGGAGTATATATATTCTTGATCAGCATGACAAGACGAGTCGATCTAGCCATGCCCGTCCGTCCATCTGTCCGTCCGTCTGTCCGTCCGTCTGTCTGTCTGTTTCTACGCAAACTAGTCTCTCAGTTTTAAAGCTATCGGGCTCAAACTTTCCCAAAAGTCTTCTTTCTATTGCAGGTAGTATATATGTCGGAACCGGTCGGTTCGGACAACTATATCATAGCTCATGGTTCCCATATAAAAAATCGGACAAAAATCGACCAAAAAATTCTAGCTTCGATGTTTTTGGAAATATTACCTTCTAATCCTGGGAATAATATTATAAAAAATATTTCTGAATTTCGAAATAAATTTTTTAAAAATCTTGGATTACATATATCTGCCATAAAAAACGGTCAGAAAATAGAATGGAAATTAATGGGACAAAAACTATATCTTTGTTGATGAAATGATCTGCGTTTCTAAAATTTACCTGAAAATGTAAGAAGTTTAGACAGGGGATGAAACTTATTTTAACAAGCATACTATGGTTTTGTAATCATAACAAACTTTCTTACTGATTTTGAGATTCTACGACCAAAGAATGGCTTATTACCTAAAATATTTCTTGTGAAGAATTTGGGTCAATGGAATAGAATAATGCTAAACTTCTTTCGAGCATGATTTGGGCTAATATACACTTTAGGCGTTAATTAATTTCTTTGTGTTGACTGGGTAGCCTGGCTAAGTCAACCATAGTAACCATCGAGCTTAATACACTTGCCGACAGAAGCATATATGTGTCATTGTATGTGCGAATAGTTATATATATATATTCGTATTTTCACCCTCGTCCCCTTCTCTAGCTATACGTACATACATTGTCGTAGTCGTCTCTCGCAGGTTGGTTGACTTCCAGGCCGCTAGCTTTCATTTCATTTCGGTTCGTTCCATCAGAAATCTCTCGTGCATAAGGAACATTTTAATTTTGAAAGGGACTCTGACTCCGGTGGAAATTGCCATAACATCCACATATCACACTTGCACACAGACCGCCACCCAAAGAGCTTACCAAGCCTTACAAAAATATAAATAAAAATAATAACAGTGCTAGGCAAAAGGAGTGGAGAAGTACTATTGAATTGGGTTGGCTGAGAATACTTATTCGTACTACTTTGGTCACCGCGCTTCCTTCTTGGTCCTGTTTATCCTGCACTTGAAGTTTACGCAACTTTTTCAGTTGGTTTTAGACCTGTTTTTGTAGCTGCTGCCAGACATTGTCAGACTTGCTAGATGCTACCATTTTTTTCGTATTATTTTTCATTAATTTTCTGACCGTTCCAGCTAAAGGATATAGCCGTCCGATTTGTATACCCTTGCAGAGGGTATTATAATTTCAGTCAAAAGTTTGCAACTCAGAAATGTGCTAACTGTGCGAATTTGTCGTAGAATACGTCTATAATCTCTTATGTACATTGTACATATGTGTCTGTATCCTTTTGATAGCCAAAATAATTTCGCGTTCGTGGTGAAAGCATCGTGGTAATTTCCTACGCACCACATAACCCAAATGACCAACTTGTCGCCAGTAAATGGGCTGCTGTCACGTTATTTGTCTGCCATTCTCTTGTCTTGATGGTTCGGTTCGGGCGGGGTCTAGTGTTTGGTCTTCTGTTTGGTTCCGGCTTTATGTTGGGCTGGGCTGCAGTAATCAATTTTAATATACCTCTCGAAGTAACGGAGGAAAGCTTGAGCCTAAGCCATATTGTCAAAGGAATTATATGCCTAAAACCGGGTTTAACACTTTAATTTACAATATAAAAAAAAAACATCTTGATTTTAGTATGTCATTTCTCACTTCTTTCTTCTTGATAACAAGATGAAAGCATGGTTTTTAGGAAATCGGTAGCCCAGGGGACCAAAGCGTGCGGATTACATATTATGTAATGAGTATGTACTTTAACTGAAAGGGTATACAAACTTGCTTGCCAAATCTAACTTTCTTTCTTGTTTTTCATTAATTCTCTCGACCGACTCAGCTAATGCTTCAGAAATGATATTCAAAATTTTGAAATACTACAAAAAAATATTCCCAAGAGTAGAAGATAATATGTCAAATGACACCGAAGCTATACTTTTTCTTCCATTTAATTAATTATTTAATAGATGTTGGAAGTTTTTACCACCTTCAATAGAAAGAAGACTTTTATTAGAAAGTTTCATCCCCATGGCTTTTGAACTGAGAGACTAGTTTGCGAAGGAACGCTATAAATAGGTATAACTTATGTTTTAACACTCAGATTTGTTCTTGAGAAAATGTACTTATTTAAATTTATTAATTACTATGAATTTTCGTTTTAATTTTGTACTACACAAAATTTAGAAGTTATATACAAAATAAATAGAAAGCAATTAATGGAATTATATTCAAATCCTTGCCGCTCGCGGTTGAGAACGTCGTTGTTTCTTCAGGAGTAGGTCCGGTTGGTAGATTTTCTTTATACTTCCCAGGCACATTTCCGGGTGGGGAATACCTTACGACCATTATTTTCCTCCCATTTTTATTCCTACAATTAAATTTGTAACTCGAATGACATAAATCAGAATGCAGTACTTACGCAGGTTTTTTTTGGAGCGATACCCACGCCCATTTCTTTAGATGACCTCCACAAGAGTGCAGTATATTTATCAGCCAGTGATTTTACAATTTCGTCATAGGTTCGACCTAATTCCCAAATGTAGCAAGCTTCCCCTTGGACACCCCAGTAACTAACACAAGATAGATCTTCAAACTCGCATAAGTTTTCTGTATACTTGATTTTCTTTGGGTCCGATAAAGGATAATCTGTATGATCCACAAAATCATCATGATATTCTTCATATAATGTTTGATTTGAGATATGCAAAGTAGCTAAATGCTGAAAAAGAAGAGTATTTAGTGCAAATAATTAATTTAAGATTATTAAATACTTTTGCATAAGCTTCACATTCTTTGCTGAGTTTTATAGACATGGATAAGTACGGGATGTTTTCTTTTTTTCTGAAGTAATTGTGATCTTCCCAAACGGATTTCACGGTCACATCTGCCAAACATGTACTGCTTAACTGAAACAGAAATACAATTTATAAACGGCCAGAGCTTTAATTTTGTTATACCTTAAGAACAGCTACAAATAGAGGGAAAATTGTATACCAAAACATATTTTCCGAAATTAAACTGAAACTTTGAGAAGTTTGGACAGGAGTTGAAACTTATTTTAATAAGCATTCTATGTTATCGTAAAGAATTCGCGTGTTTATCATAACAAACTTTCTAACTGATTGCTAATCTTGAGCTTCTACCACAAAAGAAGGGCATATACGTTATATGTTAAGACTTTCAAGACTCATCCGTCCTCAGAAGTGTGCTAACTGTGTGAGTTCTTTAACTACTCGAATTTGTTCTGGAATAGATCTAGGATTTCGTACGTACATTGTACATATGTGTCTGTATTCTTTTGATAGCCAAAATAATAATAAAACATACTTTTTGAATACCCAATTTTATTACAATTTTAAAAAAATTTAAAATCTCTAATTTGTGGGTGGGGTTTGATTTTGGCATCGCCAAATAAATACCAATAAATTGATACATAAATGCAACAATTTTAAATCACCAGAAACAGAAAAGCATCGAGTTTGCGGTTCGCACACCAATTTGGATGGAAGATAGGGCGAATCCTGATTGTTTTTATACTTTTAATGGCATACCAAATCAATTTAAAATATTATATAAACGAAAGGTGACTATTAGACAACTCAGTAATACAACAAATATATTGAAATCCTTTCCGCTTTCACATGAGGTTGTAGTACCTTCAGTTGTATCAGGCCCATATTCGTATTGTTCTTGTATTGGTAGATTTTCTTCATACTTCCCAGGCACATTGCCCGGTGGAGAATACCGTACGACCATTATTTTTCTTCCATCCTTAACCCTGTAAATGAATTAGTTAATGGGGAGTAATTTGAATTATGTACGCGGGGTTCTTTGGAGCAATACCCACTCCAAGTTCTTTAGATGACCTCCACATGAGTGCAGTATACTTATCAGTCAGTGATTGTATAGCTTTCCTACTCTCTTTGTTATAGTATTGTGGATCATCTGGTAAAGGAAGTCCCTTCTCATACCAATGTTTTCCATGAAAAATCCAACCTAAAACACAGGATTCATCGTAAAACTCGCATATATTTTCTGTATACTTGATCTTATTTGGATTCGATAAGGGATAAGCCATGTGATCTACATATGCATAGGGTAACGTGTCCTCCGATTCGTATTGGTATTCGAATTTGTTTACAGTCTCGAGTAACTCTTGATCTGGAATGTTTAATGTAGCTAGATACTGTGAGAGAAGAGTATTCAGTGCGTATAAGCAATTTAAAATTTATGCTTACTCTCGCATATTCCTCACAATCTTTGCTTAGTTTTTTGGACAAAGTTAATATTGGAATACCTCTGACTGCTCTTTCTGAATTGTGATCCTTTAAAATAGAGTTCACTGTCACAACATTTTTTGAACACAAACCGTTGAGCTGCAACGAAAGAATTACCTCAAAAACAGCCAAAAATAGCAAGAAAATGTTATCCTGATACATGTTTTTCGGAACCTAATGGAAACTGTGAAAGGTGTTCACAGGTAGTGACATATTTTAGATAAGCTCCTATGTGATTACTGTTATATGTTGGTAATTACATTTGCATATTTTGAATATTTTATGCATATGCATTTTATGCAAAATTGAAAAAAAAAATTGAAATATGACATTTATTTTAAACTATATTTTTATTGAAACGAATTTTGGTGTTTTCGGAACTGATCTATATATTGATCCTATAAAAATATGCAAAATCCAAAGTCTAGTGATCATGATAATAAAATGCGGTTCTATTAATCTTGCTTCCAGAAAAGCGCTATTGATTCGCCTAAATAAAATGTAGTAGGGAACTTTCAATGCATAAGTACACAGAGAAAAAAAAAACCAAAAATAATCATCCATCGGGTATTTTTTCATATCAATTTTGGTCCCTTATGTGTTCATATCAAAATGATATTTCCGAACATATGATTTTGTACCATATTGATATGAAAACGTACCATTTTGTTATGGAAAGATAGATATGAAACAATATCAGTCCCATATTGTTCCGTTTTTTTCTCTGTGTATAAGTAAGTATTATTCGGCAGTATATTAAAAAATCGATAGCACTATCAATACTATCGATGCTTCAATAATATCGATAGTGACCACCATCGATGTTTTAAGAACCCTACTAGGCTTTTTTTTTTGCATGACCATACATATATGCCCCCTTAAAAGACAAGAAGAATAAAGGCAATAAAATGAATAGATTTCATCAGACCAAGTTCTAATTCCGGCCTCGCTTGGTATGTCAGTGATGTGTCGTTAAACTGTAAAAGACCGTAAAAAAAGGCGAACCATAAAAAAATGAGCGAATAGCGAGTGGAAGAAGCTCCAGGCGATTGCCTGCCACAAATGAACGGGGCGCAGGCGAGTAAATCATTTTACAATGGGCCAAAGCCAAAGGCCGCCAACGGCTTTATGGCTCTCATGAAGGACAATCAAGTAATAGGCGGCGATTTTTACGATGACACAGAACTACATAATAAAAGATATATCAGCTACTGTCCGTCCGCCCATCGGAGCGGTTAAAAGCGGCTCCGGAATTCAACAAGCTCTGCCTAATGCCTAAATCGTTACATTTGGCACGCCAATGCCGGCAATCACTCCTCCGGCATTTTCGATTCTCCATCCGGGTTTCCCTTCCTCGCCAGCATATCGAAATAGACGCACAACACGCGAGCCCATAAACCCTGTCAGTCCTGAAACAATATGCATAGAATAAGTCCTCAAAATCACACGCCATTGCGAATTAGTTTTGAAAATATATTTATCCTAGAGCTTGACATAAAAAATATTTAAAAATTTCGTCTGACCATCAAATATTTATTTTAACTCGGAAATGTATAATAAGAACAGTCTTAAATCTTAGTCAGATGATAAAAGAGGCATCATGGCAGATTTATTATGTTCGAGGACACATTTTCAGACCGCAATTTTGTACTGTTTAATTTTTTAAAAATAAATTAATGGATATCAACCAAAGAACATTTTATATTTATTGTTTTTACCCACAACTCAAAAGTAAGAATTGAACGGGAAAGAATTACGGAAAAATTAAAAATAAATTTGCTCTATAATGACGAAATAGCATTGATTTTAAATGAACTTTTCAATTTGTCATTTGGCTGAACTTAAAGGCTTTAGGGTTCTTGGTTTTGGGGGAGAACCCTTGGCCGACTTGATTGACAGTAATGACATTTTCACGATTCGCCGGGCGGAAAACACTGAAAAGCAGCGAGCTAGCACGGCAACCAACAGCCAGCAGTCAATAATAAAAATTGCATGTTGAAAACACATTTGGGATTCCGAAAGTCACACACAGTCATTCTGTTGCCAGTCTCACTCCGTGTCCTTCTCCGTCTCCATCCGCGTCCGCATCCGCATCCGCATTCACATCCGCATCCATATCCATATCCACCGCAGCGGAAGCAACAGCAAACGGAGCGGAGCGAAGCGGTTGACACCCCGGGCCCCGTGGAATCGAAACTCACGAACCCTTTTGGCCCCCCGTTTGGAGTCGTGGGGATTCCAGTTAATTTATTTTCGGTTAATTTCTTTCGTTAGTTATGTTAGGGCCGCCTGCTTTCCCGGGAAAAACCCATGGCCACTCATTTATTGCACATTGGCAGGAACTTTCTGATTTGCTTTACCACAGTGAGCCAGAAAAATCGGGAAAAGGATAAAAGGTATTACTAGGGCTAGGTATTACTTATGGGATTACTTATGAACGGTGTGTATATGTAACTATATATCACAGTGTACCTACAACACTGCAAAATATTTATTAATCAAAATGATCAATTACATTTTTACTTAGAATTACTTTACTGTTTTTTAAATACTAAATAATTATGAACATTATTATGAACGTAATTATTTTTAATATTTGTTGATAATATAGATTTATCTGTTATATTATCATTAACATTTTTAAGCTAGTAAGGGCTAGTATAAGAGTAGTTATAAAAAGAGTAGTTTAAAAAATTAGATATTATTTTTTTTTAAATGTAGATAACATTTTATGTTTAAAATTCATATGTTTATTGTCAATTGCAATAAAGCAGAAAAGAGGACAGAAAATATAAAATGAGCTGGCTCTGTCGAGAACCCCTGAAGAAAATCAAGTAAGGCATAACGGAAAATATATATTAGCAATAATACGAAGCATATATTTTTTTATTGCCACTCGCAATCATTTAATCATCTCGAGTCATCAGTTCACTCGGGCCAGAATGTTGTGGGGATGGGGTGATGTAGTGCACGGTGCGGTGGGCTGCGATTGGGTGGTGTCGAGTGTAGAGTGGTGCGGAGCTCTCCGGCGAAGGAGCCAGGGAACAAGGCAGTGGGAATAGCAAATTTCGTCGCGCTTCCCCATCGACCATTTGACACATGTGTCACTTGCAACCGTTCCGCTTGCCAGCGGAGTGATAGTGCTGTCACATCAGCTTTTTTCCAGTCAAATCTTGATTTTTAAAATAGTATTGCTTAATTTTTTTTTTATGTATCCCAAAAGCTCTGTCATGAAAAACTAATTTGTACTTTTGAGATTCTTTTTAACTATTTATATTGGTTTTAATTTGTTAAAAGTATCTCAATCAGAGAATAGTTTATATAATAATATATTTCAGCTATTATATCATAAGTTCTGAGTATCAAAAATCTTAGAAAAATTCGTAAAAAATGTATAAGCCATCATTTTTAGGCCGTTTCAAACTATACATATTTTTAGGCCACTGAAATTAAATATGGCTAGCCAAAAGATCGGCGACAGCACTGGCGACTGGGAATGGACTCCGAATGGGCCTGTGAGTGCGACTGGAGCTGTCGCTGAGCCTTCGGTTGACAGCTGTCAGTGTCAGTTTACATAATTTATAGATTTCAGCGCATAAAAAAGTCATAAAATTTACAATGTTGCTTTCAACAAAAACACATTCGGGCGATTCTTCTGATGCCTTATTTTTATGAGGCAAGACATCAATTTTCGCACAGCACAGTCTAGCCTGCCTATAGCCACTACACACACACAACTACGCCAGCCCATTCCATTTATATTATATTTCTCAATTTTCCATTCTTCGAGGCAGGAGGAAAAGATTGTTTGTATTGCCATTGGCATTGCCATTCGAAATGCTTTTGATTTATTTGTATTTATGTGATTCCTTTCTCATATTCAGCTCCAGCGATAAATTCTCGCACTCAACAAAATACATAAACGATTTATAGTTGCAAAAAGCGGGCCAAACAATAACTAACAAAGCGCAGCGGCAGTGGCAACAATGGATACACGGATACGACGACCCGAAAGGAGCTCGAATTGAAAAGAAGAAAGGATTTCGATGCTAAGTCCCTCAACGCAGCATAAATCTTTAATGGAAAACCTTTCGCACTTTTAGCTGCTCGATGTGATTAAGCCGTGGCGAAAAATACTGGAGTTTTTATGCGGAATAATGGAAATATCATGGAATCTTATAAGTCTAAAAATCAATAACAATATATTCCTAGAGTAAATGTTAAAATGTATTGGTATAAATAGATATGTACCTAGATAAATTGGGTACATACGCCCAAAAAAAATCGATATGAAACGTAAATCAATTTTATATTAGTTAAGATCATTTTTAATTTGTATGTTTGTGGCCAGATAAATTTGACATGGTCGAAAAGAGTACTTCATGAAAAAACGATATGGGTTTTGAATAACCTGAAATTTACATGGCCATATCGATTTTACGGTAGCATACTTTTTTTGTGTGTATATTATTATTATACCTTCTAAATATAATTCTCACGAATGATTAAATAGCAAATCTGATTGAGCACATGTTTCATTTATTCAAATTATGAATAAATTTATTTTCATTTTACACCCTTTCACTCTTTTATTATATTATTTATTATTAAAAAACAGTCATCTTATAAATTGTAATTGTTGCCCTGCGGTTTTTCGGTCTTTCATTTCCCCTAAATAATTTAAATATTTATTTTCCCATGTTCGAAACTGATTAGAGGTGGCGGGGAGTTTTCTGTACAGGTTTACAGGTCAAAACAAAGCCTGAATAGTCCAGTGGATAATTTGTCGAACAGACGCACTATAAAAAATCTGAGATTTAGGAATTGAAAACAGTAAGATAGTTGTTAAACGCGCTGTTTGCGACTTACCACATCCGATTTTTCAGAATCAAAGTCAAGATGCCGGAAGAGGTTGCTGAAAAGGATAGGCCGGCATATTCGTTCTTCTTCGGATCGATGGGGGCCGCATCGGCCATTATCTTTTCGGCCCTGGGAGCAGCATATGGAACGGCCAAGTCGGGCACCGGAATCGCGGCCATGGCCGTGATGCGACCCGAACTGATCATGAAGTCGATCATTCCGGTGGTGATGGCCGGCATTATTGCGATCTACGGGCTAGTAGTCTCGGTGCTGATTGCCGGATCGCTTTCGGACACCTATACCATCCGCAAGGGTTATATCCACCTGGCCGCCGGACTGTCCGTTGGATTCGCCGGTCTGGCGGCGGGCTTTGCCATCGGCATTGTCGGAGATGCCGGAGTGCGGGGCACCGCCCAGCAGCCACGCCTCTTTGTGGGCATGATCCTGATCCTGATCTTCGCCGAGGTCCTGGGGCTCTATGGCCTGATTGTCGCCATTTACCTGTACACCAAGTAGAAGATCACTTGTGCATAAGTGAATAAAAACCATAATAAAATCATTTAAAGCATACAATTTCTATTCTCCTAAATAATTATGGGATCAACGTTCTGTTGAGGCTTCCAAGAAATTATTTTGATATATTTAGTGCATCTTGGTTAGAGGGAACCATTTCAAAAATCCTAAAAAACATGTAATATAAATTTTCCAATCAAAAAATCCTATTTAAAATAATGTATAAATGAACAGAGTAAAATATTTAAAAGAATTTTTTGGAAAATTGTAGGATTTATACCTACCTGTCCTCTTTCCAAGCAGCAATCAAGAATCTAATCTCCCCCACTCGCGACTCACAATTGCCGCCTGTGACAAATCTGTGCCAACTTAACAATCACATCACACGAACGCAAAGCTACTGACAAAGTTACAAGCTCCCTGAAGGAATATGCGGAATATGTATTCAAAATGCAAAGCAGCCGAGCTGGGGCCACAAATAAAAATGCCATGGAGAGAGGGGGCGGGCACTCGAAGCCCCAGCACCGAAAACAATTCCGTCTTTTCCCCTCAGCGGTGGCAACAAATTTCCATTTTGGGGGAAACGAAACAACAGCAATGCTGAGGTGGGGGACTTTCGAAAGTGTCGCCCTTTTAAGCTCGATAGTCGAGTAGGGCTCATATTTTCCAATTTGTTTAATTGAAACAAGTGGAGGGTAACGGTAACAGCGTTGAAAGGCAATGGGGAAAACCACTCGAAGTGAATAGGCAACCGCAGCTCCGATTTTCAATACCAAGAACGGCTTTTGCGGTCCTTCGAGGTAATAGCATTACAGAAACACTGTAAATTTTTTTAAGAAATGGACAAAACATTCGCACACGCAAGCAAAAAAACTTCGGCGTCAAATCGACATGCGCATGGTAAATTTCTGGTATTGCATACGTATATCGTTTTTACCAAAATCTCGCTTGATAGCTCCTAAAATTACATAAGTAGGAGGGAGAAAGATGCATTCGAAATTCGAACTGGCCTCTTGCTTACATTTCGAGCATATCGAATTGAGATGACCGCATATCAAGTCTAAATAAATACATTACAATACAATTACAATACAATACAATAAATACAATACATAACATATAACATTGGGTCATTAGAGAGTTTTTAAAAATATGTATATTATTATTTATATATTTTGGTCATAAGTAGTGGAGTAGAGTAGAGAAAAGGATTCATTTTAAGTTCTTTAGCATATTTTACAACCTAACTCCATCATATCAATATGTATTGAAATATTATTTCAATGTTGAATAAGCTGTCACTATCAGTCTAGTAAAGCACCGGCATTTCCTTCAAACTTCCGTAATTATTTTTATTAATTATTTTTGGAGAACCGATATCCGACCAAGGCAAGATGGTTACCGCTGCAGGAGAGGAAGAGGCACCGTACGCCATTTTCTTGGGATGTTCGGGGGCTGCTATCGCTATCATATTCACAACTCTGGGAGCTTCTTATGGGACCGCTGTCTCCGGCGTTGGTATTGCCAGCATGGCAGTGAACCGACCCGAAATGATCATGAAGTCCATTATACCGGTCGTCATGGCCGGGATTATTGCGATCTACGGCTTGGTGGTTTCGGTGCTAATAGCCGGATCGATTGGCGATGACTACACGGTGCAAACGAGCTTTGCCCATCTGGGCGCCGGCTTGTCCGTAGGACTGCCCGGACTTTCGGCCGGGATAGCCATTGGAATCGCCGGAGATGCCGGCGTTCGCGGAACCGCCGAGCAGCCACGCCTCTTCGTGGGCATGATCCTGATCCTGATCTTCGCCGAGGTGCTGGCTCTATACGGCCTCATCGTGGCCATCTATTTGTACACTAAACTGTAAAATGTTTTCATTATTTTAGCGAAAATAAATGTCAATTGTTACACATGCATTGTGTCGTTTATTTGTGTCATTTCATGAGTAATCAAATAATATACACTGATAAAAAAAACTTAGTAAATCCAAAGATTTCATATCCAAAAATATTTTGCTTTGATTTTCATGCATTGCTGTTTTTATTAAAATTAAATTTCTAATATGGAAATATTTACTTTAAAGTATAAAAATGGTTCACTTAAGTTATTAGGTTTCAGCGTTAATTGAAGCAAAGCATATCCATTTCATCAAACAGCCATCAAACCAATAGGGCGGAATGATATAAAAACCGAATTTCTGTCGAATGGTGTTGAAATGTAAAAAGGTATGCGTTTCCATTTACATTTGTGTACGCACGTGTGACATTTTTGGCAACTTTCTGCGAATCGAAGTGTGTTTGCATAATAAATATGATAACACAAAATATCGATTCGATTTAACCGCAAATCCCTTGAGCCCCCCAAGACATCGAAAGTAATAAACGAAAATTTGCAATTTACTTACGGATTCGGAGGATTTATGGTTCACCTTCCTGCAGATAATTGTTTTCACTTCCTCAGCCATTCAATGAACTTTTAATGCTGAAATAACAGTAAATGCGTGGGGAAGTGGGTGGGTGAGCGAGTGGGTGGTCTCAGGACCCGAAAACGGAAGCTGTACCGCCCACTTCCCATCGGCCAACTGACAAAGTGCTTAGCGAAATGGGTTTATTAAGTGCAAACACTTTGCACAAATGGCTGGCAAACAAAAATAAATATGTATTTAGGATTTAATGCTCGGTGCTCGGGAGAGGGATTGAATGTGTGGCAGTCGGCAGTCTCCTCAAAGAATTAAATCTAAAGAAATTTACTTTATGCAAAGCTGGGAGTAAAAAAAAATTGGTTAACTAAATTATAATATTAAAATCCATATTCCTGCGTTTATTTCGATTTATTCAAAGAAATACTCTAATAAATTCAAATTTTACATATTTAATCTACATATCCTCGATTAATTCCTGAAAAAAAACGAACGCAAATATTCAATAAGTAGAAAATAGTCTTTAATTTATTTGAGTAATGGTCAAAGGAAATCGAATCAGTCTTGTACAAATGTGGCATGACCTCCGTCGAAATCAAATATAAATCAAGCAGCGGTTTGACCAAAAGCTGTCCTGTCATACATCAAATGTACATCAATATGAGGAACTTCTGTTGGAGGGAAGTTGGAGAAACCATTTGTAAGCTGGTTCGGGTTATGCTTGAGGGGCCCCGATTTGTTATTGCCGAAAATGTGGTCTCCATTAAAGCCGCACACATCAATTGTGGTCACCGGCCAAAGGCCATTCGGCTTTAATTTTAATGTCCCTGACAGATTTTCCCATTTCCCTCCCATTTGGCATCTTTATTCATTCATTCATTCATTCGTTCAAGCAAACACTCATTGACCAACTTGCTCGTTGTCAGCCATTTTGCTATCCCATCATCATTATTATCAGTTTTATATGATTCTTAATGTTTCTTTCTAGCAAAAGTTAGGTGGCACTGCTTTTGTGAAACCATTAATTTTATAATTTATTGCAATCCTTGTGTTTAATTATCTACAAGATTTAATAAAACTCTGAAACAGAATTGGTTTTAGAAGAGGTATTCCTTTTTCTAAATGCTCCTTTCCAAGAGTAACTATGATTCGACTTTTGAGAGACTTTTTCCCCCAATGGACTAATTTCATTTTCGTATTTCTGTGGCTGAGTATCCAATGATTTGGAAACAATTTATATATTGTGTATATGACCGGGGTTCGGGACTGGGGATGGTTATATTATGCTGTGCGACAAGGACATTTATTTCTTGCTGATTTCATTTTCGGATTCCGACCGACCCCAACCGCTGCTCTCAATAAATACGAAATAAACACTAAATGTGTAGTTGGTTGCCTTCGCTTTTCCGCCCTTCTCCTTTCCTTTTCTTTTTTTTCCTCTATATATATATATATTATTTTTTTTTTTTGCTGATTGAAGCTTTTCCTGTTGGCAACACCTCAGAGGGCTGACTTTTGTCCTTTGCCCATGGCATGTTTGTCCTTTGCCTTTCCGACTCCACGCCCCCGAGTTCCGAATTCCGAATACTGAATACTGAATACTGAGTACTGAATCCTGAATCCCGAGTCCCACTCCCATTGCCAATTCCATTCCCTCTCCATTCATCAGCGCGTGCTTGTGTTGTGTTGTTTCCTTTGCATTGAATTATTTCCCTCCTGTCTCTTTGGCGTCGCACAATTTCCCCCAGCCGCAGTTTTCCTCTGACCTCTGATATCGTCCGACTCGGTTTCCATATCTGTCGCTTTTCCTGGGCGTGTTGAAGCGATGTGTTAAATATCTGCCAAATGAAATCGCGATGGCAACCAGCAGGTGGGCGTCGGGCCTATTTTAGTTCAAGAACCTAGACATTTTGTCGGATATCTCAGGAGTAATTCAAAAACTAAAGGTCAAATTGAAGTAGAGTTTAGAGGGAATATATATAAAAAAGGTAATATAAAAAAGGTTTGGTGTTGTCGTTACCAATTCATCTATTCCAAATTAAATGCAATAAATGGAAAATATAAAAATAATTATAAAATAATAATATTAGCTAAAAAAAAACAAAAAAACTTTTAATGAACTATGCATTCTTCTTATCAGCCACAGTTCTTTGTTATAAATTATTATGACAACAAAACAATATCAATATCTTTTGTACAGGACTTAAGGAATTTTGTTTTGTCCCAGGATTACACAATGGAAAAGGTCAACAGAAAGAAAGTTCCCCACTCAGCGAAAAGAGAAAAGGCTGCTCCCAATCGAAAATCTTAGAAAGCCTTATTATTAAGAATAAGGGAACCAACTAATTTTTTTTTTAATTTTTAATCTTACTTTTATATTTTTTTTATTTTATTTTACTTAAAAACCTTGAGATAATTAAGAAAATCAGTGATATTAAATATATTTTGAACGAGGTATTTTAACTTAAACTTTTTAAGTTAGGTATTTTTTTTTTTTTAAGCTCTTAACTTTAACTTCCTTTTTGTCACTAAACTGGTATGTCTTTAACCATATGGAACTTAATTTGCAGCCAGTAAAGACAGTCAATCCCAGACTATTTCCTCAAAATCAAATTTATTTGCCAACCACACAGAAATTATGGGAAGGGAGCCTCACATGTGCGTTTTATTGCATTCGGTATGCGTTCGAATTGCGTGGCTCCATTCGGATAGAGAACCCCAAGATCCGAACCCCTCTATAACTATTAAGGTTGTCAACGCCCCACAATCTCCAGCAGACAATGGCTGGCTGGCTTTTGTACGTTCGAGTATTTTTATTCATTCTATTCCGTTGGCTTTTTATTTTATTTATTTATTTCGCTCGCCACTCGTCCACCCTCCGTAGCATTTGAGCAAAAATAAGATTTTTATTTTATGCTCGCAGTATGTTGTAAATCTTGTCGCTGCTGCTGATGAAACGAAACGAAATTAAGAATTTTTTTTTTTATTTCTCCTTCGCAATTTCAGTAATAAAAGAAATGCCAACCGGGATGACGGCGAGGACAGGACAGCAGGAAGACAGTGGGTTGTGCGTCGGTTTCTAGGAGAGAAGAGGGAAAGCGAATGCCTTCCTGCCCATCCCGACATTCATTATGAAATCATTTGGTATTTATTATTTCGTTTATGTGGTTCCATTTGAGATATTGCCTTCATTTGCCGCGTTGTTAGTGGCAACCGTTGCGGAAGCTGCCAGCAGGAATCATAGGCGTAGATGCCTCCGAAAATTTGATTCCTTAAAGACATGAGTAAAATTATTAGAATTTAATCGAAAGATTTTTTAATAAATTCCCAACTAGGTAGAAAAACTAAAATTATGTTTGCAGTTAAAAAGAAAACGGAAATAAGTGATCTTACATTTCTTAATATTTAATCTATTAATATCTTTTCGATTTATAAAAATAAAAGATGATTTAAGATTATTGCTAAGAAGCCTTACCATCTTATCAACTATTACTCCGAATATTTCAATTTGCCATTCTTTAGTTCATTTAATCTTGTAGTTCATTTAATTTACTGATTTTCTTCGAAATACCTGCTAAAACGGTTTGCTAAGTGTAGTGTACCGTGAATGAACAACATTCTGATGTTCAAATGCTTACTTTCGAATCGGATGTTAATTCAGGGAAACTACGGGGTTATCGTGCATACACAGGGGAATTCACCTCCACCTTCTCCCACATCAATCTTATAAAATCCCGCATTCCCTCCTCTTAACCCTTTTCCTCGTCCATTAACCCACATTGTAGCGCCCCACTATGCGCCCGGATCAGTCTAAATGTTTTTGTGTAAACACGAAAGTTCGACCAAGGGCTCCACCGTCCTTGCCTGCCGCTCAACCACCCACAACCCCATCTACTGCCCTAGTGGCTGGTGGTGGTGGTGGGCGGACACAGTGCTCGGTAATTGTGTGCGCCTTTGTTGCCGTTGCAGCTTTTGCACTTTACTTCCTTCTTCGGGCTTTGTTTTTCGCACAGTGAGCAGAATAAGTGTACGACCCTGCAGCTGGGTGGGATTTTGCAGTGATGCCCATTCTGCCAGGGAAATGTGTAGATGTAGAAACTGTAATTATTTAAACATTTTGCGTCTTTGTTATTATTTCATTAGTACATTTTAAATAATAATAGGTTTTTTTTTCAAAATTTGTATACAATTATAATTATTTAAGTTTTAAATAATTAATTAATTTTCTGCCAGGGAAAAGTGTAGATATAAAAACTGGAATTATTTAAAAATGTTGCTTCTTTGTTATTATTTTATTAGTAAATTTTAAATAATAATAGGTTTTTTACAACATTTGTTTATAATTGTAATTATTTAAGTTTTAATTAATTAATTAATTTTCTGCCAGGGAAAAGTGTAGATATAAAAACTGGAATTATTTAAACCTTTTGCTTCTTTGTTATTATTTTATTAGTACATTTTAAATAATAATAGGTTTTTTACAAAATTTGTATATAATTATAATTATTTAAGTTTAAATTAATATTATTTAAGTTTTAATTAATATTATTTAAGTTTTAATTAATATTGGGGCTAAGCACTAAATATTTGTTTAACAATTATTGAAACTCCTGTTTCTTACCAATAATTAAAATAAACCTGTAAATATACTTTCTATAACGTGTTGATAGTTTAATACGTAAATTTACTATCTGTAAATTATTTAGTATTACTTGTGGGTCTCTTAAATATTGTAAATAAAAATACCAAGTATTTGTTTAATCATTTACCAATTGGTTTGTTTTATTTTCCAAAATTTGTACAAATTCCTTAGCATAGTGCTTCCTAGCAATCTTTTAATTTGATGGGTAGACCTCTTTAGGTTTTCTAGTAGACCCCTGGCATCACTGGTTGACGATCCGGGTGTTTGAACGGCGGACAGCTTCGGCTTGCTACTTGTCCGGACTTTGCTTGCTTGCTTTCCGTTTTGTTGGCGCTCCCTTTGTTGCTGCCTTACACAATGACTTAAGCTGAAATGTCAATTGGATGTGCATGGCACGACCAGAATCTTCGTGATCTGGAATGGGAACAGGAGCAGGAGCAGGACCTCGACTAGGAAGGACCACGACCAGGCCCAGAAATGAGAATGATGAAAATACACCCCCGGGGTAAACGACAAACGTAACGCTGAAAAAGTGCTTGTGACAGCAGCCTGGACTCATTCCAGCTTCCTCCATCTGGAAGGGGAGCCAAAGCACAGAAAATCCTTTCTTGGGCTAATAGAATTCAAACGCATGAAGGCTTTGAATAGGTTCGTTTTCGAAGGACGACGCATTGACGCTGAGCTTCTGGCCATTTTCCGAGCAGAAAGTGGTCGGAGTAGAAAAGTGAAAGTACGTGACATTACACTGCCCTCCGAAGGCGAGGGTTTCTAGGAAACCCGTGTCGGATTAAAACGAATTCGGTAAATAAATATAACAAATGCGGAAGTATCAATACAGTATTATAGAAAACATATTATAACATATACTATAGAAAACATATCAAGATAAAATTGATATTACATAATGTAAAATCGATCTACATTTCATATCGATTTTTTTTGGGTGTGTTATCTTGAATTAATATTTCATAAAACCTTGATTAAATTTCACGACATTCCTAATGGTCAAAGTAAAGTCCTTCAAAATAGAGCTTAGTAATGTGGTATTTTTAGAACCACCCTCTCTCGTTTCGAAGGAGATGTCCTCGACGTGGCCAGGGCAGGTCGGCAACTGGAACTGAAGCCGGGGCAGAATGGAAGGACTTCAGTGGAGCCATCCTGTGTATAGTTTGTTTCATAAGTTTTGCAAAAACCATTAACGACGCTCCACAGCTTCCCCCGTCCAAGGCTCCGCTCCCTCCTCCGGCGTCCTCGTCTAAATTGAAAAGAAAAAAGTGAAAAGCTGAAAACTTTTAAAAGTTTGAATTCTCAGCGCTTTCTTTTCGGACCTCCTGGATACTTTGTGGGCGGCTTGGCGCTGCTCATTTGGTCAGCAGCACGCGTTCAGGGGCTTGTCCACTTCTTGACGTGACTCAAACCTGGGGAAAATTGGCAAAAAAGGAATTCGTTTTCTCGTCTCAGCATTTTCTGGCCCAGCTAATGGCTGTGAAAATGACTAAGTGAATTTCCATCGAGAAGAGGGCGGGAGATTCCGAATTCTGTAAGGGTCAGGGGTCACTAATGGCATTAAACTAAGGTTACGTAAAATTTAAATTTTAACTGTGCACAGATGGGAAATAACTATTTTAATAAATGTATTTTATTGGTAAGTAAAAATCATGGGGAAATACAGACTTTTATGAAATTAAACTTTTATGATTTTTTTAATGCCTTATTTACAATAAGAAATCCTAACTAGATGGTTGTTAACCTCAAAGAATAGATTGCTATTATCTGCTTGGCAAAATTGTCCCCGTTCATATGCGGTCATATAGACATAATGCTATTACCTAGTCGATAATAAGAGAGGGTGTCTTGACAACTGTGGGAACCTGGCAAAATGGTACATGCACTTAGTTCCCGACCCGGCTAAATAATGAAACGGATTGCGGTTTGGGCCTCTGTTTGTCTCCGTCATGGGGAATGGATAATATGTAATGGAGTGGACGGTCGGTGCTGTTTGATTTCTGCATTATTCAGGTAAAGGGCTCAATTAAATGGGCGTCGCGGTTGTTCTACCGCATTGTCATTAGCTTCTTGCTCTGTTTGCATTTCCAAGTGAGTATCGATTCGCTTAGACACCAAAGAATTGCTAGACTTCGGGTATACTTATATAAGAACAGAAAAGTCCAGTATACAAATTTAAGGATATTTAAGGTAAAAATATTCTAGCTCCCAAAGGGAATCACAATTTCACCCCGAAAGTAGTTTATTTAAATGTCGCCAGCTCGCAACCCGAATTATTAAAATAAATTTGTAATTCAAAAAGCTTGCAATAAATTTGGACACCCGCAAACACATCGCTACAGGATTGCCGCAAGCTGCGAAACAGCCAAATATAAATAGGTTGTGGGTAGTGTCAGGGGCGGATTCGTGGGGTTAGTCCCGGCTGGAAGCGGTGGTTCGGGTAACTGGGCCGCTGATGTGTGCTTGTCGTCGGCACGGCAAAAGTACTTGAAGAATTACACACAATGCATGCATTATTCATGCTTACTTCAGAATTTGCGTTACAAAGTAAAAAATGTTGTAAGGACACTTGTGCCATGCCAGGCAAGTCCTCGTGAAGGCAAGCAATCCCGGCGAATGTGTAGAGCGGCCAAAACACGAAGAGGAAGTGTGAATGAGAAAGCCGGGCTAAGGAGCACTCGTCGCCCCAAAAGGAAAAGTGCAAAATATTCGAGGTAAGCGCAAAGCGCACAGACCGCTGATAGATTAGAGTTGGTGGTCGTTGGGCTCGTCGAGATACACTTGAAAAACAGCTATGATCTGAAATAATAGGAAAATAGTATTTATTTAAATATTTGTTTATTTTAAAAATTGATTAAAATACATAACCAATATTTGAAATATATTAAGGATTTTCGTTCCTTGTCAAAACATATAAACTTTTTTAGTTTCATTATCTTCTTCACTGCATTAAAAGCAAACAACATGCTTGAATCCAAAAACATGCAATAATTTAATTTTAAAATCTCCAGAATCAGTCGCACATTTCGGCATGGTCACCACGCTCGATCCCATCCAGATCCCGCTCTTCGTCATCGCTGTTATCGCAGCTGCGAGGCAAGTCGACTTTTTGCTGCACATATCCTCGATTGTTTAAGAAACGCTTGAAGCTAGTTTGCTTCATTTTATGGTAGTCCTCTATTTTCGAAAGCATATCATGGTTTGGCTTCATGAATCGGTACTCGCCAAAGTCCAGCGGATCAATGAAGGCCAACGACTTTACGACACTGATGTACACGGTGCGTCCCATTCTGTGATGGCGAAGTGTGGTATATGGAAACTTCAGGGTCAAAATAAACTGATGAATCAAGTCCGAGAACTTAGAGGTGGCTTTAAAGAAAATCTGCACTCCCACCAGCATTGCCTTGTACTCGTGATCGTCCTCCGGCAGGCACACCTGCAACTCCAAGGTAGCTACGTTCTGATAGTAGGTTACATTCGGTCGCACCACATTGGGATGTGTTTGCAGTGCCATCTCCCCCTTGTAGTTGCTAGTTGGTTTCGCTGGCAAAGCACTCCTTGCCTGGCTCTTCTTCTTGGGTTTGCGTTTATGAGGAGATGGAACCGCCTTATTGCTTCCTTCGCTCATCACTTGGTTGAGAAATTCGGCTGGATTAGTGACAGCCTGATCAGTCTCCCTCAAGGATTGCTCTTCATCCTCCAGTTCAAACATGGCGCAGTTCTTGATGCACTCGTAAAGCTGGGACATACTGTCTTCATTGGATTGTGAAGGCTTTCCAATCTCATTGTGCGGTTTTAAAGTCATTTTCGACTTGGCTTCCTGATCCTCCTGCTTCAGCCGGTTCTCCTCAAACGCCTCGCGAGCTGTCTGCATAAGGCGTAGGCATCGGGGGGGCAGAAGTTGGTGGGATTCCTTCTCCTTTATCACCTTATCACCATTCTTTAATGTACTTTTCTGTGACGGCTCGCAGTTCTCCTTGTTTACCTCAAGAATTTTATTTACCTTCGGTACTAATTCCACCTCTTCTTTTATATTAAACTTTTCCTCGAAGAATTCTAGGATCTTTTGTCTGGCACTCTCACATCTGCGCGCCAAATTTGCTTTGATAAGCCTTTGGCAAAGATTCAGATGTCGCAGGTGCACCTTGAAGTTGTCTGCATAAACCATGGCCACCAGATCCTGGACAAAAAGGGTGGTTGCCGTTGCGAACTGAATGTTGGCCTGGAGAAAATGACCTTTGGGCAAATTCTTTAGCAAGTGCTCGGCACTGCTGCGCTCCTCATCTGCCCAGCTGCTTTCGCCGGACTGCGGCACCATTCCGAGCAGCCGCAGATCAAAGGCCATCGGTGGCTCCTGCTGCATGGCCTGCGAGCACTCGTAGAGACGTCCGGATTGCGTAGCCACGATTCGAGTGTCCACATCAAGAGCCTGCACCTCCACCGATATATTGGATCTTAACAGATTTACGTCCTCAATGGGAGCTACCTTGAGAACCCGGACACGCTCTTTGGTGAGCGTGGTGTGGAGCATGCAGATGGCTCCCGCCACCGGTGGCCAGTAGCGGTGGGGCTCCTTGTCCTGCAGCAGCTTCAGGCGTATCTCCTGCACCGCCAGGAAGGGAAGCGCTTTCCAAGTACCCTTGGGCGGCAGATGCTCCTCGAGGCGAACGCAAAAGTGTGTGGGTGAGTAGACCCGAACCAGCTGAACCTTCACGTCTCCGGATGCTGGAACATAGCTAGGACGGCCGTCCATATCGACTATATGATGTCGAGCCTCGCAGACAGGATCGCGGCACTCGCCAAGCAGCAAGATGCGGCCACAAAGCGCATGCTTGTTGCTTCTAATATTCTCGACATCCTTGCGAATCTTCTGGGCCACCGTCAACACGGCGGGATCCACCTGCTGGTGCAACTGGAGGAAGTCCACAAGCCGGGGAAGCTGCCGTTGGTTGCCATTGTCCAGGAGCACATGAGAGAGCAGGTCCACATCATGACTCGGATTTCCAGGTGTGGCAGCTAGACTGTTCCTCAGATTGCCAGAGAGCATAAGATGCCTCATTTTGAACTTGCTCCACGTGTCGCCCATGCAGTGGTGAATCAATGTATGAGCATTTCGGATGACCAGCTCCGGGCAGCTGTCCGTGCAGAGGAGGATCAGACCGCGACTGTTCGCCAGCCAGCTGTGAACCTGCTCGCGAACCGCCAAATCCGAGATCTGATAGTAGGGCAGGCAGCCAAAGCCCCGATCCTCCAGAGCCCTCACCAGTTGCCGCATCTCTCCATCATCCATGCAGTAGATCACGGTACGGTAATGCTCAGGAGGACGCTGTTGCAGCAGCTGGGCCACCTCGCTGCTCTTGGCCTGCGTGCGAACCAAGGAAATCCGGATGCGAGTGCCCCCGTACAGGGCTGCCTCGAGGATGTCCCCGAATATAACGGCCGGGCGACTGCTAATCATTCTCAACTTGGTCATCAGAGCTTCGCTGTAGGACTGCGATACCATCACCACCTGGGGATAGTGTGTGGTGGGCAGGATCTCTTGTACCACCTGCTCCGCGTTTCGCAGCTGCTCGGCGTCCATCAGGTCCACATCGTCGTAGACCAAAAACTGGAGTCGCGGAAAGCGCAGGAGTCCCGGCGCCTCACGCCAAAACCAAGCGATCTGGGCGGGAGTGGCCACCAGGCAGCCAACGCCGTTCAGCAGACGGAGTAGAAACTCCGAGGAATTACCCGACGGAACATTCAAGGTCAAGGTGATCGAGTCATCGCTGCGCGCCTTCCTGAGCAGGGCGTGGCACATGGCGCTCACCTGGCGGACACGCTCCAGGTCGGGCACCAGGATCAAGGCCACCGCGCCCAGCTCATCCGATGGCCATGTGCCCGGATGGAGCATCCTCTGTCGCCGACTCTCCGAGAGGGATTTGCAAACCGCCTGGCAAACGGCGGGAACGTAGGCAAAGGTGCGTCCACTGCGCGGGGCACTCACTATCATCGCTCCGTGCCCCGATCCTGCGCCCAGATGGGGCCACGCGAACGCCTGCAGGCGCATCAGGCGGTTCAAGCCCAGTCTCCTCATCGTCTCCAGGATGTGGGGCAGCATCACAACCTCCGCGAATTGGCGGGCCGGTCGCAGGGCGTATGTGGAATGGGCCACCACATATTCGGAGCAGTTGGTGGCCACCAGCGGCCGGATCGCATCCTGCCTGCTGTACGGGTCGCCCACCTCGTAGTCCGGGTCACTGCCGCCCGGCATGGTGTACTTCTCCAGATCAGTCATTATTTTTGCCAACTTTTCGCCGTTGTACATATTATTCTCTATATTTTTTAAGCACGTTAACTTTCTAACTTTCCTGCAGCTGCGAAAAAGGCCCTTGCACACGTCGACATGCGTCGTCGAAAAGGAATTATCGATAACTTTTTGGTTTATCAAGCCCTTTTCGCACTACAGGGCTTTTTACACTAACAACTTTTCACACTAACAGCTTTTCACACTAGTAAATGTGTTGACGAATTCCTTAAATAAAAAAAATAGCTACATTTTAAAATTGTTTTATACAAATACGAAAACCAAACAATAAATACATTTTCTTAAATGGTTCACTTTTATAAATAAAAGCTCTAAAAAGTTTGAACTCTTTTTAAAAACTACAAATTGGTTGATATTTAACAACAAAAAGATATCCCAAATATCAGATTTAATTTTTTCCGATATAGCAGATTTTTCCAGTGCAGATTCCACTTCTCGGCGTGGCATGTAAATTGCGTCAGCTTTTGTGGCTGCTTTGGGGGGGGGGGGCGACACCACCAGGGGACAAATGTACATAATCATGTCAGATGTCAGCCGAAACGAAATGAGTAACGAGGCAGGCAACTCAGTCCAGGAATCCAGAAATGCCGGCAGGACCTTTGATTGCCTTGGCGCTGCCTCAAATAAATGGGGACCATCACTTGATGGCAATTGCTCGCCTTGTTCTCGGCTCCATTTGGAATACTTCAATTTCTTTGTGGTATAACAATCATCTGGAGCGTTCCCCATTTCCTATTTGACGTCTTACTGCACTTGAAGCTCGATGGAAACCCAAAAACCTTAAAGCTATTAATGAAAACCAAATCGAAGCGTTCTATTTAAATGTTTATGTACAGGGCCTTTACCAATTGTCTTAAGAATTCGCGTTTTAATATTTAAACATAATATAATTTAATTTTTCCTTCACAACCATGGTTGACTGAAGGGATAAGGTCCTCCCCTTTAAAAGAAATAAGTCTGAATCTCTTTAATATGGGACCCAACCGGGATGGCAGATGAAAGTCAAACGAAATGGAGCCGAATCGCTGGCGTCTTATCAAACCGCACACGCGCCCATCTTTCTCATCACGACCACTACCACTACCGCCGTCATCATCATCTTCATGATGCTGCAGGAAAAGAAACAGAAATCTACTACATCATAAACTAGAAAGATGTGGGTGGAGAGGAGATGGCTGGTGCGGATGGGTGGTTTTCGAAATTATGTTGATAACCTCGCATGATCCTGACATTAGAGCTGCTCGGGTGCTCGGCTGCTGTCGACAACGACCGACCTGGGATAAAATGAGGACGGGACGGGACGAGATGGAATGGGAATGGGATGGGATAGGATGGGACAGGACGGGATAGGACGGGATGCCAATGCGGATGGCGATGGAGATGTGCACGTACCGGCTTAAGTATATTCAAGCATATGGAGGGAATCAAGTGAAAATCAATAAAACCCAAACACGTCTACACAAATCACATGAAAATCGATGTTCATGGCAGTTACCGCTCCTCCAATTTTGCACCAAATACCACACGGTAAAAAAAGAAAATATGATGTATCTGCCTTTGGGCATTCTTAAAGATTTTCCTATTATCATTTTTTTAAACATTTTTTCAAAAATGAGAAAGTCTTTATTCAAAGACATCAATTATTAAATCCTTGGAAATATTTGTACTTATACACACAAAAATAGCATGTTACCGTAAAATAGATATGGCCATGTAAATTTCAGGTCATGCAAAGCCCATGTCGTTTTTACATGAAGTATTCTTATCGACCAGGTCAAATTTACCTGGCCACATATCAAATTAAAATTGATCTTAAATAATGTAAAATTTATCTACATTTCATATCGATTTTTTTTGTGTACTTACATTTGTAATAATAATATTGCAGTGTAAAATTTGGAAAGTCCATTTTTTAATTTGATTCAATGTATTTAACTAATTAATAGGCCTTTCTTTCTCCCTGTGCAGCGATGGGCGCGGGAACTAAAAAGCCACTCTTCGCCAGCTCCAGTTTCCTGCTCCCCGGCGATGTATCGAAGAACTTAAAGGATTGTTGGCCATGTTGTTGTAGCTATTTTATTGGAAAAACGTGCAACGCATTAGAAGAGCTAAGAAGAGCTCCGGCTCTACATTTTCCTCCTGCGCCACAAAGGCTCACTAAGTGGTCCATTCGACGATGCGATGGCGTTGGGTTGCTCGAAAAGGCGTTCATTTGTATCCCATTTGGAATCCCAGCGAAGCTTCCATGGCACCGTTCGGAATTCGGAATTGGGAATTTTGATCCTGTGAAGAAAGGATTGCCAGCCTAAGTGCCTTTGGCAGCCTTTTGGCTTTGGTTGGGGCTTTTAGCAGCGTTTTCTTGCGGCGTTTCCCATTTGTCCTGCGAAGTGCATTTGTGTGTCTGCGAATGTGACGGCTTTTCTAGTGCGGTCCCTGCGGTCCCCCACCTGTGAAAAAGTTTGAAATCACGAAAAAATATCGAAACTAAGTGGATATGCTATATGGACTTCTAAGCATTTATGGTTGGGCTAACACAAAAATAATAAAGCCCCTCCGCCTTCTTTTTTTAGCCCCATCACCGAGTGAAAAATACCTGTGGCAATATATTCAAAACCTTATTTCCTCGCTGGTAAATCTATGCTATAAGCTCTTTTCAAATATATACAAAATACACACCAATAATGTCTAAAGATTTTTTTAACAAATACCTATACTTAAACGATTTAAAAAAAATATATTATAATATTTAAAATATATATTTTAGTTATCACTCTAAGTTGAATTTTCGACTAATTTATATTTGGTAATATGTTAAGACAGTTCAATAATTTGATATATTTTTTATAAATATTATATTAAGAAGTAAGAAAAGATTGAAAAACTGTTATGTTATTACCACAATTTACTTTCCATCAACACTTGACGTATTGTAGTTTCTTTAAAACTGTAGACACCATTATTTTTTTTAAAGAAAACAAAGCCAAGGATTGCCAAAGTAAACGTCTTTGCAATGTGAAGAGAGGTCTTTTAAGCTGCTGTGGGTTGATTTCGGTAAGGGGAGTTGTAAGCCGCCCTGAACATCTCATTTGGCTAACTCCCGACGGGACGTATTTAGGTTAAACTCGTGTGGAACTCACTCACATAAATCATGCATTTGATTAATTGTATGCCACTGACTTTTATCCTGTTCGACACTGCTGCAGCGTAGCTACAAAAAATTCAAAAGAAGATGAGGGAGAGCTGGCCTTTAAAACTTTTGGCATGCACTGAAAGAAATCGGGAAAATATATCATACCTATAACAAAAAAAAAAACAGCTTCAAATTAGGATTAACATCTTTTGATATATTTATAGAATTTGAGTATATATTATATATTTTTAGTTTTCATATAATAACCAATCTGATCGACTTCAACAATTATTAATACGAATAAATTATTTTTAAATTTCTGAAATATTTTTCATGTTTAGAATTGCTGTTTAAACAAATTTATTGGTACTCTCATGTACAAATACAAATTAATGAGTTAGAAAACGTTTTTTCTAAAGTAAATAATGGATGTTTTATAGCCCTAACCTTTAGTTTTTGTACTTTTTTTTATATATATTCCTCTTTTTTTCAGTACATTGGTGCGGCAGAGGCCCCATGCTGGGCATTCTGCCCCGCCCCCTCGCCCTCCGCCAGGCAATTGTGTTGTGTAAACATTTTTTCAGCATTAACTGACATGTGTAAATCCCCCCAACACCACGCCACACAGAAAAAAAGCAGCTAGACGAAGGAAAATGCGGATGCTTTCTCTAAAGCCGATCCGATGGAGAGCGGAGCACCCACAACGAGCCAGTGACAAATAGGAAAAGCGGAGTGGGTGGGGGATGGGGGATGGGGAGGGGGAGTGGGTGGCTAGGGGATATGTGGGATATGGGATAAGGGGGCCAAAAGACGGGGGTGTGCTAGCCGGACTGTCCAACGCCAGCGGCGCCATTTTTTATTTCTATTAAGATGAATTGTTAAAACAGTGACAGGCCCTGTGTTGGCGAAGCATTTTCATCCATTTTCTTGCTTTTCTCTTCCATTCCCACCAGAACGGGAGGCGGTACAATGGGTCTTGTCATCCGGTAAAGGCCAGATATACGACCATCAGCATATGGTATGGAAGTAAGTATGTGACTACAAATGTAAATATATTTATCCAAAGATTGACATTATATAGAAGTTCTTATAAAAAGTTCCTAACTAAAATATCAATATACGGAAAACCTCTCATACTTGAATATTTTAGGTAAATGCTTTTGTTTTTGTTCTAAAAATTCACACATGCCGCTATTCAGCTTATTAAAAGTAAAACACCAAAATAGAAAATAATTTTTTTAGATACAAAGATGCAAACTAAATCATAATCAAATAAAACATCTCAAAAATATCTACATAGGTCCTTTTTATAACTAATTTTTTGACAATCATTTCTAAAAATATTTCTGGGATAAAATATATTTCAGAATTGTTAAAAGGTTAAATTAAAAAAGAAATGTATTGAACAGATACGACGGGCATTTCAAGAACGTTCCTTCGATTTTTTTACCCTGTTACAAAACGCACTCAAAGAGAATTTCAGTGTTCTCTTTTCAATGAGCGCTTTCTCTTAGCTCAAGAGATTTTCAGAGCCGCTCAAGAGTCTCCGGCGCTCTTAAGCGGTTCGACAACAGCTGACGGCAACACATGATCGCCGGCAGCAGCTCAGCTGGCAGCCGAGAGAGCCGAAGAGCGAGAGAGAGAGAGAGAGGGCCACTCAAGAGAGAGTTCACGGCCAAGGAAAAGGAAAAGGAAAAGCTGCGACGCCGGCAGCGCAGCCGGTGCGGAAAATCGGTATAAAAGCAGCTGCACGCGAGCCGGCCGGATAGTAGCTTTGGAAAACTGTTTGGAAACTGCTCCGCTCCGCTCAGCTCAGCTCTCCAGCGTGTCCCGTTATCGAAGTTGTGCCGCTGCCCGCAGTCCAGTTTTTCATCTATTTTCCAAGCTCTCTCGCCGCGCTGCTCTCGCAACGCACCCACACAGGCACAGCCGCCGCACAGCTGAGCGAGCGCTGAGGAGAAGAGAGAAAACAGAGAGCAGAGAACTTAAAGCTCCGTTTTTTCAATGCGAAACCGCAGTCCAAACTCGGGCGCCAAAAACAGCACATCGGACCAAAAGCGAGAGCAGAGGTAGAACCAGAAAATCGGGAAACCAGAAAAACAGAAAAACGGCCTGGCAGAAAGAACACTTCTGCGACAGAGCAACAGAAAACGCAGCCATCAGCACTTGAAACTCCGCCATATGTAGCCAAGCCAAGCAAAAGCAAAGATAAAAACGCCTAGGAAATCGAAATCGAAATCTCTGTCCAACCAACAACAACAACGTCTTGAATTAAATCAAAACCATGTGCTGTGCTTAAATTTATTAAGAAAACCAGACAGAGCGAGATAGAAAACAAAAGGAAGCTAAACCAGAGAGAGAGCGAGCGAGAGAGAGAGCTGAACGGGGCGGCAATTTGCGTTGATTTTTTAGCATGTATTGAATTGAAATGTTTAACTAGAATAACAAATTTAGTTGTTGATACTTTTCCAATTGTTTGTTAAAACGCTGTCGCTGGAAAATCGAACTCTCCACCCACACAAACCACAAAAAACAAAAAAAAAAAACACCCAACACACGCGAAATAAAATCAAATTCTTGTGATTAAAGTGCATTTCTATACGTACGTTAAATACAACTATCCACACACGCATACATACATATATATAACGCAACGAAAGTCGGTCGAGATCGAAAATCTATATAACGCATTCGGTGGCAGCAGCAGACTTTAATTTGAAAATCCAACACACAACCGGCTGAAAACACACAAAATAGCAGTTTCAACGGCGACTCTATGAAGATGGAAGTGCTCTCAGTACAAAATCACATTCAGGGAAAATTCGGTGTTAATAAAATTAAAGGTAAGTCGAAATAATTAATCAATTATTGTTGGGTGAGCAAAAAATGTGAGTGTATTTAGAAAGTTATTGGGGTTTAAAAATTTTAAAAGAAAAGTTTTAAAATCAAAATTTACGGAACACATTGAATATTATTCATAGAGAAAGCGATTGTAAAATTACCAGCGGCTATATATTACCGCTGGTAATTTTGGAAAATATTTGATAAAGTGGAATCATTATTAAATTTTTATACACCGAACACCTTTTGTATTTGCCGAAAAAAGTTGTTTTTGTAGTTTAATATGTGTGTTTATTCAAAATGATAAAAAATGAATCAAAATGTATGCTAGTCGCAGTTTTTTAAAACTAGCTTTTCCTAAAGAAATTTTAAAAATCAAGATATTAGAGAAAAAGTTAAAACGAATTTGATGAAAAGTGTGCAAGTTAAAAAGTCTGCTTTTATTTTTAATTCATTCAAAAGTTTGTAGAAAAAAGTAAAAAGTTGTTATCCACTTGTACCTAGGGAGCAAATCTTTTTTCATCAGTTTTCCTTTGTGACTTTAGTTATAGGTTTCTTAAATTGCTTGATCAAAGAACATTTCCGATTCCGAAGTATAAAAATCAAATGCAGCACAAGCTCAACAACAAATATTATTACATATTTACAGTTCGGTGTTATTACGCTTGATTAATTTTATTGCCCTGCCACGCATTAAAACTAAATTTAAGGTCGCTGTTCACCTTGTGAACTTACAAAATCCACTCGGGTCGTTTCTTGCAAGAATTCTCAATTAAGGCACATTTCGGATATTTTAATGTGCCACGAACATTTTTATTTTTCATGTTTATGGCCCATTATTTTCTTCCTTTTTTTTTTGATTCAATTAATTTTATAGCGTACGGAAACATTTCATTTGATGTCTTTAGCAAATTTTCCAGAGATTATAAAATTCATTTAATCAAGTATTTCTTTAACCAATGGAAAAATTTGATAAATTCTTCTTTGATTTCGATTTGAATTGCTTAATGGTTCAAGTGCTTTTGGATTAAGTTCGATTTGTATTCACTACCAAAAAAATTAATTCAAAACTTTTCGAAAATGTTGTAGTGAAACAGTACCACATTTTCTTTCACAAAATCGCCTGAATTTTCACAGCCCGTAGAGGTCCGCTTGAGGGGTTGCAAAAATGTAAAATTTGCATTATGCATTTTGCACTCGGTTCCTGTCCGAAGCCAGGCCGGCATATCCTGTTCATGTGTCTGACGGGCGGATTATGCAACATCCTGTTAATCCTGTCACTTTAAACTTTGCACCACGGCACCAAGAAAGAGTTGAGTTAGGCAAATTAGACTAGGGGACGGCCGTCTGGGCAACAGGGAGGGATTCCATATGCATATAGCCACGTAGCACGTAGCACGTAAGCCAAAAACAGCAAAAAATGTAAAATCACCCAGAGGCAAACACAACACAACAAGCGACGGTGGTAGCGACATGCAACAACATGTCGCCTCGCACACACACTCCCACAGATTTACCGTTACCCGCAGTGTTGCCACTTTTAGCGGGAATGTGAGTTTTAATATCTATATTTCAGTTGAAATTAGTCAATTTAAAAACCTTTTTTACCGCCGCAAATCGTGAATTTATCTTCTTTGAATTTATGACTATACTTTTCGCTAATATGTAGGTCTTATTTTGATTTGTTTTTTGTTTTATAAACCTGATTTTTAAGGTGCACAATGTATTTGCTAAAAAAATTAAATATGGTTGTAAAATACTTCTGTAAATATCCTTGTAGGTTGCTTTTTAAAGAGGTAAATCTAAAAGAAATCTATAATATTGGATCTACATACATATTTTCCAATCAAAAAATCTAATGGTCTGGAATGAACAGATTTGGCGTGAAAAAAGCTGAGGGGCGCATATTGGATACATTCCCACCTTGTTGTTGGCTTGCATCGCGCTCAAAGCTCTGCAGACCCCACCAAACCTCCGACTCTGTGCCACCCCCTTTCCCGCCCTTCCACGCCCCTGGCAACGTATGTATTTGCAGTCAATTTAATTTCATGACTGACTGAGCGCATGCAATTTTATTTTCGAAGGACATACGAACAAGCCAGCCTCACCAACACTCACACATGGTCATTATTCTTTCTCCATAAAGAATATATACAGCTGGGTTGAAAATGTTAGTGGCAATCTTTAGATTACACTCTGTTGATTTTAAAAAATATAAATATATTCATACATATTTGAATACTTTATGTAGCGTATGCATATTTATTGTGTTTTGAAACTCAGGGCTAACAAATCTAATTTAAAAACCTTCAAAGAAGTCAGAATTTTGGAATTTTGAATAGAACATCTCTTAATATAGCGAAATATAATAAATCTAGACCAGTAACATTTAAATTGCTCTATTACTTACTTAATATCTTTGAATAATCATTTGTGATGCTTATATCCTTAATCATTCATACTTCCCTTTATATTTATTTACACATGTATTCAGCTCCTTTTGGGGTTTGCGAAAAAAGGGTTATCAAGAAGTTGATTTAATATTTATCAATCCCATGTGTAGGTTTGTTGAATTTAGATTCGTAGCGGTTTCCAAAGATTTCCATTAGGGGGCCAAATGCGAATGACTTCCAAAATTGGTCGCAATGAATTATTTATAAACTGCTCATTGATTCAAAAAAAAAAAAAAAAAAAAAACTAACATACGGACAAACATTTGTTTGTATGGACTGTCAGTTCATGGACTGTCTTACAACCAATTTAACTCGATTAGCGACTTTTTATTGAAGATCCAAAATAGAATGGAACTGAGCAATAAACTTTGATAACAGTAATTAAGGGGAAGGTCTAAAAATAAAAGCAACGAATTATCAATTTTTATACTGTAATTGAATTAAAGGAAAAATCAGCTAAAGAAAAATCCAAACACATTAAAAAATTTTTTGGATTTAGTAAAAATGAATTTTAGAAAGTCAAACTAAAAACTTTAGATTTAGATTTTATACTTTTTTACTATATGTGCATAGGTTTACCTTAGCCAATATACACTGTAAGAACATGATTGCCACTACGAAGTGCACGAAAATTGAATTCCAAGGCCAAGCGACGTCACGCATTAAGAGAGCCAAGTAATAAGCCCGAAGCTCACCTATCGCCCACCCCTCCTACACCGCCTCCCCCCATATTTACTCGTCTGAGGTGAACAACAACAATAGAGAAACACAAGAGAACAAGAACAGTCATGTTTGCGGTGTACCGTTAACTTGGATGGGCTGATGCTGCGTCGGTGCTTCTTCATTTCGCAGGTATTGTTCTATGTGCACATGTATGTTCATATGTATGTAAAATACATACTTGTGTTGGCTGTTGTTGTTCTTGCTGATTTCGAATGCACAAAATACACAACCACAAATGCTCCTCGATTGCTGCGGAAAGTAGGAAAGAGATAGACATAGTGGGGAGGCTGGGATAAAGGAAGGGGTGGGGGATGGGGATGTCTGTTCATCATATTGAACCCATCTCTCTTTCAAATGCAAATATGTACATATGTTGTACATTTGTATCTATGTATGTGTATTTATGCCGAATAAAACACCACCCATAATACATCTTTTAATTGAAAGAATAAAGAGAAAACTCTTAAAAAAAAGGTAAATTTTTTTTTTAAATACATTATGTTTAGCGATTTAAAGAATAAAACTATTTTTGTCGGCCACAGTAAAAAATGTCTGGTATAGACAGACTTTAATCTGATATTCACTTAATACTTAATACTTAAAAGAACATTTTTTAAAATAAGTTGTTTCAAAATATTCTTAAAAAACTTTCGAGGTATTGAAACGTGGACTTCTTTTTCTATCACCACGGTTTTTAAAGTCATAGAAAAAACAAATTGAAAATCAAGGTGCTACAGAAATATCAAGAAAAGGAATTATGGGATAGCAGCGATTTATAGAATTTTATATTGGTTCGTAAAGATAACAAGATTTTATTCATTTATGTATGGGTAGAGTTTTTTACAGCTACTAATTTGTTCGCAGCTGTGGCAGAGTGTACATCCAAACATACAGTGTACACATTTGTTTGTGTGCTTTGTAATTAAGTGTGGTCGTTTTCAGTTTTTTTTTGTTTTTTATTTGGTTCTTTTTGGCTTTCGCTTTTTTGACTTTGCTCAAACCCTTTTGTGGAGACAACGGCACTTGACAAAATCCAATAACACATACGCAGTGCGAGAGAGACGGGGCTATGGAGGGGCTGGGGGCGAGGAAGAGAGACGCACACATGTGGACACATGCAGAGCCGCAAACATGTGCCGTTAATTTCTTAATTACGCGGGTGTGCCAAGGAGCCAGAGGGAGACGGAAGACGAGGGAATGGAAGAGCATGTCAGAGGCAGGGGATGGGAGCGAGAGAGAAAGAGGGAGAGGGAGAGGCACATGCAAAGCTAACGAGAGCAAATTGTCCATTCAGCAACGTTGCAATGATTATACAGTGGGCGGCATGGGAAGAAATAGGGGAATGAGGAATGGGCGGAGAGCATACCCTCTTTAAAGAGTTTCCGCGCTAATTACAAGACGCTGTCGAGACAAGCCAAGTAGTTAATTTGTACTCGCTGCACTTGCACTCACACATTGTGCGCACATAGTCTCAGGATAGGAGTATGAATCTGTTGTCGGAGAAAAATCATCAAGAAAACAACAATAAAAAAATATCAAGCTAAAAATATGGAAGTCATGAACAAATCTTTCTGCATTTAAGAAAGCTGGTGATTATCCTACAGAAAAGTAAATTATTATTAGATCAATACATTACTTTGAGCTTCAAAACGATATTATAGATGTTTTTTAAGAGTTATTAAAATCTAATAAAATGCAACTATATCAAAATATTTATTGAAAAATACATTTTTTGGTAAGGAGAATATTAAATGTAGAAATTACAATAACATCATTCTTTTTTAAAAGTCTCCCTTTTTCAAGAACTCGACCCACTGTACCATTTAATTCCCAGCTCAGTGGAGTTGAGTTTTCGAGAGGAGTTGAGCTCCGCTTTTTATCGTCTGGTCGGTCGGGTAATAAAGTAACAGCAAAAGAAATAAAAGCAAGTGGAGGAGAGAATGTCGTTCGAGGGGGGTGGAACGAAGGGGGCGGGGCACAAACTGCTGACTTGGGACATAGAGAGGGAGAAAAAGAGAGAGAGAGAGCGTCAGCTGGAAACGGGAAACGGCTGATTTTCCAGCTGTTGTTGCCAGGTGATTTCCCCCGCCCCCGCACCGGCCCCCTCCGCTCCTTGGAAGCGGAGTCTGCGCACTGCACTCTTTCCGGTTCCACCGAGTGGAACGCGAGTGTGGATCCCGTGTCTCAGACATCAGCTGATTTTTTTCGCTTCCATTCTCAACATGGAACTCTTTGCCGGTCGATGTGCCGTCCAAAACTACAGTTGAACTTCCCTAACTCGAACTTTTCCCGGCCGGATTTTGAATAAGTTGAAGATCTTTTCGAAACCAGGTATTCTGGTACTTCTCAGAATTTTTTAAAAAAAAAAATATTGAAAATTAAATTTTTTTTTATATACCAATAAACTTTAATATTTTAAATATCCTTAACTATCTTAACTAAAAACTATTTTATGATTCTTTTTAGACTGGCAAGCTGCGACGGAGGAGGAGGACGAGCTGACCGCGGGCGTAAACGGGAATTCAGCCGCCGGCGAGGGCGATCTGGACGTCGACGTGGTAGATGGCCATCCGGCCTCCGTTCTGCATATGCGACAGCACCAGGCGCTCAACACCCGCCCACCTGCCACGCCCCCATCGGCAGGGGGCGGTGGTCCGTTGGCGGTCGGAGGAACCGGCGGAATGACCACTCCCAAACAGGTCACATCGCCGGTGGCTGCGGCCAGTTTCGAAGTGCCCGTTAGCGGGGGCAGTGCCGCCGCCTATCACCACGCCTACATGACCAACGTGCTGGCCAGTACCGCCCAGCAGCACCACCACCACCATCCACTGCCCGCCTCGCCGCTGCAGTCGACGGCTGGCGCTCGCTTTGGGGCCGCCGACAATCTGGACGATGTGAGCGCCAGCGCGGTGCGGGAGCTGTCGCAGCAGCTGCAGGCCCAGCTGCGGGACGCCAAGCGACGCCACCTGGCCTGCACCGAGGTCACGCTGCCCAACGACCTCACGCAGCGGATCGCCGCCGAGATCATCCGGATGTCGGAGCGGGAGCCGTGTGGCGAACGGGCCTGCACACTCTTCATAGAGTTTGAGAGCGAGCCGAATAACGTTAGGTGAGTTGAGAAATTAATTTTCCGTATTCTGGAAGTCTTAAACTAATATACATATATTCGATTTCCCTTGCAGACGCATTGCATCCTTCAAGGTGGACCCGGACACCGTGTCAATATTCGAGTTGTACTTGACATTGAGGCAGGACAAGAGCGGCTGGACCTCCCTGCTGCCGCAGTTTATAAAGTAAGAGTCTGCAAGTAGAGTGCGGGGTTAAACGGCCTACTAAATATTGCTTCGATCTCCTCCAGAAACCTCACCCGTAGCAATACCATCAACATCAGTCCCGACTTCACGCTGACCAAGAACAAGCTCTACTCATCCGAGTGAGTCGCTCGACGGAGGAGCGGCATGGAGTGCGAACCAGAATCAGAGTCAGAATCGCTGGGCTGCTCAAAACTCAATCCCTCCGAACAACAACAGTAACAGCAGAACTCAGCAGAAAGAACAGCAGCAATCGCAATCGCAATAGCAATGGCAACATCTATCGGTCGGGCCTCCTTCGTCGCGATACTATAGATTCATGATCTTCATTATGGAATACAGAGAGATGATGTTTAACCGTAGAGGCAAACTTTTGGACCACAAACTATCAACTTACTCCTGCAAATAACAAATCAACTCAACGCTAAAGCAAAAACAATTATTTTGGAACCTAAGCTCTAAAACAAAACCAAAAACAAATCAACTGCAGTTGCAGGCAACTCAAAACTCTTATTGGACTGACTTTTTGGCTTAAACAAAAAAGGTACTTTTTGAAAAACGAAAAAAATCGCAAAAAAAGAAGTATTGAAAATGAGGAGAGTGAGGAGAACAAAAACCATAAGGAATATTCAAAATATTGTAAAACGTTAAGGCAGACAAGCAGAAGAAAACTTCACTCAGTGAGCGGTTGTCGGTGATCCGTTTTAAATTGAACACAAAAAGCAAAACCCCCGGATGGAAAAGTAGAGTATTAACCCAATTTGTATGTATGGATGTGTGTAGACCATCACCTTGTATCATCCTCATAATCCAGGAATCAAATGTAGCTTGTATATTATGTATAACTTCAGTGCATAATGTATAGAGCACGTTTTTTGTCACGATTCAATTAGGCTATTACTTCTAAATGCATACATACATACATACATCTATATACTGTATTGAGAAAAGGGAATCCAACAAATTTCTATATACATATATGAAAGCAAACAATAAGAATCGGAATCGATCAACCGAAGCAGAAAGAGGAAAGTTAATAATAACAAATATAAAAACAAAGTTGATGTGATATTATATAATAATTATGAATATTGATAAACGCATACACACTCACGAATACACTCACATACATAAAAAAATCAAATGCCGAAAATTTGGAATGGATTGGAAATTATTTCGAAATTTTTTTTGATCCCGACACTTGTCAAGTCGGTGCCCAGTTATCTTACAAAAAACAAAATTAATGTTAGTAAAATAGATTCAACAAATTCTCAAAATATTTCCACCTGTTTATGATTAAGCTCTGTATTATTATTTTAATTGATTATTATTATTTTCTTGTTTTTGTGCAGAGTTTCAAACTTTGCGAGGAAAGTGTAGCCAAGTGGCTGAATATACAATATACATTTATAGATATATATGAAAAATATTTCTAATATTTGATGTGTTTCTAAAGTAAGATTTTAATATTAAACAAGCAAAAACCGAAATCAGCAAACAAACTAAACTAAAATCCAGCAGAAGATTTCATTCAATGTGCGTAGGTGTGTGTTTATCTGTAGTTTAGTTAACAAAAAACAAATGCAAACAAACATCCAACAATAACAACACGATATGACAAACAAACAAAATTGATAGGAAAGAAACGATGAATATCGCCACGAAACGGTTAAAATATTTAACATATGGATAGATTTTGGCTAGTTAGTTGGCAAACGAATTGTTTTGATTAACGAATGCAGTGAAATTATTTATAAAAAAAAGGAAAAAATTTATGAAAAAAATGGGTAACTATTGTGAAGAGGCAGAAGCAAAAACTTTCGGAAAATATAAAGTCATCTGTGTTAATAAATTTTAAAATAATTTTTAGCGTAGAATAACAAAAACAAGAAGTGAAATCGTAAAGGCAAAGCAAAATTCATTAAATCTTTTGTAAGTGACAGAACTCTTAAAGCTCTCACATAAGCCACAAAAAAATCAACAGATCCCAAGTATTTGACAGGTTAATTGTAGATTTAATCGTGCATAACACACCCACAAACAAACACACGCAATGGCAAACAAGAATTTATTTATAAAACCAAGAAATACAAAAACATTTGCAATAATTTAATTTAAACTAACAAACAACTTTTTTCCATCAATAATCAATCCCACAAAGATCTCGACTAATAAGATGAAGAACTCATTATACGATTAAGAGCAGAGCAAAGGGAAAATTACACAAGAAGAAATACAATTTAGGTATTTAAAACTTGCTTTAAACTTATTTAGGTTAACCCAGGTGTAAAATGCCAAGAGCCCCCTAATGCATAATAAATGTTTTAGCCATCTCAAACTCAAGAATCGACGTTTTCAGCTCCATTCGATCATTAAACACAATCACACACATAAGGATATGCATATACTAAAGAAATGTAGTGTATGTAAATAGGGCCACCGTAGCAGCAATAAATGGGAAGAAAATAAAAGATATATATTACTGTATTAACTAATTAAATGTGAACATAAACGAAGCAAGTGAAGAAATAGAACCATGAATGTGATCTATTTAATAATAATCTTAAATAAAATTAAATTTTGCAGAAAGCAAGAAAGAAATATTGCGATCATTTCCTTTTGTTCAAATGAAATTCTTAACCAGTAGTTGTAGAGCATTTTAATTTGTAGAATTTTCAATATCATTTGCCGAATTTGTTTCCATATTGATTGGTTTTCTTTTTGTTCACACTGTGGCCAGGCTTTGTAAGATTGTAGGATTCGCAAGGCTTTCGATGTGGTTTTTCTTGAGCTTTTTTTTTTAAATCAGCTATCGGATATTGTATTTTGAAGTAGTGAAACTATCTCCAGTTTTCGGAGGATTTTTCTGTTACGTTTTCCATGGATAAGTGTAAACTGTAAGATACAAAGAAAGAAATGAATCTTAGATCTGTCCAGTGCTCCTCAAAGTATTTTGTAAACAATAATGATAAACCAAAAACAAAAAAGAAAAGCGAAAGCAAAAATCGTGACAAGTATCAAGCCCATAAGCAAGTGGATATAAATATGTATTTATGCAAGGGCTATGCGAAAAGTTCTATAAATGAATGTAAAATAGATGGATATATCTATATATATTGTAGAATTTTTACACATTCTATTACAGACTACAAAGTTACCGACTAAGGCAAACAATACGATTACTACTACGGCAGAACTAATGTATATTTTCAATGTATGTGTGTGTGTTGTTTAAGGGAACCAATTAATGCATTCAAGAATCAAATTACAAATCAATTAAACGAACGCCTCAAGTGAAATCGAAAGCAAATAACTATCCGTAACACTAGAGACCCCCCAACCCTTTCAAAACTAGAACGCACCCGAATCAATATTTAAATTAAAACTGCATTCCAATTGCGACCGAAATCAGTATGGCATCTTTGATTATCGATAGGAAGTTAAATTCAAACGATTATCCCACCATATGCGATCTGAGCCAGATTTCATTATCATTTTCTCGTTAAGTTCAAGATTCAGAATCTGCTTTCATTGGCGGCTACGCTCAATCAGTTAGGAAAACTCTTAGAGTCCGATTCCCTCCCCAAATTTTGTCAGTTCAAATCTGCGCTTGTTTCTTTTACGACTAAAACTATAATAAAGGGAAACTAAAATGTTCTCAAATACCGTTGATAAGAATCTGTGTTGTACACCATATAGTTATGTGACGAAGTAACGTTTAACAATTTCCATTATATATGTGGCAATAGGTCTTTAACGAATAAACAGAGTCTCAAGCGACAGCTGAAACGAGAGAATGAGAGGGAAAAATAAAATATATATTATATATGTATACCATATACTACCTATATGATTATGAGTGTATGTAATGAAGAAAACAAATGAAAATAAAACAAATTTAAATTTTAGTAGCGCTTAACAAATTCTAGCAATTTAACAAATTTTAATTAATCAAATAAAACCAACAAATGCAAAAATTGCAATTTAATTTTTTTCTCTGTGTAAAAGTTGATTACAAAATAAAAAAAGAACAAAAAAACAATAAATTTTTTAAATGTGAAAAAATGTGAAATGGTTTTTCTTTATTTAATGTATTATTTCTTTTTCAGCTGAGCCTCTTAAAAAAAAAACTCAGGTCTCAGTTCGAAATTGTTGCATACTTTCCAAATAAACAATTATTTTTGTCTCTAAGAAATAAAAATAAAACACATAATCTTGTAGGAAACGCTTTGAAATGCTTATATGGGTTGTTATGTATTGTTTAGTTTTTTTTATTTGCAGTAGCCAATTTGTAATTGAACTACTGACAGATATTGTGGTTGTCTTGTCACCATAATTGTTATATTTACTTTGCTATTATTTGATTATTTACAGTTCTACCCAATACCCCATATTGATAGACTTGCTTTTAAGCTTTCGGCAAGTGTACAAATAAAGTAACCCGGAACTTAGGGGATTGCTATAAAAATGGTTGACTAGCTTTCAAGTAACCAGATCACCCAGTTGTTTGAGCCCAACAGTTCCACTAGATCACCGTATAATTCAAGATGAGGTTCCTTTTCGTGGTAGCTCTAATCGCCTTGGCCATTCAGTTGGCCTATTCTGCAACTGCCACAACAACTACAACTGCTGCTACGACTACAACAACGACAACCACTGATGCAACAACCACCACAACAACCGCCTCTTCCACCCACAAGAAGCGCTGTTGGAAGGGCAACAACTGGTGCCACACCCACATCCCCAAGAAGAAGTGCAAGAACCCGAAGAGGTGCCACAAGACGGTCGTCATCGTGACCCACAAGCGCGGGTGAAGATGCGAAGAATTAAAGATGGCATCCCTGGGAAAAACTAAAAATAATCAAATTATTAGCTTTTAAATATTCTAAATAAAATAAATTTCTTTGCAACACGATTAATTGTTTTTCCTAAAATTAGTAAAGCTTTCAAACCTTTTACTTCCCTCACTCGTAATCTTACAAAGATTCACTGAGCATAGAGAGTACACAAAGCTTTTTGGTTGATGGTGGATTTTTTTTTTGGAATTTTAGCACTATTAAGGACATTATATGGTTATGTTATATATGGTGTTATATTTGGTGAGCTAAAAAAATGTAGATCCCACGAAATCATGTTACTTTAATAACTACTTTTTCAATACGAAACTGCCATCAGATAAAATTATCTGCTACTACAAAACCAACACTGCGCATACGTAATTTTTTTACACTTTACACGTAAAGTCAATGTGAATTTAATATTCGTCACAAAGTATGTAAGGAAACGTATTCCTAATCAGGATCACTAGAATGTACTTAGTTATTTGGTTAGTAGGTAATGACTTACCATAACTTGTTCAAATCGGACAATTAACTTAACTTAATTTCCCGTTTTTTAACCATTATGCTATTAACCAATGGCATATACAAAATATAATACAAATTATATTACGGATATTTATTTAATTTTAAGCTTACTGTCGCATTAACGCCAATATATTTTTGTAAATTGGGCAATTTGTTGTACAGCTGTTTTTACATGCCATTAAGTAAGATTGTAAATATTTAAAAAAGCATATTATTGATAGGAATTCGATTAGCTTTTTATAATGCAAAGAACTAAAGTACTCATTAAGACAATTGTTATTTGGCAAATGTAAACATTAACCCATAACGAGGAAAATATCTGATATGAAATACACCTATATAAGAGTATGGTTTCGCTTTGGTAAGGCATAACATTCGACAGTATAGTTCCGATACGGATTTGTCTCGTTTTCCATTCGGTTTTATTAACAGTTGACAAAAGCCCAGGATCATTTAAGATGAAGTTCCTCTTTGTGCTTGCTCTTATCGCCTTGGCCATCCAATTGGCCTATTCTGCAAGTGCCACAACAACTACAACTGCTGCTACGACTACAACAACGACAACCACTGCGGCAACAACCACCACAACAACCGCCTCTTCCACTCACAAGAAGCGTTGCTGGAAGGGCAACAACTGGTGCCACACCCACATCCCCAAGAAGAAGTGCAAGAACCCCAAGAGGTGCCACAAGACCGTCGTCATTGTGACCCACAGGAAGAATTAACGACATTTGCTCATTAGCGAAAAGAATAGATCCCTTAATAAATATTTACAATAATTGAAAACATTTCAGTTGATGTTTCATTGAGCCCTGGTTAATCTACAACTTGTTAAAAATAATCCTGATTTTTGCAGCAATAATAACAAATTTATTAAGAAAGGTTTTCAGGAGGGCGGCAGTAGAGATTGGATGTCAAATAAGTGGTCTGGGCGCTCCAAGCATTTAAAACATCCAAGTCGGTTCTCCGCAGACGCACTGGCGGACCTTCTTCTGGAGATTTTGCACAAGGCCAATGAGGTCCTGGCAGAGTGCAACCCTTTCTGGACATCCTACGCAGGCTTTGCCCCCGGGACCACACGGCTTGCATCCACAGTTGCAGCCTGAGGCGAGATCCGTGAATCCAATGAGCAGGATGCAGGCTGTGGGATTAACGGAATTCAGGGTTGTCTTTATTCATCAGGGCCCTACTTTCTCTACTTACCAATGATGGCAACAGCGATAACTTTCATGGTTGTACCTTGATTGGGTTTACTTCACCAGATGATGTTCCTTCCATGGAACTCTACACTTTTTATAGGTCGAAAAGTGTGAGTGGAAAATTTTAATCGGCCCATCCAAAAATAAAAATAATTTACTGGACAAACCATTTGTTTCAATGTAAATATAAACCTGAATCAACTTTTACAAGTGTTTTTTTTCGAATGTTCAGAGTTTCGTTTCGTTTTTGCACCTATGAAATGAATTAACTTATAGAAGGGTGTGGTATTTCCGAATGTGTATAAGCTATGAGATTTAAAATGGTCTAATGTTTAGTTTTTCAAATACAATTATTAGATGCTTTTAAAAAACTAATTATGTTTGGAAACCAACCGATCAAAAAAATCGGTGTTTTGGAGTAAATTTGCTCTGATTCTAAAGACATTTTTTCAAAGCCCGACCAAATGTTGGTTTTTAAACGTCTACTTAATTTCGAAACGGTTTCGTAACTTCGAGATTTGCTCTTAGGAAGAAATTGGGTTGGAAGAGATTACTGGGCCACCCTTGAATATTTCATAAATTGTATTTACCATCAATAAATGATAACAATAGTTTTCAAATAGGCAAATACAAATCTACTACTACTATTCTATGAAAATCAGTCAAATCCAAATATACATACATATACAATATTTTATACCGATAATGCAATATGGGTTCAATAAATATATTACAATCCTTAAAAAGTTATTTCTATAATTAATCGGACAGATGGGTGAAAAGCAAAGTTTAAAATAAGTTGAGGGTTCTGTGTAAACTGATACAAATTGTTTGCCCAGAAAATTTTATTTTTGGATACTGGCTTAAATTTTTCACTGATCCACTAGAACTTTTTCAGCTATAAAAGCTGTTGAGTTCTCCGAAATTGGCACCATCTGGTAGAGTTATTCCAATCAAGATACAACAATGAAACTGATCGCTGTTGCCATTATTGGTAAGCAAAGGAGACCCTATCTGATGGGCTGACCCTAACCCATCTTTCATTGCGATCTTTTCCCTCACAGCCTGCATCCTGATCATTGGATTCACGGATCTCGCCTCAGGCTGCAATTGTGGATGCGAACCTTGTGGTCCTGGCGGCAAAGCGTGCAAGGGCTGTCCTGAAAGAGTTCAACTCTGCCAGGACCTCATCGGCCTTGTGAAGAATCTCCAGCTGAAGGTCCGCCAGTGCGTCTGCGGAGAACCATCATGGTTGTTGTAGATGCTTGGAGCAACCAGACCACTTATTTGACATCCAATCTCTACTGCCGCCCTCCTGAAAACCTTTCTTAATAAATTTGTTATTATTGCTGCAAAAATCAGGATTATTTTGAACAAGTGGTAGATTAACCGGGGCTCAATGAAACATCAACTGAAATGTTTTCAATTATTGTAAATATTTATTAAGGGATCTATTCTTTTCGCTAATGAGCAAATGTCGTTAATTCTTCCTGTGGGTCACAATGACGACGGTCTTGTGGCACCTCTTCGGGTGCTTGCACTTCTTCTTGGGAATGTGGGTGTGGCACCAGTTGTTGCCCTTCCAACAGCGCTTCTTGTGGGTGGAAGAGGCGGTTGTTGTGGTTGTTGTTGCATCAGTGGTTGTCGTTGTTGTAGTCGTAGCAGCCGTTGTTGTTGTTGTGGCAGTTGCAGAATAGGCCAACTGAATGGCCAAGGCGATTAGAGCTACCACGAAAAGGAACCTCATCCTGAATTATTCGGTGATCTTGTGGGTCTGCTGATGGAACCTTATCAAAGTGAACAATTAGAGCTTTGTGATTTACTGGAGTCAGCATACACTCTTTTATAGGTGGATTCTAATCATTTGTTGAGTACATTTGCCCAACAATTGTTTTACAAATTATTTCCTTTCTGCAGCGGTAGTAAAGCCTATTAAACTTGTATGAATATATTAGTCCGACGTCAATATTTGGTATCCATATGGGCCCTCTTTTTAGCCGACTGACAAGTCAAGACAGCTGTACAAACACAAGCCGATTTAAAGAGCGATATAAGAGGGTACGGGACATGACGGGAAGCCGAAATTAAACAAATTCAGACAGTAAGTAAACCACATACGAAATTTTAAATTATTTATCCGCTATTGTATTTTACATACGCGGGTTGGTTCCGATTAGTGCGGTTCGGTATCTGGATTTGTTTATTTAGTTTCCGACCCTAAGGGATTTCAATTTTTGGTAAGCATCACTAGGCGAATATGTCCTCGCAAAACATTTTAAATTCTCTTAAAAAATCCAAATTTTCTCTTTTAGAAATTGGTCTGCAAAATAACTAACAATAATATGCAAACACTTAACGATTATGATTCAGGCCTTGTGAAAAAAAACATAATGACTGCTTTGCCCAGCTAATAACCTAAGATAACAAACCACATCACATGCGGGTAGACCAAAATAAAAATTATTGTTTGCCAAATTTTTGAATTTTTTAATGGGGTAACATCAGAGTTTTTTGTAAAAAAAATATTTATATAAGTTTGAGGTGTGGATGCCAATAGATTAGTAATTTAGTTACGAGCGCAACGCGGTATGACTTTCCACACAGTAAAACATGGTAAAACATAGTAAAATATGGTCAAAACATAGTAAAGCATTATAGTTTAAAGGAATCGCTCTCCTTACTCGTCCGATTCCGTATCCAAATGAGAATGCAGAAAGTGAATTTATTGCGTCATTGATGCATTAATGTCCTTGAATCATTAAATCTTTGAATCTATAAAAACCGGAATGTTTAAAAACAAGCATAATATGGTTTATAAGTTTTTGTTTTATGCACTCTATTCCCAATGAATCGCGTTATGAATCGAGTTAAGGAAGTTTGAGCTGTGGAAGCTCTACTAATTTTTGGGAAAACAATGAGTTATATTGCATACAAATTTATTTTATTTAGAATAATTAAAAACCAATAATTTGAATATTTTCGATTTTTTCCAGGGATTGCATCTTCACATCTTCGCATCTTCACCCGCGCTTGTGGGTCACAATAACGACGGTCTTGTGGCACCTCTTCGGGTGCTTGCACTTCTTCTTGGGGATGTGGGTGTGGCACCAGTTGTTGCCCTTCCAACATCGCTTTTTGTGGGTGGAAGAGGCGGTTGTTGTGGTTGTTGTTGCATCAGTGGTTGTCGTTGTTGTCGTAGCAGCAGTTGTAGTTGTTGTGGCAGTTGCAGAATAGGCCAACTGAATGGCCAAAGCGATGAGGAGAACCACGAAAAGGAATTTCATCTTTACTTGGCTGGGAGCTTAGAAAAACGATTCTTGAAATAGTTTTAGACCTTATCGAGGAATTGAAATTGAGTTTTGTGATTGATTTCTGTAAGAACTGGCTTTTTTATAGCGAAGAGCTGAGTTACGAGTTAACCAAATGATTTCCTCATCTAATGTGTATCTATACAAAATAGTTAAATATTTACTAAGCCGAAATAGGCTGAAAACACCTGCTAACATACGCGACTAAGCCACTCATTAAGCGATTTTAATATTTGGTTACATTTATTTGTTGAGTTTTGAGTTTTGGTATCGTATTATATTTGCAGGAGAATAAAGTTAAGAGTTATAAAACAATGGAATTAATCTAGAAATTGTATTACTTTTGGGCGCTTTATAACTTAGGGTTTGTGTATTTGCTAGCAAGTAAAGTAAAGTAGATGTCAAGTAAATGTAAAGTGAGTATTAAACTAAGTTGTGAAGTGGGCCTTTCGAACGCAACGCGGGCAACTTCTTTACTTGGGGATCGTTTTTTTTTAACGAAAATACGTAAAGCAGATTTTTATGTTTGCAGATATATTAAAATATTTCTACGCACATTTGATATACTAGATTGTACCTACCTAAGTACTCTGGTAAATATTCAACTAATCATTCAGTTTAAACATTAAACCATTTTACCAAGCTCATCGAGTAATAAAGGTAATTGCTCTCCAAAACAGCACTTTACCTTTTTCTATAATTAAGTCAAGATGATCGATTCGACCCGAATCGCGCCCTGACTCTTGTTTACATTATCGACAAATGGTTTGTCCCATTGATTCCATTTTTAGAAGTGCAGTTTAGAGCAAGAGGTTCCTATAAAAAGGTTCAGATCCCCAAGGAGTTATCAGATTGTGGGCCAATTCCACCTGAACAAGTCAACTCAATTGAGATACAGACATGAAGCTGACCATTGCCACCGTCCTAGGTACGTAGGCCCGATCCTCCCAAGAATCGGTATTCCTCTTGATATCCTAACAAATATGTTTTTTTTCTCCGCAGCGAGCATTCTGCTCATTGGCTCTGCCAATCTCGCCACCGGCCATTGTCCACCACCGACAACTTCTTGCAAGCCATCGACAACGACCACCAGCTGTAAGCCACCAGTAACTACGCCCATTACTTGCAAGCCGCCGCCAACCACCTGTGCGCCACCCACTAAGCCAACAATCAAGCCCACCCTGCCAACCAAGCCGACCAATCCTACCAAACCCACCAAACCCACCAAGCCGACCATTCCTACCAAACCCACCAAGCCGACCATTCCTACCAAATCCACCAAACCCACCAAACCAACCAAACCAACCAAACCAACCAAACCAACCAAACCAACCAAACCAACCAAACCAACCAAACCAACCAAACCAACCAAGCCAACCAAGCCAACAAGGCCCACTAAGACAACTGTGTGCACAGAACCCACGAAGCCAACCAAACCCACCAAGCCAACCAAACCCACCAAGCCAACCAAACCCACCAAACCCACCAAGCCAACCATACCCACCAAACCCACCAAGCCCACCAAGCCCACCAAGCCCACCAAACCCACCAAACCCACCAAACCCACCAAACCCACCAAGCCCACCAAACCCACGAAACCAACCAAGCCAACCAAACCCACTAAGCCCACCAAACCCACAAAACCAACCGAACCCACCAAACCCACCAAGCCCACCAAACCCACCAAACCCACCAAACCCACCAAGCCCACCAAGCCCACCAAACCAACCAAGCCAACCAAACCCACTAAGCCCACCAAACCCACGAAACCAACCGAACCCACCAAACCCACCAAACCCACCAAGCCCACCAAACCATGTGGCTGCAAGGTGTGCGGTCCTGGAGGCGAGGCTTGCCATGGATGTCCCGGAAGAGACGCACTCTGCCAGGACCTCATCAACATGGTTCGCAACCTCGAGCGCAGGATTCGCCAGTGCGTCTGCGGCCAAAAGGATTGGATGTTGTGAAGGACCAATGATCGTAGAACCCACCACAGAAATTTCACCCCTGCCAAATGTATTTGGTGGGAACGCTCGCCCAGGACTTAGTTTTGGACCCACTCACTCGTGTTTTTGTTTCTATCAATTGACTTGACATATTCTGATTAATAAACTTGTTATAATTATTGCAAAAATTTACCATACATTTTATTGTATAGTCTTAGAATATACATATACAATCTAGGCCCTTTTGAATCTTCCCCAAGCAGATGAACACAAAATATTCTATCACTCTGCGATTAATGAACATAAAACCATTTCTTTGACTCTGTCTTAGAATTTAGTGTAGAGCCTTTGGAGAGCTCTCCGCCTCTTATGTTATGACTTGGTCAATGGATCAGCTGACTGGTGGTTCGGGCCTGAACTTCGGTTTGGGCCCGGCTCGATTCGGCGGCTTTGGCGATCCGCTTGCCACTCGAGCGTCGTCGCTTGTCGCTGATGGACGCGCTTCGGTGGGTTTCGAATAGTATTTATTGATTCAGTGCCGTGTAAAACGAATAGAGTTGAGTGTTGGTGATAATTCACTGCCCAAGGGGCGAATAAAAATCAAATAAATCGAGAAACTCTTGAGGATCAAACAGAAACGGCTGCAATGTGCTATATATAATTGGTGGGTGGTGGTGCAACGATTGTAGTAAATTTACATTGGTTTAAACTTTCTGAATGTGTGTGTTGTGTCTCTGATGTCGAGATAAAAGTGCTTGCCTTCAAATTGTCAATTCCTGGTTAATGGCTTTGCAATCTCAAGAATCGGCTCTTTTGTTTTGGACTCCGCGGCCTGCAGTGAGTAGTGCATTGCATCGAATCGAATCGAATGGAAGTGAATAATATGGATATGGATGTGCGGCACCGCTAAATGACTAAAAACGCTCTCTCATGTAGATGTCTATCTCGGGTGGGCAAGGCATTTAAGCCTTCAAGGGGACTAATCGCCGGCAGACAATCGTCGGCGGCCAAGGAACTCGGCTTAATTGGTGGGACCACCCATACCCATTCCTTTTGGCCCTTTGACAACATTGGGCCATTGTACTTGGGCGGCGGGGGATATCAACTTATTTGTCCACCTCGGTAACCGGAGAGACCACAGATTTCGCCACTAATCCAGCTGGGATCTCTCGGGGAACTGGCAGTGCCACCCGCATGCTCGCATGCCAAATATCGATCCCTATCGAGTCATATGCAGCACATGTATGCAAAGTGTTCCAGCGAAGTCGTCAGTTGGCAGTCTTTTGGCCAAGACATGCACTCGAAAAAAGTTTGCAAAGCTCTTCAAGTTCAAGTATTTTTCTTGATTTTTAATCTCTTACTCTAACTTTAACTCTAACGTAATCTCTACCTTTTTTCAAAAACCTTCCAAATTTTTTAAAATAATCTTTATAGATTATAAGATACACCTTTAAAAAAAACTAAAATAATGTTTATATGGTTTTAAATGGTTTATTTTTAAATGGTTTTAAAAAATATATAAATTCATTCTGGGAAACTTAATAAATGTTTATATGATCTATAGATTATTCTTAATAATGAAAATATTTTGTCATATAATCCAATGAAATTTAAATGTTATGAGTATTGAAAATTTCTCAAAATAAATTTTTAAAAAATAGTTTGAATACAATTATCTAGATTTAATAACTAAATTCTATCAATTCAATAGTTTTATCATAAAAATCGTTTATTAAAAGCCGAGTTAACAAAATTCATGGAACGAATAATCCGCTGTGAAGAACAAGACATAGACGCAGACAAGTGCAATTGCAATTGCAATTGCCAAAGGGCCTGGCGCCGAAACCTGACCTCCGATCGGGTGTTAACCTTTCAAGGTGGTCAAAGGCCCCTTTTCTGGCAAATCGCCTCGATTTTTGCTGAGTGGCAGTGGGGTGAATGAGTCACGAGCCAGGCATTTCCTCCAGTTTCAGTTTCAGCGAGCTCAACTCTTCTTGTCTTTCCAGCTGTCTTTGGGGAAGACCATAGAAACGGAATGGAGTCCAGCAGCAGTGTCGTGGCGGAGATGGATACCTCCAGTCCAGGTGATCACGGCCAGGCCACCCAGATCACCTCCATCGATGGCTTCTTCAATCGAAAGCGGGGTCGTCCACCAAAGAATCGCTTTGTGGAGGTCTACAAGAGCGTAAGTATTGGAATTTTGAAAACGTTAAAGAACCCTTTTAATAAGTTTTTAGTAAACTCTTTTTAATATATTTTGTGCATTTATTAAAAAAAATATTTGAAAAATGCACAACTTAAGTATATATATCAATAATGTCCTGAACCTAACGACAATCAAATATTGTTTCTAAGAATAATGTTTTTCATTAAAAATTATTTTTTTTTTTAGCAGGAAAAATTCTAAAATATATTATTTAATATATAAAATTCGATTTCTTATTTTTTGAGTAATAAAACAGCGAATAAAATGACTGACTTATAGATACTTAAAACTAATTTCCCCGCATTTCTTCCACTCCCTCAATATTTATGCCATTTTCACAATTTTCCGATTTATTTACGAGGTTCTCGTGGATATATTCGAGGTCTGATTCGACCCAGTTGCTTGGTTCCTTTTCGGTCTGTCTGCGACCCGATCGAGGCTCGATCGTAATTAGGAATTTGCGCCTATTTGTGTGCAACGTCGGCCATTCAGAGCCCTGCCCCGCCCACCGCCCTCCGCCCCCACAATCACCCACCGATCGGGGGAGCCTAATGCGGCATTTTGTGTGCTGTGCGTTGAATTGAGTTTTCAGATTTGGTTTTTGCCATATTCGTCATATTAATATTGACAACGAGTGTTTCCGCATTTATTTCATTTGCCCGTCTAGCGTCGTCGACGGCACTTCTCTTGGCACTCCACCACCTGCCCCGATGTCTCCACCTCCCCCTTTTTGCCACCCCCGCCCCCTCCGACGCCCTTACCCAGGCGACGATCGTTTTGTGCTTTTAACTGTCATTTTCATAATTTCTACATTTTTTCGAGCCAAGCTCATGCACACGCACCACATCGCACTTGTGTGTTTACGATTACCCAGCCCACGCGTCACTGAAAACATGGCCAGTACACTGAAAAAAAAAGTTTATTTATTTTCTATAATTTCATAATAATAATAGTAATAAAATCCTGTGGAAAATAATTTGAGATAATCCTAATTTTAAACCCTTTTAGGTTTCTTTAACATCCTGTAGTCTTTTAAATGTTTGGAAATTAATATTTTCACTGTTCAAGTGGTTTTAAATTATTAAATATATAGCTGAGTATAAAAGCAAATTGTTCATTAAATTTCTTTATACAAATTTTATTGTTTTTATATTATTTTGATTTTATCTTTTCAAGTTATTTTAACTTATATTCAGTAAAAAAATATTAAATATATAATATTATTAATAATATTAATAATTATTTATACTCAAAAATAATGTCAAAGTTTTCTGATAAAAGTTCAAACCAACATTAAAAAAAATATATATTTTAAATAATTTTTCTCTGTGTACTATCTCTGTGAATAAAAAATCGAATTTGAATAAATATTTTGTCCATTGCCATTTGCGGCATTCTTTTGGGAAGTAAGCCGGGCCAACTGCGTGGCTCGAAGGGGGAAGGGTGACCCAAATTGATCGCAGGAACCAAGGTGGTGCAATGGGTGGATCTCCTCTCACTCCACCACCACCCACCCGATCCCATGGAACCCCTTCGATAATCCCAAATGGCGATGGAAAGGAACGATACACAGCACTAACAATAGCAATAATAATAATAATAATAATTCCTATACACACTTGTAGCGTATTTAATCAAATAAGGTGTGTGCTTATGTGTGTGAGCCACAACTTATCAGTTAAAGGCAAACTCGTTTCATTGTCTTTCAATATTTTCGGTGTAATTATCTTTAAAAGTAATCATATACTCTGCAGTAAGTGAAACTATTTCCTTTGTGAATAAAGAGAGATATTTATTAAATTTTAAATTAAGTTTTTTATCTCCTTAATTTATAAAAATGTTTCCGGTTATATATTGCTATTTTTTCGAAGTATATTTATATGGTTTCGATATCAAGTACATTTTTTCATTTTCCATATTTGGTGAAATTTATTTGGCTACCATTTTCGTAAACCCATTTTTAGTTTCCTTTAGGGTATCCACGAGTTGCACTTTTATTTCAAAATTTTCAATGGTTTCTCCTTTGTTTTTGCTTTTGGCTTTTTCACTTCACTTCACTCGTTCTTTCTCTCTTTTTTTCGCTTTATTATTGATTTGATGCGTGAACAAAATTTAAATAGTGACATTTTGGGCCAACGACAAACATTAACAGTAATTTCGGAAATACGAGTAATAAACTGGTTGCGGCCGCTTGTTTGTCATAAATCCAAAATTTGAATTCCGAAAACTATGACAATGACAACGGCAGCGCAAGTACGGCCCTGCCATGCCAAAGTGATTTAATTCCCTGAAAGGCGCCCACACTGGCTGCGTGGAATATTGGAGATAGATTTCGATTGTCAACAAATACAGAAATATACAATATCTTTTTTTCTTTTCATTTTTGGTTGTAACTACAGGCCCAGCACTCGCCGCAGGCCATCTTCACTAGCTTCAAGCTGGAGAGAAGCGATCACTCCAGCCACTCGGGAGCACCTGTTCCCAGTGGAAGTGGGTCAACGGTGGACAATGCCGAGGATCGTTTGTCTCTGGCCGATCGCGACGGATCAGCCACTGATCTCACACCTAGTCGAAACCGGAAGCGGGGTCGTGTTTGGGCCCCATCATCATCGTCTTTCGCCTTGGAGCAGTCGCACAGGAAAAGCTCCGTCCATGTCGCCCCTTCGGCAGCCAGGAGTGAGACGCTGTCTCGGAGTAGCCGCAATGAGTCTTTGGCCCAGGTAAAATTAAATTTCCAAAAACCATCAAATTATTCAAAAAGTGTTTAAAAATATATATTAAATTGTTTTTAAAAATTGAAAAGAGAGCACATTACTTGGTCCAATGGAATTTAATAGAACATTTTCCATGAAAATTCATTTACAATTATAACTACTCTTTTCCCGTTTAATTCATTTATGATCTAATATACAATTTACATAAACTAGTAATGGAAATATTTGCCTAAATTCTTATTCTAAAGGATAGTCGTCTTCCTGTATGAATTTAAATAATTTTTAGTTTATTTGGTCACATTATTTGGCATTTAAAAGTGATTTAAAATTACAGCTATTTTAGCCTCCATATATCATTATTTTTCATAATTACTTCAACTTTTTTGTGGGCATTTTTAAAGGATTTTCCTATTGCAACTAATATATATATTTTTTAGCCCACTTTACAGCCTACAGAAACTTTAGAAACAGTATCTTCAAAAAACCTATCAAGCAGAGCTCTGGATAAAGTTTCTGGTAAGTTAAATTGTCAATTTGTATGTGTATGTCCTTCCTGAGAGTATTATTATTAAACATACTAAATAAATTTAAAATTATTTAAAAAAATATTAAAATATTAAATATATTTATATAATATATCTAGGTAATATTCCAAATATATACATTAAATACTTATTTAATTTACCAACTTACTAACCTTATTGATTTTGATTCTTTCTTTTCCAAATAAAGTAGTTCGTGCGGCGGGCACTTTTTATCCGGAGAACGCGAATTCAGCTGGGCATCAAGAAGCGTCGGAAGTGGGTGCCTCGAGGTATACGAGTTGCCAGCAGACAGCAGATGTGGAGGTGGACCAGCCGGAGGATCTGAGCATGCGTCCGTCGCTTCCGGAGGCAAATACAAGGGCAGCGGAAGTGGGACCAGCTCTGAATATGAATCTGCTGCAGTTCAAGCAGCTGATCGATTTGTACCAACGGCAGGTACTATTGCCCAGCTTCCTGGCAGCGGCCAGCCAACCTCTGGCCACGGGGTTGCCAGTAGGATCGGTATCCGGGGCAGGAGCAGGAGTAACTGGACCCCTACTGGACATGCGACTGTTGCTGGAGAATGCCGCCCATCAGAAGCTGTTGCTCCTGAATGCAGCTGCGAGTGCAACAGCAAGTGCGGTGGCAGCTTCGACAGCGGACTCCGGCCATCGGACGACGGTGAAAAGGATGCGGGATCACGACATACCAACTGGCTACCTGAAATTCCGCTTCAACGAGGACTGCGGCTTCGAGCGATGCGGCTACCGGAATCACCAGTCGCACTTTCACTGCAACCGGCGGGACTGCCACTACAGTTTCTGCGACAAGACGCGATTCGTGCAACATACGGCGCGCCACGAGCGGATGGACACTCTCATGGGCGACGACTTTCGGCAGTTCCGGGCCAACATGCAATGCGGAGTAGCCAGCTGTTCTTACGCTTCAGCCACGGAGTCCAACCACCAAAATCGGATAGGTAAGTCATTCGATTGTTGGCCAAAATCGTTGGAAAATAAAACAAACAAAGCGACTGCTTGCACTGATTGCCTTGCTTACATTTCATAATTTGCTCATAACTTTTTAATGAATAGTCCGATTTCAAAACTTTCTTCAACATTTCGATAGATATCAGTTATCACAACACAATGGCATATACACTTTTACTCTACGATAAACGGGTATACAAAATATATCACAGAAATTGATGGGACAATCAGTTATCAGCTAACTAAATGTCTTTCCGTTATTTTTAGACCTTAAATCCAAGCTTTATTAGATAGGATTTTTATTTATTTTTAAATTCCTAATAATAATTTACGTAATTCTACTACAGATCCCACAGAGGCGGGTACGGCAGCTTCCCGGAAGACGTCGCACTTCCACTGCCGCAAGTGCGACTACGTGTGCACGGACTCCAACAAGGTGGTGGCCCACCGAAGACTGCACCTTCGCCAGGACTACGTGCGGAGTGCGGGATTCCGCAAGGTGGGCGGAAACGAGCCATGCGATTCGGCGGGCTGCTCGTACGCCCAGCGGCACACGCACTACCACTGCGAGACCTGCGACGGTGGCGTCCTTTCGCGGGCCCAACTGGCGGCCCACAAGCACCGGACAGCGTTTCCGGCGACCACTCCCTAGAAAATCCTAGAATATCGTCTGAAAATACCCAAGGAAACCCCTTCACTGAAGTAAATAAATGAATGCAATGACTTTGCCTAGTTTTATTCCGTCTCCAATAATAAGTGCATATCATAAACATTTTGTAATCGACCTTTCCATTAGGTGAATATTATGTTTTTTAAGATTATATTTATTTATTCTTATTTTCTCTCTCTCGAAATTCTGCAAACGTGACTTCCATAAAGTGAAAAAAGTGATTTAATTTATGGATGACCATGATCACTTTTTTTTTTGCTGAGAGCCTGAAAACTCTCGTTGCCTCTTAATAATATCTAATAACTAGTAATATTTATAATAGTAAACAAGGCAAAGTAATTGATAAACTCCCTGTGACTATGATATAGTTATTTTAAAAGTCCAGGCATAGTCAAGGCCTCGCTTATCGATGTGGTTTTTCGGTGGGAACACGATGTGCAATCTGTTATGAACCGCAGTCCACTGAAAATATATAAAGTATTATATCATCTCAACTGTTACTTAAAAGTCTCTTTACCTTAATTTTGGTGTCACCCATGCCCAACATTACAACCTGGGTGCTCCGTTCATTCAGGATCTCTCCACCGGTGCCGAAATCGATTCCTGTCAGCATGACGTTGCGGAAGATATTGATCTCCCTGCCCAGTGGATAGATATCCAGCTCATTAGTGTCGTACGGATATTCCAGCACAAATGCGTAGACGGTAACGATTCCATTGGACGCATCCTCCTTTCGCGTATACCAAACATTGGGGGTGATGGTGTCGTTCTGGTAAATCCAGGGTAGACTGCCGTAAATGCCCTCGCCATTGATCTTCAGCCAGCGACCCATGTCCCTTAAACGCTCCTCGAAAATCGGCAGGATGGTTCCGTACTTGGTGGGTCCCACATTGATCAGCACATTGCCATTGCAGCTGACTGTGGTGACGATTTCTAAGAGATATGAGATTGGGATTAGAATTCTTTTTGCTATAATTATTACACCCACCTTTGATGACATCCTTGGAGGTCATAAAATCGGCCAAGGAGACATCGAATCGCTGGCCCCAGCTGGTGCGATCCAGAGTAAAGGCATTCTCCCACTTGTGGGCCTGCAAAACACCGGGATTGAATCGGTCGGCGCAGTTATAAAAGTCGCCGTGCATGCAGGCGGTGCCAAAGCCCCAGCGATCATTCGTAACCACCGTATCCCTCACAGGACTGTCGTTGTACAGCCAGGCGATGAACTCCTCGGATCGCCAGTACTTGGCCGGGGCCTCCCAGTCGCCGTCGGACCAGATAATCTCCGGCAGATACTGCTGCACCAGCTCCATTTGCTCCGGCCGAACCTTCCGCTCCACGAAGTGCTGCTGCATCAACAGATGCAGTTTGTCGTCCGTCCACAGCGGGTTGAACCACTCGAACAGGGAGTAGTAGAGCCCGAACTTCAGATTCGACTCCTTGCGAACGGCGGCAGCAAGTTCCTCTGAGAAGGAAGAGTGATAAAAGTAAAATAAATATATCTGTGTTATTAAATAAACAGTTAATTATAGTTATTAATTATAAATTAAAAAAAGGTAGTTAAAAGACTATTCAGTTTAAGAATGGTAATAATATATAAGAAATATACTTTTAAACATAATATGAAAGTAACATTTTCCATATTAAATGAATATAATTGTTTTCTGTCATTTTATTTACCTTTGTTTATGTGATAATAAATATATTTTATTTTTTCTGATATTTTCTTATAGAGAATATCTATATACGATCCACTTACTGACTATGTCCCGCTTGGGTCCCACATCCACGGCATTCCATCCGAAACTATTCTTCGAGGGCCACAGCGTGAAGCCGTCGTGATGCTTGCTGGTCAGCACTACATATCTGGATGTTGATAGATGAGAATTAATGATTCGAGGAATATACAGAGAGATAACACCCCATGGATGCGAGTACCTGGCTCCGCTATCTCGGAAAAGTAACGCCCACTCGGTGGCATTGAATAGCTCCGCTGTGAATTGGCTGGCGAATTCCTGATAAGTGAAGTCGGGCTTGTAATTGCGTTGCATAAATTGAACGTAGCCTGGATTGCGGAGATCTGAAAGGGAATATGTATTAATATTAAAATTTTTTCATTAATGTTTTAATTTTTAAAAATTCCTCTGAAGTTTTCTCTTACTTTTCCAGTTAGTCCAGAACCACTCGGAGCCAAAGCTGGGCACAGAGTACACGCCGTAGTGCAGGAAGATGCCCACCTTGGCCTCGTCGTACCATCGGGGCAGGGGTCTCTGGTCCAAGCTGGCCCAATCGGGCTGATATCGGGTCCGTGGACCCAGCACCTGTGCGTCGACCTCCGCTCCAGATCGCCATGCGATCAGCGCCACCAGAAGCGTCCAAGCGGAGATTGCCATTTCCTCAATTAGCCGGCGATCTGATTTTCGCTTGCTCTAAAGCGTCTGCCTCGCTTCGTGATTCAAACACAACTGAGAACTGTTTGCGGAGAACGATATTCTCTCAGAAAATCTGGCTTCCAGTAAAACGAATTTACTTTTGTGTTTTAGGTTTACTTCAATAAAGTGTGATAAACCAGAAGATACACTAAGAAAAGTCACAAGGTTTTCCTGAAGTAGCTAAACTGATTTAATGATTATAACCTAACGAAAGCAATAAAAAAATAATAAAAATTAATAAAAGTATATTAATTTTAAACCGAATTGTATTAAAATATGTACTGGGTAACCATTTAAAAGTATCTTCATAAAATCACAATTTCGTTTTTTCTGAGTGATTTAAATATTTTGTGAATGCCAAAATGATAAGAAATTAAATTTATGTTCTGTGCCGATTTGTTTATCAGCATTTCTAATTTGCATGCAAACAATACTTATTTCTGAATATTAACAATAACATGATAAACACATTGAAAAGTATTATCTCAATTTATTTATGTATACAAGTTTTAAAATGTCTAAAGAGATAAAATATTTTTGTTTACTTGGTATTGTGTTTCGTTTGGTATTGTTTTTAGAAACCGAAATTAAAACAGATGGTTTTTATGAATGTATTTTATTTACTTATCACTTGAAAAAAATGTGCGCATTTTCGGTGGCCTGCTTTATTTTTAAAAAAGGTACACACAAAAAAAAACATGTCGCCGTTAAATCGATATGCACATGTAAATTTCTGGTTATGCAATACGCATATCGTTTTAACATGAAATACTCATTTCAAGCATTTCGAATTTACGGGGTAATGTAATGTAATGTAAAATCAATCTACGTTTCATATCAATTTTTTCAAAATTTTTTGTAAATCACTAATTACACTAGTCATAGGTGAAATACTTCTTTTAATTTTGTACTAAATATATTTCGGATGCGAAACAATATGAATATATATATTCGAGATCAGATATCACAGTGTGCTGACCAGGCGCGGAATCGTCGGCTGGAACGGGAAGAGTAGTGCGAGGTTAGGGAAGTGGCTGTCGGTTCGTCGCGAATCAAAGTTCCTCCCAGGGTGACTATACGCCGCGACTCGGAAAGAAGCGGTGTATGCTCCGTGGTCGATCCTATCTTCAGCTGGAGCTCCTCCTTGGCCAGAACGCTAATCTTTGCGATTTCGTACATACGCTCGTACTTCTCGGCCAGGCTAAGAAAGCTCGACCTGCCGGGGCCCTCGTAGAACTCCTTTGGCGTGAGCTTGCCAAAATCAATAAGGCCCAGAAGTTCGCTCACATAGTTGGGCGTCTTCTCCTCCTGGGCCTGGGCAGTGGAACTGCATCCAATCTGCAGCAACAAATCGGGGTTCTCCGCATCATTGGTAGCCCCGGACTCAACTACACTTCCCATCTGGGTCCCGGCTTCAGCTCCTTCGAGGCCATTGTACTTTAGATACATTTCCAGCAGACGAAAACGATCAGCCTCGGATAGTTTCCCAGCAATCACTTCGATATAGTGCTTAAAGACCTCCCAGTTCAGTTCGTAGACCCCCGAGTGGTCCAAAGTGCTCTTAAAGGTTATCTTCAGCTCCCAGGCCATCTGGTCGATGAGTGATTTCCTATTCATGCGATGGGCGCACTGAAACAGGCGAAGTAGCTCCCCCATATCGTAGGTGTCCTTGCGCACCATTAGCTCCCTGACACAGTCCTCCTCGAGGGATTGCACCAGGTATTTGTTGCCAAACTCACAGAGTCCAATCAGAGTATCAAAGTCATACTTCTGCAGCTTGTCGTACTCATAGCCGTAGATGTAGTCCCGGAACTTTTCGAAAATATTCGCACTCACATCGGTCAGTCGCACCACACCACTAGTGCCCTCATTATAGTCGCCATAAAGCATTCGATCGAAGACATCGGAGGCGCAGCTAAAGATCAGTTTGTGACAGTCGAAGGATTTGCTAGTACCGCTCTCCTGTTCGATGATAAAGCTGCAGTCCGTGTGGCGATTGGTACGACCGAGCTCAATAAGGGATCCACGCAACCTGGTACTCGGGAATGTATTTGATAAATTACTATAATGCTCAGTGTATTATCTCACCTGGTATTCATCTTAACCAAGAGATTCAGCTATTCCCTCTGATTTTGAACAAAAAATTTTGCTTGTGAAAAGTATTACTTTGAGATGTTGAGAGAGGTATACTAACTGAATGAGTTTTCTTGACTTATAATGCTGTGAAAAATGATATTGTTTCCCGAAACTAGAAAACTAAGGATCCATTATCCTCGTTATACCCAACAAATAAAACATCGCATCTCAATTGAACATAACAGTTTATTTTATTTTCTTCTCTCATGACTTCGCCTTGCTTGCATTTATTTGTTTATTTGCCGACTTAAAAGGTTTGTCTTTGCATTCAATTTCATTTCCACCTGTATTCTATTAATAACTCACATACCTACATATAAATACATGTATCATTAGCCGTGTTTTTTTGGTTTTTCCTTAGTTCATTGCATCGCATTCAAAGTTCAACAGATTGAAAGTGTGTGTTCTTTAGGAGTATAGTGTGTTTTGTAGCTGAGGCCTGGACAGTAGTTCAGTGAAACTGGAGTGGATCAAGTTGCAATTATCTACATCGGGACAGGTTAACGGTTAACCATTGTAATACACAAAACTGGCTTCTAATATTCTACTTCGAACGCATCTGTATCTAAAGTAAGTTTCCTTCATTGCCATTGGTTTTCGCTATGGATTATAAACACAACACAATACAGCAAAACATACAAGTCCCTTCTGTTTATTTGGGCAGAAATCCGAAGCATAAATCTTGTATTTCCCTATATTAATAATTAAGTGTTTCCGATCATTGCAAACTTTGTTTAAAATTGCCATACTTTAACAACGTGTGGATCCCAAGTGTGGGTTGTAATTTCCTGTGTGTGGGTGAAGTGTGGTACGTAAGTTGTGAAATATTCGGTGCATACCGGTAGGCGCCTGGTGCATACTTTCAGGCTGTGCCAAATACACTGCAAGTAAAATACTTGTTGCTATTTTAAAACTGCGTTTCGCCGCCTAGTAGAAATATGTGTGGCTATGTTCCTGAACAATTGAACCAGTTTTATGCTCTATTTTAAAATGTGACTGCTTAGGTTAGTGCCAAAACCAAAACTTTGGACAAGTACGTTTGCATCGTAAGGGAATTACAAAAGACAATTATAAAATTAAGTTATAAACCTTTAAATATAACAATCAACGCATTAAATATTACAAAAATACCTGATTAGAACCCAATATAATAATTAGGAAAATTCAAAGATTCAAATCACTAAAAATCTACATTTCGAAACATCTATAAAAATATTAGTTAGGTTTAGTTTAGGTATATTTAGCTGAGAAATAAATAATATGAAAGTTTGGCTGTAAGTAAACAAAACAAACTTTAAAAGTTCTAGCATTAAAAAGTAATCTTCCTTTTTGCTGTATAATCTTTGCTAAAAGTGACGTTTTATCCATTCTCGGAGTAGTTCAAAACTCTTTATTATGGTTGCCTTGTAGGCGTTGACTTTGCATTTGCACTCAGGCTTCAGTCAGGACATTTTATTTGTTGTAGAAGAGGAAGGTTAAAATACGTGTAAAGCATAAGCACGCGACAACTCTAAACTCTACGCTCTTGCAGCTCCTCCTCCTCTGTCTTTGTCTTTCTATACAATAAGTACATATCTAAATCAACGTTACGGAACTACGATGCCAACTTCGATTAGCTTTTCAATAAATTTTGTAGCTTGTGTGTCATTTATGTAATGTCTGCTTGTTGCTTGCAATTAGCTCTTTTGCATTTTAATGTTTTCTCTTTTTTTTTTTTTTATTATTTTTACAATATTTTCAACTTTAGGATCATAGAAGTAACATTAAATAACATTTTTGCGTAAATCTAGTATTTCTAATGTTTTTTGTTGTTGCTGTTGCTGCTGCCGCTGCTCTTTTCGGTTGCTACTGCTCCACTATGCCGTGGTGGTTGAGGACGCTGCTGCAGTGGCTCCGCCGGTGGCTACCCCTGTCCCATTGCCACCACCGCCGGCTGCATTGCACTGAATGAGCCCACTGTGCTGATGCTGCTGCTGTGCCGCATGGTGGTGGCCATGGTGTCCATGGTGGTGATGATGGTGGTGATGGTTCAAGTGATTCAGATTATGATTATTGTTATTATTGTTGCTAAAGTTTAAATGTAGTGCGCCCGCGCCGTTGTTCAAGGCGGCAGCCTCCGCCGCTGCCCCATTCCCGCCCGCCGCCGCCGCCGCCGCCTGAGGAACCGCCGATGTGCAGTAACGCGTTGTATCACCAAATTCGCCGCTGGTCAGGTCACCCAGTATGCCGCCCAGCAATCCGCTGCTGCCCGCCGGCTTGCAGCCCGCTCCCGCCTCCGGTTGCGTGCAAATGGGCGGCGCCACCGCATCGCCATCGATTAGGGAGACCGATGCCGAGGCGGAGGTGCTGCCATTGTTGCTTTGTGAATTGACGTGCAACGCCTCCGCCGAGGAGGTGCTGTTGCTGCTGCTGTTGTGGTGCTGCTGCTGTTGCAGTTGCTGCTGCTGGTGCTGCTGGTGCTGCAGGTCGCCGGAGGAGTGCTCGTGGACCGACGACGAGGAGGAGGTGGCATCCTGACACCCACCAGTGTCGTCCGTGAGCCGCAGGGCCACCTCAAGGTCGCGCAGCACGTCCGTCTCCTTCTCGTCGATCAGATTGAAGCGCCGGTGCAGGGCGGTGAGGTGCGCGAACGTCAGATTTAGATGGGTGTGCAAGCCGAGCAGCGCGATTTCTCGGAAATGCGCCGCATACAGATGCGCTATCACATGAAATTGCAAGCGTAGTATCTTCCGCGCGATCGACTCGAACGAGCCGGGGAACTCGTTGGCGTATTTGGTTGGGAATATCGACTCATCGCTGACCGTCTTCTGGGTGAACGTCATCACATAGTCGATGTACTGTGGCGCAGCGACGCGTGTCTTCTTGCCCTTCTCGTCGAACCATAAGTACGTTCTGTTTGAAGGGAAGAAATACCATTAGTTGGGTCTTCAAATATAATAAGATCTTATTAAAACTCACCTGTTGCCGGGTCCGGTCATGTCGGCGCAACCGGATTGTGTACAAAATTCACTAATAGTTCCATAAACCAAATTCACGTGCTCGAATAGAGCGAGGGCTGAAAGGGAAGAGAAGAATTTTATAAGAATTTACTATCATTTCAAAGATTAACAATATCATAGATCTACAAAACATTCCCAAGACCTTAACACTACAATTGTAGATCAACAACCTGCTAAATAATTGCCAACTCTGTGGAAAACCCCAGCTGGTGCACAGATAACTTTCAAAGCAGAAGCAATCTTATCATCGACAAGGAACGGTGCTGTCGGTTGTATTGGTTTCTTTCAGTGTCTGCTGTTCAGAGATAAGCACACGATGATGTTTATTGAGCGGAACCACCCGGTAAGGTCAATGCCGACTCAATATTTGCACAAGTGTCCTCATTACGTCAGTCGCTCGCCTGCATTATGAAATGCCAGCAAAAGTGGAGCAAAATAAACCGATGACTTAGGCTTAACTCGCTTTTCTCAGCCCAATTCCAATTCCAAGATAAGATGTGTGTGGTGTGGTGTGAGCAGAGGAGTCAAGAGAGAAGGTCTCTGAAGTCAGCAATTTCAAATATTAAATTTGCATATGAACTTGCAGCTGACGCCATCGGGCGACGTGAAATGACCCTGATCATCGCCCACGACAAACAGTTTGGCTTTGATTGTTTTTCCAAAAGCAAAGGGAAGATAATGAAGACGATGGAGGAGGTGGAGGAGGGGATCTGAGGACTGAGGGGTGGCTTCTGATGCCCCAGGCACTTTTGGTGGCTACAATTTGCTGATACATTGCCAATTATTTGCCTCATTTGAGTCAACAAAGAACTGTGTAATTTGCATTCTGCCACCCAGCAAACAGATTATTTACAAGATGATGTAATTTCTCAAAATCGATTCGGTTCTCCTGCAATGATGTAAGCAAAAATGCTCCTCCCGGCGGAGGAGCAGCCAAGTAATTAAGATGTGACTCACAGAAAATTGGCTTAGGATGATACTAAATGTCGATTAGAATTTAAATAAAGCACGGCGTGGCTAATTCATTGACTTGGAAGGGAAATAGGGTTAGATAGTCTTCACAAATTTAATTAAAAAGGTTATTTATAAGTTAAAATTGTCTTTAAAACCTTACATATTTTTTAAAGAATTTTTTCTGATCACACCTGAGTTTTTTAAATATACAAAGAAAAATTCTCAAATATTTTTGGCTACCCTTGCACTTTTTAAACTGCAATTAGATAATGCTATCGCCCAGACAGAAGGCTTCTGTTCAAGTTCATCGGTTGGCCGATAATGCTGTTAGATCGGGATGGCTTCATAAATCGGGGCACTCAACCGGAGCCACTGAGTGGCCAGTGGCGATTAGGCTATCAAACTTTTGCCAAACAGCAGCTGACATCGCTTGGGGCCAGCCGCTCGTTAAACCCATTTGTAAATCACACGATAAAGCTGCCAACAATGGGTACAAATGACAGATGTGGGTAAATAGAAGCAATTTGGAAAAGAAAATCAGCAAATCACGTCGAGTTCAAATGGCAAGGTGCGTGTGATAATACAGTGAATCAGGTTACTACTCTATTCCACTATCATAAAGATTGTAATCATCTAAGTTTGATCTCTAATATTATTTTGTGTGTTATTATTTTTTAAATTTTCCCGAAACTTGTAAACTTACTGTGTGACGCTAGCCATTCATTGTAGTCCAAACCAGCTGGAAGATCCACTAAGGCTTTGAGATCAGCTTCAGGTAATTTACGTTCTAGGACACTTTCCTCCAAATACAATTTGGTGTCTGTTGAATTTTGATCGCCATCGCGTTCCTTGCGACGGGCCTTGCTGTAAATAAACAAAGAAAAACATATTTCAATTAAATTACGATTCACTGATGTTTTCATAGCTTGTATTTTTGGATAAATTCAAGTGGTAATGGTATATAGAAGGTCTGTAAAAGGAGTCTCACCCAGCTACGCATAGAAAACTATCGACAGAGTCCTGAGCATAACGGTACAGGGTACCAATGGTATCACCGATTTTAGAGGGTATTGTCGTCACTTGCCACATAAAACGCGCCGTTCTCAACAGACATTTAATCACATAAGAAGTTTGGGGCGGTGGGGGCGATGCGGTGGTTGTTGTTGTCGTTGATATCGTTGAGGTCGACGTTGATGGCGAACTTTTTAGTTTTCTCTTTGGATCCGATTCAGATACAAACGTTACTCCTATTCTTGTTGGCACCTTTGAGCTTAGAGTTTCTTTCATTTTTTGGTATTGTTTACGTTGCTTTGGTCATCTTGCCTCCTGCGATCCACAATGAAAACAATTAGCCCAAGAACGAACCCAAGCGAACCGAAAGCCCCCGTAGCGCCCAAGTGACTCGCTTCAAATGTTATCGCTTGAAAAATATTGCTATCGGTCCGCTCCAGAAAAAAAGAACTCGTGGTATTGGGTGGAAACGAAGAAGAGAGAGAGAGAAGACTCTCGGAGAGAACCAAGTGGAAAACTCTGAGTCAACTCTTTCATTGCCAGAGGAAGGGTTTTTTGGGGGTCTTAAGTGATTAACATATCTTAAAATATGAAAACTAGCGACCTTGAAAACTAACAATAAAATTAAGAATTACAAAACAGTTGATATCGTAAATGAGAAAAGGCGTGATATTATAAGCTTTGGGGAAACCTTCCAAGAATTTACGATATTTCAATAGAGGTCAAGTATAAGTAAGTATTAAAAGATTAAAAGAAATTAATTTATCAAGAATTGTTAACATAGTAGCTTAGGTCAAGCCAACTTATTAAAAGAACCAAATAATAACCCAAAAGATCCTCTGATCTCGACCAAAACCCGAAACTTGAGCAAATATTTTGCACGCGCGACAGTTGAAATGTAAGGAAAGTAAGGAAAGGCTGGCACGTTTTCAATATTATTTGCAGAGCCGAAATCGTCAGGAGTTCAAGTTTATTTACCTATTCAACGAATGGCGTTTAATCCATTTTTAAAAAGCACTGTGTAAACTGCAGAATAACCATAAACTGGTCGGGGCCAGGTTGTATAAAAGGACAGGATTCCGCAAAGTAAGTTATCAGTTTGCAAATTCAACTCATAAGTATTTTATTAAATTGTGTTTAGCTCATTTACTTCAATAATGAAAGCTATAGTTATTGGTAAGTACAATATCCTTTTTTTTATCAAAATGAAAAACCAATTATTCCTTTGCAGCTTGCATCCTGCTTATTAGCTTGGTGGGTTGCACCACCGGGAATGAATGTGGGTGCCAAGACCCCGAACCGGAGACAACCACATGTGCTCCAGAAACAACTACGACATGTGCTCCACCACCAACAACAACCACCACCCGAAGGACAACAACAACCACCACCCGAAGAACCACGACAACAACCACTTGTGCTCCACCAACAACAACTACGACAACAACCACTTGTGCTCCACCAACAACAACCACGACAACAACCACTTGCGCTCCACCAACAACAACCACGACAACTACGACTTGTGCTCCACCAACAACAACCACGACAACAACCACTTGTGCTCCACCAACAACAACCACGACAACTACGACTTGTGCTCCACCAACAACTACAACAACAACTACCCGAAGAACCACGACAACAACCACTTGTGCTCCAGTAACAACTACAACGACAACGCGCAGGACGACGACTCCTACGACAACCACTTGTGCGCCAACAACCACAAGGACAACAACAACCACTTGTGCTCCAACAACCACAACAAAGAGAACCACCACTCCAAAGTCAACACGAAGGACAACGCGAAGGACTACGCGAAGGACCACACGAAGGACCACACGAAGGACAACCACTCGCCCCACCCGCCCCACCATAAAGCCCTGCAGTTGCGGCTGCGGTCCAGGTGGTGTCAAATGCAAAGGATGTCCCGAACGAGACGCCCTCTGCCAGGAGCTCATCAACTCGGTCCGCAATCTGGAGCGCAGAATCCGCCAGTGCGTTTGTGGCCAAAAGGAGTGGTTGTTGTAGGCCAAACACTAAAGAAAGCTTGTACTACGCCCAACTTCCGCATCCAAGGACTACGATTTATACCAATATCATTTATAATATCTACTTCTTATCATATATTTATTACTCTTTGTTAATGATTTGTTAAATTTTCATATTGACTAAACAAAACTTTGCTCATTCCATTGCAAATTAATAAACTATTTTATTCATTTCTAAAGTGGGTGATTTCTTTTCCGATTCTGAAAAAAGGAAACAAAAATACGCTTTCTACGATAAGAACATGAACTTCTTTTCAATCTTATGAGATCACGTGCCTTCTGACAGTTTTAAAATCTAAAACCTCTAAACAAAAGAATGAAAAGCATATTTCTTATCGCAACCAAGAATCAACAAGTCTTTTCACATTGTTTTTGTTTATGCAAAGAGCTCGGTAAAAGTGCGTAGCATACGAATGCTTGTGCTCAGGGGCATAACCGAGTTAAAATAAAATTTATCAGTCGACCGGAGAGTCAGTGGCAAAAGCGGCTCTTTAGGCACTCAAACAAATAAACTCACTTGTGATTATAATTATGCCACCCACCGACCGTTGTTCCCGCATGATAGCAGTGAAGCGTGCTGATAAAACTCGAAATGCCTAAACACGTATGTATGTATATATGCATCCGACTATATAGTCATCGTGTGTATAATATCAGACAATTGTGCGCATTTGTTTTTCCATTATTTGCTGGGGGGCGGCGAGGCGTGGCGCCCACAGGTGAGCAGAGGTAACCCCGCAGACAACAACTTCCCAGTTCAGTTGTTCTGCCAGATAATGTAAATCCGCCCGCATTCGAGTGCCAGATGGTGGGGTTTGAAGGTTTTGAAGGCACTCTAAGTAATAGTTATTCCATCAAGTGCCAAATAATGCCAAGGACCCCCATTACCTATCGATCTGCGGCACCTTCGTTTTTTGTCCCACTAAATTTGCGTGTCGGGTCAGAGGCGACGAAAGGTTGTCCTGAATGGATTGTGCTCGAGTCTCAATTTAAAAGCCCCCGCCGGATGTACATAGTCGGCGATGGCATACTAAGATTGGCGAAACTCAAGGCGGGCCAAAAGCCTGTAATCAAGAGCACTCATTTTAGGGGAAATTTACCCTTAAATTCGTATTACAAAAATGGTCATTTAACTTAAAATAAAAAAAAGAAATCTATAATTATAGATTATAATCAAAATATTTTATTATAATAATATAATATAATATTATAATCACTCATTTTAGGCAAAAATGTACCCTTAAATTCGAATTAAAAAAAAGATAATTTAACTTAAAATAAAAAAAAGAAAAGATATCTTTAATTATAGATTCTAATCAATATATTATATTATAATCAGTATCAAAACATTTTACAAAGTTTATCCTTTATTTTAGGCATTTATTTCATTTTTTAAAAATCTTTATATCTCAAACTTATATGTAAAGTTCATATATACCGAATGTTTTACATCTGATTTTATCAACTACATATTTAATATGATAAGGAAGTTTAATGGTAAATTAAATTCGTTTTATTGAAACCCCCTTTCTTATTCTTTCACTCTCTCTCTCTAACCCGTGACACATATTTCTTGTTGGAAACTCTAGAAACACGTTCGCTGGGAAAAGCTCTTAGTCGATTACCGATTCGTGCGACGACTTTATTACTCCTCCGATCGAACGAAAACTACTGGCAAACAACCCATTAACCCACACACAACCGAACACACTCAATTTACACACTGGGCCCATCAAAGTGACGTGTTATGTGGCACGATAAGGCGACTTCTTATGGGCTCTGGCAATTTCACAAGAGGTTCCTTGGGAACGTCACACACAAGCCCTATAAAAACTGGGTTTATAGGGGCCCCCGTAGTATTTCGTTTTTTTCTTTTTCACACATAAACACCTTGCTTCCATGTCGCAGAATAGGCCGCAAATATATTTGCACGTTTGGATTTTATTTCGCATTTCGGGCTGCGTCGCTACGAGTCGAGCTAAAACCTAAAACTAAAGGCCGCAAAAATCGAAATGGAAACGTAGAGCCAAAAAAAAAGGGGTGCATAAAAAATTGGTGATAAATAAAATTGAAATTCGAACTCATCATTTCCGTATTGGCACGAAGTGGATAAAGGTGGGTGGGTGGAGCTTCGGCTTTGACCTTGCCGAAGATAAGGCAAATAGTTTGAAATATTCAGAGCTGGTCAAGAATCAATTAGCCAAAGGAGAGAAGCCAGAGTCGAGAGACTAGGGAATTCAATATCGAATGCCATAAATGGCCGAGAACCTGTCCTAATGTTGTATATATTATTCTTGCGACCAGCGATTCGAAACATATGGCCCCAAAGACCCTGGGGAGGTGGAACAGCGAAGGGACCACGAATTGGGGCATATGAGCCCTCCCATTAGAGTGGCCCTGAACACACATGTCCAATTACCTCTCCCCCCTCATCCCACCGCTTTATCACGTCAGATAAGCTCACGGGCTTTCCCGATTCCGCTCTCTCGTGTGCCATTTACCCCAAAATATTGCGATAGGCCTCACCATATGCTACGCACAAAACCAATCATCGTGATATTGATCTATCAATTAAAAGGCTTTTGCTGTTGCCACATCGCACGAGTTATTAATTTTTAATGGCTAGGTGTTGTTTTCCTTCATATATACGCAAATCATACTCAAAAGTCGCTAGTCACTCGAAAATTTTAGACAAAGGCAATGCATTTTCAGCTGGTTATCTTCGCTTTTTGTTTTAAGTTGGTGACTGTGCTTTCATTCTATTTTTAGTCTAAACAGATTTCCAGATAGCATATTGAAATTTAATTACAACCAAATCAGAAATGTTTGGTTTTAAATCCATAAAAGCCCAATAAATATATGGAGATAAACAAAAAAAATATATGAAGATAGATAAAACATTTATAGATTTATTCATTCTCAAAACATTCCGTCCATATGACACACATAAGGTACAATTTGTTTATTCTGATATTTCTATCTGGAAATAACGATTGAGTTGATGAAATCGAGCAAATGGATAAATAGACCGACTAACTGGGCTGATTATTACAGAAGAACAGCGAATGAAATGGAAATGAATATGGAGCCTATCGAGAGTAGGTGTAGTTGGAAGTATTGCTTAATATAAGACAATGGCTAAACTACGCCCAGAAACAAAGGCACATCCACGACAATAGACAATGGAAGAGCCTTGTCTCCCCGCCTACTCCTCGTCCATATCGCGGTTTTCCATAACTGCTATCAACTGTGTAAGTATTTAGCTATACATATACATAGACCCGCCTATATACCATCTCGTGTGGGTGAGGGCGGTTATTATTGTTGACGATGTCGAAAGTAACGGCGGTGTAAGTGTCCAAAGGTGTTGAAACTGCTAAAACAACAACCCCAGCGGCGGGAAGGAGATATAACCGAGTCGTACGATAAGTTAATAGCCTCAAACGAGCCAGAATGCAGTCAGCAACTACAATGCGGCCAAAGACAATAACAAGAACAGCAATAAAAGACTGATAAGATATAGGGAAAAGCGAGGAGGCACATTCACCTATATGCCAAAAGACACTTTGAATATGGGTTCTTTAAAGAGAGCAGTTTCTTTGATTTTTATATAAGGAAAAACTATTTATACATAGAGATAGGTATATAATAAAGGCATGCTTGGAGCAATATCTTTAAGAAAGTAAATCATTTTAAACTTTTGTGATAGAACCAGTTGGGAATTATAAGGGCCCTTATAAGGAAGGTGGTTCGAACTTCTATTTCATCATGTATTGTTTTTAAAGTGGTTTTGATTTAATTTGTGTTTTGAATTATATATGTTCCACTGTGAGTACAAGCGAAGGAGCTTTCACTGCCGGAATTGGCCGCAAACTTAGCTGACTGTCACCCCAATCATGACATGATGCGAATGATGTAATAGTCTGGCCATAAACACAGCCTGTCTAACTAGCTCCGTCTTGGTGTCTGGCTCCCTCAAATATTGTTGTGGTCTGACTCCGGCTCTTTGTGCTCAACACTCGAGGCAAAAAGGGCCCAGGCCAGGCCACAGAAATGGAAAAAAATCGACTACCGAAATGAGCATGGAAACGTGACAGAATAATGGCATCATATAAACGTCTCATTGATACACGATAGCTCAGGGTGCCATGAAGTAAATGGCATACATAAAAGGCAGACACCACCGCACAAACCAAATGTGGGCCAGCAACTCTTTAAACCCCAAGACGCAAATAGAGCTGGGTTAAATTACACTGGAGTTTGAGATGAACTGAATACAGTGCTCTGATTCAGCATATGTATGCACTTTCTGATCTTAAGTTTTTTAATCTGATTTAATTTATTTAAGATTCTGAAAAATGTTAAAACGAAACTGTGTTTCGAAGATATATTGCGTGTGTCGGCAGAGCGCCGGCGGAGGTTGGGTAGAGCCATACTGATCACGGCTGTTTTGTCCGCATTGTCCGCTTTAGGGAGCGTTTACTGCCCTCTGAGATTGACAATCTCAAGCCCAATTTGCCATTGCCATCTCTCAGATGCAATAGCATCTGTAACCGGTTGGAACCGTTCACTCGTCAGATATTCATACAGAATGCATAATAGCGAAGGCGGCACTAGAGGCCACTCAACCGGGCGCGAGTTACGTCATGTGATCGAGCGGTGCATTTATCCAGTTGGATTCACACTATTCCGCACCGCACTCACCGCAACTGGATTGTTTATTTTATTGCCACGGATGATAATTATCTATTGAGCAAAGGAACAGAAAACACCTATGCAAGCAGTTAGAGAAGTGTAAAAGCAAAAGTTGGTCAATTAAAAGAATATCGAAAGGTTTCCCCAAGTGCGTATAAATTATCATGGCAAATCGAAGCGGCCGCTTAATTAACAGACATATGTATATTCAAGTAGAAAGACTGGCGATATGTCTGCCCTCCTTTGATCGATGTCAATTCGTGAGTCAACCGAATTCATGAGGCACAAATGAGAAATAGGCGGCAACGAGCAAGTGCATGGAATAAATCATGGCTGAGTCGATTAAGAAATTCGTGCATGGAAATCCAAACGGTGGCTATTGTAAACTGTTCCATCGATAACGATCGGAATCGAAACTATTTACATAGCTCTTATCAATTTCAAGGAACTATTGTGATAAACACAGGAAACATGTAGTTGCATATCTTTAAACTAAGAAGTCATTTCCGTTTGATTATTTTTAAAAAACAAACATTCTTTAGATTTTATAGAACATTCTTTAAGCACCACTTCCTTCTGTGGTGAGTCACAAATCTGAGATTAACAAGAGAGAACGCTATAGTCGGGTGCCCCGACTATCAGATACCCGTTACTCAGCTAAGGGAGTGCGAGGGAGATAGATATATAAAATCTTTGATCGGGCATAGCTTTTTTACGAATGGTCCGATTTGAAAAATTTCTTCTATATTTCGATAGGTATTGATAGTCACAATAAAACTGCATTTTTAGTTTTCCAAAATCTTTAATGGTGTGGGCGCCAGACACCTTTCAAAAAATGGTGTAGGGCAATTGAGGGCGTTAGAGGGGGCGTGGCACCATTTTGAAATAAACTTGCGCTGCGTAGGAACTCCAAGAATATGCATGCAAAATGCCAATCCTCTAGCTTTTATAGTTTCCGAGATCTCAGCGTTCATACGGACGGACAGACGGACAGACGGACATGGCTAGTTCGACTCGGCTAGTGATCCTGATCAAGAATATATATACTTTATAGGATCGGAAAAGCTTCCTTCTCCCTGTTACATACTTTTGCACGAATACAATATACCCTTTTACTCTACGAGTAACGGGTATAAAAACTAAATTAATCACGAAATTCTAAAGTTTTACTTCCACTGTAATTTTCTTTGGCGGAAATCGTCACTATCGATCATACAAGTAGAAGCTTTTTGAAAACACTCCCCAAGATAAGATTATTTGATTGGAAGGAGCTTTCAGATTGCGTACTACAGAAACAACACATTAACCAATTAACCCATTCAGCTTAATACATACACTTTTCTTTATGTGTGGCTACTACTATATGCAATTGTCAGTAAAGTGAAGTGAACTCAAAAGAAACTTCACAAAAGAGACTATTTGGCGACGTTTGAAAGGGAGAGAGGAAGGGAGGGGACTTGGACAAATCACAAACTCATTTGAAGGTTAATCGCGGGCGGGGGGGGGCCGGTTAATCGGGTGTCGAACGCGTTTTTCAAGTCCATTGAAACGGGTGACGCGAACGCTGGAAGCTGGCGTGTTGACGTTAGCGCTGACGCAGACGCGTACGCCGGTTGTGGTTTATTTTTTTTATGCACAGGGAAACAAATCTGATCATTCTTGATTATATAGTAAATTTTTTTTAAATAATATTAATTCTGACAAAAAAATATTGTTTAAATGGCTAGGGTTTATCACAAAACTTCAATAAACTGATGAACTCATTTTGAAACGTTCATTTTTGACTTTTAAAATGAATAAAATTCATTTTGATTTATTCATATTTTAATAAATTTCCAAATTTCCGGTTTACGTTAAAAAATCAGCAGGTTGGTTAGTTTAGCATTATTAGATTATTATTTTTATGATCCCAGAACTGATCAGTAATTTGTTGCTGTGTTTTCTTTTTTTTTGTTTTGCTTTGCTTTAAAGTTCACCCAGTTGCGGATTGGTGTTGTTTTGCTTCATTTGTTGATTATGACGCGTACCGTTAACCGAAGGAAACGAGTGATCGCTTGTGTTTTTTTTCTTGTTTTGTTTATTTTTGGCTGCTTTTTTATTGGCAATATTTATGGGCTTCCTTTGTTTTTTTGTTGCGTGCGTGCGGCCCGCCGTTCGGCAGCGGAATCAGAAGACTGTCTGTCTGTCGCGACGCGCACCTTTGCCGCGGCGCAGTGCGCTTTGATTGTGTGCGCGGGAGAGAGAGGGCCCGATTGCCCAGTGCCATTAGAAGCGAGAGCTCCAAAGCGGAGAGAGAGATAGAGAGGTAGAGAACCCACACCACACAAATCAGCTGTTCACCCGCTCTCCCACTATCCCACTCTCCCATTCTCCACCATATAGACCTCTCGTTCTAGCGCTGCACTTTGAAGGAAATTGGTAACGGCAGTTTGCATTTGAGCTTTCATATCGCATATTGCACATATTGCGCAAATATCAAACGTAGCTCTCATAAATTTTGTTATGCAAACACGCGTCTGACTCTCGATTCTGGTCGCATACCCTCTTTTTTTCCCTTCTCCGAATGACGCAGACGAATGTCCCATCGCGATGTCGATGATGACTGCAGAAAAACCGACGGTAGCAGACTGTGTACAGTGAAGCCTACCTAAATCATCCCACTGTCAGGCTAAATGCAAAAACCTAAAAACTCAGTGGACTTAATATTCGTTCTTCAGTTCAAAGGACAAAGCTTAAAAGTCATTTTCCGTTGCCTACATCAGGGGGCAAAGGTTTTTCACTAAAGATTAGGTTAGTAAAATGGCTATATATTCTTATTTGTATTCTGTCTATATTTTGAAATATTTGTAAATAATAATAATTATAAAAATAAAAAAAATCATATATTCATAAAAAAAATTGTTTTTCATTTAAATTGTATGGTTTTCTTTTCAGTAAATCATAATTCTGAAATTTGTTACATTTTTAAATAAGTTTGTACACAAAAGTTTTTTTAGTTTTTTGGTATTTTAAAATTTGGTATTTTCTATAGTTTTATATACAAAGTACCGACCGTACTAGCCAAAAACAAGAAGTACACCAACGTGCGACAATCAAACAGCTGCGCGCCAGCAAAATAAAAATCAAGATGAGATGGATAGACAGAATGTGGAAGGGGGAGGAGGGAGGGAGAGGGAAAAACGCTCGTCAAATTGCCTGTTTGCCCCATCAGCGCTTTCGTTTGCCTTTGCCTTTGCCAAGTTCAAAATTATTTAAAACAATTAATATTCATTTTGTTCCGTGTTGTTTTCAGTTTTCAGCTTTCAGTTGTTGTTGCCTTCAATTAGCCTTGCTCAAACTGCTGATCATCGTGGCTTTTCCCTTCCCCCAACACACTCTGCCCTCCTCCGTTGATGAAGGTGTCACAAAATTGCAGCCATAAATTAATAAAAAAGAATCACAAACGGCCAAATGACACGAAATTTATTCAATTAATCGCCAGCTGAGGACTGCACAACATCGGAATTATATTCTTTGAATACAACGATAAATTACAAGACTATTTCAGAATATTTGCGACAATATTTTACGGGAAATTATTTTGGTAAATACAGAATGATTCAGCTTAATAAAAGCCATTTATGGCTTTGTAACATTTTAAAAGAATTCTTCTTATAACCAAAAATGTGATGTCACTTTAAAAATGTAAAACTGACATTTTCAAAATTATTTTGATACATTTTTATTATTCATCTTGTGATATTTCAGTAAAACCTACAAGATTTATAATAACTTTTTTTCAAAGAGTGAAAAGCACGTCTAAATCGAGAGACTTATTTTTCTTTTGTTATAGATGGAACCACAGGGAAGTAAATTCCAATTTAATTATATTGTTTTCTGCACAATAGCAACGGATTGCATATTATTCTCGATGAGCTAGCTGCATTTGTCGGGCTAATTGTGGAGCTTGAGGTTGGTTTTATTGATTTTGCATGTGGATGTGGCAGACAATAGAGGAACTGTGTAGCAGCTCATGGCGAACGCATTAATCTATCAGAGCCACGCTCCATTTACGCGGACGGACAAGCTGTGGGAGCGGTTCCATACCCTCCACACATACCCACCCCCTCCTCCCCACCATCCCACTAAATGTGTGTCACAATTAACAATACGAAATTACGCATTAATCAAGCACAAAGACAAAACTTTACCGTCATACCAATGAACAACAGTACACTGGAAGAAAAATACAACTTAAAAAAAAACATTTATTTTAATAGTGAACATTATAAAATCCCTATCATTAAATTTATTTAGGTAATTAAAGTTCAAATACTTTATTTCTATTATTTTTAGCAAAACTGATCAAATAAAATCTTTTTTCCAGTGTATTGACACGGACATGGCAAGCTTAGGAAGTATACATTTTAATTAACGTTATTTTTTGTCGATGGCGGATGTCGATGGATATTTGGATGGATGACTGAGGAGGATGACAGTGAATTGGGTTTGGGAAAATGGCCAAAAGCGCCGATATGAATCAGCCTCTGCCAAAATGTGACTGAATCCCAATCATTTTGCCGCTGCCTCCGTCTCTTTTTCTTTGGCACAAGACAAAAGCCCCGGCTATAAATCGAAAAGTACCGTTTCGCCCGTTTGGCACTGCGGCACTCATTCAGCATACGAAAGCATTTGAGAAGGCAGTGGTTAGGTGTATTACGAGAGGTATACTGTGTACTCCAAGTTTATTATAGATATGAAAACGATTTTCAAAATAAAACTTAGTATAATAACAATAATAAGATCTACACAGAGAGACGTTTTCATACCGATTACTTTTTCTTCAAGATCATCTTATAATCTTACTAAAGACAAATTTTTAAATTTTATCTTTTCGTATTTTTCTAATTGAACTAATAGAACTTGGGAAAGAAAAAACCTTTTCTTAAATATCTGTGGCCCTGATTTGGCTGATAAAGAATAAGTTTCTATAATATATTAGGTATTATGATATGATAGTCTAATCTACCCTTATTTCCCCTCAAGTAATGGGTATAACCAGAATCGCCTGCTGAGAGAGAGGCAAGTTTTTTGGCTGGGAATGGGAATTGGAACTGGTAACTGGTGATTGGCAACTGGGAACTAACTGGTAACTGGTGGCTGAGATACGAGAGGGCTTAGAAGAGCGACTCTCTCGCACACAGCTGACGACAGCAGCTGTCCGATGTTCACAGTGTGTGAATTGGGTGAGTCATTTGGCCAAGACCCCTCCCCACTCATCACCTCCCCACTTCGGAACCCCTCGACCCACCGGGGGTGACGACAACTGACATTAATGTTTCGCTGATGAAGACAAAAGCAAGAGACACAAAATAATAATAATAATAATGGAAAGTATTTAAAAGAGAGTCGCTTCAACCGGACAGGTAGATGGATGGCAGCTGATGACGGGCAATCACATGTGGCTAAATGGATTAAAAAGCGGCCAAGAGAGCGAACGAGAGGGCGAAAAGCTGGGCACGTAAATGAGCCACCTCAGCCGGAACTTGGCCCGAAGTCAAGGTAATTTTTTACGGGCTTCGTTACTCACTTTTTCTGTTTCTGCAATTTTGCATGCGGGTGAAATTGAAAATACAATACAAAACAAATACACTGAAGAAAACCCATAAAAACTTGGTTTTATGTGCTGCTACCTGTGTGCGGTAGCAATTACTTCGGGCAAAAACAGACAAAGTTGGTTTGTAAAAATATATTAAAAAAAGAGACAAATGATGCTCTTATTTTAATGAACTTTAAAGGGGTCGGGGGTTGTCTCTACATTTTTAGGTCGAATTTAACGAGGTTCAAATGTAATATGGGGCAATAGAAAAAACATAGCCTCCGGTTATTAAAGTATCTTTAAAGAATTAAAAAAAATATTTTTAAATAAAGAAATGATATAATAATAATGGGTTTAAAGGGTTAAGCTGAAGATGTATGTTACCCTATTTAAGACCGTAAAACTTAGAGTTACATCTATTGTCTCAGTTCTTTTCTCCCGGGACTCACCCACCTGCAATTATGTTGAAAACAAGTTCACGAGGCTGCCAACTCGCCCATTGTCATCTTTTTGGCATCAGTTTGAAACTCAGCCGAGTGGTTCTGGGAAATGGAAATTTCCGTTGACCTTTGCCGCTTTGGCATTGCTCCCCGCATCCGACTCCAAAGTCGTGTTCCAAATTTCCAACATTTGCCATACGCCGACTAATGGGCAAATAATTACGGCCAGCATCTGGGCAACTAACGTTATCCGCTGGCTACCGTTGCACTATTGTCGGCCAACTGGGGCTGGGGGTCGAAATTAGAAGAACCTAGTTTGTTTTATGGCAATTGTTTCTCTTCCCAAACGAATAATGGCTCTCAACTCTGGGCACTGCACTCGATTTGTCTCGAAGTGCCGTTGGATTTTGGGAGTTTACTCCACTTTTTTTTTAGGTCGGATCAATGGAGTCGCTCTTGTACATTTGTAAGATCATACGTTACATTACATGATCTTTCATTGTGTAAGATAAATTTTAACATGTTATCCGCCCCCCCCCCCCCCCCCCCCCGTAAATTCGATATGCTCGAAATGAGTATTTCATGTTAAAACGATATGCGTGTTGCATATTCCTTAAATAATTTGACCTAAACTGATTTATTATTAGTTTTTTAGTATTATGTATATTTAACATTCTCAAAGTAACCCTTTTCGAAATGAGTAATGTATATATTTTTCCCAAATCAATTATTTATTCATTTATCGTTACTCGTTCTAACTTTAAAGGTTTCTTTAACAAATGGCATACCTAATACCAAGAAACCTTTGCCAGTTCTGATTCTTGGGGTCCCTGAGAGCTAATTGCTCGTTCTCCATCGCTGACTTGCTGGCCGTCAGGCAATCGTAATGAACTCGAGTCGAGTTGAGCACCTTGATACGCCTGCTGGCTGCACTAATTCGAGCTTGATCCGCAGGCTCTTTGTCTTTGTCTTTGGGTTTGGGTTTGTCTCCTCGACAGCTGTTCTGTTCCCTTAGTCAGTCAGTTAGTCACTTAGTCAGTTATTCAGTTCGTCAGTCATTAAGTGGTCCAGTGCGTGGAGTGTCAATGAACGGCGGCGACAGAAGCTTGGGATTTTCGGAGCACCTGTTCTCGTTTGAATACCTGTGCCCAAGGTGCTGTGACAGCTGCGAGGCGGCGGGTTAAAGCCCAGATGATTAGCAGTCGAAACTAATGGATGGGAATGGAGAGCTATACTCTACTCTACCCTACCCGATTCATCTTGAATTCATCTAGATCTAAAAATCTCTCTCTCTCCCTTCTTCTCTTTGCGAAAAATTGATTGCTCGTAAATCGCAAATCAGCAAAAGCTAAATGGGCAAGCTATAAAAGTCCGGCATACAAAACATATTAAATTGGGACAGGAAATTAAAACGTTAGCGACCAGCTGGAGCAGAAACGGTAACAGCAACGGAGCTCTCTGGGCCATATGATAAAGCCCCCAAGTCGGAGGCAAACATGTGGAGCGAAAAACCCAACGAGCCAGAGTTGAGCAGCTGGCAAAAGGGCAGGGGAAAAGTTGTGGCCACCAAGATTAATAATGCCCAGACATGGGTAAGAAAATGGGAAAAAAGTGCAAGTAACATGTGTGTTTGGGCTGTATGTACTTTACTTTACTTTACTGGTCCGGAGTGGAGTGGACCCATTGTAACGGAGGAGAGAGAAAGAAACCCAGAGAGTTGGAGGCGGTGTCCACTTCCTTCGTGAATGGGTGAGTGAAACTCTACTTAGCTTTCCAGAAAACTTTGGACATGAGTGGTCAAATTAATCTTATTTTAGTGTGACCAAGTAATTATACGAAACAAAATATACGTTGGTGTGACCAAGACAAATAAAAAAGCTTAATCTAAAACCATTTTTTGTGAGCTGAGTCATTGCTCTGACCACATTTTTATAAGAATAATTCTAGTTTTCAGATTTGTAGATTTAAAAGATATGCAAACAACACACATTAGTTTTGAGTAAATGCCAAAATAATTAGCATAGGAAGTTTTTAAAATGACTTTGATATTCCTTTGTGTTCAATTACCTCCAAAGTACAGTTCGCCACAAAGAGTTCTTTATCCGACCGAAGACAATATTACTCATTTATGAAGACTTCAGCTTTTTTTTTGTGAGTTTTATTTTTGTTAATTTTTTATTTGTTTACATAGGTGGTTTTTTATTTAAATTTTTTGGGACTTCTTGAAGAAAACCAAAGCAAATGAGACAATCAAAAACTTTTTGGGCATTATTATGTAAATTTCGGACTGGGGGATGGGGTTGTTTTGGGGCCTGGTAGCTTAGTGTGCCATTGACACTCTCTGTGGGTCTGTTGGCCTGACAGGTTTATCATTATCATTCTCATAATGCGTCCCCTTAATCCGCCGTCGTCTTGCCTCCACCAACTTACTTAACAAATGACTGTTGTTATGAGGTTCTGTGCTGCCTCCCTTCTCACTCGGTTTGTATGCCCATTCGGTTAGTCATTGTTCTCGTGGGGGGAAGGGGAAGGGGCTGGTGGGTGTATGTGAGTTGCATGCACAAAGACGACCCCCAAACGAGTGAATAAGTTGTTACTCAGAACCTTATACTCCACCCCCGTCTTCTATATAGTAATCCTATTCCATTCCTATTCCTATAGCATTTATGCATGTTCATGTGTGTCAATATTTGGTTTCCCAACTAATTATCAGTTCAGCGCACTCTGTGAGCTCGGTGGCAGAGTGTCAACGCTTTGCGGTTGTCTCACCTCGGTAATTTGAGAGTTCGTTTAACTTTGCTTTTCAAATAAAGCCAGATCACAAAGCAGATAATGCTTAAATTTGGACATGGTAAATAAGGAAGCAGAATCAGCTGTTTACCAAAAAAAAAAAAACTGACTGCTAAGTTACAGTTATCTCTTTCTACAGAGAGCCCTTGTTTGGGTCACCACCTAATTCTGGTGGGTGACCTTCGAGACGCATTTTTGATACCTTTAGGCCCAGCAGCATATGCATAAATTTAGTTGGCCGCCTTTGTTTCTGTTTCTTTTTCTATTTCTGTTTGTTTCTTGGCTGCTTCCACTCTTGTGATGTTTTAATTGCCGCTTGAACCTTGAATTTGCACACACCACAGAGTGCTTTTGGTGGTCACCAAACAAAAAAAAAACAAAAAAAAACTCTACAAAAGCCGCTTGAGAAATGCTCGTAATTAAAGCCATAAAAATGAGTAAATACCGCATTTATCTCGGGCTCTGCTCTGTTTTCAGCGTTCTTTATTGTTCACTTTTTTTTTTCGGCTTCGGCTTCCTTTGTTCGACCTCTGACACGGGTATCTTAAGTATTTCCCTAATGCGGACAAATTATAACTTTGTGCAATTCTCCATGACTTGACCTTAGAAAGTTGATCGCAATGGAGTGAATGCTAACGAGCGTAATGCTGATGGTAATACATTAATGGTAGTTATTAGAAACCAAATACTCACAAACCAGATCATAAATCATATGATCTAACTATCCTATCCATTCACCAATTTCAACTATCGTTTCTACCACCAAAATATTACTTTAAATCAAACTTATATTTGGAAAGACTCGAATGTTTAAAAATAGCTCTCTGTTTGCTTTCAGGTTCTTAAGATATGCTAATTTATAACCAAGTGCTATAAGAAGTGATCTTAAATTGGGCAATTAATAACTTGGTGAACAATATGATTGACACAACTGACGTATTATAACTGGAAACGAAGACTACATCTAAAACTGGCGAGAGATTGGCAAAAGTTGCTATGAAAGACCGGTTCGGGGGGATCCCCACCTACTCCTACTCCTCCTCCTCCAGTACGATGATAATCCCACCCGAAGCACAAATCATACAATCTATTGTTTCGCTGAGAATATACCCATTATAAATTCAATTTTGCAAATGTCAGTTCAAAACTTACGCAACCAATCCGCCCAAGAAGGCGACGGGTCCGCCGCCGATCAGGCGGATCTTTCGATGACAGGAATCGAAGAGGGATGTTCGGGTGGGCGCCTGCGAAGTGGGTGACATGATGATATGGCCACCACTGTTGATTTTGCTCGTATTGTTGTTGTTATTGTTGCTGATGTTGCTGCTGGGATAATTCCGATCGCTTGGCCTGCTAATGAGCAGTTGTTGCTGTGTTGTATTTGCTGCTTTCCACGCTTGTTGTTCACTTGCTTTGCAATTGTAATTACCAATGTAGTCGTTGTTGTTGCCACTACCACTGGTCTGCCTGGTGTTTTTACTGTTTCTATAATGAGTGGCGTTGTTATGATTGTTAATGCAGCTATTAGACAAACTGTTGCTGCTGCCGCTGGTGTTGCTGCTGTTGCTGTTGATGCTGCGACAACTGTCGTCGTCGTCCGTGGATGTTGCCGCTGGCTTTGGCTTCTTGTTGCGCCTGAGAGCCGCCGCAAAGTTGTAGCTGCACGGCTCCTTCTTCTTCTTGGGCTTCTTTAGCAATTGCTCTGGGTTTTTTGTCAGATACAACAAACAATTGTCACCTTGCTGATAGGAAGAGGTATGTTGCTGCTGCTGTTGCTGCTGCTGTTGCTGCTTGAAATAATATTCTGTTTCATGTGTCTGTTTCTCCTCCACTGTGACTTTGGGCCGGAAGCGTTGCAACAGCGTTTTGCGCTGATGTTGCTGCTTGCCGTTGGAGGTTGGTGCTGGCGCAGATGTTGCAGATGTTGCCGCTGTCGATGATGATGATGTTGCTGCTGCTGCTGTCGTTGTCTTCGTTCCGAAGCCGAGTTGCACGATGTGCTGTGTGGGCGCTCTCAACATTATTCACTGTCACTTTTGGCTTTTTGAATTTGTCACTATAATTCACTCATTTGTTGTTGCTGCTGCTGCTGCTGATGTTGCTGCTGTTAACTGATTTTGCACACATTTTAATTTTATTCAGTTCGTTTTTTTCCATCTTTCACTCTTGTTTAAGCCAAACTTTCTTCTAAACGAAAATAAAACAAACATGGAATTAAGTCTCAAAGCGAACTTTCAACTTTTTTTGTTGCTGTTTCCATTCCCTTTTGCGTTGCTTTGCAAAATGGGGGGGAAAAAAAACAGAAAATAAGAAGGCATTGTAAACTTCTCGTGCTTTTGGGTGCTAGTATGTGTCATTCATCGGCTTCAAAATTTTGTCCACAAGAACCGCACAGTGGTTCGAAATGCGTTAAACCTGGATTAATACACCATATACTAAAGATGTCAGGATTTCAGGGTCCACAAATAAGTGTTGCACATAAATAAGCCGGCTAGATTCGATTCTAAATATACAAACAACATCGATTTGACGAAAGCCCTAATCCCCCATAATCCCCCCCTGGATTCGAATGGGCTGAACCAATTTTGTAATAAATTCCCATTCGGTATTTGGTATTTGGTAATCTCGCACAGTGTGATGATGGCAATGCCATATGCCATGTGCTTTAAGCTTTTGTATTTATTATTTAGTTTTAATACATATAAATGTGCGCGCTTTCTGGGCATAAGTATATATACTACCCCCTATATATATTTGCATATACATATATATTTGTCGTCAGAAAATGCGATCGCGTGAGTTTTTCGACTCGTTGCGTAGTTCACACACAAAACAAAAACAAATTCGCAATGGTGAGTGATGATTTGAGTAGGCGCGTGTGCTGTTGTGTGAGTTGCTAAGCTAAAATCCGCTTATATGTTAATTAGATTTACTAAAGAAATAAATTATAAGTTTCTTCCTTTTTGTGCTGCCATGGGTTTTGTTTTGTCTTGAACTTTTTCTGGTTGGTTTTTTTCTCCTCACTGCAGTTAATTAATGCAAATGCTTCAACACTCGAGGGAACACAGCAAGTTTAAAGATTTAATTGTACAAATAAATGGGAAGCAAAACATAAAAAAAAACCATTGAAAACATTTCTGAGTTCCTTTTCACATTCGATTCAAATTGTCTCTTTATTTATGCTGGTTTTTTTCTTATTTAAGTCATACTTTAAGACTTTAACTCCGGCACAGGCCAAAATAAAAAGAAAGTAAGAGTCGGCGGCGTCATCCGCTGCTTACGCAATCGCAGGCAAAAAAAAGAAAAAAAGAAGCGAAACGACAAAGCAAAATTAAAACACATCATTAAAGAAGCTCGACCGAGAAATGGGCTGGGCCTTTAAGAAACTGGAAAACCTGGAGACCCAAAGATGACGGGAAACGCAAAAAAAAAAAAAAAGAAGGAGAAAAAACACAGAGCAAAAGTGACTGAAGACTGCAGCGCGTCAATAAAAAAGAAGGAGTCCGACACCCGATAACCTTCACCCAAATACCCACAGTTAATGGATAGGGTCCACCCCAGCCTTGTTCAAAAGAGAAGGGCACCTAGTCAAGCCAAATAGATTGGGAGCCGATTGATTGGATGGGGGATATTTGAAACTATTTGTTAAATGCAAATCGATATAATGGTGATGGCAGAAAATCAACTTAAAAGGATTGCCAGTGATAAATCTTTGGTGCAAGAACGATGTCAGCTTGATGAATGTAAATCGAAATGGATTAAGTCGAAATGATTGATAATATTATTTCCAGAAATAGCCATTGATTTTCTAATTCGATTTAAGAACTAAATAAACGCAACCTATCTTATTTTTTTTAAACTTAATTAATTTTTTTTTCCTATTTTAGGGATTTTTTTTTTAGAATTTTTTTTTAGTATTATTATTTTTAAATTTTTTTTGGAATGTTCCCGAATAGTTCCGAAAATAAACTAAGTTATGAATTATTTCCGTATCTTTCTAAATATTATCAGATTTTGATTACTTTAAAGTTATCAGTGGTGATTCATGGAAACTTTTTATTTCATTTGGAAATTTTACTTTTTGTTGGGGTTTCAAAAGAGAAAAAAGTTTAATTCCTAGAATAAACCTTATAAACATAAGTCATGAACTATTTCCGTTTCTTTCTAAGTATTATCAGATTTTGATTACTTCGAAGTTATCAATTTATGATTACTTATTTTTAATTTGAAATATTATGGTGTTATATTTTTAAAGTCTTCGAAACCTTAAAAAAAATGTTTAATTCTGAGAACTAATTTAATAACATGAATTTTATGCTGAAATTTTAGCAGACTTTATTTACCTATAGAAGGTTTCAGTGCTGATTCATGATACGTCAAAGACCATTGAAGAAATTAAAGCTCTGTCATCATATATGTAAATATGCAATTTTTATATTTATTTTGTGTAAGAACCAAAGCTCATTTCCCATATTTCGGGAAGCAAGTCCGAGATAAAGCCCTGTTGGACGTCAGCTAAGCAGCGTAAGCCCTGCCCGAGCTGGCAAGCTGGCGATTACTGTATCGCAGCTCGTATGACACATGGATTTCAGCTTTATGAATATGCCACAGAATTTCCCGGCACATGACAAACAAGAAATAGCTTATCTGGCATGAGCAACGTGCCCGATGAGCGAATTCAGTGATTCAGTGGCACGAGACAAACGAGATGACCACACTAAGCTATACAGAAAATAATCTGCACCTTCAGGTGGAGCATGGACCCGTGGCTTACGGAAAAGTAAAAGATAAAAGATAAAAGATAAAAGAAAAAGGTGTGAAAAATAGAATGGCCTCACTTTTGGCACCTCCTCGGGCCTTGGGAACTTTCACAACTGGCGGGTACTCGAGATTGAATTGGCTCAAGCGACTGAATGGATGGATGGATGATGATGGGTGGTGCCGGCCGCCACCTGGCGGAAAAAAATCGAAAGTATGTCTTACGAATTGGCGACTGTAAAACACTTCTAGACCCAAACACAAACGACAATGGAAAGGGGAAACTTTCTATGACTTTTAATTAGCGAATTACATGCATGCAATTCTGAATCTTTTCGGCCTCGTCATGATGCTCTTTGTATATATTTCCATTTGCAAGGCACGTCGACGTTGTTGGCCATATAAATTGCTAGAATTAAGCCAAGCCGACAGCCATGAAAGTTTCCAAAGAAAGCCGAGTGCAAAAGGCAGAAAGAAGATCGTTTCGGGATGGGGTGGCGAGGTGATCACCAAGATGATGATGACACTTGGGATTTTTTCGGTAGCTAGGTTCGTTCTCCTATCCGACAATTGACACTACGAGTTTGGTGGAAAATGGGGCGGGTAGCTCAGTTCACTTGAGTGTGCGCAACACGCTTCGAGAATTTTAAAATGAAAGTTCGTGCCCGTTCACGGTTGACAAAGCATGCGGAAATCTCAAGCTGAAGCTTCAGCTCTAGCCGAAGAAATAAATCGCTTAAGAGCAAAATAAAAGTGTGAAGAGGGGAGGCAAAGATATAAGTCGGTATAAAAGTCTAGGCAAGAAGGAAAATACAAAAAAAAACATATATATATGTAATTATATTATTTTAATGTGTTTTCTCTGCTCCGGCTGCTGCCTTTTCCTCGGTTTTCCTCTTGTTTATCCGCAGCAGCTGTCGTTTTCTAGCTGGCATTACTGTGAATTTTCAATTAAGCCTGGCCAAGCTGCTACCAAGCACTGCAAACCATTCCATTCCATTCCATCCGCCATTCCTTTTCAATGTTGCTGCTGCACAAAAATGATGATGATGATGATGAAAGCTTTCTCCACTCTGAGCCCCTCGCCGATTCTTCGGTTTTGGGACGCTTGGAAGGGTTTCAAGTCTCGGTACTCGGCGAAGCAAGAAGTGTCATGGAGTGGCAAGGTTATGCGCTGTGCATAAGCAATTAGCTTTGCGGTTTCCACTCGCGGCTGGATGATATTATACCCATCTATCTAGAGAGCCAGGCTAACCAGCTTTGAGGTCACACACACATTAAGCAGAAATGGAAATTGATTTGGCGCTACTGCTTCGATCATTACTGGGGGATCGCTTCAAATGGGCACAGCATTGCGTACTACATTCTCTGCCATATTCCACAATCGCTTCTAAAGAGTCCACATTTAGTTTCTAGCTAATAAAGGCTGCAGTAATAAAATTTTGCTAAATATACATTAGTGTTTTTATGTTCAGAGAATAATCAAGTATTTTCTTGTAAGGAAATCATTTAACTTTGAAAATTTCATTAGAATACTAAACAACTTGAAAGGGTTTCTTTTAAAAACATAGTAATTTAAAGAAATATGTTAGTTAAAATAGATCACATCTTTTACTTTTTATAATCACCCTATCTGAAACGAATCTGAACTTTCCACACACAATCTCTGGTATTATAAATTCGCTTCAATTGAATTATGGCATATCATCAAGTGGGTTGGAAATAATCTGATTTGGTGTGGATCGTTAGGAATTCTATAAGTTTGGACTAGTTTAAAAGTGAAGATAATGGTTTATTTATTGTTTTGGAATAAAAATAACAAACTTTTCTAAATCTTAACTTTCATTTTGATCAAATGTAAGAAGATTAAGGATAGTCCAGTGTATATAAGAAAGATTGATATAGTCCAGTGATATATCAAAGACTTAAAAGTAGATCAAAGCCGATATTCTCCATATAGATAAACGCCCAATTTGATTATGGAAATAATTTCAGAGCAGCCCCCATTGACCCTATCGCACCGGGTGATGGGATGGGCCAAGCCCCCGTTTCAAGGGCCTGGCCCCCAGATGATAGATCGCCAACCATGTGGATCATGTGTACTTGCAGCGATCGCAGCTGTGCGTTCAGCGATTGCAGCAATTTTCACACTCCGAAGGCCACACACAATTGACTGATTAACGCCGATCCGATGTGAGTATGCAAATGGGCCTGTGATTGCGATTGCAGCCGAAAGACAAAAGAAAAAGGGAAAACAGAAAACGGAAAACCGATCCGTGGATCGATCGATGATCTACGTGCAGCAATTGCTGGATCGCTGGATCGTTGGATTTCTCTGGATCCGATTGAACGTTTCAATTCGCTGCTGTCATCTAAAACGAAGCGAAAACCTGAGCGATTGCGGAGTTGCGATGTTGCGATGTAGCGAAGTTCTCACGGCGAGTTACACAAAAAGCCGCACATCACGTTTCCAGCATTAATGGGGCCCCGTCGATCCGGATTGCTCCACTGTAGCTCAAACCTCGTACCTCGTTTCACTGTACTCCACCAAACTAAAACTCAAACTCAATTCACGACGGAGCTCTCAGGCTGCGAACATAAACTTGTGTAGAGCCCAAAACGTGAGAGAAATAAGAAAGGCCGAAACCGAATGAAACAAAATAAAAGCCAAGCTAAGAAGCGACCAGACCCCCTGAAATTACCGAAGAGAAAAACAATAAAAATAAATACATAGACCCAATTAAATCGTGTAAAAAATAAAGCCGTATATATGTAGCTATATGTGTGTAAGTCGCGCTAATTAAGCAAATTAGTTAAAAACAAAACGAAAATATGGGGAAAAAATTGTGCTGCGGTCAGCGGCGCGTCTGCTTTACCCACTTTTTTTATTATTTTTTTTTTTTGTTTTAGACGGCGGCGCATTGTCAACACAGCTGAAATTTGACCCATAAAATTTCCCACAAAATTATAGTAATTTCGCTAACTCAATTTGATGAAGGAAAAACACAAAAACAGGGAGATAAAATTATAGGAAAATCCAGCTAGCCGTCGGCCGTTAGGGAAATGCGGGATGTCTGTGGGAGTCGATTGCAAAACTAGCCGAAAATTGTTTGGCCGCCGGGCAGCAGCGAGGGAAAAACGGGAGGGAAAACCAGCGCAATTTTCACCAGTATCCAGTTACCGAACTTCTTCTTTTCTATCTTACCCACTCCTCCGGTTGAAGATGCCGCTTTGGGGGAGGGGGGAGGGCTTGATCAAAGGGGCCCAACCGCATAATTATAGGCCGCCGATCTCAGCGGCCGTCATTGCGGGCGGTGGGCGGGCAATTGAGACGACAGAAAAGGGGCCTGCACCGCAACTTGAGTCTCTCTTTATAAGGCAGAACACAGTGGATCTCGCTGGGAACTCGCCAAGTTTTCAAACCAGCGGGTATTCGATATGAAGTAGGGTCATTTCTACCTTATTTCATATCAAAAAAAAGCAGATATGATTTATGTAAAATTTATGATTCAAACATATGAACATAATATTTTATCATATCAAAAAAAAGCAGATATGATTTATGTAAAATTTATGATTCAAACATATCAACATGATATTTTATCATATCAAATAATATACCAAATTTAGTATTTTTTTAACAAATAGTCTAAAATAAGATTAACATAATCCCTATTCTTATCAAAATGATATGTATATATCAAAATGATAAATATAACTTGATCACATATCAATCTGATCTTTTATCAATTTTTGTTGGTGTAATAGCCTCCAAAAGTGTTTGTATACCTCGAAGAAATAATAAGTTTGAACTGGAATCACCCTAAACTAAATATATTTATATATATATATTATATTAAAATTTATAATCTTTAGAGATATTTAAAAATAATACCATAAAAATATCTTAGTTCCGAGAGGTAACCAGAATATTATTATTTATTATGTTTTTAATAAATAGTGTACCAAGATTTCCTTAAGCCATTACCCAACTTTATTTCCCTATGCCTACGGCTATGTAAAAAAGCCCATAATTTGGCTGCTCAGCTGGGCTATGAAAATGCAGCGGTAGCTTCCTCCATAAAACATTTGATTACCGCTGCTCAAAATGCAGAAGTTGTAGTCAACCGTGTTAACAAGATGCACGAACAGCGACGGGGAAGGCGGCAATAAGTCAAGTCGAACAATAAACATATTCATTTTTCATAAGTTTTTATCACTACGAAAACCACAGTGCCGGCGACGAATGTCTTCGTTTGGTCACTGGGGATGGGTTGATGGGTGTTTTTGACAATGTTGTGGGAGCAAAGAGCACAGAGCCCAGTCTGCTCCATACAACATCATCTTCTCGAGTGGCGTTGTCTCTGCTTTGTGAGGCTGTGAAACAAATCCTCAAGAAATGGGACGGGGGCGGCATGGAAAAAAACAAGATTGCAACACGGATATTTTGATCTGCTCTGTGCGGCAATTTAGCCCCCAAAGTTTTATTTTGTTTTGTCTTGATATATTTATTTTTTTTTCTTCTGTTTTTTTCTGTTTTTCCTCCACATTTTTAGCCACACCAAAAAGTGACGGCCAGCAATTATTTGGGAGGCCTGGTGGCAAGTGTATATATGTATATATCTGAAATCTCGCAGAAATGGTTGCACACGCGTGCAATTAGCGGCGCGTGTTTTCAGTGGGAAAGGTGAAGGAGGTGGCGTAGAGTGCTTTTTGTGACGGAAACATTTTGCAAATTTTCACTGCCCGCTGCACTGTATTTCGTTTATAAAATATGAATACACACATATGTATATTCGCGTTTTATTTTAGGAAGCTTTTAGTGGCAGTCGGCAGGAAAAAAGAAAGAAAGAAAATGAAAAAGGACTAGAAAAGCGGGGCAGAGCTGGGAAAAAAGCCTATGATGGCAATGCCGACAGCTGAATAATAAATTTAGCACGGGCTCTTCGATTTTTCCGATTTCACATCGGTTCGCTTTCGATTTGGCTCGGTTCGGTTTGGTTTGGTTTGGTTTTCGTGGCTAACACAACAACAGCTGACATTGACACTTTTCGTGTGGCCCGGCGGCGCAGAAAAATCGTTTAAGGTTATTTATAAAAGCCAAAATATCGAACAGTCAGTAGTCCCCCACACGAAAAAGCTAAAGCTGTGCAAAGAAAAACGCACAAAGAAATATCCGAGCTGGCAAAAAATGCCCTGTCAGAGTTAAATTTCCGCTCAAAACGAATTTGGCAATGCACTTCAAACGATTTTTCATCTTCGATACACTTTAAAAATAATCTGTAGATATCTTTAGGAATCTCACTGGTCCTAGGTATATTTTATATCTCATTAGAATATTACCTGTAGTAAAAATTTTCTTTGTGATTTTCTTTACAATTTGTAAACAGTTAAATTTGTTGGCTTATTAAGTTAATAATCTTAATTATTGATTGAGTACAATTTAAAAAAAAAAATGTAAAGCGATTCTCTAAAAACTAAGACTGAAATAAAAAAAATAAAACAATAAAAATTGAATTGAATTTGGGTATTATTTGAAAAAAAAAGTTTTTCAGATCTTATAAAATGTAAATATTATTATGAGTTTTCAAAAAGGTTTTGCGTGTTTTGTGTGGAATAAATTCTCAGTACACTGTTTAATGTTTGCTTAAACCTCCTAAAGCTTTAAGTACTTAAAGTCTCCTCTTCTAGGAAGCCAATCAAATGGTCTCAACTGCGTGCTAAAAACGTACGAAAAATCGAACGACGAAAGAAAAGGGGTTAATTCTTTTTCGCCCGTTCAAAAACAGCAACGATTTCAATATCCAAACGCTCAATTTCCGCGTCGCTGTCGCACTTAACCTTCAACTCGCATTGAAGCCAATTTGCTGACTGTTGTTCTTGTTGTTGTTATTGTTGTTGTTGCTGCTGTCTTTTCTTTGTCTCTGTCGCCGTTTTTACCCCTTCTAGTTTCGTTTTCACACCTCCGCCCACTGGCGCCCCACATCAAATCAAAATTTATGATGTGATTCTAGCAACGCGACGCCGAGTGTTTTTCTATTGCCATTGCTCGCGTTTTGAATGAGCTTAATTGTTGCCGATTTCAGTGAACGTTGTGTACCCCCGTTAAAGGTCAAACGAGCATTTGCCAAAGTGAGAAAGAGTCTCGAGAGAAAAAAGTATAGAAACAAAAAAAAATAGAAACCGAAACCGAAAACAGGCAAGTCACACACTGAAGAAACCGAAACACCTCTTCCCTCGCTCCGTAGAAACCCCATAGAAACCCCGTAGAATTATTGGTATCAAAAGAAATAAAAACGAGTTCCACAGCAACTGGAGAGCGAGAGAGATAGAAGCTGCGGCGGTTCGGTGACGTGAGATGCACATGCAATGGATGACATGATATACATAGATAGGTGGTGTACCTCCATGCCCCATACACCTCCATACCTCCAAAGCCTCTATAACTTCGTATACCCATATATATATATATCGGTGGCTAGCTGGTTTCTTGTGTTACCCGTCGTTATTCTGTTGGATTTGGCTTGGAAGCTGCCCGGCAGGCAGCGCATATATGGCATAACGGTTCACTGGAAAGGCGGAGAAGTTTTCGGGTCGCTAACTAACCCAGTTACAAGAGATTTATCCGACAGCGCTTATAACTGTGACTATCCTTGTCATATGGGTTAAACGATCGATTGGGTCGCAGTGGAAATTAAATGAAATTAACAACAACAGAACCTCAACCGAATGCATATGCATGAACCCGATTAAAAACGGCTACTGAAATACTAAAGTGTATACATTTTCACTGGAATCGCTTAATGGGGAAATACCGTGAGAAGAGTATTTCATCACTTGGGAAAACGTTCAATTGCGAATAGTATATAAGAACTAGTTAATTTTCATACCATATCGAGTTCTATAGGGTAGAAACAAACGATAATAGGGAGCAAAAAATCTTTAAGATCATTTTTATGAGAAACAATTGAGTTAAGATTAAATATAAATTTAAGATCTCCAATTTCCTATGCCTTTATAGGAAACCAACTAAAAGGAAGTCACAACATCTCTTAGGTAATATCGCACCACAAAAAGTTCGGATCAATTTAATTTCCCTTGCCTTCCGCAAAAGTCCATGGGAATTCAACTATGGGAATCCGCAACTAATTCCAGTTGGTTTTGCAATTTTTAGCATGACCTAAAAAAATCGATAAATGGCCTAGCACACTGGCGGGGCCAAAAGGGTTTACGGAGGGGGTTGTGAAAAGGGTTGGGAGGGGGTTCACCGGAAGGTGTGAGAAATAACAAGCTGCTGGTTGAGCCACTCGTACTGTTGTTTTTTCAGCGTATTGAACACGTAGGCGTCAACGGGGTTGACAAAAAATAAAAACAACGCAACCAGGATGTACACAGAGAGAAACGATCTAAAAGGATCCTTTAGAGGAATATTAAATAAGGTTTTATATTCAAAACTTTTTTTGGTAGTAGAGAAATCTATCAAAGGACTGAATAGGTTTTGATAAAACCCTTTATAAAGACCAGTTTTCCATTTTTAAGATGGAAAACATTAAATATAATATAGTAATATCCGTTTGTCCTTAAAAATAAAACCATTTTCTTTCTGTGTGTCAGACAAAACACCTGACAATGTGTTAAGGGTGAGGGGGCGGCGAAAAGGGATGGTTGGCCAGGCAGACAGACGGACAGACAGACAGGAAGCCCGTGAGGAAGGAAGTTCCTGCCGCTGCGGCAAAGGAAGTGGTTAAAACAATATGGCAGAGGAGGAAAAAGTTGTGGTGGAGTGTTAGTGGCACACCAGCAACATTGTGAGTGCACAATGTACCGTTGTTGTTGCTGCTGCTGCTGCAGTACTAGTTGTTGTTGCTGCTGCTGGTGTGCCAATTCTAAGCGTTGCATTGGCAACAGTCGCGCTTCGCCGGTTTCGCAACTGAACTCTCAGCTGCTATTGCTCCTCTGCAGTTGCTGTTGTTGCTTCTGCTTCTGCTTCTGCTGCTGTTGCTGTTGCTGCTGCTGTTGGTGCATTGCGCGTAATCAGTGAAGCAACAAACCGTGGCAGCTAAATGCAACAGCAACAATAACACGCCAGCAATCGCGGCTCTGAGGAAAAACTTGAATGCAGTTTTTCGCAGTGAATGACACAGTTTCACACCAGCACGGGAAAAGCACTAGCACACGCACACACACACAGAGAGGGGCACTTCTTTTTCTATTTCTTTTTCTGGGGAAAGGAAAGACTCCTTTTCTGCTTACATTTGTGCCCCTTTTGGGGGATCTCAGTTTTTATTTTATTTCACAATCTAGCATAGCATTTCACGAGGGGCAAGCGATGTTGCAAATGTTGCTGCTGCTGCTACTGTTGTTTGGTTTTCAACTGCGACGCGATGCGATGCGATGTGAGGTTGCAACCGACGGCGGCGCCTCGAAAAACAATGTCAAATAATGACGCGGCGACAACAAACAAAACAGTCAACCATCGACGACCTGCGACCGCTCGAGCGACCAAGCGTGCCAAAGGAAATTTCTACACTGAGCCAAGCCGTCCGTCTTTGACTGACTGCTGCTCGTTCGGCTGGCAACAGCAACACATACACATCAGCAACAGCAGCAACATCAACACTCGCGCAAATAAGGAGAGAAAAAAGCAGAAAAGCAGAATACAAAACGAAAAAAACAACTGCAAACTGGCAACGAAAGCAGAGCACACAGTAAAGATGAAGTGGTTGCTGTTGTTGCTAATGTTGTTGTTGCTGCTGCTGATGTTGCTGCCGTCTCGCACACCAGCAACATTTGCTCTCTGCGCGCTAGAGAGAGAGAGAGAGACGGGAGAGCACCAGTTATACGTGTTTTGCATACAAATGCGCCACTCAAGCGAGACACGCACATTTATATAGTTTTCGACCACTTGTTTGACTGCTTTGGCTCTCAGACTCTCTCCTTTTCGCTCTCTCTCTCTCGCATCAGCTGAGCGCTCATGTGTTGATGCTGAGCAGCTGACAGTCGCAGCGTTGCCACCTGGCAAAGTCTCAGTAGAATAGTAGTAGAATCTACTACTTTTCCATTGTTCATGCAAAAGGTAGTAATTTTTCATGGGTAATATTGTGGGTTTCTGAATTCCAATGTTCAGAAGCTTTAAATGCTAAATAAAACACACTTTTAGTAGAGATAATAATACGAATTATTAAAACTCGCTCACTCGTAACATAACTTTTGGGAATAATTTAATTGGCTTGATTACAATCAGGTAAATTTATTACTGCATAGTATAATTTCAGTGCGGAACATTTAGTTATAATGTTCAACAGAGTTGAACACTTCTCAAATTTAACAAATTACCTGGGATATAGCCGAGATCCTCTTTACAGACATTAACAAAAACATAGTTTAATGTTTACTCACCTGAAAGAAAAAGAAACAATTCATTAAAAAGACATTCCAATTCGTTATCCTTCAAAGTAAGACCTCCAGCTAGTTCTTATCAATGAATTGACCCCAAGCCCGCATAATGGAGCCCCCTCTGACCATCAACCTTCCCCGGGGTGTAATTATCACGCTCTTTTTTACGGTGAGGAAGGAATAAAATCAGAAATCAAATAGAATAGAGCGGTAGAGGAAAACGAAGAACACAGGAACTGCATTTGGTGCCTGGCTTACACAGAATCTAGACCCGAATAAGAAAACAGAATATAAACGCATCGTCATTCACAGTAAATAAAGTCGAAACAGGAACATGGCAATACACTGAGAAAAAAAGAAATAGCAAAACAAAATTAAAGAAAAAAAACAAATTCCTGTTTTTCCATTAATATTTAATCTTAGTTTTTCTCATAAAGAAACTACTAATTCAATTTTTGTTTTAAATTGTATCTAAAATGTTTAAATTTGCGCTGTTTTAAGTGTACTATAAAACAGCTGTCGATTGAAGAACTGGAGGCAAACAGAGATCAGCAGAGCTAGGGAGAAAAGGTGAGAAGCGGATAGAGGGAAAAAGGAATCTTGGCAGTAGAAAACGAGCACCTGTGACCGCCCGCAACGCAACTGAAACGGCGGCAAGTTCATTTGCACCACATCAAAATTTCATCCACAATATAATGCACTCACACACACACACATCGAGCGAGTAATGGAACATCTGATCTATACCTTATATACCCGTTTCCTTCTCCCTAAATCTACCGTCTACCGCCCCAAAGGGGGCGATTGCAAACTGCAACGCTCGGCTGCTTTCTAGCGGTTCAACTGCTGCCATTTGCCATTACCCGAATTGCTTTGTGCCCATTACTTATTGCAGCGAATGTTGCAGTCGGACAGCAAAAACGGCACACGATCGCGATCTGCGGATTATAGATATTACGGCAAGAGGCTAGGGAAATACGTATTTCCCAAGAACGAGCCTTTTGAAGAAGGTAAACAGACATTTCTGCCACCACCATGGGTCATTATAATAAAATACACTTATTTATAGGACGTTTTTGGGATGGCATATCCTTTGGTATGTTCCGCATTAAATTCAATTCTTGAACTACATAATGCATATTGAAATTTGAGCTACTTTAGTTTCTTGAACATGATTTATAGAGCGACCTTTAGTTATCCTTTTGTTCCCTTTATTAAGGAGGCCAAGTCAACCAAATGGGCCTCATAAATATGACAGCAATAAAAAGTGGCTCCAATGGCTTATAAAAGTTCAAACAATGCGGCACAAAAGTTCACATACACTATGGGTAAACTTTTCCTGTTTATATGTACTAGGTACATTGGACAATGAGAACATGCGGTACATATTCCCTTGTAACAACAAAAATGGTATTTATATGTACACTTGAAGATTGTAATTCAATGTTAACTTTAGAAGATTACTAATAAGGGCATAGTTAGAGTTTAATGATCTTTGAGTACTATTCCTCTAACTTAAACCTGTTGTATTGATTTTTTCTTTCCATTAAGATTTGTAGCAAATATTTAATTTCTTTATATTAATTTCCATTTTTTCTCAAGTGACAGAAAGCTTTTATTGAAATTCTAGATGCTTTTATCATGCTTTTATCATTACCATGCTAATCAGTAACATTTTCACTTCGTAATGCCTAAAAAATGTGAATATATTGCAAAGTTCCATCCACTAATGTTATAGTAACATTAAGCTACTTTTTTCATAGGCACATCTTTCCATATAAATATTAACTTTGGAAACACGAATGCTTGTTGTTGTTTATCAATCATAATATTTGATTTACGATAGCTTGTTGTTCCTCCACCTCCAACTTCCCTACTTAATTGCAAAGTGAAAGAGTTAAGGAGATTGTTTCCTGGTGCCCGAGAAAAATAACAAACAAACAAGCCAACTGCATAAGTATGCAAAGAAAATAAAATTGTTCATATTACTCTCACACTGTCTACACAAAAAGAAAATACGGGAAAAAGGTTCTGATAATTAAAAGAAATTATTTGGTACGAAGAAATATTTTTACGATAAATTTATTTATATTTTGAAAAAATGGTAGATTACAAAGAATTAAAAACTAAATTATAAAATCTTAAAAAAATTTTTTTTTTTGATTTCTACGCAATTAAGTAAAGTAGAGTTTTTGCAAACCTCTTGCCTAATATTTAAAAAAAGGTATTTATCAAGTTATTAAACTATTTATAAGTATCTGTTTTTTAAATGTATAATATTCTGAATAAAATTACGTTTTTAATAGCTTTTATTTACATTCATTGAATGTTGATGATATCTTTGAATTTCTTTCTGTGTATTCTGCTCAGTGTGATTTGTTTTTATTGCCGCCGTGCCTGAGATGCTGTTGTTGTTATTGCTCGCTTATACGTTTCTAGTTTTGCTTGGGGCTACGTTTCGAGGGGGGCAGGGGGGAAAGGGGAGGGGAAACGGGGGTCCGTGGAGGGGCCATTTGGGTGGTGGGGCAGTGGGCGGGAGTTCCGTTTAGTCGGTCACGCCACCACATAAATAAGACGGAACAACAAAGCGTATCAAGATGTTGTTGCCAGCGTTACTGACTGTAGTTACTGCGCCGCTGTATTTGCTGTTGTTGTTGTTGTTGCTAGTGCTGCCTCTGCGGGTCATGCGCAATGCCAATGACGTCAGAAGTTGCCATCAAATTAGGAAATGCGCAAAAAAAACGTTCACAAAAAATGGCAAAACAATGAATTTGAATGAGCGCCACATAAATGCAAACACATACGCATAAACATAAATACAATGGTTGTTAAATTAATAGCAATAAAAAGAAACATTGTGTTTTTTAATCAATTGTTAAGCCTTATTCGAAAAACTATAAAATGTTGACTGAAAATTATTCCTTTTTTTATTAATCAATTTTTTTATTACTTTTGTTTTGAATTTAATATTTTTTAAAATTTTAATATTACAAAAGATTAATTTTGATGACCAGATATTATTTAAAAATATTATTTTTCTTTATTCGAAAAACTATAAAATGTTGACTAAATTTGAATAATAGAAAAAAATATTGTTTATTTTTTATTTATTACCTTTTTTACTTTTGCTTTTAATGTAGTATTTTTAAAAATTTTAATAATTTAAAAGAATAATTTTTAAGACCAAATATAAAAATGAATTTTTTAAAAATATTAATTTTTTTGATAATATTAAAATTAATATTTTTAAATATTTCATTATTCAAATTTTTAAAAATACTTAATTAAAAAGAAAAGTAAAAAAGTTAATAAATAAAAAATAAGCAATATTTCTTTCAATTATTCAAATTCAGTCACAATTGTAAAGTTTTTTGAATAAAAAAAAATACATATCGAAATAAGTGATCTAAGTTTGTGGCCCCAACTGTGGATTTTGATATGCGTCTCGGACATGGCACTGTGAGATTTATGTGTCGCCGTTAAACGAAAGGGGGCGTGTGTAAATCGCGTCAGGCGTCGATGGGAGGGGGAGGTTAATGCCGAAACGCTAAAGTAATGTATATGCACCAATCGTCTGGAGGTGTGAATCACCAGAGACCAGGGAACCCTCCGTTTCTCCCCGCCCCTGAACATCGCAGGGGTTTCTCTGCAACATGGAAACCCTACAAAGCCCCCAAAGCAGACCAAGGAAAACTGCGCCGCAAATTTAATAATTTACAAGAAGCAGGGGGTGAAGTCGGGCCGGGAAATCCAATAACAAAAAGAGGAAAGGAAAAAAAAAACAAAAACACTGATAGGCAGACGCAGAAATCAGCTGTTTGGCGAACTTTGCCCGCTGTGGGCACATATGATATGGCGAGTGAAAATAAGGGAAAACGCGAGATATTCAAGTCGCAGAGAGTCCCCACCAGAGAGAGAGTGAGAGAGAGAGAGAGGGTGAAAGTGTAATAATCATCAAACTCTCTCACACACACTCACACTCTTGCCTTGGGAAATTGCCTTGTCCCTAAATGAAATAAAAAGAAACGACGCAATTTTCGCGATTTTTCCAAGGCAATTAGGGGGAGCCCAACATGAAAGAAAAACTATAAAGCCCGGCAAACATTTTGGCCATTTCCATCAACCCATTAACCGAAATAAACAATTTGCAAATCTTTGAATATGGCTTCAATTAGATTGCCATTAAGGGATTTTCCGTTTTTGCAAATTCGTGTTATAAATAATTTTTCACAGTTAAATTGACGTTTATCTATCTTATGAAATTTTCTTTTGATCAGACAGCTTTTCCGAAATAAACCAATAAATAGTGTGAGGAAAAATCCGCTTCGCATTGAATATTAACAAATGGGCAGCCGGATATCCTTTACATAATGTATGCTCACAATTTCCTCTTTACGAGAATCGAGAGCAAAAAGGGTCTGCTTCATAATGGAATATTTAATATCAAGTTCTTTGCCAAATTTTCTTTCGGGCAAGAAACACCATCCGAGTTGCTGCACAGACATTTTCGCTTAATTTTAATTTTTGATTTTAAAAAAATGTTTTAAAAATTCTTAAAAAAAAACCTGTATACTTTATGAGGATAAAAATGTCTCCATCTTTAATATTTATTGAAATTTCCTATATTTCTACGACGTTCAACTTGCAAAAGATAATATACGGTACATCCTTAAACTGGGAGCAGAGTTATCTTTAAAATGTGAGTTTTAAAGAATTTAAAACTCTTTAAAATTTACAAGTCTTTAATTTGGTTCTCGAAAATATGTGGAGGTTGAATACAAGGTAAATTAATCCCTACTCCTATTTGAGATCGAGTTTCCCCAGACTTATATGTATGTATAATTCCATAACTTCGCACTCCTTACCGACAGAAGCATGTGACGGTCTCCTCGACGTCCAAGGGGAGCGACAGAGGCGCCGCTGACGGGGCACCAGGGCCACCTGCTCCAGCACCGGCACCTGCAGCACCTCCTCCTCCTCCTCCGCCTCCTCCTGCCCCACCAGAGGCACCACCACCTGCTCCAGAGGAATTCCCCTTGCCGCCGTTCTGGCCATTGGCATTCTGGCGCGGCACCGCTCGTCCGGGAATGTGACGCGACGAGGCGTGCAGGAAGGTGGCGGCGAAGGTCGACGACAGGGAGGAGTGCGACGCCGAGGGGCGTGGCGTGGAGGCGGTGGGCGTTTGGGGGGCCGTCGAGGATCCATCGGTGGCGTCCGCCAGGGGAACCGAGGAGTAGCGGACGAGGATCGCACGGCTGACGCGATTGCCGCCCGTGAGATTCGAAATGGCCCAGTTCATGGCCTCCGGAGATTGGCAAAGGGGGAAAACTAAAAGCTAGGCAACTAACCGCTTCCGCCGCTCGACGGCAACTGAGCTGTTGGCCAGGCCAAAAGGCAAAAGTAGGATGGTGGATGGTGGATGGTCGTCGATGCAACCTTCTTCGCACATACTAAATATACACAATCTTGGGGCTGCAAAAAATTGATTTTGCCTAGTGATTTCAGCCACGCCCCACAACTTGGACCCGGCTGTCAGTCAATCAATGAATTTCCCCCTTCTAAGGCTGCAAAAAAAATGGCCAAGTGTCGCTGTCGCTGTGCTTTCCTCTCTCGCTATTTATGCCTTTCCCCAGTGCATTTGTTTTACACATTTTTGTTGCAGTTTATTTGTAATTTTCCTTTTTCCTGCACTTGCACCCGTTTGCCGGCTAATTCAATTAGAGTTGTACTAAGTGCGCTTCAAGGCTGTCGGAATGCACACGCCGTCGACGGAACAGCGAGGGTAGCTAATGAGGTATACTAGAAATATATGAGTACTTTTTCGCGGACTTAACTTTATGACCATACCTGTGCAAAGAATTTAATTCCGAAAAGAAAGTATTTAACAAAGTTGAAATTAAAATCAAAAATAAAAAATTATATCAACATTAAATATATTTATTTGTTAATAAAAGTTCACAATAATCCTATATGCAATCGAAAGTGTAACATTTCAATTCCGAGAAGAAATAACTAAACAAAGTTGAATTAAAGAAAACTAAATGTTTATAAGAAATTTAAAAACATTTAATGAAATTGGAAAATATAAAATTGTATCAACATTAAATATATTTATTTGTTGATAAAAAATCACAATAATCCAATCTGCAATCCAAAATATAACATTTCAATTCTGAGAAGAAATAACTAAACAAAGTTGAATTAAACATTGATATTAATATTAAAGAAAACTAAATGTTTATAAGAAATTTATCAACATTAAATATATTTATTTGTTGAGAAAAGTTCACAATAATCCTATATGCAATCCAAAATATACCATATACCTTGACCGTATTTTTTTTACCAGTGGATGTGAAAAAGCCCTCCTCGCTGGGAGAAAATCGATTGCTTTTCTCTTGCCACATTTTTAATTGTTATGCCTGCTCTAATGAAACCCCGCTCCATTGGAGGGCGATGACGTCCAGCCCAGTCCACCCAAAAAAAAGAAAGAAACCCTTGCAGATATCTCCGTACTCGTATGATGTTGTCCTCCGCTGGCAGAGCCATCAACTGATGTGTACTTTTCCCCTTTTTTTTGGTGTATGGGGTGTGACATGTGACACAATTTGTTTGTTCTTTGTTGCTCTCGCATCGTTTGTTTTTTGTGTGTTCTTTGCCTATTTGGATGCTGTGACAGTCCACAAAAGATTGGCCCCTGTTTGTGAGCATATATGTATGTAGGTATGTATCATCCTATTTGGTATACTGGGTACTGGGTACCCTGGTATATGGCTTTTACTAACGACTTTAGCATCTGGCTTTGCAGGCACAAAAAAGAAAGACACACGTAAGCATCAAATTGTCAGTGGGGATGTGCGGACTTAATTTATCCAGTCGAATAGGGAAGCTTTCATTAACCCTCCATCCTCGATGTCTGTTTCTAATCAACTCGATTTCCGCAATTTGCCACCACTCGATTTTTCTGTTTAATCACCAAATTGTGCTTAATTGGGTTTCTTCACGAACTAGATCCCTTTAATTTGTGTAGTTTTCGAAGATATAACGTGCAGAAGTCAAGGACTTACAACCCTTAAGATGGGCCGAAACATCTTAAGGTCGAATGGCAAAAACAGATGTGTTCTTAACTGTTTTTAACGAGGAATATAATTTAGAAAGGGGTGAACTTAACAATCATAAGAAATCGAATTTTACCAAAAGGATTCTTATCATTGGAATTAAAAGTAAATAAAAAATAAAGCCGAAGAACCAAATAACATATACAATTATTTGCATATTTGTTAACCTTTGAAAAAGAATAGATTAATTAAACTCATGCTTTTGGTATACAGTTCTTAGAATGAAAAGAACGATTCATAACATAGAAACCCTATAGGATCAGAGCACATTCTATTGCGTAAGACTTAAGGGTGAGGTGTCTCAAATCCCCAAAAAACCAAAAATGGACATTTTCATCCACCATCTTCACAGGTAGGCCATTAGTCTCCCCGGTTTCTCAACCCTTCCTTATATCTGTGCATCGTTTTTGTCATTTGCATTTTAAAAATCCCTTATTTTATATGAAACACTACCTACAAAATTAAAAATTATATGAATTTTAAAAAAAGCCATAAACACTAATAAACCTGGAAGTAAAAATAAAACTATAAAATCAAAATTGCACATTGGTTTAATTTGGATTAAAACATTAGGCAATTTGACTAAAACACCAATAAATATATAACATTCAAGTTAGTTTTGAAAGAACCAGTTATGTTTTACTTATGATTAGTATTTGGTAGTATGTGCTCAATGTTCTAGAATTAAATCGACTCCATTGTGGTAATGAAATTGGCAAGTTCATTAAACCTGCTCTTATCTTTAGAATTCCGACCCTGCTTGGAGGCATAAACAAAAGAGGAAGAAAAAAAATTAAATAGGAGAAGAGGAGAAGAGGAGGCGAATACGAGCACAAAAATACATAAACGCAGTGCAATGCAATCAAAGTGCAACGATGGCCTTGCGACTCCGATTCGTGGGAAGAAGAAGAGGAGGACGATCAAAACGCACACAAACAAAAAAAAAACCCCAGACGCACACACACACACAAAGATTCGCATTATGGATTTCTTATGGAATCGGTGGGCAAGTAAATCAAAACACTTGCGACTTGGTAACCACATTTGAGAAATCGATAAAAATGCCCATTGATTTTCATATGCCGCAATCACAACAAAGAAATGGAACTTATTCATGGAGTGAGTGGTATGTCTAAAAAAAGGTTTCAACTAATGGAACTGCGTAAAGAAGGGCTTTATGTAAGGGGTATCTTTTCTACAGTTATCCAATTTTTAAGATTACATGTTTTATTTTGTCTTTAATTTGCAAATCTTTAAGAGAATTGGAAAATCTTACTTTGTAACAAGTTTACAAGATGTGAACCGTTAAGGGCCCTGGTGTAGGGTATTTGGGGGTCTACTCCTGTGGGAAGTGCGACGAAAAAAGAAATTTCTGTCGGCGAAAATGCGAAACGAGGCCAATTGGCAAGAGGCCAAATGGCGACGAAAAAGAGCAGCAGACGAAAAAAGCAGAGGACACCGAAGACAAAGCGACGCAAGACCCACCAAGTGGCCAAGAAGCTAAGGCTATACCCTATATGTTTTTTTTTCGGGGGGAAAGCAATGGGGATCGAGAATGGGTTCTATTACTTCGGGGGTATTACAAAACTTACCCCATCAGCCAGTCGACCGTGTCGCGTAGATATTCCGGAATTCGCTCCAGTTTGACGGCTGTTTTTCCTGCTGCCTGCTAATTTTCCAAAAGTTTTTCCCCAGCTGAGGAGCTCACGCACACACTCTCACCGACCGACGCACACACACTCGCACACACGCTCACGGTTAGCGGTACGCTCACGGACACGGCACGCACACCACCACGCCACCAGGATGTGGAGATCACCAGTTCGACACTTTTACTTTCGTCAATCAATAATTGGGATTCGGTTTTTGAAACTTTGCACATCAAATTTGGTTTTCTGCTTCTTCTTTGCCTTGTTTGTGCACTTTGTTGAGTCCCGTTATCGATGCCGATAGCAATCGATAGGCAACGTCTGCGCACACTTTCGATAGCAGCTGCGCGGAGTTTTGGGGAGGGTTTTTCCAAATGTTTGAAATTCCGGAAATACCTGTTTTGGTTTACCTTTTGCAGTTCCCAGCTGTTTGCGGATAATTAGCTGTTTGGTGAAAGCGATACAAAAGAATTAAAATTTTTTTAAACTTATATTTGCTTTATAAAATAATTATATTTATCTATAAGTTATATTACAAATTGGTAAAGATTGGTAAGCTCTGTGCTATAATTTTAATAATAATTATAATATTTGAATTCAAAAAAAGGAGCTCTTAGCCGATTTTTAAACAACTAATAATGATAAATATTCCAATCAGAAAAATAATTCCTGATAAATTCTGTCCAGAGTCCGCTATCGATAACTCTTTTCCGCAGAGTGACAACCCTACAGCTATCGACTACCCAACAGCTGACAGCAGGCCATGCAGTTCCATTTTACAGCTGTTAAAATTACATAAAAATGGTAATAGTTTAATCACCTTGTTTTAGTCGTCAAACAACGTAAATTATTCCGAATTTCTTCCGTTTTATATTCTCAAATTGACCGTGCGATGTACACCAATCCAAACGATTCCGTCCCAAAGGCTAGCTCCGTAATTCTGGCGGGACTTGGAGTGGCCGCGGTGGGATTCGCCGGGAAGCACCTGATGCGTCGGATGCCCCAGATGACCACCAAATTCAACGAGGCCCTAAAGAACCTGCCCAAGTTCGATGCGGAGAGCATGGCGGCATCCAAGTACTACAAGGGCGGCTTCGATCCCAAGATGAACAAGCGGGAGGCGTCCCTCATCCTGGGTGTCAGTCCCAGTGCGCCAAAGATCAAGGTATAAAGCTAGCGCTCTACGAAATTCTTGAGATCGCTGAGCTTATGTAGATAGCTTCTGGTTTTTGTTAGATCTTAGTTAGTCGAAATATTATAACCCCATCTTGAGTAGGTCTTTAAATTAACTGCAGTCTCTGTTATTGTTTAGAAATGATAATTCTTGAATTGAAGAATCAATTTTCGAGTTCTCAATACTCAGAAACTATAAGAAAGAATCTATGTTTTTACTAAACGTGTTTTTTTCAGAATTTATATAAATTTAAAATTGTTATCGTTTTCAATATTCCTGCTTTACTTATTACTATACCCTTTACAGATCAAGGACGCTCACAAGAAGATCATGCTGTTGAACCATCCGGATCGAGGCGGTTCACCCTACTTGGCGGCCAAGATCAACGAGGCCAAAGACTTTCTAGACAAGGCCAAGTAGTCCTTTAATCCCCGACTTTGAGTGCAAATAAAGAAGATTGTGATTAGCATGTAAGCTGAAGTCGTATGCGTTTTATTTCCGTTCTTAACCAGTTTCTGTTTAACCAATAGAAAAATGTCCATGGACTGAAACTTACTTTTCTTGTGAAGTCAAACAATTGCTTAAAATTGTAACATCTCAAGGATTTATTACTCGAAAAAACAGGATATTTATCAATTTATATTTACATTTAAGAATATGTATATTTGAATTGTACCTAACATATTTTCGAATGTTTTTGGGAAACGTCGACTTAATTTAGACAATTAAATTATTCGTAGCAGAAATATATCGTGCTGTAAAAACATTTGGGATAATATTTATTGCAATTAAATTAAAGATACTTTAAGTAATACAAATAAAACACAGAGGACTCTAAGAATCCAGGCTTAATTAAAATAATATAATTACGTTTACTTTTTAGGCGAATTCGATATAGAGGCAACCGTTTCCGAGACCCAGATAGATGTGATCCGGAAGACAATCGCATTCGTACATCCAACATTTACGAAGAAATGAAAACTTGCAAGTTAAAAGCTCTCCCAAATCGCATTCTAATATAAAAAGAAGGTATTTAGTTCCATAACAATAAGTGTAATGATTAAAGTCGCTCACTGATTCTCATCATTGGATTGTGCATGCCACGCAGTACGTTGATGCTCAGACAGACAATATGAATGGTTATCAGGAGCCTTGAAAACCACTCCATTGGTCGCGTATTTTTGTATTAAATGATTTTGTAAGTTTTCCACAATTACTTAGGAAAGCTTGAAAGTGTAAACTGTATATATAGTATATAATATATACATTCGTGTAAGAGGAGTATGGAAGGAAATGTATATTTTTGTGAGTTTCAATAACATTTGATAGCTTTCACGAAATGGTCCAATATTTAGAAAAACAAACATAACCCCATATAAATGATTTACGAAAGTCGGAAATCTCGGGGTGGCATAGAAACCTCTTCGGACGGACGGAAATCCTAACAACATGTAAAGTATGGATAACAAATTAATTAACTTGATTATAAGTTATTTAATTTTAAGAAAACTTTAAGGAAATATACTATTGTCTGGTTGCAGCCACCATATTTGTTTTTAAAGGCGTATACCACGTGTCGTTAGAAGCTACGTAAACCACCAGCGGAAAAATTTACGGATATTAAAACAATTGCTTTGGACTTAATTTTTCGCGAATTTTTGTTTACTCGACCCTGTTATACTCGCGGTTTAGATCACGTTAGGCGTCAAGTTCTCGCGCTGATACCGAGAAGACCAGACTTTGCAAAACCAAATGTTTGCTAATACCATTGTTCCACCCACCGAAAGTGGTATAAATAGTGCTGGCGAAACTCCAGAAAGGCATCAGTTGATCGCATTCACTTACCAAGCATCGGCATGAAGTTCATCGGTGCTTTGCTCCTTTTGGCCACCGTGGCATGTTTCCTGGTGAGCCAGTCCAGTGCGGCCAGTGCCACAACCACAACGACGGAAGCTACCACCACCACCACCACTACCACCACAGCAGCCTCGGCCTCGTCCTCGTCCTCGGACACCACCACCGCCACAGACTCGACCACAACCACAACCACGGCTGCTTCCGCCAAAAAGAAGGCCACTAGGCGTACGTGGAAGATAGTGCGGAGAAAGCCCGGCACAGAAGAAAAAATAACCCGTCACAGAAGGAACCGAAACCGGAAGCAAAAGAGCTAAGATCCTTGAGAACACAGACGACCTGATCAATTAACCTTCCCGACTCCTTAACTTCCTGATTCCCGATCCGAAAGTCTTATAATTGCTTTATAATTTTACCTTATTTACTTACTTTATGACATAAACAAAATATTACAAAAAAAATGCAAGTGCTTCTATTTATATACCGATATCATTTTGGCTTTGGTTTGGTTCGGGGTTCGAACTCAAAAGATTGATAAGGTTCCGGTTTAAGAACCTGTTCGCTTTGCTTTGGAAGCTGTGTCTCGATAAGACGACAGGATTAAAATAATGAAATTATTTGATTGAAACTTGTGAAAATAAACAAGAATATTTACATTCTTACCTAGTATTGGCATTGCATAAACAACATTTAATAGATTTTTTTTATTTCTTTTAGTAGAAGATCACTATCGGAGTGTCATAGACATCTCTTCAAACCAAATTTCTACCCAAAAGCAAATCTCGGTGTCACAGAAACCGTTTCAAACCCGATTTAAAAGACAACCGAATAGTAGGATTTGGATCAAAATGTCCTAGAATCAGGGCACATTTACTCCGAAACTACTGTGACACCTACAGTTTTTATGGATGGTATTCAGACCAACCGTTCCCGAATCCGTCGCCGGTTTTCGCGACACCCCTATATATTTTTATACAAACGTGTGTTCCCCAAATTATAAAATGTTTTTAAGAGGATATCATCCTATCCTATCCTATAAGACTTATTAAGAAATCTAGGAATAGTTAACCTAGGAAATATGTAAATGTTGTTAGTCTCTAATCTAAACTGAGTCATAGCTGAACGATCTTTTCTGTACCTCTGCCATGTGCAGCTCATCCATATGCAGATAGAACGACCGCTTGTCTGCCACCAAGTTCTCCAGAGTTTCTGGGAAGGACAAGTGGTGTAGGGTACTGGCGACCCTGGCCAGACTTCTCCCAGCCAACTCCACATTGCCCCCAATCCTCGGGATACACGTCAACTGGCCCAACGTGATGGATGGGGAGACGGTCATCTCCCGCGGATCCTCAGGCTCCCCAGGATCCTCTGGCACCTTCCGGATCGGAATACCGGATCTTTCCAGGGTGGTGGCACTGATCGCACTGTGATCCTGATGGACCGTGGAGTCCGGAACTCGGCGTTGCATCGCCACTGCCTCTACCTCGTACTCCGATCTTTCCTCCTGGAGCAGCACCAGAGACGGCACTTGGGATTTGAACCCCAGTTGCCGCAGGATGTCCCTCAGCTGAGCCCTCGGGAGATCGATGATCTCGTGGCCTTGCATTACGAAAAACAAACACTTTAAACTTAAAATTTGCATTTCAGAGGGACCAGATCTCACAATAGTCTTCTTCTTCCTCATTTTCAAACTTAAGTTTGCATATCAGAGTGACCAGACTTGCGCCAATTTTTATTTTTGGAGAATTGTTTTTTTTTCACCGAAAAAATAAGCTAGAGGCGAAGAGGTTTGAGGCTGCGCTAGAGCCAAGGATAATTATTTATTTATAAATTTATTTATTATTAATTAAATTATTAATAATAATGCAATGCTTTTGAATTTTTTTTAACCACAACAATTAGACTCTAAAAAATTTTAGGGTTCTTTCTTTCTTTAGGGTTCATATTTTAAACCAAAGGGGCATAAATTCGAAACATCAAGGAAAATGTATGTAAAATGGAACAGAATCTGAGTAGAAATATGTTCAAAAATACTATATATTATTGTATTCCTAACCTTTTCACACGTCCAAAAAACCCATTTTTTAAATTTACAACAAAAATGCATCAAAGTTTATCAATATAAATATACAATATAGAAATCGCTATGCTAACATTTACAAAAACGAAAAATTTATTTATCCAAAAAGTCGAAAAGTGTATCTGTAGTCGTTAAGTACATTTCATGTTTCACAGTTTTTACACTCAAGAATTAATTTATAATAAATCTACCTAATACATATATCTAGAAACAAAAAACCAGGCATAATAAATGAAACCCTACGACGCTTTTCGTTAGTTATAGTGAAAACAAGAGAGAATGCTATAGTCGGGTGCCCCGACTATCAGATACCCGTTACTCAGCTAAAGGAAGTGCGAGGGAGATGGATATATAAAACTTGGATCAGGCATAACTTTTGAACGCTTGGTCCGATTTGAAAAATTTCTTCTACATTTCGATAGGTATTGATAAACACTATAAAACTGCTTACTTACTTTTCCAAAATCTTTAAAGGTGTGCGCGCCAGACACACACACACATAAAATCGTTTAAGGCGATTGCGGGCGTCAGAGGGGGCGTGGGCCCAAGAATTTGTGTTGTTAATCCCAAATTTCTAGCTTTTATAGTTTCCGAGATCTCAGCGTTCATACGGACGGACAGACAGACAGACGGACAGACGGACATGGCTATATCGACTCGGCTTGTGATCCTGATCAAGAATATATATACTTTATAGGGTCGGAAACGCTTCCTTCTCCCTGTTACCTACTTTTGCACGAATACAATATACCCTTTTACTCTACGAGTAACGGGTATAATTATAGTTATAGTTATGGTAAAAATTAATTGACATGCAAAGCAATTGGTTTAAACGAAAAATACGTAAATCAGTTTCGGTATTACTAAGTTAACCGATATATTTTAATGAATATGCTTAAATATATGGGAAACTATTAAAATGCTACGAAGCAACGCAAATCAAAGCAAAACCAAAATACCAGCTAACTAAAAGCAAAAATCTTTCCAATTCTAAAAATCTTTAATCAAGCTAACTTAACTTAACTTAAAAGTGTAAACTGTTTATATAGTACATAATATATACATTCGTGTAAGAGGAGTATGGAAGGAAAGGTATATTTTTGTGAGTTTCAATAACATTTAATAGCTTTCACGAAATGGTCCAATATTTAGAAAAACAAACAAAACCCCATATAAATGATTTACGAAAGTCGGAAATCTCGGGGTGGCATAGAAATCTCTTCGGACGGACGGAAATCCTAAAAACATGTTAAGTATGGATAACAAATTAATTAACTTAATTAGAAGTTATTTAATTTTAAGGAAATATACTATTGTCTGGTTGCAGCCACCATATTTGTTTTTAAAGGCGTATACCACGTGTCGTTAGAAGCTACGTAAACCACCAGCGGAAAATATTTACGGATATTAAAACAATTGCTTTGGACTTAATTTTTCGCGAATTTTTGTTTACTCGACCCTGTTATACTCGCGGTTTAGATCACGTTAGGCGTCAAGTTCTCGCGCTGATACCGAGAAGACCAGACTTTGCAAAACCAAATGTTTGCTAATACCATTGTTCCACCCACCGAAAGTGGTATAAATAGTGCTGGCGAAACTCCAGAAAGGCATCAGTTGATCGCATTCACTTACCAAGCATCGGCATGAAGTTCATCGGTGCTTTGCTCCTTTTGGCCACCGTGGCATGTTTCCTGGTGAGCCAGTCCAGTGCGGCCAGTGCCACAACCACAACGACGGAAGCTACCACCACCACCACCACTACCACCACAGCAGCCTCGGCCTCGTCCTCGTCCTCGGACACCACCACCGCCACAGACTCGACCACAACCACAACCACGGCTGCTTCCGCCAAAAAGAAGGCCACTAGGCGTACGTGGAAGATAGTGCGGAGAAAGCCCGGCACAGAAGAAAAAATAACCCGTCACAGAAGGAACCGAAACCGGAAGCAAAAAAACTAAGATCCTTGAGAACACAGACGACCTGATCAATTAACCTTCCCGACTCCTAATCTTCCTGATTCCCGATCCGAAAGTCTTATAATTGCTTTATAATTTTACCTTATTTACTTACTTTATGACATAAACAAAATATTACAAAAAAAATGCAAGTGCTTCTATTTATATACCGATATCATTTTGGCTTTGGTTTGGTTCGGGGTTCGAACTCAAAAGATTGATAAGGTTCCGGTTTAAGGACCTGTTCGCTTTGCTTTGGAAGCTGTGTCTCGATAAGACGACAGGATTAAAATAATGAAATTATTTGATTGAAACTTGTGAAAATAAACAAGAATATTTACATTCTTGCCTAGTATAGGCATTGCATAAACAACATTTAATAGATTTTTTAATTTCTTTTAGTAGAAGATCACTATCGGGGTGTCATAGAAATCTGTTCAATCCAAATTTCTACCCAAAAGCAAATCTCGGTGTCACAGAAACCGTTTTAAACCCGATTTAAAAGACAACCGAATAGTAGGGTTTGGATCAAAATGTCCTAGAATCAGGGCACATTTACTCCGAAACTACTAGAAAACTCTACAGATTCTGTGACACCTACAGTTTTTATGGGATGGGTCTTCAGACCAACCGTTCCCGAATCCGTCCCCGGTTTTCGCGACACCCCTATATATTTTATACAAACGTGTGTTCCCCAAATTATAAAATGTTTGTAAGAGGATAACATCCTATCCTATTTTATAAGACTTATTAAGAAATCTAGGAATAGTTAACCTAGGAAAATATGTAAATGTTGTTAGTCTCTAATCTAAACTGAGTCATTGCTGAACGATCTTTTTTATCTCAGTGTACAACAGATACAATTTCATTCTGATCGTTCTGCGCATTTATCAGCCTCAGCCAGATCAATTAAAAGTCCTCTTTTGACACAATGTCCTTAAATAGAACATAGCGTTCTTAACATCCTTGACACTTATGTCATCGACATTCTTTTTAATGAGAATCTTTAAAGGATGTTTCGAACTTCGGGGTATTTAGGGAAATGATTTCTTATGTCAAACAAGTTAATTTTTGTTTGTAAAAAGTTAACAATACCATCTGAAGTTTCATATGTATTTTATTTTGGGCAGAGCATTTTTTTAAAGAGAACCACAAATTTGTTTTACAATTTTGTTCCGTTTGGCTTGCCTTAACAATTCAAATAACAACAACTATTAGTGCAGAACAAATAAACATGATAGACAACCATTTCTCAAAATAAACTCATTGTCTCCTTACAGTCACCATATTTGTTTAACAATCCCGTAAACAGCGTATTATTAGAAAAAAACGTAAACCGCCAGAAAAACCGGAATAATTTATGTATATTTAAACAATTGCTTTCAACTTAATTTTTCGCAAATTTTCGTTTACGACCCTTTTATACTCGCGGTTCAGATTACGCAGTAGGTTCTCACGCTGGTACCAAAACTAACAGACCTTATAGAACCAGAACAGAGGTTTTCTAGCACTAGCATTACTGCATCGCTCGAAAACTGTATATAAAGTGCTGGCAAATCCGTAGAGCAGCATTAGTCTATCGCCTTCACTTACCAAGCATCGGTATGAAGTTCACCTGTGTCCTGATCCTTTTGGCCACCGTGGCATGTTTCCTGGTTCGCCTTTCGAGGGCTGCCAGTGCCACAACCACAACGACGGAAGCTACCACCACCACCACCACTACCACAGCCTCGTCCTCGGACACCACCACCACCACGACAGATTCCTCGGACACAACGAGCACAACCACCTCATCCAGCTCTTCCAAAAAGAAGAAGAAGCACGTGATCCACTACAAGCGGAAGACCCACCGCCCTAAGAAGGTCAAGAAGATCCGTCACAAAAGGAAGAGGAGCAAGAGCTCCAACAGGAATTACAACAGGAAGAGCCGAAGCAAACGAAGCGGTTAAACTCCTTTAAAACCTGATCCAACCCCCCCCCCTTCAGTTTACCCAACTTCCCGATCCTAAAATCTTATATTTGCTTTATAATTTTACCTTATTTACTTTATGGCAAAAATAAAATAATACGACAAAAATTCGATTAATGTTATAATAATTTTTTTTCCTTTTTTACGGGACTTGAAAAAATATTTATACTTGTATAAACCGCTTCCTAAGCGCTTAGTATTATCAAAACCTTATGTCTCGTTCAAAAATTTTGTAATTCATTGCCGAACGATCCTTTTCATCTCAGCCCGGAATTGCGCAACAGATGCCATTTCATTCTGATCCTTCTGCTCATCCATTAGACGCAGCCATATTGATTGAAAGTCCACCTTCGAGACGATGTCCTTGAATATACGCTCTACCTCGTCCTTGCTACGCAATACAGTAAAATCACTTGGCCATAAGCCACATAGGGTAGATAAGTCGGGGTTCAGAACGTCCCTGACACGAGTGTCATCCGCATCCTTCTGAGAGTCTTTTGGGAATAGCTAATGTTTCGACCTTCGTCGGGTTTCTTTGCCAAATCGGCGCACAGCTGCCGATAGGCGGTATCCTGGTTGTAGACCACCTTTGGCATGGGTGAAATGGATCCGATCATGGGCAGCGGCTTCAGGATGGAGAGGAGATCGCACAAATCCACGTACTTCACTCGTTCCGAGCAGCATCCCTCGTCCACGAACAACTTGAAGTGGTTAGCGGCTATGCGGATTTTCTCGGCACTTGCCGGAATATTCAACCTACGCATCACCTGTACGACCTCGGTCAGCGGAAGTTGGCCCTTGGCCTCGTTATCCCTATTTGCCAGAGCAGTGATAACCTGGTTCATATTGAAGTCATCCCGCTCCTGGAGCAACTTGCGCAGCATGTTCAGGTGGCTAATTGCCCTGGCCAACTTCTCGGAGGCGGTGCAGGGTGCTGTGTTTTCCAGAAGAGATCTCACATCGGTTTCGCGTGGCATCGTCCGACCAAAGGTCATGTTTTCCGGGATCTGGTAGGGATACCATCTGCAGCGGGGGAAGATAATTTCGAAATATATTTAGAAAAATTGTTGATATTTTTAGAAACCTCTGAAAAACATTCTTCATACTCACGTGTACTTTTTGCCCAAAGGACCTCTTGTGCGATCGTCTAAATCCTTTTGAGGCTTCTTAACAATTATCAAATGCTCCTCGCCCTCCTGCAAGCAGCGTTTTACCCTTATACCAGTGTGATCGACTGGTAGTGGTATGCCGAATATGTTGAACCGGCTAAAGGGCTTCGAATATCTAATCAAAAAATTGCAGGATAATTATGTACATTCTTTAAGGGAGCTCTTCAACCCACCGTCGATTGATCTGTTCCGCGGGAAAGTAGTGATTGTGACTGACGATGTGCTTATCGTGGAATTCGGCATACTCTCGATTGACCTGCTCGGCCGATTTCGGCGGCAGGACAATGCAGTAGAGCGAATCTTCGGGCTGAAGATCGTAGGTTTGACCGAAGGTACGGCTCAAATTGGTCACAGAGTCGGGTTTGGAGTGGGTTTCCTTGGCCTGGCCCAAGGCAGGCTTCTTCGAGAACATACTCTCGCGGAACTTGTTCTGAAACTCGGCAAAGAGTCCCTTGTCGCGACTGCTTAGAATGTCCTCGATCTGGTTGGTGGGAATCTTGGGCGTTCGCTTGAAAGGAGTGGGCCTGAACCGCCCACAAAGTGCCCTTATACGGTTCTCCGCCTCTTCCTCCGGGTGCGCGACCAATAGCAAATCCTTGGTGCCGTGAGCTTCCAAGGACGATGCCAATCCAGCAGCCCTCATTTCGGGGTTTCTGTCCTTGTAACGTCCTAAGTTTGCCATTTGTACTGTTTCGATATGGTAAAGTGGATGTAATATATATGTATGTTATCTGGAGGTTTTGAAATTTCGGAATAGATAAGCTTTGGTTGCTTTTGCGACTGAGATGTTCACACACATGTTTCGCTGATTCCTTTTATAATATCTTTATTCGGCTCAACTTTCGTTGTTTTTTTTTAAATATTTTCACAATTCTATGATAATATATTGTAAAGAAAATGTAATATTTTAAGTAGTGGAAATTTTGAGCATCTCCGCACGAAACTGTGCGACTGAGGCCATTTCTTTCTGATCCTGATTCTTGTTCTCCTTCATTAGACACTGCCAAATGCCTTCGAATGCGTGCTTGGTGATGATTTTCTCGAATATCCTTTCCATTTCTTCCTTGTTCCGTTGGCAGGTCATGTCGCTGGGCCTCAGGCCAATCCTGGTGGCCAGTTCCGGTTCCACGATATCCTTAACACGCGTATTAACATCGTCTCTTTGGTGGGGAGTCCAGTTGGGTTGGTTAGCAACTATTCCCTCCGGAGCCCTCTTCAAACGATCGTTACATAGACTGCCATAGGTCGTTTCCTTGTTGTACATATTTTCCGGCACGGTGGCAATGCATCCGACATTCGGCAGCGGTTGCTGAATGGAGAGCAGTCGGCAAAAGTGATCGTAGTTCACCCGTTCGGTGGCGCAGCCCTCGTCGAGGATCTGCCGGAAGTGCGATAGCATGGTGCGGACCTTGGCCGCATCCACCCGGATATGCAGCTTGTGCATGGTCTCGAGGATCTGGGAGAGCGGCATATGGCCCGTGTGTTCCTTGTCGCTCCTTTCTAGTAATGCAATGAGGTCCATCATGTAAAAGTCATTTCGCTTGTGGAGACTCTCGCGCAGTCGGTTCAAATAGGACAGAGCATTCACCAGAGTGTCGTCCTGCTCACAAGGCCGAATGTCCTCCATCAGCATTTTGATGCTACACTTATCCGTCCGACGGCGATAACCAAAGTTCAGATCAGGCACTTTGTCCAGGTATCTAAAAATAAAACATTAAACTTGGATAGATATTCAGTTTATCTTCACTTTTATTTGCATTTCTATATACTTTTTTCCAAATATTTATTGTCTTTTATGATATGTTTTAACTATTAATAAAGTATTTACGCAATTGCAACTTAGTTATGCTTAGGCCTGGATTGCCAACACTTGAACAAACAATTACCAAGTAACTAAGGTTGCAAATAATTAACTTTCTGACGTGAGCACAAGCACATATTTGCAAACTAAAGCTAGAATGGAATATTTTGCACTCACTTTTTGTATTTCTTTCCCAGCGGACCTTTTGTCCGTTTGACGTAGTCCATCCATGGCTTGGAGACCACAGTTAAGTGCTCGTCCCCCTGCACCAAACACTTCTTCATCGTCGAACCGCTGTGCTCGGCGCCCTGCAAAAGTCCAAAGGTTCCGGAGCGATCGAATGGTTTTGAATATCTAAAAAATAATACTTATGATTTAATTTTGTACTTATTTCAAGTGCTCTAACCTCCTATTGACCTGCTCCGAGGGAAAGTAATGATTGTTACTGACAATGTGGCCTCGATGAAACTCGCCGTATTCCCGACTAACCTGATCGGCCGACTTCTCCGGCATTATGGTGCTATATAAGGTGTCCGCCGGGGGGTTAGCATGTCCGAAGGTTCGGCTCCAATTGGTTACGTCCTCCGGTTTCGAATGAGTGGGCATTATGTGAGCTATTTTACCAGACTTACAGTACATGTCCTCGAGGAACTTCTCCTTAAAGGTGGCGAAGCGCGACTTTTGACCTTCACTGCTGAGGATGTCGCCAATGTTGCTGTCTGGAATGAATGGCTGAAGCTTTCCGATCGCCTGAGGCCGGTTCCTCCGGCACTGGGCTTCGATGCGACTGCGTATCTCCTCCGCCGGATGCGCAATGATCAGGCAATCCTTGGGCGTCAGCCTTTCGGGACCGAAGGAGGGCAGCCCAGCGGCCCGTTTGGTGCCATTCCTCTCGATGTAGTGTCCTCTGTTCGCCATTGCCAACGGTCTTACTTTGTTTCCTATCCCTTTTGTATGTTTTGTATGAAGTGTTCTCTGGGTGTCTTTAATTTTCGAATTGAACTTGATTTATCTGACATTTTGCATATGATTTATTTGATTTGGAAAATATTTTTAAATATTATAAATATAATGTACATTTACGCCGTACTGTAAGGAAATAATAAAACAAATGGTCTTCATTTTGTTAAATATTTATTTGCAAGTTAAAAAAACGTCCTGATTCTCAGTTTGGATGGCGGGTAATAATCACTTCAGTCTTTTTGACAATTGGAGCAGGTGCCGAAGTGGCCAACTGGATGACCAAGGCGATGAGGGCGAACAGGTAAAGGAACTTCATCTTGTGTGATCTTTGAATGTTACTGATGAAACCGGCAAAAGGAAGCGAGACCCTGTTAAAGTGGTTGTATACAATGTTGTGCCTAACCAGACTGAAATCCAAATCTTTTATAGTTGAATTCCCCTTCAGCTTTGTTCCTTATTTGGTGATAATATTATTATTTGCCAAATAATCATTTTAAAACTGATTTCCATATTGTACAGATACAAGGCATACTAAACTGGAATTAATATTACAATGGCAAATAATTACAAGCCAGCGACTCTTTGGTTCACTGACATGATAAAACAGCTGTGAAAATACATTTTTCTAAGTTGGTTAAATTTTTGTTGTTGTTTGTTTTTTAAAATTGTTTGTGTTATGGGACTAAAAGCTGGAAATGAAATTATTTCTTAGTTTTCGACTACATAAGTAACACTTAAGCTCATTTCCAAAATAAATATGTCACCTATAAATGTTAAAGAATAAAATTTGTATCCATATTTTGAAACATACTTTGTATCATAATTTTCTGGCCACAAAATACCTTTAAATTTAACATACAAACGAGAAATCAGCCCTTAAAGGATAGTGTCACAGAAATGGCTTTTCAATTTTAAATTCAAAGTTTAAAGCACGCTTTTATTTTAAAATGCGGATAAGAAACGGCTCTAATTCGGTGGTGTCACTGAAATATTGATATCAATATTGACCTGAAACGGGCTGAATAAAAACATCTTAGAGGATGTTTTTGTTCAAAAAAACTTAGGAATTTCATTTGTTGAAGGACGTTACCAACTTTTTTATAATTTGGAAAAAAAAACTTTTATAGACCTTGCATATTTGATTAACTACGTGTTACTGAACTATAATTTAGGAACCAAAAGAAATACAATCCTAATAAATATAATATAAAGAATACAAATAAAATAAAATATTTTCGTGGGATTGGTCTTTATTTTTAATTTACAAAATCTTGAGGGTTTTCAGTTCTTCCTGTGGGTCACAATCACGACGGTCTTGTGGCACCTCTTCGGGTGCTTGCACTTCTTCTTGGGGATGTGGGTGTGGCACCAGTTGTTGCCCTTCCAACAACGCTTCTTGTGGGTGGAAGAGGCGGTTGTTGTGGTTGTTGTTGCATCAGTGGTTGTCGTTGTTGTAGTCGTAGCAACTGTTGTAGTTGTTGTGGCAGTTGCAGAATAGGCCAATTGGATGGCCAAGGCGATAAGAGCAAGCACAAAGAGGAACTTCATCTTAAATGATCCTGGGCTTTTGTCAACTGTTAATAAAACCGAATGGAAAACGAGACAAATCCGTATCGGAACAATACTGTCGAATGTTATGCCTTACCAAAGCGAAACCATACTCTTATATAGGTGTATTTCATATCAGATATTTTCCTCGTTATGGGTTAATGTTTACATTTGCCAAATAACAATTGTCTTAATGTGTACTTTAGTTCTTTGCATTATAATAAGCTAATCGAATTCCTATCAATAATATGCTTTTTTAAATATTTACAATCTTACTTAATGGCATGTAAAAACAGCTGTTCAACAAATTGCCCAATTTTCAAAAAAAATATATTAGCGTTAATGCGACTGTAAGCTTAAAATAAAACAAATATCCGTAATATAATTTTTATTATATTTTGTATATGCCATTGGTTAATAGCATAATGGTTAAAAAACAGGGAATTCTTTTTTTTTGTGATGTCTAAGTTAAGTTAATTGTTCGATTTGACAAAATAACTAACTACTTCCTAATGATCCTGACCAGGAATACGTTTCCTAACATACATTGTAACGAATATAAAATTCACATTGACTTTACGTGTAAAGTGTAAAAAAATTACGTATGCGCAGTGTTGGTTTTGTAGTAGCAGATAATTTTATCTGATGGCAGTTTCGTATTGAAAAAGTAGTTATTAAAGTAACATGATTTTGTGGGATCTACATTTTTTTTAGCTCACCAAATATAACATAATATAACAATATATAACATAACCATATAATGTCCTTAATAGTGCTAAAATTCCAAAGAAAAAATCCACCATCAACCAAAAAGCTTTGTGTTTCGGAGCATTCGGATTACACAATAAGGTTTATAATAGTAATCTCTATGCTCAGTGAATCTTTTTAGGATTACGAGTGAGGGAAGTAAGAGGTTTGAAAGCTTTACTAAGTTTAGGGAAAACAATGAATCATTTTGCATACAAATTTATTTTATTTTGAATAATTAAAAACCAATAATTTGATTATTTTAGGTTTTTTCCAGGGATTTCATTATTTCTTCGCATCTTCACCCTCGCTTGTGGGTCACGATCACAACGGTCTTGTGGCACCTCTTCGGGTGCTTGCACTTCTTCTTGGGGATGTGGGTGTGGCACCAGTTGTTGCCCTTCCAACAGCGCTTCTTGTGGGTGGAAGAGGCGGTTGTTGTGGTGGTTGTCGCAGCAGTGGTTGTCGTTGTTGTCGTAGCAGCAGTTGTAGTTGTTGTGGCAGTTGCAGAATAGGCCAACTGAATGGCCAAGGCGATGAGGACAACCACGAAAAGGAATTTCATCTTTAATGATCCTTGGTTTTTTGCTAATAAATCCGAATGGAAACAAGTGAAATCCGTATCGAAACAGTGGGGTGTTATGATTAACCAAAGCGAAAACCTACTCTTATATAGCGGTATAAGCTCTTTTCCGTTTTACGCGCTTTATTTACAGTGTACATTGTACACATTTGCCAAATAAATTAGTTTAAGTGTAGATTATTTCCTGACAGAAGTTCTCAGCATCCAATTCCTACCAATATTATGGTATTACATGGGAAAAACAGCTGTACAAAAAAAAACTACTTTACCACAATAATAATTCTATATTGTTCTACATTGTTATAGTATTGTATTTCTTTATTATTATTATGACAGTGTAATTACCAATACTTTATGTAGACATTAGTTCATTCTATTTGGTGGTGCATCTCTGTACGAAACTGAAAGACTGATGCCATTTCATTTTGATCCTTAAACTGAACCATAAGTCTCTGCCAAATACCCTCGAACTTATCCATTGGGACGAGTCTTCGAAAGATTCGATCGATTTCCACTTTGGGCCGCAATCGGAAGAAATCACTGGGTTTAAGGCCACGTAATATTGAGAGATCCGGGGTTACGAGATCCTTTACACACGTTTTATCCTCTTCGAATTTCCGATTAATGATTATTCGGTCCTCGTTGCACTTCTTGTGACGATCATCGCAGAGCAATCGATATGTGGTGTCCATGCAACTGATATCGGAAACATTGGACATGCTTCCTGTTTTTGGCATTGGCTCATGGATGGAAAGAAGCCGAAAGAAATCCACGTAATTCACGCGCTCCATGGCACAACCCTCGTCGATTATCATCTGAAAGTGAGACAAGGCAATACGGATTTTTTGAAAATCCAGGTGGATGTGGAACTTTGCTAGGATTTCCCTGATCCGTGCCAGCGACAAGTGTCCCGATTTATTGCTATCGCTGCTTTCCAGTAAGGATCTCAGACTATGCATATGAAAGTCAAGTGGCTTTCTCAAATTGTGTCGCTTCTTGTTCAAATAAGCGATGGCGTCCAATAGCCGGTTATTTTTATCGCGGGGTTCGATATTATTAAGTAGCATCTTCACATCGCCATTGCTATGTGGCGGAGTCCCGAAAGTTATGTCGGGAACGGCATAAGAATACCTACAGGAGTATATGATTTATCAGAACTTTTATTAGTATTGCTGATATCTTACTTTTTGAATTTCGTTCCCAAGGGAGCTTCGGTGCGATTCATAAAGTCTACTTGCGCCTTCCCAATAACCTTCAGGTGATTCTCACCTTCCTCAAGACATCGCTTCACTTTCAATCCAAAGTCGCCCAGACTTTGGAGATCTCCACAAGGGCAGTTTCGATCAAATGGTTGGGTATATCTGAAGAAAAAGTCTATTTGATAATAAATATATTTGAAATATAATAAATGTACTTACTTGCGATTGACCTGTTCCGAGGGAAAGTAGTGATTGTGGCTGATGATGTACTTGTCGTGAAACGCTTCGTACTCCTTGTTTACTTGTTCCGCCGACTTGTTTGGCATTACGATAGCATAAAGGGGTTCCGAGGGAGCTGCACTCGATGGACTTCCGAAGGTTTGACTGTGGTTGCTCACGCTGTCCGGCTTGGAGAAAGTCTTCCTGACTTGGCCCAAGTGGGGTTTCTTAAAGTACATCTCCTCATAGAACTTCTCCTTGAAGGACATAAAGCGGGACTTTTTCAGTTCGCTGGTCAATAAATCCCGGAGGCTGTTGCTTGGAATTACGGATCCCGCTGGAATGCTATAGGAGTTCTGCTTGATCTGTCCGCATTTCGTTTTCACTAGACTCTCTGCTAATTCCTCTGGATTGCTGATACTTAAACAATGCTTTACATCTTCCTGGCCATCTAATCCAATAGTGGTTAATCCTGCAGCTGGAATATTTGTGTTTCTGTCTACAAAAAGTCCCCTATTAGCCATGTTCTAATGGTGTATGTGTTTGGAGTGGAGTTTAGTGTTTCCTAAGTGTAAAGAAACCTTAAAATTACAAACACAATTTGTAGGCAAAAGCATTGACTGATAAAACTTGCACATTGTTCGACCTTCAAATGGAAAACTAGCGTTTAAAAATTATTTAAAATAATTCCACATTAAATTCAAATTAGCATTTACTTTTAAATAAATAAATAATAGTTTTAATTCGTCTTGCAAATGAGTATGTTTACATGTCAAATAATTTATGGCTTAGCACTAGTTCAACTTTAGCTAGATCTCCTAGTCTATTGTACATGGTACGAGTACATCATTGCACGTCTCTCTGGCCGCGGAGATGGCTGTTCGGTTTTCAGTGCAGAGGGTGATTTTTGTGAAGGGCAAAGTCCCAGGTGTCCTTCCATCGCAGGCTGCGCACCTCATTCAGGCTCATCTTTCGCGCTCCATAACTGAATGGTATAAATTTGGCGAAAATGCTGAGCACGCCCACCAGCCAGAGGATGAGCATGAGGCGATACAGACGCACCAGGTGGACGCCACGTCCGGTGCAGAAGCGCCTTAGCAGATAGTCCAGGTGCTCCACAACAAAGCACAGGAGGAGTAGTTTAAAGACAAAGGCTGGCAAGTAATTGTGCAGGAAGAGTGTGCGATCCACGAAGAAGTACGGCAGGTAGTGCGTAAGATAGCCAACGAAAAAAGTATCGCCAGCGATCAGGAATCGATGCCACTCCCGCTCAGAGATATCGAAGCACAGACGTTGCCGTCGAATGGCGTAGAAGGCGAGTAATCCGGCGTATACAAGTATTCCTGCGGTGGCCGTGTACCAGATGAGTACGTTTCCCAGCAGATAAATCTGTGCATTCGACTCCGCATCCAACCAGTAGGCGATGCCCTTGTCCATCAGCGGCCATTCATGCGGCATCGAGCTGTACATGTGACTGGGCACCGATTTCGTTTGGAAGAGCATCTTGGACTGGAGCTCCAGTAACTTGGCCCAAAAGGAAATACGCGTTCGCTTCGTGGGTATCATCTCGGCAGTCAGCATCTGGCGCTCCCGTTCACGATGGTCCTCAGCTATAGGGGTTTAAAGGAAAATCATAAGTATGCGAATTATCCAAATCAGTATCAAACCACCTACTCTGGGTATAGCGGTGCTCCTCGACATTCCAGATGGTGTCCTCGTGTCCTCCCTTCTCGCGATCCGCCACCACCTCGTGCTGATTAAAGCCCCAGTCAGGAAGTTGACGGCCACTGAACTTCAGGGCGGCTCCCGTGGACACGTGAACGAGCCGGATCTCCGACTTGATGGCATGCCAACTGTCGCCCTCGGAAGCGCGATTGAGTATCTCCACTCGCCACAAAAGCTCACCGGCCATTTTGATCTCGTAGTCTATGTAGCAGCTGACCTCCTGACATTGCGGCGTCATCGCGGCAGCCACGTCGTGCGAATTTAGAGCTCTGCTGGTGATTCCATGGACCAACTGGATAACGTCGCCGTGCTGAATAACATCCGGCTGATCTCCCACCACCAGGTTTTCCTTTGTCGGTCGCTTGACCAGCCACCAGTTGTTCACATCCTTGAAGGAGTAGCAAGTGACCTGCTGCTGGTGGGAGGAACCCCTTTTGTCCGGGTAGCGCACCGGATAAACGGCTGCATGCGAGTGCAGCCAGCAGGTGCGTCCGTGGGTGTGGCGCAACGTAATCTGGGATCCATGTACCACCTTCAGGGGCTGGCCCCGTGTAATCGATGCCAGTCCGCCTTCCAGAGAAGCCTGAAACGCACTCGTCATGATGCTGTCATGTGGTCCAGCTCGGTGCAGTGTCTTGAAGTGGACAAAGAAGACTCCCACGTAGACGGCCAAGGGAATTCCAACGAAGATGAGCAGGCGACTTAAGGCGTGCATCCACAGCTGGCGATCTGAAAAGAAGACAAATTCGCAATGTTAACAGGTCGAATAAGGAATGTTTATTATGTTATAAAATCCACATCCTACCAGTCAGTTTGGCGTCATAGAGTAGCTGCCAGAGATGTCGACATAACAAATAGAAGGCCAGTCCCAGGGCCAGGAATCCAATGTACTTGACCGTTCCAGCAGCGCCCAAAAGGACGGCGGACGCAGCTCCGCTCATCAGCCATTGGAGGCTGCCCAGGTGACAGCGCTGGAAGCGCAGCAGACAGGCGATGCCCAGCGTGGTGGCCAGCAGCAGCATCGATTCCATGAGCACGAATCGGGATTGCGTCAGCAAGGAGTTGTCCAGAACGACGAGCAGACCGCCCAGAGCCGAGGACCAGCGACTCAGCTTCGCCTCTAGCAGCAGCTTATAAACGGCGGGGGCCAGAAGACTTCCGCACATGGCCGGAATAAAGCGGAACCAGAAGATGGGCATTTCCGGCGCATAGGGCTCTCCAATCCGTGAAAATGTGTAGTTACCATCGTAGCCGGCCAGGCTGACCAATCCGGCGATTAGCTGTTTGCCCAGCGGAGGATGTTGGTCGAAGAAGAAGATGTTGCGCATGTACATTGAGATGTACTTGCCGTAATGGAGTTCATCGAACCTGTGTGTTAAAAAGTTTTTTTTTCATTGTTCATAAGAAATAAAGTTTCCTGGGGTTCTTGATATGGTAATACAAATAATATTGTTAGCTTATTGGTTAAGTTTTATATATCCCGTTGGATTTTTAGGATGAGTTTCGTGCTCAGAGATTTTTTATAATATTTCATTTTATTGGAGAATGCATAATAACTTGCATTGGTCTCAAATGATCAAGCCGAACAAGAAAAATTTCATACAAATATAAGTCCATCCTAATAAACACTAGGGTAGTCCAAAAATTTAATCTTATTCTCACCTTTCACATGGAAGATTATTGTGTTAAAAAAAAGTAATCATAAAATACATTTTATTTAAACGTTTTTTTAAAGTTTTTTGAAAATTACTTATACGACATGTATGACAGTTAGTATTTAGTCGAAAAAAATCGTTGTACCATTTCTAACCATTTCAAGTCTAGAATTTCGGTGAAATACTTGTCTTAGAACTGGGTGAATAATCAAATGTACATATGTAGCCTAGATAAAAATAACTTTTTGACTAAAGGCAACAGTGCGTATAAGTGATAAACTTTAAAGCCACTTTGCAGACCCTAAATATTGGTAGTTTTTCCCTCAGTGGTGACCCCGTTTTCCACTTCCCGGCTTGTTATTGTTTTTCTACTCACACAATATGCGGCGGCGTTGCCAACTTATAGAAACGCGTGCCGAAGGCCAAGAGAAAGAGCGTCCAGCTGAAGAGATCGATGCTCAGGCTAACGGTAAATGGCGGCGTATTCGTACTAGCGGTTTCTCTCTCCTCCGCTGCGACAGCGGCTGCTGCTGCGCTGCTCTTGTGCTTCTGCTGTTGTTTATGGCAGGAGAGCGAGCGAGAGCGAGACGGCGTGGGCGAACGTGAGGAGGAGCGCGAACGATCGGTGGTGGGCGAGGGGGAGGCTTGTTTTGGCGTCGCTGCTGGCGTCGGCGTGGGCGTCGGCGTTGGCGTCGTGTGCCGGCTAACGCTGCCGCGCAGCGGCGCATTCAAATGGCAATTGACGTCGACGCAGCAATTGAGCATTGTTAGAGCACGAGCACCGTTACAGCACAGTGGTGAAGGTGAGTTGCTGGCCGCCGCCGTCGGTGTTGTTGCTTTCGAGTTTGTTGAACGGCTGCGAAAGTGAAGTCTTTCGTTTGACGACTCGCCGCTCAAATCGCTGGCCGCCCATTGTTGTTGTTGTTGTTGCTGTTGCTGCTGCTGCTGTTGTTGCTTGTTCACTTTGGCCGTCTTGCGGCGCTGTGTAATTGTATTGGTGTAGGTGGCAGACATAGCGGTTTCCTCGTTTTTGTTTGTGTTTTTATTTCAGCGTGCGATTTGCTCATCGCTTTCAGCGGGCATTTCTTCCTCGCATTGTTTTTTTTCAAGCCCACTTTCACTGATCAATTAGCATTCGTCAAACATGAGATAATACAGCTATAATCGAGGAGCGATCACTTTGATTTTTTTTGTTTTGCCACGTTTCCCTGCTAACAAAAAAACCTGTTTTGCACTTTCTACACTCCACTTGTCTCGCTGTCTCTTCCTCCGGCCGCCTTCTTAAGTGATTTGCATTTACATACAAACGATGGCCAGCTGTTTGAAGAAAGTTTCGTTACCGAAATATTCCCACCAACACACACTCACGGAAGTGAAATAACCGTTCGCCCGATCGAATGTATTCCTTGGCCAAAGCCAAAACCAAAACCGCAACCTGCACGGCAAAGATCTCGCGACGCAATGACTGAATCTGAATGGACGACTGGAAACGGATCCGCGATGGCTCTCTTTCTTCTGCGCAGCCGCAGCCGCTGCCCTCGACGCACAGTGGGTCTGTGACGCCAAACACGCTGCAAAAATGATAGGTGTTTATTTCGGATTATACAAATGTACTTATAAATCTATAAAAAAATTTTAAATTGAAATTCTTTATCAAAAATTTTAATATGTCTTAAACAATTTAATATGCTTATCAGTTCCTAAGAAAAACAGTTTCATACTTTTTTAAATGTAAACAAAAAATGGAAAAATATAAATGTTTAATTGAAAACATATAACATAGTACTTTGGTACTTATCCTACATTTGTAAAAATTACAAGAAATTTTAAAAATCAAGACTAGATTTTTTCAAAGAGTATTTAAAATACGAGACACTGTGCGACAGCGCTGTCTGCGCATGGAATGCGGTTCGGCTGCTGGGGCCCTGTCTCTTTCTCCTTCCTCTGCTTCATTCTTAACCCATTTCCCGTTTTGTCAGCAATGCTCAGTGATGCCTTCATTGAGAAAAAAAGCTGGTTTAATATGTAATAATAATAAAAATATATATTTCAATGATACTGAAATATATGTAATAATGATCGCAGAAGTGGTGGAAAATTGCATGTTACCCTTTAAATATTTACTCAGAGACAGAGATCCACGAAATGAAACTCCGAAAATTAAAGCGCCTCAAAAGACTTAATTTTTAAAAAATTGTAATAAAAGATTTATAATAAAACCAACCAAAACTATATTCGCCTTAAAAATGTCAACATTTTACGGGCCAGTCGTTACGCTAATATGTACATTGATTTTTTCAAACCACTGTAACTTCTGTATGTATATTTTTTTAACCGATTTAAATCTAAACCTGCAACACTGGATGCGCATGCAAAAAGATCTCTCCCGTTCTCTACTCCTTCTTTCTCTCTCTACCTTGAATGTCGCCAAAAACAAGAAACAACAACAAGAGCACAATTAAACACCATTTATTGGCGATGTAAAAAGATGTTGTTTGGTATTTAGCAGCTAAGTAGCTGGGTTTGTACATACGATTGTGTGGGGACCGTTCATACATACATATATAGCACGCGTCACAGGTGGAGAGGTGGGAACCTGTTCTCTTGGTTTATGACCTATTCTATAGACGGTGGACCAAAGCAGTGAGTTCTCCCATGACCCATTGGCCTTATTCTCTGGATCATTTCAATGGGTCTCAAAGTTGTCGAATTTTGAACTGTATTGCATTGCAGCGCACTTATGACATCAGTTGCCGTATTGTTGCCTAAATTCTTTGGGTTAGGTAAACGGTTTCAAACTGGTTCTACATATAGTAATAGCCCGATTCAACAAATTTTGGGGTCTTTTTTCTTCTCACATTGTATACAAACATTTTGTGTGTGTTTTACCTTTTTTACTTTTCCTTTTTTTATCAAAACACCTAGTTTTCCACTTAAACAGTACCTAATAATTTATTTTATTTACAAACAAACTTAAAGTATATTTAAAAAAAAAAAATTTGGGACACATTTAGTTCTGATCCTAATCCCTTGTCAGATTTTTGTGTGTATATTGTGTTTATTTATACCGTGCTGTATTTGTCAAGCTGTGTTCCCAGTGATATAATATAATCAGAAAGTGCGTGTATAAATATAACCAGCTGGAACTCAAAAGCAGCGTCAACATGAATCCAGCTAAATTGAAGTTCTCAAAATATCTTTCAAGTTTGCACAAGTGAAATGTGGTAGGCATAGTATTTTGCTAATATTTATTTGAGTAGCCTGGATTTCCAGATAGGCTCGAAGATGTGGATCAGATGGTATTGTGCGTAAGGTTCTCACGCCTATGCGGATAGGTATAAATAGTGTGGGGTTCCACCCGGAATACTATCAGTTGATCATATCCCAATACCAGATATCATCATGAAGTACGCCTGCTCCCTGCTCCTTTTGGCCATCGTGGGCTGCTTCCTGGTGAGCCTGTCCAGTGCGGCCAGTGCCACAACCACAACGACGGAGGCGACCACCACCACCACTACCACCACCGCAGCCTCGTCCTCGGACACCACCACTACCGAGTCCTCGGACACCACAACCACGACCACCGCCTCCTCGTCCTCATCCTCTGGCAAGAAGAAGCACGTGACCCACTACAAGCGCAAGGTCCACCGCCCCAAGAAGGTCAAGAAGACCCGCCGTAACAAGAGGCGCAGCGGTTAAACATTCCTAAGTTCCCACCAACCTGATTCCATTTGTTTTGAACACTGACTCTTCTGACTCCTCTCATAAATAACATACCTATTATCCTTACTGCTCAAATATACCCATTTGCATAGCCATCTAGTTATGAATAAAATTTTTATTTACCAAATTTAAGATTCAGGTTGATCGGTAGAGGCAGTTCGATTAAGCTTACTGAGGGATTTGATATACTTATTATTATGGTCATTAGCATTATGTTAAATTAATAACAAACAATTAGCATCATACTTTTTTTGAGCGGAAATATTTTGTTTTGCAAAAAAAGTCAATAGAATAGGCAAGACATTTTAAAACTTGGCAGTTTTTCCTATCTTTCTCACACATTTCTAAAATTTTTACAATTATTTGACATGTTATTCTGAAATTAAAGATAAAAAAACATACCATGTATAAGTTATTGTAATTAAAAAAGGTATTTTATAAATAACTGACAGCGTCAAAGCACCTGCAATATTTGAACAACTGCTCTGTGGTGGTAATAGTTCTTTGCAAAATATTGTGTGCTTGGCCTGGTTTATATAAATGGCTCGCAGACTCGGTTCAAATGGTAAAAACATAGTCCATGAGGTATAAATAGTGCAACCCTCGGAGCAAAACAGCATCAGTTGATCAAATCCCATCCCCGGACATCAACATGAAGTACGCCTGTTCACTGCTCCTTTTGGCCATTGTGGGCTGTTTCCTGGTGAGCCTGTCCAGTGCGGCCAGTTCCACGACCACGACGGAGGCGACCACCACCACTACCACCACCACAGCCTCGTCCTCGGACACCACCACCACTACCGAGTCCTCGGACACCACCACTACTACCACAGCCTCTTCCGCCTCCTCCTCGTTGACCGCCAAAAAGAAGCACGTTATCCGCTACAAGCGAAAGACCCACCGACCCAAGAAGGTCAAGAAAATCCGAAGCAAAAGGAGTAGGAAGAACCGCAGCGGTAAACGTCTTTAAAACTCAACTGATCCTGCCACAGCTGCTTTGAATCTCTATCCGACTCTCACGATCCTACTGCTTATTATTGTTATTATATTATAATTTTAGTTAATATATATTTATTATTGCAAAAATCAAATCGTTTTCTGTTTCTATGTTATTAAAATACCCATTTTGATAAAAGTTAAATGAAATTGATTCTAAGAACAATGTAAAATACATATTTGATAGAAGGCGATGGTGGGTATGTCTGATCAACTTTTAAGCTCAGGTCCTAAAACACAAACATTTCTTTAGCTATGCCTGAAAAGCACAAGAAATGTCTGTCCAAATGTTTACCGCCCCAATGAACATATCTTTAATGGGGCTAGGAAGTTCGGGTTCCACTGCATAAAAGTTTTTCGCATTCCCTTTAGCTGAGTATCGGGTAACAGATAGTCGAATCCCTCTTTTATTCCGTTTTCTTTTGTTTTCTTTGGAACTGGTATTTTTGAGTCTTATTTTATACCCGTTACTTGTAGAGTAAAAGGGTATGTTGTATTCGTGCAAAAGTATGTAACAGGGAGAAGGAAGCGTTTCCGACCCTATAAAGTATATATATTCTTGATCAGGGTCACTAGCCGAGTCGATCTAGCCATGTCCGTCTGTCTGTCTGTATGAACGCTGACATCTCGGAAACTACAAAAGCTAGAAAGTTGGGATTAACCACACATATTCTTTGGCTTCCTACGGAGCGCAAGTTTATTTCAGCCGAGCGCCACGCCCTCTTGAACGCCCACAATCGCCCACAAACTATTTTAAAATGTGTCTGGTGCCCACATTTTTAAAGATTTCAGGGAGTATAAATGCAATTTTGTTGCGTTTCGACCATTCGTCAAAAAGTTATGCCCGATCAAAGTTATATATATCCATCTCCCCCGCACTCCCATTAGCTGAGTAACGGGTATCTGATAGTCGGGGCACCCGACTATAGCGTTCTCTCTTGTTTTTTGTGATATCAACCCAAAATGTAGTAATAAGTTGTTCAAGACACTTTTTTAATAAAATATATTTATTACAGAGAAGCAGGTAGTGCTCGAAGTACTAACAAGGGAAATAACTATAACTAATAAAGCATAACAAGAGAGGAGTTCAGGGGGAAAGTGTTGATAACAAATGGAATCGGATTTGTTGCAATTTAGGACTGTTTAACCGCTGCGCCTCTTGTTACGGCGGGTCTTCTTGACCTTCTTGGGGCGGTGGACCTTGCGCTTGTAGTGGGTCACGTGCTTCTTCTTGCCAGAGGATGAGGACGAGGAGGCGGTGGTCGTGGTTGTGGTGTCCGAGGACTCGGTAGTGGTGGTGTCCGAGGACGAGGCTGCGGTGGTGGTAGTGGTGATGGTCGCCTCCGTCGTTGTGGTTGTGGCACTGGCCGCACTGGACAGGCTCACCAGGAAGCAGCCCACGATGGCCAAAAGGAGCAGGGAGCAGGCGTACTTCATGATGATATCTGGTATTGGGATATGATCAACTGATAGTATTCCGGGTGGAACCGCACACTATTTATACCTAATTGGTGAGCATAGGCGTGAGAACCTTACGCACAATACCATCTGATCCAAATTTTCGAGCCTATCTAACAAGGCTAAGCAAATAGTAATTTGCAAAGAACTGCGCCTACCGCAAAGCAGTTGTTTAAATATTAAAAAATTTTATGACGAGTGTATTTTACAATGCTTAAGATACTGAAAAATAAAATAGGCTTATTATGTTGACCTAAAATAAGACATACGGGAAACCGAAATAAATAATATAGCTATTTTTATTTTATTCATTTTCAACAAACTTTTTAAATTGGACCATTAGAATCGCCGCCAGATATAATATAATTAGAAAGTGCGTGAATAAATATAACAAGCTGAAACTTAAAGGCTGCGTTAACATAAATCTAAGTTCTCAAAATATCTTTCAAGTTTGCACAAGTGATTTTTGTAGGCATAGTATTTTGCTAATATTTATTTGAGTAGCCTGGATTTCCAGATAGGCTCGAAGATGTGGATCAGATGGTATTGTGCGTAAGGTTCTCACGCTCACCAACTAGGTATAAATAGTGTGGGGTTCCACCCGGAATACTATCAGTTGATCATATCCCAATACCAGATATCATCATGAAGTACGCCTGCTCCCTGCTCCTTTTGGCCATCGTGGGCTGCTTCCTGGTGAGCCTGTCCAGTGCGGCCAGTGCCACAACCACAACGACGGAGGCGACCATCACCACTACCACCACCGCAGCCTCGTCCTCGGACACCACCACTACCGAGTCCTCGGACACCACAACCACGACCACCGCCTCCTCGTCCTCATCCTCTGGCAAGAAAAAGCACGTGACCCACTACAAGCGCAAGGTCCACCGCCCCAAGAAGGTCAAGAAGACCCGCCGTAACAAGAGGCGCAGCGGTTAAACAGTCCTAAATTGCAACAAATCCGATTCCATTTGTTATCAACACTTTCCCCCTGAACTCCTCTCTTGTTATGCTTTATTAGTTATAGTTATTTCCCTTGTTAGTACTTCGAGCACTACCTGCTTCTCTGTAATAAATATATTTTATTAAAAAAGTGTCTTGAACAACTTATTACTACATTTTGGGTTGATATCACAAAAAACAAGAGAGAACGCTATAGTCGGGTGCCCCGACTATCAGATACCCGTTACTCAGCTAATGGGAGTGCGGGGGAGATGGGATATATATAACTTTGATCGGGCATAACTTTTTGACGAATGGTCGAAACGCAACAAAATTGCATTTATACTCCCCGAAATCTTTAAAAATGTGGGCACCAGACACATTTTAAAATAGTTTGTGGGCGATTGTGGGCGCTCAAGAGGGCGTGGCACTCGGCTGAAATAAACTTGCGCTCCGTAGGAAGCCAAAGAATATGTGTGGTTAATCCCAACTTTCTAGCTTTTGTAGTTTCCGAGATGTCAGCGTTCATACAGACAGACAGACGGACATGGCTAGATCGACTCGGCTAGTGACCCTGATCAAGAATATATATACTTTATAGGGTCGGAAACGCTTCCTTCTCCCTGTTACATACTTTTGCACGAATACAATATACCCTTTTACTCTACGAGTAACGGGTATAAAATAAGACTCAAAAATACCAGTTCCAAAGAAAACAAAAGAAAACGGAATAAAAGAGGGATTCGACTATCTGTTACCCGATACTCAGCTAAAGGGAATGCGAAAAACTTTTATGCAGTGGAACCCGAACTTCCTAGCCCCATTAAAGATATGTTCATTGGGGCGGTAAACATTTGGACAGACATTTCTTGTGCTTTTCAGGCATAGCTAAAGAAATGTTTGTGTTTTAGGACCTGAGCTTAAAAGTTGATCAGACATACCCACCATCGCCTTCTATCAAATATGTATTTTACATTGTTCTTAGAATCAATTTCATTTAACTTTTATCAAAATGGGTATTTTAATAACATAGAAACAGAAAACGATTTGATTTTTGCAATAATAAATATATATTAACTAAAATTATAATATAATAACAATAATAAGCAGTAGGATCGTGAGAGTCGGATAGAGATTCAAAGCAGCTGTGGCAGGATCAGTGGAGTTTTAAAGACGTTTACCGCTGCGGTTCTTCCTACTCCTTTTGCGTCGGATTTTCTTGACCTTCTTGGGTCGGTGGGTCTTTCGCTTGTAGCGGATAACGTGCTTCTTTTTGGCGGTCAACGAGGAGGAGGCGGAAGAGGCTGTGGTAGTAGTGGTGGTGTCCGAGGACTCGGTAGTGGTGGTGGTGTCCGAGGACGAGGCTGTGGTGGTGGTAGTGGTGGTGGTCGCCTCCGTCGTGGTCGTGGAACTGGCCGCACTGGACAGGCTCACCAGGAAACAGCCCACAATGGCCAAAAGGAGCAGTGAACAGGCGTACTTCATGTTGATGTCCGGGGATGGGATTTGATCAACTGATGCTGTTTTGCTCCGAGGGTTGCACTATTTATACCTCATGGACTATGTTTTTACCATTTGAACCGAGTCTGCGAGCCATTTATATAAACCAGGCCAAGCACACAATATTTTGCAAAGAACTATTACCACCACAGAGCAGTTGTTCAAATATTGCAGGTGCTTTGACGCTGTCAGTTATTTATAAAATACCTTTTTTAATTACAATAACTTATACATGGTATGTTTTTTTATCTTTAATTTCAGAATAACATGTCAAATAATTGTAAAAATTTTAGAAATGTGTGAGAAAGATAGGAAAAACTGCCAAGTTTTAAAATGTCTTGCCTATTCTATTGACTTTTTTTGCAAAACAAAATATTTCCGCTCAAAAAAAGTATGATGCTAATTGTTTGTTATTAATTTAACATAATGCTAATGACCATAATAATAAGTATATCAAATCCCTCAGTAAGCTTAATCGAACTGCCTCTACCGATCAACCTGAATCTTAAATTTGGTAAATAAAAATTGTATTCATAACTAGATGGCTATGCAAATGGGTATATTTGAGCAGTAAGGATAATAGGTATGTTATTTATGAGAGGAGTCAGAAGAGTCAGTGTTCAAAACAAATGGAATCAGGTTGGTAGGAACTTAGGAATGTTTAACCGCTGCGCTTCTTGCTGCGGCGGGTCTTCTTGACCTTCTTGGGTCGGTGGACCTTGCGCTTGTAGTGGGTCTTGTGCTTCTTCTTGCCGGAGGAAGAGGACGAGGAGGCGGTGGTCGTGGTTGTGGTGTCCGAGGACTCGGTAGTGGTGGTGGTGTCCGAGGACGAGGCTGCGGTGGTGGTAGTGGTGATGGTCGCCTCCGTCGTTGTGGTTGTGGCACTGGCCGCACTGGACAGGCTCACCAGGAAGCAGCCCACGATGGCCAAAAGGAGCAGGGAGCAGGCGTACTTCATGATGATATTTGGTATTGGGATATGATCAACTGATGCTATTCTGGTTCGAGCCTCTCACTATTTATACCATTCGGATAGGCCCAAAGAAATCAAATGCCGTCAGAACCTTACGCACAGTACCATCTGATCCACATCTTTGAGCCTATCTAACAAGGCTAAGCAAACAGAATTTTTGCAAAGAACTATGCCTACCACAAAGCAGTTGTTTAAATATTAAAAAAAATGTTAGAAAATACACTTAGGCCCATTATGACGAGTGAATTTTACTGTGCTTAAGCTAATGCTAAATTAAATAGGCCGATTATTTTAAAATTATATGAGTTATTTTTAAATATTTCATTTGCATTTTTACGCGCTTTATAAATGTCTTAAAATCAGTCGCATCTCTCCTGTGCTTTATTGCTCTCTGGGTCTCCACAGATTTTACACAAGTCTCCTCTGTTATTAACATGAAGCTGTGAACTGAAGCCACAGGAATAGACCAACGGAAGAGGGAGACAGAGCGAGTACGAGATACATATAGATAGAGAGCGCATCGAAAACAAGGGGTTGGGAGTCCGAGTTCAGCACAAATCGGATGAGAATGAGTGGTTCGGGGGGTGGGTGTGTCTGCTGTGGCACTGCAACTTGGAGCTCGGAGTGCAGGACAAACACCCAGGACCCAAGGCCCCCTTTTGAAAGCCAACGGAGAGGTGAGAGTCATGCCTACAGGAAGGTCCTTGCAACTGCAACAATAAACGGGGCTGAGATGCGGCAAGGCTGCTCTGCTGGCGGCGGATTGGTTGCCGGGCTTAGCGGTGTGGCTGTGAGTCCTGTGCGCCAACCCCCACACCCCACCACCCACGCCCACTCCCGCCGTTCGCCTCGCGGCCTGCACAAGTGCAAGGATATTGTCGCCACCGCCTGCTATTGCACGCAAAAAAAATAAATGGTCTAGCTGAACTCATAAAAAATCGGAAATTTAATATCAAAAATTGCATTCAGTAAACGATTAAAATATCTATCTGTCTTTAAGATATACAAAAATAGCTGAAAGTTCCCAGGAAAGTCATATATCTATTTAAATAATTGTATTTTCCGTTCCTTCTTCTTTAAAAATAATTAAATATATGTATAAATATTGTTTAGTTACAAGCTAGTAGTTTGAAAAGTAGGAACTATTTATTATATTGAGTTTATTAAATCATATTAGTTAATATAAGGTATTCTTCTCTTTCCACTACTTTAAAAAATGAATTTCTCTAGTATTACACCACCTAAAATGTTGGCTATTCAAGGGAATTCGAATTTGGAATACAGTAATATATCGTGCGTTTTTACTGCGAATATTTTTCTCAGTATCCTGCTGTTCCTGCTTCCTGTTCCTCCTGCTGAAAACCCGTTTCGGTTCCTGTGCCTGCATCGTTGCAGCATCGCTATTGCTGTTGTGTCTCGTTTTCGCAGGATGGATGGGTGAATGCTGAAGGGAATGTGAATGGGTGGGCGGATGGTTGTTTGGTTGGTCGGGTGGCTGGGTAGCTGGGTATCTGGGTGGTTTGCATTTCAATGGTTTGGTGTGCTGCCTGCCGTGTGCCACTTTGGCCATGTTCGTGGCCGTGGCCGTGGCCTCGACTCATGCGCTCGTTCTCGTTTCCCTGCAGCTTCACAACTCAACTCCAGCCAAGGCCAAGCCAACAGGGGACGACGTCGCCGGCGATAATGTGGCACAATGACATTGCCATTGAACTAGGTCGAGGACGTGGACGTGTTCCCTTTTGGCCACCGCCACCGCTTGTTTGGTTAATGTCTGCCTCCGTCTTCGTGGCCTGTTTCTCGTGGGCTGTGGTGGTGGCTCTGGCTCTGGCTCCACCAGTACCCAATCCACTAGAGCCCCCCATCTTGCGGCGAAATGCGGTCTGTGGCGATGCAGATGCTGTTCTGACTTTTTACTTCATGACGCACACGGGTTTTTATTTATAGCAGGTTAACTATTCGGTGCATCACTCAAAAAACTTAGATATATTTGTCTTAATTAAATGTAGTAAAATCAATAAAACTTATAATTTTTACTAGAAAATTTAATTTTAGGGAAACTAAAAATATTTATAGTTAATATCAATTTATTTTCAAAATAAGAAGATAACTTAGTATAACTCAGGGACCGTAACTGCTATGAGTTTTATTTTAAAAATCCCATTATATCAATTATTTTCTGATATTTAAAGTAAAACTCAAAGTATAACTGTTATTTTTTGAGTTTTATAATAACTACATTATTAAAATGTTATAAAATGCTTGGTTTATTGATGTTATCTGTACTAGTATACTTATATTATTTTTTATTTTAATACCTAAATGTTATCAGCGATTGAAAACGATTGCAACGCTGTTTAATTAAAAGTGCAATGCCATCTAAGAACTGCAGACCGAGTAAACGATTTCCTAATCAGTTTTTTGATTCCTTTGAGAAACTCAATTCAGCATCTTGTTCGTGCAGAAAGATACCGCACCTAATGACATTAGGCGCAATGTCCGAATATTGCCGGAGATTAATGGCATTTGGCCAAAAATAAAGCCGACAAAGATGGCTGGCAATCAATTAAAATGCATAGACTGCAGTCGGCCTAATGAAAGCTTTTTCTTCGATGTCCAGACAGTTTCATCTGCCGTCCGTTTCAGGGAATTGCGAGCATTGGGGGGTGGTGAAAGGGGGGAGGGGATGGAAAGGGGTTGGGGGGTGGCTATTTTATGGATGTGTCTGCGCTTTGTCTAAGTTCTTGTTTTTGGGCCGACGCGCCGGTTTGGGTACGAGTTTTATTTATTTTAATTTAAATGAAATTTATTTTATGCACATACGTACGCATACAGATGCTGTTTTTTTGAGCGGCTAGTCAAAAGCTAAGGGTTGATTTTGTACATTTATATATGCACATGGATTATGCACCCACACACGTGAGTCCCGAGCGTTTTCATTTATGTGTAATTAGGGTGGACCTGTATGGGTCCAAATTAGAAAGTATATCAAGTCATTTTATTGAAATTTATTATTTATTTGGTTTTTTTTTGTGCCTGATCATAGGATCCCAATAATTGAAAAAGTGTTCCGAATGCATTTTCTTGAGCTGTCCACACTACGTATGAGTAATAAAATTAAAAACAGTATATTTCTCTGATTTTTTTTGTTTATATTTTCCAACGAAATAAATAAAGGAAACTTGTACTTAAATTAAAATAAAATCAAGGTTAAAGTACTGACTTTAATCGTTTGTGCGCAATTCAGGTTCACCCTAGTCCGCATATTCCATATAGAAAATGCAACTAAAATGTTTCACATGCAGTTTGTTTTTGCTGTTTTATGGCCAGTGTCTGGCCTGTCGCACCACCCCCTCCCACAGCCACCCACCACCCCCTTGGCCACCCACTTGCCGATGTGGCAGACGGGCGATTGCAGTTGCAGTGGTTGCAACAACATTTGTTGTTGCTACCAGCCTGCAGTCTGGCAAAATTTTTGCCATTTGATTGCATTTTGTTGGGCGGCGTTTTTGTGTAGAGCAGAGTTTGTTGCACTGAAGTTAGGTGATGCAAGCACAGACACACACACACACTCACTCTTACACACACAAAAACAAACACGAGTGCACGAGTGCAGAAAAACGCACTCACACACACGCACCCAAATAGTATAGGCCTTAGGATACTACAAAACATCTACATACGCATTTGTCTAGACATACAAACCAACGCATTTGCGAGGCAATGTGCGTTTATGTAAAAGTGTTTTTTTTATTATATAAATCTCTATACATATTTTATATTACGTATACATAAAATTCCATTTTTTAGTTTGATTTTGCTTGCTGTCGTCTGCTAAAAATAATAACAAAATGGCCGGTCAGCCAGTACAGTTGTGTGCAAAACGCCGCCTAGTGCAGCTTCCTGTGTGTGGCTTGTGTTGCATACTTATTGGGGCACAAGGAACGTTACCCCTTTTGGGATTGTCCCCCAAGGAGAAATGCCAGCTACAAGATCCCCCAGGCTATCCAGCTACAGTGATAGTTATATAACTAGTATTTATTTCATTTACCTTACCATAATAGTAGCTTGAAAATATATTTCTTTATTCAAATTTTATTTAAAATTTAAATGATTATGTTTATTAATCATCCGAAGCATTAAACTAATAACCGCAGATTTTAAGTTAGTTTTAGATATGTTTAAAAATCTATTTTTATAGGAAATTTAATCTAAACAAATGTGTTTAAATATATAAAGTTACTTTTAAAATTAATAAATATATTTTAAATGAATTCTTTCGGCCTATTGGATTGTTGTAATATATATTCAAATGAGAACTTCCCTTTTATTCTAGTCCCTTTTCATAGCGTGCGTTCGAGTTAGAAGAGTGATAGTTAGAGAATTTGGACTGTGGCCAACCTACAAGCCATCTATCTGTGCTGCACTGAAAATTGTGGGTGCTTTTTTACGCGTGGCACACACAGTCGCCCAACAGCGGGGCATGCAGCAAGTGGCAGAGGACCACCACCACCCGGCGTATGAGCCCTCCTCAGAAGGCCTCCTCCAGCCACGCTGCAACTCCGCACATTCGGCCGACTGCCGACTGGTTTGTTTAGAATTTTAGATTTTAGCGCGTTTTAGAATTTTATGAATGAATTTTTGGCGCTCGGCAGAGCTCCGACTGACGGGTAGTGCTCCCCTCTTCCACACCCACATCCAAATTGTTAGACCACTCCGATTCGTTTGGCTCGATTCACTTTTAGTTTTTGGTTAGTTTTCGGTTCCCCATTTATTTTTGGGGGGTGACGTTGTGACCTTGCCGGGGTGTTCCCGTGTTGTTTAGATTTAGTTTCTATTGGGCTGCACTTCGGCTGGTTCCTTTTTGCATTTGGCACAAATCTGTGCATATACACGTGTGGGGCCCTTAGACAAAAGTCGGTCCTGTGCCCTTTTTTTCTTGCATAGGGGTATTGATTTTATGGTAAACTTTAAAATGACAATAGAAGGAAGTCAGTTTGTAGTGAACCAAAAAAGTTATGCATTTCAAACTGATTTATTATACTATTGTACAAAAACTTTACAAAATTCTATTGATGTTGTAAATAACTTTCTTAACTACGACTGATTTAAAATAACAGAGCAACTTATTTTAACCAATAAACTTGATCCGTTATTAATAAAAGACTTGTGTTAGTAAGTTTTGGCTATCCTATGATAAATTATTTGATCCTTTCGTCTGTATAACATTTCCGCTGAAATGGTTTTATGATATAAGGCATTATGTAAAATGACCAACAGAGGAAGGAGGAGAAGAAATTCATCAAGAAGCTCCTTGAGAAAAATAAATCAATTTTTGAATTTAGTTTCTTGCATATACGTATGTATATATGTGCAGGAATTATGTATACATATATCATTCTGACTAAAATTCAACATATCCCATACCCATCAGCAACTCGAATCAAACGAAATGATTTGTGGACCACCCTTTAAGCTAAACAAAGAGTGCTTTTTGTGCACAACCATATATAAATCACATAAATACATAAGAGCTCTTATGTAAATTCTTATATACTGCAGTACTTTAATAGGTTTTGTTAGATCTGATGCAGGCAAAAATGCCCATTAAAATGCGTTTGAAAAAAACTGTTGCATACCTGACGGCGCGCTAACGGGACATTGAAAATTGCACCGAGAGAATAGAGCAGAAGAGAGAGGAGAATTCGAGAGCACAGCATCCAACTGTGGGAGAGAGAAAACCGAGGCACGTCGAAGTTTTACGAAGTGCGATGAGTAGTTACGAAGGGGGGGCGTTCGGCACTAGGTGTAAGGACACCAAGGGGGAAAAATGAAGAGAGCACTCGGCACTAAGCCGGCGAGAGAACAAACACAAAAGCGAAAGCGAGGAGCCGGCATAGGTGCTCCTGTGTGTGTTTCGCGAGAGGGAGGTGTGCCATCCGTGTGCGTGTGCACGTATATGCGCGCACAAGTGTGCGTGCGTGTGTGTCGCTTTGTCGGCAATTTAAAGAGTAAATAATTGTCTGCCGCCGGCAAACATTTGGCCAAACTGCTAGTACACAGAATGTGCCACTGTATTGGTATCGACTGCCACATTCGGCATCTGTATTGGTGCCGAGTATCGGCTCTTCGTCACCAAACTCTACACAATTTTAGGCGCCGGACGAACGCACTTTCAATCAGTTAACTTTATAACGTCAGTGCCGACACTACGTCATCCGGTCGAATCGTATCGTATCGAATCGAATCGAATCCGGCGTTACGCCCCCAAAAAACACAAATTTTGCACTTGTATTCGTTGCCGCGCTGCGATTTTCGTCGCGTTTTTACTTTCACGCGACCAATTCGCTCAACGTCAACAAAATCGCGTGAAAACGTGTGTCTGCCAAGTGTTTTGCAACCTGTATTTAGCATGTTTTAATCGTGATTTTACCCCAAGAGCCGGCAAATGTGAATGAAGGGCTGAGCAACTGAAAACCTGTGAGTATAGAGCACTTTTGGGTACATGCAAATCACTCAAGGGAAGTTAATCGAGCAATTAGTACTGTTGTGGGGCCCACAAAAGTATTCTATATTTGTTTAAATGTCAAACTTTAGGTTAACTGAAGAGATTTGTGATAATTTCTTAACGGTATAAAACAATACCATCATGAAACATAAATTTTATTATTATTTATGGTTAAAAGTTCTTACTAAAAACTGTATAAAATATTTGTGTACTTTAAATCGATGTCTTTATTTAATACATACTTGTTTTCTATACTACTTTGATTCTATCAAGAGTACTATAAACACTTCACCAGAATATTGCCAAAACATCTTTTAACGTGGTTGGCAAATCTTAAAACTAGGACCTTCGACTTTTAAAATGTCTGACATCAAATTTAGTAACAAAAATAAAAACTTCCCACACTTTTCTTATTTATAACGCTGCATGAAATTTTTGTATCTTATTGCTTATAATTTTAAAATACAGTTTTTTGGCTGTTTTTACCGCGGTAGATTTTTTTTAAATATTTGTCCTTAAAAAATATGCCTAGCTAAAAAATATAGTGTAACATTTAAAAATTTCTTGAATTTTATTAATGTGTTTAATTCCTTGTTAAAACTTTTTGTGGAACGTTTAAGGGATATCAGATAGTATAAAGAAAGGTAAACATGTATATTTTTTTTAAAACCTTAAAGTCCAAGGAACTTCTTAAATCAGACAACGCACTTTCGGCTAAATGCCGGCCACTTAATTCGCACACAATCGGGTAATAAATCAGCATTTAATGTGCCTGCATCGAAATGCGGACTCAGCCGACATAACGTCATCGACATCATGTGACCGCGTTTCCGAATTTCCCCGAAACTTGTGTACGTGCGTTGTGTGTCGGCCCCGAAATACAAAATACAAAATACGGAATACAAAATGCACGGCGCAGCACAGACGACGGGTCATGGCCACGGCCACGGCCACGAATATGGCATTTCGGCGACTCCGGCTGCGGATACAACAACGACTCCGGCTGCGAACTCCGGCTCTGCCGTGCGTCGCCGTTTTGCCATTTCGCAGTTTCACTTTCACGGCGCAAACACAGCTGCGAGGGCGGCGGAGATCTGTGCCGTGGGAGTTATGGGCGTTGCGGGCGCGACTTGCACTCAGCCTCACAGTTCGTCTTTCCCAAATCGACGGGTGCATGGCAACGGACACGGATGGGGATAGGGATACGGACAGGGATACGGACACGGACACGGACACAGTTACGGCCCACACGAACTGCCAATGACAATGTCGCACAGTGGGAAGAACATCATTTGAAATGGGCTAAAAAAAAAGTAGGAAGAATAGGAAGAAAAAAACACAAAAAACAGACAAATATAAAAAAAATTGTAAGATTCATATAAACGTCAAACAATATAACTAGCCCCATTGCTTTTAATTCTTATACATTCACTACAAATATATATATATATATATAGGAAAACCATAAATCTTTTTTAACAATTTTGTCGCCCCATGTGGATTTTGCGTATTAGTAATATTAAGTATACGTAGCATGAGTAGCACTCTAAAAGTAGGCAATGTTTTTTATACAGAAAAAACTTGTATAATTTTAGAGAATTCCTGTGCAATAAAAATGACAAGATAATATTTATAATATAATATAATATCATTTAGAGCTCTGTTCCGTTGTCACCCACTTGTAACACATTCTGCACTTTCCGGTTGAAGAAGGGGAACCGATTGTGATGGAATTGGGCGGCGGAACGGAAATGAGAACGAGATTGTTGACGCTTTGACCGGCAGAGTACTTGCCGCCGCCATGACAACCACGACGACGATGACGATGGTGATGCAATGGCTGAAAGCTAGAAGTGCCCACGCACCATCACTGCATCACACCCCCACATGCGCATCGGAGAGTTGCACATGCCGAGCACCTCCCCATGAATTCCATGAACCACATCCTGTCCCCACCACACACCTTCCCAGCTGCCTCTTTCCGCCGACACTCTCACTCTCCGATTCAGAAATGTGTGAGCTCTCGGTGTTTACTCGCCGCCGATTGCAGCTCAGCCAAGTGCACTGCGAAAGACCTTTGATCCTAACTGAATATTAAGTTTAAATATATGTTTTATATATTTTTAAGGTTTTCTAAGATTTTTTCGTGTGTTTCTAGTAAAGTTATGGCTAATATTTTAAATATTAGTTAGCTTTTCATCAGAAAACCATAATATTATATTAACATTAATAATATAATAATACCAATTTTCATTATACAACTTTTGATCATTACAATATAAATATTATTTTCTTATGTCTGCATATAATGTTCAGTTCAATTAAAAAATGAATATAATAAAAGCTTTTAGGGTTATCTTAGTTTTTCTACTGACTGTTATATGGTTAGAAATCCTTTAGATCCTGTAAAATGCGGTACTTCTGATTACAGAAGCCGCTTTAAAAATATTCGTGGACTGGAGACCCACTGGTATTTTCGCTTCGTGTAGCATTGAGTGCAGTTACCTCTGCTTCTGGAGATGGGAGATGGCTGGGAGTGCTTGTCTGTGGCTCTGGGGAAGCCGGCCTTCTGTGGTAGGCCGTTTGCCGGGAGCATCGCATCGCATCGCATCGCTACGTCATCGCCATCGCCATCGTCATCGCCACCGCCACCGCCACCGTGCCGGAATTCGTGTGCGTGGCCTGATTTCGTCGATTGGCCTTGTGCGGGTTTCAGTGTCAGGAGCGCAGCATCTTTGTTTTGGTTGCAATTGTTGTTGTTGCTGGGGCTGCTGCTCGACTTGGCTTGCTGCATATATGCAAATCACGCACACACACACAAAGTGCAGTCCTCGGAACGGGCAGGTCCTGTATGCGGGCGCAGGTCCTTTGTGTCTGGAGGACTGAGTGGTGGGCATTTGTGCGCCCCCGATGTGTTAGATGGCCAAGTAAACAGAGTTCAAAACTGGGTTGTAAGTGGTTCAAGTTGAAAAGCTTTAATATTTTTCTCCTTTAAGATTTAATGGTAAATATTTTTTACATCGCACTTGCCACTTTATGAGCTCAAATAATTTGTTTTTCAAGTGAAAAACGTTGTACAGTTCTATTAAGTTAAGCTATTAAGTTGTAGACCAATGTAAATCGTATTAGCAACGCTGATTTATTCTGCTATCCATTAAGTTACCCCTTTCGATTAGTTTTAGTATTGCGATGGACGTTAAGTTTCTGGCACTGTGTGTTTTGTTAGTCGCACCCGTTTTGGGACGAAAAAGTTTTGGCAATGGTGACCTATTGGATACCTATACGGAATAAAGCGAACTGCCTAATTTATCTTAGATATCCTTAGATAATCACTACCAAGTTGTGGGCGTAGATTGTGAGAAAAATGAGGCAGTCAGTTGCATGATGATTAAATGTCAACATGATGGTCTCTGTCCAGCGGAGAACTTCTGCTTTAATCCCAAGTGCGTTTGCCGCCAAGGATTTCGGCGTCTTCGCGGTGTCTGTGTGCCAAAGCACGATTCTTTGCATCTGAACAAAGCTACGTTGGAGACGGCTCTACTGAGAATTCCCTACTCCCACTTGTGATCGTACTTAGATTCTTATTTATTAAATAAACTAATAAGGTAAATACATTTTATAAAACTAGCTATACGCTTATTTGTCTTTATAAATGAAACATGAAAAAAAATTTTAAAATATAAATTTATTATAATTGTAAACCGTTCGAAAATAGGTTAAGTATTGTATTTGAAAATGATTTTTAATAATATTTACCTTCTAAATTGTATTTAATACACAAGAAATGTAGATGATTTTATAATATTTTTAATAGTTATCATAGCTTTTCAATTCGATGGTATTTTCTATCTATACAGATGTTCAAATCCAGCCAACAGCTATGTTTTGCCCATCTCTTTTTGCAAAATGGCAAACAAAGTGTATTTGTATTTTTTCCAGCCACTTTGAGAGAGCCCCGATTGTTGGCTCTCGCTGTTTGTTCTCGCTTCGCTCTCTCCCCGAGCACGAGTGTAGTTAGACCAACTAATGCGAATTGGGTGGATAGGGGGTGAGGGGGTATGGGATAGGGGGTGTGTGTTTTCGGTCTATTGTGGCCATGCCGGCTCTCGGCTTTATGTCTCGTGGCGGCGGAGAGAAAAGTCGGAATACTATATCGACGGGCTGGTAGTCAGTTGTGAAGCTACGCCACACGCCGCCAGGTGGCTCCGTTTGTGGATGCGGCGGGTGTTGTTATCGCATGTGCATGTGCATGTGCACCCCAGACATTGAACGGTACGAAAGGCCCCCCGAAAAAACCCCCCGACCCGAAACCCACACAATACATACTGTTTTACTTTTTTATTTGGCCGTGTTTTTCGCCGCGGAGGAGGTGACCTCCAGAATGGCCTGGCAATGCAATTGGCTGCACTTTTCCTTTGTGAGCCCGCCTTGCGTTTTATTGTGTCACGGGTTCGCGCGCAGATGGAAAAAAGAAAATAAACGACCACGGTGTTTTACCAAGTGAAAGTCTGTTTATCTACCGGCGAAATGGGAAATCGCACTCAAATATTAATAATATCGCGACGAGAACCGAAATATGTGTGCTCAATTAGAAACGACACTAATTTGCGTGCTTAGTGAAAATCGATATGGCGCAGCCTTTGACTTTTGGCACTTGCGATTCAGTTTAGAAGGTCCCGCACGGCGTATGCGTTATATTTTGGTGTTACTTTCCGCTTTACCTATCTTAAATTCATTTTGTGAATCGGAAAAATCAACGCACTGTCGGTTTGGGTCAGCCCTAACCTAATCTTAATGTTCCGACACACTAAATCGCCATATAGAGTGGGTCGTCATCGCCAAAAACCCCCGCTAAAAATTCTACCCCGTCCCCACCCCTCGATTTTTATTGCTCCTACCTCCCTGCCTCCCTCTTTCTTTCTCTCTCGCTCTCGCGATTTCTCGCACAGCGCGCAGGATTCGCGCTCTTTTTTATCGTCACCTCTACAAATGCATAGTGGGCGGTGGGTGGTTGTTTAGACGAAAGTGTGTGTGAGTCCTACGATTCGGCAAGTCAGCTAAAACAACAACAACTGCAGCAGTGTTTTCACTTTCCATTCGAAAGCCTTCTAAGCTTAAATTGTGCTGCAGTTTTTAGCCAATGTTGGTTGGTCTATTTTAGGGAAATCCACGTATTAATACGTTTTGGTTTATTTTTATGAGGCTAGACACAGGACTATATACAGTTAGGGTTTATTTATAATAAATATGATATACCTTAAAAGGTAAAATACTTTTTGTTCTATTATATTTGTCTACATCTATAAAGGATTAACCTTATCTATAAGGACTAACAGTAATAAACTTGGTACGATCTTTTCTCTGACTTCGGGTCACAAAATATAATGAGATTAAAAATTAAAATTGAAAAAAAATCAAAATTATTGAACATGAATTTGATTTTCCTAAAACCGGTAATAAAGATCCCTCAAAAACTTATGTAGTTAACTGTTCTATAAACTTGGAAAATGGTTTACCTGATTTACGTCTAGTTTTCTTCATTTAACTTTCTTCATTTAATCTCTCCTTTCAGTAGGCTGACTCTTAACGCACAAGAGATCCCATAAAATCCCCCAGGATCCCTAGCTGAGAAACGAACGCACAATGAACTTCACCCCGTTCGGCAACACCTTCCCCGGCAATATTCCCGGTCTGCCGCAGTTCACGACGAGCACGGCGCCCCTGGTTTCCACGGTGACTGCGGCGGTGACGGATGTGACTGTGACTGCCACCAACAATCCGCAGCAGCAACAGCAGCAAGATGCCGCCGGCAGCAGCAATCGCTACCAGCAGCAGCAGCAGCAGCAACAGGTAGCGCATTTCGGCCAGGCCAACATGACAGCCGGCCAAGGAGCCAGTGGCAGTAACAAGTTCCGCGGCGGCCAGGACGATGGTATCCAGGGTGACAAGTACAATGGCCACTTGGTGGCTTCCTCCCAGCAACAGCAGCAGCAACAGCAGCAGCAGACGCAATATGCAACAGTTGCATATGCAAGCGCAACAGCAACGAGTGCCGCAGCGGATGCCCTGCAGGCGGGAACTTCCGGCCAGCAGCAACAGCAGCAGATGCAACAGCAACAGGTCACCGCCCCACAGGAACTCACCCAAGATCTGTGCAACGCCATCCTGCAGCAACAAGGTGAGAGGGAAATAAGTGAATGCGATTTAAAGAAAAGGAAATTGGTCATAAACTAAAGTGAACTTAGTGAAATCTAGGGATTTTCTAAAGCTGTGAAAATCAACTAGTTTTAGATTTTAAAATCCATTTATTTCGTTGGCAGTACTCCAGAATACCTCGTGGCAAACGCTGACGCCGGGAACCACCGTCGCCGACTACCTCTCGCATCTTCCAGCCAACACGTTGCCCCTGTCGCTGCACCACTTCCTCAAGTATTCCGCGGAGACGATCAAGAAGGAGAACCAGCAGAATGTGGTAATTACTAAACTACACTAAAATGCAAGATGGGAATACAATTTAAAATGTTGTAACATATTACAGAGAATATATATTGGCTAAATATCGAAAACAATTACCTACTATTTGATATTTTAATTCTCAAAACGTAAAAATGTCTTCGCTTTGAATCCTATTGTTTCATCCTATTTTACAGGCGAAAGGATTATTGGCTAGAAAGGCAGTCAAAACGATTGACAAGTGCAACTCTTTATCTTTCGAACTCCAAACTCAAAATAATTTTAAGATTTTTATACCCGTTACTCGTAGAGTAAAAGGGTATATTGTATTCGTGCAAAAGTATGTAACAGGGAGAAGGAAGCTTTTCCGACCCTATAAAGTATATATATTCTTGATCAGGATCACTAGCCGAGTCGAACTAGCCATGTCCGTCTGTCCGTCTGTCCGTCTGTCCGTCCGTATGAACGCTGAGATCTCGGAAGCTATAAAAGCTAGAGGATTGGCATTTTGTATGCATATTCTTGGAGTTCCTACGCAGCGCAAGTTTATTTCAAAATGGTGCCACGCCCCTTCTAACGCCCTCAATCGCCCTACACCATTTTTTGAAAGGTGTCTGGCGCCCACACCATTAAAGATTTTGGAAAACTAAAAATGCAGTTTTATTGTGACTATCAATACCTATCGAAATGTAGAAGAAATTTTTCAAATCGGACCATTCGTTAAAAAGTTATGCCTGATCAAAGATTTTATATATCTATCTCCCTCGCACTCCCTTAGCTGAGTAACGGGTATCTGATAGTCGGGGCACCCGACTATAGCGTTCTCTCTTGTTTTTAACCGAGTTATAAACAAAAGAAGACATATACGTTGCTTATCCTTAAAATCTCTGAAATTAGTTATTTTCATAAAACATCGATTTTCGCTTTCAGGTACTGCAGGTGCAGACGGGACCAGCCATCGGGATCAACACCCTGGGCACGACAACCATTAGTATACCTCAGCAGGAGCAGCTGACGCTGCAGCCGCAGCAGCAGCAGACGACGTTGCAGGTGCAGACGCAGGCGGCGGTCACGGCGACGGCGACGACGACCGCCGGAACTTCCGGCAAGAAGAAGAAGCGCAAAAAGCGGAGCAAGGACCGGAAGCCGAAGCTGCGACCCGGCGAGATTCGCCTGGGGACAGCATTGGACGGCAGCCCGCTGTACATGTGCCCCGAATGCCATGTGGCCTATCCGGAGCCGGAACTGCTGGAGGTGCACCTGGTGGGCCACAACCTGGAGAAGCGGTACGTCTGCGACATCTGTCAGGCGTCGCTGAAGCGCAAGGATCACCTCACCCGCCACAAACAGTCGCACAACCCGGAGCGACCCTACATCTGCACCGTCTGCCTGAAGGCCTTCAAGCGGAAGGAGCAGCTGAGCCTGCACTTTGTGATCCACTCGGGCGAGAAGCGCCACCAGTGCGGCGAGTGCGGCAAGGGCTTCTACCGCAAGGATCACCTGCGCAAACACACCCGCTCCCACATCGCGCGAAGGGTCAAGGCAGAGCTGAATAGCCATGTGCGACGCGAAAACGGAACCAGTATGCTGCAACCCGTGGTCACGGAGGCAACTACGGCGGCCCTGCAGCACGCCAATCAACTGGCCACCGCGCAGCAACAGCTGCAACAGCAGCAGCAGCAACAACAGCAGCAGCAACAGCAGCAACATCACATTGTGATCACCCAGCAGCAACAGGCACCGCAGCAGCAGCAGCAACAGACTACGCAGCAGCAACAGCAGCAAATGATAAATTAGCCAAATGATTTTTGTAAAGTCAGTTAAAGCAAAATTCAATTTAGTCTCATCCAGGCCCTCGAGGGCTTGGCTGCTCAAAAACAAAACTCTCTCGGTCCACACAATTTAATTGACTCTCACAAATCGGATAATACAAACAGGAGGATGTTAGCTAATGTCTTCGAGGATTTCCCCATGGGAATATCCTTAACGTTGTACAAGTTTAATCGTAAGTTCGCGATGATGATGGGGACCTTCCACAATCGACAACACACTCACTGGGATAAAGCTAAAAGTATTTTGATCTTCCGGATATTGGCTTAACTTAATTTTACTTTACTTCCTAAGGTCTATGGAATTTAATTGGTATCTAAAGATTATAAAATCTAATAAATGGGTTATGTTTATGTTATTTTATATCTGATTAAATCATGATTTAGTTATTTTAGTTTTTTCTGTAAACAGAAAACAAAAAGAAATGCAAAATAAATAATAGAAAAATGTTCCGTTTATTCCTTAAGTTTATGTTAATAACGAGAACGAAAGCAACGAAATTTCAAATACAAATATTCTGTCTATATCTTCACTACATTAAAAACATTTGATCACAATTATAATACTCCAATGGATTACAAAGTAGAACATTGTTTTCAAAATATTGTATACTGATTTTCTTTCACATTTAAATCAATTTAAAAATTGTATAATTAATTTTAATTGATTTTTTATATAACCCTGTACTTTCAATAGATAAATATTTTCCCCGAGTGGACGGTCCCAGGCCCTAACATTCCATACTCTAATTTAAGACAAATGTGCAAAGGAATAATAATTTTATACGCAATGTATTTTAGTGAAATGTATTTTTCTACAATTAGAATCAATGTTGTATGGTATGTATGTCTGTCCAAATGTACATACACCTGTACGAATACATGAATACTGTTCACTGGCAGCGAACCCTATATTTATATAATATGTAAACAAATGCAATTTACATTTACACTTAACTGTAGGAACGAATCTTAAATTGTGAATGTACGTATAACTTTTTGCTACACCGATAAATCAACCACAAATCCTTGTAAATATGCAGTAAATTATATAATTTGATCTAAACCGAAGTAAAACAATTGTATTTTTATAACGAGTGATCTTAACAGCAAAACAAAGATGTTGGGTGTAGCTACATGTGGAGAACGCAATGGTTTTGGGAGTGGTTGGGTTTTCAATTGATCCTATTTGCTGGTGAAAAACTACGAAAAAAGAAGTCAAATATTTTCAGATGATAAACAAGTACGCAAAACAAATTATCAGTTTTAGGGTTATTTATTTGCTTTATTTACTCATAAATTACGATTATTATGCACCATTTATTGTAGTCAATTAAATAATTAATCATTAGCTTCATCCGTATTATTATCTGTATTCTGTATATGTATGTCTGTGTATTGGTTTTATATTGTTTATTTATGTACGAGCAGGTTTGATTTACCGTCCATTGCATGCATACTTTACTAAGCTTAATATTATGATGTATTACAAAGTAGGCATTTATATTACGGGGGAAAAGGAACGTGGCATGGAGGGTATATTTATTCATGGTATAAGAGCGGACAGGTTGGGCTTAACAAAATTTGTGCTTTATACACATTCAAATCAAAAAATTCCATAACTATCGTCTCAAAGATTTTAAATTTGGGTTCTGATGATTACACGAAGAGGCCTTATTAAAAAATATATGTTTATAATATTTATAAGGATAGTGTTATGTGAGAGTGTAAATGTGTAAAAGCGGGATTGCTTCGATTATCATTGCACAAATTGCAAAGTTCGTTTCACGCCCACTTATCAACATTAAGATCGTAGATAATTTCTGCGTATTATTTTTTTTTTGGTAAGATTTGTGTTTTGCTTTCGTTGCGGAAAGAACTGCTAAATCACTGTACAAAGAACGAAGCGTGACTACGGTCCGCAGAGAAACTTTCGCTTTTGGTCCTCCATGTAATCGCGTGTGGACATCTGGATGGCCTGCTGCAGCATCTCGCTCTCGTTAACTCCTATCGGAAGTAAGAAGGAATATATATTTAAATCGATGTGTATAAACTAAAAGAAAAGAAAAAGGGGAAGCAGCAAGAGGCCAAATAGTTGTCCCTTGAATAAGACACTACAGGTATTATTATTAAATTAATATGTTTGTGTTACTACTGTCACAGCTTCATTTAGAACTCACCCTCATCGGCGTAGGATGCCTCTAGCAACTCCTGGTAGAAGTTAGAGTAACTTTGCTCCCTGGGCGACTTGGCGTCCCCGCTCTTCTGTGGCGAAGAGGACTGCTTCGACGTGCAGGGAAGCTGCTCAGCCTCAGGTGTATCGGCACGGGCCACAGACGGCGCAGAATCGCGCTTCGGACTCTTCCTGAGCGGGGCCTCCAAAACCTCGGCGCTGCAAGGTAGGAAGGAACGTAAAACCTCAGTAAGCTCGTTTAGAAGTCGTCACGAACACCAACCTCTTGCTAGCCAATGGCGCCTCGCGAGTTTCGTGACGTCGCTTCTTTCTAAGAGCAGTGGTACGTCGCTGTGACTTAGATCCCTTGCTGGAACGCTGGCCAGAAGCTGTGCTGGGCGAGGAGTTTCCACCGCAGTGTCCAACCGAACTGGTGCTACTCATATCTGTGGCATCGCTATCGTAGCCGGCCAGCTCGTTAACCTCCGGCGGCAACTTGTGACTAAACTGACCGAGTGTTTTCGGTGACAGGGAAAACGCGGGGGCTGTGGCATCGGTACTACCACTGCCACTGGTCAAAGTCACAGCCGGATTGCTGCTGCTGCCGGTGCCCCCACACACCGAGTATTTCGAGGGCGAGGCATCCGAATCGGTGAGCGCCTCTGCCGAGGTAACCGTCGAGGATGTGGCCGATCCTGCGGCCGTGTTGCTGCTGCGCGAGCGCTGCATATTGTCGCGGCACCACTGCAGGTAGGACTCGCGAGCAATTTGCTCCTCGATGGCTTCGTTAGTGGCCTCCCAGTCTGTTGTCTTTAGCTTATCCTCGAACATGGTCTGAAATTTTTGGTGTGTCAATAAGGGCTAAAAGTATAGAATCTTTACATACCTGTTCGATTTCCAACTGCTCACTGAGGCGCACAGCCTCTTTGGTTTGGATCTCGGGCTTGTAACCAGCCAAGCCCAGGCCCACGCCAACGGTGGCGTTGTAGGGATCTAGAATAGCATTATAGTGTGATCCGCGCTGATAGGATAAACGCAATGGGGGATAGCCTGCCTGTGACTGTTCAGAGTTAAATATGTTGATAGGATCTGTAATCAGAACAGAAATATATTAGAGTTTGGTTTATACATAACACTACTAGACTTTAACAAACTAATTACTTACTTGACTGGTAGCAGTATACTTCAACGGTGCGGCTGTATATCTCGGATATCGCCTGGATCTCGATGTGGTTGCCATGGGCGTCACGAGCTCGTTTGCGCTGTATGTAGCTGTTGATGTCCTCGGTGACAAACTGACCAAAATATTCGCGATTCTCGTGCTGCATAAGAATCCAATACTATTAGTATACATTTTAAAATACCTTAGATGTTATCATTACAATGTAATCCATGGTGTGTTGGCGGATCACGTCGTGCATCTCCTCGTCGCCGTAGATCTGCAGCGAGATCGAGCGAAAGAGGCAGGCGCCGTCCTCCTCGACTGGCTTCAGTTCGTAGCCGCGCTGTTCCATGCACTTGGCGAACTCCACATCGCGGCGCTGCCACTCCTCCACCGGAATCAAGCGCTCCTTGGGCTGCAGGTGCTCATCGCCGCTGTTGTAGCCGGAGAACGTCTCCTCCACTGTTTTCAGCAGATTGGCAGCCGCCGTAGCCGGCGACATCTGGACCTGTGCTTTCGGAACTGTGGCGCAGCCTAGCCCCAGATGTTCGGGTGAATTCCTGCCCACCGCCGAGGGACTGCTACTGCCAGAGGTTGAAGCCAACGGCGGACTGTTGCACTTGCTGCCAGATACACCGGGTGCTCCGCTTCCCGCCACCGCCGCCGGATGGTTTAGTTTCTCACGCTCCAGACGATCGCGCTTGTAGTGGTGGGCATGAGTTTCGTGGTGGTCGCGACGCTTCGAACGTGTGCTGTTTGAAAGGGAAAAACCGTCAATATTAAATTCCAAATAAATTGTAATGAAATTTAGGATTTTTACAAACGGAATGACGACTACTGATTTAAATAGAGGATTTTCAAAATCAAACTTTCGGTTATAATTCAATGTTTGACTCTATTTAGCACGGTAAACTTATAAAAACCCAGAAACCATTTGAAAAATTATGATTATGATAAAAAAACTGGACAAATGTGGGTATAAAAACCTTTGGCCTGCCAAAGCTATGTAAATATGTATCAAAAAATTTAGTAACTACCAGAAGGAACAGAATGTATGCTTATAAACATAATGAATGTTCTTAAATCTGATTTCAGGTTGTACATAAATACAAAAAAAATACAAAAATACGTAGCAATTAGATGAAAATTGAGTTGAACCTTGTAGAAAGAACTTTAAACCGGATAGTCACGCTCACATTTTAAATCTTCTAGATGTAGGTCTCCTAACTCTTGTATATTCCCTTGTACTCATACACCAGGAATGTTAGGGGAGTCCCCACATTTGCTGCCCCAAAGCGAGTAACCCAATTAAATGCAGCTGCTACAGGGCGTGCAGCCCCACCCCGCGAAATCCAGTGAGTCGCCCATCATCATAACTCACCTCTTGTGGGGGCTGCAGCGATGGGTGCGTGCCAGTTCGTCGTAGACCTCGCCACGCCTCTGGGGACTCTAGAAAGGGGCGGAAAGAAGGAGCAAATTAATAGGCGAGACCAGGTGGCGATTTTTAAGTGTGGCCCACTCACCTGCCCGTGACCATCGATGACGACGTTGCGATGGTTGTGGGTGTGGGCATGGTTGTGGGTCTGGCTGACCACCGACTGCTCCACCACAACCACCTGGGCCTCCTTGTTATCCGCATCCACATTGCCAGCCACGCGCTTCGCACTCGGTGGTGCGCTCACTGGCTTGATTGTCATGGTGGTGCGCTGCTATTTTCGTGTCCCTCACTGTGCTCCTCTCCTTTGCTGGCTATCGGGTGGATCAAACACTTTCTTAGGGGCGAAAAGTGTGCGTCATAAGCGACACCTCTGGATTCGTATTCGCGCTCCACCGTTCTACACAACTCACGAAAAACTATGTGTTCTTTGTCCGAGATGTCGTCGCAGAAAATGCGACCTCAGTGGTTCCTTTCACCCTCCGAAAACGGGGTTTCTCTTTTTTCCCGGATGGAGCAGTTTGTGGGGATCTTTCGTTAGCCGACTGTGTTCTTTAATTTACTGATTTTATTTGTGACACCATCACAAAGACTGCTGGGTTGAAAATAAAAGAAAAATGACAATTTCCAGATTTTCATCTGTTCGTGGAAGTGTGTGTGTGTGTGTGAGCAGTGTTTGCTATTGCTCACATTATTTTGTTGTTGCTGGCGGGGATTAGGGCTGACTACTTCAGCTCACTGTGCCCAAACTATTCGCGAGTACGTTGTCACTTTTTAATAAACTATTTCGGGGGTTTTATATTGTTGATAATCCTGAAATTCGATTTTTTTTATTTTTTTTTTTGGACCGCTAGAGGTGGAGAAACATCGATATACATTTGGGAATCATCGATGCTTGGCCTTTATTATCGATGTTTTTCGTTTTTAAAATTCCTTGTACATTTTTTAATATATGTTAATCATTTAGTTTATTTTTGTTCTTGGTGTCTGATTTCGTGAAGGACATGGACAGAGATCTGAACTTAAGTAAAATGTACATTGTAAGTATGTGTGCAGACATTTGTACTTTTATTTAGCATCGACGTTTAAAAATATTAGTTTTTCAGAAACATCGAGTTTATATTTATATTACACTGTGGAGTTACAGAAAAAAATTTGTTCCATGCCAAAAAAAAAGAATCCAATAAAAATATTACATTGGGACAGTAACTGAATAAAAGTACCATACACACCCTGTATAGGAAAAGTACTACTTGCGCGCGAAAATTCAAAAGTTATGATTATTAGACTCTAACAAAAAATCTATTTAATTTTTAAAATATAATATCTTTAAAAATTTTAATTTTAACTGTTAGTTTTTTAGAAAATAAAAAAATGGCTTATAGATAAAATATGAATTTTTTAAATGTATTTACTTTTTTTATATATTACAAGTAAGGGTTTTATATAATGTAAACAAATGCCAAATCTCCCTAATAAATAACACATTAATATTCGTTATACCTGTTTGTATCACGCAGGTTGCTGACTTTTCGCCGTTAGAAATTAAACTCTGAAACACATGTGCAAATATTTAGCAGAGTATAACATGGATTTTATTTGGAAAGGTATAAAACGCTAAAGCACGTAAGTAAAATTTTAGTCTACATTCCAACCAAACATGAAGTCACATGGTTTAATTGTTATTTTCTTGTTGGTGCTATTGGTGACAGCATGTGCCAACGCCGAAAGTAACACAGCCACTGAAGCCCCCGAAGCCGCCAGCACCACGACGGAATCTCCGTCGGTTCCTCAATGGTCATGGACGGACTTTATTAAGTTTTTCAACTGCAGCAGTAGTGGAAACAAATTCTACTTTTTCTTCTAGGCCTGTTTCACTTGAATTGCTTTGAAATAATAAAATTTCCACTGATTATCTCGATTATTGTTGCTAAATTTTTGCTATCTTAATCCCTCCCAAAGTCTAAACTTATTTGGTTTTTATATGTTTAAATAATTAAAAAAATTATTATACAACCAAAAAAAAAATGAGCAATACCCAAAATAAAATACTTTTTTTAAGTTTATGCGATACCTTTCGTTTGATGAATTAGTGGTTCACCACAGCAGATTTTTAATTCTGCGAATTTATGTATATAGTATCCGCCTTTTAAATAGTTATGAAGTTATATAGTAGTTATTTCAGATGAAAATCAAACCAACAAATTATCAGCAGGTTCTTAAAAATCGGCCAAAATTAGTTGTAAAGGGCACCACCAAAAACGTATTGCAAATGTTGTAACCCTCATAAATAAAACGGTTTTATAATATTCAAATGCATATATTTTACAATCGTATAAATCAAAGTCATCAGCCGTTTTATAGTGGACTTATCCATTCGCACGGACCAACTTTAATATTGATTGCTCCAGCCACCCCATCCGCTGCCATATGGACGCCATCCATAAGGCGTCCACCTCCTTCTGGCTCCAACGCCCACCCATCGTCCATTGCCCCACCAGTAGGGATACTGTCCGGTGGCGCCCACGGAGCCACCTTGCATCATGGTTGCGTCACTGGAGCTCTCCGACCCTTCCAAATTCTGGCCATCTACGGATGCGACTCCGTTATCCAAACTTCCGTTGTCTTGGCTGGCGCTTCTGGTCCAGGAATTTGAGTTCTGCGACTGAGCATCGTTACTAATCTGACCACGGGATAGACGGAAACGGAGGTCTGGAGATCCCTGGGCAAGAGAACTGTCCCCCGAGAATCCAGATCGCTGGGACCAGGACTGTCCTCCCCTAGCTCCGACTGCACCTACAATAGAACCAGAAAGGGATGAACCATCACTGGCGTTTGTCTCACCATCTGTGGTACTTCTTTTAATCAGTTTTGACCACGAACTCGATGAATCTCCTCCTCCGACAGAGATGCCGGCATCAATGGTCGGCAGGGTTAATCGGATGGGATTTGATGTTTTCTTTGATGAACTGGACCAGGAATATTTAGTCTCAGTTTTGGGGACCGATGAAGTTTTCGACGTAATTGTTGTAGTTGTAGTTTTGCTCGAGCTTGGCTTTCTATTCGACTGGGGAGCTTCGGAGTTGTTTGAGGTGTAGGTTTCAGTGGTCTTAGTCAGCGTTGATCCCGACTTTCCTCCATTAAGTGAAATGGTAGCATCAACTTCCGGTAGCGCCACGATGCCCGACGATTTGCTTCCTCCGGTGGTTGTGGTTGTGGTTGTCGTTGAGGACTTTGAGCTTGACTTTCCGCCATTCGCCACTACGCTGGCATCAACCACTGGAAGTGATACGGTACCGGACTGACTACCTCCATTGGTGGATGTGGTTGTTGTGGTTGTGGTTGAAGATCGAGTGGTCTTTCCCTCTTTGCTTATGGAACTTTCCTTGGTGACTTTACCGACAGGACCAGACGATTCCCCAATTTGGCTCTCAGAGGAAGTTGTCGTTGTGGTGACCTGGTTCGAGCTTCCATTATCGTTCAAAGGGCTACCCTGAGTGATTTCGATTAGGGGATCTGAAGATGTGCTGGATTGACCCTCGTTTGAAGAAGACCTCGAAGTTTTCGACGTAATGGTTGTAGTTGTAGTTTTGCTCGAACTTGACTTTCCGTTCGACTGGGGATCTCCGGAGTTGCTTGAGGTGTACGTTTTAGTGGTTTTAGTCACTGTTGAGCCCGACTTTCCTCCATTAAGTGAAATGGTGGCGTCAACATCCGGGAGCGACACGATACCTGACGATTTACTTCCTTGGGTGGATGTTGTTGTAGTTGTTGTTGATGATAGTGAGCCTGTTTTTTCACCATTATCTGCTATGTTGGCATCAATTTCCGGCTGCGATAATGCTCTTGACGATTTACTTCCTTTGGTGGTTGTGGTTGTAGTTGTCGTTGAAGACTTTGAGCTTGACTTTCCGCCATTCGCCACTACGCTGGCATCAACCACTGGAAGTGATACGGTACCGGACTGACTACCTCCATTGGTGGTTGTAGTTGTTGTGGTTGAAGATCGAGTGGTCTTTCCATCTTTGCTTATGGAACTTTCCTTGGTGACTTTAACGACAGGAGCAGACGATTCCCCAATTTGGCTCTCAGAGGAAGTTGTCGTTGTGGTTACCTGGTTCGAGCTTCCATTGTCGTTCAAAGGGCTACCCTGAGTGATTTCGATTAGGGGATCTGAAGATGTGCTGGATTGACCCTCGTTTGAAGAAGACCTTGAAGTTTTCGACGTAATGGTTGTAGTTGTAGTTTTGCTCGAACTTGACTTTCCGTTCGACTGGGGATCTTCGGAGTTGCTTGAGGTGTACGTTTTAGTGGTTTTAGTCACTGTTGAGCCCGACTTTCCTCCATTAAGTGAAATGGTGGCGTCAACATCCGGGAGCGACACGATACCTGACGATTTACTTCCTTGGGTGGATGTTGTTGTAGTTGTTGTTGATGATAGTGAGCCTGTTTTTTCACCATTATCTGCTATGTTGGCATCAATTTCCGGCTGCGATAATGCTCTTGACGATTTACTTCCTTTGGTGGTTGTGGTTGTAGTTGTCGTTGAAGACTTTGAGCTTGACTTTCCGCCATTCGCCACTACGCTGGCATCAACCACTGGAAGTGATACGGTACCGGACTGACTACCTCCATTGGTGGTTGTAGTTGTTGTGGTTGAAGATCGAGTGGTCTTTCCATCTTTGCTTATGGAACTTTCCTTGGTGACTTTAACGACAGGAGCAGACGATTCCCCAATTTGGCTCTCAGAGGAAGTTGTCGTTGTGGTTACCTGGTTCGAGCTTCCATTGTCGTTCAAAGGGCTACCCTGAGTGATTTCGATTAGGGGATCTGAAGATGTGCTGGATTGACCCTCGTTTGAAGAAGACCTTGAAGTTTTCGACGTAATGGTTGTAGTTGTAGTTTTGCTCGAACTTGACTTTCCGTTCGACTGGGGATCTTCGGAGTTGCTTGAGGTGTACGTTTTAGTGGCTTTAGTCACTGTTGAGCCCGACTTTCCTCCATTAAGTGAAATGGTGGCGTCAACATCCGGGAGCGACACGATACCTGACGATTTACTTCCTTGGGTGGATGTTGTTGTAGTTGTTGTTGATGATAGTGAGCCTGTTTTTTCACCATTATCTGCTATGTTGGCATCAATTTCCGGCTGCGATAATGCTCTTGACGATTTACTTCCTTTGGTGGTTGTGGTTGTAGTTGTCGTTGAAGACTTTGAGCTTGACTTTCCGCCATTCGCCACTACGCTGGCATCAACCACTGGAAGTGATACGGTACCGGACTGACTACCTCCATTGGTGGATGTGGTTGTTGTGGTTGTGGTTGAAGATCGAGTGGTCTTTCCATCTTTGCTTATGGACCTTTCCTTGGTGACTTTGACGACAGGAGCAGACGATTCCCCCACTTGGCTCTCAGAGGAAGTTGTCGTTGTGGAGACCTGGTTTGAGCTTCCATTATCGTTCAAAGGGCTACCCTGAGTGATTTCGATTAGGGGATCTGAAGATGTGCTGGACTGACCATTATTTGAAGAAGTCGTTGTTGTCGTGGTCGAAGATGTCTTGCTCGATTTACCACCATTGGAAGTTTTCTTCGATGAGCTCGACCAAGAGTGTTTGACCTTAGGAGTCGAGGAATAGCTTGTCGTTACGGTGGTCGTAGTTTTGCTAGAGCTGGATTTTCCATTAGACTTGGGGACCTTCGACGTCTTTGATGAATAGGTTTTTGTGGTTTTAGTCGAGGTTGAGCTTGATTTGCCTCCTTCAGAAATTAAACCGGCGTCTACCACAGGCAAAGATGAAAAGCTGGTCTGATCGCTTCCATCGGTTGAGGAAACAGTAGTAGTTGAGTTCGAATTTCCATTTGACTTTGGAACCTTGGTCCATTTTGAGCTTGATGCTGGCTTGGTGCTGGCCTGACCTTCATCCGAAGATGTTGTCGTTGTTGTTGTGGTGGTCGACGAGGACTGACCGGAGTTTCCTTCATCGTTGGAGGACGTTCCCTGGGTGACTTCTACAACAGGTGCAGACGACACAGTGGTTTGACCCTCATCAGAAGAGGTTGTCGTGGTGGTTGTTGACGAAGACTGACTGGAGTTTCCATCGCTGGTCGTTCCCTGAGTGACTTCCACAGTCGGTTCAGAAGAGGTGCTGGCTTGACCCTCATCCGCAGATGTTGTCGTTATTGTTGTGGTGGTCGACGAGGACTGTTCGGAGTTTCCTTCATCGTTGGAGGATGTTCCCTGGGTGACTTCTACAACAGGAGCAGACGACACAGTGGTTTGACCCTCATCAGAAGAGGTTGTCGTGGTGGTTGTGGACGAAGACTGACTGGAGTTTCCATCGCTGGTCGTTCCCTGAGTGACTTCCACAGTCGGTTCAGAAGAGGTGCTGGCTTGACCCTCATCCGCAGATGTTGTCGTTGTTGTTGTGGTGGTCGACGAGGACTGTTCGGAGTTTCCTTCATCGTTGGAGGATGTTCCCTGGGTGACTTCTACAACAGGAGCAGACGACACAGTGGTTTGACCCTCATCAGAAGAGGTTGTCGTGGTGGTTGTGGACGAAGACTGACTGGAGTTTCCATCGCTGGTCGTTCCCTGAGTGACTTCCACAGTCGGTTCAGAAGAGGTGCTGGCTTGTCCCTCATCCGCAGATGTTGTCGTTGTTGTTGTGGTGGTCGAAGAGGACTGACCGGAGTTTCCTTCATCGTTGGAGGACGTTCCCTGGGTGACTTCTACAGCAGGAGCAGACGACACAGTGGTTTGACCCTCATCAGAAGAGGTTGTCGTGGTGGTTGTGGACGAAGACTGACTGGAGTTTCCATCGCTGGTCGTTCCCTGAGTGACTTCCACAGTCGGTTCAGAAGAGGTGCTGGCTTGACCCTCATCCGCAGATGTTGTCGTTGTTGTTGTGGTGGTCGACGAGGACTGTTCGGAGTTTCCTTCATCGTTGGAGGATGTTCCCTGGGTGACTTCTACAACAGGAGCAGACGACACAGTGGTTTGACCCTCATCAGAAGAGGTTGTCGTGGTGGTTGTGGACGAAGACTGACTGGAGTTTCCATCGCTGGTCGTTCCCTGAGTGACTTCCACAGTCGGTTCAGAAGAGGTGCTGGCTTGTCCCTCATCCGCAGATGTTGTCGTTGTTGTTGTGGTGGTCGAAGAGGACTGACCGGAGTTTCCTTCATCGTTGGAGGACGTTCCCTGGGTGACTTCTACAGCAGGAGCAGACGACACAGTGGTTTGACCCTCATCAGAAGAGGTTGTCGTGGTGGTTGTGGACGAAGACTGACTGGAGTTTCCATCGCTGGTCGTTCCCTGAGTGACTTCCACAGTCGGTTCAGAAGAGGTGCTGGCTTGACCCTCATCCGCAGATGTTGTCGTTGTTGTTGTGGTGGTCGACGAGGACTGTTCGGAGTTTCCTTCATCGTTGGAGGATGTTCCCTGGGTGACTTCTACAGCAGGAGCAGACGACACAGTGGTTTGACCCTCATCAGATGAGGTTGTCGTGGTGGTTGTGGACGAAGACTGACTGGAGTTTCCATCGCTGGTCGTTCCCTGAGTGACTTCCACAGTCGGTTCAGAAGAGGTGCTGGCTTGTCCCTCATCCGCAGATGTTGTCGTTGTTGTTGTGGTGGTCGAAGAGGACTGACCGGAGTTTCCTTCATCGTTGGAGGACGTTCCCTGGGTGACTTCTACAGCAGGAGCAGACGACACAGTGGTTTGACCCTCATCAGATGAGGTTGTCGTGGTGGTTGTGGACGAGGACTGACTGGAGTTTCCATCGCTGTTCGATCCTTGAGTAACTTCCACAGTCGGGTCAGAAGAAGTGCTGTTCCCTTCATCCGACTGACTGGAGTTTCCATCGCTGGTCGTTCCCTGAGTGACTTCCACAGTCGGTTCAGAAGAGGTGCTGGCTTGTCCCTCATCCGCAGATGTTGTCGTTGTTGTTGTGGTGGTCGACGAGGACTGACCGGAGTTTCCTTCATCGTTGGAGGACGTTCCCTGGGTGACTTCTACAACAGGTGCAGACGACACAGTGGTTTGACCCTCATCAGAAGAGGTTGTCGTGGTGGTTGTTGACGAAGACTGACTGGAGTTTCCATCGCTGGTCGTTCCCTGAGTGACTTCCACAGTCGGTTCAGAAGAGGTGCTGGCTTGACCCTCATCCGCAGATGTTGTCGTTGTTGTTGTGGTGGTCGACGAGGACTGACCGGAGTTTCCTTCATCGTTGGAGGACGTTCCCTGGGTGACTTCTACAGCAGGAGCAGACGACACAGTGGTTTGACCCTCATCAGAAGAGGTTGTCGTGGTGGTTGTGGACGAAGACTGACTGGAGTTTCCATCGCTGGTCGTTCCCTGAGTGACTTCCACAGTCGGTTCAGAAGAGGTGCTGGCTTGACCCTCATCCGCAGATGTTGTCGTTATTGTTGTGGTGGTCGACGAGGACTGACCGGAGTTTCCTTCATCGTTGGAGGACGTTCCCTGGGTGACTTCTACAGCAGGAGCAGACGACACATTGGTTTGACCCTCATCAGAAGAGGTTGTCGTGGTGGTTGTGGACGAAGACTGACTGGAGTTTCCATCGCTGGTCGTTCCCTGAGTGACTTCCACAGTCGGTTCAGAAGAGGTGCTGGCTTGACCCTCATCCGCAGATGTTGTCGTTGTTGTTGTGGTGGTCGACGAGGACTGTTCGGAGTTTCCTTCATCGTTGGAGGATGTTCCCTGGGTGACTTCTACAGCAGGAGCAGACGACACAGTGGTTTGACCCTCATCAGATGAGGTTGTCGTGGTGGTTGTGGACGAGGACTGACTGGAGTTTCCATCGCTGTTCGATCCTTGAGTAACTTCCACAGTCGGGTCAGAAGAAGTGCTGTTCCCTTCATCCGAAGATGTTGTCGTTGTTGTTGTGGTGGTCGACGAGGACTGACCGGAGTTTCCTTCATCGTTGGAGGACGTTCCCTGGGTGACTTCTACAACAGGTGCAGACGACACAGTGGTTTGACCCTCATCAGAAGAGGTTGTCGTGGTGGTTGTTGACGAAGACTGACTGGAGTTTCCATCGCTGGTCGTTCCCTGAGTGACTTCCACAGTCGGTTCAGAAGAGGTGCTGGCTTGACCCTCATCCGCAGATGTTGTCGTTGTTGTTGTGGTGGTCGACGAGGACTGTTCGGAGTTTCCTTCATCGTTGGAGGATGTTCCCTGGGTGACTTCTACAGCAGGAGCAGACGACACAGTGGTTTGACCCTCATCAGATGAGGTTGTCGTGGTGGTTGTGGACGAGGACTGACTGGAGTTTCCATCGCTGTTCGATCCTTGAGTAACTTCCACAGTCGGGTCAGAAGAAGTGCTGTTCCCTTCATCCGAAGATGTTGTCGTTGTTGTTGTGGTGGTCGACGAGGACTGACCGGAGTTTCCTTCATCGTTGGAGGACGTTCCCTGGGTGACTTCTACAACAGGTGCAGACGACACAGTGGTTTGACCCTCATCAGAAGAGGTTGTCGTGGTGGTTGTTGACGAAGACTGACTGGAGTTTCCATCGCTGGTCGTTCCCTGAGTGACTTCCACAGTCGGTTCAGAAGAGGTGCTGGCTTGACCCTCATCCGCAGATGTTGTCGTTATTGTTGTGGTGGTCGACGAGGACTGACCGGAGTTTCCTTCATCGTTGGAGGACGTTCCCTGGGTGACTTCTACAGCAGGAGCAGACGACACAGTGGTTTGACCCTCATCAGAAGAGGTTGTCGTGGTGGTTGTGGACGAAGACTGACTGGAGTTTCCATCGCTGGTCGTTCCCTGAGTGACTTCCACAGTCGGTTCAGAAGAGGTGCTGGCTTGACCCTCATCCGCAGATGTTGTCGTTGTTGTTGTGGTGGTCGACGAGGACTGTTCGGAGTTTCCTTCATCGTTGGAGGATGTTCCCTGGGTGACTTCTACAGCAGGAGCAGACGACACAGTGGTTTGACCCTCATCAGATGAGGTTGTCGTGGTGGTTGTGGACGAGGACTGACTGGAGTTTCCATCGCTGTTCGATCCTTGAGTAACTTCCACAGTCGGGTCAGAAGAAGTGCTGTTCCCTTCATCCGAAGATGTTGTCGTTGTTGTTGTGGTGGTCGACGAGGACTGACCGGAGTTTCCTTCATCGTTGGAGGACGTTCCCTGGGTGACTTCTACAACAGGAGCAGACGACACAGTGGTTTGACCCTCATCCGCAGATGTTGTCGTTGTTGTTGTGGTGGTCGACGAGGACTGTCCGGAGATTCCGTCATCGTTTGAGGATGTTCCCTGGGTAACTTTTACGGCAAGAGCAGACGACACAGTGCTTTGACCGTTATCAGAAGGCGTTGAGGTCGTTTTTGTTGAGGGTTGACTTGTTAGTCCATTATCAATGATGTTATCTAAAGAACTGGACCGATCGGAAATTTCGAGTTGCTTTTTCCCGTTAGCACAATTCACGTAATTCGGATTTCCTAGCAGTTCGCCGTCGTGCAAGAGAAGCAATTTTCCAAAAAGCCTGTCCAGCAGCCAAAGGCGAATATCCTTTCGTATTTCGATTAGAGTTTGCCGAACACTTTCACAACATGGCTGTGCCTTTATATTTGGAGAGGCTACCGCCGTAGCCGTTTTAGATTCCGATTGAGCCGCTGCGACGGCCAAAAGAGCGGCAAAAACCGCGACGAAAAACAAGCGCATGATCCTCCAAGAAACCGGGAGTCGGATCAATTTGATCTGTTGGCCAAATTTAAGTTTCAAAGCCTTTTATACCCACGGGCCCAGGTTTTTGTTATTTTTTGGCTATTTGTGTAGATGCTTGTCTAGCTTGCAAATTTTATTTGTTGAAGAACATTTGGTACTTCCATTGTTTCCTCAAAAAATACATAAACTGAGCCAATTGTCTGAACTATACTATACGTCAATGTAAACATCTTTGGAATACCTATTAAAGGAACAACTGTGCAAAATATTTGTTCTTAGCTTGAATTAAACACTTGTTAGATATTTTGACTTTACGTAAATCGCTCGCTCGTGTCAGAAGTATACGTCAGAGGTGCATTAACCGATTTTTGAACAATTGCTTTAAAGCACACGATACCCGTTTATTTGGTCAGCCAGTTCTCCGAAAATGTGGAAACAATGCGAATTAAAGCAAAAACGTAATTTTCATGTTTGTTTATTTGTACGTTTAAAGATTAAATGATTATGTAACAAATTATACATTTGAACTGTAAACTGTGTTGCCTAGTATTCGTCCTTCTCGAAAGGGTGGTGAGGGTGACCGTAATGGCTGAAAAAATGAATGTACAAAATTGGTTAGTTATTTTCATAAAATTATGTTTTGCATACATTTTAAGCAAATAATATCTACACACAAAATAAAAAACTTGGTAAAATCAACTGTTATAATTGTCAAACAGTCCCCAACCACAAAAATTGTCAATTCTTTCTATTAAATAGTTACTTTTACAACAACAAATACACACAATTAGCAAAGACACACACCGAAACCAAAAACAAAATACACATAACTATTTTTATAGTTACGTAACTATATTCATTGGTCAATTTTACCAATCAATTTTTTTTTGGGTAGGAGAACATTTGGTTAGCTACGGCAAACTTAGACTATATTTCAGCATATTAAGCAAATAAGCAAATAAAGAAAGTTAAAACAAAAGCAGTGGAAGGTAAGCTAATAAATATAAAACAAAAGCAGTGGAAGGTAAGCTAGTAAAGAAACTAAGTACACACAGCTTAATTAAATAGGTATAAACAATCAAAGGAAAAAAACTTATGCGCTTAAAATTATAAAAACATCCGTTAGCCTCATGTTCATGTTTGTGTAGATTTTCCTTACATTTGGATATTTTTTTCGTAAATGTTTCACTTTTCATTAGGCATATCTTCTCATTTATAGGAATTCTTCTTCATTACTTCTCGCTTTGCAGATATCGGTTTCTCAAAGCTTAATACTCGTCGTGAAATGGATAGTACTTATGGGTAGCATGGCTAAATAAATATAAATAAAGACTTCATTTATATGGGATATAGAGAAAGTTGGTGTTTGTTGGTATAAGACGTATAAAAGTAATACGATTCCAATTTCGTATTAAATAACCTTAAGGCCAGGCTTCATAAAAAATGTAAATAAATAAATAAGTTTTTTTGGGGTACTTACTTGAGCAGGGGCACCAGGCGACCATTGCACTCGAAGCTCTCGATGGTTTCGATTTCCTCGGGTGTCAGCTCAAAGTCAAAGACCTGGAAGTTGGACTCGATGCGATCCTTGGTCACAGACTTGGGAATGACTATGTTAGCACGCTGCACCTGGTAACGAATGAGGATCTGTCCAGGAGTCTTGTTCTTCTTAGTGGCAATCTCCTTGATCTATAAGTTTAAAATGTAAAGTACTTGAAGTTAAAATCATCTTGATTGTATACTCGGAGACATACCTTAGCCTCCTCTAGGATGACCGGATCGCCAGCCTTGGCCCATGGGCGGTTGGGAGATCCCAAGGGGCTGTAGGCGGTGATCGTAATATTCTTCGATTTGCAAAAATCGATCAGTTTCTTCTGTGTCAGATATGGGTGGCACTCAATTTGGTTAGTTGCTGGTGGGATCGTGGCCACCTCGAGCACGCGCTCAATTTGCTTCCTGCTGAAGTTGGAGACACCAATGGACTTGACCAGACCTTCTTCCACCAGCTTCTCCATAGCCTTCCACGTATCGACGTAATCGACCGGCGAGTACAGGGTCTTGCCATCCTTATCGGCAGGGAACAGCTCGCAGCCCTCCTTGAAGCCCATGGGCCAGTGGATGAGGTACAGATCGAGGTACTTCAGCTTCAGGGAACTTAATGTGTTCTCCACTGCAGTCTTGACCAGATCTGGGCGATGGGAGGTGTTCCACAGCTTGCTAGTGATGAACAGGTCCTCACTGCAAGATAGTATAGTTAAATAACAGAATCCAAAGAAAAAGAAAACAACTTTAGAACTCACCGCTTGACAACGCCCTCCTTGATCTTGGCCTCAACTCCATCACCAACCTCATCCTCATTTTGGTAGACATAAGCACAGTCGATATGCCTGTATCCGGCATCTATGGCCACCTTCACAGCCTCGGTAACCTCTCCCTTGGGGCTCTGGAAACACAAACGTGTCATATTATATTAGTAAATAAAATAGAATGGCTTCTATAATGAATTCATATCCACATTTAGTATTATGTAAAACATTATTAGTTCTCTTTTGTTACTATGGCAGTTCGATTTCACAATTCTAACTATCAGGAAATTCTCTAATTGGCTATCGCACTTTCCAGGGGTTATATATTATGCGCCGAACATTTTTACAAGTGCTTTGAATAAGAAAGGAAGTACGCAATCGATAAATATTTTAATCTCTAATCGGTATTTCACAATTTCTTGTCTACCCCAGTATCAGTTATGAGGAGCGTTTAAGTAGTACTGTGAGGAAGAAAGGAAGGTCTTTTGAGACTTATAGAACTTAAGTATCTGCAGCATTCAAAAGTACGTCATCATGGAACATTCGAAGCTCTAAGCGGAATTTCGCCATTCGTTGTCGAGCAAAGTTTCAGTTATGAGGAGCGTGATTCGGAAATCACAATACGGTATGTCCGCCTATCTGACTTTTGACGTCACTTATCATGCCCCTTAGTTCCCGCATCCAAAAAATGTTTCTAGAGAGATCATATATAGGGCAACCAAAGAAATACAAATCTGATTTAAGCACGGCAGTTTTAATAATATTAAAATTGTAAACGGATGTACTTTTAAACGTTTTTTTTTTTTCAAATTTGTTAGTTAGTGATGTATATTTAAGATTCTGGGTAATCTTTTAGGAAAAAGAAAGGTCAAAGACTTTCGTTTAATTTTGACATAATAAGCATATATTACGGCCTCTAGACTAATTTATGGGTGTGAGCACCAAGCCTCCCCTTGTTGTGTTCTACAAATAGTACACGTAAACTAAAACAGATAAGGCCTTTTAAAAATACCCTTATAATACCCTTGCTAATTAAGCGCTGCTTATCACCGACTTTCCCACCGTAATCTGAATAGCATTTCCATTAGGAATCGAATTGAACTCGGTGGTTTGAGTACTGAGGGGCGCGTCTTTAATGAATACTATCCCCATTTTTATTTCATACATTTTTATACCCTTGCAGGGATATTATAATTTCAGTCAGATGTTTGCAACGCAGTGATGGAGACGTTTCCTACCACATAAAGTATATGTATATATGTATTCTTGATCAGCACCAATAGCCGAGTCCATCTAGCCATCTAGCCGTCTGTCCGTTTCTATGCGAACTAGTCTCTCAGTTTTAAAGCTATCGCTAACTTCCGTTCTTGTTTCGAACTAAAACTGAAGTATACTTGTCACGAAATCCTCCACTTAAGATAAGAATGGTAATCAACTTCTTACAGTCTGTAATACTTGTAGATACGACCATGTGCCCCAAATATATGAATGTTTGTGGGGTATATAAAGATGTGATGTGGCAAATATTTGCAAAAAGTTTCCACTGCCATAAGAACGTAAGAGGTCACCTTGGCGAAAAGGTCATGGAGATCTTCAAATCACGTACTTTTTGATGTGAACTAGTAATTAGCATTAGTGCTATGGAATATCAGTTATTTTTGTAACATTGCTGTTAGATTCGACACTCTCACTATAGTAATTTTGTATGTATAAATAGAATGTCCGGCAAAATAATGCCGGCAAACTATCAGCAATGCGACGCGTGTCAATTTTTATACCCCTTTTTTTCAAGCATCAGAGCAAAAACAAATGTGAAAAGAACGGGAAAACGTGGGCAGCGGAAAACTACCCGATTATGGGAACAAACAAATACAATTGCAATAATTTTCTATACATTGATAAGTGCAGTTAGTTGATTTTCTACTTACGCCCCAGGTTCCCAGACCAAGGATTGGGATTTCCTTGCCGTTGTTGAACTTAACGTTTGGCACAGCCATTTCACTCGCTATTCTCCTTACTGGTTAGGATTACAAATACTTAAAATACAATGGGGCACTTTTCGGTTAGGGCCTCTTCTTTACAAAGTGAACGATTCCCCCAGCTGTTTGACTCTTTTATACGAGCCGAGAGAGCTTTCGAAAACAGGGTTGCATTGAGGGTAGGCAAAACAGCTGAGAGATCGTCAGTTAGGTTTAAAATTTAAAAAAACATTTTAAATTTTTTATTTAGGAATATGGAATATTTTTATATGGGAATATAATAATTATTACTAGTAAAATTTCTGACCTTTTTAGGTCGTTTCATTTAAAATATTTTAGATTATGTTTTAATAATAATAATAAAAAGTATGCTCACATTTACAGTCCAAGTTCCCAGTCCAATTACTGGAATCTCATTTCCGTTTAATAAAACAACTTTGGGAACTCCAGCTATTTCCTTCTGGCACCTAAAGGTCAGATAATATTCTTTTCAAGGGTTTATTACATACATTCAATATCTCCTATAGATTACCACATGAATCTCTCGATTTTTCCATAATTTCTTAATGTGGAGCCAAGAATAGGTCGAACCAGTTGAATTTTTAATAAAGTGTTCATTTTTATATAATTGCGAAGTAAATTTTATATTTTTTTAATATTTGAATGGTTTGACAATGCAATGGCTACTTGCTATTTCTATTTATCTCTAAACAAAAAATAGCAGAATAAATGTGTACAAAAAAATGAAAAGCCACATTTTTTAGAAATTTGAAAGCACTTTCCTACTACATCAATTTATTTTGGCTCCAAAATACAAATATTTATAAAGGCTTACTCAGCATAAAATGTTTATTACATTATCACTATATAACTCATTGGGCCACTATAATTCCTGCTCGATCCCAAAGGTTTTCTCATACATTTGTAAAAGAGGTAGCTGATATAAGGGTATAGTATTTCTTAGATCACCACTTTACAAGGAAAGAAATTGTTTAACATTAAAGGCAACCGCAATTTGCAAGTTAATTTTTTACTAAATATCTATTGTACTGGTTCAAAGGGATGAAATGGATGTCCATAGGCCCTGAAAAGAAAAATATGGGAAATATTAAAAATATTCAGTGAAAGTAAATTAGTTCAATTAGTTAGTTTTCGGTTTGAATTTAGCACTCACGCCTTCATGGTCATAAAACGACCATTGCAGTCCAAGTCATAAATAGCCTTGACATCGTCAATGGCCAATTCAAAATCCCAGGTTCGCTTAAAGTTGTCCAGCATGTGCTGTTTGCTCACGGATCGGGGGATAACGATAATGCCCGACTGTGTCTGATAGCGTAGAAGCACCTGGAGAATTAAGAGTCATTACAATGTAGTGTATATATATTATAGAACCTAAACAAGTACCTGTGCCGGTGTCCTTCCGTATTTCTCGGATATAGCCAGGATGGTCGGGTGCTGGAGCAGTGGATAGGCCCCGGGCTTTTCGTAGGGCGTGTGTCCTGATCCCAGACAGCTGTATGCGGTAACAGCAATGGCATTATCATAGCAGAGTGTAATCAGTCCCTTTTGACTGAGATACGGGTGACACTCGATCTGAAGAACCACCGGCTTCAGCTTGGCAAGACTCAATAGTCGGGTGATTTGTTGTTCATTGAAGTTGGACACACCGATGGCCTGGCACAGACCCTCATCCACCAGATCCTCCATTGCCCGCCATGTGTCCACGTAGTCGATGTCCTCGAATGCAGCCTTATTCGTATCCGGGCAGGTGGGATATAGGATATCGCCCGACTTGTAGGCCATTGGCCAGTGCATTAGGTACAGATCCAGATAGTCCACTCCCAGGTTCCTGATACTTGTCTCGCAGGCGGTTCGCACTAGCTCCGGTTTGTGGTGGGTGTTCCAGAGCTTGCTCGTGACGAAGAGCTCATTCCTGGATAATTAAAAGTTTACGTTGTGGGTTGAAATGCTCCTCGAATGACCACTTACCGCGTAACATCGCCCTTATCCATTTTCTCCCGAAGAGCCGCGCCCACCTGGGCCTCATTTCCATAAATATGGGCGCAATCAAAGTGGCGATACCCTATATCGATGGCATCCTTTACCGCTTGTGTGATGACCTCCGGGGGGCTCTAAATTGGAGGAGGAAAATTCACGTGAAAAGCTAAAATGCAACAAAAGTTTCTGGGAGCTTTGACATTGACAGTGAAATAATTGGAAATTTCTGTTGGTGGATTATTTAATAGAATTACACATATGTATATACGACCACTCACCCGCCAAGTTCCAAGACCCACCATAGGCATATTTTTTCCGTTGCTCAAAAGAAAATTTGGCGTCGACATTTCTGAGTTTTTGACCGCCGAATCCTTTTGCTCCTTGTGAAATACGAAAGTAAAACTGGCTTGTGTTTCCAAAGCTTTAATTTGTAATTTACCAAATGATCTAAACTCAAAGGCCTATTAAACTGGCTACAAACGACATTTCTTGTGACTGCCTATCACAATATTGTATACGTAAATTGTTTAAATTTAGAAACTTTTGGGCAAGCAAAAGACCTTCGCGAAACTAAATCGATTCGACGCAGAGGTAAAATTTCAAATTTTGAACTGCATTTTTAAAAATTGGTTAATTGGTTAAGTATTGTAAAAAACTTTTAGAACACGGTTTTGATTTAGAAATGGTTTTTAAACCAGAAATCTCGTCCATCTACAGACGTTCTGAATTTCTTTTTGTAGTGGTCTGTAGTTTTTACAATAAAGTTCCCTAAGAGCTCTCTCCTCATAATTAAATAGAATTAACTATTCGATGCTTTCATAAACTAATTAACCGACTTGGTTAAAGTATTGTCATAAATTACTATTAATTAATATTTGTTTAATTCCTTCATTCTCTTAAAATAAAACGGTTTAAGCGCTAAATCGGACTGCTGTTTAAGGAGAGAGTCTTTGCTATTTTAGGAGGGTGTCACAGCTATTTCAAATTTATCTTTTAAATTAGAATTAAGCATATGTGACAAAAACAGGACTTTTTCTGATAATGTGGAATGCTTTAAATTTTAAATACATGACTAGCCAAAGGGAACCCTGCTACTTCACAAAAAGAAAAAAACGGTTGAAGTCTGAGTCTTTTACTCTTAAATATTCACAATCAATCAAATGCACTACGAGGATACCGAGGGGAATGGATTTTGCTTAGATACAACCAGCTTGTTATGGGCATGCGATATGTAGCCCTTGATCTTTCCCTCGTAGATGAGATTGGCCACGATGCAGTGCGTCTCGTCTAGCGAAACATCGTTCAGGCCGACAAACTGAAGAGCCGAGAGAAAGTCGCCCATGTCCAACTGATGGGTCTGCCGGATGGCGAAGACCTTCTTGAACAGATTCCGGTACACGAGGAACTTGAGCTTCTCGACCAGCAAATAGATGCCACTCCTGATCAGCACCAGCTCCTGATCCCGGACGATTTCGTCGAAGCGATTTACATTGCCCGCCTTTAGGGCCAGTGCAAGATCGTGAAAGAGCAGGAGATCATAGCGCTGCAGGAGGGATTTGCTTGGCAGGTAGCCCAGCAGCATCTTCACCGGCACCAGGTAGATGAGGATCAGCCGCTTGTTGCTGGCAAACCGGTCGGGGCAGTTGCTGAAGGCATATGACAAGTCCTGCACTGCCGCCTGGTAATTGGAGTCGAACATGGCCCGCCTGCCCACAAAGTACTTGTAGGTAATTTGCTCCGGCAGCGGAAAGGTGTCCTTGAAGACGCAGTTGTCGATGGCGCGGATGAGGGGCTTGCAGAGATGCAGCTTGTTGATGCGAAAGTAGATCTTGAACAGCTGATTGACCAGGTTCATCATGCCCAGACGCTTCGTATCCTCCTCCGAGGCGCGTCCGTCGGCGGCGCAAACGCGGAAGCAGGCCATCATGCAGTCGGCGGCCTTCTCCAGCACGTGTCCCGGCGTGAATCCTCGGCAGTGCTTCTCGCAGGCCTGCGCCAGGTACCTCAGGTCCAGGCAAACGCGGTACATCAGTGGCAGGCACCAGTTCTCATCCTTCAGCTGCTGCAACAGCCTCACCACTGCTCCACAGGCTGCGGCCTGCTGGGTGTAGGCCTCCATGTAGCCAGGTGGCTCCTGCGCCAGGTGATACAGCACCTTGAGGTGGGCGGACACCACCTCGTCCAGTGGGGGCTTCAGGAAGCGGTCCACCAGCTTCTCCGGCTGGGCGATGTACAGGCTGTGGTTCTGAACGTGCACGTCCCGCAGTGACAGGTGGGTGCCCAGAGATTCGCCATCGTAGTCCTGGGCGGCGTGCAGCACGCCGGATAAGTAGTTATTTACGGTGCCGAACATTGTTTGTGTTTTTTGGCGAGCGGCAAAATTAGTGATGGCAAACTAATAGAGGTGGTAAAACAGCGATGTTTTTATACATTTGGAAACAATTTTAAAATATGAGTTTTTTAGGAAAATTGAGGTAATATTATATTAAATAGAAAAATATTACACTTCGCAAATATATTAACCTCTACAAACTTTAAAAACTTCAAAAACGAATCATAAAATATCGTTAGTCCGTTTCACCACCGGTTATTTCCGCGTGACCGTTTGGAATATTTTCGGTATATTTCTGGTATATTTGAAACGGTTTAAAATGGTATTAAAAGTATGTTTCGTGGCCGGTACTATTAATAATTCCGATGTCACTATTAGAGCAAAATTAAAATATTTAACACAATTCCTTCGGCACTACCTGGTAAATGAGTTAGAACCTCACCCGCTCGAGGCTGTGCAGTTAACAAGTTGCTACACATACATCGAATTAACTCAGAGCTTTTCCGTTGCCGGCGACGTGTTGTCATTTTACAATCGTAAAATCAATATTACTAATTTTGCTTTGCGTTTACAACGTGACATAACTAAACGCGAACTACATAGTGTTTGTTTCCCCCCGCATTGCAGAAATCCGCTGACACAGCAAAAAGCGACGAAAGCAGCGCCGAGTCGCCAATCGCAGAGTACCTGGAACCGTGCGTCCCCCATAGAACTAGAGGCTAAACTTGAAAGCGGACATGGCTGCGCCGGTCATTGTCGAGGCCACGGCCAAGCAAACCGCCACGGTGAGTATCCGGTGTCCCCTTCCTGATGTGGGTCCTAACTCTAGTCTCTGTCTTCCAGCTGATCTTCATGCACGGCTTGGGTGATACGGGGTAAGTGGTGTCATTAGCTACAAAAGTACTCAATATAATGGAATTTGCGTTTCCGGCTTAATATCAATAGAATGTAAAACTTTAGGAGTAGTTTCCAACAAAACTCTACTTTAAACCGATTTCTGTAGCATATATTTGGAAATTTTGTATTTCTGCGTAATTGATTAGAAGTCCTCAGAGGACTAAGTCGGATTAATTCCAAGGGGATTTGCTTTTACGGTTCCACAGGGTAAAATAAAAATGTAGTTCCTAGAAAATGACCAAATTCTCCAAGTTAAGTATGGCGCAATTTAAATTGGGTTCCATAGATTGAAATAGCAGATTAAAAGGCCCCAGAGAATTCCAGAATTCTTCAAGTTAAGTCGTATTTCGTGGTTCCAGCTTCAAGCATACACATGCAGGGCCATTTTAGATTAGAATTATTGATAAGAAGTCCCAAAAGATTTCGGAAATATTTTTCAGAATGGTCCCCAAAGGAAAATAATTAAAAATGGGTTTATCGAGTAACATATTTACGAGATTAGAATGCTTATATAAAAACAAATTATTTTATAAAATGTAAGCTTTCTTTTTCCCTAGAATTGAAAATTTATCAAAAAACATATCGTACAATTTTAATTGTTCAAATAATTTAGCTTTATACTTTTAAATATTTTGGATTTCTTTAAATTAATGAACATTTTCTCTTGCAGCCATGGATGGAGCAGCGCCCTGGCCGCCATTCGGCCACCTTTCATGAAGGTCATCTGCCCCACGGCGCCCACACAGCCCGTTTCGCTGAACGCCGGCTTCCGGATGCCCTCGTGGTTCGACCTGAAGACCCTGGACATCGGTGGGCCCGAGGACGAGCCGGGCATCCAGTCGGCCCGCGACAATGTGCACGGGATGATACAGAAGGAGATTAGTGCCGGGATTCCGGCCAATCGGATTGTCCTGGGTGGATTCTCGCAGGGAGGCGCCTTGGCGCTGTACTCGGCACTGACGTACGACCAGCCGCTGGCCGGCGTGGTGGCCCTGTCGTGCTGGCTGCCGCTGCATAAGCAGTTCCCCGGCGCCAAGGTGAACAGCGAGGATGTGCCGATCTTCCAGGCGCACGGCGACTACGATCCCGTGGTGCCCTACAAGTTCGGACAGCTGAGCGCCAGTCTGCTCAAGTCGTTCATGAAGAACGTGACGTTCAAGACCTACAATGGACTATCGCACTCGTCGTCCGACGACGAGATGGATGACGTGAAGGTGAGTGGGGCGCGCAGCGTCATTCGGAATTCCCCTGGCTAGCGAAACGCTAAAGAACTTCATTACGCTCACTCTGCTCTTCTCGATTACAGGACATAATCAGTAAATGGGTAAACTAACTTCCACTGAACCTTAGCACTCTTAGAACGTACGAAAGCCCCCGACCCAGCCCGTTGCATTCCAGCGATCACGAAATACGGAGCAGCTGAACACGATTAGAGCGTATTTAATGAAAATCAGAGCGCAGTAAGAGAGTCACACTGAGAGTTATACGAGTAGGCTCTCTCGTAGCCCAATTATGGAAATTATCACTGAAAATCAATTCGAAAAGCAATCAATTATACACACGGTAGCTATACCTAATGAAATGCCAAAATAGAAGCAATTTGCGAGGGAAATTCGCCTGCGCGAGACGTGTCAGAGTATAGAACTCACTTTGATATTTGTTCGCTGCTAATTATTTCGGTTTACTTATTTGGGACTTGTTCGTATTTAAATTGAAATTAATAAAGTTATATAATCCAAGAAAAAAAGAAGAAAAGAAACTGGGAGCCGCAATCTAATTGGATCACTGTTTCAGAACTTAAAGCCCGATTGCCAGCAATTATGTTTTTGCTATTTAACCTGGCAATTAAGGAAATTTCGGATCTCTACTAAACATTTGTTTGTTCTTTGTAGCTAACACGAAACCCGATAATTTTTGATTCCATTTTGATTTGATTCTTCGTTTCTCATTTTACTTTATTTCGCACAGCAACAGAAAAACAACCATCTGTAGAGCCGCTGCCCCACTGGCTACAGTTTGAAATTTGCATCATTCACTTGTTAAACCAATGGCAATAAACAAACCGGTTGTTCAGATTAAATGGCTCCCCTGGACACACTTAAATGCACTCCCTCAGACTCTCTATAAGCACATATTCCACCTGCTAAGCCCGTAGTCCTGCCGCACCACTCACCATCTCTCATCTATATATTTGCAGACACATTGGGAGCGTCAAAACATGGCTAGAAAGGCGCAATGCTGCCAGATATCATAGTAGCATCCAATGCTAGTGTAGTGAAGGTTCCTTCTGCAAATCAAAGCTCCTCACCCTAGTCAGGACCGTCTCGAGCCGCAAGAGAATTGTATTTTAGTAATTATTTTGTACATACACACACTATGGACTAGGTTAACAAGACAGGCTGTCCTATCACCTGGTGAAGTGACACGAAACAGATTCGCCAAAGCGAATGGCCAATAAAGTTATTTGAAGCTCTCAACTGCAAGACCATCTTAATCGTCAAGGGGCTTTCAGCCAGTTTACTCCATTTCGGTAAAATCCACTTAAAAACTTGCCAAAGTAACAGACATTTTTTAAACTTTCTAACCAGTGCTGCATAGCGCATCGTTTAATGCTATCTCTTAAAGTATGGTATATTTTTTAGGCCTTGGTATATTTTATTCTTTCTTATCGATAAGTGTGGCGCGGTTTTTACACGAATTTAAATTAACAATCTAAAACCGTTGCCTATTTCTATATTACTATTTTAAGATTTTTAATAGTGGTGTTATCTTTATTTTTAGGTTTGTATCATCAACTAAAATAAAGAATTTAGGCTAGCTATTTTTAAATCTGTCTATTTTCTTATTAATTCCGAAATTTTCTTTTATTAATTAGTATTAACCCATTTTATAAAATTAATTAATATTAATTGAAATACATTTTTTGTTGAAAATAAATTTTTTAAACTTTAAAATAAGATAATTTACTGGTCTAAAGACGTCAGCCGTTAAACCCCTTTCTGTACTGCGACTAACCATTTGTATTTGGGGAACCCGTTGGTCTGCGACTTCAAGTGCCGACTAAGCGTCAGTTGTTTTCACGCCGTCGCCGAGAGTGGACGCGTTTTCGCCAGCTCTTCAATAAAATAAATTCGCGTCGTTTTATCCTCGGCTAATACCAGCCAAAATTTCGCGTAGAAATTTTTAAAAGCTTTACACAACGAAAGCGATTGTAAGGAGTGAACATAAAAATCAATGCTATCTAATCTGTCCAAAGTGCATATGCCAATCAAAGTAATTTTCCTTGAGGTTTTGTTTTGGCTTTGTCCACAAAGGAGAGCCTTTTGTATTATGTTTGACCAGTCGGATGTGCAACAATGGCTCAAGAAGTGCTGGCGATTCAGCACGAAATACAATAATCTAAATCGGCACCCAAATGCACTTGTAGTGTGGAGCACTTTGTGGATTATCGCTGAGTAGAATTTTATACTGTGGTAGCTTATCTTAAAGATGTAGGGAACTTGAATTGCAATGAAGCTGATTATGATTTAGATTTTATTGTTTTCTTCATTAGTAACCTAAGGAATTTAATTTATATAGTATTTTTTAAAATATCTTACAAGTTATCTTTCTAAATTTAAATATATTTTACCCCTTTCTGTGTATTAAAATCTACGACGCACAAAACCTACATATTTTCTCAATTCTTCTTGGAAAATCACGTGCATTTGATTTTCATATGAAAAAGAATCCTAGCTTTATTGATCATTTGCCGAAGCTTCAGTTTAAAATACTCGACAATATAATTTCGTTATTACAAAATAGCATCCGTCACATATAACGATTAACTTGTGTTAAGTTGGGTAAATCGATCTAATCAACTAATTGCAATTAGCTTAATATTGATTCTCTGAACTCCCTCTTTAAAGTGTTCAAGAAATCACCTATCTGGTTTGGTTGTCACTGACCTATGAATCCGATGAATAATTGAAAGAAAACAAGTGATTAACCACTTTGGTCAAAGTACATGTTGTTTATTGCTGAAATGTACAGATTGCGCTTCTACGTGATGTGGTTACAATGCAATAATTATTGGAGAGTGAATTATAATGCGTCATCGCTAATTGGCCTAGTGATTTCCTTTACATTTGGGTTTATTTTCCTATAAGGTTTATTTCCCAAAAAGAGAATGATAAAGTTTTATTCAGAACAACAACATCGATTAACCAATTTATAATATGTATGTAGATGGATATATTATTTTATGTTTTTATTATTTATTTTTCTGACTAATATTATAAATTCGGGTTTTCTGTGGTTAACTGGTTTTTAACACACAATTCGACCTTTTCTAATGATTAGTTATCTGTCAGAAATTGACGAATTATATTCAAGTGATTTGTTTGAATAAAATTGCTGCTTTGTTGGTTTCCTCGAGACTTGTATTAGTTAATTTATCTGTATGCTAAGCGAGCTGTCTGGGGTCAAAAGTCTAGCCAAAGCGATGTGCTTCTGTTGTCACCTGACGTCACAGAATTCACCGCATAGAATAGAAAATAAATCGGACAGTCGACGCGAAATTAGCATAAGTTGGTGGGCTGAGTGTAGATTGACATGCATATTTAAGCTTTCAATTAGCCAATTTTTATCAGCGCCTTGTTTATTTCCTCGTTTCGAATTAGTGTGTTCCTATGGATGCAGTTTACCTACCCCTTTTCTCGTATCCCATAGAATTCCAGGATCTCTTGAATATGGCTTCTTCTCCAGAAACCAGAACGGGTTTCTAGTTTGCATTTAGCCAACTGGCTGTCGGCGCCAGTTAATGTCGAATATTCCGACGACGCCAAAAGCATTAAAAAAGTAAATAAGACAAAAACAACTCCAATTTGGCGTCACAAGTCGGCAAATTCAGAAGTTTTCAAAGTCTGTTTACCTGCCGGGCAGGAGCCAGTGATTTAGCAACTGGGAATGTTTTGAATAAATAATAAATAAGTGCCAATTAACATTTAAATAAGATAAATTAATCCCTGACAGATGTTATGAAATTAATTTATTGATCGCTGACAAAGATGCCTCTACGCTGAGAGACTTTAAGTAGAATTAAATCTGATTTTCTGCAAGTTGATAGTAATTGTTTAATTAAATCGCCTGCGGGCGAAGCGAATCGCAACTGTGAAAACGTGATAAATCTGCGATATGAACACAACAGCTCCACCCAGAAAGCGAAGCGTTCGTGATCCGCCTGTCACTTTTGCCAGTGGTGCCGTCGATCAAGACGTCGTTAGATGTTTATTATCATAATACCCTATGAACTGAGATCTCACACTACATGGTATACTTACTAATTAATATTACTATGAAAGGAAACCAGGCTTTGCCTAATATTTAAAAACTATTCATAAATAATATATAGTACTTATTAATAACTTAATTTTTAGATTATATTTGGGTAACCCATAGTCGCATATTCCGTAAATAATATCCACCAACTACTCTTTCTCACTTTGTGTTTATTTTACGATATGGATGCGTTGCTAATGAAGGAAATACTTAAGAGCTTTCCGGTGCACTCTTCCGTCTCTTTGGTTCTTTATTTCGCTGATCCTCTGGCTATTAATGGATTCTTTGTCGCATCTATAATATGAACTCTATATACACATTAAGCCGGTTCTGTTAAGGGAGTGTGATACATATCTATATGTTAATATATATGGGCTACAAGTCAAGGCCAGGCAAAGTGATCTGAAAGATTAACAGAATGAATGATAATGTATGGTATTTAAACTTTCTGTAACAATTAATGTTCATTATATTTAAACTAATTTTGCAGATGAAATTGCAACTCTGCAATCAACACCTATGCTTTTTGTTGCTTTCTAAGTAATCAACTAGTTTTTCTTGGCTCTTGGCGATTAAATTTCTGTTGGTTATCGACCTTATCGGTAATTGAGCAATTTGAACTTGTATACGATCATTGCAATCCGCATTCATAATTATAAATATACGGAGTCAGGTATTGCATAAATGTTAGATTTCAAAGATTATAGACTTGTGATAGGATTTTTCTCTACAGTCGCCCAACTTTCCTTCCCTCAAGCAAAATTACAATGTGATGACTAACTTGACTTGATATTTTAAACATAAAAAAACAATTGTGCAAATAGACATGCAGTTAGCTTTACCCCAAAACGCCTTTATCAGGTAGAGTTGCGAATTTCAAGGCCATCCGAAGTGTTGATAACTCGAATTAACTTTTGTTTCTTTTAATTTTGCCACGATTTTTCGCCTCGCACATGTCAAAATCTATAATGATTAATTTTTATTTGCAGCGCGTAAGTCGCCAGTGTGATCAAAACAAAACGGGCAATAAATCTGCAATCACACGACCATGCGTTCGTAAAGAGGAACAATAACAAAATCAAAAGTCAGAAGCCAGAAGCAAAAACACAACACATATAATCGCAACGCTGGCAAAAGTACAGAAAAAAAGAAGTGTAAAAAGTATAAATAAATAAGCGGGCGGCGGCAAGAGATCCAGCACCCATTCCCATTCCAATTCCGACTTTGGTGCGGTAGGTAATGACACATTCGGCAGCCAGCACACGTATCTAGATGCGAGCGAGCGTACGTATCTGAATCCGTCAGTGAAAATCCGGGGAGCCACATTCGCCCTTGCCACCCGCATCGCTCATTAATATATGAGTTTTTGAAAGCGGCATTAAATAACGATAAACGAATCCATCTGAATTCGCCATGGAGCAGTCGCAGAACCTACTCGCCAAACAGTCCAAAGATGTGGAATTCCAAGATGTCTTCTACACCGTTAAGGAGCGCAAGAACTTCTGTAAGTTATACGATCTTTGAGTTATATCTAGTTGATCTGTGGTCGCTAAAGAATGCAATTATAATGAATTATTCAATCACAAATAGTTTCTTTACCTTTAAGTACTGTATAACTAATGGGATTTAATTTATCTAACTGACAATTACCTTTTCCGAGTATAATTTATTTTCTTTTGGCTTTATCTTAAACTGGTTTTCAGTTTATACTTCAGATTATGTCAACAAATTGTTGTAACACTATTATTTTTTTTATAAGTCTTGAGACAACCTCTTTATGATCTCTAATATTAACTTGTTATTTAAGCAAGGGAGCTAGTTTAATAGGTTAATTATGATTTAAACTTAACATAAAAGTGTTAATATGTGATAACGACACAAGTCCTTCATGGCTCCATTGCACAACGTCTGCAAAATGCCAAATATGTGGTATGAAATGTGTTTCTCGGCTGCAGACTTTTTTGTTTGCATTTGAGTACATCAGAGTTGACTTTGTTTTATGTGCTGTGTGCAATGTTTCTTCGTCGGCGGAGGTAATGGTCTTGTAATGGAATGGTCAAGTAGTCGTCTGGCCAAGTGGTAACTGCTCCATAATTGTGGGGACCAGCTGGCTTGCTATTTTGCCCTTTTCCTTGCCTCTATTTCTAATGTCAATTGTACAACTCGTTTAATTTGCTTAGGGGTTTCATTCAAAATAACATTCGTCACACTCAGCTGAATTGAATTGCGTTCTGGGCCACGTTTATGGCCACAACCCTGCGTTTGGTGCTGTGCCAAACGAGTTTTCCGATGTCTCGCCTTGTTGGTCAAAAGTTCAATCCTAAGTGCGGATACTCTGAGCTTGCTTGCCATTGACACAGAATCGAATCGAACGGTTTGGATAATGTAATGCATTTGGCAGAACGTCAAGTTCATTTTAGTTGATTGAACCGAATGAATGGAATTTAAACTGCCTATTGCCGGAATGGGATCACTTTTCAAATTGAATATTATGTACATGATACAAAGAGGACAGAAGAATTTTAATCTCAAATAATTCCGTTTTAATACAAATAAAGTATTTATTAAAAATAACACTAATCAATTTTAAGTTTTAGTTAGTTTTAACTTTTAACACATAAAAATCACTAGATTTTTTGATGCATATGAATTTGCTTTTTTATTTCTAATTTATTACACATTTCTGAGTATTTTTAACACATCTAATAGGTATTACCTATACATTTTTATTACACAAGACTTGTTAAGAACTTCAAGTGACATTTCTATAATCGCAATTCTTACTTGATTAGTTGTACCTAATATATTCAATAGGGACTGGAAAGTGTTTTCGACCCTACCAACTCATACATATATTCTTGATTAGCATCAGGCGATCTACCCTACCCTGATCTACCATTTAATACCGGAAATCTCATATCATTAATATATTTTAAAACATAAACAAAAATCTAGAAAGTAATTCCGATGTGCCCTTGCTTTTACAATCGTGCAGTTTCAATTGTAATTGTTATTTTAATTTCAATCTGTAACAAGAGGCATATTCATGCGAGCTTTACAATCTATTAACTTTATCAAGTTTTTAAATTATATGTTTTAGGCATGCATTGGGCAGAAGAGGAAATGCTTTCGAAACACTCACCAATAAGTTAGTTTTCGCTGCTACCTGCAGCTCGAAGCTGAGCTTCCTCATTGCAGAGTCAAACTCAAGTACGATTGGTGATTAATTATTGCTCATACGCCATGTGCAACTTGCAACTCGCAGTCAACCGCGAGATGTCGCCAAATGTAGTTGCCATGTGGAATATAATAATGAATGATAGAATTGAGAACAGTGCCTCGCATGAGTGTACAACGGTTTGTAGGTTGGAACATTCCACAGATTGTATATTAACTTCTTTGGTTTTTACATGCACTAATTAAGTAAAAATTTTAAAATCTAATGAGTTTTTAAGCTGTAAATTAATTTCACAAATTCTTAATCGTCAGAATCCTCAACATTCTTCAGTAGGTCAAGTAAACATTTGTTTGAAACGCACTGTACGAGTAGAAATCAGTATGTGAGCTTAATATTTAGTGTACATATTTATCTCAGCGCATACATATGTATATTCCACACATCGCAGATACATTGCGACTTCCTCGATGTGCCCCGCATCAATGGAAACTACAGTAGTTGGCTGGCCAAAGGCAGCGACAAAAACATCAGCAACCTCATCATCATCCTCAGCCCCATCATCATCATCATCATCATCATCATGATCGGCACCAGCAGCAACAATTGCAGCTACAACAGCAATATTATGTTGGCGCACAGTGAAAAGCGAAAATTGCCCAACATTGATTGAATAATTTTCCCCTCCAAAAGTCGCAGAGCTTGGACACGTTTTATTTTTATACCCGTTACTCGTAGAGTAAAAGGGTATATTGTATTCGTGCAAAAGTATGTAACAGGGAGAAGGAAGCTTTTCCGACCCTATAAAGTATATATATTCTTGATCAGGATCACTAGCCGAGTCGAACTAGCCATGTCCGTCTGTCCGTCTGTCCGTCTGTCCGTCCGTATGAACGCTGAGATCTCGGAAGCTATAAAAGCTAGAGGATTGGCATTTTGCATGCATATTCTTGGAGTTCCTACGCAGCGCAAGTTTATTTCAAAATGGCGCCACGCCCCCTCTAACGCCCTCAATCGCCCTACACCATTTTTTGAAAGGTGTCTGGCGCCTACACCATTAAAGATTTTGGAAAACTAAAAATGCAGTTTTATTGTGACTATCAATACCTATCGAAATGTAGAAGAAATTTTTCAAATCGGACCATTCGTTAAAAAGTTATGCCCGATCAAAGATTTTATATATCTATCTCCCTCGCACTCCCTTAGCTGAGTAACGGGTATCTGATAGTCGGGGCACCCGACTATAGCGTTCTCTCTTGTTTTTTGTATTTTCATTTGTATGTTCCGCGACATGGCGCGCGCTTTTCCATTCCAAGTCCCCAGGGCAATTTTGGATTAGTCAGCGAGTCAATGTCCGGGTCTATCCAGTCAAAGGGGTTCAGTTTGACTATTGGGCTGTCAATTAAATGGAATGAAACTCTACTTCTGGATTTAAATTGGGAATAGTTATCACCGCTGGATCTTAATGAATGAATACCTACATTATATTTATATTTATTTATATACGAATAACTATTAATCACAGATTCAAATGGTCTCAACTTTTAATATTACGGAAGTAATAATTGCTAGGCATTAGTTCCCATTCAATGTAGAACCATTTATCTCAAAAAGGCTCTTATGCAAGTTGAATAATTCACACTTTCAAGTATTATATAACTTCAATAATTATTAAAGGTCTAGGTGGGCCATTTTACATAACAGATCAAAGATCGCATATTTCAGGGAATAAGGCAGACCCTATTTCTATGGGCTGGGGTGAGAGTTGTATTATAAGTCGCATTTATCAGGCCAAACGCGATTGAAATGCTAATATGAAATCGCGTTAATTAGGTAGAGACGATTCAATTGCATCAATTAGCGAACTCGTCTCCTTTCCTCCCCTTCCCCCCTCTTTAGTCACCCAAAAAGTGGCTAGAATTCAGAGATCTCAACATCCAATTAATGAAGTGTGTTTGTTTGAGGCGCAGTTTCGTTTACGGCTTAAACTGAATTGGAAATCTGAAATTTAGATTACAAATTTCTGAATATTTTTTGCTGATACCGATAAATAATATTTTTATGTTTATGTATTTACAACTCTTCAAAAATAAAAACAAACCATAAATAATGGAAACGAACTAAACACAATGAAACCACTTTTGTGGCCTGAAAAACAGCAAAACAGCTTTTCGTATTATCGTCTGAAAGTTAATTTTCCCAACAAATTGTCACGCCTCATTATGTGACTCACGTAGTATCGTGGGAGTAGCGGTTCACAGTGTTTGAGGAGGGGGAGCAGTCCGATAAGTCAGCCAAGCCAACGTACTGTTGATTGTTCGACGGTTTTGGCTGAATTTTTATGGTTCTGACCGCTGCGCGTGCCCAGAACGTGATGGTTAGAAAGCCTTTAAGGCATGCTCGAACTCGAACGCCGGCGTTTAATTGATATGGAGCTAATTGATATGGAGACCGGTAGCTGGAAAACACTCTCTGATAATGGGCTTTGCCACAGACTCCGACTTGTCAGTGACCCTCTAAAGTTGGTTCGCGAATCGCTTGAGTAATAAATGTTAAGTGGCCGCGAGAAGTGGGTCATAGATATCTGTCATTTACATGTTTACGTATGAACATTCAGCAGTCAGGTAAGCCAACTTTTTCAATAATCATTTTCAAAAAAAACAGAAAAATTCGGTTTTGAAATATTATATTCATTATACTTTAAGTGATATTAGCGTTGTTAGCTAATAAAAATATGAATTACAATTTATAAAAATTCTCATGAATTGAAAGATCTTGTTATCAACATAAACCAATGTTTATTATGTGATTTACCACAATCTTAGATAGACATTGCCACTAGAATACAATGTAGTTGATAAAGCTAATGTTTAATTTCTTAACAGCACTTCCGTTTATTTAATTAGTAAAGCTCACAGGCACACCGATCTCTATCATTGTGTCCACCCTTAGTTACCATCTGTCCATGGAAATTGCAAGCAATTATGAAACCCAAGAATCAATTATTGCATGAACCATTCGATTACGACCTTCGGTAATACCCTATAGTATAGTACGGCTGCACTGCTGATAAGAACGGCGATGGCATTGGCACATATTAACTTATTTGTGCATTGAGACTGACAGATCGTGAAAAATGCAGGTCAGGTTCGTACTGCGATAGTGAGTAATTGCTGTGAAAATAAAGAAATAAATACATTGGTATATTTTTTTAGCTACCGGATCTTTGCCCTTAAAATGTTCCTCCAATTATGAATTTTTCCACACCCAAGCCAAATCTTAATTGGAATAAATTATGCACGTGCGAACACCTTTAATTGAGGGTTTCAGGCAATCCCATGGAATTCGACTGCCAGACAGCGCGGAAGCTGGTTTCACTTGTGCCAGTCATGCAATCTTCTCAAGCCGATCATCTGTCATCTTGGTATCTTTCCGCTGCCAACCCATGACATGAAAAATATTTAAAATATTTTTGCTGGATTCTCAAGCTATATTTATTAACCTCATCTATTCTTAGCTATGCATAACTTTGTATCCCCCAAATTAATGAAAGGGAAATGATGGGTCATTAAAAAACGAAACTCAATTTATGTCGTTTCGCATCTCTATTATTTCATCTATCTCATTAGCAAATCGTTCCAGATAAACCAGAAAAGTAAACGTAATAGAGTGAATATATTAAACTCAGATGGTTTTTTGTTGTTCTATGACTCATTCACCGTATTGATTATTTTCGATGGTGTTTAACCTATTCTAGTTTTTAGTTTTAGTGAACAGAGATTACAATATAAATGATTTTCGTTAATAAATAATTTTTTTTATTTAAATTTGAATACCTCGTGAATTTATTCCTCTACAGAATTAATTTATTTATTTATTATAATACCTAAATAATAAATTTTTAATACATTTATAAAACTTTCTTATCTAAGATCTTTCCTCATGTTAGAATTTGGTTAAATGGAATTCGCAACGATTTAATTAATTTTATTTTAAAACCCAATTAAGCGATTATTCAATTTATTTTAAGGGCGCGTAACCGGAGAGCGTCAAATTCTGAACGGAGTCAGCGGCAGTTTCCGGAACGGGCAACTCTCGGCCATCATGGGACCCTCAGGAGCCGGAAAAAGCAGTTTGCTTAATGCGATTTCGGGTTTCAGGTGAGAACAATAAGCCAAACCAGACTCGACTGCATTCGACGTTATGATCTCAAACGTCATTCGAGCTCAAGTGTAACAAAACAAAAGGTATATAATTTGGCGAGCTGAAACTTAACCGGTTCTATGCTTAATAGACTGGTGATTAAAGCCAAGATCTCGCTTTCTTGATTTTGAATCTAAATGCCAACTGGGTTCTGTAGGGTTTTCGAGGGGGGCGTAGGTTAGCCAACTAACGTCTCCAGCAATATGAATCCAGTATGGACCTTCAAAACAAATGTCGTACATTTGCTTAAAACTTACGTTTCCTCAAAACATAGTGGAAACTTACAGATTTAGATAGAGTTTCAGATCTGCAAAGTCACGAAGCTACGCTTCAAAAATAATTGTGTTGACAAGGTTGTCTAGACCTGATTGAAGGTTTCTATATTTTGCTTGCTGTTAAATTAAATAATTATTTTTAAGCCAAGGGGAAATAAGTAAAGTCCTAGAAGTAAAACGAATTTAGTAATCATTGCCTAAACATATAAAGATCAGATGAACACTCTAATAATCGAGAAAATGTAACCAAGCTACAAAATATATAGTTAAAATAATCTAATTATTAACCCATTTCAGGCGCGATGGCGTCACAGGGAGCATAAAGATCAGGAGGGACAATGCCTGCTATATAACTCAGGACGACCACCATCAGACTCTGCTGACTGTCGAGGAGCTAATGAATCTCGCCTGCGACCTCAAGCTAAAGCATCGCCACAAAAAGGCAGAGATTATGACAGATATCCTGGAGAATTTGCATTTGAATCACAGGCGCAATGTGACAGCAGAAAAGCTGAGCGGTGGGGAGCGAAAGCGATTGTCCATCGCCTTGGAGCTGGTGGACAATCCGAACATCTTCTTTTTGGACGAACCAACCAGTGGCCTGGATGAAGTGACGGCCGCCCAGTGCATCCGATTGCTGCAGGCGATGGCCTACGAGGGTCGGACCATCGTCTGCACCATCCATCAACCTTCGGCGACGATATACAATTACTTCGATAGCATCTACGTCCTGGCCAAGGGACACTGCGTCTACCAGGGCAGTCCCAGAGCCACCATTCCCTTCCTGCGACTGGCCCAGCTTGACTGTCCCAGGCATTACAGTCCTTCGGATTACAGTGAGTTCAGCTACATAAATATAATAATAAATATATGACAGTTAAAAATTCCATTCCTTCTAATCTTTTGCAGTTATCGAACTGGTGGAGGCCGAGGATGGCCACCTGGTGCCATCTCTCAGCGAGCTGACCGAAAATGGCAAGCTGATCTATGTGGCGAGTCAGTCGGACCAGTTGGGTGCGACGCTGGCATCTAAGCAGGCGATCACCACGATGTTCGTGGAGCAGCAGAAGCGTCCCTTCCTGCCCGCCTTCTTCGCCGGCAGTGCCGCCTCCACGGATGGGTCGTTAATTGGAGGAACCAGTGCTCTGTTGGAGCAAGTGAAGGCCTTCTCGAGACGCCTCAACACGGATCGGCGGGATGTATCGGGAGTGCGACAGTTTGTGGTTCTCATGCGGGTGATGCTGCTGCGGATAACTAGGGCCAGATTGGCCCTAACCATCCAACTGTTCCACCACCTCTTGTGCGGTGTGTTCTTCGGCATGATATTTTTCCAACTGGGAAACCAAGGTGCCCGTATGTTCGACCATCTAAAGTTCTGCATCGGTGCCGTTCTCATGATTGTCTACACCCAGGTGATGGTACCCATCCTGAGCTGTACGTATATTGAATTACTTCTTTGGACTATCGTTTCAAACAATTTGTATCCTGCAGATCCCGCTGAGGTGAAGGTGGTCAAGAAGGAGACCTTCAACCGTTGGTACACCCTAACACCATACTATTTGGCCTTGACGGTGTCGCGTCTGCCAGTTCAGGTGCTACTAAACATCACCTTCATGGCGGTCACCTACTGGATGTCCGGATTGCCGCAACAGTTTTGGCGCTTTGCTATTTTCGTGGCCGTAGGATTAATGATCTCCCTGGTTGCCGAGGGAATGGGCCTGGCTATTGGCGCCACTTTCAGCATAACGGTGAGTTTGTTATCAGAATCGGACATATAAATGCTATACATTTCTTAGTTTTAACTTCAAGAGTATAGCCATTTGGAAATTATCTTATTTTCCCATTTCGTGTTGAAAGTTTATACTTGGGCTAAACAAACCTCTTCTCTTCTCGTTCCAGAATGGCAGTGTGGTGGGACCAATGATGATTGCCCCTCTAATGGGACTGGCGGTGTATGGGTTCGATTTTGCGCCGCAGATTTCGGGCGGAATGAACCTGCTGATGAAATTCAGTTACGTGCGCGTTGGCGTGGTTTCTCTGATCTTAGCCGTCTTCGGATTTCAGCGAGAGGAGCTCGACTGCGATGATATATACTGCCACTTTAGCGATCCTCGCGTACTTCTCAAATTCTTAGACGTGGAAAAAGTGTCTATGCTGCACCAGTTCGGACTGCTGGCCATGCTGATGCTCTTTTTCCGAGTGATGATGTACATTAGTCTGCGAAAGCGTTGCTATGCCTAATTTTGCTAAAAAAAAATACTCCAAATGAATCTTATTCCCTAGTTTTAGCCAATGTCAATGCTGTGATGTTCGATTTTAAACATACAGATAAATACTCCATGTACATACTTAAAAACCATTCCCCTGACAGGATAAACGTTAAACGTTAGCTCTAAGATAGCCTTAAGTTAGTTTCGATCGACATAAACATACGCCTTATATAGTTGAAAATGTTTACATATAAAAGGCAAGCACATTATATACAGATATCGTGGTTAAAGTGATTTCAATTCGAATTATTCAAGAATAAAATGATATTTTGGTTATTCCATATAGTGACGTTTGTTGTATTGTTTTGAAAAGTATGCTGGGATCTAGCATAATAAAAGATCTATAAAAGCTATTAAGTTCAATCCCACAAATCTAAAAATTTAAAAACACCCACAATGTTGAAACTAGAATTAAAATGTATTTATTTTGCCAAGCAAGTTTCAATTTTTAATAATTCAATGATTTTCTAAGTCAAAATTGAAAATTTAGGCACTCTATAAAAAAATCAAATAATATATTAGATTGAATTCCATAAAGAAAATACTTCTTTTTTTAGAGTAACATTTCGAATGGCATTAAGGAAATCAAAATAGTTATACTTCCGCCAGTTCACTCTGTCAGACGCAGGCTCCAGCATGGAATTTATTCCGGAGGCCATTGAGGATGTCATTGTTTTCTTCAAAAGATCTTGTAGCGCCGCAAGCTCCTCCTTGGTAGTCACTGCTTTAATAAAGGGATTCAGAATCGCTTTGACCTCGTTGCTAGTGTAGCTATAAAGGAGGTTATGGGTTGATAAAAGGCGTCCCTAGAGTTCTTAGAATACTCACCGGCGCAGGACATTCCCCAAGTTGTCGATCAGAAACTGATTGCCCACATAGAAACCCAGGTAGGTGTGCATCACGGCGGCCAAGAAATCAACTGTCAGCGTTTTTGGAACCTTTTCGTCGTCGAGGGCCCAACTGAGCACCTTTTGCATAGCCCAGTACTCCGTAGTGCAGGCGAGGGAATTTAGGAGGATACTCTTCTCCTTGTCTTCAGTGGCATTAAGGAACATATCGCGCACTATTTGCCAGTGATCTTCCAATCCGTTGCGGATGCCCCTGCATAGTACGGTTTCTTGCAATTCCACGGGTATAGAGGATATGGATTTCTGGTCCATCGCCGTCTTAAATCGCTTCTGTGCGTCCGTCAAGCACTCAGTGATTTCGAACTGGCACGCCAGCCGGTACAGGATCGTCGGCACCGATAGTTTCGGTAGCGGTGTCGAAATATAAGGACTTGTCCTGGCTATCGTTGGAAACTTTTTTAACGTTTCCTTAAACGAAGGCTCAATGAGTTTCCGCATGAACAGCTGGAAATATAAAATACTTTTTTAAAAGAACACGTCTTTTAAAAAACTGAACTAGTACCCACCTTAAAGATGCGGTAACCGGTACTTATTCTCATGACATCCTGCAACTTCTCCAAATTAGTAAGTGCCGTTTGCCAAACAGCAATGCTGGTCTCATTCGGAAGATACTTGATAACGCTTAGGGCAACGCTATATTGTAGTTGACCCGACCAGGCAAGATTGAGGGCATCATCCACCAACTGGGCACGACTGAGCTCCGGGATCTGGGTGAAATTCTGCAGCAGTGCCTCAGTGATCAGCCGCCAGTTATAAAGATCGTAGAGAACACGAAGAGGAGCGGCAGCGTCGACATTCAACAGCAGCCAGTCCTCTGGATCAACGACGTTGCTCAGAGTCAAGATTTCCGCTTTCTTATTCTGACAGCCAAGCCACTCCATCTGGACAAGGGAAACTTTCTTGGAGATGTAGATGACTGGCACCCACCAGCAGTCTTTTGATGCGATGGTCATTTTTCTCTGAAAATAGCGGCTTTGCGTTACGGTCACCTTGTGAGTCTTGTCGTCGCGCAGCACGGTGAGTACAGGGTATCCTGGTTGCTGGAGCCACGAATCCATAACCGTGGTCAAAACGACACCGAGGGGCAACTGGTGAGTTCGGCGGGCCGCTCGTTGCAACTCCTCCCACAGCTGTTTGGTCGAAGCGGAGGAATTGGCGTATAGCTGGACGAACTCTTGTAGACCCTCAAAGAAGCCCTTCTCGCCGATGGCCAATCTTATCATGTGGGTGATCAGGCACATCTTGTGCTTGCGAAACTTCTGGTGTCCGTTCTCCCTCACATCGATTGCGATGGCCTTCGATTCGAGCAGGGAATCATAAATTAAGACATCCAGGCGGGTTGTCAGAAGGTGCGTCTTGTTGTACTCCCCCTTGTTCGGCATGGCCAGCGCCTGCAAGGCCAAATATTTGTTGATGCCGTCGCGCACATATCCTCCATCCCAGTCGGATGCGCTCACCAGTAGTCCGTTCCACTGGCGCGCCAACAGTTCCGCCAGCAGTTCCTTAAGACTAACGAGCGTCTTGTCGGTGGGGTCCACTTCAATCTCCCCGAACACCATGAGACCCTTGCCGCTATACACTTTATCATAGCCCGGAATCACCAGTTGGTCGAACTTGCCACCCCAATCCGGTCCATTTGGCAATGGCTGTGCGAACAAAGTCTCATAGCTGGGTAGCAGCTCGGGCGTCATTTTCGATAAATTGGCCAGCTTTTCCTTCAATTGCCACCGCGCCCAAACGGTGACATTCTCCCCCGTTGCGGTAAGACTACTGGAAACCTTGTCAAGACGGTGCAGAGCCCACATGATCTGGTAGGTAGCCAGCGGCGGAGTTCCCATGAATGTCGTCCACACATAGTCGTCTATTTCGTCGCTGCAAGTAAGGGAAACTAATTTTAATACCTTATATGTTTTTTCTTTCGGGGATTTACTTACTGCGGTGTCTGCCCTATGGCGGGCATGTTGCTAAGGGCAGTGTATTGCTTGTGGTGCACCATGGTGAGGTTGAAAGGGGTCCTGTAGAGTGGGTTATCAAAGCAGGGGAACACGGTGTGTGCGTAGTCCGGCTCGAAGCGCGTTAGGGCGTATAAGATTTGTGGCGTTCTTTCGTAATGGCCGGAAAAATAGCCGTACTTCTTCGGCCTAGTTAAACCGCCAGTAAAGAATATGTACAACGTGTATGTCTCGCCTATTCTCAGAGGTAGTCTGAGGATTAGTTGCACTTCGTCGGACTTATTTGGAGTTTTCTTTATCTCCACTGTATTGATAAAATGGCCGGTAACCCATCGCGTCACCCATGTTTTTTCCAAGTACATGTTCAGGTCGCGGGCGTTAAGATAGATATATTTTGAGGATTTCATCGCTTTAATGTCGATCATAGCGATTCCCTCGTATTGGCTCTGGACACCGTTCCGTAGGTGCGTGAGGATCGTCAGATTATAACGCAACGGTGTCACCGAGGATTCAGCGACTTTTCCCGATGTCAAACTCAAATATAAGACGACTATTCGCAGCAACATTGCAATCGCAAGTGCTAGAGCGGAATTTGTCAAACTGTGGAAATTTTAATTCTAAAGTGGATTTAGCTAATTACAAATTTCTCGCCATTTCACGGTTATTCTTAAGAGTTTCTAAGTTCTTAAGAGAGAATAAAATCTTTAGGTGAGATATAGACGTTGGCGTAAGATCTCCATTCATAAAATGGATACTTAAGTAAATGAAGCGGAACCATTTATAGAATATTTAAAGTATTTCTTACAACCACAACGTGTATAGTGTTGAATGGGATTAATAGCAGGTGTATTTCACATGTTGGTTTAATTAAATAGCTGTGCCGCTTCTACATACAATTTGTATAGTATTTACAATAAAGAAATGATCTTAACTTAGGTTGCATCGTATTTTATAATGCTTATAAGGTGGATTCAAAAAAAGGAATTGGTTTTTGTTTCCAAAAAATTATTATAAAACAGCATTTAAGGCGCACACAGTACAAACTAGCTTAATTAAATCATAAAAATATGAAAATCTTCATAATAAACTTTTTTCCTTTTCCAAGTTTAAAAAATGGAAATAAAATAATAAGATCCTAAAATCCTTCCTATATTACCAATATTTAAAATCAAGACGGTTCTACTTCTTCATGCTGCCCATTTTCTCCTTGCGCTTCTTCACGTGCTTTTTCACTTTGACTTTGCGCTGCTCGGCTTTCGCTTCTTTTACGGCCTTCTTGCGAGCCTTTTTACTTTCCGGAGACTCCTCCCGCGGTCTTGCAGAGTTTTTGAACCGAGTCGCATCGTCATCGTTGTCGTTATCCTGAGAATTTTCCTCATCGCTTTCGCTCGTATGGGCGTCACTACCCTCCTCGTCATTGCCGGTTGTAGATTCAAGGACGTCTGGCTGCTGCTGCACATCCAGATCCGATGTCAGACCTGTGATCTTGCCGTAGATAAGATTTTGCTGCACCCCCTGCTTGGCCTTGGCCACATCCCGCTCAAAGTGACGAACCTGCAAAGAAAATTCTGGTTAATAAAATGGCTTTGGATGAGGATCAAACTAGGAGATCTTACCTCGTCGAGGCGCTTGGGAATGTAGGTGTTCTGCCACACGGCCTCGTCGATCCTCTCCTGAGCCGAGATGGCGTCAAAGTCACGGTCCTTGATCCGCTCCGAGATGCGTTCCAGGCACTCCTCCATGTTCTCCGCAGTGATGGTCTGATCGGTGATGAAGTCAAACAGCTCCTTCACGGTCATCGTGGCAACCGCCCGCTTGCGGAAAAACTCCGATATGTTGGTGCAGTCCTTACGCAGGAAGTCGAATGAATGCGGATGATCGTGTTCCACCGACTGGCTCACGTCGATAATCACCAACTGGCCGTCCTGCAGCAGGATATTAAACTCTGACAGATCGGCGTGCACCAGGCGACACTGGTTGTAAATGCGCCACATGATGACCACGCAGTCCCTGTACAACTCGCGCGCCTTCGAAGTGCTCAGCTCGACGTCCTTTAACTTTGGCGCCGGCCACCCGTCGCGGCCGCAGAAACGCATGACCAGGACATGCGAGCGCAGCAGGATTGGCTCCGGCACTGGAACGCCGGCATTGCGCATCCGTAGGTAGTTCCGCATCTCCTTCTCCGCCCACGTACGCACCATTTTGCGCGGATTGTGCTTGCAGTAGCCATGCCGGAAGCGGAACTCGCCGGACACATACTTGTCGCGATCCTTGAAGACCAGAATCGATGTCTTGTAGATCTTGATGGCGAACTCCTCGTCGCCGTTCTTGGAAACAGCATGGTAGACGTTCGCCTCCTTGCCCGTGGAGATGCAGCCATTGATCTCCTGTATCAGGCCGCGATTCAGCAGCTTGAAAAGAATCATCCGGGTGCGAGGGTCCATCACCTGCTCGGCGGTGGCCCTGTCGTGTTTGTCGCGCACCTGCGTCCTTTCCCGCCGATCGAAGTTCACCAGCCGATTGGCGGCCTGGGCGCTCATGTTGGTGGTGGGATCGTACTTCTCCACGTTGATGCGGGCGGAGTACCGGCGCAGTAGCTTATCATTAGGTTGGTAGCTGCTTACGCGCTGTGAGCCGCCTCCACCGGAACCTCCTCCTGAGCCACCGCCACTGGCGTTGGTAAGCTGTGGCTGGACATGGACCTTGTTGAAGCCCGTGTAGGCCTCCTCGTACGTATCGTAGTCATCGCCCAAATCATCGTAGTCCTCTTCATCGTACTCCTCGGCCTCCTCGTCTTCCGGCTCCTCCTCCTCGTTGGCGAGTTCTATGACTTGGGCCAGGTCATCGCTGGCCTCTTTGGGCGTTAGTTTAATGTCCTTAAAGATCTCGTCCTTCACAGTGAGGGTCTTAAAGTCGTTTACCCATTCGGACTGCGAAAAAGGAAGTTATTGAAGTGTTTCATTGCCAGTTGATAACTACTTTGCTTACGTTTCGCAGGTCATCCTCGTCCTCCTCGGCGTCGCTAAATTTGTGCCTATCGTCGTTCATCTTGGCGCATGCAGAAATTATTAATTAGAATGAAAATATTTATTCTATTTTATAGAAAAGGTTTTTAAAGGAGTACTAAAGTCGCGAAATTTTACAAATTCTTCCACACGTGTTGCGAATGCCATTCACAGCGGAACGTTAACATTGTTTTGGTATTTTTCCGGGTCTGTAACCTGTACAGTATTTTTATGCAATAAACAATAGTGGTATTCCCAACATTTTTCAAAGGATTTTTTTTATCTGAATTTGTGAAAAACATTATTAATTAATTCATTTTTTAAACGTTAGAGTTACAAAATATTATTAATAACATTATATATTATTAAAATAATATTTAAAAAGTATTTTTATGTATATTGAAGCTATTTTTAAAGAAGTGAAAAAAGCTTTACAATTTAAAGTAATAATTTTAAAATAATAATAACTTTAATATTTAAAGAACAATTTTTAAAATTCGAAAACTTAAATACCTAATAGGAATACCCTTACTGCGACAGCATTTAGTAATTTAGTATTTTTCGTCTACACATGGTAAATCGCATTCAAAACAATGAAATAAACGATTTCTGATTTCCGTAATTTAATAGTTTGGGCGACATGTTCGTGCTGGCGGAGCTGAAGGACAATGTGCGTATTGCGCCGGACCAGTTCCACCTGAAGTTGGTGGACGCTGTGCGCGACGAGATCGACCGCAAGCTGGCCAATAAGGTGGGTTAAATGTGATTACCATGCGGGGTCCTAATTCCTGGCTTCTTCTCTGCAGGTCCTGCTCAATGTGGGCCTGTGCATGGCCCTAAAGGATATAGTTTCGCTGAAGGACTCGGTCATCTTGCCGGGCGACGGAGCCTCGCACACGGAGGTGCTCTTCCGGTATGTGGTATTTCGTCCGATAGTGGGCACCGTCATTACCGGAAAGATACGGAACTGCAGTCGGGAAGGCGTCCACGTGACACTGGGCTTCTTCGACGACATCCTCATCCCACATGCCGCCCTGCAGCATCCCTCCCGCTTCGATGAGGCCGAACAGGCGTGGGTCTGGGAATATCCACTGGAGGATGGCGCCAAGCACGACCTCTTCATGGATGTGGGCGAACCCATCAAGTTTCGGGTCTCACGGGAAATCTTCGAGGAAACGTCGCCCATTGGACCGCCCAAAGCGGAGGCTCAGTCGCAGCAGGGACCCGGCACATCCTCGGCAGCCGCTTCTGCCACATCCCAGGAAACCAAAACACCGTACAGGATTATTGTAAGCCATTATGCGTCCCAGAAAGAGATTTATCTTTAAAGAGTGTGTCTCCTTCCCAGGGTGCCATCAACGAATCCGGCCTGGGCGTGCTCTCCTGGTGGGATCAGCAGGGCAAAGATGATGATCAGGACGACGAGGAAGACGATGAGTACGACAACGACGAGGATGGTGAAGGCGCCTGCGAGGAATAACCCTGACACTTACTCAACTGTATATTAAATAACCCGCGAACTATTGTTAAGAAGTCGATTTAAAGTAGAACGAGTAATGAATGTTAATCTATAAATCTTGGATTCAGACTGATTAAAACCAGATTTTTTAAAAATTGTTTAATTGTTTACTCAGTTAGTTTTTGGATTTTATTTAATTTAATTACCGATATGGACCCGTCCAGAAGTGTCTTTGCTTTATATCCACCTTTAATCTATGACATAATTGAAACACAATCGAATTCATTTTACCATTTATTTATTTTATCATGTACTTGTAGAGTTGTGTTCTTGTTTTAGACTGCATTTTCCAATCTCCATTTGCTCAATGTTCACGATGAAACTCTCTCACATTGGATTTAAAAACAAAGCATTTACATTAGGTTTGAGTGAGGGCTTTACTTAATGAGGAGAGCAGCTCTATAACGTAAGCTAGATATATAGAGTATCTTTGACGGCCAGAAGTCGATTGTTTTCGATTCGCAATTGCAGACAACAATTTGCTAAACATTGTGTTAAGTATTGACCTCATTGGTAGCGTGCACATTTCTGTCACCGATTCCTTGCTTAAAATACTTTCAGTAGCCGTTAGATAATTACAGATTAGTCATATGGTACAATCGAAGTAAGGTTTCACTGGTCAGGGGCTGCAAAAGTCTAGGATTTGTAAATTTCAATTGCATTTTCAATCTAAAGCTGCCGGCAACTTTTGCACGTTTTCGCTATGCTCGTAAATATTTTCATATTTTCATCTTTTGTTGTTTTGCTTCTTTGAACTAATGTAAGTTAATTGCATATTTTGATTCACTTTTGTATTTTGTAATTTCTATTTGTTGTTTGTTCGTCTTTTGGGCGCAATGTTTGGTTTTACATTTTTTTTGAGTTTGTTTCTTTCAGTAATTTACACGTAGACTGTATGTTTAGTTACAGCGAGAGTAGTAAATAAAACGTTCGTTAAAAACTACAATAATATAAATAATGTATATTTATAAATATAAATATATTTATGTATATGTATATTAGACATATTGTATTGCATGTAAATAAATATCATCTTCGGGTCTTTTGTGGTACATCATCGTCTTAAACGGATCAACTTAACTAAGTTCCGTATCAAATCACAGCAGAAATCATAAAAAGTCTAAAACTATAAGGGATAGAGTACAGTGTTGACGGAAAGTTAAAGTCACATAGCACGCGAGGAACTTGCCGACTGGAGGTTAAGTGTACCAAATTAGCATACTCGAATGGTTCGTCGCACCGCACCGCACCGAACCCAAACCGAACTGAAAATCAGTGCTCCGTGAGCTCCAGGGATCCGCATTCGCATTCGCATCCGTATCCTTACACGTCCACCCATCGATTATTCGATTATCAGACAGCGAGGCAGGTGCTCCTTCAGGTAGTCGAACAGTTCGTGCGACGCCCCCGGGCAGTTGGTCAGCTCCAGCTCCTGCAGATGCCTCAGCTGGATCAGGCTGGACAGGCCCGAGGAGGTGAGCAGCGGGCATCCGGCCAGGGACAGCACCTGCAGGTTGCGCATCGAGCACAGGTGCTGCAGCCCAAAGTCGCGCACCTGGGAGCACCAGCGCAGGAAGAGGGCGGTCAGCGACAGCATCGTGGAGATGTATCCCACGCCAATGTCCGTTATGTGCACGCATCTGAAAGGAATAGAAAAGGGTCCATCTATTATAAAGATTTCAAAGATGAGTTCGATGATTAGTGTCTGAAAGTGTACTAGACATCGCGAAGTTTAGTTCAGATCGCAAGTTATAGAAACCCTCCCAGATCCGAAAGCCTCTTCTGGAGGCTCGGAGGCTCTAGGGAAGTCTTATTTATGGTCTTCTAAAGACTGCGTTGAAACCGTAAAATATTATTTTCTGTTCAATATTAATGGAACTAATTTTACAGCAAATGGCTAGTTGATTACTGACATGGCGTAGCTAACCTAAAAGCAATTTAATGGAAATTATCTGTAAAAAAATAACTAAACTAACTATATAGGGCACGGATGTGGAATAGGTATGTACATATGTGTGCGAAAAATGGAATGGAAGACATATTTGTAACAAGAGTTTTGTTGTGACTTAACTGCCTGAGACTGAGCGCAATCAGATTGCAAGAATGTGTATAAAACCTTGCACTGAAAAACCCTTTTATATTATAAAAAGAAAGTGAAAACATTTTATGATTATAAGTATGATTTTATGATTCAAACTATTTCAAATATTTCTAGAATTTATGTATAACTTATATGAACAGATTATTCAAATAATATTATTATATTGATATTGTAATGATATATTTTAGAATGATATATCTTCCGTACCATAGTCTTCTATAAATTCAAATGATTAAGTTAAAGAATGGTTTTCAGTGCAACTTGCTGCAGTTTCCGACGACTAATGGTTGCCGCCGGAGATGAGGTTCAGCTACTCGGCGACGGAAATTGAATTTTACTCATGAATAATTACGGAATCGGTAGGGCCAGCTGGCGAAGTGCAGTGGGAGCACCCGACCTTGCTCCCCGGGCAAGTGTACTCACCTATCCAGTGTCAGCTCCTCCAGCTGGTTCAGATCACAGGCGATATACTCGAGCGAGGCGTCCGTGATGCGGGGACACCAGGACAGGTCCAGGGCGCGCAGTTTCTGCAGGTTCTCGGCAATCAGCTCCACTCCATCGTCCGTCAGTTTGCTGCAGCCGGAGAGGCTCAGCACCGTAAGATGCGGCAGGGAGTGCACTGCAATCGGAGGAAGAGGGTGGTGGAGTTTGGCATTAGTTTTGGGTATCAGCTGGGACATCGAAGCATTCGCCTCACGTAGCCGGCTGCAGATGCTCCACTTCGCCGGGAGCACGTCCCGGGAAATGACTTCTCCGCAGTCGGAACATAAGTATGTTTGCCCCGCTAATGTCTTCCCATTGGTGCCTCGAGTTGGCCCCGTTTAAATCTAAATTTAAGGCTACAAGTTTTCGCCCAAGTTTCAGTTTTTCAACCCATAAAGTACTGAATAAATTTCTGTGTCAACTAAAGTTTATAAATTGTTGTTGTAACAAATTTCAGAGATAAAAACTGCTGTCGACATAAAATATTTCTAAACATTAAGCCAAATGTGAGTTTGAAAGACACATAATACAATCCAAGTAATTAGGATTTGTGGTTACTCATAAGAACCTATTTACATTAAGCTGACTTGCTCCACATTTTTTTTTTGCTAAGCTCTATTCAGTCTTGAGAGACTAATGTGTTATATATCTAATTACAACGGCTGGATATTTAAAGCCCACAGTCTCAACGCTGTTCTACTTAAACTGAAACTGAGGCAGTTTCTCAGCTCGTTCCATTTATGTCGACTTCAGTTTGCTCTGTTCCACATTTTGCTGTATCATTTTCTGGCATGTTTGTGCTGCTTTTCCTTTGCTCAACTCTCCTTGCGAATCACGGATTATTTGTCCTTTCTGTGGATAAAGCCACTAACCCTGCTTTGTTGCCTTAGCTTTTGAGTTTGGTGCGCGTGGGAAATATTAGGAGACACTTGGGTAGGAATAAAAGAAAAGATTTCCTTTAAATTTAAAGAACATTCTTCTCCTACATTCATAAATGTACTATTCTTTCAATATTAATGTGTACATACTTAACTTCTCTAGTAAACCAACTAATAATCATGTTCCTAACTGATAATCGATTGTCGGACAAACCGCAAGCAAATAAATCAAATTGTTTGAGTAGACATCATCAATCAAAATATTTTCCCAGAAAGTCAAAGAGTTGACTGCGTCTGCCGATTACAGATAACCGATGAGGGGATAACTTATAATGGGTAACGGTAGTACGCGACGTGCAATTACCGTTCGAAAGCCGCTTAGACTTTGCTAATGGGAATTAGGGATATTTCCTTGGCCAGAAGTGAGAGGTGGATGTGTTTGGAGCCCAAGAAGAGGCCACGTGCGGCGGCTGCGTAAACAGAGATAAAGCGCCCAAGGAAAACAAACTCCAAGGCAATATAGTGCGTGTTTATGTTTGCGGGAAACTCCCATCCCATCCCTATCTCCATCCCCATTCCCCAAACACTTCATCCCTTTCCCAGAGTTGAAAGAAGTCGAAAAATGCAGGGTCCGGTCGACTAAGCCGCTTTGTATTCACTTAGAGTAGCTCCATATTCACCTCAGACTCACTCAGAAAAAATATAAAATTATTCACATCTTTCTCTAAATGAATAACTCTTAATCGGAATAGTACAATTAAACTATGGTTGTGTCCGGAAAAATAACTGTTTAATCCATAAGTCTAACTATAAGGTTATTTTCTAATTAAAGTATTTTTCTTAGAATTATGGAACTTATTTAGCGCAGTGCACTCACATATGCATGTGGGTGTGTGGCCCACTTTGTAACCGCCAGATACTCAGAAACTTAGATACTTGCTAGGAGCTGTGGAGCGCTCCTCTTGTTTGGCTTCTGACCAAAAAACCACAAGGCATACGAAAAGCGATTTGAATTACAAAAACTGCGCCAACGAGCGAATCCACACGAAGATAACCGCGATACTAGCTTCTGAACCGAAGGGAAAACTAACGCAAATGGCCAAATGAAAGGGGGGCCTATGAAAAATTAACACAACCAACCGACTGTGCTCAGCTTTTCTATTGACTAACTGAGCTGAAACGAAGCTTTTATGCAGTTTATATAAAAGGAATTTTTTTCAAGGGAGTTTTGGGGAGTTTACAAAAGAACTGAGAACATAAAGGGTTTTAAATGGAATGCCAACTTTAGAAAAACGAGATTTGGACTGTAGAGTTCAATGCTTGTACAGAGATTATTAAATATTTAAATAAGCTTGGTTTTAAAACGAATTTAATAATTAATATAATTTTAATAAAAAATACGTTTCACTGTCTGTGTTATTAAATTTTTTACAACCACATTTTTACAAGTATACTGATACAAGTTTAAAGATACTTTGAATAAACTTAAGATAAATTAACTTCATTGACAAAAAGATTTTGTAGAATGTTCAGTTTAAGAAAAATGTTCCTTGAAATGTTCAAATAAATTGGAATGTGCTGATAGGGTATCTGATTGGGAATAAGCTTTCGTCGTCCATTTAAGAAATTGCAACATTCGTGGAATTCCCCTTTCATCTGGATCTTTATTGGCGAAGGAATTGCAAATCCATGGCTAATGCATATTCAGGCGTAATTGAGGGGGCTGGTTGAGAGCTGGGGTGGGTGGGCATTTGCCGAGAAGCCACAGCAGTGACAATAACCGTAACGCTGACGACCAACTTGGCTAAGTTGCCAGGCAACGCAGCTCCTCAAGGAGCTAACTGTAATTGTATCTATCGAGCGGTGGATGCAGTACAATCCACAATGGCAGCGGCGACGCCCCAAAAGCTAAAAACCGCAAAAACATCCAACGACAAAGGCGCCTCTGTGCACACAAACATCTAGTGCAGACGGTACAGCTTCAGTAAGGCGAACATTAAATCAAATTAATATTTGGTCCTTCGGACCAATTTTTAGAGTAGAATTGAATATGCTGATTTACTGATTTAAAAAAAAATAGGAACTTATAAAATATTTACCTAATGAAAAAACTGCCAGAAAAATTGACTAATATATTCTCTAATATATTCTCTAATGTATTCTCTTGTTTTTAAATATTTATGATGAGAAATGACAGGAAAAAATCACACGAATTTTCGTAAATATATATATTCTATAGGGAACCCACTGTACACTGTGTGTTTATACCAAGCACAGACGTAGATACAGTTACGATGCACCAAGTCGTGATGGAAACTGTGATTAAGAGCCGCCGGCGACTCAGGCGACACAGACCACAATGCGATAGGGATAGTACTAGATGCGGGCCGGGGGCGGGGTGATCGATAATGATCGCAGCCAGAGTGACATCGATTGAATTACACTCGGAGCGAATTCAGAGCATGGGCATTAGAGGCGTTAGAAGCCCCTCAGATCGCCCAGATCGAATCGACCGGATCGCATCTCCCGCCCGAGGAGTCGGCGCTTATTTATCGCGCCTGCAATCACCGCTGAAATTCATTTCGTTATCAGCGCTCCATCGACGCGCATCCCATCTCGTGATTCTCGATTCGAGTCCCGATCCGAAAATCGAAAAACAAGCTATCCAGAGTTCCGAATCCTGTGTTGCAGTTTCGTTTTGTGACCGACACTAACGGGTAATTGTTCGGCCCCCAAAGGCCGCCACGCAGGATTACTCGTTTTTGCGATCACAAATCCTGAAATTGCAGCAAAGAGCAACAAAATCAAGGAACCAGTGAACATACTATATAGTTTATGGTGCACAGAAAAGAGATTATATTTTAAAACAATTTTCAAATAACGTGAAAGACTGAATAAGAACTGAATTAGAATGGTGCCCATTTAAAGTGAATATAAACAGAATGGTGAAGGTTTGTAAATTGATTGAATATTATTTAGTAAATCTCATTACACAAAGTGTATTTTCAACACAACAGCCTTCATTTCAGACTGTCTGTGTGCTATTTGCATACTGCATTTTATTGATAAGGAAATTGAATGCCAAGCTGGTGAATATAATTTAATCTTGAATTGGTTACCCTGACGAGTTCAAGAGAGAGTTGTACATTATGTAATAGGTCGATAGGAATTAAGTGCTCAGTGATTATAAGCCTCGCTCTTCCTTAAATTATATATTTTACTTCTAAACGTCTATAGTTATCTAGGTAACTGGATTCTCCAGGTCCATCTCATTATTGACTTTCGATTTATTCAGGCCTGTTCGATTGGTAGAGAAGAGCAAATTACTAGTCGCTTAAGTTGGAAATGATTCATTCGTTCTATGAATAAATTGGGTTCATTTTCTGGGAATTTCCGGCGGACTAGGAGTCTGGAGAGGTAACGGGGGTGGGGAAAAGTCCACCTGGCTGCTTGATATGGAAATGGGAATTCGCGCTTGACAAGACAGCGCATCAAAAAATAGTGTCCCAAATCGTGGCTTTATATTCCCCCAGCACACGCACTCGTTGAGACAGAGACAAGTGTCAATAGAAGGACATGGGCAGGGGAAAGGGAAGGGGGGGGGGGGAGGAGAAGGGGGAACACAAACATGTCGGGCAAACAACTTGTAACTTGTGTATCCACGAGATACATTTACATTTCCCATAACAACTAGCGACGTTTATGCGAGGCTCGTTTGGCATTCAGCCTCAGTTTCTGTTTTCCCCCAGTTGAAAGCTCCACTTTTTCCATTTTCACCACACACAAAAGAATATTTGGACTGATGGCTAGAATTTGATTTGCCCATTAACAAAAAGTTTCCGCACAAGAGCCAAAAACGTATATTTTTATACTTTTCTGTGAACTTTTTTGTTGGTTTTTCCTGACTGTTTCTGTTTTCAGGACTGGGACAACTCACAATTCCATGATTATTGGCAGCTCATGGCTCTTGTCATGATGGCTTTCATTCGCCTCCTTTGGCGTGGTAACGATTTGTATTGATTTTTCGGGTTATTTCACATAAACATGTGGGAAGTTATGCTCACATAACGGTTAGCATTTGTTTATGACATTCATTTGACGATTGCTGATTTTTCAAATTGCCTCGTTTAGCGTCAATGGGGGGAAATTGCATTTGCTCAAAGTTTTCCCATTCAGCCAGTACATAATTGAGTTACGTTGCGTATGAGTGATGCGAATATTACGTATACGTATTTCTTATCTACTTATTTAAGGATTTTTTTACTAAACTGTATTTACAATATTTAATTTATAATTAAAAAGGTTAAAAAAATGTAAGAAATTTCTTAAGAAAATAATGAAATACCTTAAAACAAGGTAGTCTACAAAAAGAAGCCAAAAACGATATCAAAATTTAAAACTGGAGGTGTGAAGCAATTACTTTTAATCACTTTAGGCCGATGCCAGCCAAACTCAAATCAATAATTTAAGCCGATTTTCCGACTCTCGCCAAGAAAATTGAAACTCATTCAAGCCAACTCCAACAAAGCTGCTTAAAGTTTGAGTTCAGTTGGCTGCCAGTGGCAGTGGACGTAGATGGCAGTCATTATGCCAATTACTCAGAAGCGGAACAAGACGAAGACGACGGTGGGCGGGGGAAAATGCCATGAATTTTCACTGTGGCAACGAAACTTTTACGAGTATATTAAATAAGGCAGCAGAAGCAGCGGGATGAAAGCATTTCAGCTTTAGCGGCTGCTGTTGAATCGAAAAGTCGCATTTCAGTGAAAAATTCACTGGAAATTTAATATTCAAAATGGTTTCTTGACAAATGAAATGCCTTCAAAGGGACTGCAGCCGCAGAAAGTTAACAATAAATTCCCCATTGTTAGGATACCTTGCTTCGAATCTGATTTCCACGTCAATAAACACTTTGTAACGTTTTCAATTGTTTATTTAGAATTATTTCAGGCATAAATAGGAGGTCTTGTTCTAAGATTCCTGGAATTCCTTCATGCTGCTATAAGGCTAGAGAAAGATTAATGAAAAATTCCTGGAATATTTTGCAGCTGACGCAGAAATTTCTTTGTAGTTTTCAGTAGACCAATGAAAACGCTAAAACCTAAATAAATGCTTATATCATAGTTTAATTTTGAGACTTAAAATCTCAAACCCCTGAAAGGAAATTACTTTAATCAACTTCTGGAATGCTTTAACTCTAAGAATGAAAGTTTCTAGTTAGTTTGAGTTTATGCTAACTGAGGATTTTCCAAAGCTGCAGTGATAAAATAAATCTTACCCAATTTCCTGGGGTTCAGGGAACTGAGGCTTAACCGCTTTAGGGTTTAAGTGGCCTGTCAATTACCGGCAAACTTTGAGGCCAAACAATGAATGCGTAAATGAGCAGGGAAAGGTCGCCGTGGGGTCGGGGGTCGCGAGTTGGCTCGCATAGGCAAATAATGTTCGAAACGTGCAGGCCTCATTAGGCTTCCCCCTCATCACAGTTGCCATGGCAAAGCGGGAAGGAAGTGGGCGGAAAGTGGGCGGAAAGTGGGAGGAGTAGGCGACTTGAACTACCGCGGATTGCGATGAGGTTGCGCAATTGCGCAGATTAGCTCTGCTTTGAGGTCGGGTTATAGGAGGAGTCAAGGAGCCATTTAGGAGGCCAAGAAAATTAAGGCAAGAGCTCTTAGAAAAACCAAAAGAGGATTTTCAAGAACTGAATTAAAATTTAAATATAGATTTTAATGTTCTTATAAAATATATTACGCTTGATAACATAAAAGAAGCTTTCTTATAAATTTCTGCACAACCTTGATCATTTCGAATGATAAATTCCTGTATGTTTCTGTTTATTCCGTCTTGTTATAACCATAAATTGTGCACTAATTTATGCAAATGATACGAAAAAATAACATTGAAAGCGTGCCACAGCGAAATCGACGAAAATAAGATTTAGCTACAATTACGATACTTTTGGCAGTCTGACAGAATTCACCGGCGAACAATTTCAATCAGAAATAATTTCGTATCTGTGTTTTCGGCAGGGTTTGCTTGTCAAACCGGTAATTGAGATTACTATGTTCGAGAAAATATTTATTTTGTTGAGCTCTACTAGGTAGAGATAAATGCAATTAGTAAAAGAGCTCTTTATCTTTCTTGATAGGTTTGGCTCTAAGGATTCAAGATAAAATTTTAAAACCCTTTTAATTTATTTAAATAATTAAATAGTTAATTTCTCAAAACTCAATTGACCCACAGAGTCTTATTCGAAACTTCCCATTGGGGTGACTTTATTAAAAATGCATTGAAAACGCTCAGCAGGATTGTCGGCTAATGGTCCCCGTGTGCTGGATCCTTCTTTATACACACACTCCTCCGCTCTGTCTGTGCGCATAGTTTTCCTGCGTTTTCCCTCATTTTCCTGCATTTTCCACGCACCTCACATGTCCTGTGTGCGAATTTGATTGGCAGTTGGCCAGAGCCTCCTGCCTGAAGTCCTCCCGTGTGACATGGCTCACATCTTTTCCTGGCATTTTCAACAGAAGGACAATTTTTAACCCAGTTTCGTGGCCTGTTGTCTGTTCGTCCACTTTTCCGCTCTGCTTCTTCAGCATTTTCCAGTGAAAACTTTAATGACGTCAATTACTCCGCCCCAGTCAAAGTTTAATTGCTCCAGTTTGACTTAAGGATTGCTTTTTAATTGCTGAGAATCGGTGCATCGGTTGTATTTTGCTTTGTTTTCCTTTTCTATTATTCGACAGCTAATGCTAGGTGGTTTTTTTTTGCCCAGAAACTTTTGTTTAAATATAGAAAGTGAAATTATTTCGGGGTTTTCAATCTTTTTATCAATTATACATCAAGGAAAATAAAATTAAAAAAAAAAAATTTTTAATGGGTAACAAATAGTCGATATAGAAACGAAAATAATTTTTAAATTAGTTCTAAAAGTTTTGTATAAAATATTGTCGTAGTATTATTCCTAGACTTCCTATATTTAACGTTTTTGAAATTGCTTTTCAAATATTAGCTTTCAAGTGGGTTAGAGCATGACTTATAATTTTAGACCCAACTTTTTTCCACTCTTCATGGAGCACAAGTAGAATGTCCTGCCTATGCCAAAATTAGCAAGAAGCTTGACTCGTCCCAGTTTGACTTTTGTGTACAATCCCACTTGACACTTTCCTCGCTGTCCGGTGAAAGTGACGCAAAGTCCCCACAGATGTCACTTTCTCCGGCAGGAGGTGGGGTAATCCTGCCCTGCACTGGGGCGCCTGGAACTGTATATGTATAATGGCCAGTATAAATAGGGACTTGGTGGTCTGTTTAGGGCCCAGCTGTCGGCAAACTGACAGCATCATCAACATGAAAATCAGCAGCTCGCTCGCTGGGAAAGTTGTGTGTGGGCTTTAATGCATTGGCAGCTGGTAATTTCCCCCTTTTCCTCTGATTTTCCGGCGTGCGTCATTGCGTGCAACTATTTCCGCCGTAATTCCGAGTGCGTGTGCCTGTCCCAGCTGCCATCAAATGCAATTAAAATAGAATTTCTACCGCCCACTCCCATTCTGTGGGCTTTTTTCCCTTTGCCTTTTCGCAACCCTTTTTGCGATGAAACTTTCTGCATGTGGCAGCCTCTCAAATCGCATTACATAAGCCAGCAATTATGTTCCTTGTAGTCTGGCCCTCAACTTTGAACTTGCATGTTTGCATTCAAGTTGACGTTATGTGCGTATGTACTATGTATTCTATGAGGAGGGGGAAAATCTAATGGGGAAGGGGTTGGCAAAACCCGTTTGTCCTTGCCCTCCATCTGCTATCTGACATTCTGTGTTGTAAAGCAATCTATGTGCATTTTGTTTTTCATTTCATTTAGGCCTGCCTTTGGCAGTTTTATTGGTTATTTATTTGCCCAACAAGTGCATATTGCTTACTTTATAGGCATGGACCACTTAATTCGATTTTATTTGTACACCTTTTTATCTTCAAATCGCGCAAGTTTGTACAAATTACATCAAGTTCATGGTCACTGCTAGCTGACAATTGATTGACAATTTGGCCAAATACCCATTGCAAGAGGGACAGTGCGTGCCGGGGGAAACCAACGAAACGATGCCATCGCCCCCCAAAGAGCTTTTATAAAAATAAAGTTAATTAAAAATTGCTCAGCGAGAGTGAGCGCAAAAAGAAAACACGACAGCAACGACAACACACCGGCACAGGAGCCACATCGAGCGCCTTGAAAATGCAAATGTAATTAAATAAACACGACGCCCAACGGCCGCACATCATCTAGGGGCCAGGGGACCGACCGCGACTAGGATCAGAAGGACGGGGGAAGGACGAGGGATACGGAATTCCTACGTCCCTGGCCCCAACCCAGAAACCCGGGGAGGTTTATCAATTTTTTGGCTCCGGGACGGACAGCTGGCGATGCTGCTGGCTGAATAAGATGAATTCGATGCCTCGGCGAGCAGGAATTTTGTCTCTGCCAAGAGCAAAGAGGGTAAGAAAATACAGGAAAAGTAAGTAAAGTAATAACCCCAACCGCACATACTTCATAAGTATTGCAAACAAGTTTTTTTTTCTAAGGCAACTGAGTCATATTTGGGGTGGTCTTTAAATTTACTCACTTAAATCTTTAACGTTTTAAAAATGGAAACTAAAAACCTTAGTCTTAGTTTTAAGTTTATAACTTACTAGCCAGATAAGGATTTAATCCATTGGCGGAATAAATAAATAAATCGTTAACATTTAATCTTTATAAAAAAATATTATAAATTAATACTCGAATTTTTGGTAAATTCATCATAAATAAATAATAATTATTTAACACATATTTTTAAAAATAAAAAGTCGATTTAAGAAAATCATTTAAACTAGTTCAGCAAACCAATACTTTACAAATGTATATAAGTATATATATTATTTTTTGTGGCTGATTGATGGTCGGGATGCAGACTGCACTTTCTTCGTGAGCATTCAAACAAACAGATTGGCTGGCAATCCTCTCTAAATTTCGGGGAGGGTTAAAAGGAATCAGGGGGTGGATGATCGGGCGTAGTGCAGTTTGCGGTTAAATTGATGGACGTGTCGCTTTCGCGTCGACAAGTGCAATTGTTCAGGCGCGAAACGAACCGCAACCACTTCATTAGCAGTGTACCCAGCAAATCACCCAACATCCCAGAACTCAGTGTGTTTGGCAATCAAGAAGCTTGTTTTACAGGGGCGTCTTAAAGGGGGTTATAATAGGGATCAGAAATATGGATATTTCCCAACTATAGTTTGTTTACAATTTAAGAAAATCATATAGAAACTCTTACGATTTTAAAAATGATTTAAATAAAGAGAATTTGTGACTAATAAATGTTTTATAATTTAAAAATCTTTTTTAACAAAGTAAATGTATCGTCTCAATTATTTTTAATATTTATTTAATTATTGACTATACCCTATAAGTTTAAATAATAAAATTAAATGTTAGCCTACAGATAGCAAAACTTATTGAACATATCCCCTTTGTTCCACCCCCACTGCCGAAGATTGGTTACGCCCCTGGTTTATTCATCAGCTGTGAATGCTTTTCACATAGAATGAAAAGCTTCGTATAGTGGAATTTGATTTGTCGCCCGACGAGGATTTTAGTTGCCTCTATTCATTATTTCTTCGCTCGGGCTCTGCTAAATGAAAGGCGGCATTTCTGATGACACTGTTAATTAATGGGAGATTAACTTGTTCATTGTTTCGCTTACGTTTCGCCACTCGCAATTCGCAATTCGCATTCGCGATGTTCGCCCGTTCACGTGCGAACTCATAAATCACGCATACGCCCGGTTGAACGACCTCGCCGGCAATTAACGACGCGGCCAGCAAGGGCGTCCTGTCAATGTGTCAGTCAGTCATTCAGTCAGTCAGCCGCTCTTCCGGTTCCGCCTGCGAGGTGGATTGCGTGCCAAATGATGTGTCACCTCGCATTCAAATCCCGAAGTAGCAACTAAAGTCGCAGCCACATGTCCCAAGCCAAAAAGAAGAGCACCATTCACGGAGAAAAATGGGCTCATAAACTGGTCGGCATTTCCAATTGGACAGCTGCTATTTATTTCATATCCCTTTCAATGTGTAAAGTGAAAAAATAATAATTTCTAGCCCCACCAAGATTTTCTGAACCGCTTTAAAAAAAATTTGTATTTAAATTTGACTTTATTTATTTAGTATTAAAATTATTTAATATTCAAAGACATGGACAATTCTTCGATAGCTGTTGGAATTAAAGACACATTTTATATTTTTCCTTGTAAAACGAATATCTTATAAATCTACAAAAAATATTTGATTTTTGGCCAGTGTTGAAAAGGGCCATAAAACTGGCTCTGGCCGAATGCCAGCCAAGCGGACTGAGCCCTCGCTGTCTCCTGTGAGCGGAGCCATCACTCCGAAATGGAACCTGGAGCCTGGCCCAATTCAATTAGATGCCAAATGCAATTAGCTAAATGGCTTCTCGATGTTGTGATAAGCACCACGGGCAGAGCCGCTCGGCCCTGTGACAGCCGTTTTCATGGCCGCCGGGCAGCGGAAACCGACTGGGAGTTGTTATTAAAAGTTTACCCGCCGTCGGGGCAAAAAGTTCAACATCAGGCAACTAAAACTGGAAACTGAAAACTGTGAACTGAAAACTGTGAACTGAAAACTGTGAGCTGTGAACGCGCTTAGCTAACTTCTGACAACGGCTTAGCCTGCAAGTTGCTGCTAACTGCACAAGGTTGCGCTTTAAATGCGAGTTTTAAACTTAAGGTAAACTTTGAAGTCCATATTGCGTGGGCCAGGCAATAAAATTCTGCACTTTAAAATTATTCTAGATAACTAGAGAATTTTCTAAAAAATTCTAGAAATGGCTTATACATATATAATGTACGCTATATATTTAACAAATATTTATTTTACATTATATAAATTGTGCCTTCATTTATAAGTATATCAAAGAATATTAAATGAACCCCAATTGCTTTAAAGCTGCAATGGAAAAAGGCTTTCACTGCATTAACTGTGTGCTTCAATTATTGTGGAAATAAATAAATGATTAAATTGTCCTGCGAGGATTGAGTGTTAAGGGTTTTCGAGGCCTTTGAATGACTATTAATTAAATGTATATTTCCGGAATGCAGTCGCTTAAATTAAATCGTAAAATAAATAATTGCAGGCTCAAATTTATTCGTGCCTTTAATTTATTCTCTTACTTTCATTTGATTCGTATTTTTTTGTTGACTTGTTTATGCTTGCTGGGCAAACAGTTTATGATTGGGCTGCAATTTATACAAAATGCCGCCATTAAATATGGCGCCTATTTGCTTATGTCCTCACGAATCGTAAGCCACGTCCCCTCCCACTTCCCACCGCCCTGCACAAACACAAACAGAAACACAGACAGACAGACACGCAGACAGACGGAGAAACGAAACCAATCTTTGTTATACGGGGCGGATGTGTAATATGCTTTTTATACTTTTCTTACTGGCTTTTCGGGCTTTTGAGGCTCCGTCATCCATCAAGCTGTTTGCAGACGCACAAAATATGCCCAAATTTTATAAATATTCCAGTTTGCCTAAGCTATAAAAATCATAGTTCATTTGTTTATTTTTCAGCTCTAGCAGACTAAAAGTTTGAGCAAAAGGAAGGGATTTATTATGGAAAGTTATTGACCCTTTTTTAGTCCATCCCATTATTTTAATTTATTTTAGAAAATCTATAAATCTGGTTAGAAAAGTTTTAGATTTTCCTTGAGTAAACGCATACAACTTTTTGTTTAAAATTTATTTATAATTTTTTTTAAAGTTATCCAGAGTTTCTTTCCAGGTGTATCTGTGCACCCACATCCTCTGGGGAAAACCTGCGACTGCAGCCGCATCGATGATCAGTGAACTGCGATAATTCGATTTCGATGCGCAGCTCTGCAGCCAGAAATCTGGCTGGTTAACTGCTGAAGCCGTAGGAGCTGGGAAATGCAAAGGAAAATCCAGTCGAGGGAAGCCATCTACCTGGGCGCATGCAGCAAACTGCAGCTTAATTTGTGGCGCAATGTATGACAAGGATAGGGGAAAAGGCGGAAAGGCCTTTCGCCAGTGTTGATTGAGCAGGGGGATGGGATGAGGTGAGATGGTTGGAAAAGAAAATGACGTGCCATGAAATTGATTGCAAAGTTTTACCCCAAAACTCAAACTCCCCTTCGCCAGAACAGACTGAAGAGTCCTGGAACTCAGGACTCAGGTGGGCGTCGTCAAAGGTCAAAGCAGCGAGCATAGGCAAAGCGAAAACTGCCGACCCCTCAACCCTCAACCCCTCAACCCTTAACCCTCCTCAAGTGGCTGGGGCTTATGTTTGCCAGCCCTGTCGATCGCATATTAAATGAGTTTACGTTGAGGCGCCTGCAAAAGCCCCTAAGCACCCCTTAAAATTGCTCAGCTGCGAGGCAATGCGGCCGTCAATTAAAGTGGTTTATGGCCAAGTTTATCCGGAGGATGTGTTCCAAGCAAACGACGCCAGATGTAGTTTCTTTGGGCCTGGAAAAATACGGCCTCAATCGACCGGTTTACGGCATATAAAATGTTGTTTTTAATAAAGAATAATAGCTACATCAAAACTTCATTTATTTCTGCTATTTTTGTAAAAAATTCTTTAATCTTTATTTATCTGATATTTTTGTGAAAGATTATTTACGTTGAAAATAGAAAAAATATTTTTAAAAATCATAGAATAACACAGAAACAAGCCCATAAGACAGCTTAAATAACTGATATAGGTATTTATTTATTTTGTTTTTAAAGCAATTGTTTCCGACTTATGAAACATTTAACCAAAAAAGTAATTTTTTCGTTTACACAAAATAAATCCCGTATGGACTGAATTTTTTGGCTTATTTTTTCATTGGTTTGTTTGACCATTTCCACGTATTTGTTTGGAATTCCTTTTAAACCATTGCTTTAGGGACATTTTTATTCACAATTATTTTATTTCATTTTTTACCGCTAATAAAACTATTGTTTGCCTTTTTATTTTTTGTTTGCCTGGTACATCCTACAGCCAGTTACATCAGTGGTGGCCAAAAAGTTTAACTCTTTGGGACTGGACCCTGCCAATTTGCTAGTGAAAAGGGTTATTTGGCGATGTGACGTCAAAGGATGTAAAAATAGCTGCTTACTCTGCTTGCCAGGAAACAGAATCGCACAAAAAGTGTCCCACAAAAAGTTTCAATTAGTTGAGTGCAATGTTTAGACATGATGTTGGGGGCCCGGGCCCAAAGAAACCCGGTTTCGGAAGCGGGACAAACCCGTGAGGGATAGTAACCCCCTCACTCCCAACACGGGCACTTCATTCGCAATGTTATGTTCGCATTTCTTTTACAACTCGGGCTTCCATTGGCACACTCCCGGCGGATGTCCTGCACAGTTTTTTCGGACCACTATCAGCACGGATGTGAGGAACATCATTACACCCATCCACCCAGTTATCCACATTTCTGAATTAAACATAACGACCGATGGAAATGGCTTTTAGCATCGCTCAACCATTCTGATTGTGAGGCGAAACGAAAGCTTTTCCCATTTTTCAAACACACGGAAAATAAAAAATATCATTTTCCATAGCATTACTAAGTATTTAAGGTAATAGAGTTAGGATCCATTATTTATATTGAAATATTTTAGTTAAGATTTTATTAAAAAAGTGATCAACCCTTTTATCTATCTATATTTCTAAATAAAATGGTAATAGGTACCTAATATTATTTTTTATTACTTTGGATTATTTTTTTCTCTGCAGTTTGCGGGACAAATTGGAACCCCCCCCGCCCCCTCATATTCGTTCCACATGTTATTTGATTAATTGGCTGGGGCAAAGTGTCGCTTACCGATATTAACGATGCCATGGTTGGTTAGTTCCCAGCACGACTGCAGCCGCAGGATGCTGAGGCTGTGGCTCTGTTTGGGCGAGAAATAGCCGAGTGCCGCATCCGTGACGTGGTAAGCCTGTTGGGAGCGAGAGGAGATTCAATTAATTCGATACGCGAGGGCGGGGCGGATCCTCATCAATCTGGACTTGCCTGCAGCGAGAACTCGTAGAGGGAGGGCAGCAGCTGGGCCACCGCGCCCACCGCCTCGTCCGCGATATTGATGCAGTCCGCCAGGGACAGGGACACGATGCGGGGCGTGAGACACGCCCACAGACCCGCCTCGGTCACCTCGTTGCAGCCAGCCAGCTCCAGTTCAAACAGACTCTGCAAATTGAAGGGTTTCAATATTACAAACTACATAATACATGTTATATTTTAATGAAAAAGTAGGTATATTTGCCAGAAATAGGTTTTTAATATTTCAAGAGATTTTAAACAATTAATCAGTTGGAAAATAAATCACAAATGCTATAAAAATTTGTATTATATTTGCCATGAATGTTGAAGAGTTTATTATTTTATTTAAAAAGGTTATTGATTTTCATTTTTGTATTGAAAATTAGAATTAAAATGCAACAAAAACCTGAAATCAATTATATTTTTAAATGATAAATACATAATTTTTTATAATTTCCAGAATGTCTCTTTAAAATAAAATGAATGCAAAATTTAAAGGCCTTCATTATTAAAACGATTACATTTTGATTTTTTTGTAAACACAATTCAATAAACGAGTTGTAAACAGATGTTTTCATTTGAACATATTTTGGATTGCATCACAAGATTTTACTTTATTAATTCATATATCATATACCGGAATAATTAGTATGGATGGTAAGTAACTCAAAATTTCAAAATTATGTATGTTTTCAAAACAGTTTTAAAGAACTTTTACTTTATTCGAGGTGTTTCAGTATTTTTGGCAATAAACTTGATTATTTAAGAATAAAAGAATATTCCGTAAGAGAAAAATGCTTCATATTACTTTGAAAATTCTTCAGATTGTTTGCGATTCTCTAGGTCTAAAATTTGCTATATTCGTCTAAAAGGGTGACTGCTCTGTCATGAAATCGTCAAATGTTTTTATGATCTGCCATCCGATGAATTCTAAAATACTTTTGGACTGACACTTGGCGAGCAGAAAAAAAAATAAAGGCCAATCGCAGGCGAGGGAAAAATATCAAAACGAAAATACCTCTGCGCATATATTTTTACATAAAACAGATATACTTGAATATGTATGAAAATGGCATAAACTGTTTAAATCTCAGGTGGGTTTACTTATTAAGCATCTGCTAAAGAACATTTTAAATTTCCACATAATTAAATGAAGCTCTTTATTTTTCTTGATGACCACGAAAATTGCCACTAAATGATTCCACGAATTGAGCAAAGTAATTACAAAAGTCCTAATTAATTTAAAGTTAAAGGAATGCAATTAGTTGCTTTCTATAATATGTCCTTTACAGAAGAGCCCAAAGCTAGAAACCTAATTGTGTTTTTACACTATATATCATTCTGTGGACCGTAAACAAAATACGGAAAATTGCATTCTCTTTCTATAGTTTGGATTGTGTGCGTGGAATGCGGGAAAATTAAATGGAAAACCCGACCAAAGAGATTTAACAAATTACAGGTGCCACTTGGTGGTGCACCGATTTAGGAATCCATTGAAATTAAATTAAATTGCACTGCTCCGAACTTTTGATGCCCGAGATTTACGAGTCAACAAAAATGGGAAAACTTTTCTGCTAGCTGGGAATAATTTTGCCATGCGTTATACGAGCAATTTAAATCCCTATAACCGGATAAACTTTGACCTTTTCAAGAGCAAAACATTGTCGAGGAAGTAAAAGCGAGAAAAACACATAACATCTCTCGATGGAGGCGACCCCGTTCGAGTGGCAGACTTTGTGTCGGGATATGGACGCCATTGTTGTTGGGTCCCTCGATTTCAACCCATTTCCCCCCTCCCAAACCCCCCCTCCAAAACCGGAAACAGGGCAACAAAGGCGATAATAAACAGCAAATGCAGCCGGAAGCACGGTATAAAAATGAAAATCCCAAGGATGGTCACACACAAAACGCATTAAGCGCGAACAACAATTATTTTTATTGTTGACGCAAAACAGGAGAAATAACAAAACGTAAACAGCTAAAACAGCAAGATACCAATTTAATCCGAATCCCTAATGCGAATGCCCGTGAGTCTGTGTAATAAATCAAAATTAATCCATTCAGCGCAACGTTCGTTCTGGATTAAATTACTTTTTCCCAGCACGAAAGGCTAATAAAATGCAGGAAAAAATACAAAAACATGGAATAACATGGAGTAATATGAAAGAAACATTATTCATATGAACTTTGGTTAAGCAAAAGGATCTTTAAAGTGTTCTGTAATATTGTCAATAAGGAATATTTATAAGAAATAGTATATACCATTACCTTACAGATTAAAAATATACTTAGAAATACCCAAACCTTTTGAAATCCTAACCCTAATCTTAGTTATAATCCCAACTGAATAAATAAAAAGCAGGGATCCCGACTCATTAGCGAATTAAATGGTCTAATTACGGATGTTTTGAGTATACATGGCCAGTAATTGGATTCTGTACATGCAGAGGAAGCCCAACGAGCAGCCAAGCCTTTTGGCATGACTTCATTATGAATGGTAAATGCTCGGTTGTTGTTTAGATTTTGTCCCCCCCTTCCCCACGAACCGTATCTTGTTTTTATGGACAATTGTGGAACTTTTTCCCCCTGGCTGGCTAACACAAAACACGTAGCCGTAGCCAAGGGAAACTTTTTCTTTTTTTCGGTACCATGTGTCGGCAGGAGGCAAAATCGATGGGAAAAGTCAACCACGCAAAGGAGAGTTCCACAATGAAATGCTAATGGAGGCACACACATGCTCGGATGTGTGACTATTTAGTTGCGATAAAGTTTTCCAGTGTTTTTGCCTCGGTTTCTGAGGTTTGCTGTTCAGCGATGACAGTTTTCCGCTGGCCTTACTCATAAAAATGGAGATGAATTAAACTAAAATTTTTCGAAAGTTAAATTGCATTTAAATAAGTTGAATTAACTAGATTAAACAAAATTTCCATACATAATGGCAGATTTTAATTAAACCGGGTCACCTCTATATTGCAATTTCAAACTATAAACAAGAGAGAACGCTATAGTCGGGTGTCCCGACTATCAGATACCCGTTACTCAGCTAAAGGAGTGCGAGGGAGATAGATATATAAAATCTTTGATCGGGCATAACTTTTTAACGAATGGTCCGATTTGAAAAATTTCTTCTACATTTCGATAGGTATTGATAGTCACAATAAAACTGCATTTTTAGTTTTCCAAAATCTTTAATGGTGTGGGCGCCAGACACCTTTAAAAAAATGGTGTAGGGCGATTGAGGGCGTTAGAGGGGGCGTGGCACCATTTTGAAATAAACTTGCGCTGCGTAGGAACTCCAAGAATATGCATGCAAAATGCCAATCCTCTAGCTTTTATAGTTTCCGAGATCTCAGCGTTCATACGGACGGACAGACGGACAGACGGACAGACGGACAGACGGACATGGCTAGTTCGACTCGGCTAGTGATCCTGATCAAGAATATATATACTTTATAGGGTCGGAAAAGCTTCCTTCTCCCTGTTACATACTTTTGCACGAATACAATATACCCTTTTACTCTACGAGTAACGGGTATAATAATTGTGCATACATAATCAGATACATTTTAATGATATTGTTATATTTTCTAGCTTTTTACATATGTTCCATATATGTATGTCAACAAAGCCATTGTTATTTGTACTGTTAAATTCCCAAAATGACACCATCATTTTATTTTCCGCTTAATTATGTATGTTCGACACATAAAAAGCTGGCTATTTTATTTTATGAATATCGGGCGCATTAAATGAAATGAAATCCCTCAAACGAGTGGCTAAATTTGAATTTAAATTAAATTGGCCAATTTAAGTTCGCAATTGCAGCTGCAAAGGCTTTCGCATTTAAATAGCCGCAGGTGAGAGAGCGTAGCATAGTTTTATGGGTCAATGGGGTTGGGTTCAACGAGCTCTCAATCCCCCTCGCAAAAGTCTGGAGTGGAAACTTCTGAGCGGCAATGCGGAAATCGCATATACTCGCCCGAGGCGACTGCAGTGCCTTTGCCATTAAATATGTATAGGAATGCAGGAAAGTCGCCGCATTTCCGTCGCAGCAGTAACTAGCATTAATTTCGCGTTGCATGTTGGGGTTTTTCCGGGAAATGTTTGGTTATGGTTTGGGGCTAGGGGCTTTGGGAAATTCCGTACGGGCAGTTCACATGCACTTTACGCCGAGTCCCCAAGGTCAAATTCCTGAGCCCATTGCGGTTGATCCTCTCGCATCATGGCAAGCCCAAACCCCAAGCCCAACTTGTCCCCAGTGTGTCATTGTTGTTGACATTGCCAGCGACAACAATTCGCAATCAAACCATTTGTGGACGCTTCCTGCGCACACAAACTCACATTCATCTGGATATTTCAGACCCTGGCATTGGAACTAGGCTCATAAACATGACATGCATTCGCAGTGGATTAATTCTGACATCAGCAGTCCCGAGTCCTGAGTGACGTATGCACACCAGGGTGGACCTGTGTTGTCCGGAGTTTACTTAAAGCTCCTAACTTTATTACCTTTCAGGTCCCTCTTTTTCTGTAAGCAACAGATTTATGGAGCTAAAGTTTCTCTTCTACCTTATCTTATAGTACTTTACTCTATTTTAACCAGCATTTGTGATGTATTTAAAATCATATCGAGAAGTCTTTACATTTAATAGCATAAAGCCAAGATTTGTAAAAAGAAAATTAAAAATTACTCATACGCAGTGTGGCCTAGCTATTTGTTTAGTATTGACATTGGTATCAGAAAAACTTAAAAAACAGAAGAGATTATATTATATAATTATGACAGAAGATTTTATACACTATAAACTCTAAATACTTGTTTTCAACAACGTATTAATTAAAACATTAAAAATTATACTATTTTAGGTACCTCATAATATGAAAATATTATATTAATAAGAAATACTACCTGTTATTATAGAAACACCCTAACAAACCAATACCATCAAAGTAAAAGGACTAGAGGGAAGATTGGGGCACTGGCAATCTACTCAATGAGTGTGTGACTGACTTAGCTGACAGGACCGCAAATTCATGTAGGACGCTGCTTCATAGAGGACTTGTCCGCATCCAGTTCACCAACATTATCCACTTTACTGGCTCCGCAAGAATGTGTGTGCAGATTTCTGTTTACATTTGCTCAGTTTCTGTGTTTCTGTGTGTGTGTGTGTGGGATTGGGCCATTTCCGGTGACCCATGCTGGGCCCCTGGTGGATTAGGTTCCCAGATTGCTCGGGATTGGTCCATGAAACGAATGGATTAGTTCGCCCAGGTCCCTCACCACAGTTGGCCATCAATTAAGCTCCCCACTTGTTCGTCCAAATTCGATTGGGGTTGCCTGGGATTATTGAGGCAGTCCGGCAAACCGGCAAACCGAAAAAGATGGAATCAGTGGGAAAGCAGCAGTAATAAAGACAAAGCGAGTGGAATAACCAAGGAAGAAATAATGGGTTATTGCGGCTACTCTGGATGAGTGAGGATGAGTAGTGTGAATAAGAGATTCCTGCTGGATATTAAAGCTCACAGAAAGAATACCAAACTAGGTAATAATTGGGAAACTTATCTTAGAACCCATTGCAAATCTTGGAATTAAAATATCTATTCTATTTTATCGTAGAAACACTATTATTCTGAATACTTTAAAAGCTATTTAGTTTTAGTTATAAATTCCTCTACCATTTCTTGTCATGGAAGGAGAATTCCATTCTAATAAAACATGGAATTTTTCAGCAAAACAAAACTCAAAACCCAGTGGCCCGCCAGTCGAGCGCAACTCATAAAAGATTCACCTGGCGGAGCGTAGAAATTATGAATGCACTGTGAGTGCTTTCCATTGAGCTACTCGCACATTCGCTCAAATTAGCGCAACAAAATAATAGGCTAAATTAAATGAAATTTATGACGGGGCTTTGATGTGATTTGCATCTGAAATTGATCGCATCAATTCATTATGCTGGCAGTCGGGTGACGAAAGGGGGCGGCATTTTGGCCCCACTCGCCAGGCGATGACACACTTTCAGCTCTGACACGTTTCATTTCTCTGGCGCGCGGCACAAGAAGTCCCGAAATAAAATGAAAATAGTTTTCATTTCGTTAGCCAGCCAGCACACACAGATTCGCACAGCGCACAGTATTCGTGTGCAAGTTTATTTCGGTTGTGGCCCAAAGCGGGACTGACCACTGTCAACTTGCCGCTGGCCAAAACGCCCACAGCCCAAACATTCTCTCTCCGTCTCTCTGACATTTTCCCATCTCATCTCCATTGGGGTTTTCACAAGAAAAGAGCGTACCCCAAATCAAGTCGGGGGTTGAGCCGAACGAAAGGCAGCTGGGCCCCGAAAACCGGGAGCAGTTGCTCTGGGCCAGATTCAGATTTCCGGACATTGCCGTCTGCCCCCCGGGCCAAGTTGTCTTGCATTTTAAACAAACGACAGGCCATTATTCGAGCTTATGTGCAGACGGAAATTTCTTTTACATATTGTACATATAGTATTTGCTGGTATCTCAAGGGCGAAAAGATACGACAGTAGTTTGCCAAACTTATTCAGACATTCGGTTACATTTTATAAGAATTTTATGGGAATTCTGTTTCTGGATGGATTTAAATTGAAATTTAAGTAAAATAAATTTTTAACTAAGACCTGAAACTCAACTCAATCAAAAAGGCAATAAAAGGAAAACTTTTAAACAAAAATAAAAGCTTTAAAACTTTAAAAACTAATTATTTTTAAATAACAAAAGAAAAATCATAGAATGACATACATATTAAAACTGAAACTAAAAACCTGTCTTTTCATAAGTAATAAATATTAAAAATGGTATTTTGGCTATAGCTCTAGGTTAAGTTTTAATATAATAAATATCTTTAAGTGAATTGTTTTTATTTTCAATTATTTTAAAATTTATGAAAACTTCCAGGAGGATAAATCTATTTCAAAAGTTATCACTTTTTAAAAGTGTTTGGAATTATATGATGCAAATTAGATAAATCTAGGTTAAGAACTTAGTGTTTTAAGTTAGTAAGCAAGGTAGGGAACCTCAAAAAAGCATTATTGAGGACCTTCAGCATAGACCAGTTAAAATATCTGGACTCACCTGCAGGTGGTCGAGCAGGGTCTCCAGTCCCCGGTCGCTGATCGAGGAGCAACGCAGGCTGAGCGAGTGGACGTGCTTGGAGGCGAGCGGGAAGGAGTGGACCACGTCCAGGGCGTCCTCGTCGGAGGCGCCGACGAGTCCCAGGGCGTGGAAACCGCGCCGGATGAGCGAGTTGTAGAGCTTGCCGCGATCGCAGCCGGGCATTTGGCGCAGCTCGCGGCACTGCAGCGTGGGCAGCAGGCCGCTCCAGTAGCGCGGACTTCGGTACAGTGTGTCCCGCCACTTGATGCACACCTGGGCGAGCACGCGGCGCTCGTAGGGCGAGAAGTACTGGAAGAAGCGGCTCAGAAAGCGGTCGTCCAGCATCAGCTGATCGATGCTGTGGATGGGCGGCGGGTGGAGCTGCTGCTGCTGCATGATCAGCGGCGACATGTTGCCGTACGGGTGGTGCAGGTGAGGATTGGGCAGCTGCTTCCTCAGCTGCAGCGGTGTGCCCCCGGCACTGGCCGCCGCCTTCTGGGCGGCCACCATGCCCATGGTGCTGAAGGTGGGCGAGCCCGTGGGATTCACACCTCCACCCGGTATGGTTATGTTCATCTGCTTGGCAATGGACTTCACTGTGGGCGTGGGCGGGGCGCCCAGTGGCATGCCAGTGGGCGGGGCAGGACCCACCATCACATGGTGATTGGAGTTGATCAGCGTGGAGGCCTGCAGCTGCAGGTGTTGCTGCTGCGACTGTTGCAGCTGCAGATGTTGCTGCTGCTGCTGCTGCTGTTGCTGTTGCTGCAGGAGGTGGTGTGTGGAGTTCTGGACCTGCGACTGCGACTGGATTCCCCCGGGACTGGGGCTACTGCCACGCGACGGCTTGTCCGGCGTCTGGGGAGGATTGGCATTGCTGGCGGGCGGAGGGGCAGCGGCAGCCGGCGAAGTGGAGTTGCTGTTCGAAGAGCTATTCGAAGCCGAGTTGGAATTTGAGTTTCCGCCGCCGCACAGAGCGTTCGTCACGCGCTCCATCACCGACGTCTTGCCGCTGGGCGCTGCCGGAGTGGGCGTGGCCCCGGCCGGGGATGCAGGGTCGCCTCCGCCGGCAGCAGGAGCACCGGAGGCACTGCTGTGGTGGTGCTTCGAGCGCAGCCCCAGCCCATTGATCCGCTTGGACAGTTCGGCGGAGGCACGCTCGACCACGCCCTGCGCCGAGATCGATGACATCGTGTGCTGGAACAGATTCACCTTGCCTCCCTGAGAAACCGCCCTCTCGAAAAGTGGTTCCCCTCGTCCGCAGTCCTTCGTTTTTTCACTCGCTTCTTGTTTTGGGCTCCGCTTGTCCTTTACATTCCGTTTGCACTGTGCATCGCTGGCCTTTTACCTTCTGCACCGGCAATTAGCGAGGTTCACCTGTAACGAGGTAAGGCGATACACCTGGGGTTAATGGTCTCGTTTCCGGTTGCAAAGGGTGTTATTTTTCAGGGAGCTGAGAAAGTTATTTAAGTTTATGCACACTTGCGACTTTTCTGAAAGTCTTCTCAAGGATTAACGATTCTTTTTTTTAAATAATATGAAATCCTAACACTTTGAAAAGACTCGGAATTAAACAGACTTTTCAATACTTTCCAAGTTACTTCCTTTAAAAATATTGTTGGCCTTTTAAAGTCATAAATTTGTTAACAAGGCATAAATCTACAATCTTATTCGAAATAATTTAATAAAAGTATTAAAGCAGATGATCGTTTTCGACCCATGAAACTCATTTATCCTCTTATTGATCAGGGAAAATATTATTAGAGAGTATTTTACAGTCGGATTACTGTGCTGCACTTATTTTTCTTGCTTTTATTAGCTTTTGAATCATTTACACTCCGCAATCCAAGACCACTCAACAATTTCTAGTCACTTCCTGCAGCACCACCCAATGCAATTACATGATTTGTGGGAAGTTGCCAACTGCGGTTTGTCACTCCCTGTCAATAATTTCCTCGGGACTTGCCCCATGTCGAATACGCGGCACATTCGCGTAGCTCAACACGACATGACCAAATAAAAAGAAGGCCACAAACGGACAGATTTATGGCCCACTTTCGTGGGGTTGGCGTGCAGGCCGTAACCTCCGACCTCGATTCTTTTAGCGACTTGTTGTGGCTGCAGAAAGTTCGCCGATAAGGCGAACAATGTGCCAACTGCAAGCTAACTAAGCCAAGGTAATGCGCCACCCGGTGCATTGCCATTTGAGTCGCGATTTCGGACCGGAAGTACCAAGTCCCGAGAATTTCGGAAGGAGCCAGTGGGTTAGTGGTCACCACTGATAGCATTAGCAGCTTTAAAAGGATAACTGATAGCATAAAAGATTCATATCCTTTAATTACCCAGAAATATTAAGATAGTTTAAAAGAAATATGCACTATATAATCAATAAATAAATAAATCCTCTCAAAACGAAAGCACTTAAATACCAATTGCCTTTATCCGAAAGTACATAAATAATAACTTGATGGCTCATTTAACCGAGGCCACCTCGAAAGCTCGCCTTATCGAGAGGATACGATGCCATTTTGTGAAGAGGACACATTTAATTGCCATAAATGCGCGGATTCGGCTGAGCTCAGTTCGGAAAGAGGGGCCTTAAGGCCCAAGGTGAACCTCCTCATCGGGGGAAGGGGGAGACGCTTATCGTTGGTCCGCCTGGCTGCATCAACATCCTTTATCCTTCGTAGCCGAAGGTCCTGGCCCAATCTTCGCAATCGTCGCTGCCTTTCCATTTGGACGTGGGCCCAAACAAAAGACAGTCATCTCACCGCCCCCCGGGAGGCGTGGCACAGACATTGACAGAGCTTTCTCTGTCACTTCCGGTCGGTTCAAATGCACTCTTTACTCAGAGCGGAAGTTCCGACCTTTCGACAGACTTTCTTTTTGGATATATATGGAATTTATTTGGATATTTGTATTTAAAAGTCCTCTAACAAAAAAATGTATTTGATAGATTTTTATTTAAATGAATAAATAAAATAAATAAATATATTAAAGTGATCAAACTTTTAAATAAGTTTACATTTTTTTAATAACTTTTTTATATTGGCTATAATTTTAAATGGTATATATATAATCTTTTATTGTTAATATTAATTTTATAATATTTTTTAAAAATATTATTTAAACAAGTAGAGTATTTAACTTTCTTTTCGATTGAAGGACCTTTTTAAAAGTGACTGGTTTTTATTGTTGAGATTTGATTGTGCGACAAATGCAAATACAAATTTGCTGCACGGCTCAGTCGAAAGTTGGCATTACCCAAGCGGGCTTCCTCCGTCCCTTCCGTCTGCTACAAGTTACACAATCCTCCTTGACTTTGCCAAAGGAACGGCGGAGCAGAGGAACGGGGAGTGGAGTGAGGAGGTCCTGGCGGACTCTCAATTGGGTTACTTGGAGTGGAAGCGAGTGTCTCGTCGGTTGGGTGAAAATTGGCTTAATAATTTTTGCAAATCACTGTGGATGTGACTGCTGCCCATACTTTTTTGCTTATAACTTGGTTACTGTAAGCCTGATGATAAAGGATAATGAAACATTTTGTCAATAGAAATTATCAAGTTTATAGAGATAATAAATTATAACACAAGGTTGACGAGAATAAAAACTTCCCTTAACTTGATGATTTTATATATTAAACTTACAAATTCCCATTGTATTTATAATACATTTTAGTCAATCAGTAATTCTATGACAAACAATTTGCCTTTCGTTTCATTGAGTTATCCCCGAATTGTTCAAACTAACCGAGCTTTCAAGAGCAATTTGCCCAGCAAATGTAGAACCACGTCTTTGCCCTGCCCTAAAATGTTTAATTACAACCTAAGTAATTTGATTAATATTCCGGAAAGTGCATTTTCCCACCCAGGTCCTCGACCACCGCCTCCTGCGACATGCAGCTAAAATTTGGAGAAACTTTTGCTCGATTTTGGGTGAGGCAACAGCAAATGTGCAGCATACTGTGAGGCGCAGTTGCACTGAGAAAAATTTAGCCATTTAGTAACTATATTTAGTTTAAATGAGCAAAGGGAAAATACCTTTAAAATAATTTATTTAAAAAATAAAAATTAAAAATTTTTGTTTTGTTGTTTATGATTCGAAAAGATTATTATTTTTTAAAATACTAAAAATATTCTAGACTTGAAAACATTATTTTTTCAAAGAAATAAATAAAAGTATAATTATTATAAATAAATAATATAGATATGAGTACCAAAGTGTAATTGTGTGGATCTTGTATAGTGAGATAAAAGTTATGAACCCAACTCTGAATTAAAAATATTATCGAATCTAAGGCTAGTTTTTTCTCTGTGTGCACCAGTAAATATGGGTCTTGTTCACCGAGTATGTTGGAGTGTTTTTGGGGGATGTCGAGTGGGTGGTTGTGTTTGCCAGCTAGTGTATTTCATTTTTGTGGGCCCTCCGCTTTGTGCGCATTTTCCGCAGTTTGGGCTCCATGTCTATTTTTGGAGTTGGTTTGAGTTCGAGTTCGAGTTCGCGTGCTTATTGGATTTTCCATCCATTTTCCACCCTCCACAACCCGCCACGCCCCCCTGTGTCCCGCCTCTCTGTGTCAGGGCCTGCTCCACATTGCCGCCCGGATCCGGGTTCCACGGTCCAAGCCCCTTTTTCCGTAAGCCTGCGTGCTGGCAGGGCAGCAGTATCGATTTTAGCCCCGTTCTTTTCACTCCGCTCTCTCCTTGCTCCTTTCTCCACTCTCCATTCTTCGCTCAAAACAAAACAAAGTCCGACTGGAGACTGAAAAGAAAATAGTAACCCTCCCGAATAGCGAATGTCAATATTTTTCCACCGCTTCCCGCTCAAGTTCAGTGTTGTTCTGCTCATCAGCTGGGGAAATGTGAAAATGTGTAACAAGAATGGAGCGAACAAAACACAGGGACTGTGAAAATGTTGCACGTACGGATTTGTTGGGGGCCAAAGTTCTTCAGAATAATTGTCGTTGCGATGACGGACCCTTGGGATTTCATAAGGCAACAATTAAATAATTACGACAGTGCTATTTCGTAATAGTTGTGTTCTTTTACTTTCTAGATTTTACCTTGAGTCTTGGAGAATATTTTAAGGATTTTCAAGTTTCAGAAAACTATTTCGTATTTCATGAGGCAATGATAACTGATATATAACGATTTAAAAAGAAATTCCCTAAAAACTAATACAAGTATATAAAATGTGTATTTTGTACACTAAAATATTTAACATCTTAAGTTAGTCCTACTAGAATATAACTTTAAGATATTTAAAATGGAATATTTTGTATATTGTCATCCTTTTTGAATTACAATTTATAGATTTCTATACTTTTGTACAAATTTTTAGCAATTAGAACTAAAAAAGGTTTAATTCTTATGCATATGGAACATGCCACGTAGATCCTAACCGCTTCAGATTGCAACTGAGTTATTCTGAAGGCATCGAATAATACCCTTTTACCCAGGGCCTTGTTCCAAATGCAAATTGCACTTGCCTAACTCAATCTCCAGGTCATCCCAGTCTCAATCCCAATCCCAATCCGAATCCCGATCCCAGTCACGATTGAAATCCCCACAACTTATAACCACGCCGTACGTCAGTGTTCGTTTCTGGGTCACTATGCAACTTTGACCTGATTTGTGGAGTAGGCCGTCTATATACACAGCGAGTACATGGTATATAGTTCATATGCGGCCGTGATTGAGGAGAGTTCTCCAGATATCGATATCGTTATGCAAAGGAGTCCACAAAGAAATCCGCAAATCAATGGGCACAATGAGAGGACGCGCCAGGATGTCTAAGACCATTACTGCGGTTATGCCGATGGGCGGAGGGCGGTGGGTGGTATGACATCACAGACGAGTGGGCGGTGGGCGAAGGGGTGGCGCCACCCCCTGGGGGCGGTTAGCGACCGGCTCTCTATTTTTCGAGGGTGAGCTTCTACAGTTTCCACACCAGAGGGTGAAACTGGCCACCAACAATTCGCGTGCAGCCAACAACAAAAAATGCATCAAATGATATAAATAACATCCCATTCTCCGTATAATTTTTTACATTTTTTGGGTATTTTATAAACCAACCTTTTCCTTGCTCGATTCTTTATATAATGCTTGAACTCTGCGTCTCACACAATAAAAATCAATTTGGCAAAAGTTGCGACGCCGCGTTTTCCCAATTTGCCTTTGTGTTTTTATCGCCCGTTTCCTTAAGGTCCCGTATTCGCAGCGGAAAACGCACACAGAAACACCGAAGAAAACACACGCGAACGGGAAAACCAAAGCCGCAAAAAAGTCCACCGTCTCGCAGACGAAGAAGGAAATTGCAGTAAAACGTTCGAAAATAAAAAAAAAGTCTTTGCACGCTTTTGTCGCCTGTAATTGTTGTGGCCGCCGTTGGAAAATTGTCGAGCGGAAAAGCGAGGAAAACGAGCGTTAGCGCGCACGACTCAAAATTCGAACTGCAGGCGGATGCCACCAGCGAAAGTGGGAAAGCCTGTTTCTGTTTTCCCCGCAACGAAAGAGCAGGAGCCTGCGCATTGGCCCCCGGGCTCTCTGCTTCTCTCGCGGAAAAGCTTTTTCCATGGACGTAGTGCTCGGGGGGCGCCATCAGTGGGTTCTCGGAAAAGCGTCCTTCCACTTTCGGCCTACTCCTCTGTCCACTTTCTCGCTGCGTCTGCGCCCTGCACCCCGATGCAAGGTAAACAAGCTCAGGTGGAGTTTCTGGGGGTGACCCGCCCTCCGGAAAACCTGCGCTTTTCCGAGGAATGCGGGCAGCTCCTCGGGCTGATCGCCCGTGGGTGTTCACGTGCAGCAGTTGGCACTGTGAACAGTTAATAGCGAATCTTTTATTTCAATTATGTCCTATTATTTTACTTATACTGTAATCAACTTGAGATTATAATGTAAAAGTTGGTGAATGTTTAATTTCTAAATCTTATAAATAATGTATCTATTTTTGTCGAACAAAAAAATAATTTTCCATTCGAAAGACAAATTTCAAATAGTCTTTTTGTTTTTCTTCTCGCAATACATAAGTATTGAAGCTCCAAATGTTAAATTTAAGTTAATTTCAAAAATTCTCCTTTTTGGATTTAGAAACTCAGAAAAATCCACGAAATATAAAAAGTTTCCTGTAAATTGCCACGAAATTCAAGAATATTTTTAAAAGGGCATTAAATTGAAAATATGGTATTCCTATTTTACATCCGATAAATTACACTCCATTCCGTCTTCTCAATTTTCGTTTGTAAACATGGAGCAGCTGATTCGGACTGCGCATTGTGTGCCCAATTATATCCATGACATTCATCGAGGACAACCGAAGTGTGTTGGCAGCCAAATAAACACGCAAGGGGACGTCTGCACCCCCAACCTCTGACCTCTGAAAAGTCCACCCCCGCGGTGGCTGCTTTGTTTGTGTAGCCAAGGGTTTTTCGTGTGGGCGAACGTCGTTCGGGGGGATTACACCGGAATGCACTCGAACGTAAGGCGAAGTTCGCATTAAAAAATAGACGACCCTAGGCAGCGGAGCATGAAATATTAAGCACTTCGACCGGATAAACAAAGGCGGCGAGAAAGCGACTTGTTGGATTATTTTCACTTATTTGTTTTGTGCGGCCAAAACCATTTGAAAGCCAACACCGCTCATATGCAAAGCTCTCAGTAAAGACAGTGCGCAAATATGGAAATTAAGTGCATATACAATCAGCGAGCACTCAACACACATATTTTTAAAATATGTATATTATTTATTTTTACATAATAAATTTCACACATGTTTTCTTAAACATTAGGACAATATTTCTGAGTAATATTGAGTTGTACCTTTTCTATGGCATTCAGAATTGCTTTAAATAAGGATTGTTTCACCCAAACTTTTAACAGGGTATGATATTTATTATAACCGCCAGAGTTGAAATTTGAATTTAAAAAAAAATGATCTGGCAACACCGTGGCTATGCGTGCCCTAAATTGGTTTGAGAAATCGCTAAGTTGTTATCTACGATCCACACCTATTTATGCGGCATATTTAGTGATATTTTCAATCACAAAGAAATCGAAGAAGAAGAAGTGAGTCGATAAATACATCGATGCATCGATGTTTCTCCACCTCTAATTGGCGGCGGAAATTTTTATTTTTTTTTATTTTGCCCTGGAAAAGCAGGTTAAATACGCCGAAAAAGGGAACAGATGACTGCCGGTCGACCCATGAGGATCCCCGGACCCACCGCAATCAGAGAATAACCTAAACGAGCTCTGCTCCCGGAGTTCCGGATCCCAGAGACTGGTGAGTGGCGTGGGAGCCCCCAAACCAAAAGGGCCACTAATCCCATATACACTGCCGATCCACCAGATAAGCCCACGATGTCGTCGACATCGGCGGCGGCCTCAAACGCGGCGCCCGCCAAAACGGAGGTGCGCTACGTGACCGAGGTGCCCAGCAGCCTGAAGCAACTGGCCCGCCTCGTGGTCCGCGGATTCTACTCCCTGGAGGATGCCCTCATCATCGACATGCTGGTGCGGAATCCCTGCATGAAGGAGGACGACATTGGCGAGCTGCTGCGCTTCGAGAAGAAGCAGCTGAGGGCCAGGATCACCACGCTGCGCACCGACAAGTTCATCCAGATCCGGCTGAAAATGGAAACGGGGCCCGATGGCAAGGCCCAGAAGGTGAACTACTACTTCATCAACTACAAGACCTTTGTGAACGTGGTCAAGTACAAACTGGACCTGATGCGCAAGCGCATGGAGACGGAGGAGCGGGATGCCACCAGCCGGGCGAGTTTCAAGTGCTCCACGTGTTCCAAGACCTTCACGGATCTCGAGGCCGACCAGCTCTTCGACATGGCCACCCTGGAGTTCCGGTGCACCTTTTGCGGCAGCTCCGTGGAGGAGGACAGCGCCGCCATGCCCAAGAAGGACTCGCGCCTGCTGCTGGCCCACTTCAACGAGCAGCTCCAGCCGCTGTACGACCTGCTCAGAGAGGTCGAGGGCATCAAGCTGGCGCCGGAGGTGCTCGAACCGGAACCCGTGGACATCGATACCATTCGAGGCCTGAACAAACCAAACGCGATGCGACCAGACGGCCTGGCGTGGTCGGGTGAGGCGACGAGAAACCAGGGCTTCGCCGTCGAGGAAACCCGCGTGGACGTCACCATTGGCGGCGACGACACCTCGGATGCCGTGATCGAGCGCAAATCGCGACCCATTTGGATGACCGAGAGCACTGTGATAACCGACACGGATGCTGCCGATGGCGCGGCCGATGCGGTGCAGACGGCCAGCGGATCCGGACATCGAAACCGCAAGGAGAACGAGGACATAATGTCCGTGCTGCTGCAGCACGAGAAGCAGCCGGGCCAGAAGGAGCCGCACATGAAGGGCATTCGCGTGGGCTCCTCGAACGCCAACTCCAGCGATTCGAGCGACGACGAGAAAGACATCGACAATGCCAAGATTCGTAAGGATCTCAATTTAATTGACCTATCTATTTATTTGCATAATGGCAGTATCACTTTTAACCATTTAATTTCTATTTACAGCAGATGTCGATTTCGACAATTATATCAACTCGGACTCCGCTGAGGATGACGACGATGTGCCCACGGTGCTGGTGGCAGGACGACCCCATCCGCTTGACCAACTGGACGACAACCTGATAGCACAGATGACGCCGCAGGAGAAGGAGAACTACATTCACGTATATCAGCAGCACTACAGCCACATATTCGAATAAGGGCTCTTGCAATTAGCCACTTTTTCCCCGAGTTCCCCATCTCAAGCATAGAGTCATTGTAATTATAAGTTACCCACTAGTTCGAGAGAATTGTACAAATGAAATGCGTATATAAATGTGCATAAGCAAAATGCTAGTTGTATTTTTTCTTCTGAGTCTGAAATATAGGTATTGCTTATATTAGGAAAATTGCAAAGCACAGTGGGAATAATTTTAGATTTATTACCTGTTAAAAACAACGATGATTTACCATACAATTTTATGAAAAAGGTATATAAGTATTGACCTTCTAAGGAGTTTTTTCTACATTTATATTATAGTTATTTAAAATTAGATTGAGTTACTACATTTTCAGATATTTTCATTAACATTTTTAATTATTAGTTCCCAATAATCTTTGCTATTTATATATTTTAAATTATTGCGCGAAAGCTCGTGAGTCGCGTGACCCATCTCTAGATTGGCCAACTCCCATCCCTAGTCGGCCCAATCAGCTGTGTTTGCAATTTTACGTTTATTTTTAAGTTTACTTTAGTGTTGCTTATAAAACCAACCTGCCGGGCGCCTCTTCATGTTCGTCGGTGGGCGTATTCAGCTTATAATAATTGGTGTGCCGTAGATAAGGCGGATTCGTAAACAAACGACGGCGAGCGCAAGCAAACATGTTGACACTCGGCTCGAGCAGCCAGCGGCTCCCATCAGTCGTGTTTTGGAAGTCCGCCTAGTCGGAAACCCTCGATTTCTGCGGATTGTGCGTTTTACTTTGGGCTTAACATGCGACGAGTTCCCAGGCGTTCTATTTAGGCGACGAGCGGAAAGTGTTAATTCTTGAAAAAACAAATATCGCCCGATGCAGCGGATTCCAATTGGCGGAGAAACGTGATCCCGGGTACAAACACATAAATAACACCTGCATGCATTCGAACTTGCCCGTGTGTGTGTGAGGCACATGCTTTTTCTGCCTGCCCTCGCATTTTTTGTGAATGAACTGGAAAACGCGCTAATTTAGCACCGATATAACGCCATTTGGTATTGATCTTTGTGCCGCGGGTCAACGTAATTACGGCAAAATGAAGGCCACCATCGATAAGGAGCTGCTGCCCATGAAGGCGCACTACTTTCTCTTCAATGCCGGTAAGTAACACCCCCCGAAAACCCACCCGTAAAACCCACCCGTAAAACCCATTAACTTAAGTACCGCGCATCGCTTACATCAGCCGATAAGGCTCTCCCGTTTTTAGAGGCACGCACGTGCTGGGGGTTAAATGTTTTGCTGGCGATGGCCAATTTTTGATCTCTATAAAGCTTCGATTTCGTCACATATGTAGAACACTTGCACCCATGTTCGGAGATAAGAACAAACACACGGAATATAAATAATAGAACCCATTGTCTAATTAACAGGCGATAAGCTAATGCAGGCCGATTGGGGTTACAATTCCCATCGAATGATGCAGCACTTTGATGGGTTTTAAATGGTGTATCACAGCAATTTCATTGGGTAATCGTACCTAATTAACTGAACCCTTTTTAATTAGAAATTTTGAAAAAATATTTGTTTGAAAAAATGAAAAGGCAAATATACACGTACATAAAACTCGAATTTTAGTATTTTGTAATCTCCAGGAAGGAAAATCCTTAATAAGAAATCTTATATTGCTCGTTTCTAATTAAATCAACACTTACGAATCAAGAAGAATTTTTATAGGGAATCAGATCAATTAATTTAACATTTTTATGGCTCTATATTGGAATGGAAAATTCTGAACACTAATGTCTGGGGGTCTAATAATTGAACACTTTATTCGAGTTAAAGCCGCATGGAACAACATTTTTCCATATACAATCTGACTTTAATTGCCAAAATTGACTCACATTTCAATTCTGGTTAATTTAGATAAGCAGATAGCAATCAATTTAAAAGCAGAAATTTGCTAAGATTTTTTTTCTGTGAATTTATGTTGATTTGGAATGCTAAAGAAATCGTAAAATTATTTAGAAAAAGCTATCACAAACAAGAGAGAACGCTATAGTCGGGTGCCCCGACTATCAGATACCCGTTACTCAGCTAAGGGAGTGCGAGGGAGATAGATATATAAAATCTTTGATCGGGCATAACTTTTTAACGAATGGTCCGATTTGAAAAATTTCTTCTACATTTCGATAGGTATTGATAGTCACAATAAAACTGCATTTTTAGTTTTCCAAAATCTTTAATGGTGTGGGCGCCAGACACCTTTCAAAAAATGGTGTAGGGAGATTGAGGGCGTTAGAGGGGGCGTGGCACTACTTTGAAATAAACTTGCGCTGCGTAGGAACTCCAAGAATATGCATGCAAAATGCCAATCCTCTAGCTTTTATAGTTTCCGAGATCTCTGCGTTCATACGGACGGACAGACGGACAGACGGACATGGCTAGTTCGACTCGGCTAGTGATCCTGATCAAGAATATATATACTTTATAGGGTCGGAAAAGCTTCCTTCTCCCTGTTACATACTTTTGCACGAATACAATATACCCTTTTACTCTACGAGTAACGGGTATAAAAATACATAATGGGAAGCGTATTTATGTGGACTTATGTTGTACTTTGTCTATTTGGCTACCTTTGTTGGGAAGATAAGGCCTTCCCAAAGTTGTTTATACCATGACTAAAACAATTTTCAAAATGACGAACCAGAAACACAGCGCAATCCAATTGTCAAATGTGGGCAAAGGTTAGGAAACAAGATTTACTGACAGCCCCACTGGCCCACTGAACTGCCGCTCCCCGAAACTCATCAAATGCTAAGACGTGCCGACAGCCATGCCACTTTCAGCAATTAAAGCTTACTCTTACTTTTAATTCAATTAACATTAAGTTCTACTCCGAAACGAGTCGACGATATCTAATTCCACTTGTTTACGGTAGACTTTGCTTATCGGCGAGGGAGAAACACCCACCAGTACGCGAATGTGCTGAATATCATATTTAACTGCCCATATGCATATCTCCACCCACTCACTCATCATCCTATCAGCACTAACGCGTCTATAAGATAATCTAGTGTTTTTTCTGCTTTATTATCTAGGCACCGCTCCCGTCGTCCCCTTTATGCCCACTTTGGCCGGGCAGCTGGGATACTCCCCCGCTGTTGTGGGCACCATGTACACGATTCTGCCCATCATCGGAATGCTGGCGAAGCCCCTATTCGGTTACATTGCAGACCGGTAAGACGATCTAACTAATCTGTCTATCATAGTTAATGCTGCACTAGATCCTATCCACTTCCCTTTTACGTAAATATGATAAATGATAACAGTTCCATTAACCAAAAATAAAAACTTTACATACCTATACTAATTTATTTTCAATCAAAATTAAACAAAAGAAGATAAGAGTGATTTAGATTGTAGGTTATCATATCAGTTGTTTTAAAACCATTTGGATACTTACTCAATAACACAATCATTGATCTATTTGAGTTCTTTTATTACATAGTTGAGATTAGTTTTCGATTATATCAATTATTGAAAAGTATCTGGATTCTTTGTTCAAATACTTCTTATTGAGTGGTCAATGTTTGTCGCTGCTTAGCATTTAGATTAGATAGCATACGACAAATATTCCAACTTTATTTATTGTAGTTTGTAGTTTCTGATATCTTCTCATGTCTCCATTGAAGGTACCATCGTCATCGATCTCTCTTCCTGGGTGGCCAGGTGCTCACGGGCATCGCCTTCTTCCTTATAATGTTCGTGCCGGGAATGGAAAGGCCGCTGCCCAAAGTGGAGTTTCACTGCCACCAGGGTGTCTCCGACGTGAGATTCTGCTCCGAGTACGGCGAGTGCGTCGAGCGGAATATTGAGCGGTACTACGGAAATCGGACGTTGAACTGCCATATGAACTGCGAGGCCCAGCCCTTCATGTGGGACATTGTGTGCCAGGATTGGTTGCAGAACAAGACGGCCGATTGTGCCGCCAACCGCACTAACAGCCAGCTGGAATTCGGGACCAGCATCAACATGCGAAAGATTGAGAACGATAAGAGCTGCATGTTCTTCATGGTGCCCCATGATCAGGGTCAGGTTGCGGGCCAAAATGCCACGATGTATTGTCCAACAGACAAGGAGTACTTCAAGGCCAATTGTACCATGGACTGCCAGGAGGATTACCTCAAGGAGCAGCTGGCGGAGAGTGCTGTGATCAACACCAGCAGTGCCATGGCCATGCCGCAGTTCTGGTTGTTCTTCGGCCTGCTCATCTTCAGCTGGATCGGCATGGCGGTGGTGGTCAGCATAGGTGATGCCATCTGCTTTGGCATCCTCGGGGATCGTCATCACCTGTATGGCAAACAGCGCCTGTGCGGCTCCCTGGGTTGGGGAGTTTTTGCCCTGCTGGCCGGTCTCCTTGTTGATCACATGTCCTTGGGTGAGGTGGACAAGAACTACACGGCCGTATTCTGGATGGCTTTGCTTATCATGGGATTCGATGTGTTCGCCTCCTCCAAGCTGAGGGTGAGTATATCACAGACATCGTGCCCTTTACTTTTTAACAACCAACTCCTTTCTTTGTGCAGCACACGCCAACACATTTGTCGTCGAACATTGTGAAGGACGTGGGTCAGATGTTCCTCTCGGTTCGCTGCGTCATCTTCTTCTTGTGGTGCGTCGCAATTGGACTTGGAACGGCCCTTATCTGGAACTTCCTGTTCATCTACCTGGAGCAGCTGGACAAGGCGTTCGAAGGGTGTGACAGCTCGATTAAGACTCTTGAAGGCTTGGTCATGGGCATCCAGTGCTTTGGCGGCGAGCTGCCGTTCTTTTTCCTCTCCGGCTGGATTTTGAAGAAGATCGGTCATGTAAACGCCATGAGTCTGGTGCTCTTTGGTTTTGGAGTGCGATTTATTCTGTACTCGATGCTGCAGAATCCCTGGTACATCCTCCCCATCGAACTGTTAAACGGAGTGACCTTTGGGCTGTTTTACGCCACAATGGCCTCATATGCCAGTATTGTGGCACCGCCCGGAACGGATGCAACGATGCAGGTGGGTTCGATGACTTTGAGGAGTGGATACAATGGATAATTGCCTTTTTTCCCAAAACAGAGTCTGGTTGGTGCGATTTTTGAGGGCGTAGGTGTCTCCATGGGCAGCCTGATCGGTGGACAGCTCTTTGAATCGGTTTCTGCGCGTACCACTTTTGAGATCTTTGGAATAGGCGCCTTCATTATTTTCGTGATCCACGTGTCCCTTCAACTGTACCTGCAACGTAATAGAAACATCGACGAAAATGGTAAGGGTAGGGTCTCTACTGCCACCGTCACTGCCTCTGCCTCAGCCTCTGCATCCTTGGAGACGGACAAGCCTAAAAATACTGACAATAAAGACGGTGACGGGTTCCGCGAAGTCGACTTGACTTGATGCTGACTAAGATCCCCTTCATGCATTTTTTATCCCTGTATAAATGGGGTTATTTTACGGAAAAGGCTAGCTTCCTGAAGTATTAACCCTTTAAAATGCAGTGTAGATAGTAAAATCCCTATTTGGCAAATGTGCTTAAAATGCCATGAAGCTATTAATCGATATTAATTTAACTCGTAAACCACCATCTTTGTAAGATCTGCCATAGATTTTATTTTTTACTGTTTGACGATTTATTACTGATAACAGACATAAAAGGCTCAAAATGAATTTAAAATACTATAGCCAGATTAAGTAAGTTTTGTAATATATGAATCAACCGATGATAATCTTATCATATTTTTTTTTTCAATTTGTATGTATGTGAACTGAAATTGAAAAAATAAAATTACTGTTCATATTCTCTAAAGAAGCAGAGAAACAACTATTTAGACTACTATTTATTACCCAAATTAAAATACGTTTATTTATGTGGGAAATAAACAACTTATCTTTAAAAATATGTAGGTACCTCTACATTTTTCTGAAAACCAAATAGATATACCAATTATGAACCCCTTTTATCGGGGGTGTCACAGAAATGATTTCCAACCGAAATCCGTTAAAGTTCTTACGCACAAAACCAACCGTCTTTGGTTGGAAGAGATTTCTGTGGCCCCCCGTGTATAACCAAAATTTTTGAATTTATTTTAATAATTTAAAAAAATATTTATAAACGTTTCACTAATTTTTTTGAATATTTTTAGGCACTGTCAAGTATTTCGCACCGACAGATGCAATGCACATGCTGAATGATCAGGAGTATAGTAGAGTTAGCTAAACGATGTTTGTTTTGACCGCATCACCACCCACAACACCAATCACCAACGAACCAGCAACAGCGACAACAAGAGGCCACGCTTCTACTGTTCAACTGAATGCTCCACTCGAACATCTTTCTTCCCTCGAAGCTGCATGTTGAATCGATGTAATACCTGTATTGTAAACGTGCTTTAATTAAGTAGTAACTTATCTTAGTCACACCACACTCCCACAGATCGCCACCTACGTGCATGTCGCGTAAGCGAGACCCCTCCTCATTTACCTTTGAAATGAAACCAATGTGAGAACTTAATTATTTGTAGAATTTCAAGCGCAGCTGTTTGTTTGCATGTTGTAGTAGTTACAAACAATGTTTACCGTGAATCTAAGTTTAAATAAGCCGCTGCCTTGGCGCTGTGATTGTTCAACTCTTGTTTCTCCACACCATCTTAATGTTTAACAATTTTTGTATATTTATAAATAATATTTGTAGCTAAATGTATCGTAGTCATTGGCTTCCCTTACTCCGGGTGCATGTAGCTCTTTTTTCTGCGAAATCTCTTAAGTATTTACTTAACTATACACAATATACAATAATGTTTTTCGATGTATCGCAGGCATACGGTAGCCAGTTCTTATAACATATACAATTATAATTATTATGTATCCAAATGGTTAAACTTTTGTTCAACTGTTATCTGTGTTAAGTTGTTAGTTAGTTGTTAACGGGAATCCCAATGTAAATGCGCCTTAACGGGTGTAATACTCGTAAAATCCGAGATCCACCTGGTTTTAAAGGCTGCCGATGAGTGACTCCTCGTGCTGTTGCTTCTCGAGTTTGCGCTGGTAGTCGCGCTGCTTGCAGGCCGCCACGTTTGCGGCGCGTTTCTGTAATCAGCAATTCAAAGTTAATAAACATTTTAATCAACATCGTTTTTATTTTTGATTACTTCCTTTACTGCTTTATTATGGGTTTTTTCTTAAATCATTTCTCACCTTTAACTCTTTGGTGCGCTGGTAGACGCCCTGCATTTCCTTCTTGATCTTTGTTAATTTTTCTTTGTACCGCTTAACATCGCTCATCTGCATAAGAGGAAATGGTAATTGAGCCAGTTACTTTGTATTTTATAATGCCAAATTGCTTTGTTCGCTTTAGTCTTTAGATTAGATTGTGATCACAGACATTAGACTGCACCTACTGATAAGATTTTGACCAACTTAATTAGCTGAGCTTTCTCATAATAATGATATTGTGCCTTATAAAATGGCCCCAATTGGTCTAAAAGATTGATTGTAACCTAGTCATCAAACTGATGTCTAAAAAGCTTCGACCGCACCTTGGAAATTTATGTGTACTCTACACTTTTGGTTCCTGATCAACCAACATTGTATTTTTCCATTAATTGAATAAAATTAAAAGTTTTATTTGGAAGAAATTCAAAAAATAAAACTTAATTTTCGCAATCTATGACAATTGACAAAAATCTTAAGTTTTATTTTAAGAATAAGAATTCGATCGATCCACGATATATGTATAAAATAAAATAGTAATAGTAACCGAGAGAAAGTTTTATGAACGTGGTATGAGAAAAAACATCTTAGAGTTATGTTCAAAAATTCAGAAAATCCTGCACTACACTTACCATGTCATTCAGTCTGGCAACTTCGCTGCAGTCCAGTTTGTATTTCTCCTTGGACAAATCGATGTATATTTTATTTTGTCGTCCACTGAAATGAGATTCCATGTTCACATAGTGATCTTGGATTCTGAACCAAGTACTTACATTAATTCCCTGAGCTGGGAACGCACACGTTCCAGTGGAGGTTCCGCTATTTGAAGGACTCCAGCGGACAACTGCAATGCGGCAAGACTACCCATAACATCCTGGTCCTTGGAGGAGCAACAGGTTTCCGCATCTTGTTTTGGGTTTCCATTGTGGGAGGATTGAGCTGTCTGATCAGGCAGCTCCTTGAGAACACTAAGATGGTGGATTTTATGCATTGTAGATCAATTAAACAGTGTTTTGTTAAACTTACCTATTTATATTGCTACTTTTCAACATAATAACAAAAACTTATGAGGAAAATCAAAACAAACCAATAAGAGATTAAAAACGAAAAACAGCTGATTAATCATCGTGGGTAAATAGCGGAGATATCGATAGATTTCTTCAAACTCTTACAATTCTAATAATTTAATTTTCTTATTCTTTTGATTAAAAAATTGTTCGATTTTATATTTATTTGTTTTTAAATGATTGTTTTTTAATAAGATACCTGATATTTACTAGCCGGATAATTTTATCCATTATCCGTATACACAGACAAGTTTCAAACCACGGTAGCCGTGACACCTAATGCAGTTTTGTAGCCTAGAATCAGCTGATTGTTTATTTGGAATCTAATTTCTAAAAACCAATTATTTAAATGCGCTGTGCTGTGAAAAATTGCGGAAATAATAATCGCAATTCCAATAGAAAGAAATGGCGATATTTTCACTTCCCCAAAGAAAAGGAACTCCTCCAAAAATGGATCGATTTCTGTCAGCGGAATAACATTAATTCCGTCACAGGTATTATTTAACTGTTTAAAAAGTAAACAAATTATGAGTGCCTCCGTTTAAAACAGCTTGTATTTGCAATGAGCACTTTGCAACCGATGATTTTGAGCGTAATATGCAGTACGAACTTGGATTTACCCGGAAGAACCCAACTAAACTTAAGCCAGGCTCATTTCCAAGCCTAAATAAGCCCCAAAAGTTGGTTAAAGACAAGCGACCAAGAACCGAAAAAGATTCTACAAAGGTTTCCATAACTGGATCTGTCAAGAATGCCATTAGCGATTCTGAATTCTTCCAAGAAGAAACGCAGTCTCCACAGGCCCACGGGGCCATTGAAATCCAACTCTGTAACTTTGCTACAGATTTTGAAGAAAGTTCATCTAGGAATTTCAATGAAGTTTTGGAGCTAAAAGGTACATCTGAAGGGAGTGATTCCTCCCAACCACCTAAGGATTCCGATACTCTTCAAAATCAGAGGCACTTGGAAGTGGAAATTCTTGATCCGATGAACCCTCAATCGAATGCTAAGGACCATGTGGAGATAATCGATTCGGTTGGAGACAATTATGTGAAGCACTTGGAGCACGAGGTGTAAGTATAATTAATAGATAATAAATGATCCGTTTTTAACAATATCTATACGTCTCCAGATGTTCTCTGAAGCGGGAGGTATTTTTTCTTAAGAGTGAACGCAAGAAACTAATGGAAGAAATTCAAAATCTCAAAGACACTATTCGAAGATCATAAATCCATAAAAGAGCGCCAAATTCCCAATTATTTATAAAATACTTTTTAAGAATTACTGGCTTTAAGAACACTGTTAAGAATACAAATTGGACTGACTAGTTATAATCTAAGTGAAGACATAATAAATTTTGAATAATTGAAAGTATACACCTTTGTATTTGTATCCCCATCCTTAGCTTAAACTTTAAAGAAACCCATCTTTGTTAGTATAAAGTCTAACTTAAAAGTAAGTTAATGGAAAAATATATTGCTAAAATTCCTGGCTGCCAAGGACAAGGATTTATTTTACATACGGTGAGCAGACGTCTCAGGTAAAATTCCAGAAAATATGTTTGTACCTAGCAGTACCACTTTTGCACTTTCTATCAACTTAGGCAAAAAATCAACAGATACTGGTACTCGTAAATGTTTTGAGGTGTCCGCGCTTATCTTTCCAGGAAATTTTTGGGTAATCGCGGTGCGGTAATTTTCGCCAAGGCCAAAGTCATTACGGCAGGCAAGGAACCTTATCCTGAAAAATAACCAATTTTGCCTACCTGGAGGAGTATAAAACCTGTGGTCGACTGGCAATCGATCTGCACTGCAAGCGATGTTCTCCGACCGACAACATCCATCGCGGACCGATGACAGCTTCTGGCGGAGCTCCACGGACCTGGCGCTGGATCTTCGCGGAACCCGAGGACCGGATGGCGAACCCATCGAATCAAACACAGCCTGGACCAACTCTGAGGATCCAATCATCAGTAGCTTGCGGTGTCAGCAATTTAGCCGAATTTAGACAATTGTAAATTCTAGTTCTATTCTATAGACCAATTGTAAATTTTAGTTAATGTTCTAGTTCAATTGTATAGAAACATCATCACAATTGTAAATACATAGTTAGCCAATTTAATCTAAGTAGTGAAATTGTATATAAAATCCTTAGCAAATTTTTAGCCATTTCAATAGACCAAATGTATATATGAACAAAAATGTAGACAAATATTTAAAAGTAATGTAGCTAATTTTTTAGTTCAATTGTACATACTTCAGCAAAAAATTACAAAAAAAAAACTATTGTATATATTTTAAATATGCGTGATATTCTTGCAATAAAATAAAATTTAACAAACCAACATTTTTAATTCTTTCTTCTCACGGATAAATCAGTTTGTAGCGAAAGTCAGGCTTCTAAGAATGTCTGGCTAACACTTAATGTCTTGGTCAAATACTTTTACCAGCTCACTTCAATTTAAGCTTAATAGATTCCAAACTACCATAAAAAAATGTCATTTAGGAAATTACTAATTAATGTCAGTTGATGCTGTATAACTATTTTCAGCTTAGAATCTCGGAATGATCTCAGGAAAATAAATTAATAAAATAAAATTATCGTCTTTCATATTTTCCAGACTTATTTCTTCCTTATGCTAAGAAGAATTGAATTTTTAAACTGTATGGGTTTTAGTAAAATATATAGAAAAAGCCTTACTATATTTGAATAGTCATGTTTCATTTAAACATTATTTTAATGTTAACAATTCGGTACATTGTTGCTGTTACAATAACAATTGCATCTCTGTTGAAAATATATTAACTAAACTAAAGCACGTTATTGCGAACATACAAATTATGAACCTATCTGTGATGAACACAAAGGAATACTAAAAATAATAACTTAAAAACAAAATTTGTACTAACTAAATTAGTAGGTAAGCATTATATTTGGGCAGACGATCTTGGCTGATCGCTTGAGATGGAGGGCTCTGTGGGCAGTTGAAAGCGTGACAGACTCATCTTTTATCCCTTTTTGAAGTCGAGAAGGTCGTCCAGAGCCGCCGCCTTGCCGGAATCGTCCTTTTCCAATTCCGCACGCGTGCAGCGACCACAGCAATCGGCCGAGGGTTTGTTCTCGCACTCTCCTATCGCTGGTGGCTTGAAGTTGGGAGTCCAGGGACCCAGACTGCCGCTGGCATAGAAGTCCATCGGATAAGCATTGTTGCGTGGCGACGAGTTGTGAGGGGTCCACTCGACATCGCCAAGAACCACGGACAGTTCGTAGGGATTCAACAGCGGCTGGGTGAAGGCGGATCCCCAGTCGATCGAAAGTCGCGGGCAAGCGATCTGCACAAAGGCGTCGATGTCTGCGAAAAGAGCCAGTTTCTGTGGAAAGATCTCCGACAGCAGGAGGGTGGTGGTCTCTATGCCCTTAGCGTGCAGTCGCTTCTCCAAAAACCGATGTACTCTTGAACTGCCCTGTCTTCCGAGTGTTCCCAGTATGATGCCGATGCGGCGCGCTTTCTTAGACCGCTGTACAGCGTCCAGACGAAGATTCTGCATGGCCCTGTGGTCGTACTCCTCTATAGTAAACTTTTTTTCATATGGATCGTACTTGTAGGCCTGAAAGTAATAGGGAAAACGATATTAAATAAACAAAAAACTCTCCATTATGATTTAATAGACACTTACCTTTAGCAGCGGGTTTGCAATCATGGCGGATTCCAGGTGAAAACGTCCGTCTCCCAGGTAAATTATCATCTTCGCTGTCTCCGGCAGCTGAGGTGATGTGCAGCCCAGAATCTCTCCGGGACTAAGTGGCTTGGCCTGAGGTACTATCACATCATAGCCGGCTGTCTTCAGCTCCGTGGAAGCAGCCTGCAGCGTGGTTACAAACTGTATGGTGCTGACCAAAGCTATCTGGCCCACCTCCGGCCGGAAGTTTAGCTTAACAGAGTCCAGGAAATGCAGCGGATCAATTTTGATGTCCACGAAAATGTACAGCACCTTAATGCCGCACGTCTGGTCCACGGGAATGAGGCAGCTGTGGCCGTAGTGGACCAGCAGATCCGCTCCCAATGCCTTGGCCGTGTAGTCATCCACGCAGCATGCTCCGTAAGTCACATCGCCCATAATCACAGTATCTGCGCTGGTGAATCGCTCCACGATATCGCTGATGACCATGGCGTACATCAACAGGCCCTCCGGCAGTTGCAGCGCCACTCGTTTGGCCTTCATCTCTTTTATCCGCCAGATGGTCTTGTGCATCTCAAAGTTGTAGTTCGAGGGCAGGCGGTCGATGGCCTGCTGCAGCACTGGATCATCGAGCAGCTCTTGGGGAATCCGATTGATACGCGCCTTAGGCTTGAACACCTTCTTGGGCCGGGCTCGGACCACCACCACATCGGTGCTCTCGCTGGTCTGGAGGTTGCTGCTCGGTTGGATCACGTCCAACATGGTGCTGAAAAGGTATAGATCAGAAAATTAGTTTTCTTTTCATGAATGAGAGGTATATTTTTTTGTTGGTTTCATTTGAAAGAAATATATATTTAATAAACACATTTTTTTCAGGAGTTTACCTATTTTCTATCAATAACATTTTTATTTCACTTTATAAGAATTATATTAATGACAAGCCAAGCTAAGGTCAAGATTGTTTTGATTAACAGAAACTATGGATTCGGATTTAAATGTTTGTGCGGTGATAAGTTCGGCAAATAAACAATGAACAAAGAGACGGCGCATTGGGTGAATTTGGATGATGCGACTGGCGTACGTGACTGCTGAATGGAATGGAATGGGAGGACCGGCCCCCTTGGATTGCAGTCAACCGGAAAAGCAAAACCCGAATTCTTATAATTAGCCCACGCCAGGTGGGTGAATCACCAAATGGACGGCCCCACCTTGGGGAAACACTTCGGAACAGGCACTTTCAAATCGGAGCGGCCCCAAGGTCTGAATTAACAATTGGCAATAATACAACACAACAAACTGGTGTACTATGTAGTAAACACTAGGTGTAGAACATGTCGATAAGGTTAAGTAAACATTTATTAATGTTATTTATGCATTGTAGTTTGGATAGTTTTATGATTTTATTTAAAAGTTCTTAATTTTGAAAAAAATTAAATATTTTTTAAAATATTATTTAAAACTGAACTAGAACCATTTGTACTATTTGTTTACTTCACACAATAGTAATAAGTTCACTTGAATGGCTTTTGTCTTACCCGTGCTACGTGTTTAGCTAACAAATACAGTACTATTTAAATAAATACTCAAACTGTCCGGATTGAAATCGTTCGATACCTTTATCAGTTGGACGTTAGACGCTGTCTGAATTTCAGGGGTTGCGTTTTGCGTTTGGCTGCTGCACTGAAATTGGTCACTGAACTTTCCGTATGTGTTGCGCCATTGATAACTGTTTCTGAGTCACGTAGGCCGCACACCATGCAACACGGAACGGGTTACTTTTGCTACCTGACCCCGCTAATTACCCCGACTTGAAATGGTAGAAAGTACTACTTGGATCTGCGAGTTAGCCTGGACTTTCACGCTATATTGTTAGTTTACACATGGCGTAGTTATTATATCACTGGCAGAGATAATGATTTGCCCTTGGCCCTTCAATTTGTTGCAAAGTGTAATTCTGGCACGTTAGCTCGCACAGCTGATGCAAAATTGTTGCTTCGATTAGCTTTCTCTCCAACACAGCGTATTACCATTAATTGCTATATGTTTTGTATAAGCTTTTTGTTATATTTCACTTACAATTTATGTTTTTTTATAGTCCTTTCAGGGGTAGTTAAAATAATTTCTGCTCAATCCCGCGTGTGAATGACGAATGACAACAGCTGATTGGTCCAATTGGTTCGTGAACTAGAGAGCCACGACTGGAACTGGTTCGAAATGAAGAACCAGTTGTATCCAACACTGAAATTTGACAGTGTTGAGAAATGAAGCACATTGTTAGGCGCGCTTTTTAAAATAATTATTTATTAATTTTGAATTTAAAATTGTATCAAACACTGCACTAGCAATCACCTCTTAACCAAATTCTGATTTATGTAAGGCCAGATATTCTCTACAAAGTCCATTTATTATATTTAACAGTAAAATGGTACAGTTCCATTAGACCTTTACAGCTTGGAGCTCTCTGCCTCGGACACATCAGCCTCCTCCGCATCCTCTGTAATTAAGAAAATAACAATCGAATTGGTGGGAATTCCCGATAAAAGGCACCAAATTAAAAACCGCCTTCGTTCACCTACGCTTTCCGCCGGGCAGTCGCCTTTGGCGTTCCTGATCCACGGCTGCAAAATATTCCGAGGCCGCCTGCTCGCAGGCTCCCTCGAACGGAGCCATATTGACCTTTCCGTTGAGCATCATGGTGTCTCCCTGGTCCTGACCATGGTTGGCTTTGACCTTCAGCTTGCTTTCCCGCGACTTGGCCTCCAGGATCTTTTCGCGACGATTCTCTCGCTCGAACATCTGCAGGAAGGATATTTGGTTAAGATAATGATAGTTTGGTTGGATATTAGAATCTTACAGCAGTTAGAAGGGGTTTGTCGTTCTTCGCCGACATCACCATATTGTCGGAGACCTCGATAAGGAAGGTGGCGCCCAACTGGCTGCCACAGCTCACAAACTTGCCGTTCTCATTGGTCCGGACACAATAGAGGGGTTCGTCGCACACCTTTACCGTGAGCACGGGCTCGTTCTGTTGCTGCAGCAGATCCCAGGTGTCCAAAACCCCATCCATGCGGGTGATGAAGAACTGCGAAACCCTGGAAGTTACATTATAAGTCAATGATATCATAAATACTATCCTTTAAAATGATTACTCACTTGGTATAGCTCCAAGCGCCGTCGGTCAGCATGGAGCTGCTGCTCTTGGTCCAGATGATGGAGCTCTCCCTGCAATCCTCCGACCAGATCCGGGCACACCAATCGCCAACGGTGAGGAAGTTCTTCACAAAGGCCGGATTGCGGGTGATGGCATACACGGGTCCCAGGTGGCACATCATCTATAGGAAGAGAGACTGCCTTAGAGTCCTGTAGCTATAAACAAGGAGGAAGACCATACCCGAATCTGAATCTTCTCCGTCGGCGTCTTGCCCTTCCGATTGCAGGAGAAGAGCATGCCCATCTCGGTGCCCGCCATGAATCTGGTGGGTATGGTGGTCTCATACTCCAGCACCGAAATGCCGTAGGATCGCGACAGATCCTGGTCGTCACTCTTCACCGGATCCATGAGCAGGCGGTCCAGCGGTTCGGTGAGCTTTCGGGTGTCCCACCACAGCACCTGACCATCGGAGCCGCCGGAGAAGAACTCTGTGCCGCTCTTCGAGTTGTTCCACAGCACCGAGTTGACCGGATCTCGATGGCACACCTCCCGTTCGCTGATCATGACCGGATGCTTCCCATGTCGCGTGTCCCAGGCGGCCACCTGGCCATTGTACATCCCACTCACGAGACTAGTGGGATCCTTCTGATTGTACTCCAGGCACACGCACGGCACCTTCGGCTCCAGGGTGAGGAAGGGCTCGTTGGGGTTCTCCACCTCCCAGATGTACGAGTTGCACTTCTGGTTGGACTTGTCGCCCTGGAACCGCATGTCGCAGTGGCTTACGGCCATCTTAATGCCACCGTCCGGGGACCAGGACAGATGCTTCACCGGCACCTTGATGGGATTGGGGTCCCGGTAGACATTGACCGTTCGCGATTTGCAGGGTTCAGGCAGTGGAGCGGGATCGAGGTTCTCGAAGTAGTTCTCATAGATGTTAACCGCATTGTTCTGATGGATATAATGCTCCATGGGCTTGGTGAGATTCATCACCTGTGTGATATAATTCTCGTCCTTCTCGATTTTCCGCTTGTAACGCACGGTCTGCTCCGGATCGTGCATATTGATGTCCTTCGGCCAACCCCCCTCATTGTGGGTGATTCCCGTGCTTTTATACGTCGCCCTCTCCGTATTGGCCACACTCAGTGAGGTTTGTCCGGCGTATTGCGTCACCCGGTCCACTGGGTTCTGTAGGATGTAATTCTTGACCAGCTCCGGATTGGAGTTCTCGCTAAAGACCACCTCATCCTTGTCCTCGAAGGTGACACGGGCTCCAAAGGAGCGTCGCTCCTTCTTGAAAATAAACTCCATTTTACCAGGAGCTTAGATAAACATGTAGCTACTCTTCGGTTTCGAAGTCAATATAAAAAAAATTTGTAGGGCCCATTGATGATTGATTTCTTCCATGGCAACTGGCTGTTTGTTCAATATCTACTTCGCAAGCAACGGCCTTCTGGTTAAGTAGACAACTTGGAAATCCATATGTATGATATTTTTCTTCCCCCCAATTACAAATTTCGAACGATCCACAGATATTTGGAAGTTTATTTTAAACATAAAATGAGAGATTTATTTCACGTAGAAATGTTTGCAAACAAATGATTGACAATGCTAAAACTTTCGTACTTACAATAGTAATAGTTGTAGTAAAATTAATGTGTAATCGAACTGGTATTTTACAGGGAAATCATGAGGCCTGGATCGGGGTTTCTACTAACGGGTATCTATACACATTAACATTATCTATATTTCGGTTCTGTTTCATTAAGCACGGAGCCATGTAGCCGATAAAGAGGGTCTGGTTTCCGATCTGTTTTAGGTTTAGGATTAATCTGTTGTCTGCATTCCATAAAATTACTCTTAAACTGGCGACGATCTCTAGTGTTTGTATATAGCATTGCTTAGCGGCAAATCGCTTGAAGATTTGTTATCGTTAGGTAGGTGTATTCGTTTCTAGCTTTGCTTCCTGCAACATCACATGATTTCCCCACTCTACGTCTCTTCTACTCGGAACTACGGATCGAATCGGATCGCACTGCGGACGGGGTAACTAGAGTTGGTTGATTTTATTTGATCGGAACTTATAATACGATTTAGCACCAAAAGCAGCTGATGTACGTAAAATAAACTACACTTAATCCCTACAATAGATCGCTCAAAAGTCATGCATAAAAGTGTATTTCTCGTTTGTCTTAAAATCAACAAATCGGTAATTATATATACTGGTACTTTAAAAATAGTATCTCGATGCACGTCTTGCAATAATCAGTTTGACAAAAAAAATCGCTTATTCTCGTTTTGTGGCAGTTCGTTTTGCGTGTCCTAAATAACTCCATAACCACTCCCGACCTCAAGGATTAGCGACCCAAAATTGGACCCTTGCAACTGACACGCGAGTCGATCAATATGTCTACACAACTAATAGTGATCCTGGGTTACGCAGATGTGATAATACAACAAGTTGGCAAAGAACTGAACTGAAGCTGCTCTGAACTAGAATCTGAACCTCGACTTAACCTGGACAAACTGCAAACCAATCGAAACGAGCCTGGCGATATACGTACACACATATATGTAGTTATAGATTAGGGATTTCTTTATCACTTTGCTTTTTCTGATCCTCCTCCTCGACTATCCAACCCACTTCACATCACTCCAAGGGTAAAACTTTAACACACGCATAAAGACTTTTTCATTCGCCGGCAATCAACTAGCCACTCCTCCGTAAAAATACTTTCGATCTATCTCTATCTCTCTCCCTTGGTCGGATCCTTCGGCTTACAACGAGAAGTACTTGAGAAACTGGGCCGGGGGCACCGGTTGGGCCAGGGCCAGCTGGCCGCCGGCCTCCTCCAGGCGCTGCTTGTAGTCGGGACTCTGGTCCACGATGCACGGATGCCCATCCGACGGCCAGAAGAGGCAGCAGCAGGAGCGGCACAGGGCCAGCACCTCGGCGAACTGGTAGTCGTCGTTCACGCCATAGGTGCGGCGCAGCTGGTGATAGATCTGCTTCCAGTCCTTGATCTCGCCCATCTGCTTGAACTTGTCCAGGTCGAGGATGGTGTGGATCTGTCGCTGGTTGAAGTGGAAGCGGGTCAGCTCGCGCCAGATGCGCTGTTCGGAGACCAGCTTGGCCATGGTCTCCCAGGCCTCGGCGGCCGACTCCAGGTCCCTGTGGTCGGCGATGCACAGGATGATCTCTCGCACACACTCCTCCGGCAGCTCGTGCAGCTTTGGCTTGGCCTCTGGATCGGGCTGAAAGAATAGGGAGTGCTAGGATAAGTATGATCCAGAGAGATTTCTGTGAGAGTCCCCTCACCTCTCGGATTTCAATCTGGCTGGCAACACGCTGAATCCGCTTGATGGTGGCCATGTGCTCCTTCCACAGGTAGGTGCTGCCCAGGGGCTTGCCCCAGCACTTCTGGTTCTCCTGGCTGACGATGTGCTCCAGCTTCAGAGCCAGGCCGCGCAGCACATTCGGATGCTGCTGGCTGTCATTTACTGCGGTTGAAGAAATTATGGATTAGCAGGGATTAATTGAGGATAGGATAATATCACTCACCATGCGAGGCCACCTCCTCGACCATTTGGAGGAGCTGGCGCTGGGCACTGCCCGGCAGACTGGCAATGCCCTTATTGGACACGAGCAGCAGGAAGGCGCAGATGTAGTGGAACCTCTTGCGGTCGCGCACCGATCGCCTGAAGTCCAGACGCTTCACAGCCTCGCTGAGCCCATTGAAGCCGGCTATCTCCCGGGTGCACCGGATGGTGATGTGGTAGTGCGGTGGCATCACCGCATCCTCCTCGGAACTGTCGCTGTCCTGGTAGCTGCTGCTTCCCTCCGAGTGGTGTCTGCAAAGGGGCAAAAATATCATCAAAATCAGATAGTATTTTAAAGGAGTTCCTATGATATAGTGTTTTTTTTAAAGATACCTAATTTTCAATTTGGGATTAACCAATAATAATTACATTATTTTCTAAAAATTAAATAGACTTTCTAAGGCCACATAATCCATTGTCAATGCAACATTTCGGAAGTGAATCGGTCCAACTCCATGGCACTCCCCTCAACTTGGGGGATTAACCTGTTTGGCCAGTTGTGTGCTATGTGTTATGCCAACTCTTGGACTGCAATTGCAACAGCCATTTGGATTTGGCGGCTTACAAGTGTTAAACGCTTGTGAGCCGCTTTTCACGAGGCGGAAGCTGGCTAATTTCCCACCATCTGATCTACGGCCCTGTCCGGTTATTAAATTAAGCAATTCGCAGAGGAAACCCAGCCGAGTGTCAAGTTTTTAGCCATGTTTAATGCAATTACAAGCGGTGGGTCGCGTAATTTGTGAAATTGTACACATTTGCAATTCAATTTTGAAGTGTGTTTTTAAGTGTCATTTGGGGGAATTTGAGGAAATGGAGGCGTTTAGCAGATGGGTATAAGCTTTGTAAGCCTTATTTATTATGATGATTTATTCAGTAGATTAACTCTACAGTTAAAATGTATTAAAATTCTTCTTTAATTCAGGAGTAGAGTGTCCATTTCTATGATTTGATATCTCTGTTTCATAAGGGTATTAACAAATGAGTTATAAGTAGTGTTTAAAATCAAGACTTTGGGTATTACCAAGTGCCATTCTCCTAGACAGATTCCATTTAAATTGCTATTTAGCTGAACTAAGCGCCATGAACGACCTTGAACATCGACATTTGCAGCTTCTGAAAGTTGTGAAAAAAACAGCGAGCAAAGAAAATGTAATTACGTGGCAATTATGGGGGAAAACTTCAATCAGACAAAGTGCAGTCCCAAGGGACGAGCACAGTTTGACCCAGTTTAGGGGGAAATCAAAAACAATTTTGCGGCTTCCAAGGACAGGACGTGTCCTCGTCAGATCCACAACCGCAAATGGTCAAGGCGCATCGATTTGGTTGGCCTGGGTCTTACAGGTATTTGTGCTGCTGGCCTTCTCGAAAGCGGGCTAAATTTAATTTCACCCCAGAATTAGGTCCGTAATCAGTGGTAATCCACTCACGGTCCCCACAGCAGCTGAGAAAGATGCTCCAAGGAGAGCAACAATCGGAGACAGGACGAAAGTGGGACGCGGAACAGGAAAAGTGAAAAACTAAAAGAACTAAAACAGAAAGAAACGCACAAAAGCTTCTCGCCCCCAGCTGAGAACGTTGAGAGTCGAGAGTCGAGTGTCGAGAGCCGAGTACCATAGCTGGGCCTCCGTTGGCCTGGTCCAAAGTAGGTCACCGCCTTTATTGGCCACCATCGCGTATACGTAATGCATTGTACACCCATGTGTTGCTGCTATGATCTGTTATTGTTATGGTTTTCTTTTTTAGTTTTGGCATTGTATTTTCGCATTTCATTTGAGTGACATTCGGGGATGTGGCGTTTAAACCCAGTTAGTTTCAAAGGAAGGAAATTGAATTTGGGAAAATGTATAGAGTTTAATTGTTATATTAATTTTCAGTTGAGAATACAAAATTTTAACTTTTAATTGGATTTAAATTCATAATAATAATAAATACAATTAATATTTATTTTAAAAATTAAACAGCTTTTATAGCAAATATTTCGAAACTGCTGCTATTAACACGTTAAATTTATTGTGCCCAGATAGGTGTTTATTACCACCCAGAAAGATAACTCCAAAACGGCGGAATTGAGCCGCATTACTCACAGTACAAATAAAAGAAACAAAGAAACCAGACCATCCCAGCCAAACACTTTATTATTGTAATTTTCATCGCCAATTATTGTGATTTGATTATTTTTTCGCTTTCTTGCTCGAAATTCGTGATGTGGTTGTCGCTGGCTGTGTTTTAGATAAAAGTGCAATTATCTGCGGATCTGAACAAAAATAGCTGGGGAACAATAAAATTGTTGCGCTTGCTCTGCGGCTCTTGCTCCCTGGATCCCCATCCCTCCTCTTTCTCCGGATCTGGCTATCCGATGGAAAACTCCGGCCCTGCCCACAGCCACAGCCATCACATCATCCAGCCAACAGACCAAATCCGCGGCCGACGACCAGACCACGTGAATCATATAAATCACTCAACGACGTCACCATCAAGCGTTCGTTTACCTTTCTCCAAGCGAATTAAACAAATGAATCGGAGTGCGGGGCCCTTTTGAGTGGCAGGCGCAGCGGGAAAAACTGTAGTATACGAGTTGCAGCGGAAAATCGCTTTTCTATTTTTACGCCAGTGACCTTTTTCGACATAAATAATTGGAAATGAAGTTGAGGACCAGTGAAGGAGCCAGAAAGCGCTTCGAATTTTGTTCTAATTTAAGAAACAGAAATTGGAGAAAATCACATATGTACATATGAGAAACCGGCTCTCAATGGGCTCGGAAAACTTTGGTTGCCAAAGATATTATTAGGCATGTGTTAATAAGGCTTGGTTGCATTTTATGGAAGAAAGGAAGTTCACATAATTAAAGTAATTAAATGTTTTGAGTGTCTGCATACGAATGCAGATCAAGTTTATACTTTATTTTATTACCTTAAAAATGATTAAACTCAATAGCTTTCAAAATCCATAATCCCGTTTGTTATTTGTAATATGTTTCTCTAATTAGATAAATAAGTGTTAGTGTGTTTGGTGTATGTGTTTCGCCAAAAAGAAACCAATATATCAGCGCCAATATCGAATCCATTAATCATTTTCAAGCAACTCAGTACACCCGGGTGATTTTTCTACAAGTCCTCCAATATTCATAGCGATTTTTCGCGACCTCATGCATCTTGATGGGATGGAAAAAAGAAAAGACGGGAAGGAAAATCGATCAAAAAGCGAGCGGGCGATCGTTGGTGCGCAGATGTGCAGCGAAGAGTGCAGTGAAAGTGGGTTCCAATTCCGACGACTCCAACTCCAACTTCGACTTGGAGTCCAAGTCGTCGGCACGTCCGCTTCGGATTCGCTTTTCCATGCAATCTGGCATTTCTAATTATTATTTTCAGGCATTATCTAATGGGTTCAGTGCCGGGCGACGACCATTTGAATTTTTAATTGACCAGAAAGAAAGTTGGGTAATGCTCAAAATGAGTGCTTAACACGGTTACGAAATGCACACACGCAAGTTCGCCGATAAGCCTGGTGAAAACGCTTTACGGCAGTTGGTAAAACTATATTGTAATACAATTTATGGATTTCGAGCCAAATCCAGTCAAGTAAGTCAGGCAAATACGTATGCTCCACTTCCCCCATTGCGGAACCATTAACTTTTGAACTGAAATTGAAGTAAATTAAAATTAACGTCGCAATCAAAACATTCCTATGCTGATTAGAAGGCATTACAATGCCAAATGATTTTGACCTCCCGAAATGTGTGCGTTATTTTGAGATAATCCCTGGAGTTACATAAGACAGAGCATCGTAAAAACTTTTAAGGGGACGCACACGCGGAAGATGTCAGGGAGAAATAGAGAGAACTTGAAGTGCACTTTTGACAAGTCATAAAGAACGCACTAAAACCATGGAGGGGTGGTTATTTTTGGACTTTCGAGTAGTCGTGAATGGGAAAAATGCGGAAATAACGCAACTCGTGATCTAGTCGGACAGGAATATACAGTTGCGGTTAAAGCAATAAGACTAAGGAGACAAATAAACACCAGTTCCCTATAGAGTATGATTCCTTGAATCTTTAAAACATTCGTAAGTGAAGAAATAAATTTGAAGTTCAGGTAGTTGAACTAGATTAAAAAAGTTAATAGCTTTGGTTTACATATTCTTGTTTTTAAAGGCAAATAAGTAAAGCAATAATGCTTATAAAATTATTTCAGTAAAATAGGACCAAATCTTAAATGGAAAATATTTTATTTGTATTTTCTGTCCTATTACTTTGACCGCTGTTGTAAGAAGAACAAAGTCCCCAGAAACTTGAAAGTATTCCAGAATTAGAAATGCAACAAAGGTAGGCACCCAAATGCATATTAAGATCGACTGGAACAGACGGGGAAATATCAGCCTTGGAAACTTCGAGCCCCAAAGGAACACACAGAGGTATGTAAATGTGCATTTACTAACCGTAGGCGTGTAACTCGGTCAAGTTTAGGCCAAAGTATGGGATTTTGAGAGAGCTTGCAACGCCACCGAAAGCTCAAGGTTCCGCACCGCCCACTGCCGCCCACTTTCGACCTCCCAACTCCCTTTTACCACCCCACTTCCCCTTCCAATCGATTTTATTATATGTCAGTCACCAAATAAGTATTTTCAATAAATACATGCATATTGGAAATCCATCAGCATGTCAAATTAAAAATGAATAAAAGTTTCAAATTCAATATGGTAATGAATTAGGTGAAAAGAAAAGGGGATGGAATTGATTGAAGAGCCACATAAATATTGTATTTAAGAAGACCTTGAAAGCTGAATGCATAAACTTGTCTTGATAAATAAGAAGCATAAAAGTGCATCGCTTTTTACAGGCCCAGTTTTCACTCTCACCATCTATTGTCTTAATGTTTTTACTACTTTTTGTTCCACTTGCCATTTCCAATTGCATTCGAGCGAACAATGGCAATCAATCAAATGGGCAATCGATCAGATGGCGGAGATACAACCCAGCCAACCCAACTACCCATGGCACCACTCTAGATACGGATATCGGCGGAACTTCTGCTGCTTTCACAGCCATTTGGAGTGACTCACCGGATCGAATGTGGCTTTTCAATTGAGGCAGAGCAGTGCAATCACTAGCCCCACACGACACTTTGAATAAATCAAGATTGTGGAACTTTAAACGCACCTCTTCAGGGGAATAAAACACATACCATATGTATATGTATCGTCAAACCATTGACGATGTTTTGCTGCCTGGGGCTTAAATTTGAGAAATCATCGATTCGGCCAACGAAGGGAAGTGGGTTCCATTGTCTGAGCCACAACAATTATTCGCTAGTTCGCTTTGGCCAACTTCAATGGCACCACTGGGCATTGGACCCAAAAACGAGTCTATTAAACTGAATGATTTAAAGATTTCTGCAGTGAAACTAGCTGGACAATGCGACGATTCAATAGTCAATATTAGTTTTAAGGTTTAACGATAGGAAAGCCGATTTAATAAAAGCCTATATCAAAAATATATAGTCTTATATAGATAAATAAATAAGGGAATACAATTGGTGTCGAATGAATACTACGCAAATCTTTATCTTTACTGATAAGATTTCTGCAAATAGGTTTTGCATGTAGAACGTTGAACGACTTTGTTTTTGTGAAAAGGTAAACAACACTTTTCAAAACAGAAATCTAGTGATCAATTGCGATACGAAAGTCCGCCTAGACTAATTTTTGCTAATAGAAACGTGACTTGAAAAAGTGACTAATCAAATGCCACAACAGAAATTCAGTTCATGTTCATGTTCATTCATATACGTTTTTGAATACCTTGAAAAGAAAAACTAATAATTTGGATTTTCATTTTAATACATCTGTCTGTTTTTCACTACCTCTTTTGAAAAAGATTTTCGACATCCATCATTTACTTAGTGAAAATCTATCTCGTTAAAACTATCTTATTGCACTTGCAATAAAACAACGTAGTTTTTGAATTGGATGAGTGAGAAAGATAAGTAACAGAAGCCCTTATAAGGTGCGATGAACGAGCCTGCAGTTTTTGCATATAATATAGTATTGTTTGCTGTTGATAAATCAAATTACATATTGGAATTTCTCTATGATTTTTGGGGTTTTCCTTTCAAGGTCAAAAATAAAGAGACTTATCGAATACATTTAAGATTTTAGATATGCGTGTCTATTCCATAATTTAAATAATAATATATCACTAACATTTTATTTGACTATACATTTTTAAAAACGTTTAAGCAAATGCGAATGGTATTGTGTGAAGATCTATAGAGATTTTAATAATTGGGAAATCGACAATCAAAGGTCTTTTGTGATTAGAAACTGCGTAGACTTACCGCTTCCGTTTTCCGCCGCACTCGAGCACCTTGGAACGCTCCCAACCGCCATCAGTTTTGATCCAAGTTTCGCCCGGGGACCGAAAATCTTTCGAAATGAACGCCATCTTTTACGGATCTGGATTCGGAATGAGTTGCCTTTGTCTTGTTGCACTAATTTCTGAACGATCGCCTTATTGTTTTTCGCGTGAGATTGTAGATTTGTATTGTTTGTTTACTTTATACTGTTTAAGCGGACGGCGGTTGACGAAACGCGTTTGATTTAGCTGCAAGAGGGAATTTCGTAATTAATTGCAATTTTCACGTTCCATAAAAAATTGTTGTTGGGAATGCACATTATTAAAAATGTAAGCGAAATTCAAGGAAATGGTAAATTTAAGTAATTGAGCTCCGGTTTTCATAATCAAAGGTATTTTAAGATTTATTTTTGAAAAGTTTATGAGGTTTATAAAATAATAATAAAAACGCTGTTAAAGAATAAAATGGGAAAAATTACCAAATTCATAAACTAAATTAAATTTAAAATTAAATTTTTTAACAAAAAAATTAATTACATATTTTAAGATAGCTTTTTTTAAGGAAAAAAACGGGGATAAATTAAAAAAAATTAAAAAAAAGTTTTAATTATAGTTTTTCTATTCGATTAACTAAGAACAGGGAATTTCAAATGAAAATAAAAAGTGAATCTCCAATAAGAAACAAATAAATAACCAGCGTTAAAGAAAAACCAAAACAAAAACAAAAGTTAATCCATAAAAGGGAAAAACAAGTGGAGAGCCCAAAGAGAGAGAGAGCGAATGGGAGAGCGCTTCACGACCAGCTGTTGGGTTTCCATGGTCCGTGGAGGAGGGGGGGCGTTGTGGGACGCGGGGGCTCCGAAGTGTTGGCCCCTCTCTTTGTGGGGCTCTGGTTCGTCCGTAGGTACACAGCTGATTTCTGCAATTACGCGTTTGTTTTGCCTTTGTTGTTATTGGCCGTAAAATTTTCAGAGCCATTTCCCAAACACGCAACCGAATTTGTACTTTCATTTCCGCATTTCAAAGCCACCGTCGTGTGGCTCTTGTTGCCAACACCAAGCCTAGGAATCACTAAACTCACGGATCTAAGTGCTCGAGTGAAAATGGAGCACGTTCTGGTATTGCGGAAAACGCAGTTTTCCCCCAAGCTCTAATTACGCACTTTGCAGCTATATGCAATTACCGAGGAATTGCTGTTGCTGACTTGCAGGCAAGTAATGGCGCACTCTGCCTGGAAAAGCGCTTTTCGCTGCCGCACGTCACGTCGCACTCGAGCCACCAACGAAAGTGAACTGCCAATTTCGCAGGGCCCCAAATAGAGGAAAACTAAACTAAGCACTCGTTGTAACGGACGCAAACGCGCAGCTCGGTTTAAAGGGACCGTGTGTGGGGGCGCCAAAAAATACCACCCACAGCTGGCGTTGCCATCTGAGGTTTCGCGGTGTGCAGGGCTGCCAGATCTGGGAACTAACATCATAGTTTTTAAAAATTAAAAATAATTGAATGAAAAAATGTAATAAAACTTTGTATTTGATTTAAAATGTTCTATATTTCGTGAGTCATAAATCTTATATCAGAGTCCTAGGTAATTAAGGGCAGTGAGAACACTCCAAATATGCAGCAGTGGAAACAGACTATCACTGCCGTTAGTGTGACCTTATGTAATGTATGTACTATTCGTGTGCAAGATTTCATAATTCCCAGATCGACGAGGAAAACACGAATAAAACCCATTTAGCAGCGTTTATAATGTCGGCGTCGGAGCAGGGACCTAAGATCAAGTACGGGGAAAGCGCTCCGAAGCTGGACAAGGCGCAGCTGCAGTTCATGAAGCTGATTGAGGAGCAAAACCTGGACCGCGTGCAAAAGCTTAAGCGCATCCGTCGCAACAATCTCCTGACCGCCGGCGCCCTGGGAGTCTCCGTTTTGGCCATCTACGGCTACTCCATCTTTTCGGTGCAGCAGGAGAAGTTCCTGGACGACTTCGAGGAGCCCAAGAAGGTGTCTTCTTAGCTCAAGTCGTCGTTAGTTTCCCCTAGTTCGTAAGCGTTTTCTTCATTTTACACACAGTTTTTACACCTTTGAAGTCGTTGCACAACAAGGTGAGTCAGGATATGATCTTCTTTCGGCTAGTTTCTATATAATGATTCCTACAGATGACCCAAGCCAGTGCCCGTGTGCTGCAGAGCGGCATGCGCCTGCCGCCAATGCCCACGATTCGGGAGCTGGTGAAGCTCTACAGGCTGCAGGCCAGGAAACAGCTCAGCCAAAACTTCCTCATGGACGAGAGGCTGACAGACAAGATTGTCAAGTCGGCGGGACGCATAGACGCTAGGGATTTGGTCCTGGAGGTGGGTCCCGGTCCAGGCGGCATCACTCGCTCCATTCTGCGCCGCCAACCGCAGCGATTGGTGCTTGTGGAAAAGGATCCGCGCTTCGGCGAGACTCTGCAGCTGCTCAAGGAGTGTGCCAGTCCCCTAAACATCCAGTTCGACATCCATTACGATGATATCCTGCGCTTCAATATGGAGCAGCACATCCCGGACACCTCGCAAAGGATCCACTTGATTGGCAACCTGCCGTTCGCCATCTCAACGCGGCTGCTGATCAACTGGTACGAGGACTTGGCCGCCAGGAGGGGAGCCTTCCGGCGCATCGACACCTGCATGACTCTGACCTTCCAGCAGGAGGTTGCCGAGCGAATTTGTGCGCCTGTGGGCGGTGAGCAGCGCTGCCGGCTGTCGGTGATGTCGCAGATCTGGACGGAGCCCATCTTGAAGTTCACTATTCCGGGCAAGGCGTTCGTTCCTAAACCACAGGTGGATGTGGGCGTCGTGAAGCTTATACCCCTCAAGCGCCCCAAGACCCAGCTGCCGTTTCCTCTAGTGGAGCGTGTGATGCGTCACATCTTTAGCATGCGGCAGAAGTATTGCCGCCGAGGCTATGGCACCCTGCTGCCTCCAGAAGATCGCGAGGAGGTTACCCAAAAGCTCTTCCAGCGCGCCGAAGTGCAGGATACGCTGCGTTCCTTTGAACTAACCGTGGAGCAGTGCTTAAGACTGGCCGAAGTCTACTCGGAGCACCTGGTGGCCCATCCCGAGGTAGCTGCCTACGATTACCGGGCGCCCAAGAATGTGGAGATCCTCTAAGGCAACGATTTCACTCCTGTTTATAAATATGGTAAAATGTATTTAATTAGTTGAGTAAACAAAGCTGTAAAGCTAGTCAAAAAGTTGTACAAAAAGTGCGGACGGAATGTTAGACGAGATTCGTCGTTGCTCAGTGAGTTAGTTAGTAAGGCACTTGGGCACTGCACTCTCTCGGAGATTCTAGCGGAGTAGCAGGGCAGTGGTGACAAGGGTGATAAGACCCATCAAGGCGGACACCTGCAGGCCACTGGCCCCATTGCATCGGTGATCCAGGAAGCAGAAGCAGAACGTGGTATCCGTGTAGTAGTCCCGTCGCACGTCGTGCTCCTTGATCGTGTGGTTCACATAGTTCGCCAGCTTCTCATCATGGGCGGCGGGCCGGCAGCCCTCGTACTTGTCGGCGGGAATGTCCTTGCGGAAGCTCAGGGCGCTGAGGCAGTCGCGAGTGATGGTTTCCCTGGCTGGAAGGGTTTTGGGTTCAAGTCATGCAACAAAAACAAGGGATTTCCGCTTACCGCCGCGTCGTTCGGTCACCTTGACGCAGATGTCATCGGGTTCGGGGCAGTGTTCGCCCAGGAATCCTATTCCCCGCCAGTTGAATTTCTCCGTGCAGCCGGGAGTGGCCGATGTGCAGCGGTAGCACCAAATTGCAGAGCCTGTCAACAAATAGTTGAATCATTACACACAGGCACTTGCTTTAATTGTTGGAAATCGCACTTACCTTCGTGAATAAAAGCTGCCAGCAGCAGCACTGCAATGAGAATCGTCTGGGAATGCATATCCTTTAAGTTCTAGGCTGGAATGCGGGGTTTAATTAACAAAAAAAGGGAAATTTACAAACGTAAATAACCAAAAAAAGAAACGCCCTATGGATAAAGGTAGAGAAATATCGATAAGAACATCGATGCATCGATATGAATATGGCACTAAATATAGTTTTTATTCTAAGGTGAGGTGCGTGTATTTGCTATGCGAAGTGAAGAAATATACCATAAGTGTTGGTTAACAAAAAAGTTTAATTATTGTTTTGGCGCTAGTATTTAAATTAATAATTAACAGTTATTCTAACGGAAAATAAAACCAAGTCCCAAATCATATTTTTGAAAATTTTTATTTTATATTAAAACAGAATGATGTTGAATATGAATAAGTGAAAATATTTTATATTCCTAATATTGAATTTTAATATTAATAGTTGATAAAATGTATGTGTGGTCTAAATATTTTAAAATAACTGAGCAATTATTTATAAATGATATGAAAACAAGGCTCTTATAGAGAAATGAAAAGTATAACGGTTTAAAAATAATGTAATGGAAAAAGGAAGAACCTTCGTCAATTTATGGTCCATAAAAGCAACACCTTCCTCTGGTTAATAATTAAGTTATGGCTCATTAACCATGTCATAATGACCAGCAGCTATGGGAACTTAAAATAATACGTACACAAACCGTACCAAGTAGTAGACTTGTAATTGCTATTCTTTATTGGCTTTTTAAGTTTACGCTCGGTTTCTATTTTTGCAATTTCCACAGCTGGGCATCTCGATTACTTAGAGCCCGGCATTTCCTGTTGGCTCTAATAAACCGGGCCATAAACTTAGCATTCGCATCAGGCGCAAAGTCGGTAAGCCGTTGGACTCTCCGAGCAATAATCTTTTGATCGTATTTGGAGCTCCGCTGCGGATCGTTTCTTATGCGGCATGTGCGATGTTTGCCCAACGAATGAGTCAGCCGGCTATAACCATAATCTGTGGCTTATTGACGGAGTCCAAAAAAAGAAGAGCGCGTAATCCGGTGGACTGCGCAAATAAGCATCCAATTTGGACATGACTCTGCCAATCACGTTTCCAATTCCAACTCCCGGACAATACGTTAAAGTAAACATTTGCATATTTCAGATTTTTTATTACTTGGCTTAAACCTTATGGACTAAACATAGTTGGTTGATGCTTGTTAGTCATTCTTGCAAATATCGCATACAGGGACTTTTGAATAAATCAAAACGAATTGAATTATGTTCACACGTGAAAACATGACGGGGATTTGGGATTTATGCAGATAATGGGGTTATTTACAAATTAAAATAAATAAATTAAGAATGAATCACACACACAGTCGCTCGCTCGCTCGCTCTCTTTCTCGCACTCACTCTCTCTCTCTCTCTTTCGGGCACTACAGAACTACGAATACATTTCATGTAAAATCACGTTTCAGTTGCGGCTATATAGGACAGATAGCCTATCCGATCTACAGCGAGACGATAAAGTCCTTGCCGGTCTTGAAGTCGACGCACTTGAACTGCGGACAGCACTTGGGGAACCGCCAGTTGGGGTCGCTGGGCAGCTCCTCGCAGCCAGGGGCCTCCAAGTAGGGACAGGTCTCGATGCTGATTTCGCGGGCCTCCAGGCTGCAAGTCATCGCCGCGCATATGCCCTTCGGCTTGTACTCCTTTTCGGGCAGCAGGGCCTTGCGGGTCAGCTTGTCGAAGCACTTGCCGGGATGGGCTGAAAAACAGAAAGGGGAGATGCGATTTAGTACACGGTAATAAAAAATATAAAAATATATAAATATAAAAAAAAAGGTATTTAAAAAAACAAAAAATAACAAAATTAAATATCAATTGCATATCTTTCTTAATGGCCAAATAATAGATTCCTTTGTGGCAAAACCCAAGAATTGTTTTCAGTTTACTGTGCTGCAAGCGGAAGTGGTGGAAGACAGTCTTCTTTGTTGCTTCCCCGAAGCTGTCGTAGTTGCTGCGATTTATTTATGCGCTGTCCCCTGTCTTGCGAGCTTATGAGGAAGTGGCTATAAATCGTGATTGTGTCCGAGTGAGATTTAAATATGTGCATGCATATCGCAGGCAGAGTTACAAAAAACGAAAACAAACAGGCTCAAGGAGATATTTCTCGGTTTTAAAATATAAATAAAATCTATATCTCAGATATCTCCTTCTTCTGAGACATTAATAGATCAATGGAAAAGTTCGCCTATCAAGACCTATTTTTGTATCCATGACTTGCACAACCCAGGGCAAACGAAAGACTTAGGGCACGAACTTGACAGTCATTCGACATGAAAATTGGCACACAAGTGCTCGCTGGGATATAAATACATCAGATCAGAAAACAAGAGCTGTGGCCTGCGGTTTAAGCCAGGGACTGGCATTTATTTTTATTTTTAAACCCCGAGCACTGAGCACTCGAGCTGACAGATGGCGATGGAGCGCTTTTATTTATAACGAACTGCCTGCGGCTGGGAATTGTTGAGTTGTCGGTCTCAAAAATAAATTACCGAATAGAAAGGTAAGTTTGATTAATGAGACTCGCCATTAATTTACCACTCGAAGAGCCGAAGAACACGCATTCCGGCCAATTGTGCAATTAATCGCCGAATGGCCGGTCGCGTGAACTCATCGCCTATTTTTAAGCAGTCGGCGCTAATTTCTTATAGATTAGTGAGTCAAAATTCCCAGCCAAAGACGTTGGACGACCTTCACGCCTGAATAATTCAGCGGCAGGAAAATATATCTGGCTATCCAGATAGATAATCGATAAGTTTTCTAACTCAAATCCGCATAGCGATGCAAATTAGCCGAGCGCTTGAATTAATAACCACATCAGCACATTTCTTATGCTAATTTTTGGCGAATGCGAAAAACCCAAAAACCTCAACGAAATTCAAATCTATCTCTATTTGTATCAGTATCTGAATCTGAATCTGCTACACAAACGAAAGGGGGCCAATAACTTGACAAATTTCATCTGATTTCAGCTTTTGTTGTTTTCGTTTTCGTCTTTTGCGTTGTTCGATTTTATTGTTTTCTTTTGTTTATCATTTCGATTTGTGTTTGTTGACGTCAGCGAAAGCGGACAACAAAATCACAAACATACCAGCCCATAAATCACAAGTCCAGCAACGTAATCATAAACAAATATTGCCCGACATCTGACGTCAAAGTTCTGCCGTTGACCAAAAATTGGTCTTCAGATCTTTGGACTAAATTGATTTTTGGTATTGAAATTCCTATCCAGAATGAGCTAATGCTAGACCTCGCAAAATCATCGCCACAATCGTAAATCAATCACGAAATCCCCTGCCAAGCGCTATCAACTTCTCAGTTTTTATTGTTTTTCGTGGCTCGAAAAGGTCGCCTATTAATTGGAAACTTAATGAGAAAACTCCATAAGCAAGCATCGAATTAATGGAATTTTTCAATCATCTCGATTCGCATACCATTTTAATCGAAACATTAATGGAAAGCTCACGTTTTTCCCAATGCCGCTGTAAAACTCATTGTTCTAGCGGCAATAAATGATTGGGGTCATCACTGATGTGCAATAGCTAATAAATCTATACTAATAATAAAATAGGACCTATAAAAAACGGTCAGTAGCAAATTTCACCCAGAACGGATTGACAAAAAAATCTAAAAAAAATCACATTAATTCCTAAAATAATTAGAAGCCGCTTCTAACTAATAAATTTAATAAAAGAAAAAAATATAATTGTATTACTTTTACTTTCACTATTTCTCTGATTTTCCCTACAAAACAAAGGTTCCTAAAAATGGCTTTTTTATTTGTAATAAATCCCTACCTGGATGGAAGATGGCGGGCTGGGAGTAAACTGCTGCATCCGCAACGCTGGCGAAGATTGCGAAGATCGCGATGGCGGCACAAACTTTATCCACTTGCATTTTACAGCTGATTTTCTTGTATTTTAGATGTTTAAAAAATTTATAATATTCTTTTACGACTGGATGCGATTCCACTCTCGTATTTTTGTTCACTTGCGATGTTTTGCGCGTTTAGCTTGGGCTGTTTGTATTTGGGATCTCTTTTTAGGAGCTGTGTACGGTCTGAAATTCAGTCACCAACTGAAGCTACCTCGCTGGGGGCACCCATATTTAAGTCAGTCGACGCAGAGAGCCCACGATCATCGCGGTATGGGGATATCTCTCCACATCTGGCTCTCGCAACTTGGCCGAGAAGCACATGTTTTCTTTTTTGGTCGCGGGGGCTTGGGTTATTCCGGAGTTGGGCGAGCGCCATAAATCTCACGGCCCTCGTCCCACTCGGCGTCGGCCATTTGGAGAGCTATCACCATGAGCTGGCGAAATGCTTTTACCCCCCTTCAAGCGCGGCCATTGTTCTGCATTATTTTGCAGTTTCGCCCAATTAATTATCCAGCCTCCCCGAAATGGCCTGGTGCCTGGTAATGGGTCTGGGTGTGCCTAGTGCTGGAATGTGGGGTCGCCCACCCCTGATCTTCATAAATGGTAGCTTCGTTTAGCCGGCAATTGTCGGGGCGCATCGAATGGCCTGCTAACCGAGCGAATCTCAGCTAAGTGCGGCTAAAAGATCTCACCAAATTTGGCTGCACTGACGACCAAAGTCGGTGCTTTGAAGATGTGCCAAGAGCTCAAGGAAAATGTTGACAACTGATGGCCAGGAATGGCGTTGAAGATGGACGAGTAGGAGTTCAAAGAACAAATCATGTACCGAAGACAAGCATACAGAAAACAATTCAAACTTTGAACTTTTTTTTTTAAATGTTGCTAAGATATACTTTTGATTTTATCTTTTCTTCAATATTTATTCAATGTTTGCAATGAGAAAAGGTAAATTTACCCGATATTTGCTTAATTAACCAATTCCATATTGCACTTAAGACAGCGTTTATATTTTTTTTAATTTACCCAAACAGTTGTCAATAAAAATGTCATAAAAGTTTTGGTGTCAACAGCATTCTACCTGAATTCTGAATGTTTGATGCGAATTCTCCTTGTTTTCACTCACCCCCCATTTGACTTGCATAAAGTGCTACACTGAAATAAACGTCCTAATGTACTGAACATATTTTCCCCCAGCAGGTTGTTGAACCTGGCGTGGCTCGGAAATTTAAATTGCTGCTGCCGTGCTTATTATCCCATTTGGCTGACGCCAACTTGTCGCCGGCCGCCACCTTTTTCCGAACAGAAGGCGTAACTCTTAATGAAAACTAGTCGCTTCCCGACTTTTTAGTATTTTTATTATAGGCCAGAAACCTGTACATTGTACACAGTGTCGGTTAAAAGTTTTGTCATTATTATGAAATAAATTATTTTTGGAAATTCTTATAAAATTCTTAAAGTATACTTTTAAGCACCTTTTCCTACCTTATTTTTGTAAATGCGATACAAATGTTAATAATAAATAAAAAAATAAAATAAATATTTTTATAAATCTTTTTTAAATTATATAAGTACATTTAATGGTCAGAATATAACACTGCGTAAGAGTGATAATTCTCACTGGCTCTTGGATCTAATTCTTTTATGATCTTCAATCAAGCATTTTCACAATTTATCTCATAGTTTTGAACTTAGTTGTACTTAGTTCTCAGGAAATCTGGTCAACTTCTCGATCAGCCCAATTGTTTCGAGTTGTTTTGCAGCCAGAACGAACCTTTTTGATTAAGGCCCCGTTGTTTGTGTTTGTTGCTTGGAAACTTGGGATCACGGGATCTTGGGATCTGGGTATCGCACTCGTACCCGTTTAACCCGTTTCCATTTCCACCGGCAAGCCTTGATACGTATGTCGCACTTGCCGAGGATCGGATCGCCAATATCTCTCGGGGGCCAGCGTGACGTCAATTTGTGTTGTGTTTTGTTGTGCTTTGTTGTTTGTTTGCCGGGGCCTCGACTTCTACTTGGACTTGGACTCGGGCCGATCCAAAGAGCGAATCACTCTGCGGCGCACGCTGGAATTTATTAATTATGGCCGGACTCTCTGACTGGCAGTAGGCAGTATTCCACGGTATTCCTGATTCTTTGACACAGGGCTCTGAAAACTGGACATCGCGATAAGGTCGCCCAGCAATGAGCTATGCTAAAAATTCCATTCGAAGCGGCCGATTTGCGGTTGATTTATTGTTTATTCGTTTTCATTTTATTGCCAGCTTTTCTGGCCTACGTGCCATCTCCATGGGCCACATGTCCATCCCCGATCCCCCAAGAAACAAACATATATTCCCCAGAGACAAATCGATAAATATTTATGTGCCTTAGTTTTGTTGTTTTGACGCCGCGCATAATTAGTAATTAATATTGGCTTCTTTTTCAACTTTTAGCCCAGCGGCGCACACGGTAGCGAGCAGGTAATTTCTGCCTTCAGCCAATAAACGATCAATTTATATAAAAATTAATTGTTGATTAATTGCCGCCCGGGTGTGATGCATTATGTATGAGCCCAGCAGGCTCTTGCCATCGTTAACATTCACTTTGCTGGAACATGGCACAGGTTTTGGCCCCTTAACTGGATGGCCGAGGACAAGTGGTTATAGCCATCACACTACTCTGTCCTTGCCATCGAAATGGGAAAATAAATATGGATATGGGTATTTAATAACCTTAGAGGTAAGTATTTAATAGAACTTACTTATAGAAATCAATTGTATATCACTTTTACAAGAGTCTTTCTACTTTGTATAATTTATAATTTACAATTGATTTGATCTGTTTAAATAATATATGAATATATATTTAAATAATTTATTTCGAATTCTTATCTAGCATTCCCGAATGTCCCATTTTATAGGGATTTCCAGATTACCATACCAAACCGAACCAACTAATTTCCAACCCACTTTGCATACTTCGAGTGGGCCCGACTGGAAATGAATTTATGATGCCAGTATGGGGCTGTCGTTTTAGCATAAAATCTGTCAAATTCGCAGAATTTACTGTGGCGACTCGGAGACGCGACAGACATCGTCGCATCTGGAATTCCTGCATAATCGGCGCAGATTCGGCACAGGGAAATAGACTCGATTCGGCAACGGACTAGACCGGTTCGTCCGGCTATCTCTATAGAGATGGTATACCATTAACTCCATGGGGCGACAGTAGCGACGGCAATGTGTAATAAAATCTTCACGCCGATCAGACGAATTAAAAAGCATACCCGCATATATGTATATATAGTATAGTAAACATCGCAGCATTCCCAAAAGCGATTAGCACATGGAGCGGACGTGGATCTCAAATAACTTGATGGATTGTTGGCAATTTCTTTGGCGCCAGACTCGATTCGAATTAGCTTCTGCTCGTATGCGGATTTCGATTTTCGATGCTCGGGGTTTTTACTCCCGAACGGTAAACAAAAGCCATCGTGTTAAATATGCAAATTTGAATCAAATTAATTTATCGAGTCTGGGATTAAAGAAATTTCTTTCCCCTATCCGTCGCTCGCCCACCACTTTGGGGAATACCTGATAGAGCCATTAGCTGATTGATCTGGGATTCCATTGGCCAAATTGGGGCTGTCGAACTAGAAACGCCTCAAAAGTTGGGCATCAATCCAAATGAAAGTGCTGGGTTGGCTGGGAAAGCCCCTAAAATGTATAAATTCTACGGGCTTTACATAACTAGTACTGTTGTATATTAATTAGAAATCATTTAATTTCTGCGAGATTATTCAAAGCTTTTTCTCTATAACCAGAACGGATTTTTTGCTAAAATCTATACCAGAATGAGCTTGGTCATTAACTCTGAATTTAAATTGAATTTTATTTTCTTAATTCCTTTTTTTTAAACAAACATGCCTTTTGATGCTCAAGATTACTCCTACTAGATAGACTCAATAAAAGCCATAAGGAAGCGTTTCCGACTAATTTAGCTGTGCCATAATTAAGTTAATTAGATCCACCTAACTTGAATTATGATTCACTTTTATATTTTCTTGTGAATTCATGCTATTATTTTTCTTAAATTAAATTACAAATTCTCTGCGCGGATTACATTCGAAATATTTCGATTTAAATGAAATGTAACCTAATATGGAAATTGCAAATTTTGGGGAATTTCCGCATGCCAATCTTGTGACTAACATTGATCGGTCCAAAAGCTGTCCACTGATGGGTGGGTTTCTCGCAAAATATTGAATATTTAAGACAATTTCGAGACTGGCACGCGTTCAGCTATTTCATATACATTTATTCGGTAAAATTCGGAGGGATGGCAAAATTGTAGTAATCTTGATTTGGGTTTTTTTTGGGTTTTCAAGACTAATTTTTGTATTAAAGAAAAGGCATGTTTTGGTTTAATCTTTAAAGTGTCCACACATCACTCTTATTTTTTTGTCATGCTTCAAAGTATTACATTTTTACTTGAACAAAATACCGAGAAATGATTGATCGTTTGGCAAAATGACATTAAACTACTTTATTTTCCAGCCATTTGAATACATTTGCATAACTGGCTGAACAAGTTTGGAACCTTTCGTAATCGTAAATGTTCCAATACGCATTTTTGTTTCAATTAATCCGATATAGGGGCACTCATTTCGCAGAGTGCTTGAATTAATACGCTAATTTTATTTGCCCACATTCGAGACGGTCAATTTGCGCGATCGCCCCCGCATTTTGGCCTTAACGCTCCACTGGCAAAAATCACTTAGCGGCAAAACCGGCGGCGGAATGCGAAACGAAGTGAAATTAACTGGGAAACGATTAAATTACATTTGTGCCTGCGACTAACAATGGGATTGGGATGAAGAGATTAAATTTGCTAAATTCTTTGTTCGCTTTGGCTGCCCATTTTCGGGTTTATCCCACTGGATCTCCCGATCGAACCGCCAACTTTCACGATCCGGTTTCGCGGCAAGTGACGTGAATTAAACATAGAAAAATCATAGTAAACACTGCCAGCGGATTTTCGTTTCGTTTGCCGAAAACAACCCATAATTATGCGAATTCGCCAGCGAAACAAACAAAACAAATACGAAATGCCAGCTAAGGTCGTCGTCGGAGAACCTGAACCGCTGGATCCCCAGATGGACCACGGGGCCAGGGCTATGGCATGGTATGGTCTCTAGGAATTCCCAGATCGACGTTGCTAATTCAACTTGTTACCGGCGGCGAATGAAATATTAATTTCAAGATCCGTCGCACGACGGAGTTTCTTGGTCCACTTTTCAGTTGACTTTTGAACGATTTGTTTTGATACTCTGGCACCGTTACTATTGAAATTTGTCGTTTTATCAATAATTTTGAATAAAACATGGAGGCAGTAAACAAATTGTGGTCGATTAAATTAAACAAACACATTTACATATTAAGTTCTTCATTAAATCTAGGAATTTAAATTAGTTTATTTATTTATTTACATTTTAATGAAATATTATATACCTGCTCCACCTTTTTAAGAATTCCTAAACAAAATTTAATTAAAATAAAGGTAAAATAATTTTTTATTATTTGTCCAAAAAAATTATTTAAAAATATTTTTTGATTCAAATAAGTATAACGGTTATTTTAGCCAAGTTATCTACCAGGGATTAAGAACGCACTAAATGACATGCCCCACCGTTATATTATTTGTTTTTAATTGTTCCTATTAATATATATAAAAATATATTATTTATCTAACTTCTTTATTTTATTCTTAAAATCTTTTTGTTTAGTTTGGGAAAGTCGGGAAAGTCGTGAATTTTATTAAAAAAGTTTGGCGGGTAAACCATTTCCCGCCAGAGAGTGTGACCAAGTGGCGCCGCTTCAGAACGTGTGGCTTTTTTGATATTCCCGGCGGAATTCGCAGCGACCACACTGCGCTTATGCCCCAAAGTTGTTGTTTTTGTCCGTGTCTCTAAACTTAAGGTAACTTAAAGAATTTAACTCATGGAATCTCAATAAAACCCCCCGGTTATCTAATTCGTTGCGCAACAAGGGGCGAGAGTGGAGCGGCTTGAGAGGCGACCGAAATTCTATTCGATTCCGGACATCAACAGGTGCGACGCCGGAAATGGGAGAAGTCAAGGATTGGCGGCCTTTCGTTTACGGCGGAGTTGCCTCAATTACAGCGGAATTTGGTAAACAAATAGCGGGACTAAGGCTGCCATGCCCCCAATCGACGCCTATTGTGTCTGGTGTCGGCTAAATACCTATGCGGTTCTTATCACCCCGATCGAATCTTTGTAAACAAATCTATTCATTTCAGGCACCTTTCCTATCGACACTACGAAGACGCGCCTCCAAATCCAAGGTCAGAAAATCGACCAAACGTTCTCCCAGTTGCGATATCGCGGCATGACCGATGCCTTTGTGAAAATATCCCGCGAGGAGGGACTGAGGGCCCTGTATTCCGGGTAAGAGTCTGGGGGATCTCCGGCTGGCACGTTGTCAAAACATGGACTCATCATGCCATTCTTATCGCGCCAAACGTGACAGTCACGTGTTCGTCTGCTGGGGTGCTTTAACGAGTGCAGGGACAAGAAGTACAGTGGACACTCCATGAGGTGGATTTTGTGTGATTTTAGCTATTGACCAATTTGTACAAAGACTTTATGAGTCAAAGTATAGGCTGAATACCTATTTTTTCAAAATCAAAAGGTTTATATTTGATGATAGGTACAACTAACTTTATACTCTTTACTTACATTCTGAGAAAAAAATTACAAACTAATTAAAATAAAGTTTATTAAATTTCAAGACTTTATAATTCAGATCTGTATAGTCTGTACAGACTGTATAGAAAGACATCCATGATAATGCTTACTAACGGCTGGCCAAAAATAAATCGTTTGTTGGGGCGGCATGTTTAATCAGTCGGCAAACTTTGCCCGGCAGCTAATCCATTCGACTTCATATCTGGTATTGATCCCAAGGCACAGTACAATTAATAAAGATCATATTGGCACACTTGCAGAAATTTATTTTACCAAATTAAAAAAAATTATTACTAATATTTTCTAGTTGAATGTAGTGTATCAAACTTTTAGTATAAAAGACACTATTTTTACTTATTCTATAATTAAATTTTTTTATTATTTTTCTCTGCAGCATTTGGCCAGCAGTGTTAAGACAGGCGACCTATGGCACTATCAAGTTCGGAACCTACTACACCCTAAAGAAGCTGGCCAACGAACGTGGATTGCTGACTAACGAGGACGGCAGCGAGCGGGTGTGGAGCAACATCCTGTGTGCGGCGGCGGCAGGAGCCATCTCCTCGGCGATCGCCAATCCCACGGACGTTCTGAAGGTTCGCATGCAGGTGCACGGGAAGGGTCAGCACAAGGGCCTGTTGGGGTGCTTCGGCGAGATATACAAGTACGAGGGCGTTCGTGGACTCTGGCGGGGTGTGGGTCCGACGGCTCAGCGCGCCGTGGTTATCGCCTCCGTGGAGCTGCCTGTCTACGACTTTTGCAAGCTGCAATTGATGAACGCCTTTGGAGATCACGTGGCTAATCATTTTATGTAAGTGCCGAGTAGCTCACCAGATCGTGTTGCTTATTAGGTAATTTTTTTAAATTGCAGCTCGAGTTTTATTGCCAGTCTGGGCAGTGCCATAGCCTCAACCCCCATTGATGTTATTCGGGTAAGTTGAACCTAAGCATCGGCTAAACTCTTACTGAGCTCATTTCATCCCCTCTCAGACCCGCCTCATGAATCAGCGACACGTGAGCATAAGTATGAACGGAGTGGTCACAGCGGCAGCCACACCAAAGCTGTACAGCGGAAGCCTTGACTGCGCCGTGCAGACCATCAGGAACGAAGGACTACCCGCCCTGTACAAAGGATTCATCCCCACCTGGGTGAGGATGGGCCCGTGGAATATCATATTCTTTATTACCTACGAACAACTCAAGAAGTACTAGCGCAGGCGAGTGGAACGTCCAGGGAATCCAAGTACAAGACGTATTCTAGCATTCAAACCAAAAAGATCAGATCTGACTAGACCTGGCCTAACTTTAAGATCATAGTTGAAACGGAGGGGTTACTAAAGTGCCTGCCTCACAGGCTATCCGATAGCCTCCAACACCTGATCCAGTGTCATTTTGCTTTGGGCAAGAGTGAAAACGATTTGTCACATTTTAAATGTTGGCCTACTCAAGTATTTGCATTTTTGGAGATTTTTTCACCAAATTAAATGGCTTGGTCGTTGTGAATTCGATTGCCCATCAGGCCACCCACGAAGTACACTGTATTTAACTTAACTAAGCTTTTAATTTAATTACCTAATTAATGAACATGGAAATATTTATAATGTGAATTTGTATTATAAGAGCATTTTGTTTGTTCGGAGTTTAGACATTTTCGATCGTATTACACGTGCATCATCGCTGTAAATATATGCATTTAGTAACATATGCCCTGTTTTACTAATTACAGATTGTACATTTATGCAAATTTACTCAATAAACTGTTTGTTGGAAATCTCAATAATTTAATTGTTTTTGACAATCCTCACTTTTCATATAGATGGATAAAGGTTTATGATTTAACTTTTAACAAAATAGAACTAAAACCATATAAAAGTTATAATCGAAACGATTATAAAAAAAAACAGTTAAGGAAGAAGACAGATAAAGAAAAATAAACTTCAGACCTTTCAAACATTTCTGGGCGCCAAATAAAACAATCGATAATAATTGATCAAGCTTATCGTGCCATTTAAATACTTTACCCAACACTGCCATTTTTACCAACACCATAAGACGCTCAAATTAAAAAAAAATGCTTTAAACTTGGCGTCGCGTCGCATTCTTCTAAAAACTTCTAAAAATGGATTTTCTCTCGGCCATTTCGAACGTTGGTAATACGGACGTAAGTATTCAGCTTTATATTTGTGCGTTCCCAGTTAGTGAAAGTGGAATTTAGTCTCTAGCCAAGGATTTCGCTGTTGCCTTCCTACGAGCCGTGACCTCTGACCCGCATAACTGGATTGTTAAGGTATCCCACCAGTTCGTGGGCCAGTGCTTCCATGTCCTTGGCCTGAATTTCAACGTGAGCGTCCAGGCCTTCAGCCAAACACAGGATCATCCGTATCGCGATGATAATTCCAACTATATATTCGTACGGGTGCCACCTGTGATGCAGGAACTCGATAGGTTTCTGGGTCGTTTGCCCCCAGTATTGGCCCAAATCGCCGATCATTTGGCCTCGAAGGGAATCCAAGGAACCGAGTTCGATGAACTGACGCACCCATTGTCCTGCTACCTGCGCCTCGTCATGAGGTGGATCCATGTGGTGAGCGCTATGTGCGCCAACATGCAGCTCAGCAACAGCACCGCCATCGATCGATACCTGTGCAATCCGCTGGCTAGAATGTGTGGGTTTCTCATATTATATGTAGTACAGCTTCTTTGCCAATCAAAACCTTTCCATAGCTTTTAGCATTCTGTGCGGACTGACCAATTTACTGCCGAAATATGAAGACTTTTTGGGACTCAAAAAGATTTGCTTATTACTCGCCGAAGACGTTCGCTATGCCATATTGTAAGTACTAACAACCAGAAGTTAACATTTATGATATGTTATAAGATGGCAAGCACATCAAATCAATATTCTAACATTTAAATTTGATAAAAAATAATATAAAAGAACTGGAATCTTTATTGTTTCCTTTTAGCTACCGGAATACCTGTAGTGAGGTGGTCCCACCCATGCTGGAGATTTTCCGAAAGCACCACAAAACTTTCTGCGGCGCCGAAAAAACTGCCTTGGACTTTATCTACTGTGTACTCACCGTTGTGGCAAGACTTTTTTTCATTACATTAAAAACCAAGTACGTACAATATATAACCCTTTTAGATGTCCGAGGACGATAGCTATATAGCTGCATACGGCTTTTTGGAGACGATGATTAAACAGCTCGCCGAGAGCACAGATGAAAATCCGAACCATTATCTGCGTTCCTTCACTAATGAGCTGATCGATGTCAAATATGTGGTGCTGCAATTTGGAATCTTCAAGGAAAGCAATTCCAAACCGCTGCTTTTGGCCACCCTAAAGTATTTAATGACTCTTCAAAGGTAAAACTATCATGAAGAACACTTTTACGCAAATCAAATTTAACTTAAAAATGGTATTTTGATATAGCAATATAGCGAGCGCAGAGTGCTTTTCCAAACGTTTCCACGAAGTCCTTCTTCAACTTGTCCTGCGAATGCAAGTGTCTTCACTAGCGGTTGCTTCACTGGCAGCCGAGCTATACATTAAACTATCTCAGCGCCAGCACCAAGACCGAGACATAGCACAGCATATCCTGGAGACCTACATCAAGATGCCCGATAATCATCGAAAAAGACAAAATTATGCGCGATTCCGAACTGAACTTACGCTCTATCTGAAGGCCCTTATGCAACATTTTCCCCCGCTGGGGGAGTTTGAGTTTTACGCTTTTGTGCTCAATGCTCGAAATGTTCGGCTTGAATTGAGTCTCATTGCTGCCCAATCGGCGAGCATAGTCTTCGAAATTCATATGGCGGCGTACTCCTCGGTGCCGGAGTCTCGTGACCAGGTCATCGAACTCCTGCGCTGTTGGCCTTATCTTCTGCAGTCCCCGTCAAGCCAAAACGGCACTCGACCTGTACTCTACAGTATTTATGGTATGATCAATTTTGAGACCGTTGCTGAGCTAGATGCTGAGGTAAGCCCTAGGAATATTACTAAATTTGTCTGTTTTACAAAACATTCCTACTTTGTAGATGCTAGTGAACTTGGAGGCTTACTGTCTGGATAATTTTCTAAGCGACGAGACCCTCAGTGAGTCTGAGATATCAAACCTCTACACAATTATCTCGCGCTCTGTGGATGCAACAGGGAACATTCAGATACACTTTACCGCATCAAGGGCTCTACGTGATGAGCAAGCTGCTCTGCAAAGCCGTTTGAACAGCAACTCTGAGGGTCCTGAAAGCCAGGAGCTATTGAACGCCTATGCCAAAAGTATTCGTCGTTTACATGGCCTCCTAATGGCCAAAAAGCTACACGTTCGTTATGTTTTTAGCATATACGAGACCCTTGCCAAATTTGTGTTGGAAACGCCTACACAAAATGAAAATATTAGTAAGAAATAATTCATTTGTAGATAATGCAGGTGGACAATGTGTTTGTTTTTTTCAGCTCTTTATGGCTGCGAATGCTTGGCTGCCATGCTAGTCCTGCTGCACAATGATCTCAAGGACTCAGACGACGTGATGGGCCTCAGGATTTCATATTTGGTCCAGCAGTTACAAGACTTTTGCGTTTCTGAATTGTCAAACGCCAATGTGGACTTGAAGCGAGCCAAGTTTATGGTTTGTTCTATTCTCACATTGCATATCAATCAGCTGCCATATTCGAACCTGGATAGTGCTGCTTATGACAGGGTTCTCGAAATATTAATCTTACCACCTCGGGAATTGCAGTCCGAAAGCGTTAGGCTTTCAAGTAATTACGTTTCCGACATGTATTTCATGTTCCGTGAACTAATCAAGACACACACGCAAATCGTGCTTCCCAGCAATAAGATATTGAAGGTGGTATCGCAATACAAAATGGTAAGATCATTTGTTTATTAATAACCTTTTTAATGTTATGTTATCGAAGGGCTTAGTCGATAAACATTTCCAAATAGATTGCTTTATTCTTAAATGCCATTCAACAGAAGTCAGTATCATGAGCCTTTACAAGATCGGCATTTAAATGAATTTCTTTATTATTACTATATTTATTTAACCCTTATATACATTTAATTATCTTGTCCTAGTCTGTAACTAAGAAGAATACCTTGAACTTCGAGATAGAAGAGCTCATAAACGATCTTATGGAGAGTCAAATTGAAAGCTATGTTCATTGCATTTCCGAAATTCAATTGCAAGTTTACGACGATACCAATGCTAGGAAGAAGGCTTCTAGAGCTAAAACTGCACACCTTAAGCTCATCGATAACAACTGCACTGCTTTGGACTCCTGGCTGCTGCGTTTTATAATATTTCAAGATTCGCTAGATCTTTTGGTCAAGAATATACGTGCGATGCGCATGGAGGTGACCAGTTCACTTCAACAGAATCGGTTCCAGCCGCTGCGGCAACTTTTGATTCTAGTGTCCAATTTGCGACTTCAGGAAACGCACTTTACGAGCATGTAAGTTTGGTCTTTCTAAAATACATATTCTTTTATGTGATCGATTATTTTTGTGCAGTGCTAAAATGGTGTGTATTTTGAGGGAAGATGCAGTTGGTCCCCAAGAGATATCAGAAGTCGAGAGCTTCATAACTCGGATCAGTACATTAAAATATCAGGCCGAAGATGAAGAAATGGAAGCTATAAATAATGAGAATTTTGAGGGGAAATTGAAGGTATTGCCACCTGGTCCATTCAATTTTTGGCAGTACAATACTCTTAAAGTTTTAAGGGATGTGTCTATTTAATCGTTTAATACAAATCAATACAATTTCTTGATAATCCCCGAAAATCGATACGACACAGTTATGAATAATTACTTTACCTTATATTTTTACTTGATTGAACTTCAAATATTCATTTTAAAATGGCCCGAAAATCTAAACTTATCTGAACTTCAAATATTAATATTATTTTATTAAAGCAAGAAAAAATCAAAGTTGACTTTGCTGCTATGGGTAAAGTATCTTATCAAAATCGTAGACTAAAAACACAATATAGCTCAGTGCCTAAGGTTGAAAAAACAAGAGCAACAATGACTTCCTGCATTGACATTGCGGCACCTAATCCATCTTTCCCTATCGAGGTGGATCCCTTGGATGAAATTTCCCGTGAGCGGCTGGAATGGCAATCCCTCGTTCTTTGGCGTCGCCCGGTGGATACCTTAAAATATGGAATTTTAGAAGCCGGACAGCTGCTGCTGTTCTTCACCGCCAAACTGCTGAATCTGTGGTTGATGGGCATCGTACTGCTCTTGGGCATGTTCTGCCTGCTTCCTGGGCCGCATGCGGACTTTGTGATTTTCTGCCAGCAGAGATTCGGATTCGCCGTCTACTGGCTGGGACTGGGAGTACTCTCATCCGTTGGCTTTGGCACCGGGCTGCACACCTTTTTGCTGTACCTGGGTCCCCACTTGGCCGCTGTGACGCTGGCGGCTTACGAATGCCAGACCTTGGACTTTCCTACTCCACCCTATCCGGACATGAAGGTCTGCCCCCAGGAGCCGTATAAGCATCATCATCCAGACGTCTGGGAAATTCTATCGAAGGTCAGGCCGGAAGCGCTACTTTGGGGAATTGGCACGGCACTCGGCGAGTTGCCCCCGTACTTTATGGCCCGTAGAGCCCGGTTGTCCGGCAAGGAGTTGGACGGAGCGGACCCGGACAAGCGAATGAACGGCGACCTTAACCTCTTGGACCGAGCCAAATTGTTCATGGAACGCGTAATGCGAAGAGTGGGCTTCCTAGGAATTCTACTTTGCGCCAGCGTTCCCAATCCCCTGTTCGATCTGGCTGGAATAACTTGCGGCCACTTTCTGGTGCCCTTCTGGAAGTTCTTTGTGGCCACAATGATCGGCAAGGCGTTGGTCAAAGCCACCATACAGCAGTTGTTTGTTATCGCATCCCTTACCGAGAATCTGGTAAATAAGTTTGTTGTGTGTCTGGGCCACTTGCCCTATCTTGGACCCCCGTTGCAGGAGATCATCAAGGATATTTTGCGGTCCACCAAGAGGCAGATGCATGGCACCGGCGAATCCGAGTCCCTGGCTTATCTAAGCCTTCTGGTGTTGGCCTTTGAGCTGTGCGCCTTCGTGATGGTGGCTTGTTTCGTAGTATCATCGCTGAACTGCCTGGCCCAAATCCATAGCAAACGCCAGCAGGAGAAGGAGCGCAGGATGCGTAACCTGCAGATGATCCTTTATGCCAACGAAGAGGCATCCTCATCGAAGGAGTTTACAGCCTGACCAGATTTATACCTACAATATATTTTGTAGTTTTAAAGCGGATTATTTTCCTTAATTAATATTTCCTGTTGATGACTAGATCTAAAAGATTTCTGTTTAAATCCGTATTTTTTTTACCCTGTTACCTTACTTTCTATTTATCTTTTGCTTACTTGGCGGAATTCTTTTTTATTTCTTGACGGCTGATCCAGTATTTAATCAAAATCATTTTAACGTTTTATATTCTTTATTTTATTATAATTAGTTTCTTTTGGATTTGGGTTCTGTTTTCTGAATTCTTATTGTTTGGTGTGTTTTGTTGATGATCTGTTTTTCTGTGTGTTCAATGCCATCGTAATTATTATCATTGTACAAGTACATTTATATTCAACAGCAATTTAACACAAAGCTAAGCATTATTTTACTAGATCCCTTAGGCTTACTCATCCGAATCGGGTTAGTATGTCATTATTATTTTTGTTGCTGGTAGGTATGCATACGTTTATTTCCATTTATTTTTAACCAAAGGCAGTAACTCTAAAATATTTGGACTTTCTGTTTTCGGAATGCGTGACAAAGTAATCAGGAAAATATTGCGTTGTATACTCCATAGAGGAATAACGATCCGACATCGGTTCAGTGACAATATTTCATCTAACTTTTGCACTACGATTTACTGTCCGTGGCTCTTTGTTGGGTGTATACCTAGTCAATCTATACTTAAATAGCTTTTAAGCCCATAGTTATTCATCTCTCCACACAAAAGTATGATTTTCTGCCGAACCTAAGAGTTTCTATGCAATTTGCTTTACACATAGGTATGAATTTTGCTCTATGTATGATTGCGTGGGTGAAGCAAGAGACTTTAAAATGACTTTTCGGAATATTCTGTCGCTATTATTTAGGTCCATACACACATGTACCATACATTTACATATAATAAGTAGAGTTAGACTAATTGCGGCAAAGTCTTTTCGAGATTTAGAGACTGTAGAAGGTAAAAAATTAATCTTAACACATTGTAACACTTACACTGGGAAACGAAAAGCTCTCCCCACCACCCACTCTCGCCTATTATCGTTTACAACACAAATCGGGGACCGGCAGGGCCTACAAACTATACGGCTCTTAATTTCCTGATCGACTTCGTCCAGTCCATTCCAGTCCGATTCCCATTCCGATTGATTTGTATTTAGGTAAATATGTATATTTGAACTACACTCATATACGACATGATCTAACCGATTTTCACCAGTGGGGAGTAGGCATGCGATTACGAGTACAATTACGATTAGATATTACAATACAATCTTGCCTAAACTTTTTATTGACGCATAATTTTCAGTATTCAATATTCCTGTATTGCATAAATTAGCTTTGTGGTTATTCAGTTGTTATTTAGTATCATTTATTATCATCGCTTTTAAGTAATTAAGATTAATTTGTTGCCATGTATGAATGTGGTTCTAGCTCATACACATAACACGCATACATCTATTCAATGTGTTTCCTTCAGCTTTCTGCCTCTTGGTTTGCATTCTCTTCTAAAATTTGACGCCTAATACAATTTGCTTATAATTTTGGTTAAAAATTCAATTTATCATAATACCATTTTCCTATAATTTATGATATAGTATAAGACGCTTGTAGTTTTACAAATTAAAGAAGGGCAAAGGAAGGGGTAAGTGAATAGATACTCTCAGCGTAAAATATGCCTAGAAGATTAGTTAATTTAGTTCTTGGGTTTTTCATTACTGCTAAGTACAAAACTAATTTAATTTGACTTAATCGCATTGATCGGGCTGAACGTATACCTAACACCATCCACCTCGACTAGTGTTCAATTTTGCACTTAATTTTAAATGTTTTTCTTAGCAAGGGAGCAAGTAGTGTGTTTTTATATTTCGGCTATTATCTGGGAAACAAAAATTGAGGAGCCACAAAACAGTCAAACTAACCGGGCCTATGGAAGTATTTTGAAAGACAAATTTTAGCAGCGGAAAATTCTTACTTTTTGCTTCTTAGTATAAGTATTATTATTAAGACTTGCATCTGTATCTGTAGTATGTACGATATATTAAAAAAATATTAACGGCGGGAAGTACTACAATCATTTTGAAGCATTTTAGTTTGGTTTTCTCATGTTACTGTTACTTATCATGTTTCCTTACACACTTCGTCGTCAATATATATGATCGTTATCATTCGATTTTGTAGCAAAATGTTTCAACTCTGTTTATGTATTTATACGTTGTTTAATTTTGTGTAGAATTCCATTTGGTTGATTGTAGAAAATTGTATTCGGACACTTCTGTAGGTTAAAATGCATGCCACGTCACGTTCTCAATTTAGTTGTATCAAAAGCAAAAGACTTCACTGTATTGTCCTTAATGTCTCAGAATATTTCCGTTTAGCATTGGTTTTCGGTTCTTTAATGAGGAATGAGTCTCTCGGTGAAATGTTTGCTTCTATCGGAGTCTCTGGTTGATTATGATCGATCATCGGGCAAATGCAGACTTCCAAGTGGACAATGGTGAGTGGTAGGTGAAATTTTATAGATGACAGTTGCGTTAGAAGTTTCGATTTGGTTTTTTATGTAAGTATATTGTCGACTACTTATGTACATCCCTTGTTTTGGTTGTTCTTCTTGTGTCCATTTTGCGATTAGAATTCAGCTTAATTTTTCGTAAAAACCTCCTGGCCAACTCCGCCAGTAATCTCAAATTTGTAAGATTCGGAAATTGTATATTTTAATGACAGTTATCGGTTATTCTTTTGAGCTTTAATACTTCTTACGGTTTCTGTTCTGTTCACAATTCAATTAAATGCTTACGATTGTTTCTTTCAAATGTTATTTACCTCTCTGAATCTGCGACTACCTCTGATCCGTTATACAATAATTTTGGGGATCTTTGTCTGTGCATATTGAATGCAACCCGCTATGCAAACTAAGTGTTTAATCGAAGAGCAATAATTCAAGTCTTATTGCTTTCTAAACATACGTAATTCTCTAAATAAATGCCAACATACTTGCACAAAATAAAAATGGGGACTTTTCTGTGTTACATTTCATTTTTCGGGGACATGGGGTTCAAGGATCTTGTTTAGCCAGTTTGTAGTATTGACCAGTTAACTGATAAATTATATATTTATAAACTATTTACAAGTGCATTGGTTATCCGACAGAACAGCAACGTTCTGCCCAATGCGTTCGAGATTCTGCTTGGGTACGAGTAGAGATCTCTGTATAATACACCCTGCGCGGTGATGTCCACACTAATTGTTGTTAAATATAGTCTTACAGTCCTGGAATGAGAAAAGGTCGGAAAATGAAATCTGTTTCTATTTAGCTTATAATTTTGCTTGATCATACTCACTTCATTTAATGCTCTGCAAATATCCATAAATTTACTTAATAAAGTACAGATTATTGTGCTCAAGTCGATCGGTCCTTCCACAGTGTTGCCTGGCCCTAGACGAACCACTCGTCCTTCTGCGCAGCGCCGACGGCGTTGGCATTGGGATGTCCGGCTCCGGCGATGTTCGTCTGGCTGAGCCCGGCGTTATTGTGCGAAAGATCTTGACCTAATTGACGGAATTTGCCAAGCACCAAATGGGACGGACTTTGGTGGCCATCTTCAAGTAGTTGTGTGGAGTGCGGTGGTACCCGGATGGTCCCGCAGGGTGATGCCAGTTTCCCGACGTCGGCAGTTGTGTGTGCTCCCTAGTCAGTGTCCCGCCGACACTGATGCCGTGGTAGTGCAGATGTTTCGACGACCCGTTCGTGTCGGCCGTGTGGTGCACTGGAGGAGCGGGAAAGGGAATGGATCAGATAGGATGAAGGAATCGCAGGTCGATGGACTTACCCTGGAGCGCGGTGTTTTGGTTGGCGGCGTTCTCGTCCTGTCGTCGGCACACGCAAATGGCCACCGCCACGATGAGCGCACTCAGGACGAGCAGGACACCCACGACAATCAGGACGAACCAGGTCATATCCATGCCGAAAACCGTGCTGCTCGTCTCACCTGAAGGGATGTATTTAATAATTAAAAATTATATTCATTATTTTTAAACAAAAAATCTATTAATCAAAAAAATAACATTACACTCAAAAAATCATGTTGTCGTAAAATCGATATGCGCATGTAAATTTCTGGTTATGCAATACGCATATCGTTTTAACATGAAATACTCCTTTCAAGCATATCGAATTTACGGAATGTAAAATTGATATTACATAATGTTAAATCGATCTACGTTTTTTTTTGGGTGTACAAAATCGATTGTTATTCCTTTCAATTCGAATAAATAATATAAATCTTTAAAGTATAAATAAAAATAATTATTTTTAATACTAAAATGGATTGAGTTCACTTACTCTGGCACAGATTCTGCACTGATTCGTCGGAGTTGTCGCCGCAGTGGTTGATGCCGTCGCACAGGAGATCGGGATGGATGCAGAACTCGCGGGTGGCGCAGGTGAAATCCTTGCAGGTGTGCTCTGTAACGAAATTGGCTTGTAATGGGATCTGCACGGACTCGTCCTCCGCTGTGCGGCCGCCTCCACTTACTGGGATCCTTCACCGACGTAATCACCAACTTGAAGCCGTTCGCATCCGTTCCCCAGCCGTCGGTCACGTACTTCAGAGTCACAAAGTTCGTGCGCGTCAGGAGCGCGTTGACGGTGTTCTTTGTGTTCCGACAGGAGATGTCAATCTGCAAGCCAAAGTATCCACAAATTAGTATTTGTGGGTTTACCATCAATTACGGTAACGAGCGTTCGCCGTATGCAAATAGGGGGGCAATGATTAAAGTGCTTTAATTCATGGCCCAGCATTTGGCAGGGAATAATTGATCAAAATTATCGATTTCCTTTGCCAAGTATTTTAAAATTACATTTGTAAGTAAACCTCAAGTCATAATTCCCTCGGGTCTCGCAACTCACTTTCATGTACTCAAGGCAAAGGAACGAAAGAAGCTTTGCTGGAGCTGAGTGGCAACTTTTCGCATTTCTGCCGAAAACCATCGATGAATTGGCATCGCCCGTTTAAGCTGCGGGCCACATATTGATGTGCTGTGATTCTGTGGTTAATTTCACATCAGCATGTGTATTTGCAAGGTGCAATGCATTCAGACAATGGGGACAGGGACAGGTGGGCACACAGTCTGCATGGTCGAGTGGCATCGCATTCCTCTCCCACGACACCTGTCCTTTTGGGCCCGCATCCAAGTGTGCAACATTCTGGGTGGCATAATGGAAATTAAGCGAGATTTACACCCATGAATAAGTAACGCCTCGCACTGAAGAACTCTCCTCTAATATACACTTCTTTGGGGGTTTTACCAGGGATTTTAAAGTTTATATTTCCCAGTTTTTAAAATATTATGATTTATTAAGTATTCTTACTTTTGTGACTAGCACATAGAGTATTAACTTAATACAATTAAGTTAATAATGACACCATACGCGGATCAACTCAGGTAAAAAGGGAAGTGAAATGTGGTACTCAAAGAAGTATGCAACATAATATTTTTTCTGAAAACGCTCTCTGATATTCCAAATATTGGACCTTTTATTAAATTAAAGGAAAAAAACCTTTATTTTATATTTTATATAAATGTAAAATTGGATCAGGACATAAAGAATTTGATTATTGAAAGGAAAAAATATAATTATTTTCGGAGTTTTTCCATTACTTACTTGCTGATATATTTGTCGATATAAAAAACATTCCTAAACTTTTTCCATATTCAGCAGTTAAAAATAAATGCCATGCCTTATTGATGAGCTACGAAAAGCATTTAATTTGATTTCGCAATTAAATGGCAAAGCCTGGCGAACTTTTTCCACTGTCGTCTGCTGGTCGGTCACGTTATCGCCATCCTCATCCATATCCTCGTCAGCTTCCCCAGCAGCACCACTGCCACCGCCGATGCCGCAAAGTGCAAAATGATGATGATGTCTCCGCCTCCTTTGAGGTCCTCCTCCCCCTCTTCCTCTCTCTCTCTCTCTCTTTTAGCACGTGTATGCGTCACGTCGCCTGGTTCATCACCAGGACCCACTGCTTCATCACCCACCCGCAGCTGTGTAAATTTGTAATGTTGTTGGCTTTGGCTCATGAAAGTTGCGCTGGGGGTTCATCAACGTCCTCCCAGAATAGACCCCCCTCCCCCTCCCCCTCCCCCACATTTGTAGGCTTTGCTGTGGCTGCCTTTCTTGACACTGCCTCATGGTATTGGTCCTTCGTCGGCGTCCTTCTCCCCATCATGTGTGCCCCTGCATCTTCGACGTGCCGCGCTTTGTGGCATATTTTAATTTTGTTGCAGCCCGAAAATGCAAACTTTTCTCGGCTTTTCCCCTTACCCAACATTTTCCCTTCTCGCTTTGTGTGGTGGAAATTTTAATTTTGGATTTTTGCGGCCACCGCCCAACTTGATGCAGTGACAACTTCTTTTGTCAAAAACTATTTACATATTCGTAAAATTGTATTCGTTTCCCGGTTTTTTGGCCTTTGCTGTGGCCAGCACGGAGGAAATTTACATACTTTTGCCACTTTGCAGGCGCTTTAGTGGAGTGTAAGGTGGTCCCAGCTCAAGTCAGATTCATAAATCTCCCACTTTTCTATCCGAAATGGGGAAAGCAGGGAACTTACAAAGCTGCTTAGGTGGCAAATACCGCAAGTCGTCTGATGCCCAACTTCTGCATCTTCAAATATGCACAGAGGGACTGCAAAACAAGACACTCGACAAATATATATCCGCTAAGGTGCTTATCGCAACCATTTAGATGTCGGCGGAACGGGCAAAGGGTCCCCTCCTCACAGTTGCAGGCTTATTAAAAGTGCGATGAGGGGGGAAAATTCATTGAAATGTATTTAAAGCGTAGTTCTCAATTATTTAAGAGGTATAGTTATAGCTGGGGAAACGAGATTTTAACTTTTACTTAACTTTAGACTAAGATATTCTATTGGACTGCCATTTCTTTTTCAGTTAAATGAGTCTAACTTTAAGAAAACCGATTAAGTATTTTTAGAGATCATATTTTTTGAAACACTACATTTAATCGAAATGTTGAAGTTAATTTGCCTTGATAATTATTCTACTTCTAATAGATTAAAAAAGTATTAAATGTACTTTATCCATTCAGCTTCCTCAATGTTATTTTGCCTTGATAAATTAAACTAGAGCCTATTTTAGGCGAAACAGAATAAATATATTTATTGCATCGGCGCCTGGCCACAAATTACAACCTTTGATGGCCAATGAGAGCGTCTTAATTTGACAGGCGGCAGTGCATCCTTCTAATGGCCAAAAGAGGCGATTCTGGTGATTCAGTGCCTCATCCATTCTCGTTGTTTTGGCCATGAAGGCGTACGTGCGTGCTGACCATGTTTGATTTAAGGCTGTGACCCCGTCCATTCCGACTCTTACTCTTACTCTCACTCTCATTCTCATTCCCAATCCAATATCCCGTTCCCCATCCTCACTTTTGGCCCATTGAGTGATGGCGCCTGTTGAGCTCTCTGGCTGTCCTTGTTTTGGTCCTTGCCATCGCCGTCGCTGATTTGGCAGAACGATTTTACGATACTTTCGCTTTTATGGCCCTCCATTCGCCGGCTAACTTATTTACGATGGGTTCTCTTCTCCAAATCACAGTACTCTGTGTCCTCGGATAATAACTGTCACACGAACGGGCATTTCAAGCACTGAGCCCTCATAATTAAGGATAATTTTGTTGCCATCGATATTGACGTGGCTTTTTCGAAAATGACTCTTATTTCGGGGATGCAAAAACCAGCAAAATTACTTTCTTTACGACCTCATTCCAGTTGCAATCTCAACTCGCTTCTTAGCTTTAGCTTCTTTTGTTACAGGCTATAGCCTGACTTTCATTTCGGAAGTTTCGAAATATTTAATGAGCGTACTTCAAGTCTTTACACACACATTCATTTATAAAGTACATTAAACGAAAGTTGAAAATTTGAATAATCATTGAATTAGTCATTCCATTTGGATGCAATTTTAATGGTATACTTAGAGATAAAGGACAACACGACGTATACGCAATATTTTTGAATAAATATCAGCTGTTTCTATGAGACGTATACGCAATATTCTTGTTTCATATTTGGATATTATTCAAAAGTTAAAAGATTTAAAAACTTTAAAGAGAAATACTTTATTTATTGGAATCTTTAGAAAATGGATAACGTTAAGCACCGAAAAAACGTCAAAATTTAAGATGGTTATAATGCAGCGTTGCCCTGCTAATCCGACCAGCCCAAATGTCACATGCACACAATCTTTCTCCTGGTAAATGGAAAATGACGGGCTTTGGCAGTGGCCCAGTGTCACAGGCTCCGGACAAGTAGCCCTAGATCCGCGAGAAGCGCCACTAGAACCACCAGCCGATGGGAAATTGGGTCGCGCGCCACACAGGCGACAGCAAGCGGCTGAAACATTTTTGTTTTCAGCTTTGGCACATACAGTTTCAAGGTTTTCCCTGGAGAAAATAAAGAGAGGGAAGGAGGGAGAGAGTGAAAGCGGGGCTGCCTTGGCTGGCATTTTTCTAATTTTCTAGCTGAACATTTTTTATGCATATTTTTTTAGTGCCACTGTCGCTGCTTCCTTTGGCAAATAAAGGATTTGGCTTATGCGCGCTCTATTTGTGGCCACTTTCCTTGGCTCACATAGCACAAACCACAACTTTTTCCACTCCCCCCCCTTTAGACCGCATTAAATAATGCAGTGAGTGGGCGGAAAGGGGGTGTGGCGAATGAAAAATGGAAATTGTTGCTGATAAAATCACAGAGCTATCAGCAGAAGAAGCAGCACCAGAAGCTGTTGCCGCATTGCAGCCAAGCCACCCACATTCCCACCCACCCAGCTAGCCAGCCACCCAACCACCCACTTTTCCAACCTGCCACACAACATCCTTGCTGGCTGTCATCATTGCAAATGTTGCAGCGACAAAATTATGCCTGCATGTGTGTCCGGGTATGTGGAGCATCAGCATCCCATGTTGGCTGAGCGGAAGCCCCACAGGGATTGAACCTAAAATGTCAGAGGCATCAACGTGATCTGGATAATGTGGTGGCTGCGGCTGCCACGCCCCTAGCTCCCCCTACCCACTCCCCTCCTCTCTCTTTAGCCCTCAAGCCAACAAATTGCAGTGGATTCGCATAACCCACAGCCACCCATCCAATCCACCCAATCCACCCAATCCACCCAACCGCCTTCGAGTGTCGCAAACTAAGCAATGATTGGCCTTAACTATCGACATGTGATGCCAGCGCATATTTGCATATATGTAAGGATGTGCGGCGACATCGGATTCCTTAAACGTTACTTAACCGGGATGCAGCTCCAGGGATCTGGGATGTAATCGATAGGGGAATGCCTCAATGGGCTCTGCTCTTCCTGGGCAATTCCAAGCGAATTTGACAGGAAATTAACCAAATTAACATGTTCTTTGACTTAAATGTAAAAGGTAATTGATAAGGGAAATTTATTATAATAAAATAAATTATATTTAAATGGTTTTCATGTGTTATAAATATTTTTTTAAGTAATACGTCACTTGTATGATTGCGACTTTAAAAGTATATACCATCTAATACCTATATTTCCATTATTTAAATATTTCTTATGATAATAAAAACATAAACCGATTATATTATGCTAATCATAGCAATTGAATGTCAAAAAACCAGCGCAGTGTATTGGACTATTCAAGTTTTTTACACATTCAAATGTACGTTAGCCAATGATGATTCCCATAATGAAGGTATGCAAATATATGATGGCCGGGATAGTATCTTCTCCCATCTGGGACAAATTAAATATACATTACCCGCCCCATGTAAACACATCGGTGTTTCCGATGGTTAAACAAACGAATCAAAAATCTATAAATAAATATTTATACTTTTGTGGGGTGGTTTTTTTGTTGACAGAGATAGCGATAGAGAGAAAGAGAGAGAGGTGAAATCTGATTGACACACTATGCTGCAGGAGTATCGATGACTTTTATTTGATTACGAAAATGCAGAAGCAACCTCACTTAATTCACTTAGCATATATCCGCATTTGCATACATATCGTTTTGCCATGAGTGATTCTAATTTGAATTGCCTGTTTCACAGTTCACTTCGTAATAATTCAATCTACTGTGCACCGACATCCATCTCCACGTATCTGTCCTCGTACGCATGCACATAATTACAGCTCCCTGCAGTTTTCCCATGCAATCCCCACAATCCCATAACCCAGGAATCCGATACACAGATGTATTCCTATACTCAGACTGCGTTCCCACCGCAATTTAATTGTTCACACGGCGTTGCTCGATTCACTCACGTGATTAGCCATTTCCAGGCGAATCAATAAACCGATGGTGTTCGGATACACTCAGAAAAATAGTTGATTTACATCTCTAAAGGAGAGATATTTAAATGGTACCATTGAAAACAAGGTATTGACTTTCTTTTACACAATGTAACCCCCTTTCAATTTCTTATGTTTCGTTATTTTTCTATTATTACTGCGATTTTTGCTCAATGTATCTATGAAGTTCTATCACGAGTGTAAAATGCCGTGGAACAGATTCACTTTACCTCTTCGATTTGCATATGCAAATCCGCAATATCGCTAATAAAAATGTGGAGCACGTATCGCACCCGCAGGCGGGTTTTTCTATTCTACACCCCAGCAAGTATAATTTCCGGGACCAAGGGGCGGATACGTAATCCATGGACTCACCTTGGGCGTGGCTACCGCGTGGGCTCCATCGTAGACCAGCAGATGATCGTTGCAGTCGAGCTGCAGCATGTCGAAGCGGAGCATGAAGCGCTGCAGCACCGAGTGCGTCTGGAAGGTGATGATGCAGTCCAGATTCCTCTCGTTCTGCGACCAGAGAACGGCTCCGTCGATTTTCCGATATAGTTGCTGCAGGAAGTGGTTCTTGCACAGCGATTGCATGTAGTCTGGAAGGATGCAGGATACAGAAATGTTTAACATTAATGGATGATAACAGATGGATATATTTTATTTTTAAGAAATATTTCTCCCAAGGTATCACTGTGTGAATAAGTTTACTATAAAGGAATTTAGTTTGTGAGTATTTATTGTCTCAACAGGACTAAAATATATTAAATACTGCACTCTTCAATAGGAAAGTTAGATCATTCCATTGAGATCCCTCAGTTAGGACTCAACTTGCCCATCTATAGTTTCAGAATCATCCAAAGATATTATTTATAAATAATACTGTTTGCACCAACATTAAGCCATAATATTTACCAAAATATCCCACATTTGCTGCCATCTTTATGGGATTAGCTTGGTGACATCCAAACTGGTTAGGAATAACACCTATTTTCCACTTGCAACCTTTTGCAGGCACACTCTGTATATATTTTGTTTCTTATTTCCATAACCCAGATATGGGATAAGCTCAGCTGCTCCGCCCACGTAGGCAACTACCACCCACCGGGCCCCCAGAAATCTGCAGGAGGTCTCCGCTGGCAACTTCCTTTGGCTTAATGGCGTTGCGGCGTCTCGTGCGCTGCGCCGGAAAATGTGCACTTAAATTTTAATGGAAGGATGAAAAATTCATTTACGCTTCGCTTGCGCGTTTTACTTGCACATGTTCCCGTGCTCACTAGTTGCGTTTATTATGCCTTTCCAGACTGCCGACTGCAGACTGCAGACTGCAGTTTGGCGTTTGGCAACTGGATGCGGGGGATTTGCATAATGCCTGATCACAAATTCAACGCACACGTTAATACCTAATCTGCTTGTAAGCCGAGAAAAAGTATGGGCTCTCGAAAGTCACTTTAACAATTTAAAATAATTTTTAGAAAATCATCTGCTACAAAAAAAAGGTAGAGATGTAATTTAAAATTTGTGTTAAGCCATCTTAAATAGAATATAAAAACCCTGCTATTCCTATCACCCCATAATAAAACTTCCCCAACGTTGACCACTTTCCGTGATAAGTTTGGAATGGTCCAAGGGGACAGTTTCCGTGCTGAACTTTTAATTTGCCGCGGCTCAATCAAAACGACCTCAGAAAGTCGAGGCCAGCTGCAGACAAGCGGCAATGCGAGAATAATATCGCATTATTTAAGCAACTTTTAATTAGTTTGATGGCGCAAACTATGGTGCTTAAGTGCCGAATGCATTAACATGAAACGAGAGCCATTTGGAGGAGCTGCTGCCATCAGTTGGCCAGCGGACATCGTGGCATGCAAATGAGCCGGGGACTCCTACTCCTCGCCACGTGCAGAGTGCGGCATAAAACGAAGGCAGGACATCGGGGCGGGTTTTAAATGAAACACAATAATGTGTGTGTGTGTGTATGGGTGAGGGGGTTCAGTCCACCCCCTAAGCTTACGTGCGCCTGATTTCAGGCAATTTCCTGCCTAGCAACCGCTTCCGCTCCCGCCGCCGCACTAATTCAATTTCGCCCCCAATAAAACGCACACGAAAAGATGAGGCCGCATCCTGGCGAGCGGAGATGTGGAGCAGGGCAGGAGCACGCCCAAGGAATTTACTACAAATTCGTTTTACGCCCAGCACAGGAAGCACCGAAAGCACCGAAAGCAAAAAGAGCCATCATGTGAGGCTGCCCTGCAAATGCCTCATTTTCGGTCACAAATGTTGTCGTCGCCGCGTTTGCCAACTTCAAAATTGAATTCACAATTTGGATTGAATTGCTGACAGACTTGGCTGCCCTTTGTTTTAGCCCCTATTGCTTCAGTACACCGAGAGAAATTGAGAAGGAATTCGGAGTGGTTAGTTTGGGAAAAGAGTAGCATACTTTTTGGGGGACACCATTTTGGTATTTTCTGGTATTTTGGTAATTTCCATATTTATAACTTATATTTTTCATAATATTGTTATATTTTGAAACCAGAACTAGATATACATTTCTTCACCTGCATCTCCTCCTCGGAAAAATGGCTCCCAACTGCCTGACTAGGTAGACAGTTTTTCCTGCTTTATATGTAATTGGCAATTTCTTTACACATTTCGCTTTGATCTCCGGCAAAGTAAATAGCAGAGTGTGGCAAAGAGCTGAGCTGGGCGTTTAAGGGGGGTGGTGAAAGCGGGGGCGTGGCACCGCCTCTCCTCCTCCTTCTTTGCCACCTGAACAAATTGGCCGCAAGCCACTTGGTGAGTAATTTTCCATGGCCTTTCAGGCAGTGGAAATTTTTGGAGCCCGCTTTTCCGGCTAGCTTCTGAACTTTGCTTAACATTCGGCATTCTAGTGAATAAACAAGCGAGAGAAAAATAACTCGCGAGTCATGACCTTAACGAGGGATTAACAGATTAGCGTTAAGTAATGGTTCACAATCATGATACCAACGAAATATGACCGAAACATAGCGGCCAGTTTGTTTTAGGTCTGGCTAATGGCTTTTTCATTACGGTTGGTTAGCAAATAATATTTTAAGGGAGTTTTTTATAACAACTATTTAAAATGGCATACCAAAAGTGCCTGGAAAATGGTGTTATATGTGCTAGAAATATCTTGAAAGATTTATTATGGGAAATGTTGTAGTAAATTTAATATTAGATAGAAGATCAAAATATAAGTTCAAATGAGCCAAAATCCCGAAAAACATTCCTAATACGGATTCCCTAGTTTAGAAAAATGACATGACTTTCGGTCGGAATTCGGCTGGAAGAGATTTGCGCTGCACTCCTGAATATGTATATCAGAAGTTATGTTATCGGAGCCCCTCGTCCTGATAAATTCACTTGCAGCTGCTGCCGGTTGAATAATTTCACTTAGCTGGGAGTGGAACATCGACAGCGACAAATGGGGCAGCACAGCGCAGGGCAGAGATGAGATCCATGTGCATCTGTATCCGCATCCGTATCTATGTACATATATCTGCATCCCATATGGCAACCGGCGGAGGAGGAGGGGTCCAAAGTGGGAAGTAGAAATAGAATTTCTGCACAATTTGGCACAGAGATGGGGGACTGGGGATTGGGGATGGAAAGCACAAGGAAATGAACCGGCAGAGACAATTGTAAAATATCAATTACGTTGTGTGGAGTGAAAATGGAGCGCAAAGTGCTCGGTTGCCGCTTCCGTTATCATTGGCTCCTAGGCGGCCAGAAATCCCTCAATCATTTCTGGACAGGATTGTGGAGTGGAGTGGGTTGAGTTCAGAGGGGCGGTGGGATGTGTTTACCCCCATGTACGTATCGGGATTATCATGCATCTGCGCTGAGCCCCCGGGGGAGGGAGATATACCGAGATAGATAGGAGGCGGAAACATTCGAAGGGAGTGGGAGTGGGAGTCGGAGTTGGGCAAAGGACAAGAGCAAATCGTGGCTGCCTTCGGGCTGTCGGTTTGCTTTTCTGTGTGAAGTGAAAGACAAACGAAAGCCGCGCAGGACGTTGAAACCCATGTGACATCCATGGCAGCCCCGGGATGGAGATGGAGATGGAGTCCTTTCCCATCCAGCAGATACATTTTCTATAAATTAAGGCATTTCTGACACAAATGTTGGCAGCTTCAGCTTCAGGGAAAACAATTCCATTTGCGAAGAGGAGGCGGCGCCGCGGATCTGGTGGCTGAAATTGCAACATGCTTCAAGTTCATCCTTTTCATATGCCAACTGAATGCACTGAGAAGAAATTAGTGTCAAAAAAGTGATTTAAAATATTGAGCTTATAGAAAAAAAGTATTTATTTTTCAGAATTTATTTAGAAATTTTTAAAATAATTTTTTAAACATGAAATTAAATTTTCCTCTCAGTGTTTTTTCACACATAAGTATGTTTATCTTCAATTTGTTTATGCATTCGCCGGGAAAAAAGGAGGAAAATAAATGGGAAGCAGCAGAGAACAGATAACGACATGGAGCAAAGCGGCAAAAACCACTTGGATTCGGGAGTGAAAACTCGGACTGGGGGCAGGGATTAGTTTTGATGGCTGGGCAGCAAAAACACAGGAAAACGGCATTTTCGAAATTAGGGATAATGCCCGGTTTAAATCTCGAGAGAGTGTCCCACATCAAAAGGGAGATGGCTCAGAACCAAAAAAAAAAAGTAAGAAATGCTCAATCTGGTCGGCATGTTCATGAAAATATCAAATCCAAAACCGACTGAGCCCCATCTGCCAGTCAAAGCCAATTTTTCAGTTAATGGCCGGGATTACTGGCTCGGAATGTCATTTGCTCGGGCTGAGCCACAGCCAAAAGGATTAAAATTGGCCTAATTAATTTGGGAGCTTTGCTTTCCGCGTTATTAATCGACTAATAATGCCACAAGATCTGGTTCCAAGTAGCCGAGAGTCTTTTTGGACTTATCGTGATGCTTGAAATCCCTCAATTGCCACAGGCAATTCGCCAACAATCTGCAAACGTCCAAGTTGCGGGTCGTCACCATAACTCGCGGCACTCGGAATCGCATTGGTAATGGCCCTTGCAGGAGCGGAGAAGCTATTCAGCAGCTTAATGCTTCCGGTCGAGGATGGCTAGAGGATGGCTAGAGGATGGCCGGAAGTGTTTGGTGCACCTAAATGTGTTTTGGCCCAAACTCCGAATGCAGTTCTTTCTCCATTCGCCCCCCTTGGACACTAGATGTCTTCGTTGGCTCTGGCTGGAAAATGATGTTTACTCTGCTTTCTAAGTTTGCACTCCTCCCGATTCCTTGGGATTCCTTGCACCTCCACACGCATGGACCAAATCGCAAATAAAGGGATCCTTAGCTACACCGAGACAATCATACTTAAGTATCTATATTATTTTATTTATCAGCCTTCATCCATACGATAACTAACTTATTTAAACCTTAAATTTACCTAATTTTCTTGGTATAACTTTTATATCATAATTTTGTTTATATCAGGTTTAACAATCCTTGATTTTGCACTTTGAATCCTTTTTTTCACGTGTAGCTTTGTGCCATTTTCTCCTTGAATACTTCAATACTTTGCCACTACCGTCACCTTGAGAGCATTGACAAATATAGAACTAAGCTGGAAGCTTGGCAGACTGAGAATTATTATATTCGTTGACTCACGTAAACAAGCGAGCATTTCCCAAAGGATATCTCCAAGGATAATCACTGAGCATTGCAAATACGCTAGCAGGTATATTGCAACGGCAAACCTTGGGTTCATTTGATGAATTTAACTTTGTGCCAAACTGTGATTAGAGAAAGTTTCGAAGATGCTTTGGCAAATATTTCGCTGGCTCGGCAAAAGTTTTGGGTTGGTGAAAACAAAATATACGAGGAGGACTTCAATATTTATTGACTCTTCATGTTTTAGTTGGTAGTTCAATAAAGTGCTTAAATCAGTTTTAACTTTTTCGGTTACCGACCACCCATACGAATGAATTTGGAAAAGTTCTTCAGCTATTTCAGCAGTTAGTCAGGTACTTTTCCTTGACTTTATATTAGTTTAAAATTAAATTTAGGGAGCTTCAACAAGCATCCCCAATAAATCAAAAATCCTTTAAGAAACTGCCTGCAATAACTTTGGAATTTTAATTTATTCTTGTTAATCAAGGGGTTTATTTAATTAGCCTTCTTCTTCTTCGAAATTCTCCTTGAACCCCGGCTAATGCCCATTTAAGGGCTTATACTTGGCATTTCCTGCAGCCCAGCAGCCCCAGACATCGGGATGCAAATTTAATGTAAATATTTTAAACTAATTTTCAGTGATTATGCAAAACCACAAATAAATCTGCAGCAATGGAATAACCGAGGATGCCCACCGTGGATGTTGGAAGCTGGAGGTTGGATGGTAGATGGTAGTTGCTGGGAACTGGTTGCCACAAGGAGCAGTGGCAACAATGGCTGGCTGGAGGTAACGAAACCGCAACCGGGGCAAGCTTAGTGCGTGCCCCAAAGCGAGGATTGGTCGAAAGTTTCGTGGGCGGGTTGTACGAGGAGTGTATAGAGTGGGGATTTCGGGGGGCTTCTAGGGGTCAAAGTGGGTTCTGCTGCTCTGCTCGGTGCTGTGGCAAAAACTTTGGCCCGAAATCTGCTCGGTTTTCGATCATCCCCCCGTCCTCTAGAACCCCTCCATTACTCCGGATGTGCCCGGCAACTTGGCTGCAACAAAATAATTTCGCTGGCTCGTTTGTCAAACTAATGGCAGGAATTTGAGCAATTTAAGCAACAAAGGTTAAACAATGAATTTCCTGTGCTCCGATATTGAATTTTACTGGCCCCCGAGTGACCCTCGGCGTCCGTGTGAAATCATTGCCCTCAGCACTAAACACTGTGGAGAAAGAAAGCGCTTACACAATCTTTAAGTTCCTCACTCTTTATTTTTACTGATCCCTAGACTAATGAAAATCAAGGTTTACAAAAAATCCATTGGCTTCTTCTTTATCCAATAATTTTTGGATATGTTTTTTGAATAAAAAACTAGAAATATCAAAGATGTAATCTTCTATTCGCTTCAGTTTTAAGCTGCCCATAACTAAACAATTATTGAAAAATCGCGAAAAAAGTCAGAAAGTCCTAATCTCTATTTTTTAACCACAAAAATATGATATATTCCCTGGAAAATGGAAAAATTTTTTAAATGTGCCGAGGTAATGATTATTTTTCCAAAAAAGGATAAATAAAACAATAATTTTTCAAGTGGTAGGTAAATTTGTTTCTTTCTATCTGAATTTCCAATGATTTTTACAAAGAGAATGACTAGAGAATTGTTCTGAGTGCATAATAGCACAACCTACGCTCCGTACAGTTGACTAAGCCGGAGCTGCTGGCTCCGACATCTGGTGCCGGACTCACACGCTCCATTAGCGCCACCGAAATTCGATGGCATCTTGGAGTCACTGGCACTGGCACTGGTGACGGCACGATGGCCACAAGGACTCGCAGATGACGCCCCTGGACTTGTGACGCTGCTGTTGCTGCTTTAATGAAATAATTGAAGTAAATGCCTTTCGCCTGGACGACTCCGACCGTCCAGCTCATCCGTCGGAGGCGTTTGCATAATGAGCATAATCTCCATTCATTCTCTGGCTTCCCCTGGCCCCCGGGATGTCCGTCTCCATCCATTCACGTGGCTCATCGAGCTCCATTCACCGCCGGCGGTTTGTCAAAGTAATTGGGCAATTTGCGTGGCGCATTGGACAGGGCTTTTAAGTTCCGTGGATATTTATGCCAGTCCGCAATTATGACAGGTCGCATTAGCTCGTAATTACCCAATGATTGTAGTTCTGCCACGTGAACTACTTAGCCTGCTCATCAGTCATCATTTGGTGGGAGTGGAGGGGTCCTGTACTTTGAGTCAAATCAATTGGAGATCTGACAAAGTTAATACAAAGTTAATTCCCGAAAATTCCCAGACTGTCGCTAGGTTTTCAGCAATACTAATAATCTTGATGGAGAACGATGGGTACTTAAAAAAAAATAACTACAAAATACTAGCTAGTTTAAACAAGAACAAACTTGATATCAAACTATGATATAAAATCATCAGGTTAATTCACCTTTATGATATCATAATGAAATGTCCATTTCCTCTATATTACCCTGAATGAAAGGTAATATTTTAGTAAAACTGCTGATCCCTTAATGTCAACTGGCCTTAGATCGACTCATTTAGTATCCTGAAAACTGGATAACAGAGCACACCGGTTCGGATATGAAGATCTTCCAGGACATTCGAGCTATAGCCAGGCCCTCGCAGATCTGCGCCCTGCTGCCACTTTATAGCGGAGATGATGAGGAGAGCTTCCGGTTGGGCGGACTGGGTCGCTGGTATGGACGTCTGGTGGCCTTGCTTATACTGGCCAGCTCGATGACCTTCGGCGAGGACGTGCTCTTCGCCTCCCGGGATTACAGGCTGGTGGCCAGTGCCCAGGGCGACACGGAGGAGATCAACAGGACCATCGAGACGCTACTCTGCATCGTCAGCTACACAATGATGGTGCTGTCCAGTGTGATAAATGCCTCTCATCACTGTCGCACCCTGCGAGATATTGCCAAAATCGATGAGTATCTGGTGGTTAATGGCTTCCGAGAGAGCTACAGCTGCCGCAATCTGGGCATCCTGGTCACCTCGGCGTCATCGGGCGTTCTGGCTGTGGCCTTCTACTACATCCACTATCGCAGTGGCATTGCCTCCAGGAAGCAGGTCATCCTGCTGCTGGTCTACTTCCTGCAGTTGCTCTACTCCAGTGTCTTCGCCATATATCTGCTGACCATACTGAAGACTCTGGCCCAAAGGATTGGGTTTCTCAACCGAAAACTGGATGCGTTTGGCCTGCAGAATAGCAGTGGTAGTGTGGAAAACTGGCGTGAGCTGAGCAATCTTATAGAGGTGCTCTGTAAGTTCCGCTACATCACCGAGAATATGAACTCGGTGGCCGGCGTGGCATTGCTATTCTACTTCGGGTTCTCCTTCTACACGGTCACGAACCAGAGTTATCTGGCCTTTGCCACCCTGACGGCCAGTTCATCGAGTTCCCAGCGGGAAGTGGCCGATACCATGGGTCTGTCGTGTGCCTGGGTTCTGGCCGAGACCATCACAATGGCGGTGATTTGCAGCGCCTGCGACTGCCTGGCCTCCGAATCGAATAGTACTGCCCAGATCCTGGCCAGGGTGTACGGGAAGAGCAAGCAGTTCCAGAACCTCATCGACAAGTTCCTAACCAAGAGCATCAAGCAGGATCTGCAGTTCACCGCCTACGGGTTCTTTTCCATCGACAACTCCACGCTTTTCAAGATCTTCTCTGCTGTTACCACCTATTTGGTAATCCTCATACAGTTCAAACAGTTGGAGGACTCCAAGGCGATTGAAATGTAAAACTTTGTTTGGCAACTAAAATGCATTAAATAAATTCTAAAGAAGTACTAGCTTTCATTTTACAAAATTAATTTTGATCACAGAAAATTTGTTTAATATCATATTATATCGGAATATAATATCGTGTTCTTTCTTGGTTAAAGTATTTTTTAAATCCCATAAAATTCTGAATACGCTAATGACTTCGGTTCACATTTCTTTAATTCAAAGTAGGGGGAAGGAGCAAATGATATTTCTGTGTACCGGTTGCCTACTCCCGATTCCGGTGATAAGTGCCACAGAACCTACACCACAATTTGTCTGGTAGCTACGTGATGGAAATCAATAACATGCTGCAATTTTTCCAAAGCTCCTCTCCCCTCCCCCGGTTGGCAAACAAACATTGCAATGCGTAGGGCTCATCAAATCAGGCTCTCGCTGTCGGGAGTCCTGCGGAGGACGCATCGGGTGCCAAAGGGCATGCCACGTGCAACTTAAACGCATCATTAAACTTTTGTCACTTTTCAGAATGTGGCAACCTCAGACCAGAGGCACTCGAGCGTGCGGCCAAGATGAAGTGCCAAACTAATGAAGGAACTATGGGGCATCGTGGGGCAACCGAGGGGGCGGAACGGAGGCGAGCGTCCACCAGCAGGAGAACAGGAGCGAAAAGGACATGCCTCAAATGGGCCAGACGATAAGATTCACCCAAGTCAGACCGCCTGTCCTGTCGTGCTCTTCCCTTCCATTTCATTCCACGGCAAAATAATCAAGCGAATTGTCGCTTGTCAAAATGTTTGAATAGTCAAAAGTTTCACAATTTATTTCACTTTTTTCCAGAGGCACGGATCTTCTTCGATAGCAGTGACTCAATATTATTAAAATGGAACACAGAAAATACAAAGAAAGTTACGTTTCAACAAGTAACATTAATTATTATCATTTGTGTAATTAAATATTAATATTTTTATAAGAAAATCAAGCTTATTTAAGCGTTATTTTCATCTTCCCATCTAAAACTTTCAAATATTTTTTTCAACTTAATACTACTTTATTCAAGAACGATACTAGTATATTTTCCATTTATTGAATTATTTTTTCCACTTAATTAGGTACCATTGAAAGTAACTCAGCTGAACCCATTTCTTGAAAAAAAAAACAAACTTTCTCCGCGCATCGTAGCTACTTTTTCGACGAATGGTCAAAGGACCTGATTCTATTTTTTCTGATTGAACAAACTTTTGCACTTTTGCGCTCGCAAAAGGCAGTTTAATTATGTGCGCCTCTCAACTTTTCATTAAGAACTTGTCAGCGAGCTCTCAAGTTGTCATGCAGCCATCGAAGGGCTACTCAATCCGGGGACTAGATCATTTCCGGCCCACCCGCGATGAGAAGGTAAGCCCCGATGAGCCCCACTGGCTATGCGATGTGCGGAAAAATGGACCGCGGGGCTTTTGTTTACCTTCGGCCCTTACAAATTGTTAATTAAATTTTGCACTTCCCCCCAGCCGACTTATCTGGCCCATAGAGGGCGCTTAAATACATTTTTCGAAAATCATTTTTCCCTTTATTAATTCCATTTTTGCCCGGTGCTGCGAAACAAAGCGAAAACTTTTTGCATAGTTTTGCCAGCGAGTTTAGCTTTACCGTTAGTTTATTACGCCATTGTTGGTGCTGCGTCTTTTCCCTATTATTTTTGTTCCTATTTTTTTTCGCTGCTTTTTTGCTGTTTTTTTATTATTGTTGTTTACTTATTTCGGTGCTATTGTCTAGGCGCTTCTTGTAATATTTTTCTTTCAGCCACCGGCCACGCCCACTGGTCCGCCCCTCCCGGAATCTTGGCTGTAGAAATGTGGAAGATAATTTCGCCTCTTTGTTTTGCGGGCGCGTGGATTCTCTGTGCAACGCCTAAGTGGATCACGCGCACACAAACTCGCATACTTAGGACACAGGACACAGCAAATATATATATATAAATGAGAAATCCCTGGCCGAGAAAACCCCGCCGATACAAAGCCCATCATCAGGAGGACACGAAAGAGGTTTGGGACTCGCAGTGGATTTTTCTTGAATAGAATACAATTTTCTGTGCATTTGATTACAAAAGGGATTCATGTGCTTAACTGAAGGCACAATGCCCGGAATGTTCAACTCATTTTATGCCCCTTTGTTGCCCGTTTCCCACACTTTCCCTCCTTCTTCGTTCCTTCAGGATTTGCGGAATTCATCAATGCAGCACTCAAGGATTCAGTATTTGGCTTCAAGGTTTCTAAATTGAATTTTGAAATTTGCTTACACTACAGCAATCGAATTGTTTTTGGTTGCCAATTGAAATAGGTCATATTTGTCAATGTAAATTCAAGTAAATTATGGGAATGTAAGCCTCAAATTGAAATATTTGTCACAATAACTTAATAGTATAGGAATTTGTAAAAACAATACAATTTAAGGGAATATTTATATATTTTAAACAATGTATATAAAATTAAGTAAAATAAAAACCGAATACTTTAAACAGGTTTTTATCCGATAAAAGCATTAATCAACTTGATATAAATTAGTTTACCAATAAGTTGGTTTATAGGAATAAACTGATTGGTTGACAACAAGTAAGCCTTTTGAAGCCAATTAAAAATGGGCCAAAGTTGGGTAACTCCCCAAATTCAATTTGTCAAACCCAATTCAAACAATTGACAGAAAGTGTGTGTTTTTTTTTTTGGGAATACATAAATTAAATTTAGCAAACGTTTTGGCGGGGCCAGTGGCACTCACATATGTATTGCATTTATCGACCGATTTCGTATTTCGTATAATAAGCGATTTACCTACTGCGACTCCGGCAGCAGAGCGGAAATATTGATAAATGATCCGCCCGCGTCCGTGGACAATTTCACAAAACCAATTCGCATCGAACGAATTCATTGTTCGGTGTTTTTGGGGTTCGGGGGTTCTATTGGATCAGGAGGGGCCTTTTTGGCAATGACACCATGCCGCGGGATGCCAAACGCATCAATACTCGATTTGGCATCGCTCCCTCGCCAATCCAACCGCCCCAATTTCGCCCCAAGTTGCGAACTACAAATGGAATTTATTATGCGTTGCCTGATTTCTATCCGCTGGCTGCAATTTATCTTCCATAAACATTTATCTGCGCATTTGACTGTGACCTGTGCCCGTTCTCCAGGGATCGCTAAGCAGCTGAGTCATCGTCACTCAGCCAAGATTTATTATTAGTGGGACTGGGGGGACTGAAAACAAGCAGGTCAAAGGATATCAAGTCACATAACTCACTCTTTAAAACTTTAAAACATATTTTATAATTATTTTTTATAATAATAAAGTGTTTTTTAAGAAGTTCTTTAATTAATAGTCATATTTTCACATTTAAATATTTTTTGGAATTTAATAACCGCTGAGGAAAAATCTTAAAGAGTTGCGGGCTACAAAAAATCAAGGCAATAAGAAGGGTGGATTTAAAAGCTAACTCCTATGCATTCTCCAAGTTCATCCATTTTAAATCTGGCATAAAGGGGTTAGGCATTTGGGAACTTAAGTCAAATAATGCCAGTCACAATTAATCAAGATATGCCAGACAATCATTTCCTCACTTAGGGAAGTTTTTCAGGCAGTGAAAGGAAAGCGCCGCCAGATGATTGCTGCGGCCTGTAACAAATCTCATTTCGTATGCGCAAGGATTTAAGCAAAATTAAAATTTATTGCCCATGGAAAGTCCCTGTTCCTTAGCCCTTCTCCCCTTTCCCCTTCCCCTCGCCCCGCAGCCCTTTCGCCTTTGTGAACTGAACCGTTGACGTGGGAAGACCGCATTGGACTCCTCGGCTAAAACTCATTTTGGAATATTTGTATGTAGGAGACGAGTTGGGAGGTTTGTGCCGCAGTGGACCAGTTGGTCCCACTGCCATTCCCCTTACCATTTCCACTCCGAACCTCCTGGTCCTGCGGCTCCTAAGCCTCAGGTCCAAATCCATTCATTCATATTTATGCCACACAAAGAGCAAAAGTTTTATGCCACTTCTTCGTCCTCGTCGACAGTTGTTTTTCTCACAAATTTATTGGCAGTCGGCCATCAGCTTCTGTTTGAGTTGGACTCGGGAAGGAATAGGGGGGGGGGGGGGGGAGGAGGAGTTGGAGTTGGATCCCGGCAACGTGACATATTTTCAAAATTTTATAATGCTCGCATTATTGCAAAGAATCGCAGAATGCGAATGGGAGAAGGTGGGGGGAGATTGGGAATGGAACGGAACGGAAGTGTGCGAGCTGTCAGTATCCCTCGTCAAAAAAAACATACGCACTTCCGCAGTTACTAAAGAAAACTCAATAAAATGTTCATATTAAAAATGAAAAAAAAAAACTTCCGAGATTTCCCATTTCAAGGTATCTAAGAAATAATTCATTTAATTTTAATTTTATAGCAAATTCATTTTATAACTTTATCAAATTAAATAAATTAAAACCAGAAATTGTATGCTTTCCATAAGTATCATTCATAGATATCAAAATAAAATGAAATTCTACTCCGCGTTGTATATTCATTAAAAATGATAGATAACCGCATGCCTAATTTACCATAATTTACCTTAATTATCAAAATTCGAGACCCTTTCGTAATATACTTGTAAATATATGGTTATATAATTACCAGCAAATATCGCACACATAATTGTAAATGGAGAGTTAACAAGCCTGTGAAAGCAAATTTCCGGTTTGGTGACAGTCGAAAAGTTTCGGTACATTTCGTACGTATACCATAAAGAGCTCACACAAAGTAATTATGAAAACCACTTGCAAATGCCTCCGAAAACGCCCCAAAAATAACCACTTGTATACACATTTATATACGTATGGTTGGGTATACTATATATTTACTTATGAAAGTAACCGTTTGCAAGTGTTTTGGCAGAATAGAATTTGAGTGAGACCCAACAAGTTTGCCGGAACTCGCTGCTCGTGCGAGTCATTATAAGTTACGCTAATCAAGTTGAACGTGCGACCGCATTCAGTGGGTTGCGATGGGGGGAAAGGGGGGCGGAGTGGGTGGGCGTGGCCACCAACCGGATGCCTGGCAGACGACACCAAAGTGGCGAGAGCTGAAGAAAGGAAATGACAATTCAAATTAAAGACACCAGTCCAGGAGGATTTTTGGTGGGGAGGGTAGCAGAAGGGGCTGCCTGACTGGCTGACTGGCAACGACCACGCCCACCACTCGCATTGCCACTTAACATGAAATTAATTATGAAACTTTTGTGCAAAATTTTGTTGAACGAGTTGAAAAGTCTTCAATGCTGCTCGACAGCGTAATAAGTAGGGGGCAGAATGGAGTTGGCAGGGAGGAGCGGAAAATCGGTGAGAAAGGGGCAAAGGCAGTAAGTGTGTGGCCGGTAAAAAAGTTAACGCGCCCCGGCGATGAGCATGGGAAATTAAGTACACGCCACGTGGGCCACAAGTCTGCTGGGGACAGCCGGCGAGGGGCGAGGGACGAAAGAAGCGGGGACTGCGGTTCCCGTTTGTGTCTGAGTTTGAGCTTGAGTTGGAGTTGGAGTCTGAGTCTGTGGTCACACAGCAAACAAGGAGCAGCAGGCGCAGGATCAGGAGGAACGAAGCAACAGCGAGTGCAGCTAAGCGTCGCCCGGAAATGAGCAAGACAAACGAAATCAGACCAAGGAACAGTGGTATCGAAGACTAAACTAAAGTAAAAGAATAAAAAGGTTTGTAAAAAATATCTATTTTAAAAGTTAGGATTAAAATAGAGTGTTACAATTATTGGAATTTATTTTTATTAAATTGTAATTTCATTAAAAAATTATATTTCCGAAGAAACAGTGGTATCAAAAACTAAACCAAACTAAAACAATAAACAAAATTTGTAAAAAAAATCTATTTTAAAAATTAGGATTAAATAGAGTGTTACAATTATTTGAATTTATTTTTATTATATTGTAATTTCATTAAAAAATTTAATTTTTCTAAGAAACAGTGGTATTAAAGACTAAACCAAAGTAAAACAATAACAACGTTTAAAAAATATCTATTTTAAAAGTTAGGATTAAAATAGAGTACAACAGTTATTAAAATTTATATTAAAGAAATGTAATTTCCTACATTAAACTAATTTCACTGTGCAGCAAAGTAAAGCCTAGTTAGCATCGACACTCGTCACCAGACCTCTTTCCCCTGGATTCTGCAATTAGGTTGCATCGCCTCCAAGAAGGGCGGAAAGTGGAGAGGTAAAAGGCAGTTGCGTCAGCAGCAAACCGGAAACAAGCCCAAATAAGTATGCAGCGAACTTTTTCTGCGCCCTCGACTACTGCAAACTTTTGCAGCGACTGCGACTGCGACTGCGACTCCGCCTCCGAATCCACGATCCCACTTTCCGCAAAGGAGGCGGCGCCCCCAATTGCTGGCATGTAAGTTGTTTTACTTCAAATTTTAATTATGATTTAATGCTAAAATACGGAAATAATTTGCACCAACAACTTTCGTCGCCGGAACGCCAACTGCACGACTGCGAGGCTCGGAGTGCACGGAGTCGCGTCGCTCCGCCCGAGTAATTCCATTTCATGGGTCGGCAATTGCGGTCGCCATTCTCTGTTTGGCCGTATCGGGGAAACCATATACATACGAGCACGGTTCCGTACCCCCCGACCGGTTCATAATCGGACTACTTCCGACACCAGGCTTGTTAGCTAAAAATTACTTTCCTGAAGGCACGAGCAATGTATTTAAGCTTTAAGGTCTTCTATGTTTATTGTTGGTTCTTGTGTAGTAAGTCGATCTTATCCTGATCGATCATAGATGGAGCTTTGGATTTTCAGAGCATCTGAAGATATCATTTTAAATCTGATATCATGGTTATTAACTTAAAGTGCATGTTCAATCTTTCTATAAAAAATCTCTAAAATCTACTCTACTCTCAATTTTGTTGAATATTAAGTAAACTCATTGAAAAGTATTTTTTTTCGAATTCAAGCGCCACATAAATACGTTTGCCCCTAAAATGAATGCCTTCGCACGTGCTTCTGTACACATGTAAATACTTTTGTGTCCACGTTGACATTGCATCGTAAAAATGTATTTATTTGTTGTTTATTTGCCACATAAACAATATGCGGAAAGTGAATGAATTACCACAAAAGCTCTGCCACACAATATTATTGCCCTGCCATACATTCCGGCATGTATTTATATACATTTGCGTGAGTGCGTGGTGTTCATATATGTTTATAGTTCGAGGACTTCCATTTTTTTCCGGATTTTTCCGTTCAGCAACATTTAAATGCACTTTTATTACATTTGCTCAAACAAATTTTTATTGTCGTGCCAAGGAAATGGCACAAAAAACATAAAACTAAGCTGTTGACAGATTTCATTGTACAAGACGAACAAAGTTTACGGAGGGTGGAAAATGGCCACTTAATATGTACATATGCTCGGATAAAATTCCGTATTATTTTCTGTTATATTAAAATGCAAGGATATATATTTTTATTTAAAAAGATAGCTAGTAATGGTTATAAGGAAAACTGGTGTACAATTTCAAGATATATGTTCAATGTACCTCTCAAAAATTTAAAAAAAAAATCTAAACTAAGTATTTTTGTATTAAAAGTAACATTAACTTCAATTTGTTATTTAACAGAACGATAATAAGTATAAATTACGAATTTTGGTTCTCTATAACCAATTCTATAACTACTTTTTGTAAAAGTAGAAACTTTCCTAATGGTCCTCGATAAATTTCGAATGTATTTTTATAAGATTATCTTTAAATATCGGTTATTAAGTTGTCTTAAGAATTTAAATATATTTTAGGTTAAGATATATGTAGATATCCTGTACAATGAATACCATCACACAATAACCAAATATATCAGTACTTGATGTTCTATCAATTATTTTCCTAAATAAGGTGTACTCACAGTGTTTACTCTTCTCGGCGGCCACCTGGCTGCCTGGTGTCTGGGCGAGAATGGCGAAGAGACCAAGGAGGATTAGCAGCCACTGGGGAATGCTCGACCCCGAACTTTGCCTGTGGGCCAGGGTCCCTGACCGCCGAACTGGTTCTCCATCATCTGCAGTTCGGGCTGGCGACAGCGGGCAGTGGGTGGGCGAGGAGAAGGAGGAGGAGGAGGAGGACGAGGGGCCGAGGTCGATGGGTGGCCCCGGCCCACAGGATGTGGGCATCAACAGCATCGCCGAAGCTTCGGTGGCTCAATTTTCGCGGCTTTCGCTGCTGCTTTCCGGGCTGCCTAAAAAGTTTGCTTCGCCTTTGTTCGCTCGCGCTGATTTCTTGTCACGTTTGTCATTCTCCGGCAATTAGAAGCTTTCATTTATGAATTTTCCCTCTCGCGAATATGTCGCCTCATTGGAGATTAACGGGTTTTGGCCAGCGTTCCAATTCCACTCTGCAAACAAAAAGTGCATTTAGTTAGAAAAAATTTCATTCGATGGCTGAAAAAACTGCAAAAGCAATTGGCAACAGCTTGCGGCCAGCCGATGATAATGGATAATGGTTGCTGAAATTCATTTTTCGCTTTTCTGACGTTTCTGTATTTTTAGCCAAAGAAATGAAAGGCTTTTTGTTCTTCAAAAGTATGAAATGTATTACTCCCAATGGGAGGATAAATTTATCTCTTATACCTACAATTTAGTTATTAAATACTGGGAAATATAATTTATTATTTTCTTGAGACTTTACCATCACTTATGATCTCCATCTCCAAAGTCAGAAATGTTATAATCTCTCTCTTAGCTTAATCCCCTATCGCAATGTCCGCTGGACTGGGTCAATATTTGGAAACGTGAAGACATCTCATAAATCGAGGCAATCAATGCATAAATTTGGCCACTGGGAAAATGCAGGCGAAGTGATATATTACGCATACGCAGTGTGGATGGGTTTATCATGGCAGCGCAGGCCATATGCATACATTGTCGCCTCATGCAGATGCCACCCCAAAAATACAAAAAAAAAATAGTCTGTGTGGGCGGGTGTTAAAAAGTAATGAGGCTGGCAATAAGAAGCTGCCGTTGATATCCAAGAACTGCCCAGCTGCTCCACATTTGGTTACTCATCCGCGGGGGGAAAGGGAAACAGGCGAAACGCCATGGGGCTTCGGTTGCAAGTTTATCACACTTAGAAATCGTCGCCAGCTGCTCCACATAAAGCGAAATAATAATGAGAAATCAGAAGCAGCAGAGGCAAAAAATGCAACATATAATACATATACACACATCCATGGGCTCCCCATATATATATATATTGCGAGTGTATATATATATAGGACTAAAACCAGGACCCGCAGGTCCAGTGACCGTGTCACACACATTCTGGCGTGCCTGACATCCAGCCAACGTTCCAATTTCGTGTTTAATTAAATCTGATTATAGCTTTTCACTTTGTCCTCTTTTGTGAGCCACTTTTTCTGCTCCTGGCATCTCCATCTCCCCACGGGTGGCTTTGTGCTCGGCTAGGTTCCAAGAACTCTTCAGGAACGTTTCTTGAACAGAAACGAAGAAGAAGATGTATATACTAAAAATCTTGAAAAGCTTGAGAACATTTAAAAATGTAGAAACAAAATAGTATTTAGCTATACTTCAAAGAGAACGATTTAAAGGACTAACAGGACTAACAAAACTTTTGGTGATGGAACCGAAACTTTCCGCTAAACACCAAACAATCGGGGACAAGCAACGAAATGTTGGGCAAGGAAAACGACAATTAATAAAATACCCAAGCGAGGAAATCCAGCTATGGCGATTCGCTTTTCAGGAAAATCACACACACACACACACACACACACGTCTGTGACCTAATATTCACACTTGCACACACGAGTCCGCACATAAAAGGAGGTGCATGTGGATATTTCCATGGCTGCTACTCTTTTTTGTTTTGTCCTGGCCACCATGGCAACCAATTTTCTGGGCAGTTGAGAAAATCGCTATCGAAGGGACATTAGAGGATACATTTTGCCTGTTAGCAACGACCAATTTTCCAGCGAACGAGAAATAAAAGTTTACGCTTTGATTGCCCTCTAATTTACAAATTTCGGAAAATACGAATCGAAGCGAATAATTTTGACCTGGCTAAATGGAATTCGGCTACCATTCGGCTGGGTTCCATGGTGAAAATGTGTGGATGGTGGGAAAGTGGAGAGTGGAAAGTGGGGAGTGGGGAGTGGAACTGGGAAGCCGCATAAATTACCAGCACTAGCTGTTCGACACAAAGAAGGCTGCAGCGCAACAAAAGCCGCTTTGGTCGCTCCCTGGAAACATGGCCAGCAGTCAGAGTTACAGGAACAATAACAGTAACAACAGCTGAAACTATGGCCGAAATGGCAAACACAACGCAACTGTGAAGGGAAATTAGGCGACACACCACAATTAATGGCCCTGTGGGGTTTCCTCGTCAAATCACTTTGGAGCCCACATTCGTTGGGATTTTTTTCCTGTTCCGGCCATATTTTCTTTTGTTTGATTTTGATGCCCTAATGTTTACGATATTCTATGGAGTTTTACTAGTAGAATGGGAAAACAAAAGGCTGAGGATAAAGAGATAATGAGAATGGATGGTTTTGGGGGCCGAACTTTGTATTCTCAGCAGTCAGGCAGGACATTTTACATGGAGATCTATCTAAAAACTATGTTTTTTAAGCAAAAATATATATAATAATCAAATAATATTTGATTATGCCATTCGAAAACCGATTAAGATAATTTATGGTATGCTACAGAACTTTTTAGTGACTTCCAGAAAATAACCGTCGGACTTTTGCATACGAGTAGGTACATTATAAATATTTATACACAATGCAAGACATAAAATCCTGTTCGCTCCACACCTGAACCATTTTTGGGCAGCGCGTTAAAAGCATACAAAAAACGCTCACTTTGGCTTTCAGTAAATACGGCGAGAAAGCGGTAGAGAGGAAAACATTGGCGGTAGGGGCGGTAAAAGCAGTAACAAACAATGGTCGAAATGGGGGGAATTTCGAAGGGATGGATAGGGACACCCTTTGTCGGGTTGTTGTTCTTGTTCCTGCCGTTGTCTTGGGGCTGAAATCGTGTGGGAGCATTCACCGACACCTCGGCAACACACACAGCACACATCACACAATGCAAATGTATTAACTGCAGGACGTTATAAACAAAAGAAATTACGTTATGGCGGCGGAGTGTTTTATGTTGGCAACACTTCGCCAACACCAGCCAACGAATGCGAACGGATTTCGCATTTTTTTTACCACCCGCCTACACAATGAAAAAAGTTAACGAAATTTACTTACATCATATAGAATTCTTTAATATTAAATATCTTAGAAAGTATAAAGATATTATATTTCTCTAAATAAGTAGTATTTTTATTTCCAAATTACTAAGTTACTAAACCCAAAATTACTTTATGAGGTTCCACAAAATCTGTTTAATGGTATAATATTAGGAAAATATTTTTACCGCTTTATAGGATTAAATTTAAAATTTTTCTAATTAACATAAATTACTTTATAATTGGAAATTTTTGTGAAATTCCTTATCCCTGATGAGAATGATATTTTTTCTTGGTGCATGCATGTTTGCCAACCGCTTTTCCCCGTCTGTCCGCCCTGTCCGTCCCTGTCCGCCAGTGTCCGTTTATTTCCCTGTCCGTCCCGGTCGGCATTCTCGCCCGTGTCCGCCAGTCTCCGACCGCGTCTGACTCACGTCTGCACGGGGCATGTCTATTTGTCTGCTGGAAACGGAACCGAGCTGCCAACAGCGATTGCAACAACAACGGGGGCAGGAACACAAACACGTCACTATGTGTGAGTGCAGTCGTGCTCCACGGCGAATGAGTAATTTCAGTGGCAAGAAGGGGTTCTTACTTTCGGAGGGCCAAGGAGAAGGCCGCATTGTTTTGGACGTCGCTTTCGCTTAGCTCTTTTGTGCAAGGCAAGTTTGCGTGTATTTTTGAAATCATTTTCTGCTGCATTTAGTCCTTTTATGGGTTCTCCATGATAAGTTTAAATTGTTCCTTGCATTTAAATTGAACTTTGTGAAATATTGGATTTGAAATTTTGCTGAATCAATACTATTAAACTATATAGACTTCTTTTTTTTAACGATTTCTCCCACTTTTTCCCGTCGAACCTCACAAATGGCTCCAATGGAGTGCTAACAAAACCCTTCGCTCTGCCACTCATGATGCCCATTTCCTTAAGCCCCGAAAGTGCCAAATCATGAGATTGTGCTGCCATGGCGATTGCGATGAAAAACCGTGAAAGTACCAGTAAGTTGGGGCCGAGGACTTGGCTTAGGGGACGGGTGTTGACAAGAAACCCTAACGAGTGACAGCTGAGACAATCCAAAGACGCAAAAAGCAGCCACAATGATGACAAGAGCAATCGGAAGCCGAAGTACGAAAAAATCAAAGCCCTCGATTTGCCTTTCGGGCCAAATCCCACTGACAGATTAATGGCGGGGGCGAGCCCGGGGCGAAATCCAGGACCATGTCCATGTCCATGTCCAAGTCCAGAGAAGAAACCGCAATCGCAATCAAATTTATTTATATATTTTTATGTTTGGCCGTTGGCAGTTTTCTCATTTGTGCCCAGCGCAGCACATAAGCTGACAGCCCCATCAACTTGTTTTCTTCTTCGGTGGGTAAAAGGGGGGTTTTTCAAGGGTTGGTTTGAAAGGGTCGAGGTCAGGCTAATGATTAATACGCTCGGCTGGTCCAGCGACTCGGAGTGGCGTGTCCACCGCAACAGCAGAGCAGCATTATCTCGCTTACGGTGCCAATTAGGAGATCTAGAATTTCCCAAAGCTCGAAATTCGGTTATACTGTTAATGACAAACTATTAAAAATAAATTTCATTTGAAAAAGTTTCTTTCTAGTATGTATTCTATTATTCTTTGGGTTAGGGAAGTTGAACTTGGAGGAGGTGCACTTTCCTGTATAAAATACATTATCAAAGTAATTTCATAACTCGTATTTATTTTAGTAATATTGCTACAGATGGTACAAAGCCTCTATACTTAGAGGACCTTTGAGATATGTATAGGTTTTTCATGAAATCAGAGTTATTATATTACACAGGGATTATTGGGAATCCTGACTGCTTTTTATATGGGTCCCTCGAGTGGTGGCTGGGATTACGGTTCGAGGCAGCGAGCACTATTGGGCTTTATGGAGTGCGGACACAAATAAATCACCTGTCGGGGAGCCTTGGCTAAGACCTGGTCGAACAAAAAATATAAATTAGAAAATCCAAAACGGAGGGGAGAGCGTGGGAAAGTGGGGAAAGCAACAGAATAATCCTCCATTACCACACTTCCTGACCTGACCCTGGCATGTGCGAGTGTGTGTGTGTGTGTGTGTGTTTGTGTGTCCGATGGCACTACTTTCACACATTCGCCTGCTGCTATAGTATGTACTCCTGCACACGCACACATCTATGCATTTATGCCAGGGATATGCGTGAAGGACCTTCGCCATCGACCACACCGCACCGCACCACTCCGCCGTGCGTGCGAGCGAGACAACAGCATTAACAGAAGTCCTTGTGCGCTCACAGCAGAGATGCGGAGAAGTGGTGCTCTCGCAAAGAGAGCACCAGAATACTACTCGTTCGTAGTACTCGCAGTCGGGGGCGTAAAATGTGTAAAACTCAACTTGACGGCTCCGTTTTGCGGCTCTCTGATGAATGAGATTAACCGGCGAGCCAAAATCCACCCCCTTTTCGGGCCTCGCGACAAATGAGTGCAAATGACCTCAACACAGGACAGGGAATACGGTAGCAGCAACCCCCGATCCTGTTCCTGTGCCTATTCCCGTTACCGTTACCGTTCCCGCTTTTCTGGTCCTCTAAAAGCGGTGCCCATCCGCAATACTCGTTCTTTTTTGGCTTTTTTACGACACTGTAACTCAATTTATTATGCACTTGGCTTGTGTTGTTTATGGATAACTCCATAAAATTCTACACAGCAGCCTTTAATTAATCGCCTGATGTTCTGCAAACTATATTGAACTACTCACACAATAGAAATTGATCACTTCAAATGCACAAATGAACTTTGCACTTGTTATTGTGCAATAGATCCAGTGGGTATTTATAGAACACACAAGCTATTCAACATTTGTATATATTGAATATTAAGTTCAATTTTCGATAGTATATTTTACACAGCGCGACGAAAAGCTCCTCACTCAACGTTTCAACTGCGACTGCGACTCGTTCGTTTTCAGTGGCGATTATTTTGGCGTCTCGCCTTAAACTTTTACCTCCAAAACACTCGCTGATAAGAGCTAACGGTTAAGAATAACAGCGTCCAGCAAGTGGACAGCACCGCTGTTAAGCTTATCGATTGCCAAGCCGTGTGCGAGCGAGACGGCTAGACAGCTCCACTGAGACTCCAAAAAGGGTGGACAGCTTGGTTTTTTAATTCAGCGCAGGAAAAAGTTGTTTGCCTGTGTAACTATCACTATCAAATCACTTTAAAGAGCACGAGATATATTCCTTAGCTTGGATTTGTTTATATTTTCAACGCACTGGTGATGCACATCTCATTCAAGCGAATCATTGTGGCAACCGGAGCGGAGCAAAGTTGAGGGCGAACTGAAGCCGGCGCCTTTGGTGGTAGAAAAAAACCTGCCACCCAAAATCAACCACCCCTGCGGCATGCTCTTTTGCTCTCTCAGCACACATTGCGAAACTCCCCCTACTTGGTTCTCTTTGACTTTCTCCCTTACCTCAGTGCTTATGTTTTAGTTTAGGCACAGTTCACTGTACTCAAATTTGGCGCCCTATTAGAGACCAACTTTTATTCCGAATAGAATTGGGGATTCTTTACTGAATATCACAGATTATTTAGCTAGAACACCATATTGATTATCTTCGAAATAATTACATAGCATCTAAATAGTAATCAATATACTAATAATTTTTAGAGCCTAACCAACTGTACTCCAATTTAATGCGGGAACATCTTAGTCCAATACTCCTCACACTACATATGTCTGTTTTATCAGACACACCGATTTTCCTTACCATATCTGCACTTCCACTATACGAACGCTTGCTAAAAAGCCGCTGAAAAATGGGTGGGTGGTGTCGTGAGCTCTTATCAGATGGCAAGTGTAACATGAGACTTGTGCGTCTACTGTCCGGACTTGCCTTGGAATCAAATCGATTTCGAGGCAGCACCACCCCCCATTTCAACTATCGATGAGTTGGCGCGCAAAAGGAGCCGTGTCCTGTAATTTGTCGCCGCACGACAGTGACGCAAAGTGCCTGTCAGTCTGCCAGGGCCACCCACAGAAGGTCCCACCGCCCCCCTCCACCCCCCGATTCTTGGACAATTTAATTATAGCCGGAGACGAAGTGTAGACGGAGTCGGGGCTTTAAGGTAACTGGAGCTAGCACGCTCCCTAAGAGCCAACGTCAGAAACACCAGGAACATGCGTTTATCTCGTAATTAAATTTAAATGGGATAACTTTGTGGCCGGCGTCACTTCCGCCGCACAAAGAAATTAGCGGCTGTCTAGCCTTTGCCATAAGAAAACGCACCAAGATAGTTGGCTAGAATTATAATGGACAGTCGGCTTGGCTCTTAATCTCTTTTCTGACTTCTTCTTTACTTTTAGCCTGAGTTCCAATTGTAGCAGCTCAGCTACTTTACTCCATGAAAAAAAACTTATACGTTTTCTTTAGATAAAGAGAACTCTTGAATCATTCAGAGTGTGAATGCAATCATTAGATAGTTGGTAAGTACTTTATTCGTTTTATAAATCCTATGCTGATTGAGTAATTCAACTGGCTTAAGGTCGTACTAGAGTCTGCTTGTAACTTTTGTGTCAGTAACCACTCTAAAATAATATGTATACAAGTTATGTTTCCCATTCACCCATTAAATATATGTATATGAATAAACCCTATCACCAAATTTCTATAATTAGATTAAAGATCATGTCACTAAGACTAAAGCCTCCATTGGTTATTTCACCTTAGCCAGACGCTGATCGACGCATTTCTGACTTTGTAGGTCGAACCAATTTCCTGGACTGCAGTAATGCAAGACAGCCTTTCCCTTTAGGCAAACATAGAACTTATTATGCTGCTTGACGTCGCCGAATCTTGTATCCTCTTCCACTTTGCTGCAATCCGGTAATCCTTCTGCAACTAATGCTGAATGATTGTCTTCCTGGACCTCGTCTATTGAGCAGTGAACCAGACTGGGGTAATTGCAAAAGTTTGACTTCAAGTCAAAGTGTAGACCCCTCGGACACTGTCGAAAAATAGCCCGTCCATTGGCACAAATATAGAAGCTACTGCATGACTTTGGATCCCTAACATAAGCGCCGTTTCGTAACGATGAGCAGTCAGGAGTCGATATGTTCGAGGGTTTCTTCGTCACAGATTCCACAACCTCTTCATAGGCGCAATCTACTAGACTTGGGAAATTGCAGACCTTCCTCTTAATGTCGAAGTTCAGATTTCTGGGACAGTGGCCGGGAATCGGTTTGCCATTCAGACATACATAATACTTATTGCACGACTGGGCGTCCCTTAGAAAGACTCCATTGGGCAAGTTGCTGCAATCAGTTTTTTCTTCCTGGTAATCTGCGGTTGTTCCAGTGGATGGATCCAGAGTTGAAGTCCTAGCGATAATACTTTGGGTCGAACTGTCTGCGCTTGGAATGGTGATGCTCGGCGTTGTACTAGTAGTTGTAGTTCTTAGGGGAAGTTCTGTTGAGCTCTGTGGAGTTGAAACCGGAGTGCACGGAGTCGTACTGGACATCGAGCTTTCTGGAGATGGCTCTGTTGAGATACCGCTTTCGGACCCACTGTTTCCTGAGTCACCGTCTTTCTCTGTGGTGCCTGGTAAGGGATCTAACGTCGATGGAATCTCTGCAATCTTTGTAGAACTTTGTGTAGCTGGAACCGTGGTGCATGGGGTTGTCGAGCTTTTTGGAGATGGCTCTGTTGAGATACCGCTCTCGGACCCACTGTTTCCTGAGTCACCGTCTTTCTCTGTGGTACCTTGTGAGGAATCTGAAGTGGTTGAAATCTGCGTAGAACTTTGTGTAGACGAAACCGTGGATGGCTTTTCAGAACTATCATTGTTTTCCTCAGTTGTAGTTTTCGACGTAGATTCAGTGGTCAAGGGATTTTCGGAACTGGAAATATTTTCCTCAGTCGAGCTTTTTGGAGATGGCTCTGTTGAGATACCGCTTTCGGATCCACTGTTTCCGGAGTCACCGTCTTTCTCTGTGGTGCCTGGTGAGGGATCTGAGGTCGAGGGAATCTTTGTAGAACTTTGTGTAGTTGAAACCGTGGTACATGGAGTCGAACTTGTGGATGGCTTTTCAGAAGTATCAATATTTTCTTGAGTTGTAGTTTCTGATGTGGGTTCCGTCGTCAAGGGACTTTCGGAACTGGAATTATTTCCCTCCGTCGAGCTTTGTGAAGGTGGCTCTGTAGAGATACCGCTTTCGGACCCACTGTTTCCAGAGTCACCGTCTTTCTCTGTGGTGCCTGGTGAGGGATCTAAGGTCGATGAAATCTTTGTTGAACTTTGTGTAGTTCGAACCGTGGTACATGGAGTCGAAATTGTGGATGGTTTTTTAGAACTATCAATATTTTCTTCAGTTGTAGTTTCTAATGAGGGTTCCGTGGTCAAAGGACTTCCCGAACTGGAAATATTTTCCTCCGTCGAGCTTTCTGGAGGTGGCTCTGTAGAGATGCCGCTTTCGGATCCACTGTTTCCGGAGTCACCGGCTTCCTCTGTGGTGCCAGGTGGAGGTTCTGATGTTGATAAAATCCCCACATCTATATCTTCCTCTGTCGAGCTTTGTGAAGATGACTCTGTCGATGAGGTGCTTTCGACTTTTTCAAAGTCATTATCATCAGATCCCCCATCCGTCGCAGTCGTGCCTGTAATTGGACCTGCGGTCGATGGGTTTTCAGAGCTCTCCTCAGTTGAGCTTTCAGGAGAAGACGATGGACTCTCAGAACTTGAAATAATATTCTCTGTTGAACTTTCTGTAGAAATATTCTCTTCCGTCGAACTTTGCAGTGATGAAGCTGTTGAAGATTGCGTTTCTATATCACCTGTACCTGTTGAGTTTAAAAGACTCTCTGCAGTGGAACTTTCCGCTCCTAGTTCTGTGGAAGTCGGGATATCAGTGGTTGAATCACTTTCTCCTGTCGCACCTGTTGATGATTCTGTGGACAGAGGACTTGGGGAACTTAAAACTATATCTTCCAGAGAATTTTCTGTTGATACAGGGCCTTCCGAACTTGAACTATTATCTTCGGTGGAACTCTCTGAAGCAGACTCTGTTGAGTAGCTTTCTGAACTTGAATCAATCTCAGTTGATGACTCTGTAGACAAAGGACTTTCTGAGCTCACGATTATATCTTCTAAGGAAGCTTCTGTGGACGAGCTGATTTCTTGCGTGGAACTTTCTAATGAAGATTCAGTTGAGGATGAACCTTCCGTCGCATCTGTTGATGATTTCGGATTGTCTGAGCTTGAGGAAATGTCCGAACTGGAAATAATCTCTGTTGATGATTCTGTAGACAAAGGACTTTCCGAACTTTGGATAATATCTTCTAAGGAAGCTTCTGTGGACAAAGGACTTTCGGTGCTTGGGCTACTATCTTCAGTGGAACTTTCTGGTAAGGATTCAGTTGAGGATGAGCCGTCTGTCGTTTCAGTCGATGATTCCGAACTTAAGATTAAATCTTCTAAGGAATTCTCTGTGGACAAAGGATTTTCAGTGCTTGAACTTGCTGACTCAGATTCAGCTGGGGATGAACTTCTTGATGATTCTGTGGAGAACGAATTTTCTGAGCTTGAGATAATTTCCTGGGTCGAACTTTTTGGTTCAGATTCTGTTGACGGATTTTCCGAACTTGAAATGATCGCTTCTTGGGAAGCTTCTGTCGTGAATGAACCTTCAGAGCTTGAGCTGCTTTCTTCTGACGGACTTGCTGATGATTCAGTGGGCAAGGGACTATCAGAACCTGAAATACTGTCCTCGGTGGATGAACTCTCTGAACTTGAAATATCAGCCTCTGTAGAACTTCCAGGTGAAGATTCAGTTGAGGATATGGACTCAGATGGCTGTGTTACACCATCGCCAGGCGTCGAATTCTCAGAAAAAGTGGCGAGAGAATCATCAGAGGAGCTTGGGGCAGACAAAGGTTGAACTTCCCCAGCGCCATCCAATAATTGCAAATGAGCGATCGGGCTGGTTTTCGGGGGCGACGGAGTTGAATCTTGGTAGCCGCCCCATAGACTTGCAAAAAAATTAAAGTTTCCAAAGATGTTGAATATAACTGGTCTATCCACGTTTACAGTTTGATTCACGGTAATTTCCGATTTATCCTCATCTTTCTTTTGGTCTTCAGGAGTTGTTACGGTTGTCTGGTTAGTAATCACACATCCCTGCGTTTGGCCATTAAACAAATATCCAGTACCGCATGTATTTTTTATCTGACCAAGGAAACCCAGGCAGAGATAGTAGGAACGGGGATCTTCGGGGTCGACTGCTCTGGATCCAAACGATTGCCCTGCGCAGGAATCCTTTGCCAGGGCCTGAGGAATGATCCACAGAAAAGCCCAAAGGACTTTTACTGAAAAATAGCAGGGATGAAATATTCGTTCAGTTAATTAATTTATATCTCACTTACCAACTTGCATTTTAAAAGCACATTGAAGAAAATGCAACGGGCCTGGCCCAATTTCTCGCCTTTTATACTTTACAGTTTGGCTGAAAAACAAGTAAGTAATCTCAAGTGGAATGTGTAAAGAAAATTGTAAAGAACAGGTATTTTAAATAAATTAAACACTAACCAAAACAGAACGGCTCTCGGGAGTTACATATGTCCGATAATGGAATCGGAAATACTTCGCTGGTGTAGACGAACAAAACAAATGACGACCTAAAAAGTTGCAAATAACAAAACGAACTTCTATTCTATTTTTATTGCAAATTATATAGTTTAAGGTATAATCCTTCATAAATGATAAGCGAAATACTCAGACGCTAACCACATATTTCTATAATATGGAATTACAAAAAAAAAAATTTGCCATATAATATATAAACTTATAAAATTTACATCTACATAGTTTGTTAGACTTATAAATACTATAAATACTACTATGTATTTTGTTCCGAATCACATCCTGTAAAGTATAAAATATTAGAACGTGAAATTACAATGTCTAACAACTTCGAGGATCATGATAGGCGATTTCAGTGTCTTTTGAAAGCTCTTCGGACCGCATTTATAATCTCTCTAATCTTTCCCATCTGGACGCATAATGGCGCTGTCAGCAGGCCTTTATCTCGGCTCACCTTGCGCGGTCGCCAATGTCGAGCGATGTAGACCTGCGGGCGATAGTGTAACGGCTGCCATAACCCACCGCCTTTCCCCAACGGGGTAAAGCCACCTACCAACCTATGTGAAACCCCCACCGACACCCCCCGCCTCCCACCGTCCCTCGGCGGCCCAACATTTCCGATTAGTTGTTCAGATAACGGGGCCGTCTCAGCACTTATCGTACCCGTATTCTTGCAATGATTACTCAAAACCCCGGGGCACTTGCTGTTGTTGTTGTTGTTGATTTTGGGAGGGGCGGGACAGGTGGGCGTTATTACTATTTTTAGAATGATAGAAAGCTTTGGGGCGGCAAGCTCCGGACTCCACCATATAGCAGAGTTTTGGCTCGCACTCTTATCGTAACTTGTGTGGCTTCGAATGTACCTAGTTGAGGAAAAATCCCATGTTGGATTTTGTTACCTCTGGTATTCGAGCCAATAAGTTCGGCCACGAATTCGCATTTTATCTTTTGCATTTTTATTATTTTTGATTTTTTGATTTTTTTTTTTTTAATTTTTGAATTATTTGCAGCATTTTTTCGACCAGTGCACGGGGTCACCTGCACCCACTAAAATTGCCGAAAATTGCCATGTCCGTACGTTCGCCAGCACTGATATCAGCGAATTTTGATAGCTCCTCTACGAGGTCTAGTTGTTTAACTTGGGCCACCAACAAAAATGCATACAGTCATGTTAATTTGGATTTAAGTGGCCTTAAAGCGGTTTACCTATCAGGGGGTCTTGGACTTTGTTCAAGACCTTAGATCTGTTCGGCAAGGTTATTAGATCTGAGTTCGGAAAAAGAATAATGAGTTTTGATATTGTGCCGAATGTTCCAAATTTGTTCCTTTATAATATAAATATAAAGTTTATATAATAAAAAACGATGAACTTCCTTTTAAATTCTGTAGCTTTGTTTTTGAGACATATCAGATAGTAAGTAAGCAAGTAAGTTTTATTTAATAAAATGAACAAAAGACTAATACATCTAATTCCAAGGCAATAAACGGATTATTCAATTAAAGGCCCATTCAAATAAAATATATTGTACATTGTATAATATATTATTAAATGAATTGAAAATTACATTTTTATTTTTGTAACCATATAATAGCTAATCTATATTAATTTAAAATGCATTTGCGGAAGCACGTATTATTTAATTTCATTAACTAGCATTGTTAGCAAGTCAATAAAAAACTAAAGATTTGGCAAGCAAAATTGAGATGAATTTGCATATTGTAGAAAATGCTGCAATGGATTAGAGTGGTCTCGAAACTACACTTTTCAGTGCTTGGGAAACCAGCGTCTCCGTGCAAATTGCATTTGGGCCAGTGAGCCGAGCACTTGCTCATCCGTTAGCTAACGAGACCATTCCAAACACGATAACGATCAGGAAAAGTGCACATATCAAGCTGGTGGCTAAGGGGTTATACCGAAAGACAACTTCCAACCCTATAGGAGGGTCTTCACTTGCAGTTGCATTCTATATAATCAGCCGGTTATCATCGATCGCAGCGATAAGCGTCCAGGAAAGGGTTGACTGTCAACCGATTAAAAACGACTCAAAATTGAGTTGAGACTGGATCAAGAACAAAATAAATTCGGTTTTAATTACAGGATGACCGGAACTCGACTTCTAGTTGCTCATCTCCACAGTGTCCATGGTCCTGTACTGTTCCCTTTGCAGGCGATTGCCGTAGGTTCGGGACACCAAATTCCAGGCGTCCATGAAGCGATCCATGCACTGTGAAATGCATCTCTGCTCGGTGTTGTCCAGTGATTTGCCCGGCTTCGGGATGCACTTCTTGAAGCACTTCTCCGTCATCTTCGAGAGCATCTCCTGGGCGTTGGCCAGGGCGATCTGCTGCTTCACCTGGCTCATCAGCTCCCCCTTTTCCATGTTGGCAGCCGCCATTTCGGATAAAAAATTTTTATTTGTAATTTCTTTAAATCTGAAAACTATGTTTATGCATTTGGATTAGTCCGAACTCGGAACTCGGACAGAAAGAGCACAGCTTACTGTTTAGAAGGATAAAGGATCCAACCAGATTCCAGATCTAGCATTACTAGCGATTAGGTAGAAAAGTATCTTACAGTCAACTCTGATACTCGATACTCTCTTTGGCTTTTCAGTGCCAATATAAGGTTAGTTCAAATATGGCTTTAACGCCCATTAAAATTTTTTTCCATATTTTTATGTCATAAAAAAACATATTCAAAATCAAACAGCATTTGTTTTTTTAATTGTTATGCTTATATATTTGTGCCAAAAATTATTATTACACCAATTTAAACATTTTAGACTCCTTAACACTTACAGAAAAATTTGAATTTGATCTTAAATTTGCTTTATTTTTATAAAAACATTTGATTTATTTGTTTTTAATCAGTATCGAAGTACTATTTAAAATACTCAGGCAGATGTAGCTCTAAAATGTTGTTTTATAAAAATATAATCTGTATATTGCGGTGTATGCTCTTATACATATTTTACAATATTCGTTTAATTTGTTAAGACACTTTTAGTTCTTGTTCTCTCTGATAGTTATTTACTATTTCCTTGTAAATTTGTTGTAAGTAGTTAGGAGTTGAGTTTAGACCCAAACACAGACGCTTGCCAAAGGCGAAATCTCATTGAGATACAGAAAGCAGGTTAGTGAAGAGAAAAAATGGTATTTTTGTATACCGCTCAAAATTTAAGCATTTTAATTTGTAAATGTGCGTTTTGCTTTTTGTTAAAAACTGCCAAAGCCAAAATATATATTTGGAATTTTAATTTAAAAAAAATATAAAACAGGGATAAGGATTTTACAGGCATAATTCCACCGCTAAGTGCTATAGTGCACAAATACATCGTCATCCATTACTTGAATTTATATATTTTAAGTATAGGGATTTTTAATCTCTGATAGATATATTGCGAAAAAGGATTTTAGGCATAATACTGAACTTTTATTTAACTACTTTAAAAGAACTAGCAACTACCAATATATTCAATTTTCTGAATTCCCAAGGTGCACAATAAAATTGATTGATTTTAAGTCTTATCTAAATTGAAGTTAAAATATAAGTAGTAAACACGTGCAAAGTTTAACTTTAGAGTTATAATTACATTTAATTGTTCAAAGAATGTTTTGTGTGGTCGGTATAAAATATTTACATCTGAGGCACAAATTGAAAGAAATAACACTACTACTGTCTGTTAAGTTATATATAATATTTGTATATGGAATGTACAATCACTTCGAGTAAGTAAGTATTATTGCGATCAAGAGAAGACAGGCACAAACATATATTAGTATTGCATAATCCTAGGCCTGATTGTCGGTAGGCAGGGTGTTCCTAGTGGTTCAGAGCTCGTCTCTCGGATCTGGTCAGTTTCTGGGCACCGCACCCAGGCGATGCCAATCGCAGAGCTCCTGGCGCAGGTCGTGCTTCGATAAATCCAACTCGAAGCCCCCAAGCAGCTCATTTTCCTGCAGCGTGTCGTGCGACCAGACGGTTACCTGCAGACGTCGTTCTTGAATAATATTCAGCGGCATTCGGTACTCCAACTATCAAGAGAAATGCATTATTTATTGAGATGTTTTAATATTTATAAATATTCCTTCTTACCGTTTCCATGAAACTGGGAACACAGGTCTTGCGCACTACTTTGGTCTTGCGTTTGGTCTCCTTTTTGGGATCCGGTTTTAGGTAGCACTTCACATAGGTGTTGGGCTCCTGGCCGCCCTGTAACATGGGCAGCCCTTTGGCGTGGTGTATCTGGAATACAAATATCCTCCATTAAGGTAATAATCAATAATATGTTATCTAGCACCACCCACCATCACAGTAAGTACGCCGCGTTGATATTGCAGCGAAAGTCGAATTTGGCCAATCTCGTTGGGATTATCCCTCGACGGTTGTCTCTTCACCTCTGCAATAAAACAGTTTTTAAATTTTAAATTTAGTTGTAACTTTTAAGATCTTACCTTTTATCTTCGGCATTCCTAGCTTGGCCTCCTGCTGATCTCGCAACAGCGGATGGAAGAATGTGTACACGAGCTCGGAATGCGCAATTTCCTCGGACGCATCGAACAACGATTTGAGAAATCGCTGTATAAGAGGTAGTCGTTTTTCTGCCACTGATTTAATATTGGAACGCCCCACATGCACTCCGGCCGGAAGACTAAAATAAATTTCGAAGAATACAAATTATAAGTTAGAAATTAATAATATAAATAATATTGCGCTTTTAATTGTTTATATTAATTAAGATTCTTGTATCTCTGTACCCTTTTCATATGTATGTACTATACATATGTCCAAATAAATGTTAAATTGCAACAATCACCATAAAATTTCGTCATATTTTCGTCATAAAGTAAATACAAATGAATTAATCACCTTCTTCAAATTTAAAGATATGATTAATCAAATTCATTAAAATTTGTACATCAATCGCCAGGTTGTCCACAATTAAATAAAGTTTTTCAAAATGATCCATTAAATATTTCTAATCGTTTAAGATAACATGATGCGATAATAGGGTTCATTAACGAATCATGATATTCCCAATTTAACGCCAATCTATTTATTAGTAGGTATATTGTTTATAATACAGGGGATAGAATACATATTGGTATCAATTTAAAAGACTGCCTGTTCATACTTAATGCCAACAAAAGATCGATTAATTTGCTTATAATTGAGTGTAAACAATATCAGATTATCCACAATTACATGGAGGCTATTATCGCCCCAGATACGGTTCGGCAGCTTTATTATTATTTTTCATGGTGTTTATATAGTCGGTGGTTTGTCAAGGTGCGCTGACAAATCATGGTACAAATTCGCGATTACTTATCAGTGCTGGCAAAGCGTCTGCCCCGAAGTCCGTGGCTCTGAGGTAACACCGCTAATGGCTGATAAATCGACGAATGAGGCAGACTGATTTCGCCAAATCGGAGAGCCGGAGAACCGGAGAGCCCGAGAGCAGACCCCAAGTAGTGGGTGAAAGAAGAGCGGCCCGAGTAAACGATATCGGGCCGAATCGCTCCGATAAGCGGCGACCGCCTCTGCCAAAAGCGGTAGCGCCAACGTCAGCGCTCAATCAGTCGACGAGCGAGCTGGGGAGCGGAGCCGAGAGCGGTTCGATTAGCGACGTGGTGAAGTTTTATTATATTTTTGGCCAAAACAAAGGGGGACTGCGAAAACCAACGACTTAAGCCAGAATGTCGAGCCAACAGATTTGCTGGTGAGACACGAAGACATGGCCCAGCTAAAAAATGTGGGCCAAGGTAGGTGATGAAAGAGCCAAAGAACTCCAGACATTTTATCATCCACTTATCCCCTCCAGGTCAGCAGGCCCTCCTCGTTGGCCCAATGCTCGCCTCGGCCATGCTGCTCATCGGTCTGGTTTTCGCCCTGCTGGGGATCAAGATTTTCGGCTTCCGGCGGCGGCTGACTTTCGATCGATCGCAGGTGCAACAGCCACAGGCCAATCAACAGCAGCGACCGCCGCCACGTTACGCAGCTTTTGAGTCACAGGTGCGTATGCAAATCAAAAGAACTTAACAGCCGATGCACGCAGTTAATAAAGGTTAATGCGATACCGATACCACCACTGGCTATACCCATACCAATATTCATATGTATATACGAACACAGATCCAGCGACAAGTGGTTCTGATAAGGCAGGGCAAATACGAACACAAACATTCGCAGGTGTTGGGTCTATATCATTTCGGAGAGTGTGTAAGTTGTGGATGGATGATAGCGATGGGGGCGTGAGGAATGCAAATCGCAGTCGAATTCGGCTTTCACTTATTTGAATCTTGCGTAGAATGGGCCCTCCATTTAAATTATTCGGTTCGTATATCAAGGAATTCGGAAAAGAAGTTGAGTAAAACCATAAAAATCTGTGCAATGCGCAGAATGTTAAGTCTTATAACAGTAAAAGTGCTAATTCCTGACTTCTTGATCGAAACTCTTATTAGAGAACACTTTTTCAAAAGCTTTAATTTCGGACAAAGGATAGAAAAAACCTTGATAAAGTTGTTTTTATTAAAATAAAACCAATTAGTTAATTAGTTAAAATAAAACAAGTTAATTAAGCCAAGAAGGCTAAATCGCTTATCGAAATCATAAGTCACACCTTATCGCATGGACGTGTTTTCTTATTCGTCTGAGTTCGCGTGTCTGTGGTCATGTGTAACGCCTTTGCATTCGAACTAGTGACGCATTCTAGTGATCAGCCCGAACAGCTGAGTCCACAGCTGATGGGCACCAAGTTAATTTAATTCAAAATATCGCAATACCCTAAAAAGCTATTTGTGTAATTCCCCAGGTTAACGGTACCGATACCGCCGTCCATGGAGTGTTCCGACGTCGCAATCTCGAGGAATTCGAAAGCCCATGGCCATCGGCATCAACAGCGACAGGTGAAGATAGCAAACCGAAATCATTCAATCGAAACTATTTTGCTACAGTCGAAATTCCTTAACTTGAACATTACAAAGTTCTTTTTGGTAGTTAAAAATAGTTTTTAAAAATTCTTAAACCGTTTGCAACAATTTTATAACTTAGATGAACATTTTTGAACAGGAAACAGCTACATTACTGGAAGTGTTCCAAATCTACAATTATATGGGGCCACTCCCAGGGACACAAGAGCCACGGAAGTATCCCAAGTCAGCTATCGAGAGAAGTCACAGGCACAACGACAACACCGGATGGAGGTGCACAGTGAACACTATGAATACTACACCGCTCCACCTACCCGCCAGCCACCGGCTCCTCCTGTAGAGTCGGATGTACAAGCTGAAACTCTTTCGGAGATAGCATCATCTAAGATACCAGAATCCTTGCCTGCTCCATCCCCTATTATCACAAGAGAAACTATACTTGGAGGTGCTTCATGCAGACCATGTAAGCCGGCAGCTCCTGCTGTTGATCCAGTTACCGAGCCGGCCAGCGAACTTGGAATGCCCAATTTCGATCACTTTGCTGAGAAATACGAGCTGTTCAGTGTGAAACCAACGACGGAGGTCACGAGACCAACACAGCTGAGGAGCAAGAACAGCGGACGTTATGTCAAGTTCGAGCAAGTGGATGATGTGCCGGAAATTCTCACTCCCGAGGATTCCGTTCCGGAGCTACTCACTCCAGATGATGGCTTGGGAGGAGCTATGTCAGTCACAGCTGTGGTGCATAGGGGAGCAATACCCAAGGAAGAACCGGAACCGAAAACGGAACCTCAAAGACCAAGTGACCCCTTTGAAGAGCCAATCAATGCAGACTCTGCTTTTGTGGTGGAAATCATAGCAGGAAGTCCTGAAGCGGAAGCGGCTCCTAGTATAAAGCCCACCACCCAAGGTGGCCTCTTCGATGACCTAGAGTTACCCCAAGGTGAACACGACAGAGATTTCGTACGGATTCGTTCGTCTTTCGTAATGAACGAGGCGGACATTCTAGACTTGGATCCACTGCAGCTGCCGGCGGCCAGCAGTCCACCAGGATTTGGAAAGAGCATCGACGAGGACTGGGAGAACTTCGCTAACCTGGACGCCGTGGTGGCAGTACCAGAACCCAACTGGGCCCTGCATCCGAATAGCGTAGAGCAACTGCCATCGGTGGAGACGACGCTGAGTGAGGCTAACCTCAGACTGGACAATGTGGAACAGGTGGAGGGTTTGTTCCATCAAATAGAGTTAATCGAAGACAGTTTGGACATTTTTGAACCTGAACCTCCAGTGCCCATTGTGGATCCACCGCCCTACGATCCTAGTCTGCCATATCTACCCGATTACGAATCCCTGATGCAGTTGGACAACGCAAAGGGCGGTCAGAACTTGCCCAAATACACAGAGGTAATGGAACAAAGGTCAAAGAAAGCCAATTATGTAAGTAGCATAGAGGATCTGTATGCGGAACTGGAAAGAAATGACGTGGAGATAACCGGGTCACCTGTTAACCAGAGCAATGACATCCACAATTTTGAGGACTTGTGCCAGGAAATGGCCGTGGTCGTGCCATCAGTGCGTCAAGCTCCTCAGCCCGCGCCAAGATCCACAAAATTAGCCACCCTAAATGTTCGAGGTGATGCCCCTCCCCTGGCGTGCTATCAACCTGAAGAGCTGCCCGGCTCCAGTTCCAGTGATACCGATGGGGAGGATGGAGCCCGATCATCAGCTCCACAGCCTGCCAAACGCGATCCCAAATCGCTGAAAGTCCGCTTCGATGTGGATAACCTACAGTACTACCAGTCCGCCGAAGTGGTAACCTCAAGTGAGGAGTCTGATGAGGATGAGCCGATGCCTCAGCCGACTCCCATGCAGCGCTCCGTCATCTTCGAGCCGAGAGATAATGGAGTGCCCAGTCTTTTCGGATCCCAAGTCTCCCAGGAAGACAGTGATGACGATGATGGCTTTGGACGCGCCATCAGCCAACATCGCTCCATGACTGCAGCTCTAAGGACAAACGCTGTTAGGAGTGATAGCGACGCTTAATCCGAAAACCGCCAACTGCCGCACTTTCTGACTTCCTTAGCAAATACAGTATTCTATGTGTTAATTTTGGCCCGAATGGCTATGACCCATTTATGTACATACAATTCGCTGATAAGTTGCCATATAATGTTGACTATATATAATAATAAAGTTATAGCATGAAACCCATTGTAGATAAAAGAAAAGAATTTTAAAAAATGTTCCTATGAACTCTGTAAGGGGAAGTGAATCAACACGAAAGTCGAAGAATTCTAAAGTACATTTTTGCAATTAATGATTAAACGGCAAGTGCGTTTTCCATTCTTCAATGTCTAGATAAAGTAGCTGATAGACGTAAGTCAGTAAGTGGAAGGGTAAACATAAACCAATTGGCTTCAATTAAACTTAACATTTTCAGAAAAATAAGTGGAACAGTAATGAAAAAAATAAATAAACGAATCATTTGATTAGCAATTAACTACTACTACTACTACTAACTACTACTATTTAGTCGTAAACTCACCTGTGCAATTTGACCAGAGGGAAGTGCATGCATAACTTCTGATGGAACTCGGTGAACTCGCGATAGGAGCGGAACAAATGCGTCGGATCCGGCTGACCATGTCGCGTCACTTCCAGAATATACATATAGAACTTTTCCATGCTGTAGTGCTTTTGGAAGCACACCACCTTCACAATTTTCAATCGGCCATCCTGTTGCATTCTGAAATCGAAATTTAATTATTAGATAAAATAGGATACATTCAGAGGTACAACGAACTAACGTATATTTTCTCGGCACGAACGACAGCAGCTCCCCGGTTCCCTCATCAGGGGTGAATCGCATCTGAGCCAGATTGTGCAGGAAGAAATTAAACTGCGTGAACCAGCTTTTGAGCGAGGATTGGATCATCTTGGCAAAGGTGGCAGCCGCCTCGGGATTCGATTGTGATGGCAGCAGGGCACGTCGTACATATTGCACAGCGTTTGAATTAACTCCCGGCATGCCGGCGGTGGCCATATGGGCTAAGGTGTGCAGGAGAAGATCAGCATTTTTTCGCACAATATTGAAGGCCCGACAACATAGGTCCACAAAGTAGTGGAAGTCAGTGGAGGGCTTGTCTCCGCCATTTATAACATAGGCCATGTCAGAGGTTAGCACAAATGGTGTGCGATCCCTGTGAAAGAAAGAACATTAATTGTTAATTATTATAAATTATTTTTATGATCAATTTCCATACCTCTTGAAGTTTCCAAACATCTGGGCATCGCCAAGGAATTTGCCAAAGTCAATGTGAAACAAATGTCCCGAAGTTTTTAACATGATGTTGTCATTGTGACGATCACAGATGCCCAGAACATACGTGGCCACACTATATCCAGCACAGGATAGCGTAAAATTTCGCACCGCACTCTGGTACTCCAGCGGACTGGGATTCTGCTTGCCCAACCACTCGGCAATCGGGCGATCCTTGAAGGAACCCGTCAGTCCGCACTCAACTTGGATTTTTCGCAACGTTTCCGCCTCGTTGACCAGCTCAATCATTCCGCTCTTGTATCCCGTAGGCACACAGTTGAAGGTGACTATTTTCAGGTCCAACCTTTCGGCCAACCACATTTTGTTCATAATCCGAATCAGCTGAATGGTCAACTGATCCTGCTGCAAGTCATCTCCGCACTAAGAAAGATTTTAATCGTTAGAATTTATTGTACATTACGGTAATCACACTTATTTACCTTAAAGATTGCTGGCAGCGACTCGGCATCGGGTCCCACAAAGTTGATTTTTAACGGCAGCGTGTTGGAGTTGAAGTAGCTGCAATTGCGCACACTGACTCCAGTTACCTCCAGTTCAGGTCCCAATGGCAGACAAGTAGGCTTCTCCAGCAGATCCTGGTGGACCTCGTCCATGCCTGCCGCCAAACTCTTTTGCCGCATCGACTCCTTAGCCTCTTTGACAGACTCTGCTATAGTAGTGAGTTTCTATAACAAGATACATATATGATTTAGTGATTTAATAAAGAGTTTAAGGCACATTTCGATTAATTTGTACTCCTGTTTACCTGACACATTCGATGCTGGTACATGAAACGCTGCAGCATCTTTTCGCCACAGATGGCCATTAGGGCGCGCAGCATCATTTTGTTACGGCGATAGTAGCGCGCCTGGGTAACCTGCGACTCGTCGTACTCCTGGTCCACCATGGCAGCCCCGATGGAGTTGTGTGGATCATCTGGTAGACTGTGCACCAGGAGCCAGTACATGTGGTGGGCGAAGCGCGGCGATTCCAGGCACTTGGACAGCAGGAACCGAGCCATTGCAGAGCCTTCATAAGTGTCATGTTTTAAACTTTGCACTAATTGGGGTAGGAAGTCCACTAGCTGGTCGTTGGGCATCTTGGAGATCCACTCCACGGCCTTCTCGCGAACCTTGGCATCCGGGTATCGAGGCAGCAGAAGCTCCAGGGACTGCAAGGGCGAAAGCGGTGCCCAAGAGTGGAGCAGTGCATGCAAATCGATCAGATTGGCATAATCCCAACTGTGGGCGGCATGTAGAACTTTTGGTAGGGCATTGGGATAGTTCTGCAGGTAGAGTCGTTTCTCCCAAAACACTTCACGTCGCTCTGTGGCCCCTGTGTAGCCCAGTTCAGCGGTGTCCAGCAGCTCCTCTTGCAGATTAGCATCCAGTGAGGCAAAGTCATAGCTAGCAGGGATTAAACCGTTAAATAAATATTAAAAATTCAATCTCTTCTTTTAGATTAACACTTACTGTGGTGCCGGTTTTGGCACCTCCTGGTGCTCGGGAAACTCAATGCGGCCTCCATATGGAGGCACCTCAATGCTTAGAACGGGGCAAAAGTCAGGAGTCGGATGACAGCCTCGTGCCGGAGCTGGTCCCAACATCTTATCCGTGGTAGGTGGCCACAAGGACAGAAGGTAAGGGCCGCAGATCATCACTCGCTTGAAGTCAAACAGTTGGATGGAACACCAACCTAACTCGGTGGTCACTTGCCGCCTCTCTCCGTTCTGTTCCGCATTGGGTTCGCCTTCGTTGGCCGCCTGCTTTCCATACAAAACAAACGTGATCCTGGCCTCCCTGGGCAGGGTGCAAATGGGATGCTGATCAAAAGTCAGCCAGGCGCTAAAGTTAAGGCGAGGGAACAGGCCTCCACTCGTGTCGTTGGAGCATGTCAGCACATTTGGCTTCGACAGCAGGCGCGTTCCATAAACGATTTGAACGCATAGGGAGTAATCGTCGAACTTCCAATTCGGCGGTGGCCTGTGGAGGCAGTTGATGCTGACCACAATTGGTTTGGACACGCAGGAGATGGGTATAGGAGCTGTAAGACACGATGAAGTTAAGTAGAAGAAGATATTTAGATTTATATCAGCCCATTTACTTGTTGAGTAATCGGGTGTCTTCACCGAGAACGCCACCCGGAACACATTCGCGTACAGCTCGACCAGTTCTTGCACGGCATCTCGCAGCTCATTGCACTTCACCTTAATCTGCTCCAGCATTGAGCGTGGCCGGAGGACCACCTGAGCGTAATCACCATAGTCGCTGACAATCTCCGGATTGCTGGCCCCCGCCGAGTACTTCTTTTGTTCCACCTCGCAGATGCGCTTCAGATCGGCGACGCATCGTGCAATTTCCATTGTATCGATTGAACCGAGCAGGGCGCAGATGGCCTTCACTGCTTGCACCACTCCGGAGCAGCTCACTACACTCCGTGCGGCCTTGCCGTCAGCCGCTGACTCCAGCTTATCGATCTCCATCTCGAGCGTCTCAATGAGTATCATCATGTTGTCGTAGGTTACAATAGGCACCACCTCGTTGGGCAGTAGCTGCTCAGGCAGCAGATCTGCATCGTGTTCATCATCCCGCTCTGTTCGTGCGATCGCCTGCATGTTTGCCGCCGTACTGAGGCAGAGGCCCAGGTGCACATCCTTCTCCAACTGAAAGCTATTGTGCACGCACTCAAGCTGACTAAGTTTTGAGGTGGGCGCCAGCCACTCCAAGAGGCCTATGGGCTGTGAATGAGAATATCATTACTATTAAGTTATATGGAAAAGGAATGGAACTTTACAGTGACTCTTTTATAATAATAAAATACTCTATTTTGTAAACCACATAAATTTAGCTTTTTTTTGATTCAACAAATCATTTTACCACATATATTCAAAACATATATATACACACCTTGACAACGTAATCTGTGACAGTGCCCTTGACCTGTCCCTCCAACGACGCCAAAGCCTGTGCCACCACCTGTGCCACGACAGAGTCAACTATTGGACAAAATTGGAACATCAGAGAGGCCTATATTAAAGCTTTTTTTAAATCACACTTACTGTCACAGGTGAACGTAACTGGCATTCCATACCCCTTCACCTGTTCCTTGGCCATGGAGGCGGCCAGAACGTGCGATTGGAGGGTGTTCAGAGCCGGATGCACGATCACCTTGATGCTGGTGTCCATCATGTAGTGGTAGTTAAACTCGGCAGCCACCACATGACCGACATTGGTAGGCGCATCGTCGTGGGGGTAGCGTGACCTGAGCTCCTTAACCATATGATAGAACTCCAATAGTTCGGGATCGTCTGTGCGCTGGTCGCTGATTAATTCGTACAGACGTGTACAGGTTTTCCGCCGATCCAGTACCACATTCGCCGGAATGCTGTTAGTATAGCTGTCCGTCAGGAGAGAAGACTGTTGAGGCTTCGAGGCAGGCACAGGTGCCTGATTTGATTCATAGAGCTGCTGATTTCTTGGCGGCAACGGGGGAGGCGGGGAGATACTTCCGGATCCGTTCTCCGACAGCTTTAGACTATCCTCCGGCGGCGCATCCCCATAATACGATGATGATGTTGATGGCTGAGCCAGAAAATCTTGACGCCAACCAATTAGACCGACATTCGGACTCACGGTGGTCGCAGTTTTGTCCCATCTATTGACCGCTTCGTACATGGGATCCGAATACTGGGTACCTCCATCGCCGCTGTACAGAAAGTCAAACGGATCGTATTCCGCATAGTACGAAGTGCTGTCGGAGGCGCTGTCGTTTCCTGCAAGTAGCGAGTGCATGATCAGTTCCGGTTTAAATCCAGTTCCCAGACCCTAGTCCGAATATCGCCAGCAGTTATGCAAAAATGCTCGAGAACCGAGGCCTACTACTGCGAGAGTCCGGGCACATCACATCGTGTGGCCAAAAATAAATGAGACGGCCCCAAAACACCAAGCAGAGCGATGTGGATCGACCAGACTAGCACCACTGGCAAAGCGAGAACGATTTGCAAATCTACGCTAACAAATCCGCCGGACAGCGAGGCGACTGCCATCGCTAATGGCTAATTGTGATTTCTGTCATACGTCGCCCACGCTGTCCAGTACAGTGGGCCCTAAACCAATTTGACATTTGATTGTGAAAACAAGTTGAACTCAAAACGTGCTAATAAAAAAGTTTTTTCAAAAAAAACTATACCTATACAATTCAAAAATACTTATTGGTTTTAGATCGAAAACTTGATTTTAAGTGTGAACAAATATTTGCTTAATACAAAATTATGTTCTATTGTTTATTAAGTACCGATCCAAAAATGCTAGCCTATTTTAATGAAATATTTATAAACTAATTAAAATTTTTGTTTAATATAATTAGACGCAAAACCGATAGACCACTGTGGCTAAGTGAGTATTTATAAAACGATTTGTTTCTCAATCTGTCGTCTCTAGTGCCCTTACATCTGTTTCATTTACCACAAAAGGAAAGGCTATTTTTCTAAAGACCTCGAAAAAGACCTTGGCAAATCCATCTGTTTTCAATCATTTCGAATTACTTTAAATAATTTTTGAGGGACAAATTTAGGCTATTACCAATGGTTAAATGGAAATAAAGCAATTAATGCAGAGAAAATTGTAAAAAAAAAAATTGTAATCCATCAACAAGTTAGTAAATTTCATAAAGTCCCCCAAATGTAATAAATAAATACATACATATGCTCTAAAAGCTTTTCAATTTCAAAAGTAATGTCAATTATTATTTTGTGAAGCGTTATTAAATCTGGTAAGCGGGAGTTAAAAACAAGCGGCTAAACGATTAATAAAACAACAACAGTCAGCAATTTGTTTAAGAAATTATTTATTTGTTCTCTCACAACGATACACGATAGAATTAAACATATGTATGTATTTATTTTTGTATATATGTGTTTTAATGGATATATGTAGCTGCAAATCACAATGTGTTCATTTCGTAATACATGGTTATAAAAAAGAAGAGACTAAGTCTTCCCATTTGATCACATTTCATCCAAGTGACAGTCGTTAAATTCTTTGAAATTTTGAAAAGTTCAGTACTATTTGATCATTATAAGTGCAGTAATATACATTAAAACAGTTCCAAACATTATGCACTTTTATAATACGATAATTTTGACACCGATTTATTGGCTGACTTCAAAATTAGTTCGGTGATTGCGGAAGGCACAAATTTCGATATGAGGGCACATTTATATTATACATTAGTATTTTCGTGTGTAAGTAGGTGGTTCTAAATATGTGCTGCTATAGACACTAATTGGTCTTTGCCTCCGAAACGAACCAAACCGACCCGAAACCCGTTAGATGGTGTAGTTGTTGTGGGTGTAAAGTAGTGGTTTTTTGCAGTTTTGGTAGTAGTAGTACTGATAGTAGTAGAGGACTTGCAATTAAAATGGTTTATTTTTTCGACACTGCAATATAGAGAAACGAAAACATTCAGTTTAATTCTTAACTAAAGGAGGGCGACGACTTGCTACTGAAATATTCTAAAATCTTTCTCGAACTAGCTAGGGAGATAGGTATTTGGTAAATTTGATATTATTTAACTCAAAATATACTTCAATTAATACTGTTAGTAATCAGTTAATAGTTTAAAACTCCAAAAAATATTGATACATTAAATATTTTATTTTTGTAATGTATTTTAAAGTTAAAATAAATAAATAAAAGCTCTGAAGATTTGTTAAATTGATACCAAATCAAAAGTTCTCAGGTCATTTTGGTGTCTTTTAAGGTAATTATTTGAAGGTTTTTCTCAATCATCAAAAAAAATGGTTCTCTTATCTTAGATATAAAACAAAATTTGGTAAAACAAAAACAAAAATCGAAACAGGCTTATCAGAGAGTGGTAATTAAGCCAATAAGGTTTATTTCATGGTGAATAAGTTCTCTGCTAAAGAATCGCAACATTCGAGTTTCAGGCTATATTTCTAACTTTGTTTACGGAGCGACAAATCTATGGGGATCTTGACGAGGGTCCGGGAGCTACACGTTAATTACAACATTGCGGTTGCTTACCAGTATTGTCGTTTAGCAGGGGATCGAAAGCCTCCAGCACACTCACACGGGAGCTGAAAGGGCATAAAGTTACATGTCAGAAACAGAAACTAATAGTTTAATTCGCGTAAGAGATACATACTAATCCTCGTGATTGAGGTCTATCAAATCGTTGCCCCGCCGAGTGCCAGGTGGATGACCATTGTTTCCAGTGTGGCTACTGGAGCTTACGCTGCCAGTTGAGGGCACTTGGCGTCGCGTCTGGAAGGCTACTCCATTGGCCTCCACGGAGGTTGGAACGGAATGATTGGACGGTTGGCTGTGATGGCTTGCTGGCGGTGCTGCAGGAGCCGGCTGCGACTGGGGACGCCGCAAATCCATATGCGTGTAAGCACCTCCAAAACCATATCCCTGTGATGGATACTGCGGCGGCATAAAAGCAGCCGATCCGGGGACTATGGGCGCCGTGTATGGCGTTACCACTGCTCCCGGATAATACAAATAGGCGTTGGGTTGCGGCACTGGAGCGACGGCCATTTGGGCGGGCATGCTGTACAGCCGCTGGAGCTCCTCGTTATTAAGGGGCCTCTGTTGTTGGGCAGCTGGTTGGTAGGGCACCAGCTGCAGGTCACCGTACCCCCCTCCTGCTGCTGCTGCGACCATGCCATATGGTGGGGGCTGAACCGGAACCGGATGTTGTTGGTGAGGAGGATAGCCGTAATGTGCCGGTATCGATGCCGCCGCTGCTGGTCCGATGGGCACCATAGTTGTCTGCGGATTGGTTGGCTGCATTCGCTGCAGGTCCTCGATGAGTTTGCCAAATGGACTGCTACTCTCCGGCTGTTTGCTGGTTGGACTTGCGAAGCAAATCAGGTCGTTGTCCGATACCTGAGCCGGTGGCGTGCGCGATCGTTCCACATTTCCAGGACTGACGACCACCTGATGCACATCCGAGTGACGTCGCGCTTGATTTACGCTCTGACTACGTTGCGCCGCCTGGTAATCCCGACCAGCAAAGGAGGAGGTTTGCTGATAGCCGGACCCGTACTTCTTGTGGCGCCTGTAATCGTCGAGGGCATGCTGCTCCAGACTCAGGGCGGTGGCTTTGGCAAGGTCATCCTGGAACTGCTGGTCGTAGTCGATCTGCGCCTGATTTGACATTATCCCCTCTGAAGCGTCCGTTCCGTTGAACTGCGAATGGCAACCAGAACAAAAGTAAGAAATTTTCAAATTTTGCTTAAATTTTTTCAGTTATTTCTCTTTCAATGCTTATTTGTTATTCCCGTGGTGAACAAAGGCGTTTGCTTTTTTGACTCTCTTATCTCTGCGATAACAAACAGGCGGCGATAAAAGCGATTATGCCGTGTAAAAGGCAATGGTATGAGTACTTGGACGAAGAACAGGTGAGAAACCATTCGATGGGGGGAGTACCCTATCGGTAGGTCTTTGTAGAGAGGACCGGCAATCGTTATTGGCAATCAACGGCGGGCACCGAAATGGTGATTCAGAAACCAGGCCAATATTTTATCAATGTTAAAAAGGTGTCCTAAGTTTAACGTCGTAGCATTATCTCCTAGATTAAATCAGATGAACATTTTTTAAAACATTTTTATTAATATACTCTGATTACAGACTACTCTTTTTCTTAAAGGTGTTCACTGTGCATGAGTTTCTTTGTTTCTGCTTATTTTTAGATTTATTTGGAATATTTGAAATTAGCTAATAATACCCTTAATAACTTTTAAAATTACAGGAAAAAATAGTGCGAGGGATGAAGATATGCAACACCTAACGGTTTTCTCATTACGCTCATAACTTTTTAGTTAAAGGTTTATAAAGGACTCGCTTCTAACCGTATAAAATTAAAATATTTTTTATCAGGATCACTAAAGGAGTCGAATGTGTAACGCAGTGTAACTTCCATAAAGCTAATACCTGATCTAGAATCCACATTTTTAACGATTTGGAAAAAGTGTAAATGAAATGATGTTTTCAAAAAATGCTCAAATCGAACCATTCATTAACAATTTATGAGCAGTAACAGTTTTGGCTTCGTATTGCCGCTTTATCTCTTTGTAGCTTGCATACCTTTATTTATCTCGCACTTTTTTTACTAAGTAACGGGTATCTGATAGTCGAGGCACTGGACAATTTCTCCTTTTTAAATTGAGATCCCTAAATGACAATATTGTAAGAAACAATATACATATTTTTTTAAATTTCTGTTTTTTAGATTTCAAAAGTAGGTCAATAGTCTAAATTATTTTCTATCTGGAAAAGACCAACGGAAATACGAAATAACGAATTCTTTAATTTCTGGAGGAAGTGGGGATGTGAACTATTGGAGTGTGATAAGTAAACAAAATGTTTCTATTCCGTGAAGATACGAAGAATATGGTTTTGTTTGATGCTACATGCTACATGTGTATTTAATAAATAAATGTGTACTTTGTGTAATCTACATTGTACAATGTACATACTATATATAAACAAATTGCAATCGCTTCGTATTTCTGATTGCGATACAGCCGAATGGCGCAAAATGGCGCAATTGAGCGCGCAATTGCAAATAAATAAATAAATACAAACAATAGCAGAGGCATCAATTTGGGTGAATGAATGCTGTGAGTGCCGAGTCCCCAGAGATTATATGTGTATATAAGTATGTTAGTACTTCCAAGAGGGAAGCGGTCAGATTTTTTCCCATTGAAACCATTCTCGTATGCAGATAGGAAACAGCTGTTCAACAGAAACACACCCACAAACGGCATGAGTGTGTGTGCGTTTGGCGAAAGGAGAGGAAATGGAAGATAAGAAAATGCGAACCGGCGAGGGAGAGCCAAAGAGAGAGAGAGAGGACTTTTGCCGCAAAGGTTAAGGTAAATCAATAGATTACAACAAATACAAGTTAACTATTCATAAACAACCAATAAACTCAATTGATTGCCAATTTATTCGAGCGTCAAATAAAGGAACCTCAGAGTGAAATTTAAAAACAATCATTTCGGTGGAAGGGCGAACGCAACGCAAATGATAATGGAGATAGTCATAATCATAGTCATTAATATGCAAACCGTCTTCTTCTTTGTGATTCTCATTCGCATATTGCCAACTTACTCGCTTTTTGAGGTGTCACCTCGGCTGATTTTTTTTCGGACCCGTGGTTTACTTGCTGGGGTTACGAATTTGGACCATCCGGTAAAGCGCTTTGTTTTCACTTGTTTCCCTTGCTTTTTACGTTATAATTACCGAATACCGAATGGTTGTAGCTTTTCGAATGATTTTTTCTTTTTGGAAGGGGAGGTGTTTCTCCTCCTACACACCTACTCCCACACACACAAACGACACGAACATACACGGACACACACAAACGAACAGAAAACAGTGACGAAAAACTTTATGTGCAAAACGCCAAAATACTGATCAAATTGGCCTTATATTATATTATGTTCTTGCACTATCACATGCTTTTTACACTTTGGCTGAGTTATGTACATTAAAAAGCAGCCTTTTTCGTGTGCGAATTCTTAACACACGAACAACACGAATAACGCAAAACGGAATGCAACAAGCAAATTGAGATGGACTTAGATCGATATTTTTCGGCAACCATCGATAAAAGCTACGCGAGGACGGGTTCGAGTCGCGGCTAAATATTAATCCGAGTTTCATTTTAGGTTGGTCGTTACAATTTAAGTCAATATAAAATTTAAAAAACAATATGGTATTGCCCTTATGCGTATGGCATAGTGCCAGCCAATTATATATTTTTGATAATTCCAAGCTTATCTTCAAAGTAGGATCTTACATTCATTTAGTATATGTTTTAATGGCATTGAGTTTCTATTTGAAGTTGGCCAAAAAAACATCATCTAGGTCCAGGTTCCTGCCGTGATCCATGGCCACTTTGGAGTCATCGTCCAGTCCACCAGCCAATCCGTAGCCGGCTTCGTCCAGGGAACTGCTAGGTGGTGCATTGTACATCCTGCGGTAGGAGGCCTCAATGTTCTCGTCCAGCATTCGCTCCACAATGTCACTCTGAGCCTGTCCCGGCTCTTGAGCGGACATTTTAAGCAGGAGCTCCGCGCTGCTGGTCGTCATTTGGGGCAACTGAAGGTCCGTGTTGGTCAGGAGATTATTATTATTACCCCTTCGCAGGGCGATTTCTGCAGATTCGGCTCCCATTTTGCAGAGGGCACATCTGCTACGTAGAATCTGCTTTTTCAGATTAACCAGAGCGATGCGATCCTGCGCCAGGAGCATTCGTTCCTGGGCCAGCTGGGCCTCCTTCTCGCCGAGATCCTGGGCCCGCTTGCCCATTATCTTGAGCTTGGCCTGGAGCAGCTGGTCCGCTTCGCGAGCCTTGTGCTCGGCCATGTGGGTGCGACTGGTGGCCAAGCGATAGGCGCCATTGGCCTGGCCCAGTTCGTCCTCCTTCAGATTCAGGGCGTTCTCCTTGTCCAAAAGGAGGCGCTTGCGCTGCTCCACTTCGCGCTGTAGCTTGTGGCAGCGATCCCGCTCCTCATCCGCCCGCCGAATGGCCTCGCGGGCCACCTGCAGTTGGGCCTCCAGCTCCCGGCGATCCTTGTCCAGGTCGCCGTGCTCGTGGAGCTGCTGCCTCAGCTCCATTTGCTGGCGTTCCACTGCCAGTTGATTGCGCTCCTGCTGGAGATCGTGATGCAGTCGTTCCATCTCCGCCAGCTGGAGGGACTTCAGATCCTCCACACGCTTCTCATCACGCTGCATTTGCTCGCGATGAAAGTCCTTTTCGCGCTCGAAGGCCTTACGCTCCGCATCCAAGCTGGACATTCGCTGACGCAGCTGCCAGTTCTCCTCGGCAGAGTCCTTGGACAGGCGGCCCAGTTGCAGCTCCAAGGTGCTCACCAGCTCCATCAGGCGACGCTTCTCCTCGTCGGCCGTCTCCTCGTCGATCTTCAAACGCCTCTCCTGGTCGGCCAACCGACGTTCGCGCGCCTCCAACTGGCGTTCCTTCTCCTGGTTGCCACTCATACCGTCGCGAAGCTCTTGGAGATTGCTGGAGGCCAGGCGAAGCGTCTCCAGATAGTTACCATGATCCTGCACCGCCGAGAGTTCCAGCATTTTGGCCTGACGAATGCCCTCGAGATCAAGTTCGTGGGATTGGCGCAGCTTGCGCACCTCGTCCTCGTGATCCTGCTTCAGGTTGGCGATCAGCTCCACGTAGTCCTCCTTCTGCTTCTCCAGTTTGTCGGTGTAGTACTGCCGCAACTCGGTGTTTTCTAACTTGAGCCGATCCTCGACGGCGGACAAGTGTTCCTCCAGGACCTTTATTTGTTTTCTGGAGACGAGACAGAAATAGATTTCATTTTAGTAGGCTTAACTTTTGATTTTCAGTTATAGAATCTACTTAAAATCTTTAAAATAATAATGAAATCTTTAAAGTTAAGGAAGTGATTTAATATAATTTTTTAAAATATAACATAAAGAGAATTATATGTAAGCAGGTAAAAATATATAGTATAATAAAGCTTTATAACTTACTTATACGAGGTATCAATCATTTCGATCTCCTGCTCGTAGTTGACCTTCATGTTGGCCACCAGTTCATCTAGCCGCTGTTTCTCCAGCAGATTCCGCTTGGCCTCCATCTCGAGTAGGAGCAAGTGCTCCTGATCCTGGCTGGCCGCCTTCTGGGCCTCCTTTGTTTCCGGTTCCGCTTTTTCAAGAGGCGCTGGTGCGGAAACCACTTCCTGGACATGCACAGGTTGCGACATCATCAGCTGAATGTGCATGTTGATCCGCTCCTGCTGCCCCTTGATGTGCTCCTCCATTTGCTGCTGGCGCTGAAGTTGCTGTTGGATTAGGGCCTGGAACTTTCGGTCCTGGCTCTCCTGGCGCCTCTGCATTTCGAGCAGGGTCCTCTCCTGATTCTTCATTTGCGCGGCTATCACCAATTGGGCCTCCTGCTGCTGCAGGGCATTGAATTTGTGATTGCTCTCCAGATTGAGATTGCTCAGCATCAGGATATTCTGGGTGGAGGCAGTGACGCTGGATGGACCGGGAACTACGGGTATTTCCGGTTCCTGCTCCATTTCGTGCTCATCGGAGTCGGGAAGACGCAGGATATCGGCTGTATTCTTCGATGGACCCTCACTGGAGGACTGTTTCTTGGGAGTCTGAGGCTTTGGGGTGGTGGGTCTCTGATCCGGCTCCTGCTCCAGACCCAACCAATCAGCGGTGTTGCCCCGCTTCCTGGAAACCGGAGTGGACATGCCCGAAACAGTGGCATTTGTATCCCGGCCAAAGAGTCCCAGGGGATCGGCATTAATGGTGGCCGATTGCGCGGAACTCCTTCTTCCCGTGGAAGTCTTGGGCCTCGCCTGCGAATTATCCGTGGTGGTGTCCGTGGACTGGCGGGACATCGATGGCTTCGCGGTGGCCGGACGTTTGGCGGCATCGGCTCCTGACAGAATCTCATCAAAGATGTTTTTCTTGGGCTCCACATTGCTGGTTAGAAGGTCGTCAAACAGGCTCCTTTTGGCACCACCGCTCTTGGGTCGCTTGGGATCGAAACCCAAGTCATCGTCCTCGCCGAGATCATCGTCCAGTGAGATCGAGGGCTTCTGTTTCACAATTCTTGGCGTGCTGGTGGCATTGGGCTTGATCCTGGCTCCCGACCCCTGACCCTGCACATCCGCCTCAGTCTCCTCCTGAATGCCAAACAAATCCTCCAGTTTCCCCTTGGGCTTTGCCAGCTTGGCCGGTTTCTTGGGACCTCCTCCCCCTGGAGTGTCGAAAAAGTTGTCATTATCCAGGCTATTATCGCTAAGCAGCTCCGCCAGTGGATCGTCGTTAAAATTCATTCTAAAGTCAAATAGGAACAAATGTAAAGATAGAAAACTATAAACATGAATATAATACGGTTGCCTAGTAACGCTTTTTTAACGTCTACAGCCAGGAAAGTTATCGAAAGGGATGGAGTTATTATAGTAATGGATAGTTATCACTATTAAATTAATTATTAGTTCACAAATGTAAGGAACATTGTTTGATTTTAAATATTTTGGGTAGTTTCAAAAAACGGAAACGCTTTCCAGGTCATTTTAATTTTGTGTTAAAAAGGATTTTATAAATTTCTAAGAGGGAGTCAGAGAAATGGAGCCTTTAAATAAAAAAGATTCTATTTACTTATAGAAAGAAATCCGTGTATAATAATGGCATAATAACGGTAATTTCCGAGTATTATATTTTGTCCGCGTTCAATGGTGTCTTCGAAAACTCTGGCTGCGGTCACATTGTCCGATAGGTTCCGATAACCGTTTGTTATTGTTTTCTTTAATGCACTGATTTGGTTAATAATTTTCTGCAGAAATGAGCAATATTTACATCCAGGAGCCGCCCACCTCGGGAAAAGTCCTTCTGAAGACCACCGTGGGCGACATAGACATCGAGTTGTGGGCGCGGGAGTGTCCGAAAGCTTGCCGGAACTTCGTGCAGCTCTGCCTGGAGGGATATTACAAGAACACCGAGTTCCACCGGCTGGTCAAGGGCTTCATTGTCCAAGGAGGCGATCCAAATGGCGATGGAACCGGCGGAGAGTCGATCTACGGGCAGCCCTTCAAGGACGAGTTCCACTCCCGACTGCGGTATACGCGTCGTGGTCTCGTGGGAATGGCCAATTCTGGGAAGGATGACAACGCTTCGCAGTTCTTCTTCACATTTGCACCCACGCCGGAGTTGCAGAATAAAAATACGCTGTTCGGGAAGATCACCGGCGACACCATCTACAACATGCTCAAGCTCGAGGAGGGAATCGTAGATCACCAGGAGCGACCAATGCACGCACATCGCATCGTTTCCACAGAGGTCCTTTCGAATCCTTTCGATGACATTATACCACGCACTTTGGCCAAAGCGTCCTCCAAGAGCAAAAAGAGCAAGAAGGAACGCCAAGGAGTCAAGTAAGATATCTGTTCTGTAACTATACTTAATATACTTTATGACCGTAACCAAAATATTTAACTACTGATATACTCTTTACCATTTTCTAAAACTAAAACCATGACCATATTTAAGCCATGACAAAAATTGGCTTCGGTTTCATTACTTATACTATCGAAATAATCCACAGGAACTTCGGCCTGCTTTCATTTGGCGAAGAAGCAGAGGGCGATGAGGAGGAGACCAACGTCTATGTTAAACAGAATGCCGGTAAAGCTAAATCCCTGCACGACGTCGTAGATGATCCGAAACTAAGCAAGGAACCTATAAGCGTACCCAAATCACAAACGACCGAAATCGAGGATCTCTTATCCGACGATTGCCTTGAGAATAATGACAAGGAGAAAGCTTCAACTGCCAGCTCAGATCTTATCAAAATGAAGCTATCCAAAAGTTCAAAGGGTCGGGCAGACAAGAAATCGAAGCCGGTTGAAGAAAAGACTGATTCCGAGGATGAAGAGGATGTTCTGATGACGCGCGAGCAAGAACAAAGTCGAAAAGTCTCAGAGGAAAAGTAAGTTTTATTAAAATATTGCTTATCATCGTGAAGACATTAAAATAATGTATTTCAGATCGAAAATCCGCGAAGAAATTGCTTCTCTCAAAAAGCAATATCAAATGGACAAGCAGATCAAAGATAAACTAGTTTCGAATGGACAGGAAAAACCAGCGAAATCGTCTGAGGTAAAGGGGTCCAGTGAAAACCATTACATTAACGATTTTATTGAGTCCAAGGAGAAGTACACCGCCAAAGTCAAACTTCAACCAAAAGGGCAGTCAAGGTGGAGTATATATAAATTTCAAAAAGGCGTCCTAAATAACAATAACGCTTTAAATCTTTAGGGAGGCATTTACACTGAGCTTACTCTCCAAATTCCGCACCAAATTGGACAACTTGAAGCAAAAGTCAGCATCGGATGATGTCGAACCAGAACCCAAGGACTTGGACGATCGTTCAGTGGAACAGGAAATAATCGGCGACGACTGGCTGTCGCACACCTTAAACTTCAACAGCACGGCTCCCGTTTTGGCTAAAGATGCCAATAAAAAGGGTGACGATTGGTACGACGCCTATGATCCCCGAAATCCATTGAATAAGCGCAAGCGGGGTGAAACTGGTTCAAGTTCGGGAAAATCAAAAACCAGTAAACGTGACTTATAATGATATAAGCCATTATATACAAAAATAAAAAGAATAAATTCCTTCAACGGTCATTAATTGTTTCAAAATTAAAGCAGGCATCATCGATAGTGCTATCGATAGGAGTTCTATAATGAATACCTATTCGATTTACCGTTATCGCAATCGATTGCTTTGCAGCTCTACCAGCAACTGTTAACCGCAGCCAAGACAAAAAAACGAATTCAAGGTGAAGTAATTGGCTTCAAAATAACAGGTAATAATAGATGATTGCCAAATCGATTTGCCCAATTGCTGAAGTGGCTGAAAAACTTCACAGTTTGCTTGCAAAACGGGCGCACAAGTGCCAAAATCAGATGGTTGCGTCAGGAGGGAATTATTGATTTTGTTCGTCATTTGTTTTCGGTCGCCACAGCTACTCGACTTTTTTGAGGGGGAGCTGCCTGAGTCACCACACCAAAGAGCGCAGAAGTCGCGGAGAACAGGATCTCCGGATATTTGGAGATGAGTGCCAAGAGCAGGAGACCCGGGACCGGCGGCAGCCAGACGCCCAACGAGTGCGTCCAAGTGGTGGTCCGATGCAGGCCCATGAGCAACCGAGAGCGCACGGAAGGATCGCCGGAGGTGGTCAACGTGTATCCAAACCGAGGCGTGGTGGAGCTGCAGAATGTGGTGGATGCCAACAAGGAGCAGCGCAAGGTCTTCACCTACGATGCGGCCTATGATGCGAGTGCCTCGCAGACGACACTCTACCACGAAGTGGTCTTTCCCCTGGTCAGCTCCGTTCTGGAGGGATTCAATGGCTGCATATTCGCCTACGGACAAACGGGCACTGGCAAAACCTTCACCATGGAGGGAGTGCGCGGCAATGACGACCTAATGGGCATCATACCGCGCACCTTCGAACAGATCTGGCTGCACATCAATCGCACCGAGAATTTCCAGTTCCTGGTCGATGTCTCCTATCTGGAAATCTACATGGAGGAGCTGCGCGATCTCCTGAAGCCGAACTCCAAGCACTTGGAGGTGCGGGAACGGGGATCGGGCGTATACGTGCCCAATTTACATGCAATCAACTGCAAGAGTGTGGACGACATGATTAAGGTGATGCAGGTGGGCAACAAGAATCGCACCGTGGGATTCACCAACATGAATGAGCACAGTTCAAGGTGAGTGGAGTAGGAACATCCTGGAAAACAATATATTTTAATACACAAATTAACTTGCAGATCCCATGCCATTTTCATGATTAAAATCGAGATGTGCGACACCGAAACGAACACCATTAAGGTGGGCAAGCTAAATCTCATCGACTTGGCGGGCAGCGAGCGGCAGTCGAAGACAGGAGCATCGGCGGAGCGCCTCAAGGAAGCCAGCAAAATCAATCTGGCGCTCTCCTCGTTGGGCAACGTAATTTCCGCCCTGGCCGAAAGTTCGCCCCACGTTCCGTACCGTGACTCGAAGCTGACACGATTGTTGCAGGATTCGCTTGGTGGCAATTCCAAGACCATTATGATTGCCAACATTGGACCCTCCAACTACAATTATAACGAGACGCTAACTACGCTGCGTTACGCCTCGCGGGCCAAGTCCATCCAGAATCAGCCGATCAAGAATGAAGATCCGCAGGATGCCAAGCTGAAGGAGTACCAGGCTGAAATCGAGCGACTCAAGCGGCTGATTGCTCCGCAACAACAGCAGCGTAGCGAGAAGCAGGTTACGATCAAGAAGCAACGCGTCAAGAAGCCCAAAAAGGAACCCGTATCGAAGGAAATGTCCGACTCCCTGCTGGTTTCCACCATTGAGCAGCCGGCGGATGAGGAGAGCGATCAAGAGGGCGCAGAATCCGAGTCGGACAAGGAAAACGAGGCCGAGGTGGCCAAGTCCAACGAGGAACTGGAGCGAGAGCGTGTGGAGAACACGAAACTGGCAGCCAAGCTCGCCGAACTGGAAGGTCAACTGGTGCGCGGCGGCAAAAACCTGTTGGACACGTACAGCGAGCGCCAGATTGAATTGGAGAAGAAACTCGTGGAAATCGCCGAACGCAAGAAGCGCGAAATCGAGATCCAACAGCAGCTGGAGCTGCAGGAAGAGACCACACTAGAGATTCGCGAACGGAACGTTTCGCTCGAGCAAGAGGTGGAGCTCAAGAAGCGCAAGCTCTCCAAGTGCTATGCCAAGTATTTGGCGCTGCAGCAGGAACTCAATGACTGCAAGTCCGACCACAACCAGGACCTTAGGGAACTCGAGATGGCTCAGAACGAACTGGTCAAGGAGTTAAAGCGCCAGCTGCTGATCATCGACAACTTTGTGCCCATCGAGGTGAAGCAGCGTCTCTACACGCAGGCCAAGTATGACGAGGAGCAGGAGGAGTGGAAATTTTCTTCGATGTCCCTGCCCGCGCCTCCTGGTGGCGATGGCAAGTTCAGCAGCAGACGACCGGTATCGCATCCTCAGCGCAGGAGGCCCATCTCCGAGCACGCCCTGCAGGAAGCCAAGTCGAATGCACCGAGTTCCTTGCGCTTCAAGAGCGAGAACATAGTGAACTACGAGCTGGAGATGCCTTGCCGCACCACGCAGGAGTATCGCACGCCCAAGGTGTCTGCTTCGCTTCAGGCGGTGCTCGCCCAAGCCATGCAAACGGGCGGAGATGACATCGACATAGTGGATTCACACACAAATTCACTGCGCAGCCGTCTGGAGAATATCATCAATGCGAATGCCAACGGAGGAGCTGGTACTGGTGCTGGCACAGCTGTGGGTAGCTCCATTCCCAATGTGCGAAACATTAAGTCGAGCCGGGGTCTGCCGAGTGCCGCCTCCAATCTGGACTCCAACCGCCGTCCGCCCACGGGCCGTCTACCGGCAAAGAAGCCAGCTTCGGCGTATCCCAAAGCCCGCGGCCTGGTCAACAAATAATCACAAACGACTCGAATCGAATAGAATTATCATGCAAAAACACAACACTAACCAAAGTATTTCATAGTCATCGCAATATGTACACCTCGGTACCCCTAGCCCAATCTACTCACATTTCGCGCTTTGTAAAAGTTTCCTTTTGGTTTGAGACAACCCAAAGCACTGGAATCCGAACTTAATTGATTACAGTTCAGTAGATTCCACATGTTCCAAGTTGTTTATCCAACCGACCCAACTCTTTCCTTAATTGTTTTTACTTTTATTTGTTACTCGACTCGAATTATTTGTTATTAATTTTTAGTCTATATGTATGTATGTTTGTGCTCGTTTAAGTTGGCGCGTGCATTTACCGGATGGAGCCAATCTTTCTTCTATCGTGCAATCTAAGTTTAAGTTAAATCCAACTGCAACAGTCTATTATTTACTTAGTAAATGATCTTTAGTTAATATTACGAACCAAATAAAGCAACTCCATAAACACAGAAATAGATAAATATGATCCATTGGATGGCGGCTTAGTATTCAAAGGATCATTTCTTAAAACTTTATTGGTAAATGCAGCAGTTTAATGTAAATGCAAGATTACACTTTTATAACCCGTTGATAAATATTTCGAAGAATATAAATGCAATTTTCAATACTGGGCCCAGTTCTATTACTGGATTACCTTTAGAGAGCGACCGACCTCAATGAATGCATCGATGGCCCGATCGATTTCAGCTTCAGTGTGGGCGGCGGATATTTGAACACGGATGCGGGCCTTTCCTTGAGGAACCACCGGGTAGCTAAAGCCGATGACATAGATGCCACGGGCTGGAGATGTTATAAGATTCGAATATAGTGTAGATCATAATCAAGATAATCAAGTTTCGAACTCACTCAGCATCTCATCGGCAAATTTGGAGGCAAGCCGAGCATCGCCTAGCATCACAGGGCAGATGGGATGGTTCTCGCCGGCAATGGTGAATCCCGCCTTGGTCATGGCCTTTCGGAAGCGCTGCGTGTTGCTCTGGACCCGCTGGGTAAGCTCGCTGGACTGGAGGAGCATATCCATGACCTTCAGGCCAACGGCCACCACTGCTGGCGGCAGGGTGTTGGAGAACAGGTAAGGCCGGGATTTCTGGCGCAGGAACGAGATTAGCTCGGTGGGACCAGTGGTGTAGCCACCGGAAGCTCCACCCAGGGCCTTGCCCAGCGTCGAGTTGATGATGTCCACCTCTCCCATGACATTGTCGTACTCCTCGGTTCCGCGTCCCGTGGCCCCAAAAAAGCCCGTGGCATGGCACTCATCCACAAACACCAGGGCATTGTACTTCTTGGCCAGCTCAACGATGCGGGCCAGAGGTGCGATATTTCCGTCCATGGAAAACACACCATCGGTGGCGATAAGCTTAAGCCGAGCATTGCTGGCCTTCAGCTGATCCTCCAGGTCCTTCAAGTCCCGGTGCTTGTAGCGCTGCTTCTTCGCCTTGCACAGGCGGATACCGTCGATGATGGAGGCGTGGTTCAGTTCATCGGAAAAAACCGCATCCTCCGGCGTGAGGATGGCCTCAAAGATCCCGGCATTGGCGTCGAAGCAGGAGGCATACAGAATGGTATCTTCGCGTCCATGGAACTGGGCTATCTTTTTCTCCAGTTGCTTGTGTATATCCTGCGTACCGCAAATGAAACGCACTGAGCTCAGACCCGCGCCGTACTGCTCCAGCAGCTTCTTACTATGCTCCACGATCTCCGGATTGTTCTGGTGGCCAAAAGAACTTCTTAATTAATATTAATAGGCAAGACACATATTCCATTTGCCTACCGCTAGTCCAAGATAGTTGTTCGCGCAGAAGTTGAGTATCCTCTTATCGCTGCCTTGAACTGTGATCTGGGTGCTCTGCGAAGATGTGATGATTCGCTCTGCCTTGAATGTGCCCGCCTCCTTAATCCCGGCCAGCTGGGTGCCCAGGATGTCCCGCAACTGAGTCTGAGCTGCAGCGCTATAATGACGACCACCCACTGGGAATAAGATGATTAATTGTAGAAATTCTTTTCGACCTTTTAAAAAGTTTTAAACAAATGTCCTATACATTTAAAAATTTTAAAATATTTGTAATATTTCAAAAAATATTTTTTTTTACCACAATTCAAACCACAAAGTTTAAGAATCTCATATTTCTTAAAAGAAACAAAATGATTAGAATATTAATACATAAAAACAGAATATTGACACGTTAATAACTCTCTATATATGAATTCCTACAATGTGGGTTTTATTTTTAAACACTTATATTGCAGTATTTATAAATCACTTGTTTTAAACACATGAATAGGAGAGTACTATTCCTTAGTTTTATTGTCATAAGTTATGCATATTATTAATGAATTTATACATATATGTGTTTATTATTATTACAACTTAATATTGAAAACAATTCACATAATTCCATATAGCGACACGAGTTATATGCTCATGGCTTACCTCCGCGTATGAGCATCATTTTCGAGAAAATTGACATAATGCCGCTTGGTATTATATATTTTTCTATTCGCGAATCTATATTTTCCGGCTGGCTGGTGTCCAGATCCGTTCGACTGCTCGCTCTTGACTAAATGATGGCAACCAGTCGACGTAGACAGACATTGAAACAAGTCTCCCTAGTTGGGGGGCTCGCACTGCAAGCAGCTGACTTTTGTTTTTCACTTATAAATAGTACATATGCCTATATCTACATATATACATATATCTCTCACTAGCAAATACATGCCGGCTGGCTTTCGTTTTGACTAAATTGATTTAATTTGCTTTCACTCTCGTTGTCATGACGGCGTATTTACATAGGATACACATGAAGAGCAACTTAGATACAAATGTATCTGCTTATCTGATAACGTGGAACAAACAGATTGTGCGAATTGCTTCCAAGGTCATTATCAATTGGGCTTTGCTTTCACTTGAATTGAATCCAATTCGAACGATTTTCTGCTAATAGTGAGCTAAACTGATAACGCAAAATGGGAGTCTGTAAAAAAAGCTTACTTGAATAAATTTAAAATTTGTTTACATATTTAAATTAACTATTGCCATTATATATTCTTATTAAATAGATTATTAACAATTAACTGTGAATAGTGAAAAAGAAAATTATTAAAAAGAAAAAAAATGGGATAAAAAGCTAATAAAATAAAAAACTTTTATGATACCAGGTTCTACCGAGATTTGAACTCGGATCGCTGGATTCAAAGTCCAGAGTGCTAACCATTACACCATAGAACCTCTTAAATTTGGCTGTCCAAATTAGCTTATAAAAATGAACATCGTGCTTTAAAAACGAAACTCGTTGTTTAATTGCCTTTAGCTAAGAAAAACATTTGTTATCAGTTGAATTTAATCGGGAATGGGTTAGGTCAATATAATTAGATTGAAAAGTCAGAAATGAGTTGGTAGATGGGTGATTAATATAAGTAATGATAAATCAGTTTCTAACTTTAAATATATATTTATTTAAATGAAAGACCACTTTTAAAATAATTTTTAAACAAAGGTTTTTAATTAATTTAAAAAACATAAAATAGATGGATAATTTTTTGGTTTTGAAAACAACTAAAACGTAACCCAAAACATATAAACACTGCCTGAAATCGAATTTCGATTAGATACAATTTCTTAAATAACATTCTCTAAAAATGTTTAGAGCAGGACACGGCGAAAAAAAGGGACAGTTCGAAACGTTCCAAATTTGTTGTTTTCTATGCTAGGACCAATTCACCAATAGAAATTATGTTCCACAGTTCAGTTTTACCAGTATATCGTAGACGCCCACTTTTTGGCAGTATAAAATGAGAGACCCAAGTTCGTATGGCACCAGTTTCCGTGGATATTGCCTGTCGTGTGGTTCAAATCGTTTTAAAAAAATTAAAATCTTTAAAAATAATTTTAAAATAAACGCTGCCCCCAATTGTGAACTTGTGAATTAAGAAGAAAATGATGAAAAATGATTCTTAAACTACCAATACTACAATTTTTCCTGGTGTTGTGCTTGCAAATCTACTCCGCAAGAGGAGCTAGTGATAATCTGGAGCAGCGTGCCCGGCTCGTGAGACAATCTAACAATAATCTGCTCCTCGAGGCAGCAAGGGATCAGAATGTAACCCTCCGATTGATGGGTGAATCGGCCACCGTGACCGTTAATGGGGTGGACATGATTTCGTTGCTTCGCCGGCGACAAAGGCTCATAGTCGACCGCCAGGCGGCTGCTCGAAGGGAGCCCCTCTCGGTGGATGTGGTCAAGGATCAGTTTCGGGATGTGGAGCGCAAAATGGCGCGGATACAGCGACGGGTCTTCAATGCAAAGAACTCCACGCGAAGGAGTGGTCTCAATCAACGCACCCTGCGCCAACAATTGCAGAAGGTGGAACGCGTCAGTGGAATCCTGCGAACCCTCAGCGCGAATCTGGCCAAGAACGAGTGCGAATCCGGTCCTTGCCAGAACGGCGGAACCTGCCACGACGCCTACAAGGGATTCCAGTGCGAGTGCTCTGCGGGTTGGCAAGTGAGTAAGCGGGGGCGTCTCCTCAGAGATTGGGGGCGTATATTGAAAAGAAAAAAATATATGTGATAAAATTATAAATTCGATGAGTTAACATATTTACACTTTAAGGCAAGATATCAGTTCAGTTTTAAGTATTTAAATCCGATCTTACAAAAGATCATCATTTAATTCCTATTGTCCTTATGACATATGACATTTGCTTAAAAATGAGATAGATGACTGTATATTTCGTGCGAGAAAAAGAGGCAGAAGTATTAAAAAATTCTGTGGTACTACTCTAACAACCATCAGTTTTCCCTAAGGTTCATATGGCTGCACTGCTTCCACAATGAAATCCTGAACCACACGACCATTATGAACAAATAAAATATTTAAATATACTTAATGCTTAATTTAGGGCGTCACATGTGCGGATGATGTAAATGAGTGCTTCACCTTGGCAGGAACGGATCTGGCCGGCTGCCAGAACAATGGTCAGTGCATAAACACACCCGGCAGCTATCGGTAAGTGGACATGTGCATCCTCCCATGGCTACGACACTTCGACAACTCCTCCTTTCAGTTGCGTTTGCCGGAATGGATTCTCCGGCACCCACTGTCGCCTCCGGCACAACACCTGCTGGGCCAGTGGTTCCCGGGAACTCTGCGGCGATCACGGCACCTGCATCCAGGCGTCCAATACCGCCGGCTATGTGTGCATCTGCGATCAGGGATGGACGTGGGCCGATGCCAATGCGACCGCGGCGAGTCCCAGTGCCTGCACGCGGGATGTGGACGAGTGTGAGCCGCGCGTGAATCCCTGCCACGATGTGTGCATCAATCTGCCGGGTAGCTTTCGCTGCGGTCCCTGTCCGCCGGGCTACACGGGCGACGGACGCTTCTGCCGGGACATAGACGAGTGTGCCGGCGAGGATAATGGCGGCTGTAGCCTGCAGCCACGGGTAACCTGCACCAACACGGAGGGCTCCCATCGCTGTGGCCGTTGTCCCATCGGTTGGACCGGCGACGGACGCACTTGCACGGCCCGCAATTCCAACTCGTGCGACCGGGAGAAGATCTGCCATCCGCTGGCCAAGTGCGAGTATGTATCCGACACGGTGGTCTGCACCTGTCCGCTGGGCAGCTTTGGACATGGCTACGGCGCCGATGGCTGCACCTTGGACTCCGGCCGGCTGCCCTGCGATCAGCATCCGTGCCAGAACAACGGTACCTGTGTGCAGAACGGCAGGGGAACCACCTGCATCTGCCAACCTGGCTATATGGGCGCCCTGTGCAACTCGTCGGACGCCTGTCATCAGCAAAGTCCCTGCCTGAATGGCGGAACCTGTCGCCTGTTGCCGGAAAACAAATACCAGTGCGTTTGCCCAGCAGGCTACACCGGCACCACTTGCTCCCATTCGCGATTCTTTTGTGGGAAAAGCATCAGAAGTCCCACGGGTCAATTGCACTATCCGCCTAGCACGTCCGATGGGGACTACCAGGCGGACGAACGCTGCCCCTTCATCATACAAACCACTGCCAATATGGTGCTGAACCTGACCTTCACCCAGTTCGAGCTGCAGGACAGTGCCGAGTGCTCTGCCGACTTCCTGCAGCTGCACGACGGCAACTCCTTGTCCACGCGTCTGATTGGCCGCTTCTGTGGCTCCCGCTTGCCGATGGGCAATGGCACTGTGATCACCACCCAGGAGCAGGCCTTCTTCTGGTTCCGATCCGACAACCAGACGCAGGGCAAGGGCTTCCATGTCATCTGGAACTCGATGCCCTTCGCGTGCGGCGAAACCATTAGCCCGAGATTGTCGCAGACTGGCGTGGTGCGATCTCCAGGATATCCCGGCAAAGCCCGGCCGGGACTCGACTGTCGCTGGCAGCTGAAGGCGCCGTTCGGCAACAGGCTGATCCTTCGGTTCTACGACATATCGCTGGGCAGCACCGAAACAGCCGCCGTGAACTGCACCCAGGATTCCCTCATTGTCTACGACTTAGATCGCCAGCTGCTGCGGGCCTGTCAGTCCATTCAGCCGTCTCCGTTGTACAGTTCCTCGAATAGCCTGCGCCTGGACTTCCACACGGACGCACTGCGTTCGGATAGCTCCTTCCAGATGCACTACGAGGTGGTGCCGGGCCAGCCGGGATGCGGAGGAGTGTTCACCGAGTCGCGCGGCCACATTCGTGGTCCCATAGACGCCGAGGAGTGTCTCTATCTGATCGAACAGCCACGGGGAACACAAGTGAAGCTGGTGACCAATCAGGCAAATCTTGGTAGTTGTGCGTTCCAGAGGTTTGACATCTATGATGGAAGAACAACCGATTCGCCCCTCTTGCAACACGTCTGTGGTGATGTGCATGGCGGTGAACTGGAGCCCCTGATATCAACGGGAAATGTGATGTTAGTGCGCTATCAGTACGATTTAGTGGGCCTCGGGGGGGGAAGTAGTTTTGATTTGAGTTACACAAGAGGTAGGTCATATGCTAAAATTCGAAAACCTTATAGAAATCATAATCCAAAATATTCTATTGCTTAATTAGTAACATAATACCTGAATGTACTCATTAGAATCCACTCATGGTATAGATCATATTAATATAATATATTTACCTTTTTATCCCAATCACTAGTGTGTTCCGGAAGCTTTGATGGCACTTCTGGAGTCATCAGCACCCCAAACTACCCGGGTCCTTATCCCGATGACATGATCTGCACGTACAATTTGACTGGGCCGCTGGATATGGTTGCTGAAATCAAAGTCACAGACTTATCTCTGGGCCCTGCTGATAATGCAAACGAGACATCTTATTTGGATGTGAGTGACAGCTTTGAATCCCAAACGTAATCTATAAACTTGAAATCGTTTAGGTTTACTTATCGCGCGATGAGAAGCGGCATATTGTAAAGTCAACGGATAACCTAGTTCTGATCTCCCATGCCAATCGGGCTAGCTTGGTCTTCCGCGGATCCGGTAGTGGCCGAGGATTGCGATTTGAATACAAGTTTTTGCCTAACAATTGCGGTGGATTTCTTCATGAGCCCGACAGACTATACCTTAAACGACTTTTTACGCCATTCTGTCAGTTTTTAATTGACGTTCCTGGCAGAAAACAAATAAATGTTCGTTTAATAAAGACCATGCATAGTCCCCGATGGAATATTGTTATATATGATAATAGCACAAGCCCAGGAATTTTGTTAAATAGGTTGGTATTGACCCATTAAAAAATAAAAATTTTTTCAAATTCAATCATTTTAGATACTTGGATGATGTGCATGAGGTTTTCGATGGAGATCTTTTGACAATAAACTTTAAGGATACCGGGTTCGGAATAGCAATGATAAGCTACGACATTGTTGATCAAGGTACTAAAATATATACAAATGTATATATTAGGTTTGATTAATTCGTTTAAATCAGGTGAATGTGGAGGAAATTTGACGGGACGTTTTGGCTACATAAAGTCTCCGAACTGGCCAAAGGTATATGGAGAGCACGAGAAATGTGAGTGGATTATAAGAGCCCCATTTGGCCACCGCTTGGAATTAGTGGTGCACAACTTTACGCTGGAACGTGGATATGGATTCAACAATTGTCATTCAGACTGGCTGGAGATTAGGTAAGATTTATTTCATCTGTGAGGTAATAATAGTCAAATTTTTGTAGTTTTAAATGATTTAAAAATTACAAATTAAATTTGATCGTCGTATTTTTTTAAATCTTCTTGAAAGTCTTCTCTAGCTTCTAATTTTTGGAACTCATTACTTTTATTTTTATATCCCAATAAAGTCCCAAATATTAATTTACCACTTTTTTTTCCTTAGAAATGGTGACTCAAAATCCTCGCCGCTAATTGGACGATATTGCGGGTCTAAAATTCCGAGCAGGCTACCCTCGTTCGGAAATGCCCTGCACCTTAGTTTCGAGACAGATGGCTTTATAGAGGAGAGCGGATTTCTTTTAAACTGGCAGGAGATCGGTGCCGGATGCGGCGGAAAACTGAACTCACCCACGGGCAGCATACACTCGCCACATTTGTTGGAAGGAAATCGTGGTGTTATCGCCTGCGACTGGCAGATTGTCGTCGCCGAGGGATCCAGAGTAAATCTGCAGCTTGAGAGCAGTGACGAGCGTCTCTGCAGTGGCCAACTGACCATCTACGATGGCCCCACCACCGCCAGCAGACCGATGGTGATGCGATGCAATGGGACGAGTGCCCAACCGTTGCAGTCCACCGGCAATCGCGTCCTTGTCCGCTACGATGTCAGTGAGGATGAGGAGACACTCGACGGCACCGACTTTGTCCTGAACTACCAAGCCGATTGCCGAGTTCGATTGGAAGGCATGCATGGTGCCATTGAATCGCCCAATTTCCCAGAGAACTATCAAGAAAATGTAGTCTGCGAATGGGATATTTACGCTGGCGGACGGAAAAATCACCTGCAGCTCGTCTTCTCGCATCTGGCCATGGATAGTTTCTGGTCACGAGAAGAGGACGATTTGACCCTAATCGACATGCTGGACGACCAAAAGATCAGCGAAAAGCGTCTTCGCAACAACGATAATTTGGCTAACATTACCACTGTCGGCAATCGGTTGCTCCTTCGATTCCAAAGCTTTCAGACACTGCTGATGCACACTTTCCGGGCCGAGTACAGGCGTGTAGGATGTGGAGAGCATTTCCAAGATATGGGCACCAACTTTGAGTCCCCGAAAGCGCCGTTTAGTGTGGACATGGACTGCGTTTGGGTCATTACTGCAACGGAGGGTCGGCAAATCCGTCTCATCCTTCATGAACTCCACTTTGAGGCGCCCCAGATGGATTGCAGCAATGCGGAATCTAGCCTCTCCGTATCCGCCCCCAGTGGATTCAACTCCTCGGTGGTGCTGTACCGCAGTTGTCACGAGGAGACCCAGTCGCAAACCTTTCTCTCGCCCGGTAATGAGCTGATTGTCCACTTTGTCAGCAGCTCTGCTCCGGCTAGGAAGTACTTTAAGGCCAGCTACGTTCAGGTGCCCGCCAGCTGTGGAGGACACATTGTCGCCAGCAACGGTATGATAACCTCTCCTGGCTTCCACAATCTCGAAGACAGCAGCAACGTAGCGAATTACTCAACAAATGTGGAGTGCGTATGGACTGTGCAGGTAGGCTATTCGCTCAATAATATTCATGGATCAAGATTAGGTTTTCTTTTTCTGATTTGTATTTTCACTACTCGTAGAAGGGTATATGATTTTCGGTGAAAGGAGGGAAAGAAATCAGTTCCTCTTAAAATCCAACACTAGTAAGAATATTGGTAAAAAAAAAAAAAATTATGTAACTTTAGTAAAGTTACTTTACTAGTTTGGGCTCTGCATTGATTATACAGCTTTACCAAATAAATATATTTACACCTGGAGATATATTTATTTGGAAATTGATTAACAGAGTAGTGCTTATCTAATAGGGTTCCTTCATGTTCTAATGTTCCTGTTTTTAAAACCCTTTCCTTAGGTAATAAATGGCTATGGTATTGGGTTGCATTTCGACCAGTTCAACCTTACGGATTCGACCAATTGCTCGCTTAGCTCCATAGAACTCACAAAGCTGGAGTCGGAGGACAGTGAGCGATTCCTGGAGAAAGCCTGCGGGGAAGATTCGCCCATGATCCGAATAGTTCACGGACAACAGCTGCGAGTCCGGTTTAAAGCCCAGGCCGGAACTTGGGGTCGGTTCGCCATGTATTTCGAGCGGCAGTGTGGTGGGCCGCTTTCCACCGGAGAGGGCTATTTGCAGTCCCGGCTAGACGAGGACTGCAGCTGGCTGATCTCCTCCCAGGAGGGAAGCAAACTGAGCCTTAACATCAATCAGCTAGAATGTCCTAAGTGCACTGCTGTCTCGAACAATTGTTCGGAGGGACTTAAGCTGCTCAACGACGATGACCAGGTTGTGCTGTATCAAATGTGCCGCGATCATCCTGCCAATTTGATTGTGCCCGCCAACAATGTGCGCATCCTGACCCAAGGAGTAAGGCTGCAGGCGCAGTATAGCACTTTTGACAACTCGTGCGGCGGCAATATCACATCCGCCCGTGGCAGCCTCAGTTCGCCCAACTATCCGGACAGTTATCCGGCCAACATAGAGTGCTCCTGGACCATTGAGACGCGACCGGGAAATGCTCTGGAAGTCACCTTTGAGGCCATGGACATTGTCCGCTCCGAGCACTGCAACGGGGACTTCCTAGAGCTACGTTCTGGCGTCCAGGGTCAACTTCTGGGCCTTTACTGCGATAATAAAATGCCGGGAAGCCCGTTGGTGGTGCGCTCTGAGCTTTGGATTAAGTTCCGCAGCAGACCGGCCAACACAGCCGGAGGTTTCCGTTTACGCTGGAGTTACGGTAGGTGATCTTGGCCAATCTAATTATGTATTTCAAAATTTAAGTACCCTCCAATCTGACACATTCCAGTACACAACACTGAAGTTACACTGGCCACCAATGGGACAATCGAGCCTCCTCCACCGCTCTTCGTTAAGGGCGAGGATCAGCCCTTCACCTGGCGCCTTTTCACCGAGCGGGGAAAGGTTTTGGTATTGCAGTTTGAGGAATATATCGCAGGCCTCTTAGTAAGTATGATCTTACTTAATAATAACACTTATACCCTATATTCCATCTACTCTACTCCAGCTCTTCAATGGCTTTGATGAAAGCGCAGTGGCGGTGGAGATACCAGCCAGTCCATGGACATTCACCTCGAGTAGCAATGTGGTCTTTTTAAAGACGGTAAATGCGGAGCTCAGTGATTTCCGTGTGAAGTGGCACGTGCTCGACAGCCAATTAGTTGTGGGTAACCTCAGCCTGACCTCCAATATTTGTACCAGGGAGCTGACACTAAGCGAGTTAACCACCATGGAAATAACTTCGCCGGGATATCCGCAAGGTTACGCACACAATTTGAATTGCGAATGGACCATAAAACCAGAGCAGCCCTCACAGCATATCTACGCGTATGGCTTTAAGGTGGATCTGGAGGACTTTCCCAAGTGTGCAGCCGATTATCTTCAAGTTCAGAGTTCCAGTGATCTCAGCCACTGGAGAAACGAGGTGCGCGCCTGCAAGAAATCATCGGCTGAGATTGCTCCGGTCCACGGAACGCCAAATCTGAGAATAAAGTTCCACAGTGATGTTTCCCTCAACGGAACTGGATTTTCGGCAAGACTTCGCCCCCACTGCGGCTCCAATATGACGGGAAGCGTGGGCACTATTTCCCCGAACAACTTATACGCCGAATGCGCCTGGCACATCGATGTGGGACCAGGTCGAAAAATAGACATCACCGTCAAATATAATGGCCCCCCTTTACCTGACTGTAAGTCGTATGGACTTATCTACGATGGATTAGATGATCACGCTCCCCTGCTAGAACACAGAAAGTTTAGCAACCAACCGGATTTCAGGAAGATGCGATTCCGGACGAATAACTCGCATGCGTACATAAAATACCATATCGACGATATAAGGCTCAAGGAGCAATGCCTTTGGACTCTCACATACAGAGAGTTTAATGAGTGCAACGGAGAGATCCAGCTGACCCAGCAGGCTCCCAACTATGCGGTCACGTCGCCGGGCTATCCGTATTTGCCGCATCCACATGCGGAATGCACGTGGTTGGTCATGGCGCCGGTGGGCGAGACCATAGCGGCCAATTTCGAGGAGCCATTCGAGCTGAGTGCCCGGCACTGCGACCAGGAGAATGTGGAGCTCTTCGATGGCTCCACCCAGCTGTCCCGCTCCTTGCTCCGCACCTGCCACAAGCCACAGACAACGGTTCGCTCTTCGGGCAACGTGCTCCTTGTCCACTATCAGTCGCAGCTAAGCGAACCCAATGGAGGTTTTCGGCTTAACCTCTCGCTGAGCACATGTGGTGGGCAGTTCGGAGGTTTCTCTGGGCTTATCAGCTCGGAGAACTATCCGAATTTGGGTGGATATCCCAAGCCCTCGGTATGCGAGTATAGCATTCGCTTGCCCAAGGACCAGTTCATCCGTTTGAACATCACGGATCTCCACCTGCCGTTCGATCCAAATGGAACCTCCTCCAAGGAAACTAGCGATCGACTGGAAATCGTCGACTTTGCAGACCCCACTCAAGAGCTACTGATACTGGACGGCAGTACGGTTACGCCCAATCTCGTCACCCTGAACACCAATGCGGCCATTATCCGCTTTGTGGCCATCAAGAATGTAAACAAATACCGAGGCTTCCAGTTAAAGTATCAGCGGGCCCTTGGAACCTGCTCGAGGGATATCAATGGAGCTGCCGGGGACATCGTGATCCCGCCAATGCCACCGACCATCTGGCTGAGATCCTGTCGCTTAACCATCAACGTGCCAAAGGGACAGAAGGTGCGTCTGAGTCTTCTTAACCTCGCTGATATTCGCGTTATCAGTGGGAATGACACAGAGAGGTAAGCAAAATAAGTCTTACACTTATTAGTAGGTAATATAATAATTATTAATCTATAAATCACCTAAAAAAAGGTGAGATGTATTTCAAACATTTTCTCCTAATTTCTTTCCTGCTTTCTTTCTACTTACTTAATTTATTTAGAAATTGGTTTCTATATAACACAATATTTTGTATTTAAGATTCTCTAATTTATTGGAAGAAGAGTATTATAGTATAAACTTATAAAACTTTTTCCAGATCTCTAAGGGGGCTCGCCCGTTTGAAAAGTATGTCGCACTTCTTCTTCTACAACGACGCCAACTCCCTCTCCAAGATCACCGAATTCCGGATCGATGGGTACAACGGCAGTGGGATAATAGAGTCCACGGACAATTTTATGCTCGTCGTTGTGATGACCAATCATTTGGATTTCAGTGCCACCGCTCTGAGAGCTCGTTACAGCTCCAGCGAAGCCACAGTCTGTCCACCCAATATTGGAGATCAGGCCTCGGGATCCCTGTCCATCCAAACTCTTCTCCAGCTGCCCAACTACTATTGCACCATCCACTTTTTGGGTACTGCAAGTACAACGCTTACCTTCAAGGTCGAAGAATACCTATTCCAGACAATCGGAGGTCCAGCGGTAGTGTTCCGAGATGATCCTCTTGGTAGTCCGGTCAAGGCGATGTACGCCAATGTCACGAATAGTTTTGTATCTCTGGTAACCACAACTGGACGAGTAACACTACTGAATAGCCAGAACGTCAAGTTGCAACGCTTCCGGGCCACATATCGTCGTCACGATTGCGGCGGACGACTGCAGGCAGCTGAGGGAATAACCATCCAATCTCCGGAATTGCTAAGCACTCTTAATGATGCCTATGGTGAACTTGAGTGCCTCTGGACGCTGAGCAATAGTAACGGCTATGTGCTGGAGGGCAATGTGACCCTAAGCGACCGGTGCGATCGGGAGTACCTTGTGATCTTCAGCGGACAGTTGGAGGTGGGTCGCATTTGTCGGGGTATGACGATGAACAGCACGCTTCTGGAGCGGCCGTTATCCAAGGTTATCTACCATTCGGAAGGTCCAGTCCGTGGCCGTAGTGAGTTCACCCTGCAAGCAACGAGATCCGTTTCCACCGGCAATGTGATTCGTGTTAGCCAGCGACCATCGCCACCGGTGACGATCGGAACTACGGATTACTTGAAGAGCAAAGAGCGCATTTGGGAGTTTGCGACCGAAGATGGGCTATCCCTAAAGCTGCACTTCCTTAGTCGAATCTTCATTGTGACCTCACCGAACTGCACGAACGACAGCTTGACGGTGGAGCGTTACGATCGGACGGCTGGAGCGTTTGTTGAAGTGACCAGCCTCTGTGGCAGGCCAGAGCCCAACGACATTCTGGTGCAATCCGCCCGGATGCGGGTGGTATTCCGAACGAACTCCAGCACCCCGGGCGACGGTTTCAGCTTCCAAGTCTCCCCTAGCTGTGATGCCGTCCTACAGGCCGGAACAGAGATCCAAACCCTAGCCAGTCCCGGTTGGGCGGCCAGCCGCAGATTGCAGTTCAACTGCAGCTACGTTATCCTTGCGAACGAAGAGCACCAATTGGTGGCCAGTGTGAAGAGCAGAGGACGTTCATGGGAGCCGTCTATCTGCAGCAGATCCTACTTCGAGACTTATCGTCGCGGCGACGGGGATGCGAAGGAGGAGAGTCTTGGCCGGATGTGTCCTGAGTTCGAGGTGAATGGCTACGGAAGACTTCGCCTGAATTATCTTTCTCCAGCGTCGCGTACATTTGAGCTGCAATACCATCTAATTGGATGCGGTGGCAACCACAGCAAGCCCTTCACACTTCGTCCCCCGCAAGATGATGAGCCCGGTGTCTACGCCCACAATTTGAAATGCGAGTGGAGGGTTACCGCGCCTCCACAGCATGCGATTGTGATAGAGTTCAAGTACTTCGATATGGAGGGGAGCAGAAAATGTCAGTTCGACAGTCTGAGCATTTACCGCGGCAAGGTGGCCAGCGAGGAGCAGAGGACCGACCAACTGTGCGGCAATATTACAAATCCGCGAGCCATCATGGTGAACAGCAACGAGGCACTGATTGTCCTGTCCACAGACAGCTCCAACAGTCACCGAGGCTTCCTGGCCACCGTGCGCTTCACTCCCAATTGCAATGAGCGCGTAAACCTCGATTTGGAACAGCCACGATCGAACTTCATGAGAGTGTACACCGTCAATGTCACCGAACCACTACTGTGCCACTTCCAGGCCAGTGCTCCCCCGGATTACCGCCTCTCGTTGGAGGTCAGGAAGCTGCAACTCAACGACGTCACCTGCCGCACCTGCAGCTACTTGGAGATCCTCGATGGTGATGGTTATGATGGCGATGATGGTGAAGAGCAGAGTCTGGGCAGGTACTACGGAACCACAGCTAGGGCTGCGAACTTGAACCGAACCAAGGTGTTCAGTTCCTACTCGGAACTGAGTTTCCATCTGAGCGCCAGTACCAGACGAACCCACATGAACATCAGCTTTGAGCTGATCCTGCAAATGGAACTCTCTATTTGTGGTCAAACGGAGTACGACATGCGATTGAAAGAGGTAAGTATCCTAAAAATACGTTAAATTGGATTCCAAAAATAATATTTCTTCGATTTCCTCTCTCTGAAAATTATTTTCAATCGAAAAATAGGGAAAAGCAAAGATAGAAGCCATAACGCTGGGCCTGCAGCACGATAATAGTACAAAGAACTACGAGGGAAACATTCAATGTGTCTGGACAATTAAAGCTGAAGGAGATGTGGAATTAGATTTTCAAAAGCTTCGCCTCAAGGAAGTATCCCAGCGAACTGGGAAATGCGAGGATTACCTAAAACTATCTAAGCCATTCGTAATATAGAAAAGCTTAACGCAAGTTTCCATCCGCGTTTTAATAACTTATTTTAACAGTTCACCAGGTCTTTTTGCGGACAACACGACAAGAGCTTTAAGATGATTGAATCAGTCGGTGAATCCAACCTACAACTTACCTTCCACAGCGATGTCCTCGAAGAATCTCAAGGATTTGAAGTTATCATAAGACGAAAACCAAGTACGTAAACACTTATTAAATACCTACATATTTTCCGTTTCACAAATAGATTACTTTATTTTTTTACAGATTGCAATCGGAACTACACGGAACTGAGTGCGGTGATAGATGCCAACTCTCTGACCAACTGCACTGAATATATCCGAGTGCCCAGTGGTTATAGCATAACGCTTTACATAATGTCTGTATCGTTTGACAGTTTCGAGCATAATTTCTTTAATGTAAGTTAGTCATAATGACTATTTAGGATGCATTTAATATTGCGTATATGCTCGCACAGGTGACGGATCTTAAGTCAAACAAGACTATTTTCACCACTACGGAAATTCGTTGGGACACCGCAGCACGGATTACAACTACCAACGAGCTGCGCCTTGATAGCCGTGGAGTATCCACCCTCAAAATCTTCTACTTTTCCACTAGCAACGATTTTCCCGGAGGCTGCGGTGGTGATCTAGCGGTGGTTGGCTCGATGGGAAGTTACCTGGAGAATCCCTCCTATGAAGGCCGCAATAGCTCATTGTGCACTTGGAATATATCCGTACCCCCCGGCGGAAATCTGCGATTTAGTTTCCCAGGTTTGATAGTGCTTTATCGATTTTTGTCCTTGAAATACTAACTGATTGCCTTTTCAGAATTCAACATGGGCTCGGAAACAAATTGTGATCTTGATAATGTGCAATTTTTCGACAACGGTGCTGCCGGCCGCAAACTTTTGAAAACCATCTGCGGATCAATAATGCCTAATGATTTTACCATTAACAACAATAACATTGTTATAATTGCGAAAAAATCGGCAAATTTCAATGGATTAGGGTTTAAGATGGATATAAAGCAAACGGGTTAGAATATCCAGATTTCATTTCAAAAATAGTATTTTTTAAATACAAAAAAACGATCTACTTAATAAAGTAAATATTATATTACTTGTGTATATCTAAAACAAAACAAGATATATACTTATTTAAAGTATGGGATTGTGTATTTTGGGCTACGGACGTCGCGAACCGTTTTCTTTCCTCCCACTGGAATTTCTTAAAAAAAATCGTTTGAAAAACTCATTTTTAAATAATTGCTATTTCCTGAGGTACATATTTTAGTTAAGTTAAACTTAAAGTTTACGAGAAAAAGTAAAAAAAACGGTCGTTTTAGCAAAATGCGAAAAATACCCCAGTGGAATCTGGATATAAAGTATCTATATTTCGTGTCGACTGCCCCATCCCTAATAACGGCACGAAAAAAACTGTCATCCCTAATAAGAGCAGGTAGAGGAAGAAACGAAAAAATGGACGAGGAATTGGAGTTAATAAACAGAAATTTGAGCAACGCCCTGACCAAATTAAAAAGCAGTAAAAGCGATGACCTGCAGGATCGCAAGGAGAAGATGGCCCGGCTGATCCGCCTGCACTTGCAGCACGTGCGTACCACAGTGGTCACCCACAGGCGGAGGACGCAACAGAGGACCAGGCGAAGATTTAGGATGCTGCGCTCCTTTTTCATGCGTCAGATGATGGAGATGCATTCGAACTACCTGCAGATGTACGCCATGCTGCGCTTGAAGCACTGCCAAGCCGAGGACACCGACTCGGAAGCCAGCGATCAGGATGTAGCGACTCAAGAGCCGATGGATCTGCTGGCAGACTTTCCAAACTTCGATTCCCATTTCTTTGAGCATGTGATTCCCGAGATGAGCGAAGAGGAGTTCCTTAACACACTCCACGTGTCCCGGGGAACCTTCGAGACCCTGTGCAAACAGCTCGCCCCCACTCTGCGGACTTCGGAGGAACTGACTCGAAAACTACCGGCCATTTCGCCCGAAAAGTGCGTTGCCTTGGCCCTGTTTTTCCTGGCCAGTGGCGAGCGGCTCTCCTTGATTGCAGAGCGGTTTTCCCTGCCCCGTCCGAGGACTATAAAGTGCCTTAAGGTCTTCTGCAACGCCGTAATGTCCACCTTGGGCCGGGCGCTTCGTCAGTTGCCTCGGCATCCAGTGGACTGCAATAGTGTGGCCGAGGGCTTTCAGCGCGAGAGCAACATGCCCGCCGCACTTGTCGGCGTGGTGGGCGTCTGCTCCATTCCCATCCGAGCTAATGGCGAAGCCAAAAACTCAGTGCTGCGCATGGAGTATCTCCTGGACGATCGGATGCTCTTTAGGGAGCTGCAATTGGGTTGTGGCTTGCGGGCCACAATGGCTCCCATGTTTTCGCATTCACCTAACACCCTCTCCACCCTGCCCAAATTCCGCATCAATTCCCGCCCGGTTCCGGCTTTCGTCTTGGCTCCAGTCAACCAGAATTATCCTTTGCGTCCTTGGCTACTGCAGCGCTATGTCGACCCGATTGCCCCGCACGAGCACGACTTCAACGAGGTGGCCGAGCATCTGCAGGAGTTGAGTGACTGCGCCCTGCATCGCCTCATGTCCCGCTGGAGTTTTCTCAGCCAGCCGCTGGACATTAGCTTCCACACAGCATCCTGCATCATCACAGCAGCCGCCGTGCTGCACAATCTACTGGAGGAGCTAAGCGAACCGCACATGCTGGAGTGGGGAAATTCGGTGGATGTGTCGAAGTACCGCGCAGAACCGCTGTCCGATTCAATAGACGAGGGCACGCAATCCCATGCGGCGCTGGAAGTGCGAGATTTTTTAGCCAGAACCATAAGTTCCACGGAAATCTAAGCCTTTGCTCTAAGATTACCCTTTGGGTATAATAAATACAATTTTAGTTACATTATAAAAATGTAGGATCTTATTTATTTCCAGATTTTAAAAAAGAATAGTATCCACATTTAGTAGAGACGCTGGGGTGGGCCCATGGAGGACTTGACGTGCAGGGAGCGCACGTTCTGCCAGTTCTTCTTCAGCAGCGACACCAAGAAGTTGATCGACAGGTTGACGTTCTGGGCCAGCTCGTCGGACTTCATGCCCACGTGGCCAACGGCGACGGACAGGCACAGCACCTTCTTCATCTGGAACTTGATGGTCGACTTGACCTCCTCGATCTTGCCGATCATGGACTCCTGATGCGACAGCAGGGCAGGGAACTTGCCGGCCTTGTTCAAGCCAGGGCCAAGCAGACGGGGAATCTGCTTGATCAGAGACTCGGAGGCCAGGAAGGCGTCGTAGGACTTGGCCAGCTTCTTCACCAGCTTCTTGTTCTTGTTCAGCTTCTTGAGAGCCTCGGCATCCATGAAGTCAACGTTGTTGGCCTTGGCCTCGTCGCAATGCTGCTGATCGCCAAGGATGCACACCTTCATCTTGGGACGGGGGATGTGCTTCAACCTGGGGAATAACAAGAAAAATCATCTAATTAGCCAGGAATTCTCTGGGCCAAAGTATAGAAAATATGGGCGGGGGACGGAGGAAAACTTACAAGCCCACAGGGGAGCACGTTTTCATTGTGATTAAAAAGGGGGGTCGGTGTCCATTTCTGGAGACCTACTCAAATTTTAAAGACCCTGAGTGCAGGTCCGCCGAGATGTGACAGCCACATGTGCTCGACTACCTGATGCCGCGAAGGAGATGGTCTCCAAACACGTGCGCAGGTGATTTAGCCAACGTACTTGACGGTGCCGGAGAAACGCTTGTCCTTCTGGGGATCGTAGTTCTTCAGGCCGATCTGCAGCTCCACCGTCTCGAGGAAGCCACGCTTCTTCTTGGCCGAAGCGTCCAGGAGGCCATTGACGCCCTCGTAGAGCGTATCACGCGACACTTTCGATCTGCAAAGTTAAATTTAATATTAATAACAATTCCAAGAATATTAAAATATTAACTTGAGCTATTTTAACTGTCGAACTAATGCGCAAATGATGGCAGCCCACATATTAGTTGCATATTTAGCACAAAAATCACATTTTCTTTTGCAATCATTTCCAAACTGATGTGGACATGGGAAGGTCTAAAAAGCTGGTTTCTGATTGCCAAAAATAATAAAAGCGGGCTTGTTGAACTTTTATCTAGAGCCCTGATGCTAAGTTACTTTTAAAACACACAAGATGTCTTGATATTTCAGAGATTTTCACTTACGCCATCTCAACTGTTCAACGAGCAATTTGAAAAGAAAAAAATACTGAGAGAAAGGAAATAGTGATGGAAAAAATAGATTCATTTATGCGATATCTATCGATGTTTTCCATTTTATCGATTTGGTGGTATCGATGTCTAACCATCGCTTGGATAGGGGTATTCCCCAGACTAATCGTTGTTCTTTTGGCTGCTGGTTTGAGCAGAATATTGAATTAAACTTCAGAACGTAAACTGTGCCGTAAAAGGATCATGAAGTGATTCTTTCTGTTAGAAGAGATTTCTCAAATATTCATGAATTTAACTTTCTTAGGACGAATCCCCCTACTAATAGCAGCGTTAATTTTGCGATATTTTGGGTGCTGCTAACCGGTTTTTATGCCATTAATTTGGCTGCCCTGGAATTGCGGCTTTGTTTGGAGCTGCAGAAATTGTTGTTAAATTTGCAATTTGATCTACGGTCAAGGTTCGCTGTCCTGTTAAAACATAGCACATGCAGCCGTTTAAATACTGTGTAAGTATCTACAACTTGTGCGTTTAGCAATTCTGTTAATTAAAGTAATTCCTTTCAGGTGTTTCGTTCCAAGAAGAGAGTAGAGAATTCCTAAAGAGAAGCTAAGAGAGCCTGCCTCGCTCTCTTCCGACCACTGAGAGTGCGTGGAAATGAAAAGAAAACATTGCTTTCACCATATCGCGATTTAGTCTGCATATTAGTTTAGTCGGCGTTTCGCTGGTAGATATTAAATAAGTGCGTGGTGTCGTTGCAATTGGCGGATTATATAAGGGGTTTCGAGCCGCAACTGCATTGATTTTCCATTGGCCATGGCCCGTCTCGTCGAGAGCAGTGTAAGTTAATTGCAACTAATTCCATTCACTGGTGTTTTTACATAACTCCCGTTTCGCATCCGCCGCCCCGCCCCCCTCTTTCTCCACTTTCTTCTTGTTCTTTCCCTCTCTGCCATTTCATAATTGTCAGCGATGATCTTTTGCTTTTCTTTACTTGGCCAAATGCTTCGGTGGTTTTGCATTTGCCTAAATTGTTGGTCAACAGTGATGGGAACTATCTAGGCACTTTCCTATGGATGTATCTTGAGATAAATGGCATTCCATAGAAGCAAAGTAGGTACATATTCTCCTATGACAACAATAACTTATTAAGAAAGGTGTAAAATGTAAAATGTACCTACTTTTTTGGGTACAATTAAAGTATATCTGAGTACTATTCCCTTTCTACATTTTAAAGGTAAAAACAAATTTTTTTAAATTTAATTTCAAATAATTGAGTATTTACTACTCTGCTTTTGGTAAATAAAGTGTTTTACCAAATTCAACACTTTAAAACTAGTTTAGTACAAACAACTTGTACCTGTTTACCTGTAATATAACCAAGAATAGTTTATTTCCCAACACTGTTGGCCAGTGACGTCGCCGGTTTAAGAATAGCTATGATGTCCGCCTGGTGATCTGAGGAGATGAGTGATGCGGATCGTCTGGTGGCCAATCTGCGCCGGGTTCCCGTCCGTCTGCCCAAGGAGTTGGAGGTGCGCCAGCTATGCCGATCACTGAGTGACCTGCTCACCGGCGAGGCGAACCTGCTGAGCCTGCAGAGTCCGCAGATCGTATGCGGCGACATTCACGGGCAGTTCCAGGATCTGCTGCACCTACTGGATTTGGGCGGATCGGTCCAGCAACATCGCTACTTGTTCCTGGGTGACCTGGTGGATCGGGGCAAGAACAGCGTGGAGACTTTTCTGCTGCTGGCTGCCCTCAAGGTTCGACATCCCGGCCAGGTGAGCCTGTTGAGGGGCAACCATGAGTGCCGCAGCGCTACACGATCCTATGGATTCTACGAGGAGTGCCTGGCCCAGTATGGATCCGCGAATGTCTGGAGGATGTGCTGCCGAGTCTTTGATCTCTTGCCCCTGGCCGCGATCATTGATGGGAAAATATTTTGTGTTCATGGCGGCCTATCACCGGAAATCCAACAGTTGGATGAGTTCCGTACGCTGGATCGCTGCCATGAGATCCCAGAAAGCGGCTGCATAGCGGATCTGCTCTGGAGCGATCCCCAGGAAGCACCCGGATGGAGTGCATCGCCACGGGGACATGGACAACTGTTTGGCGGCGATGTGGTGGAGGAGTTTAGCCGAAGGAATGGAATCTCCCTCATATGCAGGGCTCATCAGTTGGCCCAGGACGGTTTCCGCTGGCATTTCAACAAACAGCTGGTGACCATCTGGTCGGCACCCAACTATTGCTATCGCTGCGGCAACAAGGCGGCCTTCCTGCGTGTTAATTCTGGCGAGGATTTCGACTTTGAGGTTTTCGAGGCGCAGGCGCTGCACACCAAACCGCAGCCAAAGAGACCAAAAAAGCGGTGTCGTCAGTTTTTCCTATGATGCAATCTCTCCGTGCATCTTATTCCAAGATAAAATACAATGTCAAGTTCAGAGAGAGCCCAAATCAGCTGTTTCACCTAGTCGTACACCCACCCAAGCACTCTTAAGCCATAACTCTTCCATTCCACACTACTCTTAGTATCGTAATCAATAAAAATCAAACTCAGTATAACATTCGGGAGATTTCCCTTTACTGGCGTTGGCTGTGGCGGTCTCTTAATGCCTTTGCTTGTGTTAAAAGCACGCTCTTAAGTCTAATTTTTGTTATTAAGCTCACTAAAAGTCACTCTTTAGTTTTCGGAATGCTTCCCTAAGTACCTTTAGAATCTAATGAATAATAATCGCAATTTAATTGTCAGTTTGTTTCTAAATATTTGAAGTGGTTTTTTATTAGCAGCCTAGTCATGACTTTTAACTTCTGTTTAAACCAGTTACTTTATACTTTTGGCAGTCACTGTGCTTACTCGTGCTGACTGTGCATTTTAATCGCAGAGAGGGATAAAAGAGAGTAGCTGGGGCGACTGTTCCACGCGACGATTCACTTCATTTCAATTGGAAATTGGAATCGGCGGCACGCGGTCACACGTTTTCGCTCGCTTTCAAGTTCGGTGTGCAATTCAAATCACAAATTATCCAGTTTTCAACAAGTGTTTTGTAATAAAATGACGGAATTTGATGTAAGTTCAAGTGAAAGCTTTCTCTTTGTCGCCCCTTTCGTTCTCTCTCCATTTCTCTTCTGCAATACCGGCTCTCTGTTTATCTAAGCAGTGCTTGTGACGTCACGGCTAAAAGGTTGTGGATTTATTGTTAAAGCAAAAAATATACATATGTATGTATGACTCAAGGTCGACTGTGATATGGGGCCAAAGTTTGATGTCTCAAGCTAGTAACCCCAATTAGCCGCAGGTTTTTAGGGGCTTCGCAGCCACGAATATCAGTTTCGAATACAAATAATCTCTATACGAGATTTGTCGGGGCTTTACTTTTGTTATTTTCTTATCACTAGTGGCAGTTTCCACTAGCCTTCGGAAGGCAGTTTCCACCAGCCATCGTGACCTTTCGGCAACTTAAAAAGTCAGCCCATTAAAGAACTAACAACAATATCAAGTGCTAACCCACCCCTTATTAAGCTAAAAATAGACTAAATGACAAGTTAAATCCAGTGTGTCCACTCAACGATCTTTGGCAATCCGGTGTTAAAAAATCGAATTCCCACGTATAGTTATCACTTAGAATTAACATGTTCTTAAGCTTAAATTAAAGCCTAATTTCCATTTAAACTGTGAAGTTTCTCATTTTAATTTAGGATCTGTTTCAAATGATTATTTGTTATTAATGTTATCACTTATGCAAACGTATGTATGTACATACCAGTTTCCCACGATTTGGTAAAATAAGTGCATTGCATTTTTATTTCACTTACGTAAGCAGGCTTATAAACGCAATCCACTATAAACTATAAATGATTATTTTGAGTGAAATCTAAAAGATTACTAGTGTATGTATTAGGCTTTGTTTACAATCAATACGCAATTTGTATAGTTTAAAATGAATGTGCAATCAGCTAAAGTTAAGGGTCAATCTAAAGGGTCAACTTCCTGGATTATTCAATTCAATTTATCAACGCTTGCGGTTTAAATTTAGCCGAATAATAGATTGCATATAGTGCACCTAATCCGAATTTACCTTTGATCTGATGCGGGAAAGGAGTAATTTATTTTTTTGGCTAAAGTCTCTTACTTATCTCGTTTTCTTTGGATTTTTTTTCAGTTTGTTCCAATCGCCGTGGGTGTGGTGGCCGTAGTTGCTGGCGCCCTGATCGTCCACTATCTGCTGAATAAGAAGTCCACGAAGCCACGCCGGGAACCAAATCGCACCGCCCGCCTGCGCACACTAGTTGATCCCAATGACAAGTACCTGCTGCCCCTAATCGAAAAGGAAAATCTCAGCCACGACACCAGGCGATTCAGGTTTGGATTGCCCTCCAAGCAGCATGTTCTTGGTTTGCCCGTCGGTCAGCACATCCATCTGATCGCCACCATCGATAACGAGCTTGTCATCCGGCCATACACACCCATCTCGTCTGACGAGGACGTGGGCTACGTCGACCTTGTGGTCAAGGTGTACTTCAAGGACTCGCATCCCAAGTTCCCTGCTGGTGGCAAGATGACCCAGCACCTGGAGCAGCTCGAGTTGGGCGACAAGATATCGTTCCGCGGTCCCTCGGGACGGCTGCAGTATCTCGGCAACGGAACCTTCTCCATCAAGAAGCTGCGTAAGGATCCGCCCAAGCACGTGACCGCCAAGCGGGTGAACATGATTGCCGGCGGCACTGGCATTACTCCCATGCTCCAGTTGGCCAGAGAAGTGCTCAAGCGCAGCGATAAGGACAAGACTGAACTGGCGTTGCTGTTCGCCAACCAGGTGGGTGATAAATAAGAACTCTTGCTGGCGAATTTTATTAATACTAAATTATACCTTCCCTTAAAGAGCGAAAAGGACATTCTGCTGCGTGCCGAGCTGGACGAACTGGCCCAGAAGCATCCTGACCAGTTCAAGGTCTGGTACACCGTTGATAAGGCCGGGGAAGGTGAGTTGTAGTCCTAACCGAGCTTAGGCATATACCACATGATCGTGTCCATCAGATCGTAACATTTGTCCATTATTTATTTAAATGTTAATACCGATTTTAGAACTATAGAACCAATTGAACAGAAAGTTAATTTTTTCAAATACTTTATGCCAAGTTAAGCAACATCTATTTTACAAAGCTAATTAATTCGTATATAAAAGGATTTTTCATTTTAAGCACTGTGCCTTACGCTAAATTTAAAATTTGTACTTATTTAATCAAATTTATTTATTTTAGTCTGCTTATAGTTAAGACGACTTATATTCAGAAACATACTTCGAATTCTATAAAAAAATATTGCAAAAGGGGTCTTTTCTAATATTATCCATCATCATTGAAATAAGGATCATCATAAAAAGCTTTATTTTAGACTGCACCAATCTTTCCCTCGCGGTCTCACAACCATCTTAGCCATAATCTCATGCAGCATCACCTCATCAGCATTCGGAAAATCATTGAGACAAATGCCAAGCATCTATTATGTTAAGAATCTTGTGACTGCCCCTGTCCCATGCTGCTCTCAAACGGATGCCGCGAACGGGGAATGCGCGGTTCGTAGCCTGGTCCTACAACACTGGCCATGTGAACGACGACATGATGAAGCAGCATCTGTATCCGCCGGATGAGGACACTTTGTGCCTGCTGTGCGGTCCTCCACCAATGGTGAACTACACATGTATTCCGGGCTTGGAGCGACTGGGCCACCGGGCCGAGCAGCGATTTAGCTATTAGGATATTAGCAGCTCCAGCTGACAAACTAGATACTATCTATGTGTTTTGCTTTTATTTCACAATGCCAAGATAGTGGGAAAGATTGGGTGCAGCAGGTCTCACTCAGAACATCTAATCTACTTGAAAACTCCCACTAATATGGTTTTTACTTCATGTTTTCATCTAGGTTGGCCGTACAGCGTTGGCTTCATCAATGAGGACATGATTGCCGCTCACCTGCTACCCGCCAAGGACGATACTATTGTGCTGCTCTGTGGCCCACCGCCCATGATCAACTTTGCCTGCAATCCTGCGCTGGACAAGCTCGGCTACCACCCGGACACCCGTTTTGCCTACTAAAAATGCTAGCCCAAGGCGTGCCGAACGAAAAAAAAATTGCATTTCGATTTTGTTACCTACCATAATTATCTGTTGCCCATATCATTTCATAAAAATTCCCAGAAATCCCCGAAACGCGGCTGTACAACATCGGTGCTGATTGTATATGCTCTTTTCTATGATTTGTTAATAAACATGTGTTAAAAAATTAATTGTATTTAATTTTTTGATCCTTGATTAAAATTATTATTTATCAATACAGTTTTGCAGTTTTGGAATAACGGGATCGGGAGTTTTGACTAAAAATTATCCCAGCCAAAAATCTAATAAATTGTTTATTTATTCTTAATTTTACCCGATATAATATTCTATATATATGAATTATAATTGTATATAATTAAATTATTAAACAAAGTGGAATTGTTTTTTTCAAAAGATTGGTATGTATGTGGTATTTTTTAACTGAAATGGTATATAATGGTATTTATTTTTATTCCCGGTGATATTTTTATCGTTGTGGCACGGTCACTTTAATACGTGATCGTGATATCCAAATACGATCACACTGTTCAAAGAAAAAAAAGCCGACGCGCGCGATTTACTGTATACAAGAAAATTAAATTTCAAAGAAACTAAAGTAAAAGAATTCAGCAATGTCATTTCAAGGCGTATTATGGATTGTACTTACAGCACAGCTGAGTTTGGGATATGGTTATTTTGAAAATAATCACAGGCACGAGGACTACAAAGGTCCTGTGCATCACAAGAACTGGATTCGCAACGAAATGATGGACAACAATGGGCTGTACTGGCTGAAATGGTGGATAAATGCAACAGAGAATACGATTTATTTTGAGGTAACTGTTCAGACCCGAGGATTTGCTGGACTGGGATTTTCCAAGGATGGACGAATGGGAAAGGCAGATATGGTGCTACTGTGGGTTGATGATACCACGGAACAAGCCAACGTGCTGGACTGTCATGGAGCGCAGGATCCTTCGGGCGGACCTTCGCTGCAGGACGATACACAAAACTACGATGTCATAGATGGTTACCAAAACGCAACCCATACAAGTTTAACGTTCAAACGTAAAATTGAAACCTGTGACCCATTTGATATACCATTTTCTGCTGATACTTTTAAAGTACTTTGGTCTATCGGAGATGCTGATCCTTTGCACGGTAGCTTGGACTGGCACGGGCAGAGCAAAGGCGTAAAATCGTTGCGATTGTTTTCACCAATGTTCACTAAAGATAGTCGCAGTCCAAACTCAATGACATTTGATATGTCGGCCATTCAAAAATGGGATATAACCGTGAGCAATGTAACTATTAAACGATCAATGGATACACTATACTGGTGTAAAATAGTTCAACTACCGGAGCTAACTAAGAAGCAACACATTATAGGGTATGAGCCCCTGTTGTCGGGAAAATATGATCGAAATATGGTTCACCACATGACGCTGTTTGAGTGCCAGACAAAATTGTATCCTGGATCCGACCCTGCATCCTGGGACATGTGGGTTAGAAGTTCCGGCACGGTGTGCAACAGTAACCTACTGACACCGCGTGATTGGGATTCCTGTTCCACGCCCGTTGCCGTTTGGTCGGCGGGATCTGATGGACAGTTTCTACCTCCCCATGCAGGAATTCCAATGGGAGGTGCATCTGGAGCTAGCTATTACATGCTAGAAATACACTATGACAATCCCAATGGAAAAATCTCAGTTGATCATTCTGGATTTCGAATACATTACACACCGAATCTGCGAACCCACGATGCGGGAATCATGATAACTGGCGTTTCCATTTCGGACACTCAACTCATCCCACCTGGACAAAAAAGATATCGAAACGTTGGCATCTGTGGACCTTCCTGTTCGAGCGTGATGTTTCCCGAGGAAGGTATTAAAATCATTTCTGGAACGCTACATTCACATCAAGCTGGTCGGGAAATAAGTCTTCGACATATTCGTGCTGGTGAAGAGTTAAAGCAGATCATGGTAGACCAAAACTACGATTACAGACATCAAAAAGTCCATCAACTTGCTAATGAAACGGTTGTATTACCTGGAGATTACCTAATTACAGACTGTTCCTATGAGACAAAACTCAGAAAACGACCCACTTTCGGCGGCTATTCAACGAAAGAAGAAGTGTGTCTTACCTTCCTTACTTATTACCCGAAGATTGAATTGTCTGGATGTTACAGTATGACACCGGTGCGCGAGTTTTTTGAAATGTTCGGTGTCTACCAATTCTATTCGTTAAATATGACTGATATTGAGAACATGTTTCTTTACAATGGTGACTACATTGACTATAGTACAAATACAAGGAACACGACAACGAAACCAAAGAACGGTAAAACGTCCAATGAGGATGTTACTTACCAAGAGTCTTTGCTAAACAAACTTATTATATCTGATCCCCCCGAATTTCACGATCGCACATTTTTATCGCATTTAAATCAATTGCCCTGGTTTGATCCCCTTTTTACCAAAGGTGTTGAGCAAGAATTTATAACTGGGAAACATATGACGTTTTGTAGAGTTTCTAACGATTCTATATCAATTACATCGGAAATTATTCGGTTCCCCGAATTTACTGCGTTTGTGAAGCCACCTACAGCCTGTTTAAACTATTTTTTCGCTGATAATGAAGAACATCGTTCCGGAGGTTCTAGACTTCTTACAGGTTTTACTTTTAGTCTACTTCTAATTAAAATTGGTTTGCGAAAAACTCTTTTGTAAGAGTACAGTATTATTTAAGGCTTGGTTCTCAAATACATAAACAATGGTGCGGTAAAAAAAATGCTAACTTACCAATAATAAAGTTTTCAGGAATTAAATTAGATGATCTTTTAAAAATAATAAAAGATTTTTAATTCTATTTTTTATATTTTTTAAGGCTAACAAGCCTTAGTTTGATTTAAAAATATTTTAAAAACCTTATATGGATATATCCTTAATAACATTTTTAAATTTAGGAACAAAAACAACCAAAAATATTTGAGTGGACTCTCTGACTTGAAGTCTTTATAAGTTATGACAATTTGAATGTAAATAATATGTTTATAAAATTGTATTTACAATATAATCGGTACTAGTTTCTAATATAGATATAGAAATGATTTGAATAAAGAATTTTATTTATAAAGAACATTGAGTATTTTCCTGAGTGTACTGCCTGCCCAAGTGCCTTTTCGCCGTGTGGTATATTTGATCACAGCCCGCACGGTCACTCTGCCGAATTTGTTTACGCCGTACAGCTCACGGATTGCAGTTGGGCCAACAGCAAGGCGCGCGAGCATAAACAGAGACCAATGGCCGGCTTCGTGGCGGTGCACACAGGTTCGTATCGTATTGGGCCAAGGCGGTTCCGATCCGCCGGGCAGACAGACGACGCGGACGGCAGGCAGAGGAAGCCAGATGATTGATGACCGCCATCCGTTTTCAGGGGCTGGGAACTGCATCGACGAGACCAAGTACCAGCGGGTGATCAAGGAGGCGTGCATGCGGGCCACGGACATCCTGCGCAACGGCGGATCCGCCATGGACGCCTGCGAGGCGGCCATTGTGCGGCTGGAGAACTGCGGCTACACAAACGCCGGATACGGCTCCAATCTGTGCATGGACGGATCGGTGCAGTGCGATGCGGCCATCATGGACGGCTCCACGCTGAACTTTGGGGCTTGCACGAACGTCAGCCGGGTGAAAAACCCCATCCAGCTGGCCAGACGCATCTGCGATGCCCAGTCCAGTCCGCAGCTCCTGGAGCGCATACCGCCGATGATCCTCGCCGGCACTGGAGCGGAACGCTATGCCGACGAGGTGGGCTGCTCCATGGTGGAACCCGGTGTGCTGATCTCATCGAAGGCCAAGTTCCAGTTCAATCACTACAAGAGCAAATACGACCTGGTGGTCAGCAGCAGGCTGGGCAAGGCGGCCTCCGAGGAACCTGTACCGGTGCCAGAGCCAGGAAACGAGGTGGAACTGGCCGCTGCCCTGGACACCGTTGGTGCGGTTTGTGTGGATGGGGCAGGCAACACGGCGGCTGGATGCAGCTCTGGCGGAATACTCCTGAAGGTTCCGGGGAGAGTCGGCCAGGCGGCAACCTATGGAGCCGGCTGCTGGGCCACCGATACGGACGATCTGGCCATTGCCACCTGCACAACCGGAAACGGTGAGTACCTGATGAAGACGCTGCTGGCCAGAGAGATTTGCGACGGGGCCTTCAGCAGCGACTGCGCGGTGACCAGTCTGCACAAGACGTTCAAGCTAAAGTTCCTGGACTCCCCGCTGCTGCCCCGGCAACAGGATCTCTACGCCGGAGCCCTGACCCTGCTCTATTATCCGGGCCAGAGCAGCGGCGAGGTGATGTGGAGCCACACGACGCAGTCGTTCTGTGTCGGCTACATGGCAACCAACCAGAGGGTGCCAAAGGTTCGTACACCCCATCCATCATTTTCCGTTTCTATATCTAACTCGGTGTGTGTTTATATTTGCAGTTTGTGCATTCACCGCTGCCCACGTACAGCGTCCCGGGCCGATCGTGCGTCGTCAATGGCCATAATTTCCATTTGCGCATTTAAATGTGGGCTGGCCAACTAGCGCCCCGCCGCATCCCCAGCTGCTCCTGATCCTGCTGCTCTGCATCTGCAATTCATTTGATTTAATGTTTAATTGCCGCGACAATCGCTGCCAATGACATATGGCAGAAGAAGGCGCCGGAGGAGCTAGGGGCAGAATTATGTATATGCTGATTTCTCTCGGCGAAATATTAAGATAATTAAGCGAAAAACTTTTATTGTAAATTCTCGTAGATCGTAATGTGTGCAGTACTAGTAGTAGCAATGAAATAGGATTTCGAATATTGTTCTCCTCGTCGAACCGGGTGCGCTAGATAAATCAGACGGCAGCATGCGAGTCGGTTCGGAATATCATATTCGAGTGGGCATATGTTTGTATCCGTTTGTATATTTAGACGCGCTGACTTGTGTGCGCATCTGTGTGTTTATGTCCAAGTGTTTACGGCCATCAATGTACAGAACTAAACCCATTAATTTCAGCTAAACAGAAGCCACAGCATGCACACACAATATCAAGGTCCATGGTATCGCGAGTTGTCCTCAACATGAATATTTGATAGTTGTGGAAATGCTTTTACTTTTAGCGTAAACCGATTTGTACATATAATACACAAATGACGCGAGCTGTTTCAGACACAACATTCATACATATTTTCTCCGTTTATGGGGTTTCGGCTAATAATCCTATGGTATTTCATGGCAAATGATTGCTAAACATCTCGAGGCTTTTTCAAACTACGTATGTATGTATCTACACCCCCAACAAAAGAGTTCCATTAGCTGATGATTAATACTGCCTAAGTTCGTGTCCCTGATTTTAGTCATACTTAAAATCGTAAGATCCCAATAACGGTTAATCAGCCATAACTAATACATAAATGTAACGTAATTATTATTTTCGATTTATTAAATGCTTATTAAAGATTGTCTACAAATCTAATATGTTTATAATTCTTATACTTAAAGACTGTAAGCAAATTTCGTTTCTGATTACGTTTTTCGGTGGAAGAATTACTGGTAGAAGAATTGCAATAAAATCATCCGCTTTGGTGCGATTTGAACAGTTTAAGAAGCATCAGTTAAAGAAGAATCCGTTGAAGAAGCATCAGTTGAATCCGTTGAAGATGCATCAGTTGAATCCGTTGAAGAAGAATCCGTTGAAGAAGCATCAGTTGAATCCGTTGAAGAAGAATCCGTTGAAGAAGAATCCGTTGAAGAAGCATCAGTTGAATCCGTTGAAGAAGAATCCGTTGAAGAAGCATCAGTTGAATCCGTTGAAGAAGCCTCCGTGGAAGAAGTATCCGTTGAAGAGGCCTCCGAAGAAGCATCAGTTGAAGACTCACTTGAAGAAGAATCAGTTGAAGAAGAATCAGTCGTGGTGGTCGTGGAAGTCGTGGAAGTCGTGGAAGTCGTGGTGGTGGTTACCGAGCAGCTGGCAGGCTTGGTCTTCGCACAGGTACCAAGGGCAGAATCAAAGAAGGGGGTCGAGGATGCACAAGTCATGTAGAGAGCTATCCAGTCGGTTCCTGATTTCTGGCAATACAAGTAAGTGGTGCACGTGGAGTCGTCAGTATTCCTGGCAAAGAAGTACGAGTAACTGGTAGTGGGCTCGGCAGCAATGCAGTACTCTTCTTTTTGGGCCGCGGTGGGAGTGGTTGTCGGAGCAGCTGTCGTTGTTGCAGGCTGGTACACACTGTTGCTGCAAGAGGCTTCATAGCCAACCTGTAAAAAACAGTTGAACGTTACTAACGATCCGTTTTCATAACCCTACCAGACGTACGAATTCGGAGGCGCAGGAAGGCACACAGAGGGATCCAAAATCAGAAAGAGACTGGATGATACAAATCTCATCGGACGCGCAGCTGTACACATTGGAGGTTACGGGAACTCCGCTGGAGGAGCAACGGACATACTGGGTACTGCTGACACAGGCGTATTTGCTCGAACAAACTTCACACTGGGCACCGTTGCTGCCAGAGGATCCACATACGTCTAATATGGTTGAGGTCACCTCGGAGCTATCCACACAGACGTCATCGGAATTGGAGCAAACCGTACCCGAGGGACACAGCACAACATCTCCAATTGGAGCATTTTCTAAGAACAGATTTATTTTTAATCCTGTTAGATTTTAAATAACTTAGACTTACTCATGCAATTTTGATAGGCGGTCTGATTATGGCAGTACACATCGTTATCCGTCTGGCACTCCTGACAGGTCTGCGCCTCCACGGAAGATAGTCCAGTTGCCATTGCGATAATGGCCACAATTGCGATTATCCTCTGCATTATTCTTTCTTCTTTTCACGGTAATGTTGCTCAACCTTAACTGTTGATCCGAACCACCGATCTACCGTCTTATATAGCGGCGGAGCTTGCTTTGCATCAACCTTCAATTGTTTATGGGTCCCTTGCTTGATAATATTGTTTGTCAGATTTGGTTCCGTCTGTCCCTGCCAAAAGTCTATGTGCCGTCATAAAGTAATATTGAAGTGTTCTAAAAGAGCCGGAACGTCTATCAGCAAATGACAGCAACATGCTTTTGCCAATTTTATGTACTTCATACCTGGAAATACGGTTTATAGTCTTTTGTCTCCTATACGGTTTTTTTTGAAGGTTATTTGAAATTTCTTTTGCTTTCGAGTCAATTTTTAGCTTTATGTCCCATAAAACTATGAAGAAACTGAATAAAGTGGTTTAATACAGTAAACATCATATTCCGATAAGCACTCTTGACAATTTAGGGATTCCACAACAGTAAGGCTACAAATAATGGCAAAAATCGGTATGATGACGCTAATTTTCTTAGGGAATTTAAGAAGTTTCTCTTGGTGCAATTCAAAATACTTTAATAACTTTGTACAATGCCCTTGCAGCTTTATTTATCTCAAAATCAAAAGCTCAGAAAGAAAGTAAACTTTTAATTACATTTATATGGGCTTGTGATAATACTGTTTGTGAGATTTGAATATATTTGTAAATTTACATCAATAAAGAAATATTGAAGCTCGAGGAAGATAAACTGTATAAATAAGAATACAACAATCCTCTAATCTTCAATTGAAGTCACGAATTATTACAAAAATTCTTCTGCAATGCAGATATAGTACTATGTTTGAAAAAAAGAAGAATAGCCAAAAAAACAAAATTTCGATCTTATCACTATATAAATAAATAGCAGCATTCAGCCATTAAAAAATAAACCTCAGACCACCTTGAATGAGAGATATCAGCGTAAAAATAATTGGCAGCTTGTTATCTAGACGAAACTAAAAATTTCCGAGAAACCCAAGAAGACTCATTCATCCTTGACAAGCCCAATGAAAAAGACATAAATTTGCTTGCGATCACATTTATTAAGTTTCGTATTTGAATCAAATTTTCTTAAATATTTTCTCACACAATTTTACATATTACACAATTCACGTTTTTATGTTTGTTTATGCTTGATTATCGTTTTCATTTACGAGTAGAGTAACACAAAATCTCTTAAGCGAATTTAATAAATAACAGAAATATGCGTATGATCATTTGTTTCGTTATAAGCGAAAGTAAAATATAGTACGATGTAAATGTATATAATACGTTTCGAAGTGAAGGAGAAAACTAAAAGTGCCTGCTTAAACTAAGGTACTCAAATAATAGAAATAATAGTGCATCTGCAGTGAAACCCATCCTGATCTATAGGATAGCGCCATGGAGCTTCAGCAACAAAGTCTCCTCAGTTTATGGGTACACATACTACAGCTTTCGATGGCTTCACCGATGCCTATATATCTGAAGCACTAAACACAATTACAATTGGATGATAACGATTACACTTAGTAAGTTGACGCGTGGGCTGGTTTCGACACATCTCCGGACTCTCTCAACTGGCGGCCTGGATCCTCGATGATATTACACATTGAAATGTTGAACTTATGATTCTGTTGCTTTAAATATATATTATGTAATGTGTATATATAATTTATATATGAAAAAATATATATATATTTATATACGTATATGTATATGTATCATGTAGTTAAACTAATCTGTAATGTAACTAGGGCTCATTTGATGAATATGTTCTCAGTTTGTATGTAAAGGTTTTTGTTTTTGTTTTTCATTTCATTTCTTGCGATCTTTCTGATCGTTATACACTTCGCGTATGTTTATGTAAATATAGATAAGCTTGATTTGTGTAAGTTTATTTATAATTTGCTCTATTTCATATATAAAATTTGACCAAATACATAAGATTTTATTATTTTTTTATATAAAAACGAACGAAACAATTCTCAACGATATTTGAAACATGGTTTCACCTAATTCTTAGGGGCCTAACACAAATAATAAACAAATTTTGAAATTTTCACGCGAATATCCCGCTTTCGCTTACATCGTATTTCGCTTTAACATCTTCTTCTTTTTTCAGCCTTTCTTCAGCTGGTAAATAAAGTAAAATTGTTGCTTCTCGATGATATAGGTTCTCAGACATACATACACTGAAAGTAAAACATAATTTCATTTACTTAATTTGCTAATTACTCTAATCAACGCGGCGTTCTCCTCCTTCAGGCGATGATTATCCGACTTGTAGGCATCGAGTTGCTGTTGAACGGATGAGAGGATATTAAATTAGTTCAAAATATACAGATATCCAAGTGAATGTACGATTATGGCAGGGGAAGCACAAGTCTTGAGGTTAGGTGTGCATGGGGCATGCTTCGTTAATCTATTGGGGATGCGGTAGCCGCAGCCACAGCAGCAACAACAACAGAAACAACAACAAACAATTAGTAATTACCTAAAAATGGAACTCATCTGGACACCCTAATCTCGAGAATAAAACCAGATAGCATGCACTTAACCACAAACTACACTCGAAACATAGGCGCTTAGATAATTGTCTCTGCGAAATCTGATTCGTGTATTCTTTATGACGCGTGTCGTGTGCTGTGATAAGCGAGCTATTGACGATCGATCATATAATGTCGAATGGATCTCATGAATTTTGATGCCTGATGCGAGTGTTCCGTAGACATACACCCACCCAATGTGGCGTATTCAAATTCAAACAATAAACAGCAATAAGTTGAATAAGAACGACAATGAGAAAAAGTTTTGTTTATTTCATCATATATATAAAACTCAAGATCGATCGATGGTGTTGTAGTCGAGAACACAGAAAAGGATAAACAAAATTGCAGATAAAACTGGTAACAATATTAACAACAAGAGGTATAAATCCATAGTATAGTTTAATAGACATTATTTAAGTGGTAGAGTATTAAGTAAGTATTGTTTATATGTACATTATGAGTGTTTCAAAAAGTGGACCAAGGTAAAAAGATACACATAGGACTGAGAATTTTGGAAGTGCATGTTTTGGCAAATAGTTCGAATCTAATTTTAGATTATTTTTCAATTTAGTAGAAATAATTTTAGCACCACAAAGAGTTTAAAGAGATTATAAAAGTATCTTACTTTCACATATTTCGTTGTCATTTTTTATTTACTTTATTGCTACAATATTTGGAAAATTAAACAACAGTTTGAAACACTCAATGTTACAGTTATAGCTAAAAATATATTTATTATATTCTTTTTATGTGGTATGTGTATAACAACAAAACAACAGCCAGCTCATAATATTGGGGCGCAGGTTCTTAGAATGGCTCAATTCTGTGTCAGTGGTGGGGCATTTACCGTTAAGCTTCCAGCATCACCAACTAGACCACTTCGCTCTCCCTGATGTTCGACTTCTGGAGACCCTATATGCATAGCCTCCAGATCCTTGGGGCGCCAAGTGCTGATGCTGTTTTTGTTTTTTTTTTGGTGGTGGGGGCTTGATGATTGATCTCGTTGGTTTCGATGAGCTTTACTTTGATTCGAGTGTGGGCTAACTTTTGATTTTCAAGTACTTATTAACCGTACATTGGTCTGTAGTTCCCATATGATATAGTTCGATAAGAGTTACAATATAAATTCGCAAACATTTTTACCTAGCGCTATTTAGGTTATCAAAAACGATCAAGCCGTGAGATTAATATTTTTCTATTTAAAATTAACTACTTTTGAAGTTTGCGGTTTCATCAAAGGGTTTGTAGTATATTATAACTCCCAAGGAGTAGTTGTATATAGTAATGTTTAAGGTTTACTTTTACCAGTGACCAGTTCAAAGCCAATGAGCTCAATGATACCTTAATTTAGCTACAATACATTTAGTTATTGTGTTTTTGGTTATACTTAAATATCCATATATAACTCGTAACGACATCGAAGTGTGTTAAGTATTGTATTAAAGAAACTTGAGCCAGAAAAACATAGGGGATTATTGATTATCTATGTTTTCCCATAGTATACATCGATCTCTTTCCAGCTCTAATATAAAACGATATAACGATAATCGCGACATTGTGCTTGTGAGCAGGGGGGCGTGAGAATTTTGGGTCTATGCGGGCTGGTGCTGGGCAATCTAAATGCTTTTGATCTGCGCCTATTTGGTCTTGGCCAGCTGACTCTGAGCCGAGGTGGTCAGCTTGGAGACGACCCGCGTGAGGGCCCGATTCTCGGCTCGCAGACGATCGTTCTCAGTCTTTAGCTTCTGCAATAGCTAAAATCACACAAAAAAATAAGGACAACAGCGGCGACGCAAGAAAAATAAGTGGAAAAACGCAAGTTTTTATTTGAGCGATTGCCGATTATCGATTGTTTCGACAGTTCGATTGTTTGTTCGATCGATGAGGCGCGTGGGAAGAGAGAGAGAAAAGAAAATCAAATTTGAGTGAGCGTATTGAATGAGAGCGCTTTGTTTTTAATTTTTAACAATTAGGTGAGTGCGATTGGTAGACGTATAACGTATAACGATAAACGTGTAACGTATAAACTCATGGGAACAGTGACCAAAAATCATAAAAGGTGGCGAATGACAGAGCGAGAGATGAGCGAGTGATGATTTGAGAAGATGACAGAGAAACATAATGGTCTTGAGATGAGAACATGTCTGATGTCTGGTTGTTGCTGTTGTGTGATATGAAAAAAAACGATAGAAAACAAATATATGATCTGATCACGAGGCGCAGGTGGGGCACAAATAAATTGGCAACGGAAATCAAAGCGATCGCTTCACTGTACAGCGGGGTGGCACAAAAAAAGATACTATACACAGGACATGGTAAATCAATTTCAAATCAAATCAAGTGCCATGGCATTCGCACACAGAAGACAGCTAGTCAACTAGGTGGAGTATAAGCGCCTCTGGCCAAAACGGGAAGGGCAATAAAAAAAAGTTGGATTAAAATATAATGGTGAGAGAAAACGTTTGCTCCAACTCAGTGCGAGGGGTGGTTTATGATTTTGGGTTATAAGAACAGAACGGCTCAATTCGAATTAATCAAAAGGGGGTTAATAAATCAAAATTTCAGACATGCAACACGGGTTCTATCAGAGTATCAAAGTAGGGGAAACTCTTGGACAAATCATAAGGGGGGGCAAACCAAAATAGCAATCAATTTCGAGTCCTGTTCTCAGAACACAAAAACAGCAACAGCGGCGGTAACGTTTAACGCTTATGGTTAGCAAAGGGACACATTTGTAATTACCTTGAGCTCTTCTTCCAACTCGGAAAGCTTGCGTTCCATAGCTCTTCTTTCGCGTTTCTCAAGTTCAGATAGTGAATTTTTCGTTGTCTGCGAATGTGAAATGAAACAAGATGTGGTTGTTTTTTTTGTTTTGCGTTTTTCGATTTTGATTCGGGTCTTGGGTTTTCTTGTTCAGTTTTTTTTGTGGTGTTGTATTTGGGGTTCATATGGTTCTTCAACAGATCGAAGTTATATATATTATACGAGAGCGGGGTTTAAAGAGCGAAAGAGAGCGCGAGCAGTAAGCTTCACATGAGGGGAAAAAAGAGGCAGCGAGGTGGGTGGTTTATGTGTGATAGAGATATACATTTTAGTGGAATCCTTGAACTAAGTTTATGGTGTTTCGTGTTGTTTTGTTGTTGGTTACTGCTGGCAGTTTGGTTCTTGTTTATATCTGTTTTTCGGCTTTTAGTTTGTAGTGGGCTGATGTGGGCGTGGCATGTTAGGGGCGTGTTTTGGTACTTACGGCATTGGCGAATCTCTCCAGCGTTGCACGTGTCTGCACGGCTTCGTCGTCCTTCTGCTTGAGCATCTGCTTCAACTTATCGTTCTCCAATCTATATAGGATTAAAGGTTATTTATTTGGCTATAGTTTGGAATCGCCAACAGCAGCTATACTCACTTGGCAGCTTCCCAGAGCGCCTTGTAGTCAATGCCATCGCCATTCTCCGCCTTATCGTTACTTTTCGACTCGCTGGTGGTGGCCGTACTTGCGGTGCTGCCCAGTCGGGAGCGAGAAGTCCTCTCACTGCCACTCTATAGGGAGGAAATCAAAGGAAAACATTTAAGTAATTAAAAATACAATCAAAACTTAAGGTTACAATTTTCCAGATATATGCTTATTACTAGCAGGGCTCTTAGGAACATAGTAATTAAACCGATCAATAAGAGATTCTTTAATGATTATCAAAATTATATCCGTATAGGATAAGAATAAAACTTTAGTTTTCGATTTGCTATCACTATGGTCAAGAAACACCGATAGTAATTGCATGTAAACCAAGTTTTAGTGATTTTCTAATCACCATTTTAAAAAATCTTCCGAAAATTAATAGTGATTAAGGGCTGTAACTTTTTTAAATACATGAGAGATATGTTAACAAAATATTATAAATAAATGTTGTAAATAATATAAATTATTATAAATATTATTATTATTATTTGGATACCAACAACAACAGCATAACATTTAAATATACCTCCACTTAATTATAAACACCTGCTTACTTCATATCCCTCACTCTTCTCCGAGGAGGCACTAATGGATCGCTGTGCCGCGCTCTTTGACCGCGTACGATTTCGAGATTTGCGCTCCTGCTCCCGCAGAGAGTTACTCCTGGTGGCCGCAATGGCAGCCACTGTGGCTCCGGCACTGGTCACTCCATTTGTGGTCGATGAGCCACCACCACCGTAGGCTGCATTCAGGCTACTATTGGACGCCGACAGGGATTTGGTCTTCAGCAGACGCGAACTCTTAAACGAGTTGGACGAACTCAGGCTCGGCGACTTGAAGCTGAGCGAGGCGGTGGTCACCCCCTTGTCGTAGCTGCTCGAATAGGGACTGACATAACGATCGCTGGCGGAGTACGACGATCCCGCCGAGGAATAGGAGCTGGGATTGTACCTCGAACTGTCGTAGCCACCGGCACCACCTGTTCCGTTCGAGGCGGAGGACGACGACGACGAGGAGACGGTGGACAGAGAGGAGGAGAGAGCAGAGGCTTTAGACTGACCATAAGTGTGGCTTTGGCTTAAATGCTTGCCCACCACCAGGTGGCTATAATGGTGGCCTCCGCCGGTGGCCACCGAACCCGAAGCGGATGAAGCGGTGGTGGGCTGCAGCTGCAGATAGTAGCGGTTGCCATGGTGCGTTTGCGTTTTAGTTGCTGGCATGGTGGCATTGGACGCAGAAGCTATGGATGGGGCATGGCATGTGGAGGCGGATGAGGTTACAGTCGTCGATGGCCCACTGTTTGCGGTTGGCTGATGGGAATGCTGATTCGAATAGTGGTTGGTGCTGGTGGTGAACTGCTGATGATGATGATGATACTTGGACGCCCCGTAATCGTAGCGACTGCTGGCATTACCATAGGAAGTTCGGCCACTGCCCAAAGCTCCACCACCGCCGCCGTACAAACTCTCCCTTGAGCTGTAGACACTGGCATAGGGACTCTGGTAGCTGGAGGTCCCACTGCTGCTGGGGAAGTAACCCGTGCTCAAGGGTCGGCCAGTGCTGCCGGAACTGTTGTAGCTACTCCCATTGTAGTTATAGACCCCGGATCCCCCACCCGAGGGAGCCATCCGCGAACTGGAAGACAGTGATCGCCGGCGGCTGGACAGCGGCGCCTGGGCTCGTGATCTCGAGCGAAAGGACATCTCGCTGATGGAAGCTATAAGAAATTTGGTAACCCCATTAGCTTGCCATCTCGCCTGGCACTTCGTATATCAATCGTCAGAGCCAAAGTGCAATTACGCTTAGGTAGAGCAACCAAAAAGCACACGACTTGAATTCTCTTTCCTATCCAAGGGGATCTAACGTAATATGGAAATTCTCGATAATTAAAAGGAAAAGCCTTTCAAATTGACAGCTGCCATCCCAAAGACTCTTTGAACTTTAATTTCATTTCAGTTTCAAGATTCTATATAAAGAACGCATTTCAATCGAACGAGACCCCTGAGGATTATCCGCAATTGAAGGGCATTTAAACTTCGATTCTGATCGATATGTGTTCCATTTTTAGACGTGCACACAAAAGGCAATTACAATTATAATCAAAGCGAACACAGAAAATGTTCTTGAATTCGGCATAAACAAAAATAAAGGAAAACAAACAGCTTTTCGCGTGTGTTTACATGTGTATAGTATACATGTACGTATAACTCGGAGGTATACCGAGCGATATTTCGATATGGAGAACGCAATATTGACATGTGGTTCGGGAATTGGTTTTGGCCGTGCACCGGGAAAACCAAAAAATGACGTCAAGGCATAAATTTTGACAATTTTCTTGTCGGATTTCGAAACGTATCCCCACTGGCAGCCAGTGGATCTTGTGTGGATCTCGACGGGATGCTCTTGATGGGATTGAAAACACATAGAAAACGTGATATATGGAACCGACAATCCCGCTGCCGGCCTGGTATTTATTTGTTTCTCTGAGTTGATGCCTCTTATCCTCCGCCCACGCGATACAAACAACAAACATGAAACCGACCGTCAGACCAGAAAACGTTTTTCTTTTCAAGCAATTTTCCAATGCATATAATTTATGACGAACCGTTTCTGTTTCCTAGTACACTGATTCTATGTATCTGCCATATAAATGGCTCTATCTATAGGACAATCGCCCATGAATGAAGCGGCGTTTTAAATGTTTGGACTTTCACAATAATTTTCCCCATTTATGCCTTTTTATTTGTGGTAATTCAAACATTTAGCTTGGCAAATAACGCATAAAAAAGTATAAAAACGAAATGTTTTAAAAATACAATTTTCTGTTGTGTCATGCAGAAGATAAATGTACTGGCCGGTTCGCAGGGCACCATATAATGGATTAGGAAATACGCGTAAATTTGGAAAATATTATGAAGATATGAAATAAATTATTTGGTAATTGAAAAGAAACAAACTTTGGAAAAATACTGTAGTTTTTCTTTCGTTTTAGTTTTTAAAAAATTAATATTTTTTAAATGAATTTCTAAAATAATTAGTAAAATAAATACATAACTTTATTAATTATTTAATTTAAGTTACCAAATTTATACAAATAATTTGTATCTATTAACTTTCAAAATATATTTTTTCAGTTCAACTAAACTTTGACATTTGAAGTCACCCAAAAAAATACAAATAAATCAAGCACGTTCACGAATCAAATTAAAAACTTATCAAAATAGCTGACCATATTTGAAGAAGCCACCTGAGAGAGAATCAACTTGAAATGTCCAAAAATTATGCGCAGTTTGCCGAAAAAGGCAACGCGGAGCGATTTCATCAAATGAAAACAAGCAAACTTGTTGCGGCTGGCAGGCTGGCAGTCAAATCATCAACTTCGGTTTGGAAAATCCCCTCCGGCCTCACAAATCCCAGGGGTAAACTGATCTAAGCGTATTGCAATTCATCTTTTCCCCCACAATTCTTTGACACGTTCGACAGGTCGTGTGGTTTTTGGTCTCTCGTTGCACTTGACGTATTGAATTCTTGAGTTTAATTGGGATTTACATTAGGATTTAGACTTGTTTGATTGGATTAGCTGGCTTTAGATGATCTGAACTGAATCGAACTGAGATGATCCGCTGTGCTGGGCGCACAAAACTCAACTGTGTTGCTCGCAGACGATTTGAAATGTTTTATTTGAAAGCGAACGATCGGAAATAAACACGAAAGAGCAGCAGAAGAGTGCCCACGTAGAACTAAGAGCTGGGTAAAGAGAGGAAAAGCCGGAAAAATAAAGCAAATCATGGGGAATATTTTAAACTCAAATATGAAAACAAGAAATAATAAGAGCAGGGAAAGGAGCCAAATTTTCACTTGAAATTGCGCACACAAAATATTCGCTGTTCGAGTTTTTCACCTGGTGGGCCACGTCTAAAATTAGTAAATCGCACACGTATTTGGCCCAATGTCCGAGACGCAAGATTGTTAACTATGCTGGGGTCAGAAAATCAGGGGAACGCAAGAAAAGGGAGCATTGCGAACTGGGCCAAAAGGCGAAGCACAGTCATTGACACATGACTGCACCGAATCACAGGGGGGAAAAAAAAACCAGATAAAGAGAACGCGAGCATAGGAAAAACTATTTCGGTTTTGGTTTAAATTTAGCGTTAAGTGAACGACAGGAGAATCCAATTTGGGGAGTTGCTGCCGTCTTTGCTACCCCCCTCCACCCTCGTAACTGGGCCAAAAGCATTCCCCTCCCCACAGAGTTTCCACTTTCGTTGGATGCATTTTCCGGCTATAAATACCGAATGACGATCCTTTGGCCGCAGGGAGAATGAGGAAGCAAATGCCTGCAAACTGTTATAAATTTAGCCACACATATTCTCGCTTTTTCTGCAAAGTTCAACGTACGTGTGCCAGCTTTTCTTATTATTCTACGCTTCTTTATATTTCCTTCGGTTTGGGTCGTGCCTCTGTAATTGCCCAATTTATAATAAAATGCAAAACTGTCTGCAAAGACGATTGTGAAAGTGATTTTCCCCAGATGCATTTGCAAAATGACATCTGCCAACAAAAAAAAAAAAAAATAGAATAAATGCACAATGGCACACTTGACATCGTCAATCAGAGAGCGTCAGATGGTCTGCCGTCGTTTTGGATGGATCGTCAGGGGAACCACAAGACGAAGAGTACATCACGGTAAATATCAGCAGCTAATATTAAGAGTTCAAGGAAAATAGACTTCTTAAAAATGAAATTTCCACATATTTCCCATTTTTATGAATGTCTGAAGGTATTAAACCAATTTAGACATCGTATTACATCATTCAATTCATGGAAATGTATATTTAAGCACAATTTCAGGCGAGTAAATTACCAATTAAATTCACTTTTAACGGTTGCCTATAATGAGCAATAAATAACAATGAGGATGTACGAATTGCTTTGCTAAATATTTTAAACAAAGCGTTGTAGTATTGAGATTATAATATAAATAGTTCTTTACCCTAAATTTATCCTATAGGTTTACATAGCATTTCGGTGTTTTTCAAAAATATACACCTAAGAATAGAACACTTTTAAAATCGCTATGTAAATATAGTCCGGTAATAAATTTATGATTTTTTCTACTATTATTTTTACAATTTTTGAATGTACTTAAAATAGACAAATAATATTAAACTTAATGTATTTAATCAACCTAAGGCACTGGGGAGACCAATCGTAAATAAACTATTATACGAAACTAGCTAATAATGTTTTGTATCCATCAATGCTAGGCCGAATGTAAGATTTATGGTTATTCTTTAATTGTCCAATGTGCCAAACAATTAATAATTTTTTGCCGAAACAAGCAAAAGCGCACGTTAATGACAAGATGCACTCAGAAATTGTGTCAGTTTTTAATAATAGGCGACACCGGCGCTGACACTTGCTCAGATAAATTGTTAACAGGTTCGGGGCAGACTCGTGATTTCTATGGACGCAAATTGGATGCGCACTAATAGTTCTGACCTCGGCCATGAAAGGATTTGCAGTTGCCTTGCACTTACACTTAAATTCCCACACGAAAATGCCGAACCCACAATGCCACGTGCGCAAATCATAATTTCGTTTTTGGGTCGCCCGCTAATTGGACCAGACATACGATGTGGAAAATTGTGGGGCAAGCAGATAAATGGAGGGGCTACTCTCAGCTACTTTGAAGGACGCGGAGCGCTCTAAAATTGTGACAAGGTGTGACGAAGGCAAAGGCAAGAAGAAAGAAAATTCTGTCAGGTGCAGCGCGGAAATAAGAGGCTGACACAAAAATTCTAATTACTTGGCAAGGTGTGAGAATATTCAATAATAATATAATATATTTGTTGTTGCTGTTGTTGGTAGTTAACATATGGTAAGCACTAATTATTGCCGGACTCACCTCCTTTTCCTTCTCCTCGTTGTCGTTGTTGGACGATTCGTTCTGTCGCTCGGGATCCAGTTCCTGTAGCAGAACAAAAGAAATTCTCAATTTAGCATTTTCCTAATCTCCCGACTAATTAGCAATTTGGCTAAGAATAGTTGACATACGGCTCTCGGCCCATGGCTCATTTATTCTGACAAACTGCCTGGCAATTAGGCACACAAATGATGTATCTCCTAGCCATACTTACATCCATATCGATGTGCACCACGCCTGTTGATCTGCGTTTCGGCTTGCGTCGCCTCTGAATGACGGTCTGTGTGCGATTATCGTTCTCCTTGTCGTTATCTGTCAGTAGAAAAGATACAAACAAACATGTTAGTATTACTAACTTAGTAAGGAGAAAAAGCACCTTTATGCAATAAATTCTGCTTTTTAAAGTAGAAGAATATTTTAACTTAGAGAGTTACGATGTATTGTTAACATTAAAGGTAAGATTTTAATAATTTGATGGCTTTAACCCCAATTATTAAATCATCTAGAGATTTCATATATTTTACAAATATAGTTGAATTTCAAAACATCTTCAGAAGATATAGTCTTAATTAGATATACATGTACTAAAAATGAAATTCCTGTTTTAATTTATTTAAAATAAAAAAACAATTCAAATTTGCTGTGGTTGTAAACTCTCTTTAGTTGATTAATTACAGAAACAGTTGCGGGATCCTTACCCTTATCGTCATGGTTTGACGTGGCGTTAGTTGCCGTAGCCGCTGCATGATTGGCACTGGTTGCAGACACTGAATTGGAGGTTGAGTTAGTAGTCGCGGCCGCTGCTGAGTTCGCCCCCGCTGACGTAGCATTCGCTTCGAATTTGCGAGCTGAGGACGTGACATAGGCACTGTTGTTTGTGCCCTCGCTGGGCGCGGAAACAGGACGACCCACAGAGTTAAGCGACTGATTGGAAGCATTTACTAAAACAGAAAGAAGGAATTAAATATATGTCGCAAAATAAAGAGTAGTTATCATTCAAAACCTACGTGCATTGGGACCGCTGCTGATGCGTCGCTGGATACCAGTTGTAGTAGATAAATTGACGGCTGCCATCACCGCCGGAGCACTCGGTATAATGGTGCTGTTGTTGGGCGGATAAGTGCCCCCGCTGGTTATGTCCTCCAGTTTAAACTGCATGAAAATAAAGTCTTTTAATATGGGCTCAATTCGATTTTAGATATACGTTGTTGATATTTAATAAATTTATGTTTTGAAATGTTTCTCTTTAATTGTCGTTTTTTTTGGGCTGTGTGCAATGTGTTTGTTCTTACAAGAAGCTATGTCTTGAATCATTCGAATGCAGCGGGAGTTAGTTTATACTAAACATTTAGTAATAATTAACAAGTATCAGACACCATTTGCATTTAGGATCCATCAGTTAGAGCCCGCAAACCCATTACCTAAGCTAAGCAATTTCTGTATTTCCTTGAACCATTTGAATATATGTAGTAATTATTAAATTGAACAAAAATGTAGATGTTGTTATTAAAACATGCAAATAGTTTGTTATCAATTTGATATTGGTTCTTGTTACAAACAAGAGCAACAAGTATGAAGAAGTAATTATTAAAAATAAAAGTAATATAAATACAAGCAAAAATGTTCAAATTAGTAAGACAACTTCATGTATGTAATTATTTACACATCAATAATGGCCATCAGCCAAATGAAATAGAATTTATGTGGTAACTAATAAAATTAAATAATTCTGTAGAATAATACATATTTACTTATTGATGCAGTTACTTAGTTTTACAGTTTGGTAAGCATAAGTTATGAGCAATTTAAAACATGAAAAAACAAATGCTCAAATACAACTAAACGAAAAATGTAGGTCTTAAAATAAATATTTCAGGCAGTAAATAATATAATAAAATACATATTTATGTAAGCGAATCAATTTTAAAAATTAGTATTACTCTTGAAAAGCAATAATAAATATATTATGACTAATAAATATAATGAAGGCGATTAATGATCGAAATCAGGATGTTGAAATAAAATAATGACCTTAACTAAAATTCAAAAAGCAATATAAAAACGATGAGGTTATTTATGAATGCGATCAAAGCTAAGGTAATTTTCACTTTGCTGAGCCTTAGTTCTCCATCGATTACACACAAACTAATCAAAATAAATCCATGCTACACTTAGAGATTAACAAAAGTATTTATGGCGCACACGAATTTGGCAACCGATCGAAAAATAGTATTGTCAAATATATTGGGTTAAGCTATCGGATTCGCTTAGAGGGCAGAGTTGGGTAGTGTGGGCATACCTTGGAGCCGGCATCGAATTTCAGGCGCCAAGACGGACGCCGTTCTGCTGCAGAAGTTGAAGACGACGACGAGGCAGCTCCACTCGCACCACCTGCACCACCACCAGCACCTCCTCCGCCTCCTCCCGCGCTGCTGTCCGTTGTGCGCCGGGCGTATAGACTAAGTAGAGAGTCACGGGCATTGAAATCCGGATGTGAGGTCACGGGAGAGGCGGTATCCGACTTGGTTTCCGAGTCCTGGCTGCCGGACAAACCCCGCTTGTCCCGCAAGCGCACTGGACTTTCGAGAGCTGCGGGCGTCGTGGCCGCCGAGGATGATTTAATAGGTTCTGTGCTGGCAGCAGGAGCTGCGATCAGTGGCAAATCCGTGGGCCTGGCAAGCGGTGGCTCCTCGGCCTTCTCCTCGCTGGAACTTTTGGCAACTGGGTCAGTCTTTTGTGGAGTTCTGGTAATCTCTATATTCTCTGAGCTTTCAGGAAGCTTATCCCGCCTGGGCATTATCGTGTAGCTGGCACTGACCACCGACTGATCCTGATCCCCCTCCGGATCACTACTGGCATCGGCCTCGCCCGAAAGCGACCTTCGCACCGGAGCGGATAGGGTAAAACTAGCAGTGGTATCATTCAGACTTTGACCAGCTGGAGCTGGAGGATTGGCTATTACCTCCTCGATCTCCGTCTCATCGGTGGCCGTCGTTGTGGTGGGTATTATGGCTGGCGGTGGTGTAGTGGGCGGTGGTGGCGGTTGCGTCTCGTCCCGCTGCTCATCGCTGTCGAGGATCGATGATGTTGGAGCTGATGTCGATGATGCTGAGCTTGTTTCGTTCTGTTAATAATATTAGTTCGGAACAAATAAAAAAACAGTTGTCCTGAGGCGATGGACGCGAGTGTGTTTCAAACAAAAATCAAAAAGGTCTCACTATATCTATATAAATATAAATATCAATTGCATACTATAGTGATACTTAGGGTGACCCGATTTGATTGCGCATGCGAATGGGACATGCAAAATGATAATCATCAACATATTCCAAAGACATACAGTTTATTGCTATATAAACATAGAGCCTAGTGAGTAGTAGGAAAACTGAACATAGAGATAACTTAAAAATTGTAACATAAATACAAGTCGGAATGGTAATTACGCTATGGTTCACTGATCTGCAGCTGCTTGATACTGATATGCCGACGATGATTGGAATCATAAATATAAAGCTAAGCTATAACGAGTACTCAAAATTGATGAGGCGGGGGCGGTTCAAAGGGCGTGGCAGGGCGGGGCGGAGCGGAGCTGGGCAGAGGCGCAAAACGCAGAAACTGAACTCAACTTGATTGGTTAAGTGTGATATTGCGATCGATCACGAACGAATAATCAAACGGATGGCAACGTACGCTAAATGAGCACTGATTGATCGATGAGACTCTGATTGAAATGATGACAGCTTAGGGCTGCTTTTTATTGGGATGAGACGAACAAAATGCAGCAGATTTGAGTTATACCCATCAAGGTGGCTAACGGTGGCTGTTAAAATCTGTTTATTAATCAAGATCATTAAGGTGATCACAACCCGTTGAAGTACTTGATTTAATAACAGCTTATAATATGCTCAGCCAACCTTATTTGTAAGGTTTTAAGGTAAAACAAGAAAGAACGCTATAGTCGGGTGCTCCGACTATCAGATACCCGTTACTCAGCTAAGGGAGTGCGAGGGAGATAGATATATAAAATCTTTGATCGGGCATAAGTTTTTAACGAATGGTCCGATTTGAAAAATTTCTTCTACATTTCGATAAGTATTGATAATCACAATAAAACTGCATTTTTACTTTTCCAAAATCTTTTATGGTGTGGGCGCCAGACACCTTTCAAAAAATGGTTTAGGGCGATTGAGGGCGTTAGAGGGGGCGTGGCACCATTTTGAAATAAACTTGCGCTGCGTAAGAACTCCAAGAATATGCATGCAAAATGCCAATCCTCTAGCTTTTATAGTTTCCGAGATCTCAGCGTTCATACGGACGGACAGACGGACAGACGGACATGGCTAGTTCGACTCGGCTAGTGATCCTGATCAAGAATATATATACTTTATAGGGTCGGAAAAGCTTCCTTCTCCCTGTTACATACTTTTGCACGGATACAATATACCCTTTTACTCTACGAGTAACGGGTATAATTACATTTTTCTGCTACAAATTCTTACAGAAAGTTTAAAGGTATAGCACACTTTTCAGGGCAAACTTGGCATCTGTTGCATTCAGCTTACTACACGATTTTTCTAAACTACAATAACTATTTTAGTACATTTTTCACTCACTCACACAAACCACAATGATATGATATTAATATAATTTGTATATGAACAGATTTGTGTGAGTGAACATAATCGAACACATAAACAGAAAGGGATATCCAAATAATGGGGACACCATAACCATAAGCATTTATTTTTTCGGTTTTTGATTTGGTGTGTATTGCTCAACGTTTCAGTGGGTGTGAACTGCATGTGGACATCGTGTGTGGATGCCGTAATCCTATCTAAGATTACAGGCATGATCTACCAATGATTCTATGAATATAACTTTCTTCGAGTGTGAATGTTTTCGGTTTGATTTTTGTTGTGATAGCGTGGATGATTCGGTTAGAGTGTCCATTTGGACACTGGACTACTTACGCCGCTGTTGCTGATGGTGTTCGTAGTGGTGGTGCTGATATTATTATTGTTGTTGTTGTTGGCCATGCCCATGTTCTTCTTCTTAACCAGCTCCTCGGCACTCTTGATCTCGTCCAGAGTAACGCCTTGGGTTGACCGGCGAGTCTCCCTCACGCGCTTGGCATGTGCCTTTCGCTGCGTTTCACTCTCCTCATCTCGCACCGGTGGCACAAAGGATCTACAATTTGGGTGGCATAAATTAAAATAGTTTTAGAAAAGGTTTAAGCTTTAAAAATACGAATTGTAATAAAACAAAGGGCTGTAGAAGAGTTTCCGTTCAAGAAGTAAGCAGCAACACATCGAGCACATCAAGCCTAACATGTGTTAATCATTATTTTTTAACAATTTTCCCTTCTTTGGATTATTAAACTAAATTGTTTAGCAATTGTTCTAGGTGAACATATAATATTTATAGTAAATGCAGTATCTTTTTTTATACTTTTGCGTAAATCATGCTACACAAAACAAGGCTTATCTGGGCGCGGAAATCGGGTTAGCAATTGACTAGCGGGGTTAGCTCAACGTCAATGAAAACAACATTTAATTCTCTTGCTCTCATTACTTGAAGAAGTTTTTGATCATATTGCTCGTGGATTGTTTGGGCGGTGGCTTTGAGCTCTCCACATCGCTGACACTGGCCGTGGACGAGCTGCCATTATTGCTCTTTTCTGCTACTTTCGCTGTAACTTGGCTAATTGATCGACAACGGAGTTTTTAAAAAAAGATTTTTAGATAAGGTGCTTCAAAAAATAAACTCACCTGCGAATTGGTGGGGTCTGTACAGTTGTCGATGGAGAATTGAGCGCCGTATTCGCCGTGGCTGCCGTACTGGTGGGCGTAGCAATCGGTTTCCTGAGGGTAGGGAAAATAAAAGTATTTTATAGAAAGGTTCATAGTTAAATGGGGAATACAGCCAAGAAAGAGTAGACGACATTGGTGCGTGGCCTAGGAAAATATGTTAAATAGTTTGGTGCAATGAGTTTTGGTTCTGAAGGTGTAGACGAGAAGAAGCTAAGCAAAAGCACAGTTAGGTTAATAGTTACAACAAATTGAGTTGGGATTAACAGTTATGAGTAGGCGTGGTTCCTTAAACTAGATCAGATTTTACAAATGTTACTATCCAATATAATGGTATAGAGATTAATTTTATAAATATAAAGGAAGGTATCTTAAAATATCATTGATTAGGTACTTATAAAATTACATCTAACATTTTTGATGATTTTTTAGGATACAATTTTGTGTTCATAATCAAATCGATTTCAGCTGTTTCAGGCTTTGACTAAACAAATACACTAAATACTTTTAATATCAATATTTTAAACAAATTAAATGTAAGAAATATTTTCATTTTCTATATTTTAACAAAATTTACTTAATGAAACCAACCAATCTGATCTAGTTTACTTTTTAGGACGTGTTGATTGCAAAACAAACCTGTAATACATTGAGTTATCTTTGAGTGAGGCCGATCTTTGTACGCTATATAATTGATTTGTGGCCGATGCTGCTGCTGCTGGTTGTTGTTGTTGTTGTGGTGTGATTGTGTTGTTGGTGTTCGAGTGGGTGTTGTTGAATGTACTGATTGTTGTTGTTGTTGTTGTGGAGGTGCTTGTTGTCATTGTTGTGGTTGTGCCAGCAGCATATCCCAACAGCAGATCGCTTTTGTTGTTGTTATTGTTGTTATTATGATTGTTATTGCTACTAAGATTATTATTGTTATTGGAATTATTGGCAGCAGCGGCATTAGCATTCGCATTCGCCGGCAGAATGGGACAGGAATTGGCCTTTATGCGTGCCCGCAGCTCATTGTATTTTTGATAGAATCTGTCAGATGATGATTTTTCGAGCGTTTTTCGAGGATTTTTTTTTTTTTTATAGATCGTTTTTCAGGCGGTTTTCAAACGTTCGTGCGGGCGTACAGGTGGGCGGGCGGAGCGAGCAGGTGGGCGAGCGGGCAGGTTAGATTTCGGGATAAGCGTTTTGATGAGTTTGTTGTTTTTGGTTGGTTGTGGTGCGTTGGTGATACAATTTTTGTTGTTGTATTTTTTTTTTGTTTATTTTAAAGGGTGGGAAAAAAAAATAAAGCAAAACAATAACTTTAAAATCAATACAATACTTTGTTTTCCCTTATTTGTTGCCTTTTACAGTCAACGCTTCACTTTGCCAAATGCGAATGTTGTTATGGAAAAAGCTCATTAATGGAAAGCTTGTGATTCATGGAGATTCGGTTCGGGAAGCTTTCCCAGATCATGATACCACCAGGGGTAAATTTAAACAATTACAAATACATTTTGTTTTCATTTGGTTTATCAATATACGTATGTATATGTACTCTGTGAAAAACTGAATGACTGGTTAAACATTTGAGTGTGAGTATATGTGCGATAATGATAAGCAAATGCAATCGGCAAAAGTGAAAAGCCAACTGAAAAATCAACCAATAAATCAAGACCTTTCGGTGCAATTTGGCCGATCAATGTTTGTATATATGTGTTGATGTAAATATTCATTATATATGTGGGTTAATCTGTGATGCGATTGTGTGTTTGTGTGTGAGCGGCACGCAATGTTTATTTTCTTTGGATTCAACTCACTTTTGATCGTTCTCAAAGCTTTGAGTGCGTCGCAAAATGACGTCGTTGGCTGTTTCCGAGCTATTGCTGCTGAGCTCTCTATCAGGAACTTCTGCAAGATGATAATTATATTGATTATTATTATCGGATTCGATTATAGGCGTTTGCAGTGCGATTCAAGGACTTTAGATAGCAGTGACATTTTTAAGAAACAATTTATTATGGAGTAAGAACTACAATGCCAATCAATTATAATATTAGTCATATTAAATGTAAAAAACAATAGACTGAACTAGACAAAAAATTATTGCTTTAATTATGTATCTTCAAAATAATTGTATACTTTTTATAAAAATATATATTTTACTTTGGTAAATACATTTTTTGTAGTATCTGGAGCCCTTGAAACTTGAATTTTATAAACTCCCATTGCGACTTACGATTATTAGTGGGACTGTCGTTTGGTGTGCGTGGCAACTTGCGTCGCCAGGGCGCCTCATCCTCGACTGGATGCTCGGCGACGTGGATCTGCTGATTGGGCTTGACGTTCTCAGCTGCAAAAGCAATGGGTAAAAGAACATTAATATTAATCTCAAAACCATAGACAACTGGGGCTAAGTTAGTGGCTTATAAGCGGGCTTAAAACAGACAGGGTTCGACGAGGAACTCCTCAATCAGGACGCTAAACAAGTGCCGACTACCTTCGCTTTCGGAAAGACTGGTCGAGTGTGAGCTTTCCGTGGAATCGCTCAGCTCTTCTGTATCGCTTTGGCCACTGGCCACCACTCCTTCACTTCCACCACCATCATCATCATCATTATCATCAGCAGCAGGAGCGTTTGAAATCGAAGCCTCTGCTTCGGCGGATTCACTTGAGCCACTGGCAGCTGCAGTGTGCGTAATTTACAAGCAAAGACAATACACAATAACAGAGAGAGAGAGAGAAAGAGACACGATACAGATACAGAGCGAAATAAGGGATACTACTGATGGATGATCATGATCATGATGGAGGCAAATTATACTACACAACGTGATCTTGAGTGACTAAAGTACGAGAGGCAGTGGCAAATGTTTTACGATTAAATGCTCCAACAACACAGGATTATCGCGCATGAGAACCTAAACAGGATAATAAACAGGACGAACACAAGAGTGTGTGAGTGCGAGAAATCAAAGAAAGCTTTTCGTTTATATTATGCAGCCAAGGTAAGGTTGCAGATAACTCTTAATCGTAGCATACGCACCATCCTTTGTGGCATCAGTTCTCACTTCGACGCGAACCAGTTTGGTGGGCGTCTTGTCCACATGATTTTCAATCGTATCTGAGATTCTGCTGAAAATGATAAACAGTATATGGATTAATTACATATTTTACTTTGAATGATTTAATTTTCCGGTAAACAAAACTATATGGATTATTCTTGATTCTAGTTTTACAAAATCTTAAATCAATATATTCAATTTCATATTTATAATTTCAAATTTATTTTGAACGATGCATCAAATACATTTACTATGAAAATGAATCAACTAAAATACAGTCATAAATGTATGTTTAAGTTCATATAAAATCATCAGTTCTTGGAGAAAAATATTTTTAAAAACATTGCATTTAATTTTTATTGAATCGTGCAATTATTTAAGAAATGTTTTGATGACTAAAAATGTATACAATTTATATATATATTCTACTAAATTGAACCAATCTAGATTTTATTTATAATTTTCCATACCAGAAATATACAATTTTTTTTGATTTTTCTTACCTGATTTGACTAGATGGTCGCCGCTTGTTGCGTTTGTTGGCCCGCAGTTCTTCCAGGAATTTGACTATTTTGCGATCGGCCACATCGATGCATGACTGCCCGGCATAGTTGCGTATATCCATGTCGGCCAGAGACTCCACGAGCATCTCCGCCGTTTCCCGTTGACCCCAATGCGATGCTGCGTGCAATGGCGTCCAGCCATCGTTATCCTGGCGATCCACATTGCCGCGGCCGGCCAGGAGCAAGCCCAGAACTTTCGTATAACCCTTAGCGGCGGCTACGTGAAGTGCTGTGGCTCCTGTTTTTGGGTGCGGTCTGTCCACCTCGGCGGCATCGCTTCTCAGCCACTTTTTGGCATCGTTCAGCATCGCCTGCTCTTCAGCCTTTCGAGCCTCATCCACATTTATGTTCAGCTCCTGCACCATCTTCTCCATATAGTCGATCATGGCCATGTGTTGCACATCGATGGCCAGGTCCAAGGCCAGATCGCCATCGCTATTCACAGCGGCCACATCAGCGCCATTTTCCACCAAATACCGAGCTATGCTCACAAAGCTATAAAAGCAGATGAAAAAAAACATAAGTCAATAATTATATTTATTAATTTGAATTTATAACTAACCCGCAGGAGGCAGTGGCATGCAAGGGCGTCCAGCCCTCATTATCCTGTCGGTTTATATCGGCACCTCGCTCCACCAGAAACTCCACCATATCAAGATTATCGTCTATGCACGCCTGAAAAATATTAAGATTTATATATTACTATACCAATATTACGAATTGTAATAATCTTGCAATTAGTGATTCTGTATTTATAAGATAATAAAAAGGAAAACTTGTTTGTATAGTAAATATTTATATGAGAATCTTTATTAAACCCACCAAATAGTTCCGAAAGTTATAAATATATTGTAAATATATCTTCATATCAAATAGTTTAATTTGAAATCCTATATTATTCGATTTAAAGTTCACAATAATTACATAAAAATATATTATAGTGGGGCGATTGGCAATGTCAATGTGCTTAAGTCATGTTTATTACAATATGCCAACATCTGCCTATTATAATGCATTGCAATTTCAAATTGAAAGGTCAAAACCATAAACATCAATCCTTGGAACCGTTCTACTTTGCCAAATGAAATGTATTTATTTAAATTTTTATGGCCAGAAAAACAAGTCGATTTCCCGAACGGAATCGTAAATGCAGTGCATCAAAAGTTGAATCAACTTTCGTAGAAGAGATTCGGTGTGCTTTCGATTTGCTTTTATAAGAGCTAGTAAAATGTTTTAAAATTTTTGTGTTTATCTTGCTAAAACGTTAAAGTAAACAGCCAGCCAGTGAAGACACAAGCCAAAGCAGAGAGTATCCAGCATGGTTGGGTTGTTTATGCGGATTTCCGCTGAACCCGCCTAGACATCTTCGTTTGGTTGGATGGCACATGCACGGCACTGAACGATGATATCATCGGCCGCGACTCAGGCGCTTCTTTGGGGCCGCAGCTATCTGTGAACCAGCGAAGAAACCAACCAACAAACCGACCCAACCCACCCGGCCCCAACCCCCCACAACAATGTCGGACTGAGTCGCATGGAGTCGACAACGCCTCGTAGTTGCAAATGCCGATAAGCATTCTTTGGCGCAAAAGCAACAGCTCAGCCAAAAGAATAGAAAGTAAAAGAGGCCCACAACAAAAGGCGCTAACTCTATCAATGCACAGAACGAAAAAGTCTACTACCATGACATTCCAAAATACCTGGGTTCTTATCTTATATGATATTTATAAGCTATGTTATTGGCAAATTGTCAAAATCACTCTATTAGCATACTTTGCTTATCAAACTTTTAAATTTCAGGGCACGAAAGATATAGTAAACTAACGTTCCTAATATTTTTGGGTATGTAAGCCACACACACAAAAAAAAAACATGTTACCGTAAAATCGATATGGCCATGTAAATTTCAGGTCATGCAAAACCCATAATGTTTTTACATGAAGTACTCTTTTCGACCAGGTCAAATTTACCTGGCCACATATCAAATTAAAATTGATCTTAAATAATGTAAAATTGATCTACGTTTCATATCGAATTTTTTTTGGGTGCAGAAAAAATTCCTTGATTTTTCAAAATAGTTCTTAAGATTATTCGTTTAATAATTTTAGATAAAATATAAATTCAAAAAAACCCGTCCTAGCTTCTGTTTTTCAATCTGAGCCCCCGTTTCTTTTATTTTCCTTGTGTATTTCCCTCGTAATCCCCCTTGATAACAGAGCACGTTTGAGGAGTGGGGCATTATAAAAATCAAATGACCGATTCTTGTCTGTGTCTCTCTATCTTTCTCTTCTTTTTCTTTCCGCGGCATATGTTAATTCACCATTTTTTACTGGCTGAGCTTCAAAAGCTTTTAAATTCTAAAAGCAATTTCCATTTCGCAGTAAAACAAATAAAAATATAAATAAAACCGTCTAGATAAAAAGAGAGAAAGAGACGGCGGGTGGGCCAAACAATTTGTAAATCTGGAACGCAGCCAATTAATTAATTATGAACAATTTTGATAAACTGACCGGCAGGAGAAGGGGTTTTGCGGTGCGGCAACGCCCACGCGTGACCATCCACAAATCGAGTCAACGACAATGCCCAATGACTCTGTGGTATGCAAACATTTTTGACACGAGCTATTCCATCAGCGAATTCCCTCGATTGCCCAGACTTTGGGTCTTAATGTCAGAGCAACGGATTCTACGCTATTTCCATTTGCATTGCCAAACGAAAGGCAGTGAAAAAAGCGAAAAGAAAATGAAGGAAAAAAAAACTGCATGCTAAGTTTAGCCTTTTGTTTTGGCACGCCATTGAGCGGCATTTTCAGCCGTTGCACGCCAAATGTTATTCACCTCGCCACATTACGTATACGCCGCGTAGGCCAACAGCGACTTGTTGAGACGGCTTTCAGACTCTGGGCCGCCAGCTTAACGTGGCTCATTACGCGGTAGTTTGCCAGGCGCCAAGCTCCATTTGGCCCCCGCTTTGTTAACCATCAATGCACATAATTCTGGCTTATAACTCAATAGCCTGAATAATTCCTTTGATGAAGAGGCAGCCACGAGAGTTTCATGGAAAACTCTCCTTAAAAGAGGAGGCTTTGGGGGAAGGGTTTTTAGCTCTCCTTAAATCCCATTTAATATTTAAGTTCTTAGTGGTTCACTTAGATACTAATATTTACATTACAAACACAAAAAATTCATGAATAATAACTTTATTAAATCAGATATCCTTTGACCTCCATTAAAATGAACAAAACTCTAAGATTCGTAGAGTCGTGACTGCCTAAGTACATAAATACTTTATCAAAAACAAATACATATTTAATATAGAATTATTTAATTTTAAATTAAAGAGAATTTAATTTCATTTTTTATGATTTAAGATAAAAGGTTAATTCTTATGAAATATAATGTTGTTTTTAATATGGTTCTATTTTATTCCAACCATCATACATAATCGGCTACTATTAATTACACATTTATTTTCTTATGATCCGCTAGTAAAATACATAAAATATCATGAAATTAATTGAATTTTAAAATACGTTTTAAAAAAACATTCCTTGCCACTCATTGACCTGCCGCCTTAGTATACAATTGTTCGTTTAAGAAACCAAATGTACATATATTATAAACGAAATGCCAAAAAAGACGAGCCAACCGCATGAGCTCAATAAATTACAAATTTGAATTAGCGCCACAAGATAAAAGTAGAAAGAATCTACATAAACCATATGATATATACCCATACATATAGACCGGTATATATATCTAGATGTGCCTATATCCAACCGATTTCGAGGCTTTTGCTCTGTGTGAAAAGTTCTAGCATATTGCAAAGCCTTCAAACAATTTCTTTCGTTTCTTTTTCCTTTTATTTATTCTTGAAGAAAAGTTCTCATGTATCTCAATAGCTTTTTGCCACTAAAAATGCTTGGCATATTTTTGCCAAATTGTATAACGATTTATACAGCGCCGGTTGAGTAGGCGCTTTTGGTCAGGCAAATTGTTTCCGACTTTTGATATTTCTTTTTTAACTTGGCCAGGTGGGTCCGAGACATCTGGCTGGACTAGAGGGAAGTGTGAAAAATAATGAACACAAGCGATTGCAAAATGAAAAATAAACAAACCAAAAGAATATCCAAACGGAAACAAGAATCTAGACAATTTCCTTATGATTCGAAAGATTTATGGTGAGCACTGGTGTGTGCGCTCAATAATACATTGTACTCGCTTTTATAATTTTATAAAAAAAATATAACAAAGAAAGACAAAATCGTTAAACGTAATTAATATGTTAAGTAACTTTGAATTTTGCAAGGCTTGTGCTTCATAAAAATAAAATCTTATCTTTTGAATGTTTATTTACCCAAGATTTCAAGTGTGAATAAGCTGATATGATAATCATTATTTCTACAACCTAAACTTTCACCCAAGCAAATTGTCTTTTATAAAATATAGGTATATTTCTAAGATTTAGGTTAAAAGTTTAGTATGTAATAAAAAATAAGTCAAAAGGAATTCAAGGAACATGACAATCAATCGCTGCAGGAAAATGTTGTATTTTAGAACCATTATAAATAAATATTCCTATAACAAATATAGCAACAACAACAAAAGTACACCAAACACATATAAAATTTAATATATTTTTCCGCTGAACTATTTCTGAGGTCATGTCGTCATGGGTTGGCAAAAAAGTATAGTTCCCGCTGGTTTCGGTTCGTAATTATCCATAAAATATCAGATTTTATATCGTGTGTGTGCGGCGTGGCGCGTGCAAGCTAAATGTATAATAATTATAATCGGGCGGCGGCAGAATTTGCAACCAGAAATGAGGAAAAGAAAAGAATTGGATAGGCCCAAGTCCGAGAAACTCGGTTGTAAAACGAAACATTTTTTTAATGGCATACATTTTGTGGCTGGCTATGGCTAGAAATGGTATTATGCAACGCACACATCAGATACTGGCAGATACAGATGCGGACTACGGACGGCGGACTGCAGACATCACATCAAATTGTATCTGGCATAGAGCGAATTTTCATTTTCATTTTGATCATTCGCATTCGTTTGTTATTTTGGGTGTAAAACACGAAACGAGAAATAAATCAAATCAAGTGTAGCGACCGCATCGCATCCATTTATATACATACAACCTAACAGATACATCCAGAGATCATTCCGTATACACGCGCTGCTGATTCTTGAGGATATTCGATTTGTATCTGTGAGTCTGTGATCTGTAGTCTATGATCTGTAGTCTGTGATCTGTAGTCTGTATTCTGTATTCTGTAGTCCGTAGCTGTGCGTTTCAACAGCTGTCCGTCCCGTCAGTCCGTCGAGAACCGGGCCAAGGTTAGAAAACACGTCAATAAAGCGCGTTAGCCGACAGCAACAAATCTACTAGCGATCGCCAAGACAGAGTGCTTTTATTTGGGAAAACTCACGCAGCTTTTCCCAACTCCCCAAGCGATCAGGACTCGTCATCGATCTGCGGCTCACGATCGTCATGTCAACGGATCGGCGATTGTTATATCGTATACGATTATTATATGCACTCAAGCACTGAACTGACTATAGCTCAATTTAAGAGAAGTCTTGACAGAATAATTTCTTAATTTATGCGGCGCCAGCTTGCCTCTCCTGGCCCCCTATTAAAATCGAAATATATCAATTGCTAATTGGCAGAAATGTATGTATATAAATCAATTCTTAATTTGAGCATATCATTGAAAGAGACCGATTAATGAAGAAAACCAGATTTAATACTGTTCACAAATCTTTGTAAATGGATAAATTAGGCAAATTGAAACCAACCTTTCATCTCATCTTAATAGTTTCACTTGAAAGGTACAACATGATTAATATGATTATAATTAGCGCACATTTTCATGCGGAACTCTAAATAAAATACACATATTTGTGTGAAACCCACGTATTTCCAAAATAAATCTAAATTTAACATCCATAACTGATTCATTTGTAGAATGTGTGGACCATGAAATACAATTCTATAAAAGATATTTCCACAACAAAATGTTCACATTATCCTTGAACTGTATTTAAATGTAAATATCTGAATCTGAACGCTTGTAAACACACGTAATTTATTGCCATTTCTTTGATAATTTCCCACTTGTCCCCCAGCGAGTTTGTACGTCAATGCACGCTGCTAGCTTGTAGGCCACATGAAAAATCAAAGTCAACCATGGATACACGGTCACTTGCAACAGCCTCCTCCTCCATCCTCCGTTTTCTATCTTCCTCTCCATCAGTCAACATCATTCAAATAAAGTCCAAGGCAAAACACTGTGGAACCAATATACCACTGTGTTTTATTTAATTTGAAAAATATATATATAAATATAAAATATATTTCCATTTTTTTCAAATCAAAATAAACTGCAAGTATTTTTTAGTTGCAAAACAAACCATAAGAGTTACAGTGTATTATAAATATTCTTTAAAATTATTCTTGTTTGATTTGCTTTTGAAGGAACTCTGTATTTTCCTATCATAACTCTTGTACTTTTTAGTTTCTAGGTCCTATTAAAAGTATTATTGTTTTTTTTTAATAATGATAATGTAAGTCATAATGTAAGACAACATACAAAATAATTAACCAAATTTAAAAACATTTTATAATCGGTTTCGAACCACTGTGGCCTATCCCGTCTGCAGCAATCGTGTCGCATGCCATTGAAAATGTGGTGCAGGTGTGGTGCTGTCGTTGTCAATGCTTATGAATGGAAGGCCCAAACATTGAAAACTGTATGCATGTGAAATTGGAGCGGCATGGGCCAAAGGAAAGCCCCTACTCACATACTTACATTCAGACAAACAAAGAAAGTACGGGGGTGGACTTTTTGCAACCATTAGAGGACTTGTAAGTGCAGGCGATAAGATAATTATTTTAATAAATGCAATCGAAATTCTGCCTTGCGGTTTAGCAAAAACGACAACAGCAAGTGAAGCAAATAGCCGCAGGTTGCGACCGCACTTGCACCGCACACAATGTGGCAGGTAATTCAAAACGTTTGCACTGTTCCCATTGTTATTATTATTTATTATTGTGTTGTAGTTGTAGTTGTATCTGCTGTTGCTGTAATTACAGTGCACTCCCAGACAGTGGAGCCCTCCCCGCGAAGCCCGCGCCGAGCAAATTAGCATCTGGTTAACAAGTGCGCCGCGGTTAAACGGTGAAAATCTACGACTCTTTGCTGGCACAGCATAATTAGAATCAATTATATTGAATTGGAGCAGAGAGCACACAGTGGGTGCAAGATGGTAGTGGAAGATTTGAAATAGAAGAAAGAAGTCGTTGCTTATGAAATATTTAATTAGGAATTTCCACCGAAAATCTAGTGGTAAGTCATTTTTCCATAGTTATTCTCGGAATTCAAAAAAGTTTCTCATTTTTTCAATATAATATATATCCCTTCCCAAAGTTTATGATCCATTTTCAGAACAATTTAAATTTAGGGAAAAATAGGTGTGGTTTAGGTTTCGCTAAATAATTAAAGTTTTATTTCCAAAAAAGGGGACTCAATACGAATTCTGTTTTTGATACCTATCTTGTGTGTATTTAGGTAAAAAGAAGTTTTCTTAAAAAAAATATTTTTAAAATAGTCAATTTTTAACTTAAAGAATTTATATTTCTGATAATGCGAGATAATTTCTGTTTTTTTTTTATATTTCATATAATTTTTCTTGCAACCAAATATCATTAAATTTTTTTTCATCGACATAGTACGAAAACGAGTCAAACAAATGAGAGGAAAACTGAAAATGATTTTGCGAAAATCTTTGGGCTTTCAATATGTAAACTGGCTTTCATGTGTATGAGTATTGTATGTTTTTCTTGGTTGTTAAAAATAGAACATTTTGTATTTTTCGTATTTAATGCTTTTGGCCGTTTGCCTTTCGCTTGTTGTTGCTGTTGCTGTTCTGGCCATTCGACTTGTAAATCGTCGGCTTGCATTAGCCATGTATTTGTTAATATTCGAAATTCGAATTGTTGTTGCGGCGGCGGTGTTGAAACCGCAGAAAGAGCACGAAATACGCAACAAAAACAATGGTCGAGCGTCTAGCGAACGGCGCTGCACAGTGGGCCTAAAGAGGGGGCTGCTTCTTGACCTTGATTGGGTCAGGGAAATCCTTTTGGATATTAGAACATAATATTCAAATTAAAAGTTATTTTATTAATATCTATTTAAATAAATTGTACTATCAATAAATAGTTGTATGGTAGGTATTGCATTGTTTTTATATTTTACTGAGTAATTAATAAAACAAATAAAAATACAAGAATTAAAATCTATATCAATTAATTCCAAAAATCAAATCCTTTTAAGAAGATATTCCGGCACTTCAAGACACTCCCGATATAGAATTGCATTTATCTGATCAGTGGGCCATGGAACTTAACCCACAGTACGGCCCACGTCAGCACCACAGTTGGACGCAACGCAACAGTGTCGAAATTGCATCCCCCTGCGCCCGTTCCACCGCCACCACCCCCTCGCCTGGTCGCGTGATCGCAATTGCAGCAGACTGACGCAACGCCAGCTCCCTTCTAAAGGGAAATAAGTAGCCAAAGAAAAGGGGATGCTAAATGGATATTCCCAATTGATCGAATTTTTAGTTTTAGTTCAATTTTTTTTTTTTTTTTTTTTTTTTTTTTTGAAAAAAAGTTTTAAAAACCTATGATAACTTTGAGTACTGTTTCCACTTTTGGAAATGAGTCTTCTACATCTTTTATCTAACCCTTTTTCTAAAAGGCTTTTTTAGTCTACTGACTCATTTGTGGAAAACTGTTTTTAAAAAACCCATATAATGCGTCGAAAATACTAATGATTCATATTTCTATTATTTTGCGGTATTGTGGTTTTACTTTTATGTCCTTTCGGAGCATAACTTGAGTTATTTCGGACATTTATAAGTAAAAATCATAGTAGTCTTTTCAAAATAAAAATTAAAAAAGTGCTGGTCGCACAGAAAATCATAGAATCGCGAAATTCGGGTGAAACTTGTATAGATGTTTACGTACATTCCAACGGAATTTCGCTCGAAGAGATTTCTGTGTTACCCCACCTTAATGCCCCTGAAAATTAGTCTTAAGAAAGCGGGATAAACTAAATGAGGTGGACGCACCTGATGCAGGGCGGTCAGACCGTCGACGTTGGCCGTGTTGATGTCGGCGCCCTGGTCCAGGAGCTGGATAACCTCGTCCTTGTCGCCGGAGAGGCAGGCGGCGAGGAAGACGCAGCCGGAGCTGAACTTGATCCGCCGGCCGTGCTCGTGGCGGGGGGTGGGGGCGGCGCGGTTGGTGTCCGACTCCTCCCAACGCTTCAACTGCTCCGCCCGCTTCATCATCGCCGAGTTGTTGCGCGCGTCCAGCGAGGACATCTTGGTGATCCTTTTCTACGACGATCCTTCAGATAATCCTGCTTTTCTTCGCAGAGCGCGCGCTCTGTGGGATCGATGGACTGCTCCAGATATACGTACGAATCGTTGTTAGATTGTTCGCTATATCCCTTGTTTTGTTATTGTTTTTATTGCGCTTTTGTTTGCACTGGGAATTTGGTTTTGATTTTGCACTATTTATAGAAAATGCTTCACACTTTCGATTTTCGATCACAACTACACTTTTGCTGTTTGTACTGCTGCTGCTCCTGCTTCTGCTTCTTCTTCTCCTGCTGGCGGCTGATTATTATTATTTTTCGATTTTTCTATTTTCCATGCGTGTGTGTGTGTGTGTGTGTGTGTGTGTGCGTGTGCCTGCTTTATCAGCCAACTTAGCATTTTCTTTTCCCCTCACTCACACACAAGCAAATCGGATCGCACTCTTTCTTTCTCGCTCTCTCGCAAAACAATGCTATTTGTTGTTGTTAAACGCGCACCTTTGTTGTTGCATTCGATTGAAATTACACATATTAAATGCGAAAAAGAGAGGCAGAAAATAGGGTGGAAGATAAACAGTTAAAAACTTGGAATTTTTATACGGAAAAAGAATATTTTTAAACCGTTTTCTCTTGGGTTTTACAATTGTTGAATAAAAGTGTTAAGCAAACATATTTTCATATTAATTAAAAACACTTGCGGGCATTTTTACAGCCGCTTGTTTTTTTCACTTTGTTTATCATTCTCCCTTTTGCGCTCGCTCTCTCTCTCGCACTCACACACCCATGCAGTTAGGGCCTGCATACGCGCGCTCTCCGCCTGGCCTGCATGTGTGTGTGTTACCAATTTGACATAAATTCAACAGCCGCGACGCTGACGTCGCGAGTAAATAGAACGAAAATGGAACCGCGTAGTTTTTCACGCACTGAAATGCGATGATTTTATGTAATTCTGCAAGCTAGAGGTTTGCATAAAAGTCCTCGCAATTGCCTATGTAATTATGTAAAGGCATTTTACATCGCCCCACTCCACGCACACATGCTCGCCTCGCACACACACACACACTCGTATGCCGCACACGCACGTAGAGAAAAATGGATTGCAGTAGAAACTTTTCACATACACCGAAAGGCGAATCGAAAAACGCACCTTTTCCCCGCGAAATTACCAGATTTGGGGCGGCTCTGTGGGCTCTACTGGCTGCGGGACGCTCCGCTGGGGCGCTCCTCGTCCGCGAGGCACTGGTATTTCACTTTATTTTGCATATTTTCGCTGGCTTTCAAATCGAATTTCCTCCGCACGAACTTCACAGACCAAAATTTTTTGACGATGTGAATCGAAAGGTAATGCGCGGTATATTTCCGACTCCCCGCGGCCGGTCACACTGTTTTCGTCCGATAACGAGGTCTGTTGTTTAACATTCGTGCGATAAGTATCGATATGTTTGATGTGTCGGCTAACTTAGCCGATGCACCTTCCTAACCTTTCGGTATATACCGACGGTATTTCGAGTACGACTACACGCTAATGTTGGGAGGGTGTCTTGGCTAAGTTAGCCGATGCACCCGCCTAGCATTCGCGATGCTATTCAGTGTGACACCAGAAAAATAATATTTTCAATTCAAAACCAGGGCAGCATTAGTAAAAGCTTACATTTGTAACGGTTTTTTAACCTTTCTTAAATTTAAAATGTACAACATTGGAAAAAGCATGGAATATATTTCCACTAGCTTCAAAAAATTAAACTTTTAAAGCAGAGAGATAGCTAGAGCAAGTGAGAGCACATAACCCACCCCCTAAATAATTGCGCATCGCATGGGCGGCAAAAACTAATTCGACCGTTCCGCCCCGCTGATTCTCTCTCTTTCTACTGCCGCCGCCCTCTCCCTCTCTAGAAAGCCAAGCAAAACAAAACAAATGAGAACGCAAAACCGACAAAAACAAATACCTATAGGAAAGTAGGCTAGGCGGCTCTATAAAACATATAGTTTTTGCGTAGTCTCAACGAGGCACTCAAACCCACCGGTCGACGCGTGCACATCGAGTGAATTAATTTTATCTGGGCATTCTTGAAAAGTTTTTCAATAAACAATTCCCACAGCGGTTTAATAATCTTATCGTGCCGCGATAAGTAAACAAAAACACAATTAAATTTTTGGAGGTCAAAAAAATAAATAGAAAACAACCAATGATAAACTGATAAGTTATCTAGGCTTAAAATGTCTCCGGTAAGTGCTTTTTTATTTATTATATTTTATTTTTATTTTCTGTAAGGCCCTTAAGCGTAGACAGATTTATTTGTCAAAAGAAAAATATAGTCATGTGCAAAAATAATTAGATATATTTTTAGGAATTTTTAAATAGTTTTTACTATAAAATTTAAATTTACTGTTATTAAAAAAGTAATATAAAAAGGTAAAAGGCTTAAATATACTTTTTAATATATTGCATACATAAAGGCGCTCTATATTCCCCTCCCCTTTTTATGTTTCTCCTTCTACAACACTTTGGTCTTGATTCTCTTCATTCATGTCCTCACCTCTCTCTTTGCCACTTTCCAGTCATTTCGAAACTGTATGCAATCTAGAATCATCCCTCACTTTTCATTTGCCTCCCAAATCCACCCCCACCTGAAATCTAACCATCCTGCTCTGACGCACATGGTCTTGCATCGGGATATTATCTTACTTACATTCTATATTGCTCCATTGTACCTTTTATCTCCGCCGATGCTGAGCTCATTCGCATCGCATTTCATTCATGATGAAACCATTCCCACCCCATTCGAAAACCCCACCCACTCGTAGAACGCGACTAGCTAGAATTTTCCTATTTTTAATTACCGCTCAATGTCATTTCCATTTACAGCGCTGCGTAGGTTCCAAAGATTGATGGGTTTTCGCCTATATAATCAGCTGCTTACCTCACTCATTTTACTAGAACGAAATTCCACTCACCTAGCTGCATTTTGCATTGCGTCACTATGCGCTTAACTTAGCAAATATAAATAAATTCTCGCGAATCTACTTCCGTTTCTTCTGGCGCCACAGTGCTGTCCAATTGATAAGAACCTGACTTCAATTGGGCAGATGTTTCTTTAAAACAATTGTCATAACAACCTCTAATCTTTTCCTAGTAACAGTGACTGGGTCGCTAAAAAAAAATGACGAATCTTATTCATACAAATGAATCAAATAAACCGCAAGTGTCTCAACAATTTCGAACTCTTGTATTAGCACATGTAATAAATATAAGCATTTACAGCTTGAACAAATATTTTAGATCGATCCATATTTTATTATCTAACATTAAGTATTGATCTTTAATCAAATTTAAAAGATCTTAAAAAATCGAATGAATACAACGTAAGTTATTTTATCTTGAAAGGAATTTCCGAATACAAACGGAATTTACTGATAAACTTAATTGGATTTCCCCTCACATATCACATTTGTTTTCCTCGATTTTTCGTCGAATTAATTTCTATGCACTTATCTTTTCGGAATATTTGAGGTTACGCAATAACAATAAAGTAATTACAAAAATAACTCAATTACCACTTATTATAGGTCATATGACAGCTTTTATTATGCAGTGATTGCTTACAAGTTAAGCGTCCCCTCTTCAGGAATTTATTGAAGATAGTAATACCGCCTTAAATCCTTTCTATTTTCCTAGTATTCATATCATTACATTCCTATTTCATTCATAACTTTTATTGTTTCAACGACTAATTCTGTTAAATTTTAGATTTAAAATTTACATTTCATTTGTGATTTCCCATATGATTTCCCAAGAACCGACAAATTAATAAAATATTCATAAAACAAGAAAGGAAGCTAGCTTCGGTCAGCCGAAGCTTATATACCCTTGCAGATCATTCCTATTCATTTAAAAAAACATTAAAATTAAATTTATTTGCGTATATGTGTGTTACTTGTTAATTTTGTTAATTTTTTGATCCTTCCTATGGCAGCTATATAATATAGCCGTCCGAATTTGTTATAAATTGTATACGAAATTTTGAAATGTTAAAGAAAAGCCGTATCCCAGAGAAGAAGAGAATGTAATAAAAGTCAACAAAGATATATTTTTTTTCCTATCAATTTCCATTTAATTTTCCGATTGTTCCTATGGCAAGTATATGATATAGTCATCCGATTTTTTAAAAATTTTATTCGAAATTCAGAAATATTTAAAAAATAGTATTCCTAAAAGTAGAAGGTAATATTTCAAAAAACACAAAGGATAGAATTTTTTTTACATTTAAAAATCGTATGATTGATGAAACGTGTTTCAAAGTGGTCGATTGAATTTTACCGTTTGCTCTATTCGGTCATCTACAAATTTAGCCAAGACATCTTTGGATTAAAATTAATTGCTTTGCCTGTATATTCTTTATATGGTGTCTAGTAAATACAAATGCTTATAGCACATACATAGAATAGTATGGTAGAACAGATATCTTTATGAGGACTCTCCGTTTGACAGCAACAGATCCGCAGGACACCTCAGATCGACTGGCTTGTTACTGGATCTCGACAAAGGATCGTCGGCAGCTGGCGACGTCATGTGCCGCTCGATCCTTTCACTGGAAGCCGTCACAATACACAATAAGGATAAGGGCTGCCGGCCCCAAGAGCAGATGTTCCGATGGCTACGTTTTCGGCGATCCTCTGATCGGTTTATTGTTGCCTGCTTCGCTTGCAGCTGCCGGCACACGTCCGCAATGGTCGATCCAGTTTTTTTTAGCCCTGATTGGGGCAGGTAATTATAGAGTGGCAGAAAAGGGACCGACAGGCAGCACATGTTGTAATAGGCAATAGGCAATCTAATCGAATCGTGCCCAACTCGTTGTTATGACACCTTTTGCCAATTGCCGCGCAAAAGAAGAGAATGCAAAAAAGGCAAACAGGTTTTCAGCCCGCTGGCTGCATTTGGCTGTCAATTAAAAAGCTACAGACAAAGTTAGCAAAAGCCAGTACGAAAATTACAGTGAAATGTGCTTAGTGTGAACCTTTAGTATAATGACCATGTTTCTTTTACAGCATACTTTTAGAAAAAGTAACTAATGTATAAAAGTTAAGTTTAAGTGCAAAGAAACAAAGTCCGTTCCCCTTGACTCATAATGGATAAGATATTATCGCGACAAGTAAAGTTAGTTATCTTATTTGGCCAACAAAGTGACTCAAGATCTTTAAAATACCTGCAGTCAGGATAAAAGTTTATACAATTATTCAACAAAAAGATGAATGTTCAGATAATCGTTCTACGGATATTCCACTGTACATAAAATTAAGTGTATGGGTGAGCAATCAAAATCACAATAAGCAGCACCACCAACAAGAACGGGGCGAGTGCAACAACTTTAAAAGGCCTTGCAAGGCCGTTCGGCTCTGAGCCAGGGATTTTTCAACTCAAACTTGTCCGGCGACTCCGAGACCCGAACACCCGAACTCTGTGTGGTCAGCGGAGTGATCTTTTGAAACGGAAAAATCCAAATTGGCCAAGGCACTCTGCCACCGTCCGCAAATAGAATATATTGCCGCCACAATTTCGCTTAATTTCCACCAAAAGACCGCCTGCGATAGTGTCGCCTTGCAACATGTCAAAGTCGTCTAGACTCCGCATTTATAGGCAAATTTCTCAAATGCGTCGCGACATCTTCGTGGTAAATTTAGCAGAATGTATTTATAAAATCCGAAAAGTTCAACCCGTTTGCGGGCGGACGGCTATATGCACACGTCGCGCACTGTCGCCGGGGCACTTTCCATAAATGATTCAAACTTGGCAATCTTTTGTATTTCAGTCCTCGGACGTGTCGGCATTTCCTTTGCGCCATTACTACTCAAATATATGTGACTACGAAGTCATGTCATGGGTGCTTAATTAGAAAAGCTTGTAGGACTTAGATTAAAAAAAAAATTTTACTTATCGACAATCTATTGCATTCGACTCGTTCTAAGAATATACGCGTAATCGCAAAGATGGTATCTGAAACGGCAGGAAATTACTTCATTGTTTAAAAATGGTATGATCAAAAATCTTACAAAATTTATTAATTTAGGAATAGTTAACGTTTATTATAAAGTTTATGATTCGCTTAAATTGGGGTATAGATCCTGAAGAATCCGATTTTATTTGTTTTACCAACGCCTCTCCATTATTTCTAGGCAACATGTGTAAAAAAGTGATAATACTTGTAATTATACAATAAACTTTTTCATTATTTAACTTAACTACAAGCTAGCCTGGAAAATAATTAGTGAATACCATTTTTAATTGGTTTCTAAACCCAGTCGATAATGTTATCTTTTAGTACAAAACGTGTCAATACGTTTTTTCAACAGTCCATTATCCCTTAAGAAGGTATGTACGCTTAGAAAGCCTATCATAAACTTTCTAAGATAAGATTCACTTTATTTAAGACAGCAATAGATTACAGATAGACCCATTCACTTGGGTTTTTCCTGTAAGTCATGTTTTCATTTTTTTGTTAACATAGTTTCCATTTAATATTCAAATTTTAAAAAATCATCTGCTCCTGCCAACCAAAAATATTAGAGAGATGCTTATCTTCCCTTTGTGATAAGGGACGTCAGGATATTTCCAGCTGCTATATTATTAGGAGGCCGAGGAAGAGACAGGTAAACCAAAAATGAGAGAGTGGGAAGGTGAAGGTGCATACACAAAAAAACTGCAGCTGCCTGTCTGCTTCTGCTCTCTCTCTTCTCGCGACGTCTGGAAGGTGCAGAAGCAGGCGTTTGGGGAAAGAGGGAGGAGATATGCGGTGCATTGACACGCGCCGCTTCCCTCGTTCGGCGCATGCTCTCCGCTCTCTTCCAGGACATGAGCATTAAAATCAATGATCCTGGCTGCTGCGCCAGCAAGTGCGAAAGGGATAACCATACATCTAACAGTTTACGGTTATTACGGGCTGCGTACTAATACTAGTCGTAGTACAACAACACTATGCACCTGCACTTACCTATTTAAATAGTTTCAATAGCCAGCCTTTATTTTAAAATTAAATTTATTTAATTGCCTTGCCTTCGTAGCCAAAATGGCTTTCTACTTTGCGAAGGTTTTTCCAAAATTACAGCTGCGGAAAGGCCGAATGAGCAACTGCATTGAAGACTCCCCGTCTCGCTCACGCAGCAAAATAATACAGCTGGAGCGGTTTCTGTCTCTCTCACTCGGCCGTAGTGTTGACGATAATAACCTCAAATTGTAAAAAGAAATGTAGCTAGAAATATTATGGTGCATATGTATGTATATGGACAAATTATATACCAACATAAGATATAGTGGTCCGATCCGGCTCGTTCCGACATATGTATGTACTACCTGCAGTAAAAAGAAGACTTTTGGAAAGTTTCATCGCGATAGCTTTTAAACTGAGTTCACATGGAAACGGACAGACGGTCGTGGCTAGATGGACTCGGCTATTGGATGCTGATCAAGAATATATATACTTTATGTGGTTGGAAACGTCTCCTTCACCGCATTGCAAACATCTGACTGAAATTATAATACCCTCTGCAAGGGTATTACGATAGATTTTAAAATTACTAAAGACCCTTTAATAAAATATAAAAAGGTGTCCAACTGAAAAACTAAGATTTTAGAAATAGGTTTTAATATAAATAAAATTCAAGATTTTTCGATAAAACCCGCTGAATCGCCAGATTGGCGATTTTCCCGCCAGACGTGCCTGCTCTCTGAAAGCGGCTCGGCTGCGCTCGTCTCGTTCGTTTGCGTTCGTTCGCGTCAGTTCGGAATCGCAACTCAACTCGTACACTCGTGAAGCAATGGACTACTGAGCTGTTTTGAGCACTGTCTCGATATAAATTTAAATAAATGCATTTAAAGCTAGAATAAAGTACAAAAATAAAGTATTTACCGGACTCAATTGTGATAGTTGGCTTTGTAACAACAGCAAGAGCAACAACAAAGGAACGAAAGAGATAACAGAGAGCGAGAGCGCGTGCTTGTCCAAGTGTAACTGTAACATTATTGTGTTTTTCCGTTCATTTTGTTCACGGAAAATCAATATTGACTGTGAAAGCGCATTATTGTACGATTTCCATATCGTCGAATCTCATCGCAGAGGAAATTTCCAGCGGAAACTTGAGTTTTTCAAGAAAAAGAGAAAAGCCGTCAAGGTGAGCTGAAGTCCGTAGTGTTGTAGTGCATAGTATTTGGTATTTTGTGTACCCTAAACGAATTTAACCCCAAAATGAAAACGTGACATCAGAAAGGCAGGCAGCTTGTACGTTTACCCAGGCGCATACATACGCACGCTATCTGAACACATACTCGCTCACACAAGCATAAAAATGTCCAGAAGACAAAGTTGTCGCATGAGATTTGGGTGCAAATAATGATTTGTTTACTTTATCAGATTTGTATTTATAAGTAAGAGAAAGTAAACATACGATTACAACAGTAAATAAATGTAAACAATCAGCAAAAGCTTTAATTATACTGCCAAGTAGAACGAAAACGTTTTCTTATTTTTCGTCGGGTGTCTGCCGTTTGTTTTGTGTTCCCGTTTCGTTCGCCCTGTCTCGCTCGCACTTCAACGACCGCAGCGACGAGAGATTGTTTCATAAAAAGATGGCGACCGTAGAGTTGCTAAATACTCGCACTCTTGTTTTACTCCAAATTATTTACAAAATTACCAACTTTTGTTTACCCCACGAATTCGGCGAATTTTTCTTTTTCGGTAAACAACAATTTAAATGACACATGTTTGTTTGCACGGCTTTTCAGACTATGGAAACGCGAAACTTTCCGCCATATGGTAACCCTCTTTTTGCACTGAGTGATTTCATACGAAATTCCACACCCCGCACATCCCCTGCGATCGTCAATGGTCGTTTAAAAACAACATTCTCAATTGGGCATAATGTGGACGGAGAAGAATAAGGGGCGGTTATTGTACCATACAATGCCATTAATTTTATATTCATCCGAATTTCGGACTACGCAATATGTATACTTCATTCGTCTACGGTTAAAATTAAGCGATGACTGCAGCCTCCAAAATATTCCAGTTTACCCAATTTTTAGCAGATTCGAAGGTCACCCTATGTGTCATCCATCCACCAGAAGAGAACTCCATCCAGTTCTAATTAAATTTAATTTTCTTGCTTCAACACGGAAAACAAACATAGATAAAGTTGGACCTGTTCTTATAAGGTCAAAGCTTTAAAACATTTTTATATTACTCCAATTTGGATTTTATTACTGTACAAAATTGAACTCCTAAAATATAAATATATCTTATTTGAATGAATAATTTATTTTAAATACTTTTCATACACTTTAATGTTTTCCGATCCTATACCTCTTGTATTGTGATATCCTAAGCTACAGCTGTTATGACTAATGTTTTGTATATTTTTCTAAATTAAGCTTCAGACGTGTTTTAAAATTAAACCTTTTTTTTCCGTGCATCTGAATAAACAGATGACGCGTCAGTTTGCTGGGTATATACACATACTTTACTCCGTACGATATACGATTACACTATGTGTAAGGCACTTCCTCTTTTACGCACACACTCACTCGCATAATCCGACCCAACCCACCACCACCGATTCCGGACTATGGAGCATTAGCTTCTTTGTCTGAAACATCCGCTGCCAACGGAAGTGGTGCACTCATGCGTGTTTTCCACTCTGCAGAAATGGAGAGAAGAAGAGTCGAAGTATAATGGTAATGTCGAGAAACCATTGCCACAGAGACGAGCTCGAAAAACCGTTTGAGCTGTTGCCAATTTTCACTATGCTTTTTTTCGCGCCGAGTGCAGTTTTATTTTTTGCGCACTGTGCCGCTTTTTATGCTTCATTGCTTTGAACTTTTGCGTTCATTTTTCGCCGAACAAAGAGAAAGTCTCGACAGTCTCTCAGTTTCTCAACTTGAGCTGAGCTTCAGTTTACAGCTGAATACAGTCCAACTTCCATAGTATTGGAACTTACTGTAACATAAATAAACTCTGAGATAAGTCCCTCGAAAATATCATATTAATTGTTCCGATCAAATGAGACTACCCAGTTTTATATCATTGAATAGCTGATTTTGAAAATTAAATGTTCGTATCCTTTTTACTAAAACGATCAATCGAAACCAAAAATATAAAAACGTCTGGGTAAATTGCACTTTCCTTATAGGGGTTTTTCGTTGGCAACGTTGCAGTGCCACAACTCTTTCCATTATCGCCGCACCCACACACCACGATGGTGGTCCCTGCGCCCACATTTCCCACTCCCACGAATCGGATCCAGACGAGTCGAGACAATTCGTTAATAAAACGATAGATAAGGTGCTTAATAAACAACAAACAGTTCTCACGTAAATGCTGGGAGTAGAATTTACCCGAAAATAGAATAGATCCTATTGTCTCGTCTGTCCTCTCCTGAGTTCCATTTGTTATCGGCAGCAGACGCGACGGCAATCAGCACATGAATGGAAATGGACCAAGGCGGCCCTTGAAAGAGGAGATGGAGATGAGAAACCCGGACAAGACTGAGCATAAGATGAAGAAAATTACATTTCGGAATTCCCGGAATTCTCGATGCTCTCAAGCTGAATCATCTCGTCGCCTCCACGACCTTTGAGCCTGGGCCGCGTGAAAAACGACCTTTCAGCTATTATTTCCACTAACGAGGCCTTCCCTTCCCGTCCCTGATCTCCATCTCACTCTTCCATGAGATCGTACCCACATTCCTAGTCCCATAGAGATGCTGCCATGATAAATGTTTTGCCATCTCACTCGCACACGACTTGACTTTGGGTTGGAGAACAATTTTCCATTGGTTTTCCTAGGAAAAACGCAGGCGGCGTCGGCGGTTCTTCGGCTTTGAACCAAGCCGCCGTTAGTTTTTTGGACAATCGATCAATGTTCAATAGGGAAAAAGAGAGTGTGAGAGAAAGAGAGAGAGAGAAGAATGGCATGAGAGGAGAAGAGCCGATCTTAATGCATTCTTTAGCAGTTCGGATCGGGGCGCATTTATTATGATTACAATATTGCCCTTTGTTGGCCAGCATCCCAGAATCGTTGTTGTTGTTGTTCCATCTCTGTTTTCTTCTCGTATTATCGACGTCGGCGGTCGTTTTGTTGCTGCATTTCTTGGAAGGCCACAACACGCACGCACACACTTTCGTATAGATCATGCAAGAATGTTCTTTGTGTGTGTTGCATTTATTTATTTTTCCGCATCCTCTCCTGTATGGTCTCTCCTTCTTCATGTTCGGATTCTTCCACATCGGATTCTTCATCTTCTTCTTCTCGAGTTCTGAGCACGATGACGACTCATGCAGCAGCAGGGGGATCTTCCCTCTTGCTCCGTTTGGCCCCTCTTTTAACCCTAGCTTGGTGTTGTTTTTGTTGTTCTTGTCGTATCTGGTATCACCGCATTCCAATCTCGGTTTTTTTTTGTCGAAGACAACAACAAAAAGAATGGTAAAGTGTTTATAATAGTTTCCCACAGTCGAGCTCATGTCTCCGGGGCTCCCAAGGTATGATCGAAACAGCTGTGGTCAATATTCTAGTTCCAATGAAATTTTCAACAGTTTTTCCAACTTAAATAAGAAGTACTTAGGTCTTAAGACCTACTCCAAAATTACTTACCTTACAAAATGAAAAAAAAAATTGTAGTATAGGTAACTCCAAATGAACTGAGACTGCCCGAAATAAGAGAAGAAACTTGTTGAAAATAATGCCTGATTCGAAGTTTCTTGTAGGATGTTAAGGGATAATAAGTGTAAAAACTTTTGGCTGCAATCCCACTACTTTGCCCTCGTCTGTAGTTACAGAACGCAGACCTTTTCCACGGCTTTGGACCTCTGCGGTTACCTTCACTTACTACAACGATAGCAACAGCAAAACTGCAATCACTTGGACCCAGCTTTACTTGCAGACTGGGAACGGAATGAACTGGCCTGGCTTAGCTTATTCCAATCAGAAAACCCGAAAGGCAGCTCCAACTACCATGGCACTCCAACCCAACTCCAACTCCAGTTTGATTTTCTGTGGCGGAGTTTTGTAGAAAAGTTGCCCGACTGCATTCCATTGTAGGTTCGTTCGTTCGTTTGGTTTTGGTTTTGGTCTTGTCTTTCGTGTTCGTTTGTTCTTCTGTATTTTTTTTCTCAGTTTTCTGTTTGTTGCCTTGCCTTGCCTTGCCTCCTGGGCCTAGCCTTTTGCTTTGGCCTTTGATTATGATTTTCTTAGCTGCGGAGTGGTATTTTCTTTTGGTCTCTGGGATCGAGCGTTGTTGTTGTGCTCCCATGCCATTCATGCGCCGCCCAGGAGGCCTTGTCTTTTCAGTCGGTCTTCGGTTGGTGTTGGGTGAAGGCGCTGCTCACGGTTTATATTCATCGCTCGATATATTTTAGTTCCTGTTTTCCAGTAAAATAAATATAACTTTATTTTAAACCCATTTTAAAGTTCACCAAGTTTTTTGTGTTTCAAACGAAACTGGTAAGTTTTAACGTACCCTACATAATTGACTTAATGCAAGTGTCGGGCTTTTGAACTTTCAACGGAATTTCCTGATATAGCCCCGGTGAAATTCCAATAGTCGGTTTACATTACAATTGTTAATGGGTTCGGCATTCCACAATAACAAATAACAGACGTCGGCAGAGGCAGCTGTAATTGCACTTTGTTCTGGCTAGAGAAGCAAAACAAACAATAATGAGGGGGCAACTGGTCAGACCGATCTTTTGAATACTCTTGCTGAAAATTTCTACGGATTGATATGAAACTTTGTCAAATCATATATTATCTTATTACTTAACTATTTTCTTAACATTTGTAGAATTTTTATTCCAAACAGCTAAGATATTTAAGTTCGAGTTTATACAATCATCATCTTAAGAGTACCTTACATTGCAAAATTCTAGAAAAATATCCCCTGTAAGGGCAGACAAATTGCAATTACATTTGCAGACAGCATCTCGAGCTTTTCGCGTGCGTGTCTGTGTGCTGCTCGTTGCTCCACTTCAAAAACAATGCGCAATCTCTGCAGTGAAACAGACCCCCATCTCTAGCATCCCCCAATCCAGAAGCGTCATGAGGCATCTTCCACCATATATCCCGAGCTCCAGAAGTCAGCATTTGTAATTTACAATTGCTTTTGTTTTTGCTGCACTTTATGTGTACTTTTTTCTTCTGCGCTGCGCTGCACTCTGTTTTTCCTGTGGTTAGTTGTTTTTCCCATTGATGGTTTCGTCTTTGCACCACATGGCCGTCTCGCTTGCACCGCCAGGCTTTCAATGTGCATTTATGCTGCGCTTTATGCTGCAAGTCGGGCTCCATGGTGGTGGTGCTGGAGTCGCCGAGTGCGCCGTCGCCAGAGTGGTTTGACTGCATTCCATTAAAACTTTCTCACAGTCGGCTAGCTCGGAGTGCTCCACAGTGCATGGCACTGCCAGCTTACCCACCGATGGCCCCCGGGCCCCCTAGCACCACCATAGCCTCCCCTTTCCAACCGCCCGATCCGTTGCAATTGTTTGGCGAGTTTGGCTGGTTTGTGGTTGAAATTTGGACTTTGAACACGGGGCCCAACTCAGCGGTCGTGCTGAGTTTTTGCTTCTTACTGGTGGCCCAGGCGAGTAAATGTCGAAAAACGGCTGTACAATCTCCTTGAAGGAGACGGAGACCACCGCAGATACAGTTTAGGTCCCCAGGCAGCGTTCGATCGCCAGCAATATGAGGCTATCTATATGAAGTCAATTTTTGGGAGATAAAAAAAATTGTACTTTTTTTTAGGAAACTCTTTTTAAATACACTCTAAAATCTTTGATATATCTATATATTAACATATATGGTAAAATTATATTACAAAATGATAAAATAAGCTAGGGAAATATTTTTTCGATTTATTACAAAATATTTTTTTATTTCGACTGCCAGTATTAGATTAATTTTCTTTAACAATTTAATAGTTAATAGTTGCAATAAATACAATAAATTTAAAAAAAAAAGTCTGTTATGTAGTCTCTTTAAAATACATATGCATATGCTTTTCCTGTCATTACTATAATTGCCAACTCAACAACTGACGAGCAATTGAAATTGCCGTGTGGGCTGCCCCTCGATTAGCATACTGATTTATCTGTTGCCGCTTTTTGTGACTACAAGTTTTTGCCATTATTATTGAAATTATTTACTCGGTGTGGTGTGGTGAGTCAGATCGAGAATTGTTATCGGGCAACGTCTGGCTGGCGCCACCCACCGTCCTACGAAAAAATACACCCACTCAGCCACTCGTGTCTGGTGGTGCTGTTCTGAGGATATAATACTAATACTCACTGCGATTCGGCGCACTGTGAAAACGAGCGGTTGTAACATTGCGTACTCTATACCACTACGTATATTTTTTCTATTGCAACTCGGGAGTTTTTCCCGAAAGGAAAACCACCCTCGGCTCGAGTGCGAGCGGGACAACCGCTGTGTTTTCCATCAGCTAAGGGCTCTTAAAGTTCGTTGATGCTGCATCTCCAGTTTCTTGAACTGCGTTTCAGTTTTTCCCTGCATTGTACATACACACTCTGAAAAACGTAGAAGTGCGACGAAAAAGTGTCTGAAGCTTTGGCCAAAAATATTTTAATTATCAAATGAAAGGTATTTACTAAGCCATAACATGATTGAGTGAATTTGAAATCTTAAAAACAAAGATTAGATTAATGTCCCAAGAAAAAAAAGACTTGTTTAATCTAAAAATTAGTCATTGATTAAATAAAGGTTTCCATTAATTATTCTAAGAACTTTTGTTTTCAAGTCTACACCCTTTTTATGTACCCTAGTCATGTTGTTCCATGGAAAAAGTTTAATCTTGAAATGTAAAGTGAAAAGATAGGAAATAGTAAAATTGTTTGTGTTCATTTTAATTACTTTTGTATTGATAAGAAAGTATGCTAAAGAAAAACATATTCTTTGTGATTAATATAAAATCTATAGTTATTTATTCTATGTCTATAATGGTTCGCCTTAGGGAAGTATGACTGTCTTGACATTCCCATTGACGCCTATTACCTATCTCCCATGCGACCTTATCAATAATTGCTATAGAAGTCGCGGGGCAAGTCAAAGTTCTATGAACAGTTTGCTCTATCGCTTGCTATTTTATTTTAAATGCCAGTTGCTCATGAGCACTCTGTTCGATGTCATGTGCTCGTACCGCGTAGTGCTTCCCAGAAGGAGAACTTTCGCGTCGGTTTGGGAAATCTAGGTGTACATGATATCCTTATCAGGTTGATAGCGTCTATCTGCATGATAAACATTTATATTGATGGCATTTCTCTTTCTTTCTTTCATTCCAGTTTCGAGCTCAGAGGGAAGCAACCGGAGAAGTATTTAAGGATCAACAATCTTGTGGAGATAACCAATACCAGAACGCAACATGGCCACATTTGCAGTAGCAGATCTTCCGTCTTATGGTTTCGACCTAGTACACGATCAGGTGGATAACAACACGAACGCGACGACGCAGCTATTCAAAAACAATATCTATACCATAATGAACGATTTAAACCGCGAGGAGGCGCGCCTAAAGACCTTCACCAACTGGCCGCTGGAGTGGCTGGATAAACGCCAACTGGCCCAGACGGGCATGTTCTACACACACGTCGACGACAAGGTTAAATGCTATTTCTGCGGCGTGGAAATCGGACGCTGGGAGCAGGAGGATCTACCGGTACCGGAACATCAGCGATGGTCGCCCAACTGCCCTCTGCTGCGGCGACGCACAACCAACAATGTGCCGGTCAACGGCGAGGCATTGGATCGCATCCTGCCGCCGATCAGCTACGATATCTGCGGTGCCAACGACTCGACGACGGTGGTGGAGCTGAGGGAGCATGCCTACGCAGAAGGACGCATCCCCATGTCGCAGCTGATCCAGTCGATAGGCGTGAATACAGCGAATGCGGCAGCTTCTGTCGCTGGAATATCCTCCCCGCCGCCAATGAGCTCGATCGCCACCCATGCGTCAACGGCCACCCAGGCCAACGGCGATGTCCAGCCGGAGACGTGTCGTGCCCCAGCCGCCAGCGGCAATTATTTTCCCGAGTATCCCGAGTACGCCGTGGAGTCGGCACGCCTGCGCACCTTCGAGGCGTGGCCAAGGAACCTAAAACAGAAGCCCCACCAGTTGGCCGAGGCGGGTTTCTTCTACACGGGCGTTGGAGATCGCGTCCGCTGCTTCAGTTGTGGCGGTGGTCTCAAGGACTGGGACGACAACGACGAGCCCTGGGAGCAGCATGCCCTGTGGCTCAGTCAGTGCCGTTTCGTCAAGCTAATGAAGGGACAACTCTACATCGATACGGTGGCCGCCAAGCCAGAACCAGCCGAAGAGAAGGAGGAGAGTTCGATAGCGGTCGAGGTGGCCAGCAGACAGCTCACAGCAGACGAGGCGTCCGAGGCATCGGAGGCGGCCAGTTCGGGGGATGTGGCCCCGTCCGTGGCACCCACGGCAGCGACCCGCATCTTCGAGAAAATTCAGGAGGCATCATCGGTGGCCTTGGCCTCCAACAACAGCGGCTCCTCCTCCTCCATACCCGAGGAGAAGCTGTGCAAGATCTGTTACGGCGCCGAGTACAATACGGCATTCCTGCCCTGCGGCCATGTGGTGGCCTGCGCCAAGTGCGCCTCTTCCGTGACGAAGTGCCCGCTGTGCCGGAAACCCTTCACCGATGTGATGCGTGTATATTTTTCTTAAAATCCCATGTCCTCAAATTAAGAATTAACATTATGAAACCCATCTGCAAATGTGTTAATCAAAACTGTAAGAAAAAATCGGGGTTCAACCGGCGATCGCAACGGCCAGCTGTTGGGCAGCCCGGCAGCTGGCCGTTGCCTTTAGTAAGAACACGAAGCCTGGTAGAGATCTTAAGCCTCCATTGTAATATTAGTTTAGTGCAGCACTTATATGCGTTATTTATAATAAAACTAACATATTACCGAAAACTCATTGGCGTTTGTCATTTGTGGGTGTGGGCATTGGTTACAAAAGGCGTCGACGCCAGTGCCACGTCGATGAGTTCACTCCCAGACCCGGAGAATCATCAAGGGGATTCACAAATGCCAATTGGATTTACAGAGCACTCAACCAATCAGTCACTCACGGGAATTTAATACTAACCGCTTTAGGTTGTGTATGAAAAATAATTATTTAGAATTCTAAATTCAACTGTTGAACTCATCAAAGTGTCCGAATCAGATTTAAAAATAAATATATATCACCAAAAAAAAAAAAAATTCTTGTATTAAATAATAGGAATGAGAAAGCGATTCTAGCTTCAATAATAATAAATGACTGCTATTGTATAACGTACTAAAGAGTTTGTAATAAATGAATCGGTTTTATAAATTTGTAAGAAAAACGAAGATATTTGTACATACTTATATGGTTTTATTTGTTAGGAATTTCAAAGTAATAGCTGGATGTCGCTGCAGGTATTTTGCAATTTGTGGTAATCTTTGTTCGAAAATCGACTTACACACTTATATAGCACGTGCCAGATCCTTTGTCACGGGAAACTAAATAAAGAGGCCCTTATCAGTCATTCGATTTAAGGGGACAGCAATTAATCATTCGCCCACGACTAAACAAAGTGCATTCACCTGCAATTAAAAGTGTTCATCTCTTTGTTGCGGTTATCAAGTTGAAAGATTGCTGAAATTACAGGTTTTTTTGGAACTCAGATTCGGATTTAAGCTTTTCCACCTCATCAGATAAGCTCGCAGTGCATTTCAATTAGTTTAGCGCGATCGGACAGATCCGGTTTCGGATTAGCCAAGGTGAGAAATGCTGCACACCCTGCGAGCGGGTAAGTGCGACTTATGGGTTGCATCACCCACCCATATGCATATGCATTTGTTATCCATACGATTGCACACGTGCCAGATAGCAGGCTCTTTGAAATTGTGTATTACGAAATGCCTTAATGAATGAAACATTTACCTGAGTCATCAGTTCCTAGAACTGGAAAAGAATGTCACTTACTATTTGCTGGTGGGCTGCAAATATCAGAGATCATAACTGGAATGGCATTTGACAGTCGATATTATGCAAATTGCTGATCTAGATTCAGTTGCGAGAGATCGTACAGACATACGCTGACCTTAGATTGCGTGAGGTTTTCAATTAACAGGCGGAGGCCTACCGGCCTTAAATTAAATATTCATAAATACATACATATATAAAAGAAATTACAAGTATGTTTCTTTTCTTGCAATTTAACAAAATTAAGTTAGAATTCTTAAAAATGCGTTATTAATTGACACATATCTGTTATTTCTGACATTTAACACAAATATTTTTTCTTTTTATCTTCCGAAAACGTTTTTTAAAAACTTGCCGCAAGTGATGTAAACCGTTTCTCTTTGTTATTAGGTGGAAAAATTTAATGGTTAAATTGGCATTTAAATAATCAGAAATTAAAAAAAAGGAATTTTGTGATATTATCAAATAGGTCTGATTTTTTAATGCAGCTATCGAGGGATTTAGGACTGGCTATTTGGTTCGTTTACTTGTTAATTGGTTCTTGTACTGAATAACGTTGACAGTGCTTTTACGATTGGTTTATGAATAAGATTAATGGACTGTCCACTTTTTTATAAACTGCGTTAAAAATACACTGGGCGAATAACTTGAAATGTAAACTATGTAGGAAATAACATTTTTTCATACAATTCCCAAGTTTTAATACATAGAAAAATAGAGTATGACTCAGTCACTGAATAACATTCAAAATATATATTCTTAAAACGTGCAATTTGGGCTTTCATTTCTTAACATAAATTCAAAATATCCAAATTGACATAGTCCTCGTTGGCCATGATAAAGGCTTTATGAGCATTCACTTGTATGGCCAGATCCACAATATTCGTATTGCTGAAATAGTCCATAGCAACGACATTGGCATTGTTACCCCAAGGTCCTTTTAGCCACTGATTAACCTTGGGATTGAGCTCCGCGGCCCGCTCCTTGGCGGTCAGCAATTGGTGGGCGTTCAGTGTCTGCTCCATGCTTCTCACGGCGGTGAATATCCAGCCATCGTCCCGAACCGGCGAATCCGGCTTCTTGCTAAACAATAGACGCATATAGTCCAGGGTCTGCGAGATGTTCATAAAGCTGCTGCTAAATCGTTGCCACGGCGGGCAGATTAGATTGGATTCTGGAAAGGATTTGCATTAAATGTATTATCGATTGTTATTAAAATAAAACTAATTATACTTACCATTCTCCGGATAGGGCAGCTCTTGGCTGGGGAATAATATCACTAGATGTTTGTTTTGCAGCATTAGCTCCCGAAAGTTTCGATCAGCACAGTGCTCGTTCTTGGACACATTGCGACGATAGGCCTCCTCGCCAAGCTCCTGTCGAAGAAGGCGGAACAGCGAACTGTAGATTTCCGGGTGCTTGTAAAACCCAATGGGAAAGCTACTGAAATCCAGTATTATCAACTCCCCAGAACGCTTTACAAACTGACGAACATCACGCAGAATTCCGACCAAAGGTGTTATGAGCATGTTTTCGTTGGCTATCCAGAAATTATCCGCATCATTCTCGGTGTTCATGTTCTTGTAACTGATGGATGGGAAACATTTATGTTTTTAGTTGTGATTTAGGATAAGAGCTGAGCTCTTTAGGAGGTTTATCATATATCTGACTAATCCCTATTAAACTCACCCTATACTAAAGTCCAAATAGCGAATGCCAAAGACGAGCTGGGACCAAATATCGAATTGCTGAGCCACCAGATAATCCCTGACCAGTATCGAATTAGTCTTACTGGAGCTCCCGACGACGGCTCCCGAGGCATGTGTGCCGGGTAGAAATATGTTCTTCAGGGGCATCTGACTGACGTCCTTGATCTGGGCCAACCAGTTGGGCTGTATCTTGAGGCAATCCACGGTGAGCAGCTCAGTGCCATTGTAACTGGCCACATAATGCGGCAGACACTTGCCAGTGGGATATTGGGTTGCCGGCTGATCGCTACCATCCTGCCGATTCCAGCCGCCAGGGAAATGGAGTTTGCCCAGTTTGATGGGCGTTATCATCTTGCCTGTCCTATTGGCTATCCCGTTGATACGCAGATCGGGCTGGAAGTTGGAGATGGTCGGATCCTGTCCATAGATGCCCACCCACTGGGGAGGTCCATAGCAGTTGGGACCCCAATTTATCTCCAGAAAGGTGTCCTGCAGTGTCTTGCCAGTAAGGGAAATTGTAAGGTAAACAGGACAACCCGCTGGAAAAAAAGATGTATTTAATGCAAATTGGGAGACTTAAATATTTCAGACTTGAAGTATACTACTTTTAAAGCGTTTAAGGGTTATAAATAGTTTAAAAAAAAGTAACTAAATTAAATACCCACCTTCCAGGGAGCCAATCAAAAGAATTGACTGCAGCAAAGGCATCACTAATGTTTTCATTTGAATCATCTTTAAACTTGACACTCAATTAGAAATTACGCGCACTCTGAATAGATTTGGCGTGTTGCTTGCTCGGCAGCCAGTGCCGAATTGAGGCGAGAGATACATTTCTTTGCATTTGTATCTCGATGCCCCACAATTGAAGAAACCATTTGCGCCCCCGCAACGCCTTTAACCGCCATTTGGGCTTAGTAATTGAGCGTTTTTGTATACTCAGCTTTGAGATCGTTTGACCTGAGAGAGACCAGTAAAAAGGGAAGTTAGATGGGGGGTAAAACACATTCACTCCGATTTGAGTAAATCTAAATAACCAAAATAATTGTAATCAAAGACTGGCATACAAAAGAGAAGAAGGAACGCGTGCCTCGACTATCAGATACCTGTTAATCAAAATAAAAGTGCCTCCAGGTGGCGCAAGGTCAAATTCTATTGGCGCACAAAAAAATCATGGCGCAAGCGCCACTTAACTCTAGTTGGGGTACCAATTTCTAATTACTTCTTAGTTAATTGTTCGCTAAGACAAGATTTGAAAACTAATAAAAAGAATCACTTAAAACCGTTAAAAATTTGAATAATTTGGCAGTTTCCAGGGAATACCCTAAATGTCTTCTTCTTAGCTAAAAGGCCTTCCACTGGAGCTGGCTTATTGCGTCACTGCAAACGCGGTCACACTTAGTAAACAGATTTTTTAAATTTTTTTTTAATTAATATTCAAAATTCTGGAATATGCGGCTCCTGGTGCTTTACGGCAGTCAAACCGGCACTGCCCAGGATGTGGCGGAGCAGATCTGGCGGGAGTCGCATCAACTGGGCTTCCAGGGCCCCGTGCTGCCTTTCGAGGAGTACGAGATGTCCAAGCTGATCGAGGAGCGCCTCGTGGTCTTCGTGGTGGCCACCACCGGGGATGGAGTGGAGCCGGACAACATGAAGCTGGCCTGGCGGTTCCTGCTGAAGCGCAGTTTGCCCGCCCAATCCTTGCAAGGAATGCAGTTCGCCTGCCTCGGACTGGGCGACTCCAGCTATCCGAAGTTCAACTATGCCGCCAAGAAACTAAGCAAGAGGCTGCAGAATCTGGGAGCCACATCCGTGTGTCCAGTGGGTCTGTGTGATGATCAGCATGATTACGGGCATTTGGGCGTGTCCCTCGTCTGGACGAAGGATCTTTGGGCTGCTCTGAAGAACATCTCTGGTTTGAATGAGAGCAAACTAAACGGCAGTAACCAAACTATTGGAAAGTGGTCGATAATGGAGCTACCCAAAGATTCCCAAATTGCTGCCAAGGAAACCCTGCTCTGGACACAGAAGCAAACTGCACACTCCTTCAAAATCCAGGATAACCAAAGAACTACGGCAGAGGACCACTTTCAGGACGTGCGCTTCCTAAGGTTGCAATGTCCAACTGAAGGGCTAAGTTGGGAACCTGGCGACGTGCTCGATGTTCAGCCACAAAACAGCGATGAAGCAGTTAAAACATTCTTCGATCTAATCCACGAACACGGCTTAAATTTCGATGAGGACACTGTGGTGGAAGTAACCAGTGCGCATGTGGACATGCCTGTTCCCAAAGCCTATTCCATGCCTTTAAGCCTCCAGCAGGCGGCGAAATATGTCTGGGATTTGAGTGCAAAGCCGCGTCAGCGATTTCTCGAGGTGCTGGGCCAGAACTGTAGCGATGAAATGGAAAAAGAAAAGCTCCTCGAGTTCTGCTCCGCCGAGGGTATTGACGACCTGGTGGCTTATGTAAACAGGCCTCGAAGGAGTCTCCTGGAGGTTCTGGAGGATTTCCGGCATGCCACCTCGAGTTTAACTCTTCAGCAGCTCTTTGAGATGATGCCGCTAATCCAACCTCGCAGTTTTTCCATAGCCTCGGATGTGACTTCCTCAACTTTGGATTTGTTGGTCGCAGTGGTGGAATATAAAACAATTATGCATACACCGCGTCTGGGCTTGTGCTCCAATTGGCTGAAAAATCTGAAATCGGAAACGGAACTGCGAGGAGTGGTGAAGAAAGGAACCATGGTCTGGCCAACGGATTTGACTATACCCCTCATTATGGTGGGACCTGGCACGGGCATCGCTCCATTCCGTAGCATTATCCAAAACCGATTGCATGCTCAATCAAAAGGTTCCACCATTGGTCCCTTAGTTGTTTTTTTTGGCTGCCGGAATAAGACTGCTGACTTTCACTTTGAAAAGGACTTCTCCACGTGGTCAGATGCTGAAAGGGTAGAACCTCACATTGCCTTCTCGAGGGACCAGGATCACAAGGTCTATGTCCAGCATTTAATTACCAAGAATGGGGATCACCTAGCAAAGCTTATTAAAGACCTAAATGCCTTCATCTACGTGGCCGGCAACTCCAATAATATGCCCAAGTCTGTTAGAGAGGCTTTCATTGAGATCCTTGATGGAGATGCCGATTACGTGGATCTTATGATCAAGCAGCGACGATATCAGGAGGAAACCTGGGCGTAACACCTTGTTTATTTGGGTATAGTTCCTATTTGTACAGTTCTGGACGCAAATTATATTGTATTACACACTAAGTAAGGCAATTCTAAAAGTCTTCCAACAACTTTTCCGATGACGTGTGGCAAAAGGGACAATAACCCTTCTGCAGAACCTGCAGCTCAAAGTCCTCAGCATAGAATAGCTATAAAAAGATTACTTATACATCAAACAAAATATAGAAAATGGTTTTTGTTTAAACTCACGAGCAGACATTGCGGGCAATAGGTAACCTGTAGATCGGGCAGAATATTGCGATAGTAGACATTCCGTACATTCTTTCCCCTCCTTTTAAGGATAAGAACATGATTGGGATCTATGGCACGCAGGCCATTGCGATCCAGACTCAAAGGCAAGGCACTGGCCACATCCTCGTTAAAGGGATCCGAATCCTCGGCATGTTTTGCCGGAGCCAACAGCAAACGCTCGGCTTCGGCATCTGAGATATCCACTTCAGGATAAAATTGTACTAAAGGTAATATTTCTGAAAGAAAAATATAATTAAAAGAAATCTAATTGCTACGATAATTTTCTTACCAAATGAAACGAATGAGAAAATGTATTCCTGCCGGCAGGTGGGACAGCAATTGCTATTCAGATGCTGACTGTAATTGGAGCACTTATAACAAAGTGGCAAAAGCTCCTCCGGATCGTTGAAGCCACTCTTGCAGGCCTTGCTGTTCAGGAAATTGAGCTAGAAAATGGTTCTTTAACGTCACAGTCTATCAAAGTAGCACCTTAATTACTCACATCAATCTGCTCTTGGACTCCAGCCGGTGGCTTCAGGGACTGCAATCTCTTGTTAATCAGCAGGCACAATTTGTTGGCCTGCAAAAACTTTGCTTGCTTTGCCAGGGTGAAAAGAACAGAACTAAGAGGATGGATACATTGAGATTAATCTATAATATTTCTGGGCTTATATCCTTTAACTTACAACATGCTTATACCTTTGGGGACACCTTTCTGATCGACTTCGTTGAGTATAAAGCGGCTCACGTTAAAAAGACTGACTGGTGAATGAGTGGTAAAGGGTTCTTTCATATAGGAATATATGACGCCGTAGGCATAATAGACCTTAGCAATACGTAAATGATTTTTGTACTCTGTCAGGTGATGATCGATAGGATTTTGTTCACTGAAAACGAGATCAGTACATAAATTACTTAAAAAGAAAGCTTTAAATAGTATGGAACGTACTCCTTGGCATGATAGACATCTAAACATTGCTTAGCCAATAGCCAATAGAAATAACTGGCATCCAAATAACGCTCTTCTAAGATGGCCGTATTGCTCAGTTGTTTCAGCAAACGATTGGCTTCCTTGGTGCGTCCTGCCTTTAAGTAAGCTAAAAGGAGAAGTATAATATTTTTAAATCTGCCAGTTCATAATAATTATAAAACTGAACCACTTACCCTGATGGGCCTCTATGAACTGATCCGTTTCCGCAAGCCATTGCCCATGCTGGTAATGCACTGTGGGCAGCAGTTCTGGCAAAGATTCCGCCAGCCGAAAAGCCTCCGGCCAGTCACGCACTTCTATGTGCAGCTGCACCACTTGGGCTTCATCACCCAGCTTCTTGAAAATCTCAGCAGCCAGGGGAAGAGCTTTAAGGGTCTTGAGATTTTGCGCCACCGATTCCAAGGCATCGCGTTCTGTAAGACTCAATCGACGTCCGATGTCGAATAGCCTAACAAAAGAATATTATTATTATCTGCAGAATTATTATTTTAATGTTTATCATTTACTTACACATCAGCCCATCCCTGCTCGGCAACTATATCAATGGCCTTCTGGTTTTCTCCAGCCGAGAGCAAAAGCTCGGCAGCAGCTCGTGGCTCCTTGACCGAATAGGCCCACTCAGCCCGCTTGCGAACCAGTTCCTTCTTCTCCTGCGCTGTACCGTCCTTGATATACTCCTGGGCCAGATCGAACATTCGCAGATCTGTGTACATTTCAAGTGCTCGTGATGACTGTCCGCATTTAAGAAATAGGCGAGCTGCTTCCTTAAACTTTCCGGCGAAGGCACAGTTTTCCGCCAGGAGCACCTCCTTGGGGACAGCCGATCGCTGCTGCTGATCTCGCAGTTCTCCGATCAGCTTAAGCCAAGGAAGGTTCCTGACTTTAACGTAGGCGTCACGGGCGATATTGATCTGTAGTGCCTCCAAGGCGGACTGGGCTAATCCCTCCCAGTCGCTGGTGGTCACACCCAGACAGGCAACCTGGTAAGCTTCCCTGGATTGAAAGAAAACTTGTGTTAAGTGTGGAGGCCAAACAGAAAGAAGATATTTCTTACTCAAACAATCCAGCTTCAATGAACTGCCACATGGTAGATCCAAGAGCTAAAGGCGTATTGTGCATGATGTTCCCGCGCAGACAGAAGGCGGTGGCTCCACAAAGTCCAACCACCACGCCATGCATGTTTTGTGGTGCCCTCGGCGGCAGGTTTCCAACTCTAACACTTAATCCGCCCGTGGTGTGGGTGTAGCAAAGCATAGAGTCCAAATGCGTGTTCCAGGTGACACTGTTTACTCCCGTATCCTGGTACAAAATCGTATCGTTGATAATGTCCCTTACCACCAAACGACCCACATCATCCACTACGGCGATCTTGCTGCGCTTTGAGTTTATATCCAAGCAACGTACTGCAGATACAGCTGTGGTTATGAGCAGGGGCAGTGAGTTATTGAGAAAGATCCGGAACACCTGGCCGTTCTTCAGGCCCACCATCAGTCCTTCTCTTCCCACCGGGCCGCCTGTGACTTTGATGTATCGTATAAACGAGTCCATGATCCACTCTCGCTGCAGGACACCCATGAAATCCAGGCATTGGAGTCGCTTCTCCTGGCACAGGACGATGTGGCGGCCACAGACGACCAGCAAGCTGCAGTCGAATTTCTGCTGGATCTTCTCGCGCACTTTGTAGTGCATGGGCTGATCCTCTCCAGAGCTCAGCTCGTAAAGAACCACACGTTCCGGCAGTTGTACGGCCAATCGATTGCGATATATGGCTATCTTTTGCACCAAATCCCGACACTTGATGCGCACCTTCTGGCCAGAGATCAGGTGCTGAATGATCACGTCGCACATGTTCTCCCGGAAGGCATATCGTTCCCGATAGAGAGCGTGCACGGTACTCGAAGCAATGTTGAAGCAGGCCAGTGTTCCATCCTGGCAACCAATCGTGTAGGATTGCCCATTCGGATGCAGGGCCACCGTCCAGATCCAGGTGTCGAAGCTATCGCCCAGCGTGCCCAAGCGAATGCCCTCCCTCGTGAAGAAGTGGAGTCCTCCGGTGCAGCCGCCCACCAGGCAAAACTCCCCGTTGGGAAAGTACTGCAGGCACAGAGGATCAAATCCCAGAGTTCGTTCCTTGCCAATCATCTGGCCGCTCAAGGTGTGAAAAGACAGTGTCTGGCTCCAGTCCACCACGCCAATGGTGTCCACACTGCCAGGACCACTGGCCGGGCAGCACTGGACACTGAAGACGTTGCTGTTGGGGCCACCAGGCCGATCGATGCGTCCCTTTTCCTCACCCAACTTGTTCCTGATAGATATGACGCCATTGGCCAGGCCCAGGATCAGATACTGCCCGTCGTTTGTCCAGGAGCATCCATTCACACGGGCGGAAATTTTGTACTTTTGTACTGCCTTCTGATCCGCCGACCAGAAGGCAAAGTCCGACAAGGAACACGAGGCCAGGTGGTGTGAGACGGGATTAAAGCTCATGCACTGGATGGAGTCACCGTGTCTGTAAAAATAATTTTTTTTTAAACATAAAAAATGTTACAAAAATATATTTTAAGATTTTAAAAAAATATTTGTTTATAACAAAATGTGCTAGTAGTGATAATAGTGATCCTTTCACATATTAATTTTTCTCTCTGTATACTCACGAATACTTGAGGAGTCCCTCCAGCTGTGGTGACCAAACGATAACCATTTTATCGGAGGCCCCACTGGCGAACCTCTTGCCATCCTTCGAGTAGGCCACACAGTTCACCGTGTCCTTGTGGGCTTTCAAAGTGTTCAGCAGGGATCCATCGTTGGGATCGTAGATGAGCAGTCGATCGCCCGCAGCCACCACCAATTGGCTGCCGTCGGGAGCGTAGCAAACATTGTGGACACTGGAAAAAGGGGTTTTTCGATTACCGTTATGGAGCAACAGGTTGTGGTTTTCTCCGGGTGTGAAAGCTTTACCTGATCTCGTTTTCTTTGCTATTCGGAAACTCGATGCGTTCCAGCCATTTGAGAACGCCCCTCATTATTGCACAAATCGAATTGGATTACGCCTGCATAGTTGGTAAAAAATTCCTAAATGCAGGTGCGTTGTTTACACAGAGATTCCATGGCAACCAAATCCACAACAAAAGTTGGCGTCTTTGGCTTGTGATGACACTTTGGCTGGTTTTCCCGTCAGATTTGTCTTTTTAGTACTAGGTTGGGGAACTAAACTAGAATATTTAGTACAAATAAAGTAAAAGTACAAATAATAAATCAATTTATATTAAAACTGTTATTTTAGTGAGCTATTTAACACCAAATAAAGTGATTTACCCCTTGTTAATGACCGTTACAATTAAATTTAGTACAAGTAGTTGGCAACGCGGCAGAGCTGACCAAAGTGTCTATACCTAAAAATGCCATACTTCTTGGAACCAAAATAAAAGACAAGAATTTTTTTACACTTCAGCAACAATTATTTGTTTTTAACCGATTTTAACCAAATAAAGGCTTGAAAATGAACAATCTGGATAGTTCATTGCAGGCGCACAATAAATTGGAAAAGGTACATTCAGTTGTCAGCTCGAAAAACCTCTGTATTAACCGCAAAATCTCCTTAGGAAGCTACCAATTTGGCCTTGCTGAAAGACCGAGTTGATAAATATCATGATCTCTCCACCCAAATGTCCAGTATACTTACAATCTTTGAGAAGCGTTTGGGAAACCTGGAGCAGACCATTTTACCCGTTTATCAGGAGACGGAACAGCTTCAGAAAAGGCAGCAGAGTAGGTTCAGAGATAAGTCCTGGAATTCCCAGAAATCTGATGGGTCACCGCCTCTTTTTCAGATCTGGAGGCCACTCTGAATTGCCTCGAAAGTGTTCTGTCCCACTACGATGTCTCCCAGGAGGTGTGCCAGCTGATTCACCAGGGTCCGGTAGAGGGAAACATCTCCGTATTTCTGGATGCACTGGCCAAACTTCGCGATGCCAATGATTACTTCCGGCACAACAACTCCCAGAGCGTGGAGCTGGAAAATGTCACCAGTTTGTTCAATACCGGATGCGAGGGTCTCAATCAGCACTACAGTATGCTCTTGAAGAAGCACAGCGCTCCGCTGAAGCCCGTGGAGCTGTTGGATCTTATCTACATAGAGGATGACTCCAGCGATGAGTACACCTCTTTCCGGCAGCTGTCGCAAACCACTCGCGAGGAGCTGTACACCATCTCCCACTGGCTGGAGCAAAATCTAAGAGAGTACACCCACATCTACGCCACGGAACGTGGCGATGTGGTCCTCCGATCGCTGCAGCTGCTCAAGGATCACCAGAAGAGCAACAGCTGGGGCCACGAGGCACTGGTGAGTACTTATTTCACTTTAAGTGTTGAATTTTCTCTTGTACAAGGTACTTTTTTCTTAAGTTTATGCCAATATCTGCGTTTTAAAGATCAGATTGTAATATGGTTAATTCTCAATATTATATATCCATACTTTTAGTTATACGATTAATAACATTGCCAGGTCTCTAGCACAGAGATATGTGACTTGTACTGTTACAAATTTTACTTTTCACATCTCTGGCGGTTTCGAGTAACGGAATCGGTTCGTAAAAGCTCCATAACTAGCGGCATTTCAGATCCACACCGATGTCCGCCATTTGCCATCTTGAATTCGCAAAGAACGCATCGTTTTCTGTGTCATAAAATCTAAACTAAAGTGCAGCCAAAATGGAGAACTGTCGAACACCCACAAACAAGACCAAAATTACTTTTAACCGGACTCCAACGTTAAAGGAGCGGAGATGGAACACTCTGAAGGTTAACACCACCAACGTGCGATGCTCCACTCCGATTTTCGGCAACTTCCGTTCGCCGAATCTCTCGCCCATCGAGAACATGGGCACGAAGAAGAGTCCGGCTTCTCCCATGCTGTTCAAGAAGCCGCCGTTGAAGATACCCCATCAACATCGCACTCAGCTAAAACCGCCGGTTTTCAATTTGCTCAAAGGTCAGGAGGAGATCATCGAGCCGGAGCGTGAAACTAAGAGCTGCAGCAGCCCGGACACCTGTTCGGATGACTCGAATGTGGAGACCTCGTTGACCATGGAGTCGCGTCGCCGTTCCATAAAGGCATCCAACCATTCGTACGTAGTTAACCATGCCGCCAATGTGGAACAGATTCTCATGCACATGGGCCTGGAAAACTATGTGACCAACTTCGAGGAGGCTCACATCGATCTTGTGGAACTGGCCTCCATGGAGCGGGCTGATCTTATCAAAATTGGCCTGAACACCGATGAGGATTGCAACCGCATTATGGATGTCCTCCACACTCTTTAAACGGATCGCTGGCAGGTCCCATATTTTATCCTAGATTACAATTTTAAAATGTTTAATGTTAGGTAAAATCTATTAAATGTTAATATATGTGGATAATTGAGGCTTATTGTAAAAGACCTGGTGTCTTAGAGCAAAAAAAAAAACACACACACAAAAAATAATGATTAAATAAATCTCGAAAATGCTGTACACTTTGTCACCAATTTAAAAAAAATCAACATTTGTTTATTGTAAACACTCATTTTTTCATAATACATTAAATAAAACATATTTTAAGTACCTACCAAAATTTAAAATAAAGTTTGAAATAAATTTGAAAAATATTAATAAATATTAAAGTGATCTTATCGTTAATTATACTTTAAAACTGTGTAACTTCTTGCAGAGACCTCGGCACAGTGGACGCCAAACGGAAACCAAAAAGACTACCTCAGCCCGCCTGCAGCAAATGTATGAACAAAATCATGTTCACTTATCTTTCCACAGAAATAATCTAAGCTCATGATTTTTAGATTCGAAAAAAAGGCCAATAAGTTATATCTACGTGCGACCCAGACCATTGAACAGTCCACCGGCTTCTCCATTAAGAAGGCATCGTCTCACAGCGATCATTTGACGTCTGAGGACCTGCTGGATGGAGATCAGGAGCTGGACAAGTACTTGGTCATGCTACTGGGACTGCAGCGACTCCTCAACTGGGAGCGAGCCATCATGCACGATATTATTCCCATATCAAAACACAACGAAGTATTCGCCCGATTGGCCTATAATGCCATCGATTTGGTGGTCAAGGACGCCGAGTCCATCACTCAACGCATCTTGCGCTGCATCTCACGCAAGGAGTGGACCTCGGCGTTGGGAATATTCTCCGCCCTGAAACGTGTGATCCTGCTCCAGCCGGATATCGAACGCACCTATGATCCTGCTCAAAGAGAACAGCTAACGAAGGTGCTGAATAAGTTGCAACATACTGGAGCCAAAGCATTGGAGCACTTTCTGGACGTGGTCAAGGGGGAATCGAGCACCAACATTGTGGGCCAGAGCAATGTTCCAAAAGATGCCACCGTTCACGAGCTGACCTCCAATACGATCTGGTTTATTGAGCACTTGTACGAACACTTTGATGTAATCGGTTCCATTTTGGCGCAGGATGTCCTGTACTCCACGCAATTGGACACCATTTTGATGAAAAAGGCGCTGCCTGGCGATGAGCGAAACAAGGCACTTCTAGCTATTTACATAAGTAAGTGGAGATTGTGAAGTTCCATTAGCTCCTTTCTAAAAACTCTTCCTTTTTTACAGAGAAAGCGTTGGCTGAGCTGAACCTTTCCATAATGAACAAGTGCGAGCAATATAATGACCAGGCCACCAAGCATCTCTTCCGCCTCAACAACATCCACTATATCCTCAAGTCGCTGCAGCGTTCCAATCTGATTGATTTGGTCACCCTGGCAGAGCCGGAATGCGAACACAGCTACATGGAGATGATACGAGAACTAAAAGCCAGCTATCAGAAGACCTGGTCCAAAATGCTGGTGGGCATCTACTCGTTGGATGAACTTCCCAAGCCAGTGGCCGGCAAGGTCAAGGATAAGGACCGCAGTGTTCTCAAGGAGAGATTTTCTGTAGGTCTATGGTTTTTATAATAATTATAAGCTTTTATGGGACAATATTAATTTCACCTTCCGTTCAAATTTTGATTGCAGAACTTCAACAAGGACTTTGAAGAGGCCTGTAAAATTCAGCGAGGCATCTCGATACCCGATGTCATCCTGCGAGAAGGCATCAAACGTGATAATGTGGAGCACATTTTACCCAAATACAATAGATTCTACGAAATGTAAGTTAGGCTAGGGTTTCTATATCTATACCTTACTAAATTTTTATAATTTTTAGTTACTCTGGGGTGCACTTTAGCAAGAATCCCGATAAATACGTCAAGTACAGACAACACGAAATCAACGCTATGCTAAGCAAGCTCTTTGATGATTCGGCCTAGATATAAGTTTGGGGCCAGGGTTCAAGTGCATTCCTTGTAAGTTCGTTGGGGGCTTTAATTCAAACTCAATAAATATCGCTTTTAAAAAAGTACAATACAAGACTAAGCCTAAAAATATTAAATGCCAAGTGAAATGAAGGCGCCACGCATACGTCCTAGTAGAGGAAGTTAGTGGATGGTGCTTCGGGGCGGCCACAGGCGCCGTAGTAGTTGACGTTGACCGTCTGGTTCGCCCTGCAGTTCTCGATCTCCAGGAAGCAGTCGTTCAGATACGTCTTATTGTCGCTGCCGCAAACAGGCTCGAATTCCCTGGGACAGATGCGGGCACATCCTTTGAGCTGGAAGGCGGCCAGGCAGCGCTTAAGGGGCACCACAAACACGTGCTTTCCGCAGTTCTCCTTGCGCATGTGGCACTCGGACTTGTACAAGTTGTTATCCGATCCACAGACGAAACTCGGAGGCTGGGCATCACAATCGGATTCACAGTCTGCGGTCAAAGCGCAGTTCTTCAGCGAAACGGGCACCACACGGAGATTGCAAGTGCGCCGCTTGAACTCGCACATGGAGGCGAAGGTGTTGCCATCCGATCCACACACCGGCTGCTGCTCCAAATCCGCCCGAGTGCAGGCATCTCCGCAATCTTTAGTGGGCGAATTGAGATCCGTACAGGGTCCAATGTGGGCCAGATTTACGCCTCGTCTGAAATGAGATACAAAATTGGTTTCAGAAATTTCAGAAATGAAAAAAAGATTGTATTTTTATTGTTCAGTAGTAGAATACTCTCTCTTTTACATCTTATTTTCGAATTTAAAGAAATTAAAGCGTACTTACAGGCAGGTGGCGTGGGCCAGCTCACACTCATTGCTATATGTCTTCGCGTCCGTTCCGCAGAGCTTGTCATTTCGCTTCGAGCTGAAGATGGAACCGAAAAGGCTGTTGAAATCCTTGCAGGGAGGCAGCTGTTTGCAGCGGGTCAGGCGACTCTTGCACTTGTCCATGCTCACCTTTTGGATGGACTTTCGCTGGGGACTAAAATATCAAAATTTAACGCTGTTTTTCCTTCAATACTTAAACCCATTCAAACTCACCCGCAGTTGAGCATTTTCAGTTCGCAGAGTGAAGAGTATATGTTGCCATCGCTGCCACACACGTACTGCGATGAGGAATCGGCCTCCGGCTTGGGACACTCGGTGGGACAGGCATCGGAGGCACTGCCGTGCCTCTCCTGCGGCATGCAGAAGGACAAAGGAATCTCGAAGACGTGCTTGCCACAATTGGAGGAGCGCATTTTGCAGGGACTTGCATATAGACGTCCATCGGATCCGCAGGTGGGTCGTGCAACCCGCCAGCAGGACTCCCTGCACATCCTCGTCGATTGGCAATGCTTCCTACTCGTTTTCACCACACCCTGTCCACATGTATGCAGCTTCATTTCGCACGTGGAGTTGTACACATTGCCATCCGATGAGCAAACTGGTCCATCCTTGGGTGCACTATTACAGTCCACCGGACAGGACTCGCGCACAGCACTCGTGTTGCTGCAAGGACCCACGTGCGACAGCTTGACGGCTGCCAATCCCACGCGACAGGATTGCACCCTCAACATGCAGCGATTCAAATAAGTCCTTCCGTCAGTTCCACAAACCGGATCCTTTTCCGTGCTGCAGCGGTGCTTGCAATCCGAGCCCTTGGACCGCTCGCAGCCATCGCGGACATCCTTAATCAGGGAGACTCCGCTGCGGGAACAAGTCTTCTTGCGCAGCTCACAGAGATTGGCGTAGATCAGGCCGTCGCTTCCGCACACGGGATCAGCTCCCACCGTAATGCTAGGTGGACACGATCGGGGACAATTGCCGGTGGTTGTGGCACTGGCCCTGTTTCGCCTGCCCATCTGTGCCAGCTGCTGCTGCTCCGTCTCCTCGCGAAGTAAAGACTCTAGGGCAGCCGCCGCCATTCCCGGAGCCTGCATCAACGTGGAGGACAACTCAGGCTGGGCATCCTGGCGGTAGTTGATCAGCAGTGAGTCCGGCGCCGCATCAGCACTGCGATAGCGGATAACTGGCGCCTGCGCCGGCAGCCGGATAATCTTGATGGGTGAGTCTGTCACAGCGCCTGTAAAATATTGTAATTTTGTATTTAAATTAGTTGTTTAATTGTAAATTAAATACTTAGTTAATTTAGTTTCTAAATTCTTAAGAAAATGCAATACTTTCAAAATATTCAAAGCCAAAACACTAAGATTATAAATTGATTCCAAAATATACAAAGTTTCGTTGCCATAATTAGATGTTCTGTGCTCTAAACTATAGGATTATACCATCTTAAATAAGCAAAATTCCAATTCATTTCGATTTGAAACATTTTAAATTTTTTTGTTAATATCATTTGGGTAAAATACCTAAATTTAAAGTATATTTACTTTTTTTCTATATATCTAACCAAATGAATTATTTTCTGATTATGTAAGTAATAGACCTAAGACTTATATCGCTTGTATCCAATACTTTCCCACTTTCAATGTTCAACTTAACCTATTTCTTCGAATTTTCCCAGGGTAACTGAGCTTCGAGCCGGCTAAAAAACTTTCCCTTTGCATTTTCCCCAGCTCGTTGGCGGCATGCGGAAGAGTCGGCTCTGGGCATACAAATGTCAGATTAGCCGCACGATCATAGGGCATTTTGCGCAGTTGTGACCCACTGTTTGGCCCACCTCCAGGCCCTCCTCCTCGCACTCCGAACCCGACTCCCCCGCAGCGTCCACGTTCTGGAGAGATCGCATGACCGACTCAAGTAACCAGCCATTAACTTGAATAATTCGGGAGGCTATAGGAACGGGAGCGGGGAGTTCCCTTCTTCACTAACGGTAACGGCAAATGTTACCCGTCTTCAAATCTCAATTCCAAGTAAACGACACAATGGCATTTATGGCTGAGATTTGAGCACAAGTATTATTATATGTGTATGTTGGTACATTCATACAGACAGACTATCAACGACCTCCATCTATAATTGTTCATGCTAATCCCCTCCAGAAATCGTAAGCTTAATCTGTGCTAAAAACTGCAAGTGAAATTTCCACACTAATTGCCTCCGGCACCGAAACTTTTCTGTTGTCTTTGGTCGGATGTGGCACCGCTGGTTTAGTTCGGTTTGGTTTGCCCAGATTTGTTTGCAAAGAAAGCTGTGAGAGCCGCCTCCGGAGGAAGCACTCAACGAAACTTAGAGCGGTTAGAGATATACATATACCCACTAGCAGTAGAAAATCTATTAGCGCTCTTTGAGGCTGCCACGATTGTTTGGCTGCGATAATTGAACCCACGTTCATTATTCCAATTTGTTGCTGCCGGCCATAAAGATGGAAATTTCAACATCCAGCCAGGCAGTCAGCCAGCCAGCCAGACGCATTCTCAGCTTAATGGACTCAGACTCTGGCTGGATGATACGAATCCGAATCTGAATCGGTGGCAGAGGCGGAGGCATCAGCATCGGCATCGGCATCAAGCGGAGCCATTAAGCTCGGAGAAAATTAAGCGGCGTTAGGAATTAATGCACATGTAAACGATCCGCTGGAATGGTCAGGGGCAAAATCCGAGACCGCAGCCTATCTCATTCAGCACTGCAACTATGCGACCCCAACCGCCCCACCCACTCTTACCATTCCGACACTCAAAGAAAATTAGAAATCTGCAAGCTAAAATATAAGAATAGGACTAAAGGATTCTTTTAAGATCTTTGCTCTAATACGAAGATCTTCAAAAACCCTTTACAAACAAGCACATTATTCTAATATCTAATGATATATTAAAAACTTCACTAAACTCTTTTGGAAAATTGTATTTACAAGATAATAGTTAAATCTTATATCCTTAAAACTAAATATTTCTTTGTTATTATTAGAACTTATGAACATTTTGTTAGTTCAGCTAGGAGTAATATTGCTTTTCTCAAAGGATACTGGAAAATTCTACGATTAGTCACAAATATTTTTCCAAGTGCAGGCGCATTTTCCTGGCCTCCAGCGAGTTGCTGCCAGGCTCCTGCCTATCGGATGCCATCAATTGCAAAAAAAAAAGAGAAAAAAAGGCGAGAGAAATAATAAAAGCAGCCACCGTATAATTTTCAAAAGTGGAAAAATCCAGCAACCAACGCACTGCATTGCTGGGCAGGGACTCTTGCATGATATATACACAGTATATATACAATGTGTGAGCTCGGTTTGCTCTGGTTTGGTGTGCTACAGTGGTACAGTGGAAAGCAGAGACAAGACCAAGCCCAGAGATGAATCACGGCGCCACTGATTGAGGCCATTAAATTCCTATGTGAGATCACAGCGCTCAATACTAATTGATCTTTCACCCATCAATCTCCGATAAAGTGCTGTTATCAATTAACCAAATGATCGCGCTTACAAGTAAAACAAATCATTTCGCTCCGGGTCAACTTTAAACGATGTAGTATATATGTAGTATTCCCCCCATCAAACCCCCCCCTGGCCGTTTAACGCGATTCCAAGCTCGTTTCCACTGTGCGGTCGGTCAGCTTGATTTCCCCATGAACTATTCCCCTTTCAGTGCCCCTGGCTTCTGTATCTCCCCTTCGTGCTTTTAATGAATTTATTTGAATGTTGGACAAATTGTGCACGAAAATATTTACGAGCATGTTGTGCGTCGAGGAGCGAGGTCTTTAAATGCTGAAAATGGGCAGTTCGGGGGTCCAGGGGTCTCTGGGAGAGCCTCTCGTGTGTGCCAGTTTACATTCACTTTGCGGAGTAGTACCTTAGAAATTAATAGCTGCTACGACGGCCTTTCTACCACCGCACAGCTGTAGGTCTTAGATCCGGACCCCGATTCACATTCTCCGTTTCAACACCCAGAGAAATTGAGCTGTAATCGAGACAGCACTCGGCAGCCAAGTCTGTCTACAACTTTCCTTTAACGCGAAATCAGTTGGAGTTTTTCACATGAGAACTTGAAGTTCTCGAAAACATTGGGTGGTTATTATTAAGTCTAGAACCTAAGTAATCTTTATAGCGAAATTTTCTTTGCTTATAAAACTATCTATAAATGATATGATACTGCATTAAAACTACTGTAACCTCTTTTTCTCACATACATTGATCAGACAGTTTACTTTGGGTGTACGATCTGCCTGAATGTTATAATCCGAAATCCAAAGATACATTTTTGTTCCTGAACTATCATAAGCTAGCAGTAAGGTGAGCTTTAATTTCATATTATAAACTATTAGAAATTGTAATTCTAGTTAATTTTAAGTTCTAGTTAGGTGGGTATAGGACGAGAAAAAGTTTTAGTAGGTCAGTCAGGGAGTACTTTTCAAAGATTTGTATCCTAATCTGACCGCTATCATCCCTTGGGGACTTATAAACTTAGCTTTCAAGGACATAAAGTGATATCCTTCTGTCTGTAAAAGTTTTGGATGACCTAGGTACCTTTTCGTAACCAATTTTCTCAATTCTTCTTTTGAGTTTCTCGCAGTGTAGGGCTTGTATGACTTACCATTGGTGGTTGACGCTAATACCGCCAACATGAACACGGCCAGCAGTGCGCCAAACAGCTGTCGCTGGCTCTTCGGGCCACTGAGACTGCGGCTCAGACTGGGGCTGTGGTTATAGCTGCATCTCTTGATCTGGCTTACAGTCTGGCTAAATCTGTGGGCCTGCGTTTGGGTGGCTTTCAAGGCGGGGGGATGGTGCTGGCGATGGAGATGCTGTTGCTGCTGCGACTGGTACATTTTCGCTGCTTTGCCGTCTGCTGCACTTTTCCTGCTATTTGTTGTTGCTTCAGCTTTTGTTGCTTTTGTGCGTGACGTGACGGGCGGCGCTTTCGCTCGTTAACAATTGAAATTGAAATAGTAGCAAACTTTTATGCGGCTGAAGAAGAAGTTCACACTGGTTAAGCGAAGAAGAAAGTTTTTCTCTCTCTGTCTATCTAACTGGTAGACTGTATAAATGCTCGTAATACCGCTGAAGCTGTTCGAATTAACGGTATTCTTGCGGTCATTTGGGCTTGGCCTGCTCTTCTTCTTCTGCTGCTGCTTCTTATTGCCCTCTCTCTTGCCCTTTTACGAGTTCATTCGTTTCGTTTGCCTATTAACATTAAACTTGCATCTATCTCTCTCCTTTCTTCGTTTGCCTGCCGGGCACTTGACCTCTCACACAATCGCACAATGGAGCATAATTTCTTTTTTATCGCCTTGGCTTTATTCCTTTTTTTATTTTTTGCACGGCCCGCCTTTAATTTGATTTCAATTACGTTCTGGTAAGGCTTTATTTTCTTTTTTATTATTTTCTTTTTTCGGTTCGTATTATGCACACAAAACAATTCGCTTTTGTTCGTTACTCTTTCGCCGTTTGAATTTGACTTTGATGCGCGCTCTTCGAGTTTCGATTCGCATATGAAAAATGATCTCTCTTTCGGATTTGGATGCTGCTGCTACTGTTTTTCAGCCTCTGCTGCCACTGCTCTGCTGACGCCTACTGCGACGCCGACTGCAACTGCGACTGCGGCGATTGCATTTTGTATTTCATTTACTTTTATTGTTGTTGAATGTTGAATGAATGAATGGACACTAACACACACGCGCTCGCATCCGATTTGTACAATTTGTATTGTCGTCTTCGTTTTGTTTTTTCTTAATTTCCCCTCGCTTTTCAGGTCTTTGTAGTTTGTGAAGTCGCTCAGAAGTCTCGAAAAGCTTAGCTCCAAATGCGACTGAAAGGTTTGACAATGCGCCGACGAATGGCAAAAAATTTGCAATGAAAAGAAATTTATATGGGTGAAAGGCAGCGCAGTCGGCGGCGGCAGAGCAGAGCATCCAGCGGCAGTTGTTGTGCCCGCTACACTCGAGATAAAAAGCTTGAACTTCCCTCAAATGTCGCAAAAGGAATTGAACATTTAGAAGCACCAATCCTACATTTAAGAGTAAGTATGCAACACTTTTGTGAAATTCGACATTACGTATACACACATTCCGTAAAATTAACTACATTTAAAATTTGTATACATACGTTTTCAAAACAGCCCTTCAGACCTAAAACTTTAATAAAAGTATCTTTACTAAAAGTATCTTTAATAAAAGTATCTTGAACCTAGAAGAATCTTTAATTTCCAAGAGGTTTGCCAACAAAACGTTCTTTACATATTTAATTAATTCATTTTTAAATTAGAAAGCTTTTTGTTGATTTTTTTATTCACCAATTTTGTTATAAGTTAAATGTTTGATTCTGATTCGTAAATGATTAATCTTTTTTGGCAAAGACAACAGAATTTGAAAAAAATGTATAATAACTGATTATACATGCATTGCATCTTTATAAGTACAAACTAATATAGAAAAAGTAAAAGCTAACTTTTTTCCAATAGTTCTTCGAGTGCATGGTTGCCTGCCTGGGCATATTGATTAAATGGAGTTGTCGGTATTTAAAATAACAACTTGGTCATGTCTGCTGGCCTAATCGGTTTTGCGTACAAATTTAATTTGCCAAAAGTGGCAGCAAAATGCAACCAAAAAGGCGAGCCGCATTTGAAATTATAACGCACACACACGATCCCAACCAAACCGATCCGATCCGATCAGATCCATCTCCATCCGTGCCTCTCCAATATCTCCAATATCCCACATCCAATATACAATATCCACGATCCACGATTCAGTTTCAGTGGTTGCGGCAGTGGCATTGGCAGTTGCAGTTGCAGTAGAAAGTGCAGCCTGGAAGCTGTGTTTATAGACTTGTAGACTTTAAAGCCATAAATTTTACGCCTCAGCGGCTGTTGCGAATAAGGGTCACACACACACACTCTCCCAAATAGCCCCACTCTCACTGCGCACATTGTCCTGATTTTCGAAATTTTCGGGATTTCTAACTCCATTTTATTTTGTTGGTTAGGTTATACATTTTCTTTTCTATACCCTACAGATATTTTAAGATGCATGAATTTGTTGGTTTTTGACTTCTAACTCTTTAACTCATTTTTTGTAATTTTACTTTTTGTAATATGAATTATTTCTTGGAACACTGAGCAATTAATTTGGATCCCTATTCCCTATTTCCTATAACTTCTTAAATTGAAAACTAGTTCCAAACTTCAATATGAGAGCTTCGAGTTATTGAAAAATTTATACTTCCGTTAATCCGTTAATTCCGTCTCTATTACGAAAAGCAAGTATCAAACTTTTCTTTCAAGTTTCCAAAGGATCTGTGGTTAAGAACAATAAAGATACATATTTTTCGAAACCAATCCACTGTTCGTCTCACCACAAAGTTCTTAATACATTTTCTTTGAAGTATTTAGGTAGTTAGTCCCAAAACTCAAGGCAATAAGTATTGATTTTTCGAAAATTGATTTTTAACTTATTTTTGTACCACTGTGCTTTGGCGGCGGGTGGAGGAAGATGAAGAAGCAGATCATTGGCGGCAGAGTCGCGTGCATTAAAGAAAATTGAGTGGAGGTGGAAGTTGCCGCCGAAAAAGAGGTCAGTAAGTGAATGTTTACAGTTAGCTTTTTGGGCAGATCAGAGAGAGCCAGAGCCAAAAGCCGAGCTCAACAAAAAAAGCCAAACTGCATATGACAGGCGTGACTCGGCTTTAAGCGCCAGCACCCAGAACTAATACCCCAAACACGACAACTTGCAGATCCCAAAACCGAACCCATCCAAAAAAATAAAAAATAAGGAAAAAAATAAAAAATAAACACAAAAACCAAATTTAATTAAAAGAAAGCCAGGCTGGAGACGTAAAAACCTTTTGGCAGCCGTGCAGTTTCTTTTTTGGCCAAATATTTGACGTTCGCCTGCGGTTGCCAATAAAAATGGAAAGTGAAAATTGCGGCTGCAGTGGCAGTGCATATTAAAAAAATAGAAAAAAGCGATAGAAACAACCGTGTGCGAAAAGATGTCCATAATAAACGATAGAAGGCAAGAGCCACGCACCTGTTCTGCGGGTTTTCTTTCCATCTAATCACAGCTTTAGTCTGCGAACCAAACCAGTGCGGGTATTATATAAATATAAACGCCAGGCTGTGAATCGAAAGATAAATGGCGCGAATTATATGGCCAGGGGAGAGTTCTCGCCCCAGCCGGGAAAATATAGCACATAGGAATGGAAAACTTTACTCCTTATCAATTTTCGAATCCTACTATTAACGGTCACTAGTTATTTTACGTCAAATATATAAAGTCCAATGTCTTTATTTCCTAGTCATAGCATATTTTTATGGTTTTAAGCTAGTTTTTCTTTTAATATAATACATTTTAAAAATCTTTCTTATCTTTGTTTCGTTAAACAAATTATTATAATTGATTTAATAACAGCTCTTAAAAATTAAACTTTAGTTTGGCCGGCTGGATACTTTTATAAACGATTGTTTTATTAGGTTTTAAATATTTTAAGTATCTAACTATCAGTAAAATCATTTCCCCCGCTTATTAAGGAAATAACCTATTCAATGTGTTTTCTAGATACGGATATTTAGATTTTACTTTTACTTTTACTTCTACATGAATTCCAATAAAAAATCTGCATGAATGCTCTTTGAAACGAATAAAAATGTTTCAAACTGGTTTGGTTTTTTATAATGTGCTGTTAAATTTAAATTTTTGTGACCGCCATTTGTAACGGTTTCATTTTCCATCAAGTCAACAGTGACGTCACAGCAGCAGTGCAGCCCTCGGTATAGTGTGCCCAGCTGCGAATGAGTTTCGTGGTATTTACTGGCGTTGCAGCCACGGGCGAAAAGAAAAAATATTGTGTGGGTTAAAAAAGGAAAACGTCGCCAAATCGCGTAGCCCCAAATGCACACGCCAAGTGCCGAGTTAAAGATACTGCCAGTCCCCAAGGATTGCATGCCGTGAAGATCGGGGGAAAGTCGGATAAATCGGATTTGGGATAGCTCATAGAAGTCACCACTACCACTACAGGGGCAACAACAACAACAAGGAGAAGAGCAAGAAGCAGAGGCAGCGCAGTCGGCAGCGCAGCGGCAGAGAGAAAAGATGGCGACGAGAGGCAGTGGAACCCGTGTGCAATCGCAGCCAAAGATTTTCCCATCGCTGCTTTCCAAGCTCCACGGCGCCATCTCGGAAGCTTGTGTCTCCCAGCGCCTGTCCACCGACAAGAAGACGCTGGAGAAGACCTGGAAGCTGATGGACAAGGTGGTCAAGCTGTGCCAACAGCCCAAGATGAACCTGAAGAACAGTCCACCGTTTATTTTGGACATACTGCCGGATACTTATCAGCGCCTAAGATTGATCTACTCGAAGAACGAGGACCAGATGCACCTGCTCCATGCCAACGAGCACTTCAACGTGTTCATCAACAACCTGATGCGAAAGTGCAAGCAGGCCATCAAGCTCTTCAAGGAGGGCAAGGAGAAGATGTTCGACGAGAACTCCCACTACCGCCGGAATCTCACCAAGCTCAGCCTGGTCTTCTCGCACATGCTCAGCGAACTGAAGGCCATATTCCCCAACGGGGTCTTTGCCGGGGATCAGTTCCGGATCACCAAGGCGGATGCGGCCGACTTTTGGAAGAGCAACTTCGGTAACAGGTGAGTTGGGCTTCTCTGGGACTTGGCAACATTGTAATCTCACACAATACGAAGGCTTTGTTTGTAAAGTTTAACACTTTGTTACTGGATCATCTTTTTGGATAAATTCTATAGCAACTCTACTTTGAAAGTGCAATATCGTACCAGAATCAAACCAGTTTCAACCGGTTCAATACCATGCTGGCCCTGTTACTCCAGTGTACAAAATTTTTATAATATACAAAAGTAGTGTAACTTATAATAATGGTACAAAACATTTAAGACTTGTTTAATTACTTTTTAAAATGTATTTTGTTATCACTTAGTTATTAATAATTTATCTCAAACACTTTGTATCCCAAATGACCCTCTTATCAGTTATGTAGAAAATTATTTAATCTACAAAACATTTTCGTAGTTAAAATTGCGGAAGTGAACTCGAGATTACAATCGTTTTATCGGAATTTATTTAACTATTTTGCAAGTTAATTTTTCCTCTGTATTGCAGCACATTGGTTCCCTGGAAGATCTTCCGACAGGAGCTGAACAAAGTACATCCCATAATTTCCGGCTTGGAGGCCATGGCCCTAAAGACAACCATCGATCTGACCTGCAACGACTTCATTTCCAACTTCGAGTTCGACGTATTCACACGCCTCTTTCAGCCCTGGGTAACACTGCTACGCAACTGGCAAATCCTGGCCGTCACACACCCGGGCTACGTGGCCTTCCTCACCTACGACGAGGTGAAGGCTCGCCTGCAGCGCTACATCCTCAAGGCAGGCAGCTACGTCTTCCGGCTCTCCTGCACGCGGTTGGGCCAGTGGGCCATCGGCTATGTGACAGCCGAGGGAGAGATTCTGCAGACAATCCCGCAGAATAAATCGCTTTGCCAGGCGTTGCTCGATGGCCATCGGTAAGGGATATTAGGCTAATAAATGTAAAAACTTACTAATTATTATTACTGCATTTCAGTGAGGGCTTCTACTTGTATCCAGATGGCCAAGCCTACAATCCGGATCTATCGTCTGCCGTTCAAAGTCCCACCGAGGATCACATAACCGTAACTCAAGAGCAATACGAACTATACTGTGAAATGGGTGAGTTATAAACGTTATTTCATCGCCTTATATTACTTAACAAATATTTCTCGGGATTATAGGCAGCACCTTCCAGCTGTGCAAGATCTGTGCGGAGAACGACAAGGATATCCGCATTGAGCCCTGCGGCCACTTGTTGTGCACGCCCTGCCTCACCTCCTGGCAAGTGGATTCCGAGGGACAGGTGAGCATTGCCAAGCAAGTAATTAATTGAGATCTCACTGACCAATGATTTCTTGCAGGGCTGTCCGTTCTGTAGGGCCGAGATTAAGGGCACCGAACAGATCGTCGTGGACGCCTTCGATCCGCGCAAGCAACATAACCGTAACGTCACCAATGGGCGACAGCAGCAGCAGGAAGAAGACGACACTGAGGTATAGTTTTGTTCACAGCCTGATCAGCCTGATCCGCCTGCTCCGCTGCCGCCTGTGCTGCTATTTATATATATATATATTACTCTTATGATTACCTTTGGTTCGTTTAAACAGTTATATATGCCTATATATACATTATATATTTTAGATTTTACAACTGCTATTGTTTATATAAGTTTAATGTTTAGCCTGCAGTTTGCAGTTGCAGTTTCGAGTTTAATTTTGTTTGTTTAGCTGTAACATATTTAAATTATTAGCCAAACTCATGCAACTAACACTCACGGACCCACGCACACACGCTCAACCGCAACCATTGTCCATCGTCCATCACGCACATGCATACGTAGTTAAAGTTCTTTGACCGGAAGTCGCTCATCAACCATCGTTCGTTATCGCTTCCTCTGTTTTCTCTCCGCTGGTTTGGTTTGTGTGCGTTCGTTTAGCTGTTCGTTCTTCCTCTCTCACGCTCTCTCTATCTATTGATCACGTTCGCCTCTGTTTATGAATCATATTAATCGGTTCGATTCGCCCTCGATTGCACTTTTGTACATAGGCACTATGGAATTTATAATTGTAACCTGTTCTGTATTATTTTGTATTTTCTCTTCCACACCGAGCTTAATTATCACCTTCTGTGTAGCGCAGTATTTTTTGTATCTATCCCTTACTCTAGAATCATGCTCTTGTTCATTTTACTCCGTTATGTGTTTATTTCATTTTAGTTTATTGTTTAATACTTCCAAAGATATATTTAGTTTGTAGTAGCGTGCGTTTACTTCCCCTCATCAATTCAATTTTATTTGTAAGCAGCCACCGCGCTGCCCTAAGACTGTAATTTATTATTAACAAAAAAACAAATGAAAATTAAGAAATCAGGCTAAACCACATAGAAGGCCTCGAATCAATCGATAATTTAGTTAGATCGTATGTAAATTAATTTTTGATTTCCTGTGTCACAAGGCCAGAATTTATAGCGCTCGTTGCTATCAAAAATACCAACGAAAAGTATTAGCAAAGAAATTCAAAATCGAACTCACATTTCGGCTCATTTCGTTAACTTAATATAACACTAAAACAGATCGCATTAATGTACACGATAATGAATATTTATATAATACATCTAATGCAATTTTTATACATTTAGCGTTTAGTTTTTGATTTCCTTAATAAGTTTACGGCTAAAAACAAAACAACAACACAACCACAAAAAAAATGAAACAAAACAAAATATATGCATAATACGAATATTTAAATTTGGTTTGAATTGATTTTTATGTTTCCTTATTTATTTAGCTGTGTTTCTACTAGAGACTCCTTATTTTCCTCAGATTTTCTGTTTGATGTGCATGCCCATTTCCTCCAGCCAGCGGCATGCTCTATGATCAGCGAAATATTTGCTAAAGGGGTCTACTATGTTCAGATGGAATCTTCCACATGGGATTTTAATAAAAATAAATAATTCGAATTAGTTGTAGTTGGTTTAACTTTCAATTTTTTTAATAAATTATCGAAAAACTACTTGTTAAAAATAAATTAAAAATTCAAATAACAATTTACTAAGTTGTTCCCAGAGACATTTTTTATTTACTGATTTGTAAACTGTTTTTTTTTTAATTATAAAGTACATCTTTTTTAATATTTGTCCAACTCATTTGTCAGTTTTGATATTTTTATTATTCCATGATTAGTGCCCACTGAACTTTAAGGAGACCTTTAATCTGATTTCTGTTCTGGATATGTTTAGGACATGGGCGACTTCAACATAGCCACTTCATCGCTGCACGCACTCAGCACATCCTCTACGGTAGCGGCTGAGAAGCACAGTCCGCACACATCGCCCCGTTTGGGACGCCGAAGCACCACGCCCAGTCTGATGGCCGTACAGAACGATCTCTATGCTGGCGGCACACCCACCCTCAGCCTGCCCAGCAGCTCCTGCTCCTCCATTGCCGCCGCCTCCACATCTTCCTCCTCCTCTTCAGTATCAGTTGCAACAGTGGGCGCATCAACATCCTCCTCCCAGCATCAGCAGCCCCAGCCCTCCGCTCCTCCTGCTTCCGCGGTCCTCAGCAATGGAGGCGGAAGCGGCGGAATCAGCACCAGTCAGAAGAACACCAACCGGATGAGTGCTCCGCTAATTGGCTCCTGTGTTGCCAACTCCACCTATGGCCAGAAATTGCCCCAGACCTCCAGCAACAGCAGCACGACCAGCGACAATGCCTCCAGCTCGAGTTCATATGCCATTTTGCAGAATCTCCATGATCCGGGGACACCTTCAACGGCAGCAGCCGTGGTGGCTCCGCCCCTGCCCCCCAGGAAATCCTCACCGGGCGTGGAGACACCCTGCAAGGCAACGGCACCACCACCGCCCAGCAGTAGCAAGAGCATCGACAACATCCAGTGCAGCTTGGACAATGTGCCGCCCCAGACGACGGCGCCCCCGATTCCGCCACATGTCTCGTCCAGCGTGGACACTTTGGCCGAAGATCTTATGCGACAGCAGCGCATAGCAACGAGTACCACGTCGCCGGTGCTCTCCCTGCTGGATGAGGACATTGTGGAGGTGGGTCCGGCGGAAACTATAAGCGGCGTAATTGATACCCGCCCTCTGGAGGCACGTGGCGTCACCTTGAGCCGGCAGGACTCGGCCTCCTCGCACTATACTCAACTCTGCACCACGAGCAGTGGTGGTTCCGCCGCAGCAGCGGTGGCCAACGGAAAGAGGGTCATCCCGGCCAAGCAGAGCCAAACCACAACGACGACAACGCCGGCAGCGGTGGCGGGCAATGGGCCTAATCCTCTCCAGCAATCGCAACCGCTCCTCTATGCGAACGTGACGATCAATCAAAAAGACTGCGGCTCCGTGCCCTACGAAAACATTAACCTGGAGTACATAGCCCGGCTGATGAACGCGGGCTACTCAAAGGAGAACGCGATCACCGCTCTGGGGATTTCGCGGAACAACATCGAGATGGCCGGCGACATCCTGCGCGAGTTTGTCTCCAAGAACAGCGCCTGAAGTGCCATGTCGGCTCACTGTTAAATCAGATGATAGGGATAAGCCCAAAGCAAAAAAAATCAATCGCCAGTCGAACTTCTCTAACTCGAATCATAAGGAAATTTGTTTTCAATTTCCTAACATTTATAAAAATTCTTAATCGTTTGTTAAATTTTTCGAAATTGAAAAAATTAGGATTTTATATTCGGAGAATCTGTTTTTTATTATTAGAGTCATTTTCTGTTAGGGAAAAATGTAAATCATGTTAAACCAAATTGAGTAAAAATAGAGGGTAATGTAATTATTTAGTTTTTTGTAGTAAATTACAAACAAATTATATTATTTTGAATTTAAGAATACCGAATTGTAGGAAACTCAGTCGTTAAACGCTAGTGCCATTCAATCTCGTCACAACTATACAAAAAATCAAGTTAGAGAAGGTCGACTGTAATCAATAAAAATTTGAATTCGAATCATGGTAAATATTCTTCGATTTAGGAGCACCAAACACACTCCCCTGTCCCACAGTTACGCTAGGTTAGGCGATCCCAGAAGATTGAACCCTAAGAAGTCCCCACTTGGCGTAGCCAGCACAAGCAATTCAAGTTTCCCCGTTCAAAAACTTATTGAAGAATACAAATTAAAATATTGCTAGAAAGGCGAAAAAAAAATTAAGCACAACCTTTGGATATCAAATATAGCTATGTACACTTAAATTAAGACTATCTAACTTCTTCCTATTAAGAGCAAACAAATATATAAGAAATTATAACTCGTATATACGCAGTTCTGGAAAGAAAAACTTGCCCACCCCAAAAACACGAAAAATATATTTAAAATTTTCCCTCGCTCTCTCGTATAGAATAACAAATCAAAAACAAAAAAAAGACAAGGTCAGATCTGGTCTACATAATATATCTCAAGTAGGTCGATGCTTTCTTCCACAATCATGTGCATGAGCCCATGTAGAAGCAGTCCATCGTTTCGTCCGAAAAAAAACCAACAATGTTTAAATTGGATGCATCATTGTAGCGGATCAGAATCAAACACAGCCATTATTGAAATGCCTTCGGTGGCAAATGCCTCCAAAAAAACACAGAACTCTGAGTTTCCCCCTAACACCAATTGCAAGCAAGGATTAACCAAGTAAAGGACACAACACCCAAACAGATCCGATGCACTATCAAGTTTACCTCGATTTTTTATACAAAGCTCGAACGTTTTTGTAATAGTACTTGTAAGTTCGAATCGAATCAATTAATCTCCCAAACAAAGTTAAACGAGAAAATAATCAATTCAATTTGTATTACGAATCCCTTTTTACTGGCTTTATATATGATAGTCGATCGATCGGTTTTTAAATTCGTCAAAAAAGTTCTAGTCCCACTCAAAGACACCATTTTTGCCATACTCGTATATCTACTAAACCTAAGCGATATATATTTATAAATAGGCGATATATTAAACGTGCGACAACCAAAAATCGAATCGAATCGAAATCAATGCAATATATTCACTAAACGAGAAATCAATGCAAGCGTTAAATCATAAGATATTTGACATAACCTCAACACATACGAGTATAGAAGTATATAAACGAAAAACGGAAGGATCTTGAATTTTAAGCAGCGTAAGAGCAAACGAAACAATTTGCAAGTCCCAGCAAATAGAGAGCCCAACAACCGAAAGGAAAAGTCAATAAACTGTAAAGTTTAAAGAAGCGTACGAGAGTCTAAAATGATGGAAATGCGATACGATGATACCATACCTTAGTCATGTCATGTAACCAAACGAATCTAAGCAGATATAAATTATTCTTATAAATAAAAACAAAAAATTAAAACGAAAGAAAGGTATCTTTGGATTTAAAAGGTTATAAATGGTAATTATTTATGTCCGTATTATAAAATAAGGGAGTGTGAGGAAGGTGGAGATATGCAGTCGTCAAAGCTACTGGCGCCATCTATCGGCTATTTTATTTTTTGCACATAGCCCTTTAAAATTTCTTCTACATGGCAATAATATGTGTGGTTTATCCCATCTTTATAGAAATTTAAAACACATGGATTTTTTAGTTTATTGAAATATGTATTTATTATTTATTCTGTTGTTGTATTATTTGACTTATATAGTTTGCGATTTTTTTTCGTATTCAAGCACATATGTATGTATGTATTTTTCTTGTATTTTTTTATCTTTTTTGATGTTTTTGTTACATTTTGAGTTTTTTCTATTTTTTTTTGTGTTTTGTTTGAAATGTTTTTGTTGTTTTTGTTGATTTTTCGTAATAAGGATTTTAGTTACTGTGCTGTTCATTTCTTGCATTGCATGAAAGACAAAACGCCCAGGCGCCGGCCGCTTTGAAAATGTTTTGGGCAGCGATGGCGTTTGGCATTTCTGTCGACTATTTCATCAACCTCAGTTACCCCACCCGCCCTGCAGGATATATCCCTCGGGATGTATATCCGGCATATATCTATATATATGTAGATGTATAATCGTTATACAATATTAAAGTTACTATTTTTTCTTGCTCTTTGTTCTGGGTTTTGTCTGTGAGTGTCTGTGTTTCTTAGTGTAAGTTCTTGTTTTTGTGGTTTTTGCTGTTGTAGTTGTATATAACATGGCTATAATAGGACGTACTGATCCCCAATTTGTTGTTAGCTTGTTAAAGTTTTTTTTGTGTTTTTTTTTTGTTACATTAGTTTTTTTTGTTTCTTAGTAATTGAAATTCATAATTTTCACAATATTTGCTCTTTGTTACCGACACACGACACGCTCATAAGGTTTGGTTTTTTGTTTTATTTTTTTTTTAATCTTTTTCGTATATGTATATAGATTTTTTAAAAATTATTTTTATAATCTTCATTAAATGGTTTCAACAGATTTGGCGCAGCAAATTTAATTTGCTCTTCATCGTCACACAAAACTTTTCGTAATTTACTTCTCTCCTCAATATTTTTTTGTGAGTTTTCTTAATGCGTTTTGTTGTTGCTTTAAATAAATATTTAAGATGTAGCATGTATGTATGTTTTTGTATAATATGTTACGTAATAAGTTAATGCAACTGTCTGAATGCAACAAAAGAATTGGCGAAACAACTTGGGGAAGTTCACAAGCAAAGATCAAATTAAAGGAAATAATAACATTAATATTAGTTACGTTTACGTTAATGAATATGTAAAATATATGTACTTGTAGATATAAATACTTTCTTCTTGCTTCACTCCATTGATTGATTTCTTGTAGATGTTGATGTTGCTGCTGCGATTGTTGTTCTATATAATTGTTGCTGCCGCAGTACAATAATTATTCAATAAATATAAATCGTTAACAGTAAGATTGAAAGCAGTGAAAGAACAGTTTTCGAGAAGTACAGAAGAATACGAGTAGAGCAAGATATAGCAGAAGCAGCCATAGAAAAATGTATTTAGAGAGTGTTGCTTTTATACAATTTCTAATGCAATTTCGTTGCCGTTCTATAATAAATACTTCATAGATTATGTTGCTTGTTTCCTTCATCTCACTTTGTTTTGTTTTCGCATTGGTTTTTTAATTAGTTAAAATTAAAGCAAACTAGTAGAAAATAGTATACGTATACAAACGTTTTGGTTTCATCTCTCAGACACTTGGATTTCAATTTCATTTTGCTTCAAACTGGCCACAACTCGGATCACGGTTGCGTCTAGTTGAAAACAAAGCGTTACAATGGTGGAGGGGTTAGTTGGTAATATTACAAATAAGTTTCGATTTCAGACACGAAGAGTTCTCTTGTTGAGTTGCCGTTAAGTAGTTTCGTAAATATTAATTGTATGCCTTTGCTATCAATTATTATCAATTAGATCGTTTCCAATAGTGTTTGCTTGCTTCTAGGGATTATATTCGTTATAAATGTTTGTGTATATGGTTAGGGCGACAAGTTCACGTTGCTGTTAGTTGGTTGATTGGTAGCCTGCTCATTTATGGCTTGCGTACAAGAATATATATAGCTGTAGGTAATTGTCTTTGATGTGCATCTAATATCTGGCTTGCTAATGCAACATTTTCAGCAATCTACTCCACCAAGTTGCCTAAAAAATTTGATTGTGTTTAGTAAAACCTCTCTATTAAATGTTGGACTGCATCTTCTTACCTGGAATGCGTGGATGACGCGCTAGAACAGAAAAGCCTTTGCCCTGCGGTCCCTTTGGTGCGCGAATGAGGATTAGGCGCGGCACAGTATCATCGCCGTTGAGCTTGAGGCGCGAGATCAGACGATCCGGACGATCGTTTATTTTCAGAACATTGCAAGCCGAAGACTTTCCATTACGCTGATGAGAAAATAGATGGTTGAATGTTAGAATTTAACGCAAATAATATTAAACATTTACTCACCTGATTGGTGACCACGGAGAACTCCACAGTATCTCCTGGATGTAAGGCGACAGTATTGCCCTGCACCTCGGACATGTGGAAGAACAACTTCTTGCCATCCTCCACCTCAAAGTTAAGAAAACCGAACTGCCCCTTAATGGAGTCCACAGTGGCGCGTTTCTTTTGCCTAACGGCATTTACGTTCGCTGCCCGGCCGCTCTCATCAATGCGGAAACTAACAAGATCGCCCTTCTGGAGCAGATCCCTCTTGTTCACCAGACTAGTGATCCCGAACTCATGTTGCGAAATGACAGTGGTGCGCAGCTCATCGAGAATTTCAATGAGGCCGGCGTACTCCTGCTGGTCGGGATTAATGCAGCGTAGCGGACGAGCCACCACGCCATTGTGCGTGGTTTCCAGCACAGCCGGCTGAGGAATAGAGTTCTTTGGCAGCATGCGTACATTTTCCGCGGGCAGGCAGTTTCCAGAAACGGATGTATTTCCGTTGCGGGCAAGAGTGTACTCAACCTCCTGACCCAACTCCAACCAATTGGGGTTGCCCAGATAATTGCTGAAGTGAAAGAAGACCTCCTCGTCGTGGGACAAAGTCTCAATGAATCCAAAATTCTCCTTCATAACGGCTATGAAGCCACGGTACACCTGACCGGCCTCGGTTCCGGCATGATTGTTGTTCTCCAGCTTAAAGTCGTCCAGGTGACCAGGATTGTTGCTGCCCACGCTGCTAGTGCTGCCACCGGGGCTGCCGTGCATGACATAGCCATTCTGCAGCGAGGCATTCGAGCTACTGCTACTGACACCATTCGACAATCCTGCAAGCTGGTCATTTTGGTTTATGTTTGCTCCAGCTATTGGTTGATTAAGAAGCATCTGCTGTTGCTGCTGCTGTTGTTGCTGCAGCGAAACTAGCTGTACGTTGACGGCTATACACTCCTTGTTACGTTTGACCTGGCGTATTAAAAGAATTGTTAGATTTCGATTCCACTTTAAAAGAAATATCAACTAACCATGTAAATATCGAAGCGTACTCGCTCCCCAATCCTTGGTGGTTTTTCGCAGTCTTTAAGAAAATACATTATAGTCTTTTTAACATCGGCATGCTCGTAGGTAATCACACCGCCCTCGACCCGATCTTGAGATTTAATTGGGCTCTTGGGCGCCTCTCGTGTTACGCAACCTGCTCATACATTTTACGCATTAGAAAAAGTTTAAATTAAAGTGGTGATAAATTAAGCATACCCTCAATGTTGCTGGCCATTAGAGTTTCGAATTGCACTGAGTTGGGCGGCAAGTGTTTAATGCGTATGGCCTGCAAACGCGAATTATTATAGGCTAATCCAGGCTCCTGAATAACAGTGAATTCCACCTCATCGTTGACATCGATTTCGCGGCTCTTTAATAAGAAAAAATAAATTATTGAAGAAGTGTTATAAGAAATAAACCAACAGAGAAAACAGGTTCTTTTAAATAACATTAAATCATATTAATCTTACCGTATCTAAAACTTCAGTAAAATGGAAAAATAGACGGGCCTGACGCTCTACGCAGCGCAGGAATCCGAAGCCCTCCTTCAGTGAGGCGATAGTGCCCTGCTCTCTCTTTTCTCCGGACACCTTAAAGGTCTCGTCCAACAGGGCAATCGAAGTGGCCCGCTGCAATTGATCACGCCTATCGGTGGCAAGGAGAAACTGCACCCAGTCACCATGACGCAGGGTGAAGTCACCCTTCTGGTCCTTGTCCCCGAACGGTACCTCCACCTCGGAGTAATCCAAAGCCCTATAACGGATGCGACCCGGCAAGGGATCATTGTTCTGGCGCACCGGATTGTTGCGATCAAGCGACTTGAGCACCTGGCCCTTATACACTGTGCTGTCCACGTCCTCAAAGATTACCGATCCCGGTGCTAGGCGCGTGATGTTGCAGGCAAATTCACGGCCCTGCGGAGGCACAGATGCAGACTGCATTTTTGATTGAAGGAGGTTGGGGTTGGTCGGATCGCCGCTGCCACTTACGCTCCGCGTCTGGATGGTGAACTCGACATCGTCACCGGGACGCAGCTCCACATTGCCCTCGGCCTCCGAGAAGTGAAAGAAAATCTCCTTAACCACATCGGCGCGTTCGATGAAGCCGAACGACTCCTTCATCGAACAGACCACGCCACGATACTTGACCGGCTGTGCCGGATTCTCCAGGCGAATATGGCAGGCGCCTAGATTACCTCTGCGGAAGAAAAGAAAAGGAATTAATTTAGGTGAAGACATAAAGAAAAGGAGTGCATATTAAATTATATAATCAAGAAAAAATCCTCACCTTTGGTTCGTTGCGATTTGGAAGCTGACCTTGTCGCCAGCGCGCAAGTTGACATTGCCTTCCACATCGTCTTTGGTATAGGGTAAGAAGAAGCATTCGCCTCGGTTCTCATAGCTTATGCGACCGGTGGTCTCGCTGGAGTTGAGCACATTGTTGGCGCTATCCGTGCGCAACTCGGTGGTCACCGTGCCGGTGACACGCTCCTCGGAAAGTACAACCTCTGGGGCTATCTTAGACACTTGACTAGCTATCGGCTTGCCGGTACGGCGATCATAGGTCATCTCAAACTCCACGGGATCTCCGATTTTCAAATGATCAATATTACCGCTGAATTGCGAGAAATGAAAGAAGAGACGCGCCTGCCGCTCGCAGCACTGAATGAATCCATAGGAGTGCTATAATTAAGCCGGAATAAATAATATATAATTAGATATTGCGGTCAAGTGAAAGTTCCCCATTTCTACTCACCAGCAGCTTCTCGATGATGCCAGTTTCCCGGGTGGTCTGGCTGGGATCCGCAGCTGCGGCCGAAGAATTGCTCGACTGGGAGCCAAAGATCGAAGAGGAGCTCCCAGCGCCATTGGTCAAAACACTGTTAGATTGAAATACACCGATTTGAGGAGGATTCTGGATGACATCGTTAACCTCGTTGGCATCAAACATTCCAATGCTCTGATGTTGTTGCTGCTGCTGCTGTTGTTGATGTTGTTGCTGCTGCTGTTGTTGATGTTGTTGCTGCTGCTGTTGATGTTGCTGCTGCTGCTGTTGGTGTTGCTGCTGCTGTTGCATATGCTGCTGCTGTTGTTGGTGCTGCTGCTGCTGCTGTTGGTGATGATGCATGTTTTGCTGCTGCTGCTGCTGATGTTGCTGAGACGGCCCCTGACCTTGCGGCTGCAATCCCAGCGTTGTTGAGTCAAGCGTAAAGGTTCCAATGGTCGGGAATGTAGTCGGGATTCCCAAATTGCGAATGGCATTCATGTTGAAATAACCATCGCATGGCAAGTTGTCATAGATTTCTGGAGCATTAAAATGGAGGAGAAAGAATACCAAATATTATAAGGAAGAAAAATTTAAAAAATGTATTTCCCTTTAGAAACTTAATTAGAAAATTATTATTTTTTTTTAAATTAGATAATCATAATTACATACTTCTAAAATTATTTTTAATTAAAGATTTGCAGATATAGATTTTCTATAGCACATAGAAAAAGATTCAGGTCACATATAATTGTGTAAGACCAATCTACCGCCCTTATTTGGTGTGCAATCAAAAAGAAAAAAAGTTCACGAAGTAATCCACACTTTACAAATAAATTAAATCAGAACCGGTTCTTAAATGTGGCGTAAATGTTCTGTAAATAAGAGACCCAATTCCCCACTTACCTTCGCCGGTGCGGTACACCTTCGATTGGGTATTCATGTTGAATTGATTGATTGGATATTAACAAACAAAGAAAAATGCTGATAAGGACTAGCAAATTGGAGACTGGTTCTTGGCGACGGTGATTGCGATGTTGTTGGTATTGGGTGGTCAGTGATATAACCCGATAATGGATGCGAATGACGAGAACGATTGGAACGAGAGTTGAAGTTGAAGAAAACGCGAAGATTACCGAAAACAGATTTTTCTGATATCTTTTTTATCTTTACGGGTATTTTTATATTTTATTTTTTTTTTTTCGATTTTTTGTGTAATTTTATATCAAAGAGAAAAAAACTAAGCAATAAATACGTATTTGTTTTTTAATTTGTTGTTTGTTTTGTTTTTTGTGTATATATATTTTGGCTAAACACTGGCACAAGAGGCACTGAAATTCCTTGTCTTCGAAGTTAATAAAAATTTTTGTCTTTTCTTGAGGGCATGCCCCGCAAAAAAATGGTTGTTTTTCTTAGCTTTCCTTTGCTGTTGTTGGTTTGTTTTTGTGTTCCTTGTTGTTGTGTGTTTTTTTCTTGTAAAAAATGCCGACAAATATTGTAACGTTGTTGGTTTGTTTTGGTAGTTTGAAGTTCCTTCCTGGGTCTGTTTTGTAGGTTTTTTTTTCTAAAGTTTTTTTTTGTTTTAATATTTTTGCTTGTTTTGTGTATTCAAAATATTGTTGTTTTACGATGAAAATGCATACCAGCTGCTGCCGTTGGTGTTTTTTGTTTTATTTTTGTTCGAGTTTGAATTATCATTGAATTATTGCATTTTGTTTGAAATGATTTTGGTTGATTTTTTTATATTTTTACTTTAGTTTTACTAGAAAAATACACTGGGAATACTTTTTACTTTTGGGTTAGATTAGCTTTTGTTTGATATTTGAATATTTTGTGTGTTTTGCTTGATTATATTGTTTTTTGTTTTCTATATAGTATACATATATATAATATATATTTTGTAGGCAATCGTTGTGGTTTATAGGAAGTAGTAGTGATTTATTTTTAATTTACTTTCGAATACCCTTAGTACAACGATGATTTTTGGGGACGAGGTTCGAATCGCTTCTTCTTCTCCTGCTGCTGCTTCTTCTTCTTCTCGGGGCTTCCGTTTCCGGTTCCTCTCTCTCAGTGTCGATTTCCTATTTTGTTTCGCTGTACGTTGCTATTACTTTTCGGTTGCACAATTTGTATAATTTGTTTGTTTTTGTTGTTGTTGTTGCTGTTTTATTGCTGTTTCATTTACTATTCACTAAGCAAAAATTATGAGTTTTAAGGTTTTTCTTTTTTTTATATATAATAGATATAGGACACCCGTTATGTGGAGTTATCCTCGCTCATTTACTATGTTGAACTTTAAGCCTACGATTTATTTTTGTTTTTGTTTTGTTTAAATATATATATTTTTTGAATGCGTTTTGAAGTCTTTTTTATAACCTAGGGTTTTTATTTTTGCTTTGTGTTGCTTGGTTTTGTTGTTATTTTTCACTTATTCCGTTGTTTTGTTTTGTTTTCTCGGTTCTCGCTTACTAGATTTAAGCTTATTTTAATAGTTTATATAATATAATATATAATATACTATAGTATATATGTATCGAAGTCCTTTAAGATATCACGAATTTGTTTCAATGTTTTTTATCTTTTCATTTGCATTTGCTCTTAAGTGTAAAGTTGTTGTTGTTGGTTTAAGATGTTTTTCTGTTTTCAGCTTCCTCTTTCGCTCCTTCTTCGCTCCTTCTATTGTTTAAAATTACGGGGTTTGCCTTTCATTCCATTAGAGATTTTTTTGTGTTTTTTCTTTGCGTTTTTTCTTTTTTGTTTATTTAAATTTATAAATTTACAGTAATTATCACAGAGTTGTTAAATCTTTCTTTGAATTTGTTTTGTTTTTATTTTCTCCGTTTTACTTCCGTTTGTTGCAGTTGCTTTTGCTGTTTTAGACTTTTAACATTTCTCACTAGGTACACTTATAAAAAAAAAATGAATTGAAAACTAGTAAAAACAATGTTTTGTTGGAAAAAATAAAACTGTTTTTTGGCGCAAGGCCGCAGTTTTGAATTTGTTATGCGCTCTCTATGTATATTTTCTTAATCCGTTTAATTTTCTACTAATGTATTGGTTTTTTATTTTGTTTTAATTTATTGGCTAAGTTAATTTGCTGGTGTTGTTGTTGTAGGTCTGTGTAAAACGTGACTTAAAACTTATAGAATTCTTGTAGATTTTTGGTTTTAAATGTTTTCTTTATTGTTACCGTTATTTTTGTAGTATATATTTTTTATTCACACTTTTTTGCGGCACAATTGTTGCTTAATCGGTTTTATTCTGCTCTCCCTCTTCTTTCTCTCACTTTCTTTTCGCCCTTCTGGGCTTTTCTCAGTTTTTATTTCGACTTAAATTCTAGCAGTGTTTTTTGTTTATTTAGTTAAATAATTTAGATTGATGTTGCGTTTTAAATTATATCGTTTTTAATATGTTTAAATTATTTGTTGTTGATTTACTCCCGGTTATTTTGTACTTTAAAACATTAATTCAGTTGTTTGTTGTTGGTTGGTTGTTTGTTTGTTGTTGCTGCTGCTTTTGTAGCTCGGTTGCTGTTGTTGTCTTAATTTAAATTAATTAGCAAATTGAATTCACTTTGACTTAACAACAAAAAATTCGTAATTAAATTAAAGCTTTTCAGGAAAAATAATGAGGAATTTTGGGATTGATTTAGCGTTTTTTAAAGTGTATTTTTTTCGGTTTTGTTTTTTATTCGAGAGTTCGAACGCCGCAGCGCCGTTGCCTTTATTTTCCCGTTAGTTTCGTTTCCCGTTGCTTTTTTGTTTTCAGTGCTTTTGCCGTTTTCTTTTTGAACTCCGCTTTATTTGCCTTTTATTTTTTTGCTTTTCTTTTTTTTATTTATTTGTTGGTGCTTTTGAGTATTGACGAGTTAATTTCACAGCGTTTCAATTTGTTTGGTTTGTTGTTGTTGTTGTTGTTGGTTTTGTTGTTTTATTTGAAAGTCTTCGTTTCAAGCTTGGCTTGTTTTTTTTTTGTTTGTTTTTTTATTTGCGCAGTCGCTTTATCTCCCTCTCTCTCTCTGTCTGTCTCGCTCACACCCACGGGCGGCGTAAAAATTCTCGTTTTTCCGTTTTGTGTGTGATTTTTCTTTGCAAAGCAAACGAAACAAAAACAAAGAAGAGTCCAAAAAACTTAAAAAGTTTTTGCTTTTAATTTTTCTTTTGAGCTATGTTGTTGTTGGGTTTTTTCATGTATTTTTGCTGTAACTTTCAATTATTTGCGTTTTATATTTTGTAAGTATTATTTTTTGATTCGTTTTCGATGGTTTTTTTATATTTATATCATATTTTTTGTTGTTGTATTTTTATATTATTATTATTTTTATTCAGATTATGATGAAAGTGATGTCAAAACGGAGTTTTAGTTACAAAAGCTGTGGGATGAAAAAAGAGAAAGGTGGAAACGATTAGGATAAATAATTTTTTATACCCGTTACTCGTAGAGTAAAAGGGTATATTGTATTCGTGCAAAAGTATGTAACAGGGAGAAGGAAGCTTTTCCGACCCTATAAAGTATATATATTCTTGATCAGGATCACTAGCCGAGTCGAACTAGCCATGTCCGTCTGTCCGTCTGTCCGTCCGTATGAACGCTAAGATCTCGGAAACTATAAAAGCTAGAGGATTGGCATTTTGCATGCATATTCTTGGAGTTCCTACGCAGCGCAAGTTTATTTCAAAATGGTGCCACGCCCCCTCTAACGCCCTCAATCGCCCTACACCATTTTTTGAAAGGTGTCTGGCGCCCACAGTTTTATTGTGACTATCAATACCTATCGAAATGAAGAAGAAAATTTTCAAATCGGACCATTCGTTAAGAAGTTATGCCCGATCAAAGATTTTATATATCTATCTCCCTCGCACTCCTTTAGCTGAGTAACGTGTATCTGATAGTCGGGACACCCGACTATACCGTTCTCTCTTGTTTGTATTCATTTTTTCGGTTTTTTGGCTAGTGAAATCTACACCGAAAGTCTTGCTGCAGTTTTATCGATTTTTTTGCAGTGTTGCAAATGGAGAGTTTTTTTGCTTGCCGGAAAAAATTGCACACACACAGGCCCAACCTACTACACACACACATGCACGCCCATACACACGCACACGCAATTGCAATTGTAAACTATTTTTACACATTATTGTTGTGGTTTTTTGCGTAAAATTAGCAGGCGAGCCGACTGTACACACACATGCACAGGCACCGAAGTGCCAAGTTGGTAGAAAAAACGATTTTTCTTCCTCAACTTTTTTTTCGGGCTGCAAAATTTGGTACCCTCAAACGCGCACACACACACACAGGCACACAAAAACTGGCAGGCCAGCGAGAAAAACGTTTTTTGGCCGTTTAAAACCTTGTTTCTCTGGCACTTTTCATGTTTATCCATCACAGGTAGGCTCACGGAACATTTTCTGCACATTTTCGTTGCGAATTTGAGTTAAATAATAGTCCTATTCGAAGCGGAAAAGAATTTTCTGGACCAGCCACACGTACCACACGACAGCACAACAACTGCTAGCGGACGCCATATTTGCCGACAGAAATCGACCCTGACGAGCGTTGCCACCTTTGATAATCGGTAGGTACAGCAACGCTGAAACATTTTTGACTTGATTTCCCAACTTTTTCCGGATTCCAAGAGATTTCTCCGAACTATGTTGTTTCTAAAGGACAAGCGCATTAAGCTGGACTTGGCGGAGTACATGGTGATCATACCGAGCATCTGCGTGAGAAATGCGGCGCAGCTGGCTTGCGACCTGTTGATCGCGTCGGATTCCTTACACATCCGGCTCTGATACCGGTATAAGGACCACCCGCCCACCAGCACGAGCAAAAGGAGAAGGTCTCCTCCTGCGAACTGTACGAGGACTCCGAGGACAAGCTGCTGGTGGTCCAGTTCCGGATGCCATGGGTTGCCCGCCACACTGGCCACATTCACCGAGAACTGGTGGAGCTGTTTAAGGGCACCCGCCGTGTGGTCGAGAAGCGTGTGATTAAGCAGTCACCGTGAGCCTACCGCGCTAGTGACAACTTCAAGGAGGCCCACGCCGCCGGCTGGGCAACCAGGAGATGATCAAGTGGAAAGAGTACAAGGGCGAGGCCATCTATGGCGGCGGCAATGCCCTGCAGCTGTTCAAGTCCTTCCTTTCGCCAATCATGCTGGGCTGGAACAGAACCTCCGCCACACGGATGTCCTTCATCCCAAAGTGCAGCTGATAGTTCTCGGCGGCGCTCTGGGCCTGGACATTGGCAACCATCAAAGTTGGCGTCATCCAAGTCGCTGTCATTTTAAACTTATTTGTCAGAGGTTTTGTAAATATCTTTCTGAACCTAGAACCTCGATTTAAAAAAATGGCAGTGTTGGAAAACTTGCGAATAGCGGGGCAATTGTGACGTCACATGCCATGAGCGTAGAGCAGGGGACATGCAAATGCAATTTAATTTAAATTTTTACGATTTTTACTTTCAAAAGTTGGATATTTTAAGAAAATGTACTTCCTCTTAATTTATTTAAATTAGAACTTTATAATATTTAAATTCAAGTTTCCAATAAGTGAAACACGGATTTCTGGTATAGTACATGTTACAGAACTAAGACAAATTATCCATAAAAAACACAGTAAAAATTAGTTTTTAGGTTTAAAACGACTTTTTATTTGCGGCTTCCTAGGCAGCTATGTGCCTAATCGATAATTAACTTAAATTCAGTATGATGTTTAAATGGGCTCCACTATGCTGGTAATTTTTTTATCCTTGATACATTTTTTATAGATTTAAACTTTACAAAATCTAGTTAATTGGTTACGGTGCCCTTTTATACATTCGACAGTGCAAAATGTCATAAACTTGAATAGGTTATCAAAACGCCCTTGGTAAATATGTCTGTGGGCTAATTTTAGTCAAAAAGATTTAATTTCTTGCTTCGGTTAATGCATAAATGTCTTATCAAGCACCTTGATTTGGTCACACAATAAATTGCATCTGGTTTGGGTAAAATTTGGATAAATTAATAAATAGCCTGCGTGCAGTACTATACACATTTGAAAAGGGTCTACAGTTTGGTCTCTGTGTATGTACTGAGTTTGGATATTTTTTGTGATAATAAATTGCATTTGGTGCAGTTTGGAGATAATATGTATTATTTTACGTATGTACAGTGCACTTTTAAGATTTAAAACCGTTTAAATTTTGACATTTGATAAAAGAAAGATTGAATGGTTTCGTTAATAATTAAAATACTTTGCAGTATTCAAAAGGTTATCAAATTGACTCTAAATCGCAGTTTAATTCATTAGATAACTCCATTAATCATAATACATTTTTTATGGTTTTAAAAGTGGAAATAAAACAAAAATTCACCTGATGTCGAGTTGCAAATACATTTTAATCTTACTGGCAAACAAAACACGGTCATGAATATCAATTTGAAGTCAAGAATTCCTGGCAGTTTGCCCACTCATGTGTAATACAAACTTGACAAATGCGGACACGGGTAATTTACAAATGTTAAGTACAACAAGCAAAACAGAAACCGAAACCTAATCGTAAATGCTCAATGAGTTTTACATACACAATTGATTGCTATGTAGGTAATAACTAAAGTTACATGTTATTCTTAACTTAAGAACTATGTAAATATCTGCAATTAACTAAGAAAACAAGTTGCGGCAAGGCGAGAACTGGGGTTCCAGTTTAGGGCTTGCTATCGAAGCCAGCGAAATCCGATGCCTCCGACTCATCCTCATCCCTTTCGACGCCGATGCAGTGGATCCCGGTGCGCAGCATGGGCGTTCCCTTGCCCTTTCCCAAAACCCGGGCGGCGATCACCAGTTGTAGAAGCTCCTTGTCATTGGTCGAGCTGACGATGTGAAGGACCTCGCGCAGCAGCTTCTCCTTGTAGGCGAAGAACTCGATTTTCATCTCGAAAAAGTCATGCTCGTCATGCTTGGTGCCGGCGAACTCCGTGATCCTGCAGTGGAGACTCGGTGTGGCACTGACCACCGGCTCAAACTTGCTGCCCAGCGTCCCCGCGTCGCCAAAAAGCGACGTTGGCACTTTCAAGTCGATCAGATAGCGATGATTGATCTGCAGAAAGCCCAGGCTGACAACAATCGTGTCGCCCGACCTTTGATACGTGACACAACTGTCCGACTCGAAAGCATCCTTCACCGTGTTCGTGTCGAAGTGCACATGGTGGTCTGCAATGGAAGAGGAAACAAGTCAGTTTTTCGAAAATTTAAGAGATATAATTAATTATAACCATACACGATATGAAATATAAATAAAAATAATTTGAATATGGTATTTGGTATTTTTTAGGCAGGTATAGGTACTGCACTATTTGCACTTCTGCGATTTGCAAGTTTACACAGAAACTAATTGAAAATCGTATTAAAAATTGCGTTGCCCAGAGGCAAAGGTCGGCCAGGTAGACAAGCAAAATCGAGTAAAATTACCGTAATAAACATAAGTATTGCGAGATAAACAAACAAGCAAACAAGCGGCATTTGCAGCGGAAATTGCGTGTAAGCGTGTAATTAAACGCCCCTACCGCTGCTTCCCCTGTTCTTACACAGTACAAATTTGTTTGTCTTAATATTATAGGTGAAATAATTCCCATTAAATTATCTTAATTACGTGTTCGCCTATTAACTAATAATTTTTTTTTAATATTTTCTACATATATCAATTTTCTTTAAAATTTGTTTATTAATTTGGACATAATTTAGAGTATTTATATAGATTATATTTGTATAAAAAGTTTTTCTGTGTAAGAAACGACAAATGAATGGGGAATCGGGGAACTGGGTAGTCTTAGGGCTTAAATCACATTAAAATTGGGTCAATTGGGACCAAGTGCACTGGCTGTTGTTTTGATATCTAAAGAGTCAAATTTCGCACTGACACTCGCACTCCGGAAAGAGAATTTTGGTTAAGTGGTTTTGAATTTATAAATAAAAACCTTTCGCCGTCTTCTAATTGCTGCCAACACATGCCAATTGTGTGGTAATGAGAAATGAGAAAATATGGAAGAAAAATACATATAACTTTCATTGATTATTTTTTTTGAACTTAAACAAATAATTTATTTTAAAACTAATATTCTTTGTATTTATTTTATATAATCTACAGCACAATATTTCATAATATTACCATACTAAATATTACCAACTAAAAACTCTGTTTAACTGACACCTCTGTCTTGCATCAGATGACCGTCTATAAATAAGAATCCTTATAAAGCACAATCAAAGTTAGCGCCTAAAAGGTATCAAAGCGAAGCGTGCTAATGATTAAAAAAAAGGCAAAGTATAATCAAAAATAAATAGTATTTATCAGACCTCTGGTTTTGCCATGCAATTAACAAATCGCTGACAAATGTTTCTGCAGCTATAAAAATTTGACAGCCAAAAGAGCCTCTAATCGGACTTCTAATCACAACCGAGCAATGCCCTGAGATATCTAAAAAGTCGCCTAGTTAATCATAGGCGATTGCCTCAGATATTGTTCGCCATATTTCATGGCCCCGAAAAAGTCGACTCTTCGCTAAAAATAGAACCCTTGACTAGTTGGTCATGGCACTGGCATCAACAATTGTGGCAAAAGTTTGTTCTTTTCGGCAAAAACATTTCCACATGAATGTGGAAATATAGACAGTGCGTTTCGAAAACTTAAAATATGTGTGATTTCGAGAACAGAAAAGTTGTTAACTATAGATTAGCCCTATCAATTGAATCTTTCATTTTTTACTTTAGTTTTGGAAGTTACCGAACTTAATGAATATGTTTTTAATGAGCACTTTCTATTGATAGTTTGCCCATATTTTTGAAACGTATTGTATCTTTTCTTTTCAGTTTTCAAATAGATATTTTGTTCTGTTCTGGTGTCGCAAGCATTGGAATGTCTGCGCAAACGGTTGATATTTTATTTTCCTTTTTTTTCTTGACCATTCCCCTGTATTCTGTTGTTTATTTTGGCGATCCGCCCGCTCAGCAGAACGTAATAATTCAATTCTGCACTTTAATGTGCAGGAAACGCGGACATGATTTTTATTTGTAATTTATTTCATTTTTTGTAAACTCAGACGAATGTGAATTTAAAGCAATTTTCCGGTCGTTCCTTTGCCATTTCCCAGTATGTAAGCAATTTATTGTAATCCAGCTTAATCTGCTTACGGCCGATTCAACAATGGAGGCGACTTTCGTCTACAATGCCAATTCATTCGCTCTGCCAAGTGTCGCGGGAGAAAAGTCGATTGTTCTTTTTATAAATTTCATTTAGAGTCATGCGCCACACTCAAAAATCCGGGGTAAAGCGGTCTCACGTGCCCCCCAATCACCATTGATTAACCATTAATGGAAATTTACAATCAACTCGGCAACTGTTATTGCTAGAAATTCAAATTTCGGTAGACAATTTTTGGGATTTCATCGCTGCCATTCCAATTTTGTGTTCAGATAAATTATCTGATGCATATCTGACAGATTGTCTACCAATTGAATTCTCGTTGGCTTCTTCTATGTTTTTCAATTGGTTCGTTTACTCAAATATATTCTTAAATTAATGTCTGGAAATGGATGCTAGACAATCCATGAAACTCTTCAAGCGATGAACTGTGGGATCTAATCATGATCTGGGTATTTCTATCTTTAGGTTTTAAATAAATGTAGTTCTTATTAATTTTAATTGGTTATAGAAATCTAATTATTCTACGATTTTAGGTATTTTCAGAAACCAGATGCCATAGCGTGTTCTTAATTAGTTATATTTGGTCAAGCTAGCCCAATTTGTCAAGTGTCAAGTTTTCCTCCCCACATTCTGAATTATATAATTCTCACCCATCAGATTTGATGGTTTTTTTTTATTGTTGGGTGGTACTTGTGGGTCTGCCCCATAACTAATGCAGGTGCCTTCCTATTTCCCTGTGGGGGATGCCATAAAAAGACATCCGTACGTGCAAAATCGAATGTAGAAAATGCAAAACAAAAACAAAATGCAAACATGCATAACAATATTGTAAATTGTATGTGTTTTCAGATTCTCAAATCAAAACAATTGAAAAGGTGCCCGTGTCCCAACGAGACAAATATCAATCACGAACACCTCATGGGCGGTGGGCGATGGATTTGGGTGGTCAGAAGTGTTCCCGAGTGGTGCTCCCTCATGCAACAAAAACAACGAGGCCAAACAACGTGCCCGTTGGTTACCCCACGACTTTAAAAATAGACCAACTGATGAGGATTGCACAATTGCATATCACTTTAGAGAAAACAATAAGCAACAAAAAAAAATGACTACAACAATGGAAACCTCTGCTGGCGGTCAGGTTATATGCAATTTAATTAGCCCACCGGCTGGGGATCGTTGTCATCGTTTTAATGGCCTTTGTTGTTGCTTTTGGGTTCTGGGGTGCTGAAACAATAATCTCTGGACGGGCGCTAAATGAATTTACAATTAGCATTGCTCATGAAACGCTCGGCAAATATTATCAAGCGCTAACTCACGACAATTTGCATGGTTTGGCGATAAAGTGTAGGAGCGACCACGTCTAGGTAAAAACAAACGATTTAAATATATAATGGATATTTCTAATATATCACGTAGGTTCTCAAAATCTACAGGATTGTTTTATACACTAATAAATCATTTAAATTCTAATAAAAACTAATAGAAAAAACATAGATTATAATTTTGACTTTAACTGACTCATACAAAATTATTCAACATAATAGATCGAATATAGCCGCCACTTGAAAGTGCCCCCAAAAAGCCAGATAGACCCTAATTGATGAAAGTTTGTACACAAAAATGAAAATTATTTTCGTTTTCCATGTGTTTATGGCACACAATTCATTAATTCTGTCAGGAGATCATAAATTAAAATTAATCTAAGACAATTTAAGAACGCTTGAACAGGCTCAACTGCCACTGATAAAATTCGGTTCGAGCGCCGTTTGGAAAGATAAGAGAACCCATTTAAGTCACGCGAATTGCGGGAAATGGAAAACCATCGATTCCGTCGACAAATGTCAAATGATTTCTGCAAGGGCGGCAAAAGTGGGTGGTGGATGGGGAAAATTGGCTTAGCTTTGGCCATGAACAAATATTATTTTTAATATTGCGGCAGAAAACCAGGAAGAGGTCAGGGAACAACAATAAGTGGCGAAAGAGAGAGAGAGGGGGTGAAAGCGAATGTGTGAAGTGGACAGGAAGGAAATGGCAAAACATTCGTGCCTATACACTTATAAAAAATTTGTAGTCACATTTCTTGAAAAAATAATGAAAAAGTAAAATGATTTAAAGAAAATGATTCAAAACTGGCAGTGGTAATCATTAAAATAGCAAAGAAGACAAACTTACATGGATATATTTTCAATTAATAAAGAATAAATAATTTTCACAACATTTTCACACTAAGTTTTAAAAAAAGATTTTTTAAACTACTAATTCATCACTTAATTTTGACAACCACTTTTCTCAGTGTAGACCAATATGCAGCTGTCCTGAGTCCCAGAAAAGGTCAACAGGAAACGATTTTTCTTGAGTTTGCCTGACTTGCCTAAATTTAACGTACTTTTCCTTTATTCTAATTAAGCGGAATTATTAGCCAAAATCCACGCAATTACCCCTGCTTACCCCCCTTTCGTTTTATTAGCAAGGAAAACCCCAAACCGCCGGTTTCGCCTAATGATATTTTAACGCACTTGAGGAGTTTCTGTGCAAATATTAGAGCGCCACTAAATGGCTATGCAAATGGGTTGAGCAAACACCGGGACAAACGAATTTTTACCTTGATGCTCCACATTTTCGGTGGCGGCTTCGTCGCACATTTTAGGATCCAAAATTGAGCAGCTTCTGTTGAAATTTATTTGTTGGTGGGAAGTTAAATGCCAGCGATTCTTAGTTTTTCCCGAATTTAAAGGAACCAGACAAGGCTTTTCTCTCAAGTTTTAAATTATCGTTAGCAGCGAAAAGGTCAAAATCCGTTTGCAATCGCGTCCAATAACAAAATAAACATGGTAGCAGTGTTGCCAGATGAAAATTTAGCTTTCCCACTAAAAAATCTCGTACAGTCGATATTTCTCCCTAAAAAATCCAGTTTTCCCACTAAATTCAAAAAATCAGTTATTTTCGAAAATGTTCAATAAAATAAGAAATATCTCAATATGGTGTTGTAGAAATGTTAGGATTGGAAAAATTTGTGTACTCGAAAGTACAGTCGTGTGTCGTATATTTTTTTTTTATATTTTTGAAATGTTTTAGGAAACATATATTTTAGTGTTTTTCCAAACATTTGGGTAATTAAATTTACGAAAAAAAACCACAAAACTTTCTCCCTGAATTAATTGTCACATTTCGTTGCAATACGAAATCTATTGTATCCTATTACAAATTAATCAGTCCACGGCATTTACGGAAATTTTAACTCAATTTCTAAAATATTTTTAAGGCTACCATCCTTGGTTATATAAACGAACTAGTTCCATCCGACGTAGCCTCCCTGGGTGGCGGCTCATTTCAATCTCATGTAATACGTTGGCAGAGCAGCGGCAAAGGTTTTTAAAATTGATTCTCTTAAAAATAAGTCAATCTCTATAAATAATAATTAAATTAATAGAAGCACTACAAACGTTGCCACTTTGCTTCCCTTCAAAATCTGCCTGCTATGCCACAACTGCTGGCTTTTTTAGCCCCTTACCAGCGCGGGGCTGCCACCTTTCCTCACCCAGCATTGCCAGACCCCGCAAAGTATATATTTTTACAAAATGGTGGCTTCTTCGCGGAGAAATTCGTAGTGGCGATTATTAACAAAAAGCACGCATTTTGGCCAGCCAATTAACGCAAATTGTTGGCGAAAACACTCGCAACGACGCTGGCTGCGGTGTTTCGCTGGAAAACTCGCGGAAAAGCAACCAAAAAGCGCGCACGAACCCAGTGAAAATAACTGAAAGCGAAGGCAGGCCTGTGTGTGTGTGTGTCTGTGTGTGCTGCTCTCTGTCTGTGCATCTGTGTGAGTGTGTCTCTCTGTTAGTGTGTGTGTGTGCGCAAAGTGTATGCAAAAAAAGAAGAAGAAAAACGGAGAAGAGCATTAAAAAAAAACAGTTTCACGCGCCCAACAACAAAAACACCAAAAGCAGCAGCCGCAGCAGCAACAAAAACATCAGCACTTGGCAGCGGCAGCAATAAAAACAACAAACAGCAGCAGTAAAAAACGTAAGGAAAATCTACAACAAGTGTGCGAAAATTAATTATTACTAAGTGTGTCACTAATTTAATTTGAAATCGTAGTTGCGCAGCGTGCAAATCATTTAAATTTATGCGACGTCTAACGGGTATGGAAAAAAAAACAGAAGAAACGGCAGAAAAAAAAAACAAATACAGTGGCGTACCCCCTCTCAGTTTTTAAGGGGCTGCGGGCGAATCCAGTCTATTATGAACTTTTTGGGGTAGAACAATGCAAACAGCGGCAGCAACAACAAGGCGAAATCCAAGCGTCAGCAGTAAAGGCAACAACTGAAATAAAACAACAAAAACAAGGCCAGCAACCCACCACCGACGCGACGCTCTTGCGGCCAGCGCACCCACCACCCCCCAAGGATGCTCCTGCTTTTGACCCCCCTCCGAATCCTCCTCCCTCGACGCCCCTGTTCCCGTGACCGCTCCTGCTGCTTGTGCTTCTTCTTATTCAACTGCTGCTGCTGACGTTGTCGGAAAATGTGTCTTGTTGCCTTTTGTCGACTGATAAATAAGCTGAAATTCGTACTATTTATGTTACCATGACTGTTCAGGATATCCCCAAAGTTTAAATATTCCCTATCCATAAAAGTTTCATATTAAATAGTCGAACTTTTGTAACCCCCGTACTGTCTAGAAGTCTAAATACTTTTGTTTTTATTGGCAATAGGTTGTAAAAAAAAGATATTCTATAGATCTAAGTCTCTATAACTGTGGAAATAGTTTTTCAAGTTATGGAAGTTATAATAGATTTTACATTAGTTAATTTACAAGATATTATAAAAGATATTAATAAATATCAAAATGTTGAACGAATTCTGATTTAAATATTACCAATTTTACTTAGAATACTTATTTGAAAACGAAATAATTGTATGAGCCAAACTAGAATATCGTTTTTTACTAAAACCTGGTTTAAATTGCAAATAACCAACGTATAAACCTAAGTTCTATAGCCCCATTTTGGAGCGCTTTTTGCAGAAAGCATGCTACTGATGCATTGTTTTTTAGCTTGGTTTTCTACCGCCCTCACTTGCTCAATTCTTTAGTTAGGTTCTTTTATTTTCTTTTCTTTGCTTAATCATCTCCGTCGCCTCGACTCTCATCCTACGTCATCTCTTCGCCTTCCAGCTGTGTTTGTGCAAATTAACCAAAATATACATTTCCGGCTACTCGCTGCCCCCTCGCTGAGCAAATAGAACAACTGGAACAACGATATCAAGAACAACAGGAGCAGAGCAACAACAACCAAGACCGCCCATCCCCTTGCACATCGTCATCATCATCATCAACTGGAGTCTGGAATCTGGAGACGGAGGCCAGAGACCGGAGACCGGAGTTACTTTGCCGCCTGCTGCTGGAGAGTGGAGCTTCTTCGGGAGTAACGCCTCGACGATACACAACCCCGACCCCGGATTCATGGTGAGCCAAGACATCTGCTCAACCGGGCACACATTTAATTATAATTATTTGTTTGCTTAATTCGATACTTCACGCTGGCCCCGTCTCATGTGTCACATCCCCTGTTGTTCTGTTCGCTCAGAAGGGTTTCTGGGCTAATGGAGGAAACTATTTTTCAATGGGATCCCAAATTTAAGTAGACATCTGGGGGCGTGTGCCATAATCCGTTGCTATTGTTGGCCATATTCGGATTTCTGCTGTTCATTTTTGGTCTGGTATTTAGGGGAAATACGATTATTTCCAAGATAAGGTTTACCCATACCCCACTAAACCAGATCTTTATCGCGGCTATTGTAGACTGCTAATTAGTTGCCTTGTAGGGCAATTATAATACTCTTGTTTCGGGCAGTATATTATTGACCGGGGTGAATCAGATGAGAACTTTTACAGGCTTGATGGCGTGGGCTTGTAAAAACAAGTGTTTTCCATAATTTTCCACTTGTTAATGGGTTCATAGAATTTACAAAACTGCCTTAAATCACTAATTGTTGTTACACAACCTTTTTTTTATAGTTCAGCTGCCATAAATTGAAGCATTTAAAAGAAAACTGATTAGAAAAAGACTTAATTATTTATAAATACTCTTTTTTAACATCATACTATTTATAGGGTTATTGTTTTACAGCCTCTAATAGCTGCTTAACCCAAATCTAGTTAAATAGGTTTGCTAGTTATTGTACTCCAAGTTACCAGTAGGCCACTTGCTATTTAAATATTATTGTGCAGGCTTAAGTTCGAGCTAATGAGGGATTACCAGCCATATGATACCCGCATTTACTCATTGTGTGCCCTGGATTTACGGATCTCGTTATCTCTTCTAATGAAGTGCCTCTTTACCTTTAACCTTCTTTTAGGCAGGTGAAATTCCAGACAGCTAGTTCTTGGAAAATGGAAATTGATTTCGAGGAAATACCCAGACAATTTGCACCGCTGTCGGTGCTTATCTGATTTCCACATTTTCATTTGCTTAGCCCACCCGCTTATCTCCACCGCCCAAACCACGAAGTAGGCGGCGGCGACGAGGCCATCTGATTAGAGACGCATTAAAAGGCTGGAGTGTTTAATTAATAAATAACGTGCTAATAATGCATTTAATAAAAAAGCGAAACGAACAACGCGAACGGAAACTTCAGGCGCACAAATAACACGAATATTTCAGAAATACAAATACCAAAAAAAGAAACATAAAGCGCTGTTGAGAAATGGATGAGTTCCCTTGCGGTTTTCCTGCTCTTCTGGTTTTGGTTTGGTTCGGTTTTATATTTTGTGTTGAGCTTTTTTTTCTGGTATGTTACACAGTTGATGGTTGCCTTTGATGTTGGGGTTTTGTGCGCGCTTTCATATTTTATTATTAGTCATTTGGCTTATTTATAAGGTGCCGTTAAAGTTTAACTTTTATTAATCTGTTTTGTTGCGCTTTTAATTTATAAGTGCTGCTTATCTGATTGAAAAGTCCGTCCGACCATCCGCGCACACTTGACTCGAGTGTGTCGATTTATTGATGTCGATTAGAAGTAAACGGAAGGTTTCCCCTGTTCAACTTTCCTGAGTTCTCCCCCTTTTCGCTTTGCTATCCATTACATAAGCGAATTAATTAGCATTGCTGACTGGGCAGCCAAGCGGCTTGATCTAAGCTATCCCCTCGACTAAAGCTGCCTCAGAGTGTTGGAAAAACCTTCGCCCTAGAGGTGTGTACGTGAGATTAACTCGATTGGTGGTAATTGGTAAATGAAAGTGTAAACAGAAGAACATTTGTTTACCTTATGCCTTTGTGAAAGACAAGCGAAAAAAAATCCATTTTAAAATAAGCATGAACAGTTAACATAATCGATTAAGTGCATACTTATACACACTTATCCGGCTCAAAGGACCAACGTTAATATCCTTTTGGAAGAAGTATACGTTTCTTGTCTTAAATTTTAAGTGTAAATGCTTTTTGCAATTTACTATAAAGACAAAAACACAACTAAAACAGCTGATATAGCCGATATACGCAACCAGAAAAACTATAGAAAAAATATTATTCAAATTTCGCCTCACGATGCCATTGTTAGTCAAGCAGTGGCAGTGCTAAATCAATTCCAGTTACTGTTTCTGTTACGTGTTAACTCCATTTAGCGATAAGATAATTAGCACACACAAAGTGCTTATTAAAATATACAATGCCGAGCGATTTATGTATGGGTTTGTGGCTGTATGTCAGAGTATTATTATTATTTATACTTTATTTATAAAGCGAGCGAGAAAATATGAATAATTAAGCTCGTGTTAATCAGTGTAAAATCAATGAACAGGCCGAAATGGGTGAGAATATAATGCAAAAGCGTGTTAAATGGGCCCATAAATCTTTGGCGTTGTGTGTAATTCTATTAGCCGAGCGAAATAATACGGGGTAAATGTTGGAGGCACATGCAAAGAGCTCATTTACAAACATACAGCCACTCGTGCAATGGCAAACAAACAAATAACGACAGTTCCATAAACACTAGAAAAAAAGGGACAGCGACGAGGAATAAAAAGGCAAAAGGAAAAGGGCCATTCCAGACACAGGCGCCCCGCACATCCTGCCCATCCTGCTCTGCCGCCTCCAGACAAGACACATCCCGACATAAGTAACACGAAACAATTTCCAAATGAAGCGCGGATAAGCCGCAAAATCCTTAAAATACTCGATAAAATTACATAAAACTAATCGCACAAGCACACGCACACACACACACACACCAAGCCGCAGACTACAGAATTGGCTGGATACTTGGGGCGGAAAAAAGGGGGTGGAGGATGAGATGGCCGACGAGGATGAGGCGGAGGCGGAGGCGGAGGACGGCGTGCAAAATGATGAAGGTATCTACACCGACAATCTGTTTAACAACTTCATGAGCAAATCCAACAAATCGTATGAAACGAAGCCGACAGCAGGCCAACAGACACGAGCGGACGTCGTTCTACGATTCGGATTCGGATTCAGATTCGGTTTCGGATGCAGACGACCCCAGTTCGGATCGGTTCAGTTCGCATCGGATCGGGCCAATGAATTTGCACCTGGGGTGGACCTTGTATTCAGGATTTAAGGTGGTTATGCACCAGAAATAGGAAGCCTTAAGAACTTGTTTTTCAGCATTGTTTTGAAAATGCGCTTATAATGATTTAAACAATTTTTTTAACAATATAAATAAATTATTAAATGCTTATATTAGTATTTTATATTTTTATATACTGATATTTTCAAATTTAGTAAACTTTTAAATTAACATCTAAATGCAAAAATTTAGGATTGAATCTGATAGAAGGTCCACCCTAGAGAGCACAGGTTGGCATAGGAGGCGAGTGCAGGGGCAGCGCTGTGGGTCGTTTATTTGGCTTTTGGAGCGTTGACTCGTCGTCGTCGGCTGTGCGATGATGATGATGACGACGACGGACGACGACGACGTCGGAGACGAGGCTGCTTGAATAGATGCTCAATCGTTTGGGTTGAATGAAGAAAAGCATGTGGAGTGGCGAGTGGAATGGAGTGAAGTGCCCTGAAGTCCGTGTCCATGTCCGCATCCGTGTGTGTGGCAGAGATTGGAGCATGAATAGGAATGCCAAGGAGGAAACGAGGAGGAGGAGGAGGAGGAGCAGAAGTAGCACCAGCGTGAGTGCCACTGCGGTGGCATAATGTTCTTGTTGATGTTGAGTAATGGGCATAACAACTGTAAGCTGCTGCCTGTCCAGACAAAAACGAGAAGCAGAACGAACCAGCGAACCTGGAACCAGAAAACAGAAACAAACTCGTAGCGTAGAGAGTCGAAAAATGTCCAACAGAAGCAAACAATTCCATTACCCGGGCGAAGAAAAGAGAAATTTGTTTTATGGGTTTTTGGTTAAACGCTTTGCCTCTCTCCCTGCCTCCCTGCCTCCTTGCCCCTTTTGCCAACAGCCTTTGTTTGTTTCTTTCTGACTTCTGCAACGTCTGTTTTGACTTGTTGTGAAAATTTGGCTTTCACAACACGAATACGGACGGCTACTCATATACATACACACATACGAACACACAAAAGTTGTCTCTGCAAAGTGCCTACGAACATTTAATGGGATTTCCGTACTTGACACGAACCCTTCAAATGGACAGATGCCCGGGCACACACCGTTATTCACTCAAATGGGCTCTATATGGTAGGTATATGAACGTATACCCCTTATACCTCATACTCCTCATGGTCAAAATGCCTATGACGAACTCAATTGGCCATGCTGCATGGTTAAATTTGTGTGTGCGACTCGTCTTGGTAATTAAATGGACTCCTCTCAAACGCCTTAATAGAGAGGCTTTTGTTATGCCCTCGGGAATGCGGCGGAGATGGGTAATTTAAGTTGGGTTATTTAGGTGAGGGTTTTTAGGGGCTTTCAAACGGTTAAATTAGAGGAAAATTCTCAATGTTCAAAAGGCGAGCTCAGGAATTTACAGAACTAATGTAGATGGGGGAAAAGGAATTCAGATGAATGCTCATGAATTCTATTGTTTATAGTATAAACAAAATGGAAGCACATCTAAGTAGTTGTGAACGGCTAATTTATTGATCAATATATTGGCTGGAAATACATAAATAGTTGAATGTATTATGCAACTGAAAATATACTTTTTATTGTGTGCGATCAATATTTAAAAAGCAAACTTATATAACGAAATTCTTGAGTGCACTTGAGTGTGTTAATTTAAAGGTCTAATACACAAATGGTCTATAAATAAAATAAACAAAATACCCATATACAGAATACAGGAATACAACTGGGATCAAAGGTTCGGTTGAGTGGTTCAATTGAAAGTTCCGGTCGATTGGACAAGTTCAGAGCGATTGAACCCCACTCGAGTTGTGGCGAGTCAATTGAAAAGTGAAGGATTCCACGTTTTCCACCCTTTCGATGGATGGACAAACGGATGGAAGGATTGATTGACGGGGAAAGGGGAACGGAGTGGTCTCTCAATCACAGCCGGGGGTCTAATTCATTTACAGCCATATCACTTAAACTTGGCCATCGCGAGGACCGGGGGAACTAACCTAATAATCTCTCACTGAGAGCCCCGTGTAGATAAGGATAAAGTCTCCGGTTTTATGGCCACCCTTAATGTACAGTTGCGGCGTCGATGGCATAAGGGGCTTTTTCAGCTGTCTGTGTGTCTGTCTGTCTAACGCTCTTATTAACGCCATCGTAGTAGTTGTTGCTGCTGCCGTAGCTTGATGCCTATTTGTCAGTCAATTAGTCAGCTTATTGGCAAGCGATGATTACAAAGAGAAAAACAAGCTAAAAGCTAAAGCTAAGCGGGAGAGCCAAAACAGCCGACAAGCCAGCCGACGACAGTCGACAGCTTTTCCATTTCAAAATTATACTCGGCGAGGTCGAAAGAGTGAGTGAGAGCGGAACAGACAGAGAGGGAGAGAGAGAGAGACAGACAGAAACAGAGGGAACGAGAGGCACCTCATCGGATTTTTCCCACTTTTCCTGCCCCGGGGAGCCACTCGCGTCCGTTTAGCCGCGTGCGTACACACAATTTTCCGCTACTCATGCTACAAATTGTTTATTGAATTTCCTCTTTCTGCCGCCGTTGTCGATGTTGTTGGTTGTTACACAGAGAGAAAGAACAAAGAACATCTCAAATATTTACACAATTAATATTATCCTTTACATTAATATTTAACCGCTTTTCTAAAAAAAATTTTTTTTTATCAAGATAAAACATTTAAAAAAAATACAATAATTTGTAAACTTTAATTAAAAAAAAAAAAAGTTATAAAATTTTAATATTTTACAAAATACCTTGTTTGTAATTAGATAATTCAAAACTCTTATTAAAAATAAATAATTTCTCTCTGTGTGCTTTTGCCGCCGTTGGCTTTCCAAGTTTTTATTTTCATTTACATTTCTCGCTTTGTTTTCGTTTATGTTTATGGGCTGTTTAGAAAACAATTTCCAGCCACAGATAGGGGGCGAGTCGAAGTTGTTAATCCAGTGTAACTTTATAATATGCGATGACATTAATTGAGCGAAGACGGACGCGCCAGTTGAGACTGACAGCATTATTGGCCTTAAATTTGCACGCAGGTCAGATGGGCAGGGGCAAGGATAGGGGAAATCTGGGGGGGGGGGCCTGGAAAGAGCCAGGCCAAAGCTGGATCCCAATCCCCACCGACACTGCTGACTCACAGAGTGAGAGCCAAGTACTCGAGAACGTCACGTAGTCAATGTACAGACTCTACCCAACTCGTGCCGTCTCTCTCGCTTTCCGTACACCTCTCTCTTTCTCCGGGTTGTGCCATAATTTGTGGTCTTTTACAGGGAAAAAGGGACCGTAGAGCAGGCAGGAAAGCAGGAAAGCAGGGGAGTGCCAAACACACGGAGGGCACTTTTCGGTGGTGGCAAATGTGTTCGAGCCTTTCGTTTTGTCTTTTCAGATTTTATGGCTTTGTGCGTTTACAACGTCGCTTTTTGTAGTACATTTGTTTTATAACAGCCAGCGGAAAGCCGCCACAGAATAGAGCAAGAGCCCACAGGCGGCGGGAGGAACAGCTTAGCACATTGCCAGCAGTTATTACACAATTTTTCCCCAAGCGCCAGCCAACCAGCAGCCCACAAGGCAATGCACAGAGGAAAATGCAGTAATAAATCAGGGGTATAGACTTATAACTTTTTGGCAAAGATTAATTCGATTATTTTCCGGGGTGACTGAATTACAACCCCTGTTTTTCGGTTATTGCTGGGTTTATGGGTAGTTTATGAAACTAATCGACAAGCAAATTTTATGAAATATGGAATATTTTGGAATACTTCATAAAATATACATATATAATAAACGGTTCTTGAAACATTATATAGTCCTTCCATCAGATTTTTTCCCTATAAAATCTTAAATAATAGGTTGAATCTAGAACTTTTAGGATGTTAATCCTATTATGTTATAGTTTTATCACGATTTTCTTTCTGTGTAGCAGCCCGGGGGCAACAGCAGCAATCCACCGACAATGCTCGGCATGTGGGGATCGGGATTCAGTCGGTCGCGTGCCCTGCGCCCTGGTGGCCACCGCCACCTTGTGTGTGTTTATATGAAATTTTTCCACTCACGACTCCCCCATAAAAAAGTTTGCTGCCAGTTAAACCAACCAGCCAAGCAGTCAAAACCCAACCAGGCCAACAGGGCCAGGCCAAAGCCAAAGCCAAAGCAAGTAACCTGGTCTGGTCTGGTGTGGTGTGGTGTGGTTTCGTATGGAGTGGTGTGGTATTGTATGGGGTATGGTATGGTATGGTGTTGCTGCTGATGTCGTTGATAAGTGTTGGCCCCAAACGCAGACCGTTCGCTGCACAGTGGGGCAGATGATTAAATTCAGGATTCCAAGCCTTTTATGATACTACAGTATTTTATATATATTAAGTTTAAAGTACTTGCAGAGCTTACTTTCTATTTTAAAAATCCAATTTCACCCATAGAGATAGCAAATACCTTGAGGGCTATGAAAAAATAAGTAGAGCACTACTGATACCGAAAAGCAATCCATTGATATCTCGGCTTTTACGCTGGGTAAACAATTATTCATAAGTAAACATTCATTGGCATATTTCGCTGGCAGTCAAACAAAAGGCCGCAGAAATGAAATACTCGTATTTCTGCACCCCGACTGCTGACGCTGATGGTCATGAATATTTCATTTGTGTTCGTGTGCCGAGGGGATTACCGAATCGAATCGAATGCGACCACGGTGCAACCCCAGGTCCAGGTCCTCCACTCCCAGGCGCTTTGTGCCCTGTGCCCCTCCTCCTCCAGGTCCACCTCCTCCGGGATCGTGGTGTGGAACCCTCCTCGCGTCCCCCGTTTGCCGTTGTCGTCAGTCATTTAGGCGGCGTGTCGTGCCTTATTGAGTGTAAATCTGTCGACAATGCGCACACACACCTCTATATAGGTATACTTATATACGTATGTATATATATATCTGTTTTCTTTTTTTTTTTTGGCCTGCCTGCCTGTGCAGATCCGATGTGAGTCGGGCAGCCGTAGTCGTCGCTCCCGTAGCTGTCGCTGCATTTAATTAATTGATTTTAATTGCCATAATTTGTGTGCCGCTGCCACACAACCGCAACACCGCCGGCATTCCTGATGTGAGACGGCAGGCAACGCACTACGTCCGTTCGTCTCTCTGTCCGTCTGTCCGTTTGTCCGTCTGTCCGTTTGCCTGTCATTGTGCATTGCCAATGATATTGATTCATAAGCAAATTTAATGATAATTCCTCTTGGTGGGGTTGACATGGCCATCGGTATGGGGATATGGTGGTAGTGGGCATGGGTGTATGGCTGTTTGGGATGGTTTGGGACCGGAGGAGGCTTACTTAACCGCCTCGTTACAGTTATTCTCGGACTTACTTGAGCAGAAAATCTGTTTACAGCTGCACGCACACTCGAGAGACAGCGTCAGACAGGGCGAAGAAAAAAAAACACTGATGGCCGGAAAAAATTGAGTAAAAAATGGAAAATAAGAGCTATGTGGGCAGCCGAAGCTTTAAATACCCTTACCTATAGAAGGATTATCTTCAAAATCGATTTGTTGTAATAAAAAACTTAATATAGCATCAAAAACAAGTAACAAACTATCTTTTAAATATGATATAGGGGTACATATAAAGTGCTCATTGCTAAAGCATATGAAAACTGAATAATCCATGTATTTGAACACTTCAATTTTGGAAAATAGGTATTTTAAAAATAATTTATTTTTCTTATAAGGGGGGAATTTATCACAATGTGTAACAACTTGATGAGAAATGGGGCCTTTAGATCACACACTTTAGATTATAACTTTAAAACCTCTTGGTGAAGGGTATAATGGAAGAGTGAGTAGAGTAAACCGAAGCAAAAGCGTACCGAAAGCAAAACCATTCGTCTGTCAGAGCCACAATCCTCCGAGTCCCTCGGGGTCTGTACGTGGCGGGCGCATTAACATATGCAGGCGATTAAGTGGCAGAGAGCTCAATCGTCCGACAGCGTAAACCCCTAATTTCCCTGCCCCGTCGGCCGTGTCCCCCGGCTAAAGCCCCCCCTCTCCGCTCTCATCACAACTCCATCGTTCGCACATTACACGGCATTACTTTTATGGATTATTTATTTATGCATGTTGATATGAACTTCATCGCTTTATTGAAAATGCTCTTTACCCCGCCCCATTGCCCCTGGTTGCCCCTGGTTGCCGTGCGTTCTCTCTCTGGTTGAATCCTTTTTTTTAACGAATTTTCTCTGTGTGCTTGGATCTATTTGCAGTTGAATTTTCATATCGTAGAGGGCATAAAAAGGCTTAACACTGGACCGGAAGCGTGTTTTTAAAGGGTGATGGCGGCCTCCACTCAAGGAGAAATTCGAGTGGGTCCCGGCCACCAGGTAAACGATGTCTATGTACGTACATAACTCTCACAAATCAGAAATTCAGCTCACGGTAACAAAAAAGAAAAAAAAAAAACAAAGAACTACAAAATTTAACAATTATGCAAAACGAAAAACAAAAACCCTTTATTTCTTTTGTTTATAGCAAAAGTTGAAATTTATATTCCTTTGTTCTTCCTCTTGGATGTCTTGAACAACAACAAATCTTTCCCAATCTTTTTTTTTGCCTGTAGCCTTTGAAGGAACGGAAAATAAGTACAGAAATTAATGGTCCTGTTTCCGTTTTCGAATTCAGTCATGTTTTGCGATCACAAATCCATTTTTCACTTTTTTTCCCTTCACTGACGAAATGAAAACACTCATTTAATTTTCCGCAAACTTGAAAATATTTCTTTTAGAAACAGAGAATTCCATTATCAGAAAGTTATTAAACTTGTAAAGTACCAGATCTCTTGAACAAGTATATCTTTCCTCTTAATTATTTTACATTCATTACCTAAGTTCCTTACTTCTGTATACTAATATATGCAACTTGAACTCATCACTATTCTATGTCATCAGATTCGACCGTTTCCTTCGACAAGGCTACAGCGACATGCATTTCTTAAACTATTTCGGTTGCTCTTAGCATAACCTTTTCCAAAGTTTCCTTGTACATAATGCCTAATCCTTGTAAATAATTTGTAGTTCTAGCGTTTATGCAATTGGCTATTACTAGTTCGAATCCTCGACGATTAGAAGTTGACCCAGAACCCAGATCCTCCAACCAAGAACCTCCTTGCTCCCATCCCAAAATCCGTGTTCGAGGAAATCCGTAGCACACATTATACATTATTCATCCATAATCATGCATTAGACTTAAGTTTGTGTATCATCTCGTGGGTGCTGGTAATCCCCCCGGATTGCCGGCACTAGCTGTCTTGCCTGTGGTGTGTATTGTGCGTGGTGTGGTTGTGTGACTAACCCATCAATCGTTCTCCTGGAGTTTTTGAACTAATCCCAGAACTTTTCGTTTGTCTCCTATGACGACTGAAGGCAAAACTGCCCGATTATAATCCAATCTCAAGCTTCCCCATCGACAAGGAAACCGATGAACGTGAACTAGAGGAATCAAGATGGAGTCCAGGCGTTGTGGCCGATGGCGACTTGTTAATGTTCTTGCGTGCGGCTCGCTCCATGGCTGCATTTCAAGGAATGTGTGATGGCGGTTTAGAAGACGGTTGTTTGGCTGCCAGTCGCGACGACACCACAATTAACGCACTCGACGTGGTGAGTTTCTGACGGGATGATATCAATATGCATATGATATCATATATAACACTCTCTAATCCGAAATCCTTTTGCAGCTCCACGATTCTGGCTACGATCCAGGCAAAGCTCTACAAGCGCTCGTAAAGTGCCCCGTTTCAAAGGGCATCGACAAGAAGTGGACGGAGGACGAAACAAAGAAATTCATCAAGGGTCTGCGTCAGTTTGGGAAGAACTTCTTCCGCATCCATAAGGACCTGCTGCCGCACAAAGATACGCCGGAGCTGGTCGAGTTCTACTATCTGTGGAAGAAGACGCCCGGCGCGAACAACAACCGGCCGCACAGGCGGCGACGACAGAGCGCCCTGCGCCGCAATCGTGTCACGCGGGCCAACAACAGTAGCAGCAGCAACACACCTCCCAAGAAGGAGGACACTCCAGAACCACAAACTGCGACGACGGCGACGGCGACGGCAACCGCGGCGTCCGAGACGGCGAGTCGCTCCTCGCCCGCTGTCTCCAAGGAGGAGAACAGCTCGCTCACCGAGGACGACGCCAGCGAGTGCGACAGTGATTCGAGTCTGACCCACAAAAGGGATGAATCACCCTCAAGGATGAGGACGCGAAATAAGCAACAGAACAACAACAGCAGCACCACCAGCAGCAGCAACAACGCCGCGTCCGGCAACGGTGGCGGCAACGCCACTTCCATAAGCAGCGGTTCGACCGGCGGCGGTGCCGCTGGCGGCAACAGCTCGTCCAAGGACCAGTCAGCAAACGCCGTGGCTAATGGCAAGAGGCCCAAGCGAGGCTCCGAAACACCGGATGTTGCCGGCGGAGCCTCGGTCGATAGTCCCAAGACACCGACCAAGGCCGTGGCCGAGAGTTCGGCCAACAAGCGCAAGGGTGGCAAACAGGATACGCCCAACAAGAAGAAGCGAACGGAACAGGAGGCCAGCGAGCCGAGTGCCCAGGAGGAGAATGCCGTCAAGGAGAAGCGCAAGCGACCGGACAGCCCGGTGGAGAGCATGAACTCGGACAGCCGACCGGACTCTGTGCTCGACGATGGAGAGTCGAATACGACGGACACCACCACCGCCGAGCAGCAGTCCACCAAAGACAGCAAAGAGGCGGTCAGTTGCAAGGAGGAGCGAGATATGGTCACCAACGATCTGGAGGCCAAGGCCGAAGAGAAGGCCATTAAGGCAGAGGCTTTGGCGGAGGACAGCAAGGATAGCGCCATTAAGAACATGGACGAGGAGACGAATATTCAGGCGCCGAGCAGTTTGGATACGAGTTCGGTGGACGGACCCAATCCGAATGCCGTGGTCAATCCTGTGGCCCCGCCCATTACCATGAAGGTGCCCACAATTGCCACTGTAGAGGCGCTTAATGCGTCCGTGGATCGCAAGGAGGCCATCGAGAAAATGGAGTCGTGCGACAGCGACCCAGAGATGCTCAAGAAGCTGGCCACCATCAAGCAGGAGGTTTCTCCGCAGCAGCAACAGCACCTGCAGCAGCAATCTCAACAGCAGCAGCAGATGCAACAGCAACTGGCTCCAATGGGCATTCAGCCACCTCCAGTTTGCGCACCCTCAGAATCGATCTACATCAAGAAGGAGCCCATGGAGGACTCCATGGACGCCACGTGCAATCAGAACAGCAACGAGCCGCAGGACCTCAAGGTGAAGATCGAGATTAAAAATGAGGATGCACTGAAGCACAGTGCGGGAGGTCTGCCGCCCACAGGTCCGGGTGCACCACCCTCAGCGCTGCATCCGCTCTCCGGAGCTCCGGTAGAAAGTGGTCAGGAGCCGCTGCACCTGCAGCATATGTCGCATGGACCGGTGCCGACGCAACCGCCTCCTGGCTACCTAATCGATGGCCAGCTGAAGTACGGACCACCGGGACAGGGAGTGCCTCCGCAGCCACCACAACTGCATAGCGATGCGGCTGGAGGAGCCAGCGCAGCACCGCCCGGAGCGCCAACAACGCCGCAGAAGTATCCGCCCGAGATGGAGATGAAGTTCGCTCCCCAGGATCTCAAGTATCCACCACCGCCGCCCCTGGATGCACTCAAGTACAGCCAGGAGATGCAAGCGGCGGCGGCTGCAGCGGCTGCTGCCGGCAAGTATGACATGAAGTACATGATGGAGCAACAGGGCAAGTACCCCGTAGAGTTGTCCGCTGCCCATCAGCCGTCAAGCAAGCCGGGCTACCAGGATTCGCTGAAGATTCCCGATGTGAAGTCCGGCTTTGGTCACCTGCCGCACAACGTGGGCTCTCCGCTGGACGTCGCCCACAAATACGGACCGCCACCCACGTCCCAAGAGTCCCAGCAGCAGCAGCAGTCCCAACCGCCGGCACATCAGGTGCCGCCGGGAGCCACACCGCCGCCTGGCATCGCCATGCCCAAGCCGCATTACCAGCACGACGTGCAGACGCCACCGTTGGGTCGGCCTTTCGAGCCCACTGGCCTCATGCTTAAGTATGGCGATCCATTGGCGGCTAAATACGGCCCGCCACAGGATCTCAAGTACCCTATGCCACCAGCCTCTCAGGCAGGAGGACCCGCGGACGTGAAACCGTATGGCGGTGAGAATCTGATCAAGTCGTCGCCGTATGGACCTCCGCCTGAGAGTCCGATCGACGCCTCTGCGCGTTCTACGCCTGGTCAGGATAGCCAGGGCAGCAACAGCAATTCCCAACCCCCGTCGATGCCACCACAACCGCAGCAGTTCCAGTCGCCGCATCCCTCGCCGCACATGCCATCGCCAGCCGGAGGTGGCCTGCCCCCGGGAATGCATCCGCAAAATCTCATCCACGGCCCGCCACCAGGCGCACCTGGGGGTGGTGGCCCACAGCCACCGCCACCGCCTACGTCGTTGCATCAGCCCACGCCCACGGCTCCAGGTCCGCCAAGTCTGCAACATGGCTTACATCCCGGACATCCGGGACACCCGCAACTGTCAGTGGCTTCCTCGATGCCACCGAGCTCGATCGGAATTCCTCCCACGCTATCGACCATGGCGCCCTCGCACATGCACCCTCACCTTCATCCACATGCACATCTGCAGGGTCTCCATCGGCCGCACGATCTGCCACCCAGTATGCATCCGCATGCGCCCATGCCGTTGTCGCTCCAGGGACATCCGCAACATGGTCACGGACTGCCGCCCTCGCATGCTCCCCAGCAGCAGCAGCAACAACAACAGCCGCCCGGTGGGCCAGCTGGCACGGTGCGAACTCCATCACCTGCCCAGCAGCCGCCGAGGTCCCTGCACGATCCGCAATCCTCTCGAGAGCCGCCCAGCTCGCAGCCCTCGACCACGATGGCGGGATCGGGTGGTCCCGGTGGACCACCGCCGCAACAGTCGCCGCACGCGCATCGCACATCGCCGTTGCCTGGTCTTGCGGGTAGTGGTCCGCCGCCCCCGGGACTCATCGGGCATCCGATGGCCATACACCCGCACCTGGCCCACCTGCCACCGGGTCATCCGGCCCATGCAGCGTTGGCCCATCCGGGACACCATCTGCTGTCGCACTCGATAGCAGGTCTGGGACCTGGCGGTGGACCCATCGCTTTGCTGGCCGGACCCGGTGGACTTGGAGGAATTCCAGAGTCCGCTCTTAGTCGCCGCACCCCGCCCTCTCACCTGCCACACTCGCACGCCTCCTCGGCCCCGCTGACGCCGCATTCGGTGGCCAGCATGACTTCTAGCAGTATGTCGCTGACCACCAGTACGGTGCCATCGTCCGCCTTTAGCCGCGCCAGCCCCAGCGTACAGATCTCGAGCGGTGGAGGAGGCCCAGGCTCAGGACCCGGAAGTGTTGGACCCGGAGGACTGCAAAACTCCTCGGCAGCGGCGGCGGCGGCTGCAGCGGCAGCTGCCCATCGAGCGGCTTCGCCAGCGTCTAGCGTTAGCAGCCTGAGTCGTCAGAGCCCGTTGCATCCGGTGCCACAGTCGCCGCTCAGCCATCACCCCTCGTCCTCTGCGTTATCCGCCGCGGCAGCCGCTGTGGCGGAAAGGGATCGACATGCGCTGATGCGTCAGCAGTCCCCACACATGACGCCACCACCGGTGTCCCAGGCCTCGCTGATGGCTAGTCCTCTGAGCAAGATGTACGCTCCTCAACCGGGTCAGAGGGGCTTGGGAACATCTCCGCCTCCGCATTTGCGGCCAGGAGCCTCACCGCCGGTCATCCGCCACCCGCAGATGCCTCTGCCGTTGCCACTGATTGCGCCTGGCGGGGGAATTCCGCAGATTGGAGTGCATCCCGGTCAGTCACCGTATCCGCACCCGTTACTGCATCCCTCGGTCTTTTACTCGCCGCATCACCATCCCTTCAATTCGCCATACGGCTATGCGCCCTATGGCCCTGGATTCCCGGCCTACATGAAGCCGCCGCCACAGCCGGGACAACTTGATCCGGCTGCCGTGATGGCCGCTCACCATGCTGGATTACAGGGTCCACCGCCACAGCAGATGCGTCAGGATGAGCAGAATGCAGCGGCCGCCGCAGCAGCTGCAGCTGCTGAGAAGCAACACCAAGCCGCTGCAGCAGCGGCAGCTCAGCAGCACAAGGCGCCGCAGCAACAGCCGCCCGGCGGAATGCCACCAAACAAACCGCCGACGCCCAAGACGCCACAGGGTCCGGGCGGTGGCATGCCTCCTGGAATGGGTGGACCGGGAACACCGACGGGGTTGCCGCCGGGTGCCTATCCTGGCAGCCACATGCCGGGATATCCACAAGGACCGCCTCATGGATCGCCCTTCGCGCCGCAAGATGGTCAGCCTCACGGTCTAAAGCCCACATCGCACATGGACGCCTTGCGAGCGCACGCACACTCGGCCAATTCGGCGGGAATGGGCGGGGGACATCATCCCACGGAGCCATGTAAGAGATATACTGTGAAATTGGAATTTAACGGATTTATACAATATCATTCTCTTATTTCGTAGTGCCCATTGATATTGAGCCGGATCCGGAGCCGGAGATACCCAGTCCCACGCACAACATACCACGTGGTCCCAGTCCCGAGGCGAAACCGGACGACACCGAGTGCCATCGCTCTCAGTCTGCCATGTGAGTGTCGTACCAAACGATATTACTCCTCTGCCCATAAATTGTTTCATAATTAATAAAATTATCGGTGAATCCCACAGATTTGTGCGCCACATCGATCGTGGGGATTACAATTCATGCACGAGAACGGATTTGATCTTCAAGCCGGTGGCCGACTCAAAGTTGGCTCGCAAGCGCGAAGAGCGCGACCGCAAGCTGGCCGAAAAGGAGCGAGAGCGGCGTCAGGTGAGTTAACATGGCATCTAAACGAGGGCCAAATCTAATCCCATTGTCAATCCTTTACAGCAGCAGCAACAACAGCAACAGCAGCAGCAACAACAGCAAGCAGCAGCCGCTCAACAGGCGGCGCAGCAGGCCAAGATGAAGGCGGAGCTGAAGCCTCCGTATGCGGATACGCCAGCATTGCGCCAACTGTCGGAGTATGCTCGTCCCCATGTCGCCTTCAGGTGAGTTTCGGAGGATAAACAAATCACGTTCCCCCCGAAGTCTATCGTCTGGTGTTAGGATTCAGTTCACTTGCCTTCCGTCGTTTCTCACGTCCTGACTCTATTTGAGATTCCACTTAGTCGCGATTGTTGATTGTAATTATTTATATTCGATTCAATTTCAGTCCTGTTGAGCAGATGGTGCCATATCATCATCCAATGGGCCCCATGTACAGAGAGAGGTACAGTACCAAAGCCTGCCAAGAGCCCTTACTTCAATGCGAAAGCCATATCACATATCCCAACACACAACAATTAACCCTTTCACGCCTCATAAATTCCATTCACACCTCGCAAAAACTCAATATTTACCATCACCCTCACATTTCCTCTACTCATATGTATACATTTATTATAGTGCGTTTTGGGATCTTTCAATTAATCTCAAATTTAGTTTAATAATTTTGTATTAATTATTATCATGATGAATACAAAACTGAATATATTGGAAAAAGAAATTTGGAATTTTACACTAAATAAAAATAAATTTACTAACTTAATTAGAGTTTCTGAAACGCACTAACATAATCATCATTTTCAACCCATCCATTTGGAAAATTAACGACAACTCCCCTGCTTTAATACCCTCCAGCTTTTCATGAATTCGGTATATTATGCGCACGTCAAAATTTCTGCTTGGGCTTTTTATTATTTGCAATTTTCCCCACTCCAAGTCATGATATCCTAACCAAAAACACATCTATGCCAATGCGACCAACTTTTAATTCTGGTGATCGTACTAAATACTCAAATATTTACAGGGAACTGGAGGAGATCAAGAACGCACAAGCTGCTGCGGCGAGTCAGTCCCGACTAGATCCGCACTGGATGGAGTACTATCGACGGTGGGTTAAAGCTTTATACGTATAATGACACGGAATTAATTTTGTAGATCTCTTTCGAACCATCCCCACAGCGGCATCCACCCCTCGCAGTTCCCCCTGTATGCGAATCCCGCGATATCGCAGATGGAGAGGGAGCGTCTGGGAATTCCACCTCCGCACCATGTGGGGTTGGACCCGGGCGAGCACATGGTGCGTATGGTAGGCTACACTTCTTTTTTACTCCACTCGACTCATATTCACAAAATCAATCGTATTTGGAACGTCAAGCGATCGAACCGCAAAACCGAACCAATCACTATGTCCACTTGTCAGCTCACCTGTTAACCAGTCCAGTACCCGCATAAAAACCCAAGCACGTGTCCCGTCATGCTGTTCATGTTCTGTGCTAACCATTTTTTGCCATGCCATGCTTTTGACCTCTCGATGGGACACCTAACCAAACCAAACCAAAATCAAATCGACATTTGTCGCCATCTAACCCGCATTACGCATCGTTACATAAAACTCTGTTAATCTTCTATTGGCGTCCACGCCCACGCAGCACTGGCTCTTTTGAAACTTTCTACGATATTCGATAATTTTCAGATACGATTGACGAGAGAATATCATGCACACTCTCATACTCATTTACATTTGCCTTTGCATCCACAGCCGCAACCACCGGAGGCCGGTTTCCAACTGCCACGTGAGTTTGTATAGCCCTTGAGGTTTTCGCCATGTTTTATACCCCCCCTGCAGGACATGAAAATAACTGATCAACCTCTTTCTTCTCCGTACACATTTCAGCGAATGTTGGCCAGTATCCGCGGCCAAATATGCTTATACCTAGGGAGCCGCACTCGGATGTCCTGCTGCGCATGTCCTATGCCGACCAACTACAGGTTTCCCAATGCCCCAACCCGCATCCTAACTCATTAATTACATATATACAGTATTTACAGGCCGCCGAGTTCCAGCGACAGTCCCTGCACGATCAGTACTTTAGGTGAGTTTTCTTGGCCAAGTATATTACCCGATGATAAGAATCAAACCTTGAAGATCACAATAATGGGTTGAAATGACCTTTAAATCCAAGACAAGTATGACTCCGACAAGTGTGTCCAAAATTAAAGCTAGGCTCATCCACCCCATTATAATATCGTTTATCACCGTTTACTTGTTGCTTATGTTGCATTTATGTTTCTGTTTCCGTTTGATCATCGCCCGCTCTCTCTCATTCCCACAGACAACGGCCCAGATAAGTGGACAGACAGCAATTGTAGAGAGCAAGCAACTGAACAAAGACAATACTCGGGCCGCGGCCGTGAGGAACTGCTTTGTGTGATTTTTGTGTTCAAGCGTTTACATTTTGTTTACCTCTCCACCCATACAATCCCCACATACTCATCATATAAAAACACATCAACATCATCAGCAGAGACGACGTCAGCGTATGGCTCAAGAATCCAGAAACCAGAAATCCAAGCGACTCTAAGTTGCGCAACGCCTTGTCAAGTTTTTATGTAAAAAGTTAGTAAGCCCTTTTTGTTGTTACACACATATCTCATCCTTATGCTTACAATCAATTACAATCTAGTGAATGTTTATCTCGACATTTTGCAATACTTATACTAATGCGATATTTTGATAAACAGGAATCAGCTGCGTTAATCGGGAGTGGATCGTCGATCGTTCCGGCTGGCACACACCACACTTCACACCAGACACTTACTGACCAAGGCATCCAGAATCAAAAAGCAGAAACCAACTACAAAACTAAACTAAACAAAACAGGACACGATGGTCGCAATATCTTAAGTATCCTCTTCATAGTGTATAGTGTTAAATTCTTAAACCTAAGTGAGATACGGAGCATGTTAATACGGTTTAGACTTATTAAGGCAAAGGAACAAAAACGAACTTGGCACACAAATTTTTATTGAGGTTTTCAAACAGCTTATATAAATGTGCTGCACTTCGACAGAACTATCTAGTAAGCTCCACAAATCAATTGATTTTGACACGATGATAACTAAGCAAAACCAAAACACAAACTCAACCGCACTTGCTGCAGGAGGCAAGGTACATAAATAAGTATAGTGAAACGTTTAAGGATAGACACACGGATGGAGCGTTCATATATTCGAGTGTACTGTACAAATGGATTTGGAGATAGATTTTCGTTTTACAACACATTTTGACACTCTACCCAATAGTTACGCCTAATATAATTTAAATTTACTTCCAACCACAATTGAACTATTTAATGTACGGTTTATACATATATGCTTGCTGCTTTCGACTTTTTAGCTAAAATAAAATGGAAAACGAATCACGCCAATGCCTAGATTTCGCTTTTTGTAGTCCCGTTTGTGTTAGCCTAGCAAGCAGCTTTGCCTACCAACTAACTGCTACTCATTATTTATTATTTTGCTATGACTAGAGTATTATAGGGGCGGGAGATAAAAGTTTGTAAAAAGTGCATAAAAAATAACGAAATAATTATATGGGTATTATATGTGAATAATTTGATGCTGCTCTCAAACCCAAAAGCACAGCACAGCGATTTATAAGTGTGTCATGCCAGCATTTGAAGCAGCTGCAATTTCGAGTGCTTAATTTATATTAGTAATTTATACAATTATTATACGCAAAAACATGCATTAAATACACAACATATTTAAAAATGTTTAAATGATAAGGCCAACATACCGCAACAGTGGGATGATTGAATGGCAAGAAAGAGAAAAACAAAGGAAACATATTTTTAAATACAGTTTTTTATTTCACATTTTGAATATACACATTGATATAAATATATTGTAGCTATATACACTAATTATGAAAGTTTATTGTAGGAGTCTTGCAAGCATATTCAAAGGCACACAAACGACAAGAAAAAGAAAACAAAAATAAAAAAGATTTGCGTAGTTAACATTTAAGAACTGTAAAGTGAAGATCCATACATATTTATATATATACAAAACAAAAAAACAAACAAATGCAGCTATATTATTGCAGCTATATTACTAAATAAATTATAAAACAAAAAAAAAGATCATGCAGAAAAAATAAATTATTAAAACCTGTAAAAACTAAGTAAAACAAAATAAAATTAGTTACATTAGTTACCAAATCCCAGAATAATTTCTCTGCTTTCACACACGGCGGTAAATATAATATGTTAGAAAAAGTATAAGAACTTTCAGAACTTATAGAAGATCTAACCGAATACAGAGTAGATAAGTTGATAATTTAAAACAAACGTTGAGACGGAGGTGAACCTTTATAAACTTATTTTGAACGGAACGAAGTTCAATAGTCATTTAAATTCAACAAGTAAAAACACAATTTTTTGTTTAAATATTCAATTTAACAGTTTATTTTTGCTACGTCATATCATATAAAATCTATTATTTTAGGGGGATCTTATTAAAGACTTACTTAAATAATTGAATACATTTTAATCAGTGGTTTGGCTCTAAAGATGAGTTATATGTAAAATTTGTTTTTTTAGGACTATGAAAGTAATAAATACATGCAATAATAAATTAATGGAACTAGGGACCTCCAAGGGCTAAACAAGCCGGGCAGATGAGCAGGTGGCCCCCGAAGTAGCACTCTGCTGTTCTACCTCGCTTAATTTTCCAATCCCCACTAGGCTAACCGCTCCTCCGGTGGCGCTAGCCAGAATTCGTTTGTAGTTGCTGCTGCACTGAGAATCCGCTACAGATCGTCCGTCGCCCTCATCACGCCGACAAAGATCAACGGAGTACGGGGCTCCTGAGGTGGCCGTGTGAATCTCCAGACGGCGCTCCAAAATATCCGCTGTAGTCAGTTCGCTGGCCTGCACCAAACTGCTATCCGGCACATTGCTTAGCCAGGGCTTAAGGATGCTCTTCTTCTGAATGGTGGCCGCCTTGCAGCGGCATATGACGTCGGCGGGCTCACCGCAAATGGGGCAGGTGGCTTCTACGACGGTTGCCGAGGATACCTCCACCTCGCTGCCTCCTCCACCCACCACCGTGGGCATGGTGGCTCCCGAAGAGCTGCCACTTAGCTCCAACTCACTCACAGCATCAACCAGAGTTTTGAGGCCAGCACCCGATTGGGGACAGCCCTCCGCCATGGAAACTACCTCCTGCTCCTCATAGTTGGGACTCAACAGCAGCTTGGAAAGCGGTGGAGCCATGCCCAGGTTCAGATTTCGTTCGTGATACATCTCCGAAATGCTTGGTGTCAGTTCGCGGTTCATGTGACGCATCATGCTGTCCTGCAGGCTCTTGGCACTCGACTTTGAAGACGGTGGAGCCTCCTCCTGCTTGGCTTCGTTGAGCAAGTCGGCGTCCGATTGTGAGAAGTACAAGCTGGATGGACTAAAGACCACATTTGAGACCTCCTCCTCTTCGGGCAGGGCAAGGGGTTTCCTTGCTGCAGTTCCGCCGTTCATGGTGTTACCTCCTCCGGGTGCACTTAACTCGGTCCTTACACTCAGCCTGTCCATGAAGAGGGCATGTTCCTTGTTAACACGTGCCGCTAGAGAGCTCTGAGCACTTCCCAGCTTGATCTTGGGCTTGCTACGTCCTCCTGCGCCCACGCCCAAATTGTGAAAGGTTGGTGGACGTGGTGGTGGCAGTGGTGGCGGCTGTTGAGGCATTGCTGCACTTACTCCGCGCCTCAGGACCGTGGCATGACCGGATCCCTCCCAATCCGTAGTGCTGCTGGCCGAGCTGGAACTATCTGGCCGCCTACTCATCGTTGTCGATGCCGCAGGAGCTGTTGCTGCTGAGCTGGTCTGGGAATATAAACTTCTAATGCGCGTCTGATGGGCGAGCGCCAGGGACAAACTAGGATCGGTCACGGGTGGACTGGGAGTGAAGGCGGCATCGCTCTCGCCACCGCCTCCAGGTCGGGAAACTCTCACCGGAGCACGCATGCTGGCATAGCCCAGGCGAGGATTGGACAGACCAAAGCCCGGTTGAGTGGCATAGCCATCGGAGAGGGAGTGCTCGCTATCGGTGGTGTTGGCCAGGCTGGAATCCAAAGTGCCATTTCCTAAACCTCCAGCTCCACCTCCACCGATGCATTCAGTTCGACCGCCATCCGGTTCTCCACGACGTCGGACATATGAGATGAAGGCACTGCGCGGGTGCAGCGGAAGTGGAGCCTTATTGGCCCCGTTCACGGAAGGAGTACTGCTGGCCGCAGGCGGAAGTGGAGAGGCATCCATTTCCGGTTCGGCCAGAGACTCGCAGCTGCTGCTTTGATCAGAGTCCGGATCCATCGAACCGAGACTCTTGAGTGCCTCACGGGTATCTAGAGTGGATGAGCCAGAACATTAATGATATATCAAATATTAAACAAGTGATTCCACTTACCAAACAAAGCGAGGAGTGCCTGCAGCACAAACTGGCAGTGACGGCGATTGGCCTGCTTGCCCGTGCGCAGAATCACCTGGTCCGCACCCACCTCGGTCAGATCGAAGCCCACCGAGGCTAGCAGTTCATGGCAACCAGCTACCCGCCAAAGTCTCACACTCAGCGGCATCTCAATGAAGCAGGTCTCGGCGATCACTTCCGTTTTGATGGAACCCGAGGAACTGGAGGCTGGGGGATTGGTGGCCGGGAACTGGGCAAGGATATTCCGTATCACGGCAATCACGTCGCCCGCATACTCTGCACTATTTACATGAACCAACTTGGCCAGCGCCTGCAGCGTGGCCGGAGTCAGGGCGAGAAGGGCTTGCAAGCTAGCCGAGCACTGGGACAGCCGCTCCTCGGGATCCGCCTGAGGAAAGAATACGCTGGAAGGAATTCCATTGGCGGCTGGTTCGAAACGGAAACCCACTGCCATCAGAAGATCCTTCCAGCCACCCACCGGACCCGCCTTATTCTCAATGCTCTGCTGGGTGGTGTACATGGCGTTCTTCTGGCCACGATGAATCCTCTGCAGACTCTTCTCCACCAGGTGCAGGCAGACGCGCAGTGCATCGCGACAACGCTCCGGGGTCCGGAGGAGTTCGCAAAGGGCATGGGCCAGGGCCACCTTGTTCGATAGCCTGATATTGCTGCCCACCAGAAGGAAACCAGCCCAGTTGGCCGGATGGGCAAAGTGCTTGGTGTGCTGCACGGTTTGCATGGCTTCCGCGAGGGCGCTGAAATAGATGATTAGGTCATTTATATAAGTTTCAGAATATTACTTAGCAGAAAAAATGCATGTTTGATGTTACTTTAATTTGAAACTCTAATAAACTCTTCTTGAGATATTTGAGAATATCGTATAAGAAAAATCTTTAAAAATAACGGTTTTGGGTTCGTAATTTCGTTAAATCAAGGCGTACTGCTGAAAAAACGACTTTTTAAGCAGCTAATTACATAAGATAAAGAGAACCACCTCTTTCCAGAAAATTAATTTTTTGACAAAATTTCGCATTTTTCATAAGGGGTAACATCATGATTTTTAGCGAAAAATGAATAAAAATGAAAATGTTCAGGTTTTAATGTCAATCGATTGAAAATTTAATTACCAGCTTAAAGAGGCATTATTTACCGTATTCGGACAATATTTCAGCTAAAAAACAGATTTTTTATAAAATTTTTTATACGAATTTTTAGCTGAATCACTTTCGTAGTCAGAAAAAAACCCAGAAATAATCAAAATGATTTTAAATAATTTTAATTTCGTAGGAATTGTGGTTGCAAATAACTTTTAAATAAATTCCAGATCATTTCTTTCAACAATATTATACGTTTAAAACAAAATTTAAAGAAAGATTACTTACCCGGCTGCTCGGGCACCCTGAAGCAAGGCGGAGTAAAAGGCGCGCAACAGGATCTTGGCCGCCGTTTCCGGAACGGGCCACAGGGAAATGAGCACAGCTCCAGCCCCGGCCAGAAGCCAGCCACCGGCCAGTTGGGCCACTCTGGCGCCGGTGATGGGTTCCACCGAATGATACGAGCTCAGCACCACCAGACGAGCACTCAATCGCAACTGACGCAACTCGGCGGCGGCCAGGGTGAAGTCGGCCATCTGGGGCTCATGGGGTTCCTTCTGCTGCTGCTGTTCGGCGGTCACCACATCGCCGGGACTCAGGACCACGGCTCCCGACTGCCAGCTAAGATTGGCCGCAAAGTGAATGCAATCGGCGGAGGGCAACTCGGCGAGAACCGACTCCTTGGTGGCATTGGAACCGGCCAGAGCGGTGGCCTGTAGCATATCGGCCACCATGGCGGCCTCTTGCAGGGCTGCCGGTGATTCCGCTCCAGCCCATCCCCAGCGTTCCGCGAGGGAGGAGGGAATGCGTGGTGCCCCCACCACCAGAGCTTTGGGCGGACGAGCCCGATCTCTTCTGGTTCTCGGACGACCACGAAGCGATTGCAGCGAAGGAGCGGTCAGGATGGCACATCTCTCGGATAGATATTCGCCATCCTCTCGAGCCGCCCGCAAAATGGCGAAGGGTACCAAGTAGAGCGAGCTATCGAGCACCAGGATGAGTTCCCTTCTGCCCTGTCGGCTGGCATTTGCTCCTCCAGCCGGCAGTAGATCGTCGAATGGAGCCAACAACAGATTGTACAGGGTGTGCAGGCAGGAAGGTCCTCGCCAGGCAGGCAGGGCTGGCGCTCTTCGGGAACTGCGACTTCCCACGGATCGTGTGGAACCCTGCAGACTGGCCACTGAGCCACCAACCGATCCCACGGAGAATAACGAACTCAGGGAGTAGTTCGAAGAGTTGAGCAGTTGGTTGCGGCTCACCATGCGCAGAAAGCCACCTCCACCGGAGCCCCCGGCTCCAGGCAGATCCTCCAGCAGCTGCTCTGTGCTGGCTCGCCAGCCACTGCCGTCGCCTTCGTGCAGGAGACTCTGGGAGTTCACACCCAGATTGTCCCTCACCAGGCCGACATAGCGTTCCAGCAAGCCATTGGATTGCACGGAATTTCCTTGATCCTCTCCCTGGTCCTGTTCCAGTCTCAGCTCCCTCTCTATTTCCAGTTCCTCCTCCTCCTCCTCCTCGCTGAGGGACAACGGAAGCTGCAAACTGTGGGCATCTATCTTGGCGGCATGGAAGCGCACGATTCCAGTTTGTGGCTGCAGCAGCCAGGCGAATAGTTGCTCCCCCGCCAAGCTGTAGTAGAGAACGGGCTTTCTTCCGCGGTTCACCGTCTCCTGGATGCCCTCGCTGTTGGCCAAGGGCGCCTTAGAGCTCTCCCCGCTCACGTTATCAGCTCCTCCACGAGCCTTGCACCGTTCGGCGGCCACCAGAGCATCCTCGTTGCGATTCAGCGCCACCAGGATGAGTTGGAGCAGATGGTAGCAGCTCGTCTGCAGATCATAGAGCGCCAGTCGCGTTTCCGGACTTCGCTGTTCATGGCGCACGGATTCCAGAAGCTGGGCGGCCGTTTCCAGTTGAAGGTGGGCTCCTTCGGCATCGCCAGAGGAGCGTAGAGCAAGACCTGTAAGGGAGGATTTAGGAACAGGTTAGAAACGGAATGTATTTAGGTAATATTTGCAAAAATTACTCACCTAGTTGATGTCTTATTTTGGCCTCCTCCTCTGACTTTCCCATAGACTGAGCACTTGCCAGTCCCTGCCGCAGATAGTCCACCGCCTGACCGTGCTGCTCCAGCTGATGGTGAACCCTTCCCAGGGCCAGACACGCCATCGCCTTGGCCAGGCGATCCGCACTCAACTCCAATTGCCGTTCGTAACACTTGAGGGCCTCGGCCTGCTGTCCCAGCGATTCGTGGACAGATCCCAGATTGCTCAGAGCCCTGGCCTGCAGGGCGGGAGCAGCGAGCTCCGTGCAGATCTCCAGATCCTGCCGGTGCAGCTCCAGTGCCTCCGAGTGCTGACCCATTCGCTGTTGCACCTGGCCGAGGGCACACATGGCATCCGATTCCAGGGCTCGATCCTGCAGACCCTGCGCCAGCTCACGCTGATGCTCCAGGCAATTCAGCGCCTGTGCATGGTTTCCTAGAGCAGCATGGACGTGTCCCAGGTCTCCGTAGGCCAGGGCCTTGATCTCGGGACTGTGCAGCTCGTGGGCCACCACCAGACGTTTCTCGAGGCAAACCAAGGCGGCCGGCAGCTGTCCCAGTGCTCTTCTCGCCTGACCCAATCCTCGATAGGCACGCTCCTGATCCCGATGGCTGGTCAAACCCAGGGCCAGTTGCAGCTGCCGCTCATGGCACTTCAGCGCCTCTTCGTAATCTCCCAGTGCCGCGTAGCAATCTCCCAGATGTCCCAGGGCTCGAGCACGATCCGCCTGAGTGGATGGCAAGGACACCCGCTCCAGGGTGCCCAACTGGGCCTCCAGGCACCCAATGGCCGCCTCATAGTGGGCCATATTCAGCCGAGCAATTCCCAGGTTTCCATGCGCCTGGGCCTCCACTGCAGCATCCCGTTGCTCCTGAGCCCGCTCCAATTGCTCCTGGTAGCACTTGACGGCATTTGTCCAGCTGCAGAGGGCCATGTGAACGGCCCCCAAGTGTCCATGGGCACGACATTCGCCCGACAAGTCGCCCAGCTCCTGGCGCAGCGTCAACTCCTGGGTGTGATGACCCAACGCCTTGTCCCAACGACGCATCAATCGGTGGGCTAATCCCAGGGCACCGCAGGCAGCTGCCTCCATCGAGCGATCGCCGGCAGCTCTAGCCAGCGCCAATTGACGTTGATACAGTTTGATGGCCTCCTGGATAGGATAAAATAAAGATAAGAACAAAGATATTTCATAAGGATTGTGGTCTTTTAAACTTCTTTAAGAGGACTCTCCTCCGTTCTCGGTATGAAAAAATGATTCTATATCTTAATCGGATTTATATTACTCATCTACTCTTTGTTAAAAAGTAATTTTAGATATTTATCTCTAACACAGTCAAAAATATTTTTAAAGAAATGATCTTTCTTTAAAGTAGTCTTTTCTTACAGTTTTAGATTAAACAAAATAATAACTTATTATCATAATAATATAATTGTCATCATACAATTAAAGCTATTAATGGAAAGTCAAAGTTTTAGTACGCAAAATATTATAAATACTTATAAAATATGATATGCAAAATATCTTAAAAACATATTGGAACCACTACAGAATATTCTCTTACGATCTTCCAGGAATTATAAATAATAATACCTTTTGCAAAAGTATATAAAAAGGACGATTATTTTGCATTACATAGTTATTAATATCGATCATATATAATCGTGAAAAGTGAAAACTGGAAATGTATGCGGTATGGGATATCCTTTAGAACATACCTCATGTGATCCTGTTCGTATAAGAATGTCTCCAATGTTTCCCAGGGCCCTGAACTTGGCCGGGAGCTGGTTGGTGGCATGGGCCACCGCCAGGAAGAGCTGCTGGCACTCCAGGGCGGCGGCCGTGTGTCCCAGGGCGAGATGGGCCAGTCCCAGATTGCAGTAGGCCCTGCCCATGTTCGGTCGATGCTGGGCATCCTTGGCCAGGGCCAGATCCTGGTCGTAATACCGCACGGCAGCCCGGTAGTTGCCCAGCGAGAAGTGCGCGTAGCCGAGCAGATGGCACGCCTTGCCCTCGGCGGCCACGTCACCCAGTTCCTGGGCGAGCATCAGGTAGCTCTCGTAGTGCGGCACCGCCTCCTCGTACTCCTGCCTGCCGCTCAGGCAGTTGCCCAGGTTGAGCAGGGCGCACGCCTCGCCGGCGGTGTCCTTCAGAGAGCGGGCGGTGGCCAGATGGGCCCGATAGTGGGTCAGGGCGGCATCGTGAGCACCCAGCGCCTGGTAGGCCACCGCCAGATTGCCATGCGTGGCCGCCTCGGCACTGCGATCGTGCACCGCCTGATTGATGGCCAGCTCCTGCTTGTGGTACTTCACCGCCGCCTCGTAGGATCCCGCCATGTGCGCCATCCTGGCCATGTTCCCGTAAGCCTTGCCCATCCCAGTTCGATCGCCCAGGGAGCGGGCAATGCCCAGGTGCGCCTGGTGCAGCTTCAGGGCCGCGTCGTGGGAGCCCAGCATCTGGTAGACGATCCCCAGATTCGAGCATGCCCTGCCCTCGCCCAGTTTGTCCCGTGCCGCCAGTGCCATGGCCAGTTGACGCTCGTGGAATCGCTTGGAGGCACTCGCATCGCCGGCACAACGCGCCGCATGACCCAATCCCGCATAGGCGGCCGCCTCCATGGACCGATCCCCCAGTGACTGGGCAATCCGGAGAACCTGCTCGTGACAGGCCGCCGCCTGGGTGAACTGCCTCCTTTGGTGGTGGGCAGAACCAAGATTCGAGTACGCCCTGGCCTCCTCCACCTGGTCGTGCAGCTTGCGGGCCAATCGCAGGTGCTGCGAATGGCAATCCAGGGCGGCTTCACACTCTCCAAGGGCCAGGTAGACCGCTCCCACGTTGCCAATCTCCCGAGCCTCCTGCAAACGATCTCCCAGCTGCTTGAACAGCTGGACACACTGTTTGTGCGAGGCCAGGGCATTGGGGTAATCCCCGCTAGCCGTGTACACGTGACCCAGCGAGGTCAGAGCTGCCGCCGCCGCCTGAGTATCCTTGCACTTCATGGCCAAGACCAGTTGGTAACGATGCGCAGTGAGCGCCTCCTTGTGGGCTCCCTGGCTGAAGTAGGCGGAACCGAGATTCCCATGGGCCCGACACTCACCCGCCGTATCGCCCAGGGACTTGGCCACCGCCAGATCCTGCTGCATATAGCCGATCGCCTGATCCAACTGATTCAAGGCCCAGTGGGCGGAACTCAGGGCACTGAAGACGGAACCCCTCAGCTTCAGGGAGCAACTGCCAATCCGGAGGGCAGCTTCCAGAACGGAAACCGCCGCCGGATACTGGGAGGCCTGGAGGAGCTCCTGACCCACCACCGAGCTGACCACAAAGGGCGACTCTTGCAGCTGCATGGTGCGCAACTGCTGCAACGTTGGCTCCAGGGCCACTCGCAATGGACTCTTCAGCGAGGCCTCCACAAGGCCGCCCATCAGCTGCTTGTTGGCCGGCTCCTGGGCCAAGCCGGCGGCAAAGGAGGCCAGTGCCTCGCCATAGCGTCCCAGACATTGCAGGGCCACGCCCTGGCGGAAGTACGCCTTCGGCCACTTGGGACACAGGTCCCTCGCCTGCGTGGCATCCTGCAGGGCGGCCGCGAATTGTCCCTGCTTCAGCAGGGCCGCCGATCGATTGCTGTACAGGATGTGGTTGCCCGGATCCAGCTGCAGGGCATCCGTGTAGAGCAGCACCGCCGTGCCGAAGTCGCCGCTCTGGCAGGCGGCGTTCGACTGACGCACCTTCTCCAGGAAGAGGGCGCGGTTCGCTGCGGGCAACTCCGGCGTGCATTCCGGCTCATTCTGCGGAAAAAAGAGTAATTGGGATTAAAACTTATGATAATAAAAAGATATTATAGATATAAGATAATATAGATATAAGATATTATAGATATAAGATATTATAGATATAAGATATTGAAGAGATAAGATATTATAGATATAAGATATTTTAGATATAAGTATATATATCCTATAATCCTATCCTATAAAAACCCGTAAAAAACACATTAAATCCAAATTGGATGCTAAGAAAAACATTTTTCCATTCAAAATGTATTTTTTTATTAGCCGGTTTTCGATCAGTGTAATATCAAAGACATGGATAATAATACATGGGTTATATTTTTGTTTAGTGCGCTGGTTTATTGAGTGTATGTTTTAGCTAAAAACATTAAGATAAGTTCAATATTGTCTACAATTTAGTGATTATATTCCATTTGATATTACAAAAAAAGATCCTTTCAGATAATATTTTTCCCTGTGTAGAGTTAGCATTGATTAGGCCCAAATTACTAAGATGAAGAGCATTCCACAATGCGATTGCCTAAGTAGAGCAATAAACACAACTGTACAAAAGCGGAGGAGCAGGCGGAGAGCGGAGTGGCAGGAGGGGATTTGCAGAATTGAGGAAAGAGCCTGGATGATTGCACATCTGCCGCTGTTATTGGGAAGAACAGTGGGTCACATTTCAGTTTGGAGCAAAAATAAAATTCCTTTCGATTACTTGCCTCCGATATTTTGAAAATATTTTATTTTAAATTAAATTAAATTTTGATTCAAAACTAAAGGACCTTTAATTTTCCGAAACACAAAAAGTGAAATGCGTAAGGGATCAATTCGACATGATATAAATTTTGATTTTAGGTAGTTGAGATATCTAAAAAATCCTTTTAACAGCAGTACATTATTTCAACGTTTCCTTGACTGGTTGTTTTAATGGTCCCATGTCCCTTATTTTTCGTCTTATCCCTTTAACCTTTTCCAGTTAACCTCCTGCCGAGAGACGGTGACCCACTGTGCAGTCGTCACTGGGTTGTAATTATGTTAAATGCCGACGCACCAGCTTGGCGGCTAAGTCGCCTGCCCTCGGAGCCTGGAACACAGGTATGCGGCCACCGAGTCACGTTTCCCGGCCAACTGCTGTTCACAGCTCACATCTCGCAGCTCTCGGCTCCCAGCTCCCAGCTCCCGAGCATCCAAGCTCCCGATCCTGTTCGCCGGCCATCAAATGCGGAAGCAATTCCACGAATTCGTGGCCCAAGAACCGAGCTGAGCCCACGACTGGTGGTGAATCAGTAGCCTGGCAGTTGGTAGTTGCTAGCTGGTAGCTAGAGTTGAGGCCTTTTTTGGCATAGGCCACCGAAACTGACCATGGACCATGGTCACGGCCACATCGCCGGGACGTTTGCGAAACGAGACGAGACCGTGACAACGACGTGGAAATTTTTACATATTTTTTGAAGCAATTAAATGCAATGAGTATGCAAATGCATTAGAGGCCAGCGCCGAAACGGTCCTTGATATGGGGATGGGATAGGATAGGAAATGGAAAACGTGGCCAGCAAGTGCGGGGCGTGAGTCTCTTTGGGTACGGGTACCGTGGCTAGATTGGCCTTCTGGCCGGGGACTCCTGGCCGCAGCTCCGAATAAATCAGCCAGCTACAAAGTATCTGACAGATGCAGAACGCAATTTTCGTTTTATGCAGCTTATAAAAGCCGGCAACGGTCTTGGCCCCAGCGATAAGCCCCAAATGAAGAGGGCGTTACCAAAAAAAAAAACACAAAAAGAAAGCAAAAAAAAGAAAAACAAAAAAATAGGTTGAGTTTGGGAACCGAATTTTAGAATACCCTTGGGAATTATAAGAAATAAATAAAAAATCAGACTAAAAAAATCACTTAAAACTTACTATTGATTTTATCTATCAATAAAATACTTAAAGTTTTTAGTTTCAAATATATTTCCCTTCCTGGCTTCCTAACTCTTATTTAATTTAATAATACCCTCTGCCAGGGTAACAAAAAGAACCTGGACTCCCCATCTTCGGAGCGTTGGCGGTGCTAGCCGAGTAGATCTGGCAGACGAGATTGCGGGGCTGCTGCCAATGGTCAAAGTCAAATAAACACGCACAGAGAAACATGCCCTCCAAATGGCCGACGAAGATCTCCGGCGGAAGGGAGCGCCGCTCTGGGAATCCAGACGGAATGGCATTAGCAGATGTTATCACTTTGACTAAAATAATAATAATAATAATAGCAGTCGGTCCGACGGAGTTAAGGGGAACTTGAGCCGGAATGTCGATGGCTTTGGATAAGCCCAAGCTGTGGGAATGCTGAATAGGAATAACGTGATCCAGCGATGACAGATGGCAGACGTTACTTAAATGTAAGTGTAGTTGGGATTTTACCATCTCTCAAGGAAATGTTCTTACAGCTTTAAGCATTTTCTTATTTTCCACACCCAAAAAAAATGGATATGAAACGTAGATCGATTTTACTTTATGTAATATCAATTATAACTTGATATGCGGCCAGGTAAATTTGATATGTTTAAAAAGAGTACTTCATGTAAAAACGATATGCAGACTAACTAAGGCTCACTAAAATGCATATAAAAACAGTTAAACTTATTAATTTAATTTCTTTAGAATAGTTTGCTACCTCTTTAATGAACTCTTTTCATTTTTTAATGCCGTCTTTAGGCATTTTTTCCTTAGCTAGCTAATCTGCGGATTAGTTTCAAGCACTTCTCTTTATGTGCATCTCCTAATTAACTGCCTTTCTTTCTTTTCCAGAGGGTTGGGAATCACAGTGGATCTCTTCCTCCATTCGCTGCCCTTTCGCTCCGTTTTTGTTGCGCCGTGCTGTATGTCAATTCAGGAATTGGCGCCCAAATGGCACATAGAGAAGTCATGTAAAGTGATAGGCCAGCTATCTCGCCTCGCCAATTCCAGCTAAATTGGCAGCAGCAGCAGCAACATGGCCAACAGCAACAGCAGCCCAAGAGCAACATCAGCAAGCCAACAGCAGCATTTTAGAAAATAGTCAAAGACGGACAAGAATTCTGTGCAATGAGAAAGGGAGAAAAAGCGGGTAGAGAAAGGAAGTCGGCGTTGGAATTCAGGAATGCCAGAGAAAAACCTGCGATTCGAGAACTGGTCGCAGTTTCTTGGCTGTCCGCCCAGCAGCAAGAGCAAAAAAAAGAAGATACAGCGCTCAGTAAGACAAAAAGTGGCACCCATAGATGCACTCGGGCGGCTGCCTGGAACCAAACGGGCTAGTATGTGTTGGCCAAGTCGGTTCATATACGTCTGTGTTTGTGCGCTAGCCCCCGAGGCTGGAGCATCGATAAAGTCCGCCGCATTGGAATGCGAACAATTTCACGATTGCTCGTGGCGCACACTGGCATGTTTTGCGCTCAACTCGAGAATTTTGTTGCAATTTAACGCGTAATAAAATAATTAGCTGCGGGCCGAGGTCCTCCTGCTCCTCAGCCTCCTCCTCCGCCTCCTTCTTTCCTCCCAAAAATCGCACACGCTGCGCGAATAATCCCCGATTATCCCATTGCAGTGTAGGCAGGAAGTCTAAGTCCTCTAAGAAATTAACTCCAGACATTCAACTCTTCATTTTATTAGCCACAGCCTTTTTGTGCGCTTTTTATGAACTTGATGGGTATTATGTTTCCTTTGTTATTTTCTACGCTTCCATAATAAAACCTTTCTGTAATGCTGAGATCATAAATCTTAAGATCACCAGGAACTTCAGTATCAAATTAATTTTTAAATATTTTATGGAGCTTTGAAATTTTGGTTAAGCATATTCTTTATTTAAAAATAGATTAGGCAGATTTTGTAAATATTTAAAATATAAAACTAAATAAAAATCGAAATATAAAGATAATAAATGATTCCAACTGCCATAAAAGCTGCTCCACCTATGCTAATTAAATAAACTCAAGGCTTGCTCGACTCATCACACCGCTTTTAAAGCGAACTTTAAATATTCTGTTGCTTAGGCTTTAATAGGAATCGACATTAGTCTGGAATTTATGCACTCATTTGGCTGCTGTATCCCCCGCTTCGCTGGCCACCAACCCGAAATTCCTGGCCACGCTTCTTCGATTGCAGAAACTGGGGGAATGGGAATGGAATTGAGTCTTGGATCTTGGAATGGGTATACGAATACGAATGGTCACTTCCTATCGTCCGTCTAGCTGGCAAACTGGCAAAAAGGGACACTCGAAAGGCAGCCAGTCAGTCAGTCAGTCGGCGAGACGAGCCGCAGGGGTCTGAGTTCGACTCCCCGATGCCGGGATTCCGAATTCTGGACTGGTACGTCGCGCAGACAGCGACTGAAACTTATCCAACATCGTTGACGTTGTCGTCTGTTCCTCAAGTTGTTGGATCTTTTTTTGTTCTTGCCCCTGACATGACAGCGCGGAATATGATGAAAGGGCCGGGCAAAGAGTCAGGGTCAGGAGCTGGGGGTTAGTCCCATTCCCAATCCCATTTCCAATCCCATTCGCAATCCATGAGGTTTTGCGTTTTGGCATTTTATATCTCCCCGCTCGGCTGGGCTTTTGTTTAATTTGGCCCTTGTAGCTAAGCCCTTTTGTAGTCTTGCCGCTGAGTTAATCAACATTGAAATCATTTTGCCATCATTTTGATTATTGCCCCTGATTGTTTTATTTTTTCCTGTACTTCGTCTCTGTTTTTTTTCCTCATATGTATGTCTCAGTATCATCTCTTTGTTGAAATTTTGGAGAGCCAAGCGGCGTAATGCCTGATTAAGTTTTATATATTTGAAGGCCATAAATAATTGTCATGGTGTTTGAACTGCAAACTGGAAATACACGGCCGGCAAACATGTTTTTTTACTTTGTGGAAAGGTAGTGGAAAGAGGTGTTGGTTACTGGAGTTGGTTATGAAGCAAGTTACAAAACAATAATTGAACAATAATTCGATTTCCTTTCGCCTTTCGACTTACCTCGGAGAAATCCCGCTGCGACATCTTATTCAGCAGCTGCTCGCCAGCGACGGCAATTTTGGCATTGTTCTCATTATTACTGGCGTGATTATTTGCATTAAAGTTTAATGGCAAATTTATAATGTTCTCATAATTCGTCATTTGTGTGCCAGCGAGGAATCATTAGGTCGCTCTCTGATCTCGGGTTTTATTATGGTTCTGATTCTGCAAACAAAAGAAGGGTAGATGGTGTTTATTTATAGAGCGGTTTTGAAATAATAAAAAAAAATATAAAAACAAACAAAAGCAAGAGCAAGAGCCAAAGCACACAGAAAAAAAAATTCGATATGAAATAGGGTCATTTCTACCATATTTCATGTCAAATTTATGATTCAAACATGTCAACATGATATTTTAGCTTATTTTTTTATAGAGTTTGTTTATAAAAAAATAATGTTAAATAAGATTAATATAATCTTTATTCATATCAAAATATATGAATAACTTGATCTTTACAAAATATTAATTTGACCAGCACATATCAATCTGATTTTTTATCAATTTTTTTTCTGTGTAGGAGCCCCTGACAATGAGACTTTCAAATGCCAGGAAATTCTAGGGAACCAAGGGACGCCTCTTATGCAAATATTGGCCGATCCTCAGCCGCAGTCACATAAACTTGACAATTGAATGTGGCCATAAATTTGTGCCCCCAGATCTTTTCCCGTTTCCCCTTTCAAAAGACCCAGACTTGGCGCACAGTGGCCTCAACTTCGGTGAGAATTCTGTTTCCACTTTGGGTCTTAAGTTTGGTTTGCTTGTGGTGTCGGCTTTGGGTTGCCGAGATTCTGATTGCGCCATTCACTTGCCAGCGGCGCCTGCCTATCATCAGCATCGGATTGGAAAACCGCCTCTTCCCTTCGAATCTGTTATCATTTAATTGGCTCGCCTTCTAGAGAAAGTTGCGAAAAGCAAACAAGCAACGGTTATTAAAAGCATCCGAAGCGAAATCAATTAAGGCACCTTTTCAATTTTCATAAGCGGAAATTCGCAAGACGACGAAAGATGCGATGCGATTTGATCCCTTCTCATGCGGCAATAGTGCGTGTCTTTTAATGGGCTTCCATTGTTGGCCAGAAGCCATAGATACACGGCCCTAATTGAAATGTTAGGCCTCGTGACAGAGGCAACTTGAGTGACAGGCCTAGGAAAACCGCAGTCAGCGAGTGCTGAGATCCCTGGAAAAAGGTACGATACCCCCTGAATTCATTTCAGTGCAACTGCCTTGGAATTCTAATGAGATAGTTGGGACTTTGGAATTTCCACAGTCAAATTTTATAGAGTGCACAATACAACCACTGACTGCTGACTACTGACCACCGGCAATTATGTTTCGCTATGCCATATTTTTACGATCGTAGCTGTGCTCTCAATTCGCTGCTATGCTCGGGCAAATGACCAAATCATAAACCGTAATGCATTTAGCCTGCTGTCGTAAAGCGCTTATCAATTGGTCAGCGTCTGTGTGGCGGCTCTTTTAACAGTTCGCTTTTATTACTTTTATTGGTTGTGTTTTCCTATTTTCTCCCCGACTGCTCGCCATCTTTTTTCTCTCCACAATTATCATTCGTTTCTGCGATTGCGAGTTTTTGCTGGCCTTTTTAACGATTATGATGCCCGGTTTCATAGCAAATGAGCTAATTTAGATGCCTTAATGGTTTTATAATTGTACTTGGTCGCAGCTTTTAATGGGCGGTGTTTCGGTTTTTGTGTGTGAGCTGGATTATGATTATTCGCTTTTGATTAAGTTTTTTGCGTTAACTTTTTGCCGAAGAAACAACAAGTTCGTGCCCTAAGTCTTTTGAATTTTCTTTCAGCTGGAAATAAAGTCATCGGAAATGTTTCTTATTAAAACAAGTAAACATTTTGAAAAATAGCTTGCAATAAAAATGTTTTTCTTTATTTACCCAACGTTTAAACTTTTTACATTTTAAATGCTGAGTTCAATAAGTACATTTATACATACATATATGAAAAAAAATTATTCCATTTCCTAAACATTTTTATAGGTATGTAAATACTTCTGGAAGATTACTAATTGTTGTAATTGAAATAGTAATTGTAATAGTGGTTCCCAATTGTTTCGTATTGTTATTTATTATTTTCATCCACTCCTTTTTGCATCCTTACCCTCTGCATACCACATTTCGCGATTGGGGAAACACATTTATTACTGCCCCAAATAAGGTATAGTGTGTAGTTTCATGTCTCTTTTTGTGTCTAATGAACTCTCCCAGTTTATTTGCACCCAAAAGTCAACAAATGCCACACCACAACAGCACCAAACACAACGAGAACCGCTTTGAATTGCTTTTGTCAGGTCATTAGCGTTGACTAAAGTCGCCTTAACTTAGGCTCCTTTGGAGGGGCCGGCACCCCTCCTTCTCGCCAAGCTACAGCCACTGTCACAGTAACAAAGTGTTGCAACAATCTTGCATTTGGCTACGTTGGCGGTCGTTTAACGAGCACAAAACCCAGCCCTGGGCAACATGGCAACAACAACACGGATGAGGAGGAGGACTCGTCCGCATCAACCGAAAAAAAAACATGACCACCGATGGTTCAGATGGTCCCGGGCATGCTGAGACTTTATTACAACTTCTATAAATGATTTCCGCTATTAAAGTGAAAGATTTTTGCATAATTTTTCACTTAGAAAGGACAACAAGGAACAGCACCAACGAAATCGATCAGGAACTAAGGGGGGAAGAGGAAGGGGGAGCATTGGGGAAATTCCTCACGCTTCATGAGGCCCGCCAGGTATGCCCGAAAATTCCACACCACAACGCCTACCCAGACCCATATACCATATACTCGTGATCCGAGTTAAGGGCCTCCTGCCACATCTCGTCCATCGTCATCGTCAACGTCTTCTTCGGTCGGTTTTTGATAATGCAGAGGCTCTCCTCCTCCATCACCATCAACTCCGGCTGAAGACCCCACCTCCGATTCGTCCATCTCGTAACCTGTTGAAATGTGTGACAAATTGGGCGTAAAGAGGCCTCGGTCGGTCCTGTGCCTTCCCGAGATTCTGTCCCATTAAACCCCCGAGCATGAAACGTGGGCGTGACAGCACCGATTTTGGTTCAGATTTTTTAAAGGCTTTTCTCTCCTTCTCCAAAGGCCGAAAAACATATTTGGTGCGTTCTCAGTGCAGAAATTGAGTCATAAATTATTATGTTTATTACATTTTGAGCTTAAGTGCACTTGGTGGGCTGTTTTAATGCTTTAAAATATGAGCATAGTACAGGAACGAGTCGATAAAATATAATCAAACCCATTAATGTGCCAGGCATTAAAGATATTTGTATATGTCTTTAAACTAAATTCCTCGATCTTTCGAATTTATAAGCATTCATTTTCGGATTAACATAGGTATTTTTATTATTTAACTATTTATTATTTTTTTAATATTTTTTTTATTAATATAAATATTAATAAAAATATTTTTTAATATTAACTTGGAAGAAAATCTCTTTTAATGATAATATTTTTTTTTCTCAATTTAATTTACGACACTTTCATTAAAAAATATAAAATACATACATAAACACTCCTTCTCTTAAAAATTGTTCCCAATTGAATTTCCCAGGGTTTTCATCGCTGTCACTTTCCCCCTTAAACGGTTGTGTCTTTTTCCACACATTGGACACTTGTTAACGAACAAATCGGCAGCCAAATTAATCACACAACATGAGATGTGTTTGCGGCTAAAAGGCGTTTTAGGTTTTTTTCGTAGGCCTTGCGTTTTCGCAGCCGTAACTGGCATGTTGTACAATTTCTTAAAAACTCATTAAAATTGTTGGCTGGCAAAGAAACATACGAGTAGAGATACTTATTTCCCAGTTGCCGCAACGTGAAAACAGCATTGAATAGAAAAAGGAAACAAGGCGAACGAAAGAAGAAATAAGAAATAAGAAAGATGCAGGCAGGCCAAACGAAAAGCTATTTTAATGAAGCCAAAGTCGCAGTCACTTGTTGCAGTTGCAGTTGTTTCTGTGGCAGGCCGCATTGTTGCTGCCTTATAAGCACGGCATGCATTTGTTGCCCGCAATGCGAGTGGCACGATGTAATTGACATCATTAGACTAAAGCGCAGCGGGTTCGACTAGAAAGTGGCCGGCTCTTCCTCTTCCTTCCCGGCTGCGCGTTAGCCATAGTACCGTTCTACGGGCGACACAACCCACCACCCATCGCAAGTTCGTGTCCTGAGTCTTTTGTATTTTTTTTTTAATTTAGTAAAATTAAATCGTATAGAAAATACTTTCTACTATAATACTGTTTAACCATAATAATAAATAAGAAATATTTAAATAAAAAACAAATAAAGAAATAAAAGAATGCCGAATGGAAAATGTTCGTGTCCTAAGTCTTTTAATTTTTGTTGAACAAATCTTTGAGAATACGTAAATCCCAAAACCACTTCAAATAGAGCAAGTTTTAAAAACTCGTATCTTAAGTTTCGATTGTGGTAGAAATGCGTGTTTTAATGTTTTTTCTGAGTAAAATAAGTTAAAAAAAAACTTTTATATAAATTTAAAAATATCTTCCTATTCCCAGATAATTAGGCTTGAATTTAAACGCATAAAAAAATATCGTGCTAAGATGTAGTTCGACATCATTAAAATAAAGTCCGACTTACAAGTAACCCCTGCCCTGCGCTGCACCGTTAGCCCGATTACCGTTCTAGGGGCCGCACGACCCACCGCGATGGGGAAAATCCCAAGGAACCCCACAGCGAACCAACGAGGGCCCAATTATGCAAATTATTAAATGAAAATAAAAACTAATATAATTATTTCGTGCTGGAGATTCGAATTCCTAATGCCATTGTCACATAAATTTCGAGTTTAAGCATTTTCGGTCAAGACTTTCGTTGGGAATTTATGGGGATTCATGCTCACCATGGAATGTTGCTGGAGACTGGAAACCCCTTGTTCTCCTCTCCACTGTCTTCTTTTCTTTTTATTGTTTCTCGCTTTGTTTTATCACAGGCTGCAGAATTATTTTGAATTAAATTAATGGGTGAAAATGTGGCACATAAAAAGGTAATTATTCGGAATTAGAGCAAACTTGATGGCGATTTCCCAACGATTAAGTCGGTAATAGGTCAATAATAATGAGTAATGATCAGTTTCGCTTAGTTTATCCACTGAAATCGATTAATTTGCTTATACTTGACCGTTATTTCTTTTCTTTTTTGTAAATATTATACAAATCAAAGAGTTATGCATCGTTGCCGTGGTTGCATAAATTATAAATTCATTTTTATGGATCTTATGTGTCATTTTGGTCAGTAATTTATGTAGAATACGGCTTGGCCAACAACAAGAATCCGAAGAAGAGGAAGAAGAAGGAGAAGTCGCGCTCACACACACGCACACTAAAACACAAACGCGGGTCAAACAAGTCAAGCAACTTTTTATACCCGTTACTCGTAGAGTAAAAGGGTATATTGTATTCGTGCAAAAGTATGTAACAGGGAGAAGGAAGCTTTTCCGACCCTATAAAGTATATATATTCTTGATCAGGATCACTAGCCGAGTCGAACTAGCCATGTCCGTCTGTCCGTCTGTCCGTCCGTATGAACGCTGAGATCTCGGAAACTATAAAAGCTAGAGGATTGGCATTTTGCATGCATATTCTTGGAGTTCCTACGCAGCGCAAGTTTATTTCAAAATGGTGCCACGCCCCTTCTAACGCCCTCAATCGCCCTACACCATTTTTTGAAAGGTGTCTGGCGCCCACACCATAAAAGATTTTGGAAAACTAAAAATGCAGTTTTATTGTGACTATCAATACCTATCGAAATGTAGAAGAAATTTTTCAAATCGGACCATTCGTTAAAAAGTTATGCCCGATCAAAGATTTTATATATCTATCTCCCTCGCACTCCCTTAGCTGAGTAACGGGTATCTGATAGTCGGGGCACCCGACTATAGCGTTCTCTCTTGTTTTCTCTTGTTATTAGTAGCATTTACTTAGGAATGCACCAAAGCGAGAACGTTTCGGAAAAAAATGTACAAGCCACAAGTGCACAATTGAAAAACTCAGTTGGAAAATGCTTTTTGCCCTGGTTTTCGACGCAGAAAGAGAGCGAAAAAGCGAAAGAAGGAGAGAGAGAGAGAGAGAAATTCGAAAATTCCCGATCGCGAACAGATGTCAAAGTGGTCGAGTTCAAAGGCCGTTTTGCCGAAAATCTTTCAGCTTTTTGGCCCGCATTTTTTGGCAACTTCACTGGCTTTCTGTTTTTTTTTGTTTGTTGGCCTGGTCAGCAACAAATTTGCAACAGCCACCGCTACACACACTAACACACACACACTCACAGGTCGTTTTTGTTGTTGCTCGAAACGGAGTCCGCGTTTTAGTTTAGTTGTTGTACGAGCCGCATGCAAAATTCAACTGTGCCGAGAAAATCGAGATTCGAGCCGAGAGAGCGGCTTAAAAAACAGGTACACAACTATGTGGCGCCACAGAAACCATTAAAACGAGCTGGTCTGGTCACACTATGAGCGAGTCGGGTTGCCAGATCGGTGTAAACACCGAAAAAAATCTATTGCCTACTTTTATTTAATTTTATCTGTTGACCGTTACGTATTTCACAAAGTAATTTATTAACTATCGCTTTCTTTAGTTTATACGTTCTATTTCTGTAAACTTATGTACATATACCGTTTATACCCCAGCTTAAAAAGAGTTTCCAACAAGAAAGTGCCCTTGAATGTTACGCAAGTAAATTGGTCTTTTTATTTTTTATTAAATATTGAACGTAAACTAGTAAAATATATCTTAAAATAACGCTAATACGATACTTAACCAAATTAATTTGTACCTGAAACGTTGGGTCCAAGTCATCTCGCATTGCTTTACAACTCGTCTTCATCGCCCAGGGGAATAAAGGCGGGCAGAGTCCCCAGTTGTGGTCGTCGGAGAAGTCGATTAGAACCCGACTCCGCTGGATCTTCTACCTCCATTTCAAGCTCTTCCTTCTCCACGTCTTCTTTTGGTAATATTACTTCCGCCGTCTCCTTCTGGCACCCAAAGTACCGTGAACTGGTGGGCAAATCGTCCTCTTTGGCAGGCTCCTTTGGGGTCTCCGGAATGCCCACAGGTTTACTGCCTGTTCTAGGGCGGGAATTGACCAACCGCTTCGATGGCGGCTTCTTGCAGAACACGCACTTGGACAACTCACACTTGCCCTTGCGCTCCAATTCCGGGCATGCGAACTCGTGACGCTTATTGCACTTAAAAAGCAGGGGAGTTAACAGGTTATCACTGGAACTTAGGAACCGACCAACTTACCTCGGCAGCCAGCGGACAGTAGCCGCGCACAAAGTCAATGCAGATCTCGGCCTTGCGGCTGAGCTTCTTGTGCAGATACGGGCAATCCTCTCGGACGCAAACGCCGCGCAAATAGTACCGACAGACGGGCATCTTCTCCAGGGTGACATTATGGGAGAGCAGGCAGTCCGGTTTGGTGCATTCGCCGCGCAGAAAGCTGAAAATGGTGGATTTCAAAGAAGGTAACCGCATTGGGGACTTCGATTCAAGAACGCCATCGAAGGTTAAGTACTTCTCGCTTGGCCTGGGACAAACCTGACACAGATGGCGACCTGCCGCTTGTCGTGCAGTTTGCGACATCTGCCGCGACTGTGGGCGGCGCATTTGCCCAGTTTCTGGAAGATGGCACAAGGCACATTGGTCTTCACCAATGACTTGTTGAGTAGCGTCAGACTTCTCTGCCTGGCGGTGATCAGGTGGGCTCGCGACACATGATTGGTGGTGCGTATAAAGACATTCTGGGTCTTGGGCGAAGCTACATAGGTGAGGCCACCGATATCGATGCGTCGCAGGATGCTACGGTTCACGCTCATCGGGGGAGCAGCAGCTGCCGAGGCTGGCACTCGTGTCAGACGGCAGCCCGAGGGATCTAGGATAAACTTATTGCCGCTGACGAATAGCGTTCTACCAGATAGGGTACGCTTCACGGTCCTAGGGTTTGCGGATTTCGTTATCCTCGCTGAGCTGGCATCCAGCTTGGTTATCTTGTTCTTCGATATCTTCTTGTACATCACACCGTGTATGCTGACCATGCTGAGGGATTTGTTGACGCCCAGCTTCAGCACCTGTGGCTTGGCGCTACAAAGAAATAATGGGAATGAATCAGTTGCCAAAAAGTCTTGTTTGTTGAGATCTAACGGAGTCGCCTGATTATCCCTAAAGTTCACATTTTACTTCTGTTACAATTATAGATCGTACCTCAATTTCTTGCTGGGTTCCACCTCGTTGGTGCGTCTCAGGGCGTACTGGCCCACAAACTCACGCAGAGGACGACGCTTCTTGACCAGCGGTGTAAAGGTGAGCGATATGGAGCGCACTAGTTTGTACCGCGTGCGTTTGGCAGGTGGCACAGGTGGAGGAAGCTGGGGGGCGGAGACTGCCGGCGCAGTCTTCACAGCACCTTGGCGTACAATCTTCCGCTTGGAAATGCTTACCAATGGAGGCTGAACAAGGCTGGAAACTGGCGAAGGAGCACTCGGCCTTACCGGAGCAGCTATGGTCTTCACCGGAGCCTTTCGCACCAGACACGTGCTCGCCTTACTGATGATCTTGGCGGGCGGAGGGGGAGGGGGAATCGCCAGAGCTGGAACCGTTGGCAGGGGAGGATCCTGATGGTAATTGGAGGCGGAAACCTGTTGCCGCAGGAGCTGTTCGTGCTGTTCCCGCTGGAACTGCTCGTACATGGCCCGCTGGCGCTGCAGAAAGTGCGGGTTGATGTGGATCGCGGGCTGCGGCTGCGGTGGCCCCTGGAACGCCTGGAAGGGCATTTGGAAAGGCAGCTGATGCGCAGTTTGACCTTGCAGTTGAAAATTGGGATTAATGTACACCTTCCGCGTCATGGACGGCTGTCCCTCGTCGGCGCTTAGATGGGGCAACATGTCGTCACTTCAGGGCTACTTATCGAATGAATCTTTTCCTATTTTTGGTTAATTCTCAACTTTAACACTTAATTCCTATGCTTCTTTTTTTTTTGTTACGTGTGTATGAACTAGAGATGACACTATTGGACAACTATCGAAATGCTGGCCGAAAAAATACCAAACTCAAATATACTAAATATTATTATTTAGAATATCAACACGTGTTTTTATTTTTATAATTATAAAATTAAATGTTGTTCCAAAATGTTATACATATAATACATCAGAAAATGTTAGAAAGTGTATTTAATGACGAGTGTAACAATTTTTCGTCACAAATGTTGATATCAGAACTTTCGTCTGTTGAAGGTGCAATCGTCACTAGTTTTTTACCTCGTTAAGAGGTGTTTTTATTTGATTTAATAAAATACTGCGCCATATGGTCACTCTCAAAGACATCTGGTTCGCAAAACGTGGATTTCATTTGGCGAGAATTTTTTGAAACGGCAATTTTGAATTAAAATGGGCAAGGATCGCGGCAGGGGCAGGGGACGCAGGAACTTTCATTCCGGGCCGTATAACAAGAGCAACTGGCGTGGCCAGAAGAGGGATCGCCCCCAGAACAATGGAGGAGGGCAGCGCAACAGGTAAGTCTACTTTCCTATAAACAACCTTATTGTTAAGTTAACCGGCGTTTTTCCTTTGGTAGAACTACGCCTCAGCAGAAATCCACGTTGCGGGAGAACCAAGTGGGCATCACAGAGTTCACCAATCCGGATGCACCCGGTTTCACGGGAATTCTGAAATCCCGCTTTTCCGATTTTCACGTAAACGAGATTGATAGCTCCGGCAAAGTCCTGGAATTGAACGATCTAAGTGTGCCAAAGGTGGCCATTGTAGGTTTGTATATGGTAGCTAAACACAACTCTTAAACATATTAAATATCCCATGGTATTGCAGCTGTGGCCGAAAAGGAGCTGGACAACTGGCGGCAGGAGCTGGAGGCAGTGATTGGTCCGGATGTTTGGCAGGACATAGCCAATCTGGCCGACGCCAAAAACGATCCCAAGATCGAGCAGAAGGTGGAAATTGATGTGACCACTCTGGATAAGGAGCAGCGAACACAAGTGCATCAGCTGATCAAGCAGCTCTACAAGGGAAAACTACTGTCCACAACCATTGGACAGCAACAGGTTAAGCCAAAGGCACCGGAGGAGACTTCCTTGGAGGGGAAGGATCCTGCTGAGGCTGAAACACCAGCTCAGGAGGATCCACAGGTGCCGGCGGAGGATAAAAAAACTATACGGATACTCAAACCAAAGCCAGGACGCGGTAGGTAGCAGTGATTTCATAGAAAAACTCTTTCTAAACAATCCATTTCAATAGGCGACAATCGCTGGAGCTTTCCCGCCGATTATGTGACCTTCCTGGTGCACAAAACCAATTTGGTTACCAGTGAAGTGGCCTCAACTCTGGCCGCGCGACTAAAGTAAGTGAAAATTGGTAAAAAGACAGTTCATTTATTTCAAAGCTTTCTTTTACGACAGCCTGCGACCCTCGCAGGTGAACTACAGCGGCATCAAGGACAAGCGAGCCAAGACCACTCAGAACTTCTCCATCAAGCGCCGTACGCCGGAGAGCATTTTGAATGCATCTCGCTGCCTGCGGAATGTCCAGATCGGTAACTTTGCATTCCAGTCCAATACCCTCAAGCTGGGAGATCTTCAGGGCAATCGTTTCCGAATCGCCCTGCGGCACATTGCAAAGGATAAACGGGGCGAGATAGAGCTGGCCCTGGAATCTCTTCGAGACCGGGGTTTTATCAATTACTATGGCCTTCAGCGGTTCGGCAACAGCGCCAGCGTGCCCACCTACGAAGTGGGTGTGGCCCTGCTCAAGAGCGATTATAAACTGGCCTGCGAACTGATCCTTAAACCACGCGACTCGGACGTCGACTTTATGCGTCCCATACGCGAAGAGTGGTGGACAAATCGCGACTCGGCGGCAGCAGCTGCGAAAATCTACGGTGACAAGTTCATTGAGAAGAAGCTGCTGGACGGCTTGACCAGATTTGGGGAATCCGACTACTCTTCAGCTCTGCGTCAGATACCACGCAACATGCTTATGCTCTATCCACATTCCTACCAGAGTCTGATCTTCAACAGGATTGCCTCCAGAAGGATCAAGGAGTTTGGCTTGAAACTAATTCCCGGCGATCTGGTTTACGTGGAGCAGGAGCAGTCGGAGGTCGTAGTGGAGCAGGAACCGCAACCGGATGAATTGGAGGAGCAAAAGGAAGCGGATAATAATGAAGATCCTCAAGAAACCGTCGGTGAGGAAGAAGCCATCGAGGAGGAGTCGGTTTTCAAACGGAAGGTTCGCCCGTTAACAGCAGAGGACATCGCCAGCGGCAACTTTAAGCTCTCCGATGTGGTACTCCCCCTGCCAGGGCACGACATCACCTATCCGAGCAACGAGTGCGGTGCCTGGTACGATGAAATGCTATCCGAAGTGGGTCTCTCCTCGGATCAACTCAAGCACAAGGAGAAGACCTACGCTTTGGCTGGGGCCTACCGCAAGATGATCATTTCGTCCAGTGATCTCAAGTGGAACTTCAGGCTGTACAATACGCCGGAGGACACACTGATTGCCTCCGACTGGGAGCTGTTGAAGAACATTCCAGTAACACCAGAGCCTGCAGAGGCTGAGGCCAAGTTCCTAGCACTATTGCTAGAATTCTCGCTGCCCACGGCCGCCTATGCCACCATGTTTCTGCGGGAACTACTGAAGCAGGATACTTCGTCAGCCTCGCAAACCCAGTTGGAAAAAGAGGCCATGTCTAAGGAGGAAACCGGAAAGGAGGTGGAGGCGCAGGAGGAAGCAATGGAGGTGGGGAAGGAGGCAGCCGAAGAGGAGGTGCAGGAAGCTAAGGAGGTGGAGGAGGAGAAGGTGCAGGCCAACTGAGATACCAAAAATCAATATGCTCGGGAAATCAATTTTACGCGCGCTTCGTATCCAACTTCAAACCAACCACAACAATAACAATGCGCACGTGAGGACGAGGGCTGTTCTCTCGCATCCTGTGGCTCGCACCCCGTCTCTCTCTCCGCTCGCTCTCTCTGTGCCTAGGAGAGTCCTTTTGGTCCTGTCCCTTTGGCTGCGATTTTATTCGTTCGGTGGCCAGCAACGCGAAAGCTCGAAACGACGCGCTGCGCAGTTTTCCCAGCTCAAAGGTCCAAGTCGCACGGTTTTCCCCAGCGTTCTAAATGAAGAGCAATAAGAAATTATTAATTAACAACAAATAACGAATATCTACGGTTCCCCCAAAAGCCCGGACTTCTTGATCCTGTTCAGCCAGCAAGGAGACTTAAACCAAATAAAAATCAGGAGGAGAGCCAAGGTGAATTACCAGTTAAATGTAGCATTTAAACGTTTTGGGCGCGTATTTTGAAAAGTCATTTATTTAGCCGTAAGTATTATTCGCAATCGAAAATGTGTTTTTAATTAAAGTGCGGTCCACAGCATTGAACTTACAGCCACAAAACTGTACAATATTTTATTTTGACTTTGCCAGCTTATTGATTTTTGTTGTGTGCTTGTGCTGAAATCAATCGATAATACGGTGTTAATACCAAGAGCAGGGTCCGGGAATGGGAAGGTGGCTGGCCGTAGGAGTAGTTCACATAGTGGTTTAGTGCGTCGGGGGTTTGCGGGGGGATGGGCACTCGGTGGGTTCCAGGGGGTAGTGGCATCAGTCGTTAAGGGTGCACGACGCTCCTCGCTCGTTATGTTTTTGTTTCGGCCCCCCCCCCCCCTTTGGGAGTCCTCAAATTAATAAACTAAATGCTTGTTTTGGCGTCGTCGGTCCGCCCCCGATGGGGTCTTCCCCCCGATCCGGCCCAGACTTGGATATTGGACATGTTATTGCTTGCGCGCGCACTCTTTGACTCTTTGACCAGCTCCCAGCAGCTGCGTCATAGTAGGAGTTTTTTGGCGTGGCTGAATTCGATTTTCCATCGCCTTCCACCTGCCCCGCGAACCAAATACTGATGGCCAACAGTAGATAGATATATTTCCAATGCATTACTATATTATCCCCTGAATCATTGCTTTACATATGACCGTTTCGAGACAAATCTGAGCCTCGTTAGGATTTAAATATTTGATGCTTTGTCATGGGGTTCATAAATTACTTCCTTGTCTTATTAACACTTCAGATTTCCTCTGATAGACTGATAAATATTAAATTTAAATCTCTTATGTTGCTAACTAGTTAAAAATAAAGATGTTCAGTCAAAGAAAAATAGGTATTTTGTATAGATACAAAATCATTTATCTTGTTTTATATCTAAAAATTTATTAGTATGGTGGACACAATTAAATTCTTGAATTACACAGATATTTTATGGGGAGCGGGGATTTGAAATTAATCAAACCAAGAAATTTAATAAGCGAATTCTTTTTTTGGGTTAATTTTAAAAGAAATAATGAATTAAAAATATTTATTTTTTTTTAATATTATTTTAAATATAGCTCTTTAGCTTGATTTACAATTTGATTTTTATATTACGTTAATATACAAAAAAGTAGGGCTATAACAGTGATGAATTCAGTTGGGGTAATATCTAAATTAGTTTTATTTATGAAAATATATGAAAAGACAATATATAAAATGTATAATTTATATTATAAATAAGTTTTTGAGTGACCTAAATATATCTTAACCTGGCAATCTTCCTATATAACTATATCATCGATTTGCTCGTCGTTGAGGGCGCGCAGATTACATTTGCATAGGTAGGCCAGAATCCTTTTTTCCGCCTTCACGCGATTTGCTTCTCCCAGTCCTTCCAGCAGGGCCTCAATCCTTTTTTCTGCTCTCACGGGAGCAGCGGTCGGTGCAGGATAAGGATTTGTGGGTGGTGGTGGTGCACCCGCCACGGCCAACTGCTCATCCATGGCCTCCTGCAGTGGATCCTCCTCGTCGTGGACCTCCTCGATGGATTTTAGGGAGTTACGACTCAAATCTCCTGAATTTCGATGATTAATGGGATGGTGATGCTGCTGCAGAAAGTGCATATGGGGCAGAAGGTTCCAATCGGAGCCAGTGCCTCCGGATTTTTCTTTGGCCAACTCACGACGCTGCTTGGCCACCAGATGGTTCCACCGAGTGACACAGGCACTAACTAAGTTATCATGTATAGTAGTCTAAAAATGTTTCTTTAGAAATCCTCAGTTTCTTACCATCTGTATTCAAGGATGTGGAGATGCTGCGCCAAATCTCCGAGTTCCGTTTCTTGTGGGCTTCATAGGGCGTGCTCCTAAGTTCCCGCTCATAAAGCTTGGGATTAGCCCTGACCAATTCAATAAGTCGCGTGTTAAACTGCGACATTATAATATTTTCAAAATAAAAACAAATGAAAATATGTAAACAAATGGTAACTAGGATCAGAGTGACCGTTTTGCCACCTGATAAAGATACCGCTACAAAAGCAGGGTTGTTCGACCCTCTACTCACCACTCTTGGGGTGGTGAGGTGAGAATGGGAGATTCAAAAAGGCCACCCCACCGACTGTGCCGCCAGTTATTGATTTATTTATTGATTTTATCGTTGTGTAGGCGCTGCCGGCCGCAGAGATGGCCGCCGAAAACTATCACCTCAAGTGGGACTCGCACCTCTCCTATCTGAACTCTTCCATAGCCACGCTCTACAAGTAAGTACCATATATGTATGTAGTTCCTAAATATTAAAGTTTCAAATTGCTGTTCAATTAGAATGTAAACTCTTTTAAAGTTTAGATTTATTTTTATTTCATATGCAAAAGCATATTGTTATAAGTCTACCTGCATTCAAATATAATAGTTTAAAAATGTTTACATTCAGCAATATCAGAAATTTCATTTCACTACACCTAAAAATTTAAAATTAATTCTTAAAAATCAATTTGTAATGCTTTCCCTTTCAGGAACGAAAAGTTCGCCGATGTGGTCCTGTACAGCTCCTACAACAGCAGTGGAATCCCCTCGGATATACCCACGGTGGGCATCTCGGCCCACAAGTTCATCCTCAGTGCTTCGTCTCAGTTCTTCGCCACCATGTTCGAAACGGCACCGATCACGAATCCCAACGGAGTGCTCTATGTGGTCCTGCCGCCGGATCTGAGCCACCGGGCCATCCAGATCCTAGTTCAGTACATGTACAGCGGCGAGGCCACCGTTTCCAACGACATACTCAACGAAGTGCTGCGCGGCGGCGAGATCCTCAAGATCCGCGGACTGTGCCGCACCAGCTCTTCCAATGGCGGTGGCTCCGGCTCCGTTGTGACCACATCGCACCACCCGCATCCGCTGGCCGGGCATCTGCATCCGCGGGAGGCGAGCGCCTTGTATATGTCAAATGGCACACGATCCGCTTTGCCGCCTCCTCCGCCGCCGCCGGCGACATCAGCCATGTCGGCCCAACTTCAGGGAGATCTCTATGCCAGCAAGCCGGGAGGATCCACACGATTCGCACTGGACCATCACCACCACCAACTGACGTCGCACCACAATCATATAAGCCACCATCATCAACAGCAGCAGCAATTCCGTGGCCTTGGGGTTTCGGTGATGCCCAAGGACTCACCCGTGATCATCAAATCGCCCAAGATGGCCGCCCACACGGGACTCCTTACGGTGGCCAGCAGCAGCAAGTTGGGCATTTCGGTCAACAAGGAGGTGGCTATCGATCCGGAAGACAAATGCTGTTTTGCGGCTCCCGGGCAGGTTGAGGCTCAGTCACATCCCCCACCATCAACCTCAACGACAACAACTGGCGGTGGCGGAGTGGGAGGAGGAGGAGCAGGTGCCCCGCCATCCCAGCCCATTTCCATTTGCACGGAGGTGGGCTGCAGCAGCTGTCCCATGACCGCCGGACCAAGTGCCGATCAGGCCGAGACCACGCTGCGGAGGACGGAGTACGAGGAGCAGGCTCTGCGGGAGCGGAATGAGGTGGGACTGGTCTTTGAGCGACGCCTGCGGAGGGAGAGCGCCTGTGAAAGATGTAAGTCGATAGAGAGAATAAAATGCTTCCCGGTTTTTAAAAATATTTTCTTAAGATAATGTCATTTACCTCCTCTTTAAAATACCTTTTTGATCGTTCAATAGTTCAAAATTGACAGTTACCAAGTTAAACTTAAGAATTCGCGTTTTAACAATTTGGTTATTGGATTTTAAAGTTTTAATACTTCATAATTAATTAACAATGTTTTTATATATATTTTAATAAGATAAATACTAATCACTTGTGTGAATCCTCCTCAGCTCGTGACTACTATGAACCAACCCACTTCGAGCACGTGGTGCCATCCCGCCTGGCAGCCACACCACCGCCACCGCAGCAGCCATCACATCCGCCGACACTGCGACATCCGCACAACTTCCTAACCATCAAGCAAGAGCCGACCGACTGGAGCAACAACCCACCAAATGCCTCCAATGCGTCCAACAACAACAACCTGGAGGAGGGGCCATTGGTATCGCCCAAACAGCCCCTGGACTTTAAGATGTCCGCCGTAAAGCTGGAGGTCAATAGGGACCGGGGAACACCCTCTGAGGAGAATGAGGAGCATACGCTGCGCGACTACAATAACTTCAAGCAGCTGCTGGTCTGCGAGATATGCCAAAAGTCCTTCGAGGACACCAAGATGCTGGTCCGCCACCTGGGCACACATGCCGGCGATCCGTCGGGCGGGACGGAGCGGAACCTCCTGCCATCCAGTGCGAGTGGGAGTACGGCGACCGCCTCCAGCAATCTCGCCCTGCGAACAGTCAAAACCTATGTGCCAAAGAAACGACGCCGAGTTTCGGTGAGTTGTGATGATCTTGATCATCCATTTCGACATGTTCTTATTACCGGAATAATAATAATGCATTATATTATTAATATTTTAAATTAATTCCAAAATCTCCAACGGAAATATATACATTTTTGAAACTCAATTAAAAAGTGTTTAGAAAATATAATTTTAATATATATTTTTTCTGCATATCGACACCAGATCTCTATAGTACTTAAATAATGATCAATTATAAAAATATTTTGGGTGAATATCTACGAGATTACTAATATAGTTCAAATTCAACCACTAAGATTTAGGAAAAGTAGTATCATACAATTTCAATGGACTTTTTATCTTACATATAAATTTTTCTGTCTTTGCAGCAACAGGAGAACAATATGGATCACGATCACGTCACTCTGCTCTGCGACTTGTGCTCCACGTAAGTAGGTTTATTAAAATGTATGCCAAAAATAATCTAAAATATATTTCCCTTTTGAATCCATAGATCCTTCGATACGCCCGCGGAGTGGGTGCGTCATATGAACAGCCAGCACACAGAGATCGAGTTGGCCATGTTCAACAGCAAGAAGGATGGCGAGCAGAAGGGGTGTGTGTCCTAAGGGCTAGCAAGAGCACTCTGATGAACGATGTTCACTTGCAGCCAGCCGCAACAGCCGGCGACCAGCAGCTCTTCCACGGTGACCACCAGCCAAATGCAGCCAAAGTATCCCAGTTCCACCGCCCCTCGATCGACGCAGTCGCTCATGCTGCACAAGATTAGCCACACTGATGCAGTGGCAGGTGCAGCAACATCACCATCTCCCGGAGCATCCATCACCACACCGACTACCTAAGGACAGTCATCCGGATCAAGGATCCTTGGGTTCAAGTAGTAAAGCCAAAACCAAAACACCATTGGCTCACACTGGACAATTGCCCTTTGAAGCTGAAGAATTCGCGTCTTTTCGACAGGAAACAGCAACATCAAAACACCAATTAGTTCGATAAATTCAAGTCGTTCCAGTAATCAAAAAGAGGGGTGTTTATAATGCAACAGCAAGAACCGTGATCAAAATGCAACCAGTTTGCATATTTTATAGAGCAACAAACAAAATACAAAATCGCAAAAAAATTAACGAAAACTGTAAACGAAACTTAGAGTCGGAATCGTCAGGCAACGATGCAAAACAAAACAATATGAACAATTTGAAAACGAAAGCAAAAACAACATTTAACTCAAGTGTGTAGAATTTTTTTTAAGTGTACGTATTTACTTAGTTTTAGCTACTTACTCCCCATGTAATTACTGTAACAACATCGCGCAATTGATACGAAAAAGATAACTATACAATTTAATCATTTTAAGAGTACGAATAATTTGATATTTTTTATCAGCGGACAAAAGGAAATATTTAAATTAATCTTTGATTTCTTATAAAAAATTATATTTGAAGAGGTTCGAACGAAAGAATTTCATTCGTAGGACCAATATCAGCGGTTAGATTAAATCACATTTGATAATCAATTAATAATTACTTTCCCTTTTGTTTGCACTTTTTATTTTTCGAATGTAATAACTGATAACTACTATTTTGTATGACGCTATCGCGGATTTATGATGTCAGCAACTCTGTTGTATATGTACTTTTTTATATTTTTTATAAGGCTTCAATAGAAATTTCGAGAACTTTTTTGTAAATAGATTAAGTTTTATTTTGAAATCCGCCGATCGAAACTTTAAAGTTAATGAACTTTAATCTCTAAATGTATGTGTAGTAGTTGGAAGTTCAATTAAAAAACTCCCCCCAACCATGTAAAAATATAATATATATACGAAATATATATATATTTACAAGCAGGCGTGATTATTAACAAACTAAGTAGATGTATGTATAAACAATGCAGCAGAAGAACTGATTCTTCCCCAAAACAAATCGTAAAATGTAGCAAAGCGTTTTAACTTGAAATAAACGTCTACGATGAGAAATCGTTTTTAAAAGCGACCCCGAAGAGCAGACGGAATTCTAAGAGTCATGTGCGAAAAGCTCGAACCTGATTATTCGCCGGCTGTATAAATACAGAGCGCCGTCGAAGAGAAAATTCAGTTTGGAAACGAACGTCGAGTTGATTTAACAATTAAGTGAATTTTATTTCTACTACGCTTAAATTTTTTGCAAAAAAACAAAATGAGTTCTACTAAACATTTCGCCAAAGGTAAGAGAAAATGACGTGTTGTTGACGGTAAGAGATCGCTTTAGCCAAACCAAAACAAGTTCTCCAACATTCCACGGCTTTTACAAACAATGATGTGCATAATATCATGATGTTTCCAAAATGGAGATTTTTGGGTAGACAAACAGTTTAATTATATTTGATAGATGGTAAATAAAATGAATCACGATTTCGTATATACTGGAAAACTAGATATTTATGACGCGACATTTTAAAATAGAATTTTGAATCAACCATTTTGAAAAAACCAGTTTATACGATATGTGTCAAGAATATTACACTCTTTATATAAATGTATTTTCCAAAAAGAATTTTCTTTAGTTTTAACTTTTATTTTGAGGTTTTTCATTTGAATGAAGTACAGTACAGTACAGTATAAGATAAAATCAAAAAATCAATCAATATACTTTATTAATTATCCCTAAATTATCAGCTTTTACTTTGACCCCTTTAGTATCAAAACAACCATAATATTTAGACTTCAAAAAGATAAGTTATCAATGAAATGTTTGCCATATCACGTCTGGCCCTATCAACTCAAAGTCAATGACTTGCTATACTTGTAGTACAGGCGCGGATTCAAGGGATTTCCGAACTTCATAAGTGACTAATCAATATAATGCTGCGACCGATTTATTTGATGTACCTAGAATTCCACTGATTAATCTATATTTTTAGGGTCCGAGAAGCCTGTCCTTCCTGAAGACGGACTCCTACGTCTGTACTCCATGAGGTTCTGCCCCTATGCCCAGCGAGCCCATCTCGTCCTGAATGCCAAAAAGGTGCCCTACCACACCGTGAACATCAATCTCACCGAGAAACCAGAGTGGCTGGTGGATGTGAGCCCGCTGCTGAAGGTTCCTGCCCTGCAGCTGGTGGAGGAGAAGGAGCAGCCCTCTCTCATCGAGTCGCTGATCATCGCCGAGTATTTGGACGAGAAGTACCCGGAGAATCCGCTCCTGCCCAAGGATCCTTTGAAGCGGGCCCAGGACAAGATCCTGCTGGAGCGCTTCAGCGGCATCACCAGTGCCTTCCTGAAGATCCTGACCCAGAACACCGGTCTGGAGGATTACTGGGTGGCGCTGGACATCTTTGAGCAGGAGTTGACCAAGCGGGGCACCCGCTTCTTTGGCGGCGACAAACCCGGCTTCGTGGACTACATGATCTGGCCCTGGTTCGAGCGCCTGTCTGTGATCGAGCTCAAGATTCCGCAGGAGTATAATTTCGACGAGAAGCGCTTCCCCAAGATTGCCAAGTACATTGCCCTTCTGAAGGCGGATTCGGTGGTCCAGTCCTTCTACGCCAGTCCTGAGCACCATAACGAGTTCTGGAGGACTCGCCAGGCCGGCAATGCCAACTACGATCTTCTGGCTTAGATCAAGACTAAAAATTAATTTTATAACAGATCAAAATATTTAAAAAAAAAAAAATAACAAAAAATATTTTAAAGAATAAAAATGACAATAAAGTAATAAATAAATAAAGACAATAAAGAAAAAAATCGATTTTTTAAAATGATGTGGAAAAATTAATTAAATTAATATGAATATTTAAGCTCAGGCCGAGGCTCCAAAATAATCCTTTAATAGGACAGGGCCAGATCGACTCGACTAGTGATCCTGACTAAGAATACATACAAAGTCAAAAACCTCTTATTTTGTAGTCCGTAAACGTAAATATGTTTATCCTAACTTTCATATCCTTCCTTTAGATTTATAATTTAAAATAAAAAGTGATATCCCTTTCGCGATATAATTTAAAGATGTCTTTTCATAATGAATATTGTGCGTCACCAAGAGGATTTACTGTACCCACCATGTTTGGTACATATGTGTGTCAGCCACAAAGGTTGCCCCGGCCACCAAGTTCAGCCGGGTAAGTGAAGCCACCCGCCGAAGGGCAGCCAGCGGCTCTTTATATACGACTCGTCGAGCAATCGCTGTCATCACTTGCATCTCCAGACCAGAGCACGCACATCATGAGCAACGGCAGGCATTTGGCTAAAGGTGGGTGAAACGGTGAACGTCAGTTATCCATGGATATTAATCGATCTCCCCTGGTACAGGCTCACACACGCCGGATGTGCCCGAGGATGGTATCCTGCGGCTGTACTCCATGCGCTTCTGCCCCTTCGCCCAGCGCGTGCATCTGGTGTTGGACGCCAAGCAGATCCCGTACCACAGCATCTACATCAATCTCACCGAGAAACCGGAGTGGCTGCTGGACAAGAATCCGCAGGGCAAGGTGCCGGCTCTGGAAATCGTGCGGGAACCGGGACCACCAGTACTAACGGAGTCGCTTTTGATCTGCGAGTATCTGGACGAGCAGTATCCGTTGCGCCCGCTCTATCCACGCGATCCGCTCAAGAAGGTGCAGGATAAGCTACTTATCGAGCGATTCGGAGCGGTGCTGGGTGCCTTCTTCAAGGCCTCTGATGGCGGTGAACTGGAGCCCCTCTGGAGCGGCCTGGACACCTACGAAAGGGAGTTGAGCCGACGCGGCACGGATTTCTTTGGCGGCGAGCAGACGGGCATTCTGGACTACATGATCTGGCCCTGGTGTGAGCGTCTCGAGCTGCTTAAGTTGCAGCGGGGAGAGGACTTTAACTACGACGAGGAGCGCTTCCCGCAGCTGGTGAGTGGATCTACGGATTTTCCAGAATTCTAGGTAGTACATAATTAATACATATTTTTCAGACTTTGTGGCTGGAGCGCATGAAACGGGATCCGGCTGTCATGGCCTTCTACATGGAGGCCGAGGTTCAAGCGGAGTTCCTTCGCACTCGCAGCTTGGGTCAGCCCAACTACAATCTGCTGGTCAAGGATGCCTGATGCATATTGGTTTATTTGAAATGTTAGCTTGGAATGAATAAAACTTTAAGGCAGTCCATAACAGATTTCGAAGATTTGATCTTGGCCAAACCAGTTGGCATTCTAGAGCTTGCCCTTGAAGGCTATATCGTACTGGGGATTTCCCAGGGTCTTGGACTTTTGGAATTCGGCGTGGAGCTGGACATCTATCGCAGTCTTCTGCACAGCTGCATCCTGAGACACTAAGTCGCGCCATTTGAGCTGAAACATTGGAGATTGAAATAAGAGATCTTCTTAAGTAATTCCATTTGTACATACCAGCTTCTCAAATCTCTTGGCATCCAGCTCATACTTTTGCTCCGTAGTGATTTTCATACTGGGAAAGCGTTCGAACCAGGGCCATATCATGTAGTCCACAATTCCAATGGTCTGACCAGCAAAGTAGGGGGTTCCCCTTTTGTCCAGCTCCACCTCAAACACATCCAAGGCGTTCTCAAACTTTTTGATAGCATCGGCCGGTGCATTGGGATTACAGGTTAACACTGGGTAAATGGCACTGACCACCGGAGCAAAGCGTTCAATGAGAATCTTGTCCTGCGCCTTCTGCAGGGGATCCGTGGGAAAGAGTCGTGGCTGAGGATATTGCTGGTCCAAGTACTCGGCTATGATGAGGGACTCCACTAGGGTGGGCTGATCCTCAACTCCCGTCAGCTGCACGGCGGGCACTTTACCCAGCGGACTGTAGTCCTTGTACCACTCCGGCTTCTCAATCAAATCCACGTAGATCTTGTGATGCGGAATTTGTTTGGCGGCCAGCAGGAGATGAACCCGGTGACTGAACGGACAAAAGGCCATGGAGAAGTAACGGAGGACGCCATCTTCGGGCAGCTCCGGTTTCGTCGAACCTGTAACGTCATGAAATGGTTATTAATGGGCAATGACCTGAGCAGTAACCCAATTCCCAGGCGGAGATGCAAAGATGTCAGTTTATGGTGGAGTACATATAAGGGTTTAATGTCTTCTCGCTAAGCGATTTCACAATCTTAGTTTAAGTATCTCGATTCCTGTTCTACAGGGTGTTAGTATCAGCCCAGTATTTGCTCCTTTACAAGGGCTCGAAGGCGACATCATAGTTGGGCTTGGCCTCATGGCGGGTACGCATGAACTTGGCGTGGATCCTGGCATCCAAAGCGGTGGCCTTAACAGCCTCATCCTGGGCCACCAGATCGCGCCACTTCAACAGGTTCTGATAGCGCGTCTTGTCCAGCTCGTAGGGTACTTCCAGGGAGTATTTGAGGGCGGGGAATCGCTCGAACCAGGGCCAAATCATGTAGTCCACAATGCCGATCTTCTCGCCGCCAAAGTAGGCAGTTCCCCGCTTGGTAATCTCCTGCTCGAAGACATCGAGAGCGGTCTCAAAGTTCTTGATGGCATCGCCAGGAGGGTCCTTGGTGAAGAACACGGGGTAAATGGCACTGACAGCGGGAGCCAGGCGTTCGATGAGGATCCTGTCCAGTGCCTTTTGCAGCGGATCCTTGGGGAAGAGGGCACCCTCGCCGGGATACTGCTCATCCAGGTACTCGGCAATGACCAGCGATTCCACCAGGGCGGGCTGTCCCGGCAGCTGTGGCAACTGGATGGCCGGCACCTTGCCCAGAGGACTGTAGTCGATGTACCACTCGGGTTTCTCGCTGAGATCGATGTAGACCGTATGGTGGGGAATCTTCTTGGCGGCCAAGACCAAGCCGGCACGCTGCGAGTACGGGCAGAATCTCATCGAGTAGTAACGCAGGACTCCATCCTCGGGGATTTCCGGCTTGGGGGAACCTGTTGATGGGTGATTTGTGACGTCAGCGGAAAGTTTTCCATTATGCTTGGGGCTAAAATTAAATCTCTATCTGCGGGTAATTTACGCCTCTCATGATGGGGGGTAGATAAAACTATGGAATCAATTGCTGACTTTTGCCGCGTCACTATCCCGGTGACCTTCAAGTGCCCCCCACTCACCCCTCTTGAAGTGCGACTGCGGCAGGGCCATTGCGTTAACAATTTTAAGATAATTCCTTAGCCGAGAAATGTTGGTAGAAGAAATAGTTCCAATCGAGTGACAACGAATGGAGACTCGGTGGAATCTTATATAGTCGGAGTGGCTGGACGGGCGAATATATCGAATAGGTCCAACGATTGTTGCGCGGGCGACTTTAAATTATTTAAACTTTAGTTCTGAAGTAAATTGAAATAGTTGAAAATTAATATTGTTTAGCCATGAATAAGTAAAAACCATATCACTAACAAATTTTAATTTTTTACATTTTTAAATCAAAGGATAACTATAACATTTTATTTTTTTAAGGGCTAAGCTTTAATAATTAATTTAACTTTTTTTTTTTATAAATGTTGAGTTTAATTAATTTAATTTATTTGATTCAAATGATGACCTTCCCAAATTTATATTAATATTATTATATATTTATTTGTTTTAAAACTTTCCAGTAGTTTTGGATTTCAAACGGATTTCTTTATTCATTTGATTCTTAGTATTATTTAACAGTGAAAATGCAAGGATTTATTATTCAAACACAATAATGCTGCCATTTGTACAAGTACAATCAAAATCAATCTCAATAATATGTACAGTGTACATTGTACAATTAATGCTGAGGGGTATAACCCATTTTACCGATGACTACTCTAATTTAGCACGCTTGGCTGCGTGGCTGAAACAATGAAAATAAATCAGATATTTACTTATAATATATTTTTTTTAATAAACTTACTATAGCATATTGTAGTCGGCGTTGCCCGCTCGACGGGAACTCATGTATTTGGCATGGGTCTGCCCATCCAGATAGAAACATTTGACCGCCCGATCCTCGAGCATCAAGTCGCGCCACTTAAGCTGGAATACAAAATCCTTGGTTAATGCAAATATATTTTCAGAAAGCTATCCAAAACCCACCAAATTGACAAATCGTTCCGGATTCAATTCGAAATTACCACCCAAGGTGAACTTCAAGGAGGCAAAGCGCTCGCACCAGGGCCAAATCATATAGTCCAGCATTCCAGGGCTGGAGCCACCAAAGAACTTGGTTCCACGTTGCTTCAACTCATCCTCGTAAATATCTAATCCGGCATAATGATCGGTGCCGCCTAGCTGGTCGGGATTATCGTGGAGGACCAGCCGGTAAAAGGCGGTAATGAACTGCCCGAAGCGCTCGATCAAAATCTTCTCCTGGGCCTTCTTCAGCGAATCCTTGGGATAAAGCGGCACCTCCGGATACTTCTCCTCTAGGTAGTCGCAGATTATGAGCGACTCGATCAGCACAGGACTTCCCGGTTCCTTGACGAGCTCCAATGCAGGAACCTTTGAAGAGCTGCTCACCTGCGGGAACCACTCGGGTTTCTCGCGTAGATTAATGTAAATGCTGTGGTGAGGGATCTGCTTGGCGTCCAGCACCAGGTGCACACGGTGTGCATAGGGGCAAAAGCGCATCGAGTACAACTTCAGGACCCCATCGTCCGGGAAAACGGGCCTTTCCGATCCTGCCATAGAGATTTGCATTTAAAAACTGATTCTGTGATTACAGTTGGCCGTTCTTACCCGTGGTTAAATGCTGAGTTTCGCTCATTTTGGGAAAAATAATATAGTAAAAAAACTACCTGTTTTGTTTTTTTTTTATTAAACCTATCGGATTTCGATAGTAAAAGTTAATGTTACTCGATTACATATCGAACTATTGTAGGACCGTATTAGGTGACCTTAAAAATACCGAAGCACCACAGCCGGTCACTCTGCCTAGCCGCCTATCGATAAATCGATAATTGTTATAAAAAAATTTGTTATAGTCGGATTTTTTGTGTTTGGCGGTGTGCGAAAGAGAGGTGGCAGCGGCATATGTTTAGTGTGTCCGGAAAATGTTTACAGATAGCCCGCCCCTTGCGTAATTGAGCCCGTGTTGGTGTTGGTGGCCGCATCCCGAACTCCGCGTCCGTGCAAATCTCGCCGCTCCGTTCGGATTCGATTCCATTCGATTTCCCGTGTTGTACCGAGATTATTGCTACGTAATTGACATTCGGCGTTATCTCAACGCCGCCTTTAATTCACGCCCACCGCATCGACAGAAGCTATAGCCCCAGAATCGTCCAGCATTATCTTCGATCCCGCATTAACTCTAGGAATTGATAAATACCCCCGCGTGTCCGTAGCTGTGTGTGTTTGTGTGTGTGATGTGCTAAACAGTCCGGCAAAGGAAAATTCACGGGTGAGTAGTAGTCACTGTGTTAATTACAGATTAATCTTAGTTAGTGATCAACGGACATTAGTTCTGGTTCAGTATGAGAAGTGCATGCGACGGGCCCCCCATCCTACCAGCCACCCACCACCCACTCTCGATTTATTTATAGCGGGACATTTCCATGTGCGTGTGATTTTGACACCCGCTCACTTACATATATATACATACGTACAATCGCATACACAGATGCACACGTAACTACACTGATATTCAGCACGTTTTTATGCTATTTTCGATCGGCATACCTATAGTCATCAGTATGTTCTATACATAATTCAACGCAATTCCGAATGCCATTTCCATTCGCTATCTTCAGAGCCTAATTACGCAAAATCAGGGGAATTAGCAGTAGCAAACGGGCCAGAATGCTTATCGGCCAGTGGCGTGGATAAAAAAAGTTCTGGGGGGGTGTGATTTAACCATGCTTCTTTTATTTTAAGTTTAAGTACGTAGTATTATTCAGGAAAAGATATTTACTATAACGATTTAGACTCAAAATTCATAAATCATAGTCGTTAATCAAATTCGTATTTTACTTTTTACAAAATGCTTACTTTTTCTTATATTTTATTTAAGTTTTTCTGTTTACATGCGTAATAATTCCTATCTCTTCTTACAACATTGTATTATGGTGCAAAACAATTTACGTATATTTTTATTATCTCCATTTGGAATCGGTTGCTATTAATATGGTTTCATATATTCTCAAATCCATTCCGGATGCGTAGACCCCCTTTGGTATTCGCCACTGTTATCGCCACTGACCCATATATCAGCATGTGTTTCTTTCGCACTTTTGGCTGCCTTCCACATAGCATTTTTTCAGAAGCTCAGAAGTGTAGGTGGCGCATGAATCATAGATAATAACGCCGGTGGCCAGCAGAAGAATCCTTATCGGCCGAGAAGTTTTCCATTTCTCCATTGCCCACACGCCGCCAATCAATTATTCATGAACCAGCACAATTTGCAAAAGTGAGACCGCAAATGAAAATATGCAATATCAACTCCACACCGCCTTGCAACCTGGCGCCGTCAGCTGAGGCAGCCGACCGACCACTCGATACGGAAAACAAACAATTCTCTACGATCATTTCGATGCCCCCAGATGAATTATTTATCGCTAATGGCCAGCCCTTCAACATCAGTTATGTGTCAGCGGTTGTACTAGCTGAATATTAAAGCGCCAGTCCACGTAATTCAGCAGTCGACGAGCATGGCAAGGTCAGAGCCTCGTCCCGTCCGGATTCGATCCAATCGTCGCGGATCCGTAACGTTCCATTTCGATTCCGACGTGATCGACCTCTGCAAAGTCTTGGCTTAAATGCTTCTATCCGTCCAGAACTTCGTTTTCATGTGGCCGTCACATGACCCGAGGTTTTTCATATCTCCCAACACAGAGTCCACTGAAATTTCACATCAAGCTTTGAGCTCACGATTTACTGGCTCACTGAAAAGGTAAAAATAAAAAAGATTATTCTGCGTATGTGTGTTCGGGTTCTTAGGTAGACAGTTTGCAGGTTATTTGCCTGGAGTTTCAGGTATGAAATTAGTTTGTTCAGAGGCCAAGATAAAAGATGAATTCCTTGGCAGGTAGAGAGCGTATCTCATGTGTAGATGTGGATGTCTGGTTGAAATTTCAGGCCAAGCGAAACTGTAGATTGCGTCAGCACTAAGTAAATAAAGATATAAAGCGTGCGAGAAGTTTTACGAGTAAGTTCCCAGGTTTCGTTATATAGCGAAAATGTGATATTTAATAGTCCCTTGTCCAAGGTTCCCAACGTGGAGATATCATGTGAAATTTATTTCAATCCAGTGACTCATCAACATGGGGGCTAGTTTATCATATATCAACACTTGTACTTTGATCGATCGTGTGTGGAATTTTAGCTTTAATGAAGCGTAATTTGATTCTGCGAACTAAACATAAAAGCGAATGAGTTCCAGGGAATTGGACTTTATTATATGAAGATTGCATGTGAAATTTCATTATGTTGAATCAGCAACAACATTTTGTTGAATTTCACAACTTGCGAAATAAATCCAGCCCTTTGAAATTTCAACATGGAGATCTTATGCGAAAAATCATTCGAGTGAGTCAGAACCTTGAAGAGTATGCTCGTTTGTGTATATAAACATAGAGGGGAATGGGTTCCAGAAAAATCGACTTTATGAAATGGAGATTATATGTGAAATTTCATTATGTTTACTCAGCAACCAGTTTCCGGCATGTGTTGGGATTTGGCAACTTGCGAAATAAAATCCACCCTTATAAAATTTCAGCACGAAGATCTGATGCGAAAAATGTTTCGACTGATTCAATACCTTTTGGGGTATGTTTATATATAAAGATTGGTATTTAAATTTCTGTCTAGACTCTAGTGAAATAAGATATCAGGCGAAACACATTTTTCTTGACTGCTGAGTCAGTAAAAGAAGTGAACGACTCTGCCTAAGCATTAAAAATAATTCGTTCTCTATTTGCTAAATAAATATTATGAGCATTTTTTGCGGATTTTGTCAGCACTTTTCATTGGAGATACCATGCGAAATTTGATGTCAGTATGTATTTAATTGAGCCAGCAGCAAGTTCGGTGACTTGCCGGCCAAATGGTTACCATGAGACCTCGAAATAAACCGACGTGTCCAATTTTTACTATGGAGATGTTATGCGAACTTCAGTTGAGTCAGCAAAAAGTAAATGTACGAGAAAAGGGGAATAGAAAGAAAAATGAATGTACAGTGAACGCTTGATACGGTCGACCAATAAAACAAAATTAAATAGGGGTTATTGCTTTGAACGGTTAAGAAAATATTCAAAAGAATATCCATGTAATTTTAAAAATTGGAAAAATATATAAACCATTTCTAAAGTTAATGCTCTTTTTGATATTTTTCGATACAATTACTTTTTTTTGTTTATTTAATTTGTTTTTTCATTGATATAATGCAGCTGGTTTTCAAATCAAATTATTTAAAGTTTCCAAACAAAAAAAGACCAACATTTTCGAATTGAATGTGGAAATTTGGTAGTGAATTAAAAATCTCTATTTGCATATAAGTTTTTCGAATACTTAAAAAATAATGTTGGTGTTTTGAAAATGATCTTGAGAATAGATTTTTCAATAAGATTATGGTGGATACGCAACCTTCAAACCGATAGATCTTCTAATCTAGTCTTTGAACCAGTTAATTGACATTCTCATTTGATGATATTACAAATCAAATTAATCCTCTTGGTTCAAAAATCAAACTTAAAGTGCAATCGTGGGGTTCTAATGTTCTCTTCGCTGTTCGCCATGGTCCGGAATCAGCCACGCCCCGCCAAGTTTGCACGCCTTCGATGTGGGCATGCTTTAATGTGGTCCCCAGTCGTATGTACATAGATAGTATATTATATACACACACTGACTGAAGCCAGCAATGAAACTGGCTTATAAATCGAACCGCAAGCGACGCGCGCCGCTCAGTTGCAAAGCGTTTGCAAAGGTCGTCGGTGGTTCGGATCGCGGATCGGTTCGGTTTAGAAGTGTTAGCCAAAGCGTTCTATTCGGTACGATTTCCATTGAAGTTATTTTAAAAAATTTTCAATAAATTTATTATCAATTTGGGGCAGAAGAAAGTGATTTAAATTGATGATGACCCTGGTTTCCAAAAATATTATATATATAGCATTGAAAACGAGATCGTTAAACATTTTTCTCCCAGTGGTTTCATTAAAATCACGCGAACAGAATTTAAATGAGGCTTGATTACAAAAAAAAGATGTAGTGAAAAATCGAAATACAAACGAAACAGTCGGCAGTCAATGGCGGCAGCACTTGACCAATTGACTGAGTTTGCGGGATTGATTGGGAATATTTGCCGATGAATTGTGTCTGATCTGATTTGGGGAATTTGTATGCAAATAATTTGCTTCGTTGATTGATTTTTATTACCCTGAAATTAAGTTTCAAATTCCCCCTGGCATTTGGCAGTTAATTTCCTCAACAAGTGCGAACTTCAGCCTCAACCTTTAACACTTAAACCCTTCGCCAAGGCGACGTGTGTCCTTGTCAATGCCGCCGCGGGTGCAATGACAGCCCCCAGCCCGCCCACTTCCTGCGACCTTGACGCCACCATCTACAATTTATGCAACAACAATGACGTTTCTATTATTACCTATAGTGTTTCGGCTTTCGCTTTTATTAAGTCGATAACCAGCGCGCCAACGCCGCCCACGTGCATCCCGTAGTACCCCCACTTCTCACCTGTGTCGTAAATTTTCGCCAAAGTTTTATCAATAAATTGGATTTCAATGCAGGACCGTTGAACTAACTGCCCAAGTAGTTGTGCCATTAATGCGCAATTGCAAAATTGTCTGAGTCCCACACACAAACACACACTAAACAACAACAACAAGTAGTTAGAGCCAACTAATTTTCAGTTAGTTGAGAAAGGGGGTGAAAATTTCAAGTCCCGCCAGGCGAATTTCTTTTTTGGCGCGTGCCACTCGTAGTTTGCTCATCGAAGAAGCCGCATGGCATCGAATAATTTGGCTCCCAACTAGGAGCTGAAAACTGGTTGGTTGATAAGCCACATTAAGCAATTACCAGTGGGTTATTGTTATGTAACTTTTTTGTAAAGTGTTATTACCAAATATTTTACACAAATATAGTTAAGAATCAAACTTTTATTGTGATGAAATGATATATGAGATTGTGATTTCAAAAGCAAATGCTCTGATAAGAAGTAGGAATTTTAAGGTCCCTAACTTAAGGCAATGTGGATTTGTACGAATTCCGAAAGTGATAAATGTATTAGATCTTTAAAATTGGTATTGCGACTGTTTTAGATAAATTAGTATAAATAATTATATTTTTAAAACGGGTTTTTGCGTTAAAAAAGCTAATAAATATATAATTAGCTTATAAGTAGTAAGCCCCATTGAATTTATGTCAAAGTTGTATACATCCAAGTACCGAAAACCGCAAATGTAACTGAGCTTGAAGTCAAATTCTCAACCCAATGAAGTGATCTATAGCCCCATTGCCAAACCAGAAGAACTCTTTGTTTATCAAAAACAACAAATGCATCGAAATCCCATCCCTTTTATGGCGATCTTGGGGCACCTGAAACCAGTCGGTTGTTTGGGCTGCTCACTGTCCCTTATTTGGAGGTGTCGATCCACCAACGAACGATCTTGAACTTCCGCTTTGGTTCGCTGACTATTTTGGTTATGCAATGGGCAAATGGCTTTTGTAAGTGGCTGCGATCGTTTCGGTTCGGATCGGTTCTGAATTAATGAGTGTGGGATGGTAACAAGGGGGCTGTCAGCTGTAGAACCCCATAAACGATTTTTAATCAAATAGAACTGTGTGTGTTGGTTTGCTGTACTTGTTTTCGTTTTTGGCTAATCTCTTGCTGACTTCTGCGTTCAATTCCAGATCAAAATAAGCGCGCCAATTGACGACTGACTGATTGACGGATATATAATGATCGTGGCAGATCGTGCTGGGCAGTAAACCGAAACGAGAGTCAGAGTCATTAGCATTAGTCCTAGGAGTGGAAGAACAAGAAGAGCAAGTCGGGCCAAACTGAAGAATGGCTCGTCACATTATGGCCGTTTGCGTGGTGTGCCTACTGTGTGCACACCGCCTGCACTGCCAGGATCACATCGAGAGTCTATTGGGTCCGGCTGTCGGGCTGGCGATGACCCACGGCCAGGAGCAGCTCAACGCCCGCGTCTATACGAACCAGAGTCCCTCCAGTGAAACCACCGATCGGCGACAGCAGCGATCCGCTTCTGGCGACGACGACACCCCCAACTACAGCACCAGCCCGCCATCGAGGAGACAAAAGCGCCATGCTGGCCACGACCACGGTCACAGCCCCAGCTCCGAGTCCCGTGTCCCGCAGATCACCCAGTACTATCTCGAGAAGCTGATGGTCCAGAACGAGCTGATGAACAGCAGCGGATTCGATGGCCTACTCCAGCAGCTCAGCCTTCACTCGTTGGCCAGTGGGGCAAGTGAAGGAACCGTAAGTATTTAGAGATAATATCCCCTTTTATTGTTTACTAAAACACTACGTTTTCCTATTCTCATCGTAGTGCGTGCCCACTAGTCGCCTAGTGCATCATGTCCAGCCTCACGATCATCACCACGACCACGACGAGGAAAAGAACCATAATAACCTGCAGCTGAACAACTGTACGCTTAGCCAGAATGGCACCAACTCCAACGTCGTATGCGCACCCCACACACATCCCCTCAGCAAAGATGTTCAGAACTTTACGCTGAGTGAAAAGGACTTGCTCCATCTATGTCCGATCCTGCTGTACGAGCTGAAAGCACAGAGCGGTGGCTGCATAGAACCGGCAGTCCTGTCCGACATCGACAGCACGGAAGAGCGGCTGGAGGAGGATAAGGAGAAGGATATATTCTATGGTGAGTTAAAGGAAGCCGTACTTTGTTCTCCCTTACTTATTTACATCTCCCTTTCTAGTGTGGGTCTATGCCTTCATTTCCGTATTCGCCTGCGGCATCCTTGGCCTGGTGGGGGTAGCCATCATACCGTTCATGGGATCGCGGTATTACAAATACATCATCCAGTATCTGGTGTCGCTGGCCGTTGGAACGATGACCGGCGATGCCCTGCTGCACTTGATGCCTCATGTAAGTAGAGCTGATTACGCCGCCGGTTTTTCCTATACCGTGACTAATGTTTAATTCCCATTTGATAGTCTCTGGCAGGCCAGGACGAACGGGGCATGATCATGAAGGGGCTAGGCTGCCTGGGCGGCATTATCTTCTTTTACGTGACGGAGCACGCGCTGACCATGATCTCCGAGTGGCGCAAGAGCGTGGAGAAGAAGGAGACGAAGAAACCGTCGCGGGCGAAAGTGATGCGGGATCCCGACTCGTCGGTGAACAACTCTGTGGCCGGCGACAAGATCTGCAAGCAGAAGTACAGCTCGTATCCGTATTGCTACGACGAGATCACCATGAACAACAAGCAGAGCGAGTGGATGCACCTGCCCGGTGATGGAGTAAACTCAGCGGCGGGCGCTGGCGGGGATGCTGCCTCAGCCTCGGAGGTGCGCAACGGTGTGGGCGATCACGAGGGCTCCAACGACATGTCCGCCGCCGCCGAGTCCCTGCTGTCAACTCTGCACACGAACTGTGTGGAGATGAATCACCATAATCACAATCACAAGCACAACAGCCACCAGCAGAGTCAGGAGGGCCAGGATAACAACACCATTGTCACCGATCTGGACGGCAATGCGGTGTACGCCTCGAACAGTGCGAAGGATAAGGACGGGCGCAACGATCATGTGACTGTGATCCTGCGGGAGCACGAGTCCTCGCATCATGGCCACAGTCATCGCCATGGACATGTCCATTCGCCGCCGGAAACGCTGAGCGCTGTGGCCTGGATGATCATCATGGGCGATGGGCTGCATAATTTTACAGATGGCATGGCCATTGGCGCAGCCTTTGCAGAGAACATTGCCGGCGGCTTCTCCACCTCGCTGGCCGTCTTCTGTCACGAGTTGCCGCACGAGCTGGGTGACTTTGCCATCCTGATGAAGGCGGGCATGTCGGTTAAGTCGGCTGTCTACTACAACCTGCTGACGGGTGTCCTGAGCTTCATCGGCATGATCTTCGGCATTGCCTTTGGCCAGTCGCAGGAAGTGGCCAAGTGGATGTTTGCCGTGGCGGCGGGTCTGTTCATCTACATTGCCCTAGTCGATATGGTGAGTGATCTATCCGATATGTTTCGTATTTTATTTACTCACTTTTGGTTTTAATTTTCTACAGATGCCCGAGATCTCGGCCTCGCACAAATCGCTGGGCCAGTTCCTGCTGCAGATACTCGGCATGCTGAGCGGAGTGGGGATAATGCTAGTGATCGCCCTTTACGAGGGCGATCTGATGAGCGCGTTCGGCACGGCGGGAACCGCATCTCACCAGCACGTGCATTAATCATATAACTGAAATTGTAACCAACCGCAGCGAATCTTGTAGCGTATTATGTGAATGGCAGCGAATAACTTGTGTATTAACTGCATTTTTCAGCCAGGCCTAGAGGACCTCTTTAATTATTATTTTTTGTATAATTTGATTAGATTGTTGTTTACCTTAGTCCACAGAGTTACACAGAACACAACCACAGACACAGCCGGTTGGCGCTTATCAACGCATTTGTTATCCAGTTTATGAAACACACAGTCACACACCCACACAAGCGACGCGATTCAGCAAACTCGTTTTAATTTCGTTCCTAATTTTGCTTTTGAACTGCGTTCGAATCGATTTCACACCCGATTAAATGTAAGATGTCTTGAAATTGCCTAGGCTAGAAAGTGATCTTGAATTTATAAGAAACCAATTGAAAAGCTCCAAAACGAGAGAAACAAATAACAGAAAGTGGATTGGATCTGGATCCCGAAATCCTCTAATAACTGATCTTATACACTGAAAAAGAAAAGAACCTAAAAATTACGATATAAATTGTAGAATATGTATACATACATATAGTTTTTGTATTTTGTAGTCTAGGGTGCGCACGTTTACTTTATGCGAGTCTAACATTCTAAACCCAGAATTAAGAGATGTCCACTGTTATGATTTCTGACAGTACTTAACGACTTGAACGCCTAGAATTTCCATCTTAGGAAATACACCAACCCCAATTAAGCTTAATTTATTATCGTATTTGTAATAAATTGAAAAGATTATTAAATTGCACGCTCAATTTAGATAGCGCCTTCGTTTAATTATGATTTTGTAATAAACCAAGATAAAACAAACCATTTTATTTTGTTCTTATTAATTAGAATTTCGTTTTTTTATGGCGCACACAACTAACACGAAAGTGATTGTGATTCAAAATGAGTAACTAACATTTGTAAAATGGTGCGACTTGCGGCACGATCGCCCCTAATGACTATCCCACACACACCGATCTGCACACGAAGCTATAACCTAAACTGAGCAACTAACAATATTTTGTAAAGCCCACACTATGTGCTACTGAGGCAGTAAAACCTATATTAATGCTAGCTGTAAGCTCTACGAAAACTACAAACAGGAAACCAAAAAAAAAACAAAAAAACAAAGAAAATAAAGAAGTAAACATATATACACACACTGTGCTAAAGGAATTTTGGAGAAATGGATGTAATACTACTTTGGTGATATCACGCAAAAGGCAATTGAAACAACTAACGAAATAATTTTACAATAATGTATTGATAAACATGTTTGTATGTAAGTCGTGTAAGTGTGCACCAGCACATGCAAATGGCGCGTATTTTGCTACATTTCTGTTTATTTTGTAACGGAACGTAAACACTTTAAATTTTCAAAATAAATGTTTTTCCACCTCAACGTCATAAAGCAAATTGAGATAGCGAGAGCATTTGAATTGGGCGGGCTCCTGCAAATCGATAAACGGTTGGAAAAATAACAGTGATCGATAGTATCGATTTTTCAGCGTGACCGTTTGTAATATTTTTCGGTATATTTGAATACATACAAATGGTATTTAAAAAGTATATTTCTTGGAGCCGGACGGTCTAACTGGTCTGGTCGACTTATAATATTGCAAAGATGCGGCCCACATTCCTGGCCATTTTGTGCTTCCTGGCGTGGAATCCCTGCTCCGAGGCCACCGGCAACCTGAGTCCTGGAGCCGTGGGCGTCCACCGTCGCTTCGAGTACAAGTACTCGTTCAAGCCGCCGTATCTGGCCCAGAAAGACGGCACCGTGCCGTTTTGGGAGTACGGGGGAAGTGAGTACGAGTGGAGACGCAGCTCCACGTCAGTTGTTTTGGCCTACTCGCCGCCGCTCAGCCGCCGTTGGTGCGAGCGAGACGGCGCGAGGCGGCCAAGTGTACACGCAGGCACTTTGTTTGGATTTTCGATTTGACCATCGTTCCGGGTGTTTCTATAGCCACAACTTGTTGCTCCTCATTCCAGATGCCATCGCCAGTTCGGAAAGTGTGCGCGTGGCGCCATCGCTGCGCTCCCAGAAGGGTGCCATCTGGACGAAATCCCAGACGAACTTCGACTGGTGGGACGTGGAGATTGTGTTCCGGGTGACGGGACGTGGCCGCATTGGAGCCGATGGCCTGGCCTTCTGGTACACCACGGAGAAGGGCGACTACAATGGCCCCGTGTTTGGATCCTCCGACCGCTGGAACGGTCTGGCCATCATGTTCGACTCCTTCGACAACGACAACAAGCACAACAATCCCTACATCAGTGCTGTGCTCAACGATGGCACCAAGTTGTACGACCATGCCAACGATGGAACCACCCAGCTGCTCAGCGGCTGCCTCAGGGATTTCCGTAACAAGCCCTTCCCCACGCGGGCGCGCATTGAGTACTACAACAATGTGCTCACCGTGCTCATCCACAATGGCATGACGAACAACAACGATGACTACGAGCTGTGTCTGCGTGCGGATGGCGTGAACCTGCCCAAGAACGGCTACTTTGGCATCTCAGCCGCCACGGGCGGACTGGCCGATGACCACGATGTGTTCCACTTCCTAACCACCTCGCTGCATGCCGCCGGACAGGCGCAGGATCAGCTCAAGGTGGACAACCAGGAGAAGCTGACGCAGGAGTACAAGGAGTATCAGGATAAGCTGGAGAAGCAGAAGCTGGAATACAAGAAGGAGCATCCCGACGAGGTAAGTGCCACGCAGGCAGCTAATAAAGACGGCTTATCTGTAAGACTGATAATCAACTTTTGCGTAATCCCTTAGCACAAAGACGATGAGGACTGGGAGGAGTTCTACGAGTCGGAGAACCAGCGAGAGCTGCGTCAGATCTGGCAGGGTCAGAGCCAGATTGCCGACCATCTGAGAGAGCTGTCGCGCAAGGTGGACGAGATCATCGGCCGCCAGGAGACCACGTTGTCGCTGGTTTCGCGCAATGCCGGACAGGCTCTGCCTCCGCCCGCTGCCGGCGGAGTGCCACAACAACAACTGCCCGTTGGCGCCGTCAGCAGGACCGATGTCGATCTTCTGCTCACCAATCAGAACATGCTGCTCAGCTCCATTCGCGAGATTCGACAACTGGTCGGCGATATCAATGTGCGCACTGATAACATTCAAACGAATCAGAAGCACGCGCCCACAGCACAAATCCAATCTACCGGTTATGATGTGCAAACGCTCATCGCCGAGATGCGCGATGGCATGAACCAGGTCAAGCAGGGCATCACCCACGTGGGCCAGAGGTGAGGAATACGCTTATGATGTTGTAGTTATTTCCAAAACCAGTTGTCAGCATTTTATTCAATTAACACGTATCGATTTCGATATAGCCTAGGGCTAACTTAAGTATTATCTGGCTGATTTTAATATTATAGTATTTTGTGTTTTTACGTGTTCATGATTAGCTCAACATTGAATTCATATACAATTTGTCATTATTGAGATTTCATTTGACCTTTAGAAGATTGTTTTTATTTGATTTACTTATATTATAGCTATTTGCGGTACTACTGTTCATAAGGAAATGGATGAGCTTGATATTATTATAGTTTTAAACTTAAACGTACTAGGGCGCGATCCATGTAGGTTAGCCTTAATTATGTAACATTTTAGAGTGACTTATATTTTATTATTAGGATGCTAAAATCAAACATTTATTTTAAAAACATTTTGTTAAATTTTATTTTTTTAATATTATAAGTTCTTCTTTAATACGTTACTCAATATGATTTAATCTTGCCTTACAGATTGGGAGCGCCACAGGGAGCAGCGCAAGTGGCCAATTGTCCAACGGGCAACTGCGTTGGAGTCACATTGTTCCTAAGCGTAACTGTTGTGCAATTGCTGCTAGTCTTTATCTACAACGTCTTCAAGTGAGTACTTATGAGCCTTTTATCCAGGATCCCTCAACTAATAAAATGTACAATTATTTCTTGCAGAAACCGCAGCGAAGCGCAGGCGAAAAAGTTCTATTAGGCAAAATAGCGACTCTTTGGGATCGTAACGAGTAACAAACACACAAGCATACACCCACACAAAACTGGAGGAAACACATTCGCACACCTGACTAGGCAGCAACTAAATTTAGTTAAAATGAAAGATTTAAGACTTCTGCGTAGCATGCTCTACCATTACGTGAAACTGTTTGTTTTTTATAATGCAGTCTGTTAAATAAGTCGGGTTCCGAATACAAATTCACATCGTTACTTAATCGAAGAAAGAACAAGAATTTTGAACAATGAATAAGCCTCATGACAATGCCACGCAATACAAAACGAAGAAACCGTCGAAGAAGCCACAAGACAAACTTCCCCCTAGTAATAGCCAGCAGAAATGTTTCTTATTTCTTTAGCAAGTCAAGTCGAAAGTTTCACTTCATTCTCAACTCTGCATATCAAGTGTGCAGGCATTTCTATAAAACAAATAAAAATCAACCTACAAAAAAAAATCGAAAAAAAAAACTTTAAATGTATGAAAATTCCGTAAACTTAGCTAATTTGATAATATTGTATACTTTAAAGTCGACTAGAGTCTTTTTAACTAGGCTCTCCGAAACTGAATTGGCAACATACATTTTTTTTCCATTTTCAAGTGCTCTGTAGTCAACAAAGCGAGTTAGCCAGCTTTTTTGTTATTTAGCCCGAAAGTGAATTTATTTAATAATTATGATGAACTGTCTCACTAAGTTTTTGTTTTGTTCGCACATCATTGGTGCGATGTAAGGAAGTTTTCTACTGAATAATTTTAATATACATACTGATAAATTATAAAACAATGGAAGTGAAGTGTGTTTTTATATATGTTGTCCATTCCAGTCTCGATAGAAATGTTTAAACTGAAAATAAAAATCAATTTATAGAAAATCGTCACAAAAGTCTATCTATAACTGTCCAACTTTATCGCTTTACTGCGCTCTTTCATTTTATTTTTATACTCCCCCGAAAGCAAATTATTTTCGCTGATATCGACGGAGGAAAAACTTTATTTCTTGAAAAGTCCTCGTAAGCATAAATAGAATCCCTGACAGTTTCCCATCCTCATCCTCCCATCGATGACAATGCGGCAAAAATGGCGCCACTTGGTCGCCACAGTGCATGGAGGTGGGGCACGCGCTGGCTTTCGGTGAACTTTGGCCATAAAATGTAACTGCCATTGGTGGCATTGTGGGCAGGTCCTCTGTGGTCTGAGTTCCCAACCCACGTCAAAAAAAAAAAAATCACAGGAAAACCCAGCCAAAGATAAATGGACAGAAGCCAACGGCAGTCGCGGCCCATGTTATAAATTCACTCCGGGATCTGGGAAGGGGTTACATGTGGAGTCCCGAGGCTGGTAGTCCTGGTATGTGGTTGGATGGTAGCTTCGCTTATGTGCTTCGAGTCCTATGTACTTTCAGTGCGCAGGAGCAAGACCAGTTCCAAAGGGTGTTGGAAGGAGGGTTTGAAAGGCATTAACTTTTTGCAACAGCCAATCGGCATGAAGCTCGCAAACAGAGAAAATGGTTTCACTTTGAAACGATTTTCATAGCAGAGATTCTCCGGTGCACTGTAACAAAACTTAGTCTCTAGTATAGACTTTAAGCAAATAAATAATTTTTTATGTCCCCCTGGCTTGGTTATAAATTGTACTTAAATAAATTAGTTTGCTCACATTTTAAGTTATTTTATTATTTTTTAAACTAATGCCTTTAAGCTAACTAAAGGTAAAATAATGTTTTCAAACTCTAGCTTCTATTTAAATATATTTTTTCTAACAACTTTTAATTTATATTTATTTAGTTTAGCAATAAAACATTTTGTGTTTTATTTTATAAAATATATTTGTAATCGAGGTTATCTTACTCAAAATCTGTTTGAGCGAAACAGATATTTGATTTAGGATAATGAGTTCATTATCAAAATAATTTAAATGAAATGTTCTATATATTTGCAGTCGAAATAAAATTTTAATTAAAATACAACTATATAAAAGTTTGTATACAACTTATTTAAACTGGTGGAAAACACAACACATAAAACGCATAAATATTTCTGGTTGTAGTTAAATTTGCAGAATTTATAAACTTGACAACTTGTCATTAACTTTTAAAATATCAGTAATAATAGTACGACCCTTTCAAGTAATTTATCCTTTCCAATCCACTTAACCATTCAGATCGTTCTGTTTCCACCCGAAACATATCTAAATAGTCGCAATTTTAAAAGGATGCCAAAACTTTAATAATCCATATTGCATATTTACACATCTGTGGAATTTCAGAGCTCACCACAATCCATTAGTAAATGAAATTCATAAATCCCCTTCCAAATGTCCTTACTCCCTCCCTCCTCCAATCAGTTTGCAACATTTGGCAAACATTTGCGAAAAAAAGGGGATATGCGAAATCAAAGTCAAAGTAGTTACCATGTAACGGGGTGGATCTGGCTGGCTGTATCGGTGCGATATATGTAGCTCTGGCTGTTGACAAATCCCCAGACCATGTCCTGAATATCCTTGCGAAGAGGAGGAGCAGCGGCAGCGTGACAAATGTTGCGCAAACAAATGGATTACATTGCTACGAGCAATCCCCGCCAGCCACAGCTACCCAAATGCCTCGCAATGAATCATAAATTTCCATAACTGTCATCCGATCTGGGCAGATTTCTTTTCATCGTCAGTCGCCGAAGAAAGCAAATTGGCCATCACCGGATTACGAACTTTGTTGCTAATCCGAAAATTGAAATTTGCTCAGTAATTTGCTAATGACCCGAACAAAGCTTAAGGGCCAAAAGAAAATTGATACAGACTTATCTAAGAAATGTTTGTTTAATTTAACGTTGTGCTTACCACCAAGTTTCGCTAATCAAATCGAAATATTTAAATTGTTAAAGGAACATGTATTTGTAATTTCATATACGAGAAATGAAGCTAAGTTTGAAAATGTGATCAAGGTACACAAAAAATATAATATATATAATATATATAGACGTCCGATCGCCCCCAAATCGTGGGGGTTACTTTATAATTGTCCATAACAATATCTAAGTTATTTAAAATTTTTCCTTTCATAAACTCATTAGAACTATAGATCTTTGAGTTAGTGAAATATTTTAAACGGAACTACTGGTAAATATTGAAATTTTTTTATGTGTTTATCAAAATGGTCCAAAGTCGTGTTTTGGAAGCCTATATTGACACCATCAACTATTTTTTCACCGAAATTAAGATTGTTCTCTGTTACCTAAGATTTTTTAAAGACCGACCTATTTAAGTTATTAAGGATATGGTTATTATTGTTATCAATTTGTTTATTTAAATCATTATCAATAAAATTTAAGTTTATTATTTTGTCATTTTCTGGAATATTAAAGGTTTCAATTGGAGGTTTTAGGATTGATAGAATTAGGAAAATCTTTTTACTTTATAAAGATATTACTACTTAAAGATAAATAGTTCTTGCATCAATTAAATATCGTTCCATCTGCGCTTAAACGAATTTAAAAATCTGCAAGGGAAATTCCCCCGTCCAAAGTGCAAGGACAATGGGAAAACTGCTCCTCGGATGCTGGATGTTTGTGCAACTGCTTTAGTTTCCCGATGCCATTAAGTCGCGGGTCGGGCGGATGACAAAGGATAGTCCATTAGACACAAGTCACAATTCCATTGAAGCGAGCTGGCAAATGGAGTCCCATTCGAAACCCCTCGCCCTATTTACTGGCCTGCATCCTGCGTCCTGCATTCCGAGTCCTGCACCCTTTGTGAATGTTTTTGCGAGCGAAACCAGAACAAAAGTCGGGCCTGGATAATATTTTGCGCTTTTTGGTATGACGAATCCACATGTCACACACGAATCGAATGGCCAAAGTCACCGCCTGCCCCCGGGAAAATCCGGGAAAACCCCCGGCCCCTCATCCGTTTAGCGGGCAATCAAGCGTGTAGGGCAATTCAATAAGCCGAGCATGGATGGGGGTGCCACAAGTTTGGAGAACTTTATCAACACCCATGTCGGCATTAGTTTTGTTTACAAACTTTCCGTTGCCTTTTTGACAGCTCGCCGTTTGGGGTGGACTTTCCCCTCCCCAGCCCGCTTTTCCATTGCGATTTCCCGGGGTGGATTTTTGCGGGGATTTTTATTTATGAGCACTTAAATCGAAGCGCAAACTGAAATTGCACACTGCACATCTACATAAATATGCAATTGCGGGCTTGTGAGAAAGTAGTCCCGCTGATAAACGATGAAAAAATTATAAATAAATACGGGATACATATCGGCCCCACCTCCTTGTGTTGTTATATGTGTTCTTTTTTTTTGTCCATCCCTCATCTGGCCATCACCCCATCGCGGTCCTTAGATGACAGCTCCCGATAATGGTGACATCAATTTGAAACTCAATTGAGCTTGTTCCCAGCTCCTTGATAAATGCTGTGCTATCAGCGCCGTTTATCGTCCTCCGGTTTTGACTGGGTGCGACAAGTCAGCGAATTGGAAGCGGAATTGGACAGCCAACCCCCCAAGGTAAGGGGTTCTGGCTCTATCTCCCTGCTCATCCAACATCCTCCTGCTCATCCCAATCCTTGATCTCTGGGGCGTTGCGAGCAGTTTACATGTTTAATGCCTGCTTAATTGATGCCTCAGCCAGCGGGGCAGATCCCTTAGCCAGGATAAGAAATCGTCTTCCAAATAGTGACATGTCAGCGGTCCCAAAAAAAATTGGTTACTTGAGGGAAAATTAAGTGAAGACAATTAAGCTGAAATGCTTTCGTAAATGAAGTACAATAGTATTTTGGTAAGGATATACATATGTATGTATGTGATAAGAATAAATGTATGAACAGTTTCCTTAAGTATAAAGTAGAATATTACTATGTACTTTACTATAATATTCTGTATAAAATGATGTATATTTAAACATTTGAACTTCTGTTACTGAAAAAACTTTTATAGAGAATGTATTTTTGATAAGATATTAAGTTATAAACGATAAAAACAATCGATTGATCTTAGGAGATCCATGAAATCTTCCCAGTCCATTTGCTTGGATAGGATCGAAACTTGTGCAATATTACTTGATCCTATATCGAAGATATAAACCAAATGCAATACAAATTTCAATTAAATGCAGTCAATAAAAGTTTTAATGCCTCGATATGTCAATAAATGCCTCAAGCGAATCGAACTTTTAACAAGTTCATTGCACCACCTCCTCCACTTGACACCCCTGACTCCAAGCTGAATTCCAAATCCCGGTCGCCTCGGATTCGAGCTCAACCTCAACATGTCCATTAGGCCATGTCGGTGCATGGCTTCGCCTGGATAAATAGACTGTTGAGTCATTAAACAATTTACGCAGCCATAAATTTACGCAATTTACTTAGTGCGCAAACACACATCCCGCAGGATGCTGGATGTCCTGGACAGGGCAATAAAAAATACCCCTGTTCGGGGCTGGGATCGAGAGACATTAACACATCTGGCCAGATACAAAGTGCCGGGCCGTCCGCCTGAGCGATTAACTTTTTGCATCCTTCACGCTCCGCTGGGCGAGTTAACCCGACATCATCTTCATCGTCATCAGTTCCTGAAGCAAGGACATCGCCCACGCGCCGCTTGTTTGCATTTTTATTGCCCCACGCTGGGTGTGCAGGATGTAGATTTTCAGGATTGCCGCCGCTGCTGGCAGAAAATTTTAATGAAATCGTCATCAATTAAAATTTGCTCTCTTCCATGTCCATGCCTCCAGACGACAGTGACAATGACAATGACACGGCACAACATCCACTCACGCTTTTGTTGTCACTTGGAGAAAAATGTAGATTCAATATCATTTCAAATTTAAGAACGAACAACTGAACATTCGGTTTAGAACAAAATTAAATTTGAATCATAGTCATGACTCAAGATAATGCAGATAATTGAAAACAAACAAAAAAAATAATAGTCGGGGTCACCAATCTATAACTTTACATGATAATAACTTTAAGAGTTTTCTATATTCCATAGATATTTAACGAAAAACAACCAATTCCACATGTTTGCAAGCCATTAATAGAGAAAAAAATAAAACATTAAAATAAATGATCGGGGTCACCAATCTAAGACTTTTGCTGATAAATAACCTGGCTAAATAAATTAAAGAGTTTTCTATATCTTATTGATATTTAAAGAGTTCACTAATTCCACATGTTTGGTAGCAATGAATTGAGAATGGAAAACATTCTTGAAATTAATGATCGGGGTCACCAATCTATAAATTTAGTTGATAAAAACTAGGCTTTATAATTTAAAGAGTTTTCGAAATTCCACAGATATTTAAAGAAAAGCAAGTAATCTCCACATCTGTGCATTTCGTTTCAATTTTTCTCCGTGCAGTCCCTTTAAGTTATCCTCATCTTTTTACGACCGAGACGTCCATCCGGGCACTTCCACGGGCTTAGTCCTGGATTGGTTATGAGATTCTCGCGCGCATAACTCGCCGTACTCGTGCCTGGGATCGGACTCAGCTATAAAAATAATTTGTGGCCAAAAACTCCCCTTCCACTCTGCTCCGATCTCGAATTCATCCAAGGGACTTTCGAGCGTGCCTTGGGACGAACGGCTGCCGGCAATTTGTAGTCGTTGGCTTGTTTTTCCAGCCTCGCCCTAATGGGTTTTCATAAATTTTTATTGTTTTCAATATAAGTTTTATTCTCGCCGCCTTTTTGTAGTTGCCCGCATGCAAATGTCGTTCAAGTGCTTCGAATTTGTGGGGAATTTGTCGGGCAATATTAAAACGAGTTTGCGCCTTTCCGGGGGTTATTCATAGAAAAACGGAGACGAAGGACAGCTCATGTAATTATTCAATAGTGAATCTAATTTTAATGAATTGAGACGAATTTTTTAAATACTTTATTTGGTTTAATGAGCGAAATAAATTCACAAAAAAATACTTGTTTAACCAGTAATATAACTGAAATAAAATAACATGGTACTTTAGAAATTATTAATTATTTTGCCCTTCTCCCATCATGTTTTACTGTATTCTGAGCTCAAGTTTTCCTATTTTATGTGCTGTAAATAAAATATGATATTTACTAAATTTATTTTACCCATTTTATTGGTCTCCAAAGAGCTGAAATGATTGCACATCCGCAACCAGAAACCAGAAATGCATTCGGAAAACTACAAACTCAATTAGATGGTCATAAATCTCGGCAAGAGCCAAAAACCCTCTACATTTTGGTTGATAAAATGCCGAAATTATCACAGCCAAGGACATGATATATGGGCACTTGGCCGGCTTAACCCATTAGCCAACCGGAAGATCGCTCAATTAGCGTTGCTCCTCGCTGGTCAGTCCCAAGTGGGTCACTCGAGGAAAGGATTTGCGAATCGGGTTTTTATTTCCCCTTCCTGTTCAAAGTAGTGGCCCCTTTGTTGTCCCAACAAAGTGACATAAATCTTGGCGAGCGCTGGCAGAAACTCAACCGGAACTAAAGCAATGACGCAGCAGGAGCGCCAGGACACATGTCGATGCCTTTGGTTTAACCATTCGGCCAGCAGTCATAACAGGAGCGTGTGTGTGCGAGTGTGCCAGTTCCGAGATTTATCGGCCCGAGGGGTGAGTCCATATCTTCGCATCCTGAATCTTCTATCTGCGTATCTGTTTGGCAGCCTCGGATCGCGGAACATCGATGCCGGATGCCCAGAACGACAGGCGTTCGATTGAAATTAATTGAATTTGCGCCCAAGCCTCGAACTTGACTTTATTTCAAGAAATTTCCCAAAAGGCAAGGGGGGCGGGCATTATGCACAGCAAGAAATATAGATATTTGGAAAGATTTTTGTGTTTTTAATTTAATATTTTGAGATTAGTAGGTATTAACTCTTTGTTAATTAATATATCATTAAAAATTATATCATATTTGTGTTAAAAAAAAGGCAATAAATAATTATATTTATTAATAATGTCAGTTTTAAAATATATTTATATATATAATATAATAATATATATAATATATTATATTAGTTTTCCACTGTGTAGCAAAAAGAAGAAAAAAGAGCGTGGACGCTTGTTTCCTGTTTATGCTCGAGATGTTTTCCAGCATAAATTACGCTTACATATATGTATGATATCCTTGACAAGTCGAGTAAGGAGGGAAAAAACAGGAACATTAAATTTATTTTTATTTCGATGGCATAGGGAAAGCAACCCCAGTGAAAGGGCCCCCAAAGTCGCGCGCTATATGCGGTCCGCTGACTTTGCCAAAGTCATGAATTCGCTCGCTTATTTTTATGATTTTGGCTAGTTTTTGTTTTTCGGCCCTCAGATTGCCTGAGTTTTTCGGGGGTTGAACGTTGTACACTTGGCTGCCCTCCAATCGCCCAAAATCAAAACGGAAACGATGATCGTCTCGGAGAAAATTCAGGAAAGCCAGACAAATTTATCAAGTTTTCGTGGGGGTGCGCTTTTATAAGGCCCGTAACCTTCATTAATCATGTGAAGCTGTTGTTTTTTCAAGATTTAGCTACAAATTGCTGGATCTTTAATCCTTGTTTTAGTAAAACACCATTAGTTGGCCATTTTTGAATTTGGCGCCGTTACATAGGGTGACCCTTTTAAATTAAGCCGCTGCATAGCCAAGCATCGATAGCAACGAAAATATCGAGAACTATCGGCTCCAAAAACCTTGAAATTTTCCCATCTACGACGAATTTTTTGGAAAAGTGTTAGTTTTATTTACTCGATTCATTTTTTACTTGTATTATTTTTTATATTTTGTTTTTCACCTTTATTATTTTATTGTTTTTCTGAATATCTTACTTTTTGTTATATTCCAGCCAAAGTGGCTAGTTACTCATCTCGATGTGGGGCCACCACTAGTGACAACTTTGAGGTGGTCTGGTCACATTTTTTTATTTACTAAAAATAAAAGTAAAGTGTAGTGTTAGTTTTATTTACTCGATTTTAGCACTCTTTAAGCCTTTATCGCCGTGTGTTTCTGTAAGTCAACCAATGTTTAAGGCTCCTACAGTTTAAATCAGCCAAGGGCGGCTTTCCCGGGGCGGGAAAAGCGGGTGAACAGAGCAAGTGGAGATTCAGCTGCGGCCTGGCCAAATTGTCGGTTCGGTCGCCTATTTTGTTGTTGCCGCCTAAGTGGGTGCTCCTCTGGGGTGGAGTCGTCATCATCCCCGTGTACGTAAGCCCCCCCGGAATTCGGTTTCTCGTATCCCACTCATTTGTTGTGTTGGTCACGCGAATTCCGCCCTTTTAGCCAAGTTTTTGTTCTACTCCCAACAAAAAAGAAGGGAACGCCCGCATTTGTATGTTTGTTTGTGTGTCTCGCCTACGTTTTATGCTAATTAAAGTGCAACTTTTTTTTAGCCAAAGCTGCGAATATAATTCAATTAACGAGGGTCCAACTGCGACTGCTTCGAATTATCAGCGCAGCAGTTGGTTTGGTTTGACGGCTTTATCTGAACAGCTGGAGGGTGGAGCATGAGTAGTATATAGCATGGGGTACATGTACATTCCAGCCCCGATAAGATAACCCCGGCTGAAGAGTCGGAATCGCGGGATTCGCAAATTGCCTTCAATTCTCAACTTAATTGTGGAGTTAACTCTGCAACCCCCGAAGATCCGAGGACCGAGCGACTCGTGCTGACGTCCCGCTGGCACTGGTAAAAAGATTTCACTCTTCCCGGGATCAGACCCGCAATTGCGTCAATAATTGGACCTAATTGAAGTCAACAGGCCATTACTTCCCTTCTTTTGTTTAGGCAGTTATTGGTGAAATATTAGTTATATTCTTTGGGTGCCACTTTCCTGCATAAGATGAAGACATTTAAGGATCGGTAGAGATTAGTATTTCGAGTGTACTTAGTTTTATAATTCGTAACTCACTATAAAGTCCATTATAATTGGAACTATTTTCTGAATTTTTGATCCACTAAAATTTATTATGATTCTCCAGTTATTTTAGAACTTGAAGAAATGAAAATTGTATTTATACAATTCTATTAAGGTTTATACTAGTATCGTGATTTTAGACAAGATCTTTTTCAAGAATATATTATATTTTTTCAATTTCCTCTAACTAAATTATGCAATATTTTTGAATTATTTATTTATATTATGGTGACCAAGTCAACAAAAATTTGAAAAATTAATTGAGGGTAAACACAGACTTAATAAAGAGTCATTTTGAAAGATTAAAACAACATAATAAGAAAAACATTATAAAGCAAACCATCATCCTCAAACTTATGTTTAAATATGTAAACATGACTATGGCCAATTGCCTTCTATTTTTACCACAGACCCAATCCATTGATCGTACCAGCCCTTTATACCTAACAGCAGTAAGGCCTATTTCGTAGAATTCCCCAAGTGACTAAGCTCACTTCCACTTCCACTTTGTCGCTTCCTCTATGCTTTTTGTTTGTGAGAAGAAAGAAAGAGCCATAAGTTGGACCCAACGATTAGTCACCACTGGCACGGGTCCATAGCCTTGTGGCTCGGTTCCCTGGCCACCTCCTGTCCTCCCTTTTGCTGGCACCTTTTGTTTTGTTTACATTTGCAGACGGCGATCGGGAGAATCAGAAGAATCGTCGGAGAATCGGAGAAGAGAGCCTAGCAGGTGGCTCTCTTCGCGGCGGCTCTCCCATCTGTTGCTCACGATATCATACCATGGAACCCAGCGAACCACTCGCGTCTACGGCCCCGCTCATTCGAGTTTCGTCCGCCGTCGGTGCCAATTCGTTCGATTGTGCCGCGCCCGATATCGTTCTACCAATATATATATATATATATTATATATCCGACTCGTACATATATATATATATCGCATATCACACATATCGTTCAAGTTCAAATATCAAAAGAGTTTCCAGCTTAATTGTGGAAAATAAAGAAGGTATACGAGAGTGCGCGAGTATAAGTGCGTGACATATGGTGTTATTTTTACCCATTCAGAGGGGAATATGTGCCAGAAATAAGCAGATCCATTGTGTAACACGATTCGAACGTAAATTGCACGTTACGCCTGCGCGGTACGCGCCAAAACCCTCGGAAAACCCTATTCCACATTTCGGATTTTGAGCAAATTAGAAAACAAGCTGAAAATTACCTCATCGCTCTGCCGGCGCCTGCGTCGACGTCTGCTTTTTGATGTCTGCCCCTGACTTTACGCTGGTCCACTGGGGAAAAAATGGGACTATTTTAGATCATGATGTTATATTCTATAAACACATGTGAACCTGAACCTTAAAGCTAGACAGATTTGTATATTTTTAGATTTTTATTAGAATTTATCAAGTTGGTTTTGAAATAGTATGTTTATTAAAATTTCCTGTTCTAAACTGCTTTCCAAAAGATAACAGTTTTGTTCACCGTGTACCCTAAACAGACATTGCTAAATATTTCATTCTATATTTCTCGTTTGCCTAGCAGCTGGCTGGCCTCCCACTCCCCTCCCCCACAAGTGCGATTTATCTTCAAGATACACATACGCTAAGATTTGTTTTGTATCTGCTAGTAGATTTATTGTTTTTGCGCTCTTCCCGTCTCCTTCTTTATATTTAAATATCTCGCGTCTTTCGGCGGTTTGTCATAATTTCTCTCTCTTTTGTGCCGTTTTCCTCACATTTTTTGTCCGATTGTTTGGCAAATTTCGCCGTCGCTCCATTTTGTGGGCGTATTTTGTATTATTTATCCATTATCTCAAAATGTCAATGCGCTCGTTTAAAGCTGTTGTTATTTTCAGCCTCTCTCTTTCGAGCACTTTTTTGACCTTATTAGTTGTGGGCTTCGTTTTTGGAATGCCCGCCACATAAACACGCTTCGAAAACGTAAAGAAATCGAGATCGGAGCTCATTTTCACTCCATGCCACTGTGTGGGCAGTGCATCGGCTCCACATCCAACAAATATTTCGGACGCGGACGTGGGGACGCTTTGCATCCGCCAAGATATAAGTACACTTGACAAACTAGAAGCCCAAGGCCTACAATCCGAAACTTTATCCTAATTTATAAGGTTTTTTTTTGGAAAGTAAAATGTTGTAAAAAACCATCCGGAATAACAGATTGTTCTAAGAGATAAAAGTCTTCTGGAATGCGGCGTTCTACTGACGCATATCATAATAAATACATCAACATTTTCCTCTTCAATAGATAAGATCTTTAGAGCATGTTAGCCTTATCAAACAAGAATGAGTAAAGGAGTGTTCTACTTTCACCACCTTATCTCTAATTCGATTTCCTCAGATTCTCTGAACCAAACATACCTTTTTAAAGAATTTTTGATAGAAATAAAGAGGAAGAAAATTTGAAACAAATTGAAAGAAATTCAAAGAACATTTCCTTTAAATAAAAGATTTTTATATACAAATGTATAGTTTTCTAGTACCTATCTATAAAGTATCTTAGTATTTGTTTTGGTAATTATCCAAATAATTGTACCACGAATTTTTTGAGTGATCTGTGGGTCTGTGAAGTGTTATAGTCTGGTGCTGCGTGTACCATTCGGTTTCGATAGAGCGGCCATTCATTGAGCAAACTGATTTGTAACTCGGTCACTGGTGGAACGCTGGTGGGCAGCAGCTTGTGTTGCCCATTTCGGGGCACGTTTCGATTGCCGCTGCTGGCAGACAAGTGACTGCATTTTCCACTTGTATCTGCTTGGATTTTTTGTTCGCTTTTTTAATGGTTTTGCATACTTTTTGTTCGCTGTTTTATTAATTGAGCTGTATTCATTAATTCGCTTTGCTCTGGGCGAGACGAGTGGCCGAGTGCAAAGGTCTTCCAATGAGCGCTTGCCATACAACTTTCGAAAGAGAGATTGATGTCCCGGGGATGTTTTTGCAGCGCGGATTACTTTATATTTTCGGGATTAATTGAATTTTTTGTCGACAAGCTTGAAATTACCACTTTTTGATTGCTTTATAATGTGAAATGTCACTGAAAGGGCTTTAAAGTTATAAAATCAAACTTCTGGAGAAAGTTAATTGGCGTCAAATGATCCCTATACTCAAACTGGTAATGAAGAACCATTCAATATGCATTCACCTTTGATTTATTTCAATTTTCCAGTCATTTGTTCACTGCATGTTTCAAGCTCAATTAAAGCAAATTAAGCCACCCGGGCCAATTCATGGCGATATCAAAATTCAACGCTTCGAACAACTGGCGGCAACCGAAAGAACAAAAACAAATCGACCAGCGTAATAACAATTAAAAAACAAAAATAACAACTGGTGTGTGCGCTCTATTTTCTTAACGCCTCAGCATTTTCAATGGTTTTGTATTGCACTTCGGATACATGGATGCATACATGCTGAATGTGTGTACATAGGCTATATATAGATACACTGAGAAAACAAACCATCTATGGATCTTTAAGCGTTTGTCCACAGGAACAGGAATCGATGTCTTCAGAACGTGTATTATTTTCCCAAGAAGTACCTTGTTTGCATAGGGCCAATTGCATCTTACTTTGCTCACTTTATATGTTTTTAAAAGAAAACAAAATCTTCAATTTTTGCTCTCTGTATAACAGATACAACTACTTGGGGCTCATGTGAGTTTATGTGGGTTTAATGCTGCCGCACACATGTTTCGCTTTTGCACCGGACCCGAATCAAACAACCGAAATGCTAAATAAACAAAATGGGCTCGTAGAAGATTCCATATTGAGTTCGATTGGGCCGCCCCGTATTGTGGAATAGTTTATTGTTTTGGAATGTTTCTTAATTACGCGGAACTCAAGTGGCGGAGGTGGAAGCGAAGACCAGAAACGACCATCTGAATCGGAATTTCAAACATTTCCTTTCCGATTCTTTTCGATTCGAATCAACTCGATTTGCATTCCATTTTTTGCACGCACACTCATCGTTGAGTCATTAAAAATCAGTGGAGTTCGAGAGAGAGAGGACCCCTTGTTTACTATTAATGCTGATAAAGAATATGCATTCGCGTCTAAAAATAAACTGGAAGTATATTCATTCGCATTTGTTGTCTGCCTTCGGCGGCCTGACTTTTATTGTCACCATGTTCGTATGCAAACAAACGCATGCGAAGATTTATGCAAAAATTAATTTTCCCTATCATCGACTACCGAACGAGAAAATAAACGAATCTTTTTATTTGTTTCGTTTATCGCCGGTGGAAGTGGGTTGGGCTCGGGTTGTCGCCTCCTATATCGCCGTGGGTGTCGTAAATCCCTGGCTGATTACGTCAGTAATTCATTGGCGCTTTTCTGCTTTCGAACTTATATGTTTGCTTGAGGGCCGAGTGAACACGCATTTGGGCACTTCATCAATCTGTCAGTCCATCAGCGAAACGATTCGATGCGGTCAGTCGATAAGTCGGCTTTGGCATTCCCATTGCAACGGGTTGCGGTTTGTCACACCCCCGAGTTCCCGCAGAGCGGGGCTATAATGAAAAATAGCTGGAAATCTTGAGGATTTTGATTTTATGGCTTTATAGCGCCGAGAAAAACGCTAAAAACTGCTTTCAAATTTATCTAACTTCGGCCATTAGATGAATAAAAGTTTACACAGAAAACCAAATTTTTCCATAATGATTAATTGGCTTTTAATTAATTACATAAGTCAATAAAAAAATGTAAAATTAAGCTTTAATTTTAAATATTTTATTTTCAATGATTTAGGTATAGTTAAATAAATAAATACATTGGCAAATCATAGTAAGCAATTAAGACTAAATACAATTTTATTATATCTTTACTATATGAGGACCGCTTAAAGAGAAATGTATGATTCGTGACTCAGTTTCGTTTGATCTACAAAAGCTTCTTGGGACCTTGGGAATTAGACAAGTTCTTCTGTATTTAACCCCCCACTTTATGCATTCCTTTCCCGATTTGATTATCTCTCCTCCGACTGCCTCCCCTTTTCCGGAGATTGTCGTGTCCATCGGCAGTTATCGCTAGGCCTGGCCTTGCCTCGCAATTTATTTCCATCTGGCCGGGGGATTGGGTCCCTCTTTTAATCAATGGAACTGCTTTGTGTGTCGCCAGTGTCAGTGAGTGAGTGTGAAAATAAAAATTCATTTCTTATTCGGTATATGGATGCATTGGCATTCGAGTGCTGCCCCTCAAAGTCAACCAAGCTGCAGCTCCCTCTCGCAGGGATGCCCCTGACTATTTGTTATATCGCTATATATAAATACGCACATATAAATTTGTGTATATGTTGTGTGGCACTGTCGCTTTTGGCACTCACTTGTGCGAAAATCCATTGGAGCCCGACTGGCGGGAGCCTAATTTTTTGCCGTCTCCGATTGACGATGTCGGCTGTGGACGGGGGGCTGAAAACGGCGAGGAGGAGAAGGAGGTGGCCACCAGAGAGGGTGACTCAAAGGAGGGGCTCCTTCTTAAGTGGGCAGGCATTGGCATGGGAATGGAACTTGGCATCCAATCATAAAATTGCTTGGCAATGTCTTTCGTATGTTGATGGTGTCGTATACGCCGAGAAAAGGAAGGAAGGAAGCTAAGGCAATCCAAGTTGGCAGGAAATGTAAAATTTCTGGGGGGAATATACACTAAAGTCCATAAATGTGCTGTCAGGGATTTTAAGAAATCTTGTAAAATGAATCTAAAGTTAAAGTCAGTTTACATAAAATTATAGATAGAATATCGTCATAACCGTTTTATATGAACCTTGAAAGTAAATATTAGATATTTTTTTTGGGTTTTGATCAATGTAGAGACTCTTAGAGTACATTTTTCATTTGTTTTTATTGATTTGTGTATTTATATGATGGAAGAGATTCTAAGATTCATTACAAAATACAAATATTTAGGTATACAATAATGTATTTTCACTTTACTCCACTTGACAAAGGAGTACTTAATCTCATTATTCATGGATAAGCTTGGGTATCATAAACTGAGCTAATTACAAGCACGCTCCTTCATAAAGGATTGTAATTAGAACATTGATGCTTATCACTCGGTTGACATAATTTGGCCACATTATGATGATGTGCCACCACCTTGATGATAATTGAAAATTACAGGGCCATCGAGACCTTTCAGTCAACCCGATCCCATGAAAGCCACCCACTTGCGTGCAGCCTTCCCTTTTGACGTCACTTTTGTCGTCGTCGATTCATTCGATTTGATTTGTTTGTTTGCTTTAACCACCCACCCATCCATTCGACTATCCATCCATCTAGGGATCTCCCACCATCCATCCTTCGGCCGTTCGTTCGTTTGTTTATTTGTGTATTTTGTTACTTTTAATGCATCTTTTATCTGGATTTTGCCATCATCATTGGCTGCCCATTGTTGTTCCTGGCGATGCTGATAGCGATACACAAATTTGAGCCCCATTGTTGGCCACATTACTCATTGCGGAGTTGCCCCGGCGACGATGTCTTGTTTACTCAAATTTCCATCGCAGTCAGGGGTTATCAGAGGTGCATATAGAGTCTCTGTATGTCAAATCTGCCAAGTTGACCCCTGTTGTGAGTTTGGAAGTGCTGGGTGCCTGACTTTTTATCCATCTACTCAGCTCTGCTAGTTTTCTTTTTTTTGTTGGGGAAATGTACGAAATAAACTCAAGCTCAAGGAGAATATTATTTTTACCCCAAAAGTGTTTATTGGCGATCTATTTAGGTAAAGTTAAATGACCCAAGCTGAGAAAAGGAAACGTATGAACGTGACTGTTGTTTATAAGTGCTGAAAATGTAAACGAAAACAAGTTGAATGTGCAAAATCGCCAAATAAACTTTATTACTCTTACGTATGTGGGCATTGTGTCGGCCATTTTCATAGCATTTTTTAACAATCGTAAGGCTTTTTTATCTTTTCCTATGTTTTTCAATCTATAAGGTTTAACTTTTATCTATTCATTCGCCAATGTTTAATTGAATTCTGAATTTTTAAACAATCTGCTGTTCAACACATTTTTCCCCATAGCAATTGTAAATTCTGTGTGAAAACTATGTTAAAACTAAGTGGCTTTCGGCTGGCTTAATTGCACTCATTTAGCCATTTTCAGTACCTTGTCACTGGATCGTGACACATTTGTCTAACGACCTTTTTTCGCTGACCGCTCGTCAATTTCCGCTGACATGAAAAGTGAAATAAAACTTTTTCATGAGTCGTTTGATGCTGCTGTTACATTACTCAAGCGCAACTAATAATCAAGCGAGTCGTCGCCGGTGGGGATCGCTCTGGCCATCTGTTGGACCTCCAAACTAGCCCGTTGTAGTACACAAAAATTGAAATTTCTATAAATTCATCTATGACTCAGGGGCAATGAGCAAAAAATAAGCAAATGAATGAGCCAAGAGCAGCATCATCACCAGCGTCGCCAGCCAAGTACAGTGAAAGCTCTGCAGGGGAACTCTTCGGATGGACTAGAGATCTGTATAATAGGTGATCGCCTGGGGAAGAATAGACTGTGAAGATTCGTTTGCCGGCTTCTTGGGAACCTCAGTCGCCTCTTCGCTTAGGTGGCAGTGTTCTATTTCCAGTGTTGCATGAATATCGTGCCACAATTTTGGTCAGGGGGCAAGTAGGATCCGTGTTGATTGCCTTTCTTCACACTTTCGGTTTCAAAACTTTCATTGATTTTTCTTTTTGGGACGCATCGAATGGAAAATCTATGAGATTTGTCTGCTCTCCAAATTATACTTTGTTTACCTTGAAAGTTCTCGTTTATGCTCGGTATTTATAGCGTTCCATATATATAGAACGAATTGAGGATTGGGCACATCTAGTATGGCGTATGAGGTCTGAAAATGTTGTTTTGGTTTAATTAAAATCTGTTTGGCTTTTATCGTAGAGGGAACTTTTTCTTCTGGCGCTTTTCTCAACACATTTTACGTCGAATTTTCTTTGGCAGTTTATTTAAATTCTCCTTTCTCTTTGTGAGTTGTGATGTGATTTATAGCATTGGAAGCTGATTTAAGCACTTGCATGTGTAGTCATCGCCGCCCGCATGTATGATGTATTATTTTATTTGTCTTCATGTGTGTACGTTATTAGTGATTTTCGGCATGGGGTGACAGACAGCTAATTTAAAAGCCTAATCCAATAATGAATGTTTACTTATTCATTAGTAGGATTAAAAAATGAGAGAAAAATGTGTAGAAAATGAGAAATTAACGTATATTTTGGGATATTTATAATCATAAAAGTAATAATTTTCATAGCATTTCCCTTATATGATATTATAATTTTAAAAAGAGTAATTTAATGAGTATCCCCTTGTTTTTATCTAGCATATCCACATATTTCCCTGTTCTTGGGTCAACAAACCTATCCAACAGTTCCCCTTAATCTGGCGTGTCCATGTTGTCTGTCTTGGCCATAAACCACTCGGAACCCTTTCCAGCAGCTTGGAGGTTCGGCATTGTAGAACGTGCCTGAGCACCTAGCCCGACATCTGGCTGCATGGCAGAATCGTGCCAAGGTCTCAGATTGTGTTCGCTATATCTACGTGACGCTATCGTTTTGTAATTTTGATTGCTCCGCGAAGAGCGATACATATATGTATGTACGTAGCGATGTATAAACCCAATCAGCCGTCGACCTACTAAACATAAACTACGACAGAAACTTGTCCAACGCCCACAATTGAATTTTCGCTTTCATTGAGTGGCAGAGGGGTGAGGTTCGATGGGATGCCAGGAGATCAGTGGGAGCCACCCACGCCCCAAGCTTTTGTCTTGCCAATGAGTCGCGGGCTGACCTGCACCTGTAATAATCCGATTGTCTTAACACTTTAGTTTACCTTAATAAAACGGGTTCCAAAACGGCTCATTAAAAATATAAGATATATAAGATGATTTATTAGTTGGCCTAATTTTTAAAAATACTCGTACTTTCTACTGACATCTTAAATGAGGTGGTTATTGGCTGTTAGTCTGACCGAAAAAACATAACCCAAAGCCCCATTATCTTAAGTTTTAAATTATTAAAAAAATTTTATTAAATCATTGTTGAAGTATTCAGTATTTTGAATCATATACTTATGATCCATTGTTTCTTTGAGGATATCTTAAAAATATTCCTTTTCGAAATATGACTAAGAACGATTTGATTGTTTATACCATATATGGTATAATACATTTCCAGCTTAAGCCCTCTTGTTACTCATTCCCCGATAGCTTTGTAGAACGATGAGTATTTATCAGTATTTTTTTTTAATTTTATATTTTATATATACACTTTCCACAAATCATAAAATTCCAAGAACGAAAGCCAAAATAATATTCAGTTTCAATTTTAAACAGTCAAAAATTACAAGATTTGATAATTTGTTTATATAGAAAATTAAATTGTTAAGTTGGCTAACAGAGGGTTAATGGCCAGAAATGGAGAACACAGTAGCCGCATTCTTGGCCAGCTGCAGCTGACAACTCTCTGCCCGATCCTTTCGACTCCAGCCCCGATCCCGCTCAGCCACATTGATGCACTCTTTTGGGCTTTTGGGTGTTGATTGATATTTTTTGTTGCTATAAACAAAAGTCGCTGGCGATGTGCAAACGCTAATGGAAAAGTCTGGTGCAGCATTCTTGGAATGGTATTCTATGTGCGCACATATCGGTGGCTGCTCTTGCTCCGGCTGCCTTGGTGGCATTAACCGCAATGTCGACATCTACCCATATATGTGCAGCTATATCGGCTTCTTCTCCAACTTGCCCCACCTAACAAACTCATCCACAGCCACATCCACCCATCGGCGCCGAGGTCGAGCAGTGCTAATATGGAAAATGAAAACAGGAAAAATGCTTTGTGCGTTTCTGCAGTTTGGAGTGGATTGCTATGGGCTTTGTTGGTAGCTGGAGCTGCTGCCACAGTGGCATCTTGATAGATAGAGATTTTCCTACCGCCACGTTTGCAAATGCAGTTTTAACCGTTTGCTCTGCTCTTCTATTTGCAGATCTTCTAAACAAATCAAACAAACGACAACCGCAACGAGCAACGAAGAAACAAACAACGTAACAACAACGACAACACTTAACACTGCCAGCACTTACACACAAACACACGGGCGCACACACAGCAAACAACTTTCGTTAAACATATTTCTTCGCTATCTGCTTAACAACTGAAACTAAATCGAACCAAGCATTAGCTGAGGATAAGCGGCTAACAACGAATTGAGGTGAGTGAAGGTGTCAACAAGTATTTGCCTAAACAAATAATTAGTTTTAAGATCGGGAATGTTGAAGTGCTAGGGTACTACTTTCTATTCTGACCACAAAGTTGTTACTATCTTTACTTTAACTTTTTGAATTATTATAAAACATAGTAATGTGATTGGAGAAAGCAAAGATAATAGTTATGGAATACGAAAAGAAAGGCAATCAAAGACTAACTAACAAGATTTTTGATAGACAATATTTTCAACCGATAAATGTCATATTATTGATCAACTTGGATGATGTATGGGATTCTACTAGAATCCGCTTAAGAAGATAAATTTCTGAATTTGTTCTTCTTGAAAAAACACAATTAATCAAGGAGATCTATCAACTTCTATCTATAAAAAGAAAACTGCCTCCTTGAACTTTATTACTCTATTTTATGCCTCAGACGGGTCGCAGTATCTGGTCGAATTCTATTTTTCCACTTAACAAACAGAAATAAAAACTGTGCAAATTACATAAAAAGGCTCCACATTGGCGCAGACCGATAGCATTTTGTTATCCTTTCCGAAAGGGAAGAGGAGGAGCAAGAGGAGGAGGCGGCAAAGCAATCAGAGGGAAAACATGGCTGCGAAGGAGTAAACGTGTCCCAAGACAAGTGAAAACCGTGCAGATTCCTTGGCGGCCACCACAGGACTCCTACGCAGCCACACGCGTTTCAGGACGAGGCACACACTCACAAGGATACTCGCTTATATGGCCAGACAAAATGGTGGCTTTGGCGCCAGAATGTCGCGCCAGTTGAGCTTATTTTTTTTCGTTCTTCCTTCGCTTTTATGTCGACAGCGATTGCACAGATAAGTGGGAGTGGTGGGGGTGGAGATTGTGACCCGAAGATTGTGGTCCTCCCTCATTTGTATCTTAAAGATTGTTGCATAGTGTCGCGAGCCAAATTTACTTAACTCATTCGCTTCCAATTAATCAAAATAAATCAGATTAATTAAAGAAAAATTCTAGAAAAAACAGGGATCTCCAGCTGGCCGATTTCCCGGTATAACGTTCTTCTTTAACCATTATTCATTTGGTTTGCCGGGCTAAAAAAAACACTCAGCCAAGTTTAATTTATACAATTTTAGCCATGTAAATGGCGATGGCAAAAACAATTCCGGTTGTACATAAGGCGAAAGCGAAGTTCAGCCATTGGTGGTCCATTACCACCCATTGGGTGCTCCCAGTTGGTGGTGGATTTCCCAGCAGCACACATAGAACCAAGAAACCGAAGTGAAAAAGCCAAAGTGTTACTGTGCAACCCAAACCCTCCCTTTTCAGGGCAACGGAGGATAGGCAATTTTTACGATCTCGCACAGCAGCCACCTACATACTCACATCCTTTTCGCGCAGCCAGGCCAGAAGGCTAGCCGGCACATGCCATCTCATCCCGAAGCCTGGCCATCCTGGCATCCTGGCTGCCTGTCCGCGGAGCATGCGCTGATCCGGCGACAGGACGACGCCATAGAGTCGCGGATTCACACAACGGTTACGACTAGTGGAATGAATGATGCTGACATCAGAAGCTCACGATGTGTCGCCGGCATAGCACATCATTCTAGGCCTAGCCTCTGATCGGGCAGGACTTGCCAGTTCAGTTCAGAAACATAAAGATACAGAAAGTCAATCCTAAGTCGCGTTTTGAAACCGTTTTGTGCCTGAGTTCTTGTTGAGTTTTTGAAACAAATTCGTTAAGTTTGGCGGTCAAGTGCCTTTTGTACCGTTTCGGTTCCTGTTTTTCGTCATAGTTCGTGCCTTATCCCTAAGAAATATTCTTAACTTTTCACACACACACACACAAACACACACACTGCGTTGTCGTCGTCGAGTGCCTTGGACAGATACTTTACTTTTAATAGACCCTAAGTCGATGCGATTTAATCGCTGCTCAAAACTCTGCCACTAATTTGCCTTAGAACAGAAAAAAAAAACTAAAAACCCAAAAAAAAAACCTTATAAAATAAACAAAATTACTATAAAAATTTGTTACCAAGCTTTACACGTTTTTAACAATATTTATACAAAGTCACACGTTTGTATATACTTTACAACATTTACACAACAAAAGTTTTTACACTAGAGAACTTGAAAATTTTAAACGTTATTTGTTAAAGCCAACGAAATTGAGATCCCTGAGAATTCCCACGTTATTATGATGTATACGCGTTTTTTGAGATTTTCCAAATTGTTAGCGGTTTTTGCCATCGTTTTGTGTTGAGTATTTGTAAATTCAGTTTCGGTTCCGTACAATTTTTGTACAAAAACGGTACGCTCCGTTGCCAACACCACAAACGTGCCTCAGCTCGTCGAGCAGTTGCCTCGCAGGATCCGCAGGACTCGCAGGAGTCGCAGGAGTCGCGGGACTCGCCTGAACCAGCGCTGCCGTCGCAGTCAACGATTTTTAAAATCCCCTTTCAACACCCCGTAATGCCTTTCGATGACAACGTCAACCGATCGATCGTAAAGATCTTGTTAAACACCAACACCAAAACACACCCAACACCACACACAAAGAAACACACTACGCCCGAGCGTGCCTTTATAAGCATTAAGCCCCAAAACCGTAACCGTAAGCTTTGTGCCTTAACGTTTTTCGATCGAACAAGTATAAACGTCTTCGAAAAGTACATCATTGTAAACAAGATCCCACGATGAGCCTTACAAAATGTTCGAAAAGTAAGTAAAACATGGAAAAAAGTTTTCAAACCAAAAAGAATTTATACCACTTTTAAAATTAAAATGGGATTTTAAAATTCAAGCTGTTAGTTCCGTATAAGTTAACCTCTTCCTGCAATTTGCTCCCCTTGCTTTTTGAAATCCACAAGTTGCCTTGCTATCCACATCCACACTCAATTAATTAGATGTGCTCATAGGAATACGTTGCCGGCAGTAAATTACATCCATTAGCAGCTCAGTGTGACTTCTGTATAGAAAGTGGTTGCCAATTAGTGAGAGGCTTCAGCTCCACCTCCTTGCATGGGTTCCATTTGCATTCGGATGGTATCAGTTGGTGGCCAGCTGTGCAGGAGGAACCAAGAAAGTGGGGAAGGAAGAAGGAGGAAAGAGGGAAATAGCTTAAACCAAGTGCCCACTGTGAAAATTCGTGGCAGCCGCGGGCCAAATTTGCTTTTTCCACTAAAATTAACGAATATTTCCTTGATTATTATGTTTTATTACCCATCTATAATTTTGCAATTGAAGATGTTGTGAGGAAAAACAGTCGGAAATCGCCAAGTCAAAACAATGCCGCTGGGGAATTTGATACCGTTTAAATAAGGGGTCCATTGATATAAACTATTCTGATTCCATGTACTTTCTTGTTTGCCTTTTTGTTAGGAGCATCTATTCATTGTCCTTTATCCATCCTCTTGTGACGCTGACAGTTTTTCTTTTCTTACACGCTATCTTTGGTTTTTCTCTAGAGGGGGATGTATTATGAGGACATGTTCCTTCCTCTTGTCTGCCATATACGAGCATATAAAGTTAATTGAATTAATGGGCCGTATCGCATTACAATATAAAATAGCATTAGGGTTGATGGAGGAACTCTGGTAACTTATTTCAGCGTGTATTTGAGAATGAAAATATCAAGAATGTTTTTATAAACTTCAACTAAACGGTTTTATTGAAATGTTAAGTAAAACCGGTTAAAGTTTTTAATTGTAAGGGTGGTTTTCATTACTTAAACGTATAAAAATCATTAAAATCAAGTTAAAAATAAAATAAAAATATGATAATTCCAATACCTCTCACATCGACCATAACAATCCTTCTTAAAATCCCTCACTCTCTCTCTCTTGAACCTGTTTTCCCGTCGCGCAGTGTAGTTTCATATCGGATTACGCAGTGATTGCTGGCCAACCTATTCCCCTTTTTCCGGCTGATGCTGCGCAGGATTCAGATACTTTTTCGTCGGCTGGCGCCACTCAGGCGCCCTGAAAAAGTCTACCAGTTTTCTCCAAGAGCGAAGGGGAGAAAGCGAGAGAACTCTCCAGTGGCAGATAGAGGGTGACTTTACGTTGACTGCACCCTTTGGTCTCTGGCCATTTCTCTCGCCCGAAAAGAAAAGCACTGCGCAGGCGCTCTCCCGTACTTTCTCTTCGAGAGTCCTTGCGGCGGCGGCGGTGGTGGCACCACCCGGCCAGGATGTCCTAGACACCGAAGGGATGCTGACGCCGACGTCGGCGGAGCAGCATACCTCTGCCGCAGGCTCGGCCGCAGCGTTGAGTCAGCCTTTTCATCACTTTCGTGCCAGATTCCGTGGAGAGCAGACGTGCAGCTCCTGCCGCAGGATGCCGACAATCGGTGCCATCCACAGCCGCCATATGGAACCGACCTCGTCCTGTTGTTGCTGTCTCCCCACAAAAAGTAATTGTGAAAGTTTGTGCGTGATATTGTGTGTGTCGTCTGCCGGAAATTTCAAGTGCTTCCTCTTGCCCAGTCTCTCTTTCTCTGTGTGCAGTGTGTGTGTTTTTTCCACACATAACAACAAAAAACAAAACATTTGTGTAAATTATTGATTTTTGCCTGCTAGAGAAAAAAACAATAATGGTAGCATTTTTCCACCCGAACTCTGACACACTTAGGCCAGCTTTTGTCCTCGGACGTTGGCAGGATCGAAAAGCGGGCGACAGAAAATCAATTACGCCTGCTTTCTGCTTTTCGGGGATGGAGAATGGCATTAGGGGAACTTGGCTTAAAATCCAAAGCCTAATGATGGAGCGGAGTGGATGATAAAGAGAGAGTTGCGAGAAGTCGCCAGAGTGGGCTTACTTTGCTACCCCATAAGGCAACAACACCACAAAGGGCCCAGGGCTTTCAGGCTTTGATTTGGCAACTCAAGTGTCCTGTGCGGCCCTCTCCCCTGTTTGTGTGAACATTTAATGCTTGTGCGTGTGTGTGAGTGCTTCTGGAGAAGATTTTCATCAGCAATTTTATCGGTCGTCTGCGTTTTGGGTGGTGGCTGCCATCGCCATCGCCACTGCCACCGCCCCTGCCCATCCGGCGAAAGATATCCTTGCGCTCTGGGGGTGGTTTCGGTTTTGGTTTCGGTCTCGGTCGATGATTCCTGGCTCAGGGTTTCTGTTTTCCGCTTTTCTGGTGTCTGTTTTCCACTTTCAGTTTGTCTTTCTAATCATAATTCATAAGGATATTACCAAATTATATTATAATTATATTATTATAAATAGATGAAACCGTTTTCGAAACAAAAGGAACCAAATTCTTTAGTTTATAAGTTCGATTCTGTTGTGAAAATATAATACCTATTATTATTGTAATCCCTAATTAAATCACCAATGGCTTTTTAACCTTACATTTTCTGTTCACCTTTTTCAGTGCCTTTTGCATTTTTCACACCCTTGGAAGTTTTCCCGAGGAAACGACGACGAGGCGAAGGAGAGAGAGGTAGAAGAAAAGGAGCAGAAGTTAAAGTGAAGCGGCATAGACGACGCAAGGATGTCCACACTATCGCTGCGTATCCAACTCGAGGGTGGCCGGGTAACGAAGACCATACAGTTTCAGCCCAACACCACAGTCTTCGATGCCTGCAAGGTCATTCGCGATAAGTTCGCCGAGGCAGTGCAAGGACAACGTACGTAAAACCACCGATTTTTTGGCCAAAGCTTCTCTTCTAAATAAAATGATATCCTCCTTTTCTTACAGCCAGCGAATATGGCCTGTTCATTTCCGACGAGCAGAACCAGCAGGGCGTTTGGTTGGAACCCGGACGCACCCTGGGCTACTACATACTGCACAACCAGGACACGCTGGAGTACCGTCGCAAGACGCGCACCCTACGTGTTCGAATGTTGGATGGAGCCGTGAAGACCATCCTGGTAGATGACTCTCAGCCGGTGTCCCAGCTTATGGTCGTTATATGCACCAAGATCGGCATCACCAATCACGAGGAATACGGATTGGTGCGCGAGGACAACGAGGCGCAGAACGAGAATCTGCCGGACAACAAGTTCGGCACCCTGACCCTTAAGCGCAAAATTATGGAGAAGGATCGTGATGCCAAAATGGAGAGTTTGCGCAAGAAACTCAAGACGGACGATGAAAGTGAGTTACTGGGTCAGTCCCGCAAAGCAAAAGTATTAAAACAGAGCTTCATTTGCAGTGAACTGGGTGGATGTGAGTCGAACCTTGAGGGAGCAGGGCATAGACGAGGCAGAAACGGTTTTGCTGCGCCGTCGCTTTTTCTTTTCGGATCAGAATATCGATTCTCGCGACCCCGTGCAGTTGAATTTGCTGTATGTGCAGGCCAGGGACGCCATTCTCGATGGCACCCATCCGGTGACCCAAGATAAAGGTGGGTTCTGATGTTTAAAGACCCCTAAGAAACTCTATTAAATCTATTTCGATTCCTTAGCTTGCGAATTCGCTGGCATCCAAGTGCATATTCAATTTGGACCGCACAATGAGGCCAAGCACAAGACCGGATTCTTAGAGTGAGTAAATGATTTGTTATTGCTGGTTTTTGTTTTTCTTAACACTCGAAAATCTCCCTCACAGTTTGAAGGACTTCCTGCCACAGTCGTATGTGCGCACCAAGGGAATCGAGAAGAAAATCTTTTCGGAGCATCGAAAGCACACGGATCTTTCCGAAATCGACGCAAAAGTCCTGTACACTAAGACCGCCCGGGAGTTGCCCACCTACGGCGTTACCTTCTTTCTGGTCAAGGAGAAGATGAATGGCAAGAACAAGCTAGTTCCCCGTCTGCTGGGTGTGACCAAGGACTCGGTTCTGCGTCTGGACGAGCACACCAAAGAGATTCTCATCTCGTGGCCCTTGACCACAGTGCGTCGTTGGGGCGCCTCGCCGAACACCTTTACTCTGGACTTTGGCGACTACGCCAATCAATACTACTCGGTGCAGACGACAGAGGCCGAGCAGATTGTGCAGCTCATTGCTGGCTACATTGACATTATTCTCAAGAAGAAGCAGACCAAGGATCATTTCGGCATCGAGGGCGATGAGGGCTCCACCATGGTGGAGGAGTCAGTGGCACCTTCCAAGTAAGTCGCTCTACTTGATATAAAAATGAATTTTTTCTTAAAATTTCTCGATTATTACAGGGCCACCTTCTTGCAACACGAAACGAATCGCATGGAGCAACTCAATGTGGAGAGCTTGGCTCATCCAGGCATTATGAGGCCTTATGACGGTAAGATATACTGATTTTAACTGAAATAAGCACTAAAGCTTGCGCTAATTATTATGTGTAGAATTGTCAATGTTTTTATTTCATTTAAAGAAAGTATAAACCAGATTACTTACTATATATGGTTTCTATTTTTAAGAAATACATTTCTTGATGATATATTAAAACTAAAGGTCATCATAAAACTATAATATTCGTCTTACAACAAAGAACTAAGAGACTTTAAATCTAATTTTTAAAATATTTATTTCCTTGAGAACAATCGACAAAATAGGTTCTGCTACTTGCTTGTTTTATTTTTTATTGCTTATATTGTATATGCTAATTTAATGTTTTATTTTTTACCAACCCCCTTTGAATCTCGACCAATTCTTTTAACAACAGGCGAGCGCTCTTTCATGCAGAACGAAGTGCAGACCGTGCAGTATGGTGCCTTCGTTGGCCAGGTGAACCATGCCCACCAGCCGCCCTCGGTGAGTTTGACCCCATGCCCAGCCCTAAGACACCAAGCATCCTCCACTAACCCCACTCATTTCCACTCAGCTAATAATAATTTATTTCACGCGATTTTTGCTTGATTTGCAACTGCACTTAATCGTAACATTAAACTAACCACTGAATCTGAACCATAAGCCATAGCCTCAACTCATCTGAAGCAAACTAACATGAAGCATTTCTCTAATCCCTTTCTCCTGACATGCTGCAATCTCTGAATAAAGCCAGTGGTCATCCAATGTTTTACAAAGTATGCATTCAGCTGGAGAGACTTCTTACAAATCCAAATACTAATATATGTTATTCAAATATGTTCCTCTAGACTAAGGAAGTTCGCATTAGTTCTGTGAATCTGACGGAGCCACAGCGAGCTCTGCTGGGTTACATTTCCGCTGGCCAGGATGTCTTGATTCGCGCTGACGAAGAGCTGCGCACTAAGGTGAGTTTAGTAATTCCACTGGACGGAATTGGTTAACTAATCGCATACTACCTACCTTTGCAGGCACCCATTCAGGAGCTGGGCAGTGATATGCGTTCCATTGAGTGGCGTGAGAACACCTTAGACACTTCCAAACAGGCGGTGAGCAGTCATGTGGCCACCATGAGCGCAGCCACTGCTCAGATTATCACCGCCTCCCATCCGGATGAAGTGGATACCGAGGCCATTTCGGCTTCGGTCTCCCAGATTGCCCAAACTATTCCGGAGGTGACCAAAGAAGTGCGTCTAATTGCAGCCCTGATGGAGAACGACTCGAATGGTGATCAACTGCTGGAGGCTGCCCGTAACTTGTGCAATGCATTCAGTGATCTCCTCAAGGCAGCCGAGCCGGAGAGCAAGGAGCCACCACAACATCTGATTAATGCAGCCAGTCGAGTGGGCGAGGCTACCACCCATGTGCTGAGCACTATTGCCGAAGAGGAAGTTCCCGAGAACCGTGACCTTCACGACATGCTCCTGGCTTTGGCCAAGGCGGTGGCCAACACCACTGCTGCCCTTGTGCTGCGGGCCAAGAACATTGCCGCTAGCTGTGAGGACGAACAGGCCAGGAATCGGGTGATTGGAGCTGCCAGTCAGTGTGCCCTGGCCACCAGTCAATTGGTGGCCTGTGCCAAGGTGGTGGCACCCACGTTGCACAATGCCGCCTGTCGTGAACAGCTGGAGGCGGCGGCCAGGAACGTCGCCAGAGCCGTCAACTCTTTGTGTGAAGTCTGCAACGAGGCCAGCAATGATCCCAAGCTAAAGGCCGATCTTCTGGCTGCTGCCCGCGATGTGTCCAAGAGCCTCACCGATATGTTGGAGCACGTGAAGTTGAGCTCCAGGGAGCGTGCCAATCGCACCAGCACCGAACTGAGTCCTGTGGAGAACGTGATTATCGGCACTGACATCCTGGTGTCCACTCACGATCCCCAGGAGATGGTGCGACACGCCCGGACCCTTGGTCAAACCACTGCACAGCTAATCCAGAGCATCAAGGGGGAGGCCGATCAGCAGCAGGATGCGGACTTGAAGCGTCATCTGTTGTCCGCCGCCAAGCAGCTGGCTGATGCCACCGCCAAGTTGGTCGAGGCCGCTCGTCTCTGCTCCTCGAACCCCCATGATTCGGATAACCAAAACGCTTTGCGTAGGGCGGCTGAGGAACTTCGGGAGATCACCACCACGGCAGCCAACACGCCGGCAATGAAGCGTGGACTCATACAGCGACTGGAATTCTGCTCCAAGCAAGCCGCCTCCGCAGCAACCCAGTGCATCTCGGCGGCCCAGAACGCGGTTCAGCACAGCCAGGACCACCAGACCAAGGAGACGCTCCTGCAGGATTGCAAGCGTGTGGCGGACACCATCCCTCGATTGGTCACCTCGTTGAAGACAACCCGTGCGCAGCCCGATGATCCCAATGCCCAATTAAATCTTATCGAGGCTGCGGAACAATTCATCGAGCCAGCACTGCAGGTTTCCAAATCGTCGAGAGCCCTTCAGCCCACAGTGACTGATATTCCCTCGGCTACCCAACTGTCCAAGGGAGCCCTGCACCTGGGACAATGTGTCTCTGAGTTGCATTCGGTGGCTCAGCGTGCTCGTGATGCCTGCGGTGGCCAAGAACTGGAGTCAGCGCTAGAGGAGGTGCGCAAACTGCACGATGTCTTGGACGATACACGTCAGGCGGCTATCGCCGGCCAACTGCGTCCGTTGCCAGGACAAACTGTGGAAAGTACCGCCGATGAGCTGAGGAAATCCGCAAAGAATGTGGGCATCGCCTTGAGCCAGCTGCTATCCTCTGTGCTGCACAACCAGCGCAGCTATGCTGGAGCTGCAGGTCGAGACACAGCTCTGGCACTAGGAGACTTTACCAGGAGCGTTCACGGAGTAGCGGCCACTACACAGAATCCGGCAATCATCGACTGTGCGGATGATGTAGTCACCAGCTCGGCGCGACTCATCGAGCAGGCGCAGCGCACGTTGCAGGGTGTATCCAATCCGGAAGCCTTGACCCAAGCTGGACGGGAGGTGACCGGAGCTCTCTCCGCCACCGTTGATTGCATTCCCGGACAGCGAGAAGTGGATGTGGCCTTGCGCAATGTCAGCGATCTGAGTGAAATCCTATCAATGAGCGAGTTCCCGCCGTCGGGACGTCCATATGCCACTCTGCAATCGGAACTTAAACAAGTGGCGGAGCAATTGAGCAGCTCTGGTGGCGAGATTGTAGTCTCTTATGCCTCACCAGCTCTGCTGGCCGAGAGCAGCCAGAACTTTGCAGCCAACTACCGTGACCTACTGTCCGTCAGCATGGAGATGGCCGGTCAGACGCAGGAGGAGGAAGTCCGCTCTCAGATGATCGAGTCCCTGCGACATGTGTCCACTCAATCGTGCTCCCTCCTCTCGACGGCCAAGTCGATTGCCGCCGATCCTGGCCAGCCGAACGCCAAGAACTTGTTGCACGCCGCCGCCCGAGGTGTTACCGAGAGTATCAATCAGCTGGTGGATGCCAGCATCCAATCCGCTCCTGGACAAAAGGAATGTGACAACGCAATGCGCAACATTGAAGCCATGCGTCTGATGTTGGACTATCCCCATGAACCCATCAACGAGCTGGGATACTTTGATTGCGTGGAGCAGGCCACTGGAAAGTCTAGGAATCTGGGCTATGCCATCTCCGAGATGATTAACAATGCCAAGCAATCGCAGCATGTGGAGTTCAGTCAATCGGTGAACAACGTTAACGACTCCATCCAGGGATTGATTGAGAGCTCGTCGCAGGCCGCCTACTTGATTGGAGTCTCGCATCCTTCGAGCGTTGCAGGCAGACCAGGAATTATCGATCAGGCCCAGCTGACTTGGGCCTACCAGGGAATCCGACAGCACTGTGACATTGTGAGCAGCCAGCAGTCTACCAAGCCGCAGATGATTTCTGCCCTCACGGTGATTGCCAAGCACACCAGTTATCTGTGCTCCATTTGCCGTCAGGCCTCGATGAACACCTCCAACCCGGTGGCCAAGAACGAGTTTATTGTGCTCGCCAAGCAAGTGGCCACGGCCACTTCGGACCTGGTGCAGGCCATCAAGGCTATTGAAGAGCAGCCGGCCAGCGGAAGTCGCGATCGTCTGGTGGATCCTCTTCTGGAGGCTGTCAAGGCAGTGCGCCAGTATGCCTCGAGTCCCGAGTTCAGTTCTGTGCCCGCCAAGATATCTGCGGAAGGCAGGAAAGCTCAGGAACCAGTCATCCAAGCGGGTCGTGGTGTAATTGATGGTGTAGTGGAGATGGTTAAGGCTGCCAAGTCACTGGCCCTGTCCCCCGACAATCCACCTGTGTGGCAACAGCTCTCGATGCACTCCACCCCTGTTTCGGAGTCGGTTAAGCGACTGGTGGACAACATTCGCGACAAGGCGCCTGGACAGGCACAGTGCGAACAGGTGCTCCACACTCTGGGCACATGCACCCGGGAGCTGGACAGTTGTGCGCTGGCCGTTAATGCTCAGGGTCTCAGCCAGCGACGAGATAACAACTTGCACGGATTCAGTGGACAGACGATGAACTCTGCTTCCGAGCTTGTGGACAAACTGGAACCCATACGTGTGGCTGGCAAGAACAATGCCGAGCAACTTGGCCACGCTGTGGGTGAAATCTCGCGCTATGTTGTGCCCATGGTTAATGGAGCTATTGGAGCCTGCACCCACATTGTGCACAGCCAACAGCAGATGTCGCTGATCCAGCAGACCCGTTCGGTGGTGGAAAGTGCCATCACCCTGGTGCAATCGGCGAAGGATTCGGCTGGAAATCCCCGAGCCACTCATGCCCATCCCCGACTGGATGACGCTATTGATGGTACAAGGGAGGCCATCCAGGAACTGCAGCAAACCGTGGAGAAGATCAGTGCGGAGACGGGCATCGTGACGGGTTTGATGGAGCAGGTGAACCGTTCTATCACCAGGTTGACTGACAAGCGTCAGTCTCTACTGAATGCCTCATACTCGGACACCTTTGTGGACTACCAGACGCGCATGGTGGCGCGGGCGAAGGAGATCGCCAGTCTGGCCAACGAGATGAACGCCAAGAGCAGCGTGGAACCGGCGGCCCTGCCACAACTGGCCGTCGACATGACACAGCACTACCAACAGTTGACTCAGGATTCTGTTGGTGCCAGCACCACCACTTCTTCGCCGGATGTGGCCATGCGTATTCGCACTACGGTTATTGATTTGGGCCGATCGGTGAGCTCCATGATCCAGTCGTCGGCGGGCGGAGCACGACCCAACGATGTGGGTGCTCAGAAGGACATTGCGCGCAATGCTCGTGAGGTGTCCGAGAAGGTGGCCCAGGTGCTGGCCGCTTTGCAGGCGGGATCCCGTGGTACTCAGGCATGCATCAATGCAGCCCACACGGTATCCGGAATCATCGGAGACTTGGACACAACCATTATGTTTGCCACCGCTGGCACTTTGCATTCGGATGGAGATGGCAGCTTTGCCGATCACCGCGAGCACATTCTTCAGACGGCGAAGGCTCTGGTGGAGGACACTAAGGTTTTGGTAACTGGAGCGGCTGGAACACAGGATCAGTTGGCCAATGCAGCTCAGAATGCAGTCTCAACCATTAGTGAGTGAATATTAAGTGGAATATAAGGACTCTAACTAACTAACCAACCAAATGTTCTCTAATTTAGCTCAACTGGCTGAGGCAGTAAAGCGAGGCGCTTGCTCTCTGGGATCTACCCAACCAGATTCCCAGGTCATGGTCATCAACGCCGTCAAGGATGTGGCATCTGCCTTGGGCGATTTAATCAACTGCACCAAACTGGCTTCTGGCAAGCCCATCAATGATCCCTCCATGCAGGGTCTTAAGGAGAGCGCCAGGGTAAGTCGAACTGAACCCATTTTCTTTCCCCTGTCTTTCTCTCTTACTCTCTTTCTCTTACTCTTACGTAGTTTTTTAATCTCTTGCAAAAAAGCTTTCGTTGTTGTGGCTTTTAGTATATGCAGGATAATTTCCCTAACTGTTATTAATCTTTTAAAATATAAAAACTTTTTAAGAAACAAGTTAAGGAAATTATACTGTTTTAGTTTTTTATCCTCACTCACCAAATTGTAACTGACTTAACTTGGTTATGGTTTGCTCCTAAATTGTAATAATCGGTGCAAAGAAAAGGAGTTTAAATGAAATGAGACTTTTAAACTGAAACATTGGAGAACGTGACGGACGAACTGAAGAACCTATAGGCTGTGAATCATCTTTAATTATTTAATAATATATTCTTTTCCATGCAAAATATGTAACGCGCATACATAAATGTTGTTTGTGGCATATTGAAAATTCAACATAAATAAACATCAAATGGCTTTGGCACTCATCTACCTATACATTTAAAAAAAAAAGAGGAAATCCACACACCCGCTCCTAAAAAACTACCACATAAATGTATCTGTGTATATTTCGAATAATCAAAAAAAAAAAAGAAAATCTTCTCCGCTGCTGTCTGAATTTTTTCAATGCAAAACAATTGAAATGCGTCAATCCCGCATCCTGCTCCCCTTAAAGCTTCAGCTGCTCTGTGTTGTCGTTTTTTTAATGTTATTAATGTTATCAATGTTTAACCGAACGCACCCATGGAAAGCCCACTACTTGCATTATTTTCCTGGCAGCATCGGCGGCAAACAACAGATTTATCGGCCGGCTATCCAACCACCCTTCTTGCCCTAAACCCTAACATCGCTGTCATGCCCGTACCATCCCTTCCGGCTCTGCTTGCTGCGCTCTCTCAACCACCGAGGCACCCAACCACCCACCTACCCAAACACCCACCCTTCCTATACACCCTTCCGACACCCACCCACCACCACTTCCAACGTTTGTAAAAAGAAATCCAAATGGGAAAATCCATAAATTGATGTATTTTTTCGTTTTGCTAATTCGTTGTGCCTTCGACGTATCTGCTCTTCTTTTTTTCCCACAAAAACACACACCAAACAAAAAAAAAAAAAAAAAAAACTCTCATGAACTGTACAAAAATGCAAATCGAATTCAAACCGCTCCACGCTCCTCCTTCTCTTCATGCGCTGCGCTCGCTGTGGAAAACAATCTGCTATCAAATCGATATCAAACCAAAATCTCCATTCATCCGCATATACATATGTATGTCCAAACCGAACCAAATCGAACAAAAATAACGACGAGCAGACGCTTCAAGAAGTTTGCCAAGCAGCTGCCCACAATGGCCATTCAGAAACTAACCCACAGTCAGAAATGCGAAGTGGCAGCCACATCCTCCTCGGCAACAGCAGCATCGACATCATGGCCAACTGAGATTCCGGGACGAAATTCTACTTGCATTAATCCATTGCACAATGAAACATAATTTTCACCACTCGACAAATTCAATCTGATTGTAAGAGAACTTTTAAGTGCTGGGGAGAGCAACGTCCTTAAAGTCCTCTTAAAATACAGACTATTTAAACCATTTTTAGTTTGAAAGCGCTTACCTGGCGCCTAAAAGTTCCCAATTGTCTCTTTTCAATGTTACCAAGTCATTTTTAAAACTAATTCTTATTACTTATGCGAAAAATAAAAACCAATTGGAAATTCATTTGACTTTATTTTAGTTTTATATTGATTTGTAAGAGTGCCAAAGCCAATTAGAATGTTGTAGTATTAGTTTATCATATTTAGTGGTAGAGTAGTTCGTAGTCCTAGTCATCCTACTATCAATAAGCAACTCTTTTCAAATCACCTCTTTGCTGACCAAACATTAATCACAAACATTTCTGCTCTGCTCCCAAAAAAAAAACCTATTTACATTCGCAAACAAATAGGTAATGGTGCTAAACGTATCCTCGCTGCTGAAGACAGTGAAAGCTGTGGAGGATGAGCACACTCGCGGAACTCGCGCTATGGAGGCCACCGTGGAAGCCATCTCCCAGGAGATTCGGGTATGTTTTCAGACGATTCTGTACGAGATATATTTTAACTGGTTAATTTTTTTTATCTTCCAGGCCATGCACACTCCCCCACCGGTGGGCAACACCCAGGTGGGACCCGAGGACTTGATCCGAGTGACTATGAATGTAACGGCCGCCACTGCCAAGGCTGTGGCTGCCGGTACCTCCAATCTGCAGGCTGATATTGTATCTGCCGCCAACCTTGGACGCCGTGCCATCTCTGACATGCTAATCGTCTGCCGCGACGTGGCCTGGAACTGTGCCGAAACGGAGGAGCTGCGATCGCGCACCTTGGAGGCAGGAACTGCTGTCGGAGAATCCTACCGCGACCTGCTCAGTGGCATCCTGCACAACTGCAGTGCCGACGATCGCATGCATTTGTCACGTCGCGTTGCCAAATGCGTCACCGATCTGGTGGCCATGGCCAGGCTGCTCAAGGGTTCCGATTGGATCGATCCCGAGGACCCCACGGTCATTGCTGAGAACGAACTGTTGGGTGCCGCTGCCTCCATCGATGCGGCAGCCAAGAAGTTGGCCTCACTGCGTCCTCGTCGCCAGGCCGATGTCAAGGTGAGCTTCGATTTGATATAATTTATAACTAATTTAAGTGGTGAATGATAACTAACTATAGTGACATAGCTGAAACTCATCCTAATCTATAAGCGGTGCTTGAATTATCCCTTAACCAGCCCTTCAAAACGAACTAATTGATGGTTCCAGTGAGATATGTTTGATATTCTTGGTTGTTTCATTCAAAAGTTCACCCAGGAATCAAACATATTATTACTGTGACCCTCGCCAATCTACTAAAACAATCAGCTCCAAATCTCGACTAAAAACGCCTGGTGATTGTTCATTGTTTCCTTTTGTCTTCAGTCACCACAGTATCTAATAGTATATCTCTGATTTTTCTGCCACACAGATTGAACTCGACGAGAACATGAAGTTTGACGAAATGATTCTGGAGGCCGCCAAGGGAATAATGGCAGCCTCTGCTGCCTTGGTCAGAGCCGCCAACGCCGCACAACGCGAACTCATCGACACGGGCAAGGTAGCCCGCCGTCCGCTGACGAGCTCCGACGATGGCCAGTGGTCCGAGGGTCTCATCTCGGCCGCACGCCTTGTGGCCGCCGCCACTCACAGCCTGGTGGAGGCTGCCCAGAACCTGGTGCGCGGCGTGGGCACCGAGGAGATGCTCATCTCCACGGCCAAGCAAGTGGCCGCCTCCACCGCCCAGCTGTTGATCGCCTGCAAGGTGAAGTCCAATCCAAATTCAGAGGCTGGTCGTCGCCTTCAGGCTGCCGGAAATGCAGTTATCAAGTCCACCGACAACCTGGTGCGCTCTGCTCAGCAGGGCTTGGAAGCCGAGGAAGAGCACTCGCTGAAGATTAACACATCGATGGTGGACGGCATGGCGCAGGAGATCAACGCACGATCCGCTGTGCTGCGCAAGGAAAAAGAGCTGGAGGAGGCGCGGCAGCTTCTGAAGAACGTGCGCCACGCGCGACGTTTCGTGAAGAACGCTCAGGGAGTCACCACAGACGAGAGTGATACGGAATACGCCTACAGGAGCCAGGACAATGTATGAAACAGCTTCTCTATTTTCCACATTGTTATATATTGTATTAGTTTTTGAAAGCACCACCGAAAAAAATTGGCATTGAGATTGATGGCGAAATTGAGGCACCATTTTGTTTCAAGTAGTCTAATTCTAATTTGGTGTGGGTAGCCAATCTAACACGTAACCAGTCTAACCGGCAGTATTTCTTCTCTCTCTTCTAACCCCTAACCCTAACAGACTTTGGGTCGCAGCGGTTACTACGGTTCCGGCGAGATGCCTAGTTCGCCAAGCTACTTGTCCGGTAGCCAACAGCAGAAGCACAACTACAGCTATGCCAGTCCGCAGCCGCAGCACTTTCATCATCCTGGAGCGGTGTCTCCGCCACCATCCAACTATCCTCCGATGGACGATACCAATGGAGACTTCCCACCACCACCACCACCGCTCTCTACAACCATTTCTAACATGCAAACCGCCACGTCGGGTCACAGTTTCCGCCCTAATCCCAAGCTAACAGCCAATGCCGTGCCCAGGCCCTATCCGGGCAGTCCGGGCGGCAGCAATGGCCTAACCTCCACACCCAACCCTTCAGGCACAAACACTAATACCAACTACCAGCAAAGCTTTGAGTCGTCCAGCACTAAAACGCTAAACTCATCCCCACCGGCGGTGCCAAAGAAGCCCACTGGCAACCGGAATCTGGCGGCATGTGTGCAGGACCTGCATGATAAGACCTTCGGTCAGGGTGGCGTAGTCCAGCTCACGGGAGGAAATGGGTATCCAGGACAGAACTACGAGGGATACACGTCCAGGTGGGTTTTAGCCTTGTCCCTACTTTATGCTTTTGCTAATCCTTATTTTTTAAATTTCAGATATGAGACGCGCAACTTCGACAAGTCAGCCAACAATACCACCAGCAGCAGCAGTGAACTCGGAGCGGTCAAGCCACTGGAGTCAAGTTTCTCGCAGATGACCCTGAACACCGATGGCGGTAAGATCAGCATTGTTGACCAAGGCTCGGAGCGACTCACCTCGATGACCCAGCGTGTGATGGAGCGCAAGTCCTTTACCACAACAACGGAATCCCGCTCGGAGACCAAGACGGAGAAGCATAGTTTTCGATTGGACTAAGCGCTCGATTGAGGCGAATTCTAGTTGCTTAAGTAAATGTTCTAGCTTGGTGATGTGATGAGCATGTCGATGTTTGCCAAAAGTGCTTTTAACATTTACACACCCGTACACATACTAATAGAAATAATTTAATATTAATTGTAATTAGCCACTAGCGAAACTACATCTATATGCCTCTACCCATACAATATAATCAGCCTAATATTAACCACCTAATATTGCTAATCACTTTCTATGTTTTCGTAAATCTGTGTTCTACGTGTTTATTTGCCATTTCATTGCCAATATATATTGATACAAGATGTGCGAGAGCATGCCATAAGCAGATTGCAGTTAGCAGTCCAGACTTATTCAGGCGAACCTCTTAAAATTCAACGAAATTACAAGTAACCCTTAATAAGCGTAACACATACAAATTTGGTTCTTCACTTTGTTGTTATTTCGATGCAATTTATTACTGTGCACTAAACATGAAATATTATTTTCTAACGTAAGAAACCTCTTGATTTCACCAATGCGTAGAACAGTCAATCTATGTTCTATTGTGGTGATTTCTATTCGATGTAATCAATACCATTTATTTCTTTTTGTATATACGTACATATGCGAGTCGTGTATGCAGTTGCATATTTAAATTGTGAACTTTTTGTAAAATAATAAAAAAAACAATATTTTAACAAAAAGGTATATTTGTTTTAAATGCAGAACGGTTTAAGGTTGAAAAAAGAATGCGTTCCATTACTTTTTTTTATTAAGGCACATATAAACATTGATTAAGCATACTGATTTTATAAATCTTAAACAAAAATAAATGCAACATTTAGTCTGTCAGGTAGTAGAGTTGATCCACGTAATTGCCACAATTGTTATACCATAAATGCGTTTCTGGTTCCCATAAGTTCCTCCTTTTACTTGTACTCCTGGTTGAGCTGGCGACCAATGAGCCAGCGCCTGATCTCCGAAGTTCCCGCGCCGATCTCGTACAGCTTAGCATCACGCAAGATGCGGCCTGTTGGGTTATCATTGATGTAGCCGTTGCCACCGAGGATCTGGATGGCATCTAGTGCCACCTGGGTGGCCTTCTCGGCGGTGTATAGGATAACGCCAGCGCAATCCTTTGGACTGCGATTGCCGGCATCGCTGGATCTGGCCACCGTGTACAGATAGCTCCTGCAGGCACTCAGTGTGCTGTACATATCAGCCATTTTTCCCTGGATCAATTGGAACTCGCCGATCAACTGATTCATCTGCTTACGCTGGTGGGCATAGTCGAAAGCCACGTCGCAGGCAGCTTGCATCAGACCCACGGGTCCGGCGGCCAGAACTAGCCGTTCAAAGTCCAATCCCGACATGAGCACATAGACGCCCCTGTTCTCCTGGCCCAGAATATTCTTGGCCGGCACCTTCAGGTCCTGGAAGACCAGCTCACAGGTGCTGCTGCCTCGCATGCCCAGCTTGTCCAGCTTTTGGGCCACACTGAAGCCCTCCCAGGCGGTCTCCACGATGAAGGCCGTAATGCCATGTTTGCCCGGCACTCCATTGCCTCCTGTCTTGGCATAGACCACCAATGTATCCGCATCGGATCCGTTTGTGATCCAGAACTTAGATCCATTCAGGACGTAGTAATCTCCTTTGCGCTCGGCCCGCAGCTTCATGGATACCACGTCGGATCCGGCGCCTGGTTCGGACATGGCCAGTCCTCCAATGTGCTCACCACTGCACAGCTTAGGCAGGTACTTCTCCTTCTGCTCTGGGGTGCCGTTCTTGGTCAGCTGATTAATGCACAGATTGGAGTGGGCTCCGTAGGACAGGGCCACGCCACCAGCAGCACTGGTAAATAAGGATCATAGTTCATATATTGGTGATAGAGGATAGTTAGGCTAATGGCTTAATAGCTTACCGCGAGAACTCCTCCATGATTATGCAGTGGTCCAGATAGCTGCCCCCAGTGCCCCCGAAATCTGGCTCCGCCGTGATGCCCAGGAAGCCGAGATCACCCAGTTTCTTCCAGAATGGTCGCATGTCCCTATGATGTAAGGTACATTTTAAGGTAATTGAGATATTTTTATACTTCATGTCCTACTTGAAGTTATCCAGCTTATCGATCTCCTGGGCCAGAGGAGCCAGTTCCTTCTGGAAGAAATTGAATGCGACCTCCCGCAACTTCTGACGATCCTCGTCCAAGCCAAACATGGCATCGTTGACGGGATAATGGGAGAGGGTGCGGGTCCAGGTCAAAGGACGATCGCCACGTTGCAGCAAGGATCGGCATGACTTGGCCACAAATCTTAGAGCCATGTTGATTTTGGGGGACGGGCAATATACTATTATCTAATTCCGATCAGCTGTTCCCACTCGCTACCGCGAAAGCAACTAGTAGCATTCAAACAAGTGGCCAAACAGCGAGATCGGAAAACTAGACACAGCTACCAAATCGACTAGTTAAATTGAGCGGTAAAATTCAAATCTTAATTCTAAAAACAAATAAAAATTGTGTAAAACTTTATTTTAACAATATTAATTTAACAATATCAATTTTAACAATGATAATTAATCAGATCAAATAAAAAATCCTCTTAAAGAGGATAATAACTACTAACGACTGTTATCAACTAATAAATACACCTTATAAAATAAAAAAAATTACTTAATAATCGTAAATTTATAAATTTATAATAGTAATTTATTAGAATAGGTAATCATTTAGTTTTAGGGTACCCTTACCAGCACTGCTTACGGGTTGACTTTATAGTAAAATTCAAAAGAGCCCGCCAAGTCACTAATAATTTTTAAATTTGTTAAATTTTTCTAGTTTACCACGGAATTTAATGTAAATCCAGTTGGTTGAATAAAAATTTGAGATTAAATTATAAGATCAGTAGTATTTTTACTCTGAAGTATGATCAGCAAATAGTTTGATATTGAAATCAAATTTCCTTTTAGAATTGCGCGCCCTTTGTCTGCGCATGATTCTCCAATGGCCCTTAGAAGCACCCAAACAGTGGCTACCAAAAGCAGGCTTCCCTGCCAAAGCAGGTCAATTAAGTAGGTACTCCGGCTGCACATTGGCCCAAAGGATATCCCTGCAGTGGGCTCCCAGTCGTAGCATTGGGCCCACAGTGCGCATGACCCAACAACCGATGCCGGCAACAATAGCAACAACTACAACAACGGCAGTGCAGGCGCAGGGATAAACATAAACAGAGCCACCAGTCTGCCAGGAGCTTCGGTCTAAATGGAATTTAAAAGGCGGCGGCTACCGAGCCCACGAGCCACCGTTCAATCATTAGCTACGCAGTCGGTGTCCATTGCCGGAGATATCGGATTCCAAACCGGATACGGAAGTGTCTTGCCCAGCGGCAGGCGGAAAGGATAATTAATTGATGCGACTCGAAAAAGGCAGGGCAGAGTGAAATGTGCAGTGTGTTTCGGTGTCTCGGTTCGATTTCGGTCTTCGATGGGCAGGTGTAACCCAAATAATTGAACAATTCGGCAGGCAAATCGATAAATGTCCTCATAAATAAGTCGCTCCAGGCAGACAGACAGGTGGAGCAGCTCACGTGTGTGCGTTTGATTAATGGCAACCGGTTACGGGTTATAACCAAGTGAATGTTGCCAAGGATTCCGGCCAGCTCCTCCCCCAATCGTCGTCTATATCCTGTCAATCAACATCAACGACTCAATGAGGACGCAGTTCGTATTGTAGGTCTCCATGGATCCTTAAGATCGGGATTGCTGTTGTGTCGTGCACGCTTTGCCATGTTTAGCTTTAATTAGGGACCTTCAGATGACTCATCCTCCCACCCACTCACTCACTGCACCTGCACCTGCGGTTAAAGGTCAACGTGGCATGGGTAGATGTCCTGTTTCTCGTCAAATTGCCTTGGCTAATGCCACTTTAATGACTTGCTTTTTGCCTGATTAATCCGGGGGACGGCTTGAACTCTGGCGATGCCACACCATTTGTTTTTATGTAATCAACGAAGGCGCTACATCTTACCCTCCACACTTTCCCAGCAATTAAATGCCGAGCGGGTCTATAAACAGATCTCACTGTCAGTGTCTGTTGCAGCATTCTTGGGATGTTTGTTTGGCCGCACTTAATGCCAAGTGGAATGAACTTGATGAGCAGCAGTTGCCACTTTTAGTGGCCCACAAAGGCATCTCCGATGGCTTGCAGTGCGGCAATTGAACCCGACTGTTGGGTTGGGTTGTTGGGCTGCTGGGATGTTGGGTTGTTAGGGGGGGTGCGTCCTCATAAACATGGCTGAAATACAAAACATGCAATCTGCCGACTCAACAACTTGAACTTGTCGTGTCCACTGCACAAAACTTTTGATGAACTTTCCGTTTTATAATCGTAATCACAGTTTAATGCACCCTAAAGAGACTGTAAGTTTTTCGTTGTATTAGGGGAATTATAATCAAATTCCATGGCTTTAGTGAGGGGAACTTTAAGAGTCAAGCAACGAAATAATAGGTATAGAGAGTTTATTTACAAACAAAAAGAAGATATTTCAAAAATATTTCTGTTAAGTTTGTAAATATAACTATCTTGAATACCAAAGAATCTAAAAAATTAGTATAAAAAAACCATATTAGCAGTATTCCGAAAAGCCTTTTAAGACTTTAAAGATCTGACACATCTGCCTATCAAAAATCTGATCTCTGAAACTTCCTTGACTAATGGCTAAGCGATCAAATCCATCCCCTTTCAATTAGCATTTCCCATCGATCCATCTGGCAATCAACCAACTCGATATGGCAGAGTCTATATCTGTCTAAAAATACGTTCGCCCAGCGAAATAGTGTGTGATAAGCAAGTGCAGTCGGTGCAGTTCGGTTGATGGATGCCGGAAAAGCAGCCGGATCGCCGGAGAGCGGTTCCGTGAAAAGATTTGTATATTCTCCGCCAGCGAGAACACGGAATAAATGCTAGCGGCGTGTGACCACCGCTCGAGTTCAGTGACAAAAAACCAAAAACGCAGTCCAAAAGTGAAACCAACTGAAAAGCTTTCGGATCGCGTAGTCGTCGCTGGTTTAGTCGGCATTAGTCGCGCGCGGTACGGCACGGCAAACGATCCACGATCCACGATCGACGACACATCGACTGAAACCCACAACGACGACGCATGGACGGACCAGCGGACTCCGTGCGCGATTTTCATTCACTTTTCACATTCACATTCACCCGAAACTTCTCGCTCAGTTCTCAGATACATATATACGTAGTCACATAGAGATACCAACCAACCCGACCAGTAATAAACGAGCCGACCGGCCAGCGGTTTCCCAACTGCCCAGCGGTTCAGCAGTCCAGCGGCGGCAGTTAGAAGGAAAACTCATCATTATCCGTAATAATCGTTATAGATAGTGACCCCTGCCATCATTCCCCCCCCCTTGCAGTTTGAAACGTCGCGTTGTCACGTAATGCCCATTCAATTTAATTTCATAATTAATTTTTTGGAATATATTTCGTACTGAGGAAAAAGTGCTGTCGCCATTTCTCGTGATTTTCTGGCTAGTAAGGAATATGAAAAGTGGCCGAGTGTGTGTTAAATTAAATCACCGCATTATAAATAACTTGGGAAATTTTTAAATCTAAAATATATTCACGCCAAAAAGATACCTACATATATATATATAAAACCGAGTATATCTGCGGATACGCGCCAAGTAATCGAAGCGACAAAAAATACGCAAAGTTCGAAAAAACGCGACAGAGTGCGGGACTGTGTGTGTTTGCCAAATGTCACTTGTGTGTGCGTCACTGAAGATAAACCACGAGCACATAAAAACGCACACACGGCCATCCAGGCATCCGACATAAAAGTATATATTATTCTATTTATTTACGCGCGTGTCTTGTAGCCAAAAAGTAAATCTTAGCCAGAAGCAGCAGCCGCAGCAGCCACAAAATGGAGTCGAAACGCTCGAAAAAAGGACGCAAAACTCGGCCAGCACAGGACGAGAATCCAACTCCACAGCAGCAGCAGCAACATCATCATCCCTGGGACGAAGGTAGGAACATCAAGTCCATCTGAGGTCGACTTGCAGCCCCGCATCGCAATGAATGTCCCACAAATTAGCCGCGCATTACGCATACGCCGCGTGGGCGCTGTAATGACAGTCGTTGACGAATTTAGAACAAGTCGTATTCTATGGGGCGGTCTATGGGCAAACTACATGCACATGTGCTGGGGAGCAAGAACATTACTTATGATTGCCTGCCAAGTTGAACGGCGGCCAAAAAGTATGACAAGTTCTCTGTTTTGGCGCCGCAGCGGGTAAGCGGTTCCCCAATTATACCCTCGTATGCAAAGTTCCCAGTCGCAGTCCAGCGGAAATCGGCAATCAAATGCAATGGCCCACTAATATCACAGAATTGTCTGTCCATTGGGGTAGTACTAAAACACTGGGTAGATCAATTTGCCATGCAGAACGCCGGGAAATCACTGAACTTGAAGGTTACCATTTAAATGGTTGATGGAATTTGTTTTTAAAAGTCATATATGCACTTAAAAGTGCTGAAAGATTATTATTCTTATGGAAAAGCAGAAAAGGTATTATTATGCTCTTAAAAAATATAATTTCCTAAAAACAAAAGTCATATAAATTTAGAAATTAAAATGCAACATCCCCAATAATAATATAGACTCGATATTTTAAAACAAATTTAATTATTTAGGTAACATACTAAGCTCCACATTAATTAAATCATTAAATATACACTTCAGTTTATTAAGACGAATAGTACTGGATTTTAATAATAATATTACCCTATAAATTGAATTATAAAATCCCAAAAAAAAAGTTCATGGTAAAATCATTGTCCTTGATATGAGAAAACATTTTTTAAATTAAAAAAAAACTTTGAAATCTTTTAAAAGTTTTGCTATTTCAAAATCCAAGGCATTCATAATTTAGCTTTATTCTTAGTCAGAAATCTTGACCTTCGCAAGAGCATATAAAATTCTGCATTGGGAAAATCGACTTTTCCCACAAGTTTACTTATGGATTTCGGCATCTTGTGAATCGCCTGGCATTCAGCTAAACAGACCAGACGAACTAGCACTTCGTGCTAGCGGCATCTTCTGTTTGCTGAGCACAATGGGCGTGGATCGGGCCATGTGAATTGACAAACCGGTTGTACCCACCCCGTCCAGCTCGTCTGGGGTTTTTGTTGAGTACCGCTAGCCGTTGCATCGATCATGATTAAAATTAGCCGGAGAATGAACGTGATCTATGGGCACTTTTCCGCTATTCTGGCCGGTTTTATGGCTGACGAAAGTGAAAAACAAGCGCTACAAATTCCGTGCATATTGCCAAACCATAAAAGCCAACAAAAACCGTTCGTTTTCCCGTTCCCAGACGGCCAAACAAAAGAGCAGGGTTCTTATCTCTGATTGCCACTTGACGGGAATTTGTTATGGGCAATTAAAACGGCAAAGAGGCCAAGTTCAAGTTCCCTGCAGCAGAGACTGCACACTGGGATAAGAGCACGTAGACCGTTCTTGAAACGTCAAATGGGTCATATGATGGGCAGTAAACTTTTGGCTACGCTATCTTATCGGCAATTCAGCAACAATTGAGGTGCCGACTTTATCTATTTAACAGCCTCGCTGATAGCCAAGAGATTTGTTACGTAACGCCAAGTAGTTATTTATGACGCAGAGACCTTTGTTCGCTTTTTTGGGAAACTCCTTAACTATCTATCTATCAAATATAAGGGGTTGAATTATAAAAAACAAAGGTGTAATATCAAAATTCCCTTGTTAAGTAAAATAATTATCTTTGCCGCGCGTTTCTGCATTAATATTTCATTAGGGCTCTAGACATCAGTCAATTATGAAGTCAGCTGCTATTCTTAGCAGGCATATTTATGTTTATTATATTAGAATCATAAATCAATAAGCTCTTAGCCCCACAATTTGATATTGCAGCTACTTTTGTATAATTTACTGATAAATCATGCAGTAGGGTAACCAGTAGTGAATTCCTATTAAGTCAAATGTGCTAAAATGTTCAACCCAAAATGCCAGTAAAAACTTCTCATAACCATAATCCACGGAACATTTCGTCTATTGATTAGCATGGCGAAGAAACCTGATGATTCAGACTAGGTGAAAATTGCTGGTAATTGGCAGATGAACTGGTCTCTGATCGGTTGGAGGAGTCTGCGAACAAAAAAAAAAGGCCCAGCTAATGGTATTTTGATTGATTTCCAATTAGCAGCAAATCGCATCCCATCACATGACCACCCGACTAACATGGAATTATTAAAACAAACTTTGACCCAATTGCAGGCCCTTCAGCAAAGAGTCCCCAAGCAAATAGAGCAATTCCCAGCACGGGTACAGCACTGACCCGATTCCTGACCTGTATGGCACCGGTGATTGGTAAAAGATTTCCCCCTCTTTCTTTCTTTTCTTCTTGGTCTTGTGACGTCCCCCATATCCCATCCCCCATTCATTCACAAAGAGATCAAGAAAGAGATTTTCTCTGGCAACATGTTGCCCGGATTTTGTGTACCACCATTGTTTACATTGTCTCGGATCGGGACAACCGATAGTATATGGTCTATGCATCTCATTTTCATCGGTTCTATGTGGTTCGAGGCTCATCGGAATCGTACTCACTTTTGTGGCCACTCATTCTTGTCCGTACTTTCATTATTTATGAGTGGTGCTCGTGTGCCGTGTTTCGGTTTCTGTTTCTGTTTCTGTTTGTGTTGTGGCAAAAGTTCCTTAACTTTTGCCTCCAAGTTAAGTACATAGTTTGTGCCGTGATTTCCTCAGCCCATCCAACTGTCTGTCATGTGGGCCAACCATACGTATACGTTATATTCTACGGCTGTTTGATTTGATTGGATTTCTGCTCCGTCGCTTTCGTTTCGTTTTGTTTCGTTCATTCCGTTGACGTCGTCTTCGCTTTTGTTGTCGCTCGCCGTCGGTTTATTTTTATTTCAGTTTGGAACTAATCGTCAATATGAAGGAAAGCCAAAATGTATGTATATACCGGAGGAGTGTTCTCCCTGAACTATATTTATAGGTACCCACATAAATAATTCAATAGCTGGCCAGTCAAGGTCAGAAACCGAAAGCTTCTGCGTGGGCCGTTGGCCTGGGCATTAAAGTGCAATAAAAATATGGAGAAATATGGCTGCGGCCAACTAAGAGTGGAAATCAATTAGGTTCGGCAATTTCCGTTTCACTTCTGGCGATTTGCATTCGCTTGGAATAATTAAGCCGTCCAATGAACTCGCATTTCTGCAATTGTGTCACCAGAATTTATTTTCACAACAAGCAAAAATTGGCCGAGCAAAAGAAACACACAAAATTTAGCCGGGACGGCGACCTGAATTCACATAACGCATACGCAACGTGTGCCAGTTTCTCAACATTTTCGCTCATTCATTAGAATTCACTCAGCGGTGGCCAGAGACATTTCATCCAAGAGAATTCCAAGCGAACTAGGTATACCAATATCCATAATAATTTTTCAATATTGGGCAATCTTTTTAAAATATTAAAAGCAAAATAAATGATGTTGCACAATATGTAACAAAGCTAAAAATGTTTAAAAATCTAGTAATATATAAGTTGTCCTTAGTTTTTACAATGGGAAAAGTTTACCAATTGAAAAGAAATCAGATGTCATTATCCCAAGATCTTATATTATTTAAAATTACTATATGTAAATGCTAGAGTGGTGAAGAAATATTCTATTTTAATATTATATTTAATATTCTTAGAAAGAAATGTTTCTCAAACTATAGTTACTATTATTTCTTAAACTCAAGACACATCGAGGGCACCTTGTTTATAGACTGCTGGGCTAATGAATTGATTTCCAAAGAGCTCTGCCTAGGACCAATAGGAAAACCACTCACTAATAACTTGGCCCTATCTTGACGGCCCTTGAGTGCGTTACGCTTAAATGATTCTAAATATAGGGGAGAGCGCCCGGTCGCGATGACGACCTTGGGCGTTTGACGTCGCCACATTCGCATGCAACCAGTGGCGAAAGTGCAACACGCTGGTGGATCCCCATGGAGGAGGAGGCAAGGCAGGAGGAGCAGGGCCTATCCCCCGGTCTCTTCTCTCGCATTTCAATCAGCATTTCACGTTTGGCGATTCGAGAGCAACGTCAAAGCTTCAACGTCAGCGACAAGTTCGCTGCCGGCGGCGCTGCCACAACTTTTTGCTAGTTTTGTTTGCAGCGTTGGTTTTTTTACTTGCTAGTATTCAATACGCGATTAGACGTCGAACATGTGAGGCTCAAGCGCCGCCTTACAAACATTAGCTACTCTTTTCTTTTCGGTTTTTTTTCCCAAATTATTATTTTGTTTTCAACAAGTTCTTTTAGCATATTAACCAATGTTACTAACTCAAAGTTCCTACGACTATGGTTTATGTTTTCCTCAGTGTCGCTGGTAATTATGGTGAGTGAGCCGGCAATCATTTAATTGATTTGCATGTTACGCAACTCGTCGGGAGCGTAGGTTCAGAGCTCGGTAATAAATTGACAAAAAGTGTAATGGCCAACGTAATGGTTCCTAGGTTCGAGTCTATTTATATGGTCGAAGTATCCGCACGCGCATTACGTATACGCCGCGTTTAACGGCTGCTTCTACTCCGACTCTCCCCCTCCGAATCTCCCAATTTCCCGGCTCTTTATCATCTGTCTGTTCACAAATTTGTGTAAAGTTCAGCGGCGACAGTGTTCATGAACTTGTCCGTGATTCAGATTCCGATTGATTTCCATCGGGGGCCGTCGAGCAGGAGGCGAATGCTCCCGGAGGCAGTTGTCAATGTTCACTTATGTATGAAAAGTTGATTTTGAGGAAAAGCCTCGAAACGAATTCACTCGACTGCGAACTGAGGCTCTTCATGTAAAGCAAGTCGAGCCAAGGCAGTTACGCTCGAATTGTTATGGTAAATCCATCCACATGTGGATGTTTAAACAACAGAAAAACAAATATGAAAAGGGCGGGAGGGGGAAATCAGTCCAGATGAGTGAATATTGAAAGATCAAAAGGTACATTCAGGTATCGGAATACGAAGAATTTTTTAGGAGCCTTGAATGGAGAGATTAAACATTAATAATTTTAGAATATTTAAGGTAGTGAACATACATACAATCCTTTAGCTTTGAAAAATATCCAATTAGATAAGAATAGAGTTTTTAGATTTGCATCACTGAACACTCAAATATATATAGTTGAACATTGATCATTGATCTACCTAAGACCTTACAGTTTATGTATACTTGGCATCATTTACCTATAATTACCCATTTAAACCCTTGCCAGATTTGTATAATTTCCAACATGATGTCACACACGAAAGGAAAACAACTTTGAGAGCCAAGATTCTTACCTCATTTAACCCCATATGGGAAATGATTAAAGCGATTTGTCATGATATGGCAAATTGAATTATAATGAATGAAATTTGCCTTTTATATGATTTCATTTTTGGCATATCGATAGAGCTGTTCAATCGCCCAAAGGCGTAACGAAAGGCGAAATTTTGTGTTTTGTACAAACAATTAAGTTTCGTGGGCATGTAATTTTTGATGTGATTACGTTAGACCCCATCACATACCCACCAATATGAACTGCAGACATACATGTGTGTGTGTCTATATAGCAACGATAAGCAAACAATAATTGTTGAATGTAAAAACACACATCGGGAATTGGGCGCATGAATGTAAAACGAAATTTACTTTTGGTTTTTGTGGGTTTTTTTTTCGTTTTTCGTTTTTGGTGGGTCGGTCGGTTGCTCTAGGTGCTCTTGTTTATCCGCGGTGTGCTAAATTAACGATAATATGTGTGTAAAAACTGCAAATTGTTTACGACTGGTTGTGTGTGCAACTATTTTTCTCGAACGCGGACTAAAACAAAAAGGCAGAAAGTCTGAAAACGACGAGAGAACGCGAGCGAGGAATGGTAAAATTTGCTAAGCATAAGTATAAGTATTTTGAAAGCAAAACCGTTGAGCGCAAAGCGAAGGAAAATTAGTCTCTCAACAATTTTAGTTTTTTTGGCTTATTCGGGGGGCTTTGCTGTGCGAAAAATCCGTTTGGACGGGCCAGTTGGCCCCGGACAATTTCAGTGCACGGCTCGTGTACCCGCGAATTGCGCTGATATCCAAGATATTTGTGTACCCCCCGTTCGATTGATTTTTATTTTCGAAAATAAAAGGCAACCGATAACGAAAAACCCAACGAATAACGATAAGGAATGAGTAGATCTGCAAGGAATCGAACTATATCCACTGGTTGATCAATTGTGGTAAAGGAACCATTTTGCATTATACATTTTCGTACCTTGTATTTCGTAATTGCAGCTTTCGATGTCGAAATAGAGAATATTTAAGAGAATGTTTATGTGTCCACCAGCGTATTGTGTACTGTCTCTCATTTCTCGACTTATGTAATTGTGTCTCGTCTGGTGTCCGCCGTTTGCGCTTATTTTTAGCACCTGTTGCTGGCAACCAGTGTAAACACCTCACTTACTCATTCTCTACCCTTTGGTTTAACCCTCCCCATTCAACTGTAGTGTCGCTACCTGGCGCTGGAACTGGCCCCACTGAGCAGCCGACCATACTCCTGATCAACGGCATCGCCAGCGATTCCCAGCTAGAGGAGAAGCAGTCGAAGGCAGCCGCCTTGAAACTAGCCCTCGATAACAACAACATCGAGGCACCGCAGCCGCACACAGTGCCCACCACTCCCGGTGGCTCCCATCTCCTGGACTTCGAGTCCCATCTCATCGAGAGCATCGCGGACGAGGCCAGTGGCGTGGGCATCCGGGAACTGACCCCCTTCGAACAGGAACTCCAGCAGGGCACCTCGAAAGTGGACACCAATGACACGGAACCTGTGATCGAGGTAGAACCAGCTGGTGCCAAGACCAAACAGCCCGTGGAAATCTCACCGCCGACTCATCAAATCGCCGAGGTCGACGAGACGGCCACTCCGTCGGAGGAAGTACGTCGCACCGCCGAGCAGTTGGTGGATGAGATCGAACAGGAGCTGATCCAGGCACTCAGCCGGGATGTAGACGAGGCGCAGCGGGTGCACAGAGATCAGGTCCAGCGGGATCGCGACGAGATCAACTCACTCAGCCAACAGGTTGAGGTGCAGTTAAATGAGCTGACCGGCATCCTGAAGAACAAGCCCCAGGCGGAGATTGTCTTGGAACTGCCGGCGGAAGAGGAGGAGGAGCAAAAGCCCAAGCCACTGATTGCAGCACCCAATGAGCTGAAGCTCGTAGAGGTGCCGACTCCGAAAACCGAGGCCGAGGAGCAGGAACGCAAGGAGTTCATCGACTCACTGCCCCAAATCGAACAGAATCGCCTGCAGGGATCGGAGGAGACCGATGCTCAAAAACTGTCGGCGGACTGCAAAAGGGAGTACTACCAATCCCTGAAGAAGTACCTCCTGCACAGCAGCCAGGAGAAGCCACCAGTGCCCCTTCAAACGTATCGCTGGGAGGATCTGAAGCGAGCCAAGGAACGGGTAAGTGAACTGCTTAAAAGTCGAAGAGCTGTGGAGCCAATAGAGCTGTATTTCCAGCATATCTGTCGAAATTGTTCTAATGTTTAGATATTTGCTATTGTAAACGCGATTTTAGTTTCAGAATTTCATATTTGACGCAGGAGTGCAGGGTCTCCAATAGCTCAAAAGTTATTAAAATATTTTAAAAGGCTAAATCGAATAACAGGAATATTCGAAAATATAAGCAACAATCTAATTAGAACATTTTAATGTAGGTACTCAGGCCTGTATCTATAGAATAAATATGTTTCCTAATATAATTCTTGTGTTCGTTCGTCATTTCATGAATTAGGATTACTCACTCGAAATAATTTTAGAAAAAACGGAATAAGTAATTATATATTTGAGATTTCGAAACATGTTGCTCTCTCGATTTTCTGAAAGAAAACTACCCAATTAAAGTAATAAAATAATCGAATTATGTTTTGCTTTTAATTTGAATCGTTTAATGCCAAGATTTTTAGATAATAAGGTAGTTGAGGAATATATTCTTGATGTTAGAGATTGTTTTTTTTTCTTCCTGGCAAGTTTTACATCTGTTTTCATTTTCTTTGTTTCCTCCATAGGGTGGCTATCCTTGGACACATCTGTACAAACGCCCACTTGGACCCGACGAGCAGCCGGAGATTGTGCTGCTCCTGCGAAAGTCCCAAGAACTGCGCTTTAAATCCGAGTCGCCCAAGTCTTTGAAGAAGGTGCGCTACGACGAGCAGGTGCTGGTAAAGGAGACCGAGCGCTACATCCAGGACCTCTCGGAGGACGAGGCGGTAGCCACCACCACCGACGACAGCAGCGAGGAGTCCTCCGATTCGGAGACCGAGTCGGAACGAGATCAGCACAACGAAGACGCCCTAAGCGAGTGCATCTCCTGCGTTTCCGACTCCGTGCTGGCGGTTGGAGGTCACGCTAGACCACGTAAGACGAACCGCTTGGCCCACATCCGTGACCTGATCCGGCGCAGGCGCAGCGGACGCACCCACGAGGACGCCCAGTCACTGCCCGGAAACTCCGCAAATCCTAGTCGACAGAGCAGCGTTCACGAGCTTGCCCCGCCGCCGGGATCCCTAATCCCGAACACCGATAAGCCTTCCAAGACCAGCAAACCCAAGCAGGGCTTCGACATCATGAAGAAACTAAGGAGCCTGGCCGAACGCCAGAAGAAGCGGCTGAACATCAAGAGGATCTCCCTGAAAAAGGAGGACAAGATCGTTCTGGGCGAGCAGCAGAAGATCATGAAGCTGAAGGCCTCGCCGAAGTCGGATCGCGGCGAGATTCCCCACTTCATCGAGAAGCAGGACTCTGACGAGATCCTGGAGCTGGTGGAGTACGATGAGTCGCCCTGCCGCAAGCGCACCAAGGAGGAGCTTCTGGAAGATCAGCCCAGTGGCAGTGGCAGCGGAAGAGTACCCGAACCCGACGAGATCATCGAGCTGCCGGTGGTCAAGACTGAGACAGATGCTCCCACACTGGAGGTCACCGAGCCAGCAGAGGAAAAGCTGGAACAGAAAGATGAAAAAGAATCAGAAGCAGAGGAGGACCCGCCCAAGAAGACACCTCGCATCCGGCGGGAGCATGTCTACGAGGAGATTGGCCAGGCTGGAGCTCAGGAACTGGTGGATCAGCCCATCCTGGAGCTGGACGCTCTGAAGAAGTCTCTGACGCGTCAGGACAATCTCGCCATCGATGAGATCGAGGCGGCCAAGGCAGTGCCTCTGGATCGCATGGGCAGCAGTGAGGAGGAGCAGGTGACCGCCGGCAAGCCGGGCGCCCTGTTGGCCCCCATCTCCTCCATAGACTCCACCTCTTCAGATGAGGAGCGTGCCCGCCTAGCGCAACTATCTCCTGTGGCCGAAGAGAGCGATGAACCCATGGAGCTCAGTCCAGATCTGCGTCCATCCCTCAAGAAGGAGGCTTCGCCAGCGCCCTCGGACAAGAAGGTGACCTTCTCCCACATCGAGGACGAAGCGGAACCACATCGCGAGGATGTCGAGCTGCCCGAGGACGTTCTGGAGGCGGCTACCAATGCGGCCAGATGGAAGAACGAAAGGTAAGTGGGAGGAAGACTCCAATAGCAACCCAAAAGCGAAAAAAAAACACCACTTCCCGGCTTGACACTAACACTCAGCACAACCCCAAACCGGCTGCTGTTGCTCTAACCATCTTGCAGAGGCTCTAACCTATTTGACTTGCTCATGAAATTGTTACTAACCCTGTTGCCGGGAGCTGGAGGTGGAGCTGCGGGCGGAGGCAGAGGGCGCCGCCGGCTCACCAAGCACCACCGTGCCCGAGCACCACGGTACCAAGACTACCACTACACTACCGACACTACAACACCCAGCACCACCCAACACACCCCCAGCACGTGGCGCATCCGGTTCAAGCGATCCGCATCCTGGACGCTCTGCTGCTGCTGCAGTGCCGGCGCCACCAATAAGTATTGGTAGCGGGCTCAAGGCGAAAGGTGGCCTGAAATGATTTAGACCTAAGGTAAGACCTGCTCGGGGGTACAGTGACTATCGGATTATCAGGCACTTAGTTTCGGAATTCCTTTTCAAAATAGCCCTTTTAGTGAATTTTGACATGAGCAAAATGTCTCACATTAAGAGCTAAAAAAAGCTAGTAAAATAGAGTAACTTTGCCTTCTTCTTCTCTATAAGAAAAAGGATCAAAAAAACTTTAAAATATTAACGCGATCGTAGCATAGTCCTTTCCTAATCCTAACTATCTTGAAAAGTTAATAGTCATTAACCATATCTTGTATAGGATGCTTAAATATATAGTTTTTAGGCAATTAAAATGTCTGTTATTCCTTAAATGCTTTTAACAGGAGCTTGAGAAACCTGCTCAGCTATAATATAAGGGCAATGTTGTTTAGCGTATCTTTCTAGTATCTTAGTTTTTTATAATATCATAGCGAAATTTAAAAAGAAATATACATCTTTTTAAATTTCGTTATGATATTATAAAAATCTAAAACTAAACTATATAAATAGATTTTCGTTTTGAAATCTAAAAGTTTCTTTAAACCAATAGTTACTGTACTTACCCTACTGCACTTTCCTTACTACAATGTGTGCGTCCCTTTCACTCCTCCATTGGTGTTGGCTTAATAAATATGTTAATACATACTTAAGTGTGTGGGAACTTGGGTGGCTTTGTGGTGGGAGCGGAAGCGGGTGGTCCCATTGACTTCATGATCATCTAAAAATTACTCTCAAAGGTCACGCCGAGTCCGATTCCTGAGGACGAATTCCAACAAGTAATTACATGGACGCGTGTCAGGCGAACATCAAACGACAAATTGAAGAGTATATTTAGCGCGCTAAAGGTCGACGAATGACAAGAAGATTTCCGGCAGGCAAACCAAAGACCGCCAAAAATAGAACGATAAAGTGCAGGCCGAGCGACTAATTGTTACTCCTCCTTATTCATCTTCCCATTATCCTCCGCCCCCCACCACCCTGCCACCACCCACACCACCCAAAACCCACCACGATCTCAATTATGAGCAGGCAAGTAGCTTTGTCGCCACACACCCATACAATGGCGCGCCTAATCCGTGTCGCCACTATGTGTGTTTTTGCTAATTTTAAAGAACAACATTTTCATCTTTCGAACAAGAAATTCGGTTGAAAATTTCTGTCGCCCAAATGGCGAAAAGCTCTCCCATTATTCAGTCCTGGCCGAAAATCGCAACGATGTAGACGCGCTCGCGCTCGCGCACGCACAAACAAGCACGTACATACATAACGGGACCAGAACACCATCTCAGATGGGTGCGACAGGGACAGCGACATAGCGATATTCCAAAGCCCGGTATCGATAAACGATTATTAATCAATCCTCCGAGAAATAGCTAATTGAAAAACGATTGCAAAACACACAGAATAATAGAGAAATTCTTGGGGCCCCGCAAGAATTTCGAATTCGGGGCAAAAAATAAATTCAATGTCTGCTGTGGTGGTGCTTAAAAATAGCCACCGACTACGACGACCACACAACGAAAACGAACAAAAGCACTGAAATTGGCGAGAAACAGAGGAGGAGAAGGAGGAGGAGCAGAGGGATTACGTCCGGGGACAGTGAGCAAGTAATAGTTGGTGGCCATGTTGAACTCCCGACGATCCGCCTCCGTGGGCGCCCTGCCCGCCGAGAAGCGTCACTTTGTGTCCCGCCAGGAGAGCGCCAGTGGAGCCTCTCTGGACGTCCGCTGCGCCTGCCAGTACTTCATGTGCGAGTCCCTGCTGCCGGAGCGCGTGAATCCCGTGGACTCGCGTCCGGGCTCCCGGTTGAGTGGACACGCCGAGGAGCAGTACCCACCGGCCCATCTCAATCTAATGCGTGATGACCTGTCCACGCACAGCTTCGAGGTGGTCAGTCATGCGGATGTGGCCCCCTCGGTGGACCTGAGCTTCATGGAACGCTATCCGAAGCTGGAGCAGACCGCCCGCTCGCGCGGATTGGTGGTGCGCAGTATCTCGGATGCCACGGAACCAGAGCCCTTCCCAGCCCCCCATCAAGGAGGAGTTGGAGGAGCCTTTGTGGCCGGACGCAGGCGTCAGTTGTCCATGGGTGGCTTATCCTCCGGCAGCATGGGCCGCTTTCCCGACACCCTCTCCATGCGCAGTGGCCCCTCACTGCGCCGCATCTCAGCCGGAAACTCCAAGACGGATCTTTACTGTGCCGACATCAACATACCCAGTGGAGCACCCGCGGGAGGTCGTCGATCGGCCAGCACCAGCCGTCGGGCATCCAATGCCGATCTCTTCCAGGCCAGCATAGTGCCGGGATCGCTGCAGCCGCCGCAGCTTAACCTAATACCAGCCACAGCTTCTCCGGGATTGATGGACCAACCGCCGCTCTTTCCTTCGCACCAAGCCTCACCAGCTCCGTCGCAGCAGGACTTCCGGATCGCCAAGCCGCCACTTTCAACGGATTACATGCGTCCCAGCGAAGCCAACCAGCTTCCTGGCGATATGCTGCCCCAGAATCGACCCATCGATGTATCCCGCTTTGGCGGTGATGCAGTGCGTCCCTCGTTCCTCGTGGAATCCGATTTCCAGCAGTTGCAAAGTCCCTATCAGCCCACGGTCACGCCCATTGATCCCTTGGCCGAGACAGTGGCGCAGTTGGAGCAAATCGCTCAGGAGCACAGCATCGTGCGTATTAGGGACAACATCCAAGCGGAGACCAGACGTCCACCTTCCATTGGTGGAGATCTCAGCGCAGTGCCCCCGAAAGTGGGCGAACTGACCAAAATCGAGATCATCCACGACATACCAGTGGTGGATATCGATCAGTTGGTCCGGGAAGAGGAGGAGAAGGCAGCGGAGCACCGCAGCCGAAGCCCCAGACCATCGCCGAGGAGGCCCAAGTCACCACCCGTAATGGCCACTCTTCAGCTGCCATCGAGTCGGACAACTAGTCCCTCGCCGGCGGAACCATCGTTGGCGCCGTCTGGCCAACAAATCCTAAAGCGCCAGCACACACCGGAGAGGCAACTATCGCCAGAAAGAGCCGCCCAATGGTTGCCGCAGCAACAAAGTGTTTTTATGGCCACCACTCCTACACCCACTGCCATTAGCCTACAGGAGGCCTCGCCGGAAGTCAAGAGTTCCTATACCTCGCGTTTCAAATCGATGTTTGGCGCCAAGGAGCCGCGTCAGAAGTCACCCTCTCCCGCTCCCCAGCGTTCCCGCACACCCAGCCCCAAATTGCAGAGGCAGGAGAAGTCGCCGTCACCCGTTAAACTGCTATCCGTGTTTTCGCGCAGCAAGCCCCAGGCCATGTCCGTGGTGACCACCTCGTCGGCGGGAGTTAAGGGCAAGGAAGCTGAACCTCTGGCGGTTCGAGTCACTGAGACATTCTCCCTTAAGGTGGACGACATGGATCAGTACTGTGCCCGGCCAGCAAAGCCACCGGCTCCTCCGCCGAGTGCCCAGACCATGTACAGCAGTCGCGAGGACTTTGCCGCCTCCGAGAGGGCATCGGTGGACATAAGTGAGGCCTTTGCACCCGTTGTGGTGTCCGCTGTGCCCCGAGGAGGAAGCGTGAGTGTGAGCATGAGCGGAGGCAGCTTTATGGCCGGAAACAGGAACCTCTACTCCAGCGAGATTGAGATGCCGGATCCGGGTTACGCGCACAGGGACTCCGCTAGCAGGGATATTTCATTGGGGGGCAGTCGGCCCCTCATCTCGGTGCCCATTCAGATATCCGGAAGTGGCAGCCACGTCTATCGACCCCTGCCCCATCGTGCTCCCTCCGAGCAGCGTGGTTTTGGGGTCCAGCGGAAGACCTCGTTCCGGGAACCGCGCACCCAGTCGCACGACCGCAACTCCCATTTGGGCCGATCCCAGGAGCAGCTCTTCGGGGCGGCCCGCATGACAAAGACGGTTAGTTTCCATTTTGACGAACGCAAATCGCGCCTCGCGGATTTCGAGTCCAACTCGCCCCTGAACCAAAAGCAATTAGAACACAGAGACTTTCTCGATCGGACCTATTTCACTCGGTAAGCCATCGCCACCTTTTCTGACCCCCATCCCGAGCCCCCGACCTCGACACTCAAGCAGCAGCAGACCTTCTATAACCAACCGCTTCTACACTACATGTGCCATGTTAAATACATCACTGCTAAATCCTAAGCAACCAATCCAAAGTGCTTCCACAAGCAATTTCTCAAGATAATCAGGAGGTTATTAAACATAATTATTTAGGGGCCGGTTTCTCAAGTCCCAGTTAAAGTCCAGTTAGTTTTCAGAGTTAAGAACTAGATTTGTTCGCATCGTAGAGGCAAATTGGTTTTCTCGAAGATTATAGTTACTACAAAGGAGAAACCGGTCCTGAATATACCCTCGATTCTCGGCACATTTTTTACAAATTTTTAATTTTTTAAAAAATGAACGGAACTTATTTAAATTAACTATAAAGTTGATGGTAATACATTCGTAATCTGTTTCGAAGTCAACATTTTTTTAAGCGGAATCGAATCGATCTTTGGGCGGAATAAAGAAAAAGGTTAATAACTCAGAAGGTAAACATGGTATTATCAAAAATATTTGGCTAGATATAATGCGATCCTTCCCGAGATATGCACTCCACACACAATATAGCAATTCCACTTCTTGCATTCCCTAAACTAATCCTAAAAACCCTTCTTTATTTTGCAGTGATCATGAATACGAGCCCGTGGGCGTGACGCCGGCGCACGAATCCTCGCCAGCACTTAGCCCCCAAAGCGAACTGCAGCTGCCCATGGAGATCGATGCCCCGCTCAGTTCGGCTGGCACCACGCCACGCACCGAATCTCGCACCGACTATGAAATCCACACCAGCCAGGTGGACTCGAGCGCCCTGGAGGAGCTGCCGTTGCAGCCGGAGAACCGACGCAAGGGCTTCATGGCCACAGCCCAGGATCGCACCAAGAAGATGCAGGATGGCATCCGTGAGCAAGCTGGAAAACTGAGAACTCGACTCCAAACAAAGCCGAAACCAAAACCCATTTCCGGAAGTCCCAAAGCAAAGGCCAAGGAGCGACGACGCTTCAAGGCACCCGAGTTCTCCAAAATCAAGATGCCCGAGATTAAGCGACCGGACATGTCCAAGCTGAAGGATCTGAAGCGTCCCGAATTCACCAAATTCAACAAGCCGGACATGTCCAAGTTCAAGTTGCCCGAGAAGTTCTCCACTCTGAAACTGCGTCGCAGCAAGAGTTTTAAGGAGAACGAGGGTGAAGTGGTTTCCGATGAGACACCAGAAAGCACCGGAGCCACTGCATCCCCCACCCAGTCCCAGCCGACGCCCAAGAAGAAGTTCGAGTTCAACTTTGGCACCTATCCACGTGCCTTCCGCAAGAAGAAGCCAGTGGAGGAGCCAATTCCTGTGGCCACGGAGTCATCACTGGGCACAGAAGGTTTGAGTGTCATCCCCAGCACGGAGACGCAACCATCGCAGACATCGACCAGCTCTCCTCAAGGTGATCGCGGTCCCGGACCCGTTCGCTCCCGCTGGGCCGACAAGTTCTCAGATGTGAGTTACAACGACAGCGAGGGATCGCGCTATCGGCGCTACGGCAGCGAACTGGAAAGCTTCGACCGGGAATCCTCTCTGGAACGCCGCATGAAGGAGGATCTCGAGGGCACCGAGGACACGGCCAGTGAGGCCCAGCCGCAAGCGGAGATGGGCATCCTGGGAGTGGTGGCTGATAGCAAGCAGTTTGCCGAATTCGATGAAGAGAACCGCGCCATCCACGAGATCTCGAGCAAGAGATCGCGAGAGTTCAAGCGCCGGCCAATGGTTCATCAGGATTCGGATCTGCGCTCGGAGGATAGCAGAGATGCCGAGGGCTGGACGGAGAAGGACATACAGAAGAACAAGCTTCTCCGGAAAGCAGAATTGGAGGCCGAGGCTGGCTTCTACAAGTTCCACGACCTGCAGGATGCTCAATCCACAGCCAGTTCTGGCAAAAAGGTGGTCATGGAGCCAATCGACGATGACGAGTTCTTCCTGCGCAAGCGCGGCATTTCCGAGGACAACATCCAGTTGCGTCAGTACATCAGCGAGGCTATTCGCGAGGGCTACGACATGCCCAACGCCTTGAAGCACGTGGGCTATTCCGCCGAGCAGGTTCCGGCGGAATACAGTGACTACGATGTGCCGCCGGCCAAGCCACGCCGTCTGCATCGAAACTACCAACCGGACTTCGATTCCCAGGAGTTTCAGCGCAGTGATTACGGCGACGATCTCTCGATGTCACAAAATGGCAGTGAATTCACTCCAAAACGACCACTGCGCAAGGCCCGCAGTCGCAGCAAATACTCCATTGAGGGTAGCCAGGATATACCGCAGGATGGCGGAAGCAGCATTCAGTACTTCGACGACGACGAGGAGTACCTCCGACCTCCGGTTAGGGATCAACCGGTCACGGAGTCCGAGCAGGCACTCAACAACCTCGATTTCGGCGGCAAGGCAGCGGCGATGATTCAGGAGGAGATGGAGCTGGAGCAGGAGCGACAGAAGCCCCGTCCGCAGGCACCGAGGCGCCAGAAGAAACGCACAAGGGACGACGCATCCGTCGACAAGGATGCGGACTCCTTCATCAATGGCTTCGGTGGTAGATCAGTATCGAACACCTTTTTGCAGCCACACGAAGATGTGAGTAGAATTTTCATAGGGATAGTTAGTTTACCAGGAACTAATAGATCGATAGATTACATATTATATTGAGCATCATTAACGAATATTGACTGAAACTATTTCCGTTTTTAGGTAATTGTTTATCGCACTGAACACGAATATCGTCACATACCGCTAGCCACGCCGGATAGATTTACGGACGCCACGTCGGCGCGCACGCAGCGTTCCGAGGACGACCGCACTTCACGTGGTGCCGACTCCATGATCCTGGACGGGCACACGAAGTTTAGGCCCGAGGGGGATGATAACGAGGATGTGGGGCCACGGACAAAGAGCGACGAGAAGTTCGTCATCGACATGCTGGAGAGCGATGGGTAAGTAGGAGTCCCTGTTTTCGCACAAAAGAATGCCAGGAGTTGCTTTCTTGCCCGCTTCCAGCTACGCGGTGGTCCGCAAGGAGCCGCTGCCGAAGCCCACACCACCTGCGCGCCGGAAGAAATTCACACGATCGCCGGGCGAGCGGTTCGCCACGTTGCCCAGCATCCGCGGATCTCGGGGATCCCCGCCACCGGCCCGACCACCACCGCCGCAGCAGTACGTGCCCACAGAGGACTCGCCGCTGGTGCCGCGCCGCAGATCCGCGGCCAGTCTGGACGAGATTCCCCTGATGATCAAGTCGAAGTAAGAGTATAGCCTCTTGAGCTTTGACCTCTTGATTTGTTTTTTTTTTGGTTGCCGTTAACTTGTTTCGAATGCATTTCTGTTAAGTTTTTATTTAATATTCCTTTGCTGTTAAGTTTTTAGACTAGGCTAGGCTAAGCAACTAATCCGATCCCCCCGAGACACGCACTCTACACACAATAAAGCAGTTCACCACACAGACACCGCCTCTTCTTGCCTTTGCCTTTGGCTTTTGCTCAGTTTCGAACCGCAGCTCAATCCCAAGATTCAATTCTAATGCTCCTTAAACCCTTTTCCCTAGCTACGAGAAGGAGCAGCGGAAGCAGCCGGAGGAGGAGGATGACTACGAGGAGCCGGGGGCCTTGGATCGCAGCAATCTGCAGTCGGGCGCGGTCATCAACAAGATGAAGTTCCGCCCGCTGCCGCCGCCACCGCGACCTCCGCGCGAGAAGCGATCGACGAGGGCTGGAAGCCAGACCTTGGACAGCTACGAGGACAGCGAACAGGTGGCCAGTTCCAGCCAGGCGGATAGCTACGACCAGGGTGAGTTCGAGGTGGAGGTCTCCACACAGACGGACCCTCTGCCCGATGACTTTGTGTGCGAGGAGTTTGAAATCACCGAGGACATGAAGATCATCGAGCCACGACGCTCCAATGGTTCCGGTAACAAGACCCTGGAGGATCTTTTGCGCAGCGTGGAGGCAGCTCAGGAGCAGGTGGACGAGGTGGACGGCGCTCGAGTTCTCTCCGAGGACGAGCAGCTGGCCAAGGGTCTGCAGAGATTCCGGGACGCCAACCAGCGCAGCATGTCCGAGCGATCTCGCGCCTCCTCGCAAGCGGATCGTTCAAAGTCACTGAGTCGTCCGCAGACGCCTTCGTCGGCGGTCATTATCGAACGACGTGTGCCCACTCCCAGTCTAACTGCTGGCGAGGATGATGCCACGGTGCAGGCCTCGCTGATTGTGAGACCCATTAGTGCTGCCGATTTGATAGACGACGATCTGCGGCGGGAGGAGGAAGAACTGCGACGCGAGGGCTTGCTCTCGGACAGCTCGGTGCAGAGTAAATCCGATGTGGAGGACGAACACGGTGAGGTGGCCCTGAGTGACTATGCCGCCAGTTCGGCGGATTTGGATGCGGCGGTGGAGCGACTGCAGCAGGCTCAGCTGGACAGCGACTTTGAGAGCCGGCTGGAGGATGATGAGGTGGAGCGCACGCTCAGGGACAGCGAGTACGAGGAAGAAAAGTATTCGGAACAGGAAGAGGAGCAGGAAATAGCGGAACTGGAAAAGGAGCTAACTGAGCAGGAACTAGAGGAGGCTCTGGAAAAAGAACTGCAGGAAGCCATGGAGAAGGAGCTGTCAGACTACCGTCAGAAGGAGAAGGATCAAGAGCAGGAGCAAGAGCAGACCTTCTCCGAAGAGGAACTGGCTGCTTCTGAGATCGATTACCACCAATCTGAAGAGGAGCAGGCCACCTCCGAGGTGGACTACCACGCCTCTGAGGACGAGCACGTGTTGGCCGAGGGCGAGCAGCCTCTTTCCGAGGAGGAGCACACCCTCTCCGACACAGAACAGCCACCATCTGAGCCCGAAGTCCTGGCAGTTGAGGAGCCAATTCAGAAGTCCACCGCTAGCGAACCCACCGAGGCCGAAGTTGAGCTCAAATTTGTTGCCACTTTGCCCACCGAACCCGCTTTTGGAGACAAGGAGGAGGAGGAGGAACTAGAGGAGGCACCTCTGCCACCACCACGCCGCAAATCCACCACCGCCCTGGAACCCATTGCCTCCTCCGTTCTGACCCTTGCCGAGCAGTCCAGCCGCGAAGTTACGCCCATTCAAACGGTGCAATCTCCACCAGAACCACACTTCCCCAGTCGCCTGGCCGAATTGGAGGTGGAGCGATTGCGAGTCCATGCCCTGCAGGCTGGCCAGATCCAAGTGTCGCAGCTCCATGGCGGTCAGATCAAAGCGGACGATCTGGAGTGCAAGTCTGGGCAATTGGTGGTGCAAAATATCGAACTTCCGCCTGGATTCATTGACGATATTGTAGAGCGAGTGCGCGAGCAGCGTCCCTCCTTGCTGACCACTGAAACCCAGACCAGCCGACAGGCTAGTAGCGAACCCGCCTCCTCCGAAAAGGAGCAACCGGTGAAGCCACCACGTCACAGCAAGACCACCGAGCAATCGCCACCGATTGCCAATCTGGACGAGCAGACCCAGACGGAAGCGGGTCTGCTGCCACTGCCTCCACCGCCGTCGGCTTATCCCACTGTCGAGTACCTCCAGTCACTGGCTCCACTGGCCTTCTACAACCTCCAGCGCAGCGCCGAGGCGGAGCAAGCGGAGGCCCTGTCACCATCCGAGCGAAAGGCACCGCACAAATGTCGCCGTCGTCATGTGCAGGAGCACATCGAACCTGAATCAGGTTCCGAGTTGGAGGAACAGCTGGTGGAGCGACCACGATCGCGATCACGTCGCTCGCGCACCCGCAGTGCCACCCAGCCATTGGAGGAGGACTATTACGAGGATCAGCCCAAGACGGTCGTCCAGGCAGGCCGGCAGTTCATCTCCGCCTGCAGTCTGGAGCTGGTGAGCATCATCAACCAGCTGACGCACTACGTCCGCGGCGAGGCAGTGGAGCCACAGCAGGCGCCACGTAACGTATCCGCCTTGATGGTGCTCTTCATCCTGATCACGTTCGGGGTGCTCGTATTCCTGCTAACCGGGCGACAGGTGCACACACACCATTGGGATTACTTTAATCCGCCCGGAAACGAGCACGGCCGGCAGACGTGAGGGGCTGGGGGAGGGGTCCCATCCTGGTTTGGCTATCCCTTGGGGCGGTTTTGCATTTTGGAGCATCGAATCTGGCCAAGCATCTTGGCGGGGGGAGAAGAAACGAATTTAAACGCGGCCAGGTGTCCGCTCGAAACTTGAAGGCCTTAATGATATACTAACGAGAAATTACTTTAGGAAAGGTGCGCCAATGGGGGCGGAAATGGGCGATGGGCGAGGGGCGTGCCCGTGCTACTAGTCACACAACACAACCACAATCGAAACCAGAATCCCAGTTCAATGATCCATCATCAGACACATACCGACATCTAACTTGTACTAACCAGAAATATAGAGGGAACATTTTTCAACATTGTCTACCAACGATATATAGAGATCTGTATGAGAAGAGCAGAATAGCAGAGCAACGGAAGCAACGACCATGTATTAACTATGTACTTAACACATGCTATGTCTGTACATAGACGTTTTCAGTTTCATGCGAAGAAGGAGCGAGGACCACTAATCCAATAAACACTTATTTTGTTTGCTCATTTTTTCTACCACATAAGGCGAAGCGAGAGATTCAATTGTTGAACAAATTGTTGTTTAATTTAGACCAAAATGTAGGAATTAATATACAAAGCATACACTCTTTTTCATTGAATTCATTTGAACGTTATAATTTGAAATGCGAGTACTTAGCCAGAAAGTGAACATATATACATAAATATATAGAAGCGTATTTTCAATAAAGCAAAAAGATATAAAACAATGGGAAATGTCTCTTTTTCTGAGGGAGTTATTAGAAAGCTAAATGTATAAACTAAGTATTGAATAGAATGGAGCTTTACAACAAGAAATCCTCATCGTACTGAACCATCTCGCGGTGGTCCTTGTGGCTGCCCTTTTGGGACTTGCTGGCAGCTAAAAGGCAGAGTATACAGGGTGAGACTTTTGGGTTAGAGAATAAAGTAAATGCACTTACCAATGGATGACCAGACTGCGGACGAGGAGGCATCGTTGATGGGCTCAATCTGGGGCTGACGTCGAGCCAGCTGCACCTGCAAATTGATGCCGTTCACATTCTTGCCATGCATTTCCGCAATGGCCCGATCTGCAGACTCCGGTTTTGCGAAGGAAACGAAGCCGCGACTGCAAGAGGAGTATTAAGGTGTGGTTAGGATTGGGATTTTGCAAAATTGTGCATTTGTTACTAAATAAATTAAGCTGCTAAATTTATAGAACTTTTTGGAGCTATAAAAACAGATAATATGGCCTTGCCAACATTACCTCTTCTCAATCTCCATGGAAACGTTGACTATAGTACCATAGTCGTTGAAAGTCTTCTTCAGAAAATCCTCAGTGACCTTGTTGCCGGACACGAAGATGGTGTTTCCTGCCCGTGGCTTCTCCGGCTGGGCCGTGTCCATTGGCACCTTCTCGGGCATGCCGCGCTCCTCGCGATCCCGCTCGGTGGCAAAGTGCTGGTAGAGATTCTGCCGCCGCGGCTCCTCCTTAATGATCTCGCTGATGATCGTCTCCTGGGCTACGTCGTTCTGGGTGGACGAGAAGGGCTGGTAGGAGGCGACGCTGGTCTCCGAGGTGGAGCGCTTGGCCCTCTCCTGGCCCTTGGGCCGCTTGAAAGAGGTCTGATCCTGCTTGGTCTGCTTCTGGATGGCGGGAATGGCTCCGCTTTTGATCAGTTTCCTGGCCACCTCGCGCGCATCCCGGGCATCCGTGGGACGCTTCAGGGTGAGGGAGCTCTCCGGTTCCGGCTTGGGCGCCTTGTGCGCCTGAAGGGCCTTTTTCTGTACAAATAATAACAACATAAATAAATATGAACTAATTATTTAGAGATTGTCTCACCTTCTTCTTGAGTTTTTGATACTTGGCCTGCAGCATCTGCTCCTCTTCAGTTAAATTGGTCGGGAAGTGTATGTAAACCATGTTGGGCAAGGTATACTACAATTCAGGCGAATATTTAGTAATTTGGCAGTAATTAACAGGTTATTTTCCAATATTTTGTTTGTTTTTTTGCCGCTGTTTTGTTTTTGTTCGTCTCTACACAATACACTTTTTAATACCATTATTAATTATTGTTGAAATATACCAAAAAATACCATCAACTATCATGCTGGAGGGTGTATCGGCTGACAGGATGGTGTCTCCGCTCAACCAATAACACGATAGCGAAACTATATAGTGTGACTGCACGCACTAAACCTAACAAGAAATGAAGAGGGCTTCGGTCAGCCGAAGTTTATATACCCTTGCAGATCATTCCTATTCATTTACAAAAACATTAAATTTCGATTAACATGCGTAAATGTTACAATAATCAAAATTTTAGCTGATTTCGTATTACTTTGGCATTATTTTTTTGATCCTTCCTATGGCAGCTATATAATATAACCGTCCGATTTTTGTTAAATTTTATTCGAAGTTTTGAAATGTTAAAGAAAAGCCATATCAACAAAGATATAATTTTTTTCCTATTAATTTCCATTAAATTTTCCAACCGTTCCTATGGCAGCTATATGATATAGTGATCCGATTTATTAAAAATTTAATTCGAAATTCAGAATTAATTAAAAAATTTTTCTACGAAGAGTAGAGGGTAATATTTCAAAAAACACCAAGCTTTAAGGTATAGTTGACTATTAGTTGTCCGATCCGGTCGGTTTCGACATATATACCACCTGAAATAGAAGAAAGACTTTTGGAAAGGTTTCATCCCGAAAACTTAAAAACTGACAGACTAGTTTGGTAGAAACAGACAGACGGACATGGCTAGATCGACTAGACTAGTGATTCTGATCAAGAATATATAGACTTTATGGGGTCGGAAACGTCTCCTTCACTGCGTTGCAAAGATCTAACCTTAATCATCATACCCCCTGCAAGGGTATAAAAATACCAACTAAATTGCTTTTGGTTCGCTGCCACTCTACCCTGTGTTTTACAGCACTGGCCGAAGTGCAACCCTGGCACGCCATGTTGCCTCCGAGCTGTCAAAAAAATTCTTTCCTTCTCTTTCTTTCCGGTTAGCGTCATGGTAAGAATCGACGAACATTTCTGCGGATCGGTTGAAAAATGTGAAAATTAAGCGGTCCAGGGGACCGGGATGAATTAAGTCCGGCGGCCAGGCGAACGGGTCAGTGCATTGAACGTGTGAAAGGAGAATGCAGCTCGGAAGCCGCAAAATATCTTTGGGAATGCGCCTCTGAAATAATTCACGTGGTGGCGGACACCAACACAAGCAACGCGCTGGCCATGCAGCGCCTGAAATTTACATTTCGAGCCACTTCTAATGGGCATTTCTCTGCTTGCAGCCTTTCGAGAGATTCGTACAAACTGGTCGCATTGCCAAGGCCTCCGCAGGTCCCCTGAAGGGGCGCCTGGTGGCCATTGTCGACGTCATTGACCAAAACAGAGTAAGTGCCTCGTTCCAGGCGGGGATTGCAGCAACCAAAGGCCCAATGTCGCGCTCTTGCACATGATGATAATTTGTCTTCTTGATAGGAAGTGCCAACTGACACATAAATGAAGCTAGTTTAACCCACTGAAAGCAAGCAAGCACGCATGGCCTTTGTTGCTGTGTCTCCCTTAACCCATAATGTGTGGGATACCCAACTAATCGCTGGTTTACTCCGCAGGTTCTGGTCGATGGTCCTCTGACCGGCGTGCCCCGTCAGGAATACAGATTGAACAATCTGCACCTGACCAAGTACCGCATCAAGTTCCCCTACACCGCGCCCACGCGCATCGTGCGCAAGGCCTGGACAGAGAGCGACCTGAAGGCCCAGTGGAAGGTCAGCCCCTGGTCCGTCAAGGCACAGAACATCTGCAAGGTATGTACGAAGTCCAGGATACGGGATCCTAGTTGTAGAGGAGGGGAGGCCTAGACAGAGAAGAAAGTGCTAGTCAACATCTTAAACTTGTCTTGAAAATATCAAAGATCCCATTAGTGAAATTTCAACATTTGTGTAATTGCGTCCTAAATATTTCTATTAATTGTATTTTTAAACCTTAAAAGACACGTGTAAAAGTCGAAATTTTCATTCCTAAATCAAAATAGCATAATGTTAATATCCTAACTTGTTTAGACATTTAATTTGTTTTTTAAGAAGTAACTATTAATTCTTTGCCTCTTGAGATAACGATACATTTCTTCTCTGCATAGTTGTTTACCTCCTCGAACCGCACATGATGATAGTTGAAAGTTCTTGATAGGAATTGCCGGCTGACACATACATGAAGCTACTTTATTTTATCTGATTACAATCTTAGCTAGTTATGCTTACCTTTCTACTGGATGAACTAAAGGTATTAATCAACAATTTATCTTCTTGCAGCGCTCCTCGTTGAACGACTTTGACCGCTTCAAGCTGCGTTATGCCAAGCGCCAGCGCAACAAGCTGCTGACCATCGCCTTCAACACACTGAAGAAGCGCACCAAGGCTGACGGTACTCCCCGCGTCCTGAAGAAGGATCGTCGCGAGCGTCTGCGTGCCGAGAAGGCCAAGGGTGGCAAGAAGGCCGCGGCCAAGAAGTAAAAAAAAAACTACCTTTAACGAAAGTAACTGCTTGATGAACATCCACCACCATGGAGAAAATAAAAGAAAGTGTTATTTTTAGGAAAAACACACGCACTCAGCCCTTTTTATTTTGGGTTTAACGGTTTTATTTGCTCTCAAGAAACAAAATGATCTCGAAACAGTCCAATCTTTAAAGCACAGTCTACCAAATAGAGAACGAACTATTCTCCCGCTCAAGTGGGGCATTTGCCGTAGATGGTCTGCCAGTTGTTGGGATGGTTGTAGCCCAACAGGATGGGCAAGTGCAGGAACAGCGTGATATGTTCGCCCTGTATCGATGTGGACACCTTGACCCACTTGCGCAGCCACTCGATCATGACCTCGCTGCTTAGGCTGTCGGGATTCAGTCCGCGCAGATAGCAGGAGTAACGCAGGGCCTCCGGGGTCAAGTTGTGAACGCCTCCCTCGCGGGTTATGGCCTGGTCCATGTAGTGGACCAGAAAGGCGTGCTCGTGAAGGCGATGTCGCTTGAAGATGCTGCTTGGCAGGCCATGAAGGTTGACTAGGTTTCTCTAAGACAAGAGGATTATCAATTTGCACTGTATAATTTTGACGATTAAACGTACAACATGCTTTCGTGACATTCCCAGCAGGGAGTAGGGTCCATCGGCGAATATGTCCTTGACATCGATTAGCATCTCTGGCGTGGGGTGTGTGCCGCTGCCCAGCTGTCCCAGGATATCAGCAAAGGCCGCGTGCTTGGGATGCGAGGCCGTCGCTTTGAGCTTGGCCTGCAGGCAGCGGAATACGTCCTTGTTGTTGCACAGTCGCCGCTTCATGTAGTAACTCTGGAACTCGGAGCGCTGCTGCGAAGTCCAAAAGTGGGCAGTGAGAAAGGAGCGGGGGTACCAGAAGCTAAGAGAGAGAAATCCCGATAATCATAACATTGCAGGACGGTTTACCCAGGGATAACTTACACCAGGGGAAAGAATGCGTAGCCCACCATTGGCAGGGAGCAGCCAATCAAGGCTGGGGCCACCTTCATCATGTCCCGCGGCATCTGCATGTACAGCTCCAGCTCCTGTCGATTCAGGGCTCTGATTCCCTGGGGCGAATCATTGGCTATGCGGGCAATCTTCAGGAAGCGTTTCATGTCGCCAAAGAAGTCCTTGACGCCATCGAAGAACACCCGGTACAGCTGCATGGCCTTGGGGAAGTTCTTTTCGAGCACTTTGTCGTAGTTCTTCACATAGTTAAAGTAGCGAGTGAATATGTAGTCCTGCATGTTGTCCCGCATCTGATCCCTCTTGGACTTCACGGTGTCCAGCTCCTTGCGCCTCTCGTCCTCGGGTTTTTTGGGCGGCTGTGGGGCGGATGAGCTGCTGGGCTGGATCTTTGGCTTCTCGGGCGGCTTATTGGCATCCCAGCCCGTTTCGTAGATGACCTTGCCCACGCTGGTTATCTCGGCGGCCACATTTCGCTTGATTTGCGCCGGGGCCGCGGCCTCGGGCTTTGTGGCGTAGTTCCTGCTGCAGAACGACTTCGGCCGGCTATCGCTGTCGCTGGATAATTGAATTTTAATGCTGATTGCTAATTGGGGTCAGGTTATCACTCTCACCCGCTGCACAGGTGTAACAGTGGCCGGCGGTCCCGGGGCCAGCAGTTGGCCGGAACCGAGGCGAACCGGGCCACGCGCAACGCCAACGTCATTCCAGAAACCAGGAAGCCTTATTACGCAACCGCCGACTCCAAAGCAGGAGTTGCCCACAAAAATAAAAAAATCCAAGGAGCAATTCCGATTTGCTAAGTTCGAACAGCTGTTGCCTAAAAAGGTGGACAAATATCTGAGAAATACCAATTTAATTCCGTAAATATGAATTCTGAGGAGGGTGCATCGGCTAAGTTAGCAAGTTAACCCTTCGCAGATAGCGAATGCACAGTCCGTAGTTACCGAGTGCACCCACCTTATTTAGCTGGATTTTCTTTTTTTTTTTTAGCACTTTTATTTCCCGCTAACATGCCTTAGCTACAAATTGCAGCCAAAAGTCTGTAAGTTACAGAACATTGGCCATCGAGTGCTGTTATCTAACAGACCGAGACGTCGTAAAAAGGGGAGCCCCAGAAAAAGTCATTCGAATTTGGAAGTTCGTCGTACAAGGTTTAACTTTGGAAGAATAATAAGTCGCGTTAAGATGAGTTCTCAGCAAAAAATAAAGGAAATTTTAAAGAATTTGCAAATCTCCGACGACGATCGTTGCGAGTATACGAGGGATGCGATTGCCATTCAAAACCATGTGATTGAGGAGCTGAAAAAGGTGGACCCGACATTTCGCAATGCCTTTGACGGCCTGAGCCTGGGTGGTAAGTTAAATTTAAACCAGTCATGGCCAGCGGACGCATCTCCCTCGGGAGTTCTAGAAGATCACACAAACACAGGCTTCTGCTGACCACCACTGCAATAAATATATATACAAATCGGTATTTCTACAAACATTTGTCTCCCTTTTTCTTATCAGGCAGTTACTTGGATCGCGTCAAGTTGGTGACTCCCGATGAATTCGATATGCACTTGAAGCTCAAGTTCCCGTTTCAAATTACTCCGCAAGCAGACGAAAAGGGTTTCGTTTTCCTTTATGCACCTGGAGGAAAAAATTCGCAGATCGTGTCCTATGATGGCTATATTCGTCGCAAGGATCTTCAGGATTGGTTGCGTAGCATCTTCAAGAAGGTGTTCAATCCAACTTTGAGTCTTCATTGTAACAGTACTGGCAATTCGTATACTGTTAGCTATACAATGGAGGGATACGGCTGCGCCCATTCCATAGAGGCACAGTGCGGAAATCGAACCATTTCCTTTGATTTTGTTCCGGCTTTTGAGTTCAATGTCTCTCAGTGGCCCTTGTCCGCTCCGCCGGTTTCCTACCAGGTGCGTAGCCAATATCCCTGGTTCGCGATTCCGCAGAAGAAGTCGGGAAGCTTCGACGATCGCACCTTTATGGTTTGCGCCCCTTCTTGGGAACGTGAAGTGATAAAGGGCTCTTACAATCTGAAGAACGTACTGCGCCTCATGAAGGGATTACGTGATGGGAATGCCGACGAATTGCCGCACTTGTCCAGCTACATGCTGAAAACCGTGCTCCTCCATGAAGTAGATCGGGTTAACTGGCAACGCGACGAGGGCCCTCTTCTGGTGGAAATGTGGGGACGATTGGCGGATCGCCTCGATGCTGGCAGACTGGACTTTTTCATGGCCAACGAGCACAATATCTTCGATCGTCTAAATCAACGACAACTAAGTATTTGCCGCAGTAATGCTAGAAGCATTTACCATAACCTTCAAAGGTACTACAATCACAACTACGCTTATGAATTGCACAAACTTTTCAATTAATACTAATAACCTATGCATTTTATAATACCAAAATGTTTCTCTCTATTTCAACAAGAACCATAAATATTTATTCCAAACTATGTATTCAATGTATAACCGAATAACTTTTCAATAAAAAGCATACATATTTACCCTAGTAAACATTTTTCATATTCCGGCTTCTTGGGGATAAGAAAAAACAAATAATTTCAGCACATGTGATGCAAAAACAAAGCATTGTCATGAAATTAACTTACATATACCGGCAAATATTATCAAAAGTTTTATTTTTTGACTGCGTAACTTTATGGAACCAATGGGAAAATACCGGGAATACAGACAAAAGACTGTACTAATAAGCTTTGGGTCTTCAAAAGAATTGCTGGGCAGATAAGAAAGTGCTTACGAGTGTAGAAATTGATACGAAGCAAATAATTGTCACAGGAAATTCTTTAGCTAAATGTCTTATCTTCAGACGTCTCTGGTGTCTCGTTTTAAGACTGCTTGATTTAATGGAAACAAAGAAACCTGGGCATTACCGGGCAATAAACCATAAAAAGAACACTTTGAGCTTTACACTTACATAATTCATTGGACTGACATATAAATAATAATAATGACATGAAATTTTTAAAACTGAATTGCAACACTTCAATTATTCTATAGATCTCAGGGAAATGGATGAGGCTGAATTTGAAACATGTTTTATTTATGATTTAGTTAATTGGTTCAATAAAAATAGCAGTCAAAACGAAATTCATCTTAAAAGCTAGTCAAAATGTTTAAATTTTTGCAAATTAAGGATGGTAAAATGTTGTAAGATATTGCCAGGTAAAAGTTAATAGTTCAAGAAGAGTAAAAGCAAATACATAATTCACATTTATAGTTCATGTATTATTTCCAAATACAGATCCTAGAACCCAATGAAGACGTTTCAAAAATTGGCGCCCTTTCGCCACAGCAAGCAGTTGCGCACTGTTTTTGGGAGAGAGAGAGAGGCTTTCTCCCAACTTGCAGCCAAAATTGAGCTGCTGCTGCGGAGAAAGTCCATTTCAGTCCACCCGGAGTCGTCTGTTGCGTCGGTTGCCCGAGTCCCTTCCGTTCGCAAAAAAGCGCGGCGGTGTGTTTGTTTTCACCTCGTAGATGCTGGCTGCAATCGAGAAAAACAAAGGCAGCAGTGGCAGCAATAAAAACCAAAGCCACAACGGCAACGAGCGGAGAAATTAAGCGGAGGCGCAAGAAAAAAAATACGAAATCGTAACTAATCACCAATGGCGGCCACTTTTGGCCATTTTGTGGCATAAGCGGAAACGGAAATGTGCGTTAGTTGTTTGGCAGGTCGACGTTCGTGGGTGGGGGAAGGGGGCGGGGCAGGAAAAGGGGGCGGCGAGACCTTCAGCGGGAAATTGTAAAACTTAACGCGTGTCCAACTTGCTTGACTTCCCACTTGTGTCAGCGCTGGAAAAGCGGAAAAGTGGAAAAGCGGAAAAAAGCGGACAAAGTTACCCGAAAGACACTCTCTAATGTCTCTTTCTAAGCACGTGTGTGTGTGTGTATGTGGTGTACATAACAGTGCGTGTGTGTACGCGTGTTTTTTCCGCTTAGCTACTGTGCGATTTATTCATCTGCCACAGAATATGCGATATAGCATACATATATACAATGCATATATATATTCAGTTACACTATTGACACTGGCACAAACACATCCCAGGCGAACCCATTTGTTTGTCCGCCCCCTCATAAAAATAGAACTAACCGAACGCCATAAATACAACCGCCAAAGTGCCTGGTGGCTAGGTTTAATTGAAAAAACGTCAATATTCCTTCAGGCGACCACCCGTTGAGTCCGATTCCGATTCCGTCCTCGTGCTTGTCCGGAAAAAGTCCTTGGCCAACTCTGTCGAAGTTCAAGGTGCCCATGCTGCCCATATTAAGTGAATTCCCACGCCTTGTCCACCGCCTCCGACGACGATGTTCTGTGGGATTACATAAAGTGCCAATCTTGCCAACGGAATGCGTTATTCATTATGGAGATTTCCCTTCGCTGCGAGTCAATTCAATGTGGGTTCGACCTTATTGAATTGCCCCGCTATGAGTTGCACTTTATGAATATTTCAGTTTAATACATTTCCATTTGGCCGGGCCATGGGAAAACAATTTCGTCGGATTACACAGCAGAATCCTGGGAAGGGGCAAACATTAGGGAAAAAGTCAGAGAGCAGGGAAGTCCTGAAGATGATATCACACAGCAAACATTAATTTTCCAGATGGCTTAAAGGCAAAGAAAGGAAGTTAATGGAAATGCAAATGGAAACTTAAAGTCAACATTTAAATAAATTACATTTTTAAATGGAAAAACATTTATTTGGGGGTACTTACACAGAAAAAACAAATCGATATGAATTAGGGTCAGTTCTACCTTATTTCATATCAATGTAAAGCCAATTTATGTCAAAATGATTATTCAAACATGTCAACTTAATATTTATCATATCAAATAAAATACCAAATGTAGTATTTTTTAAACGAATAATGTAAATTAAGATAAACGTAATCTCTATTCATATCAAAATGATGTGAATAACTTTATCTTTAAAAAATATAAAATTGACAAGCAAATATTAATCTGATCTTTTGTCAATTTTTGTTCTGTGTGGGCAGTATAACATTTTTTTTTGGAAAAAAAATTAATTTTCAACACAAAGCCAAAAATTTTAAATGATATGAAATAATCCATTACCTTTTTATGCACTTGCTATGTCCTACACAGCAAACGTGATTCTACTGCCAATTACCAGGGGTAAACTGCATGTTGATGCAGTAAGTGATGGTCGGAATGGTATAATTAAATTAGGTTTTTGCGGCCAGCTGGGAAAGTTCGACACTATCAATTGCGAGCGACATCCAGGCAGGCAATCGATAGTGTCAACACAAACTCACAATCGTGGCAGATGCCTAATTGCCACTGTCACTTTAAGGTCACTTTGCTTAATTCCGAAACTATGACAAACAATTAGCATAAACGGCCAACCGGCAGTCGAGTTGGTAGGTGGTGTATGTATATCGCACAGCAGGGCAATTTGCGCTGCTCAGCTCACTAAATGAAAGTTGTTTAGTCCTCCGCTTTGCCGCTGCCATAAAGTTAATCATACGCACCGTTGAACGGCAGCCAATTCCATTACATGGCTGCAATTTCAGTGCCAAGAGCACTTGCAAACACGGGCTGACACACCCGCCCACAGGAAAACAAATACTTGCAGCGCAAAATGGTCGTAGTCGCGCGCGGAAAATCGAGAATTGTCTTGGCTCGACCGTGAAATGTTTTGTAATAGGTTTAGGGTTATATTCAATTTGTTCTGGATGTTTTCACCCAGCGCAGAACTCATGTAAGTGCACGGAAAAAGGTGTGAAATTAGCATTTCAAGCGATGTTACCGTTTAATCACCTATAACACTTTTTCGAACAAATTTAAATAAGACAATTCAATATAGATAGCATTTTAAAGTTTTAAGGAAATTGTTTGATCAATAATATAGATAGAAATATGTAGAGATTTAAATATAGATTTTATTGGTAGTTCTTAAAGTAATTCCAAATAATTCTTGAGGCAATCCTACATATTTAAACAAAAATACAAAGGCCAAAGAATTCTTTAAATATCATATAAATAATTTTAAAAAATTCCAATAATTGGTCTTACCGTTTTAATTTAATCACTTATGCATCAAAGACATTATCTTAAAGCGGTCCACTCTAATACGTGACAAAATGTTCAAAGTCATGTCTATCAAGGTCAGAAATAAAAGTTTCTTGGCTACCGCTTCTTGGCAAATCTTTTCACTTTATTTTCAAAGCGGGCTTCATGCCATTTGTCAAAATATATTAGCTACAACCCCATCGAAATTGGCTTTTCTTGTTCAATTGTGGTGGAAAACTGCATGGCTGGCACACCTTAATGCCCACAAGAAGGCGGCGACAATGGCAAACGGCGCTGGCGAAAAATGCAAAGCACGCGAAAATGCGTTTAAAAGTGGGCACAGCTTGGGGGAAAACTTTTCGGGTCGCGGGGGGTGGGGGTAAGGTGTCGTATATGCAAATTCACTCCTCAGCTTTGCTCCACACACACACACACACAGGCAGACAACCGCCCTGGGAAAACAACAAACAACTGCAGTGAGTTGCGGTGAGTGTGAGTGACAGCCAGGCAGACACCTTGTCAATGTCTTGCGGCTACGAAGAACCCCTGTCCCCCACCCCCCGCCAGAATTTCCCCACTCCGGCGACTCTGCCACGCGTTGCCAGGCAATGTTAAGTGCACTGGAAAAATCGGGATGACTTTCGAGGTTCCTTGTGGAAGATTGCTTTCTAGAAACAGTTAAAAGAGGTTTTTAAACAGAGTTTTAAAATCTTATTTTAAAAAGTTGTATTATTAATAGAACAAATGTGTGTTATAAAGTTAATAAAAATTTCAGTTTCTTAAATTAAACAGTTATCAAAACCTTTATAACTTTTGTAAAGTAATTATTTTTATAAATATATTTTTAAAAAATCTAATTAATTTCTTTTTAGTTTTATCTATACTGACTGTTATTAAAAAATTTAAGTTTCTTAACTTAAATATTTATCCAAACATTTTTAACTTTTGTAAGCTATTTATTTTGTTTTTTCTATACTGACTGTTGTTAAAAAATTAAAAAATTTTACAATCTACATACAGAAAAAGTACAGATGCACTTATACCTTTTCTATTTGATTAAGTATAGAACATATTTTGTTCTGTGTACCAAGCAACAGCAACAATGACAACAGGCGGGGAGCAAGCCAAGTGGCAACAGCACAGCTGACTGGCTGCATATTTGCATACACTAAGGTGAATTTACCTTTTTTTTTTAGCAGGTGGCACAAGTTTAACACGGTTGCTGCTTTTGTTTTTGGGCCTTGAAGGCGCCGCGGGTGTTGCTTTAATGAATGTGCAATGCTGATGCATTTCTTTGGCAAAATGCGAGGAACAAAAAGCATTGCATACTTTGGTGGGCCCCTAGGAAGGCTAGGAATTCCCTGCGAATGGGATTAGCTTAGCTTGTGGGCCCGACATTGCCAATTAGCGAAAAGCAACGTCCAATTTGCATTTTCTTCCTTTTATAATTTTCACTAGCTTTGAAATTTCACACATGAAATGGTAATTATACATTTGCAAATCCTATCAGTTTATTGAAAATGTGAGAATTAAAATTTAATTTATTATTTAATTGGCTGGTAAAAGTGGTTTTGTAATTATCCAAAATTGAATTTAAAATGCAAAAATCGCAGAATTTGGTGGAAACTTTTTGGCGGTGAAAAGTTTTGACAACTACCATAAACTTTCTTTTCCAGTTAACTGAATGACTCAATAAAAACGAATTAACATGAATGCAAACGAACTTTATAATTGCAAAGTAGTAAAATTAATTCTCACTGAAATTATTCCCATTATAAGTTAAGTTTTAAGAGTTTCTTAGGACTTGAAAAGCATGGATTATCACGTTGAAATCGGATTACTTGCGTGAGTCAATTAAGGGAATTATTAATACGCGATGAGTCAATTAAATTAAAAAGCGATTCAGCTAAAACGATTAAATTGTCCGAAATAATCCATAAAAATGTTTATTTAATTGAGTCGCAATTTGAGAGCGAAACAAACGGAAAACCGCAGACCAATTAACACATTTCAACGGGCATTTCAAGCGCAACTAATCCGTCGACAGTAAATTTTGGACAGCTTCCCCTTGACCCTCCCAAAAATCGATTCCCTGCGGCTCTTCAACCAAAAAGCACTATAAATTGTAACGTTCTTGTGTGAGTGGCCAGATTTGCAAACTGCATCATAGATAACCATTTCGCTCTGTTAATTATGCATGCGGGCTGAAAATGTTGCCCCCACCAAGGGGCAAGTGTGTGGATATTTGGATAGTTGAGGGCCTAAAGGAAGAGCAGTGCAAATGCAGTCAGGCCCAAGAGGCAAATAAAGGCTCAAGAAGTTAAACCAGCCAGCTCAAGTGTGTGCCATATAAACCATTCCAGCACACACTTATGGCCTTAGGATCAGTGGCTTAGGAAGGATTATGTTTAAGAGGGGGCAGAATAGTTGATTCTTAAGTGTGATTAATTTGTTAGTAGGTAAAAACATCTAAGGCTTCACAGTTGAAGAAGCATAACTCGATTAGAAGTATATAAGTATAATTACCAGAAATGTACCATGCGCATATCGATTTGATCCCCTCAGTTTTTTTTGTGTATATGAGTGTAACTTGATTAAAAGGGATTTTTGAATTATCTTTCCTATAATCACATTATTCCATTTTTGTATTTCCTTAAGAAGGACTTAGCCCCTTCTGCACCTCTGCCCAGGATAGCATGTTGCTCTAGTCTCCGTTTTGCCAACGATTTGCCGGCTCAATGCTCACAGACTCGCAAAAACGGCTTGAGATTGTTGCCATCTCGAGGTGGTTTCGCTCAAATTTATCTAAATAGCACCAGGACAAGGGGTAACTTGTGGGTTTTTGCGGGGAGTGGGATAACGATGCTATTTGCGTGCCGCTGAGCGCGGGAAATTGAATTAAGTTTTCATTTAGCAAATAACTTGCAGCTGCCACAGCATATACAAATTGCATTATTTATTGCACTTTGCAGAGGCGACCCCAAATAAACAATCATCACATAAATACGTAATCAACAAGCGGCCCCAAAAAAAGAGACTCCTTGGCTGGCAGCCAAACGCTGCCACAGACCACCCAACCACCCACCCACTGAGCCACCCACCCACAGCATGTAAAGCCCTCTCTGTGGGCGGGGGGAGTGGCACAGACACTTTTCGAGGAAGCCGAGCATAGGTGTGAGTGCGGCGATGTGAAGGCAAAACATTTTGTAATATTAAAGAACAGACCAGGAGGAGGACGAGTACCTGTTGCTGGGTGAAAGAGTGCGGTGAAAAGTGAAGGGGGAAAAGGAGAAAGGAGAAAACCACAACAATGGCCGTCAATGTACTGGACTACGATCATTTCGCCATCAGCGCCATTGTGGTGGGCAGTCTGCAGCTGGTCTTCTTCCTGATCAACTCCATGCTCCAAATGGACAAGCTAACGGACTTTGCCGGCGGCGTCAACTTTATCATCATCTCCCTGCTGACCTTCTTCCTCGGCCAAATTGATCGGCCCTCGAAGGTGAGTGGAATTTACTCGAGATTTGTACCTATCCATATTTTAAACTAATTGTATACACACAAAAAAAAGCATGTCACCGTAAAATCGATATGGCCAATGTAAATTTCAGGTCATGCAAAACCCATATCGTTTTTACATGAAGTACTCTTTTCGGCCAGGTCAAAATTATTAAATTAAAATTGATCTTAAATAATGTAAAATTGATCTACATTTCATATCGATTTATTTTTGCGTGTAGAGGTCTATTATTAGAATAATAATCTTGCAGAAGGGTAAAAAGTGAATGGAAATGCGGTATTCCAAAAGTGTGAAACATAATAATTATATTTCTTTTAATAGGGAAAAAACCTTTCCATTAGATTAATATATAATTTGTAAGATATTATGAATAGGTAATGATAAACATTTAACTCAGTCTTCCCAATGCCAATAATGAATACAAATTTTGGTTGAAAAAGTAAAATTTATTGTATTGCATTCATTTGAAAAAAGTCAAATATATTTTAACTGATATGTTGAGCAATATTTATAGCTATACTTGATGTTTTAACAATGCATAATTTATGAGCCATTTTGTTTGTCCTGTTTATTAGCTCGCAAGCTTTCATTGCACCATACGTATTTTTTCAGGCAAATTAAATTCTGTGAACTTGAAGCCTGACCATAAACATGTCGCCCAACTGGGCGTGAAGGGGCTGCTGTAGTGGGTGGTTTTGGGTGCTGTTCGAAGGGTGGGTCCTGGTGGTTTCGGCTGCTGACATTGAAAACTGAGTTTTGCATACGCACGCCGACACAGACACAGACACAGACATCAGCGCATACAGACCCAAAACATTCATTGCCGACAAACAAAAGGTTACGCCCACCGAGGCCCACATTTCAGCTGTTGTTTCTCGTTGTTTGCTGTTGTTCCATTTGTTGTTATATCTGCAGTAGCTGTAGCTGTGGCTCGTGGGTCTCCTTCTGGCTGAACATGACCTTGGCATCGTGAGGGTCCTCAATCTGTCTGTCGTCGTGTCCTTCCGCCAGGCTATCACGATGCCTAAGCAGCCAACTAACGCTATTTGCGGGCAGCCTGAAAGCGAATCTATCCACTCCAGAATGGCCCATAACTTATAATTAATTAATTCGACACGATGGCCAATTTCGTAGTTAAGCCCTTAATTATCACGGTGCTAAGAAGAAAAACAATGTTTACCTTAAATAACGACTGACAGCCCATTACAAGGCCCATAAAAAGTTTTCTTAGAAGGGGATTAAAAGTTTCCTGTCTATGGCAAGTATAGCTATTAAATAGTTCCATAATTACAAATTAATTTTTATAAAAATCAGACGAAAATATCAAATAGCATTCATGGAATCGATCGGAAAAATAGAATAAAAATAAATTTATAATTTTAAGTTTATATATTTAATTTTTAAAATATTAAAGTATTTCTATTTAGTTTAAAATAAATTAGACAAAGAAGTCACATAGCTATAATAGCAACTATCTGTCTATTTATATACAAATAGTGCATTAGTGTGTAAACATTGTTTCATTTTTTGCTTATAAAGTTATAAGTTTATATTCAACATGATATTTATTTAATGCTGACACACTTTACCGCCGGCTCTTTTAATATAATTAATAGTAAATCCTCATTTTCGCTTCATTACCATCTCTTCAAAAGATTTTAATTAAGATTACCCTAATTATTGAATGTAATATGAGAGAACGGGCGCAAACAAAGAGTGAAATTATTTTGGTTTCAATTTTCATTGTGATGTGCTTCATTTTCCTGTCTGCCTATCTGACACTTTTGCACTTAAGGCTATTTTGTTTTAATTTTAATTAATAAGAGAAACACCAACTTTCGGATTATTAAAACCTCTTAAAAAGAGCTTAATAAAGATAAAATAATAATATTTCCCTTTTAACAAGAACCGTAAAAGCTTTTGTTTCAGGTTCCAGTTTAAAACGCCCCCCAATGTATCGATTTACCGAATAGTCCATGAAAGCCCATTAAGGGCTTATAACAATTCGCACAGCACAACAGATACAAATTGAGAAATAAATTCATTCTTATCGGTTCCGTTGTTTTTGGTTTTTGCTGGACAAACTCGTGTGCAAAACAAACAATCGAGGGTAAAATCTGCACGACCACACACATTTATGAGCTTTTAATTTGTACTCCCACATTTCTGGGGCCGCATTGTTTACAAATCAAACAAAGAAGTTAAAACCGAGGTATTTATTTGGTTTGAATGTCCAATAAATTTTTGCTCCCCATGAATTTAATATCGATCGTAAATTAACATTAAACTTCTCCCCGCAGACATAAAGTTAGGAATGCAAAATTCATTTAAAGTCAGGAGGAAAATGGCGGACGCAGGACGTCGAGCGGAAACGGAAGTGCTGCCATTGCTTGCGGCTGTTGTTGCTTGTACTGCAGCACAGTGCACAATTGCTCACTGCTCGCCTCAGCTGTGCGATGGCCATAAAAATGCTTTACTGCCGCTGTATGCAGTCGCCTGTCGATGGTTTATCGCCGTTCAGTCTCGCTTAATAAATCGAGCGATAAAATAGCTTAAGCCCCGACTGAAAGGCAGCTCAATCAAACGACAAAATGGGCAATCAAGTCCGCCCAGCGATACGACAAACCCATTAAACTATCAACTGCTCGGGGCGGCCCTCAATAAAGTGCCCCCTTTCCATGGTCCACATGACCTCGCCCTGCCATCGACTTTGCCTGGCGGTTACGGTCATGAGCCGCCTGTTCACTGCCATTGACAAAGCAATTTAACAATTTTTCCTGCATTTTTCATGACGACGTTTGACGAAGGAACGGTTGGCTGGCTGGCTGGCTGCCTCCTCCTCAGCCATGCGAAATGCATTTCTGATTCAGTTTCGCCGCCAATGACGTTTATAAATATGCAAAGTGCAGTCGACTCATTCATTATTGAACCAACTGCCAACTGCCCCGTGGCCACTTGGCCAGTTGCCTGGGCGGAGCAGGAGCATAGAACCGCTTGCACTCGTGCGTGCTCCGCTTTATTTATGCAAAATTTGCATGACCACCGAAAGTGGTTTTGTAAAATAAAATATCCTCGAATAAAAGCACAAAATGTTTTCCTTTGACGGTTGCAAAAACTGAAAATTCGTGCAAATTGCTCGTTGGGCAATCAATTTTCGTACATTCGGAGGCGAGGGCACGAATTGCCAGATACCCTAGGCGAGGAAAATGCCTCTGTTATTGTGGGGATACTAAAATCGTTACGAGAGCCGCTTCCTGTCCAAGGATACACCGGCTCAGCCTTGAACTCGAACTTTCGTTGAGCCTCCCTCAATTGCCCCCGAATATATGTATCTCATCCGGCAAATGGCAACCACTAAATGTTTATTACCGTGATACGACCACACTCTCCGGTTTATTGCCCAAAAACATCTTTAAGAACGGCCTTCTTCCTGCTGTAGTTTCTCTTTAACCTTCACGTTGATTTTCTGAGTAAGAATTGACTGTATGATCTATAACCTCCATCAATGTGAATCTTACAGAAAAAACTTGGGTAATATATTAATTAAATTATAACACACAACGAAAGTATTTATCTTATAAACAAGGTTTTTAAGAAAAATATATAAAAACGGTTATAAAATAAAAGAAAAAATTATTTCTGGACTTTTCTTGGATCTAAACCGTAATGATTTTAAAAAGAATTTAGATGTGGACTGTTAATTCGACACTAAAAATGTTTCAATAAATTCTTAAATGAATATGTAGTATAACTTTTCCTCTATATATATTTTTTCGAAGTTAAAGCTCAACTTTTTAATTTGTCTTATAATTTCTACTTCATTTCCAGGCCTACGACAGTCGCCAGCTGATGGTCACGTTCTTCGTTTGCCTGTGGGGCGCACGGCTGTCCGGATATTTGCTCTATCGCATTATTAAGTTGGGTCGCGACAAGCAGTTCGAGGATACCCGCCGTAACATCATCCGCTACGCGGTCTTCTGGACCTTCCAGGTGAGTTCTAGTTATAAACCAATCGGTTGCGTCAGCCACTTTTCAATATTCGACTCTCAATGACAGAACCTTCAACTTGGAGGTGGAAAATCAATCAAACTGTCACTAATTGACACGTGCGCAAGGGTTTTGAATATTTCATATTTCAGCACCTGTCGACCGCCCCGACATGGTTGGAAATGGTAATCTCAATGTGGCCCAGACCCAGACCGACCAGCAATTAAAGCGCCATTCTCTGTGGCAGAATGACATGACACATGTGGGCGACACCAACTAAACGCTGAGTAGACGGGGCGTGGTGGTTGGTGGCCAAGTGGGTGGTTGCAGCTCGTCCGGCCTTTATTGTCAGTGGCACTGGCGTTAGCGTGCTGCATGTGGCATGTCCCTCCATCGTTTTGTCTCCATTTATTTCGCATTTCGCCCGAATTCCAATCACTTGTTGCCAGTTGAAAAATTGCCATTGCAATCTGAACATAACTGCCAAAATGAAAAAGTGTATGGTAGATTGGACTTCAATTCGTATATTTTTGTTGAAAAATTCTCCGTTATCACGTCCTCAGTTAAATTAAAAGTTGGTTTAAAGCCTGGAAAACTTAGGAAAATGTACAGTTTCAACTGAGTAAAGTGTTCTAGGGTTAATTTAACACTTGTATATTATTGTTAGTTTAGTTTAATAAAAAGTTAAGATCAGCTTTATCAGCGGAACTTTAATAGTTTTATTAGTTGATACATAAGTCATATATGTATGATCCTAAACTATGATCTTTCTTTTATATTTTTCCCAAGATCTTTAAGATCTTTGAGGCTTTAGACAATAACCCTTTTGTTTTAACATTCGAAATTTTAAGATTAAACTTTTATTCTCTTTTAGGCCGTGTGGGTGTACATTGTGTCACTGCCCGTAATAATCATCAACTCACCGCGTCACTCGCAGCCGCGTGCCCCAAAGACCATGACCACCCTGGACTCCACGGGAACGGCTATGTTCATCGTGGGTTTGCTGGCGGAGACCTATGCGGATCTGCAGAAGTTCTCATTCCGCCAGGATCCGGCCAATCAGGGCAAGTTCTGCAATGATGGTGAGTCTTTGATAATGTCCTTTGGTATAGGTTATTATGTGTAATCCCTAAAAGGCCTGTGGAGCGTGTCTCGGCATCCCAACTACTTTGGCGAGGTAATCATCTGGTGGGGCATCTTTGCCATATCGCTGAATGTGATCAGCGGTCACGAGTGGGTGGCGATTGCCTCACCCATTTTCACCACAATGATCATTCTTTTTTTGTCCGGGATTCCCTTGAGGGAACGAAGTGCCGATGAAAAGTACAAAGAGTAAGTATGTATTTTAATCTATCTATTTATATTCAAAGTACTTATTTAAGTTAATACTGGGGTTAGTGATAATAAAAGAACTGTAGAAAGAATAAATTAAACTACCTTTTTAGTAAGATACTTAAGGTTTCATAAAGTACTTCAAGTACTTTTTTTTTTAGTAATTTATAAGCTGTTCATTTTTCAAGTGATTTAATATCCTCCCCTACCTTTCGCAGCCAGCTGGAGTACCGGAAGTACAAGGCCTCGACCTCGCCGCTGATCCCAGTGCCTCCCGCCGTCTACGTGGAGGTGCCCAGTGCCCTGAAGTTCATCCTGTGCTGCGAGTTCCCCATCTACGACTCGATGCGGATCCAGAAGGACCTCAGTCCGTACTCGCTGTCGATAGCGCGCTCCCACTCGCACATCTAGCAGTCAGTGGCCCACTCCAGCAGCGCGGCGGCTGGCGTGGGTCAAGTGAACGCCCAATCGGGAGGTCACTCCGGTGGTCACTCGGGGGTTCACTCGGGCGGCCATTCCGCGGGCCACTCACTGCATCGGGGCCAGTGCTACGGGGCCAATGGCGGGGATGCCGAGAGCCACCATAACTGCGGCGGAAGCTGTCGCAACGTGCACGTCAAGTCGAATCCGTACCAGTGCGAGGCGGGCTACGGCCACTATCCGGTCTGCCACACGGACGACGACACGGATGACGGGATCATCTACATGGACCGCACCCACTTCTATCACGAACAGGAGCAGCACCTGGCGAAGGCGGCGCCGGGCACCAAGTGCAGCTACCTGGCCGAGGAGGAGCTGGCCTCCGACTACGACGAGGATGTGCCGGCCATTGATCTTCGCAAGGCCACCAGTGTGGAGAGCTTCGGCACCCGGGTGCAGACGGAGCAGGCGGTTAACGCCGATGGGTTACCCGTAACCGTGACCACGATTTTGTGATTGCCACCTTAAGATTTCTGCGCGAACTACGTAAGGATCAGATTTTTATATCGCATGTACAGTGGTGTGGAACTGTTTGCTAAAGTTGTAAGTCTTCGAAATCATTAGTTTTTTTTGGAGAATGGTGGCTTTAAGTAAGTAATTGCATGAAGTTTATTAACAGTAATTCAGATCTATTTTTCTTGAGTAGGATTTAATTCTGCAGCCATCTTCTCGAGGTTGTTTTCAATTCTCAAATATTCAAATAACAGTTTTATATTTTCAAGAATAATTTTGCGAATTAGAAGCTTGAATATGGAAGCTCTAGACTTTAAACATTTGGTTCTTGTACATATAATGACTAACCAAGAGGTTGTTCAAGTCATGATATCAAAGGCGAAACTCAAAGGTTCTACCTTATATTTTAGATACAACTTCGTTCCACCCTTAAGTACAGAAATAATGCCTGGCTTTAAACAAGCCGGGCTAAGATTTTTTTGCTGATGAATGCCAAAGTACCGGAAGGTACCAAGCATCATGGATACTCACAGCTGTCTAACACTCTAGTCTCTATGCTATTGTTGCTCAAATAACTAATGTGCCTCTTATGTGCTCTGCGCACCCCTAGATTGTTGCACTCTTACAAAGTTTACGCTAGTCCCTGTTGAACTCTCGTTGCGCCCCCAGATCAAGAAGGAACTATAAGTATATCTATATCTATATCTCAACTGCATATTTTCGTATCGTATCGAACCGAACCGAACCGCAAAACCACACCCCACCAAACAAAAGGAATCGAATCTGAAGCCATTTAAACTGAAACATATCCCAAGGCAACGGCAACCCAACCAAAGGTCGATTTACACATACAATAAGTACAAGAATTGTCGCAGTGAATTACGATGGAGGAGGACGTTCGATAGCCATTGTTATTTTATATACAGGAATATCTACTCGTAGTAGCTAAAGAGAAATATACCCCATGTATGTACGTTACCAAAAATGTTCTCGATAAGTGTACGTGTCTGTGTCTAGTTTGTGTCTCAAATGTTAAGCAGTATTACCTAATGAACGAATTGTACCTAAATGATTACGCTGAGTATGGAAACTAATAAACGGAACTAAAGTAAATGGTCTTCAATTTAATTTCGGGTTCGGTAATTATTTGCAATGAAGGGGTATCATTATAAAATAGGATAAGTACTCAACAGGATTATTTTGTATTAAACCCCAAGGTTAAAAAATAGAGGTTCCATGCATCTCATCAAACCTCGTAGGCCATGGAAAAATCCTAAAGATGGCTTTGAACCATCCGTCACCCGACTTCCGATTCCTTTTGCTACCCAACCCCAAGCCAGAATCTATAGCTTCAGTATCCGTTAACGTCTCGTAGAGTAAACAACTCGGTAAAAAATTTAACGTAAAAAAATTGTCTGTATAGCAGTAGATTTCTTTTAGATATTCTTTTATTTCCAATTTATTGGAAACCAAATTTTACCGGCGATAAATTTCAAGTTATTTGCTTTTTCGGAACAACATTTTTTTGAAGGGGTACTTTCGTAAAAAGTAGTACTGGGGCCATGTTCGGTAAATCGCGTCAGTTGCTCTTCAGGGTCTGCAGTCGGTCTGCCGTGTGCCGCCAATATGCTCCCAAGATCCTGAAGCGATCCTACGCCTCGCAGGCCATTAACCAGATGCTGTTGCTGCAGCAGATGGACATATGTGCCGACCAGCCGTCACGAGCTTTGGTCATCGGCGTCTATGCCGATGAGGAGGACAAGAACGACGCGGGCATCCTGACGCCCGCCGGCTGGCGGTACAATCTCCAGAAGACTAATGGTCGCCTGATCGAGGTGCTCCGGATGTCTGGACCAATGCCCAGGAGGGGCGAGGCCCGTCTTCTGTTCGCCGTGGAGCCAGAGCGCATTCCCTACTATTCCGTGGTCGCTGTCGTTGGTTTGGGCAAAGAGTGCTTGGGTTACAATCCCTATGAGGTCCTGGACGAGCAGAAGGAGGCCATCCGACGATCGGTGGCAGCTGCCTGCCGCATTCTCGCCGAACTGGACACGGACCGAATTGAGGTGGAGAACTGCGGACATGCCGAATCCGCTGCCGAAGGAGCTGCTTTGGGCATCTGGCTGTACCAGGAACTGCGCGATCCCAAGACCCGAATCTTCGTCCCGGCCATCGATTTGTATGCCACCAAGGACGAGGTCTGCGACATAGAGGGATGGCGCATTGGGCTGCAAAAGGCTGCCGCGCAGAACCTGACCCGCCAGCTGCAGGAGATGCCCTCCAATCTTTTGACACCCACTGCCTTTGCCCAGAATGTCGTCGAGGTGCTCTGTAAATCCGGTGTGAACGTTGAGGTCAAGGTCGAGGGTTGGGCGGAGAGCCAGTCGATGCACGCCTTCCTGGCGGTGGGAAAGGCCTCCTGCGAGCCACCCATCTTCCTGGAGCTGAGCTACTACGGCACCTGTGCCGAGGAACGTCCCATTGTCCTGGTTGGCCAAGGAATCACCTACGACGCCGGCGGTCTGTGCCTGAAGAAAAAGCACGAGCTCTTCCACATGCGCGGCGACATGACCGGAGCAGCGGTGGTGGTGGCCACCTGTCGGGCGGTGGCTGGACTTCGATTGCCAGTAAGTGACTCTAGCTAGTTTAGGGTAGTTCCCCTACTCATTATCCCTTTCTTAGGTCAACATCCGAGGTCTGATCCCTCTGTGCGAGAACGTAGTTGGCTGCAACTCCTTCCGACCCGGCGACATGGTAAAGTCCATGAACGGCAAGACCATCGAGGTTCAGTGCACGGATCACGAGGATGTTCTTGTGCTGGCCGATGCCCTGCTGTATGCCCAGAACTTCTGTCCCAAGTGCATCATTGACATCGGTACCTGTTCTGGCTATATGCGGCAGTCCCTGGACGAGGCTGCCGCTGGTGTGTTCACCAACTCGGAGATCCTGTGGCAGCAGATCAAGCACGCCAGTATGCACACTGGTGACCGCGTGTGGCGCTTCCCCCTGTGGAACTTCTACAGCAAGGCTGTGCGTGCTGGTGGACGAAGTGATGTCCAGAACTACGGCATCGGTCGTGGTGGACGTCCATGCAAGGCAGCCGCCTTTCTCCGTGAATTCGTTCCCTGCGGACAATGGATGCACATAGTAAGTTTGGTTCTTCTATGATGATTCGAATGATCCCCAAATAACTTAATTCCCGCAGGACGCCACCAATGTAATGGTCACCAACGGCATCGACTTCGAGTACCTGCGTCGCGGAATGGCTGGACGACCCACCCGAACCCTCATCGAATTTATTGCCCAGACGATCTGCAAGGACACTGCTCCCAAGATGGGAAAATAGGTATCTCGTTTAGATGGAGGAGCAACTGGCGAGATGATGTCTAAATCCCAACGGCAGTAAAAGCGCTCACACCATGTCCACGTTTTGGTGAATTATTTTAAAGTCTGTCCAGGATGGATGTCGTTTCTCAGTTTGTCCCTTGCCAACGAGATTGTTCCCAGGCCAAAAAATTGTTTTTTCGTTAAAAGTTATATTATTGAATAAAATTTCTCTTTCGAATTGAATAAAAATGGTATTATAAATATTATTAAGTTGATTAAAGGGAGGGGTAACTGGATATATCCATAGTAATTAAGGGATTAATTATGTTTTTAAAGAACTGGTCATAAACTTATGGTGAGAAATTATGGTACAAGAGGACATAGAGGTTTATTTACATGCTGTAATAAAATTTAATGGTTTACAAAAATATACAAACAAAAATAAATTCCAAATTTTATAGATTAAATAGGACAGTTTTAACAGTATCGAAAGTCCCTTTGTTCTGATAAAATACAAGTTATATTTATAGAACAAATTATGATTTATTTAAATGGAAATAGTATTTCCGAAATACGAATATTTTTAAGAAAGGTGCATTAAAATTAGGTAGCATTTGCATTTGGAAAAGTTAATCCGCAGCAGGCTTAGCCTTTTGCGTACACTCTTGAAGATCTAGCAACCTTTTTGGTACTTCTGTCAGTGCCACGTCGAAGAGGTGCCCTACAAGACGAGCTCAGTCTCATTTTTATTCGTTTCGAGGTTGAACACGTACACATTTTTAGCTAATCTGGGTGAAAAATTCTATGAATTATTTTAGAGCGGCACAGAAAATCGAAGAGCAAGTTATCAATCCAAAGTTTTAAGTTCAACTTCAAGCAAAATGTTTCGGTTCTCGCGCAACGCGATATCCCGGGCCGTCAGGCTCGCCATCCGCCGTCCGGATGTGATCCGCCACCGTAGGTACGCCTCGCAGGCGATTAACCAAATGCTGCAGCTGCAGCAGATGGAGATCTGCGCGGATCCTCCGTCGCGCGGCTTGGTTGTTGGAGTCTACGCCGACGAGGAGGACAAGAACGACGCCGGCATCCTGACGCCCACCGGCTGGAAGTATAATGTCCAGAAGACGCATGGCCGGTTGCTGGAGGTGCTGCGCATGTCGGGACCAATGCCCAAGAGAGGCGAGACCCGCCTTCTGTTCGCCGTGGAGCCGGAGCGAGTGCCGTACTATTCGGCGGTGGCGGTTATCGGCTTGGGCAAGGAGTGCCTGGGCTACAATCCCTACGAGGTCCTGGACGAGCAGAAGGAGGCCATCCGACGATCGGTGGCGGATGCCTGCAGGATTCTCGCAGAGCTGGACACGGATCGCATCGAGGTGGAGAACTGCGGCCACGCCGAGTCTGCCGCGGAGGGAGCTGCTTTGGGGATTTGGATTTACCAAGAACTGCGAGATCCCAAGCGAAGGATTTCGGTGCCCTCCATCGATTTGTACGCCACTAAGGATGAGATCTGCGACATAGAAGGGTGGCGCATTGGGCTGCAAAAGGCTGCCGCGCAGAACCTGACCCGACAGCTGCAAGAGATGCCCTCCAACTTACTGACCCCCACTGCCTTTGCCCAGAACGTCGTCGAGGTGCTCTGTAAATCCGGTGTGAACGTGGAGGTCAAGGTCGAGGGTTGGGCGGAGAGCCAGTCGATGCATGCCTTTCTGGCGGTGGGAAAGGCCTCTTGCGAACCACCAATCTTCTTGGAGCTTAGCTACTATGGAACCTGTGCCGAAGAACGTCCCATTGTCCTGGTTGGGCAGGGAGTGACTTTCGATGCGGGTGGCTTGTGCTTAAAGGAAAAACAGGAGCTCTTCCACATGCGGGGCGACATGACCGGAGCGGCAGTAGTGGTGGCCACCTGTCGAGCTGTGGCTGGCCTGAGATTGCCGGTAAGTTTGTGAATTACTCCTAGCATGAACCCATTTTAATCATCCCGATCTTAGGTTAACATCCGCGGTCTAATCCCGCTGTGTGAGAACGTTATTGGATGCAACTCCTTCCGTCCAGGCGACATGGTGAAGTCCATGAACGGCAAGACCATTGAGGTGCAGTGCACAGATCACGAAGATGTACTCGTGCTGGCGGATGCCCTGCTGTACGGTCAGAACTTCTGTCCAAAGTGCATCATTGACATTGGCACCTGCTCGGGATATATGCGACAGGCGTTGGATGAGGCAGCTTGTGGTGTGTTCACCAACTCTGAGATCCTGTGGCAGCAGATCAAGCATGCTAGTATGCACACTGGTGACCGCGTGTGGCGCTTCCCCCTGTGGAACTACTACAGCAAGGCGGTGCGTGCCGGCGGACGCAGTGATGTCCAGAACTACGGCATTGGTCGTGGTGGACGTCCTTGCAAGGCAGCCGCTTTCCTCCGTGAATTCGTGCCCTGCGGACAGTGGATGCACATAGTAAGTTTAATGATCCTTAAATCATGATTCGAATGATCCCTAATATATCGATTTCTACAGGACGCCACCAATGTGATGATCACTCGCGGCGATGAGTTCGAGTATCTGCGACAGGGGATGGCCGGGCGGCCAACAAGGACACTCATCGAGTTTATTGCGCAGTCCATATGCAAGGATACGGCGCCCAAGCTAAACAAGTGATACTTGGAACGGTGTTTTTGTTTTATCAAACGATGCCACACGTTCATCGGTGTTCTTTTAACGACTGACCAACCTATGACTTCTTTAACGTTCTGACTTTTATCTGATTGGGACCACAAAATGTTAAAATTATTTCGTTTTTTAATGACATACAAATTATAAGTCATATAAAAGTAACTGTGTGTGTGTGTCTACTTATTGGAGTTCCTGTAAAGGTGCGTTTCGAAGATTGGAGCTAACTAGAATGTAGTTGATTGCTTTCTTTCCGTTGATAACCGACAAACTAAGGGGGCTTTGCAAGCATTTGGGCATCTGCTACGCCAACGACCCGGCGTGGGTGATCACAACATTTATATCAATAGGCGGATAGTTTTGCAGAAGTTTCACATTCGAGGCAAAGTCGTTTTCCAAAATGACATCCCTTTGGATTCTGAAAAAATCGTAAAATCAGTCGCGGCTTTCTAGCGGAAGCCAAAGTTCTCTTACAATATCATGGAACAGCATATTTTAATCAGGAATTCGAAGCGCTGTTCGTCCGCAAACACGGAATCCCAAATGCGCAGCACATCGGGCAGTGGAAACTCCTGTGAGAGGAGCAGTGTGAGCCACCTGAAGCTGTAGTATTGCGGATGCAGTTCCTGGCTCTTGAGCAGCTCGTAAATGTTTAGGTCCTTTGATTTCAGCATACTCGATAGCCTGGCCATCATGAACTTGATGCCGCCCTCCGCATCATCTAGAGTTTTGATAAAAAAGTCTCGTATCTCGCTCATCAGGGCGGTGAAACAGAAGAAGCAATCAGCCTCGGCGTGGGCGCGATATGAGAGATCTGGATCGGAGGCCATTACGTAGTAAATGGGTCCCACAATCTCGTTCATTCCCTGAACATATCCCTGGCCGGGATTCAGTTTGGCGTAGATGAACAAAATGCGTTGCACAACCTCCCAGTGGGCCTCTTGGCCCTCCTCCATGGCCGCATAGTTCTCTACGGACCGTTTAGTGATCAAATTTATCTATGCAGAGCAAAAATACTTGTAAGTTTGGGGCAACTTGGCTTGGGCTTACTTACTTGCTGCTAAAAGTCCACACGATTTGCATGAAACAACACATTCTGAGCTTATTGTCTAGCAGAAATCCGGTCTGAAACTCACCTTGGTCATGCCCAGGCCCTTGCGTTCCACATTCGCCGAGCTGAGCACGGCGGGAACCACCCGTTCGTGTAGCCGCCGTCCGTGTTCCCCCTTGCTGTGAACCACAATCTCGCAGGGATAATCGGTGGGCTGCTGGAAGAAGGATATGTCCGGGCACAGGCGCCGCACATCCTTGTCGATCTGCAGCAGGAACTCGTTGTCGTTGAAAAACGTGTTCCAGGCGCTCTCGGGTCCCTCGCTTAGCGGATGATCTTGCAGGCCAACGCCCCCCGAATCGGCTTTGTCCCCATCTCCTCCGTCTGCACTACCTCCGTTGCTCGAGTGCCCCGGTGGCAGGACCAGCTCCTCAATGAACTGCTTGTACAGGGCTCGCTTCTGGACCAAGGTCGCGGTCCAACTGCTGCGCCTGGGGCCCAAATAGCCCAAGAGGAGCTTCCAGCTGAGGGCTCGAAAACTCTGCACATCGGGCACACCTGTGGATTGTTGGGATCTTAGTCACTGGGCTTTGCAAGTGCAGGTATCTTATCCTACCGTTGAATGCGAGTTTCCTGAGTTCCTTCAGGTCAATTAGATCCTGCGGCGCCGCCAAAACATCCTCAAATTCCTTGACTCTTTTTTGGGGAAAGTCTTTGTTTATGACCTTTGTTTATTCAAGTTTAAATAGACTTGGGAGGGAGTACATACCGCGCCTTGAAAATAGACATGTCGTGGCTTTACTTGGGCGCGGCTTCGCTGGGTCCATGCAGTGCCCCTATACGGTTTTAATTAAGGCTTTATCTTCGTTAAATGCAGAGAGAAATTCGGAGATAAAACACAACAAAACAAAACGGGTAGTGGATCAGAGTGACCGTTTATACCCTTTATACCAATATTAATTTATTAAAATATACCAAAAAAATATATCAATGGCGGGTCTTTTAAATATACATCAGTTTAAAAAAGGGACAAGCTAAGATTGGGAAAACATGTTTGAAATTTCCATAGAGTTTTTAAAAAAATGTAAGATGTACCAATTATTGAGCGCTTTTTTCGTTTCAAAATCATTTTTCATTACAATCTCTTTTGAATACTTTGAAATATGTTAGTGTAGCCAGATCGCTCGAAAATGTTCAAGTTCAGTGCTGCCCATTCAGCAAAAAAATGCGCCATATTTTAAAACGGAAATTCAAAACAGTTCGATGTAAATGTGTTAATTATACCATGCTAACTGACAAAAACACCCTCCATTTCATTCATAATCACCTGCCCTGCCCCTACCCCTTTCACATGCCTTTCGAGTGATTAATATTTGGGTTGCGCTCGTTTCCTCTGATTTTTCATGTGCCTTTAGCTGGTTTTTCAATTGCCTAGTAGTGCACACACACACGCAGTCGCGAGCAGACGCGTTCGAATAGTAGAATTTAGCGCATATTTCTGAATGTGCGGAGCATTTCTTTTGTTTACGCTAGTCGCTGGCCAGCAATGACGACCAGCAGATCATCGGCGTCCGCGTCATACGGTCGACCGGCTTTCTGGAAGGTGCCCGGTTACGAACTGCCCTCGTCCTACCGCCCACAACCACCCCCCCGGCCGCCTGGGGTGCCGCTGCCACCCCCCTGCCGACGGCGCAGCAGCAGCGGGCTGAAGAAGCGCGTCCATTTCGCCGACGAACCAAATGTGGGGGTGAGTCCAAGAGAAAAGCGAGAAAACCAAACCCCCCCTAAATCGCCCGGCTTGTCAATCATCGTGCGCGTGTGCTCGTATTTGTGGCCCCAATTCACAACGGTCAGGCCGTCTCAGAAAAATCAAAATCAGTTCAATAACATTTCGCCCCTGGCGGCTCGTAAATTTGTCAAGCCAAATCTAATTAATTGGCCACTGCTGCACTTTCTGTGCCAGTAAAATGGCCCAAAAAGATGGATGGATCCATATTTCCATTGCCACGATATTAATACCATTTGCAAACGGAATTCGTAAAGATTTTCAAATGATTTACATTCCCCTCAAGGCTGATCTAGAGCAAAAGTCACACGAAAACATTACAAAAATTTCAAATGAAAATGAAATGAAAACAATTCAAGCCGCAAACAGTAAAAACATTTCAAGAAGCAGCCAAAAAGTGCCGAAAACAGAATGTTTAAAATGAAAAATGAAATGGCAAGCCATATATTGTGTGTATATCGTGTATATCGGCGGAAAACCGAAAGGCAGGAAAAGATTTTTCCGCTGTAAAAAGTAAAATTGTTGCCAAAATCGAGGGGCAGACGGAATGTTTAGAAGAAATCAACGTCCTTCAACCGTTGACCCGTGCACATTGCGTATACGTCACGTTGAACATAGACTTTTCCATTGACTAATGCAGTAAAAATCCGATATGATTAGTTTGTTTAAATTGGGCAAGAGTGGCGAATGCGAATTTCTTGTTGGTACCGCCTTAGTAAATAAATTTAATTACACTCTCTCGGTTGCCTCATCGTTTTGGGAAAACACTAATAAACTAGCTGAAAACGTCGAGGAAAAACAGATGCCTAGATACTTGACTTTTCTTTTCTTCTCTGAGCATCAGGCATGTTCATCAAAACATTCGTCTAGATGATGACATGTGGCATTCATATGTTCAGGGTCGGCTTGCAACTGGATCAAGTGCTGCCCTAAAATGTGGCCAACGAAATGCAGAATGCCACAAATGCAGGGCACACGTCAAATTAAACAATGGGGGCATCGGGAGAAAATACTTTTGCCTAGAAGGTGATTTTCGGATGCTCTATGGGGGTGTTTTAAATTTTTTAAAGATATATTTTAATATTTTAATGTAAATAATTTGTTAAAATTTAATAATATAGTGCAAGTAACTTTTATTTCATACATTTATAGATTTATTATAATAATTGCACACCACTGCGTATGCGTAATATGATCCCCTAACACATATCAAGTATACGCCATGTTAACTTACATGGAATACGGTTCTCAAGGAGGCAGTTATTCAGCAGTTTCCCAACTTTTCTGAGCAACTCAGAGTACTCTTGGCGGAAAACCCATTTAACGATTAGGATTCGCCAATCGAATTCATGTTTCTCAGCATGTAGTTGCCGTTGCCGGCGGATATAAGCTGTACATGAGTACATAAGATATACATTTGTGGCGCAGTGTACTCGTGGTATACCAAGATTCTGCTGCTGCTGCTGCTGCTGTTGCCGCTGCTGTTGCTGCAAAAAGGAATACGAATTGTATTTTAAAATTAGTACTTGAGCAGCTTTGCGATCGAACAAAACGCTTAACGGACTGCAATTTCGCGCCGCCTGCGCCTCGCAGGCCAGATAATAATAATAAACAACAAACAATAAAATATATAGTTTCGGGTTCGGTCCGATAGATTTGATGAGCCTGTGATCTTGATCACATCAGCAGGATGAGCCCCAAGCTCCATGAGTTCGCGGTGGAGCTGGTGCGCGATGGACAGGGAACGCCCTGGGGCATCCGTCTGGTGGGCGGCAACGATCTGGACACGCCGCTAATAATCACCAGGGTAAATAACTAGGTTATGTAACCAGAGATTGGGATTGTCGCCTTGTGGTCGCTTGTGGTCCATTCATCAAAATGATGCTAAGAGAAAGAAAAGCGATTTGGCCTTTGTGCCCCGCTCCGCTTTGTTCGCAGCGCCCAAATAAACAACAACAAATGAAAATAGCTAAACGGGCACAGCAACAATAGACGCTGCAGCGTTGCCAAAATGCGACGCCAGTAAAACTAATTGAGGCACAACAAAATAGCCGAAGAAATTTCCCACTTTTCCTGCCCCTTTTTATCCCCCACCCCCGGATTGCAATGTAAACACACACAATCTGGCGATCATAATTCTGTCTGCATCTATTTAGGCACCCGTATATAAATCTATGTCAAGGTTTCAGCTGGGCGGCTGGTCCCTATATTGTGTATGTGAACTGACTGACCTTGCCACCCCTTTTCCCACCCCGTTGCAGGTGCAAGTGGGCAGCCCATCGCATGGCGAGCTGCTGCGCGGCGATATCATCTCGAAGATCGGCGAGTACGATGCACGCGACCTGAGTCATGCGGATGCACAGCAGCTGTTCCGCGGCGCTGGCAACGAGATCCGCCTGGTGGTGCACAGGTGAGCCAGGAAATCCGTGTTTCTCGATAGGAAAAGGGGAAACGTTCCGTATGTTTCAAGTAAACAAGTGATTATTTAAATCGAAAATTACATTACAAAAACAGAAAACGGGGAGATTAAAGATGAATTCCACATGTTTCAAGTAAATAAGTAAAATTCCATTACAAAAATAAAATATATTGCTTATTAACTTTAATTTTTGAGCAAAAAAAATCATTCTAGAAAACGTTTCTTTATATTTGGATGTTAAAAGATTTTTTTAAGATTTATGTCCTTATACAATTTATTAGTAAAAATGTTAATCTAAAGAAAAAATATGTATTAAACCATTTAAAGTAAATATTTTGAATATTTTAAAATTCAAAAGTTTACAGAAATCATTTTCCTTATCCATATTTATTAATATACACTCATTTATCTTGAATTTCGTTAAATAACATTTCCTTGTATACAAAATATTAATATTATTAAATTCCAGGGACAACAAAATCGCCTACACGCAGGGTGGCTCTCAGGAGGCAGGTCCCGGATCGCGCAGCAACTCCACTTTGCCGCCGGTCACTCCGGATCTGTTGCCCCACCGTGGTCCTTCGCCCTTTTTGCCCGGACCCAGCCACTTTGAGAGGGCCTTGCAGTTGCCAGTGGACACTCTGCCGCAGACCGTGTTTCCCCAGTTGAATGCCTCCGGCGGTTACGAGGTGCCTTCGACTCTGTTCTCGCCCAAGCCGACTAGGGATCATCAGCAGGATGTCGATGAGGAGCAGGCCGCCATTGTAAACCAGGTGAGTGGATACTCGAACATTTATAAGAAATTGATTTATAAAAATTCTGGTTGGAAACTGTGATGGAAGTCTAGCAAAGCCTCAAACCTCTAGAATACTACAAATTGTCGAAAATTGTCAAAAAATCGAATTTGGACCAAATCTGATCACAAAAATTCAAATTTAAGTTTGAAAATGAGGAAAAGTGTAAAATGTGTGTGTAAAGTGGATGTGTAAACAATATTTTTAGCTATATCAGGCCAAAATAACAACGTAAATTCTTGATACAAAAATCTAAACAATTAAAAACAAGACTTTTGTTATTCAGTTTCATCGTCCGTCTTTGTAGATATTGAAAATGTCCGTGTAAAACACAGTGTAAAATGTAGAAAACTGTTTTTTTTTGTTTGTAATTTGAATATACCAAAACGCTGACATCAGCAGACAGCAATGTTGGTGGTCAAGGTTCCGCCGCTTACATCCGCTAAATATAGACCAGCGATCGAGAATGCGGGGCGCTAAACAGGAAGAGGCCCAGTGACGCAGTGTGCAGGTGGAAATTGGCGAGAAATCAAACAAAAACAAGTCAGAAGCTGTAACAGAGAACTGCCCGCCCACAAGAAAACTCTGCGGAAAATGCCAAGGGGCAAAGACGCAAATAAACAAGAATATATTTTCGAAACTAAGCGATATTTTCGGGCAGGTGAGTGAGGTGTAAGCAGATGATTTTGATCCACTGTCCGTCCAAACTTGCGATGCGGTGGCAATGCCAATGAAAACACCGCCCCCTCCAAATGTCCCATTATCCGCAGATGACGCCGCTAATGAATCAAGACACTTGCCAAGGTCGCAACTTTGTTTGCCAATGCGGCACCAAAATAAAAATCAAGGTGCTTACCTATATGTTTTTTGATGTTTGATGATTTGTCATACAGAAGTGTGAAAAAGGTAACGAGAAAAAGTTCCAGAACGGGTGACCTTCCCCGCTGAGAGTTGGTCCATTCCCATCATTATCTTTCGGGGGTTATTGTACTGTGCTTCAACTAATTTATGGTTAATATTTACCTTCAATGCGTTCTATTTGTGTTTATAATTTCTCTTTGTTAGAGGCACAAAATGCCCCAAAAAACCATCAGACGGATTGTTTATTGATCGTTGTGTTTTAAACATACATATAGGGTGGTACACTAGAAAAAAACCAAAAAGATTAATGTTTAAAAATTGGAATGTTGAATTATTTCTCCAAAATACTGCGGAAAATTCCATTTTGAAAAAAAATGATTATATTAAAATGTATTTTATACAATTTTTTTTAACCAAATTAGAGATTACCTATATTTATAATTTTTATCAATTTTCCTTGGTGTATTTGAGTTTTTGAAAAAGATTCCTATACTCGAGTGAACTGCAACCTTCGCAGTGGGAAAAACAGAACATAATTCCATGTAAGTTATGCGTTCCTTGGATCTTCCATCGAACTTGAAATTTTTCCAACAGCCTTTCAAGGCTAATTACACCTGCTCGTGTGTTTTTGGGCCTGTCCGCAACATCAAATGATATGCCCAATGCCCTGTTCCAATGTCAATTGCTTATGACAGCCGAGAAAATACAGAATGCCAATGCCAATAATAATGATGGGATATATGTATCTTGGTTCGGTATCTTTGGAGCTGTCAGAATTCGTTGACAAATCTGAGGACCATCGGAGCCAATTGCCAATGCTCAGTGTCACTGCAAATCAGCGAATACAAACTGAGCCAATCAATAATTCAGCTGGGAATATGCGAAATATTTCTCAATAATGTTTCTGCATTCGCGCGAAACAATAACCTCGAGTCCGATAAATATTTGTGCCTAATTTTCGAAATGCGAAAAAAATGGTATCTGAAATTGTTCCACAAAAGCAGCAATTAAAACATATATGCGAGATGTGTTATATGTGAATAATTCTCAACTGGGGCGGCAGGACAAACAACAACATCCGTTCGAAGGGGGAGGGGGAAAGGGGAGGGGGGTGGCAAAGGCGCGTGGGCGGGAAAGAGATTATATAGATCACACCAAGTCCAAGTTTATACGCTGAGTTTACGCTCGGTGAACAAGCTATTTGCACAAAAACATATTTTGTGTATTTAAAAAATCTCCTCTCTCTCTGAAAAATACATAGGATCTCGAATGCGGTGGTGTGGGTGCGTGGGTCGAACGGCCTCTGACCGTCAGCACTCACTTTTCTATATGGCTCACACAGACAGACACTCTCCGACCAATACCAAGTTGGCTATATAGACAAATTGGAATTCCGCGCAGACGGAATAGCAATAATTCGCCAGCATTTGAAAATTTTCAAATCAGTTGCGTTCGGAATATTGAAAAATAAACAACAATAAGACTCGAGCTCGAGCATCCTTTTTGTAGTGAATCCTCGTGAAACGATCTTCGATCTCACCAGCTGCAGCGTTGATTTAAACGTGCCGAAAAAGCAAGTTACCAATAAAAATACAAATAAAAATAATTATACTAGCAAGAATAACAAAGCGATTGGAGAAATCAACAATCGAAACTGACGTGATCTTTCATTACGTAATTGTCCCTGGCTATAATATTTTTCGTTTCTATTTTGTTCGAATTCCATCCAACGAAGGAGTTTAAATTAAAACCCCAAAACACACACACACATTACAAAAATGGAGTACGTTCAGTTCAAAAACGGATCCCCAGTCTACTACAAGGAGCAGCCAGACCTCAATGAATGCATTCAATATCAAGTAAGACAACCAGTGAACAACTAACTCGAATTTAAAAACAAAGTTTTAAAAAAAAATTTGGTAAAAAGTCCACAAAGAATTAAAATAAAAGTGTGTGGTGTTTAAGGAAAATATTTTATTAAATATATTATCATACAGGATTAAGGGGACTACTTCCAAACTGATAAAAACAATATACTTTCCGGTTAAATCCACTTAATTCTGGTTAAGAAAATATTAATTCATTTAAGAGATCCATCCAAATGTGAAGTGATTAATGTTCGACTCACTCAAAAGCAACAGACGTCTAAGTACACATAGGTAGCCAGAATCCAGATGAAACATTTCACCTTTACCGTCAAACATTTGCTCTTGGAATTCAAGTTCAAATACAAATGCCAAAACCGAGCGACGTGTGTCTTTTTCGAGGTTTTCATCTTACTTTTCCCTCAGAAATATATAATTTAGGAGCAAGAATATAGAACGGCATATGCCAAAGCTTTAGGTATATTCCTGCATATATCTGGCTGGCGATTCTCTCCGATTCTCTGCATATAGCTTGTTATTCAAACATTTGTTCGCCGTTCGTCAATACGCGTCGAAAGGCAACCAGAGTTTTTGAAACATATTTTTCATTGCGCTCTTGCCGTGCTGTGCTCAATGTAATTCATACCACCGAAATGGGGATATTTATAGAGCAGAGAGAGCAGAAAAAAAAAACAACAATAAGCCAGCAAATAAATAAACAAAATGATTATAGAAGAAATTAATTTCATGTCGAGATGGCCAACAAAGCCACACGAATTCAGGAGCATTGGTGTTAATTTGACTCGTACGATCTGAAAGCCCCTCTAAAAAAACAATGGCAGACTTTCCCTATGATTTTCCCCCACTTTTGGCACGACCCACGGGTAAAACTTGTGGCGCAGCGAAAGTGGAAATTGTTTTCACTTTTGCGTTTTGTGTATTACAGAACTATTTGGTTTATTCTTATTTGCTTAGGGCTAACAGGAAGAGAAACGAATTGTCTAGAGCTTATTGGTCAACGGATCGGATTAGAAATAGATTATGGGCGCAACATTTACTTAAATTTATGACAAACATAAAATCCCAATGATTCGATTCAATTAATAGTCAAAAAAAGCAAAATGTCGAAAGTGACCCTCAAATGATATTTCAAAATATTTCACTGCTTGCGCCAGCCACGAATTTTAAATTTAGCGTCAAAAAGTATTCTTATACATATGTGCTCGTCCCCAAGGTGAATGAAAATGAGAGAAATGCGCAATTAACCATCGGATTGGCTGGCATACTAATTTCCTAGAGGTAATCGTCCAGATCGTCACTTGTTCAGGCAGGCGGTGTCGCTGAGGATGGAGGCGATCAGCTGCTTGTCGCTGAGTGCCGCATGCACCTCCTCCTCGTCCCACTGCAGCAGGACCTTGTGCAGGCGCGGCTCCTTCTTGCGCATGATGCGCAGTATGCCCCGGGTCTCCACCAGGTCCACGGTGCCCGTGAACTCCGCTTGGTCCAGGGCGAGGATGTTGCGTTTAGCGCACACCCGCCTGTAGACCTCGTGCAGGCGACCCATGCTGATGTCCTTGTTGCGCTCATTGCGCAGCATCAGCACCAGGGTGCACAGCATCAGCTTCTGCTGCAGCGGGAAGGAGGCCTCGATGTCCTCCTCCAGATTCTGCGAGGCTCCGTAGACCTTGTTCAGCACAGCAGCCACTTGGGTGACCTGAACGGGCTTCAGAGTGTCTGCAATAGGAAAGAAAATTATTTTTAAATTTAATGTGAGATCCAGCCTTGTGTAGAATGGCTTACCCTGTTTTTCCTTAGCCTCCACGGCTTCCTTGCCCTCCAGCTGCAGGGCCTTCATATTGAACTCCTTTTCTCCATCGCGTTTCTGCTGCTCCGCAATCTCCACCACTCGTCGTCCTATGTCCAGGGCCCTGCGCACATCTCCGCTGATCGCGCTCACCTTGGCGGCCAGCAGCTGCAGGGTCACGGGCGGAAAGACGTCCAGCACCTCCGCCTCGGCCAGACGCGACTTAAAGATCTCCACGATCTGCTGCTTGGAGTAGGGCGGAAAGTGCATCAGCCTGGGCTTCAGTTCGCACCTGGCGTTTAATCGCATGAGCGCTCGATCTGTGAGATCCAAGCTATTGGCAATGCCGACTAGCAGTATCCTGGAGCCAGGAACAGCAGGCCACTCGAAGATCGTGTATAGCACCTCCTGCCTGCTGGTGCACAGCTGATCGATCTCGTCCAGCACTAGCAAGAGCATTCGTTTAGCCGTTTTCAAATGACGCTGTATGGCCTCCAAGTGGTCCCTTTCGGTGCGTCCGCTGACCTTAAGCTGCAGTTCGGCACACAGCTTCTTGTAAACGGCTCCCACGCTGGCAATGCTGGTGCAGTTGATGTACACTCGCTGCAGTCGCTTAGAGAAGTCGGCATCTCTTAGCAGTAGCGATAGGCAGGCGGTCTTTCCCGTGCCTGGCTGACCGGAGACATAGAGGCTGCCTGATGTCTGGCTTTCCAAATGGCTGCTGAAGAATTCACGCAGCTCTTGCAGCTGCGCCTCTCGTCCTGGCAGGTTTTGGGTCTCGGCACTGTTTAGCACTCTTCGGGCGTTTTGGTATTTGTTGCGGGGAGGAGAGGGCAGGTTCTTCTGCGGGGTTTCCTCTTTGGTTGGGGATTTCTTCTGCTGCTTGGCTGGGGTTTTATCCTGCTTGGCTTGGGGTTTGCCATGCGGCTTGGTTGGAGGTTTCTCCTGTTGCTTGGCCAGAGGTTCTTCCTGCTGCTGATGAGCAAGAGGATCCTCTTGCGGCCTGGCCTTAGGCTTTTCTTGCTTAGTTGGGGGTTTCTCCTGCTTTTTGTCAGTCTTGTTTTGCGGCTCCTCCTCCTCCTCCTGGCGTTCGTCGATGCTGAGCCTATCCAGCAGCCGCGAAGGACTGATCAGATGCTGTGGCAGTGGCTGCAACTTCCGCTGCTTGGGCGGCGAGGCATGCAGCAGATCCACCTGATCCTGGTCCTCCTGTTCGCTGTCCAAGAATATAGCGGTGGCCTCGAGGTTTTCCTGCTCGCGTTTGGCCCGTGAAATACCAGCTGATTGGGCTGTTTTCTTTGTGCTGCGTGGCGTCTTTGGGGGATCCAGCTGGTGGGCCACCTGCGAAGTCCTGCGCCGCGAGATCTTGTCCATTTTGTTGAGCAGGTTGCGGTTCTCGTTGTTCTCTGAAACGGAGCTGGTCAGGTCATGGGTCACCGCCGCCTCCTCCTCTTCGTCGTCGCTATCGGCGATCACTTTTTTCGGCTGTCTGCGTTTCCAAACTTCCGAGCGACGCGGCGGCGTCTGCGTCGACTGCGGCAGCGGAGAGGCGGCGGCCGCTTTGCTGATGCTACTTAGCCGCGTGGAGCGACGTACGGCAGCCATTTAAGCAGGTGTTTAGTCTATTGATCAGCAGTTAGTTATTAAAATTATTTAATTAAGCCACGGCGTGTGTTAGAATTTCCAGCTGGCAGTCACAGTTAAAAAAGCGCGCAAAACTGTTTGCCATTCGCCCCGGACCACAGCTGATCAAGCCAGGTCTGGCCATCTGGCAACCCCGGGCGCAGAGCTGCCCATCGTCGATCGTCTATCGATTAGCCGCGCTTAGTTACAACATTTGAACTTTGCCCGCCTATATTGAATTACTTACACACTCGCTCGTCGCACGGGCCTGGTAAAAATAAAACGTTTCGCGGCAGATACAAAATACAAAACGCTGGACGTTGCTGAACACGCTTACGTAAGCGTTTAAAAATATTTGCTCTGGCTGTGGGATATTTTTAAAGTATATAAACGGGCGCACATAAAATGGAATTTAGCTATAGAAAAATGATGCACACACACTCAAAGGAGAATAATAATAATACCTAGCACAGTGGGCGAAGATCTGAGGATTTCTAGAATCGACGAAACTCTGGTAATCGTTTGCTGATTTATTTATGTATATTATCATTTGCCCCAACGGCTGCCAAATGTGTTCCCATTTTGGCGTAAACAAAGTCGTTAGTCTTCACTACTGATCACGTGTGGCGTTCCTTTCTGTTTCGTTCCCCTTTTTCCAGCCCTACCGAACAACTCCGCTGGTCCTGCCCGGCGCCAAAGTGAAGAAGGATGCGCCCACGACAGACTCCTACTTGAGGCACTACCCCAACCCGGCTGTGCGCGCCCACCCAGGACACGACTACCATGACAGTATCATGAAGCAGCGCGTGGCCGACACCATGCTGCACAAGGTCGTCGGTTCGGAGGCCGACACTGGCCGCGTAAGTCCCCTAGTCCTATAAAAACTTGATTTTAGTTAATGTAAACCTCCAAAAAAACAGGTTTTCTACAATTTAAATGTGCATTGTCTATTATATCCTTTGAAATTTGTGTTTAAGTTTTGTTTCCATCAACATAATGTTTTTGTATATTTAGAGATTTTGAAAGATTTACAATTTACCATCCCTTTTTATTTTCTAGAATTTTTTTTAATTTGAAAATGATTTATTTTTTTTAAATTTTTGGCGAAGCAAGATTTAAAATCGTAAGAAATACGAAAAATATTCAAATAGATCCTAAGTTTTAGTGATCATAGTACTCAAAAAATTTATATTTCCTCTTTTTCCACAGGTCTTCCACAAGCAATTCAACTCGCCCATCGGCCTGTACTCCAACAACAACATCGAGGACACCATCAGATCAACAGTTCCGTAAGTTGCCACCCAGATATGTACCATCTGGAAACTCTAATGCTTAGCTCGATACAATGAAAAACCACTAATATCTGAACTTTGGAATACGCTTGTCAAATTGAACAATTAAGCCTATAACTTACGCTATTTTCCTTTGGATTTTGCAATTATTGAATAAACCAGCGTAGAACACTTCGAAATTTTTGATGCAGCTTTTCTTTTATGCCAGAGAGAGAGCCACTCGAAATGCGCCTAGTAGCTTGAAACTAATAAAGCGAGTCACGATTACGGTTACGAGTAGCCTAAGGTCCACATAACCCAAAAGAAAAATTGGTTCCTGGTTGCGGCTGCGGCCATAATCCACTAACCCAAAAAGCCACAAAATCAAAGTCGAAACGAAATTTACTAAACCGAAGCACACACGAAATGAGAAGCACACACATTCGAACACACAAACAAACAAAGAAACGAAACAGCCAGTCCATAGATGTTGTACGTACTACTCGCCTACTGCCGGATATCTGTTATAAATACCACTCTCTATATAAACCCTATATATCTTCTGTGTATATTGTTGTAGCTTCGCCACAAGCGAAAGCAATCGCTTGAAGGACAGTCCTTTGCATCGTCCTTTGCCATCGAAACTTAACGGGTAAAAGTAAATTCATATCTTGAGCACAGCCTGAATTTGTTCTTTGATTGAATCCCTCTCACTTTGATATGGAAAGCATACGATACGAAAGCATAAGATCTTGAGTTTGAACCCAAACTTGCCTTGAGACAAATTGAATATGAGGAATGTTTACCATGTTTCCCGTGTTTCCCCCGCCTGTCTGTACAGACTAACCCTCGATTATTGTTGTCTCCCGCAACCACAACAACTTTACTATCTAGTCCTTAAAAACCAGATGCAATATCCAATGTCAGAACAACAGAAACAACACGACACAAGTCAAGAACCCGATTGCATGTGCTCTGCTGTCTGTATATATGTGTTTCCTTTATCTTCTCCTAAGCCTTCCTATTGCAAAGAAAATCTCCCATGATCTGAGTTTGTGATATGGAAAACTATACTCTGTATATACGTGTATTTTTGGAATCTACCCATCTTCAACGGAACCCCCAACGAACTTTGTTTGTCTTGAGGCTTTCTTGTTTTAAAGTATTACAATCGGAAAGGTATGGCAAAAGTGGCGCAGGTACATCGGGAAGGGGTTTCTGGGTAGGTCAGGTGCTGTACTTATAGATTAACCCCATACCTTACAACAACAAAAAACGAACCCTAGAATATACCTCTCTAGCTCTTAGACCCTGATATATTTAGAACTTAGCTGCACGATTAATGTTAGAATTTTCATCGATCTATCTTTCCTGGAACAAAAACGTATAATTCTGGAGCAACAAAAGCAAAAAGACCAACTTGCAGAGCAACAACGTCAACAACGCCAGCAGCAACTGCAACTACTGTATCAACAAAACAAATGATCAAAGAAATAGTAGCCAAAAACTCTACCCAATTCTAATAGACAACTTTAGCCAACTTTCCCTTCCCAAGACCCCTGCTCAAAGACCCCTCCCTCACGACCCTTGAATCCCCAAATAAGACTAATCCAAAAACTAAAAGACGTTTGCTGAATTATATTTACGAACTGTTCGAAAGACAGCACTGAAAGTTCCTATTCATGATACCCCGCAACCCATCCAGTATTAACCACACAAACTAACTTACCTAATCCTAAACCTAATCCCGCCCGATCTCAAAGGCTTCCACTCATCCGATGATATATTAATCGTATTCTCTCACCTTGTTATGCAGTTCTGTTCGATTACTCTTAATAACTAGCTCGTAAGGAATTTGTTAATGAGTTTCCTATTAATCGCAATCCGTTTGAGGAGTGTGCAGTTCCAAGACTACGAAGCACACCATTGCCCAACCAACAACAGCAACAACAAACTACAACTACAACAAAAACAAAATAATTCTAACGTATTTTGTGCACATCCTGTTTTCTCTTTCTATTCTCTCACTACTCTGTCTCACGCTACTCAACCGATGTAAAAAAACCAAAAAAAAAAAAAAAAAACCAAAACAAAACAATATATTTTTTACGAATCTCGATTAACCAACAAAAATAAAACGATTAAAAAAAATAAATCTATTGAAAACTTGCATAACACCAAACAAAAAACCAACGAATAATTGACCAAAATATAACGGCGCTTTCAACGATCTCAATGCAAATCCCCGAATTACTGAATCTGAATCCGAAATCACTGATCACTGATCACTGCCACCGAGCAGCTATAAGCAAACTGTCCAGTACGATCCCAGGAACAGCGATACCTACAGAGCCATTCAAGAAGAGGGCGGCTACAGCAACTATGGCCAGTCCTCGCCACAGGAAGTAACCATTCCTGTGCAGACTAGGGTCTATCAGCCCAATAGATTGGTTCCAGGAAAGGTAAGATCGTGCCCAACCGTTCGAAAATCAAGCAAATCTATCAAATCTATCAAATCTCTCAATCGAATCAACCGACCTCAGTCAAAGTCAAAACTATATGTGCAGGCATCCGACAATATCGCTCGATTCGCAAGCTCATCCTGTACAAAGTCTATCTGTCTCTCTCTGTTCCTATCTCGCTCGCTGTCTCTCTTTCTGTGTGTCAATGTAAACATGTACAGTTGAACCGACCGAATGTTAGTCAACTGTTAGTCTGTGCGTCCTTGTCTGGCGGCATGTTAACGCGCTGTAACGACGATTAACGGGGCCGAAGTAGTGTTACTAACCTGGTTTTTGGTCGATCACCTGCTGGCATCGAACTACACTAAACATCCATTAACTCCATCTCTGTGTATATTTTCCAAGTCACACGCACACATCTTTTTGGCACTCTAACATAGAATAACATTTAACTAAAGCTCATAACAGTTGGAGATTGCATTTGAAAAGTTTTTAACCGAAATCTCTGGAATCTGCCAGACTTATTAAGCAATATCTTATCTCTCCAATCAATCAAAATGCTTTTACAGAAACCAGTATCAGCGCCAGTATCCCGGCCGCCGTACAATGTGAGTAGCTCTGTTAAGCCACTGTTAACGGAATGTTAATGGTATAACTATGTAATTCACAGGTGGTAAACACCCACGACGAGAACATACGCCAGAGCGGCTCCTTCAATCGTCTCATGTACAGCGTTATCGGTGCCACCGAGTACTAGAAACTGCAGCAGCAACACCAGCGACAGCAGCAACATCATCAGCAACAGCAACACCAACAGCAACATCTGCTGCACGTTGGCACCGACAGTTGTTTATCTCCTAACATATTTAGCGGATTTTTATGAAATTCTGTTTAACTTACTCAATAAATTATATGAAGAACGAGAAGAAATTGTGAACCACTAACAAGCTTAATGATAAATTGGTTTGGTAAACGATTGGCAGCGAAATAAACTTACGATATGTCTACAATTTAAACCCAAATTAACTCCGCCTCAACCAATTTACTGTCTCCGTATGCAATAGAAAATCTATATAAATTAATTAAATAAAAAGAAAAGAAAACTAATTTAGCAGCCACTTTGATTTATAGTTATGTTTATGTTATGCTGATTCTAAGTTAACAGCCGCCAGGTGTGTTAATGTCGAGTGATTCTAGTCATGGAATGTAATAGGTATACTACAGAATGTTTTAATTAATAAAAGTGATTTTGATTGGACAACTGAATGGTGTGGTTTAAATTAATTTACATATGCCCGCACCTGATTTTCGCATTTTAAGTGTGATATAATTTGGTTTGAACATTTCAACATGCCGGCAACGTAATTGTATCACAATGATTTGAATATGACGAGCTCTTTTGTCTGTCTGCCTTCTTTATAACATAAGTAGGGCCCAACCCAAGCCAACTTAAACCCAAAAAGAGACCCCTAAAGAGTAGCCGAAAATCTTTGCATAACATGACGCTGCAAATCTGCACTTATTCCATCAATCATTGCGGCAATTAAACGTATTTATATTGAAACTATATGCACACATGAGCCGAGAAATGAGCGTACCCATAAATTTGACTTTAATTTGAATGGAAATAAGTCACTCGAGAGTGTACGTGTGTAATGTGCATAACAATTGTCTGCAACACATAATGTACTTTCACTTCACGGCTAACTAAGCCACAAATGTGGTTGAAAGAAAACATTGTCTTTGTTTTCGGAGCTGGCACAATGTCAGAGCGATCCCATTAAACGGTCAGCCCCATTACGATCCCTCCCACTCCCCCTCTCAAAACGACCTTGTCCACTTCAATTCGATGCAAATTCAGGGCGTATGCGTATGGCAACAATATAAAGAGCATTGCGAGTGTGGCAATTGTAATCGCATCGGCGTCTCAAATATCAAATTCGAAGGAGGACCTACAGGGGGTTTAGTGACACGATCACATGATCGTAGGGGAGTGCAGAAAAAGATTTGGCAATCGGCGACATCGAAGATCGCTTGAACCCATTCAACCGCAACGCGAACGCAACGAACGCTGGATTCAGATTCAGATAGATCGATGGATAGATAGGTAGATGGATGGCTACATAGTTGGGCGCCAATGAAAAACGCTTTACGGCAATTTGGGTCAGAAACAATGGAGGCGGCTCCGCACTTGTTGGGTTCGGATTTTGACTCGGGTGTGGCTCTACTCCTCCTCCGATCGCATTGACCTCTTCTTCGAGAGCCAAGCGATTAATTGGGCATGATTATCTAATGGGAAGCCATCGAGACAATTGCATGTCGGAGGAGTCGCGACCGCAAAGTAATTTACATTTATTTGTTGGGACCTGCATGACTTCCAAATATATAGGCAGTATATGGGTGAAGCACTTGTAAGTGACAGATTCGGGAAAGTTTTCAAGACCCCCCGCCCCCATTTTTGGTATTAATCAGCTGCCTCTGTTAGCCAAGTTAACAGCTGTTCACCGAGATCACGTAGGGTTACAAAAAAGAAAAGAGAGAAAAAACCTTTAACAATGGCTTAGGTCGAGGGTAGAGGAACTATGATTTGAACGGAAGTGACAGCCGAGTTGGGGGGTTTGGGTTTAGCCACCCAAAAACAGCTGTTGTAAATCAGCCAAGAGAGCCGCACTTTGGCCAACAGAGAGTGAGAGAGTCGCGTGGTCGTGATGTAGTTGCCGCTCGGCGTTTGTCGATATAAAAGTGCAATTTGGTTTCGCAGCCAGCGCAGATACATTTGTGGCTCCGCCGAGGTTTCAGTTTTGAGTTAGAGTTTGCATTTGAATTTGAATTGTGAGTGCTCGCGTCTCGTCGGCTGAGTGTGATCTAACCTCCAGAAACATCCAGCAATACAGCAATCCACCAGCAACATGCAACTCCTGCTCGTGGCGGCCACTTTGGCGATTTGCGGCATTGTCAGCGGACAGCAGGGCGTGGACCCCGCCTACTTGCGGCAGTACTACCAGCAACTGCAGCACCAGCAGCAGCAGCAACAGGCCCAGCCCAACGATGGCACGCCCATATTCGAGCAGAATTCGGAGCAGACGCAGCAGTATGTGAACTCTGGCCAGCAGATCAGGATCAAGGATACGGTGGCCGAGCAAATCCGGGCCCAGCAGCAGCAAGGGCAGTATGTGGCACCTGCGGTCAGGGATTATCAGGTGGGTGTCCTTTTCATACTCATCTCTCTGTTGGAGGTACCTATGTGATATATCCCTCTATCAGCAATACCAGGCCCAGCCGCAACAGTCCGCCTATCGTCCACCTGCCCAGGCTGCCCCACAGCCACCAAGGAGGATTCAGCAACCCTCGTACCAGGCTCCTTCCACCTCGATCTTGGGATCCAAGGGACAGCACAAGTTGTCGCTGCAGCAGCAACAGGAGGAGGAGGAATACGATGACGTAAGTTTGGAGTGCACAGATAAATATTTTTTATATTTTTAGGGAAAATTATTGGGCTAGTAGTGATTTTTGGTTTGGTATATAAGGTTCTTATAGCGTTTTATTTCATTTTAAATTAGTAAAACACATAAAAGCGCTTTATAGAGATCGCACCTATTTAAAAACATTAATATCAAACTGAAAACGATCCTCTTTTTGCGGTGCAGAGATAGAGTTCGAACCACCATTCAAGTGGGACTTTCGCGCACTTTCCTTTTCGCTTCACTGCGGCACTAACTGCACCAGCAACATCTACAACAGCAACAGCTACAACAGCAACATAATTACAATTGAAGCATGCAATGGCATTGCGGATGGTTTCGGGGGAGGGAGTGGGAACTGTGACTCGGGGTTCATTAACCACACTCGGCAAACAGTGTGGATTTGGCCATGGCCATATGTGTGTGTATATCGTACTGCATTGTACTGCATGTTCATTGGCCCGAGTTCGCTCCTGGTCCGGTCCGTTCGGCCACTTAGCCATCGGCGATTGTTTATGGCCTTTGCATGCGGAAGCTGGCGAATATCCGTTACCAAAGTGACCATAATCCATCAGCCGTATTGCCGCAGCGGGCTAACGAGATGGGGTTAAGGTGATCGGATGGCGTGTCATCTTTTTGGCCACTTAAAATTGATGACCAAGACACAGGATGGCATGAGCATTCGAAAATGAAAAGTGGAAGGATGGGAATGTATTGGAAATATGTTGATTATGATCATATTACGGTGACTTAAGCAACTCTTGAAGAGACTATATAATTTATAGACCCATAAAATCAGCATAGCAGTTAGGGTTCCATTAGCAAGTTCAACTTCGTAACTAGATAATGGCTCTCAGCTATTTTTCTGTGACACTGCCGTTGGCCATTGCATTCTCCGCCAGACAATCACTTTCAAATGCGACCCATATACCCCAATCCGATCCCCGGCCCCAAAGATCTGCAGTTCCGAGCCCAATTCCCACAATTCCGAACAATAAGTTGCAATGGACACTGCACGCATTAGAACCGGCTTGCAAACTGGCTTTGCCTTTCCAATTTTTCGGCCTGCAGTTCTTTGGGTAGTTTGGCTTTTTTGTTTTTAGGCCACGTCAGGCCCAAAGGCTTCGTGAAGAACGATTGATGGCCACGCCTTTTTAGCCACGTTCTTTGGGTACCTTAACCCAGTTGGCCAATGGTCTCTCCGATCGGATTGTCGTGGGCCGCTGAAGGTCTCGCTGCTTTTTGCTGCATCCTCATAAAAAAGTGGGGGGGAAATCGACAACCTTGCGCATAAATTATCCAACGCCTCGAGCTTTTATGGGTGGTACTCGTACTTCTACCGCCTGGTGGTTGCATAATCCGCCGTCATCGGATCGATCGTGTGATCCGATCCGCTGCAACGGCTCTTTGATTTCGTGCGCTTGGACCATTAAAATATGCAAGCGGGTCCAAATTACTTTCACTTGTGCGTGATCTGGGATTTGCAGTCACAGCCTACGCGCATGCGCCTTCGGTGATGACGTAACCACCGCCGTCTGGACACGTTTTTTGGGCCAGCCACGTAAGTGGGTCAGCACTGAACTGCAGTACGCGTTTGAAGTCCCAAATCGAACTCAAAAAGTGCTTAAATATGATTTGATTTCTTAAAAAAAATGACTAAGATAAGGCATGATTTTAATAACGGTTTCCATTAAATTTTAACTTGCTTATTATGGGTATAAATGTTTTTTAAATAGGTAATTTCTATTAAAATATTTATCATGTATTTATTTCTTTATAAAAAATTAATATGACACAACATTTTAAAACTCATTCTCTTTTTAACTTCCCAGTTATATCTAAATCTTTATTTACTGCTTTGGTTGCTGTATATTAAAATATATTATTATGGAGGACTTTACAAAGCTATAGGATAAAATCAAACTAACAATTATCTTTTTAATAAACAGTTTAGTTTAAACATAAGTTCGATCCTACGACTAACGTTTTACTTTACTTTTTTTCAGCAAAACTCCTCTTACCAGTTTGGCTTCGATGTGAAGGATGACGAGTTCACCAACTACCAGAACCGCAAGGAGATTCGCGATGGCTCGGTGATCAAGGGCAGCTACTCGGTGGTGGATTCCGATGGCTTCATCCGCACCGTCAAGTACACGGCTGATCCCAAGGAGGGTTTCAAGGCCGAGGTCATCCGCGAGCCCACCGACATCGTGGTGAAGATCCCCACTCCCCCGCCGCCGACGCAGCTGCTCCGAGCTGGCGGTCACAAGCAGCAGCAGGAGTACAGCTCCGGTCCCAGCAAGCAGCAGTACCAGCACCAGCAGCACCAGCAGCCGCAGTACCAACAGTACCACCAGTAGGGGGATTCGATCGGCGACTCTTGTCGAAACACTCTTGAAAGTTCCGCAAGTCCATGTAGTTTGTAAATATGCCGAGACTCGATTGGCACGAGATTATAACATTATTCTACTTTATGTCATTCATTTAGGTTCGACTTTCTTGTTTAGAATATTAAATTAAAAATTTCGAAAAACTTATAATGTGTTTTTTAATGAAAAGGGTTATGTTTTTGTACTTTGCAAAAAAAATTTTCAAAAATGGGTTGAAGATTACAAAAATTACAATTTTAGTGTTAACAAAAACTTTTTGCTAGAATTTAGATGGAAAGATTGAAGAAAAAAATAAAAATTTAAAATTAGAATAATGATATTACTACCCAAAATTTCTTACACCACCTTATTAATTTTCTGAAAAATCTAAATTTCCAAATAGAGGTCACACCGATGTCTGCCAACTCGAAGGTAAACAAATTTTATTTGCGTATAAATCAATGGCCTAACCCCCGAGCAATTGGCAAAGCTCACAAAGGAAAAGGACCAAGATCCCAATGACACCCGAAGAAGAAGATGATCTAAGGACAACCCGTTCGGGCAGTTGCTGACAAAGGCCATCTAATGGTTTCCAAGTTCCCACCGGAGAAGCCGTGGATCGTGGTCACCGAAGACATGGATTTGGACTCGGACCCGGGTGGACCGGTCAGACCGGTTGTACTTTTGGGAACCTCACGCCACAGCGAAAGGCAACAGCAATAGCAATAGCAATCGCATCGCAGTCGCATCGCAGTGTCCTTCTGCAGTGTCCTTGCATAAATTACAGGAGCGTGTGAGAACTTTGAGCAGCCCCTCGCCTTGATGACCTTATCGCCCAAGAAGAAGACCAGAAGACCAAGACCGGCGATTACGAACCGGTTCTGGACAGTCTGGAGGTGCGATGACTGACAGCCAGCGCCGATCGCTTCGCTAATGACCCGCATAGCGGATCAAAGGGCAACCCAACACGGGCTGCAACCCATTTGCATATCCGCGGACTCAGTATTGATCTACGAACATGTAAGGATCCCGAACATGTGCATGGTCATTCGCACCCAAGACGAAGGACAAACAACTGGACATTAGGCCCCTGGCCGCAGGGCATTTGTGTCATTTGTGTTCGACCGACTTGGAGATATGCAAATGAGCGCCGAATGCAACCCCCGAGGTTACAAGAAGCGACTTACAGGCCAGATAAGACCCTAACGACCTTCAACCCCTTCGAACTGCTCCTTGGCAGACGCATTTACATATCCGACCCGCATGATGGACCGACCGACTGACTGTCTTGTCCTGTAAGCAAGTAACTGCAGGACATTCGGGTCACTGCCCAGAACCAGTTTCCAGCTAAAGGATAGTTGACCTTTTCGGGATGGCCCATTGCCCGCGAACTCGTGTAACCGGTTGGACAGTCCACTTTCCCGAAGCGGCGTGAGAAAATCTCAAAGATGACCCAAGACAGGAACGACGAAAGAAGGAAGCTTAGATTCCAACATTCGTATGCTAATCTTTTGCATTGCTCTGTCGAATTTCACGCCAAATCATTGCCCTTAAATAAATAATACGCCAAAATTATGAAAAGTCACGATTTATGCAAGAGTTCTGATGGGTATGTACAGAGTAAGTGGGGGGAGGGAAAGGGAAATGAAGGAGGAATGAGGAAGGGGTATGCAAATCAAGGTCTGCTCCTAGAGTTTTCCTTGCGCCATGTCCCAGCGGTGTTCGCCGTGGCCTCCTTGACGATCCGTCCAAATCACCTAAGAAGTTGAGAGCGGTAGAAAGCCTGCCGAATTATGTGGAAATTCATTGGGATTGGGATTCTTAAGCTTACCTCGCCCCGGTAGCGGTTCGTGCCTCGTTGCGACTCAAATCGCTTTTCCTGGGCCTTCGGATGCTTGAGGACGTGACCGTGACTCCGCGAATTTGGGCCATCAAAGCGCATGAAAATATCACTAAATTTAGAGATGGAAGTATTAGTGATATACTTTTTTAAATTAGGGAACTTTTATATAATTTGGGAAAATAAATAATTAAAAGCAACTGTCAGCAACTCAATTAAAAATAAAATCGGAAAGTAATTGGGCTTGCCTAATTTTAATTTTCAACTCAGTAAACAACCACCATTTTGTCCAAATATTTTACACAATTTTCACCCTTTTTTCTACACAATTTTTCCTACCAAAAATATTGTTATAATTGCTTGATTGCCTGAATTAAACAACCACCATTTTCCTATCACTTTTTTTTATGAAAATCAACTACCACCTTTTTTCGTAATAATTTCACCCATTTTTAAGTTAACTTTTCCGATAGAAATCGAGTGAATATGTATTTTATGAATGATTTTAACCACCCTTTTTCCCTCACAATTTTCTTACTGAAAGTATTTGGTTTCCTTGCCGCTTCGATCGGTGTTTTGGTGACCTTTGGTTTCGGCCACATCCGTGTCCAGATCCTTGGCAAACCTTCTGGGTCGCTCGGTTTGGACATTCTGCGAGGGTTGCTGCTGCTGCTCCTGCAATCTGGCAATGCGAGGTGGAATCACATGCAGCACATCGCTGGTGAAGAGAGCCGGTGGCACATTGTATAGTTGCTGCTGCTGCTGAGCCTGCTGCTGTTGTTGCAACAAGTGTTGCTGCTGCTGCTGCTGCTGCAGTTGCTCCTCCGCGCGACGTTGAGGTTGCTGCTGCTGCAGGGCGATCCTTTGCACTGGCAGATAGTTTCCCTCATAGCGATATTTGGCTAACTCGGAGTGGGGAGCAATCGTTCTCTGCTGATACTGGACACTCTGCTGCGGATAGAGGGGCGGCAGGGGCGGGGCTGGAGCGGGCAGCTGTTGTTGCTGGTACTCCAGGGCCAACGGCTGATAGCTGGGTCGATAGTTGATCAGCTGGAAGTGCGGCGTCTGCTGCTGGTAGTGCAGTGCCGGCGGAGGAGCAACTGGATTGTAGCCACCCACAAAGGGAGTGGCTGCTGCATACTCAAATCTTCGCAGACGCGGTGCATCGTTGTACAACTGCCTGGGGTGATAGAATAGCTGATGCTGCAACATCGCCGGCGATACGAGCAGCATTAAGTGCAACAGCACACCGAATAACTTCCCAATTGGCAGCTCCATCGCGTTGCACTCTCGTCAAATTTGTGGCAGCATTTTGACAACAACATAGCCATTTATAGTTGGCCCCTTTGGCTTGGGGCTTGGCTCTTCGGTGGCCAAAAGCCGGAAGTCACTTGCCCAGCAGTCAGCGGTGTGTGAAATCGATCGAGGCTGCCCCGGATTGTGCAATGCTCCAACGGTCAGCTGCTTATATAAGACCAAGCACTGAGCACTAGGCATAAAATAGCACAAAAAAGGTAGAAACCAAAGTAGGGGAAAATCAGCGAGTCTGGCGATGGAGTTGGAACCTAGTAGAATCAAACTGCTGGCAGCTGGCGGCCTTAGCCATCATCAAGGTCAGAAAGCTGGGCTATTTAGCATATGAAAAGTTTCGGCAATTTCATTGTCAACATCTGTTTTGCCAGAACTTCCGTTGACCGTTAGAGCCGGCCATATCCAGTTCCCCTTCGTCCTGATTGGTCGTTCATATATCCTGGCAGCCTGTTGCTTCGTTCAAAGGGGGTTGAAAGCCTCTGTTTGTGACCTATAAACTGTGGGCTTTTCAACCCCTTGTCATCGAATGCCACGAATCAACCCTAAAATCCAGGCCAACAGATCCTTCGTCGTCGAGCTGAGCAGCTAGGCAGATCATTCGACTTCTGAAGTTGAAACCCACAGCACCACCAAGAACTCCTCTACCACAAAAACTCCTCTACCGAAAGAAACCCCTTTTGGATACTCCATCGCAACGAGAGAATAGGTAAGTACAAGTACTAGATAGCCATAACACATTTATAATATAGTAGGGACACGAGGTCGGTTCAACACTTCAACATGCATATGTACGGGTACAAACTCCAGATCCACCAAAGTTACTACACAGAGAGCGTTATAGATACGGTTATAATACAAAGATTGTGGCCTCCACGAGAGACTGCTGCAACAAGTTTTCAGTGCTTTCGATTCGGTTCGGTTCGGTTTGGTTAAATTCGGTTCCGTTTTCGGTTCACAACAAAGCTATTAAGAAGGCTCCAGAGACAGAGATCGGTGGCTTAGTCGGCCATGTTGACGTTGTTCATGCGCATCTTGGCAAAGTCCTCGAACACAATATTATCATCGTCGTCCTGGTAATAGCCCTTGACATTGCGGTGCTGTTCGATGGACTTCATCTTCTTCATGGCGTTCGAGCGCTTCTTCTCAATGGTTCCTAAGTTAACAAGAGTGTTAAACAGAGGTTAAGTGGCAGTTAATTCATATACAACTTACCCGGTGCCGGTTGGAGCAGTTTGAAGGGCACATCCGTCTGCATTTCGCCGCCCAGAGTGCCGCAGTTCAGCTTAATGCGCACCGAGTACGAGATGACAATACCACAGGCATCGCCCGTGGACTTGCCCTCCTGCACCATGGTGGATGAGGCCAGGTTGACGTCCTCGTCCTTCAAGTGCCCGTCCAGAGCAATACCTGAGAGATAGAGATTGGAGGATTAGAAAGGAGGATTACTCTTCACAAAGATCCCAGTCCCACCATGACGATCCTTGTTGTTGGCCGCCAGGGGAATCAGGTAGAAGGTCTTGGTCAGATTGGCGCCCGGGGTGATGGGGCAGCCCTCCTTGGTCTCCAGCTGGGCCACGTGCTTGCTGAACTGGGCATTCACCATGGTGATCTCGGTGTGCTGCACAATGAAGCACTTGATGCTCTTCACCGACTTCTTCGAGTTGTTCGACACCTGAACGGTGGCGGCGGTCTTCTCGCCATGATAGTAGATCTCCCGGTCCAGCGTGACCTCCAGGCTGATCTTGCCGTTCGAGAAGGTGAATCCCTTGCTTACCAGCGAGCTGGGCAGGCGCTGGCCGCGATTGAGGGGAGCGTACTGGAGCTTCTTGATCACCAGGCTGACCATGCTGCGTTTGTGCTGGCGATCGTCCTCGGAGTCGGCCACAAAGGCGCGGATGGTGTACTCCACGCCCAGGGGCTTTCCGTTGTCGTCGCCCTCCTGCTGCAGCGTAACCGAGCTGGGCGAATTGGGCGGGAAGTGGAAGGTGAAGGGATGGGCATTGACGCCCAGTTTTCGCACCAGCTTCTCCTGCATCGGGGTCATCTCCATGTTGGGGTTGGTCATCGGTACGATCTGCTCCCGCGACAGGATGAGTTCCTTCGAGAACTTTACTCCCATGACCTCGTCCTCCTCGCGGCCATAGCGATAGGTGGTGGCCAGTTGGCCAAAGACCTTCCTGTTCTTCAGGTAGTCCGGCTCCACCACAATCACCCCATCGACGGGATCGCAGTAGTCCAGATGGTCGATGAAGTCGCGGCGGCCCAGATAGAAGGTCACCTTGCCGTTGGGCGTGGCCTTCTTGAAGACCTTCACGGATACAACCATTGTGGATTAGGTTTCTTTAGTTCCTGAATTCCTGGTTCCTTTAGTGCAAATTTCCAAGTCGGCGATGCGCGTTATAGAGTTTTCCGTTCGGCGGAGGAAAATGCGAAAGCCAAGTTCCGTGCAACCTGCTTATATACCTTTCCATTGGCCCTGTCCGTGGGTCTTCATTCTGGCCACTAACTGGATTTGCGCGTTATGCAGTTGTTTGCTGGACATGACAAAAAATGGGGAAAATAGAAAACAGAATAGAACACGGGGAAAACTGCAAACAAGCTGCTTCCCCGGGGGTTGTTCCATTTTTTTGCGCAGTTTGCCACTTGCCCGAGCAAATTGGCTAATGTCAAGTATTTTTCCCATTCCGACCTACAGCGAGGTCATCGGGCCAACTGTTGAATAATTGGGAGGTCTCAGTCGCCTCGGCAGGATTAGCATCTGATTCGGTGTTACCGGGTTGTTATCAGTCCGCAAAGTCTTGTTCTTTTTGGCCAAGTGTCTATGGTCAGCAGGGGAAGCCCCAAAAGATTTAATTTGGTTATGGATCAAACATCGATATATTGATTTGTCTGTTTAAAGCTTAGTTGTGGATAGAATCTAAGATTCTTATTGATGAAATGTACATACCTCAGAATAGGTTTCATAAATATAATGGATACAATATCAAAGATATTCCGTAGATGTTTTCCTAAAACTATAATTGTTAAAAGATTAATTGGTAAAAACTAAAAGTTAAGAATAAAATGGTAGATTAATTCTGTATTCAACATATAATCAAAAATGAATGTTGATTGGTAATTTAAAGATTTAATTGTCTTTAATCATACTTTTGGATTATTATAATGACTACCTCTGGTAAATTTCTTTAATTTCTTCATTGAAGCTTAACCAAATATATTGTTTCATAATTTAAATCTTAATCTTAATCTTAATAAACTCCTTTATTTTTATTCCAGTTGAGATTCCTAACCAACATGCAGACCCAGACCCACACTACCACAGACCGACATGGCTATAGCCTGCGCTTTTCGCCCTTCGAGGCTAACTACTTGCTGCTAGCTACAAGGTGAGACCACTCTCAAGACCCTAAACTGAACTATAAGTTAACCAACTATTATTTCTTTTAATCCCCAGCCAACTGTACGGTCTTGCTGGAGGTGGTTCCCTCTTTCTGCTCGAACAGAACGCCGATCAGACCGCCACAGATGGCCAGCAACTGGGGGAGCTGTGCCGTCTGGAGTGGTCCGATGGGCTGTTCGACGTCGCCTGGTGCCCCTATGCCGCCGACATCGCGGCCACCGCCTCCGGAGACGGATCGCTCCAGATCTGGTGCGGATTGGACGGCGAATCGGCGGCCAACCAGCAGACGCCCAAGCAGCCGCTGATCTGCCTGCAGGAGCACAAGAACGAGGTCTACAGCCTGGACTGGGGCGAGAAGTGGAACTACCACACCTTGCTCTCGGCCAGCTGGGATTGCACGCTCAAGTTGTGGGACTGCAACAGGCAGAACTCCATCACCACCTTTGTGGGCCACAGCGATCTGATCTACGGGGCCAAGTTCTCGCCCCTGATCGCCAATCTCTTTGCTAGCGTGAGTACCGATGGACACTTGAACTTATGGAATTCTCTTGACTTTGCAGGAAAACCACTGATGAGCATCGAGGCGCATGCGAGCGAGGCCCTGTCCTGCGACTGGTCGCACTTTGATCGGAATGTCCTGGTCACCGGGGGATCGGATGGCCTGATCCGGGGATGGGATCTGCGCAAGATGAGGACCCACGTCTTTGAGCTGTACTCCGGGGAATTTGCAGTTCGTCGTTTGGCCTGTTCACCGCACTCGGCAGCGGTCTTGGCATCTGCAAACTATGACTTTACTACAAGGTAAGTGGGGGAAAAGGAGGTTCTCTAAGGAAAGGGATGTTGTTACAACAAGGAGAGAAAAGTGGAGAAAATCAAGAAGATTATAGTTTAGCTATTTTCTGAAATTGTAGTAGCATTTAAAAAGGAATGGGAATTGATAAATAAGAGAGGGTTAGAGGTTATATATTATCAGGAAGGGCACTACATTTATAAAAAGAAATATCAAAATTGTAGAATTTGGTATTTAGGAAGGAATAAAAATTATTTAGTGATTAAATTCACCGGTATAAACAGTTTTTTATAGTTAGAAAGTCACTACACCTGGAAGAACTATTAAGATAGTCTGTCAAAATCAATATTATTCAGTTTTTACTACATCTTAAAAATGTAATATTATTTTAGAACTGATAAAAAATTTTAAATGATTAATTTGTAAATAGATTGAAAATTAATTTGGGATTTTTCTTCGTTTTCTGTGGATTAGTTTACTTTGTATATTATTTTTTGGTACTTAATTGGATACTAATAATATCCTTCTCCTTTCTCCCCTTAGGATTTGGAATCTGGAGCGCGGCGAGTCCGCTCAGGAGATCAATGCCCAGCACACGGAGTTCGTATGCGGCCTGGACTGGAATCCACACAGGACTCACCAGCTGGCCGACTGTGGCTGGGACTCGCTGGCCAATGTCTATACCCCGCAATGTCTGAGCGGAGAACTGGGTAGCACTGTCTAGGGTAGCACGGGGCATGCCCACAACTGGAAACACTGGAACTGGTACTCCCTAAAAATACCGAAAACACATGTGATAAGGCGCTAGTGGCGTCAAAATAGCCAGGCCTACAGGACGATAGCTGAGCTATGTGAAATGCCTATAAGGATAATAACTCCAAGGATCCAAGAACCGAAGACGAAGACGATAAGTGATCATCTGCGATGACGATGACGTGTAAATAGTTGTGTGATAAACGCTGAGCGGGCGAAATCCTCAAGCAGGTGCTTCAAATGTCAATAAAAGCTTACATATATTATGCGGATTATATGAATTATGTACGATGTGGGGTAGAGAGGTTCTTTGCTGTTGCTGCTGTTATTATGCCCTTCACAATAAATTTCTTAGCCGCTGGCTATAATTTGCACTCGGCCCTTGTCTTAACAAGAATTTAACGGGTCTCGCAATCGGTTTGTTGGCAAGGCAAAGAGGATCCATTGGCATCCTTTTCCGCTTGGCTTACCTCTGACCAAACAAACACGCAATAAAGCGCTAATTTGCTGCAACGTTTTATTGCCTGAGTGGAGCCGAAATCCCTGACATTCCCGGAATTGACACAGCCAACGAGAGAGAGATGGCCCAAAGGTGTGCCAAGCGATCGCACCTTTTCGCCCGACATGGTGTGAAAAGCAGCAGCAGTTTTTCGGATCTCGAATCTCGGATCCCATATACCAAATCCCCGATCATCCCTGTCATTATCGCCGAACGAGCTTTAACTGCCACTCGAGGCAAATATTTGCTTTGAAGCCAATTGGCGCTGATTTCTTCTGACAATTCGGGGGCAGATCGGCAGAACCTGACTCTCGACTGCCAGCAGCAGCTGCTGACCCCCAATTATCTGCTCGGCACTCAAGTGAAACCAAAATTGATATTAATGCCTTGTTTGTGTTAATAAAACTCGGTTTTTGGGGGCCTGCGAAGTGCTGAATTTATCCTGGGGCGGCTGACAGATCTTGATGCCCAATATGGCACTTTATTTTATTTTAAATAATTATTTAATGAAGGAGAGAGACTTGAGTGCCTCTTGTATCAGATGTAGAAGATTTGATTTCATACGTTGGATATGTCTAAATAAATAAATATGAGTGCATGAAAAAAATAAATTAAATAATAGAAGTGTCACTTTTTATGAACTTTATTAGATGCATTTTCTTCACTTATTAATATTGAATATATACATTAAAATTGATCTAGCAATTAAATACCAAAATAGTAAATTCAATTAATGTAAAGTTAAGTTGTACATTAAATGATACTAAATAATTTTAAATTTATCCACAGAAATCGCGTAAATGGTTTTAAATGAATATAAATCCACAAGCAAGACGATGTCCTGCCCAAAAACAGGTTTTCCATATCCATAAAATATGAATTTAAATAAATTGCAGTTCGGCGCCAATCATTTATCGATATACTATTAATCGAGTTCAATCAAAATGCACCTTACTCCCTCTAGCGGATTTTTTTAAAAGCATTGACTTTCTTCTCTACATACATTTGACATACACGTGCACTGCTTTAAAATGTATAAAAGGGCACAAATTTTGAACTGCTTTAGGGCCAGTACTTTATTCAAAAATTTAAATGGATAAATATGAAAAAATATACACTACTAACAGGTTTTTAAGTGTAATTTTATCAAATTAAGGCGCAGAGGTAAAATCACCACATTTTAAGCAGCTTATAGCCTTGGCTTTCACTCCCCATTACTTTTGAAAAGATTTATTTTTTTGACTATTTTTGAATTTTTTTTAAGGGGTTACATCATGAATTTTTGCGAAAAGTGGCAAAAAATTATATTTTTCAGGTTTACACACCAATCGATTGGGAATTAAAATACGACCTCAACGAGGTATTACATTCTTTATTCTGACTGTATTTGGCACCATAGCGGCCAAAATACCGATTTTTTAGGGCTCAAAATAAGATTTAGTATACTGCAAATATTGAAATATAATTTTGTGAAAAACATAACCAGTATATTTTAAGCTTATTATATAAATATTGATTACAGGACAATAACGCTCTTAATAATTGTTCAAGAATCGAGAATCGTATTGGCAAAAATGTTACGTCAGACTTTTAAACAAGCTCTTGAGTTGTTGGACTAATATATAATGTTAAGCCCCCAGCACCGTTGTTCTACCATCATAAAACAGAAATTGGATTTGAAATGAAGTAAAAATCCTGGCAATTACCCGCAGCGATTTGGTCGAAAGCCAAACAGTCGGAGTAAACTATAAATTAGCGCCGAACAAAGTTGCAGGCGGCTGCTGGGCGAAAGATTGGACACTTACGGAGGTTGCCTAGGCCATAACCTTGAGTTGGCCCCTGGCCCCACGGATCTCGTCAGTGTCAAGGCTACGCTGTGCGGCTTGTTATAAATAAACAGAGCGAAGCAATACGTTTCAACACCCAGCACGCGAGGAGGCAATCGCTTCTGCAGTCCACCTCCTCCTCGCCGGGAGGTGGATGATATGGGATATGGGGGGTTCTTTGGTTCGCCAGCAGGTTCTGTTCTGGATCGTGTCTCTACCTGGGACGACTTCGCCTTGCAGTTCAGCAATTTAAATTGCCTCCACGAGCATTTCGATGATCACGCGCCCCCTTTAAAATCTCTCAGCCCAATCTGCGCCATAAAGGATCCGCAGACGACGATTCCCCGTTTTTGTTTTCGTATATATACCATATACCATACCTTCTTTTTACGACTCTGTGTCGCTGGTATTAATTCTGTTTTAACGTTTTGTTCTGGGGGCTGCTGTTCCGTTCCGTTCGGCATCCTGGCGTTTCGGTTTTGGTCAGCCAACACGTGTAGTTAGGTCCCTCGGAAGACCTCCTTCGGTGCAGCACAGTTGGTGCATTCGCCTCATCACAGAACACACCGCAAACTAGATGCTAACGAAATGGTTTTCGGTTTTTTTTCTTTTCAGAATTTCGATTTGGAGTTTCACTTCCATTTGGAGTGGGCGTAACGCAAGGGCAATCTTGATAAGGAGGGCGTTCGTTTGAAAAGACAAAAGAGTGCCGGAAATAATTGTCAGGGGATGATTACTGCCTCCACAGGGCTACCTGTCTTCACGGGGGCTAATTGAAGCCGAGATCCTTTCGGTTTGGGCAATTAAAAATTCAAAAATCCTGGCTGGCGGATGTGGCTACCGTTAGATATAGTGTGAATTTATTCACCTGGTATGGGATGGAATTTATTCATGAGATCTTTGGGTACAGGAAACTCTCTTGACGAGGTGTTGAATGCCCAAACCTGAAAAGGACTCGAGAGTTACCTAAGAATTACCTAAACTGCGCACGCCGTGATCCTCGGATCCTCGCTGATCCGGTCTCGCCATTGTTCTAGCTCGCTTATGACATAATGAGAGCAGCGAGAGCAGTTTTACGCAAGTCCTGAACGCAATGTTATGCAATACCAGCAGCGGCAGGGCCATAAAAGCAGGACTCTGGAAATAGGACCCTAGACCTAGATCTAGATGGCCCATAAAAACGGCCACTGAACTACATTCGCTGCCTGGCCAACCGTCGCGACCTGGAAACTGAAACCTGAAAAAATTTGCGCACATTTGTTTATGGCATGTTGTTAAAAAATTCAGGACATCGAGAGCGAGACCAAAATTTGGGACGGCAATTTACGCAATTCCGGGCAAAAAACAAGGCCAAGGGACCCGCTGTTAATTCCGCGAACGATTTTTGCATTTTTTCCAGAATTTGCGTCGCTCCGGAATCCTGGAACAGGATCACATCATCGTCGGGCTGCTCTAATTTTTTGTTACAATTGTTTTTTGTACCTCATTTGTAGCAGCAGCAGCAGCAGATTTGCATTCGCGTGGCAGGCTCGTTCTTTTATGTTTTTTCCGTTGCCACTTGAGGTTGACCCAGGCAAACAAAAAGTCGTCCTACATAAACAAAAAAAATTGGCTCAGTTGGCAGCGGTTCTGCAAACTGTGCAAACGCGTGGCGGCCAAAAAGGACCCTACTATTATTTCGGGCTAAATAAATAAAAAATAGGTCAGCGCTGCTGAAGAATGAAACCACTTAATTTATTTATCCATAAATCATATCTGTGAATTCCCAGTAGCGCCGATATTTACAAAATTGCGATCATCATGATCTCTTTTCTAAAAATATCCAATATCTACTTTATTTATGCGCCGCGTTGAGTGATTTTGATTATTTTTCCCCACAGAATTTTCAATACCGTTTTGTAACCTTCAAATTATTTTGAATTTCTGTAACGCAGCTCATCAAATGGGCATTTTATTAGGTATCCATACCACGGATTGATTTATTTTCATTGTGTATTCCCAGGGAATCGAAATTGGAATTTCTCGCTGGCATTTCAAACGACTGAGGGTGAAGGACGCTTTACGGCGTGCTCCAAAGATCAAATACAATGATTTTGGCGAGACTAACGGTTTGGGGAACAAGGTCGTCTCGCAGTCAGCTATAAATAAGACTTTCATTCCGTGCAAAATATTTTGCGTATAAATAATTTGTTGGAAAAATAAAACTGTCCGTCGTCGGATTCGTCGTCCACGGTTGATCTATCCGCCTGGCTGCTTGTTTTTGAACTCATGACCAAAATACTTTAGCGGCCCGTCTCACGGCTAAAAATAGTGTGCCAGTACCTCCCACACAGATCGGCCTCCCGATCCCCCGGATTCCGGAATTATCGACTGACGTGCGCCGCGATGACGCGCTTTCGGTTCGCGCGTTTGCTGATTCTGCACAGAGGGCTCCAGATCCAGGTGATGACGATCGCCAGTAGTCGCTAGCTAGTAGCACCAGCGGTCCAAAATTGGCCAAAGCCAGATTGAATATATATAATGTGTGTTTTTTCTGATCGGGGCGATGATGATGATGGTGGTCCAAAGGCGTCAGCAGCCGGCCCAAAAATTAGTTTACCAGTTCGATAACAAATTTGAGTATTTAATTAACATTTGAAACTAAACGAATTGGAATTACTCTATAAAGAATTTGTTTTACACAGAAAAAAAATCGATATGAAATATCCTCAATTCTAGCTAATTTCAAATTTAACATTCAAACATATCAACTTGATATTTTACCAAATTTAGTATTTTTTGAACAAATAATGTAGAGATAAACATCTTTATTCATATCAAAATGATTTGAATAACTTGATCATTAAAATATATAAAATTGACCAGCACATATCAATCTGATCTTTTGTAAATTTTTGTTCTGTGTACTAATTTGTTATACTTTTTTGGATGTTTGAAAATTGTATGTTACAAAATTTTATTTATTTTGTAACCATAAAAAAGTTTAAGTTTTTAATAAGGAATTTGATTGATTTTTATTTATTTTTTTATTTATCTTTTTTTTTTTTAATTTAAAAACTATTAATTATTTTTTTATTTTTGTAGATAACTCTCTGATACCCTATCTTTGCATTACCCTAACCCAAAACACATTTAAACAAAATAAAACAAGAAAAAAAAGTGCAAAACGCGAAAATATTTTTCACGAAAAACAAATTCCTTTGCAGCACGTCAATGACGTCAATCCGAGACGGGGGCTGTCAAGAAAATATAACGAACGCAAACCGACCAGAAACACGACCAGCAGCGGAATCCGGGGAAAAGTTTTCCCCGTAAGAAAAGCAGGCGAGTGGGTCTTGGGGTAAAGGGGGCGGTTGCGTCTGTTAAGTCCAGACGTGGGCGTGTAAATCGGTGGAGAAGCTGCCGCTATATGCTATATGTTTTTGCTGCCAAATCGCTTTTTGCGCCTGGCGATGACGCGTGAACTTGCCTTTGATTTGTTTTCTTCCCCCCTGGCCAAATGATTTCGGCCAAAAATAACAAGGTGGGCATTTGCATTCTGTTATTGTTGGTCAGGCGGCTCGCTCACGCGCCCCAGTGGGTGGCTGGGATCTTTATGAACTGTATAAGCCATTTCGATGAGATGGCAAATAAACCAGATTTATGCAGGCACTTCCGCCGGGGGTCATGAGGTGTGTGATTACCAATTAGGCGAGCGGCTCATGCGCAGCCGCACGTGTCCTTCGGGAGAGATCCTTATGAAGATCAGCTGGGAAGATCCCTAACCAGCCACATGCTCATTTGAAACCCCCAGGCAGACACCTCACTTAAGTGCCATTTCCGCTCGAACGGCGGACATTAAATTAGCAATCATTAGGCCAGCTCCAAGTCCAAATCGCCGGCAATCAGCATCCAATTTGGCCAAATGCCGCCAGCTGAGAGCCTTTTGTGCCACGCCGGGATTTAGTTATAAAAGATTTGCCCCGGCTCCTGACACCACCGCCTTCAAAGCTAAGTGAGCGTTGATTTCGGTCTGGGATTCTTGGGATCTGCGATTGGGCCCACCTGTTGCCCCATTGTCCTCCAAAGTCCCCGGCCTTATAAGCTATAAGTGCCGGCCCGACACACACATTTATATATTTTATTCGGCTTTTTTTGTGCGGCCGGGGCCGTTTGCGAAATCGCATAAACATAAAGGTAATTGCACAGACATGCCAAAAAATTATCCGATATTCGTCGTCGATGTAAGGCAGGCGGCGAGGATGTACGACTCACTCTATATAAAAAAACGAAGCAGCGAAAATGAAAATGGAAAAGAAAAAGAAACCATCGATGCCTGGCATTTATTGTGATCGCAGCTTATTGCGCTGGGGCACTGAGATATCCGAGAGTGCCAAGGTTTTTCATTTAGCTCCCGAGATTCGGCTCTTAAGACTGTCTGAATGCGCTACAAAAAGTTGGGAAAGGGTATCTTGGTTAATTTGAACTGGTTTTTAGAAATATATATATCTTGCAACCATAATAATTTTAAAGGTTTTGTATTATCCGATTTATAGGAATTTATCATATTTCTAACTACTGTAAACTGAGTCCCTGATCGATTTAAGAACCCCTTAATTTATTTTAGAATTAATGTTTAATATTAAAACACCGAAATACACATTAACCGCCTTGTAGGGTGACAATCCCCAAATAAAAGTGATTGTTCCCCTTAGACCCAAAAAAAAGGAAGTAAAAAAAAAGCCAAAAATCAGCTAAGAGATTCGCCTGGCCTTTCAGCTGCGACTGCTCCTCTGTTTACATGGGATGCTGTTGGCGTTGTCGCTGTTTTTTGTTTTTCTTGTTATTTTTTGCTTTTTGTAGCCGGGGGAAGGGGACGTGGACAGGGTCGGAGGATCGTCTTGTGACATATGCGAAATTCATTGTCGCGTGTTGCGTTGTCCGTGGATGTGGATGTGGATGTGGATGCCAACGACTTGGCAACCAACCTTGGCTGACGAGCGAGCCGCGAGCTGCCTCCCTCCCGCTAGCCACCCACCTCCACTCCTCCATTTTTCAGGCCATTACAGGTGCTGCTGCCAGATGTGCACTGGGAAAAATTTCAAGTAATTCCACAGTTAAAAAATAGTTTATAAAAATGACAAGTAAAATTTTGGATAAAGTTTTCTATTTGCATAATAATAAAAATCCTTATAAAATGGTGGAAACCTCAATCAAAATTTATAATAATTTTGTATTTCCATAAACCTTTACAAAGTGAAAATCATACCACTAAATATTACCTCAAATAAAAATTGTTGATCCCATAAGGACCCTATAATCTCTATTTTACATGCTATATTTGGCTTTTAAACATGAAGTGATATAACTTTTAAGATAAATGTACATGATTTTTATTCTTTATCAATAGCACCTATTTTTTATTTCCATATATTTTTACAAAGTGAAAATTATGCATTGAAAATGGTTCATCTCATAATGAACCTATAATCTCTGACTTACATGCGATATTTAGATTTTTAAAATGAAGTGATATAACTTTTAAGATAAATGTGGTTTTTTTATGGTCCTTAACTATAACCCTTATTTTCTTTCTGTGCAAATCGAGGGTAGTGCCATATCGAGACGGACATTATCGCGTTCGTCGTCGCATGCTGGGCATTGAAAAATTGCCAATTGTTGTGGGCCAACAGCGGAGAAACACCAAACAGCCAACTGAAGACAGAAAACAGAAGACAGAAAACTGAAAGCCGAAACAGCAACAGAAACAGCAACAGACAGACTTTAACTGGCCGCTTAAACGATCGCTTAACTACTGTTAATCTGCGGATTGGGCTTTTAAACCGGCCCGCGATATAATACTCGTATAATCCTCGCATAATCCAGATCCAAGGTTGAACCGAACGCCATTCGGTGCGTGCGTAAGTGCAATTAGTGTAATGTAATAATGAGCGATGCCCCGGCAATTTGCGCATAAACATTTTAATGGTGTGGGATCGTGAATGGGATCGCGAATGGGAATGTGGATCGGTTGGCTGGATGATGCAGAGATACGGATTGGGGCCTTAGAGACTGGGCCACGCGTCTGCAGCCCCTGACGCACGCGGCCTCATGTGACCGCAGATATTGTGTGCTCTGTAGTATGTATGTTGTGGGCTGGGTCTTACGTCTGCAGTCCGTAGTCCGTAGTCCGAAGACCTCCAACCGGCACCATTTGAGTACACATTCATTCAACAGAATTTTCCCCCAAATGCCCCCATGCCAACCATACAATACACACACATATCCCAACGCAGTTTTCTGCTTCTCAATGAGCCAAATTAGCAACCGCTCTCTACGCAAATCTTTGACGTCAGCATCCGAGCAGTGAGCACACACATTTCGGGTGGCGGGAAAGGGGGCTTTTTGGCAAGGTAAACGAGTCCAAATATGGGGAACCAGAAGTGGGTTATGGGACCCCTGTGCTCTCTGCAAAGATTTCTAAGGAAATTCTAGGTAAGTATAAAACAGGAAGTCTTCATAATGGAAAAACTGCGAAAAATAGCTATTTTATAGATATTTAAATATTTTGTACAACAAAAAATATGTAAGAAACAGGTTTCTACAAAACCAAAACAATTATTAAAACCAACTTAGGAATCATAGAAAATTCCCATAAATTCCTTGTATCTCTATTTTCCTTTCCCAAAATAAGACTGCAAAATTTTAAAAAAAATTAGATAATGCCATACCAAATATCCGAGTCCCCAGCTGAACAGGATGCAAAGCTGTTAGCGTGTTTAGCAGGTGCCCGAGGCATTCCTAATGACGAAGCGAAACGGAGACGGAGACCCCTTTCCTGCGGCCTCCTGCTCCTCTTCTGATGCCACTGATTCCACCGATTCTTGTGATTCCTCAGATTCAGTAAGCCCAAGGTCCCACTGTTTGCACAACAACACGACGCCGACGAGCTGGTCGCCACTTGAGACGCTGATTTATGCACGAAATGCTAATGGAAATGCAACTTCAAATGCTAATTGCGGCGACGGTCAAAGACTCGTCTTCAGGCTTCAGTCTTTAGGCTTCGGTCTTCGGCATCCCGGTACCAAGAAGAGCTCAGGGGACTGAGAGACGCAAGGCGACAGTTCATCACAATTGCGTTTGCAAATCAACGAGGCGACAAGCGAAGGCGCGCATGCGCAGCGCAGCGCAGAAGATTCAGATTGGATCGGAGGGCCTAACCCATGATGGCTCTGTCTCCAGGCCTCATTCATATGCAAATCCGTCCACGCTGGTGACCACAAATGAAATGCCAACACGCAGAAATGCAAAGAGAGCATCGAATTGCAAATTATGGGATGCCAGCGTTGACAAAGTTGCGCCTGAATAATTCCAGCCCTGTTAGAAACGACAACTTGCGAGTCCGAGTGCGAATAAGAATACGAATACGAAACGTGGACTTCCAAGATACAAGTTCCAAGTTCCAAGACCAAGTCCCCAGACCCCAAACCCCAGTCCCCAATCTTCTATCCACAGTCCCCAAGGTAAAAGAAGCAAAAGCGCGTGCCCGCGGTCTCAACTTCCGCTGCTGCCAAGTGTTCGCTTCCATGCGTGACTATATCCACGAGATCAGGAGCGGACTGAGGTCGCCCCCGTTGAATTGGCAAACTCAGCACAATATCTGATAGCCCAAAACAAAAAAGAAAATAAATAAATAACTCAAAGAAATCGGAGTCCCTTGTTTGTGCAGCTAAACAGTGAAATTCAATTACCAAATATGCAAAGTGTTTCAGGTTTAAATTACTTAAGCGTATGACAATGAAAAAACTGGAAGATATTACAAAAATATTACGACAACGCAGCGTTTAATAATAAGTTCTACGTTTCATAATATCAATAATTACTTATTTTATGTTGATCTGCTAAAATCTCTTACTTTATTTTGTAATGTTTGTTAAAATTAGTTTTAAACTTTTAATTTACTTAATTCTTATTTATGTAGTACCTAACTACGTAATTTTATTGTTTTTTGAATTAATTCACTTTATTATTTGAATTTTTATGGGAATTTTCCAGATTAAACCAGTTTTCGACTCAATAAAAGACTGTTTTTATTTTAAAATGCATTGAGGTTTATCCGACTTAAGTATTTATAATATATTCAGAACCTGATCCTTGTTTAATTTGGAATAATTTATATTTTTCAACAATATTTTTGGACCCCCTAGGCTGACATTCCGCTCCTGGCTGATGGTCACTGAGTTGACTCCCCCTAGAAGCTCTGCGAAACTAATGCCGAATGCAGGTCTGTTTCCATTCCCACTCCCATTCCGAGACTTTTTGTTGTCTTTTTCTGCTGCTTGGCTTCCAGGAATCTGTGTTTGCCTGGTGACGAACTCGTCGCTCCATTAGCATAACCCACGGGGCTCTGGATCTCAACGGGGCAACCAGGGGAAGGGACAAACCTCGAGGTGGAACGGATGTGCGCTTGATTATGTTGTTTGCCAGCGAGGCTGCTCCTTCATCTGGTCGGCCTGCTGATGATGATTCTACGGCTGCCCTGGCTGACATTAATCATTCAGCTCTTTTAAGATATTTCCCAAGCAAACAGCGCGCGACTGACGCCAGGCGGTCGGCTACCAGAAAATAGGAGGAAGAACAACACTCTGCTCGCCCAAAAATACGGTGGCTATCAAAATAGCTTCGTACACGTTTTGGCCCACCCAAATGGTCAAGGGTTTTGTGTGTTGGCTTTGGGTTCTCGATCTGTCTGTTTGTGCGATCACGATCACGCGTTGTCCGCCGCTTTGTCCTAATGCCTCGCCTTGTGCAAATGTTTATCCAAGACAATCCCAGGCCCGATTTCCAGCCCGAAAGGATTTGTCTCGCCTCGTCATCATCAGCAGTTCTGCATCGCCAGAATCCTCCATCCTCCACAGCGTCGTCGGCGTTAATGTGCGGGCAAACAAGCGTGATGTGGCAATTGTCTGGGGAGCGATCTGTACTAGGTGTATAAGCAGTAAGTCCCAGACTTCTTGCTTCTTTCCCTGTTTGCTAAGTAGCCCCTGGCCAAAAGAGGCTCACTTCGATTCCTATTCCGATCCCGAGGTGTAGATCCATTAGCTACCAGTCGAGCGGCCACACAGGAGTCGGAGAACCAACGGATTCTGGGTAACGAATGGGTGGGTGTAACCCGACTTTAAAGGTGCCCGTTTGTAGGGAAAACTCGGGGAAATGCGAGAAGGATTGTGGTTTGTGGATGGAAAAGTAACTCATGTACGAGAAATTTGTTCTAACGATTCAAAACAGTATTCCTATGTTTCTTTTTAAAATCTAAAACGATTCTGTCATTATTATTTATATAAAACAAAGAATTATTATAATGATTATAATCAGATAATTCGAACTGATATACTATTTTCCCCGTTCATAGCCTTACAATTATAAAAAATGTAAAATAGGGACGAAAAAACGAGCCTAAGTTGAACAAATATATATTTTTTTTTAAAGTAAACAAAGGTGAATAAAACACATGTGAATAATAAGCGGTACTTACGTAGCCAATTACTCACTACCTCATTTGTGGAGTCAGCTTCAATCATGGCATTCGATGTTTTTGAACACGACCTAATTGCGATCAGCTAGTCACCCTGTTTATGGGCTCCAGTTGGAGAAACCTGATTGATTAATCGGTTCATTGATTGACTAATTGTGTGTTTACAGTTCCCAGGCTCAGTCAAAGTCCTGGAATGCGACTAAACCGCTTTTGATTGCCGGTCCAGAGCTCCAGAATATTAATTCTTACCCTTCAATTCAGGCAAATGAGCTTCATTAGCAGTTCGCTTGCTCTTCGCTTTGGCTTAATTATCACAGCACTTCAGGGGAGCAAACTAAAGGGCCTAAAGTGGAGCAGGAGTCACGCACCTGCCACTCGAAAATGAACTTTCCTCGGTCGCAACCCGACAATTGTCGCCAATTAAACCATCAGAAATGGAGAAATACGAGTAAAAACAGGAGGGCCCTCGGTTCATGCACAGAGAAAAATTACTACACTTTGAAGGTAGTAAACGAATATTGAGTATACTTGAATCATGATAAAATTTTTTACAGCCAACAAAAATTAAAAAAAATTAAAAACTGAATATTATCAAATTAAGGAAGATTTTAGAAAAGATATAATATATAATATTATAAAATATATAATATAGACTCAGTAGTTCAAAAAGGTCACACAAATATCTAGAAATTTCTTTAAGCTAAGGATATTAAAGATAGTGAATGTCTTTCCTATAATATAAAAATATTAAAACCAAAAAATATTAATTGAATTTATTTCTTTAGTTTATTAAATGGTATTATAATATTAATATACCCGACTTTCTGTCTGTTTACTCAGTTAAAAGGAGCACATTAATCAGTGGCCGTTGCGCGATACGAGTAGCTCATTGGGCACATATGCAAATTATTCCTGATTACCCACCGCCCTGCGTTCCCCTCTCCTTTATCAATTGAGTCAGCAAAAACGACGATATAGCAGATACGGTTTCAAGGTTTCCAATGAAAGTGCTGCCCGCGCCGAAGTCGAATCATTTTTTATCAAAACACTCGGCTGGCTAATGACAGGCGACAAGTCAGCGAGTCCACGGGTCTTGGTTTTTAGCGACTGTGACACGCTTCTGGTCAATGTCAGTGTGTGTCGAGTGCGGGTAACCAGATACACCCCAATCCCGATTTTGCGATCCCCCAGTGCTTGCACTTTCATGCCCCAGTTACCCCCGACGACGACTGCAATCGTATGTTGTTCTCGGAAATTGTTTACAATTTGAACACGAAATGAGTGCCGGAATTCACATAAAATAGAGCATTTCATGGACTTGCGATCTGGGATTTGGCCTTGGATTTGGCCGAATCGGTGCACCCAAATTAGATATGCTTCCAGTTTGGCGTCGAAGTTCAAAGGCAGTTTCTTGGTTTCCACATCCCATGTGGAGTGCTAAAAAGGGTTCCAGCCCAGCAGCAGCAGCTGTTCGCAGGCCATAATTGAAGCATTTCGTAGGTAATTGGTGGCGATTTTTTATGGCCAACGCATAAATTAACACCCAGAGAAGCAGTCAGTCTCTGAAATCCGACTCCGAATCCTCTGCAGATTTGTGTAATTGCGCTCCACTTGCAGCGGGCACAGCCCATCCCGGTTGGATTTAATGCGAGTCCATCACCGGTGGTTATGTGGAGCTCTCGGCTCTCAATCTCCGTCTCCCGGGTAGAAAACGTGCAATTTGGGTCAAGGGAGGTGTCTCCCCGATTTTTTTTTTTTTTTTTTGGCTTTACCTTCGTTATTTTATATGTTAATTTTGGCCCGGGCTCAAAACTGCACTTTTCATTTTGGCAATTCTGTTTTCTCGCCGGGCAAACGTTTTGTACCTCATTAGAGCGGCGAAAGCGCGTTTACAAGTGCTAAATTGGCCAAATTACGGGTTGTTAACAGGATATAAAAGTAAAAGTGTCTGCCAGCCGAAATCTTCGCTCGCAGGCAGGTGCCCCAAAAAAAAGGGAAAAGGATGTGGATCTCGCACTTCGGTTTCAATTTGGGTCCCAAGCACATACTTAAAGGTTCCAAATTTATAGAGTGATGATTGAGAAATATCGATAACACTTGCGCTCGAGGACCGCGGGCAAGGCCACTCGATAAATGCCCCTTTATGGGTGGTGAATGTAAATATTTAACCGACATATTAATTTTGGGGGCAATCTGGGAAGAAAAACTGAGATGTTTAAGTTAAGCTGTAATGATTAATAAGTAAAAATAATAACATTTTTGAACGCCTAGAAGTTTTTAAATATAACCCATCGGTCAAAATACTAATTTTTTAAGGCGAAAAATTAAGAATTGTATTTTTGATAAAAATATAAAATTTTTGGGGTTTTTCAATCGTAACTTGGCCAAATGAAGGCGCAGAGCTAAAAGACTGACTGTTTTGTGCAACTTATAATATATTCTAACGATTTTGATCACTTTTGGAACTATTAATTTTTTGACAAATTTTCGCATTTTTTATAATTTTACATCATAATTTTTTGACAATTATGGCAAAACTTAAAAATGCATAGGTTTAAATGCCAATTGATTGGGAATTTAATTACGAGTTCAACGAGGTATGACATCCCCCATTCTGACCTCCTTTCGCACTATAACAGAGAAAACAATGTTTTCTTTAGGGCTGAACATAAGTCTTAGGAATTCAGAGAAAAAGTAATGAATAATGCGTAAAATAATTAAATTTTTAAAATACATTATAATTTTTGTATTTGTATAAGGACGGAAGGAATATTCGATAAACATTTTAAATGTTTTGAATAAAAAAATAAGTATAAATTACAGTTGAATCGCTATTATTCCAATTTCTTAAAATCGGTATAAGCTGAAAAATATTACATTACATTTATATTTTATCCAGAAAAAATTGTAAATGAACTTCAAAACTTTCCAATACATTCAACTTCGAGTTTAAATTTTAATCTGCCAGTCGCCAGCTTTAATCTTCGCCCCCTTCCCTGGACATCTGCTGTCAATGATCATTCAGATAGGACAGTATCGTTCGGACTTATACTTATCGTGGCCATTATCGTCTGTTGGGCCTATCTTGGCCCCATCAGCAGCTCCCGATCCGGCTTCTTCTGCTTCTCCTTCTCCAGCTCCTGCTCCAGGCTCTCTCGACCTGGCGACTCCATGAGGCCAGATGCAAGGGAGGTGATTAATTGCCACCCGAATGTCCCTGCGAACTGGTCTCCGATCTTACCACTACCTGTCGCCGGTTAATGTTGCCAACTTAATCGCATTTTGCCAAGACTCTTGATAATGTTGTTTATGTGCAAAACGATTTGGCTGACCGAGCGCAATGGTTGGGGGATGCGGCTGATGCGGATCTGCGGATAATTAATGAGACGGAGTTGTGTAATTAATAAAAAACTTTTAATTACTGAGGGCAGGTCTGTCCTTGACTTGGGCTGCTGAAATCCTAATGAGTGCCGGAGCGAACAAAAAATAAATTTACAAGTCCAGGATGAACGATAGATGGGCGGCGGGAAAAAATCGGACATCCCGCACGACATTTTTGCGTAATTTCTCAAGGCCAGGCCGAGGCAATGCAAAAAAGGACGAATTTCTTACGTAAGTGACCGAAATGCGTTTTTATGGGAGGATCATAAAATTTTTTCCCCTAAGAATGGGAACGCGTTCTCGCTCTCTGATCTCAATGTTCTGATCTCGTTCCATTTTTAGCGGAACTGTCCGCTTGTCCGCTGTCCTTTTGTCCGCCGCCTCACGGCATGACATAATTTCGCATAATTTGCAACAATCCTCGAAGGACTTTTCGGCCGGAGGACGCGCAGCACGTGACAAAAAAGATGAACAAACAAAAAAGAGGGCGACCTGCAAGGCAGATTTTTAGTGCGAATTTCGCAGGTCACTTGGCCCATTATTGACTCATGAATCTGCATATTTTGCTAATCTCCCGACTGCAGTCGGCCATCCATCCGCTCGACATGTTCCCATTTTTTGTTCTAATTATTTTTTATGGGTTCAGTCCACGCGCAAAAATTGTCGCACTTCTTTGTGGCCAGCCGCAGTTCGTGTTTCGCTCTGCATTTGGGCTTTGTCCCGGGGTTTTGGTTTCTATTCATGATTTTTTATTTGCCCGAGCCCTGCTGTTTTCTTTGTTTTTTTCGTGGTTAGCACTGGACCCAATTTTTAGCTAATAATTGTTGCAATTTTTGTGGTTTTGCTCTGGTTTTAGGTTTTAGGATTTAGGCCTTAGAACTGTGAATGTGGTTAGGTAGCCGCAAGTGGAATTTAAAGTGATAATGAGGGCGTCTGAAAATAAATATATATATATTTATAAATAGCAAATTGATTAACACTTTTTAAAATGTAGCCTAAAAATAATACTTTAATTTTTCCCATGAAAAAGTATCACTCCTTTTACTTTAACTCTCGCTCTCAGTTTGCCTTTTACCTTTTCGCCTAATGATCAACTTTAACCTTTGCTAATGACAACTGGCCAGAATCTCACTGCCTTTGGCCTTGACAAATCGCCGTGGCTTGGTGACAGATGAGGAGTTTTAGCCCAGCTTGAAACCGAAACCGATACCGAAACCTAAAGACCTAAAACACACCATCATGTCAACACTTTCCCTGCTAACCAGCCATAAATACTTGAAAAACCCATAAAATCACTTAAATTCAGCCGAGGGCCGGGCGAACCCCTTTGCTACAATTAAAATGTTAAACTGGAGTAAATATCGTAAACGCAATAAAAACCCAGACGGAGCTGAGGGAATTGCTCTACTTAGGGCGAAAAACGCGCAGCTCAAAACAATTCCCAAAAAGTTGCCTCAAAGCAAAGCAAGACGAATTTTTAACAAAGCAAAAAAAACACAAAAACTCTGAGTCAGAAGTTCTGGGAATCTAAATAGGGTCAAGGGTCAGAAAAAGGGTTCTCGGATCGAACACCCGAACTAGGTCACTGGATCGCCGGGCACAAAAAACGCACAATGCTGGATAATAAAAAAGTAGAGCGCATCGCAGGACGTCATTGTGCGGGCGGAAACCCTTTTCCGGATTTTTACGATCCCGCGCGCCTTTTTGTGTCCTTTTTTTTGGAAACTTCCCGATAATTTCAGCAAATGGAGCAAAAAATTAGTGCACTTCGTTGGCATTTACATAGAACTCGACCTTCGTTGACATTGCGTTTAACTTTTGATTTGGCATCTTGACTGAGGAATATGGGCAAACTGAATCGTGAATCGGGAAAATGGCCGCGGGAAAGGCTGGGTAATGGCTTTACAACTTGTTGTCTCTAATTATGGTCGAAATGGGCCGTAATCCTTTGCTAAACGCAGCAACACAGACCGCCCCTAGGTTCCCTAGGTTCTCCAGTTCCCTAGATTCCGAGTGTCGGATTTCTCTTAGTTCTCGATTTCCCGCGAAATCCGCGTCATGGTTAAACGCGCCTAATCCTTCCCGTAAGCCCTTCGCCACCGACCTGAACCCGGTTCAGTTCAGTTCTGAGTCTCAGTTTCCGTTTTCGGTGGGCGTATTGTTTAGTTTCGAAATCAAAATATTGGCAAACATGCTGAGGAGAATACTCATGAAAGGGAAAATGTGCAAGGATTAAGCCGAACGAACATCCTTTCGCAACCTTGGACCCTTTGTTCGCGCACACGCTCGCAATTTTATGACTTTCACCTAACCCGAAAGCGATTTGGGTTCGATTTTGATACCGACTTTGGCGAAAACGCATGCCAAACGCTGTCCTTGCCACGATCCTTCCTCGCACGACCCACCATTGTTCGGCCAGCAGTTGACTTTCGTTTTTTAACTCGTCCTTCGGCGGGTCGACAATCCTTTGCTCATTTTTCTCATTGTTGCGGTTCTTTCAACTCCTTTTTTTTGCCAGAGGGTTGCATCCTTTTGTGGTGGCGATTGTCGAGTCCTTTGTGGCGAATTTCGACCCGGGATCGCCGTTTTTTACGAGCCTCAACGGGTTTTACGACCTCCGTCCGTTTTTTAAGCCTTTCTGCCCTGCTCTGCTCTCCTCTGACCCGTTCAGTTCAGTTTTTTGGGTTGCTCGGTTGTTCGTTGTCAACTCTTTTTCGGCCCTCCTTCGCGGGTTGTAAAACATTTTTTAGCCAATTCTTGGAAAGCGAATTTTTAGCCGATTATTCGACTTGCTATTTTTTTAGAAGAGCTATCTTTTACTGGCAATTTGCAAGGGTTTATAAGGAATTTATTTTTCTTTCCCCGAATTTTCCCCTTTTTCGATTAGCCAAAAGGCTTAAAAAACTGCCCGCAACCTTGGTGTTAATTGGCAGCGATAGATAAAGAAGATGTCCTTAGGAATCTATGTTTTTAAGTCGAAAAGCCAAAAAGTCAAATACGGTTTTTTATCGGGAGAAGACAAAAAGGGTTTTGCGGAGATTTCACGGGGTGTTTTTTCAGAAATATTCGAAACTAACAAAGACGTTCATAAAATAGATCCTAACCCAAAGTTAATATGCTTTCGGGGAAAAATATATAAAAGAAATAAATATATACGAACATTTCAATTAAGAGGCTTAAACATGGCTTAACAATTTGCTAATCTGAGTACTCCCCCCTTTTTCCAATCTTGGTTTCAAAGTAATTAAATCCAAAATTGTACCAACTCATTGAAGCACAAACAAAATCAACAACCCAGACGATTTTTGATTGCCTTCATAAATTGTATTTTTCATGTTGAAGCTGATTTCGGCATTTTCCATCTATGCAACTAACGAGGTTAATTATCGCCGCATTGCTCAATAAGAAAAATTAACATTTTCTCGGTGGTGCGACTTCCTTTTCGGGGGAAGACAAAGAGAAGATTGGACCCTGACTGAGCCCCCCATCGGTAGCCCACGCCCCTGATCGGCCCCTCCTGCACTCGCCATATAGCTCATTACGCGGGTCGTGACTCGCCGAAATGAAAAACCAGTAAAATCGGGCAGGGGAGCAGAACACAAAAAGAGTTTATTGCAACGGATGCTTGTCGGAGATGCTGATATCTTCGTAGCATGGAGTTGGGTTGGGTTGGAGGAGGCACAGATCGACGGACGGGTGGCAGACGCAGCAATGTTAATCTCCATAAAATGAAAACAATGCGCCGGCGCGACGATCGCTCGCCAGCCTCAAATGTTTGAGCTCTGAAGCTCCCGTATAGCCTTTACCCTTCTTCTCTTGCGACTCACTGAGAAAATTGAAAAAAAAATACTTAATTAATAATATATTTTAATATGTCTATTAGATGAATATTTTTATAAAATAAATAGAACTTATAAACTTATATATTTTCAATATTTATTATCAAATATTTATTTTACACTTAACTTTTATTAGATTTCTATAATATTTACTTGAAAAAAGTATAATAAAGCGCTTTTCTTGTAATAAAGTAGTAAATATTTTTTAACACCATTTAAAATGTATTTTAATAATACTTCCTATTTCATAAGGTAAGGTAAAAATTAAAATATAAACTTTTTCTTAAGTGTTTACATCACATGGAGAACAAACTCTTTGCCCGGTGTATTTTTGGAACCCCAAGCGAGCTGGCCATGCTTCGTGGAGCGCACATTTTGCGCAATAAGTGTGCCAGACGATTCGGATTCAGATTCAGATTCAGATGCAGACGCTGGCGCGGCAGGACGGACAGTCGGACCGGTTGGTCAGCATTCGAGATGCCCCACCAAGTTGCCCCTGCCCCTTCCGTTGCCCCCGCCCCGCTATATAATTTATGCAGCAGCAGCAGCTCAAGGATTTGAAGTCGGGCTCCCTGGGTCTGTGTGTGCGTTTAGGTAATCGCTGGGCATGATCTTGGCGAACCTCCAACGCCACCGCCGTGACAAGCTGCCCGCTGTGTGGATGGGGATCTGGAAGTGGAGGCTGCTGCTCGACTGGACCCCCCTCCACCCAAAAACACCACCCCAGTGGCTCAGCGAGTGTAAATTACAACTTGCCTCTTGGCTCAACGCGCCGACTTTTGCGGATCTGCTGCTGCTGCTGCTGCCGATGCTGCTGATTTTGCCAGAGCCTGTCGGTTTCATTCAGAAAGTTCAATAGTGCATGCAACGCCAGCCACGATTTGGTGGTACCGCCCCCCATCCCCATCCCCATCCCCATCCCCATCCCCATCCCCATCCCCATCCCCATCCTCAGCCACACTCAACTCCCCGCGCATTTATGATCGATGCCAGAGTCGATTTCTTTGAGGCTGCCTTTTGTGATTGTCGTCGTTCGGTTCGGTTGGATGATCGGATGCTTGACTTGCCGGTGCGGTTGAGTTCCCTGGGTTTCATCTCCTCCTGCACGCGATGGCCATGTTGGGGGCAGGATATACACTTCTATCATCGGGGGCATCCTAACAATGTGATTATTTGGAATCTTTGTTCTAAAAATCATGTCAACCACCTGAGATCCTGTTGTTTATAGCGTTGTATTTGTTCCAAAGAAGTAAATTGACTAAAGGATAGACTCTTTTTTTTATTTTACAAGATATTAATAGATTTGTGTTTAAAAATGTAAAATCATAAATCAGAAAACCATTTTGCAAATATTTTTGATCTTGTATTTTAATTTTCAAGGTACTATAGTAATATATTAAGAACTATTGTTGAATTTGCAACTGATAATGAGTTTATAAGATACCTTCTCAGATATTTTACGATCTATCTAAAACCAAGGGTATCTTTAGTTCGGTTATCTCTCTTCTTTTTCGACCGCCACTGATAGAGCCTCGACACCTTCCTCGGGGGCTGCTGGTGGGAGAGGTTTCGGAACCTGGAACCTGGGATCTGGGATCTCGAGTCCGGTGCGGATGGATGGATGGTGCTTGTATGCGGCCGTGTCTGGGCCTGGTCACGATTTGTTGGGACTCGTAAAACATTTTTAGCACCTCAACGACGACCAAGACGACTGACGATCTATATACATCGATCCGCGTGCATTTCTGCATTTTAGCTCGGAACTCGAATTGCGAATGGCGAATTGCCTTTGTTCTCGCTGAGTCTGCCAGCCCGTTTTAATGGCATTTTTGCATTTTTGTGTTTCTGTTCCAGCTACCAAGCAGAACGCCCACTCGGTGGGAACTCTTTTTTCTTTATTTTATTTTTCGTTGATGCTGGCAAACACATCCTGTCATTAGGGAAATATTTATGTAGATATCGGAGCGGAGCAGCTGCCATCTAACGGTGCCCCCAATCAAAAGGCAGTCGAATTAGTACCCAGTCCCCAATCCCCACATAATTAACTCAACAAGTTTTTCGAGGCAGACGATTTTATTTGGGCATTAGGCGGCTGCTTTGAGCTTCTTTTAGGGATATTTTTTGTGGTGATTAGCCAAATTTATGCAGAGCGCCCTCTGGCGTTGGCGAAATGATATTCCCGGAAATTGGCAAGGATTCGTAATCGGCTGAAGGAGGAGAGGGTGCGAGGGAATGAGTTGCCTGGGTGCGTGGCATGGCGTGTCGTAAAAACTCTTTGCGAATCAGGCAGAGGCAGCCGTATCGGCAGCGGCGGTATTAGCCATCAAGGCCACGAAAGACATTAGCTTGGTGGATCGTAAAACCCGGCCAACAAACCAACAACGGACAGAGAGGGCTAATCCGTGGAAACTCTAAACTCTATCCCAGAGAGAACCTCTTTCGGCGCGAGACTCACTCGACTCACTCTAGGTAAGAGTCGGTAGAACTCTTTCCACTCTTTCCTTCCCAATTCCCGATTACCGATCTTTACCTGTCCTCAGAGTTTGACGTTTGCCCGCCAATTGATTTGACATTGAAGTCCCTCTGCTGGCAAAAATAACCCTAAATAAAACCATAAAATCCTTCTGCATGCTGCGAACCCATCCATCTAAAGATCCTCATCCTCACCTTGAGCCACCCGCCATCTAAGGCTGTTTTTTTTTTCCTTTTCCATCGACGCGTTTTTTAGCCGAACTCGTAAATGTGAGGAAATCATTTTTTATGCAATTTGTTGTCAACGCCTTCTGAAAATTCAGGGAACTGCGTTCGTTTTTTACGCAATGCGATGTAACGTCTACGTCTTCTGGCTGTCTTGTTGTTTTTTCTTTATGGAGGCGAGTTGACTTTTTTAGACAAAATGATGAGGGACGGGCGGGAATAAAAAAAGGGAGTCCAGAGAAAAGGGAAAACGTTTTTAGTACCAGGAAGTTCTAAAGTAAAAAACATGCAGATATATGTATGTATGTGGCTAAAATATATACAGCTTGTTCTTGCTGGCTTGAAAACCTCTTCAGAACTCAACTTTCAACGGGTTAACTTGGTCCAGAGGCGTGCGAGCTGTGGATAGAGATAGAGCTATACCCGAACCCACCACGCCCATAATCCTTTTATGGCAAATAAACAAACAACGTCACGGCGACTCAGTCGCGAAGGATTGCCGTAGAGCTAGGTAAAAAGTGCCAAAAGGGTGCAATAAACGGGGTTGAGACCGATCTTGGCCAAAGGGTATGGTATACGGATAGAGTTAGGGATAGGGAAGAGTTGGACGAACCGAGCGTTGCACACGCGCAGTGGCATTGTTGCACACTCGGTTTTATGGGTGTGTGGTTTTAGCCCTTTGATGGGCATGATCATCCTGTTAATAGAAAGCGTGGAAACCCGCTGCAACCCTACCTGCCCGCCTACGAATCTATAATCCTTTTCGCGGCGATCCTGAACCCTTTTCGGCCATGATGGGCGAGCGTATCTAAGGCGATTTAATTAACGCGGTCGCAACTAAGCCACCGATACCAGGACGTGGCTTAATTCGGAACCCTTTCGGAACGGAGGAGGCGTTGGCCCTGCTAAAAGCCATCCGGCTACTGTTCCGAGGACGGGTTAAGGCTAAGGGTTAAGGGCTAAGGGATGCAGTAGCATCATGGGCGTTATCGGAAAAGTCGGACCAGCGGCGGTGGGCGGAAGGATTTGACTTCCAGCGAAAGGATTGCTGGACTTAACTTTCGGAAAAACTCCAATATTTACCAAATACCAAAGGCCCAGAGAAATGCACTTTGTTCAGGCCTTTGGCAGCAGTCGAAAAGTCAAGTCTGGTTTCGGGATTTCACCAACAAATTAACCGGCTGAGCCGGCAAAGTGGGGATCCAAAAGTCAGGAAAGTAACTAAGGGATTAGAATTCAGCATATTTCTTTGGTTTCCAGTTTACTATGTTTAAAATATCTTAATATTTAGGAATTACAAAGCACAGTTATACATTTCCATTCATAATTTAGATCTTTTAAAACTCCATTACGATAATAATATACATTGGCCTTTCGACTCCAAGATATGTTTCATATACCCCATAATTCCTTGTTTTTATTAATTTTACTGTTAGATCTGTACAAAAAATAAACCCGTTCTAGACGGCCCCCTTTTAAAAGTTATCCGTTTTCCGCATCACGCGATTCCTTCCTTCTTTGCCCTTATAAAGCCGCTCGACCAACCAACCTAAAAAAAAATACGACACAAAAACAAACGCAAAACGAAACGAAGACAACAGCCTCGAGAAGAAGAGGAGAAAAATGTATTTTTGCATTGTTTTTTTACCTGTTGCTAAATTTAGAATGTCTGTCGTCGGGTATTTGCTGACGTTTGTGTCGAAAAATTAAGCCTTCTGCCGCAAAAACCCCACCCACCGCCGACCGACCCCGCGACACAGCGCACCACACACCCCGAACCCCTCCTTCATTACCCTCCCTACCTCCCGAACCTTGCCAAAAATAAAATTCTGGGCAAAATGCGTCGTTACGCTTAATGAGTAATAAAATACTTTGCACAATGTGGGGGAACAAATACCCGCTCGCACGCAGTCTGTCTCCCTCGCACTCTCTTAGCCACCCACTCGGACTTGCCAAAATTTACAGCGCCATTAGTTGCAAAAACAACAGCATTACGATACTCACAGAAAAAATTTCAGATTATTTCGAACCTTATTTATGTAAAATAATTTAATTTTATTTTATTTACATAACATAAAAATTTAGAATGAATATTACAAAAAAGACAATGTTGTATCAAGGAAACAAATCAAGGTTTCTTGTAATTTTATATCACTGAGATATCTTCAGGTAATCATTTTCCTCAGTGCAGCAGCAACAGCGGATCGCGCAAATGTGGCGCGCGTTTTTAACAGCGTTGGCGATTTTTATGGCGTTTTAATCGCGAGAGTGGCGTGCGCGGCTAGAAATTTATTTTCGCCGCGACCATGGAGCTCTCTCTTATCTCTCCCTCTCTCTTTCTCGCTATCTGCCGGGCGTAACAGTGGCTCCCCCTCCCCCACCAAGTACTGTTATTTTTAGTTACATGCCGCTGTTGCCGACTTACCGACTTGAAAGCGGCGCGTGGGCGTTTCTGCCGCTGTTAAAGTCGCGACGAGGCTGTTACGATCACTGCACAGATTAAGATAACGAAATCAATATACATTGATATTTACATTATCGATAACATTTTCATAATTTATCAAATTAATACTTGTTTAATCGCGTTACTAGTTTTTGATAGTGTAATCATTTAGTTTTGGTGTTTTAACAATTACTTCATATCGTATTCGCCTTTATTTGGTAGGAAATTACATGGAAAATCGTCAAAAAGATATTTCGGTACAATGAATATTTTTCTAAGTGTGATCAGTGATCTTCACATTAATGATTATGTTCATATAATAATTATGTTCATATAAAGTAAGCCCTTTTCTGGTTCCAAGTGATATGAAAAATCGAATGAATATTTTTCTATGTGTGATCAGTGATCATCGGTGGTGATCAGGGCTCACGGGGCCCACGGGGGAATCTGGGGGATCTGGCGCTGTCTAATTTTAGACGCAATTAGCAATGCGCACATTTCTGTGTGCTTGCGCCTTTTCGACTATAAATTTTTGCCACAGTTTATTTTAGACGCTGCATGTGATCGGGTCCGCCAGCAACAACAATGGGGCGTCAAATTGGGCGTTGAGCGCAAAAACAACTGCGAATGTATATGTATCGATGTATCTGTATCTGTATCTTAGTATCTTTAGCGTTGTATCCGTGAGATACATCCACACCTTTGGCTTTTTTTGGCCAGCGAGCATGATGTAAAACGCCGCCAACGTTTTCCGATCTCTCGTTTTGTTTATTTTCTTGTTGCTTTCCGTTGCAATTAAATTGGCATGCACAAGTGCCGCCTCTGCCACCGCCACCGCTGCCTCTGCTTCAGTCGCTGCCTCAGCCTCTGTCGACGTTGACCGCGGGCGGGCCGCCTTTTGATCGGCTGCCAAATTGTAATTGGAACGCGAAGGTGTTGTCGACGTCCGCCACTGCCGCCTGTATATATTGCCATATTGCCCGATTGCCATACTGTTGTATTGCCGAATTGCCCGATGGCATGTGTTCTCGGCATAACAACCTTCTCGGGCGACCACAAAACGCACGGCACTAGACAGCCCTCAAAAATGTCAGAAATTCCCCAAATTGTTGTGGATTTCACAAGTCGTTAAACACGCATATTTCTGATACACCTTGATTGATTTTTCTAGTTACTCATATTAAACATAATCACTTATCACAAGAATTCATTTGAAGAACTCTTAGAAATATATAGTACAACTTATTATTCAAATATGTGTGAACTACCTTGACTCATCTTAATTAGTAGATGACAGTTTCAGCACGAAGAAGTTCTGTTTTTAAAACAATTAAAAATAAAACATGGTAAATACCCGCTTTATACCTAAATATCTTCGAACTACTTTGACTCATCTTCCACAAAGTAAACTTAATAATCATATGAGAATTTGTGGTCAAAGTTTCTCAGCTTTCAAAGGAAATTCCTTAGTAAATCGTAATCTCTGATTAGGGGTTTCATTTTTTTTTTTTGAATTTTTCCCAAGAACAAACCTCAAAGATAGTTTTCCCATACCAGATCAGTAACCCAAATATCTTGCACCTCCCTTGACTGATATCACCCCAACTTAACTTACATGCCAATTTCCAGTTAAATAAGTTCGCTTCTCAGAACTATAACAATATATTTTGAGTAATTAGGGGTTCTAAGTAGTTATTTAAAAATTTACTTTCAGCTCCGAGTTCGTCATCCGAATTATTTGTGACGTACTTTGACTGATTTCCTTCAAATAAATGATATAATAAGAACCAATTTGTACGTCAAGACTCTCAGTTTTGAGAACTAGATTATTTATATTTTAATGAATGTTTATTTATTGTGTGTGTGGCTATATGATGCGCAGATTTTCCTTGTAGTGGCTTGTAATTACAGCCAACCTTCGATTAATCATTACTCCGAACGTGAAACAAAAAACTGAGAAACGTGAAAATCCAGCGGTGCACGTAGACGCCATCAAACTGAATCTAAGCGTCGGCCGGAGCACGTGTGATCCACGCAGCCTTGTCCGCAGCGATTTCCATTTCATTTCAGCTATCGTCGGCAATCGATCAAAAAGCAAAGGGCGACCTTCACTTAATTGCGGCGGACGGCATGGGGAATTAGACTCGGGAGACAACAAACTACAGACTGGTCTCGAAAAAAAGGGGGGAAGAGCCACCCACTGCCCCATCAACCACCCACTTCCGCCTGGCGTGCGCACAACCTTGTGATCTTGTTTACTGTTTAGCGACCCCCGAGCGCAAAAGCAGCGGCAAAGGCAGCGGCAGATATAGATATAGCACATAGCACACAAAAAACCGAACCTGTCGCACTGGGGTGGCGTCATATAGCCAGCTATTTTCACCTTCTATGGGACGTCGTCGTCGTCGTCGCGTTGGCCGCATGAATCAGCGAACTACGAGCCACCAGAAACCAAAAAGCCACCGGAGACAGCAGCAGAAACCGAAACAGAAACAGAAACAGAAACACAGCCTCTTGTGAATCCCTCGGCAAAAGCTGATCGCCAATGGGGGTTTCGCAGTGTGATTTCCAAAAAGGAAGAAATGCCCATTCGGCGGACCCAAGGGGCGTATGAGTAACGCGGGGTGTACGCCTCGACTTTAGGTACCGCTCACACACACTCACACACACCGGAGCAGGTAGCCCATATATACACACGGCATACCCCTAGGTAGCCAGAAAATTCAACTGTATTCGTGCGGTCGTGTGGCTCGCGCTCGCGTCTCGCAGCAGCGATTTAGCCAACGAACCTGTCGATCAATCGTCAGTCGTCCGCCGAGAGCCCAGCGATAAGGTAGTCCCGCTACGCTCTGTAAACCCGCCGACATCCCATCCAGACCCAGTGCTATAACACACTATATATATCAGCGAACAGCCGAACGAACGATCGATCTTCGTGCCGAGTCGTTTCGGTCTTTTAATCGCACTGCAGCCAGAACAGGCTGCTCATTCGCCTGCCGTAACTCGTAGCGTGCGGTTCTATCGCTCCGCTTATAAGAAAAACCAAACCCAGAGAACTCGAACTCGCCTTTTTACGTACTTCTCTGCGACGCTGCGCGAAAGTGAAACCAAGTGAACTTGAACAAGAAATAACAACCAAATAAATTGCAAGCCAGCAAGAAACAGTGAACTGAAACCATAGAGAGCAGCAAATCCATATTTGCTGCCAAGTGTTAACCAAACTGTGCCTCAAACTCAACAAACAATATCTGACCGAAATGGTTACCGGCGTAACAGCAGCCAACATGACCAACGTTCTGGGCACCGCCGTTGTGCCGGCCCAGCTGAAGGAGACGCCGCTGAAAAGTGACCGTCGGGTAAGTGTCAAAGCCTCCCCTTCAAAACGGATTAAATCAGAACCCCCTAAACCCTACCAGTTAAAAAATGGATTAAATAAACCCAGAATTCCCACCCACCTCGCGATCTCGAGCTTGATTTCTCAACTCACTGTGGGCGACGGCCACTCTGGCCCCATCAATCCCGCTGCCCAAATGCATTTCCTTTTTAGCCATGCCATCTCCCACATGGCAGAGCCGAATGAGCCCAGTCAGACCAAAAACAGCCGCCGTCGGCGCGCCAACACAAAGCGAATTTATCTCGCGACGCGTTGGTGGCATTTACTATATGGCATTTGCCTACTACTCCGACTACACGCGCTCCATCCATTCATGAGTGCCGCCCAAAATTGGCTGGCGGAGCTGCCCACCAGCTCCCCGGTTTGGGATTCGGATTCAGATTCAGATTTGGACGCGTGCGTCGCGTGGTCGCTGCAATTGTCGGTCATCAGCCGCCGTTTTTGGCCAATGTGGCGACCGGTTCATTGATTTGGCCAAAAAACGCTGACTTCATCCGTCGCCAAATTTGGCAACTTACTTGTAGTCTTCTTCTTTGCCTCGGCAATCAGCCTGATTTTTGCCGCTCTGACCTTGCCGCTCTCTCCTTGCCATACCTGGTTGGTCTATTTATAGGCCCTGGCTGTAATTTATAACCGCCAAACTATTTTTACCCATGTCTCTCGCCCGAGTGGCGCTATAAATAGAGCACGCGCCGTGCGACTAAATTTGGCCGCCAGCCAGTCAATCCGTTCCCCCAGATCCTCCCCAGCCAACTAGCCAACATCCAATTGAGAGACCCATGCAGCTTCCTCTATTTTTGGGTCGCTGCATGAGGTCAAATTAGCCATGCAAAAGCCGTGACTAATCGATGTTTTTTACTTTTCTTGCCTCTTGCAGTCGAACAAGCCCATTATGGAGAAACGCCGACGCGCCCGTATTAACAACTGTCTCAACGAACTCAAGACGTTGATTCTGGATGCCACCAAAAAAGACGTAAGTATTAAAAAAAAATTAATTAGAAATTCAACAAAATAATTTGGAAAAAAAATTCTTGAAAAATTTAAGAAGAAAAAACCCTTAAACATTTACTAATTTCCCATTTTATTTTCTCTCTACTTTTAGCCGGCTCGCCACTCCAAATTGGAAAAGGCCGACATTCTGGAGAAGACAGTGAAGCATCTGCAGGAGCTGCAGCGCCAGCAGGCTGCCATGCAGCAGGCCGCCGATCCCAAGATCGTGAACAAATTCAAGGCCGGCTTCGCCGACTGCGTGAACGAGGTCAGCCGCTTCCCGGGCATCGAGCCCGCCCAGCGTCGCCGCCTGCTGCAGCACCTGAGCAACTGCATCAACGGCGTGAAGACGGAGCTGCACCAGCAGCAGCGCCAGCAGCAGCAGCAGTCCATCCACGCCCAGATGCTGCCCTCGCCGCCCAGTTCGCCGGAGCAGGATAGCCAACAGCCGACGCCAGCCGCTGCGGCGGCGGCTCCCTACCTCTTCGGCCAGATCCAGCAGACGGCCAGCGGCTATTTCCTGCCCAACGGCATGCAGGTGATCCCCACCAAGCTGCCCAACGGCAGCATTGCCCTCGTGTTGCCCCAGAGCCTGCCCCAGCAGCAGCAGCAACAGTTGCTGCAGCACCAGCAGCAACAGCAGCAGCAGCAACTCGTCGCCGCGGCGGCAGCAGCAGCGGCAGCAGCAGCAGCCGCCCAGCAGCAGCCCATGCTGGTGACGATGCCCCAGCGCACCGCCAGCACGGGATCCGCCAGCTCGCACTCCTCCGCCGGCTACGAGTCGGCGCCCGGCAGCAGCAGCAGTTGCAGCTACGCCCCGCCCAGTCCGGCCAACTCCAGCTACGAGCCCATGGACATCAAGCCGTCGGTCATCCAGCGCTCGGTGGCGGTGCCCATGGAGCAGCAGCCCCTGTCGCTGGTGATCAAGAAGCAGATCAAGGAGGAGGAGCAGCCCTGGCGGCCCTGGTAGAGGGTTAAACGGATAGACCCGCACCCTCTATCGAATCTCCCGCTTTTAAGACTGACCCCCCCAAACACACTCATCATCATCATCCAAAAGTCACACATGCGCAGGCGTTGTGCGCATGCGCGTAGACATTTCACATCATTCGCCGGGATAACGCAAATGTTGCTTTGAAGTGCCGCCGCAAACATGCGAATCCTTAGACGGTCCACGTCCTCGTCGGTACAATTTCTGCGGAAAACCCTTCGGCGAGGTTGGTGGACCTCCATCAGACGCACAAACACACAGAGAAACGTTGTTATAACTTATTTATTATTATTATGTAATCGATTTTTGAGAAACGGTATTCTACCAGGACATCGCCAAACTACCTCAGTCCAAGTACTTGGTGTTGAATTGCCTCATGTATCATGTATTACTCTTTCAATAACAGCAAATCAGCAAAAGTCTTCCATACAATCGACAAAACAAAAGAAAAGAAAAGAAAAAAACACTTGATAAGCTGAAGTACTTTTTATGAAAAAGATATGTAAACGCAAAACATAAATCTTACCATCTAGAATGTACATCTCCATTTAAATATAGGTTTTGTACCATAGCCGCTTAGGTTTTCTCTCGCTCTTAAGTCTAATCAAAGAATAATTATATTTATAAACACACAAAAAACTACTCGTAAGGCCACGTGATATAGTGAACATAATGAGCTTCTAAGAAAACAAAACAAAAATTTGATGCAAACAAATGCAAAAAAATCCACAAGAAAAGAAAAGCAAACAAACAACATACTAAAAAGAAATAAAATTAAAAGATTCTACTAAAAAATCAAATACGCAAAAGAGAGTTGTTTTTGGGACTGGGACTGGGCTATTTTCGGGTATTCTTTCCTGGGCTTTCGGGTGAAAGTCTCTTTATTTTTCGTTTGGAGGTCAAACTGACAAGCTAGCTGACTTATCGAGCCCCTGACTTATCGTGGCAAATTTCGACGCTAATTATAATGCCCATGGTGAAATTTATTCCGCTGGAGAGGATCGGCGGTGAGTCCGTGCGATAATACAACTACGTTTTTAAAGGGGCTCGATTATGGCTGTTTCTGTTTCTGTTTCTGTTTCTGCTAATGTAATCGGCACGACGGGTTGAAGGCCTTTCTGCGGCCGAACCGTAACGGATATAGATATAGACATTCGATTCACACATCCGGACTGCAAGGCGCGATAAACCAAAAATGTGGTGAAATAGTTATAAATCCTTTGTTGTATAGTATTTTAAAATATTTTGCGTTACAATCATCGATGTTTCACTTGAAGTAGCTTTTTTTGTATGTATTATTATTTATCATTATTATTATTATTATTATGTATTATTATTTATCTCAGGGTTAAGGGTTTTCCTGATAACCCCGCCAATACCAATGGGAAGTCGATCTGGTTCGAATTAGCTGGAACCCAATCGGATATTGCGCCTATTTGAAATGGCTGATAAGGCTGTGTGTAATATCATGACTATAGTGTTTCCCTTTCCTGGGAAACTCCCTGGAAATATCCAACCCATACCAGTTAGTTACAAGGCTCCCTCAACTCATTAGGGAAATCTTCTACCTACAGGCGATGGTATAATCATACTACCCCCACTCTAATCTGAATCTGAGCAAATCCCGAGACCATTAATCGTCATATGCTCGTGACAAAAGTTTCCGCGAAGTCTGCGGAAAAAATACCGCATCATGCTGATAATATGAGAGCGATAAAGCGGATAAGTAAATATATTTGTTTTCCCCAGCTGGTGAATCAGTTCTTCATCACGGGTTGGCCACCCGATGCAATTCATCTGGATCTGTTTTTGTTTCTGTTTCTGGACTCACTCTCATTCACCGCATGACTGGATGGCACTGGCTATTCACAAAACCAACTCGTGCTGCCTCAAAGTCCAGCGAAAGTACTCGTAAGAGTGTAAAATACAGATTGCACACAGCAGCCGAGCAAACTGTCGCATGTTCTGGAATCTGAACAGTTCATATTTTGTTTTTACACTGGAAGTACGCTTCGTGGAAAGTCCGATTGGGTGGTTGGGTGGTTGCGTGGCCAGGCGTTTGTCCCACTGAGCTGAAAGTGCAGTTGATTAGTCACTGGGGATCCGACTTTCGGCCCACGAATGAGTCACTGTCCCTCGTCTAGCGCGAAATAGCTTCAAAAAGTTGTACCAGCATGTCTGCCAATTTACAACGGAACCCCCATTGGCGAAATAAAAACGGCCCCCTTGAGTCATCACGTTTGCCTTAATTAGCTAAATCTTTTTTAAACAGAAACCCCTTAAAAGGCCTCTGATTAAGGCATTGAAAATTACCCATTTTTTGTTAGTTTTTTTTGGAAATGTAAAAATATATTTGTATTATCAAATGAGCAAAAAAGAAAAAGTCCCCAATGGCAAGTTAGGGAAATGTAAACTTTTCCCAATCAACAACAAGGAACAAGGGCTTCGTATTCATTGTACACTTACTCATTGATTACATTTTCCCATCACTCTTATTTATACACAACTATCTCCAGAAAATAGCTGAGTAATGCAATTCTTTACCCTTGTAAGATGATGAAACTAGACGCCTTTAAACGAAAAGTATTAAATAGATTATATTTTATGAAAAATATTTTAGCTTTAGAATAAGGTGGATCAATAAATATAAAAATTATAGATTTTAGAATATACATAAGTTGAGAACGTGTTATTCTTAAGATTGGTTATTTACTTTTTTAGTTTTTCCTTACAAATATCTTGAAATTATATATGTAGAAACCCCTAAGTGCTCCACATAACTCATGCATGCTGGCTAATTTGCAGATCCGTGTGCAAATTGCGATTTGCATAGCTGCATTCCTTAGCCGGCAGTCAGCATGTCGTCTGATTTTTGGTTCTGCTTGAAAGTCGGTGGTCCTTCGAATTGATCTGCCTGGCAGCGAAATGAATTCGCCACAGTTGCGCACAAATGAAATCGAAATCTGGGTTCTCTTGGGTTTGGTGTTTCTTCGGTTGCGATATGGGGATAGAGTAGATAGGGTAGGGTAGAAGTAGAGCTCAGGGTCTGGAGCGACATTTGAGGCTACTACTCGCGACTGCGTGGAATGCCGCCAGTCGCCAGTTGTCACGTTTTGCTCTGGCAAATGACCCCAAAACAAAAACAAAACGATGGAGAACAAAGCTGTTTGTTTACGACGACTCGTGTAGCATTCCATGGAACTGTGTGAAGCGGCATGGAGCACTTCATTTTCACTCCACTTCATTCATGGTAACTGAAGATCGAGTCGTTGTCGCTGAAATTTCGGCGAACTGCCGTCAAGATAAGCGGGAGTCGAAATCGCAATGGGAATAGGAGTCGGCAGCTGGAGATTCGGGGAGTACGCATAAACAAGTTGAATGAACCGGGGGCCTGGGCCAAGAATTTCTCATATCTAATGGCGATTTGAATTCAACTTGCACATCTATATCCTCAGTCACTTCCCCCGGCCAATTGGCAATGTCAAATGCGAGCCAAGTTTAATGACTCGCCGACTTGACGACGACGACTTCTCTTGACACCCGCACTGGCTTTTTGTTTGGATTTTCGGTATTGGTTTTGCCAGCTTTGTTTTCTCTTCGGGCTCTTTGGGTTTTTGAACTCGTTTTGCGAGTCTTGATTAGAGGCGACGACGGTGTCGCTATTTTTGCGCATATGAAATGAGTGCGAGTCCCGTGGCCGGGGGATCTCGGAAATGTTAGGAGCCATTGAACCAAGCGCTGCGGTTCAAGGAGACTAGCCAACCCGATGCGGTTCTAGCTATCCGCTAACTGGGCCTAAACACAGTTACACAGTCGGCAAGGTCGTTTCGTCTGGTTTTTCGGTGCTGTGTGTCTCTCTGTTGGCCAAAAGACGTGCTCGGCATAGACAAGCGGCGGAATCGGAATCGAATTCGAATTCGGTGGCTTTGACATTCAACTCGCTGTGCGGCGGTTCAAGTGGCACAAACTCCCCACCACCAACCACTGGGCAAGGTCAGTTCTCCGCCAGCGGCTAACTAACCTAAGCCATTTCATTTCGTTCACCCAGTTACACTTTACACTGCGCCATTAAAATCTAAGGGGGGGCTATACCTACCCCATACATAGATACTTACTATTTATACAGCCTATCGCTGATAGGGAAGTCAACACCCGAGCTGAAGAGCCAAAGAAGTGAGCCACCCTATCACCTTGAGCGGCACGTGACCAGGCGATTCGGTGGTGCGAAAGAATTTCCCTCGAGCCACCTGATCGCACGTTATTCGATCCCTGGGGTGGGGGGACTGGCTTCGCTGGAATCTCCGCGCACTTCATGTAAATAACAACGGTGCTTCGATAAGTGTGCAAGTATCTTTCAAATCTGCCAGCACTCCTGGTCATGCAGAGAGATAAAAACCCTTAACTTACTTGTTAATTCAGCTTTTATTTAAAAAATATATTAAAGTAACTTATTATATATATTAAAATAATTATATTTTAAGCCATATTGAATATTATTATATTTATTACATATATCTTACAAAATATATTTGTTATATTAATTATATTTTAAGCCATATTGAACATTATTATATTTATTATATTTTAAACAAAGAGTTTTTTTTCCATACTTCCTTGAATTAAGAATTTTAAAATTCATATGGCGTATCAAAATAAAATCTAAATGTTAGACTTCTAGTTCCGATCTTCAATAAATTCCTAAAACGTTTAAATGTTTCTAGGAAAAAGCCAATAGATATCAAATTCAATGCAGGAATACTAATTTTCTCAGTGCCTGCTCGCTTGCAATTCGATGTCTGTTTTTGTTTGTTTTCCGTTTTTCAGTTGTGTTCTGCGCTGTTCGATCGCATCCACTTACAGGCCCCGTGCATTGGAAACTGCAGGCCACGCAAAATATTTCACTCAAATAAATATAGCCGTTTATTTTGGGAAACTGAAACAAGCAATGCCGAGTGGAGGCAAAAGTAAATAAATAAAAAAAGCCAGCAAATACCGCAACGGAACCCACTCGAATCACGTTTTCTGTCACGCAATTCGAGTTCTTTCAATGAAATGGATTTGGAAATGGGAATGGAAATGGCGCAGTATAGTGGGCATATGGTCTTCGTGGCTCCACACTCCCATTTCCATTTTCGCCACTCGGTGGTTGACTTATCAAGTCAAGTGGTGGAGAAAGGGAGATGGCGAGATAGGCAGTTCGAGGTGTGGGTTAAGTCCAAATTGGGCAATTGAACGGGCAGCTTCTGTTTGATATGGTCATTGTCCATATAATCTGATAAAGTGGACTCGGCGGTTTCCAATTTAAGTGTTAGCCACGGCCTAGACATGTTTGTAACCTGAACCGCCTTTGGCTAAGACTTTTTCATATATAATATCTCTGGGCGAACAAGTAAATTGGTTAGTAATTTTAACTAGGAGGTGGCAATCAAAGAGGTTTCTATTACCTAAAAGTTATTTTAAACTTTATATCTAGTTAGGTAATTATTTTAAAAATTTTAGGTAATTTTAATTGACAGTCTAAAAAATTCCCTAAAACGAATAACGTCACTGTTGTCTAATCTCCTTTAAGCCTTCAATAGCTGGCAACTTCGAACAGGTGTCTAAGCTCCGTGGGGTTCAATGAAGCGCCGTCAATCTTATCGGTGTCGCACTGTCGGCAAACTGAAAGCCAAAGCCCCCGGACTTGGGAATTTGGGTGCGCGTGCCAGAGGAAAATGCCATTGGATTGGGGCCTGACTGTTTGGCTGGGAGGCCAAGAGGCTGGGGCCTGACCCATTGCATTGCAAGTGGAAAATTTTCATGGTTTACATCAACGATTCGAGACCCGCCAATGAGAAGTGTCAACATGTGCTCATCTGATTAGCACCGCCAAAGTCATCGCGGTTTTGGGGACGTCAAGCGTCAGCCGACAGTCGTCAGCCAGGTGCCAGTCGCGGTCGCAGTCCAGTCCCCACTAGGAGGTTCGGCCCCGGGGAACTCACGCCCACTCCCACACCCAGTTTCAGATTCAGTTCCAGTCGCAGTCACAGACCCACTCCCGAAACACCCTCTACTCCGCCGGAAATTAACACTCATCTCCGTAGGCAGTCTGGTTCCACGGAGAAAAACAGATAATAAATAGTAGCACATTAATTTCTCTATAATACTTAACAATATAATAAATATAAATACAATATCTGATTGTATAAAAGTGTATTTTAGAAATACTTAAGACTTTATATTCGTTATCTTTGAAGATCGCCACAGAATTCGAAATTTATTGGCAAATATTATATGTTTTGTTTTAATTAAAGATGGCCACACCCGATATCAGGTGTAATTTAAATAAATGTTTAGAGTTTATTACTGGGCAATCCTAAAGCAATCTATACGGAACTTCGATCGAAATACAAATTAATTGGGTTCAAGAACATAAGTTTTATAGCACTTAATTTATATAGGAACCATATCACAAATAATCGAAGATGATTGAAGATTTATTTGATATCCGATTACTTTAAAAGTTATTCTGGGAGATATCCCAATCTGATAATATTTTTTCCGTGTTCCTCGTTTTCAATTACTTTAAATAATATTCCAAGTTAACCGGAGATTACTGATACGATTTTTTCTCCGTGTTCCTTGTAGAATGCGGCTTTGTTTTGGGACCTGGGGGGAGAATCATTTGCCATTCGCCGCGGTTGTTACCAGTTCTCTGCTTTCTGTTATTCTGATATCTGTTATTGTTGTGTTGACTTGGCACATTTTTGTTGTGATTTATTTGCGCGGTGTTTTTTGATTGAAATCACCAAACAACGGAGCATTGACGTTGACGCAACTGTGGGAATATTCCACTGCAGCGTGCGCGGCTGTGTTTGCTTAACTGGCTCCACCATAGGCACCCCCATCCACCATCCCCTATCCCCCTCCCCCCAAAAACACCCCATTTTCACCGCCCACTGGAGAGCACACGCCTCCTGCCGCCAAACGTGTTAATGGATCAACAGTTTTGTGTTAGTTTTTTAGGGGTAAAGTGACGGGCGGCGGTTGGAAGATATATATATGTTTTTTTTTGGGCAGTGCCCCACCCCCTTTTGATTTTGCACCCGAGACCATCAAAACTGATTGATTGCCCCGCTAATCAGGCGGGCTAAGTGAGCTTTTGTCCCGTGCCCGTCGGCGAGCGGTCTTAAATTTGCACTGTGATTCCGTCCGTCCAACTGTCGTCACTTTTCCGCGAATCGCCTGTTGGCACAGCCATTTGGAGCGTGCGAAAGCGGAGGGTGTTTGCCCGGATTACTGGACCACTCGTAGTCGTAGGGCCCCCGGTCATCTGGTAGCGAACCATCCGTACTTTGGCCATCGGGCGTATTACGCCATGTGACGCCGCGTCGCGTTGCTGCAAACGTGACTTCGCTGGCGTTTCGCTTTCATCAATGACGGGTACTTGAACTTCGGAAAATGAGTTGACAATGACATTATCATTAGCTGTTTATTGGGTCGATATAATATGATATGACATCAGTGAGTCATATGGCATTCAAATGCATATGGTAAAAGGTGTCTATTGAAGGAGTCATCATATGCAAAGTTCCATAAAATAAGGTTAGTCATGTAAAATCTTATTTTTAAAAGAAACTCTTACAGTAATCACCTCCAAAAGAAGTCACAATATCATTCGTATATCAAAATCTTCAGGGTATTACCATTTCGACCCATAATAAATCGAGTTCAATGTTTCTTTTTGGCTATCAATTCGCAGTCGATTTCCTTTCAAGTGGGCCCCGCTCCTCTGTGTTGTCCGAAGCGTGTGCCGTGATATGCGCACGGTGGTAAGATTGTCCTCAGTTCATCAATTATATCACTAGAGCACGTGGCTTAACTTCTCGCAATCAATATCAATTTTGGGAAACGCCAGAACAGGCTGGGAAAATCCGCTTTGAAGAGGGCCGCCCCGAAAATAGTAATCGCCAAGGGTGGGGGATCAACTGGCGGCTATGGGGTGCTTACTTCTAACCATCTGCATTAGCGGGTCACTTAAAACTTAACGATGGACAGTTCAAATGGGGTTCACCGCCACAAGTGCTCGATAAACCCAAGTGCAAGTGTACGCGTACTCGCTGGCGGATGAGTAATGGAATTCCCATCATGCAAGGTCCGCGATAAGGTGACTTTGACAAATGAAATTATTTGGCGAATGAGGCAATATGGGGCTACCATAAATCAGTCCAGCTACTGGCTTTGTTTTATTGGGTGTATATAAAAGAGCAAGGGTAGACAGATAAATGGTTTTTATAGATCATTTAATGTATAAGAAATTTTATGTGAATATATATTCCTATTTTTTTTAGAAAGATCTCGATGTTTTGCGTGCTTCAAGTATACTTGATAAGATAAAGTTTCATGAAATCATCCCATTATGGCAGACAGATACCCTTCAAGTCACATCAATCTAGTCATGTTCCACGCACCGAAGCTTAGATTCCCATAAAAAGTGACTCATAGATTGGGCCTAAAAATGTGATGAAATTCCATCGTTTGGCGTTCAAGTGTCTGTCAGATAGTGGAAAAATGCCGGTGATAGCAATCTGACATTGACATTGCCCCGGATCCCGTGGCTAAAGCTCTAAATTTGTAGAACACTCTATAGGAATTCGCGTACCATTTGTATATTGAACCCGATGACATCGTCCCGAGTGCCAGAGAGCTGTTTTTCGTTTTTCGTAGCAAAGATTAATTGGCAAGACTGAGGCGTAGTGTCGAATAATTGGGGAAATACCCGATATTAACCCGCCGTGGCCTCTGGGGGATAAGTTTTAGGTATATGGCAAATAACTTGTGACGCATTCCAAACAGATAATACATCTGATGAGCTGACCAGCCCGACGATTTCGGGCAATCAATCAAAATCAAAATTAAAATCGAATATCGGCAACTGGCCGGAAATGACCCACTCGCCGACTGCCACGTACTAACTAACGATGTCTCTAAATGCTTATTAGCACTCGGAATTAGCGACTCGCCAAAAAATCATAAATATAAGACGAAAGCCCGAAAACCCCACTGTGACGTCGCCAGTGACTTGTGACTGAGATCTGTAGTTCGAGTCTCTCGAAATGGGGTATACATTCGAGTATATATGGTAAATTGTAAATCTGGTAAATCATGCAATCGCACAGATACATTAGAGTAGCACGCGCCCATCAACTGAACGTGTGGCTTGTATGGATCTGTATCTCTGGAAAGTTTCTGTCTGGATTATTTGGGCTGGAAATTGACACAGCATGATAATGAATGCAATACAAATCGATTATCACTTTTAAACGACGACGCGTCGCCGGCTAACACAAGGCGGTTAGCGAATTCCTAATGACTTGCACACGGCGTGAAGGATTAGGTTTTCTCGGGAAGGTATAGCTCCAGATTCCGATTCAGATTTAGATTTTCAGTGGCTGCCTGACAACAGCGGGAGATCACTGATCACGCGACACGCTCGCTCGATGATTATGCAAGTTTTCGCAATGCCAAACAGCAAGATGCGTCAGTCCGCCAATCTCTGAAGTCTGGTGACTATTGTCTACCAGCTGGCTTAGGGGTAATTAGCACCGCCAAATCACCGACCACTGACCACTGATCACCCTGTCCACTTGATCACTTGATCACCTTCGCCGGCTCCTCGGTTTCAGCCAGTCTAGTCTAGTCTAGGTGTTAAATGCGACGCAACGGAGCCGTCAATTGCGTCAGGATTAGTGGGATTACGGGTGCAATCGCCTCGGGGTCTTAAGCCTTTGGGCGCCTTTTTTAGCCAGGATTAGGCAATCCTCAGGTAGCCATTAAACACCACTTGCATTGTGACAAATAACAAATTGCATAAGTTTGCTCAACTCTGGTGACTGTTTCCATACGGAAACTAATTACGATTGTCTGTGGCCGCGATAAGTGGGTTCTTCTGAAGGCTTCCTTTGTAACGGAACGGAAATGTAATGGGAGATTACTTTCCAAGAATGCAAAGGCAAAGAGTTCAGGGTGATTTCTTGGAATTAAGGTTGCTTTTATCAGGAATGATTGTAGAAAACGTATGTTTTGCATTAGTAATATTGCAATTATATTAAAGAGACATTCTTTAGTAGGTAAGATGTTGTATAGATCTAGAACAGAGACCCCTCTGATCATGCGGAATGCTCCGCAATATTCTCCTAACAACCCCCATTGCCTTCGATTCGGTCGACCAACACCGCAGCACACATATTCATAAATATAAATCCCACCCTCCGCTTTCTGGGTGTATCGACATAATTTGGCCTTGGGCGGTTCAAGTTCGGCGGCGTCACTCGCACAGAGAAAAACAAAGCGGCGAAATGGAAACAACACACAGAGCAGAGCAGTCAAACAAAGCTGTTTCGCTTTTGGATTTCGAAGCTGCAATCTGGCCTCCCCCGCCCACAGAATAAAATAAAAGCAAAAATCACCCGCACATCGGATGCGATCGGATCCAGTCACAGTCGCAGTTTTCGGTTCCAGTTCCATTCACAGTCCCCTAGGTTCCGTTCCCAGATAGCGCAGCTCAAAACTTATTTTACTTTGTTTTTTTCCTGTTTTTTTTTTCTGTTTTACTGTCAAAGTTCCGGCTGAGCGGCAGACATGGAATCGCACACATGCCATTGCTTCGAGTGATGTTTTCGTTGCATACGCTTATGTGTACAATGAACGCGCCTTGTGGGTTGGGCTGGGTTTGGGTTTGGGTCGCATTTAGTGACTTTATTGCGCATACGCCGCGTGAGCCATTCGAATTGCTATTTACTGTTTCGCCGTCTCTTATTCCCTTGTTTTGATCTGCCACCGGCGCACACCCCACAAACCCGATCGACGATCGGCGATCAAGTGGGTCATTGGACGAGCCAAAAATATTGAGCTTGCACGATTATAACGACCTTGGCCGACCTTGAACGTCGTTAAAAACATTGTTAGCTTGTTCAATTGCCAATAACAAAAGCAAGAGCAGCGGCCAGAAAAGGAAAAGTTATTATTATACCAATTGGTATAGGGATTTTCGCTAATGGCCCTATTTATCTAAACCATATTTTTTTAAATATCATTATAAACGAAATTTAGTACCTATGAAGCATTTGTTTTAGATCTGACTCTGCAATTGTCTGAAAAACAAGGTAGTAAAGAACCAAGAGAAATGGTTGTATCTATCTTGAAAACAACTTAAGTGACCTCGCATGCTAACCAGAAGCCAGATTCTTGGAATTGATAATAGCTAAGAGATACTCATATATTTCTTTTTGACTCATCCTAATTCAAATTCAATTTAATCACCATCCGATAATCACGCCACTATAATTTGACTACCGAAATATAAGCTCGTTTCCATTTGGAGATTTCCATACATAATAATAGTTATTAATATGAAGCCAGCGCGTTCGGTCGCAGGCAATTATAAATCATGAAATGAAACCCCAACCTGTCCTTAGCTTTCCCCCCGACTATCTGACTATCTGTCGATATTGTCGTGTTTTTTTGCCCCTCTGTTGTTGTTGTTTTATGCTTCGGCCTTACTATGGTAGGGCTACTGTATAATTCCCGGGAGCAAAAAGAGAAAAAAACCGAATAACCGAAAATAAACAAAATATTCAAACAAATAAGCGAACAAACAAGCTGCTTCTAGTTATTTGCGACTGATTTATGGGGAATTCCAGGTGCGTCAGCTCGAGTGGTTCTGTGGCTCGTAACTCTGGCACTGACACCGAATTGGGTGTCCAACTGTCGAAGTCAGTTTACCCAGAGAAAAATACAAAAAATGTTTTTTATACAATGCAAATAGCGGGCAAGTTAACAAATAAAGCAAGCACGAGATAAGCGAAGGAGGCTTAGTGGGATTTAGACTTTGTCCTTTGGGGGGGTAAATTTTTTCCAGAAAATTATAAAAATATTACTCCTAATCTTTTCCACTACAGGCTATCATCTAGCCTGGACTCTAGCCAAATATTCTGTTTGGCTATTTAAAATGCAGCTTTTATGGTGGTTTTATTGTGCTGTGAGTTATGGTGCTAACCTTTTTTTCTTAACTTTTAAATCATTTTTTTTTCCTGTCCACCAGCGAAATTCCAAGCAAGGTGACTTTTTCCGCCGTCTGCTTATTTCTGGGTGCGAATTTGAAATGCAAATTTTTCCCCGCGATCATAATGCTCACAGATCTCAGCTCATATATACGGCTATGTGGATTTCTAGTGTTTTCTGTGCACATAAAAATAAAAGGTATTAATTAACAATAAAAATAACTTGACTGGAGGCACGCTTTGGCGTTATTTCATCGACTCGGGGGCACAAATGAGTAACAAATGGGAGACAAAAATGGCAAAAAAAAAAGTTGACAAAACCTCAAGAAATCAACCGTCCAATGGCAACAACAATGCCATCGATCTTCAGACCGAAACTCTTTTGTTATTTGTGATATTTTTGGCACTGTTTATTTATTTATAAAGCAGTCACAGTCGCAGTCACATTTGTTTTTCTTATGGCCACAATCAATCTATGGCGCGAAAGCCAAAAATAAATCGATCGCTAAGGTCTAACCGCAAACTTAGCGCCTTGGGCTCAGCCGGAGATATCGTGGCCCAACTTTATGACGCAAGTCTCACGTCTGGATGTCCAATATCCAGTAGCCAGTGGCCAGTTGACGTTGGGGTTAATCTGACCGATTCGTTGCTAAAAAGTCGTGAGAAGGGCCACCACTGTTGACAATTCACACCCTGGACCGTCTAGAGCGGAAGATTTTTTGTTGGTTTCCAGCGTTATGGAAAACTACAGAAGAGTTTCTTAGACCCAGACCCCAATTTGCTATCATTAGATAGACTAACTCCGGCGTATTTACAAGCTTTACGACTTTTAACACCTGATAACATTTGATTTAGATGTCCACAATTAGCGGATGACAAAAATTTCCATATCTGTGTGAATCTCTCTGTCTGGAGTGTCAGGAGGTATTTTTGAAGTTCGCTCCGCTCCGTCTCGCAGATTGGCCTATTTTTAGAAGGGCCACGTGCAGGCTGCTATCTCATAATGACATTCTAATCATTTTGAATAAGAGACTTGGTATCAAGACGACTTCTTTACCTATTAAATGGCTAAGTTAAGATAGAAGGATGACGAGAAAATACATATTATTTTGGAATTATACAGATTGTGCTGTTGTTTCTTTCTTAAACATCACCAAATTAAATTAATTTTTTAGTTTCATAACATTTTACATTAAATCGATGTTCCTAAAAACCCTGGAATACAGCTACTTCACCTTGATTTTCCAAAAATGCATTTCCTGAGACTATTACTTTAACAATTAGTCAGTAGACCATCACTTACAAATGCTCCATATGAAGTGGCGTAACGTTGATAAGCCTATTAGATAGTTCCGCAAAACACGAAACGCGCCTTATAAGGTCACACGAATGCGCATTATCGATTATTAGTTATTGATGGCGGTAGTATCGTAGTAATATTTCAATTTTAGCAATCACATTCAGCACCCTTGGTATGTCAACGTGGCCAGTATCACCATCCGGAAATGAGTCGAGCCCCGAAAAAAGTAAACTTTTAATAATGACACGCGATTAGATCCGCAATTCGAACGGATATTCGATGGGTGGGTGTCCGATTGGCTGATTTGCCAGACGAAATCATGCTGATTGCATGCATCGTACGATCTGTAGGCTGATTCCACCCCGAGTTCCGGCACCCGGCTGCTGACGTCAAAGTCTTTAATCGAAAGTCGGGGCGGTGTGACCCACATACAAGCATTGAAAGCACAAGTGTTGGCCTAGCCCTTAGTTGCTGACTAAAGTCGGCCCGGGTAGCCAGATAAGGAACCAAGAGACCGCGGATCCCATGCACCGCACCACGTACTCCTTGACGGGGTGTACGAGCACACAGTGAAAACAGACACAATAGTTTATATATTTGATTAAAATTTTTATTGATGCCATAAACAGTTTAGTGGATCTCAATTGCCTTTTATTTAATATTTTAAATGCTGTTGCTAAGGTATTTTGCTATTTCTTTGGCTCTTTAAAGTAGTTTAGACTTACGTAAGTGTTGTCATTCTGAAATATTAATATACATATCGAATTTTAATATCAGGCATACATATAAAATCTTTGATTAGGTGGTATAACTTATTTTTTCCAGTGCTCTAGCCGAAGACGTCTACGTGCGCTGCAGTGCGGAGCACGAGTCGTTAATTTCACCATTCGCCTCCTCGCACAGTGAGTACTCCGATAAGCCGCCCGCATGCTATAGCACATGTACATCTGTATATATAAATATATATATATATATAGTAAAATATGACTGATTGTCTGGCGAGGCCCAAGACGTCGGTCGTCGTAAACAGCTTATCAGCCAGCCCGACGATGTGGTTACCCGTCGAAACCGCTGGAACGGCAACCAGATCGAGAACCTGTCACAGACAGAGGCCGAGACACCGGCGGCCACATGCAATCACCCGGCGGAGCAAAGTACACCGACCGACGTCATCGTGGAACGCTGACGCAACGACCTTGTCGAACGGCACCCACCTCCCGGGGCTCCCACGACCCACCCACCTTAATGACGACAGCCCAATGTCCAACTGGCCGGCGGTGATTCACCACTGGGTAGTGACTCCCATTAGACTTAGTTCCATGACTGGCACTCTTGCAGATCACAGATTGCAGGATGTTGGCCGGCTTAGCTCTTCTCGGAATCTCGGAATATCACCGGGCAATGCAGTGATTTTTTGAGTGGGAATGCAAGGCGGAACTGAATGGGATCACGATTGGATTTTAGTACGGAACTGGGGTGGATTTACAATGTTATTTTCCCACATCCTATTGCCTAGATTATTTACTATGTATAGATACACAGATTGAACCTATAAAAACAGGAAGTCACTTCGTAATACTAATAAGATTAAAGTTAAATTAGACTAATAACTTTCGTATTACAATTCCCTTAATATTCTTCATATCTTCCTTGGACCCCAACTTAATTTGAACACAATGTTATGTTTTAATGATAAACAGCTCTATAAAGCCACTGTACTATCAACATTCCTAACCGACTTTAAGTGATTTGTTTTTGATGGATTTGAAAGATACAAAATTGAAACATCGCTAAGCTTTCAATACCGCGCCGCAGACAAACTGAGAATCAACTTATCGATCATTAGTTCTCTTTTATTTTTAGAAAAAGCCTTCTTTATATAACATGATCATCCGATCCGTTGCCTCTTTCAACAGATTTTGGCCAGACACCGCCTGGAGCCTTAAATCTACGGCCGAAACACAGACACCCCACACACTGAAAGCCAAGATTTTTTAGATGATGATTTTTTAAGTTTGTTTTTTTCGTTTTTCATTGTGGCTTTGTCTTTGGCGCCGTCTAGCTCAAAAATGTCTAAAACTGTCATTAATTAGAATTTGCAGCGTGTCGGGTCTGTGCCATCCGTCGTCGCTTGTCTGGCTGTTTGGCATTAAAATGTTATATCCACCAAAGGCCAAAAGGGGGACCAGAAATGTTTCTGGAATTCCCCCGCCGCAAAAAAGAAAGCAAGCCCCGAGAGTCCGCCACAAGAAAAATTAGCCAACGAGCGCGTGTTTGCCAAAGCAAAAAGAGTTAAAAGTGATCATAAATAAAGGTAGGAAAATAAAGCAAACAGCGTTGAGACAAAACCAGTCGGAGATGCCGTTGGAGACCCCGGTGGTGTGGTGGTGGTGGTGGTGCTTCGGACGGGCCCCACTCTAAGCCACTGAGCCACTCGGAACCACACGCGCCGCGCTTTTGTCATAGCCCGTCATAGTCCACGCGACTGCAGCTGAATTCACACGCTTCATTGTGGCTTATTATTATTTTTTTTCCACCTTTTTTATTCCATTTGATTGTATTCCGCTTCGTGGAATTCGCGGCGACATTCCCAGCACACTCCGTATATTGTATATAGTATAGGGGCATGTGGATAGATGGATAATGGCCCACAGTCTGGCTTGTCTATTGAGAACGCGAATCGGGTCTAGTTTCCTAGGCCAGATTTGCATCTCAAATTAACCAATTCGAGCAGCTTTTGGCAGTCCAGATTCCAAATTTCGTATTTCTATTGTTAATTCACAGATTTGTGGGATATTTCTGTGGAATTTTTCGCAAAAAGCCCATTAAATAAATTTATATTTGTATAGAAAATTATATTTCCAGTATCATATAAATTTAGGGATTTACAATTGATGCATTTTTTACAAAAAAAAATATAAGTATATTACTATTTTTTTTATTTTATATATATTTTTTAATTGGTGTACATTTAAGTTAAATCTTAAGACTACAGTTAAAGTATGAAATATGAAGATTAACAATATATTTGGTATTTTCACCCTTGTAAGGTAGGTACATCCAATCTCATATTATTGTATTGAGGTGAATATCTACTGTAGGTAATTGCTATTTTCCGACATTTAATTTGCAGCTGACGTTCTGTCAATTAGCTCAATGGAATGGGCCAGTGGCCGTGTGGGCGTTTGATTGATGTTAGAAACGCCGCCACCGTGCGATACTCAAATATGATAATGCAGCCGAACCCGCCAACTGACAAACAGGTGTCACTGGCAGGCGATTGGGACGGCGATTGGAATGGGATCGGGAGTGGATGTGAATGGGGGGCAGCCAACCCCTTTGGAAGTCGAGTCGTGCTGGTTTTCCCCCAACAGAATTGCCTGCAAAAGCAGATAAAGTACCTCATAAATCAAGAGTATGTAAATAGTTTAACGCGTGTGTGTTCCACTTTATTTGTTCATTGAAGCTTATGAGCTTTGCTTTTGTTGCACTCAGACAAATGTATACTCGAACTATGCAAAATTAATTTTTAATTGCTAAAAGCTACAAATACGATTCGATACATAGTTATATATAGTCGATATATAGTTGAATAGTTTTGGATAAATGAATTTCAATTATTATCTCTTATTTCGCACATGTTCAGTTTTTTTTCCCATTATTGCCCATTATTTTAGATCTATTTTTCTGCGTACTTATAGAGTGAGTGATTGGGCCAACTAAACTTCGATTAGCAGACAACGAAACGCGCTTGGGTTCTAAACTATTGAATTCTCGGAAGAGATCCGTCGAAGCTGCGAATCGTGGCACGTTTTGGTAATTATGGCCCAGTGCAAACTGACTGCCAAAAGTCCACAACTTCGAGCGGCTCTATTTACTCTGTTTCAGTGTTTCGCAAACGCGTGCTATGTATGATCTGCGTGTCTCTACAAATCTTAAATATCAACACTTTTTTTTGTGGACTTTTTGCGAGCCAAGTTGACAGTTGGTCAGTGCAGAAGCTTGCGTAAGAGACGCCTCATTTTTTTGGCCGTAGAACTGCCTTCTTTTGCCCTGTATTTTTTTCGGCTTAAATAAGCGCGTGTAGCGTCACGCTTTTGTATTTTTTTTTCTTTTGCCCATGGCTTTACGTAAGAGTATTATTGAACCCAAAACGTTTAAAAACTCGTGAAATCTGAGGAAGCATTTTCAGTTGGGGATAACCGTATTATGACGAATTTTCAAGCACTTACCTGTGAATTTCTTTTGGAAGTACTTAAAGTAGTTTGTTAGGAACCGGAAAGGGACAACTAATTTTGTAAGAAGATATGTGTTTTAATTACTTGTTAATCTATCATTGTATAGCCCTTTGTATTATTACGAAGGCTATTGTATAATTAATACGTATGTTACATTAAGACATTTATAATATAAAATATTTCAATAGAAAAAAAAATTGTTATCAAAGTTAATTTATGTTTATTCAATTATAATAAAACTGTTAATTTTATTATTTATTAATTTATTTATTATAACCAATTTAACTAAAATAAAAATGTTTTTTACTCAGCACAATAAAGAAATTTACACCAAAATTATGTAATATCATAAGCATTTGAATAAACCAACGAATAGGTCAAGAGTCCCATAGCTTTCGACTTGCGGTTCTAGTTTCTGCCTTTGAAGCTCGACGTAGGGTGATTGCAGATCAATAACTTCTCAAGTCACAAAAAAATAAGATCAAAAGAAAAATCGAAAAAATGCACAATGTCAACTGAAATGGAATTCCGAACCAAAGTCAAAGCAACGCTTACGTAACGCCCATAAAGACACTTTAACCCGCGAATTACGCAAGCAAACCAAAAAAAAACAAGAGAGAACGCTATAGTCGGGTGTCCCGACTATCAGATACCCGTTACTCAGCTAAAGGAGTGCGAGGGAGATAGATATATAAAATCTTTGATCGGGCATAACTTTTTAACGAATGGTCCGATTTGAAAAATTTCTTCTACATTTCGATAGGTATTGATAGTCACAATAAAACTGCATTTTTAGTTTTCCAAAATCTTTAATGGTTTGGGCGCCAGACACCTTTAAAAAAATGGTGTAGGGCGATTGAGGGCGTTAGAGGGGGCGTGGCACCGTTTTGAAATAAACTTGCGCTGCGTAGGAACTCCAAGAATATACATGCAAAATGCCAATCCTCTAGCTTTTATAGTTTCCGAGATCTCAGCGTTCATACGGACGGACAGACGGACAGAAGGACAGACGGACATGGCTAGTTCGACTCGGCTAGTGATCCTGATCAAGAATATATATACTTTATAGGGTCGGAAAAGCTTCCTTCTCCCTGTTACATACTTTTGCACGAATACAATATACCCTTTTACTCTACGAGTAACGGGTATAAAAAGAAAGGGGAGCGAAAAGAAAATATTTATGCTGGAAAAGGGAAAAGGTTTTTTGGAGAAATTGCACAACGCTGTGACCCACTGAGGTGCTCAACGAAAAAAGAGTATCGTGCTAATCTCGACACGCGCCCGCTCCATAAAATCAGATTGGGATTCCACAGAGTACTAGCGATGAGAAGTTTTCAGGTAGTCAAGTACTTGAGTACTTAAATTCAGTTCATTTTAGTTACTATTAGCATATAATATCTTGTTCCCTCAGCATTTAAAACTACTACTACAAAAATATGTTTGCTTTCTTCCTAGAAATGTATAAAAGTAATATCCTTAATCCTTATTTAATAACTTGAAACTTAACTGATCTTAACGTATCTAGACATGAGGTTACCTTTAGAACATTCATACTATCACTTTCTGGTGTACTTTTATGCATTACAATAATTTTGATACTTTTATTATAGTATTAATAATTATTTTTTAAAACTTTTGAAGTCCTATCTGTCTAGTTCTCTACCCATCACTGAAACAGAGTTATCCAGTGTGGTCAGTGGCGACGGCACCAGAAGTTGAGATTGCGACGGGAAACGGGGGAATATAGCCGGGCGATCCGGCATGGCGACAGAGCGAGAGTCATCAACGGGTGGAAAAATAACAAAAGCTCATGAGCAAACAACAAACAACGCGACGACGGAAACGGAGAGCCAGTTGGACGTCGGTCAGGGGAAGGGGGTGGGTGAGGGTGAGGAGGAGCGGGCCAGAGCAATGGAACCACGCTAAGATTGTGCGGCACGTGCCGCTGCCGGCGTCAACGGCAAATGGGGGCCAATAGAGAGCGAGCGAGCTGGCGATAGAGTGCCGAGCGCTTTTAAGCGAGCGACGTGCAATTGATCGCGAAAGCGCTTCGCGCGCCAAACCGCCCATCGCCTCCCCCTGAAAAATCACCCAGCGCAATCAACGATCGATCGTTCTACCAACTCCCCATTTTTTGGTGGGAGGGGCGGAGGGCGGTGGGCGGTTGCCTGGGGGTTAATGGAGCATGATGGCGTTTCCAATTTGAATGCGGAGCCATCGGGCGGTGCACAAGTTATCACGAGTTGCCACTGGCAAACAGCGGCGATAGCTTCGGCAAACAACGAACATTTCGCAAATGTACTTAGGTTTTTATTGAATTATTGCCGGCTAACGTGACAGCTTAAATGTACTTGGCACTTGGCACCTTCGTATTAAAATAATATATTTTTTTGGATTTTTTTTAATGTAAATACAAGTAATAAAACGCATTCTACAGCTACTGATTGATATTCATTATATTTATTCAATTTATTATAATATATTTTAAAGACCTATCGCGGTACTGGGAAGATCCAATGAAAATTTTTATTATTTTAGGGAACGGGAGCTTATATTTTTGTTATACTTTTTAATAGATTGTCGTATATTCATTCTTCCAAGAAAAATCATTAAAATAATAACAATTTTAAGGCTATTTCATTTATTGTCATTTTTAAATGTACATTTTATTGAAATGAAGTAAATTTTTTAATAAACTATTATTAAAAGAAAATCATACTATAAAGTAAAAATTAAAGAAAACTCCCTACCATACCACCATTAATCATCTCTCTGCTCCAGTAAACCTATTTGAATGTGAGCTTAATTATGAATGAGAACGTGAATTGGCCGGGGGAACGTGAATTTACAGCTAATGAGGTGTTTTAGTATTTACCGAAATTAATTTAGGCCTCTCGCTGAATGTATTAAAACTCAATGAATACCGCGGAATTAATTGGTCGAAGTTCGCGGCCGCGTGTGTGTGTATTGAAAAGACATCGGCCCACCCAAGGAAATACATTCTCGGGTAATTAGAAAGTTCAAATCTATAAAAATGCCTGCGTTACTTTGCTGCTTAGTGAATGGACAATAGGCCGTTCGGCGGATGGTGATATATGTACATATGGAAGGGGTGGGGGGGGGGGGGTTCCGGGAGGAGTTCTCAACTTGGGAGCACGCCAATCCAAGGCATCATCACACAGACATATCATGGGCTCTGGCAGTACCGGCTCCAAGTCTAAAGTGCTCGGGCTTTGCTGACGCACGAGATGATTATCAGAGGGCGTCGTTTCGGGGGGCCGGTCGCCGGGAGGGGGTGTTGGGTGGTGGGAGGGTACAGGGGCGGTCAGCGGACGGACGGTGATCGGTGATCGGTCCGCTAGCAATCAGCAACACGAGCCACAGCCCCAATTGAGCGTGCTGCTCGTGCTGGCAGCTCGTGCCGGCGAGAAAACAACGCCGATCGATCAGTCAGTCGGTCATTCAGGCACTCAGTCACTCAGCCACTTAGTCAGTCAGTCATTTGATCAGTCGGGCTCTGAATTCGTTATGGTAATCATCATTAGCGCGAAGCGACGTACTCGTGCCAGACTTGCCTTATTTTAGCCAAAGGTCAAGCGCCCGACTCGGGGATTTAAAAATACAGAAAATGTCTTGGTTAAAAGGTGGAAAGGGGGGAGTCTAACGAAAACTAGGGAGAAGCATTTCCGTTTAGCAGAAATCAATCAGCGTTTCACTGGAAACGCAGGCACCTCCCGTTGATCTTTGGATCCCGATCTCGTTCTCCGACAGGTTTTGCTCTCCATCTGACTAATCAGTGGGTCCGAGTTTTCGGAACCCGCCACTTGACATAGCTCACTGGCCACTCGAGATTTGTCACCGCCAACGACTGCGACTACTTCCTGAAGACCAGATGCCAAGGGTCTGAAATTGCCACCAGTTCGAGAGGGGTTCTTACAGAAGGCGGAACTGCCTTGGGCTGGGTGCTTAGGCGGCTTATCAATCGCCAGACATTAGTGCCACCCGCGGGGCGCATCGAGGTCAACCGCTCAATTCTCGATGATAAGAAGCCCGTCGAGTGGTGGGGCTCTTGGATCTTGGCTTTTGGAATGGGTCTGGGGTCGGCCATCCAAGAAATCGACACACCATAAGCCCCTCGAGCCGGTGCCTCTTGGCTTTATGACATTCGACTGCCTAATTAGCGTCCGTACTCCAGTTGTTTACTTAGACGCCGCACTAGATGCGATTAGATTAAGTGGCTGGTCGATTGGCCGCATGATTGATGGTTTATTTTTAGTAGCTCTCGGATTATTAATATTCATTTATTGTGACTCCTGGACTCCTCGAGTGCCGTGTGTAATCAGCTCCGCAGAGTGGGCACCTTTTTATTTTCTTTTTGTTTTTTGTTCTTTAGAATTTATGGCAGACACCTTTTTGCGCCGGACTTTGGCACACTTGTGTGCCGCGGGCCTTCGGCTATCTGGGTCTCTGGGTCTACACAGCTGCCGCAGTATTATCGATGGGGGTATCGCCTGGCTGGTATCTATTTAGTACGGCGTACTAAACTGGAGACGCGGTTCTATCTGGGAAACCATGTGACCAACCACGTGACTTGCGGCACAGAAAATGTGACTTTTAGTCAAGTGCAGCGATCAATTGCAGAAGGCGTAATAAAGGTGTTTGGAGAAGGTTTAATCAGTTGGTAAATGGTTAATTTGCTATTTACCGTTCATGGGTAATGAAGTGATTATTTGAATTACATTCCCTTATACTTCAGTTTTAAGCCACAGGTATTCCAATACAATATTTATATTTTCAATTCTAAAAAATCTGTAAATTGATTTGTAAAATCTGTTGTTATCCTATCCACCACAATGTCATGCTAGAAATATTAAAAATGATTTTTTCCAATAAGGGATTTTGCCAGATTTCGTGTATTTCGTAAATTTGCAGGCATCAAACGTTATATTGTAAAGAAAAGGTCTATAGCCACAAAAAAGTTCATAAAGCGCCGGATTTACCTAATTCACTAATTTTTAATGTTTTAGGTTATGCATAAATTATATATATTACATTTTTATTCTTAAAACATACCTTTACGATGGTCACCGGGGTTTGATAGAGATTGGCTTTTACGGAATGCAATTTGTAGGTTCTGTTCTCAGACTTCAAACGACAATACATGAAGTTTACAAAATCTTTATCCACTGATTTTTGTAAACTCAACTAGAGAATGTAAAAAATACGTACCTCTTTTTAGTTGGGCTTTTGATTTAATTTTTTAAGGTTTCCTGTTTCCAAAAATGATTATTATAATAAATAATAATTTTATTAGTTAGTCACATATTTTTGAGCTGCAGACGTGGGATCACTTTCAGAGTGATTTCATTTCTAGATATATAGTATCAAGGGTCTTATCACCGTGGTCTTTATCTTGACTTATCGATGACTTCTGCAGACCCGGCTGGTCACCCTATTGACACACCACCCCCATCCCCATCCACCTCGAATCGCTTTGTTTATCTTTGGCAGTCGAGCCCACTTGAGTGCTGGGCCGTTCCGTGGCAGCGAGTCAATAACACTTGGGAAATTGACCAAGTCCCCCCGAAGTTCTTATCACAAGGAGCGTGACTGTTCCGCCCACCGACACCCGCCCCGGTTTTTTTGCCCCTGGCCGCCGTCTTATCATGAGATCCAAAACCCGTGCTCTCCACGGTTATATATGGTATATATATATTTATTTCGAAACGGGGGGAACGTCAGCCGTCCTTATCGGGCGTATACATAGAGATAGGTAGGAGCGTACACGTAAATAGATTATATCTAGAGGTAGCTGGCAGGGGCATGACTTTTTGCGTGTGCCATGACGAATGCGCCTCGCAGCGGACTCTCTACTATCTGCTAAATAATGCTATTTTTACACCGACACCGTATGCCATATATACCGTATGCCATATTCCGTACACCCACCGCCCATCGCCCATTTGCCCATCGGGGGGGAAGCAATGAACTGCGAGTTGTTGAAAAAATTTTCCATGAATCGTTGTAGTTTATTTCTTGTTTTTTCCTTCGCCCCGGGTCTGTGTTGTTTGCCTGTGCAACATGTACGTACACATAGTCGTAGAGCCGCTTTTATCAATAATTATTTTGTTGTGCTCGCCGCGAGTTGTGTCGAGTGGTTTTTCTTATCACCACCTGACGCCCCGGTGGGAGGTGCTTTTCGGAGTGCGGGGGCTCCAGGGTTTCGGGGGCGCTGTGTAACTGGGGTTGGGATCTCGGGCTGGTCGTGTGACACAGACACACAATCACGTAGGCACAGACGTCTGAGCCCGGGCTGGGCGCTATAATTAGACAGTCTCAGTCAATATTAGCCGTGCAAGGCTGGCACGATCGCCCGATCGATCGATCGATTGTAATATCTACACTGGGGAAAAATACTTATGTATACTGGTTGTTAAAAGGGCGCCTTTGTAGTATATTAGTTTTTATAAATAATGTTCAGAAATTTAAACACGGTTTCTTGGATACATTTACGATCAGATATGCCCATTTTATGGGCTTAATAAAAAATAAAAAAAAGTATAAGAATCAGATAAAATACTACAGATTTCTGGGACTTTTACGTATTTTAATTGTAATAAAAAAGTTTTAATTATGATATTATTATAATTTTACTGATTTATTACTTGATACAACATTTATTGATATTGCTAATTGTTTGATCCGTGCACGTAGATCCAGTTAACTACCGATCGACTGTTGCCATGTAAACCATTACCTAAGCCACTCAAAATGATCGACTGACCGCCTCCGACGGGCTTGGTTTGGTCTATCTGCTAATTGATTGACGCAGTAACTATGGGGCAAAACTATATGGCCGTAGGGGTAACGTATCGTATCTACTCTACCCGTAGTGATTGTCAAGGGGTCCCAGTCTTATCGGCTCCACTTCGAGTGGTGGAAAATTTGAGCTCGCCTGGTGGCCATTTTCTCCATGCGGTCAGCAGGTTTTTCGGCTGGCCCATGAAATCGATGGGCAATTTAATGCATTGCAGCAGCGGCCATTACTCAAAAATGACTCTATCCCGCTCGCTCCGAAACTAATTAAAGCTGCAGCGGCATCTCGGGATCTTGGCCAGCTGCTGCTGCACTTGGGTGTTAACTTGCTTAACGTGCATCAAGTCGCATGCAATTATGAGATGCAAAAGGGTTCGGTCTGGCGGGCATCCCAACATCCCAGTGCTTCGATTCGCTGCAAATGCAAATCGGTGTGGTTGGGCCCCGACTACCCAAGTAGCCCTTGTCTCGATCCCGAGCCTCTGTGTAATTGAACAATTTTCTCCACCGGTCCGAGATCGAGACAAAGGCCCAGGTCCTCTGGAAGGCAGCAATGGCGATGGAAGTCACAGTGGTTATAATAGCCTAAAAAAGTGGTCTGATAAGCTTAGGAACTTAAGTTATTAAATATTAAGTTATTAGTTTCAGGACAAGAAACATGTGCTTTTCGGAAATCATTATAATAAATTTAAATTCTTTCCTTTTATAAATTAATTCTTTTTAATATTTTAAAATATCTCTTTTAACGCATTATAAATATTAAATAAATAATTGAATAAATAAATTTTTTTTTTTACATTTAAAATTATATTAAAAAAGAAACTAGTTTAATAATAAATAAATTAAATAAATTATAATTGGTATTAATTTATAAATATTAATAATTCTGTTGACTATTTAATGGTTTTAAAGCAAGATTTCCTTTTTAATAATTTTAAATGATTATTAACAAGAGAAAGGTAACAACTTAATGGATCACAACACCACAGTTGTGCCCAGGGTTGTCTGGAGGAGAGTCGAGTAAGTTGCTGGACTCAGTGTTTATTTGGGCCCAACCGGCTCTCTGGCCAAAAACAACAACAGGAGCTGCCGCACACGACGCTGGCAACAACTAAAACAACGGCCAAGATGGTGCAGGGCAAACAAAGGCGTTGGCCATAACAACTCAATACACAAGGCAGGGACAGAGGATAGAGGATCGCAGGGCGGGACCGAGATGAGATCCCCAGACTGTAAAAGGGCAACTCATCCGCTGCCAGACTCTCACAATGGCAATGGCAATTTATGTAAATATCCGTACAGCCTTGATTTCCATGTAAATTCAATGGGACTTGGAACAGGCATATTTTCCCCACCCTTTTTTTTTTTGCAAGGCAAACAAGAAAGTGACTTGCAAATATTGACAGATTGAACGATATGAAGGGTGCAAACTGAAATTCAATGAAAAGCAAAGCAAGGCTAGGAAAGAAACGATATATAAGAGTATATAGAATATGTTTACCGAAGTAGACTCCACCTTAACCCCACCTGCCGACCATTCGCTGACGTAAATGCGGCTGCGGCAGCGAAAAAACAAAAAACTTCAACAGCAGTAATAATCACAAGGCATTTGATAATGACGCGTGCTGTACGCCGCCCCTTCCCCGCCGCCACGCCCCCTCGCCAGTCACCGGTTCTTTCCTCTGATAAAAGTGTTTAACATTCATTAAGATTAATAATGAAAGGCCGCGCCAGCCAAACGAGTTTCAAATAATTCTTTTCTTTTGTCGCGCTCAATGTATCTTTTCAAAAAATATTTCTTTACCCAGATTTTTTGCATAAATGTATTTCTTTTCACGCGACATTCCCCATAAACCAGAAACCTTTGATGTCTAATTTTTCAACTGGTTCTCGCTGCCGCATTTTAATATGTGCCAGACATCCACACATATATCCTCGATTTTATTTTTTAAGAATCAGTTTTGTTGCAGAGTTTTGGTTTGTTTTTTGTTTCCCCCAAAAATGTTTTTGGGTGGAGTTGATGAGTTAAATTTATGGGGCTCACATGGAGCGGTTGAATTACCGCAGATCTGTAGTCGTTAGATATGCCATCTTATATATGAGTACAAATATTTTGTGGTTTATTAATCTGCATAAAAATAACTTGTATTCTATCGAAGTGAATGAATATAGAATCGACGAAGAGTTTGGGATTTGTGGCTTAGTAACGATGACTTGCAGAAATTCTTGGCGGGATTTTTATGCTAGCTATGAGCAGAAAGCCCCATAGAATTGAAATAGGCAGCGTTATTATTTTTCCAAGAGAAAACTGAGTGAAAATTATTCCCCCCCAAGTATCGCAAAACGTTTAATATTTAAATGTAGGCCACCAAAGTCTGAATCAACTTGGCAATCATTGGGAATTTTTCCAAGCAGACTTACAAATATTTTTCGAAGCGCCACAGCAACTAGTATTTTAAGCTAATGAATATGCATGAGAGTCGGCTAAAATATGTCTATTTCTTTTCGGGGAGGAAGCACTGGCTAGTCTAAGCTATTCAGAATCTTCGCCTTATACATATTGTATGGCTACGCTGGCGGAATAAATATTTGCGGGGAATTAGCATAGAGCAGACTAACCCCGACTTGGTGCCAGATGTGGGGACAACGTCGCGAGACTTTTCTAATTCCATTTTAATTGTTTTGATGGTCTATTCGTTTGACGTCAATGGTATTATAGAAACAAATACAGATACCAAATACCAGCCACAACAACTGTGACAGCCTGATGATCCGAAACTGGTTCGATCTCCACGACTTTATAAACGGTAGCAGGAGGAATGTCGGAGCTGTCGGTGGAGCCATGAAAACCGTGACAACTGGGCACGCTGGAGATAATATATACATATAGTATAGTACCCAGTGCCTACATATTCGTACTTTCCAGAATATCCAATCTGTGAATCTATGAATCTGGCATCCAAATTCGTAGGAATCGCATTCGATTGGGCAATATTCTTTTGCCTTTGAGGAAATTTCCATGGCATTTCAAATTTTATTTGTTTGTTTGTTTCGTTGGATCGCTTGTTGGCTTTGTTCGTTTCGCACAACAAATCAACTGAATTCCGTTTTGTTTGTTGATAACACGAAGCGAAAAATACTCTTACTTCGGCAACTAGGAAATTTTCCAAGCTATAAAAACATTGCTGTTGAAAACAATAACACCATTATCTAAATTCATTCGGAGTTCTATGGCGCAAACAGCTATCTTCAGCAGGAAAAGTACAAAGTATAACATTTTGGAGGCTTGGTTTTGAATGGCCAATAACTTGTTTTGTACTCGAGTTTGGATAGATAAAATTCCTTTTCCCAAAACTCCTTAAGCTTGATTAATTCACGTGATATCACGTAAATATTTTATATAGTCTGACAATAAGGGTTTATCTTGTTTCATTCACATATGTAAAGCAGTTCGAATACCATCGAGAACTTTCTTAAAGAAAAGATTGTGCTGACGTGTGCCTAATCTTAGAGGAATGAGATTATAGAATTTCAAAAACATATTCCTAGATTGCGCCTGGCGCGATGGGGTAAAAGGCACTCAAAGCCCCTGCTGAATCGAGTGAAATAGAGCCAGAGCCCAATAAAGCAAAGCACTACGACTAACATCTGGGCCTCTATCTGGCGGCCGAGCGACCCCTTCCAGGTCAGAGTATTTAGATCACTTTCGATGGGCCCCCCGTTTTGGGTCCGATTCCCCGGCCTTATCGCCGCGCACGCCGCTCGCAAGTGAGACCCGCTGATTGGTCTCTATAAAAAGCCTCGCTGCTGTTGTGCCAGTTTGTTTTCGCCCGACGGCCTTATCGCCGGTGCCTCTATCATTATCAAGCGATGACTGGCCGTATGGACTCGTATATAATTTATAAAAAATGTTGTTATTGTCACGCGACCTTCAGCGGTATCACGTGTTTCAGGCGATCGCGTCGTGATCACAAAGTCGGCCGAGTGAGGATAGTACAAAGGAGGGGAGGGGACCATTGTGGGTGTTAAATCTTTGATAAAGCCAATTTATGACACCGAATGGGTCTCTTTGTGGGCCAGTGTGAGTGTGTTGATTGCTTAGCAACGCACTGCTGATAATGATAATGATGACGTTCGGGGAGATGTGCGCTGAAAATCTTCCGTAGCTTTTTGGTTCGAAAACGTGACTGGGGGAAAGAAAGAAAGATCGAGGCGGTTGGAAAGCTTCCATGAGTGTGGAAAAATTTCGAGCGTATGGTTCGCCACTTGTGAAAAGCCGGCTCTCCATTAACACCCGTTTCCCAGCCCCATCGACTGACTTCGTGTCATAAACTGTCCGCACAAATTCTAATTTGTGTCATCGTAAATAGCGTCAAGTTATCAATTAAGCCATTGATTTATGGTTGTCGTAAATCGAAAACAATAACACCGCTGTCCTGGTGTTCCAAGAGTCTGGTTATGACAGCCCCTTAATAGCGTTTCCATTGCCAAATCGTTGGATAGCGGTGATCAGGGGATCGGGGTGGTTCAGTGATTCAGTGGTTCGGTGGCACCTTCAATTAAGGCTGCCACACCAAATAACCGGGCGTTACGTGCTCTCACTCCCCGGGGTCGGTTATCCTTAAAGGGTTTTTAATTAAATTTTACAAGTCCCGCGGAGGCAGCGGCGGCGGCAGGGTTCCTTTTTAATTGAAATGTGTTAAAATTACTTTGAAAGTGTGAAGTCTCTGCACGTTCGCCGGTCTTCAAGGAGGATCTCTCTCTTCTTCCGCTCTGCGTTGTGTTTTTCGCAATTTACGTTGTCAATTTTAACGCCCCGAAATATATATAGTAAGTTTAAACAACCTCCCCAACTCCTCCCTTAGTTCCCTTAGTTTCCATTAACCATTAACCATTAACCATTTTTCTGTTTTTCACTTTTCACTTTATTTTTTCGCTGGGTGTGAAGTGGTGTTGATAACTCTGAGGGTCGCTTAACGGTAAATGGCCTGCTTAATTGTTATTGCTTATGACGTCGGTAGATGGAAGAGGTCCCACATATCAGATATAAGGCCTTCGGAACGGTTCGCTCAAGGTCTGTGATACCGATTGATGGCACTGTGATGTCATGTCGATTCTAAGATCGATTAAATATTTATATCATAGGAAGTAAAGCCCTGCAGTCCTATTTCCAATCTTATCAGCCAACTAATATTTTACAATAGAAAAACCTGTGACATTGAAGTTGAATACAAGGTTGTCATGGGTGTCGCCGAATTCCTTTAGTAAAGATATAATCGACTGTATTTTAGTTTTGAAGAAAAATCTTATACTTTTGTTAGACATAGAATAATTAAAATTAAATTCTGTACCACTGGAATTTTTCTTAGATTACTATTAAGCAAATATTTGTGATGAGACTAAAAATAGTTTTCTACTACATGACTAAAATCTTCTTTTGACTACTGTTTCAATAAGAAGGTTATTTATATTTATTTTCTTAGCTACCATTTATTCAAATCCCTAAAAAGAATTCCACTAGGCCTGTGAACTCCCCTTGACTTAGCTACAATAGTAAATAAAACGAGCAAACAAATTCGCTAAATGCGTACAGAGGGCAAGACTCGACAATAGACTAACAATTTCATGCATAAATAAAATATATGCATAAAAGTCGAGCCGACAGAATAACCCAAATAAAAGCAAGTCACAAACGAGAAAAATGATTACGAAAATTTCCCAAAGTAAAACGCGAAATGGAATATGGAATATGGAATGCGCGAGTCCGACCAAATGGAGCAATTTACAAGCGGGGGAAATTCCGCAATTACTTTGATGCCACGCGCAGCGTGGAAGGCCAGAATTATCATAGGGAAAAGCTGATAAACGATAAACATGGCCATAAAGTAGAGGCAGGCACTATTTGGTAATAGATAAATGCGACGCCACCAGGTGCTCTATAAACTTGACCCAGTTCTAAGTTTTCCACCCGGCGATAAGACCGAAAGACAGTGGGGGCCCATAAATAATGCAGACTTGACGGGATCGCAAGAAGGGAGAATCGGATGTCTAGTGCAGATTCAGATCGCGTGCAGCCACAGGTCCCGATCCAGATTCAGATTCAGATTCCGATCCCGAGGTACATAGGTCCACCTCGGTGGGCCGTCACTTACGTGAGCTTTCGTTTTGAGCGGCAGCTCATTTCCATATTTCGACCAGCTGCATGGGTCTCCTTCCTCGTCGCCGGACTGCGGACTGCGGACTCCTGGGTCTGGTCCTCGTGTAAGGCGACCGCCAACAGTCACGACCCCACAGGGTCTCAGAGTGCGGACCCAAAACTACACGGAGAAAAATAAATATTGATATGGGACATAGTGTGACTATATAATATTTGATGTGTTGTAATTATCATCAACATCTAGTATTGTCAACTCTTTGAAAAAATGTATTTATTATAAACGTTATCGTCTTGAAATTAATTTTTTGTAAATGTAGAAATAAAGTTATCTTGTGATAATAAAGTAAGCATCAATAGCTTATTAAAAAAATACAGGTATTTTGAAAACTGTGAGGTGTAAAAGCTTTTAAATAAATTTTTTAAAAACAGGGTTGTATATTTAAGGTTATTGTTTGAACTTTTTTACGAAATATAAGAAATTTCCAGAAATTTCTCAGCAACTCTGTTTCTTCCAGTGCACCTTAAGGCCCATTCATGTGCCGCATTGAGGCAGTTGCAGTCTGAGGCCGCTCACTCAATTACTATAATTTGCCTGCATGCCCGGCGAGTGGAGAGTAGAGAGTAGACGTCTCCTGGCTACTGATTGAATTTCAAATTGCTCAATTTTTGGGCGCAGATTTGCGGTTGGCCTGCCTTCCAGCCTTCCAGCCATCCAACCATCCCCAGATTCCCCCCCAACCGCAATCGGCAGCCCGAGTTCCAGTTGCAGACTCATCGCCAGCGTCGCCGGCAAAAGCGAAATTATGTTATTCCAGCGATAAACTGTTTGTTCCTGCGGCATCCGCATCCGACTCCCAGCCTCCAGACCCCGGGATCCGAATCTGAATCTGAATGGAGGGACCACCATGTGTGTGGCACCACTCGCCATCCGCCATCGAGTTCGAGATTTTGGACGCTCTCAGGCGGGTAATTAAACAGGTCCCGAAAAACAAACAAACTGATTCAGTTATCTTTAGAAAAAGGGCTACAAGAAGAAAGAGTATCACAACTTAATCGGTATAAGCAAATAAATATTTTAGAAATAATATTATATTTTCTTATAGCTAGACTTCTGATAGCTGAGGGCCACGCGCTTCATAAAGTGCACTGAATTTCGCAATTGTTTTAAAGTCCACTTAAAACGCACCCCCTTTTTTCGGGTTAATTTGTTTATGGTGATTGAATGATATTTCTAAAATCTAATCGGAATCTGAGTGGAGAATCATAAAGTTTAAATGGCCAAAATTATGATGAAGCTAGCTCATTGACGCCTTTGAACATTTGAAAAATATTTGTTTTTTTGGCTAGTGATATCAGAAAATTAAAGTGCTCACGTACTCCAGATTAAAGGTGGGTAAATTACGAAATTAGTAGACACTTTTGGCAATTGATGGTTTAAAATAGTCGCTGATTTATGTGCATTATCAAAACCTGTTGTTTCATAAATAATTATTAAGCCCCTGTTGCATTTCATGGTGAATTAAGAGTCATTCTAGAGCATTCCAGCTTCGGCTCCTCAAAGAGTGCTCTTAATCTCTCTCTGATTCGATTGGGGCGCCGGATGTTATTAATTAATGCCAAAAGGCAGGGTCTGCGATTGCGGCTCTGGGATATCTGGAGGTCGGCGTTATGCGGAATGCATAGTACTTGTTAGAGGCGGCGGCAGCCAAAACTAATCAGCTAACAAGCCGCTCACGCCGCAGCCTCGCAGACTCGCCAAAAAAACAAAGACGAGGCCCCAGACTTTATAAAGTTGTTCGTTACGCATGCGCATCGCTTTTTTTTTGGGATCTTACTGGCTTTTTCTTAGGTTTTTTTTCGATTTTTTTGTTGCTTTTTGGCGACGGCGTCATCTCGTCATCGGCGCGGTTTGTCGGCGATTTTGCTTTGACGCGGTTTTTCCATTCATTTGCATACATTTTGCCTTTGCACATGGCAGCCAGACGTGGTCATATCGCCTGCATCCCCGTCACCGTCAGCAATGTTGCGAAATAACTCTGGACACACGCTCGGGAGGGCTTTGTGCCGGAGAGGGTCGGAGTCCGGAATCCGGCCCTTTGAGGTCTTCGGACCGCCAAGCTCGTAAATGCCAAACCGCAAGTGCATTTGTAGCGATATTCACAAGTCGTAGCTAATTTCTGTTGGTTTCTCGCTTGGCTTCGCTCCATTCATTATCATCCGCCGCCGTTTCGCCGTTTTGGATTCTGCATTTTGGCTGTGGAATATTTCTGTGCTGTGTGGGAATGACCATCGGCTTGGAATGCCGCAACTTTGTTGGGCTTTTGGGGTCGCGAGTAGCGATACTGTTGAGAAAAACCCAATTGGCGATAATAAAAATTGCAAAACGAAGGGAAGTACTTCCCTTAAATTGAATGTTTTTGTTGAAAAAATTTTTATTATTGCGGTTGAAAACTTTTTGGGCTTTTAATTAACAAAAGTGTGTTAAATCGAAAAATTATAATTTATATTATTATGTAATTTTTGCTATTAATTAAATACGCTTTATTACAAACAAGCTTTAATTTACCATATTTTTAGATCATCAAAATAAGTCGATATTGATTTGAGAAATAAACAAAAAAAAAATCACAATAAACGTTTTAATGAATGGGAATCAAATAACAACCTAATAAACAACTAATATCCCTATCTAAACTGTCAAAATTTTATTGCTGTCTGCTCATCAATATTCATTGGTCATACATCGAGTGAACTGGAGACCTTAATGCCGAATTAGCCATTAGCCACACGGTCTAGGCGGCACCAGTTTTATGTGTACCGATTTGGGCGATTTGCGGCTTTGGGCCACCAAATTAGTGGCGCGTACGTCCTTCACGCTCGGCTGCCATTTGGGCACTCGTACTCGCCGGCAGTCAATCGTGGCCGAAACAACACGCCGGCACTCGGAGCTCGTGTTAAATGCGGTAAATAAACGAGGCTTACTTGGCTCAGGAATTTTGTTTTTATTACGGTGTGACTATCATGAGCATGACGCTGGGATGAAATGGCCACTGGCCACTGACCACCAAGCCAACGATCTCAGGGTTTCTCACTCAAAAAGAAAATGAATAATAAATATGACACGCAAGAGTATCAACGAAACCTTCAAGGGGAAGATAATCCTACATGATCTTAAGCAATCAAGTAAACTTAAAAGTAAAGCCATGAACAAGACAACTTTTTTTTTTTTTTTTTAATAATTAAGTTACTTCCGTTAAGAAGGAAGAATTATTTGGCCGCCCCGTTGGAACGGGTTAACGCCACCGCCAAACAAGACAACTTGTTTCATTGAATGACTGCCCGAGAAATTCTTGAATCAGAAATAATTTGTGGAATTTGTAGCATACATTTTGGGGGAAATTTAGAGAAAATTTAGAGAGGATAACAAGATCGATCGACTGATCTAGTTTAAAAATTATATATCATAAAGGATACAATAAAATAGTATATTTAGCAAAGAGCTTCTTAAGATCATTTTTTAATTATTAATATTAATTGACTTTGTTAAACCAATAACTAAAATATAAACTTATTATTTATCAATATATTGCATTATTGTTAATAATGCCCTAGCCTTCTTCTTTTTTTCAAATTTTGCATAAACTAAAGCTTACAAATTGCAGAACCCAATTCAATCACTCAAGTGCCTTGAGTTCTCACCGAAAGCGGGTCCCAAAGGTTGAATGATTGATGATAGAGTGCGCTCTCGTCTACGACTTCATGCTTCTTAGGCGTGCCAAGTCAGTCAGATCGTGTAGCTTGAGATCCATATCATTAGCAACTCCATCGCCATCGCCATCTCCGTTACCATTTCCATTTCCAGATCGTGGGTCTTACGTAAGCCCTAGCCGGCAGTCAGTTCGCTTTCAGTGCCGAAAGTACAAGTTAAGTACATACATCGTGCCACTATTAACGCTCCACTGACAGCCGCAAAACACGCATCAGCCACAAACAAATCGGCAGAATGAAAAATCGACAGCGTCAAGTGTGAGCGAAATGCTAGTGCTGCATTATGGAAAACTGGGTGGAAATCGGGGAGGGAGGAAGGTCGGGAGCGGGAAGGCAACTAGCGTAGAGGAGCGGCGAGGCAGCGATGCGATTTGATGGATATTAAAATGACCGTAAAAAGGAATTAAGGTCTGTCAGACTTGCCGTTCACAGCACAGCGAGCTGCCAGTTGCAACCGAGTGAATATGCCTTGGCGGCAAATGGCAAACAAAAAACCCGATCCAGATGCAAAGTCCGGATCGGCCAGATTTTTACATATTAACCGAACAAATATGCCACCAAAAGACCCCCGAATAAAAACTGCATTCGCCGAGTCGGCAAACTTCCAAAAGCATCCCCAACAATGCCAAACAAACAAATCACGCGCATGCCACTGCGATTTTTTTCGGGAGGAATCTTTATGGAGGGGAACTTGGTCGCAAACCACAGAACTTAATTAGTGTCATGTTGCACTCAAGCCGAAACAAACGGAAATCAGCAGGACGCCAAAGTCGGATGCCGAAATGCTGAATGCCGAATGCTGATGATGACTTCCACACAATTTGTTCGAGTGCCAAAATACCCGTTCTTAAGAGACCAGGGATGGGCAGCAATAATATTATTTACCATCATTAACTTACCATTTATTGTTTTCAATTCACACACAAAATCAACTTAATTACTAAAATTATACCAAAGCTTCAAAAATTATAGTAAATTGCTTAACATTATAATTTTAAAATCAAACAAATTATCCCATATTATTATGGGACATTGATACACCATTTAATTTGTTAGCTGCTTGGTAATATTGGTAAACAATAATATAAACAAAAAATAAAAACAAAAAATAATTTGTTGCAAAATAAAATGTTACAATCTTAAAACCCATAAAATAAACCTTTCTTATAAATGTCCCAAATAGATTTTTATTTGTAATACTTGTAATGTATTTTCTTAAAAATCCATAATAAGTAGTTCTAATTTCTAATGTTTTCAATCCATTTGAAATATATCTGTATATTATGATTACTTAGTTGTCTAAAATCCTTTCCAGCCCTGGTGATAACTCAGATCCCTTGCACAACCTCGTGACGTTTAGTTCGTTATTTGGGACCCTTTTTCGAGACATCGTCGTGGACATTATCTTGCCGTAGGAATGGAATGGCCAATTTGACTGATGAGCGACCCACACAGCGCCGCGATGTCCGATGATTATGTGTGAGCCAAGATAGCCATCATCTCGGTCGGTTTTGGCCAACGTGTGAAGTCCATCAATCGTGCGCAGTATCTGTATCTGTATCTGTCAGTGTACCTGTATCTGTATCTGAGTCTGCGTATCTGTATCTGGCGTGCGACCTGCTCGGTACCTCATCCCTCTAAGATACTGCGACCACCTGGGTGGGCATGAGTTTCGTTTTCAGTATTACGTTTGATGTCTTTTCTGCACGGAGAAAAAATGTAAAAATTACTATTTTATTTAAGCAAAATTTTAGTAGCATGATTTAATTTATAAAATGTTATTTAAGATATGGGAAAAGGTGCAAAATATTTTTTAATGAAAACTTGGTTAAATATTTTGTAATTTTTACTGTAAGACTTCAACGTATCAAAACCGAATGGAGGATACTTCTTTGTAGACTATTTTCTCAGTGTAAGAGTAAAGAACTCACACGTCGCTGCGGTGGCATTAATCATGCGAATGACCGAAGGATCTGGGCAACATAAAAAGCGAGCCACAGTCCCCAATTAGCCAGCTTCGTGGGGCGATTAGCCAAGGCCTAGGACTCTCCGGGTGTGTGGTCCTTTTTGGGGGGCAGCAGCTGAAATCGGGATTCTTGGGGTTCGGCCTTAAACTGTTTTTTTTGGCGAGCTTAGTCAATTTCGGCGAATGGCTGTCTATAATTACTGAGGCATTAAGCCCGTTTCCATGGCTTGGTTTTCGGTTGCGCCTCGCTAGCCGGCCTCCTTTATGTTTATGCTGGGCTGGCTGCCTTGCCCACGCGTGCGCTACCGAATGGAGCACCACCGTCGCCTCCGCCGCCCACCACCCACCCGGCACCCCTGAACCAAGCGATCGCCCCGCACCCGCCCCCAAAAACATACCCCTCGAGCCACCCGGCACACACGACTAATTTTCCAATTGGAAAATCATGTGCTTTACATATGAAAAGGCCGCTGCGCGTGTCGCTCGGCCAACCATGTGAGTGAGTCGATGTGAATACACTCGAATGTGCGATACGAGTATTCCAGTGAATACACCATATACATTCACGAAAAAACGCAATTATATCGGTCGGTTGCATTTCGATACATTTGGTTGCCTTACGCCGCACACGACTGACCGCGCATGTTTTTTTTCGACTGACGGCACAGCCGAAAAGGGGCCGGAGGTAGGGAAGGGCTTATAGATCGGAGTCAAGTCAACACACCGACCAAGCCTCGTTTCAAAACTTAAATTATAGAAAACCAAAAGTGTGACCGCTGCACAAGCACAAACAGAACTTGGAACAGAGGTGTGGAAAGATGAGATTGTTTATAGGGAGGGTTCTAAAGGGGTTCCGGAATAACACATTAAAATAGATCGGAAAGTGAAGATGATACAATCACAATACACGATAACCGAATTAATACATCTAAGGTATCATAACTGAAATATCCTTTAGTATTCCTTAAAATATATAAATAAATTCAAGATAATTTTTAATAATTTTAATTTGTTTCAAAAATTATCCAAAATTAAAATATACAGATTTTATCTAATACCTAAACATAAATTAAAATATATTTATTTAATTTAAAAATTTTACTAAATCGAAATGTTTTTAGGCTTAAAGTGATATAAATAGCTTCCTAAAATTTAATCAAGCTTATCAATAAAAGTACCCCCCTTTACAGCGCCACTGGCCATCCAGCTATTATTATTATATTTTTTAGCCGGCGCTTTGGACAACTGAACGTAACCTCGTCTTGACTTCCCTCTTTTGGCCCTGTTTCAGTGATTAATTTGCCAAAGGCAAAATACTTTGATAGCAGTAGCGTGCCGCAACGCTGAGTCCATGCCATAAGCTCCGTTTTGGCCCAGAACCCCCGCAGCCACCCCCCTTTCGAAGTCTGTCCTTCGCGTTTAAGTGAATTTGTTGCGCATTTGCATTTAGATGACGGAGGCCGCACTTGTTTATGGCCAACACTTGACTGGTAGAATGTTGAGGCAAGAGTGTAAATAAATTGGGTGCAAGTAATAGGTTGAGTTTGGTAATTGACAATAAACCATCACAAATTACAGCTACTGACAAGAAATGTATTACAATAATTTCTGAATAGTATCGAAAAATATTATCAAATGTAGGACACCAACCAATTACTAGGGGCTTACCCTAAACCTCCAGGATATTTTGTTTCCTGCCAAAAGTGGCAATTATCCGGCTGCAGCAACTTTCTTTTTCATTGCGGATAATACCAACCTTGAAATGTCTAAATTTACCGCACTGGACAGTCCCCCATCGCGAATAAAGTATGGGGGGCAGAACGGAAAACAGAAATTCCTTTAACCACGTTCATTTTGGTAGACCCCCAAACGCCGGCGCAACAAATTATTGCGTTTAAAAATAATTTCCTTTAAAAATAAACTTAATGAAACAGCGCGTGATGTGCAATTGACACGAAGAGCTGCGCTGTTGGGATCCCAGGCTTACGGAATGGATATGTACCGGGGGGCAATGCAAACAATTTGCCCCACAGATTCCAACTGGCTACTGGCTGCACGCACTGAAACTGCAACTAAAACTGAATCTGAATCTGAATCTGCGGTTTGGAGCTTGAAACCCGGGGGAATGGGTGAGTAAACCCATAATTATCCATGAGTCCAGGCGTCGTGTCATGAGAAAAAACGTTTATGGCACGGCAAAAGCTCCAATTTGCCAAGCCGATTTCGCAGCTGCCGCTGGTGGGTCCCCTTCGGATCGGTGGGCATTATAATTAATCAAGAAGTGTATGCACAGAAATCAAAAATAATCATCAATGCCTTTGCCCGGGGAGCGGTGAGAAAGTGTTGCAGTTGTTGAAAGCGATTGCCCAGAGCCAATTCCCGGTGATGACAGCCGCAAACTCGGAGCGTCAAGTGTCCGCCATTATCACCATCATCATCATCATCAGCAACATCCACATCCACATCCACATCCTCAGCATCGTGATAGCCCAAACAACAAGGCGCAACAATTTGGCATTACATGGAAATTGCACTCGATATTAGCTGAAAGGGAACCCAACGCAACGCAACCCATTCCATTCCATCCAGCAACCCAGCAACCCGAACCTGAATCCGATTCCAAAGATGGGTTGGCTTCGGTTTCGTTGGGCAGGTCCTCTTGTCTCGCACCATTTAATTAGATGCCGCGTCAACAAGGTGCTAAATGGGCTGCCATTATGCTGCTGCCAAAGAGTTGGGCCGCGTGGGCTGGACGGATGCAGCACACAGAGAGAAAATATACCTAACAAATACCATTTGATCTCATAGTTATGACCACTTTATAAGAGTACTTTTATAGGAGAACTTCCTGTAGATCCTATGCAACTGAATTTCATGAATGTATAATATTCATAGTTCCCTAATATATTATTTTATGATATCATCTTTATTTATAATATCTTAACTAACACTTATAAAGTATACATATCTATTTTTGAGAAATATATTTTAATGCATAACATTTTAAACTAATTTTTTACGATTGTATCTAAATCCTTAAGGGAAAAAAGGAACATTATCTTATTATGATCTTTAATAAACCATAAATATATGAGTCATGGAATATTCATGATAATATCTAACGCAGATTCAAGAGTTTTTTTTCCCAGTTCACCGAGGCTGCTCCTGTTACCGAAAAAATGAAAGCTAACCGGGCTGCAACCAGCTGTCGGAGGAGCTGCCCCACCCGGGGGCATGCGTTGCTCTCCTTGTTCGATGTGCTCACCTCGTTGACTCGGCTGGCAGTCCAGTTGTCCAGTGGTCCAGCTGTCCGGCAGTGCTGATTATGCAGAGGTGATAATTGCAGTGTCCGGCGCGTCAAGATTTATTTTTTGAGCTTTAACGATGTGTTAAAATAAATTGCATATGTGCTCGGCGAGCGGCCGCTTCGCACTCTCTCTTCTCGCGCGGTTCTGGCAGCCCGTGAAAACCCACAAAACGTCGCGCCTGTGTACATAAAAATTTAATGGGCGCCTGCTGCATCTGCCGCGAAGTGTACATATACCCACCTATAGGCCCACCCCACTTTATTTCGCACCACGATGTAATTGCGAGCGCGGGCTTATTAAAATATCAGGCAGTGCTGCGAGGGGGAGGAGAAGGCGTGCGCCCGCCCATAAATCGCATAAAGACTTTCTAAAAATCGCAGATTTATTGCCCAGTCAAGTTCAACTTTATATATTTTTTTTTGCGTTTTTTTTTATTTTTGGTCAACTAACGGTCGTCGATGCGATCGTAATTCAATATCCCGCCCGTCTAACCTCAAAAATGTCTGTCTGCCTTCCAGTGAATTCTGCCTCACCTCTGGCCCAAAAAAGATTTCTGAATTTCTGAACTTGCGGTAATCGGATCCGTTCGAGGATATCGTATGTATTTTTTCGACTTGCCTGTTGCGTTTTTCAGCCTAATCAGTCGTGAATAATTTGCAGCTACTGTGTACGCTCAGGGATCTTTGGTCGAGGACCGGAGGGGCACTCCTTCCGCTTGGCTAAAGCGTGTCTGCAACATATGGTCCCCTCCGACTCCCTGAAGCCTGTCTACAGCTGTAAAAAAGTCTGGCTCTGGCTGCACTTTGCATTTCTCGTACACTTTTTTGCGCCTCCTGTTCTTTTTTCGGGTGTAGCACGTGCTTCAATGCACATGACACCGAATCAGAGTCAGATTTTTGGGACAGGAAGTGAAGGAGTCATCAGTTGAAGGGGGGACGAGGCTATGGAGGGTCTTAAAAACTACGGAGATCTGTATTCAATTAAAACTTTTTATTATAATCTTTTAGTTTAAATTTTGAAGATCTCCGTAATATTTCTTTGATTTCGTTAAAGAAGTTTATAAAGAACCTTCAAATTAGTTATGTTTTAATTACATTTTATTTTTATGGAATATATTTTCATCTAAACTTTAGATTCTAAAGGGAGGGAAGAAGGTCGATATTATTATTCTTAAAGTCCAAAATATTTTCCAGTATTTCTTATTAAAAAACCCAACTTGTAATCTTCAAGCACAAAAGAGGAATCCCCTCAGTAACCTCCCTAGATAACATATTCATTTTAGTTATTCACAATTATTCTGGAAAACCTTAAGATTCGAATGAATGAAACACAGTAAAGAAAAGCCCAAAGAGGAAGTGGGGATATCCACTATCCAGGGTTAAACCAGAACCCAGTCACAATGTGCAGATTAGGCGAACCCATTGAGCACTCACAATGCTCCGAACTGACCCGCCTTTGTTTTAATCGCACTTTTCCTCGAAATTCGCAGCTTTGTCCATCATCAATCCGCTGCGGATGCCACCAACGAAGCTCGATGGCAGCTGCCAGCAGAGGACGGGGGATCAGGATCGCGGCCAGGGACATCCGCCCAGCTCACTTCCCCAAAAAATTCGGCAAATCATGAAAGCCCAGGATTCTTAGAAATTAGCCAGCCTAGAAACTCTATCTAGTCAGAGGAGCCGAGGGCAGGCGAGCTCATTGATTTTCGTGGCGGCTTTTTGATCTTCGGCCGGCGCAGCGGATCGATGGATTGATATTGATGGACTGCCCAAGCTCATCGACAGCTGCTTCAGCTGGTTCGGCAAAGGTCTCAAATCGCGAAAAAGGTTTGAAAGCTTGCGCATGCGCCAAACGTTTGTTCAGCGATCTAATGATAATCTGGGACAGTTGGCCAAAAACAGGGCTTTGTCTGGAACTGGATGCCAACTGCTAGTTGAGGGCGGGCTGAGTTCTTATAAAACTAAAACAAACACAACTTCCACCAGCTGGCTAACCGCCCCTGTCATCATTTGTGTCTTACATTTGACTGAGTTTATTACATAGAATACACCAGCCGTCTTTTAATTTTGAAGCCGAGAATTGTAGTCGGTGATTTAAGGGTTACAAATTTTAATAACAATTTTAAAGTATGTTTTTACAACTATAAAATGCCTAACCACGTTGATTTATTATTAAAATTTCCAATCGATTGGCGTTCAAGATCTAGATTCAAACAAATTTTAAAATTTTTTTTCAAAACCCCTTTTCAAAAATTGAAAAATTTTATTTTTTAGCTAGATAAAATAGTAGCCCATTAAGCTTAGTCACATATTTTAAGAGAATATGGATAAAAAATCGCAGAAATATCCTGTTTCTGCCATAAATCCCAAATCATAATTTATTTAAAAAAATCAGTATTTTCTAAAAACCAAAGTTTCCAAACGAGGAATGTACCACGCTCAATCCTAATACCTTTTATTTTTAACCATATTAAACCAAAAACATAAAAATCTGCGGTTTTAATCATTTCTGATTAAATAATTTAAAATCAGAGATCATTTTACATAATTATATCTACATTGTGGCTTGTGGCGCCCTCTCTACATTTTGTTTGAAAATGGAACTAACCAACTCAAAGTATCGACTGGCTAATATCGATTAACCTATTGTGATCTCAACTGATATTTAAATTTATCTTTTAACGTTGGCGGTGTGTTTCAAAAGATGTTTCTTTATATGGACAGTCAATCTGAAAATCAGTCTTATATAATAGGGAAAGAAAGAAGTAAATGAAAATAGGTATTTTTCTTCGTTTATTTTATCAAATATCGATGGATTTCATTCAGTTTTTAAGTAAAAATTCTTTAAAATAACAATTTTTCGACGACCCGCTTTTTGTATTTTTAAAGCCTTTCCTGGGCCCGAAAAATCAGTATCAGCGTTTATAAATGCACACTTCTTTCTCTGATGTTATTTTATAAAACGTTTGATACAAGACTCTTAGTCAAACACCTACCGACAAATTAATGCTAAAAAGTATAAAAATTTCCATAATAACCTAAAATTAGGCGGGATAAAATGGAAGGAGGCGAAGGCTAGGGGAAGAGGGTATTTAACAATGCTCGGATTTATACTCTAACAGCGACATATGTATGGGCACGTCTCTTGAGAGCTCTAAGCGATAAAATAAATATCAATATGTTCTTTTGTGTTCCGCATTCGTTCATTTAGGACTTTAGTGTTTTCCCAGTCTGAGAGCTTTGTGTCTGCCACTTCACAGCAGGCGAGCCAGCCAATCGGTGAGCGGATTCAGTTCCTGATCCTTGGCGGAGGCCTCCACGAACTGGATATTTTGTGCGATGTGTGAGAACTCAAAGTCGCGACCTGGCTTGCCCAATGTGACGGGTTTGCTGGCATCGTCGTCGCCCACGGACTGCAGTTTGCGGCTCCTGGTATCGCGCACTGTGTTGATTTCCTTCTCCAGCAGGGTTTTGATGACTTGGGCGCTCTTGGCGGTGGTTTGATCCTGTTTGTTGCAAAGGACCAACACGGAGCAGGGCTGGGTGGCACTATCTGATAGGATGGTGTACAGGAAACTGGAAAATCACAGAGATTAGCACGGTTTCCGAGTGTCATAAGCCCATTAAACTCACTCAGCCACATCACGGATGTCCTTTTGAGCCGTAACCGAGTCCACCACAAAGACTATGCCCTTGGCACGGTGCTTATACAGCTCCAGGCACTTGTCTCGCACCCTGTAGTGGCCGGGAATGTCCACTAATCTTACGGACGAGCTGCCTGCGGAGTAGTCTCCCACATTCTCCTTGATCGAAGTAAAAGTGGCCGGGAATTTGCCATGTACGAGCTGCATGAAGATGGCACTTTTGCCGGATTCACTGAGACCAGCAAGCAGGAAGTCCTTGCGCCCAGCCGAACGTCTTCGCAGGATCACAAAGATGGCTAGAAGACAACATAGTTAAGTAAGGTATTCCGGATTTTAGGTGAGACTCCCGGGGACATTAGGCCAACACCACGTGGCGTACTCACCCACTGCAATGAAGCCCAGCAAAAGGGCCACCAAAATGGGACCCGTGTCGATCTCGCCCAGCTTGATTTGCTTCCGCTCCCGGGCATTTTCATTTAGTTTGTCCATTTTCGGCTAACAAAAACACCAAACAAATTGGATGGGGGAAAATGACACGCACTCATATACGCCGAGCGCCTTACAACACTGCTCAAGCGGGAAGTGCTGGAAAGCTCGCCAACGCAAGGGCGCGCAATTCAAAAACTCTCTTGTGTGAAAATACATTTATTTTGATGTGTTTACATAGTTTACAAAATATTGGGCCTTTACATTCGACTTTAATGCGTGACAATGAAGCTTAGCAAACCATAACAAAGTACATAGTTTCGAGCGCCTTCTAACAGCTACAACTAAATGGAGGGATTTCATCCGGACTCAATCACGCCCGCCGGTTCTTCACCAGGCCGTAGATGAGGCGGAACGTCAGGTTGCAGGAGAAGGCCCAGACGGGCACGGAAATGGCATTGGCCACGCCGGTGGGAAAGCTGAGGAGCCCGGTGAAGGGGGCCAAACTGATGACCTCGTCGATGATCATGACGGGCGTGCCGCGATTTCGGATGCTGACGATGACCGTGATCAGCGAGAGCAGCACCTTGGAGCCGTAGAACACGGCCGTATCGATGCCCATCCGCATCAGGTTCTCTACTCCACGGGCTGACTTCAGTTTGGCCTCCGCTTCCGCCACTTTGCGCTCGGCGCGCATGATCTTAATGGTCCTGGCGTACTCCCCGGAGTGCTCCGCATTGCGCACCACCTCCACTTGCTCCCGGGCGGCGTCCACCTCCGTCTGCAACTGCCGGATTTCCCCGGAATTCCTGGCGCCCCACAACCGGGACACCTTGAGCTGCGGGCCAGAGATTCAACTTTAGCACCGGGTTTGGCTTCTGCGGACGGTACTCACGTAGTTCCTTATAAAGTCTGGCAGGATTGTGTTCAGCAGGCTGAGCAGCGCGATAAGGGAAAACAGCGTCATGGTTTTAAGTCAGTTTTTTGTCCAATTGGGTGAATTTTACAGCCAGTCTGTGGCTAATCGTGTTAGTCTAAAAAAAAAACAAAATGGGACAATGCTGGAAAACGAACGGGGAAAGTCAGCTGATTTACTGTGCGCAGTGGCGTAAAAGGGGGTTGGGTTCATTGGTTCGAATATAATTATGACCCTCATAGCTTTTTTAAGGGAATATACATTTTTAATAGTAATATGTTTATGTAATATGTATTAAATATTTATTTTTAAATATATTTTACGTACTCTAAAATCAGGATTTAATTAGATTTCCTTAACATCAGTATGCCTTTGTGGAAGAAAGGCGTCTTCAGCGTTTATTATCATTGTTATTTGTAGTAACCCTTATTTTAGGCATAAGGCTATAACTCCCTTTTAAGGTATGTAGCTACCTCCATGTCTTTGTATTTGTATTGTTAGCAAGTTGACAGCGCCAAATTGGCCAGTGTTGGACAAGGCCGACGGCTCTCAGCTGTGCCGGCAAAACAAAAACACATCTGCTCGAAGTTTCTTGAATATTCCACGAGTTTTGAAATTTAAACAGCTACCGATGAGCCACCACGATCATGGAAGACAGAAACGAAGAGGTGAGACCATAGATTGTAGAGATAACATAAGTAACACTGGACTGTCCACAGATTGAGCCATGCAGGAGCATTGGACCACACGAACTGGACGTGGTGAAGAGCCAGGCGGTGATCAAGTTGTCACCCGTGCAACTGCCCGCCCACTTCAAGCGGCTGGAGTGCAACACAAACCTAAATCTTCCCCCACTAAACTGGCTGACCACTTCGCACAGCAGCCATGGATTGCATCAGGCCCTGTACCAGAGTGCCGGATTCGCCAGCTTCCGACTGGGCCAGATGTTTCCCGACTGCGTGGGCGAGGTGGATGTGGTCAGCGATGCGGAGAACATCAAGCAACTGCTGAAGCTGCCTTACAGCGCCCAGAGCGCCATCAGCATGGTGGTGCACAAGGTGGGCAACACGCTGCTCCTGGATGAGTTCGACATCCAGAAGTATCTGCTGCGAAAGGCTGACGACGACTGGAAGTGGCTGAGATCCTTCATCCTGGAGCACATCCTGACCTACGGTGACACACAGCACAACTACTGCCTGAAGGAGCGATCCCGCGAAGCGCTGCAGACCAAGAATCTGCTCTCCAAGTTCTTGTATCACAGTCTCAAACAGACTGGCGATGAGTTGGACTACGATGTGGCCACTACGCCCACTCAGTTGACTAGCCGGCGGCAGGGATTGCCCATCACTGGTCCACTTCTCCCGGAACCTAAGATAGAGGAGAACGTGCCGGACCCGAAGTCCAGTCATGCCTTCAATAGGAACGTGGTCTGGACCTTTGAGGACATACGCATGCTGATCGGCACAGATATGCCCATTTTCGGAGGACCCAATAGGCCGTGCATCAGCCTGCGCTTGAGGGATGCGGCCCAGCCCATAAACGTATTAACTGGCATCGATTACTGGCTGGACAACCTCATGTGCAACGTTCCCGAGGTGGTGATGTGCTATCATCTGGACGGCATTGTCCAAAAGTACGAGATCATCAAGACTGAGGACCTGCCCTATCTGGAGAACTCGCAGTTCTCGCCTCAGGTGGTTCGCAACGTGGCCCAAAACATATTGGCCTTTCTGAAGGCCAATGCCACCAAGGCGGGTCACACCTACTGGCTGTTTAAGGGGCGCAATGACGACTACGTCAAGCTGTACGATCTAACCACTTTGTGCCAAAGTCAGGCAGCTGAGAAGTCGGAGGATGATGCGCCCCAGCAGCAGGTTAATCCCTTTACCGTACCGGTGGGAATGCTGCTTTACTCGGTGGCTCGAAACATGAAGAACTCGCTGCCGCACATCAGTCCAAAGGCAGCGGGCAACATTCGAGCTCTGCTGGACAACTGTATTAAGCTACTGCCCAAGGAGCAGTATCCGCAGATCGTTAGTTCCTCACACTATATACTTTCGGATCTACATGTGCCCGCCGGCATCGATCCTAAAGCGCCCAAATTCGAGGAAGTGGACTCCGACGATCAGTCGCTGTATGACGATGATGAAGAGGAGGACGAGGAGGACTATGAAGATGAACTCTTTGACTACCCGAGCGAGAAGAGCTACCAAAGCAGCGAGCAGGGCGGCGGCAGGGCCAACGTTGCTGTGCGCCATATTTGTGATGCTCTCCGGGACTTTAAGTCCCATGCCAAGAAGGCCAAACCGGCACCTCTCTTGGCCACAACTGCTGAGCGGTGTAGCATCTCATTGGAGCACATCAGTGCTGGTCTCTCCTGCCTGCAGTACTTCAACGGGAGTCAGGAGGAGAAGCTGAAGGAGTCGGAAACCAATGCCAAGCAGGAAGAGAAGCGACGCATCCTGCATGAGGAGCAGAATCCCAATATGGCCAAGCCTTTCAGTGCCATCCCGCTACCCTATGAGCAGCTTAAACTTAGCCAGCAGCCGGCGCAGCCAGTTGTGAAGAAGCCCAGCTCCAAGGCGAAACGGAGCAAGTCCAAGGAGCTAGCCACCTCGGCCAAGTCAAAGTCCGTCAATGCCAGCAATCGGCAGATGAGTGCCAAGTTCAACACTCAGCACTTTGGCTCCTGGAACGTGCACCTAAAGCTTCTGCTGCTGGAAAAGGCTTGCTTGACATTTGCCACTCTAGCGGAGCACTACTATGAATCCCGGAGCTATGGGTCCACGCTACGCTCTATCGAGCTGGCCTGCCGTTGCCAACAGGTCCTCAACAAGTACATGGCCAATGTGGTTTCACAGCACAGTTGTTTGCTCGGTCGGGCAGGTGACTGCTTTTTCCAGATGTCCAAACACTGGGCGGCTATCGAAGAGTATGTGCAGCAGTACGAGGAGCAGGATGCATCAATGGGCGTTATTGGCGACGAGTTGGCCCAAGAGCTAGAAGGCGAGGAGGAGGAATTGCCCTCCTTGGCACCGGCCAAAAATGTGGAGCAGGTGATGCTGCACAGTTGCAAGTGCTACGAACAGGCATTGGAACATGCACAGAAAGCGGAAAGCAATGAACTCCTTCGCCGACTGGGAAACGTGCGCAACGAACTGGGTCTTAAGTATATGTACTGGGCTCAAGGTAAGTGACGTTAGTGGTAAATAATGCAATGAACTAAAATGTAATTCATATTCCAGAGGAATACAGCGAGTTGATGAATAAGAGGGAGTCCACCAAAGCTACTGGAGATGCCCAACCAGAGGACAGTCCACTTGAAGATTCTGCCGAGCCACTTTATGTCAAACTAACAGTCAATTCTTACGATTGCCTTCGTAGAGGCATAGAAGCCTTCACTGCCGTAGAAGATAATGTCAACCTGGCCTTTCTATATTGCAATATGGGTCGTTTTATGCGCCTGCGCGCCCATCTAACAATGCCTAATGAAAGGTAAATATATATGAATAATATCCCTACTTAAATACTTACTTAATCCGATTTCTCTTTATTCAGTGCCATTACCTTAGACAGCCAAAAGGCTTTTTATAGCGAGGCATTCAATTATTACGAGAAGGCCAAGGACTGCTTGGATACTCGTAAAGCAAACGCCGAACTGTGGGACCTTGTCCACTGGGAATTATCCACTGCCACTTTTACGTTAGCCAAACAACTTCAGGACTACAGTGCAGCAGATAAAACAAGCCTGGTTGATGCCTCTAAGGAAGTGCTGGAATTGCTTCAGAAATCTTTGCGACTTTGCGATGTAGAGCACGCTGGGGCCCGCCAAGTTCTCTACAGTTTTCGATCGGGGCTTATACACAAAAGGTAGGCTTATATTACTGGCCTCAAACCAATCTATATTACTTAATAATCTTTGTTTTATTCAGGATTGCCTCCTTCCATTACTCGCAGCTGCGTTCTCACGGCTGTTGTGATTTTTCTCAGCTGCCCAAGCCTACTCTACAACTTTGCAAATATCACTACGAGAAAGCTACGCAGATACTAGAGGGTCTAAAGGAGGTGGGTGATCTGCTGACAGTGCAGCTGGAGCGTATTTCCCTGCACGAATTTTTGGCTGAACGTGAGTATACAAAGATAATGATAACCAACCATTGAGACTTATATTTTTCCCCAATTTTCCGGCAGTTTCCACCCACACTGCTCAGAAGATCAAGCAAATGCAAGCGGCTTTGGACATTTGTTTACAGTGTCAGCTCATATTTGCCCACGTCATCGATACTAACAGTGGCCAAGTGGCCGATGACGAGTTCGCTGCCCATTTGACACTCTTTGAGAACCGTTTGCAGAACGCTCTGAAGACGCTTACGAAGCTTACGATCACCGGCAAGGATCCGAAGCAGTTGTCAAAGCTGTACAAGCGCATGTATATGGAAACCTTGACTGGGAAACATGGTCTAGGGGCCCAGCAATTGCCGACAGATTGCTTAAAGCATTTGCACATGCTGCTCGCCCGGCTGCGGGCCATGTGCGATACCCAGCTGGCTCGCGAATAGCCGTACGTGTCTTCGGATGGGTTTAACCCCACAACTCACAACCCACAACAGTTCGAATTGTATGCATTGCTCTTCGCTTGTTTATTGATGTCTCATCTTAACCCCGCCGCCCGCAGCCGCATTCATCGCTGTCCAAGTGATCTGATGCGATCTGCAGAGCAGCCACTACCAGCAGTACGGCCAAGTTTAGGATCTGCAGATAGATTTGGACATTAATATAACCATCACGATGAACCCATAATCAGCACATCTCACCTTGCAGCGCAGACTACTCATTTTGTAAACGTTTGGAGCCAGTTTTCTGAGCTGGTCTTCGGCAGCTCGGCTCTTATAAAGTCTGAGGGCCCTGGCCCAAACGTGTCGTTTATCTAGATTACACCCAGTTAAATATCTTGTTCAACAAGCTAGCTGTATCGGACTTGTGATGGATGTTCCGATCCGTCAATCTGGGCTTGAGGTTTCAGCCGATTTACTTTTGCATTACACGCTGCGTATGCTGTTACTATTTAATATTTATCGTGTCGTTAGCTAGTTTCAGTTCCCAGTCATATAATAATATTTTTACTTAATTCCTAAGAGCAAAGCAACTAGTTTAAAGACCAATAAAGCAATCTTAAAGAGAAAATGCATCCGGAGAAAGATCGTTTTCATCCGTCTTCTGGCTGCTGGCTGCTGGGGCCCTGAGCCTGGCCCACATCTAAATAATTCACTATTCATTATTAAACGTTTGCGCCCGCTCATCAGCCATTCACAATTTGTGTAGCGCCACATGAATATTATTATTAAAAGCTTAGCGCGGCAATTTGAAAAGTCGAACGGTTAAGTGTTTATAATTTTATTGTAATTTTATCTCAATTTTTTTTGCTTTTGTATATAAATTCTACCAACGCAGCAGAAAGTTCAGGCCATTGCCTTGGCTTCAGTGTGTCACTGAAAAATCGGTGTCAAGCTCTTGGCACAGTGGGACAAATGGGCTCGCATTGCGGTGCGAGCTATGTGGATCCGGAGCACGAAGAGTCATGGTGTCGGAATCTTACGTAACGCGGTCTCGTCTCCGGCAGACGATGGCGTAAGCACAGACGCCTGCTATCTGGACCGGGCCGAATTGAGAGCCAGCTTTTTGGCCCAGAATGGATTCGGCCTGGCTGCACGTCTCCGGCGGCGTCTCCAGATTGCCGGACAAAGAGCCCCCCGGGCCTGGAGCAGCGTCTCCGGGAGCTCCGAGAGCCAAAACTTGCATCATATTCGTCACGTAAGCGTTTGGCGTTTGGCGTCTGCCTGGACTGGATCTGGTATAAAAACAAAACAGTGCGCCGGATTGAGACATTAGTTACCTTCGCATCGATCAACTAACCAACTCAGCCTCAGAATGATGAAGTTCATGGTGAGTCTTAATTTCTAATGGTATTTCTATCAATTCTTAAAGTAATTCAATCTCTTGAACTATCCCTATATCCTTATGGAATATAGAAATAAATCTAATAAAAATCTGTTCTAATTTTAAATATTTAAATATACCTTTTTTATAAATACATTGTAATACCAAAACTAATTTATATTTTTCCTTGATCCCTCAGTGCATCTGCCTCTGCGCCATTGCCGCTGTTTCGGCGAACTCCTACGGACGTGCCCGCGGTGGTTACGGTGGTGCCCCAGTGGGTGGCTATGCCTACCAGGTGCAGCCCGCCCTGACCGTTAAGGCCATCGTTCCCTCGTACGGCGGTGGATATGGTGGACACCAGGGCGGTTATGGCGGTGGCTACGAGTCCGCTCCTCTGGCCTCGGCCTACAGCGGCGCCGATGTGGGATCTGGCTACTCCGGATCCGGCTACGGTGGTGCTCCGCCAGTCGACGCCCAGGCCATTGCCCTGGCCAAGCTCGCCCTGGCTGCTCCCAGTGCCGGTGGTCCCCTGCTCTGGAAGGAGGCTCCCCGCTACGTCCAGCCCGTCTATCCCCCCATCAGCTACGGACCCCAGGAGTACGGACGCAGCGAGAAGGTCAAGGGTGGTTCGGCAGCAGCTGCCGCCAGTTCCGTGGCCGCCGGAAAGAAGGGTTACAAGAGGCCCAGCTACTGAGCGGGAAAACCATGAACAGTGAACCAGAAACTATTAAATAATACTAAGGAACTAGGCCATGATAATAAAAGGCAAAACATCGAGACTTAAATTTTGAGTGTATTCTTCTAGCTGGGTCTTAAATTTCTGGTCAAGTGCTTTGGTCTGCAGATCTTAGCTGAATTGGCACTGACTTTGGGTTTTTGCTGTGCCATATAATACTTTGAGCTAGCAGAAATTTATTGGTCTGTTAAAGAGCCAACTGAAGTTTTAATGTAAAATGGGCAAAAATGGGAAGTGGAAAAGTTAAATATTTAAATTACTTCTTTAGTAGAACCAAAATATGATTTTCATTTATCGTAAGAATAGTTGTATTTTAAATCCAGTTCTAAAAGACATTTAATGATTCGTTTCCCTTAAGTTTTACAATAATTATAAATTGGTTAAACAGTTTTGATTGTTTAACCAATTTTTAAGTTAGTTTGATTAATAAGTTAGTAAATTCTTAAAAATTACTGTTTAGGGCTGATAAAATATTTCAAAGGGAAATCCGGCTTAAACCAGTTCTAGAAGAATCCCCTCTATTTCTAGACATTTTCCGGACACAACCGACCTGTAAGCCATTACCCCCAAGAATGTGAAAAAACAGAAAGTTAGTTACAACAAATTTTGGAGTATATTTCAAATAGACGCGTTCGTGGGTCCCAATTGAGAGAGTCGCGTGTTTGTGGAACTATCAAGACCCAAACTCGACTCAAGTAGAATGGCACATCGCGTAACCAAGCGATTTTATAATGGCCCGACAACAAGTAAATGGCAGTACATAAATCAAATGTGAGTATATTCCAGCCCGGGGCAATTATGAAATGCGGTTTCTGGACTGAAACAGAGCGATTTGTGTATATAGGTCACGTAAAAGTCCAGGCTAAATGTCGCGTATAAAAGCGGGGCTTTCTGGTGGGTAAATCATAGTTTGATTGATTACCCCAAACCAACAAAACTAAGCACTCACCATGAAGTACCTGGTAAGTTGTGGGAACCCTCTCGATCAGGAAGTGGCAGCCAGCTAATCCTCGGGATTTCCCCATTCCAACCATAGATCGTCTGTGTTACCCTGGCCCTGTTCGCCTACATCAACGCCAGCTCAGTGTACGGCAACCGTGGAGGATACGGTGGCGGCTACGGTGGCATCCAGCGCGTCGTCTACGAGGAGGTGCCGTCGTACGGAAACCGCGGCTACGACAGCTATCCCCGCAGCCTGCGATCGGAGGGCAATGGAGGCAGTGCCGCCGCTGCCGCCGCCGCCTCCGCTGCTGCCGTGAATCCCGGAAGCTACCGCCAGTACGCCATTCCCTCCTGGGAGATCGACGGTGGTCGCGGCCATGAGTACGGACGCGGTGGCTACGGACGCGGCTACTAATTGTCGCTCTCCCCCGCCAGCGAATCGAACTATCGACTCCTTGTTCAAACCCTCGAGTGGCTGTCACAGCGAAACTCTGAGAATCGGCTAATAAAAACGACCTGAACGCAATGGAAAATATCGAACAAAAATCTATACTGTGCTTTTTATTGTGACATACTTTTTATACATACAAATCGGATGAAATACGGAGAGCGGGAGCTAAAAAGAGAGGACCCCATCTCCAGCTCCCCATCGGGAGCTCGATGATCTCGTAGCCTTGCATTACGAAAAACAAACACTTGAAACTTGCACTTGCACTTGCAAGCTTTGTGTCTTTTCTTCTTTACCCGAATTTACCAAGGCTTCCAGATCTCACAATTGTCTTCTTCTTCCTCATTTTCAAACTTAAATTTGCATTTCAGAGGGACCAGATCCCACAATTGTCTTCTTCTTCCTTATTTTCAAACTTAAATTTGAATTTCAGAGAAGAGGTTTGAGGCTGCGCTAGACCGATCCAGAATACCGAGCATGTCAAACTGTCTTAGCGGAACGAAAGTTTTCACAATAATTATTTATTTATTAAACTTGAATTTATTTTATATTATACAAAGTAGGCTTTTTTAAACGGAAAAAGTTTTTTTTTCAGCTTAAAAGCATCCAATTTTTTTCAGAGGCATACATAGGTTGTAACGGTTTTATGATTAGGAATTATGTATTTCGTAAAACTTCAAAAAAGGGGAAAAAATTTTAAAAAAATTGAAATAATTATTAGACTGTGTGGTGGGGAAATAGAGTTCACAACACAAGCTGAGCTTTGAGGCGGGACAGCTTAAATATGCTCATTGTTGAAATGGTTAGCCCTTTTCACAATTATTAAAGTAGTTGTAACTTAACCTCTAGATATTTTTCCGAATATATTTTTGGGTATTTTATACTATGGATAAAGTTATTGAACAATACTTAGACTATGCTAATCTTAAATGGAGTTGTAACCTTTCTATAATTATTGTTCTCTAAAACTGTTTGGCTAACTTAAATGAAATTCCGTAATAAGTCAAAATCAATACTAGATAGATATACAACTTTCTTGAGTGGCACGTTGGCTTAACCCACTGATGCCCAGTTATCCCCCTAATCCGCCTGCGTTTACTCACGCACCCAGAAACCTCCATTAAGCCACCTTCGATTTTCGGTCCATCTGCATCTGCCACCCCCAACGAAGGTCGACCGCCGAATGTCGGCGATACGAGCAGCTCGAGTCGAAACGAGCTGAGCTTGGAGCCCCGATATCTGGCTAGGAAAAGCTAGAAATCCGCAGAAAGTTCCCCAGCGAAACGGGCCAAGAAGAGCCAGTGGCGAAGCCAGCTCTTGAGCCGTGATAAATTTCTGGGCGAGATCACGTTTCGAGTGCAAGAATAATTTTTGCTTATATAAAGAAGTGTGCTTTGCCATTTAATATGTTAATTCTGCCAACTGTGCCAAAACCCCGACATCATAGCCATGAACAAGTTTGCTGTAAGTATTGATGGGTGTCCCTGAAGAGTGTTTCTGGTTTCCAATTATTCGAATCAAGGCTAATTCGGAATATTCCTGACTTTCCAGACCTTCGCAGTCATCTTCTGCGCCAGCATCGTGGGCAGCTGCTACGCCAACTACGGTGGCCAGGAAGGCTACGGACCCCGAGGAGGCTCCTATGGCCAGGAGGGCTCCGCCGCCTCGGCTGCCAGCTCGGCAGCTGCGGCCGGAAACGAGGGACAGCAGCGTTATGAGCGCCCCGTGGAGATTATTGCCGGCGGACCCCGTGGCGGCTATGGCCCCGAGATCCTGCGTCCCATCCAGATAAGCGGCGGAGGATATGGCGGCGAGCGTCGTGGCTACAACCATGGTGGCAACTACCGTCGCGGTGGCTACGGACCCCGTTGGACCGTCCAGCCCGCCGGAGCCACGCTGCTGTATCCCGGCCAGAACAACTACCGCGCCTACGTCTCGCCCCCGGAGTACAGCAAGGTGGTGCTGCCCATCCGCGCCGGAGCCCCGGTGGCCAAGCTCTTCGTTCCCGAGAACCAGTATGGCCAGCAGTACGGCCAGCAGTACGGTGGACACCGCAGCAGCGGCTACTAGGCGCATGCTTGATCCCCAGATCCCAGCCAACCCGGCGGATACTTGATCTCAGCCTGATAGTCTGTACATAATAAACCGCAAAGGAAAATCATAATCATTATTATTATTTTTGGTGCTTTGGGTTTTTAGGGGATTACTTGAGAAAACCAATTTTCGGCTCTTCGAAGCTCAAATGCAGCTGCAGCAGCTGTTCGCAGTGGGTGGAGAAATATTATTATCCATTTGATTGCAGCCCCTCGCCGGGAATGTGTTTGAGTGGCTTGGCGGAAACGTGCTCCGGATTTGCTTGCTCCGGCTCACTCGCAAATCACTCACTGCTGCTGTTTCAGAACCATAAACATTCAATTATTTATTGTGTCAGTCAGTCAATAATCTTGTGGCTAGAAAGCGCCACAGTTGAGTTCGCCGATTGCCGCGCTTTTATTTTCTGGCTGGTAAGCAAACCCAACTGCTGAGTTGTTTGGGGCCGAACTCTTGGCCAAGAGCTTCAATGCTGCTGGCCATCGCTTGACATTCGAGTCGAGCGGTGAATCACGGCAAGAATTCTTGGATCGAGTGCGGCACAATTCATGGGAAAAGTTCTTGCTAAAAATTAGCACCGTGTAGCGGCAATTTAAAGAGAAATAGTTTAATGTCTAACATCTGTTAGAATAGAAGTTGGTTGATTTTTTAGCCAATTAAGAAATAACGAAATAAAAAAATACATTTAACAAAATTTACTGATGAATAATGTGGATATTTTATTTGAATTATTTAATTTTACTAATACAATAATGACTAAAACAAATATACTGGAAAAAACCTAATATTCCTTTAAATTTATTATTATCAAGACTTCAAATTATATAGAAACTATTTTCAAACGAATCAGTTTTGTAAAAATACTAATTTATTATTTCATTAACATTTGTTTACACTATTATTCCGTTTAAATATTTATTACTCAAATTATTATCAACCACTCAGAACAAAAGATCGTATATTCAAAACCTACCTCAAGTTTCAAACTATTTGTAAAGTGTTTAAGACTTAAGTTCTGTTTCAAGATTTCAGCAAAGATTTCCATTTTAATGAGATTTTTTGTTACGGTATGAAATGATTTGTGGGTTTGAATGTAAGATTGTACTCTATAGGTAAAATAAAGTTCTTGCTGGTAAACTGTTTTCTTATAATCCTGAAATTAACAAAGAAGAGGTAAGATCATGATTCATAAGCTTTTTGGAACCTCTGCTAGCTGAGGTACCAAGTGAACTTGCAGGTTCCGGTTCATGTTCATTGATCGCTGGCCCAACCTTAACCCCAGTTGGCCCGATTTCCGATGCGTGCATGGGCCAAAGCCCCGATACCGCACACACCAGAAGCGAACGGAGCGTGCCGAGCAGGGGGAAGTCGCTATCAATGGAGCAGCTTCTCGGGGTTCCCGGGGCTGCCGGGGTCTCTGGCAGTACCGCAATTTGGCGCGCAATTTCAATGAGCATAGAAATTGGAGACGATCCCGGGGGCCTTATCGCCCTGGGAAAGAGGCGGAGGGGTTGGAGATGCTGGCGCTGGCGGCCCCCCGAAAGTGACTGGTCATCGAGCGGGTTTGGTCACGTCTGGTGAGCTCACAAATCGCGGAGCAGCTCAAATGGTGTTGCTATAAAAGCAATTTGGACACACGCTCCGGTTAATTAGTTTTCGAAACACCACCGTTCCTCGCAGCACTGCCAAAAAAAATAAAAATGTCCGCCACCCTGCGACTTCTCTGCCTGATGGCCTGCTGCGTTGCCCTCACCGTGGCGAATCGCCCCCACTACGGCGGATCTGGATACGGTTCCAACTATGGAGATGTGGTTAAGGCCGCCGAGACCGCCGAGGCCCAGGCTTCCGCCCTGACCAATGCCGCCGGTGCCGCTGCCTCCGCCGCCAAATTGGACGGAGCCGATTGGTATGCCCTCAACCGGTATGGTTGGGAGCAGGGCAGGCCGCTCCTGGCCAAACCCTACGGTCCCCTGGACAAGCTCTACGCCGCCGCCCTGCCACCGCGCTCTTTCGTGGCCGAAATCGATCCAGGTGGGTTGTTACCAAATCATTTAGACGGTTCATATCTGGGTTTTATTGGGTTTCTAACATTGAAATGGAAAATAACTTAGTATTTAACCAATTGATCCAAGTTTTCATATTAATATCACCACATATTGACTTTAAATGACCCAAACTTACTTTATTTTTATTTATTTCTATATCTTCCAGTCTTCAAGAAGAGCCACTACGGCGGAGCTTACGGCGAAAAGGCGATTCTGAACACGGAATCCAAATTGGGCGTTGTGGCCATCTAAGAGCTTGGATTGTGTAGCTCCAAAAGTGTTAATAAATAGTGATAGCTTAAAGCAAAGTACATGGTGGAAAATTACTTAAATGGGTTGGGAAAACGATTCTTGGGTTGAGATGGAAAGTAGAATAACACTTAAACTACTGAAACAGTGAAATCAAATCAAATCGATTTAAAACCTCCATTAAGGGTTTTTTCGCCTTGAAAACGAAAACACCCCACAGATCTTATTTGCCTGTTAAGCCGCTCTCTCCCCACTAGTAAAATGGATTTCGCCTTAGAATTTCTTATTTGTTATTATTATGAATAGAATTTCGTTTTTATTGCAAGATACAAAGTAAAAAAATGTGAAATTTGCTCAGTTTTGTTGATGTTGATTTAATGTAAAAATTCAAATTCGTTACGAGCACACAGAAATTTACCTACTAAACATAAAGTGAACTAAAAACAAATAGTAGAAGCGGTTGTAACTCGGTTAACTCGATGCTGCAGTGGCGTGCTTAGTGGGATCTTGGTGGCGATTATCATTTCCATTTCGTGTTTCATGTATGGTATTATTTTCATGGGGCTCCATCAAACGTTATTGTTCAGCCAACTCTCGTGGTTCTCTCTTCTCTTCTCATCTCTACGTACAAGTATTATCGTATGTGGTATATATCTCTATCGCTAGCAAAACTCTGCCAAGTTTTCGTTGATTTGTTTTTATTTTGTTTTTTAGGTTTTCAGGTTCATTATTTTAATTAAATTACATGAACTTCAAAATAGTATTATTATTATATAGATAGGATGTGTAGTGTTATGTATTTATAGTGTGTAGCCTATACGAACTCCCCCGCCGAAGTCCACTGGGTGTTCTCGATGGCAGCCGCGGCGTTGGGGGTTGACAAAAAAATTTAAATTATAAAAACTTTCTCACGCAATTCTCGTTCTGTTCCGGCACTCTGAACGCCCCCGTCGCCCTGATCTTCTTCGGTTTTCCGGGGTGCGTTCGGTGGTTCGGTTCGCGTTTGATAATGAAATGATATCGGTGCGGAGCGGAGCGCTGGGCCCTCCCTATTCGGTGATCGTCCTTGTGGTCTCCTGGATGTACACCTGGGAGCCGGGCACCGTCGAGGTGGTCACGAATGTGCGGTGCTTGGCGCGGATGATGTTCAGGCTGGACTCGGCGGTATCGGCACGGTCCTCGGCAGCCTCCAGCTCGCGCTGGAAGCGACGCACCCGGGTGGTGGACTGCTGGGAAACACCCTCCTGCTCGGACAGCTGGCGGCGGTAGATGTTGATCTTGGCAGTGGACTTGTCCAGCGCGTCCTGCAGCAGGATGAGGTTCTTCTGGTCCTCCTCGCACTGCACTATCACCTCCTTGACGGTGCGCTCCTTCTTGCGCAGAATCTTGATGGTCTCGGCGTGGCGGCGCTTCTCCTCCTCCAGCTCCAGCTCCAGGTCGCGGATGCGGGCCTCCAGCTTGCTGATGATGCGCTTGCTGCCGGCGACGGCGTTCAGCTCGACCTCCTCCAAGCGGATGGACAAGTTCTGGGAATGGATTATGGATTGGGATTGTATTAACTTTGATTTCTCAGAATCATTATATCATTATCATAACCGAATCTTATCCAATCTTTTACCCTTACAAAATCCCAAAAACACCCAATTAGTAACTAGTTTACCACCCACCTTGACTTCGACTTCCAAGGACTTCTTGATGGTCTCCAGCTTAACGATGCGCTCCTGCTCCTCATGCACCTGCTCGACGACGTGCTTGAGCTCCACCGACACCTTCTGGTAGCGCTCGTCGCTGATGCGCAGCTCCTTGGACACCTCCTCGTAGTCGGAGGCGACCACGGTGAGCTCCTGCTCCAGCTTGGACTTGATGGAGACCAGGTTGACATTGACGGTGGTCAGCTCGTTGATGCGGGAAGCGGCCTCCTCGTACTGCAGCTCCACGGTGCGCTTGGCACGGTTGGCGCTGTCCAGGTGGGAGCGGACCTCCTCCAGCTCGCCATTCAGACCGGCCAGACGACGCTGGGCGACGGCATACTGGTCCAAGGTGGCCTGCAGCTGGCGCTGAACGTCCTCGTAGTGGGCCTGCAGCTCGGTCAGCTGCAGCGACTGCTTCTTGATCACCTTCTGCAGGTCGATATTGGTCTTGTTGGCCACATCCAGGGACATCTCCAGCTCGGTGATCTGGATCTGCAGCTTCTTCTTGATGCGGACCACCTCGGTCTTCAGCCGGGTCTCCGCCTCGATGACGCGGGCATTGAGCTGCTCGATCTCGATCGAGGTCTGCTTGCTAAGGGTTAATCATTGATATTGGAATTAGGAATGATTTCCCAAAGTAGTACGGTTATTGATATATCAAGAAGTAGCCCCCAGCACCAGTTTACCTCACAGTTGACCCTCCGATGTTTCGCTTTGCTGGCTCTATTTTTGGCCCCAATGTCTGACCCACAATTTGCGGTTTTCGCACCACTCAGCAGCACTCAACCACTCAACTCAGGTGCTCTGGCATTGTCAAAAACGCTTCATTGTTTCGCTGGCTGCTGCATTCGCGAATTTCTGTGTATTTTTACGCATGATAAAGACATCGAACTTGTCACAAATAGCTTGGGTTTACATGCCAAAGTATTTGCCGAGAAGTTCCTTCTCCCCCCTCCCCCCCCCCCACAGAATTTCTTTTTGTTTTTGGGGTAAGTGCATCATGCGTCTATTCTTGGGCGTAGGTGCTTTCGTCTTGCGACGATGCCAACTAAATTTGAGTAGTGCTTGTATTTCTGATACTCTACCTGATTCACTTTCTAATTTGATTCTAACAACAGGTACCTCAGGTTATAATTACTAATTAATTAACTATGACTACTGAGTTCTAATAATAAGACTGGGGTAATTATAATAGTTTAGTATGGGGTCTACTTTTTCTATAGGTAACCAAATATAGCTCTTGATTATATTACTATTAAAAACCAATTACATTTTCCAGTAATATATTAAATTAAAATTTTAACTTAATATATTAAATTTTCCAGTAATATATATTACTAAGTACTATATAAGAATCCCAAATTTTATTACTATATAAAATTTTAAAATTGTACTCTTAGATTTTCAAAAAAATGCCAATTCTAGAAAACTGGAATTGGAACTTTTAAAATGATTGTCAGCTTTATTTTATTGCCCAGTTAAATCATAAAAAGTATTCCTAATTCCGATGATCTTTTTGTTTAGTTGAGCACTTCGCTTTCGTATAAAAGCCCCTGTGTTGGTTACTTAATCTTAAAATCGTGTGTGTGCTCATCGCTGTCGCCTTGCCAAGGTATTTGCTGTGCACACGGGCGTCTTAGCTAGAAAACTTAAGTATTCCCATTTAGATTTTAATTTTTCCCTGCCATTGTTTTCAATGTTTACGCAAAAATATTTGCTGGGTCTTATGTTGTTCTTTTTTCGCCGCCACTTTTTGTGATTGTTTTTGCTGTCATGCGCATCAGTTTTCTTCGGATGAAAATAAAATAAATCTCGAACTTGAAGGACAAACCCCAAAACAATAGTTGTTCGGACCATCTACGCGCAAATCAAACAGACAGCCTCGAAATGTCTGAGGTGCGGGTGCGAAATATGATAGGTTCGGGTAGAAACGTCGATATTTCAAGGGAAAGTGGAGAATAGATTAGGTGTACGATATTTAGCTCTTATATTGGAAAGGCTAATGGATCAAAGACTAGTAAAACCTAACTCTTTTCGACCAGTTTTAAAGAAGATTAGTCTCAAAATATATTTTTGCCCTTTCCCAAAACAATAGTTCTATATCTTGTCAAAGCCCGATTAATTATTTCTCAGAAACCCCGACAAAATTAATAATTTATAGCCGAATTGCTGGCGATTTTCTGCAATTAGCCGTTGAGAAATATGCTGCGCATAATTCTGCATAAATAATTCACAGAAGACTGCCCAAAAGACACAATAAAGAGAAGCGGCCAACATAGTGGAGCAAAACAAGACCGCGATTCGCGAAAACTCTTGAAACGAAAATACATTTTGTGCCAGACGAGGAACGACAAACAGACAATTAGAAATGGCAAATTGTTGGGTCGGGGGAGGAGGTTCTCTAGGATGCGCAGACAAAAAATTGAGCTGCAATTCAAAAATGTTCGCATTTATTCAAATTGCCCGGATGGTGGCTACACAGAGAAACAGATCGATCCACTTGAAATTAACACATTTTTGTGGCTTTCTGAAAACGGACCTTTAAAAATGTTTAAGATAAATATCTTTAAATATTTTAAAAAACTCGTTGGTGAAATTTAAAATGATATATTTGATTTTCAAAAGGATTTCCTATCTCTTTAATCTGTATAGTCATTAATAGTTCACCATTTGATATCTAAATTATATCCTTTGATACTATTTAATCGTTATTGGATCGTCAAAAAATAATCTAAAATATCGAATAAAGATGAGAGCGAAAAGGGGGACCAAAAGGATGGGCATTGGGATAAGGGGCTATAAGGGAACTGAGGACCTAGTGCTTCCAATACACATAGCTATAGTCCTTGAGCTTGGGATGGGTGCGCAGGACCTTGCGACAGATCCAGCACTTATCCTCTATACCGCACCTGCTGTCCGCGTAGAACTCGACCGTCCGCTGATTGAGGGTCGACAGCTGGCGCTTCACATTGTGCAGCGACGAGGAGACGCGGTGGTCCAGCTTGTCCACCAGCCGGTCGTCCATCAGCTCGATGTGGAGCGCATGGGCGCGCAGCTGGCCATCCAGGGGGGAGGAGGACCGCGAACGGCCCGCACGCGAAACGGCGCGACTGGAACGGACCAACGTTTGCGAAATGTAGTCCTCCTCCTCCTTCTTGGCCGTCTTGATGTTCCTCTCCGATTCGGAGAGCAGCGCCTGGGCAATGGCACTGGCGGACTTGCCGCGAATCGAGCGCTTAAAGTCGTCCGACATCTGATCGACCTCGTTATCCAATTCAATCTTACGGATGCGCTGCAATATCTTTAGGGTGTCGCGTTTGATCAGATCCTCGAGCTCCTCCTGACGGCGGCGGCGGCGCTGGCGCGATCTTTCGACAACTGTGTCCGGTTCAAGGTGCTTGGCCACTCGCGTTGCGTCGACCAACTTTTGTACACTGAACGGCGATCGCTTCTGGGCCCGAAAGCTAAGCAATATCTCGTCGGCCCGAGCGGCACAGGTGCGCGACAAGCGGACGATCTCGTCGGCGTTGTATTGTCGCACCGCATTCGATGGGCGGTACTGCTTCAGACCCCGTTCGCTGACCCACGGCAGGTGGGGCTTCTTCACCTCCAGTCCCTTGGCCTTGGCGTCCAGATAGTCCAGCATCGGCTGGTAGAAGTTCATCGTGTAGCCATAGTTGTCCTCATAGGTGGTGGTCGCCGGACGGAAGCGGGAAGGTCTTTGTTTTAAGGCTAGGGCCATGATTTAGGGGCGGGTTTTCAAGGGGCAGGGGGTAATGGCTATGTGTGTGTGACTGGTCTTAAGAGTACTCTAATTAAAGCTACAATTGTCGCCGCCTCTGTGTCGCCTTGTCGCCTCTGTAGCCTCTGTAGTCTCTTGGTTGGGTTCTCCTCGGTTGGCAGCAGTGGCAGTTGCTGCTGCTTTGCAAATAAATTTGCTTTTCAAATTTGTCGAAATCTATAAAAAGATTGCATTTCGTTCGTTCAGCTGTTGGCATCGGGCAAGGTATGAGCATAATGACGACAATAACATCATCATCGTTATCATCATCATCTTGTTGGCAGTCAATGTGCGCGGCTATGATTGATTCATTTTGGCAGCGAGCTCATAGACAATGTCATAATAGCAGGCCATTTTATGCAATAGCCATGGAAGACACAAAAGATCTTAGGGAAAGTTAGCAGAAAGAGATCTATCAAAGAGATCTAGGAAAACTTGATTTTAAGAACATTTAAACTTTACTTTAATTTAAATTACTTCCTTGGATTGGTAATATATCTTGATTGTTTTTTAAAATTAATTTTAAGATCAACTTTTAAGATCATCCACAGATCAATGATCACTGTACAAACTCTTAGTCACTTCTATCGAGTGCCAAAAACATTTCGCAATATCATTTAAACACCGGAAACGTCTGTAAAACTTGGCTTAAACCAAGATAAGCTAATAAAATCAAGCTATTTGCATACTGAAGTAATCTTAAACTTTAAGATGTTAGAACTTAGATCTTTCAATCACTTCCAAGCACTGACCACCAACTGGAATGATGTATGCTGCACCAAACGTACCTCTTGCTGAAGAGCCACTCTTCAAGTCGAAAGTTTTCTCAATGAGATCTTTCGATTTTCAATAACGAACCCACTTTTGATTGTGTAATAGCTGCAACTGCGCAATTTTCTGCGGGAAATTCAATAGGGTTTTGTTAAGAAATCCATATAATTTCGAAAGCCAGATGGAGCCAAACCCACTTCTTGAGCTGAGCCTGCGAGACCTTTTTGGGGGGAAACAGGATCTTTTGCCTGGCTTCTGATTAGAAAACTAATGCCGTTGCTTTGTGCGCGACTAAAGAACTCGAACTGATTGCTTATTGCTAAATGGGTCAGTTCACTATCAATTGTGTTGGCAGTGGACAGCGATTGCAAATCAATCGAATGATTTCCCCTAGCTGCCTTGAGGGGTGTTTATTTTCTTTCTCTATGGGGACTTCCGCTTTGGCAGGGGAAGCGACGAACCAGCGATCGACCTTCGTCTGTTGTCGCTGTCAATTGAGAGGCAGTGGCGTGGTGGTGGGCTACTTCTTAATGGGACAGGGGGTTCACTTAAAACTGGGATCACCGATCAGTCACTTACCGAATAGCCTCGATCTCCTCATCCTTCTCGGCCAGACGACGCTCGGCGTCGTGGCGGTACTGGTTGAAGTCGGCGGCCAGGCGCTGACAACGCTGCTCCTCAGCCTTGCGGCCCTGGAAAAATATATATTGAAAAGGTTTTTTAGTTGTATGATCTATAAACAAGGGTGAGCTGGGCTACTTACAGCCTCGGCTTCCTTGTAGGCAGCGGTAAGCTCATCACGCTCGTTCTCCAGACGACGCAGCTCCAACTCCAGTTCGTGCAGGCGGCGGTTCAGCTCGTTGATGGCTCCCTTGGCCTCATGGAGATCATCTGGGGGTTTAAAGAATAAAAACGAATTAGTATTGCAATTTAAAGTTCACTTAGTACTAACGTGGTTATAGAAAATGTGATAACTATAATTTTTTTAATTACTCTCTGGTTTTAAAATTATTTTAGGCCCGATTTCTGAGTGTTATGTTAGTATTTATCTGACTTTTAACTAGAGGTTAAGTTCTAGTTAAATTCTTCACAGAACAGTGTGACAACAGACTCTTATAAATGCTTCTTTCGTAAAATGTACATCAAATTGAGAAAACAAATTTGTTTTCCGAACCATTTAACTTTAAGCTAACTTTCTCTGCCAAAAATAAACTACAACCTCAACTTGACATTCAGAAATACAAAATGAGTTTCGGTTAACGCACCTCCCAGTTTCTTGTTCTCGCGGACCAGCTGGTTGTTGGAGTCCTTGACCTTGTCCAGTTCGTGCACGGTGCGGACGAGATCGGCGTGCTTGTTCTTCAGGTCGCGCTGGCTGCTCTCGTACAGGATGATGGTCTCATCCAGACGGCTCTTCAGCTCCACGTTGTGCTTCTCGAGGGTGTTGACCGACTTGGTCAGCTCCCGGCAGCTGTTGTTGGACTTCTCCAGATCGATGATCAGGACCTCCACCTCGCTAGCCAGACGGGTCTTCATCTTCTCCAGGTTGTTGACCTTGACGATGAGCGACTCGATGTGCTCCTCCAGCTCGGTGATGCGCACCTGGTACTTGCGACGGATCTCCTCGACCTCCTCGGCGCGGGCAGCCACCTCGGAGCTCCACTTGTTCTGCCAGGAGGCGGCATCGGCATTGGCCTTGACCAACTGACGTTCCAAGTCGATGCGGGCCTCGGACTCCTCCTCGAGTTGACTACGAATCGAGTCCAATTCGATCTCAACCTGATGCAGGGAGGATTCGAGCAGCGAGCGACGACGGTCCTCGTCCTCCAAGCGGCGGCGGGCGTCCTCCAGCTGGGAGATAACCTGGCTCTTGGAGAACGAGACCGTGTCCAGCTGGACCTTCAGATCTTGGACGTCCTTGGTCAGCTCAATGTTCTCCTGCGAGAGGCGAGATCGGTGCGAGCTGATGTCGATCACGGTGCGGTTGAGCTCCTCGATCTTCACGTTCAGCTCGGTGATCGAGACCTCCAGCTTGGAGATGTGCTTCTCGGACACGATCTTCTCCTTGGTGTAGGACTCGATCTGGGAGAGCAGCTCGTAGACTTCGGTCTGGAATTTAGCCTTGTCCTTCTCGGCTCTGCAAGCATTCGTTTAAAGAGAGAGGAGTGGGTTCTCCGGTTTAGTTCAGGGGGTCTTTGATCTTGCATTCCCGATACTTAGGCATGGTTTTGTGAGATCGGCCGGGCTGTGAATCGCTAGCAAGCTTGGGTGGATCTGCGAGCTTTCGGCCACCGATCGAAGGTTTATCGATCGGTGGTCGAGAGCTCAGCAGGCCAAGGGTTAATATCATGTTTGGTCTGCCTGGAAGCAAGCTATGAGAATTGATTGGTAAAATAATAAGGCATAAGCTGATGGGAAAGTAAGGGATATGTAATGGTAATCAATCTGATCATAGTTTTGGAAAAAATTCGATACATAATAAATCGATTATTTCGATAATAATCATAAATACATGTTTGTAAAAGAATATGAGGGAAGAATATTCAGAGTGGCAATGCATGTCAAAAACAAGAACTTCGCCTTCCAGAGAAGATCAAATAAATCCCATTACATATCGCTTTGATCATCGATCACATTCTCCATGTGCAATCCGTGGCATTTGCCAGCTTTTCCACCTGTCGGGGGCCAAAGTCGGTGCAACCGACCTTTCCCACCTACAAGCTGAATAGCCAGAAAACGTATCGGATTTCCATAATGCTCGATGGGTCGGAGCGGGACAGCAACAAAAACAATCAACACATTTTGTATATGATTCAATCAAAGACATATTTGGGTTGGGGCGTTGGTGCGAGCGAGAGGCGGCGATGCAGGGAGTCGGTGGGAGCGGAATGGCAACAGCAACAAAGAGCCTCTCTGCTCAAGAATGTGGATGAAAATTTCAAAATTTCTATAAATACATTTCCGCTCAGAAAGAAAATATGGCATGGGTGGTGGTGGTGGGCCATAACATATGGAAGAAAGTTTCGCCAACGAAAGCTTTGGGGGGAAAAGCTCTTTCGACAGAGCGGGACAGCTGCTGCCTGATCTTGCGACCATCTTTGTCTCGAAACGGAAGTGCGCAAACTCGGGCGCACCTATCTTAAAGGTGGAAATCGTATAGATTGTTGCGATCCTAACTTTTGAACTGGAGTTAAGGGACCCAAGGCTTAGGATCATAGTTGGTTTTGAATAGTAACTAAGTATTCTGATCTACGTGACTAGATCTTTATAGATAGCCTTGAATTGGCAGTGATTTCAACATTCCTGTGAATTTATTTTTGGAAATCGCTCGCTTCGATTTGGAAATATGAGAGGCGGCCAGCAACCGAAAGTTTCTCGAATTTTGCCTATACGTTTGGCTTTTCGGCCACAATTTGTGTCAATAGAACTTTGCATGGCTTGCAAGTTTATGTTGTCTTCTCTGTTCTTTCGCATGTCATGGCATTTTGATGAATTGTTTATGATCTGCTTCGATTTCTTTGTTTTTGGGTCAGCGGGGCAGCGCAAGGTTAGCCACCAGTATTGTTGTCTTACTACTGCACGAGATCTTGAGACATTGAAATGTCCGCGAGCGCCAGCTGACGCCACTTGATCATCATCATTGCGGGCAAATAAATATGTTCTGCGGATGCATGAGACAGCTGGGATTCGGTTGGAGATGTTTATGTTTTGGATATGATTTCTGGGTCAATGGAAATGGGGGCGTGGAAAGATCGCCAATGCCTACCTAGCCTTGTTTTTCGTTAGGATTTCAACCTGTTCCTGGAAATCCGTGATAATTTCGTTGTGCTTTTTCTTCAAAAGCAGAGTGGTCTCCTCCGACTCAAGATGAACATCCTCAAGCAGCTTGCGCAGCTTCAGCAGCTCAGCGTCGCGCTTGCGGTTGGCTTCAAACTGGAAATGGGAGGAAAATATATATATATATTTCTTTCCTTATAACTCTGATATATCGTATCAAAACTCACTTGATGTTCAGCACCACCCTCGGCCTCCTCAAGACGCTCGGACATCTGGATGACCTGAACGCTGAGATCGGCTTTCTCGCGCTCAATCTGGAATTTTCAGAAGAAGAAATCCAACGTTAGTTAAAGGTTCTTTTTGTATAATCTAACATATCTATTAATAACCTGCGCTAGCTATGCTCTGCGGCCAGTCAAACAGCCCATAATAAAAATTATAAATCACATTAATCAGTCAAAAATAATTATGCACATGCAACACCTAAAATAACAATGGCATCTTGCCAAGAAATATTCCACGCAGAGGTGTAGCCATAGTCCACGATTGCATCCACGATATGCGGGCCTATATGCGTATATATCTTTTGTGGGCGGCCGCACACGGCTTTCCTATATTGCATTTCCAAAAAGGCATTCGAATAGTTTTTCGCTCGAACAGAAACATTTTTTGTTCGGTCTTTCGGAATCTAAACATTTGCGAATTCGCCTTTGCGGACGACCTCGTTTGGGCAATTTTTGCGAATTGCAATTAAATGGTATTTTACGATATTTATGTGCTAGATGCAGGATCTGTGGGCTTTCTGGTATTTGGAGCTGTCAGAAGCGATCATTTCGAATACCTTTGCATACTTTTCGAAACCTAAACTTATATGTATTTGCTTGATATATCTCTTTTAAATTCCCCCCTGAATGTGTTTCAACATTTGTGTTTATCACAATACCTAGGCGAACATGTGTTTGTCCGTTCATTTGGCATAACAAAGTTGCCTATTGCCGCAAAGGCCACGTAAGTACGGGCCGTAAATCCATTTGCGCCATATGTATCTTGTAGATACATGTTTTTTGCCGCCTATATGCATATGTGGATATGTAGAAAATATGCCAGGCGGTGTGAAGGCTTTTAATGTGCATGTGAAATTATTTAATTTTCCCACAGACACAGAAAACACACACAAAACACACACAGACAGACACAGATAAATGGGAAGATTTCCCCGCAGTGAGCGAGCGAATTTTCCCTCGCCGAGAGTTTCCTCTCGGCCACCGATGATGATGGCTTTTTGGCTACTTTATTTTCTTTTCTTCTCTGCTCATATTTTCGGTTGTTTTCAAGTTAATCATTCGCTTCTCTGTATTGAATGTCGTGCGCTAATTTTAGCCATTTTGTTCCATATATTGTGAGAGTGTGTTGGGGGGCGTATCTGTATCTGTATCTTTATCTGTGTGCGAGTGCGTGCTAATCCATAAGGCAAAAGTAATTAAATGTTATTTCCAACAAAATATAAAGAACATTCTTGGCCAGCCCATTCCATTCCGATTCTGATTCCGGCAAGAGCTCTCCGCATTTTCTAAATTTGTAATGCCCATGGGGATCCAAGAGGATCGCGCTGAATGAAGTGCACTTTCGGCCTGCGAATTTCCCACTTTTCTCTGGCTTTTCAGCTTTTTGGCTTTTCCTCTGTCTTTGCGGCGGCCGCTGTCTTTGCAAAGTCAGGCGAAAAATCATTTATCAATGCTCCGCGAGAAAAAAAAAGGCAAAACGGCTAGCGAAAGCGATTGAAGTTCAATGCACATCATTATCATTTACTTTCACACTTTCGGAACTTTGCGAAGGGTAGTTTATTCTTAGATCTGCATTTGTTTGCTGCCTTTTCTATTGGTTCTATCGCTTCTGCTACTTCGTCTATTTTGATTTTATTTTGGTTTTCCACATATTTTTGCTGTTTTTAGGGTGACATTTGCGAAGCCAGAGAAGTGAAAATTGTTTTCCCTGGCGCTTTGACGTCCATTGGGTCTTCAAGAATGCAGGTTGATCTTTTCTTACTTCCTCAGATATGTCATATCTAGCAAGGTAATTTCATCAGAAAATTTAAAATATAATCCTCAGTTTTTAAAATATAATAAAGTTGCTGATAAATTACATCTCAAATCTTGATTGTAGACTTTAAAGGACTTTAAGGCTTTAAGATCTCTGTATTTTTATAGAAATATGATTTAAAAATGCAGGAAAACTATATACTTAAAATTAAAAAATATAAAAAAATACATATGTAAACTATTTATAATGATTTTATTCAATTGATTACTCACCCTTTGACGCAACTCGCGTTCAACTTCAAGATCATCTTGGAGCAAACGGATCTTGTCCTGCAAGAAAATGGTGGATACATTTATTCAGTGCTATTCAGAATTCTTTTATGGGTTCATTATTTCATATTAGTTGATTGAAATTTTCATTAGAGCACTATTTAGCACAGCATTGATTTCTTCACAAATTTGTCTTCGATGTTTTCGTACATATATGTAGGTATGTATCGCTCGGAGGTGGCCATTACATAATTTTTAGCAATGCATATGTATATACAGACACGTATAAGATACATATAGACATCTAGAATTTTGCTTCACCGAATTTCTATATTTCCACACACAAGAACGCGGCGAGAACTTAACACACCAATATATATCAACGGTATATATGTGCATTTGATATAGAGTGTAGATGAATTTTTCGGGTTTTTTAGTTTGTTTTTCTTGATTTTTCTTGATTATATTCTGATTCTTTTTCAGTCTCTACACAGACACCGAAACAAGAGAGAGAATTTCTCGTAGATTTTGAAGAAATTTGGCGCACACGCATTTCGTTCGTATTCCCTGGTCGGAATTCCAACGTCTTGAGAGGTTAGATTCATCCCGTTTCTGATCCCGATCCCGTTCCGGATGCGATCCTTACCTCCAAGCGGGAGAGCGAGCTCAGGTCCTGGATGTATTCGATGTTCACATCGGCGGCACCGGGTCCGGTGGATGTGGCCCGGTAGGAGTATTTCGAGGAGCGGACAGCCTGCGATGACGACATGTTGCTAGGTCAGATTTTCGATTCTGGTTCTCTAAATTAATTTGCGATCGGTTCGCGTATCTAATATTATGATTTGTATTTCCTCTCAAGCGAAAATCTCTACAGCACCGCACGCAGTTTTGTAGTTGTCACCGAGTCACCGAGAAAATTCGTAATAAACGTCGGAGTAAGGCTGGTGATCTACTGAACAAGAGATCCCGTTGTCGTTCGAATAAAGAGTATTTCGTTGATTTGGCCGCTGGTCGCTGGTGGATTCGTCTATTTCAACGATTTATTCGGCTCCCTTCGTTGCGATTCGTGTGCCATCGGCTCTCCTCCGATCTGAGTGGGATATATCTCGAGATATATACCTTTCCTCCCCTTTTCCCCTTTTCCCCTCCTTGTGAGTGAGAATTCGAGTGACTTTTGAGGCGGCCCGTGTTGTTGTGTTAATTGCTCAGTTGTGTGGAAAATTCTTTGATTTTTCATTTTGGCCGCCGCTTGTGTGAACGCATTTTCACGCTAGTTTGGCTAAGAGCTTGCCCCCTACGAAAATAAACTCAAAAACACGAAGTACGGCAGCTTTTCTTTTCTTTTGCTTACCTGTAATTAGCCTGTGTCATTTGTGCGTTTCATTTTGTGTATCTAGCGTCTGGCCAGAATGTATCTACACATAAATTTTCCCAATTCTCGCCCCTACATATAAGTCATGTTGAAGTATTTGGCATCATCTGCAGATCATAAAGTTCATAATTTATATTTATTGGCTAATTTCGTTGGTTCAGGGGCCTCGGCAATATCTTTTGTTTGCTTATACGGTTCTGTCAGTCACTGGTACTTCCAGCACGTAGCCCTCGATAAAAGGGTGTATTGAGCTCCTAACTTTGGAATTTTGGGGCATAAACTTTTATGATAACGTCCAACTAACGTGACATGATGTGGGAAAAATTGTTTAGTCATACCAGGATTTTTAATATCTTGGTTATTGTATAATTTATTTATAATTTATACTTTTACTTTTATAGATTACTGAAAAACTATGTTTAAAAAATATTAATAATAATTATTAGTTCATCTTTATTCTGCATACTGCTGTAAATCGGTTCCAATAGTTTTCCGAATTTATATTTATTTTTTAAGGTTAAAAGAAACGAAAATGTGTATTTAATACCCGGCCAATTACAGGGCCCACAGATATATGCTATACAGATCTCGATGGTGTTACAAAATTTTTAAGCCAGCAGAAAAATTATAAAAGTGTCAAAAATGTCGTTGATATTTTCTTTTAAAATTATTCGCTAACAGCCAATTAGGATTACAGCAATGTTTTCTAAAAATACTTGACTTTTGGCATCGAAAAGTGTTATTCGCCAGCATAAATAAATGGGCGTAGAGAGCGAAGAAAAAAGTGTGCGAAATAAACAAAAATATACAATTTTGAGTGAATCCTTGGCCATGCGGACGGACAACAGTCTGCTCAACCTCAGACAATGCGTTGTCATCTAACAATTGTTGTTCAATGGTCACGTAGATGACTGTCTCAGCATCAGCGTATGTATAAATTTTGGCAACTGACGAGTCTCTCCATGTGCCCATAGTAAATATGTGTTTTGTAAATAATTCTGTTACATTTCGAGTGGCTTTCAACCTGCGGCTTTTGGCTCAGTCTTCCAAAGGAACCGAAGCTTTTTGAGTGAAATTTTTGGGCTCTCGAGCAAGCAAGCGATCTCCTCCACCTGTGCTCCACACACAAACACACTCGCCTCACTATACTTAAAAATGATTTTTCGCTTATTTTTAGCAACCGAATTTCATGTTATTTCTGCCTTTCTTTTCGGCTTGCTCATAATCGTGTTCATTTTCCACACACATTTCACCTGAGGCCAGCACACACACACACATAGATCCAGAGGTCTAGATGGGCTAACCAACCATCCATCCTTATATATAAGAAACGCCTTTGGCTCCGTTCGCATCGGTATCTCGCAGATACTTAGCTCTGGCTGGCCATAACTTTATTTATTTTATGCCTGCATATATACAATGTTGCCGCCACTCTCTGTATGTATATATGTATAAAAGTGCGCGCCAGGCAGCCGTAGAATAATATTTAACATTTTGTGTGTTTGCCACATTTTGGAATGTGTAATAATTTAAAAATAACCTGGCGAATATGTAGCAAGCCGTTCGCCGATAAATAAGTCCTCCCGAAAATAGAACCAAGCCAGACAACGACACCTTTTAGTCAAAAGGAAAGTCCCATTCTCATCGCGATTTGGGTTCGGAATGGGCAAATCTCCGCTGATGCCTGCCAGCCAGGTGTCTGTGTGAGTTTTCCGGCCCATTGCCCATCATTTTACAGCTGCACTGAGGTCAGTGATGGGGACAGGATCCCAATCCCAGCCCCCTTCATTCGCATTCCCCTTTTGTTCTACCTCCACCTAGAGACTGAAATCACTCAGCGGCCGTTGGGTGTCTTCTATTTCTTTCATGTTTCGTGTGCCAGCTATACAAAATTAGGTCAAAATTGTTATGATCACAGATACACACGCACACATCGCGGGCCCCGCTGCGGTGCTATGCAGTTATATATAGATCGACTTCAGCTTTATAGAGTGTGTGCCTACTTGACGAGCAGCCACTTTCTGCAAGATACTCCCCCCGGTGCATTTTCTTCTTCCCAGGAGTGAAGTGGAGTGGCTGCCAGATAAGCTCAAGTGGGCGCCATCGGAGGCTCCAACTAGGTGGGTGGTGCCGAAAATGCCCAGCCATCGGGTGGTAAAAATAGAACCCTAATGCATTCGAAATGGACGAACAAAGGCTCTAATGCTTGGCAGTTCTCTGGAAAATCTACCACTTTGCTTCCCGGTTCTTCGTTTTCGAATTTTCCATTTTCCTCCTCGCCTTTTGGCGTTGACAAGCTCCAATCATCTGGCTGATGATTCACAAACGCTGCTCTCATAATGTCAATAGCCATTGTACGAAGCCGAAGCAAGTGGAAATGTGCCGTTGACAATTCTGGGATTTGCATGTCCCGATGGCACCCACTATCCGTTGGCCTTATAGCCATATAGCTTCGACATCGGGGCTGTGACGTGGCGCACATATCTGACTCATTCGGATGAAAAATACGGCAAACATGCTGGGATATATATTCTGCACAAGATATATGGGTTGGTGGGTGCATGAAAGCGTGAAATATTCTATAATATCTAGAACCGATCTAGTCCAAGAGTTGTGCTCAAAAAATACCTACGAAAGGTATAATGAATTGTTAGTAGAATCTCAATATTAATCAAATAAATAAAAAACAATACGAAATACGAAAGAATTTCAGGAAGAACGTAATCTGTTTATGAATAGAATCTGTGTTTATTAATAGACAGCCAAAATAAAACTACTACTGGCAATACTCTAAGCTATATTATTGTATCTACACATTTACTCTTTCCCTTGCCTGTTGATCTTACCAATGAAATGGGCTGTTGACAGAAATATTGTAAGGCAGAAATTCATTAACGCTATATGCCACTTGTCAGCCCAATAAAACGGTGATTTTATGGCAATCAGTTTAAGTTTAGAAACACTAATATTTTTAAAATATTTTTAAAGCTTTTTGAGATAAATATTGTTTTCCTGAACTTTGAAGAGTATTTAATATTCGCTTTCGGTTTTCTTTTATTTTTGGCTTAACGATTAATCATCAAAAATATTTGCAGATCGTGATGCTAAATGCAATCGAAATTTAATTATTGTCGCCGGTGAAAAAATTACATTTGACGCTTTTAATTAATATTAAATGTTTGTGTGAGTTTTGCGCTAAATATTTGTCGTGTTAAATGTAAATATTCTTAACAGCGTTGTCATCGGGAATTTGTATAATCATGTTTTAAGTGTAGTTAGTATTTTGCACAGATAAATACATATATGAAAATATTTATTTCACGATGGACATTTTAATATTTACAAGAAACTTATTCGGTGTACAAAATTGCAATATAAAGATTAAGATATAAGACAAAAATTATATTTCTTTTAGGATTTTTAATCGTAATTTGGTCAAATCAAGGCCGATACATAGAAAACCTTATGTTTTGAGCAGCTTACAACCTAAACTTAAAATTAGTTTCCCAGCTTCTCTCTCCTTCCAGCTTCCCATAAAGCTAAAATGTGTCAATATTTTTCAAATTTTTGAGTTAACGCGCCATTGCTATCCATTCTTGCTCTTCTGTGAAGATAAGTTATAATTTTTCGGTCTGGCACCACCAACCTCTCTGCCTCTATCATCACACATAGATGGCGCTTTAACGGGTTCGACATGATGCACCCATCTAAAAGAGGGCACCTTTGTGCTGTGTATAATAAATGTAGATAATTTAGAAATTCCTTAAAAATTTCACAATTTAAAAAAATGTATAAATAAATTTTATATACCTTAAAAATATAAATTACAAAAAATAAAATAATAAAGATATATTATTTTAATAAAAATTAGGGACCATACTGTTAAGTTGCAATAGGTGAAGAGCCAATCTGCTAATAGAGAAACAGGATATTGATATTTGTTTAATTAAAGCTTAGTAGAGATAACATCCGAATAATTTTCCAAATTATTCTATGCTATAACCGAAGTCCTTTAGTTTAAAAAGAACTCAATGAGGTTGGTCAGCCGGCGCATGCTGACGTAGTTGACCAGAACGGCGTATGCATAGCAGGTGTATATGTAGGCCCACCACTGGAAATGGTACGGCTCCTTGGATCCTCCGCCTCCTCGGAGACGTCCGAAGGCCATGTAACCGTTTCCCTGCAGGATGTGGGCGTGGTGCCGCTCGGTGAGAAGGCGGCGGAATACCGCTCCGCTCAGGTAGACGACGGTCAGCAGCAAAATGAGGCGACGCAGATGCACCAGCAGCAGGGCCATTGTTGTTATTCTCGGCGATCTGCAGGAGTCAACTTAATTTTTCATCACTAATTAAACAATTTTAATGGACTCGCACCTAGGAATGGTTGCTTGTGATCCCGATTTCACAATTTAATGTTTACTCCAGCGTTTTTCGATTTATTTTCGCATTCACGCGATCTCTCTGCATTCCACCTTGTCGTTTTGTTTTCGTCGCATTTTTCGTTTGTCTCTGTGGTGGATTTATATATATAGAAATCGGAAAAATGTTTTAGCTGGCAACACTTGCCAAAAGTTTTCGAAACTATTTTTGAAAAGGTGTATGCAAAGAGCTTTTTATATTTGGCGGTGAAATATTTGAATTTGTTATTTCAATGTTTCAGTGCTTGCCAAATCGAATTAGAAACCACTTCAAAAGGAGCATGAAAAGCCTCTTCAGATAGCTATCAGCGCTTCTGACATAAGCTGCCTCTAAGTACCACCATAAAAAAATATCTTCAAAAATCAACAGCCTGCATCCGATTAAGATAGATCGGGTCAGGGGCGTACTTGAAAAAGGGGATGGGAAATTAAATATATTTTACTTAAAATACAAGTTTATTAGTCATGCTAATTTAAGTTATTTTATTATGGGATAAGAGTAAAATATCCCTCTAAAAGAAGAGCAGCCTTTGCCCCTGCCACTGCGTATACGCAATGCGTATACGTAATATTCCCATGAAAGAAACAAAAAGAAATACTTGAGACCCAGGCACACACTTCTAACAACAGCTCCATGCAAGGCAACCTTGAAACGGCGATCAAATCGCCAGTCCATTGGGGTGGGAGCAGCCCAAACAACAACAACACATTCCCCCACATATTTGTCGGAAAAAAGCAAACAAATCCGCTTGAAGATTGCAACACGCAGTGAGGTTGGTTAAGAACAACAGCAAAAGGCCGCGGCAAAATACAATATTTAAATTAAATATTAGCACACCGAAGCGGAGCAGATCGCCGCCTGGAAAATGGGGAAAATGTGAGACGAATGTGAGGCAATAGCCATCCATCTACAGCCAAGCGGAAAATGAGATGTAAATAAAAAGGAAAACGAAGAAAAACATAAAGCCAAAACTATTAACTGCAAATTGGAGATTTTTGTATTTAGCTGTGACATGGCAACTGAAATGGGAAGAAGCCAAAATATGTTCAATGTATAGAAAACACAAAGAGTTGTGTGTACATTTTTATGGACTATTAAATCTAAATTCAAAATGAGCAAAGTGTTAAAGAGAACGCAAATGGTAATTATATTAATATCGCATTCCAGTATAACAGATAATTGAAATTAGCAGAATAAATAGTATAACAAGAGAGAACGCTATAGTCGGGTGCCCCGACTATCAGATACCCGTTACTCAGCTAAGGGAGTGCGAGGGAGATGGATATAACTTTGATCGGTCATAACTTTTTAACGAATGGTCCGATTTAAAAAATTTCTTCCCCATTTCGATAGGTTTTGATAATCACAATAAAACTTCATTTTTACATTTCCAAAATCTTTAAAGTTGTGGGCGCCAGACACCTTTCAAAAAATGAGGGGGCGGTTTGAGGGGGCGTGGCACCTTTTTGAAATAAACTTGCGCTGAGTAGGAACTCCAAGAATATGCATGCAAAATGCCAGTCCTCTAGCTTTTATAGTTTCCGAGATCTCAGCGTTCATACGGACGGACAGACTGACGGACAGACGGACATGGCTAGTTCGACTCGGCTAGTGATCCTGATCAAGAATATATATACTTTATAGGGTCGGAAAAGCTTCCTTCTCCCTGTTACATACTTTTGCACGAATACAATATACCCTTTTACTCTACGAGTAACGGGTATAAATATCTGCAGGTTAAGAAAAAAATCAAAATGAGTTCAGTTTTTTATATTTTTGACTTAAATATTCATTAAAATCTTTCATCTGGAAGCTTCTTCTTGCGACCTTTACCCCAAAAGTCTCTGAACACAAATCAATTTGCTCGTCTCTTAATATATTTTATGTGCACGCAAACAAATCGCATCCCAGTTCCCCGATCCCTGATCCCCGATTTCGGAGGCCTCCCCCTGGAAACATCGCACTCGATGCGTTTTATTAACTTGCGTTTGCATCGTTTCATTGCATAATCTGTCGCTTAGGGCACGCCTCCAAACGGCCGCAGACACACTCGTAAATTACAATTTGAAAATCGTACGAAATGATTGAAAGGCCCAGAGATCGGCCACTGGGATGCGGATGAAGATGGAGCCAAGAGATCGCATCCCATAGGAGCCCTGGGCCAGCACTAGGAAAAAAATCGAATAAAACATACGATTTTATTCTACAATAATGTGAATCATTAACATATCATCTATATACATATATGTAAAACCAACTGTTATATTTTAAAGATCACTTTAATATTAAGGAAAATGTAATGTAACTTGTTTCAAATGGCATAATATTTAATTGCTTCCCTGTTTCCGAATATTTTCATATTTTTTTACTCTGCACAGTGGCTGGGAAAAGGGGGGTTGGGTTGGCGTGGGGCAGCATGATTGACCGACTGCGTGGTGCACCTCGCCGTTGCTCCCGGGGATTGCCGGGTCTGACTTTTATGGCTGTCGGTGTATTTCTTTTTATTGCCTGCCCAAAATCCGTTTCTAGTTTTCCACCGCCGTTCCTCTTGATTTGTTTGCATTCAGTATTCGGTTTTTGGTTTTCGGTTTTAAGTTTTTAAGTTTTTCAGTTTTTTCTGGGTTGCGTTGGCGTCTCTGCCGGCAGCACGCACTGGGAAAATATTTGTGGAAAGCATGCGAAATGCACGCCTGTTGAGGATCTTTTATATTTTTTAATGCAGCGCTGAAAGCTATTTGTATCTGTCGGCCAGATTGGGTTAAGACGCCGCCCCTGCGTGTCTTTCGTCAAAGTGTCGAGCCACTTTGCCGGGGGCTATTAGCCCATTGATGCCGTCGCCGATGCCGATGCCTTTGGCTTCTCCTCCCTTTTTTTCCCTCTGGTAATTTAGCATCTCTATCTGATTTATGGCGCAGGCAGCGCGAGCATTCCATTTCCCCCGAATGCTTTTTGGCATTTTGCGCATATTTAGTTTAAATGTTTTCACTAAAGCCAACGAATGCCAGTTTTATTTCGTGTTTAGACGTCATCTTTTTAGCCGCACGTTTCCGGTGACTGCCGGCAGCAGTGGCAACTGCAAAAGTGGCACACAGATTTTTATTTTTAAAACCAGAACAAATATGCGATATGTGACGTTGTCTTCTGCATGAAATCTGTGATACTTTCCCCGGGTGCTCTGCGATACACAAATGAACCGAATAATTCCTGGGGCCAGAGGGTAAGTAAGTGAGTAAGTAAGGGGGATCTATGCTATTAGGGGAATGCAAACAGAGCGAAGAAAAATTAAGGAAAATAACAAAAATCAATCTAATAAAATTCTGAAAAAATATTTTGGTTGAAAAAATAAAAGGCTTGATTAATAAATGATATAAATGTTAATTTGTCAATAATTATAATTATAATAATTATAAATATTTCAAGAGTTACATTTTACAGATTATTTATAATTTATTTCACCATCAATTAAATGTATGATCTCAAAATGGCATATAAATCTTACCAAACATTGTCTAAGATCATTGTAATTTTCACTCTTCCCCCTAGCCAAAACATAATCCGAGGGGACACCTCATCAGGTTGTAGACCCCCGTCAACTGTTGGCCTCCCTTTCGCTGTCGTTCATTCATGGGAACATGACAGACTGCATCTGTATCTGTAGGTGACAATTATCGTTTGCATCATAGCATCATACATACTTTTTAAGTCTTTTTCTGGATACCCCATGCTCCCCGCCCTCCGGCACATCGCCCACTCATCGATTAGTCACCAATGCCAAAAATATTTATATTAAATTATTCGACTAATAATAGACGAAAATAGCTGAGATGGAATGAAGCAGCCCAAATAGATGCAAAATACTTTCGAGTTGCATTTTTATGAGCATTACAAGAATTTTTACGCATTTCCTTACATTGCGGTAGTTGAAATCAAGAAGCTGGCACATATAGCCGGTTGGCCGATTTCTGTCAGATATGTAAATGCGGACCAGATACACACGGGAATGGGAAAATATGATTCGATGACGGGACGAAACGTTAAATGCTCTTTGTAACGATTACTAGTTTCTTTGTTTCTGAAAATTACCGAGAAATAATTTGCATATTTGTCTAAATTTGTAATAAGTAAACCCCATTCTTTGGTCCTTGAATTCATTTGAAATATCATTAAATTAATATATCAGATTTTCAATTATTTTTCATCACTAAACTAATAAAATAATCAAAAAATGTTATAGAATAGTTAAGCATTTTTAAAGTTTATAGCTGTCCGCTTAAAAGAGAGACGCGTTGTCCGTTCAAGAGAGAAACTACAAAATTTTTATGTTAAATTTGATAACCTTCTTTAAAAGCAATTAGATTAGTGTTCTGTTTTAAGTAGTATACTCTAACTTAGGGCAAGTTAAGAACTTTTATTTATTTCTCTATTGCAATTTACAAACGCAGCGATCGCCGCCGGAGGAGAGCCGGCAGAATCTCCGAGAGCTTCTTCAGCGATTCTCTCGCTTGCCGAAAATACACGCACACCCAAAGTGAGAGAGGCGGAGACTTTCCACCGCTCAGCTTTTCACGCAATTCGGTGCGAGGGAAAATCTCGGCACGAAAATATTTTCACAGCGGCCAGACAGTTTTCCTTTGACAACGCGCCGAGTCGCACACGATTTTCTTCTCGGCCCCCGATTCGATTCGATTCGATATTTCAGTGGGCTAACAAAAAATCGAGAACTGAAAACAAAAATCGCGTTTGCAGGCGACACAATCTTTCAGCGAGTGTGTGAATGTTGCTAAATTTATAAATAACAGCTTAAGTTGTGCCTGCTCCCAAAGTAAATTGAAATAAAAGCAAAAGTGATGCGTCCGCCGTCGTGAGGAAAACGTAGATGGAAAATGGGAAAATAAGAAAAATATCAACGCATAAATAAAGCGCCGCGTTCGCTTTTGCGTCCGATTCTGTCGCATTTGCCGGCTGCATTCCCAAATAGATCGGGGCGCTATATGCTATATGCTATAGGCTATAGCTGCTTGTATGCCCGTAGGCATCGAAGTGTTCTTACATATATATATATCCCCAACCTGGCCGGTGCGTGCCGGTGGATTATGTAAAGTGGCACACGGCTCGGGATCGGAATATCAGAATATCGCCGAGCGCGAAAAAAAACAAAGGAAACGGAATGAATAAAATGAATACAAGATAGGAGATCGGGGAATACAGAGAGTGTCGTCGAAGATCCGTAGAAATTTGTCGCACGCGCGCGATTTCAGTAAGTGCATCTAATTTATTTTGCATCTATTGCAATTGAGAGCCGTTCGCCAGATACGAGTGCATCCGCCAGATACGTTTTCGTAATTGTCGTCAGTGGTTCGAGTTGCTCCGTTTCGATCTCGCGCGAGTGTCTGTCGGATTGTATTACCCGGCCAGGCCCAAAAATAAATTATACCCACCATTTTTGAATTTTCCGAATTGTGACCGAAATTTTGATCGGTACGTTGATCTACGATCTACGATCTACGATCTCGAGGACCGCTTGCCAAGAGCAACGTAATGTCGTCCTACCGCAGTTATGTAAGTACTAGTTAATGCAGCGCCAACTATCCGTATCTGTATCTACATTCTCCTCCGTACCATATAGTGTGTATCTCGATCTGTGTATCTTTCGCTCTGTGTCTTTTTCGCAATTCTTCGCATCCACGGATTTTGTTTATTTCTAATTTGTTGCCTTACCTCATGCACGAGTATTTGGCAGATACATACGTGTATATTAAATGGCAGATAAAATGTATCTGAAAGTTTGCTCTCGTTCTGTGGAGCTCCAGTTCCATTGATAAACAATTCAAAATACAAATTTGCTCATTGTCTGGTTTTTGGTCTGGACTTTGGCTTAGTTGATTGTTCTAATTTCCTATCCATACAAAGTGTTCAAATTATGGGGCGAGGTGTGGCCACTGAATAACGAATGGTTGAGCGTTTGAATAGCAAACAAATGCATGAATAAATGGCTTTTATTTTGGCAGAGCAGATTAAATGGTGAATTTTAAACGTATTTAATTTGATTTATGTTGCTTCTTTGCGTATGCACAATTGTCAAAGGATTTCTTTGAGATATTTGACAAATTTTATGCCATTTTTTATGATTGCTACTGAAGATTGGCAGTCAGTCTTTGAGTTGTATATATTTTAATTAATATTTACTCTTTACTTTTTATATTTCCGCGGTTGTGTAATAATTAGTTAAAGCCCCATTGACTTAGCATCCAGCTTATAATCCCCATGCAACCACTTAATTTTGGTTGTCACTTCCCCTTCCTCGATCGCTTTTCACCTAATCTCCTTCATGTTCCACTCATTACATCCTTTTGTTCCCAGGCATCAAGTTTATGACTTCGGCCTGACTTCTGACTCATTGGGCATAAATCAATTAAATATTTTCGGGTCTCAGAATCTAATAAACTGATCAATTTATGGCCGGCAAACAACAAGTTTCGACCCCTCCTCACCACTTATTCCACTGCATCTCCATCCGAGTCATTTCTCCAATTATATTTAGAATGCTTCTAAAAATGTTGCGTGTAAAGCAAAATGATTTCTGTTTCTTTCACGTTGACGCAGTCTTATTTTTCTCGTTTGGAGTTGGTACTTTGTGAGGATTTTTATGGCCAGGAGGAAGTTGTAAATATTTATGACACGCATAAAGTTGAAAGTTCTTCGGCGAGAGCCGCGGAGCACGCACCACCTAATTAATTAACAAAGTGAGAATATTCCTGCAATTTGTTTCAAGGGGAGAAAGTGGCGGATCAGGGGAAACTATAGGGAAAGGGGAGAAAAGGATCATCTTGAAATTTAAGGATCATCTATTCTTCATCAATCTTCATCCTTCATCTTACATTAAGATAACTTATTATTTGGGTATTTATTTAAATATTATAATTACCTACAATTATTATTCAGTAGTTTTGACCATTGTCAATGTAAAAACCTTTTGTATTGGACTTCTGATTGCATTTGTTGTGTCAGTTACAGAATAATTTTGGTGTAGAATCACATAGTTTCACGATCAGGTTTTTTCTGATCCACTTATCAAGGCATATCAAAATTTTTGTAGTGTAGCAGAAAGGAAGGCGGTGCTAGGCGCTTCTCAAAAAGGCTTCGATATCAAGATTTCTAATTCAAGTTGTCTGAGGCTGAAATTCGTCATCCACACCCACCCAACCACCATATCATACTCATCCAACTGCCACAAAACCACCCACAACACTCACACAAACTCACACAGAAAGGATATTTTGTGATAAAAAGTTAAAAATGCCCCGGCGTCGTCGTCCACGTTGCAAGGTGAATCCTTCGATAGCGCTAAGGAAAAAGAACCAGGAGAATGCCTCCAGTCGCCAGAAAGTGGAGCCGCCACGCCCACCGCCCCTGCCGGATCCGCCCAGCGAAGAGCCACCGGAAATCGCTTCCACTTCGAGCCTAGATTCTGGAGTCGAGTTGGACTACAAACTCTTCCCGGAACTCTACGATCGCCAGCCGGCGGTGCCCACTTTTGCGGATGTTTTCGGTCAACCCTCTTACGGATTGGTGTTGCAGGGACCGGAAGTGGCCACCACCTCCACGACAGCGTCGCATGCGGCGGGAATCCACAGTACAGCCGATGGAAAATTCACCAATATTCCATCGACCATGCTGGGCGATCGATTCGGTATCACCGGACTGCTGGCTGCCATGCGAACCACGCACACGGATCCAGCGGCCACGCAGCTGGTCTTTGGTGAGGATCTGACCACCTATGGCCTGGATTTGGCTGCCCAGGGCGACATCTATGTGCACTTCAACGGACCCCTCACCCGCGAACCACCGGACAGGAGCTCCATGAACTGCGCCCTCGAGCTGGGGATGCGCGCCATGCGGGATGCGATAGACCGTTATCCGCCCAAGGCTCCCAGTTGGGATCCCTTTGTGCCGGAAACCCATAACCTTGGTCTATTGGAGGGTATCGAGATTACCGAACCGGAAACAAAAACGGATCAATCTCAAGATTCAAAACCGAATCGAGAAAGAAATCACGAAAGCTAACGACGCCGAGGATAAAAAGAAGGACTAGCCCGATAGGATGACTAGGATAGGAATAGCAGCTTGGCAGTAGGTCAGGTCTATGAAAACTTGGTAAAATTGTTGATCATCGTGAATTGGTAGTCCTTCCATATAAGAACATATTTGGCTCTAAATATAGAATCGGCTTAGGAAATAAAAATAGCCTTTTTTTGGAAAGGAAGTACGCTTCAGTTGGTTACAGGTTCTTAAGTTTTATTGAGTTTTTTGCTTCTAGGATAATAAGACACTTTAAAATAATTACAAAATATTTTATAAATATTATATTTAGTTATTCTATTTAATATTTCTCTTTTTAAGTTTCATTGATCGCCTTTTCGACACTTTGGATAGAGCAAACTAGACACAAACATTTAAAAATAAATCACTTGTCTGGCACGCGAATATTCAGTCGCCACTTCAAATGATCTGGGGTCACAGTCTAAATACTCTGTGAGTGGATGGCTTTCGGCTTTCGGCTTTCCTGGCCGTGCTTTATGGGCCGTGGCCACTGACAGACAGGCGCATTACAGCGCATCCTGCTCCTGATCCCCCCCAGATCCTCCCCGATCTGCAGCCCCTGTGCTCTCCTAATTGAGACGGCATAATAACGCTGTCAGAAGTGCAGCACTTTTCTGGAATCGGCGGCGAACAAAGTACACATGGCGAAGCCATTCCAGAGAAGATCCATAGGCACGGGCCCATCCGCACGATCATCCAGTCTGCTCCTCCGGCTGAGTGTCTCCGTTTGCTTGTTTTGCACATTGTTGGCTATTTGTGTGTTTGGCATTCCATTTCACTGAGCGAAAACAATTAGCCGAGACTGTCTGTCTTTCTTCCTCACTGCCTCTCGCTCGCTCGCCGATTCTTCACATTGGGCGGTCGTTGGAAAATGTATAATAATAATATTATTCTTTATTCCCGGATAGTTGTCATTCGCTGCGATTGGCGCCACTTGGGACAGGCCCTATTTTAAGTGGTTTATATAGGGAAATTCCTTAAGAGTATTTCGAAGGGCAAATTCCTCAGCAATCATTTGAGTTCATTAAAGGTTATAACAGTTTGTTTTGAAAGAGGTAATGGAAACAAGCAGAAAAATATAGAAAAATGTTAATCTTGACAAATAGTTTATAAAAGTATTGGGTTCAACAGCATTTCATCTGGTCATTAGGAAAATTTGCAATAATTAGCCGAAAACGCTTGTGTTGCCAAAAATCTCTTGAACAGTCGACACGAATTTTGCAACGTTAAATGGGTATCTGATCCCCAGAGATATAGTATATAGTGGGTAAAGCCCCCCGCGAACCACCCTGCAGTCGTGAATTCAGAAGGGCACAGTGGTCGGGGCCCCCGCAATTTTCATTATAGCCGAGGAAAACTCAACGTGTCTCGATGGACGAGGGCAATCGTCTAATGCGCTGCGGCCGAGATTAGAAGGCAGATGTTGAAATAATCGAAATGAATCTGTTTACACGTCCAAATTAATTGAAAAACGCGTGCAGCAGCGCCATTTAATTGAAAATGAAATAGACGCGGCAGAAATCCCAAACCGAATCCGAATCCGAATCCGATTCAGAGGCAAAATGCAATGGGCGAGTTCAAAGAGGCAGCAGTTTCCACCACAAATAGTCCAACGGGGAAATGGGAAATGGGGGACCTGGGATTCTTTGGCATCCCATGTTGTTGGTGCTGATGCTGCTGATGTGCTGATGTACTGATGTACTGGGGCTGCTGACGATGATGAAATGCGTGCGAATAATTGTCGAGTGCACAGCTCATTGAGAAAATTCCCCTGGAAAACGGAGAAGGTGGTGGTGGTGGTGCTGCTGCTGCTGCCGCTGGATGGGGGAATGTGGGGCAGCACTTTGTTTTCGTCTTATTTTGCTGGAGTCAATTGCTTTCGGACTCTTAGAGCGCCAATCAATCAAAGCCATGTGATTGCCTATCAGTTTCAATTTCTTTTGAATGAGTGCATGCAGATCTTGCCAGAAACCCCACGGGCCACAATGAGCTATAAAGAAATCACTCACTCACTATTTATTGGTAGGACTCACTGAGAGAACGGGATTTTGATTTTAGATAAATTGACTAATATTTTCCTTTTTTTTTTCTTTTTAGACACCCTGGAAAACAAGCTTGGGTAGCTCCTATAAGCCTGGCAGCTCTTCGGTGGGTATTTTACATATATTAAACCAATCACTTGACTAACTTTAATGTTTTATCCATAGTATGGCACCTCCGGAGACTCCGCATCACGCTACACTTCACTGGCCACGCCCAGTTCCTACAGACCCTCGTTTTCTGGAGGAACGTACCGCCTCAAAAGGGATCCACCACCGCCAACCACCTCAACTGCACCCACCAGCTATGTTAGTCGCTATGCAAAAGCTGAACCCAAAGAGCCAGCTCCAAGTGAGCGAAGCAGTCCGGTGAAGAGGTATACAGGTGCGACTACCAGTTCCCTCGGAAAGTATGGACGATCTCGAGATCCCAGTCCCGTGGCCTTGGAGCACACAAACCGCAACAAATCGAGGGATCCGAGTCCGGTTATCGATAGCACCAGAAGTAAATTGGGATCCACATATCGTGGTGGCAACACCACCACCTCCAGTTCATCCTCCTCGGCCACCAGAAACGCTTACAGCAGTCGCTATGGAACGGGTTCTCGCATCGCGGGAAATGGCAGTGCCTTATCCTACTTGACCACCAGTGATTTTCATGCCAGAACTGCCAGCAGGGCCAAGGCCAGCAGAGAAAGGGAGCGGGAAAAGGAGAAGGAGCTGCAGATCGAGGAAAGGCAGCCCAAAGAGGTGGCCGTAACCAACGGCAAGGAAAAGTCACCGGAGAAGCAGACGGAAAAACCAGTAGCCAACGAAACCGAAACCGAAACTAATGAAACCTTCATCACCATTTCCGTGGTGACCAGAGCCACCTCACCCACTCTGCCGGGCAGCACCACCGTTCAGCGAACCCGTCGCATTGATCCGGCCAAAACCATCGAGAAGACCATCCAGAGATCCACAAAGAGACGTGAGACTGCGGATCAGGAGATACAGTCGGATCGAATGGATGATTCTAGCCGATATCTTCGTTACAGTGCTGGTAGTAGTATAAGCTCGACTTACAGTCCGCACAGGGATAGGATTAGCAGTCTGCGGTACAGTGCCAGTCCCTTGAACAGTTCGGGATCGGGAAAGTCAGGTTCGGTTAGTGAAGGAAAACGGGAGCAGTCAATCCCAGAGGTTGTGTCCCCTGCCAAGACCAATGGCTCCGTGAGCTCAGCCAAGTCCTCAGAAGCTTTATCACCGCCTAGAACAAATGGTTCAGTTTCGGGGAAATCATCGGAGGCCCTTTCTCCAGTCAGAAGTAATGGTTTCCTCTCAAAGTCTCCCGAAGCAGTATCTCCCCCTCGAACCAATGGCTCCTTGAGTTCCTCAAAGTCCACCAAATCCAAGCTTTCACCGCCAAAGGCAATACGCTTGAACTCCCGTCAATCTTCGGTGGAGAACCTGGTGAACAAACCACCGGCGCCACCCAGCAAGGCGGACTCACCCACCAAGACCTGCAGTTCCAGTTCGGGCAGTTCGGCGGTTAAATGGCCCAACAAGGACTTCCGCAAATCCTCACTGAATGTGGGACCCACGGACAGGCCCCGCAAGTCGCGAACTCCCAGTAGTGGCGGCGAATCCGAGGATCTGCCCAATGGCAGTAGCCTCGAGCGATCAGCGAGTGCGGGCTCGGAGGGAAGTCTGGCCTCTGGTTCTAGTTCTTCGAAGAAATCGAGCAAACTGAGCAATGGCAAGGTGCCAGGCAGTCCGAAGCCAAAGAGTCACAAGTCCTGCAGCGAAACCACCACTGGCAACTCATCCACCGCCTCCGCTTCGGACAGCGAGCAGCGGGTCAAGACTGTGAAAAAGCAGGCCAAAAAGAAGCAGACCACCAAAGAGGGCGGCAAGGTCGCTACCACCACCTCCGCCCACAAAGCAAATAGCAATAGCACCACTGAATCACCACCCGCCGATGTGGTTGAAGTGGTGCCAGCGACACAGACAAGACTGAAGAAACTCTCGGCCGTATCGAATTTTTTCGCCAGCCGTCAGCAAGACGCAAATAACGAGCCGATCTTCCTCGAAAGCTCCGAGAGCTCGGGCGAACCGGAGGCTCTTTCGCTGCCAGTGATCTCGGGAATATCGGGCATCTCGAAAATCTCGAAAATCTCGGCCAACAGTCTGACCACAGATTTGCGAACGAACGAACCGCGAACGCGAACGACGACGCCATCGAGCGAAGCGAAACCCTCGCCCCCAACGAATTCCCCGAGTTCGAGCACACGCTGCCCGCGAGAAAGCACGACGGGATCGGTAACGGGAACGGGAACAAGGTTACCCACCAGCACCACTGTTAGCACCACCCAGGACACGAGTCTCACCACCACCACCGCCAGCTTGACCACCTCCGAGCAGGAGGATCCCAGTTGGTGGCAGGACACCAGCTTGCAGATAAACACGGCCTCTGCTTTGGACCAGAACAATCGAGGAGAGATGCCTCCCTACAGGCTGCGGCACATCGATTCCGGGGAGGAGCAGGCCTGGTGGCTGCGACAGGACGAGAATGGCGATGACGATGACACGCTGGCAGAGGAGACGCTCAATCCGCTGGATGACGATGCCCAGGAGGCGAGCAAGGGCACCTGGTGGAGTCAGGAGGATCAGGAGGAATCCAGCAGCAGTCAAGTGAAGCTGATGCCCAGGAGTAGAATAACGCCGGAGAAGGATGCCTGGTGGCTGCAGGAGGAGGAAGAGGAGGAGGCTGTTGTGGTATCCCCCAGGGAGAATGGAACCCCAAGGGAACCCCATGTAGAGGTCACGCTGAGGTTACCCTCGAATGGCAGCCAACGGAGCTCCAAGGGAAGTGCCTCAAAGAGCGGTGGGTCCAATTCCAAGAGTAATGGCTCCAATCCTTGGTGGCTATCCGGACCCGCTCGAAAGATGTTCAATGTGCAGCGCGTTGAGTCGGGAGAGAGAGCCTGGTGGCAGGAAGAACCCGCAGTGGAAGCTGAACCCGAGGAGCCGCCACAAGAAGAAAAGGAGAACGAACCACCGCCGGTGAAGCCACCCACTCCACCACCGCGAATCATCAAGCACTGGGAGTCCGGGGAGCGTGCCTGGTGGCTGCAGGAGGACACGGAGAGCACCAATCGTCCAGCCGATGATGAGGAGCCACCAGAGGTGGTCTCAAGGGATGAGGTGGATCTGCGCCTGGCACCACCACCCACATTGGCATCCCAGGATCTGAGCAGCTCCTTCAACTTTAATGCCTACTCGGAGCGACCGCCGCCACTGGGTCAATGTGCCAGTCCCGTGCGCTGCCCCTCGCCCTACGACAACATTCCAAGGTCGCAAGTGCAGGAGCCACCCCTCCAACCGCCACCACCCTCTCTGACATCCCTGCAGCCGCGTTTCTCACCACAACAACGGCGGGCCGGCGAAAAGCTCTTCATCTCGCGGCATCAGAACATCGATGAGCTACTCGGCGGTGCTTGTCGCCCCCTCAGTCCGCTCTTCTACGCGAGCCCCAATCCTGCCGAGGCTGAGATGACACCTCTGTCCAGCAAGAACATGTTCCTGCTCGAGGAGGTGACTCCCGACCAGGTGCGAATCCACGACAGCACCGCCCAGCTGCCGGTCATCCAAAGAATGCAGCGGTGAGTTTTGATGAGGTTTATTATATACCAAGATATTTATATACCACTTGCACATAAACGGAATTGTGATTTCTAATTTAATATTTTTACTTTTTTAATATTAATTTTCCTTTTCAAGCTATAAAATATGGTTCATTGTCATGTTTTACCTAAATTATATTTAATTTATTATTCATTATTATTATAGATTCATTATTTATAGATTTGTTATTCCAACTTGTAAAGCAGGATGCAGTTATTTGAAACTAAAATATTTTTCTCATTCACTTTAAAAATGTTCAGGAAACTGTTTAAATGCCAATTGACTTTTAGTATTCTTTGTTATTTGGAAGGTTTTTAGTAAGTAGCTACTAATTTCCTCAGGTGAGATTTCTTTTGGCACTCGTCCCTGAGAAGAATAGGGGAAACTCATCAGGTATCCAAGTTCGGGAAAATAATGCCGATGAGAAAGCTTTCAGAGAGAGCTTTTCCGTTTGTTGTGTGGTGAATTGAATTTGCTCAACATGTGGTTGATAATCTCTGTCTTTTGATCTTGCAGCGATGTCGAGTGGTTGGAGAACGGGAGCAGCTTTTACGAGCCACCCAAACAACAACAACAACGCAGGGTAAGTGTCCAACCACCCAACCACCAGCCCCTTGGAATCCCCTAATTTCAAAACAGACTGCAGGCGTTTTGGCAGCCTGCCCGTCTTGTTGCGATATATCGACTGCCGCCCACACTTTGGTTTATTTATACAGATACCCATTAGTCGGAGGAGAATATACTCGATACGTATTTTATTAGCTTAGCCAATAAAGTTATGTATGTACTTTACCCAAATTTCCCTGAAAGCTATAGCTTTATTTCCTGTATCCCCAAGATTTAATTACCAAGCGAACTCAGTTATCGGCAGATATATTGATAAGGCCCTGGATCCCATTCCCCTTTCGTTCCTTTCACTTATCTTAAACAGAACTTTTGACACTCACCGCCGCGTATCGCTTACCTGCAGCTGGGCGTTCGATTTAAATACCTGGAACATAATGACAAAGGGCAAGGCAGGGCGAGTCGAGGTGCGCACCCACACCCAAATTGAGCGCGGTGGTGCAGTGGTGCAGTTATCACCTCCGGCATCGCCGGATCGGCCAGATTCGGTCTTGAGTGACAGCCCTCAAGTGGTTGCGGCAGCCGAGGGGCCGAGGTCTCTGACTCAGCCGCGGTTCGCAGGCTCTGTGGCATTCTGAAAATAAGAAAAATCACAAACAATAAGAACTACGTGGTGAAGTAGTCGACTAACCGATACCTTGCTTTTAAATGGCCTAAAAGATTTTTTTAAAAACAGCATTACTTGCAAACCAAAAACTTTCTCTAACTTCTAATTTCTATAATAGGAAGAATGGAAATTTTATAGGGAAATTGAGATATAAACAAATAGAGAGCTTCGTTTATTGGGCCTTAAAAATATTAGTGGTACCTATAGACCTATAGTACCTATATCCCCGTGTAATACCTATAAAAACGAGTGTAAATGCAAATACGACAAAGCGCAGCGATGTCAGAACAAAATGCGGAACAGCAAAGAGAATAAAAACATGGGCACACAAATTTTATCTTAATTACATTCAGACGGCGGCTTTGGGGCTTCCTTCCCGGGATTCGGATGGCGGATCCAGAGTCGCGCTCCAGTTTGATGGCCAGGCCAACGAAATAACAACACAAATTAACACCAACAAGGGCAACAAACCAAGGGAACGAGAACAACTCTCGGCTAAATGGGTCATAATGCAATTAACATGAACATAAAGCCAAATCGGGGGGGAAAGAAGTCGCTGCCAGAGCGATAACTGTAAAAATATACTCGAGCGAGGGGCAAATTTCGATTGCAAATATTTGTTTATTCATTTCGCTGCTTATGTACGGAAAGCATTACAGCAAATGTTGACTTTGTGCTGCCAAATGTGGCCATTAAAAGCGTCGCCGAACGTTAAAAATCGAAAGTCCATTCAACTCGCCATAAAAGCAATACCTACGGAGATTCCCTAGAAAAGCTGTGTGTTCTCACCTTTTGAACCCGAATGAGTCGCGAACCAAAAATAGCCAAATGGCAATGATGCGTGAAAAGCAAACCAAACCAAAAGCACAAGCAGAAATTACCCAAATTACATTATAAGAGACATTTAGTTTCATTTATCGCAGCTGCGAAAAAAAATAAACAAATAAACACATCAAAAACATTGCGACGATCTGTGAATGACTCAGGTTTACGTAGACCCCCATTTCCCACATCTCCGGATGCTGTCTTGGTCTTTTTTTGTTCAAGGCAATTGTGGTGTTTCTTTTTCAGTCAGAGACAACTATATTATCAGTTCTTGTACTGTTTTTTATGGTGCTTACTCACTTTTAAGCTCGAATCTGCGTTTGATAATGGGAACCATTGTCTAAGTGAGTGACGATTTTGAAGAGACTTGGGAAAATCCGGAGTACAAAGTGGGTAGAATTATATTTTTGGGAAAACGAAAACCTGTTTAAATTAGTTTCAGTATTTATTTTTAAACGTAGTTTAATTCGCTAGCATACATAAAAGAAATCTACCATAAATTTTGTCTAATGTTGATTTATTCATACTACAATTTTTAGTAAATAATCATGTGAGCTATTTACTGCCTTGATTACAGGCCATACCCATTGGCATTTACCACTATCAATTTGCAATTAAGTAGCACCATTAGTAGACCACCTCACCCACTCCATTCCCTCCCAATGGCACTTGTAAATCTGCTGCCTGCACCCAAAATTCATTGCCCCTAATGGTAACCTTGCAACCACACACCCACCACGAAAAGTCAGCACCCCGTCGAGCAGCGGGAGAGCTGCAGTTCCTGCATAAAGCCCGGCTAATGATAGGCTAACGCTCCATCAACGATAACGCCAAATTGTGGCACACGCGCTGCCCGCCGAGCTATTTTTAGGACCCTCGCATGGAGACCACTTGCAATTTGCAGGGTACACTGCGAAAAAAGGTCTTGAATGAATTCCTAAAATTTCTATTAAATACAACTTTAAAATTGGGAAAAAAACATAATTTTTCTCTTTTTTAATATCATATTTTAACATATTTCTAACTTGGTCAAAAAGCCCAGAAAGGTAACACTTTTTTTTGGTAGTGCATGTTCAATTAGAGAGACAAACACCCAGTACCAACAATGTTGCATACACTTACCTGACCACACTCTCACACTGCGAAGAACAGAAGTATAACACGCCAAACTCACCACGCTCGCAACCTGCCCCAAGTTCCTTACGTCTTACGTAAGAGACCATACGAGATATAGTAAGAAAAGCCACAGTGGGCAAAATATTATAGAACTAATGTTCAAAATAGAAAGAAATATATATTTATGAATGAACAAAATAAATATATTTTCAATCTAAATTATGGCTAAATATAAAATTTTGATTTAAAATTAATAAAATTAAAAATTTTAAAACTACCCAAATAAGTATTCATCCGCCACGTTGTCAAAAATATAATAAAATATAACTAACCTACCATGATGATGTTCAATACCTGTGTGGCCCACTGTGCCCGTGAGTCTTTGTACCTGAGCGTCTAGGCTTACGTAGTAGTACCTCTCTCTCTCTTACGCGGTCTCCCTCTCTCTCTCTCTCTCAACCGCTTCTTCTTGCACTTTTGGCGCTGCCTTCTTCATGCTCCAACGTCTTTTTTTGAGGCTTTTCAGTTGCCTTGCGAACGCGCTCAAGTTCAGTCGCCTCGATTTGGTCGCGGGTGAAAAACCACCGTGGAAAGCCAACGCAAATCAAACTTCGCTCAGCTGCGCGCGTCGCGTTTCCCTGTGCCTGTGCTATTGTTGTTGGGGGCAACGTTTATAATACCCCTAAACTGCCTTAGTTGCTACAACAATCGGTAATTGGAAATGCTAAACAAATCCCAAGTGATTAAGCCAAACGAAAACGAAACGAAACGGCGATAATTGTGCGAAACGAATTGTGGAAGAGGCGGAAACATCGTTAATAATAATAAGCAGCCAACTAGCCCACATATAATTGCAATTTGCCTTAAAGATTATTGATTATTTTCGGCATGTCACTGTGTCAGTGTCAATGGACAACATAATCCGAAAGATTCGTCTTAATTGAGGTCCCACTGTGGGCGCCACTTCGCAGCGGAGCTCTTCGGTTCAGTGTCAAAAGTTCTTCAGTTTGGGGAACAGCTGTCCCTCTGTATATTGTTTTAATTCCATCTCCCTCTGACTCGAACTTCCTCCTTGTGATTGGATAAGGACAACACCAACTCACACCTATTGAGGATCTGTCCCTGCGAACAAGAAGAAGCAGCCACCTAGCAAATAGTGGTAGTAAAAATTGAAATATACAAAAATAAAAGATAGACAGAGAGCAAGTGAGAGAGAGAGAGAGAGAGAGAGAGAGAGAGCGAAAGGGAAGCGCAAAGCCCCAAACCGGAATTGTGCAAATAAATCTCGATATAAGTCGAGGTCCCAGGCTTCTTTCTTCTGCTTTGGCTCGTTTTCCGCAAGGAAGCAAATCTTCGGCGAAGATTTTGGCAAATTACGAGCTGGGAAATATTGTTTATTTTCGACCATTAGAGGAAATTGGCCCCAAAGGCGATAAGTGATCGTGCTTTCTTTCCTTCTCCCCTCCCCTTCCCCATATAATCAGTCTTTATAAGTAGTCTGCATTGGTAAATGCATTGCCATCTGTCACCTGGTAACCCACAAATAATTGACAGCAAATTAGCTCCATTGTAGTGCTCCAAATTCCAAGACCCTCGACTGTCGCTCAATTAGACTTGATTGCATTATATTACCCTACACTCTATACACACTCGTACTATCGGGCACATGACCAACTCAACTGAAACTAACCCAGCCCCAGCACTAAAACATACTCTAGTTCTTCCTCTTCTCCGGCTGCTCTTCTCCTGTTTAGCATTTATTTACTTTTTAATATGCAAATAAAGAATGCTGTGGAATTTATAATGGCGAAACAGAATAAGTTAATTCAGTTAGCTCTATCTACTGTGCAAAAAACGAAAAAAATAACTAAAATAAAAGAGCAGCTGTGCGAGGGGGGCGTCGGGGGTGAGCAAACCCCATTTCGAGGCGGCTAGTGCGCTAAGTACGAAGTACCAGACAAGAGCTTCTATTTAGTTATAGACACAAGCATGGCAAATTACAGTCGCTTGTGAAATTCTGTGGACTGATTTGGCAAAAAGACGTGCGAAAAGTCGCAATGGGAAGATGAGAATTTAGATCAAATGTGATTTAAGATTATTTTAGTAATTGTGCTTATTTTTCTCAAAGTATTAATAATTTGTAGATTTAATTATTTTAAATAATTAAAAATTCTTTCAGTAAAAAATGTGATTATTAAGACAGGCAAGACATCCAAACCTCTTCAGTAAAAACCAAAATTGTTAAAAGAGTTTCTTAGCTTAGAAAAAATTCATTCATTTTGGTAAACGTCTGTGAACTCTGGCCAAAAAACGGTGGCATACTTGACGCACCCACTGTGCCAGGTCCGACGTAAACGTAGTTACGATTTTAATTATCTGCCGGCGTAATCTGCCAGCTCCGAAGTCGACCGCCTGTTGACGTGCCAGCCGCGAGACACTTCAGATTTTAGCCAGGGCTTTTCTACTCCATCTTCGGCGACTTTTCACTCTTTGCTCTGCTTTTTTTCTTCTCGCTGCATTCGCTAATCCAATTTTTTTAATTGTGCTGCCGCAAGAAGAAGAGAGCGAACACCATCCAGCACTTAGTCTTAAACAAAAAAAGAAGAAGCAGCAATCTTAAGCAGCAGGAAAAGCCCGCCATCATACATATACATATATATCTCACTGTCTTCCGTCTGCCTTTTCTTGGGTTTATTTTTTCACCATTTTCGCTTAGTTTATGCGTTATCTTTTAGCGCTTATCTGGCTACCGAGTTGAAGTCGTTGGCTGACTATGCAAAGTCAAGGTGAGCCCAGGTGTGTTTTCCTCTTTCTCTTTTGGGGGAGGAGGAGGCATCTAATTCGGCCTAACCACTGACAGCTAATTATAATTCTCGACTTAATGCCAAATTAAGTCGAATGACGAACCGTGTAGATATGATCTGTAATCGGATTTGCCCGACATCCAGCGTTCAATTGCGTGGGAAAATCGTCTCTGGTCTCATGGTTTATGTAAAACCCCCGAAAACCCCGACTTGTCTGTTATCCGGCTGTTGAAAAACTCTTTCAGCTCATTAACTAACAATCAAGTTTGCAGACAAAGCGCATTAGTGAGTAATTCCCTTTTATTTTTTAGCATTTTTCCCCTCCATAGTACATACGAATATTTGTGATAGATGTGTATTGTGTTGGCCGATAAAGCGTTGGCCAAACAACGAAAGTGTTGCTGCTACAACCGCACCCCGAAAAATGGTAAAAAGTGTTGCTTTGCTGTCGGTTTCTTTGACTCTTGGGCTCTTGCTAAATGCTATATGCTATTGAGGTCAGTTGCTTAGTACACGCCACCAAAAGCACTCGCTAAACACACAGGCCTCCGCAGTTACATGCACATCAGCCTGGAAAATAAATAACCCATTAGCACGAAGGTCCGAGCTAAACTAAACTTTATTGATTTATTTGCCACCCTGCCTCGGTTTTTCTACTCACTTTCATTGACATAGATTCCGAATATATTCTTTGTGAGCTTGCCTTCTCTAACATTGACATATTGCACTACAAAATATTTGCAGTCAAACTGATGGCTGATGGTTTTCGGTCAAGGGCTGCAACACAAATTATTTTTATTGATTTTTTTTTGGTTGTCTAAGAACATAAATAATTCCGAGAAGCTACTAAAGTAAGCGGAATATAATAAAAATGATTAAAGACCCTATTACTAACAAAGTGTTTACAATTTTTCAGTCTTGAAAATAAGTATTGCTTTAAAATATTACAAACAATAAAATAAAACAAATAGTTCTTTATAAAACGGTGTTATAGAAAAATGGTCTCTGGAGTGTTTTCTATCGCTAGATACCATCAAACCTTTTTACTTCCATTTTTAGAGCTGTCTATTTTTACTATACTAAACAAACATTCCAATGTAAATCAAACATAACAATTTTCCCTTCTACCTTTTAGACCCAAGTCAATTACTTTTCGCCCCCGTACAAAACTGCCTAGCCTCTAATGAAGTGATAACTTGTCATTGGGCGGGCTTATCGGCGAAGTTCAACAAATTTCCAGTGATTTTTATCACAGGTTCAAAGCTCTTCTCAATGGCTTTGAATGGTGCCCATAAAGTCCAACGACTGGTGCACCCGTGTGGCACCAAAAGGGTTCATAAAATGCAAAGTGGTTTGATTGTACGATCATAAAAAAGTTGATGGCAGGAAAAATGTCTATAAAAGCAATTAAGTGAAACAAGCTGGGCTCATGTAAAGTCGGATTTGCTTTTGCTGCCTCTGGATCGCAGATCTTTTGTAAGGGATCGCCTTGCCTTGAATTGATTTGCTTTGGCTCGAGGTTGGGGTAAACAATTTGCGGTTTTGTGTCTTGCAGAATGTTTATAAATAAAAAACTGATTACAGCACTGCGTTCAGGTTATTGAGAAATATAACGACCTTGATTTGGACTGTGTTGTAAGTTGGAGGCAAGGAGGCGGATCTCAGCTCTTTATACATTTCTTCCGAGCAGCGGCATTTGAAATTGCATTTCGAATCAATCAACCTCAACTTGACCTTGCCCCGTCGCCACAAGCCCCATAATTTAACACTCAAACTGAGTTGGGGCCTGGAATTGCATGGCTGGCACTCCCCCGAAACGCAAGATAACCGAAAGCCGAAAAACCATCATCAATTTATCAAGCGTGTGCAACATTTAAACGGGATGGTTGCATAAAATCTGCATAAAATTAATACGGGGTTTGTTGATTTTTCACTCCTCCTCTTCGATAAATTCATATTCGCTTGCATCGTGAGTCGTCAATGTGATTTATGCTGGAAAATGCAAGGCTCTCTGTCTTTTTTTTCTCTTTCTACCTGTCTTGGCCGATGCAATCGGCAAACAAATGAAAAAAACCCAAAAAATAAACTTATGTTCAAATACAAAAATGTTGTGTGTAAGCAATTTATCATGGCTAAAGTGAAAACACGTCCGAAGACGAAGAAGAAGATGCCGAGATAAAGCTCATTGTTTATTAGACTATAAAATGATGGCTGAGACTCGGCTTGGCGTCGCTCATTAGGCCGAGAAATTATAAAAAATCAAATAAAAGCCGGAGCTGTCGCTTTAATATTGTTATTCAAATGGGATGAGCTGTTGAGTGAAAAGCGCTCGTAAAGAAAATTGGGCATAAGCCATGACTAAACACGTTGGGCACACAGCCTCAGCTATTTGCTTTCCATTCATCATTCATCATCAGCTGAGCAGAACATCAGGGCAAACATCCGTCGCACGGGGCGTATGATTAACGTTTCAGCCGGGGCTTTTGGTTTTGTCATAGCATAAATCTCTGCAAGTTCAAAGCTAAAAAGGGGTTTTCGAAATTCCCCGAACCCTATCTGATGCAAATAAATTAATTAGACCATCTTACGAAATCCAACCAGAATTCTTCTCGAATTCCAGTGCATCAGTTTTAGATTGTCTTAAATCAAATGTAGAATCGAAAAATTCCAAATACTTATGTTGTTAAAGGCGACATAAAAATAACATAAAATATCGAAATTTTCTTAGTGTTTGACCTGAATTCGAGCTGAAAATTGTCGCGGCCGAGAGCAGAAGAAGCTGAAACTGGGCCACTTACACTGCCTGCCTGCCTCTCTGTCCCTCTCCCTTTTGGCCAAAAAGTATTTTAACTCTATTATTATTATGATTGTTGTTGCCATTCGTTGTCATTTGCATTGCATAACCATCAAAATCGTGGCCAAGTTGTTTCGCTGCACTCAAAATATTAGTCACGCACTCACACAGACCAGCAAATTAGTAGAGCAAATGAAAATCCACATAAAAGATATATGTACGAATTATCTGTATAAATATATTGTGTGTATTTCAGTCTGCAGATATTTTGTAAGAATTCATGTCGCCTGTATTTCAAAAATAACCGCAAGATGGAAATGGACCTGTGAACCGGGCCACATCGTTATATGACACATCCGAATGTAAAGGGAGCCGATAAGGAGGGGACCGTGCCGGGTGATCTATCAAAGTGACAGAATGTTCAACACGAAGATTCTGTCATTAGTTGTGTCAGTTGGCGGGGAAAACTCACGTTTGAGATGCATTCCTTTCAGGTAGATCGAAAGATGCCTTTGATAGCGCGTAATTTGGGGTAGGAGAGATCTCCGAGTGACTTTCCCACGTAACACATAACATTTATCTGACCAAATGAGGCACATAAATTATAAAACAACTCACATTACATTCGTAGGAATGAGGCCTTTATCTTGGGCGGTTATCTCGAGTTTACCATTGTATTAGGCTCAATGCTAATTTCTATGTGTGAGTGTTAATTAGAGATATATATCACAAACACAAAGTCAGCGAGTGCTAAAGGAGTGACAGCAAGTCCAATTAAAGGAAATATTGCTTATATCGAAATAATTAATTTATTCAAATCTGGTTAATCGAAGAAATTACTTAACATTTTTTCAGACCTGTGAGAATGTTTTTCCAAATGATTCTGTATTTTCCAGCCCTATAATTTGGTTTGACCTCTTTCGATAAATCTTTTTCTGACACTTTCATCTTCTTGCCATGCATAATATGCATTTCTTTTATTTATTTTGTTCCAAGCACTTTCCTCTGTTCGAGTGGCTACCGTTTCGATGCATTTTCCATGCACACTCGAGCTGGGAGAGTAGACCACTTCTGACTTGACCCCAATCCGCAGTTTCCCCCATAGCTTTTTCCACCTCTTTGCCGCGGGCAATTAGCATATTGACACTTACGAATACGAATGGCAAGGCTCCAGATGGTAAGCTGGGAATTTTCCAGATGAACACGCCGCCGGCGATTTCCTGGTCTTAGTAGTGTCGCCTCTCCATTTCCGTTCGCCGGGGGCTTATGACAATTACAGGGGCCCAAAGGCGATTTGCTGGTATTGTTATAATTAACTGTGAAGAACCACCTTCCATAATGAGTTGGCATTCTTTCGACTTTGGCTTCGGCCGGCCATCCGCTGCATACGAAATAAGCTGAGGGGTTCTGGTTCTGGCCAATGTCCAAGCCTAAGAATTCAATAAATCAAGCGCACACGCACATTATGCCTAGGTATGCACGTGTGTCTTCCAGCCGATCTATGGTCTTTGGGATTGGATACCCCCGATCTCGGGTTTGTTCTGGCTGTCCGTCTCTCCAGTCGTCCCTCCTAATGTGTTCCAGTGTTTTCCTCAAACATTTAACCGTTTCAAGCGCAAACGTGACACAATTTTCTGTCTCTGTGCGGTTCAAACTTGTTTCGGGACCTATTACACTGGCCTACAAATTTTTACTTGATAAAGGGTTTTATAGCTTGTAGATAAGATCGGAAGATCTGATATAATCTGGTACAATTACTTACTAGACATTAAAAAAAAAGAAAACAAAATATTTTAGAACAAAACTTTATTTCAACTATTATTATAACAAAGAAATGTTTTGGAATAAAAAATAAAACAATTTTTATTTTCAAATCTTTAAAATTAGTGATACCTACTAATAATTTTATGTTGAATTCTGTTTCCTTAGCCTAAAAATTTTCTTTTTTCGTGTTAGCCAGTGTTCAGCTTAGCTCCGGAGTTCCAGTTTCAAATCCATTCCCAGTTTCAGTCCCTGCGCCCAGGCCAATCATCGTTGTTTGTCGTGTTTTTTTTTATTGGCAGCTGAAATTATTTTTAAATGCAGTCGCTTAACAATTTTATGTGTTGCAGTCTGTGAGCCAGTCCGCCTGTCAGTCAGTCAGTCAGTCATTCAGTCAAGGGGTCAAACAACTTTTCTGATGATTGCCGGAGAGAACCCCTACCCCGTCAAAAGCCACGCTCAAATTATTTGTTTACTTGCTCTCGGGTCTTGGAAAACGCATTTGGATTCGTTTTCTTCAGCACTCCGTTCCTAGCGTGACAAATCGTTTTGGAATGTGGAACTGTTTCCATAAGCCCATACTCGCATGGGCATATAAATATATATATTCCAGTATTTTCATGAATTTGTGTGGCCAAATATTTGCTGTTCAGCGAGCCGTAGCCACAGCCAAAGTGGGAAGCTTTTTCAGCTGGTTTCCTCGTTCTTTTTTTGCGCATTCTGCCAACCCATTGAACCTATCTGGGTTTATGTCTTTATTAAGTAAGCGATAAGTATCGCAAATGCTTAGATGATACGCACCGGGGTAACCGAGACAAGCATTTGGATTGTTCAGTTCGCTGTTGACTATCTGATAAGTTCGAATCGCCAAAGTTACAAGTTCACTAAATTAAATTGTTTGACTTCGAGTGAACTTGAAATCGATCAAGTGTCACGTGTGTGATATCTAGATGTTGGTGAAATACTTAAGTGGGTAAGAGCATATGCTTCGAAAGTATATACATTTTTAACTGAATTCCTCACTTAAAAAGAATTTGAGTGTCCCATCTAACATCATAAAAGATAAGAGTAGCTTGTTGAATGAGACGTTTAACAATGAATGAGTGTTAATTTCGCTGGAAATGAAAATATTTGGGCTTTTTAGGTTCCCAGTTTAATAACTTTTTATTAGGAAGACAAGAATATTATCTAGATTTTGTGCTTCAGTTAGAAAATGGATTAATACAATATAATAATCTTAAATATTGAAAATTATAGATACACTTTTTCAACTTCCTCAAAGACCTGAACTATATCAATGTCATTGCTCCGTTGGGATCATCGTGATCACCTGGCCACATTCAGTGGATCATTGGAACCAAACTGCCGTGGGTAAGACTGCTGCACAGTAGCTGTCAATTAAGCGTCTTTGGGAAATTGTTAAGTTATTAGCCATCGTGGTAAGGAAAATTTGCATAATTGATGGCATAAAACTGAAGAAGCAGCGGCTCCTCGAGCGATTGCAACATGGGTATGGCGATTGGGGGATCTGAGGGGGTGGGGGCGCAGCCAGTAAACGACCACAAGGCAGTAAAAAGTGAAAGTTCATTTAAGCAAGTCAAGGCGAGTAGAGCCAAAAAAAAAAACAGAAGAAAAAGAAAAAAGTAATGTAAAGAGGAGACCAGCAGCGCCAGCTTAAAAGAGTTTCCTTGAGCCAGCGGGCGGGTTTCATTACCTGCCAGTTGTTACTGTAGCTGACTTTTGTGGCTTTTGTTGACGGGGGTGCCGCTGCTGCCAAATTGCGCGACTGACTGCAGCATTTGCATAAATTATTTACACTTTAATATGGCCAACATTGGCCGTCCGGCGCCATTGTCGTAATTTGTAACTAAATATGCCGCTGTTGGCCGGCCAACAAGCCAGCTTTTAGTTTTTCCATAATATTCATTTAATTTCATTAAATTTCTGCACGTCGCCGGCAATGAGGAAGCCATAGACGAGAGCTATAAACGATTTGGCGCCGATGGAAAATTAACTTTTCGACTTGGTCGAAACCCTTTTTTGGCCGGCAGGAATACGTTTTGTGTGCGTGAAAGTAAAACCCTTTCTTTTGCGGTCTCGACTTCATTTTCAGTTTCAAAAGCGAAACCAAAAGGCAGCCTGCCACTTGACTTTCGCATGTTGAGAACAAGTTGTGGCCGGTTTGCCGATTGTTGGTAGTTTGCTTCTTATTTTTCCCCTCTTTTTATCGGTTCTTTCCTGTATTTTGGCACACCTGCCTGCTGCTAAGAAAAGGAAGCCCGGCAAGGTCCGTCTTTCTTCCAGTCCCCTGTCTTTCAGTTAAACCCCAACTCTTTGTTGTTAACTTCCTTTCCGGAGCCCTTGGCCCAGCCCCAAAAGCCACATGAAAACACCTCGGTTCAGAGCTTAATGATTCGATCTTATTTCATTTCACATTCCGGAGAACCGGGCAGTCGAACCGGCGGTCTTTGGAACAGCTGTTTACGTTTACACAATATTCTTGGCTTTTGTTTTCCCTCTGTTAACCGCTTTTATTAGCCTTTTTATGGCTTTCGTTTTGTGTTTTTTTGTTGTTTTTTAGCTTCTCTGTATTCACTTCGAATTGCCGTTCGCCGTTGCTTCGCAATGAATTATTGCAATTAAGCGCGCTTTTTGTGGCTTTTTAAAAGCCGCCACTTTTGGCATCTGTGAAAAATGTGTTGAGTTAGTTGCTAAAATTCAAAATAATTACATGTTGTATGGTACAAATTGCGAACTAACTTATTGCCAAATGGTAGCCCCGGAGAATCTGTTAAGTGAAAAATGATAGGAACGGAATTTGTTAGTTGGTTATGAGGGGAAAAAGAAACCTAATCGATGAAGTGGGATTGGGTAATATCTGGAATTTCTCTGGGTTATTTGCTAATACAAATAATTATTTTAATTTTTACAAAATCTAATGAGTCTTAAAAATGTACTAAGCTATGAATTCAACTAATTGCAAGTTAATTGTTTTTCCCTTCCGCGCACTCATTAAAATACTTTCTAAAACGCGACCATCTCATCTCATTTCAACCCATTTCACAACGGTCTTTGGACCTCCGACGAGTTCAATGTCAGTCAGTGTGCGACAAGTGTTTGAGCCGCGTCGAGTCTTCAAGTCCAAGTCCAAGTACAAGTCCAACTGCGACTTCAAGAGCAACTCCGGCGGCAAACGGAGTCCATTTGAGTCACGTTATGAGCAATTATGCGGTGCTTTCGGGGAGGGGAGAGAACCACGGACTTTGGCTACCGACCACTCGAGAACCTCGTTAACAGACCCTCCGACCGAAAGCATAGACCACAGAAATCCCAGCGACTCTCCTGCATATTTGCATAAACGGCGCACATAACGTCTGACATTTAGCGGTACCTCGGGGAAATAGACATAGCGGGCCCAAGACGTCGCCTTCTTGATATTTCTGGCTTGATTCGATTCCGTTTCGTTTCGATTTGAGGCAGTGCCCTGCATGCTGATGGCTTTTGAATGCGGGGCGGGTGTTTCTTTCGACTGACATTGAATTGAGAGTTACACAACAATCCAACGTTATGAGCTGTTTTCGGTCCCCTAACCAGAAATCCAAAGACAAATATTTACACAAATGAAGAGAAAAGCGAGCGATCCGGTTCGGCATAGCAATTATGCTATCGCTATCGCCAGGGGAAATGGGACGGGGGAAATGGGAGGGGGACTGGGAAGTGGGCGTGGCATGCCAACAATTTGCAATATTTAGCATAAAATTGCGCAACATGCGTGTGTACAATTATGCAACAATTTTTTTGTGGGGCTTGGCCCAAAGAGCCATAAAAATCAAAAATTAAGCCAAATTGCAAGCGAAATAAAGCAAACAACATTCAACATGCAAAAAATCCATTTCAGTTTCGGCTCAAGTGAAAATGTAAATAAATAATAGAGAGAGAGAAAATCGCGCAAAGTAAATAGACCCGAATTAAGTAAGACAAATGTGCAAAAGTGATTGAAAGCCGCGTCCAAAATGATTGTGAAAATGGAGCCCGACGAACTGATCACGTTCCGTGTGCAGTATCTGGTGGACAGCGATCCGCTCTCGGCCTGCACCGCCTTCCCGATCCCGGTGCGGGCGCCCACCTACGCCTTCGCCACCACCATGCCGCTGGCCAACCAGCTGGGCACCATCCTGCGGCTACTAAATGCACCCCAAAGCGTAAGACGTCTTATTATTACACTGAAATAAATATGGAAATATTTTTTAGCATTTTTAAAAACTTTGTATTCCTTACTGCGATCAAATATCCGGTTATCATCTTTTAAAATATTTTATTTCTATCTTTAGTATTGCACACAAGGTAAATTCATTTAGAAGAGTTGGATATCATATTATTAATCCTTAGATTTCAACAAACGGAAATTTATTTAACCATTTAGATTTATTGAAGTTTTATAAACTTATTCTTCTTCCCATAGAAGAAGAGTTTAAAAAACGGATAAAATATTTTTAAGTAAGCACAATTTTTTCTCTCAATTTATCGTACTTATGGTATAAGACAATGTATCTTCCACTCTTGCGTTTCTGTATTAACCGGTCAACCAAATACCGTTTTTTCCCCTTTCTTTCTTCGGTATTAACTGGCTTAGCTTATCTCTTGGCCGCTTTATCACTTGACTAAATCTTTCGACCGAAAAAATCTTTTGTTTTGCAAAATTAACCAAGCCATACGCATACAAATATGAAAAGGCATTAACTCTTTTACTGCGCATTTACGAGATACTTTCGTATACATTAAGAGGTGGATAGGAGCATTATCGCGATCAAGATTTAAATTTAGGTAGTTTTTATATTCTCTTAAGATTTCGAAGGTTTAGCAAAATTAAAAATGTATTTTTATGCCATGACGACATCTTTTTGGTAATCAACAAACTACTGATTAGTTAAAATAGCTAACAGTTAGCTAAAAAAGTATGTAAACTGGTCATCTAAATGGAACTCACATTATTATTATTTAATAATAAATTACATTTGTATAAAGTTGCAAATTATTAAGCATTTTAAATAATTCTATGACTATAATTTTGCGATTAGCTCATACTAAAATTTGGTTAAAGCTCTTATTAACCAATTTTATTCTCTTTTCCCAAACCAAATGTATGCAAAAAGTCAAATTTAAATTTCGCATATTTCAGTGAGGTTTTTGCGGCTCAACACAATAATTTGCATAGCGTGTTTGGACGCATTTATCGGTCTACATCGCTTCCACATTTCCTATAAAATAAACGAACGAAAGAATCATAACTCGTTCAACACAAGCAGAAATGAGCCATTATTGCCCCAGGCAAAAAACTCGAAAAAGTAAACAGAATCCACAATTGATTTATTTGAGAAAATTTCGCATGAAAGCCAAAGATTAAACTTTAGCCACAAAAGCTGAAACAAAAAAAAAAAACCAAAAACTGGTCAAAGGGGTTGGCAAGGGCAGGAAATAAGTCAATTGAAACGGAATAAGTTTTATTTGCGGCCAGCTGAGTGAGCGTTGAGTTGGAAAAGCCACAACTGAAACAAATAGATGGAAAGTTTTTGGAAATCGGCAAAAATGGTAATTGGCCAGTAATAAAGGGAAAAGTTTGCAGGAAACTAAAGCAAAGTGTTTAGCATGTTCTCTAACGGCACTATTACAATATTTTATTGTGTGCCAGGCGATTTGAACAAATGATGCATTGCGAGGCAATGAACCTTCTCCGCTCCGATCCCCGAGAATCCAGCCAGAAGACAATGGCAGATGCTGCTCCGAACCGGAGGCTCTGCATCTGACGAGGGCTTGGCTTGGTTTTAGTTTGGATCTGGCTCCACTCGATCTATCCACTGGGGGAAGAGCAAGAGCTGGCCCCGGGGCTGGGCTAACTTATTGCTATCGCACAATCTGTGGCAACTAATAGGAAGTTGGAGCGAAGAACTGCAACTTCTTGGAGCGGCGCATTGTGAAAGCCAGGGCCAGCTAGCCAGCAATTATCTAAGCCTGCCATTGTTTGGGCCTGACTTTGACTAATTTGCAAAAAAGCCACTAAGGAGCATCGAACAGCCGCCCCATTCCCTGCCTGTCATCTGTCATCCAGTTGAAAGTGGGGAGTCGAGATTCTCGAATCGGTGGAGCCGCAAGGATACGTAAATCTTGACAAGCGGCGGCAATAAATTCTAATGAGCAAATCGCAAAAGGAAGTTCTGCTGGCCTCCGCCTCCCCGGCCCAAGATGTTGTCGTCGGGGCCAGATTTATGTGGCAGGCAGTTGCAGATCTGGTGAACCAGGGAGGACCAAACCAGTGGCAGCTGTAAATGCCATTTGTCCAATTAGTCAGCGAACAGAACTTTGCTCGCTGCTCCCCTGCAACTTGTTAAATTTAGCGCATTACAATAGATTCATAAATTTTCGCCACGCCGATCGCTAATCTCCAATGCCAATCGTCGGCCTCTTCGATGACATCAGACATCAGGCCAGCGAGCCAAACAGATTGAAAGCCAGCAAAGTTAAAAATATAAATAATCATTGCCGGCCAATAAAATGATGTGAGACTCAATAAGTATCTGTTAGAGGTCTATCAGTTATGACAAAATAAAGTCAGCCAAAAGAAAAGAAAATACCACTCAAGGATCTGATATTAAAAGATACCATACATTGTTATGACTAGAAGAAAGATTATAAATAATAATTTATAATATTTTAAATGCAGAGCATAAACCATTCGACTTCGACTAACAAACCTTTACTTTGTTTTGATTTCCATTTGAATGTTATTCTTTTTGCCAATTATTTTTGTAGCGTTGCCTTTGCGTTAGGAACCTCGGCAAAAAATTAGATAAGCATACAGGGAGAACTTCCAATCAATTGAAACCAAACAAAGGCAGATAAAAGTATTAAAAAAACTGAAGTGAAAAACCACAGAAATCAAATTGAAACCCTATTGCGGTTCAGTAAATAATTGTAACAACAAAAAATAAACTAATTCAATTAATTGTAGTAATCGCTGTATCGAGGGCATTGCGTCACTTACATGTGTCATTCACACGTTTGGGTCAGTTTGGGTCAGCTTATCCGCTTGGATGAGCCGGGGAATTTTCCATTATCCATTTTACAATTTACCCACGTTGGTCAAATATTTGAGCCACGTTGACACTTACGCATCTCTGGCTATTTGCAAAGATCATTCGCACAAGACGTCCTCTCTTCTTTGAAGTTTTTAAGTTCAATTAGCAGAGCCGTCCATCAGATTTTGCGGTCAGATGAGGGTCAATCAACTTTGATTGATGTGAAAGCAAAAGTGTTAGTCACCTGAATCAGCACACATAAACAAGGTCGGGCATTTATGGGTCTTTGTTGAATTATTTTTAGATTGTTAGCGACCCCATATCCTATCAACTAAATGACACGTTAATCAAGTTTTTTAATAGAGTATTTTTATAAACTTTGGGAGATGCAGATAGTAGAGAATATGTCATGCGGTAATTACTAATAATAAATTACCATCGTTTTTATATATTTAACTCACGAATTCCAATTAAAATTCCACTTTAATTTGACTCCGCTTTTGGCTGTGAAAATGTGATAAATTAATTTAAATTAATTTGGAATTTGTCATTTCCATCAATAACTTATTTCAACGACATTCAACCAGCTGTCAATAATTTAAAAATATTTATTTCTTTTCCTAACCATTTTGGATTTTTCGCTGGATTTTATTTTGCTTTTTTACATTTTCTCCTCGTCGAATTTTATGCTCGCCGCCTTAACTGTGTCAATAGCCACATTTATGTGTTTGGCAAAAATCACTTTGATTAAAAATCTTGTCATGCTTCGGTCAACGAAAAAAAATCAAAAAAGCCACCGATATTAAATTTGCATAGAGCTGCGAATGAATGAATGAATGTGAGTGTAAAAGGCGAGGAGAAGTATAAATAAATCATAGAAGCGAGCCGGAATGGATTTGGTTTTGGCCAATGTTTGCTTTGATTTTAATTGCCCGTTGGCTTACACAAAGAGGCGTTTATAAATACCGACTAAAGCACGCATTTGACACATAATTTGAATGTGAATTTTCAGCTTGGGCAAACAATGACGGACCAACTTGGTCTAGAAAGTTTTCCGTTTCTGCCTAAATGCTGAATCAACATGCGGAAGTTTGACCCAAGGCAAATTTAGCTCGGCAAGTCGAGAGCTCTCTTTTTGATAAGAAATCGTGACTCGGTAGACAGCGTGGTACTTTGAAAAATATTTTTTATTTAGTGAAGTGTCGGCGAGTCATTTACCTAGGAAATCTCGAATTGGTTTTGTCGTCATTGGCCAAGTTTACTGAGTGAAATGCAGTAATAAATTAATCACCAGGAAGGTAATGCGGTTAAAGTGTTTATAGAAAAGATATTTAATAGTTCCTAAGAAAAGTCATTGACCAGCAATGTGGTCAATACTTAAATCTAGCGAATGTTCTTTGTTCGATGAAAGCCCTCAGGACATGCGAAGAGTTCGGCTGAGGGTGTGTCTCGGCCAGAAGCCAGACAAAGGACCGAACCCAACCCAAAGCCAGACTAGCTTTTTCTCCTAATGCCGGGGCGTGTCCAAAGGGGCGTATGTGTAATCCTCCACCCGGATGACGGACAGTAATTCTCCTTTTTGCCATCGTTTTGTTTACATTTTTTCACACATTAAGCCAGCGTCGTCGACACAGATAATTCCATGTTGTCCCGGTAATTGTTCTGTAAATGCAGAAATAATTACTTTCAATGCGCCAATAAAACAACGGCTGTGACCGCCGTCAATCAGCAGGAGCCTGATCAATCAGCGGCTGGAAAACGGAAAACTGAAGACTGCAGTCTGCAGTCTGAAAACCGAAAGCCGAAAGCAGTGAAAAGTAGGTGACCAGCCGGCGACGACGCGTCATCTTGGTCTTGGCCAGCAATCAACTGGCGGCCTCAATGTGCGCCTAAACGAAATCGTCTGCGGACTTTCAATGCAACTGCACACTGAAAACAATTAGAGGATGTCTTTAAATTTGGTATTGAAATATCACAAGAGCTTGTCGAATTCGGACATTCAGCTTAAGTTATTATTTAAAATATTATTTTCAAAAAATCATCATTCTTAACATTTAATTAGGGATTTAAATTATCCCTTTCAATTAATAATCTCTAAAATTAAAGAAAATATATTTTAAAGAGTCCCATGCTTTTATACATTTTTTAGAATGCGATTTATAAGACAAGCTTAATTATTCATTAAAGATTTCATATATTTATATGACAGTTTTTAATAAAATCTTCAACAGATTTTATTGAAATACAATTTCTCAGCTTCTATGCATTAAAATGTAAGAAAGTGCATTGCAATTTCTCTGAGTGCACCAAAACGTTCTACGCTGCAGCAGCACATCAACCTCTCCAACTGCAGTCCAAGCGCAAGCGCAATCTCAAACTCAAACTCCATCGCCATCTCCATCAGCTTCTTTCTCTTTTTCTTGAGCCGAGACCATAAACAACTTTTACTGCGTAGTGCGGTAGTGGCGAGATCGGCGTTGCCATTTACTTTTAGCCAGACTTTAATTATAATTGCCAGCGAAACTAAGCCTCCTCTTCTCCGCTTCCCCTTGCAGATCGATGATGCGGCCATCCAGGTGTACAAGGATGGCGACTACGGAGCCTACCTGGATCTGGAGTCATCGCTGGCCGAGCAGACCGAGGAAATCGAGGGACTCAACGTTAGGTGAGTGTGGGGGTATAGAAACCTCCAACACCAACACCTGACCCAAAACGCCGGCTAATGAGCTTGGACAGAAAAGAATTGTCAGCCCACATGGGGCACATTTGTCAGGGGATTTCACTTTTGCAACTTTGGCTGCTGCTGCAGCTTGCCTTGAACCCATTTTCTACTTTAGCTAGATAATAGATATTGAATATTTTTAAAAAATATAAGTTTTTAGATTTTTGATTTCACATTTAAAGGCATATTTTCATAGTTAGAAATATTAAAACAATCAGGCTCTTAAATAAAGTATTTAGGAGATTTATGCGATTTTTAAATTATAGTGAAGGAGCTCGCTATTATTAATTATAATCGAATGGATGTGGAGCTTAAAGCTTGATGTGGCCATAGCCACTCCTCGCAATCTTTAGTTGGCGACGGCAATCGGGAAACGCCGAACCAGTCGATCCCCTCTGGGTTATTGGGCCAGCTAATCGTGGGTGGCTCCGTCAGCCTTTCACCGAAATGCAACATATTACACATACGCCATGGCGGACCGCCTGCATCGGCATCGGCATCCGTATCTGCATCTGCATCGGTATCGCCATCTCCGTTCGCTAATAAAGTTATTTGGCCGGGCCATAAAAAACTGTCGCTATCTGTGGCACAGGAAACCGAGTTGGCTATCTGCCTACCTGGTTGGTTACCTGGCTGGTTACCTGCTTAGCCGCCTGCCACTCTGTCGCTCTGCCCGGCACTCACCGGGTTTTTGAAGACATTTGCATGCCACGACATTGCTACGTGCAACTTGTTGCCGCCGCAGTCTGCAGTTAATTTGCATTTAATCCGCGCCGCAGAGACAAAAACGAACAAAAAACGCTTGCCACGTCACTTTTGAGTCGTCGTTGTCGTAGCTCTGCAGTTGTTATATTTACATTTTTTGTGCTCTTTTCTCATAACTGGCATGCATGTTACTTATGCACAAGTACATTTAAATACCCCTTAGAGGAGTGGTGTTTTTAGGGATTAGAAGTAGAGCTTGAAAAAATATCAACAGTTTGCTATTTATCGATATTTTACTCGTGTTTTTCCTAGAAAGCATCAATTTTATCAAATCGATATTGAGAAAATATCGAAAATATCGATATTTTTCAAGCTTAAATTAAAGGATAATAATAAAATTATTAACCAGATTTGCTTTCAAAACGTTTTCCCATCATAAAATATTATATTTACTTGCGTTTAAATGTTTTACAAATTTTAAATTAGGGAAAATGAATATTATTAAATATTTCATGGAAAAGGAATATTATGAAATATTTCAGGTCTTTTTAAGGTAGCCCTCAGTCGTTTCTAGTTCTAAAGTTTCTCCACTTCATGGGTTTTCTTTATTTTTCGCGGCCAGACTGGGGAACGTGATGTCATGGCATAGGCAGGCGCTAAGGCAGCTCCACAAAACTTGGGGCACAAAGAAAAATGATGTACGCGACGGGGCACAAGTGTCAAAGTAAGAGCAAGTTGGCCACAAAGATGGCCAAAAGCCAGTTACCAGTTACCAGGTTCAAAGTCAATGTTCTAGAGTTGCTTAACCCTCGGCGACTGGCGAAATGGATGGATTTGTGGTCTATTTCTGACTTTCACTTCTTGTGCACCGCATTCAAGCATCCCAGCATCCTATCATCTCTGATCATCAGTCATCAGTGGGGCGGAGCGGCCATCTTAGCCATCGTAAGTGCAGTCTTTGAAATTATAACGTAAATGTCGCCGCGTCTGCGCAAATTGCCGCCACTTTGCGGCGCAAACGCGTCCCCACTCTATTTACGAGTGGTGTGGCGCCAAAGGCAGTGGAGTGTGCTCCTCTCATCTAGCCAGAACAGCCAGAATGGCCAGAATGGGAACCTGGCTCAGTCCGATGGCCACTAATCATGCTTATCGCATTAGTCATGGCAGCGCGAGCTCGCATGCAAATCATGCGCTTCAATTCGCATCAAAATTCCGCAGAAGGTGCCCGTCAATCTGCAGAAAGGGAGAGACACACGTTGCGTTACCAACACAGAAGAAGACGGCTACGGGAACACGGCTAACACACAGGTGTGTCTTGGACATTCGCGGCTCAGACACTCACCTTTGTTCAGCGGCCCCCTGTCTATATGGAATATGAAGAGTATGTGGTGTGGTATGTGTCGGACTGACTGCCTCTGCCTGCCGCCCCATAGACCATTTTCAATTATCTGCGTCGTTTGTTATTACTTTTATTATGACCAGCTGGGACCGGGGTGAAGCAAAGCGAGCACCAGCGGGTAATCAATGTTCTTAGCTGGTCAATGAACCGGGCTTGGACTTGGCCAGGAGTGGGGTGAGCACCTGAGGTGCCAGCTCCCCATTGTGCCCTAATCTTTCTGTTTTTTGGCACTTCACATGGTGAAAAGTGGTTCAAAGTGTGGCGTTTATTTAGTTTCATTTCATAAAAAGAGGGAAGAGGGAGAAAGCCCTTTACTTTTAAGACAATAACATCTTAAAAAAGGTTTTAAGGAATTTACAATTTGTATTACAATGATTTATTTATTTAATATTAACAATGATATATGGGAGGTACGATGATATTGACAAGTTTTCAGTAGCATATTACTTATAATAAAATTCTCTATCTATTTCCCACCCACAGCCGCAAGAATTCTTTGGTGGTGCGAACTCAGTTGAATGTGCGCGTGCACGCAATTATTGGTAAGAGAACGAAAGGCTTATTGCGCATGCGCCCCGTGCAACAAGAACTAACCAACTGACTTTGAACTTGCAGAGAAACTCCTGTCCGCCGAGGGCAGTGACCTGCGGCGCGCTCTCTTCTCGCTGAAGCAGGTGTTCCAGGAGGATAAGGATCTGGTGCACGCCTTCGTGGCCCTCGGCGGCCTCAATTGCCTGGTGCGCGTGGGCAATTGTGCGGATCAAAACTATCAGAATTACATTCTGCGGGCCCTCGGTCAGGTGAGTCGTAGATCTATCTATCTGTGCATAGAACCCCAAGCTAATTATGTCATTGGATGCGGCGGCGGCTCAGGTCATGCTCTATGTGGACGGAATGAACGGCGTGATGAAGCATGAGCCGACGATGCAGTGGCTCTACTCGCTGATTGCCTCCAATTACCGATCCGTGGTGAAGACCGCCCTCAAGTTGTTGCTGGTCTTCGTGGAGTACGCCGAGTCCAACTGCTATGTGCTGGTCAATGCGATTCACGCAGTGGACGCCTCCCAGGGAACCCTGCCCTGGTCGAATATAATGAGGTGTGTAGAGTCTACTTTTGGGAGCCTTAAAATAATGTTATTTATTATATATTGTTTAATATATATATCCTATATCTTTCAGACTGCTTAAGGACTATGATAATGCCGATGCCGAGCTGGTCATCTATGCCACTTCGCTGATTAACAAAACCCTAGCGGGTCTTAATGATCAGGACAGTTTCTATGACGAGAGCGATCTGCTGGAGCAGCAGGGCATGGAGACCGTGATCCAGCGATATATGTCCAAGCCGGGGACCGATTTGGATCTGCTCGATCAGCTGCAACTGTACGAGGCTGTTCTGAAGTGGGTTTGCTAATTGGTTATTTAAATTTATGATATAATAAATATATTACTAACCAGATTTGAGGATGGTGAGTCGGATGGTCAGCGGTTACCGCAGAATTCAATGCGTAAGACGCAGCGATATCGACCGGGGACAAACACCACCGAACGAAGGAAGTCACGTCGCCATAGCACCGATAACAGCCCCGCCCCCCTCACAAAGGTCCTACCCACCACTGTCCTCCGGATGACGCCCACCCAGGCCACCGTGGATGAGGATAGCTCAGGGTCCACCAACTCTACGGAGTTCAGCGGCGGACTCTTCAATGAAAAGAAACGTAAGTGGATCGGATGGGTAACTAACCACAAAAGATTAAAAGATTTATTTATTAGCCTTACTGGCAATGTTGAAGGAGACAGAAGGCTTTCTTCTGATCCCCGACTATATAATTATCTTATTTTTAGTTTTTTAAAAATATATAGGTGTTTTTCTTAGTAACAGAGACCTAATCTTTCCTTAATCCTCTTCAGCTCGCGACGGAGCAGGCGTGACCCCAGGACTTCGAAGGAGACGAGAGCGGGCGGAGCGGCACAAGAGCTTCCTGAAGGAGCAACAGGAGGCGGCGGCCAACGGGATCTTTGCCGCCTTGGAGCAGCGTGAGGGCCTGGGTAAGTTCTTGAATACCAAAACACGTAATTAATTTACACAAGCTGCTTACGACTCGAGCGACTAACTAACTTGTGATTCTCTCTCCCACCGAAACGCTAATCACTGTGTGTATTATTGTCCCGCTGTTCACCCGCTGATCATGCTAACCACAACCAAACAAAAAATACCATTCATGCCGTAAATAGGCCAAATTGTAACCGCCATACCCGCCACCATCCAAGTCGGCGACAGTCCGCCTCAGTCGCTGCAACCTGAGTTGCAGCCCTGCAACAACATCAGCGGCATCGGCAACATTAGCAACCTTAGCAACAACAATGTGAGCAACCTGAGTTGCAATGATACGCCGAACAACAGCCTCCTGCTGATGAGTCCTAGCAAGCAATTGCTCACCGGCAGCCACAGCATCTCGATCATCAACAACAGCTTCGACAAGGCGAGCAACAACAATCAGAGCGAGTTCCTCACCAAGAAGAATCTGTTCCGGGAGCGCAACTCAACTGTGATCAATGGTATTATGAAGAATATCCAGCAAACCGATAGTGCCTACAAGAAGTACGAGAACGAGGCGAATCGGCTGAACAACTACTACAGTCAGTCGCCGAAGCATCAGAGCAGCCATCAGATCCACCAGCCCATTCAGCCTGCGCCGGAGGTCCTGTTGAGCCCCAAGAAGACGCTGAATGCCTCTGGGTTTGACTTTACGATCCCCGCTCCCTTGAGTTCCACGCCTGTTAAATGTGATGTCCTGCCGGAACCGGAGCCACTGAGTCCGGTTAGGAAACCGGTTGCAGCCCCGCCACCGCCTCCTCCTCCGCCGCCGCCACCACCGCCCCCTGGGTGGTGGCACGCCCCCATCTACAACAGCCCACCAGCTCCTCCAGCTCGAACCCTAACCAGTACTAACCCAGAGCTGCTGCCGCCTCCGCATCCCGTGGATCCTTCAGGTGGGTCTCAACCTCAACGCCCTCCCCCAATTCACCTGTCACCTGTGTGTTGCATACTCGCAAGCGCCGCCAAAAAACATCCACACTGCATTGCGCCTCTGCCGCTGCATACTTTCGGCTCAGATATTTTTGAACGGTAGATTAACTTTATGCCTTGTGATTCCACAACAGATATGGAGAGCGAGGACAAGCAGCTGCTGCTGCAGCTGAAGAGGGACCACACCGTCAAGGATCTCACCCAGAAGCTGAGCAACCTGCCCATGAGCCCCACCCAGGATCGCGCCGATCGAGCCCTCGTCGGCGACATGTCCGGCCTCATTTCGAAAGCCAAAGAGGGTCTGGCCAAGAGCAAGAGCAAGGGGGAGATATCCAGGTAAGTTTTATCGAAATAGAGATATCTTCCTTAAAATGTCAAGTCAAAATAATATGCAGGGGGCAAGTAATAATAAACTTACGTAGATCGCATAGAGTAAATATTTAAAGGGGCAATTTATTTATTTATTTAAAATATGCCAATCAGTTTCATCTTTTTTTACGTTTTTATATTGGTTAGCTTTAATATTCCTACCAATACTTTCTTTGATTCGCTAGACTAGTGTTAAAAATGATTAAAATTGGTTTAGCTTATTATATTATTAAATATTCTCTAACTATACAAATTCCATTTAATATTGTGCAGCTTATATCGACACTTCTTTCCTTACAAACAAAGATATGAAATCACTGTGTCAATCAATCTTTAATTAATTCAATTAGTTCAAGAACCTTTTCTTTAAGTGTCCTAACATCATAATCAAACGATTGCCACTGGCTCTCAATAAATCCCAAGCTTTTCACTTACTAGCCTTTTTAACTAGATTAGAACAAAAGATAGCCTGTCTTTACATGGTTTATGGCTAAAATTTACGAGAATATATGGCGCCAATGGGGTGAAGATAAGAATTCGGGCTAAGCCAGTGGCGATTAGCAGTGTCATGCTTGCTGGTCATTTGATAAGCAGCAAGTGTGCCAGGGCTTCAAGTCCATAAATCAATCGAGCCAATAAGACAGAACACATATCCTTCAGTCAGACAATCGTTTAGTTCACAGGTGGTCAAGATTTATTGCCGTGTCGGACAGAGTCGTAAACCATATAGCATATAGATTATATAGCTTATCCGTAGATGGGGTTGTACTTCTCGTACAGGGCGATGTAGGCCGCTTTGGCGTCATCGATGGACACTCCCTTGCGGCTCAGCCAGGCATCGTACTTGGCAGCACCCTCGGCATCGGCGGGCTTCTCGATGGCGATGTCGCCCTCGTGGATCTGCTTGTACAGACCGTAGAACTCCAGGAAGACCTCGGTGGGGGGCTTCTGGCTGAAGGCCTTGGTCTTCTCGATGATTGCGTTGAACTGCAGATCACAGAGAGAGAGAGTGTTAGAGAGATTGTTCTATATCCAGATCCTTGACGATCGTCAACTTACATCGGCCATGTTGCTTGAGTTATGCTTGACAAATGTGACTTGTCCCTCGCAGTGCACCGCCTTTATACCGGCCGGAAATCGGGAAATCTTAGTTAACAACGCTTATCTGTGTATAGAAATCGATAACGGTTACCAATGCAAGCCGATAATAATAGAGTCCATTGTGCAAATTCGCCAGATTAGATTTATGCGGGAGTTTCGTAAGAGTTCAGGTTTTCGCCCAATCTACCCAAAACTCAGGGTCTTATCACCGTTCGTCATCGGCTTTCTCGGATCTCTAGAAAGTAGTTTCACCCGCCCCTGATTTCTTATCGCACTTATATATATATTATATATAGTGCTGCTAGGCGTGCGTCTGTCAAAGATAAGTTAAGACCAATCATTTATGGGACCCCTTTACACGTTACCTTGATACCATACTTTGTGGGGAGAAAGAAGGAAAGATAAAAGTTCTAATCACGATTACATAAACGTTTCAGATCTTCTAGTGTGGATCAGGAGCTGAAGAAGTCCGAGCCGAAGAAGTCGGAGAACGAGCTTCACTGGGAGGAACTGGTTAGGAATATGACAAGGCCCCTGAATCTGTGTGATCTGGACTTTACGGATCTGCGGGATGATGACGAGAAGGATGTGTTGGCCCCGCGAAGTTTGGGCGCTGGCATACCCCCACCTCCTCCGCTGCTGGGCGGGGCCATTGCCCCACCACCCATGATGCCCCCTAGCCTGGCACCACCGCCCATGTTTGGATATGGCGGCAGCCTAACCAACAGTGTCAACTCCCTGAATGGATCCATAAATGGGGAACTGGTCAATGGGAATAACACCATCAAAAAGAACAAGAAGACGGTGAGTAAGGGGTCTAAAAAGGTTTTATTATCATAGTTACAATGGTAATCCTCAGGTCAAGCTCTTCTGGAAGGAAGTGCGCGAGGACATGATACCGCAGGTGGTGGGCAAGACCATTTGGGACGAGTTGCCCGATGCCAATGTCGACACCCAGAAGCTCGAACATCTCTTTGAGTCGCGGGCCAAAGACTTGATGACCAAGGTTCGTATTGACCAACTGGTAATTTCCCCCCTATATTATCCCCCCAATTGGTCAAAGGTTCTCGAAATTCAACGTCTCTAGACGATAAGTGTGATTAAATTAGTCATAGGCTCTCCTTTAAGTGTATGTTGCGTTAACCAAATGCGAATGATTTTTGTATTCTTCTTTCCCCTCTATTTATGGATATCTTGTATAATTCCTAATACCTAAATGTCGAACGGTCTGTTTGCGGATATATCTACATAAATGTTGTGTGCTAAACTCAAAACCAAAATGCAAATAATTCTCAAATATTCTCAAATGTTTTCCAATGTCTCTAGGAGGTGAGTGCCAATCGAAATGTTATTCTGTTTGTCCTTTTGTCTCTCTATCTCTCTGTATACCATATATATATCTCACCATAACTCACGATCTGTTGACCATATTGTTTTGTGTTTTGGTGTTGGTTAATATCACTACTTCTCTACACTTTCTCACATCCACATAGTACACATTAGATGGAAACGATCGAGTTGCTAACCATACAAGAACAGCACAGAAAACAGAAACTCCTCTCCAATTCCGCACTTTGCACTCTACACTCTCTCGTTTTCTCCACTTTGCACCACTCTTTGTTTTTATCTCACACGATCGCCGCCTGATCGAAATGTATTAACCCTGTAATCCGATGACCTTGCAGAAACAACAAGAGCTGAACAAGAGCAAAGAGATCATCGTGCTCGACCACAAGCGCTCGAATGCTATCAACATTGCGATCACCAAGCTGCCGCCTCCAAGGGCCATCAAGACGGCGATCCTGAAGATGGACGCCACTGTGGTCACGCGGGAGGGCATCGACAAGCTGCTGAATATGCTGCCCACCGACGAGGAGCGCGGCAAGATCCAGGAGGCCCAGCTGACCAATCCGGAGCTGCCCCTGGGCAGTGCCGAGCAGTTCCTGCTGACCCTGGCCTCCATTTCCGAGCTGGAGGCGCGCCTGAAGCTGTGGGCCTTCCGTCTGGACTTTGACAACAGCGAGGTAAGTCATCACCTAATGAAATTAGATCGAAAGATATCTAAAATGACTGATTTGCAGAAAGAGATTGCGGAACCCCTGATGGACCTCAAGCAAGGCATTGAGATCCTGCGTCAGAATCGCACCTTCCGCAGCATCCTCTCCACTCTGCTGTCCGTGGGCATCTTCCTGAACGGAGCTCCCGTCAAGGGATTCCAGATCGAGTATCTGGCCAAGGTGCCGGAGGTGAAGGACACCGTGCACAAGCACTCGCTGCTGCACCACCTGTGCCACATGGTCATGGAGTCGAGCAGCGATACCAGTGATCTCTACTCGGAGATCGGACCCATTACGCGAGCCTCCAAGGCGGACTTCACCGACTTGGCCCACAATCTCAATCAGCTGGAGGCGGAGTGCAAGGCCTGCTGGGATCGCCTCAAACTGATTGCCAAGCACGACTGTCCGCCGCCGTTGAAGCAAAAGCTCGTGGATTTCCTGGCCGACTGTGCGGAACGCATCATAATCTTGCAGATCGTCCATCGGCGGGTGATGAACCGCTACCGGAAGTTCCTCCTGTGGCTGGGAATGCCGCAGCACAGTGTGGCGGAGTCGCGGCCCAACGAGTTCAGCCGAACCCTGTCCGAATTCGCCCTGGAGTACCGCACCACCCGCGAACGGGTGCAACAGCAGCTGGAGAAGAAGGCCAACCACCGCGAGAGGAACAAGACGCGCGGCAAGCTGATCATCGACATGGCCAAGTTCAAGACCAAAGATGACGTGGCCGATGACGAGTTGAAGTGAGTTTTTTACTAACATTAGCATGACATTTTTAAATCAAGCCACAAGAAATGCTTATCGCTATTGAAATGACCTGAATTTCGGGGAATATTATGAGATGAACATTTTAAAAGTGATTTATACATTTTAAGATAAGAAGTACTTTATCTTTTATGACTTTATATGGGCTGTAAAGGGTTCTATAGTTCCTTAAATAATTTAAATACCATGCTGATAAGATTGCTATGATATGTGACCTCCTAACTAACTATAATTTTGTTTTCCAGAAAACTGCTGGACACATCCAGTGCTGACCAGGCCGATGGCACACTCACCTGGCGAAGAAGACGGGCGGAGGCGCTCCGTTCGCCGATCGCCCGCCAGAGTGAGGAGCAGTTCACCGACGGGGACGACGAGATCCTCGAGTCCCTGGTCAAAACGGCCACCAAGGCCCCAGGAACCCGGACAACGCCAAGGGAACGGAAGCGGACGCGACACGCGGATCGCAAATCATGTAAGTTGACCGCTCCTCCTCCACTAGTCACACCCGAGATCCAGAACCACGTCCAAAACTCTGACAGTGAGAATACGTTTTAATGAAAAGGTGTTGGCCTATATCTTTTCGAATCGCACACAGCGCGCTATGTCTATAACCTCTAGCTGGATACTACTTCCAACCAGAAACACACTACAACACACCACCCAGAATTCCAGAAAGAAACTATATAATTATGCAAATATCTATTTTCCACACAAAATTCCAAATTCACACCAAAAACCTCTGCAGTTTATTTCGCCACCGATTTACATAATATTCCCGATTTCGCAGCTTTTGTACCCTTAGTTTTGCCAGCTTACGAATCTGTTGCCTATATTGGGTTTTAATTGATTTCCTTTTCGTTCTTTTACCATTAACGCACCAATCCAACAAACAAATAAAATAAAACCAAACCAAACCCAACCAATCTGAAATATTGACTATCGAAGTGAAGCGCAGCCGCACGCGCGAAGGATTCACAGTTGAAAGAGCACCATCGCCGTAGAAACCGTTACTGTTAACCGAATCCGTTAACCGTTAACCGAATACCGTTACCAATAAAACAGCCAACTGTTTTTAGGTTTTACCTTTTTTGGTTAGTGAATTGAATTGTGTTGAGTTCTACACCGTTTTCTTACCATTTGTTTTCTTTGGCTGAAACCTGCATTCAGCCTTGTTTCTTGAACTTTTATTTTTTGTTAAAGATCCTGGTTTTATGCATGGGTAAAATGGTTCTACAGCCAATTTGTAAATATAATTTGCATTTGCATGTGGCCTAACGGATTTTCAAAAACAAACAGGCAACTAACCAGCATGACCTATAGACCTAACATTGAATGACTGCCTACGCCTAACTAAATCCTTATAAATACCATCTTAATTTGTTATAAATCATTAATATATTCATGTTTTACAGTACGTCGCACGCTGAAAAACGGTCTGACCGAGGAGGAGAAACAGCATGTGGCTGCCTTGATACAAACCTATTAGGATTAGCATACTACCATATCGTAGATACCCGCATCACATCCGAGTTAAACCCATACCCCAGTGACGTCACAAGTCGGGCACTACGCGCACAGACTGAAATTGGCGATCTCAGGCGAGCAAGCGAACCCAGAAAACCCCGTTTTATACGACAACGTGCGCATCATCAGTACTTGTTTAATTTGATTTTCATCTGTTTGCCACGGCATCAAAAAGTACCAACTGCAACGAAAATGTCCTTAAACAAAAGCGTTTTTCATCGTGTTTTTCTGTTATTTAATTTTTTGTTTTTGCTTCAGCTAAGTATTATTAATTAAACGTAACTCAATAAACCTGTATTAGTAGTTGGAAACGATTTTAATGTTAGAATTTCGATCGCAACAAATTTCGATAACCCGGACCACGTCATTAAATTTGTACCAAAATAAGACACGATTTGTGCTTTCTAAATTAAATTAAAACCTAAAGTTATGTCTAACTTAATTACGAAAATCAATAAATAAAAAATATTTATTACATACGAAAAAGGTGCGCGTTTTGCCGGCGACTTTTGCAGCGCTGATCACAAGTTCCTAGCGATTTTAGTCGCGTGGTTCATGTCTTGGGTATTAAATGAAGAGTATTGCGGTTAAAAACCATTTGTGCACGGCTGCTGTACATAGTCGAGACAAAAACCTCGATTATCAATATCATTGGGCGCTTCTACGCCATCTGTATGGAAATATAGCCGGAAAGGACGAACGCTGGCTGTAAGGATATTTTGAAAAATATTAAATAAATATTAGATATTATGAAATATATAAAAATAATATTCGTATTTTATAAATGTTACCCTTTTGTCTAAGAAATAATTTTTTTTTTAGAAAGTTAAGTTTATAATCTTAGTTTTTAGTTTTAGTTTAGTTTTTACTCACATTGCACTGTTTTGGCCAGCATCCCAGCCTCTGCGCTGAAAGTGCCCCCACAGACGCGATCCTCGCAGCCTGGCAGTGGAGGAATCCGGTCCGCCGACCTGATGCAGCCAATAAGCAGCCAATCGCTGACACAACCGTTGAGATTGGGAGGCACTGATCCACCACCGCCCACCATTGTGGGCACCGGGTTGTTGGAGTTCCCAGAAAGGGTGAACGCCCGCGATCTGTTGTTCTCCAGATCCGGACAGGCGTTGTATTGAATTCCGCAGAAATTGCGCTCGTTCCGGATGCAGATGCTGTAGTCCTGGTTGGACAGCTGCCTCCCGGCCATTATGTTGTAGTTGAAGCTGCGCACGCGTCCACTGATGGCCGTGTAGTACTGCAAACAGCCCTGATCCGCCCGACTGATGCTGCCACAGTGGATTTGGGTGACGCGGATGCGCCACAGACGCGGAAAGCTGCCGCTGGTGATGACCGATAAAACAATCGGGTTGCTCTGGCCCAGACCCGCGTCAATGTACACTGCGCAAAATACACAAGGTTGGCATTGAGAAGTCAGAAGACGGCTGTGTTTACTGAGCTAATCATAAACTTTAGTAGTATGACACTCGTTCTGGAAGTGTTACTTTCTATTAAGCATACTTTTTGTTGTGAATTTTAGCAGGCACAACAAAAATGACTCTAGAAATGGTTTATGAACTTCATTTCCTATAGTTATACCCGTTACTCGTAGAGTAAAAGGGTATATTGTATTCGTGCAAAAGTATGTAACAGGGAGAAGGAAGCTTTTCCGACCCTATAAAGTATATATATTCTTGATCAGGATCACTAGCCGAGTCGAACTAGCCATGTCCGTCTGTCCGTCTGTCTGTCCGTCTGTATGAACGCTGAGATCTCGGAAACTACAAAAGCTAGAGGATTGGCATTTTGCATGCAGATTCTTGGAGTTCCTACGCAGCGCAAGTTTGTTTCAAACAGGTGCCACGCCCCCTCTAACGCCCACAATGGCCCTACACCATTTTTTGAAAGGTGTCTGGCGCCCACAACTTTAAAGATTTTGGAAAAGTAAAAATGCAGTTTTATTCTGTTTATCAATACCTATCGAATTGTAGAACAAATTTTTCAAATCGGACAATCCATTAAAAAGTTATGAGCAAAAATGAAACAGCCACTAGATGGCGCTAGTAGCTTTGACGCGTGCATATATTAATCTCTCTCCCACTCCCTTTAGCTGAGTAACGGGTATCTAATAGTCGAAGGTCGAAGTACTCGACTATAGCGTTCTCTCTTGTTTTTAATTCTTTTTCTTTAGTAGTAGTATTCGTTTCAACTTATTTATTTAGCATTGGGAAAATTATATTTTTTTCTCCTAATTTTTGATATTTTTCTGGGTAAACTCACTGTGATCTCCCGTCGAACTGCCACAAATAGTGGGCGTGGGACTGCCGCCCGATATCAGCAGCTGATCCTGGTTGCACAGATGATTGGCTGCCTCCGGTGGGGCTATGGAGAACATATCCAAATCCAGTCGCAGCTGGCAGATATCCGGATGGAGTTTTTGGACAGTCACCTGACAGCTGCCGGTGCCGTCGTAGACATCCGGATGATTGGGATTCACAAAGTAGGTGGAGTTCTCGCGTATGACACCGCCGCAGGTCTGGAGAACTGAACAAATACGAATACGAATGGGTTTGGATATACGTTCACCCTTGGAAGAAACAACTCACAGATGCAGCAGACGCCGTAGCCACCGCCACAGGGACCAGCTGGAATGCCATTCCTCAGCACACAGTCCTTGCTGGGAATGCAATTTCCCTGTTCGCCCGAGGGCGCCGAACAGCTGCCAGGACCAATGGGAACCAGGGCAAAAATGGGCAAAACTAGTGGGTACACGAAATTGAATTTAATTCTCTGATGACACTGTCCATTGGCTTAAAGCTTTTGGGGGACCCACATTTGGACTCTCGCCACCGCGGAGCAGGAGTTAGCCACTTGCTGCCGAATAGCATGTCCCGCCAACTGTTCGACGGACTCTGTTTGGGCACTTTACAGGTGGCCAGGACCAGAAGGCTGGCGACCACAGTCAGTTGCAGCTGCAACATTGTTAGTAATCCACTGGGAGAGATGGGTGATGGTAGATCCGCTCGCGTTGATTTGTGACTTTGTTATGAAAGGCAGCGCTTGAGGGGGCGACAATTTATTTCACTCGCGGCGGCAAAAAGTTTAATGACCGCAATTTGTTCAACGCTTTTCGCTTTTTAGTTTTAGTGAGCCCCAGCTGAATTTAGCTGAATATTAATTACAATAACAAAACGCAACAGTCACAACAATTAGATGCGCCACAATCAGCGGAATGCCGGGGGGCCTTTTTCTATGCTTTTTGATGGTTTTCGATGGGAGGTGGTCCCATCTCTGTGCTCTCGCTTTTCACCGTTTGCTTCCTGTTGCGAATTTGTTTTCCACACCTTTGGGGGCCCCATTATTTGTGGAGCAACTCCACCATCGAATATCGGAGCATGAAAGTGCCGAACAATTTGTTTACGGCATCACAGAAATTAGAAACAAATGCTATGGTATATAACCATTTTACACCACTTTGACGTCATTGCCTCATATGTCTAATTTGATTACGCAGCCCAAACGCAATTGGGTCAATGTCGTTTAAATTGCCTAATTCAATTAGAGTTTATGTAAAATGAATGAAGGCAATTTTGCTTACCTCACAGTTTGTTTTCCTTTTTTTTCTGGCCAAAGAACTGACCTTCGCAACAGAATTTTGCGCTGCTTTTGTCCCTGACAACGTGAGATGCCCAAAAAACAACGATAAGCTTGAGGGTGGTTAAAGTGTTTTATGGCCGGAATTCTTGAGAACTGTTTTGGAATCTTTACGTGTTTACAAATAATAAATCAGGTGGCATTAATAACATGACTATGAGGGGCAGCTAAAATGGTATAGAACAAATATTTATTTATTTTATTTAACAAATTAAGCTTAGCATACAATGTTAAACTTAATGCTATATTACCGAGCACTGGCTGCGGTGGCCTTCGACTCTGGCTGTGATTAATTGTACTGTGTTTATATCTGTACAAGTGTTTTTTTTTTTTTTTTTTTTTTAATGTTTAGTTTATATTGCTAGCTTGGATTTTTTTATAAACTCGTACATTTTTGTAATATTTTCTACGGATGGGCAGTGAAGGATTTGGGAAGGGGGCTGTGTGCCGAATATGTTGGCCCTAATAGTGCCCAGTCCAGGGCAGTTGTCTAAGAGGTGGTCGGTGTTTGGGAGTCCTCCGCAGAGACTGCAGATCGGATTGATGTTGCCTTTTAAAAGGTGTTCGTGGGTGTGTTTAGTGTGTCCCATTCGGAGCCGGATGAAGGTACTGCACTGCTGTCTCCCGATTGCCGCTGGGAGAGGTATTTTTGTACATGTCGGGTTAAATTTGCTATATCTATGGGAGAATGTGATCCATTCCTCCAACTTTTGGTTTTTTAAGTAGCGATCTATTAGCTTGTGTATGTCCTTGCTGTTTATTGGGGTGAAAAGGAATGTTGGTGAGAGGCCAATGTTGTGGGCTGCCTGATCCGCGTCTTCGTTACCCTTTATGCCTTGATGGCTAGGGACCCAAAAGAGTGTTATTTTTTTTGGATAGAACAAATATTTATTTAATATTTAATATTTAAAATGTAAATTTATTTGTATTATTATTTTTATTTTAATCGATCTCAATAATTTTTTCTTACTCTCTTTAAAAACTAAAATTTAAATGTGAGTAAATAGGTACATTCTTTTTGGCATCTTGACTAAGCCCATTTCACTACAGGTTAACATACTTGAATGCTACAGATAAGATAAAAAGATTACAAAGACCATATTGCTTAAACGCTTTTTTAAAGGGGAAATATTTTATAATTTGCATTAAAGTAACTTATTTCTTTAAATTACAAAAGTAAGAATTTATTTGGTAGATTCATTATTTTACAAAAAGCAAGAGAAAGTTTATGATTCTAGAGGAGCTTCTCTGTCGCACTCAACGGAGTCGCCCACCTCGCAGAGATCCACGCAGTATTTGCCGGATCTGATGGAGCAGACCTTGTTGTCCTTGCACTTGGTGACCTGGCTGGTCAGAGAGGTGCCGTTGCACATCTGGAAGGTGGTGCGGCTGGTGCAGACGAACATGCTGGATCCGTCGCAGGAGGGGCAGGATCCATTAGCTGCGGAGTCCGAGCAGGTGGCATCGACCAGGCCCTCGTCAATGCAGAAGATTGCCAGGCTGGTGCAGACCTGGCCACTGGGACACTGGGCGACCTGGTTGGGGGCCACATTTTCGCCACAGAACCTATAGTGCGTGGTATTCAGGCAGGCCACATCGTTGGTCTGGCAGGTGCCGCACTCTTCTAGGACCACCACCACCGCCATAGAGCTGAGTACCGCCAAGAGGCACTGAGGATGGAAATATTTATAAAGTTTTTCCCCAAAAGAATCCCAAAAATGCTTACCAGATTTCTCAGGATCTGGTATTGCTGCATAATGCTTGATTTGACTGTGTTTAACGGACTAACTGAAATACCCACCAAGTACTTGCCTTTTATAAGAACAGACAATGAAAATAGCTGATAGCATTTATACTCAGGATTAGGTATGCTAAAGATCTTAAAATATATGATACTATTTGCAAAGCGACGCTCCCGTGCTACTCGAAGATTAAGGTACTCGGAAGAGCAGCTTTATGGCATCGCTCGGCATTGAAAGATAAATGTTATGGCCCCGGGAGCCGGATCGTAAAGATATGACCCCAGCCCGGGGTTTATAAAGCTGGGCGCTTGCTCCTTTTACGAATTAATCGTAGACCTAAAATGAAAGCGTTCATGCTGATCGTACTGCTGGTGGCTCTCGGGGCTCCCTCGATTGTGAATGCCGCATGCGGAACGTGCGTGGATTCGCACAGCTGCGTCGGTGAATCGGTATTCCAGATATGCTACGATGGTAAGGTGTCATAACTGGACTATGAAGTTCCCCCCACTAATCGATCTTATGTTCCAGGTGTCCGGGATCAGACCATCAACTATACTTGCCCCGATGAGACCCCCATTTGCACGACCTACAATGCCATTTGCTTGACCAACAGCACGGACGTTAAACGTGGTTGTGGAGACATCTCAAACTGCGGAGTTTGCTCCGGATCCGCCAGCTTCGCCTGCACTTCAAGGACCACTTTTGCCCTCTGCAACAATGGAGTGGTCTCCGACAGTGATCTCACCTGTGCCAACGATTATGTCTGCAGTGTTGCAGGTGCCGCCAGTGGAAATCCCTGCATTTCGCGATGCGACTCGACCGACTCAGATATCTGCGATAGGATTCTGGAAACGGATGTAGCGGAGAGCACCACTGCTTCTGCTACCTCAACCGCAACCACTTCGTATGCCAGCACCACAGAGTCTTCTGCAGGAACTACTACTACTGGTGACAGCTCCACAGGGTCTACGTCTACTTCTACGGGAACCACAGAGTCTCCTTCAACAGGAACCACAGAGTCTCCTTCTACTGGAACTACGGGCGATAGTTCCACTGGGTCCTCGGAAATCACTTCGGAAAGCACAGTGACTGTGACTGCCACCACCGAAGGCACAGTCACCACTCCAGCCTTCAATGAAGTCGTCTATTGCCAAGGAATCAACTCTACGGGTCGCTATCCCATACCCAATGATACAGTGTGTACCAGGTAAATAGCACAAACATTCCTCATTCCCTAGATAGAAATACTAAATCTGATATTCCAGCTTTATCTACTGCGTACTGAGGAGCGGAAGTTGGACGGGATTGCTCTACAATTGCCCCCCTCAGAAGCCCTATTTCGATGCCGATATTTACAATTGTGGGACTGTAAAACCAGCTAATGCGGGATGCACTAACTTAGTCTAAATCCTAAATATTATATTTTAATTTTATAAATAACGCACATTTTTATTTAATAAACGAAACAGAAAAATATATTTCTTTCGAATCTTTTAAGTGCTTTTCTTTATATTAAAAAGGGAAAGTATCGAAATTATACTTCTAAGGGTGACTCCCTGTCGCACTGAAAACCGCTGTTTGAACTTAATGCCTGACAGCGATCCACACAGAATTGATTCTGACCTATGGAACAGAAAGTATTATCCTTACACTTCGTGACTTGACTGGTAAGCTTATCTCCGTTGCACATCTGGAAGGTGGTGCGGCTAGTGCAGACGAACAAGGATGTTCCGCAGGAGGGACAAGTTACTTCAGCATCCGAAGTGCAGGAAGGTGCTACCGATCCTCGGGGCATGCAGAACTTGAGGAGACTGGTGCAGACCTGGTCATCGGGACACTGCATCACCTGGTCCGGAGTAACACCATCCATACACAAACTGAAGTGGGTCTCATTCACACACTTGACATTATTCGATTGGCAAAAATTACATGTTGTTCCACCGACAACGAAAACTCCCAAGGAAGATATTATTACGATGAAGCACTAAGGAAATTCTCTTGATTAGAAAAGGATCTTAAAGGATATGCTTAGAAAGTTACCAAACTTCTCAGGGACCGAAGGTAATGCATTATGCAGGTTCCGACTATTCTGAAGCACTGACTACGACAGATATCAGTTGCATTTTTAAATAAGCGCAATATGCAAATATTTACAGGGGTGTTTATGGGGTTCTTATTCCTAAATATATGACCATAATTATACGGTACCTGGTAAATGCACTCAATGACATAATACAATGAAGAAATACAAAATGTTTTCATTCCTAGATAAATTTTATGTATTCCTTTAAGCGTTAAAATAAGTTCAGATTTTAGAAGATTAACTTTAAAGTCTTATACTCTAACCGGTCAATAACCTTAACAGCAAATATTTATATGCCTAAGCAGATATTTTTTGTTCGCAATAATAAGAGTCCAAAGAATATTAACCAATTAGTAAAAACTTTCTTCTCACGAGACGTTCCACCTATTTGGAGCCTGGTAATTAAGAGGGTTTCCACTTTTGCTCCATGTCCGCACCCACATATCAATCAGAACCACTAGAAACATTGCCCATCATAAGATGAGAGCTCATAAAACCGCAATCATGTGGAAAGCCAAGCCAAATAAAACAATTAGCGGTGAAAAGTAAAGAGTAGATAAACATTGGAGACCAGACACTACAGACCAGACAAATGGCTATAATAAGACAAGTTTTAGTACCAGCAGAACCTTGACAGTGAGCAGTAGCAGTTCGGAGTCTCCAAAAATGTTGCAAAGGATTGAAAACGTAGTCAAAGGACTGGTGGTGGTAAAAAGTGTTTAACAAAGTGTAGTTATGAAGAATAATCAACAAAAGATCCTCCCAGGTTTTTCTAGCATTTATGGTAGTTCAAACCCTTTCGGATTGTAATGTCTGTCAATCGAATCAAGTGGCCTGCATCAACTCCACCTCATTTTACCTGTGTTTCGGCGGTAAGTTGAAGGCCAAACCAAGTGAATTAAATTATAAACATCATGTAAATCATCCCTCAGATGGAACCCCACATCGCGATCAGTTGTACCATTGCCTCGAGGGCTTCGATTGCACCAATCTCACGGCGATTTGTGTTCAGAAGAGCAGCCAACGTCCTCCAAGCTGCGGCGATACCACGCAGTGTGGCCAGTGCAATGCCAATCGGAACTACCTGTTCGCCTGTCAGAGTCGCGGCATTTTCCAGATGTGCTACGGAGCCACCAGGCCCACGGGAAAGTTCGGCTACTGCCCCTCGGGAACCGTTTGCGATGCCACCAGCACGGCGATCTGTGTGCCCGAGGTGGCAAATCAAACGCTCACCTGCGACATAAACGATGAGCTGGTGGACACCACCACGGCCTCATCGGTGACCACCACCGCCGAGAGTAGTACTACAGAAAGCACTACGGAAAGTAGCACTGAAAGTAGTACTGACTCCACTGTAGTCAGCAGCACCGAACAGACCACTACAGTGAGTCCCCTAACACCCGCACAGATGTGTGCTCGAAGAAACGCCACTGGACTTTTCCCCATCATTCCCACGGATCCCTATTGCCAGCGGTGCGTGCCCACAAAAATGCGTAATTTTCCACATCATTCATTCTATTTAACCACTTATCTTTACAGCTACGTTAGTTGCTACTTTAATAACAACGTTCTTATCAGATCAGAGGAATATAACTGCCCGGCGACCTCCTACTTCGTTTCGCAGACCCAGAGCTGCGTGTACGTCAATCCAGGCTACTGTCTTTGAGGTCTAACTCCTCCTCCGAATAATAAACCTTCAAATACTCTTCCTCTTCTAATCTAAGGCCACTCCGTTGAGGGTTAGGCTGGCCACCGTGGCGGAGCAGGTGGATGGTAGGGTGGCCACGCAGGTCTTGCTGGCACTGTTGTAGTACAGGCTGCCGGGACAGATGTACGCATTGCCGTTCCACGAGACGCCGTTCAGAAAGCAGTAGATGTACTGGTGACACGTGGTGCTGGCATCCGTGCCCACCGGATAGTAGCCCGCCGATTGCATCGCCTGGCAATAAGCCGCGGGATTGCTGGTGGTGGGAGCCGCCGTCGTCGTGGAGGTGGTGGTGGCTGAGGTGGAACAGGTGGACGGCATGCTGGCCACACACATCTGCGAGGCACTGTCGAAGTACAGGTCGCCCGGACAGGTGTACGTCTCTCCGATCCAACTGCCGCTCACCAAAGTGCAATAGATGTACTGGCGACAGGTCGTATACGCGTTATAGCCGACCGCATATTTGCCCTGCGACTGAACCGCCGCACAGTAGGTGGATGCATCGCTGGTGGAAGGTGGCGCCGCTGTGGTGGAGCTGCTGGTGCTGCTGGTCGAGGTGGTGGTTGTGTCATCGGCATACGAACAGGTCGGCATCACCTGGGGAGGGATTTGCATATTTATTATTTATTTTTTTGGCTAGGGAAACTAGTTTATTCCGTTAGTGAATTTTGAGGGTTTAAACTGATTTCTTTGAAAAGGTTTGTGTGGCTTTGCAATAAAATTTGAATATCCTAGGAAAATTATTAAATTTTAGCTATAACTTTCGTTTATAAAAAAAAAGCATTACACTTTTTGGTTAGACAAGTAAGTATTAAATATTTAATGTGGTCACTCATATGGAATTTTAAATAGTTTAATATTTTTCAAGATTTTAAATGGTTCAAAAATTTAAATTATCATTTTTCTTATCAGTTTCCTAATAATTAAATTGTTAAATGCCCTCTAATTTTCATGTGAATCAATAATGCAGGCTTTTCTAGCCAACCGTGATTCATATCTAAATGAATATAATTTCTTGATAGTTATACCCGTTACTCGTAGAGTAAAAGGGTTTATTGTATTCGTGCAAAAGTATGTAACAGGGAGAAGGAAGCTTTTCCGACCCTATAAAGTATATATATTCTTGATCAGGATCACTAGCCGAGTCGAACTAGCCATGTCCGTCTGTCCGTCCGTATGAACGCTGAGATCTCGGAAACTATAAAAGCTAGAGGATTGGCATTTTGCATGCAGATTCTTGGAGTTCCTACGCAGCGCAAGTTTATTTCAAAATGGTGCCACGCCCCCTCTAACGCCCTCAATCGCCCTACACCATTTTTTGAAAGGTGTCTGGCGCCCACACCATTAAATATTTTGGAAAACTAAAAATGCAGTTTTATTGTGACTATCAATACCTATCGAAATGTAGAAGAAATTTTTCAAATCGGACCATTCGTTAAAAAGTTATGCCCGATCCCTTAGCTGAGTAACGGGTAGCGTTCTCTCTTGTTTAATTTCCTTTGTGACATGTCTCAGCTTCCTCTCTTCCACCTGCCACCCTTTTAACATCCGATTGCCCCACAAAGGAGAGCATAACTTTGAGAAACCGCAAACTTACCCCATCCGCTGGCAGACCGCATATCTGGGTGTCGTTGATGTTGCACACATAGCCGGAGGCACAGGTTCCAATCGAGTCCTGGACGGTGTCTGTGCCCAGGCAGAGGGCGAAGCTCTGGGTTCCGGTGCAGGCGAACGTCTGGCTCTCGTCGCACTTGTTGCACTCCTGGCAGTCGGATGCCTCCTGCCCCTCCGGCTGGCAGAGCACCCCGCTGGAGCCACTGACGCACACATAGCCGCTGGGGCAGTCGGCGGGCGTGGCCGTGGAAAGGACATCAGCCTGGCAGGCCTGCATCTGGGTCGAGGAGTAGCAGGTCAGGTTGTTGACAGCGTTGCAGACGTTGCAGGTGCCACGGGTCGAGGACACCAGACAGCCGAGCAGGAGAAGCAGGAGCAGCATTTCGAGCTGGCTGAGTGGCAAGCAAATACGGTTAGGCGACATTTCTGGCTGCAATTGTTTTCGCCGACTGATGACTGTGTTTGTCAGTCGGATGGCTTAAATAGAGCGCTTTTTGGCAGCTATTTCGGAGCATGCAGATTGCTCTTAATCCGCAAAGACCTCGGGTGGCGGGACCTTGGCTACTGCTCTAATTTAGATAAGCTCCTAAGGTTTCCATCGTGCTTAAAAGTTTAGCATACTTTTCGCGATCAAACGAAAATACTATGGAGCTGGGAAAATTTAATAGTCAATTTGGTAGTATTTCACTTTAGTCGTGCATTTAAGGCATTAAAAATTATAACTTCCTAGAAATCAATTTAATTTTAAATGGACAAATGGTTTCATATATTTCTTAACCCTTTATGTAATTGTTTTTAAAAATCATCATATATTTTTTTAAATATTTATAAATCAAGGGGAAAGCGAAATAAACAATTAAAATTGGAATACTTCAAATTTAATTTTATATATTATTAGATGGCAATGAAAAAGAGATACGGCTACTTAATTGTTTTCCTAACAAATACCTTAATCTTAATCTTAGTTAGCTTTCTGGATAAGACTGATACTTATAGCTGCATGAAGTTAGGTGATAGCTTCAGTTGCTCGGGGAGATGTTGCGCCAGCTGCTCTGCTTGGGAATTTCGTTGGCCATACTGGTGGGATTTGGCCAGGCCGACTGCAATGTCTGCTCGGCGGAGAACAGGGCAGCCTGTGTGTCCAAAAATCAGTACCAAAACTGCACCACGGACGCTATTCCGACTGGACCAGTCTACACGTGTCCCAAGAACACATACTGTACGGCATCGGAGGAGGGCTGCACCTCCAATGAGGCCTTAGTCGCCTGTAATGATTGCAGAAAGTGTGATGCCGTAACACCATTCACCTGTACAAGTCCCACCACTTTCGGGCTTTGCGATGGTGTAAATATAGTCGCAAACATCGAGTTTCCCTGTGCGACAGGGGAAGTGTGTATGGCAAATATCGGTAGTCCTTGTGCGCCGTCTATAAATGGCACAGGCGCCTCTTGTTCTTATTATGATGCAACCAGCGTAATCGGTGACTTTTGCACTCTGAAGGCATCTACGGGTCGCTATCCATATCCCGATGATTCCAGCTGTCTCAGGTGAGTTATCTATTCATTTAATATTTTAATTTTTTAAAACATTAGTTTTCTTTAGATATATTTATTGTTTCCGCAAGAATTCAGCCTGGACTGGAAATACCTGGCAGTGCCCTACAGCTAAACCCTATTTCAGTGCCATCACTTTTAGCTGTGTCACGGCGAAACCTTCCACTTGTACATAAATCATTCTTGAAAAGTTATTTTATTAAAAGAAAATATTTTTCCAAGTTTATCAGTTCGCATTGAAGATGAGAATTATTTAAAATATAAAAACCAAATATGCAAATATTACTTTTTTAACAAAAACATCTCATAAAATAGAAACAAATAATTAATTTTATTTTATTACATTTTCCACCTTAATTTCTAGCACTCTAAAAATGCTTAGTTCAGTTCATTGGACCTAAGTCGACCCAAATTCACTCACAAGCCTTTAATCCCCTTGCATTTATAACTCTGATACGCAGGAGTTCTAGTTTTACCAATAGATAAGATAACTGCGAGGGCATAAAGACAGCTACTTGACACCAATATCGCTAGTTTGTGCTAAAGATGCTGCGCTTTCTGATCGTAGCGACCACCGCAGTTTTGCTGGCACTCTATATTCTCGGCAGCCAGGCGGACTGCAATGTGTGTGCTTCCGTGTCCCAGGTGGCCTGCATTTCAAATACTTCCTTTCAATTCTGCACCAGCGGATTGCCTTTCGGGCCGGCTTACACATGTCCCACGGGATATTATTGCACGGCGAATGATGCTACATGCAATACAGATGCTGCCCTTAGATCCTGTATAGGTTGTGGCTCCTGCAACAGTAACAACACCTTCGCCTGCCTCACGGCAAGGACTTTTGCCTTGTGCCTGGGCACAACGACGCCCTCCCAGATCTTGGGAAGTTGTGGCTTGGGTTACGTTTGCGATTATAACAATGCGAATATTTGTGGTACTCCCGCGACGGGATCCCAGGCCACTTGCCCGGGTGATGGAACTGCAACTGGAGTGGACCCCACCGGGATAACACCGACCGCCTACTGTTCCATCGTCCAGCAGCACGGAAGATTTCCATATGGCATCGATCTCAACACCACCTGCAGGCAGTAAGTATTACCTATATTCCTTCATAGATCTTAAATCGTGATATATTTATCTTATTTCAGATACATTTATTGTTTCCTGAATGCCACCGTTTGGGGGGGAGGTCTCTACACCTGTCCCGGGCAAACTTATTTCAACAGCACATCGAGGTACTGTGACACCCAAGTGCCGGCAAGATGCACTTATGGAGTAGCCAGTTTGAGACTCAGCAGTCCATAGTTTGTAATTGGAAATTCACAGATATAATAAAAGGTACCTCTACCTTATAACTAAATTAAAAAAAAATTTTCAAAATTAAAACTAAAAAAATTTATTAATATTTTAGACAGTCTTTAGATATTATTGAATTTTGTTCTGTTCACTAAATAAATGCCAGTTATTTTTTTTATATTTTTTATCTTTTTTTTGGTATTTGTCCTATAAAACAGTTTACCCATTCCTTACATTAGTTGTCTTTAATAGTTTGCTAAACAGATTAATCTAGAAACTGCACTTGGATAAGATAAAGTAAAACTTGATAAGTTTGGTTCTGCGGATTTATTTACCTCAGTGTCATTTACAAATGCTCCGCTTACTGATCTTCTTGGGAGTCGCAGTCCTTGGCTGCCAAGGACTCTGCAATTCGTGCGTCGTGTCCTCGGAGTCCACGGGAATCTCCTGCGTGTCACAGCGAGAATTCCGGTTCTGCTCCTCCAAATTCATGCCCGTCGGACCAGTGTTTTCTTGCCCCAAAGAACACTTCTGCACAGGCAGTAGTGCTGCTGCTTGTAGCACCAATACAACCCTGGCCGCATGTACAGTATGCGATAGATGCAGCTCCGACAATCGATTTGCCTGCACCAGTCGAAATACTTATGCCTTTTGTCTGGGAATTTATTCCACTTGTGGCACTTGTGTTGGCGATTTCGTTTGCAATGTGCAAAATCCAAATATGTGCGGCAGTCCCGTATTGTGGGAACCCTCCTGCTTCGGAACGGACTCAGTGGGCTGTCCCCATGTTGACACTGCTACGGAATATTGTCGCTCTATAGAAAGGCAAGGGAGATTTCCCAATGTGGAGGATGCATCTGTGTCCATTAAGCAGTAAGTAAAAGTTATCAGTTTTAAAATAAAGCTGAAAATTAATCACCTATTATTTTAAGGTACATAAACTGCTATTATTTTGGGGACATGTTCTGGGGAAAAGTATATTCCTGCCCCGGATCCACCTACTTTGACAGCACCACCCAAATTTGCACCACCCAATTTATATGATTTTGATTTTAATGACATAAAATAAAATATCCAAGAAAGCTAAAAATCCGAAACTTAGTTTCTCCTAAAACTCTTCGACTCTGTTTTCTCTGTTTATAAAACCAGACCTTACATGTGGATTGAATTACTACTTTATTTTGATAATCTTAATCACGTGTATATAATGCAAGCAACCTTACATGAATAGAATTTTGCAAAGATTAGGAAACAAATAAAAATGCACTGGGATAAGATAAGAACAACTGCATAAATTCGGTTTCAGGTTTGCTGTTTCCTCAGTTCCATTTTAAGATGCTGCGCCTACTGATCTTCCTGGGAGTGTGTATCCTGGGCTGCCGGGCAGCGTGCAATACGTGCAATACGAATGGAGTGTCCTGCATTTCCCGGACTGAGTTCCAGTTCTGCTCCTCCGCAGATCTACCCATTGGAGATGTATACACCTGCCCCACAGGATACTACTGTACAGCGAGTGTACCTATTTGCAGCTCAACCGAGCCGAGCCCGCTTGTATGTCCAGGGTGCAATACCTGCAGCACTGATAAGCGCTTTGCCTGCACCAGTAGGAATACCTTTGCCTTGTGTCTAGGCAATCCAACTCCCAGTACATCGATTGGAGGAAGTTGCGGAGAGGATTTGATTTGCACTTTGGATAGCGCCAACATCTGTGAAAGTCCCGCCGGTTACAAGGTGACCTGTTCCGGATCAGGTTCCGGAACCTGCGGATCAACAACCATTAGGAATGCCACCGAATTTTGTCAGACCATGAAACAAACAGGGAGATTTCCCTATGGCGGGGTTACTTCGACCACCTGTCATCAGTAAGTACATTTAAATAATTTTAAATAATTTTAAAAATTATAAAAAAATTAAAAATGACCTTTAAACTAAATATAATATTCTCCCCAGATATGTGAACTGTTATACTGCTTCCGGCATATTTCAAGGAAACGTTTACACCTGTCCGGGACTCACTTTCTTCGACAGCACCACCCGCCTTTGCACCACCCAAACGCAGGCCAGGTGCTCGGAAACTGTATCTTGTCTGACTCTGAAAGACCGATTATTGCCCTAAGGGATTAGAACACCTATCTTTATTGTGGCAAACATCACAGGGCAAGGGAATCTTAATCAAATAAAACAAGTGCATTACAAAAGCAAAGGTTTACTAGCCAGATAGCAACGATGATTAGCTTGTGATCATAAAGGTTCTTACATGGTTTATAGTTATTAAAGTTTATCGGGGGTTCCACAGAAACAGTTAAGCGGTGAATGGGCATCATTATAAGTTTTTGAGGTACTCCATTATAATGGAAAATAAATTAGTTTATTTCTGCTCGAAAATATATATTTTCTAAACTTAAATGAACATGAAAATCGGACAAATTCCTACCAGACTCGTCCGACAAATTCCTCACCAAAATCGCATTCCATTTGCAATTCATCAACAGGACTTTGGCCTAATGAACAAAGTGCAACTTAAATCGATTTTTCCCGCCATTTCAATTTGCGTGTATTTTTTCCAACCGATGCTTCACATCCAATCCCCATTCACATCCCCATTCACATCCACTCTCGCAGGCAGGTCACTCTGTGGTCTATGGCATTTATGACGTATACGCCTCGTTGGCACTTGCACCTTGAAACTTTTGCAGGCCCCGGAGCCACAAGTTTGGAGAGAGAACTGGCATACAATTATGAAGTGTGCCCAGTAGCTTTAACGTCGAAACTTTCCAGAGTTTTTTCCACACATTTTCCCCCCTGAACATGCCATAAAAAATCTTTGGCAGACATTCGCTGATTTTTTGTCGGTCCTCTTGCCTCCACTTTTCCTGTGGCTCTGATGTGGGTCAGTTACATGGCCACACGGGTCGCAAAAGTTTGTGGCCTGGTGTGGCATGCCACCGAAAATTCAATTCGATCCCAAGGCTGGGCCACAAAAGTTTTCATTCAGTGTTTTCGGTTTCAATGGTTTCGATTTCACACGCCCCTAAGCCTGGCTCCGACCTTTTTCTTTCCCTGCTCCTTTCCCTTTTCCCGCCTGCCAAAATTCAACCAAAACACGCACATAGTTTCTGCTGTGGCTACGTGCACAATGTGCAATTGATTGGAGGGGGATGTGCAGGAATTCGGGGGCCATGTGTGGAGGTGACTTGCACACACTTTGATGAACACGTTGGCCGCAAATTTCTGCGGTCCACTGAGGTAATTCCCCTGGGCTCCCTTAAAGCGAAAAACTAACCGCATAGTGAGTGAAATTTCGAGAGGTACGAGTGTATTTAATTTTAGGCCTCGCCGCATAGCTATAGCCCAGCAAAGCTATATATCTTTGGCCAGGGTGATAATCTCGCTGTAGGCGTTGGACTTTTTCGCTTCCTAAACGTTTTCATTTAGATTTATGACGCTAGGGCAAATATAGATACGTACGCAAAGATGAAACGCAAATTATAAAATCACTTAAGCTAAATCCGCGATGACTAAAGATTATGAATAGCTTCGGGAAACAATATTTTTCTGTGGAATTTTTAGGCCTCAAACGGTTGAGGTATTATATTATATTATTTTATGGATACAAATGATGTTAATTTTAGTTAAAAGTTTACCTAAAATTCTTTATCAGATTAAGTGATCATTTTCTGAACTAAAAGACAAAAAAACAGAACTAAGAGAGCTTTAAAATTAATTTAAAAATCCTTTTTGCATCCCTGACTGAATCTCCTTAAAACTTTCCCCCCTTAACTACGACAAATACTGTGTTTCGCTGGCTCTCAACTTTTATCTTCACCGAAAAGTTGTGTCCCAGAACCAGCAGATAATGCATATTTCATCAGCTATGTAATCATGGTACTCACATTCCGTTGTCATATGTGCCACACCAAGCAGCCACCATATTTTCCAACCGCCGGATAAGTTTTGTTGTTCTTGCGACTCATCAACGTCAAGAATCAACAGACTCGGCGACGTCGTCATCGGGCCCATCTCGTTATTATAGTTATCCACGCCGGCGTCAAGTATAATGGGACTGCACTTAGGCCAGATGAATTCATTAATTATTTTCCCTAATAGAATGAGAGAACGAGGAAGCCCTACTAGACTAATTAAATTGTATGGGCAGAGGCCCTGAAACTAAAGTGCGCCGAATTCGATGAATGCACGGCTCGATCTTAAAGCTTAAGGCTCCTGAGTGGCAGCCACTCGAGGCGTCCTTTCACCTGTCGCCGTCTTTGTGTTTGCCAAGCGGCCCGTTTCGAAGCGCTTCGCGATTAGTTTTAGCCGGGCTTAAGAGCCCGGCTTTAATGCAGCCAAGTCGGCGAAGCGAGGCAGCTGCGATAGCGAACCGCCTTCGAGGCATCTGGAGCGTGCCTAGTCGGCGGCGACATATCATCGCATCTGAATGCGGTTGCCCCGAACGGCTTAAAGCGCCAAAGCCATCCCCCAGAAATAAGCCCAACTGCAAATGGGCTTTAAATAGCAGAGAGCACCCGCTGTTTGCCCTGTTCGTGCACATGTCTGCCAAGGCACTGAGCGAAAATCACAAAATAAATATTTAAATTAAATATGAAATTTGGTAAAGCATTTTTTAAAAATATAAAGATGATTCTATCTTTTTTAAAAAATGTAAATATAAATTAAAACTTCAGTATTTTAATAATTTCTGTGATATTTTCTCCAAGTGCCTTTGTATTTGTATATCGTCTTGTCAGCTCCTGTGTGTGTGTGTGTGTGTATTTGAGCAACTATTTTCCTTATTAGAATGTAGGCTTATTTTATATTACCCTCGCAGCGCTGTTTCTGCTGCTGCCGCTGGCTCTCTCGGCTTTTAATTAAAGTTCTATTTCCATCCGTTGTTTCGACTCGTCGGCCGAAACTGCAGCATGGCGCCTGTTGGGCCTACGCCCCACCCACTGCCAACCACCCAAGCACCACCCAAACGCCACCCAGCCCACAGATAGTACCGCCCACCTGCGGCGATGCCGCTGGCGACTGCAATTAATTTATTTCGCTTCTCAGTCCCGTTGAGCAGGTTGCCTATTACTTTGTTTATCCATTAATTTCGGGTTAATTGGCTCTACTGCCAAATACATCGAACTATAGTTTTGTTTATTTTGCTTTCGATGGATGAGAAACTTTGGAAATACGTTTAGTTTTTTTGGAAGGCACTCAGCTGAATTTGTTTTCTTTAAAATTGTAGAAGTTCGTACTTACTGTTTTAAAAATATATCTTATCTAAGCATAAGAAACGAGTGAAATCACATAAATGATTGGTAATAAGATCTTGGGAAACCTATACTTAACTAAAAGTTTTTCATTGTGCGAAACTTTAAGGTGAAATGAAAAAGAACAATACCTTTCAGTTAAACTTTGTTCAACTTTCTCCCGCATACCTACAGATCTAGACCGTAAAATTATTTAAAGTATTCAAAAATCGCTTCAAGTTCAAAGAGCCGTTAAAACCGTAACAAACTTGGCCCCCAAACGTGACTTGCAATTATAAATATGCAAAAGTGCGCAAAACCGCTCGATAGTTAATCCTGTCCCGCCGAAAACAAGAATAACAATAGCACGTAAACACGAAAACAACAACATGTCGGGACCCCCGGCACGGCACCCACACAGGTTGACAGTTCAAGTACACGAGCTTGTCGAACAATTTTGACACAGCCATGCGATGAGGTCAACGGGGCCGCAGCCCACACGCCCATGCATTATTATATAATGCGGCATTGCAGCGACCCGACCGCAGATGTTGCCACCCACAACAATGCCGGGGAGCAGGACGAATGGGGTGGGTGGTGCTGGGTGGAAGACAGTGCTGGCAAAGGTACTAGATAATTTCGAAAAATATAACACCAATGGTCTAATAAAAGGTATACAAGAATAAAAGGAGACTGAAATTATATCTCTAGATATATTTATAAACAGAATAGTAGAAAGATGAATAGGTCATTCCATATATATAATATAAAAGTGCCAATAGATTCTTTTTAAGTATTTAGATATAAGTATTAAGTATTTATATAATAAATATAAATATTTTTTGATCCTTTAAAAAATGTGTTTATCAAAGTATAAAATAGGAAAAAAATATAACATTTAAAAAGACATTAGAAAATCTTTAATAATTAAATGTAGTTTACCTGTTCAATGGTGACTAGGGTTGTTAAAACATCGATGGTGGACACTATCGATGTTTTTGGCTTTCGATGGTGGTCACTAACGATATTATCGATAGTATCGGAAATTAAAGAAAATAAAAAACAAATTACAAAATTTAAAAAAATAATGTGAAACAAAAATTTTGAAAATTTATGCTTGTATCATAAAGCGTATGGGGAAAAGAACAATCTTTACTTTACTGCGATTAAAGTGAAACAAAATTTAATGTTGAGCCCTAACAATAAAAATAACGTCGTATTCTAAAATATATACTTAAAATACTTTTTTTTTTTCTTAAAATATACAAAAAATGGAAATGGAATTACTTTCCTGAGCGATAGTATCGATTGTGGGTTTAAGCCATCGATGTTTCCTAAATTTGTAAACCATCGATAGTATCGATAGTGCTATCGATTACCCAACCCTAATGGTGACCAAAGCTAAATAAAAGTACCTTTAGGTATTATATATTACCAAGTTCATATAAATTGTCATCTCTGTTGCCTGTGTGAGGAACGCATACTAGAATGCCTAGTATGTGGCGACGTGCAGGATGGAATGGATAGGAAGGGCAAGCCAGGGATTCCGGGATGCAGGGAGCGGATGAGGCAGAGGAAGACCTGCATAATGAAGCGCAGTGGCGAATGCGTCACATGCCGTGAGCTGTGAACTATGTGCCGGCAAAAGGAACTGTCAGCAGCCGGAATGACAGACTGCCACAGTCGTCTCTTTTGACCTGCCCCGAACTGTCAGAGCCTCCACCATGTGGGCCTTCATTTATGAACTTGCCAACACATTCATAAATATTTAATGCAAATTTAAGTAAATCCCTTAAAAATGGGCTTTATTGAAATCCATTTAACTGATGTATTTCCATATGGAAAATGAAATGTAAATACAAGCGATGTTAAGTCAGCTGAACGTTGATTGTCAGCGGTAAGCAGTTTGAGCATATTCCGTTTGTGGCGGCGGAAAAGTTTAATCTGCATTTAAAGCGATTTGACGATTTAATCGAACATTTTAACTACTTGTTCGCAATGGGATATCTTAATCAACCAAGTGGAGCTGGATAAAATTTATTATCTGCATCGTTTTCAATTAAAATGTAAGGTGTTCTATAAAAGCCACAGGGAATATTTCTATAATAAAAACTTAATTTGAAAACTTGCTAGTAAAATTACATTAAAGTGCGTGTAGTAATGGTTATTTTTATTTTTTGGTGATTGTCAACCCAACGACCAAATGAATGTCCAACTACTCGACACACAGCCATTTGCAACGAGCTGTGATTAGCAGACAAATGCAGGTCAGCTCTTAATTATTCAAGACCATTAGTTTTTTATGCCTTTAATGCGTTGTTTAATGCAAATTTGTTTGGTTGCAATTTGTTTTGCTTTTAACACACAGATTTGTTAGCCATTGAAAGAATTGGTTAAATTTATTGAGTGGCAAATGGAGTTTTACCATTTTTTTATGGCCTAATTAATTAGGTTATAACTAGGTTGAATCATTTTAATTTTCATCTGAAACCTCTACTGAGCAACAGTTAATTAGTTTTCCTATAGAAATACAAATTAAAAATTTAAATAAATTAATTGAATGGTTTAATTGTACTCATTTTCACGAACTACCATAAGTGCATATTCTATTAGGTATGGAAACCCGTTCAGAGTGCCCCACTCCCATCATCAATTAAAATAGATTGCAATAGCCCATGCAAATGACTGTAATTTACCCAATGGAGTTGGTCGCTCCAGCCGAGGGAATCTCCTCCTTTGAAGGCCTTCTGGCCTTCAGTCAAAGCTCAATGGCAGGCGGGCATTAATAACGCACGATAACCGTTTGAAGAATGCGGAACCCAGATGGCCGGCGGACCATCTGACCATCCATAAATCAACCGAGCGGTGTGGGAACAAAATGGATGCTCATCCATCGCTAATTGCCGCTGGCAACGACAATTGTCGCGGCCAATTGCCGATTGACATGTGCAAATTGTAAGTAAATTATTTTATAAAAGTCAAACATTGTGACGGCTGCTATCGCAACGGGCACTTATCCGATATATAAGTCTTATCTCCTGGGCCGACTTGGCTGGGCCCACACAACGCCAAATCTGTGGCAGCCACGTGGGTATATTTATAACCCCTTTGGCCACTTCTAAATCTCGGTGCAGAGAAAGAAAATGGTATGAAAATCTATATTTCATTTAAAGAACACTTGAAGAACTATGAGTATATATTTTAGGTGCCATAATGCAAAATAAAATAAAATAATAAAAGTAATAATGATAATAAAGGTAAGAATTATCGGTTCTAAGATGGTAGCTAATCAATAAATATAATTAAATTAGAACTCCTGAATTTAAGAATAATTTAAAAATATCAGTATACAGTTATGGAATAAAAAGAATCATATTTGAATACCCTATAAAACAGATATTAGTTTAAATAATTTATTTATTTAAATTTAAAATTTATTTATTTATTTAACGTAGTTATGCATAAAATTCCATTAAATTATATTTGATCATTTCTTTATTTATGATTTCTAAATATAATAGTTTATTCTCAGTGTGGCCCAAGCAGTTCATATAAATTCTATTCGCGTGTGGATTTCAGTTGATAAATCATGTGGCAATAGTCGAGAGTGGGCAGCGTTCGCTGGTGTCCACATTGCAATAATTTGCAGCTTTGCAGTTCGCCGCCGTTCCGCTCGACCCACTGCCATGGGAGGCTGGTCGACAAGTGGGTGGTGGGTGATGGGTGGTGCTGGGTGGTGCTGGAGTGGGTCACTTGCCGCTGGCAAATAGAGCCATTAAGTGGCCTGTGAGAGTGGGCTACTTTCGCCGTTCACTGTTCCCCGTTCACTGTTCGCAGCGATACTTTCATTAGGCAAATAGCCGGACACTCAGACGCTCTTGAGGGCGGCCAATTGGCCTCCTCGGAGTTCCGCCTGCTCGCCAGTGAGTCACTCAGCCAGTCAGCTACTCGGTCACCCAGTCGGTGACCCCTCCATCCGCCCGACTGCCATTTAATTTTATGCTGCGTGCGTAGGAAATGCGCTTAAATTGCCGCTAATTGCAATTTGCTGCGAAAATTGCAGTGCAATGAGCGCGAATTAAATTAAAACGCCGCCGCACCGCAAACATATATAATTTGTGCGCTTCTCTCCACATTTTTGATCAGCACTTGTTTGCCGAGCTCTCAATCAGAAACGGTCAAATACCTATTGGCCGGCAAAATATTTAATCAATGTAAATGGCATTTGCCGTCGCCACCCCCTTCCATTGGATCGGCCGACTGCCGCCTTTTCTGATGGCGGTGGCGCCTCGTTTAATGACTATTATTGCGATGGGGCATACGTAATAGATGTACTGGTGCAGGTTAATATTTGCACCGACGTGGGAGAGCAAACAGACCTCTAATAGTAATTAATTTAAATTGTAATATTTTGTTTTTTTATGCCATCAAATTTGGCTCAAAAAAAGATTTTCTACGTCACGCAACATATTTTAATGGACTGTTGTTTCAATTTAATGAATTTGGCATTTGTTTATTTGGCTCACTGAAAGGCAAAAAACATAATTTTCTTTTTAAGCGCTTTTGTTCATTTATAACTAAGAGTAATATTAAATGTTAAATAAATAAAATAATATATTGCTGAAATTAATAATTTTTTTTCACATTTACTTATATCTAGAGTAAACTATAAAAGAGACCATATAAAGAACGGTCAGTAGCATAATTCACCCAGAACGGATTGACATAAAAATCTACAAAAATCACATTAATTCGTTAAATTAAATTAAGCGCCGCTTGTGAGCTAAAAATTGGTATTTATATAATTTTTATAGTTATATTTCAATTTGTTTAAGTACTTAAATATTACCTTTTTACAAGTTTAAGCGCATAACTTCCGAGAACCAGCTTTAATAAAGTGTTTGATAATTTACAAGAGTATAACACCTGTCAGGCATCTTATTTCCCGTCATGAATAGCATTTGCTTTGTATAACGCGAGGCAATTAAATGCAATTTGTAGCGCGACTCATCTGCCAAGTCATAAATTAAGTATCCAAGTATGTGCGATGTTTTCCATTTTCCACTTGGCCTCAATCATTTATCACTTGCATCGCCATGTCTACGTCTCCCATTGGGATTCTGGCAGTTGCAGTTGATTGTCGCCGTTCTCGACTCAATCCGGTGACTGACGTCATGGCCTGCATTTGGGAATCCTCTTTCGCAGTGACGCAGCTGCAATTGCAGCAGCAGTTAGCGGCAGTCAGTGGCGCCAGTGGAAGTCCCAAGGTTGTGCGCCAGCCATTTGGTCACCGTTCTCTGGCTGCCACCTCCTGCCAAATGTAGCGCCTGCTTAGACGACCTTGCCCCGAGCGGCAGCAAAGTGGGCGACTGTGCCAAATATCGATTGAAGCTGCGTAATGCATTTTTCAGGCCACCAGTCGCCTAGGTGGTTTGTTGGCCCAAAGCTAAAGCGGATCAAGGTCGCCGATTCGAGTGACTCATTTATGTGGTGAAATCATTGAAAAAAGCAATCCACGTAGTGACGAAGGGCTCTTTCAGTTCGTTATAAGTTTAGAACGGTTTTTGAGTCCATAAGGTAGATTATTCGAATTAGATGTATATTTCGTCGATTAAATTGGATAATAAATATTATAAATTATTTTTGAGTAAACAAAAAACTAAGTTAAAACGCGTCTTAAGTTTGTATGATTTTCATATTAATTAAATATGTTTCTTATACACAGTTTATAGGACATAACCTTTGAAGATCCAAAACATTCCTCTCCATGTGTGGACTCTCGTGATTCTCCCCACCAAATCAGATTCCTTCTCTGACCCTGTTCATCTGCATCTGTAATTTCGTGGTCATTTAGCTGGTGTTCGATGGACCGCCAGAGGATTGCGGTTGCATCCCCCGCTCGGCATTTGTGTTCTGATTATGTTGTTGCCTTTGATGTAACAACACCGCCATTGTTTCGGTTAATTAAAATTTGTGGTTGCCGCATGCATGCCGTTGGCTGGGTGTGCGAATTTCACTAAATTAGTGCGGACTCTCCAGTTTGGTTGGGTTGGGTTTGGCTGGTTCGCCTTTTGGTTCTGGTTTTTGGTTCCGACTGTTGCCGTTGCCTTAAATATTTAATATGCAGAGCTCCGATGCGGACGGGCATGAAATTGCCGCACTTGAAGCAGCCTGGGTTGTTCTGAGTCTGGAGCTGGGCGAGAAGTTATCTGCATTCCAGCAGAACCAGTTTGCCCTCCTCATCCTCATCCTCGTCTTTGTCCTCATCCCCATCCGCATCCTCATCCTCGATGCTAAACCTCCATTTCGATGCAGGCGCGGTGATTCATGCACCATCCACCAGACTCAGCAGCGTCCGATTTGGCCGTCTTTGTTTTGCCTCACTTTATTTTGCTCTGGCTTTGCTGTGTCGCGAATCTCGTTGATTCCCACGCCGCAGCAAAAAATCCTAGAACAACGGGGCGTATACGTAATCAGGCTAGGGTCGTTAGCCAGTTGTTAGCCAGTTGGCCGGCCCCAAAAACTTTTCGCATTTTCCAGCTTTCCAGCCACGCATGCCAATCTTTTCATGACAAACTTCACTCGCCAGCAGCTCCGAGATTCTTCCCCCAGCTGGAGCCCCAGTACGCAAAATTCTTGTTAAGCTGCCACCGATGGCAACTATTAAACTTGTTTCCTGCTTTTTTTCTACAGAGAGAGTTGGGGAAGACAAGGAATTTTATAGAATTTATGGCTGTCTCTTCGAAGGGATCGCAAACTTTTCCAGCAAAGTTACAGCTGAAAGTTATTCGTATCTTTTTTTGGCAGCTTCGACGGACTTACTGAAAACTCTGAAGGATTTTCGCTTTTTCAAAGCGAAAGTTAATCCGAAATGCGTAGTTTTTAGAGCAGTAGGTTAGATTATTACTAAGTTTTACTTATTGATTTTTATTTGTAGTTTGATAAACTGTTAATATATTTTTTTTATATTTAATGTACCATTTAATTCTATAGCTATTGTCAGGAAACAAACAATGTGCATGCAGATATATGGCATCTGATAAAAAGCGATTTATAAATTTGTATGACATTCCAGCCTTTATCTGAAGCAACAACACTTTCGGGGGATAAGATTCCGATCGGGTATACAAATATTCCATCAACATAATGTGGTTCAACAAATTTTGAGCGGGCCAACCTCCTGCGAAGTCAAAGGCGATGGGTCCCGCGATAAGGAGCCGCGACACACGACAATGGCAAGACCCCGAATCGGCATAAATAAAAAACCCGAAAGATTTGTGTCTTATGGATAATGTTTGAGCTACTACACACACAGAGTGGAAAGTAAGGACACTGGCTCGGAACCCTTTTGGGCCACATCAACTTTCACGCGTTCCTCCTCGAAGACAATGTTATCATAGGCCCATATTTGCGCAGGATGCGGAGGGCAGGAGAGGAGGAGGAGCAGGAGCAGCGATGCCGCATAAGAAGAACGCAAAACTCGTATTTAAAAAAGGCCGGGGGAAAAAAATGTTTAGGTACCAAAAATGAAAGAAAACGAGCCACAGAAATTCCAGGCCAAAGAGGCCGCCGCCCAGGCTCAGATACATTCACACAGATACAGATACAGATGCTCGGCGACCGTTTGCGAGAGTGTGTTGGGGGAGCTCTGCTGCCTTCATGCGCAGACGCGCAGGCAGAAGTTGCACGAATTCGCGAAATTGGCCACCGCAGCAGCGGGAGCAGCAGGAGCAGGAGCAGAAGCAGAAGCCACGGATCTCGGGATACATATTGAATTTCATGGATTGCCATTGGCTGACCTTTCCCCAAAAACAAAACGAACCCTCCGCTCGTTGAGTTATTAAACAACTAAAGCGAATGCGAGCGCACTCTGCTCAACTTAATTACGGGCGAGCCGGGGAGCAATGTAAATTGCCCGGACGCCTGTCGTTTATTTATAGAAAATAATGAATTGAACAGGTGAGATCGGGCCGATGATAAGCATAGAAATTCCAGCATACCCGCACACACACGGTCGGACCAACAAAAAGCGAGACCAGGCTGCAGCAAAAACGAAATGGAACCCGGCCGAAGGAAGCTCAACTGCAGTTGCGAGCAGCGAGTTGCGAGTTGGCATTGCGAAATCGGCGAATGGCGGATGGCGGACTGCGAACTGGGCAAAAAGCAGAAAGCAATCCAATTTACTGATTTATTTCTTATTTTACTTTGACTATGCAGCAGCAGCAGCAGAAACAGAAACCACAACGGAGGCAGTCACGCAGTGGCTTCTGAGCCTCGAACCCAGCTTCGTATTCAGCCCCACACTGGGAGAAATAATTGGAAAAACCCCTGCACTTTATAAGAAATTTATTTGACTTATTTATTTGACTTTCAAGCTCCGAGTTTCAATGAAATATTTTCGCAAACTAATATTTTTCAATTAGAAATCAAAATAAACTAATAATAAATGTATTAAAAAATGGTATACAGTCTTTTTAAATTTCTAGAAATATACCATTATTATAGCGGTAATAAACCTAACATTATTGCCTTTAGGAAACTTTTTTAAGTGCATCCCGAGCTTCAGTGTCAGATCCACTACTCAGTTGGTTCTCCTCGACCGATGTATGTAGTTAGTGGGCTCTGCTTGGCTTCGCTTTGATCTTGATGCTGGGCTGCGACGCCTGACAACGATGACGAGGCACAGCCCCCGATCCCGCTCCCCCTCCCCTTCCCCCTGCCCCACCCGCCCTCACCATCATCGCCATCTACATCTGCCAGCCTCAGTCAATACAAAAGGCAAGACAAAAAGAAGTCCAGAAAGGGAAATCCTTGCTGGTTCGAAGAACTGATGATACCCTATCAAAAATGAATTTAATTTAAGAATTTAAAATACTTTAAATTAACATCTGATAATTTAATAATATATGAACTACTGAATGTAAACTTATCTAGAAATTAATGCATGCAATGTATGCAAAACTGTTTAAATTTAATGATTCATTTTGATAATGTACCTAATACGTAAATCAGGATTTTTAAATGTACCTATTTATATGTTTTATTGTTAAGAAAGAATTTAAATTGCTCTACAACTAATTTATATAGAATTCAATTCTTAGAATCATTAAAAATATTTTTACATTTTAAAATGTGTTCTCTAAGTTTTTAAAAATGTATCCTCTCAGGCTATTTGAAGAAAATGTAATCCCAAAAATATTCGAGGAGTACAAAGAACGGGGAAGAGCAAGCAGCAGAAGTTTGGGGCAAGGGAAGAACAATTTGAAGATTCGTGTAGGCAAAAGCTGCTGGCTGCTGGCTGCAGTTGTTGCTGGCTGCACAAATGCAGATGCCACGACATTATTTTTGCCACTTGGCCGATGGGAGCCGTTCCACCAACCAACCGCCAGCATCCACATCCACGAAAGCGATGACTTGGTTCGCATCTTTGTCGCTCATGCTTTATTTAAGGTTTCATGTATAAATATTTTTATTTATTGTGCAACACATTCGCACACGTTGCGAGCCTCACTTCGGGATGCCTTACTGTATGGCACGACTGCAACTGCAGCAGCAGCAACAACAGCAACAGCAGCAACAGCAACAGCAGCAACACATGAGCAGCAGCAGCAGCAACGCGACCCGGTCTCAAAGGCAATAGCAACTATAATGATGATGATGTGTAAACTCGCGGTGGGACGCTTAATTCCTACCTTGGCCAAGGTTCTCGGATTGGGATGGAATGGGAACTGGAATGGGAACGAGAATGAGAATGGGTATTGGGCTCGGCTTTGGCTTTGGCCATCGACTCGCCATGGGTAGGGCAAATATAAATATCCCTTTGCCCGTATTTATATGCCGCATCTGTATATACTTGTATTTATTTATGGCAGAGTTCTTGAGGCCCCGGCCCTGTTGCACTGTTGCCAAGTGCAGTCGGCTGTCCTCCATCCGTCCGTCCGTCCCGTCCATCCGATGCGATATCGGCCGCCGAGGGCTAGTTTATGGGCCCGGTCAGGAGTCTGGGGCCGTTGAGTGCAGTGGGAACTCCGCCGTCCACAGCCGCCGGTCGAGATGCGAAAGTGATAATACAAATATGATGGGGACCATAAAAAGTGAGTGGGCCAAACGGTGGGAAAGTGTCTGAGGTTCTCGGGGGGCTCTGCACTTCGTGACTTCAGTGGGTGTGGGTGCACAAAAAAAAGGTTCTATTTATAAGTGTAAGTGGGAGCAAATGGGCATTACAAAATGTACAGAATGTCGAGTTTCCCAGAAATGTGTACTTTGGTCTAAACTTGTAATTAATCTTAACGGGGAAAAGGGAAGGAAAAATAAATGAACTTATTAGGTAAAACTATTTTAAAAATTTAAAAATATTTATATATATATTAAAGAATATCTGTCACTGAAAATGAAGTCTTAGTAATTCCCTTACTAAATTATGTTCTCTTTACTTCTATTGAATATCCGACACATTCCGCTTATTACCCAATGCTGACATCAACGACCGACTTATATTACTGCCACCCGTGCATCTATTCCATAGCCATTGTCATTACTATCATCATTACTATCATCACAACAATCATCATCATCATCACCGTGGACTGGAGCTATCAGCAACCTAGACCCAATCATCAAGAGCAAGAACAAAGGCAAAAAAAATCGATTTCATTCATACGCAATTGCGTTGAAATCTGTCAATGACACGTTCTCGATGTTCGCCTGCCACCATCTGCCACCCCCTGCACCTTCACCCCATTCCAAAGGGGAGATCCACCAATCCCACCAGATCCACTCTGCCCGTTTCAGTCCCTCTAGCAATATCCCTGCCACTGACAGACCCTCGCCCAAAGCTCTTCCATTCGAACTACTAGCACCTGTACGGGGGATTCTGCACTGAGAAAAATTTGAACGATAATTTAACTGAAGGGGGAAGTTTAAGAACTTATTATAAGGACAAAAAATTAAAATTCCACACTGATACTACTTATTTATATTCGGAATAAATTACTTAATATTTCTGTACATCCTTAATAAATGTTATAAAAGTAGATAAGATGATGCTACATGATATTTAGATCCTAACTTTGATAAAATAGTAAAAACTGTAAATTAATTATTAAAAGTATTCCCCGACTTTCAATAAAATGTTAAATATTTCTTCCTGTGTAGGTTTCGGTTTGGGCCAAGGGTGAGGAGGAAGGAAGGGGGCTTTGCTGCACATTCATCACGGCCATTGACAAGTAGCTGTCAGGCGGAAGGGTCAAGGGGGAAACACGAGCGGGCTGAACGAACGAACGAGCATCAGGACCACTTTTTGACACAAGTAACTGGGCTTGGAACCCTTGCCCAGGTTCACGAGGGGCTGGTGGTGGGTGGTGGGTGGCCGGAGGCGGCGGCACACGCATCACAATGTGCCAAATCAAGCACAAAAATCCAATATCCTGCTATGAAATACAATTACACGGCGCACACAACTCGATTTTGGCCCCGTTAAAGGTATTTATAATTTTGGCTTGCCAAAAATAATTGACACAAGTGAGTATGTGGCCGGGGTCATGCGTGACTTTTCTCGCAGTGCAGTGACTTTCCTGCATTGATTGTTACATGATGAAGTGCTATCGATGTCTGTTTCGTTTGACTGATTCTCAGATTCGATGGAAAAACGAGCAGCCCTCGAGCGTCGGCAGGTGTGTGCGTGAGTATCTGTGTAAGTGACGGTATCTGTGTCTCTAGACCCCAGCAATATGCGGCTGTGTGGGTATATGGTATATGGAATTTGAGGACCGGGCCCTGCACACTGGGCAAGTGCCGCCCAGGTCTTTTAAAGTGTAAGAAGACAAGGCTGGCATTCAAATCTCTGCCCCCAGCCCGATGACTTCACACATTCCTCAGCCTCAACGGCAGTGGCAGCGGCAGAAGAACTTCCTTGAAAACCCCTGCCTAAGCCAAGTGGTGAAGAACTTAAACGTCGAACCAGTTTTTGGTGAATGAAAATCAACAAACCCAAAAGTTGCACACAAACTCCGAAAGAAGCTGAAGAAACCCGAAGCGGAGTACCAGAAAATAGAGGGGGTGATCCGGGGGAGGCTAAGACCAAAGGAAGGGGCCTGGATCTCAGCCTTAGCAGCTAAAATATAATAAAAAGAAATTAAAATAAAATTCAAAAATGTGCAAAACGAGACCGAGAACGAGAAATGCTGCATGCCAGTCTTCGGGAAGGAGGAAGGTGGAAAGAGGGAGCGGTGCTGCAGAAGAATCTCCATGGAACCTGTTGGACCAGTCACACACACACACACCATGGAGAAAATGCCACCAACGTGTTTGTGCCAGGATAAAAGGCAAGCCGGGTCGGGCCATGTATGTCCATCTCTTTTTGGCCCGCTCCGGAGGATTTCAAGTGTAAAACGCTGTCGCTTGTGGAATGTGCACACACACACACACAGACACACACTCACAGATACAAATGCATAGATAGCACAACATTTGGCCATATTTTGCTGCACTAAATCAAGCGTTTAAACGAAACTCGAGCTCAGAGCGCTCATATTTTCCTGATCGCCGAAAAAAGAAGCACCATAATTTATAGATGCCGTTTGACTAAATTCGTTTAATTCCCGTCTTACCTTACCCACACACCACACATCTATGTGTATAATATTGTATAAGCCTACGTTTTACCTGTACAAAAAAAAACCAAGAGAGCGAGAAGTAAAAGGGTTTCGGTTTTGGTTTCGGTTTCTTTGGGACCTTCGCTCTCATCGATCGTTCCGTAGCGTACATTATAATTTATAACTTTATCTAAACGATGTGGTGGTGTTTAATTTTCGACCTCACCTTTTCCAGCTCGTTTTTGTTTTTTGTTGCCGTTTCGCCATCCCATCGTCATCATCATCATCATCAGCCTGGTTGTTTCTGATGTGGATTCGTTTCATTGGAGAACTGTTTCCGCTTCGCATGACTCACTTTTCGCTGTTAACCCGCCGTCTTGGTTCTTCTTTTAACATTTTTTTCCTGTTTCTTATTTTTTCTTTTTTTTGGGAGGTCTTTCTTTATCGCACACTAATTTGAATAGGATTCCATTTCGTGATGAACATATCACCGGGAACGGAAAACAACCATGGGTGGGAGGGCGTTTGCGCCCAGCTGGACGCCCGCTACACTGGGCCATGCTGACCACCATGAAGTCCGCTTCCCGGCTATATGGTATCTTGTTAATGAAGAAATAGATATACCAAGACGCCCCGAGACGCCGAGGTATTTAAGATCGAGGTCGGTGCCCGCGGGGGTGACGAGTGAAAGTCAGAAGAGAGTCGTCGGGTCGTGCATTGTCTGCCACACCGCTGCAGCCTCAAGACAATCGCTTCGTTTTCGCAAATTGCAAAGGGAAAAAATCTCAGAGACTCGGAGAAAAAAAAGGAAAGAAGAAAAGATATTGCCACACGTGCTGTGCGAGGTCATGACACGGCTATCCATTTAAATAGAAATGTTTAGCCCTAGGAAAATACTCTTCAGAGGCGTGAAATCCGAGCCTGCTCGACGAGTTCATCAAACCGATCGTAAAACACAGCCAATGGAATACAATTAGAACTCATTCAGCCATCAATTAGAACCGAGCATGCAAATTCTATCCAGCGGCATCGATAAAAGCCCGGATTGAAAGCCACCGAGAACCCGAGAAGACCACTGCGGAATGGGATGGATTGATTTACGTTGAATATGCAAATTGCAGCGAACCACCGTTGAAAGCTTTTAGAGGAGCATTTAGAGAATTTGAATAAATATTTGGGCCCACTAGGCAGCGAAAAAAAAATAATCAGCTCCTGGCAGATGATTCACAGGTGACACAGCCAGGGGAAACTTGAATTTGGCTCAAGAGAATGTCGGATGCCATAAATAAGATCAACCCATTATTATTAAGTCTAGGGCGTAAACGGGATATTCCAACATATGAAGAGGATGTGTGTCATATATAGGAAATGGCTTGAAAAAAAGTTTTATAAGAATTTAATTTCCAACTTTATTGGTTACAAATATTTTAGGATTTCCTGAAAACTTCCTATATATGTATGTTATGTTACTATATCCCAAAAGTGTGAATCATAAGATTCATAGAAGCACAGATAAAGTCTTTAACTTTATATTCAATAAAAAAAAATATAACTTCCCGTTATTCATAAAAAGCTATCAAAATTTGACTTTAAAACAATGAGTTGTCTTGGGTTTCAATTCCTCTGCAGATATACATAAGACTCCTAGTTTATATATTTTTCATACAAAATTTACAAGCACAATGACAGTAAATAATTCATTTCAATACTTTAGTAAAGTTTTACTCTTTTTATATATTTGTTGTTTATCATATTTGAATTTTATTTTGTAGTGTCGTAATTATCATCATTTGTATTCCATTTTATTTCGATAAATGAGGCTTTTCTAAGCATAATTTGAGAGACAAGTAACTGTTTAATTCCGAAAAGTGTAACCAAATTGGTTGACCACTCTTGAAGATATATCCCAAATTGCGATTTTCTTAAATTAAAGATACCGCAAATACCACTTATCACTGGTTCTTTAATCATTGCACCACAGTGCCAACATCTGTTTCTCTCTTATGCCCGAAGAGAGCGCTCGGCTGGCTCCCTTAGCGCCGATTGTCAAGTGCCGAGTGCTCTCGGCTCTCTTTCTCTCTCTTTCGTTCCGAGAGACGAGGCACTCAGGGCGGATGGTTGATGGCTGATGGCTGATGTTGCAGTGCAGGCGAAGCAAAGTCAATCTGTTCGGGTTGCTCGTCGTGGAAGGTTCGTTGCGCGCGCGGAAAAACTGAAAATCTCGAGGCGAAATTCGAGCGGAAAAGCGCTACAGAATAAGGCGAGTGCATTTCCTCGACCTGCGGACGCCGGTGGCTAAGGTTGCCAAGAAGCTTCGCAATTAAATCTATTTTCGCCGATATAAATACACAGAGCGTAGCGTAAAATCGAAGCAAAACGCAATCGCTGGCAAATCAATTGCTTAAGGAATTGAGTACTGTTCGGTGTTATGTCATGGAAAGTCTCTGAGCGATTTTCCTGAATAAGTTTACAAAATATTTGTGTGAAATATTGCGACCTTTTGAAACTAAGGAAATAGAAAAAGTGCTAGACTCGCGCTCTCTGTCTTCCACCAACCAACAACCAAAACCACCCACCATTCACTACCAATTTTATTGCGTGTTTTTGGGGCCTTTTGTTTAGTGCGCTCGTATTTGTATTTGGCGTTGTATTTGTGACCGTGTGCTTTAGTGTGTGTGCGTGTTAGCCGGCAAGTGCCTTTGTGTGTGTTTTGCCGCGAACAGCTGTTTCCCCCAGACAGCATGCAGAAGTAAATATATACGAAAAGTGGTGCATATAAATTGAATCCAAATCCGTATCGAATCGCGGCCAAAGAGGAAAGCACAGGCAAATCAGGCATCATCCTCTGTGTCTGCCCAGAAATCCATCCATCAAAATGGCGGCCAGGAACATCCGGTTACCGCAGCTTCTGCTCTTCACCCTGCTATGCTGCTTCGTCGGCCTGTCGGCCGCCAAGCACCTGGACCTGGAGGGCATCCACCACCATCAGCACCACCAGCACAGCGCCTCCACGCACCACCGGCGCCGCCTGCAGCGGGACTCCCGGGCGAAGGACGCGGCGGGCGGAGCGACCCAAAAGTGCGAGGCCATCAAGAGTTACTTCGAATCGATCGACGTCAAGTCGAGTGGGACTTACAGCGAAAAAGGTATAGTTCTAGCACTAAGACTACTGGCCATGATATCGAAATCATACTCGGTTATGCGGGTTAGAAGCTGGAGAAGCTGTGGGGGTGAAGTTCAAGCTACCAATATGTTTTAGTTGCCCCAGGAGTAATTCTTATAGGTTTGGTAACTCTGGAAAAATGTTTAATGGTATAATAGCCCTTTTTTTTGTGGTTTTCCAATCGTAATTTGGACAAATCAAGGCCCACAGCTTAAGGAATGACTGTTTTGGGCAGCTAACAACCTTAGCTAACGATCCCCATCACTTTGCCGGAAAAACTATTTCTTACAAATTTGTTGCATTTTTTATAAGGGGTTACATTATGATTTTTTGTAAAAAATGATCAAAAAATTCAATTTCCAAGTTTTAATGCCTATCGATTGGGAATTTAATCAGAAGCTCAACGAGGTATAACATTCCTTATTTTGACATTTTTTCGCACCATTTCGGTCAAAATTCTCTTTTTTTATGGCTAAAAAAATAGATTACGACTTTGGAACAAAAAAAATTTATAAAATAAATAAGACAACATGACCGACAATTTCTTAAAAACGTTTATAAAAGCTATTGATCGGTTAGAATCTCATGATACTTATTATAAATATTTTTTAATAGAGCACAACATTTGAATACGACAGCTAAGTTTGTTGTACAATTTTCTTTTGTAGAACATGGTTTTTCAATTTAACTTAATTTAGTGTTCTTTGAAACTAAATTCTTGCCATCCCTTTTAAACCATTTGATTTTGATTCGTTGCCCATTGTGGAAATTCATTGCCTCAATTGAAGACCTAACTTTAACCCTCGCCATCAGGCTTAAATACTTCAACCAAGAAAGTCGCGCGTCAGCCAAAACTTTTGGCGTCCTGCAGCTGCAGTTTCTCTTCTTTCCCGAATCGTCGCAGCACCCCATCCGCCCCCCGATACCCGATCCCCGCGAGAAGCTGGAAGCATATGCAAATTCATTGAACTGACTGAAGCCCTCGAGCGGGCAGCCACTCGAGGCGAACTATGACCACTCGAACAGCCGGGCGCCGTTTGCAATTAGAAGATTGCGCATTGAGCAACGCCTCGGAAAGTTTTCGACGGGCCGTGGATAAAGTTTTTGGTCGGGGCAGGTTCATTACATCTCGCAGATACGGATACAGATACAGATTCAGAGACAGATACACAGGCTGCATCATTTGTTATTCTGATTTCTCGACACTGCCATATCAAGTGGCACGCATCTGAAGCCAAACTGTGTGAAGGCTATGGGAGGTGTATTTATATACATACCTCAGCGGATATCCACCAGATACTCGACATATTTTTGTTTATGCATATTTCACACATGAGTGCTGGATGGCAAACGAAGTCAGAAGAATCGAACCAAAGACAATACAAGGCGATACAATCAGATAAGATCGGAAAACAGACGAAAACGAGCGAATGTACAGATACAGATACGTATCTGTGCCACAGAGACGTGTAATTGAGTGAAAAATAATTATTATTGATTAACCGACCTTGACTTGGTATTTACGCGTTTACGCACAATTACATGATACACAGCCACGAACTCGAACCAACGCGGCATACAAATGTATCTGGCGATGATGTTGCAACTTTTCCAGTGCTTACCTGTCTGCAGAGGTTCTCATTCTCATTCCCATTCCCATTCCCATTCCCATTGCTATTCTTATTCTTATTCTTTTTTATTTTGTATTTTTCTTTTTCCTTAGCCGACTCTGGTTGTGGCTCGTTCTTTCGTTTCCCACACGCAGGTAGTTAACGCCAAGAAGTATCTATGAGATACATTGCTGAGAAGCCCGGAGAAGTGTGAAGAACAGAACAGAACAGAACACGAGAATGAGAGTTGGAGTTACAAGTGCATGTTTGTGTGTCCCAGAGACTTATCCACCTGAATGCCTGAATGCCCAATTGAGCTGGTAGTTGGGAGTTATTAGCGCTGGCTTTCAGGAATTTCAATTTGGCTAATGCTAATGCTAATGCCAGCCGTCGTATCTCCGATCAGCACCTATGTATCTCAGTATCTGTGCCCTGGTCGTTGCTCTTGCTTGAGTATGCCGAACTTTGTTTTCGACATTTATTTACTGTTTACATAAGTCCACTTCCCCTCCGCCAGAGTATCTGTATCTCTATCCGTATCTCCCCATCTATATATCTTTCTGTTTGCTCTCGAGTGTGTTACTTTTACATTTATGTGCTGTTTGTGATGCTAATCTCATGCCTACGATAAATGTCTCTCTTTCTTAGAGTCGCTCGGCATAAAACTAAATTTTAATTTAATTGCGCACACCACTCGACTGCTAATTGAATTGCTTTTGGGCTGGCCAAAAGGGGTAACCCATATTCTATTCGCATTAAGGCGTTCGAAAGACGAACAGGAAGTCGTTCCTAGCTGCAGTATCTAATCATATCGCCCAGTATCTGTATCTGTTTCTGTATCTGTTTGCCCACAAGTATCTGTCGTACCTGTGCGTTCCAATGCCCCGCGTCGTGTTACTAAATATTTAAGCAACTCGCAACAGAAATTAGAGCAAACTATGAGATATGAGCCCGTGTATCCGCGTATCTCCTCCACCAGCTATGAGTGTTTTTGTGTGCCGCCCGGCTAGATAAGTGAAAAGTGCAAATAGAGAAGGCAAAGGCAAACGTGACTCGTTTGCAGTGGGAGCGGGGAAAACTGCTTACCAGACAGACAGCGTTTTTCTTTCAGTTTTCAAACGGATTCCATTTCCCTGCCTGCTGCAGTTTTTGGGTGCGTGGGTTACGGGTGGGTTATGCTCCTTCAAAGAAGCGTTCCGAGCATCCCTGAGTACGAATTTTAATTAACTCAAAAGCTGCGCAAATACCACATACTGGAATCATTAGTGGCTGGGGGAGCGATGCCAATTAAAAGTTCAACTTCCATTCCGAGCGACGGCAAATGGCATAGAACTCCACTTAAGGCTTAACGGCAAACATAAATGTGCCAAATCTCGACTAAGCGAGATTCGTCAAAGAGTAGCTAAACCCATCAAGCAGAACCGAAAACGATCCACAACACTTATGCCTTATGTCTCATGTCTCATGCCGATCGTAAAGTTCGTCAGCCAAATTCCAATAGCCCAGAAACCAAAAACTCGTTTCTCGATTTGTTTTATTCATGAGATGATACGTGTTTGGCTTTTGTCCGGAATATCTGGGAGATAATTAAAAATTTATTCTCTGTTCTGTTCCAGTTGCAGTCTGAGCTACCCTTTCAGATCGATGCCCAACTTATCTCATCAATTAAGTTTTGAGCTCCTTTCAGTTGAGTTTAATTGCCGCCTCTTTCTCCCGATCAATTAAACTCTAAGCCAGACAAAATTCTTAATTGATTTGGTGCTGGACGCAAAACTAATTACGACTGCGTTTTAAGTAGTTTACGAAGGTTTCGACCAGTTGCTTAATGGTTAGAAATGAGTTTCCTACTCCGCTTTCCCACTCCGGGTCAAGTGGAAATGGTCGATGGGTTCGAGGATAGTGGCTTAAAAGTTGGCTTAATCGGCATTCATTAGGGCACGTCTTTGTTTAATGCCTCGGAAAAGCTAAAACGTGGGAAATGCACTTGGAGCGGGTCTGTAAAATAAGTCTGGCATCGATAAATCACCGCTAAGGAGTTAATAAACATTTTACTTGCAGTAAATTTACCTTTTTAAGGAATAAGAATGGTAATAACTTTCTAAAGCTCAATAAATAATAATAATACATTTTAAAAGCTTCCTCTTCATATCTATTTAATGTTCTATTTATTTTAATAACTGTGGCAAACCCAACTTTATTGATCCTACTTTTATTGGCAGCATAAAAAGCTTAACTTTTGATAAGATACAAAAACCGCTTCCTACACCTTTGTACTCAACGACTTATCATCAATCTTGGAGAAGCGTTTTATGCATCCATAAACCTAAAAACAAACTCTTTTTCTTGCCTCATGTTCGAAACAGAGGGCCACTCTATTGCTGATGTTACAAAACGCCCAAAACCATTTTAGATTTTTTATATTTGCGCTAATTAGTTTCAATTAAAATTAACGACGCCCATGCCCATCGATTTCACACGCATATAAAAGAGGCAAAAAAGCAGGAAAATAGCAGAGAGCAAAACATAAAAATCTTGCCTTTGTATGTGGCTACTTTCTTGATGTTTGCTTTAATTTTGTGTTTTTACACATCTGACCTCAATACAAAAGGCAATTCGAGAGTGGCTCGGTTCGGTTTCCATAGTTCAGTGTTCAGTGTTCGAGTTCTGTTTAATTTCAGATGGCTGTTTCGATGGCGGAATGATGTCATTGATTGGCTTTCTGGGTTCCGTGCGTGAAGTATCTGGTAGTTTTCAGAGATCCGTTTATCCAGATGTGTTAGGTCGACTGCTCGCATTCAAATTGGTGAATATCATTCATTCTCAGGTGTGCTCGGTTCATTGAGGGAACGAAACGGTTTCCAGGAAGACGCCATTCTAGATAACAAAACATATGAGCGGTAGTGACAATTTTTGTCGCTGGCTCTGTAAATACATATCTCATTTTCATTCATGCCTCGCGTCTGTAGACTTTGGACATGATGAGTTCAGTTCAAGTTGGCTTGAATCCGAACCTGTTTGGGTCGTGTTTCACTTACCACGAGAGGTCGTCTTGCTGTCCGCACATTTTAATTAGAATCCAGCCAAAGTGGAAGCAATTAAGTTTGCCCGAATCTTGTCCAAAGGAAGTTGTCAACTTGTTGGACTCTTCCGCTTGGACAAGCTCTGAATCCCCTTTTGGTTGTTGTGGCCCCCGTGCTGATAATGGTATTGGAACTGGAATGCATTCCCCGATAAGAGACCTGCAGGTCTCTTGACTTGGCGATAAGATAAACTTCGAATGGCAACCAATTAAATATTTAGCGCTGGCCTACCTTTCTCTGTATCTGCTGGATGCGCCCCTGAGAGCCATAAAATGTGTGAAATTCGTCTAGGCAAGCGGCAGGTAGTAGTATCTCACGCTCTTGGTACCTGCCAGCAGCTATTTTTAAACGTTCACCAGTAAATTCGTCAAACAAACAAACAATTGTGAATGTATCTGTATCTGTATCCGTATCTGTTTGTTTATGTGCAGCAATGGGCTATGGCCAAAAACCAAGGCGGTGCTTCTATGGGCGATACCATTTTCCACTCCTTTTGACCGATTGGCTTTGGTCAATGTCGGGGCAGCTCGTTGCTTATGCAACGCCGATGATGCAGTAGCAAAGTCAAAGCCAAATTCGCCGACGACTTACTCACTGGGAGCACTTAACCCCTCCCCAAGCCAGATACTCCGATGCCCTCGATACCCGCGATACCCTCGATACCTTCCCGATCTCCATCATCGTTCAGAGTTCTTGGCTCATTGTTTGGCCATGTCTTTTGTGCCGCGTAATCGTTGTTTTCCAATGAACACACTCGCACACAGTGTGCGATACAAACGTCGCCGGATTCTTTGGTTTTTGTGTTTTTTTGATTCATGGATGCCAGTGGCGCGTTGTTGTTTCTGATTCCCTACTTTTGGATTGTTATGTTCACGGAAAAGGTAGAGGTTAATGCCTAGTGAAGTGTGCACAGCATCGGCAAAGAATGGATACAAATAGAGATAAAGATAAAGATAAAGATACAAATGCAGATATGTGGATACATAACTAACTAGTTGGCATTTCCGGGGCCATAATGCGTGTAATCGGATTGGGTTTGCCGGTCCAAAAGGCATCTTATTTATTCGGTACTTGTCCAATTTGGTAAACACTCTTGGCACCCTTCTGTCGAGATGTGGTAAACACTTTTTCACCTTTTCCGTCGAGAGATCGCCAAAAACATTTATCCCATTTGTGTAGAGTCCAGCCTCCAGTTGTCTCATACACACAGAAAAAAAGCATGTCGCCGTAAAATCGATATGCGCATGTAAAATTTCTGGTTATGCAATACTCATATCGTTTTAACATGATATAATCATATATAGCATATCGAATTTACGGGGCCTCGTAGGTAAAATTGATATTACATAATGTAAAATCGATCTACGTTTCATTTTTTGTGTGTAGTGCCTAGCTCGTATTTACATTTTGCCATGTCTGGGGCCGCGCATAAATCAATTATTTGCACCTAAAGCCCATAAATCATTTTATGACGAGCAACAGCAAAAGACAAACATTGGACTGGTCAAAAGCGCAGACATGTACGAAAAGCCCTCCACTGAGCCAAAAAGGCTGATTCTGTTTTCTTTCTCTTTTTTTGGGGCCTAAGTGCCCTGAAAGCCCGGCTAATATGGCGTTGGCGGCTTGTCTTGTTATCGCAGCAGCAACAATGGCCGAGGCAATAAAAATATAAGAACACACACATCATATGTGTGAATGATTTCTGAAAATGACCAAAGGCACTTTGATTTCGCCTTGTTGTTTTTTGTAGAGCTTTACCTAAGCCGGAGTTTTTTCCTCCTAATTTTTTTTGGGTATTTCGACTTCATTCAATCGCCATTCGAGGCGCTCTCTTTATTTTGTTCCCCTATTTGCTCGGCTCTTTATTCCTGCCTCCATTTGTTGTTGTACATTTATACGGTTTATTGACTTTGGCCGGAGTTTCTTTCGTTCTTAGCCACCTTTTTTTTGCAGACTAAGCTCAAGTATAAACAAGAGTGGAAGTAAATGCAAACAATAACAAAAGTGTTAAATATGTGTAGAGGGTGTCGGCGGATTGGGAGAAATAACTTTTAAGTCTAAGAAGTTAAGAAGTTATGAGCAGCTAACAAATTAGGTAAATTACTTAAGCAGGCGGATAATTAACTTTTATGTTTTAGCAAAGAATAAGATATTTTATTCCTCAGTCAAATCAAAAATATTTCTTTCTAGCTACTCGGTAACCTACAAATATATTATCTGAATTAATAGAATTTATTTTTGGCACGAGACTCCCATGTTTATCACTCCAATTTCCACTTATGATTGACTAATTTTCTATTTCTTCTCCATTTGCAGGTGCGTATTTCGAATCGAATGACAGAACAAACAGGGAAATGTTATCTGCACAAATATTTGCCTTCGCCGGTCATTCAGCAGTGTACTAGATATCGGGTATCTCTGTATCTGTGCTGGTAAGTTGGCCCCATCCAGATAAGGCCCCTCCAAATGCGCAGTCAACGAGACAGCTTGGCGATGTGCGACCCCTTGCCGGATTATAATTTCCGAGGTGTTCGAGTGTGGATGAGTTAAACCCATCTAGGGATCATCAATCATTTAATAATAAATGCGCGAATCAACGCCAACGCTCAAAAACAAACAGCGACTAACTAAAAGCCAAAAATAATCAAAATAAAAAGAAAAACGAAAACAAAAACAAAAACCATAGCAATCCAAAAGCGGTAACCAAAAAAATCCCCCTACGCGGTGGCGATACAGAAATCCAGCAAAATATGAATATAAATGCGAGCTGAGCTCTGGCAGAACAGTAGGAAAATTTAATAAAACCTAAAAAAGGGGAAGGGGAGGTTGAGGAACTGCTGCTTTGTCTGCAACTCGATGCCACACCATTCACTTTTCGTTATTAATATATTTTTTTTTCGGTTAAAATTATGCTAATCCGTTGAAATATGATTATGCCGAATGACAACGGCGTGACGGGGGCGGAGGGCGGTGGGCGTGGCAGGTTGGTCGGGCGGATCGGTCGCATATATATATGTTAAGTCGGCAGGTGTGCCCATTAAAACGAGGGCTTGCGCATAATTTGATTGCCTTTCGCGGCTAATTTCGTTCACTGGGAAACCCGAGAGTCGAGAACCGAGAACCGAGAGCACTCTCGTCTAATTAAATACATGACGAAAATTTTCATATTAAATCATTTGCGAACTCTTCTTTTCTCGGCGAACCCAGGGTTGAAGTGAAACTTTTTCAATTAAAGGAAAGTCGACCTTCAAAGCAAACAAATTTCGAAAATGAAATTGCAGGCGAAAAAGTAATTTAATTAGCTTAGCCCAAATAGGAATAAACAAAACGAAACCGAATCAGAAACAGAGAAAAGTCCTTCCCTTTCCCAGAGTCTCCGAGTCTCCAAGTCTCGAATCAAAAGGGTTTCTCGTCGCGGGCTTTTTTGTTGGCCGAGAAAGTTTCATTTCTTTGAATCGGTGGTGCTAGTCGCCAAACTTGGCGGCGCCAAAGTGAAAGACAAAAACGCTGGCCTAAAAGCTATGCAAATTGGAACTGGCCAAGTGTTGACTTCCGTCATCTGCAAATGAATTTTTTAAAATTCCAAGAAAGTTAGCGGGATTTTTTCTTTAAGGATCAAGGAAATCATGCAATTTCTAAGACATTCGATAGCTTTAAACAACATCCCCAAGGCTGAAATGTCATTGGCCTAACCAATAGATCGTTGGCTTTTGGATAACGTCCTCTGAATAATTCAAACAACACTGATCCAGGCAGTAATTTCATCAAAATTTCAGTAGACCATGTCCGGCAATTTGTTCAAATGGACTGCTCTTGGCCGGCAGCCAAGAACCGCCGGCTTGACAGCCAATCGCAGGATCCTTCGTCTGGTGGACGATGCCATCGCCCGGTTTCGTAAGCCGTTTTTCGAGTCCTGGCGACGTCGCAGGCGCTTCGAGGAGTACGAAAAAAAGGAGATTCCGGCGCGGCAACAAGTTCCGAGGATACGACGCGTTCGCTATCCGGGATCGAAGGAAAATCCCTTCCACAGAAAACCCGACTATTTGCCCGGAAAGGGTGAGGTGCTCGAGCCCACTCGCATCCAGCCACCAAGGAACTCAATGTGCTTCTCTGCCATAAGATTCTTTGGTAGCTCCTCCACTGGGGGAGGATCTGGCGAACCACCGGAAGATCGTGAGGGAAAGCTCATCAAGTTTCCCGTGGGTTCTCGTGCAAAAAAACCAAAAACGGGAAAGGTTGAGATCTCAGAAAAGAAACCTTTAGAATTTGACACAAATAAATTAGCCTCCCAGTCGGATTGCCTATCAGGATTGTCCGGAAAGTCCACAAAGGCTTTGGATCAATCGGGAAAAGACGGAATGGATGATGAACCCGAGAATGCATTGTATAGTTCGTTTGCAGATCATTTAAATGCATCGAATGATCCCTCAGGAATCCATTCCCAGCCTCCAGAACGAAGCCAAAGTGGCAGCAATTCACCAACTGGCAGTAAACCGCCTACTGGAGGTAAACCGCCTACCAAACCACCTTCAGGACCCAGTACCTCTTCAGGTAATCCTCCCAACAATCCTTTTAAGCCACCAACGAAAAAATCAGATCCTCCATTGAAGGGAGCCAAGACTCCCAGTAAGCCACCCCCGCCGAGTAAATCCCCCAGTAAACCACCAATGGCTAAAAAACCTCCGAAGCCTGCAAGTAAACCACCAACAGGAAGCAAACCTCCCAGTAATCCTCCTACGGGAAGTAAACCTCCTAGTAAAGCACCTAGTAAGCCTCCCAGTAAAGCACCAACAGCAAGTAAGCCTCCTAGTAAACACCCTACAGGAAGTAAACCTCCCAGTAAACCACCAACAGCAAGTAAACCTCCTGGTAAATCACCAGCTGGACCCAAGGCACCAACAGGAGGGGGCGACAGCCAGAAGGGCGGAGCAGCTGGTGGTAAGTCTGGCAAGGATTCGGGTGGCTCAAGAGTCATAACCCTAATGCCTGGCGATGGCATTGGACCGGAGATCTCGATGGCCGTCATTAAGATCCTGGAGGCCGCAAAAGCACCTCTGATCTTCGAGCCCGTCGACGTGACACCTGTTACTAACAGCAAGGGTCAGACGACGGTGCCCGAACAGGTGATCGAGAGCATGAACCGCACGAAGGTGGGCTTGAAGGGACCCCTGATGACGCCCGTGGGCACTGGCTTCCGCTCCCTGAATCTCACCCTGCGCCAGCTGTTCAACCTGTACGCCAACATTCGACCCTGCCGATCGCTGCCCGGTGTGGAGACCATTTACGGCGAGGTGGACATCGTGACCATTCGCGAGAACACCGAGGGCGAGTACTCGGGCATCGAGCACACCCTGGTCAACGGAGTGGTGCAGAGCATCAAGCTGATCACCAGGAAGGCCTCCCTGCGGGTGGCCGAGTACACCTTTCAGTACGCCCTGGCCATGAAGAGGAAAAAAGTGACGGCCGTCGCGGAATCACAGGTCATGCGGATGTCCGACGGACTGTTCCTGCGCTGCGTCCGGGAAATGGCCGAAAAATACAAGAGCAAAATGGACCAGGCGGGCATTACGTATGAGGAGTCCACCATGACCACCGTCTGCCTGAATATAGTCCAGGATCCCAGGCGATACGATATGCTGGTGCTGCCCAATCTGTACGGGGACATCATCTCGGACACGTGTGCCGGACTGATCGGAGGACTGGGACTGACGCCCTCGGGAAATGTGGGCACCAATGGTGCTATCTTTGAATCGGTACATGGAACTGCTCCGGATATCGCGGGCAAGGATCTGGCCAATCCGACAGCCCTACTCCTCTCCTCCGTGATGATGCTGCACTACATCGGGATGCACGAGCACGCGGACAATATCGAACAGGCGGTGCTGAAGACCATCAAGGATGACAACATACGCACCATGGACCTGGGCGGCAAGGCCAAGTGCTCCGAGTACACCGACGCCCTGATCAAGAACCTCAAGTGATCTATCTACCCTATGAATTATTTTGTAGAGCTCGATTAAAGTTCACACTGTCCTTTGATTGTTGTCAAGGGTACGTTTTAGTTTACGATGGGTTAGATAAGACTTGAAGGATTTTACCATTAGACATTTCATAAATAAACTCTTTTTTTGGATATTCAATTAGAGTGCCTATCTTTCGTGCCAAAATGACTTTGTCAAAGCTTCAAAGCATGAGTTATCTGATGGCTCTGATCACACTAATTTTGCAACAGGCTATATGAAGTAACCAAACATCACAGGAAACCGCCAGCTCAAAAGCCAAGCCAGACTGAATCAGCAGAGACCACAATGCCACTCGGAACACATCCCCCCCCCCCGACTGCCCTGAAAAGTGCTGAAATCCCCCCGCCTCACCGAAAATTCCCAGCCAGCCAGTCTAACCAGTGCCAAAGTCAAAGTCGAACTGCCAGAGAGCCAGAGTCAGTCAGTCTCTTTGGCCAGGCGCAAGTCATCAACCGCAGCACATGGTCGGTAACTGGGAACTCTGGTTCCTGCCCACTCCACCGGTCCCCTTGGTCCCCTTTGTCCCCTGGCCAAGTTACGTTGCATTTTTACATGCATGTTCTGTTCGGTTCTCGGGTCCCAGCTCAAACTGAAACTCAAACTCCGGCTGGGACTCTCGACTCCTCGGTGAGCTGCGTTTAAAAGCACCGACCCGGCTCCTAAACAAACCGAAACTACTAGCCAACAGCAGCAGCCAAACAAGTAAGAATGGTATGGTGAGGGGAAACGACTAGAGGATACCCTGTTGGGGGTTAATTCGGAATTATTTGTAGTCTGCTTTAAGGCGTAAGTAATGGGTTTGTTTCTTCTTGAAATTATGATAAATGGGTAATAAATTAATAACTTTTTTATTATCAAATAAAATATTTTAAGCGTAACGTGATGATTCCTAAATTAGTAAAGTGAAAAGAAAAGTGGTTAGAATTTTTAAGATTCCAGAGTTTAAAAGTGACTTAGGAATGATATACCTATTTTATAACGCAGAACTACTGGGTACAAACGAAAAGAACAACAAGTAAGGGCACTCCTTGGTTCGGCGTTCAGTGGAGCGTGCAAGAAAAAAGAGCAGGAAGAAAATGCCACAGAATCAGCCAAAGAGCCATATAAAAATTAAAAAGAAACCAAAGGAAAAAAATTTAATTTTGTGTGCCAGAGCGGGACAAAGCGATGTTAGTGGGTAGTGTGTGTGTGTGTGTTTTAGAGTGTGTGTGTGAGTGCATTTCAAAGAATTTTGATAAATAACAAAACCGGCGGAGGAAAAGAGAGGGGGAGATCGAGGAGCAGGGCAGAGCTGAGCGGAGCCAAAAGATAAACTCCGTTTCGTGTATGTGAAACAAAAGTCGAGAATTTTTCAACGCACTGTAACCGGTTTTCGGTTTCATTTTCCCCCTCTCACCCACTCCCTAAAAAACAAAACTGAAAACTTCTGAAGCTGACACCATGGCCGTGGTCAGGAAGCGGAAAAGGGGGTGGCCTCGGCCTAGTTGTCGCTGTCTCCCATTCATGAGTTTTCCAGTGCAACTCAACTGCAGTAGTCGCCCAATTTCAATTGGCCCAACACGCAAAGGCCAAGTTCTGCTGACTCTCGAGCAAGGGGGTTTGTTTTTCCCTCCCCTTTTCCAGTCTTCTAAATTCCAGCGAATTCTGGCCCAATTGCGGATAGACCAAGCAAAAAAAGTGGGCGCCATAATTGCCATGCAGCATGCCACTCCGCTCATTAGAATGCTAATTTGTAAATGCAATCCGTCGTCCAGAGCTGTGAACATTTGTGCCCTCGTAATTGCCCCCGCGGACTTGATTTTTCCCGGGAAATGCCGCAACACGAGTCCCACGAATGATGGCCAGCGAATTATAAGTTTTTAATGCCATCCCATCGCAGACAATGTAAACAGATTTTAATGGAGGCAGTGGAAAGCGAAATGAGATCACTTCGCTTCACAAATAGAACGCTAATCGTATGGGCATACCAAGAAATTAATTCTAAGAAACAACTAGAATACAAAGATATTACCTGTATTTTATCTTAGAATATTTGCTTTTCTATCTCACCAGGTAATTAGCAAGTCACAACGATAGATAAGCAAAATAATTCATATTTATAACATATTGATTATGAACATTATCAGCACTCGACTATTTATAGTTATCTGGCTGCCTTCGTTTTATATTTTAAAGTGAATTTCTTTCTTTCTTTTCCTTGGGCTTACTTTTCCATTAGGCGATAAATTCACTCATACATAACCTCGCTGGCTGCTTGAAGAGGGGTTTAGTTTGATGGGTTTTGGAGTTAACCCCAACTTGAAAACTGATTTTCCATGTTCGTACACACATTTTCACGCCCAACCCATCGACCCATTGCTACACCCCCCTCTTGACATGGGTTCCAGGCACTTTTACAAAGATTTACGACCGCTGTCAATAGAGCTTTGCATAACACAAACTTCCACTCGGTGGCAGAAACAAAACAGCGGCTACAAAAAAGTATTTTCGAATTTAAATCTATTTGTCACTTGCAAAACTTTTGCTACCTTTTCACCAGCAGCCCAGCACTCGCTCACTCGTTTGTCCAAAGGTCGGACTATGGGACCATTGGACCATCGGACAAAAAAAGGTAATGCAAAGTGGCAGTTACAAATTTGCTGAAATCAAATGCGGGATGAACAAAAACAACAACAGCAACGCAACTATAGAGGGTGCAAAAAATAAGACCGGAAATATATGGGACAGAGAACCGAAACGTTCCATTTAAATGAGCTGGATTGTTCTACACTTGGGTGTCCGACCCAACTCCGGAACTTGTTTTGTCTTGGCCTAAACCGCCATCCTTGGAACAATTTTCCTAATGCCCTTTTCAATCGAGGTAGCCTCCCCAAAATCCCAGAGAGGCTAAACACTCCATTGCAGAGACAAGTGGGAATGGATATACGGCAAGGTATAGAGTAATATTACCCTGTTTTGAAAACTTTCATGTAATAATAAATATTATAGTTAGTAATAAATATTATATTTAAATAATCCAGTCAATATATGAATGAAAAAAGATTGTAATTACAGAATTATTTGTAATACTGCATTACAATCGGAAAAAGAGTCCTAATGCAAAATAAAATATTACTATAAGAACCTAAACCTCCTATAAAATCCAATATACCCTCTCCGAAACACAAATACTGGGTCTGCCATGCTCCATCTAGATCTAGATGGAACAATAAGAAACTGGGGAAAAAAATGATTTGCATTTATTTATCTTGGTAGCTCTTCATCGTCCTCCGCCTGTGTTTGAATTTGTTATTATTCTCGCACTTCGGAGTCTCCGTATTGTTCGGTCCGCTCCTTCCACCTCATCAACCCTCTGCCGGCGACCTAAACTCCATTTGGATCCACTCTCCTCCTCGTTCTCGCCCTGCTGCTCCACCAAACATTTCTATGCGGCGATGATAAAAATAATCCCATTTATTGTTTAATGCTTAATAAATAAAGCAATTCTTATTTATTTGCCAGCAGTTTGTTGCTGTTTGTGTTTCAGTTGTTTCTCCTCTTTTCGCTTCGTTTCCCTGGGTTTTGCTTTCGTGCAATTGCGTTCTGTGTGCTTTATTGATTTTTATGCCTCGAAGATGGTTGTGCTTGTGGTTGTTGTTATCGCCGGCAAAATACCATCAATTGTTTATTGTTTTGATAATACGTTCGGTTGTACTTTATTATTTGTACTTGTGTCGAGGGTTTTGCGTGCAATCGTGGGAGTCCATCGATAAGGCCTTCGTGTCGACGTAACAACTGCTAGCAAAGCGATAGTTAATTGGTATCAAATGGAATCGGTATATAGAGAGCACAATTAATAGAAATATTTAGGAGGGTAATGGATTCCCATTAAGCTTTGGTGGCTTCATTTTGCAGAGATCTCATAACAATACCTTTTAAGTTTCAGCTTTGACTGAACTTGAATGCGAATTATTGGCTGTATAAATATTAATAAACTATAGGCTATTCTTATGGCTCAAACTAGTTTTCCAATTTATTTATAACAAAGATTGATAATAATCTTCGAGTGGCGCCTCAACTTGAGCTTTTATTTATTCATAGAAAAAAGGCATTGTCTTTTATTCAAACTTTAGGTTACAAAAACTTCAAGCTATTGAGGTTAAAGAGATCGAATTCAGAGATATTGAAAGCATTGGTTTTAATCAGCCTTAACCCTAAACTTTCATTTATTTCAAAAGCTTTCTGGTTTAGCCTGGTCACACTGTTTCTCCTACCTATTCAATCTTGGCCACACTTACTTACGGAAATCTTTGATTTAGTTGGACCTGACTTAACTTTAATGTGCTGGAGCTGTATCCCCAGCTTAAGATGCATCTCCTGCTCCAATCTACATGGCAGCCAATTGGCCCGATTCAGGATAATGGTGTTCAAAGTCCCATCGGGTTCGCATCCGTTCCGATGCACCGCACACCCCGGCTGTCTGTCCGTCCGTCCGTCCGTCCGTTCACGTGTTAAACAGGAAACCCGCTCGGGGTCTCCGTTCTTCCGCCAACTATCGCGCTTCCCATCAACATACATTCACATATACGTACATAGTGTGCCGTGCATCCTGCCTTTCTGCCTGATTTGCCCAATTGTGAGGCTCTAGGAAAACTGCGGAGAGGCGGGACGACCGGGAAGCATAATAAAATTGATTGCATTTTTCACGCTGGAAGCTTGGCTTCCTCGGAGCTCACGACCCAGTTATTCCACATGAGCCGCCGTCAAGAGCCCGGATCCTTACATGCCACCGAAAAAAACGGCGGAAAAAAAACGGAAAAATATCACGGAAAATGGAAAATAATACAAGGGAACAACTTTTGCATAATGCGCTTGCACTTGCAAACAAAACCCGAGGCCCACTGGCCCGGTGCATAATAGATTTTCCGTCCAGCCGAACAGGGAGTGGAACTCTGGAACTTTGGGTGCACGGTGACCTTAGTCGGGATGTTGGGGGTTCATTGCCTAGCAGGTCAGCAGCTCCCCAGCTCGAGCTCCACTTTCGGCCTGGCCTGCTTAAAATTTCATACTGTTTATTAATTTCCAGCAGTTCCTGTTCCTATATACACTCCTCGGTGGCCCTGTTTGCCGTGTGCCCTGTGTTTGCCCAACTTTTCCCACGGCCTCTGCGCGGCTGTCGTCTCATTTCAAATTTACAACTTTTAATTGAAAAACACTAAGCAGGATTTCGTGATGAAATATTACTCTGCAGCAGTTGGGATACTTAATTACGTGTACATACGCGGCTATATAAAGAGCTCAACAGGTGATTGTGCAGATATTCCGCTGCCCAGCACTTCGTGTCACGTATCTGCGGAGGTTGGCTTGTTGGTTTTGGTTTTGGCTTTGGCTTCGGTCTCGGTTTACGTTCTTAATCACCGGAACTGACTGCACTGAGTACAGGTAACCGGGCGGCAATTAGTGTCCCGGCCACGCCCACAAAGCCCCGCCAAATCCACTGGCCCACCCACTGACCGGCAAAAACAACTACAATGGGGGCAACAACGGGTAAGTTTTCTTTGGCAGGTTCGTGTTGCCGCTCTTGTGTGGCGGGTTGTTCTAGTTAGTTGAAGTGCTTTGACTTGCCAGCGTTTACAACTTTGCTTAAGCTTCTTTGGAATTTCGCAAAACATTCGAAATGGCCGGGGAAGAGCACTTAGGGAATTAGAAAGTTCCTGAATGCAGTTGCGAAACTTATAACTCCAGCGATTGGTAAATAAAATTTAATTTCTCCTGAATGGGCTCTCGCAAAAGGTTGGCTAAATCAAAGCTGGCTCACATACTAAGTGGTTTTATTGACGGAAAACTCTATACACCCAAAAAAAAAAGTCGATATGAAACGTAGATCTTTTTTCATTATGTAATTTCAATTTTAACTTAACCAGGTTAATTTGATATGCTCAAAAAGAGTATATGCTTTTTTTTGCGTGTAGCTGAGATCCAGCTTGCAAACCAAACAAATCTTAAATGGCACTTAACCTTGATTCAGTTATCGAATCGCCTGAAATTGGAGTGTCAACAAAGAATTCCCTGTTAATCCGAAGTGCTGATCCCGAATGTATTGCCAGCTGATCCAAACAAAGATCGGCAGCATTATTTATGTTTATGCCCACTCGCATTTGTGTACATGGCGAAACATGAGTAAGCTCGAATATCCACTGCGATGCGTAGTTCTTTTATGGGATTCTCCTCCATCTTCGCGTGCGATTTCAATTATTCAGACTCGACATTTAATTGCATTAATTAAACCAACACGAGAATGTTGAACATTTATTACATCTCTCTGTAGCGAACCACACGCTTTTCCTCTTGGGCGACCATGTCCTTATCAGCGACTCCTTCCTTATTCCTCGTGGAGCTCGTTTCCGGCGATAATTGAATGCAGATTCCACGGAGATGAAGGGACTGTGGGTGGTGGGTGGCAAGGACATTCGCCTGTCACTGCCAATTAGCGCAGAGTTCGAGGAAAATGAAGGGGCGAAGGGAAGAGGCATTGAGAGACTGTCTCTGACCTCTCGACATTAATAAACTCCTCGCATTGCCAATTCATATTCTTTGATTGATTACGGCAAATATATTTTTTATTTTATCGACCGCCTGATTGATGTTGTGCAATTGCCGATGGATTCGAAAATCGACGGTAATTTATTTATGCATATTTATGAGCCATTTCGATTGCTCGGGGGTTTTATTGAGGGTAGATTGCAAAAATAGCAGGAAAATAATAATAGTATTTTTCCTCTTGGCAGTGTTTCGGTTTTAAGTATTACTCTCTTGGTTATGCAGACTTCCTGGCTTATGCTTTTTTTTGTTCGCTCTCTCTGGTCCATCAAAGGCCATTGCCACGTGTCGCCAGGTGGAGCGGGGAAAACACCTGCCTTTCTGCCTGCCCCATAAATAATTTATTAAACAAAGAGCATGCTCAATGGCAGCAGTGACACTTTAAGCAGCGCACTCGTAATCCCGAAATGTCAGCCATCCCACTTTTCGCTCCAGGAGCCACTCCAATTTGCAAGCCAGACAGAAATTCAGCCGAGTGCCTCCCTCCTCCGGAACACCGTTCCAATGGCATAAAAACAATGGCAACAATAATAATAAAGCACATAAATAAATGATAAGTCGGCCACATGCAGAACAGAACGCGACACACGTCACGAAAAGAGATGGAATTGTCATCGGGAAGGGGGCAAAAAAGATATAGTACTACCTAAGTCTGAAACTTGAATATTCCCCAATGCAAAATACAGTTAAAGTGGTTCAGGAAAATGAGTCTCTGAAAGAATAAGAATATCCAGTAAAATATCATTTAGTTGGAAATGATCTAGAGTATTAATAATAATCTTGTAAAATACCTAAAATATTTTATATATTTTTTTCTGACATCTCATTTAGTTGGAAATGATCGAAAATAATTAAAATATTCTATAAAATACCTAAATATTCTCCAATTATAATTTAATCTGCTTACAAACACTTTATCTTCAAAATAAGTTTCCATTATAACTAATCGCTTCGAAACCCCATTCAAGCATACATATTCCCAATCCCAAGCACATCAATTGCTCTAGTTGAGTCTTCCTGCTGATGATTGCAATTAAATACACATAATTCCCGGCTAATGACTTGCCCAGAAGCTGGGTAAAAAACAAAGGAGCCGCGCTTATCTCGGCCACGTTAAGCTGCCAACATAATTTAAGTCGCAAAGACACGCAGACTATCCACTGCCTCCCTCGAATAATCACAGATGCAAACACATGCGCACAAACGCCGAAGGAAACTGACGCCGGCAAGTGTTGGCCGCTTCCGCTTCCGGTTGCCGCTGATGATGCCGCTGTGCTAGTGGCGCTGGTATCGGTTAAAGCCCTGCACTAAATAACTGTCAGTAGTCCTGCGACATTCTCCCAAGTTACCCTTCCCATTCCCTCGTCCAATTCCCAGTCAATTTGGGAGCTGGCGAAACTTTGTCAATTTCCATGAACAGACTACAGACTCTAGGCACAGAAATCGACTTGCGAAAGTTTTTGCATTTCGTCAGCTGTGCGTCTAGTCTATAAGGAGAACAACAAGCCAACATTACTTCCCCATCGCAGGAACTGCTGGCCATAATTTACATAACTCTGTGCGCAATAAAAATTAATTTGCTGCCCATTTGGAAGTGCTTAATTTGTAAACGAGACCATTGGGGTCGTCATGGAATCGCTTCAAATTGCTGACTAAGGTTGGGGGTTGTTATATATATATGTATATGTATATATATTGTATTGGTGTTGGTGGCTTTATCGGTGTTGCCTTTACATGTTAAACAAGCTGTGCTGTGCTTGCCTTTTGTTGTTGGCAAAGGATAAATTACCTTTAAGACGGAGCAGAAACCAAAAAGGAAGTGTTGACATGAGGGGAAAACACAGAATGGAAGTTGCTTCGTCTGCTAAATAAATGGAAAAGCTATTATTTTATCCATTTACAAATTTTTAATTGATCTGAGGGAGAGGATAAAATGTAAAAATATGTTGTTTCTCCAACAAATTTATTATTACAATATTAAGAAAGGGTTATTAAATTTGATTTTAATTTTTTAGAAATTTCTTTTATAAAGGGTATTTAAGTTTCTGCTTTCTACTGCCTGCCATTCCTTGGCATTTATTCCACAGATTTTATCGCTGCTCAACGGCAAAAGCAACAGCAACATCAGCAATCCGCAATCCGCAAAACACGAGCAACTTTTATGGCAAAAACGCAAATGGCGATGAATGTTTGCAATAAAACAAAAGTCGAACAATGCCTGCTTGTTTTTGTTTCTCTTGTTGTTTCAGTGTGTCGATGTTTTTGTTTTGTAAGTGTTCCTGTTGTTCCTGTTGTTCCTGTTGTTCCCGTTGTTATTGCTGTATTTATTGTCTGACCCCCAATAGCCGGTTGATTTTTAAATGTCTCTGGTGCTGTCGGGTGCTGTTAATTATGTAGTTGACTGGACAAATTTATTGTCATTCCGTTCGGGGCTGAAGATCCACTCGCCAGTCACCAGAATTCCCTGCACTTGACACTCGTTGAGATAAAATATCAGGGAGCCTCTCAAGTACCAACTTCCTCATTGCCACCAAATGGGTTACAAGAGCAAAATGTTTTGTCGTTATTTATCGCCCAGTTGGTAGTTGATTAATAATTGTCCAGAGCAGACAAAAAAACCATATAGATACTAAATAAACAAAAAAAAAGAGAAAGCAGAAAATAGAAAATAGAATAATCAACATTTGCGCTCTTGACTTTGACCTCTGTGGGTGGCCCTCTATTGGAACTTCCGCTCGGTCTCGGATTCCAGTGGGTGGATCTGGATCCCCTTGTGGGCCCGACAAATGTCAAGTAAAACGCGTCGACTGTACGAGAGAGAGCTGCGACCTCGACAGGCTGAGATGAGATGAGAGGGGATGAGCGCAGGGCATCCTGCTAGAAGGCCAAGAATGGGGCGCTAAGTGGGGACCTGGGGGCTGTCTGGATGTTTGTCTGTCATTCCGCTCATGTGGGCGGGCATTACGTAAATCCAGCAACCGTCGACGTGCATTTAATGCATACAAATTGGTCTGATTTAAGAGAGCCTGAAAAATGCTGAACAAATTTTGACGAGGCTGGGCCGCAGATTAAACAGCAACTGGGTGGTGGGCATTAAGGAACGAAAGCGAACTGGTGCATCATCATCCATAAGCATAATGCGCCACTCAATGGGGGTGGTGGTGTGTGTGTGTGTGGGTGGGTTGCATGTCTAAGATACATCTTAGGGGGTTAATATTTATGTACTGTTCGGGTATAACCCTGCAGTAAGATGGCTTAGGCGGAAATCTGTGGAGTTCTCACCTAAGCTCTTCGCTTCTTGCACAGGAAAAAACTAAATAAATGGAAAATATTTTAAAAAATCGCATAAAATGTTACCTATTTATTTATTTATTTTCCAAAATTTTCTCTCCATGTAAAACCCCGTCTAAAATGATTTTACATTTGCACTTAGTTCAAAGCCCCTCAAAATGGGTGCAATCAATCGAGTGCTGGCCAACAAAAGTTTCCATCTGCCGAATGGAAAGCCGAACTGAAATGATTAATAACTTTTGGCCCTGCACTCGAAAAGCACTGGGTTTTCGGGCTGTCAGAGACACAGTTGCCCCCAAAACTTTATCAATAATCCCCTCTGCAAATCCGGGGTCTGTGTAGGGCATCTGCTAAGTGGCTATCAAGGCAGCCCAATCCGTCCCTTTTTCCGGATGCAGCTTTCCCAACATTTATAAAATTGTACATTGCTTTTTGTCAAGAACTTTTTACGCTTGCCACCCCGTTTTTGGTTGCGTGTCAACGCGCTGCCAACAGACGCAAACAATGTTTCCAGTTCGGCTGCTTTATAGCTAAATTTCAAAGGTTACTTTTAAGGGTTAGGTATCGAAATTCGTTCGAAAAATCATATTTTTTGACTTTATTATATTTACAAAATTTTAAAAATGTAATGCAATGTTTTTTCTGGATTATATAAATCATAGGAAGTGCATTAAAAAATATAGCTTATTAATTAATTTATTAAAATTATATAAATAGTAAGTTTAATTTCTGTTACTTGTGTTCCAATTAATTTGTATTATTTTTATTAAGGGCTGATGAAAATTTTGAAATATTTTCTTGGCAATCCCAGCTTTTTTGTGGACCATCAAAAAATGATTTGGCTTTTTTTTTAGTAACCAGTAGACAACACTGCTCGAAAAGTCGTAGCAAACTGTGTCAGCTGCCATGTGGCCCGACCCGTGGTCTCGTCAACTGACAAACTGCAGTGCGTGTGGTGGTGCAATGTGGCAGTGGTGGAGCGATGGTGGGGCCTTGGTGGTGCTATGGTGGAGCCAACCACTTGACGATGCGCTATTTGTCTTTCGACACGGCGCATCATCAACAGCGGGGTTGCTGGGTCTCCTCATATTTTATTCAAGGCAAGTGTCATGTGCACATGAACTCAGTCAGTCAGTCGGTGAGTGGAAAGCAGCCACTTCCACTTGGCCAGGCATGAACTCTGACCCCCCTGCAAAAGCGCCCTCCTTCCTGCTCCCTCCCCCCCGAGTCCCTTATTGGCCATGTCCAGCTGGTAAACGGCTTTTAATTGCCGCCATGCAGGCGAGACGATGGGGAGGTGAATCGAGGTAAACTGAGCATTTTCCAAACATTTTCACTCAATAAACTGCACTAAAAATAGACGCCGCCGCATGTTGAACTTTGACACACAAGCAAACAAACAAATTACCTTCAGTGGGGGAGGGGGGATTCGATTGTTTTTCACGCACAAGTTGCGTTCCCTAAACAAATCTGTTTCCATCAGACCGCCTCTCCGTCACGATGTCAGTCAAATGCATCCACTATTTCAGGTTGTTTAGGCCGCTGTTGCCACATAATTAAATCTGAATTCAAACAAAATGCGCTAAACATTTCAAAGTATTTTATAGCTGTCGGATGGCAACAAAAAAACATATAAACGCGGGGGAAATTGTAAACAGATAGGGGAGGGCTGATGTTAAAACGAGAGGTGCGAGCAAAATGAGAAATGCACTCCTACACCCAAAAAAACTTGATATGAAACGATGATCAATTTGATATTATCTGGTATTTGCATCTCAATTTCATATGCTTTTTTACAAATTTTATTTTTAGATAAAATTAAAAAATTAAATGTGTAAAAATATTTTAAAATAATTTTTACCTTCTTCTCATTCCAGGTAATACCCGTTTTCATCAGCCGCCGCTTCTGTAGCTCGTATCTGAATCTTGCTGAGCACACATAAGTATAAGTATCTGCCAAGTTGGCACTCGCAGTTTGACTTGCCAGACACGCAACAAATAAGTGCAAGTGGTACGAGCTGTTTGTTGCCTGCTTGATGTCCTAATGCCCCAAACAACAACTTTAGGAGCAAAATCAGAGGAATAAAAAAAGAAGTAAGAGCAGCGTTAACAAGGCGAACAGGGGAAATCACAACAATTGCCAGCGAAGTCTTTAAACGGCAAACGGGGACAGATAGAAGGACTGGGATACAGACAGAGACAGCGGCTTCTGCTGCTTGACAACAAATGATGGCAACAATTGTTGCAGACACATTGACGGCAGCAACTGCGAGGAAGGAAATTCACTTGGCAGGGGTTCAAGGAGCAGTTTTGTAGGGGCAGCTGCCGTGGGGGGGTTTATAGTATCTTTTGGTTTAGTTTTCCAGCTTCTTCCTCTTTTGGCTGCCGCTGACAGACGAATGTTGCACGACTGACTGAACGCACAATCCCCCGGCAATGTGGCTGCCACTCAAATAGCTACAAATAGCCAAAATTCATTTAAATCTCAACTCAAAAGAACATTTATTGAAAAGTATAAATTATTTGGATTTTTACGGCATTAACCTCTTGAATTTTCTTGAAAAATTGTTTTAGGTCTTTAAGAAATTTAATTGAATAGAATAATTCGAATTCCTCTAAAATTCACAATTTTAATTGTACTATTAACTCTAAATTAAATTCTAAAAATTTAAAATTTTTAATTTATAAATCATTTAGATCTCAATTAAAAACATTTTATTGATCAAACTCCCAGAATGAACAGCTAAAATCTAGCTAGATCGGCTGAACTGCTCCTACTGCCTGCAGCATGGAAAATTGATAATGAGCCGCAGACCAGACTTCGGAGCAGCTCACCAGAGTCTGCCATATTTGGCAGCAAATGTCCGATACTCCCTGCGGATGAGACCGAGTGAATGGACGGCCGCAGTTGCATGAATGACTCGGCTGACCAACTGCAGATGCTATACACTGTGTAGTGTGTCATGATATGGTATGGTGCATAAACTCCCCGTCAGTTTGTCTGGGGCGTAGAAAGCAATCAAGCGTGCGATAAGATAAGCCCGAAGCCAGCTTACAGCTCTCGGCTCAAACAAACCCAACCTGACTCCCTCCCGAGGGCAAAAGTTTTAATTATGATTGACATGCGGTTGGCGTCGACGGTTCGTTTCAGCCTCCCCTCGCGGCGGCGGCATCGATTTCGACACAACTTAATTTCTGAAGAGGGTTGTTGATTGCCCCGCTCGCAGCCCCCCAACCATCTACCATCCACGATTTGGAGTCGCAACCCCCCAGATATTCCGATGGCGGTGTTGAAACTCATCAGTCAAAAGCGAGACAATTGCAACACAAGTTGCTGCCACGGACCACGGAACCAGACCATCCCTCAAACGAACAAATCTGCCCTAGATGAGGGTTGATGTCGATCCACAAAGCAGGCAACTTGTAACAGACGGACGGAGAGACAGTCGGGCAGAGGGCATTGTAACATTTTGCACACAGAAATATTAAATTATAGTCGCATTAACTGCAAACACGCAACACGACCAAGTCACTCGGGTTGCGTGCTTGCATAAATCTGGCACGCAACAAAAAAATATTTAACTGATGGGATTACCGGCGATAGGGTGGTCCGCTTGAAGTTCCGAAAAAAAAGGAACAGTTGTCCTATCGATTTATGAAAATTGCGGTTCGCAAACGATTCCCTCGAGATGATATGGGAGATTAATGTCATTTTGTGTGTGGTTTTTTGATGCTTTACTGAATGTTTCGGTGATTGTAAAAAGTCATTTGAAGGATAAACAATTAAAAAATGCTTGCTTTTCTTAAATTGTATAATTTTTAATTCATTTTATTTTTTTTATATTTTTAAGTAAGTTTATTTGTAAGTTATTTCATGATTTTTCCATTAATAAGTAAGTTTTTATTTCTTTCCTATGAGTTTGTGCCAAATGTGAAGGTGACTTTTGGCAAATTGTCCATTTAACAACTGATAAAAACTTACTTGACCATTAAAGTTAATCATTTTGGCTTATTATCCTTCGTGACAGGCTGGCAAATGTCCCGAAAATGCTGCCCCGGGAAGACTGCACATTAAAGTGAAACATTTCCCTTTATAATCCTTCGTGACAAACATCACTTATCATTCACACTGTCGCCCCAACATTATGTCAGATTTCTTATTTATATAATGGTCGTAAAGCAGTATTTCCTTTCCGCCCGACTCAACCCGCATTTGAATATTAAAGATTATGCAAACGGATGGGATGTTTTAGTTGGCCGCAGGGGGTCTGCGCTGTCGCTTCCTTGAACTCTCCCAGCTATTTTTCTCCTCTTTTTTTGTCATATGAGAATGGCCAACCCATTCAATAAATACACTGCAAGAAAGGCGGGAGATGGAGGGAAAGGAGCCGGGGGCAGACAGACGGGATGACCCCCACAACGGCCAAAAACTTCCGTTCCATTTAAGCCGTTAAACGCGCCACGCATTCATCTTAATTAACAACTCGGTGCTGGGGGGAATCAGGTGGGCCGTGTCGCTCAGTGTACGAGGGTAAACAGCCAAAAAGTTTGCCGACGCCAGCTTTGACGTCGCATGCAAAAAAAACCCCACACTCGCGCACACACAAAAAGGATTTTGTCCGCAGGAGCAAACAGGCAACTTCCCAGACCCCAGGAGTTTGGGCCACCCTAAAAGCAGCTCCACCCTGCCGTCGCACAACAATGCCACCCGAATGCCACTATGAATGATTGCCGCGGCGCGCTTTGTTCATGTTCGTTTCAAATTTTCAAACTAATCACTGGACAAAAAATTAAGTAAGAAAGCTGATAAAAAACCAAAGAGGAGCCTAATTAGATGGCCTATTCGATTTAATCTATTTAAATTTTCATTTTATTAATTATCATTATTTTTAATCTAACCCAAAACCTAAAATAATATTTTAATTATATTTATTTTAAATATTTTTCTTTTATAAATTCCGTAATAAATACTTTTAATCACCCTTAATATCTTAAAAATTCTTGAAATGAAAGTTTAGAAGTGCCTATAATTTTTTCTCCGTGCAGACAGGATAGCCAGACGGGGCTTGGACTTTTTGTGTGGCGCAGCGGAAGTGAAGCAGAGCGGAAGCGCTCATACGCCATGTTGGCTGGCAATGGGGCGACGTTTGAAAATTGAATAAGCGCAAGTTTCGCGTGCCAAAAATTGTGTTTCTTGTTGCCGTCCGTTTTCTTGGCGCTCCCCTTTTCTTTTTTCATTACCAAAAACTGGCACTAGGAAATTACTCGAGACCCGCCCGGCAGCGACTTGCAGATACTTGGCCGGCGATAAAAAGGTCGCGACTCGGGCCGTACAACTCAATAAGCCAAGTTAACAGTCGACTCAGTATCGACTCGACTTGGTTTCGGCCCTGTTTGTTAGTTTGTGTTTGTATCTGCGAGCGACTTCGACTACGACTACGACTACCCTTGTTGCTTGCGGAACTGACAGTTACCTAATGGCAAACATAGATAAACCATTAAGTTTTGCAGGGGAACCCAGACCCAGTCAACCGAAGGAAGCGAGGCAAAGGCACCGGCAAAATGTGCAGAGCGCAAAAGTTAAATTTCAGCCGATGCCCCGGCCTGTCGCTCATATGAAATGCGATCGATAATTCGGGCTTAAAAGATAAATTGCCGTTATGGCTGGGCCAAGGCAGTAGCCGCAGTTGGCTAATAGCGTCGCTGATTCCATTAATTTGCCAACTGACAGCTTCGAAGGAGCAGCAACAGCAGGAGGCTGACCTGCCCTCATCCGGAGATCCAGGCTCCATTTGCTCCTGGATTCCCGAAATCCCGAAATCCGGCTACGGCTACGGCGCCATTTTGACACTAATTAATTAAGTTTTATTCTCTGCTCTTTTTTTTTTTGTCTGATACCGTGATTCCCCCTTCTGGGGAATTTATCTTACGCAAATCAGGCAAATTGTAGCTGACGGATTATTTGCCATTTATAACGAGAAGAGTAGCCAAAGCTTAAAGAGGCCACGTGGCAACAAATTTCTAACAAAAAAAGAAAACAATCTGAAAGCAATTATTTTGTAAATAAAATTTAAATTGTAATGGAAATGAAATAATGGAAAATGAAAACAATCTATACAAAATTATTATGCAAATAATTTTCGAATCGTAAGTTAATGGCTCCCTGAAAACTAGCTTATTATTTGAAAATTCCCACTGAATTCCCCAGAAAATAATTTAAGTACAAACTATATAAAACAATATCAGGCCACAATATTTTGAGATAAGCTCGTTAAATATATCAAGCTCTCGCATACCGGAAATCCCTTTGGGGCTTTGCCCTCAACAACTCATTAAATGAAATATGGTAATGGATCGATTGCAAAGTGTCACCGCAGAGAGCTCTGTCTTCAGGCCTCAAGTGAGGCCAACTATAAATATATATTAATTAATTCTACGGCACACATAAATCTCCACCGAAATGCATTCCGACTGCTCCCCCACCGCATTTCTCATATTTTTTTATTTATTGTGAACAACGCGTGCGTATGTTTCTTCAACAAAAATTTCGAAATATTTCTCTTCGCTGATTTATTAAACAAATATTTGACCAATAAAATTGACGGAAAATACCGCGGTATACCAACAAAAAAAAACAAGCAAGACAAAATTGTTGTAATAAATATAAGCTATATATAAATATTGGCCGAACTATATGAACGTATATATATATATGTAGATATCGGGCAAATGTGATGCCTATATCACGTTCAAAGCGACCCACAGAAATGTTGGCACCCAGTCTTTACAGCATTAAAAAATTGAAAGAGCGGAAATTTTGTAAAATAGGCAAAGTATATTTGAAATGCTTGGTCCGTTGCCTTTTTTATGTTTTATTTTTTGGCGCGCTGCTAAATTTAGCCAGCAAATATTTGCGGCCCAAAGCAAAGAGAGCATTGCTTATGCAATGCAACCCGGATGGTCGATGGTTGGGATGGGAATGGGGAGTGATATTTTCGGGGTGCCCTAGCCGCTTAATTGCCCCAGCTCCCAAGTGTCAAAGACCCTGTGACCGAGTGGACCAGAGAGTGGGAAATCAAAAGAGAAATAAAATCTCAAATGAAATGTTGACAACTTGGCAACTTTCATCGTCAAGCGCTTCATTGCGTTTAATTAGACGGCAGACGGGCAATCTCAAACAGACCGATCTGTATACTTATTTATTTGAGTGAAATATGTGATATGGAAAGTATATTAAAATTCAAGAGGAAAATCGAAAATGCACAAGCATTTCTAAGTGACTAAGCAATTGGAATGCAGTTCGAAATTTACAGAATTTTGATGAATTTTTGGATACAATTTTAAATACATTTTATAGAAAAGTAAAAATACATTTGATTTTTTAACTACTGTGGGATGAACACAAGTATGGCTTCCCACTTAATAAATAGGCAGTAAACTATTTTATGGCTCTATGATTTAAAGATAATAAAATATCATCGTAAAGCATTTTAGTCAGAGGACTGACAAGGGGAACTTCTACCATAAATACAAGTTCCCACCGACAATGAGTAAAAAATAAATTGCGAAAAAAACAGGGGAACCGGGGACAGACACGTTTTTGCAGTTGCCAAATTAACGGGGCGCAGACTTTCAGCACAGACTGTCGCCGGTCGTCATTGTCGCTCGCCTGGCTGCCAACTGCAGTCGGCAGCAACTGCTGAAACCGCTGCAGTTTCTGTACTTCCACTGCCGATGAGTCAGGCCGCATCTCTGTGTCTGCTTCTCAGTCAGCAGTTTGCATTTTAATTTTCATTTGTGCATTTGCCTGTGAAAATCGCTTTTCTATATGCCACACCACAAAAAAAAAATGGGAAACAAAAAGCCAAATGCCGAAAATGCAATTGTACTGTCTTCCCTTTTTTTCATTTTTGGCAATTTTCACACAAATGCGATTTTGAGAATAGTCTTTCCATGGCCTTTTGTCTCTAAATTGAATGCGTTTTAGTTTGCATTAACTTGGGCTTTTCAGCTCCCGTATTTTTATTTTTATTTATTTTATAGCCTGCACGTGCTTTTCGATGATGCAATTGAAAATCGACACACGCTGCCAGAATTCATTAAACACAAACATATAAGTGGGCTGCTCAAATAGCAATCGGCCATTGGCAATTGGCAGCTGAGTGCTGTGCTAATTGTTGAGCCAACACGCAACAAACGGAAAGTCAAACTGCAGCGATAAATGGTTAAAAATATATGTACTTTTTAGTGAAATAGTGGAAAAATCTGGGAATCTGAACTAGCTTAGCTAACGAGTTCGAAGTGTTGATAGACGCCTATTTACTTAATTGTTCTTTCTGTGAAAACCCTCAGTCTGTTCAGTTAAACAGCATTCTCGAAAGTCCACTCCAAACTCGTTCAGTTTTCTTGGAAATGTTTGCTCTTTTGATTAGCAGGAATCCCCGTTTTTCGCACTTTACATAAGGTAATCTATATCGTTCAAGTTCAATGTCATTTTATAAAAACAATGATTAGATTGTCATTGTTTATTCAGTATACGATTATTACATTTTCCTTTATAGTACTTTTTCTAGATAAGCTGCATTGCTAACACTTTTTTTCTTATTACTAAGAATTTTTAAAGAAATATTTTTTTTAATTTAAGCCACTTTGTCCATTTAATATTTAATAAAAATGGGTCTCAACTTAAGTTTCTTGAAACCAGCGCAGAAATTGCTAGCACCAGACATCCCGACGACAGCAATCAAAGCGTCAAGTGTGTCGAAAGCCAGCAGCAACATTGCAACAGCAACACTGCAGCAACAACTAACTACAATCTCAGGCAGTTATTGCCATTGTCCCGTTTCGCAATTGGCCAAGTGACATCATCCCGACCGAAAGGCAATTAAATATAATGCGTCTGACGGATTTTCTCAAAGCAATCCGGACATCGCATCTATTGCCAACTCACGGCTGTCTTCTAACCAACTTAATGACTAAACATCCGACGGCCAGCGAGTGTTTGTCACTTGTGATTGATGCACTTTTATGACATCCGAGCGTGGGTGTTTCGTAATTGTTTCTAAATAGCTTGTACTAAAAAATTCCACCCCCACATTGTGGCGAACTGCAATAGAAAGTTGGTGCCATAAAGTCTTTTCGGCTGGCAGCTTCATTAGCTTATTTATTTATTTATGTATTTATTGCCGACCATCCAAAAGCAGCTGAACAAACTTTCCCGGGTCGCGGCGTTTAACACTTAATTAATGCATATTTAACCGCCGGGCAATTTGAGGCTGGCTAATTACAAGACTCTCCTTCCCACCAACATCATCCAGCCCCCGAGGGCGTCGATTGGAAAAATGCGAGAGGGGTCTCTTCATCGGTGTTAATTTAAATAAACGGCTTTTTTTTTGTGAACACGCAAAGTCAACTCATTTGCCTAACTGCCAAAGGGCCGCGGGCCATAGACAGTCACAATTCCAGGTGGAGTTTTGTCTTTTTCCGCCCTTTTGACGGCTTTTTGAGGCCTGTCAGCTTGCATTTAACTCGAGACGCTGTAAAATATATAACATTATCGCTTTATCGTAATTATTTCTCCTTTCGTACATTCTGTCCACGTTTTTTTCGCCTTATCAGCGGCTTTTGAGCTGGGTTTTGTGTTACTCGCTTTTTCGCAGACTCTGCTGAAATGCCATAAATTTGCTAAATTATTGTTAATGTTTTTTTTAAGTTAATTACACAACGCTTAAAACCTTTTAGGTTGTTTATGTATTTTTTTGAGTCGAAGTTATGTTGGTATCGAAAGAATGATTCCCAGTAAAAGATTGATGACCTATGAGTTTAGGAAATCTCTTTTCTAATAAAGTTAAACCAAGTTTGGGCCACTAATTGATTGATCTGAAAATTAGGAAAACTTGTATCTGGAATTTCTTTACTTCCTAAATCTCAGTTCTTCCTTTGGTATATTCTGATTTTGGAAGATCTTCTTCTTTTTCGTCCAAGATTTTAATTAACTTTAATGTAGTTAATGAAATATTTTGAGGCCCGCGGTGCCGCCGTTCGCCTTTGGCAGTTTATTAACAGCAATTAGATAATTTTAGTTAATTTAGGCACTGAACTGTGAGCTCACGTTGCGCCAGTCAGTTCGAAAGCCAAATAAATAAATACAAATAAAATCCACGACACATTCGACATACGATGTGGGCATATATAAGGACACATATGACACATGGCAATGTCGGCGGCGATTTCGTGACAATTTATTGGACATATCAATGACAACAAAAAAGGCAAATGCAATTGCCCGAAATCCATTTGCCATAAAGTTTGCCAAACTACTTTCGGGTTTTTCTCTCAACACATTCGTATTCGTATATTTCTTTTACAAAGGCTGCTAGAAATCACAAACGTAAATGTCACTTTGTTGCGGTTTTCGTTTTCGTTTGCTTTTGTTGGCTAATTCTGAGATTGCAAAACTGAGAAATTGTCATCCGAGTTTTCTGCGGGTTTTTGGCTTTGTTGGCTGACCGAAAATGGTCATGATGCAAAATGTCAAACGCAAGTCACAGCCATACACGGCGAGAAATAAGTGGTCGTCGACTAGTCTTCAATTAATTGGCCTGCCTGCCATGAATCCATTTGTCGAATGCATTTGTGTCAAGTGGGCAATTACTTACAATTTTGCAACTATTAATACACAGGAATAAACAATTATTAGGATTAAAAATGTTATTAAATCTCTACAAATATTTTATTAAATTATTAAAAATCATAAAAATACTTTCATATCTTAGCAATATAAAATCAAATTAAAAATAAATATTTTCTGAAGACGTTTTGGAGTATTCAGTGAAACGCTTTAAATTAATCAAGTTCAAATTTGACAACACCCATAAATTCGACCAATTCGCGAAACTTGTTCAGGAAGCCGAACGTGTATGCAAAACTATGTATGTCTGTCTAAGATAAATCGCAATCAGCTCTGGCTTTCTGGCCATCTTCTCCATCTTTTCTCCCGGTGCCCGACTGCCGACTACCAATTTATGGCCTGTGACCGGCCAGGTTGTGTTGGCCAAGTTTTCTTGCGGCTGTTTCGCTGTCTGTGCCCTGTCATCGTCATCCTTTCAAAGCTGCTTAGGCGGCACGCCTCATTGCCAACAACGAGAAACAGAAAAAGCGAAAAGGCGAAGGCATCGCCATCAACAATAACAATAACAGCCGGCACTCAACAACTTCATTTGCACCGCTCTTGGCATAGCTCATATTACACGCATCGTCTGCTCGTCGCCATCGCTATAAGGTCCTCGTTCTCCCTCGCTCCCATGTCGAACTCATGCACAATTAGTCACTTGCAAGTCAATTAAGTTCCCAGCGCGCCAGCCACAACAAACGCCGGTTTCCCAGATCCCCAGATCCCCCGATCCCCCAGTTCCAATACCACATCCCCAGACACCCGGCCACACATCCCCGTTTCAGTCAAAGGCTGGGTGACGATGATGATGGGGAGACTCACTCACGGATACCTGTGGCACCGTCTGGGATCGGGACCCTGGAGTCCACGGCGAAAAAAGCATATTAATATATTAGGTTTCGTTCTTAAAACACAAAACTATTCACCTAATAAAAACAGTGCCCCAAATGTTCTGATATCATATCATATATCTTATAAAATCCTAGGATTTTAATATACTTAAAAGTTATAACGTTTATTATTATGTGTGTAACGATACAAACTTTAAGGACAAATCCTGATTTTAGCTCCTGATTTTTCAACTATTTATTTCGCTCAGTGTAGGACTGAGAGTGCGAAGGAACTAGCACGGACCGCGGCACTCATTTGCAGTAAAAAGCAATGACAATGTCGGCGACAACGACTGCGACAAGAAAATTAAAGACACGGACAGAAAAGAGGGGGGTGGTAGTGGTAGTGGGAGGTGAGAGCGGGCTAAAAGTAAAACAGAAACCATATTATTAACGCCTCATTAAATTTTTAACGATTTTAAATTACAAACTGCGGTGCGGGGCAAGCTAATGAATACAAATTAGTGAGCATTGGGCCGCAGATTAAGATACAAATGCCCGGTGAACAAGGTTCACCTATGGCTCTAATAATTTAAGACATAATGCAATTTCTGGCCTAAATGCTTTTCAGTGTTTAACAATGCGTAATTGACATTAATTACGAGAGTATTTGCGGGGCCACACCCTGCCCTGCCTCCAAAAATGCTTATTAATCGGCCTTTGGACTGATAGTTGTTGTTATTCCATCCATTTTTTAATTGTATACACTTGTAACATGCAAATGAGTCTTGGACACAGACGACAGGGGACATGAACAAGCCCAAGCGGCACGATTCGCCATCAAAATAAAAACAGAACGGAGCGGGGGAAACGGTGGAGAGGTCAGGGCGCTCTGATATATCACGACTTTGACTTTCCGAGGCAAACGATCCAAAATACCGATCCGAATGACCACCGCCGCCACCAACAGGCCTATGAATATTCAAATGTAGTTTTTCCATTTTTTACCCCGAATCGCTTTCATTGAAATATTTAACATTCTGCCTTTGTCCATGCTCGACTTTAATGGCTTTTCCACCGTTCGCATGGCAAATTAAATGTATAATTAACAAATAAATTGCTTCCGTTGACGTTTATTATGTGACAGCATCTCCAAGATTTTGGGTTCGAAAAAACAAAAGATGAAATTGAATGGAACACTATTTTTTATTCTTTGCGAATCTGTCAAGTTGACACGTCTTAAATATTTCTCACTTATTAGCCAGAGTCCAAAGAGTTTTTGGTCAGATTTTAATTTATTGTTTGGCGACCGAATCACTTCCCAGGGAATTAAAACAAAAACAGGTATCACTGTTTTATTACCCATAAAATGTTGTATTTCAAGCCAGCCCAAGTGGCTGAAATATGGCCGATATTAAGGCAATCATTATAAAAAGAAAAGGAAACTATAAATTATACAACAAGTTTAAATAATGTATGACAAATGTTCTTTGTGCATTGGGAATATTTAGCTTGACTCATTTACTTTCGATCCAATCAACTCGAGGGTTAAACATATTCTACAATTTACTTCCGCATCCATTGGCAACATTTTTGCGAATTTCTGGGCGATTTCATTTGGCATTTTTCGTGAATTTCTCTTATATTATTTTATTCTATAGCGAAAGATTTCGCCTCCCTCTGACATAATTTTTCTAAAAGAAAATAAACGAGGCGCTCGCACGCTCGCCGGCTTTTTTGGCCATTCCTCATGCCGGGGTTGTTGTTGCTGTCGGACGATTTAATATCAAAGCAAGCCGCCAGCAGACATAGGGTATTTATACATACATATATAAACACATAGTGTGTGGTTATATACGACCCTGGCCACGCCCCCCGGCCCTTGGAATCGGCCTACGCCTCTGCGGTTCTCTTTGAGGGGTGCAAAACCGAAAACAAAAGTTAAATTGCTCGAAACATGAACTTTTGCAAATGTTTTCGTTGTGCTTTCCTTTTCGATATTTATTTTGGTTTGGGTTTCTGCAATTTCCTCAACAAAGAATGGGCTAGGAACTACAAATACCCTATAGAAATTGTCAAAATTTGAGAAATCGAAATATACAAAAGCCTCATGCGATAAGCCATCTAAAATTGGTGGTTAAATTCAGGTTCGAATGGCCGAAATCAACTTCGATTTTGGAGCCTGTGTGGGCGCGTGTTGTGGCCAAACATTAAGTCAAGATGGTGAGACAATCCGCCGAGATACGGCCAAAAACTGGTTACCTGCGTCGTTTCATCGTTTTCGAAAATAGATTTCGTTTTTATTGAAATTATGACATTCATCTTAATTTGCGCTATCGCATAACTTATTAATTCTGTATTTGTCTCTCTTTTCCTTTGCAGGTGTGTATGTGACCGCAGGCCAGAACAGGTTTCTTTTCTGATCCCTCAACCAGATGAATCGAGAGATGCGAGCAAGTGGAGGATGGATTTTCATCGTTAGATGAAGACAAGACAATTTGCTGACTTTTGCAACTCATTAAAAGCTGCAAAGCGTTGCACAAGTGAACTTGACAGCTAACGAAGGTCCTTCTGCCATTCCCTTTTTGCCACAGAGTTTAGTGAAGTGCGAACAGAGGTATTCTCACGTTGACTAAAAGATACAATTTCCAGCAGGCGAAAGCTGAAAACAGTGGTCTATCTCAGGGAAATGCTTGATAAATTGGGTTATTTTACAGGAAAAACTACTAAAGTTATGTGACCTTCCAGACTTTTGGAAGTTTTAGAAATGTATCAACATCAATTTTGTATTTCCATAAGACTCCAGGGGGTGCCAAAAATAAAATACTTGCCCGAGTAGATTTCCATCTCATGTGTCGCCTGATTTAACGTTTCGTTTTTCCCCCGCTTCCTTTGACCTTCCGACCCTCAATCATCCTTGAACCCGGCGAAGTCACCCCTGGAGTGCAACTAGGACTCCTCCACATGCAATTACTTCGTTGAAAGGAGGAAGGGAAATGTTAGTGGGGTTGTCGTCATGCCTCATTGCGGCAGCTGGCACATGATAAATTCCCGGCGACTCTCGGGATCGTAATCCGCTCGTTTGTAATTCAATTAAAAAGGAAACAAGAAAACAAAACTGCAAGTGTATCATTAATTTAAGCCTGTGCCAAGGTCTTTCATATGTACATATAATAGTTATCCCTATCCATAACCATGCCCATACTCATACTCATACTCATATTCATATCCATTGCTGTGGCCACATAAATATCCATGTGCATGCCTGCTGTTTGGGGCTGTCATTAATCTTTCGACAGCCTGAGCTCCCCCGCCCCCAAAAATGGCAAAACTGTGAAAATCATTTTCAATGGCAAGGCTTTGTGTGCTGACTGTTGGATGCCTTTTGTCTAATGATCGCGTGCAGTTTTTCACATGTTTTCCATAATGGGGCCAGGCTCCATACATCATATTTATGCCAAACTATTTCCATATCTCCCTGCACATTTGACAACCCGAACGAGAAGGCCAGATGGAGAATTATGTCGGTTGATTAATGTTTGGCTTGCCAACCAGATGTCAGCTTTGTGAACGAGCACAGCGTTAATCACGGCAGCTATTTCTGCTTTAATTACTAGACTCACCGATTATAAATTCAATCAGACTGATCCTGTGACTTAAGACAATAACAAATTATTCATTGCTAGATATTTCCATATGTATATGTAAGCCACCCACCAAGCTGGAAAGTGCGGCAATTGAATTTGAATACTTGCATAAACAAATTACCAGCCGCGGAAAGCAAAAAATCTGTAACAGAAGTGTTGAGATCGCACTAATTACATGTCAACAGACACACACGCCCAGCGGCAACGGCAACGGCAACAGCAACACCAATCCCCACAGCAACATCAACTGTTTGCAGCAGCAACAGCAACGCCAACACCTTGGCGCATAAATTTACAGCCAACGACGCATGTCACTAGAGGCCCCCTCCTACCATCCTATCCTTCAGATATATAGATATATATAAATATGTGCTTTATGTGGACCGACGGCTGCCTCAATAGTGTCAAATGTGAAATTTATGTGGGCAAGTGAGCGACAGGCAGAGCATGCGCAGCCATTCAGCCTAAAAAATTATACAAAATTCCAGATGAAAGTTCCTGCAAACTGCTTAGCATTTTTTAGTACCAGCAATTAGTGGGCATGCAAATTGCAGAGACATGATCACAGACCGGAGCCCAAAACTGGGCCACAGCTCATAACTTTCAGCTGGAATTACCAAGTGTATGGAGGGGTATAATAGTTCGATGAAAAATGCAAACATCCCGAAATCAACAATAAGTAGCAAGTAGAATATTTGATTGGTTGTCTCAACAGATTGTGCATCCAGAAGCTTCAAGATAAATATCTACAATGCACATGCACCCAATTGACAATTTGATAGATTGATTGACAGTCGCATTTAGCAATGCAAATATGGGCAGGATTTATACGACAAATAATGCATGCGCATCACAAGCGATAAGTATTTATTAAAATGCGCTAGACAATAAATAAAGGCAAGTTTTATATAGTATATATAGGAAAAAAAACTATTGCTTAAAGATAATTTGATTATTTTCAATTCAAAAGTTGCCTTGTTTGTTTAATAAAATGATTAAGTATTAATTCCTTTCATCGATTGATTTTTCACTTATTTATTAATAGGCTTTTCAAACTTATTCCCTGAGTGGCATTTTCCAGTTCCTCGCTTTTCCCCTAAAAAATGTCCCGCATTTGCCAGAATTTTTTCAGCACTCATTTATTTAAGAGCATTTGCGATTCAGTGCAGACAGGCACGCATTTGTTGTTTCAAACTATTTTTTCATGCGTTTCTCTTTAAAAATGCAAATTTGTTCCCTCGCATATTGTTTGTCGGTCGGTTTTTATTATGCTTTGCGAGATATGTAGCACACGTCCATGTGGAACCGTCTGTCCGTTCGTTTGTCCGTCAGTTTGTCCGTTCGTCTGTCCGTCCGTCTGTCAATGCCTCAGTCATTCAGTCAGTTGGGCAGACAAGCGTGTCGCTGCAGCGCCAACGGCTTCAGTTTAAAACAACAACACAAGCAAGATATTCATTCAGTCACGCTCACTCATAGATTCAGATACATTCATTCAGATTTCCAGCCGTTGCGCATTGTTGATTTGATGTTTTTTAAACGCTGTCGCACAAAAGCGCACAAATTGAGTCTTTACTGTGCACTGTGGGTGCATGTGGACAGCGAGGAGCGGAATTCTTGGCATTCAAATGAGCATGGAGCACTGCACGCCCACACTGTCAATTATGTTCGAAATAGTTTTCATTCTGCCGTTCTATATTTATCAAGTGACAAGGCCTGTTCAGTTCGGAAAACTATGTTTTTGGCTGTCATGAGCGGTTCAAGGGTATTTTGATTAATGACCTGGGTACGCGAGTGAGTCATTCGCTCAAAATGGGAGAATGGGTGAATACTTATTTGGGGACCGAGTTCGGTTCGCACCGAGTTAATCAATTCACTCTTTTGGGAATTTCGGGTGCGTGGGAAAGTCCCTTTAATGCGCTTTTAATTGCAACGAACACAGAAGTAATTGCACTCAACTTGAGTAGCAACTGAGGCAACTTTCACTGGCTGTAATTTAAACCGATGCCGCTTCCCCAGGGAGAACTCTTTGGCAGCAATTACAGACACAAAAAAAACGCATACATTACGGCCCAAAATTGGCATCGAAACCAACAAAAAACGATAAAAGTAAAAACTTTATAAGGAAGTTGGGCACCTACGTGTCGTATACGTAATTACAAATTTATGTGAATGTCGGTGGATGTGTACGAAAAACAATTACACGACCGCACAGACCAGAGACTCGAATGCATAATGCAGCAGTTGCAGTTGGATTTTTTAGTTTTTCAGTTTTTCAGTCACTTCGTCATTTAGTCGGTTTTTTCTCAGTTTCAGTTAGCTTCAGTTGCCAGGAGTCTTGGCAATCGAAATCAATAAGCTCGCGCACATTACAAATTTGTGCGGCTGGCAAACTGGATGATCGGCCCACGCCCGAAAATCGGCCAGCATTTTGCAATCGTATCTAATGAGGTGCGAAGAGAGGCGTTACAACGCCCCGAAGAAATAAAACCCATGCAAGAGAATATTGTCAACAGCTTTGCTTACAGCAGTTTGCACTTTAGGCCTAATCCCAGAGAAGTGTATAGAGTGGGGCCTATCTGAAGGCGACATCGAGTGGGCAGAAGTCGGGGAAAACTTGCTCCTTGGACCGCAAACCATTGATGATGAAGCTATTAAATCGAAAATTATATGCCGGCACTCGGTAATTGGCCAAGTGCATTGAAATTAAGCCTGCTTTAGTGTCTGGCAATTCGAGTTTGAGTGTAACGATTACATGCAAGTTTAGCATTTAATAAAGTCCGACATTAAAACGGGGGAATAAAGTTCGAGTATTTTAACTAAATGGATTTTCGGTCATAAAATATCTATATTATTTAATTAGGCGGACTAAAAAAAAAAATAAAAAATAGTGATAAAGTTGTATAATAATTATTTTTACTTTATTAAAGCTAAAAGTTATGCAATCAGCTCAATTAATTCGCAAAATAACATAATAAATAAATTGCCGTTAAAACCATGAATTACAAAACTAAATCTAATAGAACTTAAGGCTTTTTTCTAACTAATAAATTATTTCCCTTCGATTAAATCGCCCAATTAACAATTGAAGGCAATAAAGCTTGCTGTTGTAATCAAATTAAAAAGCCTAAATATAAAAGGTATTTAACTCTTATTAAACAGGCAGAAAAATGTATTTGAATTTAAGGGGTTTGATATTACAATATTCGATTTGAATGAGTAATTGCTTCAGTATTTGCTCTTATTTAATTATACAGATATTCCCTCAGCAGAATAAGGACTTTATAAAAAAAGGTAGAAAACACATTTAATTTCCTTCTTACTTTCAAGATGAAATGAATTTTGCATGGCAAATTTAGACACACATTAAGAGCCAAGAAAGCCAGTGGATTAGTATTTAAATTCCCTTAGTATTAGCTCTGCAGGAAGATTCCAGGCTGTGGCTTAGATTGAACCAATTTCCCTTCCTTCCATGCATTATTCATTCCATTGTACGAGTACTTGGCCTATGCATATAAAGTAAGCGAAAAGTTCGCTGAATTTTGCGATTTCTGGCGCATTTAAAAATAAAAACCCACCCACGCGCAAAAAAAGAAAACGGTGGAAAGTGAGGAAAAGCAGGAAAAGACAGAGAATTCGTTCCCATGAATGAAGGCCGGGGCTATATGAGTACCTCTAATTGCTTCCGTGAAACGAAACAGACCAAGAAACACCACATATAATTCAAACAATGCCAGGGAAAAGCTAAAATATAAGAAGATGATTTTCCCCAGAAATTCTTAGGGTCCAGAGAATCGAAAACAAACTATGACGTCGTTGTTGCGTATTTTGCTGTTTTCTTTTTTTTTTTTGCGGGAACTGATAAATAAACAAGCACGTGAATTATAAAAATGCAAAATGAAAGAAAACAAATCGCACAATCGACAAACAAAACGAGGCGAGAAAATACTCATGTATGGGCCAAATCATCTAGGAAAACTTGGCAAATTCTCCTCGCCCCAAGCGAGCTACGTGAGCAGCATGGAAAGATGGACCAGGCCCGAGTCCAAAGTGTTTGCCCGAGCAAATGAATGGGGAAACCAATGACTGGCTGTCTGTCTGTCTGTTTGTCTGACTGACTGACTACTAGGTAAGACAATGGAGAAGAACAAGAACGGGGTGGAAAAGCCGGGAAAGAAACCGAAATGAAAATCTCCGCCAATGTTTGCCCTCCGTAGCGGCTTTTGCCTTTTGTTTGGCTTTTTCTGTTTGCTCGACGGCCTTAACGCCAAAACTCAATATTTATTCTTTTCGATTTACCCCTTTTCGGGATCCGATCCCCGTAACCCCGACACTCCGGCGTGTATCCGCATTAAGTTTTATTTTTATGGCGAAAGCGTAAAGCTCACCAAACACTCTTGTCTGAATCTGGCTTGTTTGTGGGCGTAATTGAAAATCCCCGACGCTGAAATGGCCACAACTAAATTTGTAAGGCAACTATTTAGTGCTGGTTCCCTTTCCTCCGAGGTTGTTCCGATAAATCGCTGCCTGCAGGCTCCGACGTGGCCGGTCAATGCGGCGTATGCGCAATTTGTGCTGCACTTGCGAGGGCTTCCACCACCCGAAATAAAACTGTCGAAAAGAAGACTTGCGGGCATTTGCCAAACGCTTGAGTTCGGCACACAAACTGGCCAAGCTTTCAATGCTTTTTTATTCTCCTTCCATCCTTCTTCCCTGGGAATTTGGCCAAAGTTAGGCAAATATTGAGGCATTGAACACGTTTCAAGTAAATTGCAATTTTATTGTCCCACCTTTTGGCTTTGTTCGGTTGGCAAACCTGTACTTGGGCTTCAGACGATTTTATTACAGGAGTTAAACTGCGGTGACATTTGCCATATTGTAATGGGGGATTTTCTAGAACAATTTCAGGATCTCTTTTATTATATTGAAGGAAATGGAATTATTTTCTTTAGTCTAAAGAATGTGTAGTTTATATCCCCCCTTTTATTTATTTATTTTCATTTGCTTACCATCTAAAATTCCCTCTTTGTTCTGTTCTTATACCCGATAATTAGCCATCTATTTTCAAAGAGCCTCTTAAGCGCTAACAATTCCAATCGTTAGCTTATCTCATCGCCTGGCACCTCTAGCTCGCTCTGCGTTTCGTTCCGTTCCTCAATTTAATAAACATTTACGATAGAGTTCATGCAACCGAAAGGAAGACAGGGGCGTGGCAGGGGGTGGCAGGGGGTAACAGGGGGTGGCAGGGGGTTTTTCGAGGGGCTCGAGGTGCTAGGTGAGTGGAACCGAAGCTCTCGTTGTTGTCATGCAATGCGCAAACACAAAACTAATTGAATTTTTCGTAGCTCTTCTCTATCCTCGGTTTTCTGCAAGTCAGCAGAGGCGTTGTCTGCAGGGGGGTGGGAAAAAGGGGGTTCGGTGGACTCGGCCTTTTGTCTATGCCCCGTACGTGCCACAATTCCGAGTTGTCACGATGTTGTTGGCCGCTTGTTTGCTGCTGATATTGCTACGAAACATAATCAACATATAATTAAAAGCTACTAACATGCAACACATTACACGCAAAGTATATGGTAGTTACACAATGCAAAGTGGGTGGGGTTCTTCGGCATCAAAATTCCAACCCCTAGACGCCCACCTCTTTTTATTTTTTCTCTGTCATCGGACTGACCCAAAAATCCACTTCATGCCCCGAAGAAAAACAAAACCAGAGTGTGGTTTTATTATATTTATTTTATTTTTCTGCTGAGTCTGGGTCTTGGCTCCATTTTTATGGCCTGGATGGTGCGTTGCAATTATAATATATGTATGCTGTATACCCAACAAGTGCTGCTTAAGTGCTCCAGACAACAACAGCCAAATCTGATTGTTCGAAAATAAATGTGACCTAATTGTGTTTCTGATTCTGTTTCTGTTTCTGAAATAGTTGTCATAACTCACTTCTGCTGGCCCACATTTTATGCGATCTCTGCACTTATTTCGCTTGGCCGGTAACCTGAGTGGGTTTTCGTTCATGGGATTGGCATTACCAGAGTGCCGAGTGCTGGAAACACGAGACAATCGCTGCGAGAGCGTAATTATATATATGGCCCCCGATGCAAAGTGAGACAATAATACAATAATAATGCATCGTTCTCGCCTGACATGGCCCATATTTAGTGAATTGTAACTGCGCGCCGGTCGTTATCAGTGGCAGCAGCTATAATACCATTAGCAACAGACAGCCCGCTCGAATTAAATTAAATTTAGAACATGTGCTTGAAAAATCCGTTTTGTCAGCCATAAAGTAAAACACTTTATGATCCGTGGCGCAATTAAGATTTTACAGCATAAACATTATTGGACACAGCGAAACGAGGCTGATTTGTTAATCTGGCAGATAGTTGGTACGATTATAATGGTCAGTTCTTGGGGCTTCATCGCGGTTTTCATCCACTGACGGCAACACTCAATAATTTAGCTACATTACCCCTGAGTTTCTGATAATCAACTCGATGAGTCCGAATTCTCAAGATCCCTCTTTGGATTCCCTTGCTTCCCATACAATCAGTAGACATTTGCGTACATTAGACCCATAACTTTTTGCTCTCCAATTGACGGCATGACATTTGCCGGCAACGGCTGAAAAACAAGTTAATTACAATAGGATTACCCGGCAACAAAGGCAGCAGCAAAACAGCATAGAAGCATACCAGCAAAGAGTCTACGGCTGGGATACCCAATGGCCTTCCGTCCGTGCGCATATTTTCCCATTGGCATAATCTCATAAAATGGCATTTATGCGGGGTCCCGTGCAGATTTTCACCCCCCCTTTTGCCGCAGGGGCTTGTTGATGCGTTAATTTGCATGCAACATGCACTATGATTACCCGCAATTTGCAGCAGCAGAAAAGCAGCGGCAACGCCAGCAACTAGATCGCCATTAGCGGGTAGTGCACTGGAAAAAGTCAAAACTCCACTTAAAACTATCTTAGATCTTAAAGAAAAATATTTTTAAAAGGAATACACTTTATAGAACCATTTTGAAAATTAAAATAATATTCTTTGCTCTTTACTATGCTCCATTTACCTAAAATAAATTTAAGTGAAAATTAAGTATTTTAAAATTCAGAGTGCTCTAGAAAATATTCTTTTACTTTTTTATTTGACAAAAAAAATAATGAAACTCCAAAATTGTTTGAAATAAAGCTTTAAGATACTTTTGTGTTCTAAGAATTCTTCTGTTTGTAGATGAATCCACAATTAAAATCCAAAATTGTTAGAAATAAAGCATTAAGATACTTTTGTAACTTTTGAATTCTTCTGTTTGTAGATGAATTCTTCTGTAGTTTTTAATCAAATAATTTCTAAGCTCAAAAAAATATTTTCCTGTTTCGAACAAGTGCCCTATTATGAAGTTAAGAGAGTTTAGATTGGCTTTAGTTCTTCTAGAGCCAAAGCCTGATTTTCTAAGTGTGGCGGCTGGGGATTTGGATGGGAATCGTAGTCGGAATCGGAATCGGACAGCTGGCCACGACCATCGGCCAACTGGGAGCGCAGCATTTTGTTGCCCTTTGGACGCATTTATTTGCGGCTGTTTGTTTGTGTGTTGTTTTCTTGTATTTGTTTTTGTTTGCCGCCGATGTTTGCACAACTGCAGTGCGAAAAAGAACGAAATCGAAAAAAAAAATAATGAAATACTGGATGGCCCAGGGGGAATACTCCCGATACTCCCGTTTTCGCTCGCTTCCATTTGCTGGGCGCCCAGTTGTATAATTTGCAATTGTTTGTTGTTGCTGGCCCAGGGTGTGGATGTGTTGCTGCCGGGATGCCCAGCAGCAATATGCAGCAGCTGAGCTGGTTTTAATTATAAAACGGCTGCTGCATCTGCGGCTCCTTTTTCGTGTTTGGTTATTGTCAGCGATTTCCTCAATTATTTGCTTTCGTTTGTTCTCTTGTTTTCACAAAATAACCAAAGAAAAAAAAAGAAATCATCATAAGTTCAACAGTTTTCTGTTCGTTTATTTTCGATTTGTGTGTTTAACATTTGCTTGCGACCAGCTTGTTGTAATTTGATTTCTTTGTTTACTTAAGTATATTTAATGCCCGTTCCTTTGTGTTTTTGGGGCTGCACTTCATCATCATCAACATCGTTGGAGATGGGTGAATCATGATGATGATGAGGATGGGCAGAGGATATGCATTCTGGGGCTTATTAATAGATCGTTCTTTGGCATTTCTGATGGATGCTGTGCATTGGCATTAAGTTCTTTGTTCGCTGCATTTGAAATCTCTGAATCGGTTGGGATATTCGCAATCTGTCGACCGAGACAAAGTGTAGATCGTGATCTGAAGAATAAATGTTGAGAGATTCTACTCGCCGGCAGGCGAAACTTTCCATCCAGTTCTGCAGATATCGCAGGCATTTGCATATAGATTGACTCGAGTCGACTTTCTGCTGCTGCCTCATAAATCTAAATAATTAATAATTGTCACTGCCCCCAAGCCGGCGACTGCAATTTGCGGCTAAAATGCATTTCAATTAAATTTTTAATAAATTTCATGCGGCCTCGGAGAACGGGAATTTGGCGTTTTGCGGCCAAGACGCGTCTGCCTGGCGCCTGCCAAAATGTAAGCCAATCCGAAGAGCTGCCCAAATATGGGGGCATGCAACTAGCAACTTGCAACTGGCAACTACATCTCTGCGGCACGCATAATCTCAGCTGATATTTTCATCGCAAGATTAGCACAAAGTGCAGTGCGTGCAGCAAGCTGAAGATACAGATACAGATACAGTTACAGTTGCAGTTGCAGTTGCGCCGATATACATTTGTGTGCATTCAAATGCGAATGCAAATAAATGGCAAAGAGATTGTCGCTACAGCCGACGCAATAAATTTTACATGCCACCCAGACGTGGCGCCAAAATCTGCCAGCTTCGATGTCAGCAGCAACTAAAGCAACAGCAACAGCAACAGCAACAGCAACTGCAACACCAACAGCAATGTTGCAAGTTAGCATCCGTGCGGAATTTGCCACACAAATTGAAAACTTATGCGGCACATTAACAATTTACCAGCAGAATTGTTGGGATTTTCCCGCGTGACAGCTGCAACGCCAAATAATCGCTGCCAAACATATGCAAAATAACAAATAATTGAAAATGCCAGCACAGTGGCAAGTGACTAAAGCGAATTTGAGCGGTTTACTTTGCCTAAATATTAAAGAAGGAAATATTAGAAAATTCTTTTAAAAGATATATTACATTTTTGTATGAAAGCTTTCTGTAAATTTTTAAAAAATAAATTTAATATTTATTTAACTTTAGTTTTACTGTATCACCTGCATTTTCCAGCAAAGGATTTACCTGCCTGTGAAGCTGACACAACTGATATCAGTTACACAGCAGGCAGGGATCTGTTTGCTGACATTGAATAGGCTCAAATTAAAGCAGGTTCGATAAGATATGGAAATGGCAAATATAAAAATATACAAACTACAGTTCAACGAACCATAAGGAAAGGTAGTTTTATGGTTAAGGAAAATGGGGAAAAGAAAATACCCCGCGATCTCCTGATGATCTATGTTTGGGACAAACGTGTCATAACAGCAAACAGAAAGCAACGAACCATAAAATGAACAACAGGCCAGGCACTTTGATATGGGGTTCCCTAACCCCTGAACCCCCACCGTTTGTTGACTTAATTGTTATCGCCCTGCTGCACAAATTGTTCGTGTTTGACAAGTAGTTTTCAACAATTTTGACAAAAAAAAAAGAAACTGAAATTATTATGTGTGACATGCAGGCCCAGCCCCCACTGCCCATTTAACACCCCCCCTTTGCTGCGGCGATAGGAAGCCCCTGGCGACCGCGACGGATGTTTTTATTTGGTTTGCATTGCAGTCGCTGCACGTTCATAAATTTATTAGAGAATTTATGGCCTTAGGCAATCGTTTGGACTATTTGTTGCGACCTGTTCGACGTGTTGTGGGGGGAAATTAAATTGATTTTCCATCAAGGCCGTAAATTATAACCAAAATATATAAACCATTTTCGGGGGATTATATATCTAATTCGAAAGGTAAATATTTGATATTAAAGGAAGAGTTTTAACAGTTTAAGACAATCTTAGATAGCAACATAAATAGAAATATTTTATTTAAGGTATTTTCTTGAAGATATTTAACCTTCATTTTTCCAAGATTTTTTTAAACACCTTTTTTTTAATAAATACATTTAAACCGAATAACATTTACTAATTTTTTACAAATATGTTCATCAATTTTAAACAGCATTAAAATTATTAAATTAGTTTAAATATATATTTATATTTGTTTATATATTTGTTATGAAACAAAATTAATTTAGTTTTTTATAAAGCAGCCAAGCTGCATGCCGTGTACTTGTTAATTCTCCTAGTCACTTTGTAATTAAATTATTTTTTAAACAATGCCTGTCAAAATATTTCGGCAGACATAGCTTAGGATCTGTTTTAATTACAGCAGCATTACAGGGCCAACTTTTCAGACATTTTGACGGGTGGGCTACGAAATTCTCCTGGCTCTTGGCTTCATTATTATCAACACGTTTACAGTAAATTGTGCAAATTGAAAACGCATACGAGTAGCATATGCCACAGGGAAATGCCTCTGTGGGAATTGAAGTGGGGGAGGGGAAAGCAGGAGGGGTTCTGTGGAGTAAGGACACTCGAAATATGTCAAGGTATGCAAAATCCACTCCCAGAGCCAAGTGTTTTGCGGGCTAAGCGCTTTCTTGGCAGCCAGCCAACTTGGCTAATGCCAAAAGACAAGTAACCACAGAGCCAGAGCCTATCTCAATGGAAATATATGGTTTATATATGTATGTAAGTGCGTGTGGCAGTGTGTTCGTGTGTGCAATCCACCCGCACTCCCCCTTTTACAGTGAAGACAATTACAGTAAACAAATTCGCACACGTCGTCAGTTGCATTTGCGGTGACAGGCTGGAAAACAAGGCCTGAAAATATAGAGAGACAGTAGCACAGGGGCGGAGATGGGAAGGTGGGGAGGGGGTGGCGTAATGGGGCCACTGGTACCCCCTCTTTTTTGCGGTCAGGGCCGTTCCTTGGTATTTTTGGCAGAGCATTTTCTGGCCATGCATGAGATTTGCATTTTTTACACCCCCTTCCATTTCCCTTTGAAGCACGGCCAAAAATAACTAACAATAGCACATGGAGAAAAAAGTATCAAGCATCTGAAATGAGGTATATTTAACATAAAAGCTCTTTTAGTTTAAATATTATAATACTAGTCTTTTTAAAAAAATTTTTCAATTAAATTCAAGTTTTTTGGTAACACTTTCAAGTGCTGTTTCTTATTAAAACTCTTTTAGTTTAAATATTATTATATTAGAATTTTTTCAAAAATATTTCAATTAAATTCAAGTAATAATCTATGTATTCTACAGTTTAGTAACCCTTTCAAGTCCTGTTTTTTTCTCTCTGTGCTGATTCATCTCTCTATTCTCGGAGCCTCCCAGTTCTCCACTTTGGGCCTCCCTTCACGATCCTTTGCAATTTGGCCGTCCGTTGCCAGAAACAGTTTGCCATAGCATACTTTTCTGGGCCACGACATGATATATGTATGTATGCATGCAGGACCTGCTGGTGTGTTGGTGCGCTAGTGTGCATCTGTATGCCTGCACGTTGCAGCAATTGAATTGAATTTCTGCTGCTCGAGTTTTGAGCTCTTGAGCCACAGCAAAAAAAGAGTTGAAGGCGGAACGCTTGCAAGCGAAGAATTCCAGAATTGTCGGAGGGGCAGGTTCAACTTGCCCTGGCTTCCGTTTTTCACTTTTCCTTCGCTTTCCCTGTATATCTTTAGTTTTCCCCCCAGACAGACTGACTCGCTGGTTGAGTGACGGCCGGGCTTCTGGCCAAGTGCCATGCGGCAACGGCAGCCCTCTGCTCTTGGACCGATTTATGGCCGAGCAGTTGCAAGAACGCATAAACACATCATGGCCGAAAGGAGTCCCCCAATCGATGGCTTATACAATGCAATCGCCGGGATCTTGCGAGGCGAGGCGAGGCAAATCCTTTTCGGCCACTCGAGAAGGCCAAACAGCTCGCAAATCGATGGCACATAACTAAAATCTGTTTGGCTTTCGTCTCTGTCGAGTTTTGATTGACTGACTGGCAGGCAGCAGGTCAATTCGACTAAATGTAGGGGGTATATGGATATGGATATCACTCGGGGCAATGGCATTGGGCCAACTTGTTTTCCATTTCATTTTCCAGGCCGAACGATAAAATGTGTCATGGCCCCGGCGGTTAACTGCAACTATCGATGCCTGGCCATTAGTTAACCCAAAATAGACGCTGACTGCATTTGCAGCTTTTGTGGAATTCATTCATTTCGTTTGCTAATTTTACGACAGCCAACATATGGCCACCGAATCGGGGCACTCAGTCGATATGCATATGAGAGATTGTAGGCGCTTCGAACATCGTGTAAAAGCCATTAATTTAAATTATAAACGACAAAGGCGATGGGGGGAAGGGGAGCAGACGTCCATAAAATTCGTATCTGCTGTTGTCATTGCAGTTGTTATAAAAAGCCTGTCACACGATTTGTTTCTTCACTAATTTATGGCACCAGCAGTGCGGGGAATTCCCCCCATTAACACATATATATATATGTGTGTTGCATTTCGTAGATCAGAATGGAAAAAGTATCTTGAAAGACAGACAATTCCCTTTCAATAAGCCCTTGCAATCAGCAGTTCCTTTGTCCTGATTTTCTTTCCCCATTTCTTTCATTAGACACTCTGTTTTCTGGGCCACAACGATTAGTAAGTTGAAAATCGTTTTAGCCCACTTTTCCTTCCCCGCTTATCCATTATCCATTGTCATTAGTAGAAAACGTTCGTATTTCAGTGGCAGCTGAAAAAACAATCATTGCCTGCTGCGAGTTTTATGGGCCAACATCGAGCAAACTGCTCCGATTGTGTCGTTTAGCCAACTAAAGAAAAAAAAAAAGAATTGCAATTATGAGCAATTTAAAAGTTATTAACGCGACCGCCAGTGATGAAACAGGCTGGCCAACTCGCTTCCTACTTCTGGCCTGTGCATTTTATATATTGTAAATTGTAAATTGTAAATGGCTGAGCCCACGCCGCGAATCGGAAACTATCGGCCACTTTGTTGTTGCTGTTTCTGCTGGCCAACACGCCCACTGCCATTTTAAAGCCATAAACAATTAAACGAGACAACCCACTCGCCCACACACACACACAGCCACAAAGCCATGAGTAAATATTTGATTTGTGCGATAATTCGAAAATGATATAGGCGCAGCAGGAGTTTCATAATGATGCAACGAAAGATGAGCTGGTATGATGGATAAACAGGGTTTATTATTTTACAGCGAGATATAGAAATTATTTAATGATTATTTCTGATATTTCAAGGGTGTTTAGGAATTTTAATGAAATTATGCTTAGTTTCAAGATATGAACTATGTAAAATTCTCATTAGTTCTCTGATTTTTAAGGTATGAATGGATAAACGGTTCTTATTACTTAAAAGCAAAAAATATAAATTAATATTTCTGATATTTATACATGAGTTTTATTGAAAGTATACCAATTTTCTACCTATTTAAATCGTCATTAATTTCCCTGATTTTAAAGGTATGAATAGATAAACATTTTTTTATTTTTAAAGCGGCTAAAGGAGTTTTATTAAAAGTATACTTATTTTATTAGACATGAACTAAGTTAAATCCTCATTAATTTACATTATTTGAAAGGTATGAATGGATAAAAGGCTCTTATTACTGATATATTACTGATTTAGTGATTTTATGATTATTTCCGATATTTATACAGGAGTTTTATTGAAAGTATACCTATTTTCTAGACATAAACTCCATAAAATTCCCATTAATTTCCCTGATTTCAAAGGTACCTAATCCCAGTTGCTAATCCCTACTCATCCCCCACTTATTTTTAATTTTCCAGGCGCCATTTGCGGCGGCAACTGCTGCAATAATGCCACGGAGCTGGAGCTGCGTGACAAAGCCGCTGGAAAATTCGAGCTCCTCCTGCATCACCACACCAGCAGCCTGCGCGGAATCCTCGAGAAGAATGCCAAACAATTCCAGAGTGAGTACGATGAGTAGATCTTTATAAGGGGGGCAGAAAGGATTAGTGGGGCTAGAGTGAAATCGAAAGCAGGCAAAATGCCTTTCTATGCAAATCTCTGGCCAAAGAGTCTGAAAAGTTTTTCATTCGCCTCTTTTTTCGCGAGCGTTAGACCAAAGTATATTTTCGTGGCAATAAATAATTTATCATATGCAAATTCATCTGGCTCGGCGCAGAATTATGACGATAAAAAGTTGGGCTCGCAATCTGCGAAGTGAGCTAACCAAATTAAACTTGAAACGCGAAATGCGAAATTGATTTGTAATTTGAAATTTGAATTTGTATGCAGATCAAAGCGACTGTATAATAAACCCTGAAAAATACCTCGGGCGGTTAGGTATATTGTATATAAGGATTCATAACCATAACCGAGCCGGGGCTGTTTTAAAATGCAGCGAACGCGACTCGAACTGCATCTAATTAAAAAGGCATTAAATAATGTTGTAGTCCCTGTTTTCTGTTTGCTGTTTTCCTGCCTTCTGCAGTTGTTTTTGTTGCTGCTGCCGTGACCGCTGTCCCTTTTTAGACAATTTCGCAAACTTTGTCTGGGTCACGTTTTGGGGCTGCCACGCCCCTTTTGGAGCTGCCCCTTTCACACAATGCCAGCAAATTGTTGTCGTACATGCTGTAAATCTCGCTTCACTTTAAGGCACAATTTTCGGGGTGCCGTCGTTGCGATGTTGCTGTTGCCGCTGCGATGTTGCTGCTGTTCATTGTTGTTCTCGCCGGCCTCTGAGTCTGCAATTCTTGGAAATGGGCGCGCATTCGAAGAGACTTTAAACACGCCCTCCTCGTTGTATACAGAATCGAAATGCCCACACATATTCGGATATATACTGCATGTTTGTGCGGATCCGCAATTTATATATAAATACATTTGGCGAATTTGTTTGCATTTTGTGTGTTGTCATCAGCTTAATTTATGCGAAACCCATTGAATCATTCGGATGGGGGCTCATTAGGTTCTGAGGCTTCCTTTTTTTTCTAAATGACTGCAGAAAACACAATGATCATTAAATTTTTTTGGGGTATGAGTAGACGCTACTTGAGTACTAAATTGATCAATTTGTTAATGGACGACAAAATCAGAGAATTAAATTAATTTCCAAAAATTCATCGTCTTTAAAGCGATAACGAATAAAATCCCAGAGGCACAATAACTTCGAATGCAGTGTATTCCTCAAACAATTAGCATTCAATTTGCATTGGAGAATTCAGCACACAATGATGTCACACAGAAGGCAACGTTTTATTAGATAAACAAGGCAGGCAGAAAAATTAAAATGCAATCGGCAAACCCATTTGGACTAACAATCGGGCAATATAACAAATTATAATTATTTAAACCAATTTATTTGCTTTTATGAGCCGGGAAAAACGATCGATTGATGGATGAATGGGGTGCATAATGCTGGATAAGATTTATGAAACAGTTGTCTAATTGATTCAGCATGTGTATATATTATGTGTAAATACTGAGCTGACTGAATGTTAATGACTAGCTGAATACATTTGTTTGTCTGTCGCTGATAACGGGTTTCTTGTTGGCCAAAAACTTCTGGCCCAAACGACGTACTCTTGTTTGCTTATCGGCGAGTCGTTGCGATGGCACGCGTTTCCCTTAGTTGCAGCAGAGTGGCCATAAAAATTGATTTACTTGCTACGAGAACACCCGGCGTATGCGTGATGTTCTCCGCTGGGAACGGGGTGGAATGGGGCAAACAGCTCTCCAGACTCCCAAAAAATGCGCAACTATAAAACTTTATGCATTTCTTGGCAATCGCTGGTGTTATTGCTCTCTTTCTCTTTCTCCTGCCCCTTCTAACGCATAAAATATTATGGTATGCGAAATAAATGCATATTTCTATTTTCTACCATAAACTTGCCAACTACAACAGCTTGTGGCATATGCAATACAAGCCGGGGCTTCCTTCCTGTTCGAAATATGCCCCCCCCCCCCCTTCCGGTTGCAGCTCATCCGCCCCCCAAAGTGCCACGCCCCTTCCGTTTCCGCGCCCATTGTTGCGACTCCTGCTCTCTCGCTCGAATTTTGCTGCCTTTGTTCGGCGTATTATTTTTAAGCAAGTATTTGCGTGTTTAAACACGTTTCGCAGCTTACGAATTATATGGGCCCGGGCTTCCAAATAACCCCAATCCGCAGATACCCCAGATCCCCGAGATCCCCCAGATCTCCCCGATCCCCAATGCGATGCGTTTCCATTGCATTTACCACGTAGCCGTCGTCACCACCATCATTATCGTCATCATTGCTACTTTCGTGGTCGCATCATCACTGGAAAAAAAATATATTACCACAGTTATAATGATGTTTATGAGATAATATCAACATTTAATTATTATATAATTATTATTAATTGGCAATCGAAAATTTAACCATACTTCAGTATTGTTTTTAACATTTTTAAATAATTATTTACTAATTAATTGTAATTCATCAAAGTATTTATTAAGAATTTAAAATTGTAACTCTTTAAACTTTTCATTTCATTATTGGTTTTAATGCAGCTATTAAAAATTCGTAGTATATAAATTGTATTTAATTGATCTTAATTTATTTCCGATTATATTTATATAATGTCCAAGTTTATTTTTTAATTTAATTTAATTTTAATGAATTTTTTTTTTTTTTGGCACTGTTTTCTGTCATTGTTGTGTTCCTCACGCGCTTAATGCGTTTGGCTGCAAAATATCTCCACCCCCTCTTTTCACCTGCCCCCCTAACCCCCTTAACCCCCCCCCCCCCTCTTTCCCACCCCTGTCGTGTGCAGGGGCGTGCGCCTGCATAAAAGTTTCAAATGCTGACTTACTGCTCTGCCAGCACAACTTTTGCCCCTTTAAACTAAACAAAAACAAACAGCAACACAAAAACAGCAAAAAAAAAAAGAAGAAATGGGAACTGCAGAAATTATTTCTTTATTTTTGTGGCAGCCACGGCAGCTGCAGCAGCAGCAATGCGTGCACTTTCATAAGTTGCAACTAGCGACTTGCAACTTTTCGCCCCTATCCCCTCCCCCTTTTCCCCATTTTCAACTTGGGCCAGGCTTAAGTCTTTTCGGCCATATCTTGTGCTTTGCCCGAGCTGCCTTCTTGTCTTTACGGCTAAAGTGGTTTTTTGGCCGCCATCGCTTGTTAGCCGGCTTTTGTTTGCCTTGTCACACAAAATGTGCAGGCTGTATAGAGGGAGGAGGGGTGAGGGGGGAGGGGTGGTTGCTGCCCCAAGTTGTTGCAGTGGCAGGTCCAAAGTTTCCTGTTGTTGTCATTAGGTTTTAGTATGATTGAGGCGGCACAGTTGGCAATCCCCAGTTAAGAGCTGCATTTTTCATGACCCATTGTGAACCGTTTCGGATTTGGTTTGGTCAAAAAGGAGATTCCTTAAATACCAGAAAAATAAGGAATTTATTTGTAATACTTAAACAAAACCTATTTGATTACTAATATATTTATCTAGGCATTTTTTTCTCAGCTCAGTCTTAACTAAAACCTATTTAAATAAGTTTTAAAATGCTATTTTCAGCCCAAACTCGTTCACAACCTCTTTTTTTCCCCTCATGTTTACGATTCCATTTTTTGCTTCGACTTTTAGAGGCGACCTTCAGACTCCAGCTTCGATTTCTCAATGAAATCGTCAGGAAACTGAAGTTCAGAGCCAGCGAACACCTGCAGATCGTGCGGATGGAAAAAACGCCCCCGACTAAAACCAGTTGTCATTCTACTTGACTTCGAAGATCTTGGAAGATCTATAATTATTTGCGAGCTTGACAAAGCAAATGCCGAATTACTAATGGAGTCGTCTTTAAACTTTGATTTCCACTCGTTTCATTAATTAACAGCGTCTTAAAAACAAACACAGCCGATGCCATTTTGTCTACCACTCGCGTTCGAATATATCGCCATTTGTGTGCATATTTAATTGCCATAATTAGTTGCTTGGCAAATTAAACGCTGAAAGCTCGCGCTTGTAATTAACGCGCCACCAAAAACGGAAGGCAATCCGATACAGGGGCTCCGTTTTTTTATTTGGGATGGAACTGCAACTCGCAGAGGCATGCCAGATCAAATAACTCCCATGGCCCATGGCCAATTGATGCATATGCTTTGGAGCACTTCAATATGTCAGAGCGGAGCTAAGCCGAAAAAGGTCGACCTCAAGTCGGGGAACTCCACTCCCCCTCCCCCGCTCCCGCCCCTTAATGCCCGGCTCCAACAATGAAAAGTCATCCAATTACTTTGACATTGTGTAGGGGCTCCAGTCGAGGCTCCTCGGGATCGGATGCTATGGGTAGGGGTATGCTATGGGGTTAGGATAAGATGAGTCTGCCTGCCAAGAGCAGATTGCCGCAGGGCTCACAGCTGTTGGAGTGGCGAGTTGGATAGCTGGATGGTTGGATGGCCGGATGGCTGAATTGCTGGCTGGTTAAGGATGGAAGGATGGTACTCTGCCGAAGGGGCGTGCCAAGTTGGCACGCCTGCAGATAGCTAGTTACAATACATGCACTTAAGCTGCCTGCCACGCACAGTGGGTTGGATTGGATGGGATTGGGTTTGGTTGGATCACCAGATGGAGCAGAGAGTGCTCACGGAGGTAAGCGTATTTCGCGAAAAATATATGTAGGTTCTTTGGAGAGGGAAACATGCTTTTAGACGATTATAATTGTCTGTGCTGATTTGATCTGGATTTTTCTAGGGTGTTAAATCAAGTTTTTTTGCTTAACATTAGTATTAAATACTTTTGTCATAATCAGGAACTTTTCTTGGTGTTTTATTGTCGTAATTTGGATAAATAGAGTTTCTTAGCCAAAAGAATGATTGTTTTAAGAAGCTAACAACCTAAGCTAACAATCCTTATCATTTTTGGGTACATTTAAAAAAATATATATTTTGATAATTTTTTGAATTTTTTTATAAGGGGTTGCATAATGTTTTTTTGAAAAAAATAGTCAAAAATTAAAGTTACTAGATTTGAACGCCAATCGATGGGGACTTTGAATACGAACTCAATTTTTTCGGACAAAATACAAATATTTTCTGGCTAAAAATTAGGATTATGGACAAAAGAGTATTTAACAAACAATTTTTCAAAAAATAGAATTAATATCATAAGATGTTTAAGAGGTTTATTTGGTTTAAATATTTTCAATCAATAGATTTGACATTTGGTATAAGAAATATAAAAAAAATTCTAAATTCCACAACAAGTGTCTTACATCATAGTGATAATGTTAAACTTACCACTGTGCCCATCGTCCGTTTCCATCCACCTCCTCCCTGCAGCCAGTTGCCAGTTGCCGGTGGTCACCAAGCCAAGAGAGCTGCTCCCGCCAGACGGACAGACGACCAAGAAGGCGACTCCCAGGGCCGGGAAAAAAGTTGCCACAGTTCAGAGCCGAGCTAAACGCGGCTAAAAAGCTAAGCCCGCCGAACGGCAAAGAGCAAAAAAATAAAAAAAAAAAGAGAATAAACCGGGGAAGAAATGAAGAGCACTAACAAAGTTGCTGTGGCATTCATAAGGCGGCAACGGATACCGCAGTTGGGATAGTGGGCAAATACATGCATATAAAATGCAAATAAAAAATGCGGCAGATACTAAAATTGTAATATCCGCACAGGAACGCAGGCAACAAACAAAATACAAACAAACAGCAATGTTCCCTGTGCCCCGAGGAGCAAAAAAAAGAAGAAAATACAAATAAAAAAGGGAAGCATATATATAAAAATACAAAGCGGCAGGGAAAAAGCGGGCTAAATAAAACTAAACCTGTGGGCTGTGCTCGCCTTCGGTGAGTGTGTGTGCTGCATATTTTTGCCCAGCTTGCCAAGCCGTGGGAAACAACAACACCGCCTGTGGACCGCGGTCGCATCTGCCACTGCCCCCGCCGCCTTTCGCACCGTTTTGGGGCTTGCCCCGGGCCACGAATCCCCATCCGAATCCGAATCCCGACTGCGACTGCGACTGCGAAACCAAATCCCAAACCGGTCGCAGCCTTTAAACTTGGCATGCTAATCTCGCTCCTGCCTGCCAAGCACCGACTTCTAATGAAGCAATGAAGCCAAAGACCCAGTCGAAGCCTTCTCCGATATTTGCTCTATGCGAATAGCTAAGAAATACAGAGCTAAAAATTAATAGTGCTAAAAATAAATGATCATCTAAAAAAAACAAGTTTGTAAACAAAAAACAAGAATTTCTTAAAAAAAATTTTAAATAAGTATTTTGAAACTGTGCTATATGTGCTAAAAATAAATGATCATCTATATAAAACAGGTTCCTAAACAAACAAAAAATAATTTCTTATAAAAATGTTTTAAAAAGTATTTTGAAACTGTGCTACTGTGCTTTTTATTCTCTTCATATCTCTTAAAAACATTTAGTAATCCTTATGGAAACAAATGCAATTGGCAGATCTCGAATTTCTGGATTAATTTATAATTAATATTATATAAATATTTTATTATAATTTTAATTATAATTACTTTTTCACCGTGTAACGACGAATCTTGCCATTCATATGAATGGATTTTTAGTGTCTGGTCATGGGTTGGTTTTCAGCTTGCCCTGGGAGTGAAAAGAGCTCCTTGTCCCTTCGTCCTCCGTCCTCCATCCTTCCTCCTCTTTCCTTCCTCATCTCTCCTTCGACCTCCCTCCTCCGCTTACCAACTGGCCAACTACACTGGCCGCACTTTGTTGTCTAATTCAATTTCATTGTCTGTTTGCCCATTAGTGCGATTTTCCATGTGTGACGAGCGTGGATCCCTTTGCCGTTTTTCTCCCACCCGGAAGGTCTTAAAAAAAAAGAAGAGAAAGGCACAAGCTTAATGAAATTTTCATGTTTCATTGGGAAAGCCATTTGGCCTGCTTTATATTTGATTGCTGGTCGAGCATAGATACGTAGTACTTGCTATATATATATACGGATGGCTATATTCCTGGCCACAGTAAAAATGCCCTTGGTTAATTGTCAAAGGTGGACGAAAGGAAGAGATGTAGATGGAGATTTGAGATAGAGCTGGACAGAAATTGCAATTAGTTGCACAACCCAACAATCCGACGATCCAACAATACGACGACGACCCAACGCAAACGTCCAGCAAATTGCATTTGTAGTTTTGTGTGAGCCCGCAGGTGAAGTGCTGAGTTAACAATTTATGAGATACAAAGATACAAATGCTTGCCACCTGAGGCGGCTCAGAGCTCGAGTGTGTGGGCCCCGAAACTTAATTGAGCGTATTAAGCCAACAAAGGCAGCTGCAATAATATGCATATCGAGCATACGCAGCGTTGGCCGCTCTCAGCAATTCCCCCCTTGACAATGCCTCTCCATTCAGTTCATTAAAATTGCAATTAGGCATTGGATCGAAGGAAATGCCACCGCATCGAGCCGAATAATATCCCTTTTGGAAGGAGTCTGGGAATCCGGATGGGGGAAATTGCCTGGGCTGCAATGGAAGCCTTTCTAGGCATGTCAGTCATGTAATTGTTGTCTGCATCCGCCATTTCCCCACCCATCTCCGCCTAATGGTTCACTTTGAGCGCCTTCTCGCGCCGGTTTAATGAGCCAATCGATCAGCCCAGTTCCCGGTGTCGCACAGTGTGCGAATATATATAGCCACATATATCTCTCTGTTTATCCCAGCGCATCAACACGTTCGACGCGGCGTGTCAATAATTAAATGTTTCCGCCAGTCGACGCTCCATTTTAACTATGCCACGTCAATGAGATTAGCGACAGGATGTGTGAGTTTCCCCACTTCGGATCCCCCTGGATCTCCCACCTATATCTGGTATCAGGTATCTGGATTCCGACGTTGTTGTGGCTGCTTTGTATCGCAAACGCGTTAAATCAATTGACTGGCATTGTTTTATCGCATCCTGCGCAATTGTCAGCCACCGACGAGCGATTAGCAGTTACATTAATTGTTTAGATCATAAACCACTGCCAAAACGGCATAGAAATATTATATCAATTCTAATTTGGGTTTATCAATTAAATGGATTTTTTATTTAAAACCTGTTTAAGGTTAAGTTGCTAATTAAAGCAATATTTATCCTACAAACATTTTTAATTAAATATAAAAAATTCTAAAAAATTATTAGATCTTCTTTTCGGCAGAATATTAATAATACATTGATTAATCCATAATATCCGTAACCATAAATCTATAAAACACAAATATAAATATTATAGATCTAAAATTATTAAGTGTAAAAACCATTAAATAATTTTATTAGATTTTTTGGAAATCTCTCCTTGATCTGTCACACCTAAAAGCTATTTTGATCCGAGACCCTACCGAATTGATGGGTATTCTAGGGCATTCTGTATCCTCTTCTCAACGATTGGCCTACCCAAATATCGGAAACCCAACTCGTAAGTTTTGCTAATTAAAAAGGGTAAACTCTGCTCGCCACGGATGACGCATCAAAGGCCATTAGCCGATAAAGCGGACCCCAAACGGAGTGCAGACCCCAAAACTTTAGACTTCAGACCCTGACACATCGACACCGCTCCGAGCCAAGCCCAAAAACGGGCAGACACAAAGACTTATTCAAACGCTGAGAACGGAAATGCTCCAACATCAAAATCAAAATGAGCCGCAACATACAGAAAAGCAGAAAAAGAACAAATCTGGAAATGTGTGTATTTTGTTGTTCTCCGTTCTTTTGTTGCCAATTAACAGAAAGATTGACACTTTCGTTTGAAAACGATATACAAGACAGCGTATTGCAATTTAGAATTTGTCAGGGGCCGAAAGGAGGCGGGGCGATGTGTGTGAGAAATCACACGCCGATTTGACAGTTTCCCCCGATTGTATACATATATATATCCGAATATACTATAGCGATACGAATCTGGCCTTGGCCATTTGTAATCTGCACTAATGACAGGCTGCCAGAGGAGTGTATTTATTCGCCTTTGTATCTCTTTGTATCGATGGCCAATCTGTGTATCCAAATCAATTCGCACAACTGCCGCTGACACCTTGACAGATAACATTGTGTCACATTTGGTTTTTCTTACGCTCAGCCGTGTGATTAGTGTCTGAATATTAAGCGAGTTTATCAACCTGAACCGCGTGATTTGCGGATTGATTGACAGATTATAGATAGTATACGATAGCTGGCCATTAAAGGCTAGGATAAGATTTGCTATAAAACAAGTGAGAATGATATAGTGGAGTACCTCGACTATCAAATACCCGTTACTCAGTCAAAAGAGTGTAAGAGAGATGGAGATACGCAAGCAGCAAAGCAAGCAGTCCCTTGAAAGTGGCGCCATCTATCGGAAAATGCATTTTTGCTCATAACTTTTTAATAAATAGTCCGATTTGAAAATTTTTCTTTACATTTCGATAAGCTCTCCAATAGGCCTACAGTCTACCCTTTCACTCTACGAGTTACGGGTATAAATACCCCTTAACCCAAAGAGAGTAAATTGCAACTTTTATTTCCACCAAGTTTATTCATATTTTACTTGGCCAGGCAATGCCAACAGTCATATTAAATTGTATTTCATTAACTAAAAGCTTACCCCTACACCGAGATAAAGAGCAGTGGCAACAATTCTTTTTTCCAAGTGGGCGGAAATCCCAGCCGAAAGTTCCCAGCAAAAATCCCAGCAGGGAAAAACTTTGGCGGCAAAGTGATTAAATTTCGCTAGGAATAACAATAACCATAACAATACTTTCATGGATGCCATTTCATTTCCTCATTTCCTTTCTTTTTATTTTGCGGCAGGTCACGTCCTGGAATTGGCCCACATTTCGGAGAACATGACCCACTCCCTGTTCGCAAAGGTCTACACCCGTATGGTTCCCCCCTCGCGGATGATGATCCATCAGTTGTACAACGAAATCATGAAGTAAGTGGAGCAAAACTGCCCTTATAAATTTAATTAGGATTAATTATAGGATTTATACTAACCGAGTTATTTCCCCCTTTCAGTCACTTAAACTACGCCTCGAACTATACGAACAGCAATGGACAGCTGAGCAGGCGAGGATTGGCCAGTGTCCAGTCGAATTTGGAGGAGGCTGTGCGGAGTTTCTTCGTCCAGCTCTTCCCCGTCGCCTACCACCAGGTGGTGCATCTGTCCAAGGAGAAGTTCGGTGATCTGCACGAGGACTATGTCAGCTGCCTGCAGCACAACTTCGACGAGCTGCATCCCTTCGGGGACATTCCGCGCCAGCTGCAGGTCACCTTGGGTCGGAGTGTCTACATGTCGAATGTCTTCATGAACGCCCTGCTCCAGGCAGCCGAGGTTCTGAGCGAGGCCGATGAGCTCTATGGCAAGCAGTTGACTGAGACGTGCAAGGTGCAGCTCCTCAAGATGCACTACTGCCCCCACTGCAGCGGACACGATTCGAGGAGCGAGACGATACTGTGCGACGGCTACTGCAAGAACGTGATGCGGTAAGTGGGATGTCTTGATACTATGGTATTTTTTAGTTTTTGGGTGAATTTTATTTTATTAATATAAAATTCTTTATGATTTTTAAAAAGTTTGTCCAAATAAATAATAATAAAATAGAATTAATTTTTATTTAAATTGTGTAAATGAGATTTAAGGTTTTTTTATTAACTTTGTACTTTATGTATTTATTTTATGATCTTTAGTGGCTGCTCGGCGGAGCTTGCTGGTCTGCTGGATAGCCCCTGGTCGAGTGTGGTGGATGCCCTCAACAACCTGGTCACCACCCACATTCTCTCGGACAGCGGCATCATTAACGTCATCAAGCACCTGCAGAGCTACTTCTCCGATTCAATTATGGCTGCCATGCACAATGGCCCTGAGTTGGAGCAGAAGGTAAGTGGAGTCATTGCAAAGCTAATCAGTAATTTATAATTTCTTTGATTCACCTAACTGAAAAAACAAGAAAGGAAGCTAGCTTCGGCCAACCGAAGCTTATATACCCTTGCAGATCATTCCTATTCATTTACAAAAACATTAATTTAAATGAACTTTCGTATATGTTACAACAATCCAAATTTTAGCTGCTTTCGTATTACTTTGGCATTAATTTTTTGATCCTTCCTATGGCAGCTATATAATATAGCCGTCCGAATTTTGTTAAATTTTATTCGAAATTTTGAAATGTTAAAGAAAAGCCATATCCTAGAGGAAAAGACAATGTAATAAAAATCAACAAGGATATAATTGTTTTCCTATTAATTTCCATATAATTTTCTGACCGTTCCTATGGCAGCTATATGATATAGTGATCCGATTTTATAAAAATTTAATCCGAAATTCCAAAATATTTAATAAATAATATTCCCAAGAGTAGAAAGTAATATTTCAAAAAACATCAAATCTAGAATTTTTTGCACGATTTTTTTTTCGATCCTTCCTATGGGAGCTATAAGATATAGCTATACGATCCGGCCGGTTCCGACTTATATACTACCTGCAATAAAAAGAAGACTTTTGGGAAAGTTTCATTCCGATAGCTCAAAAACTGAGAGACTAGTTTGCGTAGAAACAGACGGACAGACGGACAGACGGACAGACGGACAGACGGACAGACGGACGGACAGACGGACGGACAGACGGACGGACAGACGGACATGGCTAGATCGACTCGTCTAGTCATCCTGATCAAGAATATATATACTTTATGGGGTCGGAAACGTCTCCTTCACTGCGTTGCAAACTTCTGACTGAAATCATAATACCCTCTGCAAGGGTATAATAAAATAAAATGGTTCAAGGGGACAACAAATTGACTAGAGAAAATATGAACAGCTTATTAAAAGATTTAGTTAAAAATTAATTAGTTTCTAAAATTATCAAAAATACTGTTTTAGGAATTGCACTACAAATCAATTAAATTAATTCGTATTTAGTTATATTTATCTTTCGAGGACACAGCTATTCCTTTTTTTTCTGTTAACTATCTGAAGATGCGATCGATTTCGTTAACTTGCGTCCCAAGGACACGCTCCAGTTAATTGCCAGTTAATTTATGAACGTTTTAAGTGAATTTAATGAATCGGCATTCAGTTCCGGCCCTCGAACTTGTTCTGCAGTAACAGCAGCCTCTATAAAATATCTTTGGCATTTCGAGGTCTTGTTAAGCGAGCACACGACATCCAATTGATACCCTTTGCATGATTGGCATGTTGCAGGGAATTTAAAATGCTAAATTAGAGGGAAGTCGAATGGGTCGAGAGGAGTGGAGGTGCAATTTACATGCAAGGCGATGAGCACCTGGGCGGCTTAATAATGGGTCAGGTGAGGGGGAACACGTGCGCAATGCATGACCGGTGGCGATTAGCAAGTGGAAGTGGAACTCGAACCCCAACCCCATGGATTAAAACGTTCTCCCTTCGTTTTCCAGGTGAAGAAGACGTGCGGCATGCCCAGTTTGACGCCCTATTCCTCCGGAGAGCCGGATGCGCGGCCTCCGTCCCACAAGAACATCAAGTGGGCCACCGACCCGGATCCGGGCATGGTCATCTTCCTCTCCACCATCGACAAGAGCAAGGAGTTCTACACGACCATCGTGGACAAGTGAGTACTCAAACGATGCCACAAAGTGTATTGATACTAACTTTAGCACTAACTACATTGACTGACCAAGCTATGACTTGTAAATTGTAATGGGTGTAATCTCTTGTGGGAAACTAGCGCTTCTTGGGCCCAGCGATCATGGCGATCACATCCTTCAGCAGGCAAAAGTACAGCGGCGTTACAATGGCCACAAAAAATATCAAATTGGCAAAGAATCCATTCTGAACTGGCAGCCGACAGCCCTAAAAAATATATCATTAAAAGATTGGTCATTAGTTGGAGATTAATATTAGATTTATAACATTTTAGTGGTGAAATAATATTCATGGGAAATTCTAAAAATATCTTTCTGTTTTTAGGAATATAAAATGTTTGCAAATTTAGCTATTTCACTGAATTTTATATGTTTACACTACAATTTTATAAAGAGAAACATCTATCGCTTGTGAACTCATCCAAATTTCTAGTAAAAAAACTCTTTTGCATATTGATTTGCTCAAAAACTTAAGTGTTCCATTATAATTATTCTTAGGAAATTGTTAAAATGTTATTTTATAGGCATTTTTAATGGAATCGTGAGTTAAAAATACTCAATAGTTTGTTCTATGTTTATTCAAAACTTTTAAATATTAGAAATAAAATATATTTCAAACTTATAAGGCAAAAACTTACATGCCGTGGTGGCGGAGTCACTGGACGAGCCAAGCAAAAGTCGTGGGCCATGCGATGCATCCACAAGACGAGCTCCTTAAACATTTTGTTTACTTTTCTTTTTTGTTGGGTATAATTATAGAAGGGAATCAACACACAAAAGTTGTTTTGGGTGACTTGTAAAAAGGAATGGGGAATTTCGTATGAGTTAAAAAGCAGGCTAACTAAGTTTAAAATTATTTTTTAGCTTCTGTGACGAGCAGCGCTCTCGCGAGGATCACTCCTGCTGGACAGGCGATCGCTTCGGGGACTACACTCAGCTGCTGATTAGCGCGGGAACCGACCAACAGCGATACAATCCCGAGGTGCCCTTCAACTCGAAGGCCCAGGACAGCCAGCTGAACGAGCTGGTCGACAAGCTCATCAAGATCCGCAAGAACATTGGAGCAGCGGTAGGATGAGACTATCTTTGAGATGGTTGGGCTGTTGTTAATTCAATCACTTTCCTTTAACAGGCACCTTCGAACAGCATACAGGCGTCGCACGACATCCAGAACGATATGGCTGAGGGCTCCGGCGGCGGAGAGGGCCAGATCGGCGACGACGAGGAGGAGTACGGAGGCGCACATGGCTCCGGAGATGGTTCCGGCGATGGTAAGTTATTTATACCACCTTTTGCCATTGAAATAGAACATTATAATATCCTGTTGATTATAACCTTTGTGTAAAATCTAGAACCTGACTTTAAAAATTTAGTATATTCAGTTTTGAATTTACAGAAGAGTTGAGATTGACTACATATTTTTTAGATGTTTCAGTTTCCAATTTACAGAAGGTTTAATATATTTAAAATATTTTCAAAACATAAAATCTAAATGTTTTTTTTTTAATATTTAATTAGTTTATTTATAGAATTTAATTTAAACTTTTTAAAATATTAAATATTGATTAAATGTTTTTAATTTAAAAATAGTACAATTTTAACCATCCGAATAACAGATTAGATTAAGTTTTATACCAAATACCAATAATTTGAATTTATTTCCATATCTTTCTGTATTAAATCCTACTAAAACATCTCTTATTAACCTTTTCAGGACCCCACACGCCCATCGAGGACACCGAAGGCACCACGACCAACGAAGTGGAGTCGCGCGAAAACGGCAAGGAAAGTGGGTCCAACCCCCTGGAAGCCACCGCGACGTGGATGCTCCTCACTCTAGTCACAATGCTCTTCAGTAGTTGTAGTTAAGGATGCTGCCCCAGCCGAGGGATCGAACCCAAGGACACAATGTGCCCCATTGCAAGGCGGACGAAGGCAAGGCGAGGAGGGATATGAGGCCACTACAAAATGGAGCGACAGCAACAGCAACAGCAAATGCACAAGAATCGAGTTAGATCATTAATTAATAACTATTATCATTATTATTATTATTATTTGTGTAATTCTTAAGTTGTTACAAGTAATTTATTAGGCCCTAAGCGCATTCATCTAGCAATCGACTAACAATCTACGCACCAGAAGCGACACTTGAAACTCGAGACCCCCAATCTCTCCATCTAGCTTTTCCAAATTCAGAGCTCATCGAATTTCCATGCCGAATCCAACTAGACCTGTGTGCCATATAAACGCGTTGGAGGTTTGCATACGAATCGAGTAATTGCTAAATATAAACTATACGAAAAATTAAACAGAGTAGGCAGAACCAGAACCCCTTCCACTTTCCACGGAGTGTGTGCAGTTTGTTCTCAGATACGATAAATGTTAATATATATAGCCTACAGTGCATAAAGCTCAATGTTCAAAGCAAGTTGTTCCTTTTTCGGTGTAATTAAGCAAGTAAACAGAAACGAGAAATCAGAAATCAGAGGCATGGCACCACTTTCAATGGCTAGAGTTCTTGGACCGATCACAAATATTATACGTAAAGGATATAAATCTGTTAGCTGTAGCCTCAGTGAATGTTAAACCTAAACTTAAATTGTTGTCTACACCTTTCGAACTGACCGAATGCGAACAATTTAGAAATTGATCAATTGGGCAATCGACGCGAAATGCATACGAATGGAATTTAGTTGAGTAAACGCACTTTACGGAAAAACTAGAAGACTTACAGCTTTATACGCAAATGAAAAAAAAAGAAAAGAAAAACAAAAAAAAGAAAGGAAAATCGATGAAAATCTATTGATATATACGTATATATTATATGTAGCATTATTTAAATTATATGAACAAAGAGCGAAGACCTTGGGGAAATGTCATGAAATGCATTCAGCTAATTAGTGTTTACAGAGCACTCGGAGTTCTGAGACAGAGAGTGCGGGAAATTCAGAGTTCAGCGCACAAATCACGGTTCGCAATTTGCAATTCGCAATCTGCAATTTCAAACGAAACTATTGTTGCAATCTAACGGATACTTTACAGTGGGGCAGAGCGCTGCTGAATCAAATCCAGAGAGCAGCGCTGGCGACACTCTAAAAACAGAAAATAAAAACAAATATAAAACAAACAAAATATATATATACAAATGAATATGAAATATGCATTAATACGAGTACGACGCCAGCGATAAGAATGAAGTCTATATATATATATATATATATATATATATACATAAAAGAATTAACTAATTAAATCGTAATTATATGCTAGTGCGTAAAGTGTAACGATTAGCCCGTAACGTGTAAAAAGCAAACAGTTGACCGATAACAACAAATTTAGTTAGTAGCAAATTAAAAAAAGGAGAAGCGCCGCCAACTGCCGCCGCATAATTGAAATTGGCATATTATATCGCATATTATATGCGGGCGCGCGCTGATTGAACTATGTATAATTATTATTTGTATCATTATTATTTAACTATTGCATGTGATTAATAATATTTAAGTTAAACGTAAACGCAACATATTAAATTGTAACTTATGTATACCGCAAAAAGCAGCCGTACGCAGTGTGCGAGCGCAAAATCATCGTTGTAAATCTATTCGGAGATAACCAATGCGAATCGAAAATTGCACTAAAAATAAATGTACTACTTTTAGATGCCTAAAAACCAATAAATAATTATGTAACAAGAAACGCAAGTCCAACGCAAGTTTATTGAGAGCGAGGCGCAATAGAGTGCTACAATTAATTGAGTGCAACGACAGAAAAGCGCAAACGAAAACGAAAAACTTTTGTAAATTTCATTTAAAACCTGAATAAACGTCAATATTTGAAATTCAAAATTAGCGCGGTCTCTTAATGCAGACGGGATGGCAACGCCGATAAACTCACCATGTGTTGAGGTGAGTTCCTATGACACGAACCATAGAAAGTACTTAAAATACCATGGTATATTGTAGTATTTTCGGTGCGGTCACACTGTTTTGGACATCAAACACATTTTTGGCGGGAAGCATTTTCATTATTTTCCCCGCATTTCCCGGCAAACAGCGTCTCTGATAACAACTTTTGCAAGCAGCTGTCCTCGATTTATTGTTCATTGTTGTAAACACAAAAGAAGCAAGCGCAAAATGGCTCGACGTGACTATGCCCAGGATAGAGGTGAGTGGAGAGGGCTTCCTTCCCTTTGGAGGCATCAAAATCAAACGTCCAATTTTTGCTATTTTACAGAATCCATCAAGACCTTCTTGTCGGAATTCTGCAAGTGCGACGACGATGGCAAGAAGGAGTTCGTCTACGGCTCGCAGCTGGTGAAGCTGGCCCACCGGGAGCAGGTTCTGATCACCATCGACCTGGACGATCTGTCGGAATTTAACGAGAGTCTCGCGGAAGCGGTGATCGACAACTGCCGTCGGTATGCTTCGATTTTCAGCGATGTGATTGCCGAACTTCTGCCCAGCTACAAGCAGCAGGAGGTCCACGCCAAGGACGCGCTGGATGTGTACATCGAGCACCGCCTGATGATGGAGACGCGCACTCGGAATCCCATGGAGCAGCACGACGAGCGAAACAGCTTCCCCTCGGAGCTGATGAAGCGATTGTGAGTGGTTTTACCAACGGGGGAAACTTGAATTTGTATTTATCCATGTATTCCTCCAGCGAGGTTGGCTTCAAACCCCTGTCCACGGAGAAGGCGCACTCCATTCGCGAAGTGAAGGCCCAGCACATTGGCAAACTGGTCACAGTTCGCGGCATCGTGACCCGCTGCACGGAGGTCAAGCCCATGATGGTGGTGGCCACCTATACCTGCGATCGCTGTGGCTCCGAGACATATCAGCCCGTCAACTCCCTCTCCTTCACTCCTGTTCACGATTGTCCTTCGGATGATTGCCGGGTAAACAAGGCGGGCGGCAGGCTCTATCTGCAGACGCGTGGCTCCAAGTTTGTTAAGTTCCAGGAGGTCAAGATGCAGGAGCACAGCGATCAGGTGCCCGTGGGCCACATCCCCCGCAGCATGACCATCATGTGCCGTGGTGAGGTCACTCGAATGGCCCAACCCGGAGATCATATCGTGGTATCCGGAGTGTTCCTGCCGCTGATGCGCACGGGATTCGCCCAGATGATCCAGGGTCTGCTTTCGGAGACATTCCTACAAGCGCACGTGAGTTTACAGCTCATTTCATATAGAAAATCATTGTAAATCTGTATATCCCCTGCAGCGCATCATTTGCATCAACAAGAACGACGAGATCTCGGACAAGGATGCCGAGCTGACTCCCGATGAGCTGGAGGAGTTGGCCCAGGATGACTTTTACGAGCGCCTGGCCACCAGCTTGGCCCCCGAAATTTACGGCCATTTGGACGTGAAGAAGGCGCTGCTGCTCCTCCTCGTCGGAGGCGTGGACAAGCGCCCCGATGGCATGAAGATTCGTGGCAACATCAACATCTGTCTGATGGGAGATCCCGGTGTGGCCAAGTCGCAGCTGCTGGGCTACATCAGTCGCTTGGCCGTTCGTTCGCAGTACACAACGGGACGAGGATCCTCGGGCGTCGGTCTCACGGCTGCGGTGATGAAGGATCCGCTTACAGGCGAAATGACTTTGGAGGGAGGAGCTCTGGTGCTGGCCGATCAGGGAGTTTGCTGCATTGATGAGTTCGATAAGATGGCGGATCAGGATCGTACGGCCATACACGAGGTGATGGAGCAGCAGACCATCTCGATAGCCAAGGCCGGCATCATGACCACCCTGAATGCTCGCGTTTCCATTCTGGCCGCTGCCAATCCCGCCTTTGGACGCTACAATCCCCGTCGCACCGTGGAGCAGAACATCCAACTGCCCGCCGCCCTGCTCTCGCGTTTCGATCTGCTGTGGCTCATCCAGGACAGACCGGATCGGGACAATGATCTGCGACTGGCCAAGCACATCACCTACGTGCACAGCCACAGCAAACAGCCGCCGACTCGTGTCAAGGCTCTGGACATGAATCTCATGCGGCGCTACATTAACCTGTGCAAGCGGAAGAATCCAACCATTCCGGACGAGCTCACCGACTACATTGTGGGCGCCTATGTGGAGCTGCGTCGCGAGGCGCGCAACCAGAAGGACATGACCTTCACGTCGGCCCGTAACCTACTGGGCATCCTGCGACTGTCCACCGCTTTGGCTAGGCTGCGTCTCTCCGATAGCGTGGAGAAGGACGATGTGGCTGAGGCTCTGCGTCTGCTGGAGATGTCCAAGGATTCGCTTAACCAGATCCACGAGCACCAGAAGGGACAGTGAGTATTGGTTAAGTTAACTAATGGTTCGCTTTTCTAACAAGTATATTTCTTTCCTTTTTAGTGTTCCCAACACTTCGGATCGCATTTTCGCCATTGTCCGCGAGTTGGCAGGCTCTGGAAAGGCAGTCAAGATTGGCGACATCATGGACCGCTGCACCACCAAGGGCTTCAAACCCGACCAGGTGGACAAATGCATCGACGACTACGAGGAGCTCAATGTGTGGCAGGTCAACATGGGACGCACAAAGATCACATTCATGTAGATCCCCTCTTTCATCGTTTAACTTACAATTAGTGAATAAGTTTTTGTCTCTTTATCGCCAATCGTTACCATAATTCTCATACATTGTCACTTTACTATTGATCATTGTCATAAATAAATAAGCATTTTGTATTTGACTCAAGGATTTGTTACCCTTTGTTCCAAAACTAATGATTTTGTCTGAATAACATAGCTTTATTTATATACTTTTAAAAGACATTCAAATAACAATGCGTATAGTTTTGCAAATTGCATTTAAACTACAGTAGATGTGTTGAATGCCACAGCTTGTTCAAGTGTCTAAAACAGCCCATGATCCTTGCCTATAAATTCGTTGTACAATTCCTTTCAGGACCTCACACAATACGATATCCAAATGCACACACACGATCCACGATTTACACACACGAAAGAGATAAATTGAAGTAGGGTGCAATTTTTCTATTGGGGACAATACAGAGATATATGTAGTTATAAAGCCAAAATCCCGCCGATTGGCAGGATCTACATGCTCTTGTTGAAACTCAGGGCGGCCCTTAGTTTATTCCGGATCCGCGGGGAGTTCCATCGATTTCCGCCCGCCGATCGCAGGCCCACCATGGATCGAAGTTCGTTCGGCGATATGCCTTCGTCCACGTCGTCCGCTTCCGTCTTGATCTCCATCTTCTGGACAATGAGCCGCACCAGCTGGTGCTGTTGCTCCAACATCCGACTAATGTCACGCAATTTACGCCTCTGCCGCTCCAACTCCGCGTTGATGTAGTCATCGTTGTTGTCAAAGGAAATGGCGTCCATGGAGGCTGCATGGGAGTAGAATCAATTAGATGCTTCGATCATCTAGTGCCAGATCTTTTCCAGGCTAACTTACAATCTTCGGTGAACGGATTGGAGAACCACTTGCGCAGAATGAAATCGCAAAGGCCGAGCTTGCACTTGGTCTCATTGGGATACTCGATGAGCTCCATCTTGTCGACTCGCTGCAGCCAGACGTGGGGCAGCTTCCTCTCCAGCTCGGTGTGGAGCACCACCTGCATGGCCAGTCGCTTGAGCTGGGCATTGCGACGCACCGACTCAATATCGCCGACGGCCAAACCGATAAGCAGGTTCATCAGGAGAATGGGCATGAGGATCATGAAGACGCCTATCATATAAATAACGTATTACTCTATGAATGGTTGGGGACCTTTAAGCAGTACTTACTCAGAATCAAGAAGGAGGTCATGGGCACCTTCAACTGATCGCGGTAGTAGGTGTTCACATAGGTGCCCACAAAGTCCAGCTCGCCCAGCATCATCGAGAAGGTTCGCAGCAAGGACATGGGTATGTTAGAGAAGGACAAGTGGTTCGGTTGGGGGTCGATAATCTAGTGGATAGAGAAATAAGATATACATGAATCTTCCTTCGTTATTATGATCTCTCACCTTTGAAAGTAGTATGTAGAAAGCCAGGCCAAAGGCGATGATCAGAATGGAGAACACCATCAGCACCTTGATGAGCGTCTGCAGGATCTCCAGGAACATGACCACATAGATGCCCACTTGATCGAATCTCTGCAAGAACAAGAGCAGGCGGAACCAGGAAAGAAAAACTGCTATCGAGGCTGCCGAGTAATGTATGGTGTTTATGGCTCCATCTGGTTGAAAAGCCGGCGTAACCATGATCAAAGCCGAGATGTACAGCACCCAGGATATCAGGTTAACTGTCTCCAGGATGTAGTGCAACTTTTGCTGGTAAATCTGTATTATTTCCCGCATCGAGTTGAGCACTATGTACACCACGATGACTCCGGCACAGAAAAGAATGGCTGTAGTTCGATTAATGCGCTCCTCGCAGGAATCCAAGCGAATCTGGGATGCCACCGCAGGATTCTGCGACAAATTCATGGTCAGCTGCTCCCATCTGAAAGAGGTATCATGATTATTATTTTATTTTGATATATTATAAATCGAACCACCCACCCCATGTTGCAGTACTGACTCATCGTCTTGTTGTTGCCAGCCTTCAGCTCAATGTTGTTCATCATCAGCGACGAGTAGATGGTTACAAAGACCAGAAAGATCGAGTAGATCAGCAGGTTGGCCAGGTGAAAGTACTTGCCGTACGAGTTCCACTTCATCTGCAGATACTTCTGACTCAGCGGATGGGCCAGCAGCTCCACCCGACCGTGTGTCACCATGGTCTAGCCGGGATCATACGGAAATATATATCTTAGTAATGTGATGGTGATATTTATGTTTTAGTAAAACACGCACACGACATTCAGGGTACAAAAGCCAGATACTGTGAGTCGGTTAGTGGGTTAGTATTTAGGGGACGGAACACACAATTGCAGAGCTCAGTGATCTTTAAGAGAGTTCGTAGGACACTCACGTTCACCACGGCCAAAGGCGCGGGTCGCCAACTGGGGTCATTGAACTCTTTGCGCTTGGCCTCGATCTGTTCGGGTGTCTTTTGGTAGGGCCAAAACGAATATTTTATCTGGATGGTAACCAATTAATGTTTATAGATGTTTGCTGTTAACCATTAGGATGAACAATGGATCATGATGTAGCCTATAACCCGATTGTAGGGATATCCCTTCTTCTATCAAAACCCTTACCGAGATTCGCTGATGTATCGTATAGGGATTATAACCAAGTATTGATAAACTATGGATCATGATAACCCATTAGTGGGTATATGCCTCCTACTTTAACCTCCAGAAAACCCCTTACCAAGATTCGCTGATGTATGGTATAATGTATAATGTTTATATGTGTTTGCTGTTAAACATTAGAAAGAACTATAGATCTTTATGCAGTCCCTCCTATTCTAATCCCAAGATTCGCTCACGTATCGCTTAAGGAAGGAGGCAGTAGAAACAACACTGAAACACGCATGCAACAGATCTGGGATTCAGTCTCCAGTTTCCGCTTACATTCAAAGCCGGCAACGGAATGGGACTTGCGGTCGTTATCGACTCTCCGGGTTTCTCGTCACTCTTGGCGAACATAAAGGGGTATTGCAAGAACGCGAAGGAGTACTTGATCTAGTTACGAGGATACCGATGGGGCGAATAGAAATCAATTAGCTTCGTATGGAATGAGATGAGGATCTAGATACTAGACCACCCCTAATGGTCCACCCACTTACGTAGAAGCTCTTCGAGTCCTTCTTGCAGTTCGCCTTGGTGATGCACTTGTCCTGCACCGCCTCGAATACCTTGGGCATGGAGGCGATCAGGGCGAGGGTCACGCAGGGATGCTTGTCCGAGCGCAGGGCCATCACCTCGTTGGCCCGCTCCTCGTGGGTGACCATGGCCAGGGCCGCCTCCGGATATTTGTAGTAAATGGCATAGTCAATGGCGCTCATGTCCAGGACATTGTAGACCAGTTTGCAGCCCATGGACATCAGAACGGAGATGGCATGCGGCTTGTTCTCCATGGTGGCCAGGTGGAGAGCGGTGTTCTAGTAGTATAACTCAGACATTATTTTGTTGCTTAAGTTGTTGAAGCCTCTTCTCTCACCCCATCCTTGTCCACCTGATCGAGCAGATGCGAGTGCACCGAGTGCAGCAGCTCGATGGTCTCGGTGTAGCCGGACATGGCCGCCAGCTGGAGGGGATTGCGTCCGGTGTGATCGCGATGGAGCAGGGCTCCGCGATTGAGCAGCAGCTGCACAACCCGAGTGTGTCCCTGCTGCGAGGATATGTGCAGAGGCGTCATCCCAGCCCCGTCACTCTCGTTGATGATGAAGGACCCCTTCTCGGAGTCCAGAAGCTGGCGCACAGTGTTGTACCTTCCATAGCGGGCGGCAAAGTGCAGTGGACTCTCGTTGTTGTTGTTCTTCAGATTGATGCACGCCCCCAGCCGGATCAGGTTCTCCAGCGAACGGATGTGCCCATCCCGACTGGCATAGTGCAGCGGCGAACAGCCCATGCTGTCCTTCTCGTTGAGCAGCAGCTTCAGCTGCGCCTGCGTCTGGCAGTTGGCCACCTGCTCGGCAAAGTCCGTCAGCCGACCGCCGTTCATGATGACGAAGTGCAGCACATTGCGGGCGGCGGCGTCCTTGACACTGATGCACGCCCCCAGGCGAATCAAAAGGTGTACTTAAAAAATGAGATGAAGATAACAAAAGACAAGTGTTAAAAAACTATCTCATTGTTTTGAGCATAAGCAATAAACCAATCAGGCTTTAGGCTTAGGATTCATTTTTGGAAGAACGAATACTAAATGATAAACTTAAAATCTTTAAGAGCTTTGTAATTTATTCTTAACCTAAATAATTTTGAAATTATGGATACATTCTTAACAGTTTATAAAATGTATTTTTGAGGCGAATATATAACATTTTAAAATTAAATTAATTTAATTAAAACTTGTATTCAATTTGATTTCATAAATTATGAATTCAAGGGTTTTATACCCTTATCTATTCGTTTTAAAAAGTTTAAAAGGTTTTTAATATTGGAAAACAAAATTTTGTACGGGAAAAATATGGTCATAAGTTAGTTATCAAGGCTCACCCGTTTTCCAGCCGCTGCGCGAGGCGGCCAGGAGTAGCGGCGAGCGGTGCTCCTTGTCCAGGGCATTGATGTCCGCCCCCTCGGCCACCAGATAGGACACGATGTCCGGATGATCGAACATGGAGGCGCAGTGCAGCGGGGTCATCTTCTGGACGTCCGTGCAACTCAGACAGAGTCGCTTCTCCAGCGGCTGCATTTCGAACATCAGCTTCACAATGTCAATGGCTCCCTAAAACAAAACCAAAAATAAAACCAAACACCGGAAAAGGAAACCAATGTCGGATTTATTCAGTATGTATTTCACAACATGGAAGTGCTTTGTTTTGTCAGGGGCAAAGTCACGTTCGTCTTAGTGAATTTGCATAAGAATTTGTCAAATTAAAGTCAACTCAGGACACGAGTCGAGTCGAAAGGACTGGAAGGAAAGGAAAAGCAAACCACACAGACACTTTTCACAGACGCTTGGAGAAGCTTTAACGCTGTACTTTACTTTCACTTACTGACCAAGAATGCTTTGTTTGCCCAACTCCTCCCAGGAAACATGAGAGTTGTCGAGTGCAGGGCTGCCTGTCAGCGATTTCTCACTCACCTGGGCACAGGCCAGGTGCACTGGCGTCGAGAGATCGTGTTGCTGCGTGGATATCTTGGCCCCGGACTTGAGGCACAGCTCCACTGCCTTGATGTCGCCTCCGTGCACCGCCGAGTGGAGCGGCACGTTGCCCTCGGAATCGTAAAAGGATATCATCTCCTCGCGGGTGCAACCGCGCTGCTCGCCCCACTGCAATATAAATTACGTGATTAAAGAAATAAATTTCCGGGATATAAATATAATAAATAAAATGCGTTGCCAACTTTTATCCCCAAAAAAAAAATAAAAATATTAAATATTAAAAAAATAAATTAATGAAACATTTTAAAAGTTTAACAAATAATTAAATAAATATTTATCCGAATATTTAGAATTTTGCCTGAGGTTGCGTATTGATTCCTGATAGCCTGAAAATTCTTCAAAATTACCAAAAAAAATATTACACAAAGTCAATGACCGCCCTTGTCTGAGCTTTCCTTCATTCGATATTTTTTCAGCTTAAACTTTTGGGAAAACATGTTTTCCTTCTTTCCGTCTTTCGCCAGCGAGAGTGACCCATAACAAATTTGATACTTTTTAAAGAGGACGCGCTGTCAACGCGGCGTATACGCAACTTCAATCAAGGAGCAAGGAAAATAAAAATGATCCCAAAAGGAAACAGAGTGCACGAAAGGTCAAGGGGAGGAAGGAGGGGTTTAAATAAAAGGAATCAAGCAAATCGGTCTGAAGTCCAAAGGGGATAGCTTCCACAATAAGATCAAAGCCGGATGAGATGACATAGTTATTGGTTGACTGAACGATTGCATGCAACTAAGTTTTACCAGGGAAATGGGAAACTTGCCTGGAAAAAGACCTCCATTGTCTTTGAGCTGGCATTCTTGGCCGCCTCGTGGATGGGATAATAGCCATTGTTACAGGGCTTACGTGGGCATGCATCGAACTCAGTTATCTGGAAGATACGATGAGTTGTATTAAACAAATATAAATGTGTCTAATTTAATATGCCAACATGGGAACAAGAAACACACATGCCCCTAAATATGTAACCTAGTATAAAGGCAGGCGAAACGAAGTTCTACTGGGGATACCAACCTTTTTCTATGATAAATTAAACTTTGATACGGATGAGTGTGTTTCTTTCGAGAGGGTGAAGTTTGATGGGACATGTTGATTAATCGTTGTATATAAATCGAAGCAATGCAAATAAAATGCATGAGCAAATTGGAAAGCAAGGCTAAACGTAAAACTAATTATATGGAACGATTGGCAATGACTCACACCACTTACCAGGATGCGAGCGCACTCCTCGTGATCGTAGATGGCCGCCAGATGCAGAGCGGTCCTTCCATGCTCCCCGCCCTGCTGTATATCGATGACATTCCGGTACTGACCCATCACCCGCAGGGACTTCACCTTGTTCAGCTCAGTGGCCAGGTGCACGGGCGCTTGCTTCTTCTCGTTCAGCACTCCCGTGTCCACTGGACTGTGGGATTTTTAGAGGAAAGAATTTTAAGCACTAGCCGGCCAAATCAAGCATGGCAAAGCGACTTACATAGACAAAAGATAGTCGAGCGCCTCGTAGGCATCACTGTCCACCGCAATGTGGAGCGGGGTATTTCCCGCATTATCCTTTGCGTTAAAGTCTGTAAATCACACTTGATGAGCAGCCCTGCTAAGTGGCTTTATCCCCCCACCCACTTACCGCCGTTTTGGTCGCGAATATACCGCAGAATGTTAACCCGATTACGGGCCGCCGCCTGATGAGCAGCCGTCCGTCCTTTGCCATCCTTTAGGGAAATGCGCGAGTTGTCCGCCATGAAGAGACGCTTGAAGTCGTCAAGGTTTCCGGACTCAGCCGCCTGAAACGAAAGAAGAACAGGTGTCTTATAGTTTTGTAGCAACTTCAATTAAAACACAAAGCTCTGTTTACTCTGCCAGCACTGAAAAAAATATTTTTAAAGAAATTACTATTCTATTTTAAGGATTGCTACAATTTGGAATGTATATTTCAATTGTTTCTGAAATCCACTTTTCTGATTAGATAAATAATTTTTATTTGTTTAAGCTCTGTAAACTTTAAAGATTTTAAATTTGGCAAAAAAAAAATATTTAAAAAAATATATTTGCAAACACTTTTATTTTAAAATCCGTGTATTTTTTATTTTTGTTACCCGAAGTCTAACTAAATTCTGTGTTGACAATAATTTTTTTAGATAAGTCTTACATTTTTATATTTAAAACATTAATATTTAAATAAAATATTTACAATTTTTTGTCTTTTTAAATGTGTTGTGACTTGTAATACAAATTTTATATCCCTTTAATTTTTTCCTGTTTAAAATAAACTTCTTGTACATATTAAAAGCTTTGCAGATTCACTTATTTTCTAGAGGAACTTTCTGTTTAACTTTCCAAGTGTCAAGCTAAGATAGAAGAAAAATTTCCCTTCGCTGCAAAATGTCAATAGACTTTAAACATTAACGCCTTCCGGCGACTGACTAATTTGATTGTCTTATTTCATTTTCTGTTCGATGAAAAAATGTTACAAAGATTGTACCGAACACCCTTTCCTGGAAGGGTCCATCAATGGAGCTTTTGTGAATCACTTTTAAAGGGAGAAACGCAACTTCTAACCCTGTAAGAGCTAATTTAGTAATCCCCCTTTTGGTTAATTGAATGAGTTGGTCGGCCAGTAGTTTTACCTTGAGATAGTCAACTATTTCTATCTTTGGCGCCGAGGTCATCCGCAGGATTCGAGCCCACATTTTGGGCATGTTGAGCGGAGCCATCGCTGTCATTTCCGCTCCGCGGACACAGCCGCCCATTAAATACCTCAGCGGACTGGTGAAGTCCTCTCGCTTCGGGGTCTCCTTGTCGCCCGAAGTCATCGTCTATTTTAATTGCATTTCTGTTTAGTTAGCAGATTAATCCTTATTGTCTTTGGAGCTTAGCTGACATCGGGCGAAGTTTCGAGAGCCTCGGCTTATTACAGATTTTTTCCAATATGCTTTCCATATGCGTTTGTTTGCCTGTTGAATTCAGCTCTGATTAGCTGCATTTACGTGTTGATTCACTCTGACACTTGGTTTGATTTGCTAGTGGTTATTTTACTGATATCCGCTTGATTTCCCTTTTCAATTAAGCTCTGATTTGCGGTTTGAATTGGTTTTAATTTTAACTCCGACCGAAACTCAATTATTTCGAAATAATCAAAAAAGAAGATATTTAGTTACCACAACTTTTAGTTTTGATATGCATATGTTTCATTAATGGCAATTTGTCCTTTATAAGTGATTTAAATATTACAAAAATATATTATTTTCTTCTTCTTACAGTCCTTTCTTATATTTTTGATAATTTTAATGTTTAAAATATGTTTATTAAGTATGTTAAAGAGCCTTTTCATCTGTTACTGTTCTAAAAATGATGTGACACAAAAAACAATTGTATTGAATTGTTATTTTTATATTTTTATGAGTAAACTTTTTGTTATGTTTTAAATGTTAAATTATTTTGCCACTGATTTTCTAGCCAAATTAACTTGATTTTTGGTAAGCGCGATGGTGAGTAAATATCCGGAGGAAAGAAAAGTTAGGTCCACGCAGGAAGAGTCGGTGAATGACTAAAATCTCAGACCGAGCCGCCCTGCTTTTATAGCCAACAGCCAGCAGCTTCGGGTGCGTGTTGCACAGGACCTTTCAAAAGGATATGCTTCGTGTATTTCGTTGAATTCGCCCGTCAACTTTGGTTTCAATTTCAATCTGTTTTCACTTGCTCGAACGTGAAAATAACTTGTTGCGCACTATATCTTTTTGTGAGTATTTTGTAGATTTCTAATATTTTTAATATTAACCCAAAAAGGCACAAACATATATGGGCACTTCCAAAATGTCGCTCGGGACATTTGCACACCTTTAAAGTTGAAAAAAAATTGTAAAACAATGGATTTTAATTTTAATTATGGGCTTTTCTTTTCACTCTTCCCAAGCTCTATTTTTGGTAAAAATCTTGATTTTGTACCACTTTTAGTTTTTAAGATATCGGTAAAAAACTGCCGTATTCGCTCGGGACAAAAATAGAAGTGGATTTCGGGGAAGTTCATACAACACCAGAAATTAGCGAATTCTCATGGAATATTTTAATGCGATTTTTTTAGAATGTTGTTCAAACATGTCGCTGTGAAATGCTTTTGGTTTTACTCAAAAATTCTTAGCCGTTTTTTTTTATGCAGTTTCAAACACATTCGCTCGGGACATGTCGCTCGGGACATTTTTTCCGACTGTTTTGTAAAGCGGATTTCTTTACCTCTATCTCTCAATTGCTGGATGTTTTGCTTTCAACTTAATAGTTTAGCATGTGAATGAAGCATTCAGTACGGAAAAATGTCACATATTAGCATTCCTTTAGGATAAATTAACAACAGAAGATAGGTCGAAAAAATAACAAAAAAATAGCCAAAAACTGATTTTTGCGTATATTGGTGGAGTTTGTCATAAAAATAATCAAACTATACTCCAAATTTGTAGTTAAGCTCAGTATCCAACTAATTAGAAACTAATATCGGGGCAAAATCATGTGGAAATATGTTTTATTCAAGTTTCAAGGTTTTTGGCTTGGTGGACTTTTTTTTGGAAGTGCCCATATATATTTTAAAATACAAAATGTTTGGCTCTTTTAAACTTCGTTAGTAGCTTCTCGAACTTTCAAAGGCCGAGGCTACGATTCAGCGAGCAGCATTTATCATAGGACTCGCTCGGGGAATTGGCTCGGTTCTTCACTTTGGAGAATTGCTGCCTGGCACCTGCACTTAAACCATCCCGATCCATCCCGTACTCACCCGCAATATCCTGAAGGGGCTGTCACGCAAGAGGCAGACCTCCGCCGGCGGCTCTGCTGGCAGGATGGCCTCCAGCGGCGTGTCCGCATCATCGCCATCGATTTCTATACGCTTGGGACCCGCGCTGCGCTCGATTATCATTGAGAATATCCAATACTGCAACGGGATGTTAATAAATTTACGTCTATTTTCGGCACGATATTGGGTAAAAGTGGTTTTTTATTAATTGGTGCTAAAACCATGGAGCCAAATTGAGTAAGCGTGGAAAATTCTAGATAACTGTTTTTTTACGTGAGTTTTATAGGATTAATGTAATGGCGTCTAAATACTTTATAGATCTACAGATATATAACTTTTTGTAAGTACTTTTTAGTACTGTATTAAATGCAATATTGTTAGTTAAAACTAATTTTTCAAAATAAAAACTTGGGGTTATACTTTTGTTCTGTTAATTCTATATTTAATTATTTCTACACTTGGTACACTCACTTTGCTGTTGCGACCGGTGCTCCCGCTGCTGTTGCTGCGTGGTTTGGGCAGCAGCTTGGGCTGGGCCTCCATGAGGTCGGGGGGCGAAAGGGCGCCGCACTGGCTGCCATAGACCCCGTTGTAGAGCTTGGGCATCCTTGCACTCGTACTCGTACCGCTCGCCTGCCGGTCCGTGGACGCAGCTGTAATCGTGAAGGGCCGCTGGTCGCGACTGTACATAGTGGTTAGTACCTCGTTCGAATTTCGCAATTTATCACACATCATCGGTCGGCACAATCAGTGGACTAATTAGATATTGATTGGGCTAAACGGTTTGCATACGCGTAAACCGACAGCTAACCAATTTAGATAAGCCGCCTGTCACATGATATCGCCAGATATTAGAGATAAGACCGAGGACGATGATGTTCGGGAAAGAACCGTAACGGACTAGAACTGAAACTCAACTGCAACTAGGGCTAACTGTGAAGTAACCTCTGGCCAATTTACACGCACTTAAATGTGTATCTATGTATATATCCTAGCTGGCTGGCTACCCAACCAAGTCAATGGCCGTTTGTCATTCTCCCCTTTATAGTCACTGCCCTAGGGAATCGAACACGGGACTCCGTTCCGCCAGCCCATTAACTGGAATTGTCTAATTAATGCCTTGTTTATTTTCGCCACTCGGTCACTGGGAATTTGCATAAGGCCAAGCCCCACCAAATCCCGACTTACTCTATTTCCTCCAGCCTCATTTTGAACCGGTTTCACCAAACGAAGGACTCTTACTGCAAGCCTGGACGATGAGAGTCGCAATTTCTAGGCGATTTTGTAACTTCTAATTACATTACAGAGATATCTATCGGACGATTTGGTCCCCGATTTCGCACTAATGAAATTAAACGTACTGCCCCTCAGGTGAAACAAAGCTCTGATTATTTCCACGAACAGTTGGCGATGAGTTGGCGAAAATTCAGGGCTTTCGATTAGTCTAAGTGGTGATGGTGGACAAATATTAGAGCAAACATCGGGTAAATAAATCCCTTAATGAAAGCAACAATTTAAGGGGTTACTTTGGGTCAGGCTTTACGGGTTCTAGGAACCTATTCTTTCTATATATATAGAAATACCCCATATCATAACTAAAAAACCAGTTTACTAGGAACCTATTCTCTTATATATAGAAATACCCCTCATCATAACTAAGAAATTACTTATGTAAAATATTAAAAAAAATAATACAAATTGAATATTTTTAACGAGCAACAGTTTTACCTTAGTTTTTTCGTTAACAGTTGATTTTTAGCGCCCTTCCTCACTCGATCAGCGTGTCAAGTGTTTCCTCGTTGAGCAGCTGACAGGGTGCACTTACATCTTCAATCGACTTTGAATTTAAAGAACTTGAACTTGATTTTGATTTCCGCCAAGACGAGAACGGAGCACACGGAGCAGGCACAACTGCGGCAGCAGCAGGAATTTTCCGAGAAATTTCGCACTGAGTTTAACCGCATTTAAGGCTGCTTGCCATATGTTTCACTGCCGATCCGTTCCTGCGACGTGGAGGAAGCACTACAAGAACGCGAACAAGGACTCGGCAAAGCGATGTAGCTAAAGTATATGGCTAATTGAAGTTGAAACTCTCACAATTGTGATGGACAGCAGACACATTAATTATGAAACTAAATTAGCACCTTTCACAGGCAATGGCTGCTTGGCGACTAGTCGTCCCCGGGAAACGTCCTGCTGAGTGATTCGCGAACCGACAGCTCCGATAGCTGAACACCAACTGAACGTGGCAGCCTTTGGGACCCTCCAAGTTTCCCGGCCAGAACGGTCTAGTCCAGTTCGGGGCGGTCCTGATAAGCTGCGGCAGCCTTTCGTCACTCTATTGTCTCGTTTCGCCGCCACTGCCGCCATTAACACATTAACACTCCGACCCAATCGAACCGATATAGATACTAGACACCATATGCACACATGAACATCCTTCCACAAATAAGCGAATTGCCATTTTGTCACCCACATGGTGAAATAGTCGAGAGGCTCTGGGATAGTTCTGGATGCTTTAAAGGGCTTCTAAGGGAAGGAAAAACGATTTCCCAACAGCCAATCACTTTGAGAAGGAATTTTCAGCTGGATAGAAAATCAAGGAGTCTGAACGACAGTCTAGTAAAAAGATAGTCTTCAGATATAATAAATAAACTTATTGTAAACTTATTCTACAATATTCAACCACCTTTTTAATTCAATTAAAGTTTTAATTTTTATGAAAGTATTATTAAAACCATCTTTACTCTAACATAATAAGTCGCAGTCCCACTCATTATCGCATTTACCTCGCATTCGCACTAGAAATGGCCATTAGCCATTTAAATTAATTACTTTTCAAGTGTGGAAAATTGTAAATGGTAAAGGCTAATTTATTGAAAAACTTTAAAAAGCCAAGGAGAAACTCAATTTAGTGAACAATAAACAAACAGAAAACAAACAAAATAAAAAGAACTCATTCGAGTGGAATGGCCATGAGTTTGCCGGGCAGATTGGAGAAGAAGAGCACCAGTCCCAGGATAACGATCAGTATCAGCAGACCCCAGAGGACATATTTCCGAATCACGGGCCAGAGGATGAGCCGCAAGGACTTGCAGGGATGCGTCAGTGGATTGAAGGAGGTGTCCGGTCTGCTGTGGGTAAATATAAAAAAGCATTGAGGCACATTCCCAAAATATCACACTACTTTTATATGAAGTTATTTTTTTAAAAAATACTGGCAGCTTACTAAGGCGGCTCCAAGGCCATCGGAGGGTCCTGACCACGACCCGCCGGGCGGTTGGCGGCCTCAACATCCGTGCAGATTTCGATACTAAGCTGCATTTTACCCTGAAAATGCTCAAGCTCTTTGAAATAACCACCTACTTAACAATAAACACCCTCTCACTTTCTGAACTTTGGCCTGGGAGCGTTGCGAAGGATGTGCATTGCTTTGCAGCGGAAACCAGCCGCTGATGACCTTGCGCTTGAAGAGATTAATGCGCTTCCTCTTCCTGGGAAAGGGCTTGCATAATTGGACATACGGATACGGCGTGTGCATATTGGAGAGGTTCACCTCCAGGGCGGCCAGGTACTCATCCTTGGACAGTACATCCTTGTCCCAAACCTGCAGATAGATAATCGGTGGCTTCTTGAACTCCACCTCCTCCAGGAGACCCGCCTTGCGGTGGATAACCATCTGCGAAATGAATATTATATAGAAGGAAACGGGAGCCAGCTGAATAATTAATAGGGGGGAAGAAGTATTGGTTACCCTGACCAATTAGGCAAGGTCAAGGCTCACCAGGTCCTCGTTGGGGGAGTACTTCATGCCGAAGACCATGCGCCAATTAAATGCCGCATCGCCCGCAAATGAGCGGTAATGGATATCGGTCGCTTGGCGCTTGTCCTCATCCTCGCACCAGCTGCAAAATATAGCGAAAAACGTCGGTAATTGCAAATCGTTTACTCGGATTCGCTTGTAGGCCACGGGTAATAACGATACCCTCCCCTCACCCTATCACGTAGATGTCGCTCATTAGTTTGCCGAAAATGTTTTTGTCCCCCGACTGGATCCCAGCCAGATTCTTAACCACAACACGCACCTCAAAATCCGCGGGCGGAACCGGGGTTATATCGATGGGATTCGGCACATAGATGTTCGCCTCTAACAGCTCTATCCACAGCTGGAGTTTACCCTATAGATTGGACAGCATTTAGTTGTTATACTGATATTTACATATAGTATCACAAAGGCAACGAAACTAAAAATTCTGTACAAAATATAAAGGCGAAAAATTTAATGAATTTCATGATTTTTGGCCAAAATTAAATTTTTCATGTTAAATGTTAATATGTTTGGAATTTTATGACAAACCAAATGCACTAGAAAATTAAGTTTTATGAATAATTTCTGCAATGTTTTGGATAAAATATTGAATTCATTACCGCCAATTAGGTTGTAGGACCATAACAACAACATGCATTTTTCTCTATATACTTTCGTGGTAATTACTTATCATAGATTAGCTTGATAATGTTGATAAATGGCAGTCTAGACTGAACATAACTAGTTATAACTAGTAACTAGTGGCTATTTTGTAGATACTTTTAATCACAAATGAATCATATCATGAAGTTAAGTTGCAATAAATATTTCCATTACATCTTTTTTTTTTAATTTACCTGTTCGACGTTTGGGAAATCCTCTCGGTGAAGGGATCGGGTCTCCACATGCTCGGGCACCAGTTTGTAGCCAAATGAAGGTAGCTTATCCATATTCTTAAGAACGGCCAAACTAAGTCGCTCTTGCAGTTCTTCATCTGAAAATAAATACACTAAGAAGTAGACGTCTAAACTATCTGAGTAGAAGGACCCTCACCCTTCGATATTACTGTCTCATCGCCGAAAAGCATCCCATCCACCTCAATAACATTGCCATAATAGTAGGGAGGGCGAATACCACGTCGTTGGCAGAGATCGATGAGAATTTCCGAGGGCGACTTCAAATCGTGCCAGTGATTATAGCCACTCCGTGTGTACTCGTTGGCCACACCCACGGTGGCTCGATGCCGGGATCTCCAGCGGTCTTCCAGATCGACATTCGTCTGACCGATCACCTCGTCCTTGATCTTATCGTGATCGTACACCATGATCTGCAGCATATGATCGCCGGGCAGCGTGGCCTCCATCTCGAAAAGGCGGCCGAAAACCGGGTTGCTATGATTGGGCGCGTAATTAGCTCTATCGGAAACCGTCTTGCCGCCCAGGAAGAGCTTCACATAGCAATCGGAGTTGCCCTTTAGATCTCGGGGGCGCATCTGAACACCCTGCACTACATAAACACGAACTATCAGCTTTATGGTCTCACCCAGTGACTGAATGGTGGCCTGATGTCGGGGATGGATGGCGTTCGGCATCGGACGAACCCTATCGCCACCCCCTTCGGGATCCTCGAGAACGGGGCACTGGCAGGGGGTCAACTTGAGTTGCAGCTTTAAAGTGGCATATACATCCTCTTTGGGCGGACCCTGCTTCTTGAACTTGACGCCATGGACCAACTGAACGGGCACCGCCCAATCCTGGAGGTAACCGAACTGAGCATGCTTCTCCAGCTCCTCGTGGTAGATGACCAGGCGGTGCTTGTGCTCGTGGCTCATCTCCGCCGCACTCCAGTACATTGAGTTGTAGAACTTGGTCCACCAGGTAAACTCCCGTCCCTCGTACAATTCGCTGTCATCCTGATCGCACTCGATCCTCAGGGACTGGCGATTGGCATAGGCAGCGGGTCGCAGACCCAGGGCGAACATGAGACTCCTCCACCAGCCTCTGATCCTCGAGGGTTTTGCCTGCTCCTCCTCCCATTCCAGTTCGTCCTCCTTCTCCTCATCATCATCAGCTTCATCTACACTAACCGTAGTGGAAGCCTGCTCTCCGGAAGCCTGCTCCCTTTTCGGCACACACTTTAGGCTCCTGTCGCGTTGCAGGAAGTTAGAGGAGTTGGGTATGAGAGCAGCTCCCAAGGTGGACTCGCTACTGAAGCCGGAGAGCAGGACATCCGTGGCAATGATCGCTGGCCAGTAATCCTGCTGATCAGGCAGACTCTGAGAGGGGCAAGGGATATATATATGGGTTATATCCTTAAGTTTTAACCTACCACCACACCCGAAGCATAGGCCACCAGGAAGTTAATGCTGTTGCGAATACGAGCCGTGGAGGGTCCACTGGCCAAAACCAGGTCGCCCATCATCACCTTGATCTTCCGCTTGCCCGCCGAACTCATGCTGCTCTTGGAGTAGTTGCGCAGACCCACGAAGAAAACCTCCAGGCTGTAATCTAAAATGGATAAATCCCAGTAAGGTATCAAAGGTGTAAAACTCACACAAAATTCTGCATATTGGGTCTGATGGCCGCTGGGATGCCCGTGGCAAGATGTGGCTCCTTGTTAATAGCCTGACCAGTGGGATCTGTGGAGAGTTCGATGAGCTCCGCGGACATCAGGACCTCCGCTTGAACAGATCCCTTCCTGGCCAGTGGAACCCATTTGAGGGGCGGTGGTGTCAAGTGCTTCAATCTCTGTAGCTTCTGCATTGGATTCTTGGGCCAGCCCAATCCACCCGGATCCTCCCAACTGGAATCAGTGGCTTGATCTTCACTGATAACGCTCATCGCCAGACTTCCCACTCCCACGAGATCATCGGGCAGACTTCGTTCCGAGTTGTAGAACTCCAGGGAGAGTAGTGGAGGATTCTTAAGATAAAGATTAACTCCGCCCGGGAGTGACAGCCGGTTGAAGGTAATGACAGCATTCCAAATGGGCGACAGGGTTCCAGGAGATGTATACGTTTCGCAGGCCTGCTCGGCGAACAGGACCCTCAGGTGCGAGTCGCAGACGCTCCTTTTCTCGCCACCAGGACGAACTTTGGCCTGATGCACGTAGACGTGGCAGAGGAAGTGCGTCTGTCCAGGATTCGGCTGCCACAGCATGGGCTCGATGCAGGTCCAGTCCTCACTGACACGCGAGAGAAACTCCTTTCGCTCCCGTTCCACCACAATGGCCAGGCATCCTGAAACTATGGCTGAGGTGCAACCACAATTGGGACAGGTGTGCGTACAGCCGGAGGCTTTGAAGGAGAAGCTCCTCAGACGCCAGCACAGCGTCTCCTGCTGCTGCAGTTCGGTGTTCTGATTCTGCAGATGCAGAAAGAGCTTGGCGTTCAGCCGACAAACTCCCAAATCCTTACCACCTGCGCTTAGGGAAAGAACCAATTCCGGCCACTCGTCCTGCAGGCGAGCCATAGTAGAAAGCTCTCCGATCTCAGCCACCAGGCGCTGCAGCTCTCTAACCACATCGGCAATGGAGGCGTCCAGGTGTTCCAGGAAGCAGCTGCGCAATCTGTGCTTCAGCTGATGCAGCTCCTGGGGCAACTTGGCGAAGTAGTCGAGGAGGTACAGCTGCCGATTGATGTCCCACGTGGTGCGCTGTGGCTGGACCTCGTGATCGAACCGATGGGCGTCTAGACCCTCCTTGATCCTGGTCAAAATGTTGCCCACTATGGCCTTCAGGCACTTGGCCTGCTCATCGAGGTGGTGATTTTTCAGTTGGAAGACCTTGAAGGTGTCCAGCACACCGCGCTAACATTAAAATGGGGTGTTACCAGAATATGGAAAAGGTAAATACAATACCCACCATATAGTTGGCTATATCCAGCATGAAAAAATCGCTTTCATACTTGGCTCGATTGTCCGGCAAACGGACACGAAACATGCAGGACCGAAAGGGTGCATCCCGGCGGAAGCTCTTCGAGTTAATGGCGGACCGAAAGCGATCCAAAGGAGCCCTCAGCGAACCCTCCAGCACATTCGAGCTGTGCTCGGCCAATCTGGCGGAGATCTTGTAAGCGGATGCCGAGGTCTGTAGGTGTTGACCCAGTAGGGGAAGAAACTCAACCAAATAGACGTCGTCGTGCCAGAAACGCGTCTCATCCAAGCCGGGCACCGTCTTGGAGGACAACGTGTGGCTGGGCTGGACATCCTTCAACATTTCAGACCGGAGTTCCATTAGCAGGCGACCCACATAGGCCATCGGATTGATGGGATCGTAGAGGTGTAGGTAGGTGGGTCCCAGAGATGGTGTTCCTGTAAGTGCAGCAATCAAAGTTAATGACTTAGGTGGTGACCCCGAGGTGACCCCGAAGTGCCACTAACTTACCCTTAAAGGCGATCTCCTCGAGCGACAACTCGAATTCAGCCACACACTTCCATTGCAGATGCTCGTGGGCGAAAATTAGGATGAGGAATCGCTGCGCCACCGAGGGATACATCCAGGCGAAGTTGATCTCGTGGTTCCACACCGGCGTCGTCGTGTTCCTGGCCACCGGCGTTTTGCCCTTGAAAGGATGGAATCTGTACTTTAGAAACGGAAACGTTAGTCAATGCCGAGAGCCAGATACATTGAAGCCGGCAAACGATACTTGAATCATGTAGTTGCTCTGCCTGATGAAGTAACCTCGGTAGAAGGCGACGAAGTAGCGAATGTTGCTTGGGGCAAACGAGCTCACATTGGTCAGGAGATTTCTGTTGGTATTCGGTAATTAAAAAAAGATCGGAGAAATACTTTACATAACTACTAACCTTTCGATATCATCGTAATCATGGTCCACTGCCCATTTGTTCAATTGTTGGCTATCCTGTTCCTCAGACCTCAGTCCAATGGCCACCGGACTGTGCTGGGATACGATGGCCAGATCGAGTTGCAGATAGCCGTGAGATTCAGTGGTAGCCTCCAGGGTTTGGTTCTCCCCAATGGGCGCCTCCAGGCGACCCCATTTCTTGAAGTAACCGTGATTGGATTGGTTCCACACACTGTGTAGATCTACCAGCAACTCGCCCACCACCACGTTCTTTTTGTAGGTCATATGCTTCTTCAGCTCAAAAAGGATCGTCAGACGCAGGAGCTCGGTTAAGGTGCAGTGGAATTCGAACACAAAGTACTAAGAGTTGTGTAGACTTTATAATCAAATGGTGGTTTGTAATTCCAGCTAAAACCCACCTCATTGAAGTAGGGATTTTCGGTATTCGGAAAAGACTTGGTGCTCTTGGCCATTTTGTCCAGACTAATCCGTACGTAGAGGTCCCCAGAGGACACTCCCACTTGGGCCGCCTTGTGGACGGTGATGCAGATTAGAAACTCCTGCGGAGCCCCGGCGAAACAGTCCTCCATATAACTCATAATCTGTCCAACTGGTCTGGCAAGCTGGGTTCGGGGATGGGCATTTTTGAAATCGGCTCGAAATTTGAGTGGAAAACAAGTGCAATGGAATTTCAGGGCTTTGCATGAGCAAAGGCTCATGGCTTAGTTCGTTTGCTTAGAACAAACAATATTTGTAACATTTTTTGAAGTTAACCAGATTTTTTCTGACAATATTCTGATTCAAAATGTATTATTTTAAAAAGTATTTTATATTAATCTGTAAAAAACAGTTTGTAATTAACTATGTAAATGATGAAAACCCTTCTTTGAACTACACAAAAACTGTTCTTATTATAGTACCAATGAAAAGTTCCAAAGTTCGGAAGAGGTTTTTATTTTAATTTATTTTTTAGTTCAAAAATGCTTTAGAATATCAATCAGCAACTTCCAAATGTTTAATACTCCTTGAAAAACATTAATAAAGTTGTATGTCGGAGTAGTGAATGAACTGGCGTTCTTGGGTTAAAGATAACACCTTTTTCCAACTGTCTGGCAACGGGGAAAAGCTCTCAAATTGACTTTTTCGCTTTGAGTAACTGGCGAGCCGAGCTTTCAGCCGGAGCAACCTGCTTCCCGCGCATGTATTGGTGGTGGCTGTGGTCGTTTCAGTAGGCAGCTCGGCAGCTCAGAAGCAAAAAACGGCTTCAGTTCGAAAGCACGCTTCCAAGCAGACGGTCCGATTCCGAGTTCGATTCCGATTCAGAGCGCTGAGTGCTGAGTGAGTGACGAGTGAGATTTAAGCCACGATTCGAGTCGAGTACCGAGTGCAGTTGCCGCGGTCGGTGCCTGGAAGCCAAGGCATCCCAAGCCAAACACACCCTACGCTCTCTTCTCGGGCCCCAGTTTCAAGCCATCGGTGCGTCTCTATCTGGATTTCGCTGTGTGCGTGATTTTGTGTATAATTTTTTGCGCGCGCTCAATCAAAACAGTGCTGCGTACTCACCGTTTACTTACTGTAGTCAGTCCCCCAGCATCAACAATATTTACCAGTTAAACACCACACTCCAAAACTGCCCACCTTAAAACGAAGAATAATAATAATAAAAGTGTTGTGCCTTTTTTCGCTTTACGAAAAAGTTCTAAAATATTCAAATATTCCGGAATCATTGCAGTTTGATACATCCAGTGGGTCGTAAATCTTCGACGAACCGTAAATTATTAAATAGCTCGCTACGCAGCGTGCTCATATTTTACAGGTAAGTTTTTGCCTTAGTTTTCAGGGAGCGCGCATATTTCAGAAAACGAACCAAAAAAAACATGAAATATATACGAAATAAGCAGAGCGAGTGCTGCTGTTCCCAGAGAAAAGCCACCAACCCACCGAAAATCCACCCACCACCCACGCCCTTGGGCATCCATCCCATCACAATCCGGGCCCAGCCCTCGACCATCCGCTTTGTTAATACGCACACACACTTTTTGCGTCGCTCCTGCTCCTGCTCCTGCTGTTCCTCCCCACCCACCCCCTTTTTTTGATTGCTGATGCTGGAGCCCCCAACTCCGCTCCTGGATTCCCTTTTGCGCTCCTGGTCTCGTGTACCGTTGTCTTTTGGGGCCGCTGCCCTGGCATCTGTGCCACTTTTCAATTGCGCGGCCTTTCTTTATGTTTATCACTAATTCTACCTTGCCACACCGAAAAAAAAACTAGGGTACCTGGTACTTTCAGTGAAGTAGGGAGTCCTGGTTTTTAAATACCAACTTAAACTGTAAATTGTAATATTAAAGATTTCCTAGATTGTTTACCAGAGAACGAGAATGTTGAATTTGAGATTTTAAAACAAAAGATATGATTCTATTAGGCTTTAAGAAAACATGCGAAAAAAATCTATGTTAATATAATAGTTAGGAATCTATTTTTAAAAATTTTCTATTTGCTTATAATGATACAAAACTTAATTTAAATTGCGTATTCTATGAAATTCAATTTAAATACTAATATTATATTGATCTTCTAATGTGAGAAACAGGTTTCTTTGGTTAATTGTAATTGTATTAAATATTAGTTACATGTATTAGACTTTTATTTACATATTTTTCCATGTGTATCTGCAGTGAAAGGTTCCCTTCGCCAGTTCCCTCTCCATAGCTCTGCATGTCTCTCGTTCCTTTTTCCTTTTGTTGTAGAGTGTGTAAATTTTTGTGCAATTTCTTCAGCTCCACCGCCATTCGCTTTTTGATCTTGAAAACATGCTGACTCCGAGTTCTCTCCCCCCAAAGCAACCTGTCCGCTCCGCGAGAGTTTCGAACAAGTTTGTCAGGAAAACCAATAAAGCAAGCAGAATTGCTTATTGGAAATGAGCAAAGAACGAGACGGCGATGTTGAGAGAGAGAGAGCGCGAGCTAAAGAGCTAAATCCCACAAATCTTGTATTTGATATCACAATAAATGGGGGAATGGGGCTACGAGGCTGATTATGATTACTTTCCAGAACTGCAGACTCACTTTTATTTCGTTAGTTTATTCCCTCGCCGAATAACCAATTAAATTATTCGAAAATTTTTATCTCTGCACGGAAATGTGAATAATTATATAAACGTTACGTGACTGCAAATTTATGTTTGATATAAATCTTTTAATCAGTCATATTTAAAGGGGTGAGAAGATAACTAATTTATTCCGCTAATGTATTAAATTAAATCAAAAAATTGCTCACATAGGTTATAAATTTGTGTTTCACAATGCATTTTATTCTGACAATTAAAGGTAAAATATTTTACGAATTCCATTGCTAATTCGGATAAAAAAGGCCGCAAGCATTGTTGACATTTTTATGAATTATTTGAGGGTCCTTTAAAATGCAAAGCAATTAAATATTTAAAGCTTGTTGAAGTATGGAACGCCAGGGGAATTTATTTAAAGAAGGAGAGAAAACAAAAGTCAAAAATTCATTTTAATTTGCAATGATTTGTTATTAAATATTAACTACTAAAGTTACATATATTGAAGAATTTAGATTTAATATTTTCTTCAAATTTTAAGTTCATGAAGAATAATTCGTTTCCAGCTACAAGCTCTTAATAAAAATTCTAAGCTATAGAAATAATCTCAGCAAAGGATTGATGATTATTTCCATACCATTTATTTGCAAAGTGCAGCATAAACGTTTTCTGCATCTACTTTTAGATCCCTTGAGGGTTCGAAAGCATTTTGCATCATATCACCCCTCTCAAATCTCCATTGCTTAGGGGTTTGGAAAAGCACCTGCCAATTGGGAGTGAGTAATTGGCTTTAAAGTGGCTCCTCTAGCTTCCTATCGGTTAGATAAATGGAAATCCAAAGGGGTAACAAATCACAGAAACTAGCTTAAGCAGGTGATGAGCTAAAAACTTATGTAAAGATGCAGGCTGCTGCACCTGCAACTGCAACTGGATGCCAAAAACTTGGGTAAACATTTGAGAAGGGATCTCTACTTCTTTTGCCTCGAATCGAAGGCGTGACAAAAAGATTCACGGCACTCCGAATAAACCGTTAACCGTGTTTTGCCAAGCCAACCCGTTTTCTATCATAGACAGAACTTGGTCTAAAGAGTTGGCCAAACTTTCCATTGGCAAATCGCAGGTGAGCGCACGCTAATGCACAGCCAAAAGGCAATAACTCAATTGGCAAATATCCGCAGCAGTCGCAGAACCATGAAGCTGGCTTGCCGAAATGTGCAACATAACTCAATTAGTGGAATAGGAGCAGTGAGTACAAAACAGCAGGTTGTCGAAACGACGCCTCGGCGAGCATGAAATTGGCCAAAGGCCAATGGATTTATCATCATATGTAGCAGACTAAACCGAACCCCTTCATATCCCTGAATATATAGACCACCACCGACTCTTAGCCCCCAAAAAAAAAAACTCGATATTAAACGACTCTTTTTAAGCGCCGCTCCAAGGTGAACGGGCCACCCTGAACACCCTGAACAGGGCCGAAACTGGACAGTATCTGTATTTGTATCTGTATCTGTATCTGTAAATGTATCTGCAAGTCCACTAAAACGTATCTGCATCGGGTTACGTGTTGCGCATGCGTTGTCTCTGCATATTTTATGGTAATTCGAACTTGATCCACTCGCCGCCTTGGACTTTCACACAACATATCCACACCAACCACCCTCTAGTTTTATGTGTGTTCTTCGCTGGTCCGGTGGAATTTCCCACAACCATCTTGTATTACGAGGGCTTTCTGTTTGTGGCTCGAATTACGGCCGCATGGTGGCAAGTTCATTGCTTCTAGCCGGTGGTCAGTACTCATTGGCAATTAAAATCCAGCCAGCAATTCTTCACCCGGCAACACTTCATTCCAGCATTAGATCTCCGCCTCTTTGGCTTAAATTGCCTGCACTTTCAGCGGAAACCAGCAGTACACATATTTTGAATGGCAGTCAGTCCCACTGTGATTTGCGGCAATTGTCCAGCCATCTGGTTGACCGACCAACCGACCATCCGCCTGGGGCCTTGGGATACTTAATCGCCCTGGCCATATCTGCGGCTTTCCATTCGGATCGATTCGATGCTAGTTACTTTGTCATTGTCTCAATGCAACAATGCTCAATCCCAGGCCAAATCCCTTGTTGGCCATTTCGCAAACGTTTCTATCGGCAATGCAAACTGTCATTGATTTAAGTTAATTAAAAACTTTAAGCCCAGCCAGTTTGAGTTGGAGCTGCACAGAAAGCGGGAAAACTAATCGTGTTATACAGTAGAAAAAAAACTAGACTAATATCATTCGATTTAGGCATGGTTTATAGGTTTATTTCTATGTTTTATGGACCATCTCAAACAGGTGTTTGAAAATATTGAGGGCCTAATATCAGCTTAAAACTCCAAAGCAAAGTCATTAATTGAATCATTATAAAACATATATTTTTAAGTTTGTGTAAATGCATTTTTTTTTTTAATTTTAATCAAAGTTTTCATAGGAAAACCTATATTACACACCACGAGAAAATCGCCTTATGTCATGATAAGTTTGCCTTTTAATCGCTTGGTTAATTCATAATCACCTCTCGAGGCCCTTGGCAATTTTCCCATCGGTATCTCTTTGTCCCATTTTCTCATTTCTTATGCCCAGCAGGTGCACATAAGTATTACCCCGACACATGATTAATGAACCGAAACTAGTAATAACTGCACGCATTGTTCGGGAAGCCAAATATACAAAAAAAATAAAAAATAAAGCGGCCTGTAAAATGTCTACTTTCGCAAGCCATGAAAATCTCCAGACAGAGAAAAAAACAGATTGTGACGATTGCGCAACTGGAAATGCGTAACTTTGATTTCTGGACTTAATTGAGGGGCCAGGGAAAGTAAGTAAGTAAACTCTGGGGGCTACAGCAATTAACGCAGTTACCCACTTTAATCGTTTTTCGCCCACCGAACTCGGAAGCCCCCAATCAACAAAATAATGTTTTCATTTGTGTTAACCATTTGTAATTGATTGAAATGTCCACTGCGGACGTGGATCAAGTGTGCGTCTTAAGTTCATTTTGAAATCTTGTTTACCTTTTCGTTTGACTCTTTTTTTTTTTGTTTCGAAAAGAAAAGAAAAGTGAAAGTCCAAATATGCAAGGCGACGTGCTGCTGCAACAATGCATATTAATTTTTGTTTTGTTTTTATTTTTATTTTTCACTTTTCTGATGGCACGCCTCTGGGTATATTTTTTGGAATTTTCTTTGCTTCGCATATGCAAAGCGATTAACGCCAAAGAGCCAAAAACGCGCGTTGGCAATTGTTTAGCCGTTTTTCAACCCCCCACCCTCTTGGCCAAATGCGCATGTTTGGCTCAAAAGAAGTAGGCAAAGGTTTACTTTGGTGTTTGCCTTTATGTTTTTCGCTTTTCAGCTGATGCAATTGGTCTATTACACAGACAAGTTTTGGGGATACAAAGCACAGCAGGTGGCTGGGCGAGTTGGCTGGGTTGGTTTATTTTGGACTCTATAGAGTAGCGGTTCAGTTTGCTTATTTGGTTAAGTTTTATTTGCCATCAATTCGGACGGAGTCCAAACCGATTGCATAAGTTTCAGTATGTGGAGTACATATTACATTTATAGTCATTCACACCTTCATTTGAGAAGTAAATTTAAAAGGGAATTTATTTAAAATATTTGCGGAAATTATTAAAAATATTATTTTTCTTTATTAAGGAAAATGTTTGTAGATAAATCAAATAAAATATGCTTAGAGTAAGTAAGTGGAGTACACATTTTTTAAAAACATTATAGGCCATTCACAGCTCCATTTACAAAGTAAATTATAAAACGAATTTATTTATATTATTTATTAAATTTATAAAAAAAAATTAAATTAAATATACAAAATTTAAGTAAGTGGAGTACACGTTTTTTAAAAACATTATAAGCCATTCACAGCTTTTTTTAGCGAGTGAATAAAAAAGCAAGTACATTACAAATATTTGTGGAATTTATTAAAAAGATTCCTTTGCTTTATTAAGGAAAATGTTTGTAGATAAATCAACTTAAATATGCAATTTTTTATCTCTTTAGATGTTTTTTTTATTTCAACTTTGTTCTCAAGCTTTTCTTGCTAAGATGTAAAACAGGCACCCCACCTTAACTCGCAGAAACTATAAAGAATATTCAATCTGAGGCATAAATCGCAAGTGCAGATTATATCAGGAAAGCAAAGATAGATGCAGCCCTTTTTGCTGGCTGGCCCTCGGTTCTCACATTCCGGGAAGGCCTACAGGAAGTAGTAGGTCTGCCGCCGTTATTAGATAAGTTGCACTGCAGCCGGCAGAGTGTGGGGGAGGGTCTGAAATTACGAACGTCACCAGAAAACTTCCCACATAAATTTATCCAGCTCCGGCTGGGGATATGTATATGCGCGTACACTCGTACTCTCACCAAGCGATGCGATATTTCATAGTTGCATAGGCGGTGGCAGTTTTTAACTTTTTTCTGCATTTTCATTTTTTCCTTTGCGCTCCCATGCGTTTGGGAGTAGCATGTGTATCCACACTTTTCAGCCGGGTCCAAAATGAACCGAACCGAAGTGAACCAATGTGAACTGAACTGAAATGAAACGAAGCGAATTGAAATCAAAAACTTGCCCCACAGCGACGAGTGAGTGAGCTTGCTAAATATCGAATGAGAAGCATTGATTGCACTGCACATATTGCCAAATGGCAAATCACAAAAAAATGTGAATCGGCTTGGCCAACACATTCGAAAAACTTCGGGAAATTATCTTTCCGAGTGGCAGGAGGAAGTGCCAAAGGTTGTGAATGTGAAAGTTGAGCCCGGCCGAAGGAGAAGTTAAGCGCATTGAACTTGGCCCCCTGGGGCTCCGAAAGAAAGTTAAATAAGTTAAATAACCACCGAAGATCGCAGGTCCCAGAGCCAACACACAATCCTCACTTTTCACACTCAAGAGCTCGCGTGTTGTGGATGCAACTGTCACAACTGGCGAACGTAGTATACTCGTAAGTATCCGTCAGATACTTATTTCATTTAAACATATGAAAAGTAATGTGTGTGTGAGAGCTGCTGCCGCCCGTTTAAGGCCGCAATTTGCGCCCCGTGACTCGAAATGGGTATTATCTAAATCTGGGGGCCCTGAGCCCCCGTGAATCTCCGCTTCACTTCGGAACTAAGCATCTGTTTAGCTTGTTAAATGCCGAAAAGGGTGAAGTGCGGTTAGCCCGCAACTTTAATGGAAATTTATTTGCATCTGTTATGAATTGAAGTGACAGCGGGCGTTGGTTATGTTTTGTCTCTCGAATGCAGGAAATTGTTGCTCCAAACAGCACACACGGCGTATGTGTAATCTCGCTATAACAATGGCTTATGAACTCTCAATTGGAAAACAAAAAAATATATATAGCGCAATTGAAGTGGTATTGTTTCATTTTAAGCTGGCTTGGAATATAGGAAGACTAAATGGGGGGTTTCCTTCTTAAGTGATTTTTTAAATATTTTTTTGTAATTAAAAAATGTATGTAAAATGCTTAAATATGTATTTTTAAAGACCAGTTAATTTACTTTCAAGTTTATTCTAATAAGACTACACAGAACTCGCTTAAGAACCCTCTGAACTTATTTATATGCATTGGTTATATAACTTGACTCCCATTATTATTCCAAACTTTTGTATTTTCCTCCAACTTTGATTTGACTTTGCCGCCTCTTTCTTCTTTTTGTTTATCTTCGGCGAAACGCCTCATTATGCTATGCAAACAGAGGAAATTTAAAGCATTTCATCAGTTTATTTTATTGATGAAAAGTGAGAAAAAACCAGTAACAATAAACCAGCGAGGAGGAGAGACAGCCAAAGGCACAGAGACAAAGGCAAATCATTTGCCAGCTCATTATGGGCTAAATAAATGTAAGTGTGTCAACCTCGTTCGAGCTATGTAATTCAGACTGACAGCTACAGCTACAGATACAGATAGAGATACACAGATACATTACCCGTCTTGCAGCTTAACTGGAGCAATGAGCAATAATAAGCCAAAACGCCAGAGACATTGAACGAATTCTGGTTCTGAGCATTTCACTTTCAAAAAAAAATAAAAAAAGACGAGGCAGAAACTGAATAATTAAAAAGGAAAAATTAATAAAGAACTGGAGTGGATGGCTCGAGGGCGGGGAACCTACTCAATTAAGTAAAAATATATGTATGTTTATGCAAAGTTTCTTTTCTTTGTCCACAGCGTTGGTAATTGGCCCCAAATAGTTTCATTTTTCCCCGTCTCCCACTTTGATATTTACCTTAAAGTAGGTCAGTGTCTGAATCGTTATTCGACTCTTTGCGTTCTTGACAAAATTGGATGCATAAGCGAAATATTTGGGTGGGTCAAATAATTTATAATACTGTGAAAGTAGCAAAAGCTCTATGATTACGACGTTTGATAAAAAATTCCTTCTATGCTTTAAATCTTATCAAATATGAATGAGGAATTTATTTCTTTAGTAGATACTGCCAAATCAACTCAATGGAATGTCACTATCATCAACTCTTTTATCTCAAATATCGAATGAAGAGTCTGCTGTCTAACTAAATTTGCATTCTATCAGGCATCACCCTCAAAAATCTTTGCAAAAGTAAATTATCTGCTCACAAAGTTCATCAATTTTTTGACATTCTCTGATTAAAATCATTCAGCAAATTGAAGTTTTGACATTTTACCTATTTCACAGAAAAGTTATCGAAGCCATTTGCATATCAACCAACTCTTTCTACCACACTTTCGTAATCAAATCTAGAGTAAAACTTTTGAAAATTTCCTCAAACCAACTAGAAATAAATTCGCAAAAATGTATCGCATAACTCTGCTAAATGGCCAGACGTGTCTGGGGTCTCTGGTGGCCGGTTGGCTGTAGTAGTTGGCTGGTTCGTTGGTGACAACCCGCCGGCCTGGCTACCAGATCTGTATTCTACACGGAGAAAAAAATCCAAACGAAAGTTTAACAAAAAATAAATATTTAGTATATTTATTATTTTTTTTTTTAATATTAAAATGGTTAGTGCATTCATAACTTTTTTTTAATTTTTTTCATCATTTATAATTTATTGTAGATTTTTCAAATATTTCACATTTTTGTTTAACATTTATTTTTTTAATATTAACGCGACAATAGAAAACTACAAGTTAAAAAATTAAAAAAAAACTTTAATTCCAGTATTTCTTTACCGAACACACAAAACACGACAACTTTTTCTCCCAGTGTGCCTGCTAGACTGCTCTCGTAACACGAGTCAGTGGGCGGCTGAGGGCGTGGCCGGGGGAATTGGGATTGGGGCGTTGGCATCTGCGCTCGCTTATGGCACACAACTTGGTCCAGTGCACATGGCCCAAACGAAGCTGTCAGGTGTTAAATTGGCAAGCCATCAAACGGCAGCAAACATGGCAACAAACATCGCCGAAGCGGAGACCATTGACCTAAAAAAAAGAGCGGAGTCAGACAAAGGTGCCTACTCTTCAACTCGAAGACCTCCGACTGGCTCTGGGGTTTTGGCTTCGTCTCGTGCCGGAGCCCACTAATTATGTCAAATTAACGCACTTCATGTGATTATATAAGCAAACTAACAAAAACTAACAGCCGGAGAGTTGAATGACTCTACAAAGTGAGAAATTCAATTAACAAAACCGAATTTATACGACACTCAATTAGCCATTTTTGAGGTGCTGTCGAATCGCCAGATTCATTTAATTAGACCACTTTCGAGATATAATTTCGGCAGGGTCCTGTTGTAAATTCTGTCGCTGTGCCTTTATGTAGATTTCAAAATTTGCCGCTCCAACAAGCTAACCAAGTTATTTGCCGCCCGGCTTTTCTTGTTTTGCCTTATATTTGCATTAATTAAGCAAAATTTATAAATAAATTGATTGTGCGGCTCGTGCGACAGCGAAAAATATAAAAAAAACAACAACAGAATGAGCGTCAATATTGCGCTATATTTTGCTCAATTAATGGATTTTTATTCCAGTTGGATAAGTTCGGGTTTAAAGCCTTTTTTTTGTAGGGGACACAAATTTAGCAATCAGACAAAGAAAAAAGGCAAATGGTTGGGTCAACAAAGTTTAAACCTTTTTTTAGCAGGGACAACAAATAGTAGTGGCATTTAAATCGGGGCTTTGATAACGAGTTGATTTTATTCGATTGGAAAAAGAGGAAATACCACATAAAAGGAAAAAATTCGACCTAATTAATAAAAAGGGGGTTTAATATGAAAATTGAGGAAAATATTCATTAGATTGCTTAATTTTATTTGTAAAATAAAATATTTAATCATTTTTGATCAAATGTTCATATATAATTAGTTTTGTTTACATATGAAAATATATAAATATCGTAATCGTTGGTAATCAAGATTAATTGAGCATGAAATGCCTTAATTAAAGTAAAAACCAAATAAATAAATAATAAATAAATTAATAAAAGCAGTAAGAAAAATTTGTTGAGATTTCGGTAATAATGGAAACATAAAAATTTAGATAAATTTAATTCTGAAATAATCTGTTGATTGTATAGAATATAAATATTAAATACAGCTTTGCATTCTCAAAACACAAATTCTGAAAACGCTAAATAGAGTCTTTAAATAATAATTTAATCTAGTATGTGAATAATTTGGTTGAACTATCATCCGATAAACCGCAAAACTGATTTAGGCATTAAACTTCCACTTAGAATAACCTTTTAAGACTAAGTAGTTCCCACACATGAAGCCACTTTCATATGCATACTTAAGATCTTGAGCGAAGGGGAGGCGGCCTCGCCACCCACCTGCATTTAAGTACTGTTTGGAGAGTGCGGTGACCCAATTGAGGCTTATTACTCCATAATTTAATTACCCATCTTGGGAGTTTCGGAAGGGGAGAGCGCAGCTATAAAGTTGAAGAACGGCGAACAGGGAGTTTCTCACGCTTTGACAGATAGAAAAGTGGCTCTGCGGTTCTGTGGCACTTTTGGTTTCGAGCATGATGGGTTTTTCCTCGATTGCTATTTCACATTTCCCATCTTCCATCTCCCGAGCCAGCTAGCCAATCAAATCAGAATCGAAGAGCTGAGAAAAATGGGAAACAGTAAGCATTGGCAATAAATAAAATTTCTAAATTCTTGGCAAGCCAGCGAACGTGACAAGTGTGAACACACACGTTTATGTGAGAGTGCAACTGGGGATTGGAATGGGGAAATAACATCTCGCCGGTCGAAAAGTTATGGCCAAAGGTTTTGACAGCCTTTTCAGTTCAAGCGCAGCTACCAGCTCTTTTTTCCTCTCAACTTTTTTTAATTAATACAAGTTACGACTTTCTTTAACCCATTTTGACGTCGACCTGCTGAAGAAAAGAGTCGGCTGGTACAACAAGAAAATGACTTCCAGTCCCCAGTCCCACAATTGAGACCCGCTCGAATTTCCTTTTTGCAATAGAAAATGCTTTAATCACCGTCGCGATGCCGAAAAAAGAAAAATGTGCATTGTTTTGAGAGCTCTCTTGCTGTTGGCTCCCTAGACTTCCATTTCCACTTCCACAGCAGCCGGTGAAACAAAACTTTCTACGGTTTAAAAAAATGCTGTACGAGCATGTGCAAGCATTTAATTACGCAAATAATAAACAAAGGCCGAGTCAAAATCCGAATGCAAGTCAGCTGCGAAGCCCATAAATTTGCAATTTATTTTGCGGATTTTCTACCTTTTTTTTTGTTGTATTTATAGCTGGGTTTACATATGTATACAAAAAAGGTTTGAACGAGATGTAAATCAATCGCTTCCCACAAGGAAAAATGCATGTTATACCTGTATACTAACAACTTACTCGTGGGTTGTCTTTTAATTTCCATATTTTAGATAATCTAATTTATAACAAGTTCTCTTTAAAACTACAGGGAGTAGAGGTTATGCAGGTATTTTTATAAATTTTAAACGAATTTATAAAAGAATTTATAAGTTCTTTGAAAATTAGCTGAGGCTTCCTCCTAATTCATATTTGTTTTATGGAAATTTAATGTTTTCCTCTTCGGATATTTGAGTTTGCTGCTGAGTACACATGTATCTAAAGTAGATCTCGAGACTTAATATTTGAGTTAGATGAAATGCTGATGCTGAGCATGCTGAATTTTTGCCAATATTTTGCAGGGGCCACTTGAAAGTTAATTACAAGATTTGGCCCCCTGCATGTGGGAGAGTATGTGTGTGTTAGCCATGTTGATACGCAAGAGTGTGTGTGTGCTAATGGCAAGCTTTTGAATTTTGTATGGGCTCATACTCATGGCATCGGAAGCCAGAAACGAGAAACCAGCAGCGGCGGCTTAGTGGGTGGCTGCTGTAAGCTTTTCCGCTTTTCCACTCAGCCGGAGAATTAATTAAAGCTCAGAGTCGAACTGCAGCATTAATGAATAGATAAGGGTAAAGGTTGAATCGTCATGAGATAAAATCAGAATCGAAGCTCCAAAGAGGTGGTAAATGAAAATGAAAACGTTAGAAATATTTATTAAATTAATATAATTAAACTAAGAATTTAAAAATGAGAGTGCTGGCAGACAAATATTTATTCTTGCTTTTTTTAAAGCTTTTTTGTGGCTTTGCTATCAAGCCATCCGGTTTTTGGCTTTATGCAAATCGAAATCCCCTGGGATAAAATTCAAATTAGAATGCAAATAAAAATACATTTTTAATACCACATCTTTCACTTTAAAGCTCTCGCAAACAAATGACTTAGCCGTCAATATTCGTAAACAATACGGTGTTTTTGCCCAGCCCATATTATAAATTCAATGTCACAACCATTAAGCACTGTATGCACATCCGTTAGCCAGTCATTTGCATGCGTTATCAGCAGAAAACTTAAACTAATTTAAAGCCAGAACGTCGGAACGTCTAAAACAATGGAAAAGCAATTAAAAATTTGATAAACTTTTGCTGTGTTGAAGGGTTTTTTAAGGGGAAAGAGAAGGAAGAAGTGGGGGATATGGCGCCCACATAAACTCGGTTTATGTATATATGTTGGCCCCTAGAGCGTTTTGCATTCAAGTACCTCGTGCATTCAGTGCCTCAGTGGGTTAAGACCTAAGGTGAAAAAAATATAACTCTATATTTTTCATCGATTTTTTAAACAAAACAGTCTAAAATAATTTAACATTTTTTTAAAGGGAAATTAAGATTTAAAAAGCAAATATTAAATGGGAAAAACAATTCTAAGCATTTTTTGTATTTTCTAATTTATTTAAAAAGTATTAATGACTTTATACACCACAAAAACGTTAAATAAATTAAATAAATATTTTTTTTGGGAACACATATTTAAATAAAAGTACATAAATAAATATAGAATAATTATAATTGTTATGATAAGTAATCTCTCAATCTTGCCATGGCCATAATGAACTTTATTTTACCGATTCTACCTGGAATTTGACATCTTAAGTGCTATTTTGTTGACCGCGGCTATGTGGGTGTGCGAACACAATTACATTTCGGCCAGAACATCATTAGGGGTGCAACGGGGAAAGGGGGATCAGTGCTTTTACCGGGCTCAAAGGGACCAGCCATAGAATGAGAACAAAAATGTTGGCAAGGAAAATGTTGCCCGTCGCCGCGACTTGGCAACAGAACAGCATCGAAAACTCAGAAACTCAGAGGGCTTAGCTCCGCTGCCGAGTGCTCTACTTTTCCAACTTCAATAGCTCGTGACATTGTTTGTATACATACATATGTACAGCGAACATACGTATATATTTACCCAAATAACAACGCACACACGTACAGCTGAGAACTTGGCTCAAACCAGATGCCAACAGCAGCAGCATCTGAAAAGAAAATTGCTAGGATGGTTTGTGGGGGAAATCCGGGAAGGCGGGAAAGCGGCGGGGAAGCTGTTCTACTGCTAATGAGAAAGTTAACGTGGAACGAGATGCTGAAAATCGAGATTCCCGCCGACTCAATGAATTAATGAATGAACGAAAGCTTGTAATTTACTTGAACAATTTTTTAGCTGCTCTAGGAATTAACGTATCTCTTTATCTGATGAGCATACACTAAAGCCGTAATTAATTCAGATTTAAATAGCACTTTCGACTTGTTAAATAACTTGTTTAAATGATCAACCAACGTTTTTTATATAAAAAGAAACTAATAGAATGCGGGTTTTGTTGAAAGAGACTTTATTGAGTGTTTTTAGTTTTACTCACACATTTAATACAGCTGTTTAAAGCTGACCCAGTATATTTTTAAGCATTTCTGTCAGTTGTCTTTAAATTTTGTATAATTTAAAAATTATTTAAATTTATTTAGGTTCTTGGGCATTTTTAAGGAATTTTTAATGGAGCTTTCTTTTTATCTCGAATATTTCCTCATTCGTTAATTTTGAACGGCCAACTTTACATGTTAATTTGTTAGGCACGGGGCACGTACAAACATGGCCGATAAGAAATGCAGCCCGGCTAGAAATACTTTTCATGGTTATTTACCCTTCTTGGTAATTTCGTTATTATGCCGCTCGGTTTTTTGTGACACTTTCTTTTTGAGTGGTGTGCTTTGCCCAGCGGAGTGTGCGGCACTTAACATGAAATTAAGTAAATTAAGTAAAAATATTTTAATTCAATTAGAAACCTCACTCACTCGAAGTGCTAATTGTGGAATTTCCCTTTGTCATTGCAGTTGAGAGAGCTCCGTGGAGGAACACAGCCCCAAGATTTCGAAAACAACGAAAATGGTCTTCGACTGCGGAGTCTGGTGTGCAAAGTATTTGCTTTGCATATTCAACTTTATATTTTTCGTAAGTATATGGTAGCAATGTGGGTGTTTACACATACACAGGAAAAAAATTGATAAAAGATCAGATTGATATGTGCTGGTCAATTTTATATTTTTTAAAGATCAAGATCATATCACATTGATATGAATAAAGATTATGTTAATCTTATTTTACATTATTTGTTCCAAAAATACTAAATTTGGTATTTTATATGATATGATAAAATATCATGTTGATATGTTTGACTCATAAATTTGACATTAAATACTAAATACTTCAAAAATACTAAATTTGGTATTTTATGTGATATGATAAAATATCATGTTGATATGTTTAACTCATAAATTTTACATATTGGCTTCTTATTGATTTGAAATAACGTAGAAATGACCCTATTTCATATCGATATTTTGTTCTGTGCATATGGTTAAAGATGTGTCTATGGAGATAGGTGCGTTCATGTCATACCATCGCAATCCCAATGCGAATCCCAGTCCCAATCCGAGTCCCATCAAATTCCATTGCAACTCAATCAAGCAAATCTCTGCGCATGCGCATGATGCACTGGTGCTTTGCTTTTGCTTTTTCCCGCATTTTCAGCTCGACGGTGGCGGCGGTTCATTGACTTTCAGCCGTCGTCGTCATCATCATCGTCATCATCTTGATTGCCGAACCTCATCATCGGCATTTTCGAATGCAATCAACCTGGGCAGGCAACGTCATAATAATAACAATCATCAAACTGCGTTTGCATGTCCAGCGGGGGGATTGTGTTTTGTGTTTTATGCTTTACGTTTTATGTTTCACTGTAAACACAACCTGTACACACATATTTATATATTTCTTTTATCGTCTTTTGCAGGTGCTAGGCACAATTATATTCGGCATCGGACTATGGCTGGCCGTGGACAAGCACTCGCTGATTGCTCTGCTCAAGTTGGTCGAGAGCGAGCGCATCGAGGTAAGGTTTTCCTTTTCCAAATCCCCCAATCGCAACACCTATACCAACACAAATCCCCGCCCAACTCCGGGTGAAAGTGTTGCCGCGGAAACACCCCCTTTAAAAGGCCCCAAGAAACCGCTGCATTCCACCCAATTATAACGCAATTTATACGCAACCCATCGAAGTGTGTAATTCACATATCGGAATAGTAGTAAAAGCAAATCAACCCCGAAATATGGATCAACCTTACGTGCAGTTGCTCCAGTAATAGCGGGCACTGGAACTATGATTATTAAAAAAAATATAATTATAGAGTAAACATCGTATTTGGGGGGGAAAAATGCTGAAAGTAAGGCACTAAAAGCTAATCAAAGTGCACGATGCATTGTGTTGACACACTGACTAACAATAGGGGAAGGTTTTTCGAGATACTATGTAATTGGGTGGAAATAATAGAACCCACTCTATATAAGGCGCTACAAAATACAATGGAATGGATAGTAATTTGGAAAGCTTTAAGGGCGGAACTTGAAGATATACCCTTAAATTAGTTCCGGAGTTCTAAAAAAAATAATAGTAAACTAAAAGAGCATGAATACAAAATTAATACCTTCAACTGAGATTTAAATATTTTGAAATATTTTTTTAAATAAAAAAGTGACAATATTTCACAATACCTCTACCTAACATTTTAAATTGTACAAATCATGGTTTAAAACGGAACCACCCACTCTCTACGGGGACTTTTAGCTAATTCACACAAATAAACTTTTCAGCTAACCTGAAACTATGGCAAATTCCATCAAAAGTTGCATGTTCAGCGTTAACTAAAGTTTGTGTGGAAACCCCACTTTGCTATCTGACTAAGGGGCGTAAAGGGTTTTCCGCTTTGACAAAACAAATGAAAAGTCCATGTCCACACGGGGACTAATTGTGGGGTCACCTAGGATAAACATGCAGGAACTAATTGAGAAGCTTTAGCAGGAACTCTCTGTGTTGAAATGCTCCAAAGGGTCAATGAACTTGCAGTGTAGTTTCGAAACATTTATCTGAGATCTTACAATTTGCCTACAATTGACAATTGGACAAAAATATGCGTATAATTCAATTACACGATTGAGGAAGACGACAATTTTTGGCCAGTTCAAAGTTTAATTACGTATACGCAGGGCAGACATCATCTGCAATTACCCACACATTTCTGACTGACTATTTGTTTCTGTTCTCTTTGTTTTTATTGCAGCAATTTACACAGCCGCAGGCCATAGAGCAGCTGGCCTATGTTCTGCTCGTCATCGGGGCCGTCATGTTCTTCATGAGCTTCTTGGGCTATCTGGGGGCCATGCGCGAGTCCCGCTGTCTGCTGTCGACGGTAAGTGAACAGATCGAGTATGGGTTAGAGGTTTCCAAACCGAAGACAGTCCGGATCGAAACTGAAAATCATGTACATATGTTTTAAATTTTATAATAATAAGTGATTACACCCAAAAAAAAATCGATATTAAACGAATATCGATTTTACATTATGTAATAGCAATTTTAACTTGATATGGGGCCAAGTAAATTATTATAAATTTAATAATAATAAGTGACTACACCCAAAAAAATTGAAATGAAACGTAGATCGATTTTACATTATGTAATATCAATTTTAACTTGAAGTAAATTTGATATGGTCGAAATGAGTATTTCATGTAAAATTTACATGCACATATCGATTTTACGGCAATATGCTCTTTTTTTGTTTATAAGTGTTAATATAAATCCCTTAGGTATTTTACCTTCTACAAGTTATATGTTAACTAATTTTAACTACCCATAAAAACTTAAACAAGTATAAGCAAGGTTTTTATTTCAGCCATTAAAATTATTTGCATGCGCTCTATTTATTTTTAATGAGTTAAATTAAAACAGCTTATTTAAGACTATTAATTGTAGTACGTTTAAAATATTATTATGTGCTGAGAAAATTAAGTTATTAATAATTTATACTAGTTTAAAGATCAAACATCAAAGAAATAACTTATTTCGAGATATAACAGTTCAACTAAAATTTAATGAATACCTTTTAACATTTTAACTGACATCTCAAAGAGAGCTTAAACTTGAATTTAGCCAGAAATCAATTTAAAATAACAATGATTTCTTTAGGAAAAACTTATTTGCTTTTCATTAGCTAGCAACTCCTTTACAGCACCGAAACGCATTGTAGCAAATTTACATTTCCCCCCACCAATCAATGAGTGCAATCAGAGTTTTACGAGCTTGCATCATCGGGTACATTGTAATGGATGACAGACAGACACCGAAGATTCCCAGCTCCCAGGGACTGGGATTCGATTCGAGATGGCCGATTGCCAAGCGTTTGTTTGCATATTTCACCGAAAAACTTTGCCGTTGAAGAGGATTTCCATTTGACTTTGACTCTCGGCTGGAAAAACCATTGAAGGCACTCGAGAGAAAGTTGTACATAGCTGGGTATTGCTATAGGTAAATTATCGTATATACTTATGTATATATATATAGATACATCCATCCATATCGTGAGGCCAGGCGTGTTTGAACGATTGGTTAAGCGGCTGCCCTCATGACAAGCCCTTCACTTGGCCATGTCTCTGTGGTCTTGGCCCGTGAGTGGAATTGTAATTTCTCCGGGCTAGAAGATAATTTACATTTACACCAAGCGGCCAAAGGGGGAAGGCCCAGAGGGACTTTCTAGTCGGTCGAGAGTGCTCACTCGGGGCGATTGTGGTAATTAATAAACTGTTTTATCACATTTACCTGCATTATTTACCCCGGACGCGCCCACATTTCAGGGCTTGGCCGGCTTAATTGCAGCGACAAACAGGTGAATTCAATTTACCTTAGCCAGAAACCAGAAAAAGAGGGGGGGGCTATGATGGCTTTGCGCATGCGCAGCGGTGCCGAACACGCGACCTGCATGCGACCCTCTTGGGTCTTGCACTTAAATTAGCCAAGGCCGTTCGGTTAACGCATCCCAAGGCCAGTCGAACTCAAGCTCTTGGCATGGCTAACATGTCTTAGCATTGATTTTTTTAAGACCGTAATTTTAGGTAAAAGACTAAACGCTTTCAAATCGCTACACTTGGGCATGCAAACAAAAAGCATAATGTGAGGCTGCTCTTGCTCTCCATAGGCCGCAATTGGGTGAGCTTGCATGTGTATCTGACAGATACATTTGCGGGCGGCTGGCTACCAACGCCCACGACGATGGCTGAAATGAAATGCTGCCAGGCGTAACAGCCGCAACACAACCAGCTAAGACCGAGCATATCAGAGCAGCGTATCAGGGCAACAACCACAACGACAACGACGGCGACAACATTAGCCAGGCACTTAGAAAAATTAGTTATACTAAATGGGGATTTTATTTAGAAAATTCCATAGCTACTGTCGATAATGTAATTAAATATTTAAAAATAAAATTATTAAATAAAAATGTTGTAAAACGTATTAAATCAATTCAAATATAAACTTAATTTTATAAACCAGCTTTCTATTATTAAATGAAAATTATTTTGCCAATATCAAGTACATTTTAAAATGCGTCGTTCTGTGAAACCTGCGTATTCTTTAACAATAATTTTCAGTTTAAATAATCGTTATACCAAAAATGTAGAAAAATATATTTTTAAACTGTTACAAAGGCACACGTTTCCTAATTAAATATTTCACAAAGAAAATATATAAATCAACACCCATTGGTAATTTTAAAGATTTTACATTTATTTTTTAAGATCTCAAATTATTTTATTTTTTTATCTACATTACTTAACTAGAATGGTAGAATGAAAAGCCGCAAAAGCTTTTTCGAAACATGCAACAAAACATCGAGAAATGACCTTCAGCATTTGAGCCGCATGCTGCGATACCCCCCCTGCCCACCCGCCCCAAGCGCCCATCCCCCCACTTGCCATTTTAGCCGTATTTGTATATGTATCTATGTGGACTTCAGCGGCTATATGTGTGTGTTTGGGCCAAACTCACCACCAGCGGCAGGCCGACAAATGCTGCACATTTGGCTCAGGGTCAAATGGCTAGATTTTTCTGCACGGCTCACAAAGTGCCCAACGAATTGGGTCAACCGCGAGCGAGCATTATAAATAAACCAGGCAACCATAACAAGAAGTCATTGAATACATATATTACGTAATAATGAATGACTATATTTAAATTTTAAATTTATTTTTTATGTAAATAGAGGGTCAATTAATAAATTTGATGAATGGTTAAGATTAAAGAGTAAGCTTAAGCTTTAGTTCTTATAATACAAATATAAAATATGTTAAAGTATTAACTATTAATAAATAATCATAATAATTCTTCTTGTAAAAAATATCCATGCTCAATCAAAAATACATAAATCGTATCTCCCTTTTTCAGTACGGAACCTTCTTGATCCTGTTGCTGGTGGCCGAGATCGTCGCTGGAGGACTGGGCGCCTTCTTCAAGGACAAGGTTCGTTCGGAGAGCAAAAACTTCTTGCAGACGACCATCACCAGTTACTCGCTGGGTGAGAATGTGGATGCTACCTCCCTGATGTGGAACCAGTTGATGGGCAACTTTGGGTGCTGCGGCATCAATGACTACCGCGACTTCGAGGCCTCACCGGCGTGGGTGAGCGGCAAGGGTAACCGAACCATTCCGGATGCCTGCTGCATCCTCAAGGATGTGGCCAAGTTGGTGCCACGCGACGAGGATTGTACCACCAATCCGAGCGACAGCAACAGTTTCTACAAGAAGGTAGGGTTAAATAAACCTTTAGAAAACAAGAAAAATATAATAAACTCTGTTTTACGCATAGGGCTGCTACGAGGTCTTCACCGAGTGGCTGATTAGACAACGCGAACTGATCATCGTGGCCATCGCGGTGGGCATTGTGCACCTGGTCCTCATTATTCTGGCCTTCGCCCTGTGCAAGGCCTTTGCCAAATACAACGACATGCGTCTGTAAATCGCAGATGACGAGGACAGCGGATGTTGTGACAGTTTTCAGAGTTAGCAAAGTAGACGTAGGAACGAGCCAAAACAGCAGGACAGTGAAGAGCGACGATCCCTCCTAGAACTCCCCCAAATAAAAAAACAACAACGCCCTACCGAACACCGCGACGTGCTCAATGGAAACAACAAAATAAATAATGCATTTGCCGCATGGAACGGGACACAGACACAGAATCAAACACACTCACACACACGGTTTAATACAGCTCTACTCTAACAATAAGCTAAGATCATAGCCAGCATAATCCATTTACCGATAATATTCAAGAATATCTTACACGAAATGTTGCTCAATGTTTTGCCAGCAAACGAGGATGGATTGAGATCGGATTGAGATCGGGGAGGAAGAGAAAGGTTTTACGAATGAAACTCACACTTGGAATATTTATTTGTAAATCTGTTTTGATAGCAGTTTTAGTTGCTAAGTAGTAATCTGCAATATGCGTAATATTGTAACTATTTTTCTTAGTCCATTACGATTACGATTTTGTTATGCAACCAGGCATTCGAAAACCACTCAAAAACATCACAGAAACCACATAATTTAAGGCGGAAGACAACACACGCGAAAATTTTGAGATTGAACGAACCATGAAATCAATTTTGAAAGATAACTTTTAACGAGGCATGAGTTTGGATGCCGCAAGAAGCATTACGCCCATTAAAAAACTAGCATGCGTATATACAAAAATATCGATTGAAAAGATAAAAAATAAAACAAAAATGAAACGAAATGGCATTGACATTGTACTAGTATGTGTATTAGTTAGTAAGTCTCTAACCTTAAGTTCTAACTTTAGTTGTTTTTGCTATGGCTATCTTCGAGTTTTTAACTACATATGCCGCGGCATATGCCCGGCTCTTTTGTTAAAAATGAATGTTGTACATTTTTGAATTCTATATTATACATATATAACTATTATTAATGCATATTATATACACGTATGTCTGTAGTCTACTTAATGTACTTTTTGGAAACAGCGCAATGAAAAGTCGTAAATCGAAAGCATAAAAACATTTAACGAAACACACACAAAAACGATAAATACCCCATGAACACGAAGCGAAAACCCCATTTAAAGATGTACATTTCTGAACGTGAATGAAAAGTAATTAAAATAAAGAAAATTAAATCAAATTGAAGGGTTTTTATTTTCGGATATGCAGCTCTTTCCGGGTTTTGTAGCAGTGAGCTTTGTTCTGTAAGTAAAAGCTATGTTAAAGCAATGTTAACTGAATGTTAAGCAGAGCTTAAAGGGCTCAAGACTGTAACCGCCAACTTTGAATTGAATATAACTGCATTTTGTGCTAGCAATTTGCTATCATTTATTTATGAAAAACATTTAAATATATATATATAGGTTTATGTATAATATGCAGCTAAAATGATTTACTTAGTTGTGTAGCCTGGAAAACAACCGTGTAAATGATATTTCTTAGTTGTTGTATAAATTGGAACCCAAGGGAATAGTTTGTTCTTATTTGGCAAAATATACGGATCCGTTTCCGCTCTTTTAATCTTCTGTTTAATGTTTTAGCAGCGTATTTTAGATAGTTGAAACGCTTTAAGTACATATGTTTTATGGTTGACGATCGATGAGAAGATTTCGATTTTCTTATTTAAAACTCACACTCATTCTAAGACTACGCTATGGGGAGTATATAAATATATATAGGTGTGTATATTGTAGTTGTTCGTATAGAATAGTGGATAAGTTGCAGGGCTATGTGCCTGCATTATGCTATTGGAATACTTGTCGTGATGACCTCACAGAGCGGCTGTTGCAGCATATTCAATATGCTATATCCATCCTTTTCGACATCCTTGATATAAGTGTAAATTATTGTAGCTAAGATTGGGATTGTTCTGGAGTGTGAACAGAATGTGATGAAAATAAGCGTTTCGTAACTTGTCATTTGGAATCGGTAGTCCCTTTACTCATCACTCTATAAGCGGTTAACTATTAGAAGTCGGAACTGGAGATCGCAGATCTAAGCTAAGCTTGAAGATTATCTCAAAACTAAAAAATAGAAGTAACGTAAAAAATCTCGCTCACACTTTGTGTTAAATTCATCGGATATAAATTGTATCTCTTTCCTTATTCCCTGCCTAGTTTGCCTTAATTTTGGTATTTAGTTGGCTGCATTCGCTGGCTCCTCATCGAAGTTTGGGTTGCTCAGGAATGGTATCGAGAAGTCCACCATATTCGGATAGACCAGAAACTTGTTGACAGCCTCGCACAGTTTGCTCTCGATGACATTGGTCACGATGGACCAGTCGACGGATTTGTCGCCCACTTGGGGCTTGGTTGATATCCAGAGGCGTGGCGGTCCACGGAAGCTGACCCACACCCTATCGGAGGGCGGCGGGGGCACATTCAGGGTTCCCCGGGCCACCAGACCCTTGAGATCTACGCGCAGGGTGATGTTTGCGTTCATGTTCTCCATGGCTCGCTGCACATACGGAAGCTCGGTGGCATATTGAAATAGATTGGAGGCGGCTATGCGGTCGACAATCTTGAAAATGCGCCGCGCATTGCCGGGTGAATTCTGGAAGAATCTGCAGGGAGAGATAGAAAGTTAGATAGTGCTTGCACTGGAATATTTTCTATACTCACTCAGTTCCGGCCGGATTCTCTTGGGCATTGCCCGGCGGTGGGCTCTCGGATTCAGTGGAGGAACCGCCCGAGCTCTCCGCATCGCTGTCGTAGATGACGTTCTCCGAATTCGCATCCGAATGGCTGCGCAAATCCTGCGTTTGCTCTGGCGCCATCGAGGTGGTGGGCACATTGTCGGTGGCCATTGGTGACTTCGTCTTGCTGCGTATGCGCAGCAAATTCAGCTTGGTGGTCACGGTTATGTGGGCCAATCCCTCATAGGTCACATCCGCATCCACCCATAGGCCGCGCTCATCCAGCATCGGCTGGGAGACCCGGTGACACAGTAATGGGGACTGACCCAAGTAGATATTTGTGATGATCACCTCCTCCATGAAACTAGGCAGCTGTAGCGAAAGAGTGGTTAGTGTGGGTTAGCTAAATTGCCTCAGATCATAACTCACCTTAATAGAATTAAGTTTCTTCTGCAGAACCTCCTTCAGCTTCTCGTGCAGCATGGCATCGTGTAGCCAGCTGTAAAGACAGCGTCCCAAGAGGACATTGGCCCACACAATGCTGCCGGATGGACCGAGGAAGAGCGACTGGTCAATGCCCTTCCACAGCTCATCTTCTTGACGTTTGGCACGGCGAGACTGAAAGTGGGTTAAATCTTATCTTCCTGCTGACTCAGAGTTAAGATCTCGGAAATAGGATCTCCAAAATTATACCATACTAATAAAACTAATGAAAACATACTTTTCTTTGGCGCCGATCAGTTGAAGTGATTGTTCCGACGGAACTTCGGGTAACGGGAATATTGCTCTGATTACAAGCTTTCTACCAAAAGCCAAATGAAAATAACAAATGATAATAGATCAAAACTAAAAGACTACAAATGAAGAGGGTTAACCATCCGCATACCTGGTAAACGGCCATGAAACGGACATAGTCCGGCGAGTTCCTGGCCACATTGGCACTCATGATCATGCCATCGAAGGTATCCTCCTTGGGTGTCTCACACAAGTCCTCTTCGGTCACATTCTCGAATTGACCATCCGGAGTTTGCTGATCAGTTTCATCAATTGCCTTGCCGGTTGACATCTCCTCTTCAGTCTGCCACTAAAAATGGTATGACATTTGATTTTAGGAATTTATTAAAGGATTTTTAAACGGATGTCTCACCTTCACAGCTCCCATTCCGCTCTTACCCATTCCAGTGACCAGAAGCAATGCTTGTCGGGCGGCAGCCGCCTGAAGGTCAGAGTCCTCCACAAAACGGGCCATCGGCACCTGGAGATCCTGTTCGTGAACCATGCCCTTGCTAGCAGCTGTGAAGCGTCGATACCAGTCCTCTTTTTCTCGGTCACATCTAGAGAAGAGCAGTAGTCGCACCTCATCGCCGCAGGGTACGGTGATGTCGTTAAGCTCCTTGTCCGGATTCACCGTGTTTCGCAGCTGCTGTAACTGTGGATAAAATGATTACGGATTTGTTACCACCTTTGGATAAAACTCACATCTGCCTGCATGACCGTGCCAGCAAAGTCCACTTGCTTCTCCTCCTCTCCTCCTCCGGGAGGAGTGGTTCCCGATGAGGAAGCAGGCTTGGCTTCCTTGGCATCTGGCTTGACCGTTTGATCCGATTGGCTTTCCACAGAGCTCTGCTCTTCAGGTAAATCCCTAGTGCTCTTGATAATCAGTTGAATGGGATACTTGCGATTATAGAAACTAAAAGTATATAAAATTAGTTAGGAATCAAAAAGGAAGAAGCTAAGACCCTACCGCTTATTGGCCAAACCCAAAGGCAACAGCTCTATGCGGCAGTCTCTGAGATCATAGGAGCGATGATCCGTGAACAGGATCTTGTGACGATCGATCGGTGGCTCGTTCCACATGCGTCGCTTGGGAATCCTGGCGTTCGTGCCGGACATCTTAAGGATGCATCCATCCAATCGCACATAAACCGCTCTTGTAAGGGTAAACGAAAACGTATTGGGATCGTAGCTATTTATCTCGTTCATCCAGCCCGCATATGTCTTGATCGTCTTGTGTTCCTCGACAGCCGGAATCTCGCAGATGGGCATTATCTTGTAATTGGGAATGGCGAAGGCCACTCGCTCGGGGTGCGTGGTCAGCAGGAAGTCCTCGAGCAGCACCCGCAGATGGCCGCCACAGCAGTCCATCACGGTGAAGAACAAGAGGGTGGCGAAGACGCCGCGCAGGAAGTCGGGCACCGGCAGAATCATCAGCAGGATCAGGAAGAGTGAGAGCAGCACTGGCATGGCGAAGGCCGTGGCCCCCTGATGCTTCTCCCGCCACTGGGATATGCTGAGCATGCTCAGGCTGGAGATGAAACTATTTCTGCTCGGCTGGGAGTTACGCGTTGAGCTCAGCGATTCCTTTCCAGCCAGTGAGGCAGTGCCGAAAGCCAAAGGACTGATGCCCGGCGCCACGGGAAGCGTTAGCGTGGCTCGGGAATCGGCATCAGCTCCGGCATCAAGTTCATCCTCCGTTCGTTTCTCGGCAGATTCCTTTACGGCATCGCTCTGCAGCGGAGTTGCGGGAATCATATCCTCGAGCACCTCCACGCCCGACTCGATCTCCACGTCCTTGCGGGCCAGCAGGATGCCCCGCTTCTTCACCTTGCCACTCACGATGGCAATCTCCGCCTGCTGGCTGGTGGATGGCTCACTGCCCGCCTCCACCACGTGGCGGCGACGCAAAAAACCTGTACGAACCGTCGTTGGCTGCCCCGTGGCTCCACTGGGACTGACATCCTTCTTGTTCATGACGGCTGCCGCCTGATGTTTGGCCTTCACCTTGGATCGGATGTGGGCCAAACCGCGACGCAGACGAGATCGCTCCGAGTGGCCGCCGGTGGCTGCACTTGCTGCCACGTCGCCGCTGCCCAAACTGATGCTGTCGTGCTGCAGCAGTTCCGCCTCCAGGTCCGAATCGGAGTTTTGCTTGTGCTCCTGGTCCAGGGGCAGCTCCTCGCTGATGGACGTGTTCACGGTGAGGCACTCTGTGTCCGAATCGGGATCGTTGCTCCAGCCAGTTGATGGTGGGTCGGCCACAATGATGGGTATCGGTGCTGATGGGGGAGGCAGCTTGGAGGATTTGATCTCCTCGATGGTTTGGGTAACCTTGCCCTTGATCAGCCGCCAGGTGCCACCGCCACTGCTGCTGTCGCCAGCGGGGCCAGCTCCTCCCACGGAGCCGCCTCCTCCTCCGCTTCCTGTGCTGGCAGCCGACAATGCGGAGATAAGACTGGGTCCGCTGGAGGTGGGCGATACACCCTCAATGCTGCCAGATCTGAAATTTTGATTTGGTTTTGGTTAGATTTGTAATATAATCTGGGGGATACCATTGCCATGTCACTTTTGAGTAACTAAACGGAGCTGTGTCAGTTTCCCCAAAAAGTATGCTACGATTTGGACTCCAAATTTTGGAGGGAGAACGCTATAGTCGACTAGCTCGACTATCAAATACCCGTTACTCAGGTAAAGGGAGTGCGAATTAGGTGGAGACTATAGCGGTCTTTCTAGTTAGAGTTTATCAACGCTCCATTAGCCAATATCTTCATGAAGGAAAATTAAAAATGCTGTCTTTGTATTATTCCAGAAAAAGTATTTTATTTATTTGAATGAAGATATATGTTTTTTTTGCCATTTACGTTTTATTTACTTGTTCCATAACCTGCATTTTTGCCTCAGTGACTGAGAATGTGTGTATGTGGGGGTGTTGTGTGTTATTCCAATTTGATTTTGTCGAATATAAACGCCGAGTTTCGTATTTTCGTTTAGTGTAATGCTTGGGGCGCTTTAGAAAACGACTTTGGTTTTGAATATATTTTGTGTATAATATAATCCTATATGTATATTTCCCTCAATACGGGATTACATATTTGTATTAATTTATTTCATATTTGACTTGCTGGAATTAGGGTTTGCTTTTCGTTTATTTCGTTATCCATGTTTGGTTTTCATTTATATATTGCATTGAAGTACTGCTGATATTTCGGTTTTCTATTACAGTTTCAATTTTTTTATATTTTGGGGAGAACTTTGCGTATGTGTCTAATATATATTTTAGTTTTGGTATTTCGTCATTGACTTTTATTTCTATTTATTTTATTTTAGTACATACGTTTAATCTATGGTCTGTTTCGGTTTTCATAACAAATTTTTTTTAAACATTTTTTCTGATAATTTAATTGAAAACGCTTCAACATCTGGAGCAAAAACACGCATGGAAATCGAAACTGTTTACAATTATTATGTTTAATCAGTGTTTATCCCTTCAGATTGATTTTTCGGGCTTTAGAAAACTACAAATATTTTTATTGATTTTTATTCTTTTTCCAACTTTAATTTTGTAAAAATTAAAAAATTACGTTTATTGAAAATGACTATAAAATATGGAATATTTCGCTAGTTTGTTTTTATACGCTTCATACAGATTACGTGTCATATTATATATATTTATTTGATTCACTATATAGTTTTCATTTCTGCCAACTGGTTTTTTGGTTTACTATTTATATTGTTTGCTTTCAGTTATATTTTCACTTGTATAATGCTAAAAAATTATATGCCTTTGCTTGGTTTCTTTTGGTTTTTTTCTGAATATTTTGCTAAAAGGAATTCATTAGTAAGGGCGCTCAATTTCAGTTTATTCGAAGTTCTAAATATTATATATACATATATATAGACGTAAGTATATGTATAGGCGTATATGTCACTCTGCATTTAGCGCACACGACCAAAGGTAAATTAAAATGGAAGTGCGGGTGCCTAACACTCGCTTTACAGGCTACAATTTTTCAGTATCAATTTGATGTTTTATAAAATTCATTAATTATTTTAAAAGGTACCGAATGTTGTTTTTAATATTCTTTAATAACCTTGTCTTTTGTTGAGTTTATTCTATTTTCCACGACGATCTAAGCTTCGATCCAATTAGCGTAAAATTGAAATTGTTTTCACATCGTTCTGGAGCTCAAGGGGTTGAGGCTAAAAAATTTTCTATTTAAAACGCGTTTGGTTTACTTTTTTTCGCTAGCTACAAAACCATACACTGTACAAAAATTGTGCTATGAAAATACTCAAAAAATAATCAAATTTCTATCTCCACACCCATGAGTTAAGCGTCCAACCCCAAAAAGAAGAGTATTTTCAACCTTAGTTGCAAATTTTACTTTATAAGAGTTTTCACTAGCAAAATCAAAATGCCACTTAACTTTGCATAATGCACTACGCCGTGTTTGACTTAGGTGTATTTCTCTATTTATTTTGTTTTATCTGTCATTAGCAATTATTTGAAGCATTTATTTGGGGGTTTGTCAAAAATATTCACTTATTTAAGTTTTCATTTTATTAAATTGTACTACGTGTAAATTTCATATATTTATGCAATTGTTTTTATCATTTATTTTTTTTTTTTGGTTGGTATAAAAAACACAGATTGACCAATTTGCTGTTTAGATTTTCAGTTAACATATTTAAGTATGTAATAAGTTCGAATTTCAATACTTTCCTTTTCAGAGTCATTCTTATCGTTTAAGTATTTAATTGTATGTACTAACAGTTTTGTGTTTCGTATTATTTCTTGTGTATTACTGTGGTTCAGCTAAGTTAAAAGTTGTATTTATTTACAATGTTATAAAAAAGTACATACAAGATATATATAAAAATAAATAAAACACAATTTACGTTATGTCTGTTTATTAATTTCAAAAACGTTTTTTTTTCATTCTTTTTCTTTTTTGTTGTATAAAGTGTATATATCAAATATTGTTTTTTTTTCGTCATATTTTATTAAAAATATGTATATGTATAAAAAGAATAAACAAAGTATAAAAATGTCTCAACGGAGTTGGTTTTTTTTAAAACTACCAGGAAACTACTAGCAACTACAAAAGATACAAAAATATATTTAATAATTAGGCATACAAATTTTCATTGTCATAATCGGTATAACAACAGGATCCATACAAAAATCAACATAAACATTTATCTATAACAAGATTCTCTATAAAACTAAAGTTGTCAATCCGACTTCTATCCGTAATTCAAGCTCAGAAGCAGGATAAATTAAATGTCTTTGCTTAATTAGCTTTTTGGAATAATCGGGAAAACAAAATAAAACAGAATATAAACAAAACAGATTGCTTATAGATAAAAATATTATATAGCACGCTACACAAGATTCCAGATTCCTACGCCGTTAGCAGCAAAAACATTGAGCGGTTTGCCGTAAAGAGTTTTCATCTCTATAAACTTTTTTGGTATAGTAAAATATTTGTTTGATAAGTTACTTCTTTTATAGCACATTTAAAGTTTTTTTGGTTTTTTTTTTTAAACATTTTCATCAAGTTTTCGTTAAACAGGTAAAGTATAAAGTATATTGTTATATAAAAGTATAAAAATCTATAAAATATTAAATTTTACTACGTTTAAAAAACACCATCATTACGCACAGTTATCGATAGCCATTGACCGATCGCCGTTTACCGCTAACCGATTACCGTTTCCGTTTCGTGTTTGCTTTGTAACAGATTTTGCCTTTTTAAAGACTAGCATTTAATTACTTTGAAAGTTTTAGAACAACGCGTTTGCTTACATATTTGCACAAATTGTTTAACACTACATAGAGCAGGCTGCTGTATTTGATATAATATTTAATTGGGCTTGTTGTTTTTCGTTTTGTGTAGATTCTTTCGCTTTTAATACACGTTATTTCGGTAAGTATTTAAAAATAAAAAATTTTAAAACGAAAACAAACCAACGCTTCGAGTCCTCTAATTAATTTGTTTTGCAGTTTTAAAAATATATATGTAGTATATATATGATACATATTCATTAGTTCATTGTAATATAAAAATTCTAGAAAAATTGCTATAAACTTGTTTTTCTTTGAAAGTGCCACGCGATCAACTTGAGTTACAACTTTGCATGACTTGAATTTCGTTTTGCTTTTTTTGGTTGTCTTGTAAAGAAAGCGCGAGCAAAAATTTGCTAATAGATTTGACTATCATTTAATAATATATCATTGAAGTCCAAAGCGACTTGGCCTTTCACGTTTTTTGGTTTATCAATTTAAATTAGATCTTTAGTACTTTTGTTGGTAGTATAGAAAAAATATCGTATTGTTTGCATGCACCGTAGCAAATTTTGTCTCGTCCCTTAACACGTATAATTTACAAAATAAATTTGCTCGTTTTACATTTTGATAATTTTCCGTAAGTATTGCCCTAAGTCTAGATATTCCATTTGATTTTTTTCTAGGATTCTGGGGGAGAGAACCAAACGCGAACTTTAAGCACCGTTCGCATGTCAAAAAATGCATGCCAATTAGTTGAAAGTTGAGGAATCATTGGGGATCGGTAATATTTAACTACTTTGGTAATACGATTGCAATTGTCTTGTATACTTTATGTTTGTACAGATACATATCTTTTTTAAGTTGTTTATATATTTGGTATTTAATAATACGCTTCAATCGTTTACGAAATAGTATTGCACATAAGTTGTATATATTTAAATTTCCTTTAGATGTTTTAGCATGTCTATTTATCTTCGCATTTTTGGTTTTCTCTTTTTGTCTTTAGTTATTTGGACTAAACTAACTTCTGAATAATCATAAGAGTAATAAAAAAAAAGTTTATACAAAAAGTTTCTATATAAAAAGTTGTCTAATACAAGTATTCATAGTGTTAATAGATGTATGTCGAATATAAAAATTGTTTTTACATTACAGATATATATATATATATTTGCATTAATATATACGTTCTTCCGCATTTTCGGGAGATTAGCCCACTGTCCCTTAGTTAGCAACACGCCGTAAATTAAATAACGAAAAACAATTGGTAAATAAATAAGGCAAAATATGACATTTAACAAGTTTGCAGTGAAAATCATAAATAAATCATAATACTGAACACAAGCAATTTGACTGTTTCTCTAGTTTAGTTATTATAATATTTTTTTTTTATTATTTTATGTGAAGCCAAATGGCAACAAATGCAAACAAATTTTCAGTGTAAATGTTTTGTGGTTTGTGTACGTACGTGTGTGTGTGTGAGAGTAGACTAGATTAAAATTAAAAATGAGCCGTATTAGGAAAGAAAAAACCTTTCGCAGAGTGTGGGGATTTAACTAATTGATTAGTGTGAAGTAACTTCGATTTATCGCTTTAACTAGTTTCCATTCGTGAGCATTACACAAACGAAGGCATGTGAAAATCGTAGGAAAAGCCACCTATTGGCAGGACTTGTTTATAAGTTTATCGAATGCTCTGTGTGTTATATATACGCTTTTTACGATTTTCACATACCCAAATTAAGTATTGAGTTAGCAAGAATTAGCAGCGTGTTGGAAAAGAAATCGCATATATTGGACAAAGAATATATACGATTCTCAAAAATTTTAACAATAGTCTAATGGAAAAAAAACAGTAAAGCCACATTATGAATTGTATATAGATATGATATGATTAACTGATCTCTCACTGAGACACTAATTGTGGCGTAAGAAATAGCTTGCATAAAAATGTCTGACATTCCGCATATTGTCTTTTTGAAAGTCTTTCGTAAGAATTTTATAAATTGATCTAATAAGGGAGGGAGGTTAATAAAAACCGATGCGTTTTTTTTTTTGATTTTGTCACAATTTAGGAACTTAAGGACAGCCCCTGCCCACTCGAGCAAAAAGCCTTTCGAGAGAGGGATAGCAGCTCACTAGTAATTTTAGGACTAGCCTCGATTGGCATACAAGATGGCTCCTAAGTTAGCTAGTTACAAAAAATGGTTATCATATAAGGGGGAACGATTCATAGGCCCTTTGCGAGGATTTTGGCTGACTACGAGGAAGTAAATATTCCTGTTTGGTTTCTTTTTTTTTTGTTTTGTTTGTGATCTTTGTGAGATTAAATGGCATCTTTGGATTCCCCCTTAACGAAAAAACGAAGAAAAAAAAATTGCTATAAAAATAAAGTACAAAAAATACTGTGCAGGCATCGAACGCAAAACAAAACTAAAATTTCGGTTGTACAAATATAGAACTAGAAGAGCAAAACAAAACTGATTGCCGAATAAATAAGGACTAAAACTATGTTGCTTTCTGAGGGCTTTCGTATCTCGTTTCTCGCCTCTAGACTTTTAGACTCTGGCGGCTGTTTAAGTTCAGCCCCCGCTATATTGCACCTTGCCCTTTGGGTTTTGGGGACTACCCCGGGGCAATTGTCTTTTGCTTCTGAGTGTATCCGCGTGTGTGTGTGGCGTGTGTTTGTGGGTTGTCTCTCTAATGATAATTTACTAGATTCTCCGCCGTCGATCCGCTTCTCCGCCAGCGGCGGCGGCGGCTTCTTCTCCAACTGCTCCTCCCGATCCCGATGCTTCCGTGATGATTCTGGGCACTGCCAGCGCTGCGTTCAACAACCTGTGTCGTTGCTCCCTCTGTTGGCGTCTCTCGTCGTGCAGCGCGGCCTACCAGCGCCGCCGTTAACACCAGCGAAAGGGCACCGCACGCGGCCGGTCGGCTCCCTCCTTGACCAGCGGCTTGTGGTACTCTCGTCCCGGCCGCGAATGGATGACAGCCCAGCAGTGCTCGCAATAGTACTGCAGGCAGGTGACATTGGCGCAGAAGAAGGGGGCGAATTTGCCACCGCATCGCTGACCCTCGCACTCGTCGCACATCTGATCGTCCAGAACGTAGGGCTTGACCTCCACCCGCTTGTCGATGTCGCCATGCTGCAGCTGCACAAACCGGGCCGAGATGGCCGCAATGTAGCTCTGCTGATTCGAGAAGGCCACGCGGCCAGCGCCCTTCGGGTATTTCAACTCCGGATCGGTGTCGATTCCGGCATAGCAAACACCGCCGTACAATCTGTCCATGATCATGGCCAGCTCGAAGGCCTTCAAGGGACGCGGCACTCCGCCCACGAACACCGTTTTGCGCGGATCCAGCGACATGGTGGCATCCAGCACATAGTCCGCATCGGCCAGGCGCCAGGGACGAATCTGCACAGCCTTATCCTTGATCGTGGGCGACGAGACGCACAGATAGAGCTTGTCCTCGTCGGTGATGCACGAGTCGATCAGCTGCTGGACACTGCTCTCGTCCTGGAACAGCAGGAAGGCATAGCCCTTGGGCGGGAAGTACGACTTGGACTCGGCCTTGTGCGGCCAATCGACGACCAGCGGCCCGAAGCGCCGGAACGACGTGGTGATCTCGTCCTCATCGATATCAGGCGGCAGGCCGCCAACGAATACCTTCCGGGAGAAGCGGGCCGTGCCATCGCCCACATTTCCTCCGTTTCCGCCCTGGATGGGTGAGTGCGGCGAGTGGGGAGAGAGGCGCGACGGCGAGCCCATCTTGAGGGCATTTAGATAGACTGACGGATCATTTCCGCTGGCCGCAATGGCCATGGCATCGGCCTCGCTCAGATGCTTTGGCCCGCCCATCACACGCATCCTGTCCTGCATTAGAGCCATGCTGTTGCCACCATCGCCTTGGCCATTACCACCATTTCCGCCGCCCAGCGACATGCCGCGCATATAATCGCTCAGCGAGTTATCCATGCCGCCGTGGTGCATCTGCCCGTTGGACGCCATCATGTTGTTGTAGCTGTTGCCCAAATAGGGGGCATCTCCGCCGCCGGTTGCCCCGGCCGAGATCATGCTACCGGATCCTCCTCCACCACCACCACCACCGTTGCCAATCGAAAGGGTCGGTATGTTCATGTGCCCACTGCCCATGCCATCCATGTGCGGATTGCCATACAGGGCGGTCGGGGAGTTGCCCTTGATGGGGAACGATATGCTGCGTCGGTACTTGGGCGACACGCCCGACATCTGGGGCGGAATGGGCGAGATGCCGCCGCTGCTGCAGCCCGCCTGGGATCCGTTGTACGGCGATCCACCTCCTCCGCCCGGCGACGAGGGGCTATGTGATCCTCCGCCCTCGCGGAGCTGCTGCTGCTGATGATGATGATGGTGCAGGGCACTCAGATTCGGCGACAGTTGCTGCTGGAGCTGCTGATGTTGCTGGTGCTGTTGGTGTTGCTGCTGTTGATGATTATGCTGCTGCTGCTGCTGATGTTGCTGCTGCTGCTGCTGGTGGAGCTGGGGCGGCTTGTTGAGATTGAGATTCGGCAGGCCGCCGCAACTGCAGGAAGAAGGGACAACAAGATGAAGAGGCTTTTACAACATTGGCAATTTTTAGTGGATGATTTTGGTATTTGGTATTTGGTTTTTGGGCTGATATTTGTGATTCTGATTGATTCAGGTCTGTATACTTTTTGCATTACGATAAAAAGGAGCAATTTGTTCAAGGATTTGCTTCGGATTCGGTTTAAGTCTAGGTACATAATGCAATTAGTTTGATGTACGCTTTAACCCATTGCCGCCCCGGCGTTCGAAAATGAAAAGAATTGCAAAACAAAACATTGAATAACTATAAAGGTATTTTTTAACGGGATAATGTGAAATCGTCGTTGTTAAACTTAGAAAAAGTTAACTAACTTGTTATACATTATCACGGACACTCACATTCACACACAGAAATTTTGAGAAAACGTTTTGACGAAATGTGAACTAGAAATGTTTTAAATTTATGTGTCCCGGCGACATTATTCACAAAGCCTACTCCTCTACTAAAACTGGATGAGACTACTTCTTTAACACTAAATTCAAAGGAACTATTTTCAAAAATTTCACAAAAGGTAGTGAAAAAAAAAAGTTTTTTTTTCAAAGTTCTATCTTTTTGAAGGTATTATCTTCCAATTTTTTTTTATAATTCCAGTTATTTTAACTAATATCCTGATTTCTATTTCTATAGATCCCTAAACCATCCGAGGTAGCCAAATCTTCTCAAACCCTAAATTGCTCCCTTTTAATTGAACTTTATGCTCGACGTTTCTTTGGTATTATTTTGTTATATATATCATTTTCTCGATATTTGTTGTTGTTGCTGGCGGTTGTGGTGTAGGATTGCTGTTGCTGTGGTAAATGGTGTGGGTGGCATTTGGTGGTATTTTTGGTGGTGGTGGTGGAACGAGTATTGTTTTTGGTGGTTTCTTTTTTTTTTTGGTTTTTGTAGTGGCTTGGTTCTTTGGCGACACATCCAATCAAAATGAAAATTTTCAAGTTACGCTGGCGCTTTTTGTGGTTTATTTCTGTTTTTTTGGCGAAGGTTTAGCTTTTTATCTTTTGGAAGAGGCGCAGTTATAGAGGCACAGCAGCTGAGTATATTTTGTGGATTAGTTAGTTCGGTTCGGTTCGGTTAGCACTGTGCCCGCGAAACGTTCGAGAGCTTTATTTTGTTCTTATTATTTTGATGATTTTCAATACGAAAGGGAAAATCCAACACTTTTTATATGGCACAACAAATAGTTTTCTAGGCAATTGTGTGAAACTTTGCCCAGAATACAAAAACGACAACCGAAAAAAGGGGCATTTTTCTAAAGGGAACAACAAAATTCAAAAAGTAACCAACCAAAAAAAGTCGCGCGGCACAGTGGGCGGCAAGGGGTTAGTACGAGTACGAGTACACATGTATGCTAATAGAAAACTAAACTAGTTCAAATGTGTATCAATTCGTTACGTTTATGTTTGTTGTTGTTGCTGTTGCTGCTGTTGCTGCTGTTGCTCTTGGCCAATATTTGTGTATGTGAGTGTTGTTGCTTTCGACACGTTCATGCTAATTGATTGGACCAAATGCAGTGCATGCCCAACTGTAAGGCCACCGAGACATGAAATTGCATGGAAATTTTTAATTTAAAACGTCGCCGGCGAGACAACTTGCTTTAGGAAAGGGGGTAAGAGAGACTTGAGGGGTTGGGGAAATGCAGGAAGCAGGTTTGTGGGTGGTTTAGGGTGGCTCCTACAGGCCGATGTTGCTGCTGTGGCTTGATGTTGCTGCTGTGGCTTGATGTTGCTGCTGTGTCTTGATGTTGCTGCTGTTGCAGATGATTCTGCTGCTGCTGCTGATGATGATGATGATGAAATGTGTGTATAACAAACATGTAGAAACGTGTACAAGTGTAAATAGATAAAAAGGCCTAGGTGGTTGGTTAACTGAGTGGTGGTAGTCTGAAACCCAATGATAAGGGCACGCGTAACAAGAGCAACGGAAAGGCAAGCGACAACAACAACAACATCATCGACACAAGAGGCCAAAAGGGGGTTTTGGGGTGATAACGACACCCAGGCAGTGTTGAAAAATGCAATTATAAAATGCAATTAGCCCTCGGAAACTTAATTAAAAAGGCAAACGGAAATGAATACAGAGTGCTGTTGCTGCGAAAACGAGGCGACACAAAATAGTCAAGACTGATTGATGGCCAAATTGAAAGGCGGACAGCCAAATGGTCTTTAAGACCCCCCCACCCATATAGTATAGTACTATGGCACTACCGACGTGTATGTGCATACGATATCAGCTCACGAAAATCAATAAAGCGAATCAGGCGCAATGACGTCAAATGGGAGGAGGTGGTGGCAGCAATAGCTTCTCAGGTAGCAAAATCCCAGCTAGACTTGCTTTTTTAATATTTAAAACCGAGAGAGAAATGGGGAAAAGCCGCAAATGGAAATGGAGAGCAGACAACAAAAAAATAAAACTTGAGCGGAACGTGGTGCTCGGTGATGTTGATGTCCCGTTGACGACAAACCCACCCTCTCAAAAACCCACCGCCCACTCGGCCAGACGGGGCGGCACTTGAGCTGAAAGTTCCAGACGGGCATAGGCAGCAGAAAAAAAAAAAAAGAAAAAATATACAAAAACCTACATACAAACACATACAAAATGTTGCATGTTGCAAGCCAGCATAAACAAAGCACCCACCACCGCTGCTGATTCAGATCCTTTAGCTAGTGCACTCCACAGATGCTCCACTCCAAGCAGCAGCAACAACAACAACAACAAGTGCAGTCGGCGACAAAAGCAACAAAAGCGTAGACCGTCGGCCGGGCAAGTTTACGGCCATTGGCAGAGGCGGCTGCAGCCGGAGTGCATTAAAAATGCACAAGTGGCGCAGGATATACATATGTACATTTGCAAATATATCTACATACATATATATGCGCATAAACAAAATCAAAGTCACCAAACTGCAGCCAAGTAATTTGTTGTAGGGTCAACGGTCAACGAACCCGTGGACAAAAAAAAAAATTTCAACGCGGTTTAGGCTTTGAGATAAGAAGGTAGCTTTATAAAGCCAGAACTCTTATCTATAGTTTATATAAAACTTATGAAAACGAATGTTTAAGGGATCATAAGGAGATCATAAGGGGAGCAGAACATTTCAGAAATTAGACATGACCTTATAAAAACCAAGCACTGTAATCGGTTCTTTTTTAGAATGAGCTTCAGAACTTACAGAGATCATAACCGCAGTGATTTGTAATACTCATTTTAAACATATTTTTATTTTCCTTATTTATTATACAGTCACTCTTTTATTTTACTATAACATCTATAGTCAAAAGATATTGAGGAAAACTTGTTGTGCTCTCAAGCGAAAGATCTCCTAACTAAATGTTTTTTGAAACTAAGAATCTTATCAAGGGTCTTAAAGTTGAAACCCCCTTATGAGAAAAAGTCCCCTAGGAATCCCTCGAAGAACAATTCGAGGTTGGCTTTCAAATGAGTCACTGTACAAATGGCTTGAATGCATGCATTTCCGATGTGTTGTGTGGGTTTAACTAGACTTATATCGTATGTGGGGTATGTATTAACTGGCATAACGCATATGTAGCAACAACAACAACAACAATTATGTTACGGCGGTTTTTTTTCAACTACACACTTGGACTGTTAGTGTACACAAACACACACACACATTATCCCCCCCAGGAAAGTGTGTCTAAATTTTGAAGTAATACATTTTTGCACTCACCTTTTGCGATTAAAGAAACCACCGGCTTGCATAAAATTATTGCGCAGAGTTACTTCGTCGTTCTGTGATCATCATCGTCATCATAATCATGATATTATAGTGGCAGTCGTCGTCATGGGATGAAAAGATGAAAAGAGAAGAACATTTTGCAAGAGTGAGTAATAGTGCCAAATGTATTTTGCAATCGCGAGCAGCACATCTGTTGCAAATTTTGGCAAGTGCTCGGTGTTTGCAGCAACGGTTCGCATACCTTTGCCGCCCCGAACCACCGAAATAGCCACAATTTGAATGACAAACACACACGCGGCGACGATCGCTGGCATCCGAAAGCCAAATTGGGCTGCTAAAAAGTGAAACTACATAGAAATCAAAAGCTAAGTGCTCCACTAATTTGGCCAGGCGAATGCTAAATGCTAATTGGCAACCGACGACCGACCCACCGACGATCAGCGAGCGAATGCGGCGCGTTCTGAACAATTTATGTTTAATTGCGACAAACTTGGACTCGCGACGGATGAAAATGAATCATAATTTGTGGCGGTCTGTTTCGATAAAAGATAAAAGGCAGAACGGGAAAGTAAACAAAGTATCGAGTTCACTGCCAAACCGCACTAGATTAGAAACATTCAGTTCTAGTTGGGCTGTATTGCAACCAATAAGTTACGTTCAAGGGTTATAGCAAAGAATTCAACGAAAGAGGGTCCTGAAATATTTGCTTAGTACGTTATGGTATCTTTCTTAAAATAATATGTCTTTCTAAAAACGAATCTTTTATTCAAAATGTATATTTATTGTGTTTTAAGTCGTTTCTCGCTCAGAGTCAGTTCTATATTTCCTTCTCTTAAAGTCTTGATAATTACTTGAGTTATATTCAGATGTGACTAAGAGGAACCAAATATTATATGAGAGCAAATCTATTCAAAAATTCTAAGGCATCGGTATGCGTATCCTGCAATATTTGCTCTTTACATTTAAAGTGTACCTATATCAACCTCCATAAAAATTAATCCTCAATCGGTTTTCACTGTGAGTCATAAATATATTCTCCTCCTTCTAAAGGCAAGATAATTGAAATATGTTTAAAACTGTTGGACATAAATAATTTCTATGAAATTACGTGAGTTAATTTGAATATGTTAAAAATTTTAAGCCGTAAATAATTTCTAAAAAAGATAATATTACTTGAGTTATTATTAGATGTGGCTAAGCTATAACGTTGACTTAATGAAAGAATCACTATCACTATTTGTATGACTTGATACAGCTTAAGATGTGAGTAATAAGGATAGTAAATTCCCCTTAAAAAAACTAAGTATGGAAAATTTAAGGCAAATCTAATTCAGAAACATCTCAAGGACAAAAATCTCCTATATTTTTTGACATCCCGTAAGACACTTTTAATTCAGGAACTTACGCCGAAGAGGGACGCGGATCCGCCCTGCATCTGCGGCTGCGAAGGACTGCTGGAGAGGGAGTCACAGGCGCCCACAACCAGGCCGGTGTTAAGTCCCAGGCCGTTGTTCTTCATCCCAAGGAGATTCGAGGTGGGCGAGGCGTCGCCGCCGCCACTCGCTCCGCCACTTGGACTGTGCTTGCTGTGATGGAAGGACTGCAGGATGTCGTCCAGGGACTCCTCGTTGGCGTTGAATCGCACCGTGATGGGTGTGCTGCTGCTGCTCAGGCCAGGTGGCGATTTGGGAGCACCGGAGAGAATGCCCCCAACCGCATTTCCCGAAGATGTGGGCGATGTGGCAGCGGATGCGGACGCGGATGTCGAGCCGGACAGGTTGCTGTTGCTGCCGCTAGCACTGCTGGTGGCACTGTTGGCTGTAGGGGTAATAGAAAATGCGGGTTTAGTTGACATCAATCGAAAGAAATTCAGAGTGCAAGGGGAATTTTGGGGACACTCTTAATCAGACCAACTTTGAGTCACATAAATAGTATATACTCTTTCAAAATTTAAACCCATTTAAACTATACCCTTACATTATATTATACTGCATTTTATCTCCTAACATATCGATATTAAACAAATTGATTGTAAATCCATTTCGATATAGGTTATAACAATTTAAACGATACTCCTACATTATATTATACTGCATTTAATCTTTAACAATAAAGATTATATAAAAATTGATAAACAAATTTTATCGATTAGAGCAACGTTAAGGTTTCTTATCATAATTGAATGTCAATTAATATTTCTTAATATTCTTATCAGTTAACTTTCCTTTAAATAGATAATTTTATACACTAAGACCTTTTGGGACTCACGTATACTTGAAACCCGTTCAAATTCATATTAAAATCGTTTTTTTTGATAATTAGTATTCTTAATCATTTGACATTGATATGAAAAAGATTATTTTGACTTTAGAACGTGAAACGTGCAAACTGGCACTGATGTATTTATATCAGTAAAGAAACATTAAGGGATTTCTATTTGAGTAAGTCAAATTCCGATGACACCTCTTCCGTGATTCCCACACATTTGATTCCGAGTGTGGACACTTACCCTTTGGTAACTTGAGCGAGTCCATGGTGCCCGCACCAACGCTTTCGACGGCTGCACTTGGGCGGCTCCGCTGCGCCTCAGTTCCGCTGCTGCCCTAGATGCCCTGTGAAAAATGGAGCATGTGGAAATTGGAATCGTGGTGGAGTCGCAGTCGGAATTCGAGTGTCCGAAACATCAATCAGCGGCACATGAAAAGGTAGTGAAAGAGAAGGGAGAAATGTTAGTTGGGCTATAGACTATATAAGCTGGCCATGGCCAGAAGACAGGCGATATGTTGATCATATTTTTTCGCCTGAACACTTGCTGTTTTCGAAATGTCAACGTCATGCGTTCGAGCCCCTCGCCGCCACCCCAAAAGCACCACCCCACCCCCGACACTCCCCTTTTTTCCCAATGCTATCGCAGCACTAGACCAGCACGTAATTGCGTTTAAAAATAAATAAATCGTACGGGGAAAAGCGAAAAAGCAGCAGCAGCAGTGGCAGCAACAACAAAGCAGCAGCAGCAGCAATAGCTATTTGACATTAATTTTTATTTTCCTATTTTTAAAACCCTTAATACATTTTTGCCGCTGACCGTTTGGCCGATTGTCGCCAGCTCATCAGATAATCATTTCACAAAATGTGTTTTCCCCGAAAAAGTTGCCATTTAATGTGGAAAGTAAAATGTGCTGCGAAATTGTAGGTTTAATAATAAAGAAGTTGCAATGAGCTTTGAAAGAAATTAGGTCAAAGCAGCAATTAAAAGTAACTACATGTTTGTGAATAAATGGGTCAAAGTCAAGGCATTTAATTTTAGCTAAAAAGATTTTAAAGAACTATTCAAAATTTAAAAAAAATATTTTTAAATAGTTAGGTAATATTATATCCATATAAGTTAGATTAGAAATGGGCTTTATCGATAAGCAACTGACAGTTTGCAAAGAGGGCAATGGTAATTGCGTTCCGATCCAACGGATCTATTTTTATGACCAACAACAACAATGTCACTATCTTTTCACGTTCCCCTTATATATCGGGCTAACAACGAAAAGGCCACGATAAAATGGGTCATAAAATGTGCAGTGCGTGTTGTGGTAACAACAAAATCAAAATGAAAAGGAAAGAAGTACAATGGAACCGAACCGAACAGCAATCAATCATATTATTGATAAAAAGTAACTTGGCAAGCGACAGCACCGAAATAACAAATAAACAAGTGCTATTCTAAACTTTTGCTTTTCGTATTTTCAGCATGAGTAATAAATGTGTGTAGATATGGCCTGATAATGGGGTGTAGTGAGTTCTAAATTTGTAGCGCTATTCAAGTGAAAACCCGCCTGGTGGGGGGATTACAATTGATCGCTTTTCCAATTACAAAAGCCACCCCCGGGGGCAAACGGTTTTCAGAGCCCGCTGTTCCCGATGTCGGTCAAATATGCTACCCATTTTGCATATAATATATACATACATATACAGTATATATTCACACTGTACGAAATAGGTATATCTCCAACTCTGAGTTCTTACAATTCCATTTTTTTTTAGAAAAAATAATAATGCTTAATACGGGTATGTAAAGATATTTGGGGATTTAAAAAAAAATTGGGGGAAACAAAAAAAAATTTTTTTTAATTTTATTTGTTATAAAATGTGGTTAAAATTTTTTTTTGACATTTGTCAGATTTACAAAATGTTTTCAACTAAAGATTGGAATAAAGTATTTTCTGGCAAGATCATCAGAACTTCTATCAAAGCATGTAGGGCTTTACTTCATTTTTCGAGTGTAAGACTAAGATTAAGATTATTCAAATTTTCTTCTGTGTACTAAAATATCCAATTTCCAAAGCTTTTCGTCCGTCCCTGGACACGCACTTCATTTTGGTCTGAGCGACCGGAAAACGTCTATTGTTCGGAAAAAAGGGGGAGGCCAGTGGGCAGGGGCTCTTAATTAGTTAAATGCAGAGACAACGAAATCGCTGTTCCAATGAAATGGCTCACTCGGGCATGAAAAACCGACCGCAGGTGCCTCACACTTTTCGACTTTTCCAGCTTGAACAGCCAGCCAGCCCGCCCCTGTGGCAAAAAGGAAAATAAAACGGGCATAATCAATACATAATTTTGCCCTACAAACGAGACGAGAGCGACCCCCAAAAAATAGCCGAAGAAGAAACGACGACGACGACGCATAGCAATAACAAAAACAACAAAGACAGTAACGCCCCCATGGAGCACACACACACATACACAAGCGACGAACACACGCACACTTGAAAAGTAAACAAGTGTAATGTGCCGCCAAAAGCACAGACTGCTTGGCTCAGCCTCAAAAAGGGGGCTGAATTGGGAATGGGGCATTTTAGGGGTATTTTAGGGGTATATTCAGGGGCTTCCCAGTCACGAGAGGCACGAAAGGATAATAGCAGGATATTTATATCATTTCAGGGTGTCAAAGAGTACATTACACAGCAATATTACTAAGTATTTTAATTATTATTTAAATAAACTAAGCTTCATCTTTTTTTATATATTTTTATAAGGAAAAACAAAGTTATGAAAAATTATCCTTCTTTATTTAATAGGCAACTAGCTTCTATTTTACTGTTGTTTTTCCACTTTTAAAATAATAGTTTAAATGGAAACATTGTTAATCGAAACTCTAAACTTGTATTTAAACCCTGCGCGGATCCACGGGGTGAAAAATGAAAGGAGTTTTGGTATTCAAAAAGTATGCAACAAAAAATTTGTTCTGATATCACCCCCCACAACAAAATCCTAGATCCGCCACTGGTTTAAACTTGATTTTCCTGGACTTTAATAATGCAAATTTGGACTTATGAAAATTTGATTGTATTGTATATATTTTATTATAGCTAAGTTTTAATTGTATAATATTAGTTGTAAAAATACCCGAGTTAAGGTTTATAGTACTTTTTTAACTAAGAACACATTATGTATTATGTAAAAACCTTTTTTTATATTTTTAAACAACTTTTTACTGGAACAGGAGGTAACCTGTTTTGGATGTATCTGATTAAAGTCGTAAAAAAAAGTAGCTCTGAATATTAAAATGTAAGTCTTGCTGGGTGGTAATGCTTTAAAGTGAGCCGAAAAAACCCCATTAAAAAACTACCCCTGAGTGAGGCCAAGTGTTAAGTTAAAAACCAGTTATTATACCTGCCACCCCCAAAATCCGAGACTTTGTTTACCAACTCGAGAACTCAAGAACTCAGGAACTGAGAAAAGTTGAAGAACAACTCATCTCTAACTGAGATGCAATTGTATCTTTATCTGTACCTAACGAGTGTGTGGGCAAACAAATTTGGTTGAAAAACTCTTGGCAAATGAAGTTTGTTTTTGTTTGTTATGCTTCTGTCGTTTTTTCCACCCCACCACCACCCCCGTACTTTATCTTTATTATGCTTTGTGTGCACTTCTATTATCACGTCTGCAATTAGAGCCAAAGTAACTGGGCCAAGTTGCAGCTTTCAGCCAGCTTTTCTCGCGCTTGCTTCACGGGGTTGGAGATTTTTTAGGGGTTTATTGCGGCGTTTGCTTTGCTCCACCGATTCGTTGCCGTATTTGCCAGTTGCCCCAGTTCCAATTGGTTACGTACACACTCTCGCACACTCGCACACACGCCACACTCGCACATAATATACACACGCGCTAACGGTAGATGATAATGCCAGCCCTGGATGAAAACTGGGGCAAATAAGTCAGAATTTTAAATGGGATTTTTGACAGGTGCACTGCAAAGCGAAAAACTAACCTTTTTCTGCGTTTTTCTAGATTTTTTGTTTGATTTTATTTTTTTGTCGAATGCCGAGAGCAGGCGCACGAAGGTGGAGAACACGACGAAAACTTTCAGGTGCAAGTTTTTCACTGCGCCAGTGTGCGTGTTACATTTCCGGGGGTGCACACTCACACACACGCACAGCACAGCCTGTGACGTAGGAAAATTCCTTTGCACTCGGTTCTCTACTTCCGATCAACGGTAATTCTCTTGGCACAGCACCAATACACTATTTCCACTGGCAATTCGATTAGAAAACGATATTAACTATTTACACTAAACGCCTTTTCATTGAATTTATTTTGAAATTCATATAAAAAAAGACGGGGGCCCTCGCGTGATTTTCTCTTCCTGATTTTCCCGAGCTGCGGTCCCTTCCGCTCGTCAGCAACGACTGTGATACTAAAAGTTTTCACTGCTGCCCGCTTTTCCGCGAAGCTGCCGTTCGCCTACTTTTCCCGACGACGCACGACGAAAAATCAATCATTCTCGCTTGTTTTGCTTTCGTGCGGTGTTTCGTGCTGTGTGCTTTTCGCCCGCCCGCCCCCTTTTCCAACCCCCTTACAACAACAGCTGCTCTGGACGCTGCAGTGGCGACGGCGCAGTGTTGCCATGTAATACCTGTCAATCGATATATCGATAACTTTACATGTCACTCGTAATTAGCTAGGAAAATAAATAATGCCCCAGAAATGTTGTAACAATTAAGTTAAGCACTGCAATTAAGCGCAATTAAGCATGACAGGGCATTACATAAAGCGATTTGCTGTCTGGCAACGCCACAGCTGTTTTCTTAGAAGCGAAACAAAAAAAAAGCACACACACCAGCGAATTACATAAATCTGCATTACTTACAATAACAAAACAGCTCCAACGATCCAATTGGATATTTGTTTATCTCGGCGTTCCTTTGGCACCTGCACACCAACACACACACGGCGCACACACACTCGCCGACACCCGCGCTGCGAATTTGTTATTGTCTTTTGTTGTCCTCTTTGCGATGCGTTTCGTTTTTGGCAAAAGGTGAATTACACAAAAACACTGTCTTAGAAAATGCGAACCACAAAATATACGCGCACACGGTGTCTTGCTCGTTTACTATATACTTTACAAAAATATGTTCATTTTTTTGTTATTTTTTTCGTGTGGGATATTTTCTATAAATTTTTCTACCGAGAGAACGAAAGCTAATCAGACAAGCACACGGACGAGACTCAGAATTTTCAGCCTGCTGCGCGGCGGAGCTTATTATTTCCGAAGTGTGTCGACTGCGGGATACCCTTTAATAGGTGATGAGCACAAGGAGGTTGCATAAGTATTGGGAACGATGGAAATTACCGATCTGGGCTTTTAAATGCTTCTTTATATCTTACGTTGGGTATATACATTTATTTAATAACACTGCATAACTGATAATTAGGCTAATAAAATTACATTTACTTTCGAGCGTATATACTCTAAAATACCTAACTCCGATAGACCGCCAGTGACGGTTATCGATGGACCACAAACAGCTGATTAGCCAGTGTTCGGCAATACTGTCAAATATTAGGCGGACTTTTTGAAATAAAATTATGATTCAGACAAGAAGAAAACTAAAAGTTTATTTAATTAAGGGTTTTGAGTATGTTTGTTTACCTCTCTTATTGATATGTTAGCTTTCTTTGAATCATATAAATCCACAGTCAAGACTGTGCTTGGGTAAATCCCGAGTCTCTCTTTTTTATTGATTCGTAGACATTTCCAGAAGATTGATATACTGAGAGAAAATATTTATTCCTTTGCAGTTAAAAGTTTTTAATTTGTAATAATTAATATTAAGTCATTAATCAATAAATTAGTTGTATTATAGTTTTATCAATTGGACATCTCATTTAATAAATATTAAATAATAATATATTATACAAATATTATGCAAATATTTTGCTTTTAATCCGTGATAATCGGCAGAACTGATAGGGCTATGATTTTTCGCTGTGCGCTATTAACGAACAAAGCACCGACCGGTTCTTGATAAGCTTCTCGGATTCCCAAGCCCGACTTGTCAGACCGCTCATCGCAGTTACAGTCGTTATTCTCACGATGGCGGATGCATCGCGCTTTTTCGCCTGGGGCTGCTGCCTCCACTTGCTGGTTCTCCTCCTTGGTGTCCGGGGATACGAGGTGACAAAGGCCAAGATCGAGGTTTTCTACCCCAAGGGATTCGAGGTCTCCATTCCCGACGAGGAAGGCATCAGTTTGTTCGCATTCCATGGCAAGCTGAACGAGGAAATGGAGGGTCTGGAGGCGGGAACCTGGGCTCGGGACATCGTGAAGGCGAAGAACGGCCGCTGGACCTTCCGGGATCGGACGACGGCTTTGAAACCCGGCGACATCCTGTACTACTGGACGTACGTTATCTACAACGGACTGGGTTATCGCGAAGACGACGGGTCGTTTGTCGTCAATGGCTACAGTGGTAATAGCACCTCGGTGACCACTCCGCGTTCGCCGGTGGCCCCGGTTTCCACCACGCCCTGGAGTCCACCGGCCGATCCGGACATCGATATTAGAGTGGGCTGCAATACGCCCAAAACGGAGGTCAATGGAGCTCCCACTCGATGTGCCGGGCAGCTGGTGTTCGTGGATGAGTTCAACGCTGCCAAACTGGATCCCAATAAGTGGAAAGCGGAGCGCAGGTTTTCCGGCGAGCCCGACTATGAGTTCAATGTCTATGTGGACGATGCCCCGGACACCTTGTGCTTGACCAACGGACATGTGGCGCTCTCTACGAATACGATGAAGAAGCACTTCCACAAGGGTGCCGATGCCAGCTTGGACTTGGGTGCCTCCTGCACTGGAGTGGCGAATACGCATGACTGTGTGCGGAATGGCAGGACCATGAACGACGGCCTCCCGCCAATGGTCACCGCCCAGTTTTCGTCCAAGAACTTCTTCTCCTTCAAATACGGCCGTGTGGAGGTGCGTGCCAAGATGCCGCGGGCCCAGTGGGTGACCCCACAGATCTGGCTGCAGCCCAAGCACCGGGTCTACGGATCAGATGACTACCGGTCGGGACAACTGAGGATTGCCTACACCCGTCCGAATGGCGCTAATCTGGATCTGTACGGCGCCGCCGTGCTCTTCGCCGATGAGCCACTGCGTTCGGTCAAGAATTGCCTCAAACCGGGCACTGGAGATAATTCCGAGGACTGGAGCGACAGCTTCCACAACTATACCCTCGAATGGACGCCCAGGGAACTTCGCTGGCTGGTGGACGGCAAGGAGTGGTGCGTCCAGGGGAGCGATAAGGGAGCTTTTAGCGAGACAACGGCCGCGGGAAAGCGATTGCCACAGGCCCAGAAACTGGAGGAGGGCTCCGGACTGGCGCCCTTCGATCAGGAGTTCTACCTGACCTTCGGCCTCGGCGTGGGCGGGTTCAACGAGTACCAGCACGTGGTGAAGCCCTGGAATGAGCGGGCCCCGCAGGCGCAGAAGGCCTTTTGGAAGGAGGTCAAGAAGAACCGGGACCACTGGCTGGACGAGGGGCACATGAAGATCGACTACGTCAAGGTGTACTCTTTGTAAGCTCTGTAATTTAACAAGGACTTTACAAATTCACAAATAAAATGTAATTTATAACAAAAAAATGTCTGTTTTTTATACATTTTAGTTCCTGTTTTTGTTGAAAAAATAAAACGCCTTTCTAACCAATTAATTCTCCATCAGAATTTCAAATTATTTATTTAAAAACACTAACTATTAAAATTCAGAATTACAAATATCAATTTTGATTTTTTGGTATATTATACGTTACTTTTTTCAAACCGGCTGATTATTTTCAAGCATGGTAATGCCGTCCAACAAAATTATGCTTTTGCAGCCCTGGCTGGTTATCGATAAACAACTGCTCACATAACCTGCTGCTGGAATTTTTTTAATTTATTTGTCACCCGAAAACCACAAGTAAATGGAATATTACTGATAGTTGAACAATTAGCTAACTTAAGACTTACAGATATCAGTAGAATGCACATCACACGCCTCGCCCTGCGCCAGATTTCGCGCCAAGTGCAGCTGCATCGCATGTACAGTGCAGCGGCTCCGGCTGCCGCTGTGTCGGGAGCCGAGAAACTGGTGCCTCCCACGCCGGAAGGAGCGGCCAAGCCACCCAATCCCAAGCTGGACACCATTGTCAACAACATCGCCGCCCTCAATCTGCTCGAGGTGGCCGAGCTGAGCACCCTGCTCAAACAGAAACTGAACCTGCCCGAGACCGCATTTGCCCCACAGTTTGCCGCTGGGCCGGCACGTGCTGCTCCCGCCGAGGATGAGGAGGATGCGGCGCCCAAGAAGGTCCAGACCTCCTTCAAGGTCAAGCTGGTCAAGTTCGACGAGAAGCAGAAGGTGGCGCTGATCAAGGAGGTGAAGAACCTCCTGGAGGGCATGAACCTCGTCCAGGCCAAGAAGTTCGTCGAGAGCGCACCGACCATCGTCAAGGAGGACATCCCCAAGGAGGAGGCCGAGAAGCTCAAGGAGGCGTTGGCCAAGGCGGGTGCCATTATCGAAATCGAGTAGGATCGCCGACGGTGCTCCTTCGTTTTCCCATTTTGCGTTTAGCTGCTAGTTACTGTTTTAATAAAAAGCCGGGCAACATTTGCTCTAAACTTAACGATTTGTTTAACCAAGTAATAGTTATCTGTAGTTAGACACAATTCCTGGTTCCAATTAAAGGGCCAAACTTTACTTTAATGAACACATTGAATTTACGTAATGATGCATGGTTTCACCCGACAATTTTAGTTTTTATCCTCTTAATGCTTAATTGAAAACGACACTGTCACTAGCGAAATATTTATATACCACAATGTACTTATCATTTTTCACTAAAACCTCGATATTTCATGACTACTCTTACATATAAATTTCTTTTTTAATATTTACCTAGTTTAAATAATATCTAACCCAAACGATTTATGCATTTATGTTTATTATTAAAAAAAAATTTAAAGGACTTGGAAATCAATTTTTTTTGCACATTCACCTACATTTTGATCAAGTCCAAATATTAAAAGTCAACTTATAATGGCATTACTTCCCAAAATTTGCAAATATAGGTAAAAATCATTTTTCAAAAAGTATAAAAAATATTAAACATAAATTATACAAATTTTTTACTAAACAACAAACATTGAACCCTCGACAGTTGGCAACGCGGCAGATCACTTGCAACTTTCTACGCTTCGCCCTGGAAAACAATTAAAGCCAATCCACTTTTACCTTCCTTTTGGGATTAAACATTAATTAGTGTCCGCATAGTCGGCGATTAGTGATATCCTGCTAATTGGCGTCGTGCGTGGCGCGTTCTAGTAAATGCAGCAAAGCAGATCGATCAGCGGATGAGTCTTAAAAACACGCGCCAAAACTCATCGAGATTGTACCGTTACATCATCTGTAAGCGGAATCACAATGGAACCGAGTTTTCGATTTTATTTATAGCCACTAAAACTGGCTCGAGCGGAAAGAAGATGCTGGTAGAGTAGACCTCCTGGGTTTACACACCGGAGAGAAGAGCAAACAGACGGACACTTTCTTTTATCCGATCCGAGGAATCATGCGGCGGCGCTGCACGCGTGCGCAAAGCAACCGCCAAATTGGGTATCAGTGCCAGTGCCAGGCATTTTCTATCACTTTCATCGCCCAGAAATTGGTTTGTTGTCGTCCAGAAGCGGTACGCGTAAATTCGGGTAACGAATAAAGCCAATACGATCTAGAAGCCGAGCACTTCCCATGCGTGAGTGCTCCACATTCTCTCCCGACCAGTTGAAATAAGCCCCACACGATCTCCGGACAGGAGCGGTTTGGAATAATAGTTGGCATGGTGAAATTCATTCATTAAAAATCCAAAATGGGTCACCTATTGCTAATTTAAATATTTTCAAACCTTATATTAGCAAAGTTCTATTAATAAAATTAACTCTTATTGATAAAAGCGTATCTAAAGTAATTAATAAGTATTTGTCATATTACATTATTCTAGTATTAAAAAAAAATAAAAAAGAATTTTCCAAAGACTCTTAACTTAAAAACTCAATAAAACACCTAATAAGGCAAACCGTTAAATACTTTCCTCTAGATAGTTAGCCAAAGGGTTTACAACTCGTGGGTTGTAAACTAATTTAAATATAATCTATAATGGCCCATAAAAACGGTACATGCATTTCGAGGAACTCTAGCCGTCCCTGGAGACGGTGCATGGCTGGTCGGGTTCTCTCAATTAGCACCTGAGCAGCCCACTGGCCTGGCCCATCCGACTGTGCCCCCAAAAGTCGGGTCTCCATCGGCTCAGTCTCCATTGTGTCACACGCGCGGAAGCACGTCTCTTTCAATCGGTAGCCAATCCGTTCCAGCTAAGGCTACAGCTACAGCTCCAGCTCCACGAGTGAAAACCGAAAGTGATCCGTACGGTATCCGATTATCATGTCTGCCGGTGGCCGTTCCTCGCAGCTTTTGGCCCTCGTGGCCATCTTCTTCAGCAGCTACATTGTGGGGATCTACAGTGCGGCACGTGCCAGCAGTTTGGCCTTAGCTTCGGATTCGAAAGCCAGCGAATCCCTGATCCTGGGGAATGATACCCTCCTGACAGCGGAGGTGAATTCCAGCTTAGCCCGCAGTGGATCGCGACATCCTCGCTGTAAGTTTGAGCTCCCCAGCAGGTGACTCTTGCCAAGATCTGACCGGATGAATGCCGGCAGTTTGTTTTTCCGTCGTGGTGGAAGTATGTGGGTCAGGCCTCAATTATCACCCACTGTGCATGTACCGCAGGTGGATTCTTTAGTCTTTAGCTTGTGCCCGTGCCGTACAATCATCATTGCTTCCACCGCAAACCTTTCCATTTGCGCATTGCATTTCTGGAATATAAAGTGGGAGCTCGATAAGTTGGTTTTTTTTGGTGATCTCAATTCTATTAGATACATAGACATTTCTAAGAAATCTTACTTCCTTATTATTAATATTTTTTAGAATATTTATTTTTCAATATTCTTTTGAAAATTTAAGATGGAGGAATAGGTTTAAGCCTTTTTACAACAAAAATTTTAGAACAAACTCAAATTTTAGAAATTTGTATTATTATTTATAAAAATTTGTATGGCGAATATTAATATTAACTTTATTCTATTTAAATTTTATAGTTTTACCCATTTAAAGTAAAACTGCTATGATATTTGGACTTATTACCACATTAAAGAACATCTAAGTTTAAGAAATATAATGTCGACTGTAAAGTAATCTCATAGAGTTTGACAAGGTGATAAAGGGCTGATAGCAAGTTCATGGAATAATATAAGCCCTTGTGTCGTAAATCTCTCTGCCCATCCAGAGTATTTTCAATGCCATTTCAATGTCAAATTTTCTTTTCTTTCTAGGGTTTCCCTTCTACACCATTGGCCGCTTTTCCAACGACATTTGCACGGGCAACAATCTGCTTCTGGGCACCTGCGTGATCAACGGAGAGTGCTCTGACAACAGCGGCGTGGCGGCGGGCAGCTGCTCCTCCATCACAGCACAGGCCATCTGTTGCATTTGTAAGTGACTTCAGGAATGCATATCCCTTATCAAGTACTAAATTATTACCTTTGCTTACAGATCAAAGGACTTGTGGAGCGAGTACTACGTACAATAACACATATTTCTACAACAGCAACTATCCGGCTCCGTATGCGGGCGGCGGACGGTGTTCCATTGTGGTTACTCCGCCGGATTCCTCGATCTGCCAGCTGCGCGTCGACTTCCTTTCCCTTTCACTGGCTCCTCCGTCGGGCGATGGAGCCTGCTCCACGGATGCCTTGACCATCACCGGTGGAACCTCGCAAGTGCCCAGCATCTGCGGCGAGAACTCCGGACAGCATGTGTACGTTGACTTCAATGGCGTCAATCCGATCACCATCTCAGTGGCCACCTCCGGGAGTTACACCTTCAACCGCAACTGGCAGTTCCAGATAAGGATGCTGGGCTGCTCGTCGGCCACTCTGGCTCCGGCCGGATGCCTGCAGTACTATATGCCCAGCAGTGGCACCTTGGCCAGCTTCAATTACGTCTCGGCGGCATCCTCCGCCCTCAATTCCATTGGCGTGCAGGGCACCAGGCAGTTGGCGAATACAAAGTATGGAATCTGCATCCGCAAGGCAGCCGGGATGTGCTCCATCACCTACAGCCAGGTCGGCTCCGATACGTACTCCTTTACGCTGACCAACGATGTGGGCGCCGTGGATCCAACGCTGCTGGCCACATCATCCGTTCAGAGCCAGGACTGCACCACCGACTACATCATCATTCCGGCACCAACGCAGGGAGGCGTTTCTATGCCCAGCGATCGTTTTTGTGGCCTGGGCCTGGTGTCCACGACCACGGCGGCGAAGCCTTTCGTGGTCTACACGGTCACCGATGGAAACGAGGATATGGACATATCGAATCGCGGCTTCTACTTGACATATTCGCAGAACGCATGTCCGATTCTGTAAATATGGTATAAAATAAAGAAAAAGACTTGATAATGATAGCATAACAGAACGGATAAACATTTCTGGCAAGGAAGAGGGGTGTCTGAAAAATAGGAACTTTAATTAACGTTGGAAAGCATCAAAACAATATCCATTTCCAATACTAGTTGTTTGTTTTAAATGTTTCGTGAAAGTAGCAATTAGCAAAAATGATCTAATAGGAATTTAAATCTATTCGAAGAAAAATATGTATTATTTTGCGGTTTTCTGTGACAAAAGAGTTAGCAGTTTAAAACGGAAATGTCCAATCGTGGAAAAGTACATCTAAAATTTCCTAAAATTAAGTTAAATACTTCTAAAGCTCATTAACTTCATAAGGTACAATTGCATTTAATAAATATTGCAGTCTTTAATTCTAAAACAAAGATACGACTTAGTCGGTTGGGTAACAATAACAAAGATTTTATCCAAAACTGATTTTGTAAACCGAGGATTAGGATCACGCTGCCAGCCGGGTGAGACTGTTGATCTCCGCCTCCAGTTCCTTAACCTGCAACAAAACATAACCCAATTACATGAAATCCCTGAGTTAATTATAATTTCCGCTTATTACCTTATTTTCGAAATGCATTTTCACTGCCTTGTCGGCCATCAGCTGGAAGGCTTCGTTGTCCAGACGCATGCGGTACCGCTGCAGCTCATTGACCAGCTTCTTTAGTTTCTTGGTGTTAACCAACTGCATCTCGTCGCGCTTCTCCTCCGTCAAGGCCAATCCATTGCCCACTTTCAAGCCAAAGGAACACAGTGCGCCTGCCGTTGAGAAGAAGCTGAGCTGCTTCGAAATCTTTGAGCTCTCGTCAAGTAGCTCCAGTTCCACGCCTTCGCAGCGGGTCAGCACCTGGATCTGCGGTAGATGGCGACGAAGTACGCCCTCAGAGTCGGTATTCTGGGCAAACAGGCTGAGGCGCGGCTGGTGCCGCTTGCTAATCTCGTTGCGACTCTTTACCTGCCGGACATTCTGGCAGATGCTCACTATTTCGTTAACCTCTTCCTCCAGCTTGACGTCCTTGTAGTCGGACAACTTGATTTCGATATTGAGGGGCACATGCTGCAGCAACTCGGAAGCGACGAACGGAGTGAATGGAGCCATAGCCTGCAGGCCCCAGCTGAGACAGGCGGTCAGGGTGCCCACATGGATGTAGGCACTGGGAGTGCGATTAGCTATCGCCGTTTTGGTGGTCTCCTATTTAAATCAGAAACGAAACTTTAGAGGGTGAACATTAACCATTAAAAGACACAGCACACTCACCAAGTAAATATCACAGAGATTTTGATAGAAAAAAGTTTTTAAAGCCGCTGTGGCCAAGTGGAAATTATAGCTAGTGTAGCTTTGCGAGCAAATGGACAAGGTTTCCGCCAGGCGGCCGATGATCCAACGATCCCAAACGCCCAAACTGACACCTTCTAGCGTCTCGAACTGGTCCAGGGAGATTCCCAGTCCCTTAGCAGAACCCAGGGTAAATCGCATCGCCTGCCAGATCTTGTTAAGGAACAGCTTGTTGGTGTAGCAGGCATTCACATCGAAGCTGATGAAGTGGCTCTTGATGTTGTGGCTCATCAGGGTGAAGCGCAGCGCATCGGTGCCGCACTCCTGGATGCCGTTGGGGAACATCTTGGTCATTCCATCCGTTGACGTTCTTAACTCTGCGGGCTTAATGATGCCCGCCTCGCAGGATTGCTCTAGACCAGCCCTTAGGCTCTGCAGGCGAATCCGATAATTAGTACTCAATAATAAAAGGCTGTGCAGGCTTGACTCACCTCCAAACTGGCGCCCTGTACCACCTGCTGTGGGGCCACTATGTTGCCGAGACTCTTGGACATCTTCCTGCCCTGGGCATCGCACACAATGCCGTTCAGTAGTACTGTCTGGAACGGAGCCTCGCCGGTCAGCTTTAGACCCATCATCATCATGCGAGCCACCCAAAAGAAGAGTATATCGTGGCCAGTCTGCATCAGGTCCAGGGGATATCGCTCCTTGTAGCTCTCCTCCGGCCAACCGGCCGTGGAGAAGGGCAGCAGCGATGAGGAGAACCAAGTGTCCAGCACATCCGGATCGCGCTTCAAAGTGAATTCCTCGCTGCCAATCAGCCGTATTGCTTTCTGCCTGGCTGCCTTCTCGTTCACGGCGGCCAACCATTGGCTATTCCCCTTGGAGTCGGTCACCTCGTAGGCAGGCACCTGATGGCCCCACCACAACTGCCTGGATATGCACCAGTCACGGCTGTCCTGCAACCAGCGTTCCCACTCCGTCTCAAAGCTCGGTGGCTGGATTTGCAGTCGGCCGCTGTGAAGTTCAGATAGGGCATCCCTTGCCAAATCCTTGCACTTAAGGTACCACTGCGGCAGGATCATGTACTCGATGACATCCTTGGAGCGAGAGCAGACGGGCAGCTGCATGGTGTGGGAGCGCACCTGGCGCAGCAGTTCCATGTCCTCCAGACGGTTGACAATCAGTTCTCGTGCCTCAAAACGCGGCTTGCCCTCAAACTCCGGATACGCCTCCACTACATGCCCCGTTTCGTTGAACACCTGGCGGGGTTCCAGCTTATGGCGATTGGCCAGCTCGAAATCAAACTTATCATGGGCAGGAGTAATCTTCACGGCGCCGGTGCCGAACTCCTGGTCCACGGAGATGTCGAAAACAAGTGGAATGGTGTCGTGCCGGAAGGGGTGCTTGAGCTTTACCTCCTCCATATTTCGGTACTTCGTGTAGCGTGGATCGAGCGGATGAACAGCGACTGCTACGTCACCTAAGATGGTCTCTGGTCTGGTGGTGGACACCACAATCTCCTCAACTGAACCGTCCGGCAGTGTTTCGCCATCCACCACATGATATGCGAAATCGTACATTCTGCCAAAGAGGATTTTCTGCTCGTAACCCGGAACGGCAATCTCCACCGGCTCCTTGATGTCTATCGTATCCACCTCGATGTCCGAGATGGCGGAGCGCAAGGCGGTGGACCAGTTGACCAGCGAATTGCGTCGACAAATGAGACCCTCGTCGAAGAGTCGCTCGAAGGCCACATTGACCGCATGGGCCTGCTGCTCGTCCATGGTAAAATACTCACGTTGCCAATTGAGCCGGCAGCCCAGTTGCCGGAGATCCTGGACAATGCCGGCGCCCTTTTCCGCCTTCCAGCGCCACACTTCGTCCAGGAAGGCTGGTCGCCCCAGTTCCTGCCGCGTTTTACCCTGAGAAGCGGCAATGGTCTTTTCGACGACCACCTGGGTGGCAATTCCCGCGTGATCTGTGCCCGGTACCCAGTCCACCTGGTAGCCCAGCTGCTGACGCTGGCGGGCAATCACGTCCTGCACGGTGGCCATGAGAGCGTGGCCCAGGTGTAGACTCCCGGTGACATTTGGCGGCGGAAGGAGCATGCGGTAGTTGCCTCGCTTGCAACCGCCGGCCGAAGGCTTGGGCAGATTCGCCTGGCGCTGCTCCCGCTCCCAATAGGCCTGCTCCACGGGCCGTGGCTGGTATCCTGTGGCCAGCGGCAGCTCCTTGGCCGCATCTGTAAGTGGAGGAAAACGAATCCTTTAGCCGGCACTGGTTTTATGAATGAAACTAGCAGGGACGCACCTTTGAGGGTACTGTAGTACAGGGAGTACACCTTCGGCTGGCACAGGTACTTGTGTTTCAGTAGTCTGCTGCTGCAATTCCTAATTATTTGCATTTTTATTGTTGTGTTATGTTATGTCAAAAGATTTTTAAATCCCATTAGTGATGGCTCAAGAACAGCTGATGCGATAACCGATAAATCGATGAAAGGCGCGAACTTCTTATCAGGTAACGGTCGCAAAATTATTTTGAAATTTTGTAAGTTTTTATTTATTTAAAAAACAAGTAGGTAAAAATATAAGTCACATGCTACGTCGTCTCTTATCGAATTTAAAATTCATTTGTTTTTAAAACATTTAAACTGCTTTATTTATTAAAGAAAATTGAAAATATACGATTATTTATAAAAACGAATCACGCTTTTATTAAAGATACTTGGAATATATAAATGATTTCTATAATACACTATAATCAGAGTATCACTAAAATAATTTTATTTCACAAAACAAAGAATTTGATTAACACAAAAAAGAAATCGTACGTAGAAAACTACCAAAAACCAGGTTGGCTTAGGATTTCGGTCCGCAAGAGGAGTAGTGCCTGATCAGACGATCTGCTTCGCGCCATCCCGCCTCAACGGCTCCGTGAACGGTGGAAAAGTGGTTCCTGCTGGAAGCTTCTCCGGCAAACAGCAGACCCAGGTGGCCATCCTCTCCGAGCACAGGAGATTCCAGATCCCAGGGTCCCGTGTCCCGTTCATCGGCCTTCGTGGGACGAAAGGTCCAGGAGCCGCGAAAATTGGGATTCGAAAACCACTTGCTGCGGACGAAACGCTTCGGCGCAGGTATCTCAAAGGTGAGGAACTTGCGGAAGAGCCACTGCAAACCCTCCAGGACCTTCTCATCGGAGAGGGTCTCCATGTGGCGACCGAGAGGACCACCCACCCAGGCCATCAGCAAACGTGGCTGACAGGTGACCCGGTGGCAACCGGTAATCCCCTCCAGCCAGAAATATTCCGTCTTGCGCAGCTCCTTTAGATCCTCAGCTAACCAAAAACAAAAGAAACCCACCCAATCGTCGGGCAGCGGTTGCTCCTCAAACTCCAGATAAAGTTTGTTCACAGTTCCGAGGGTGAGACCTCTAATAGCGTTCACCTTGGCGGGCGGAAGAGGAGGGATGAAGAGCTTCTCGTGCTGCTCCTGCAGGACTCCCAGGGAAACAGTGCAGATGACGTGATCCGCCTCGAAGTAATCCCCATCCTCACAGCGCAGGATCACTTTACGGGGGCAGGCCAACTCAATCTTGGTGACCTTCTTTCCCAGGTGCACGCGTCCTTCGAGCAGGCCCAGCTCCTCTGGCGCCTCTTCACTGACCTTCATCAGGAGGCGAAGGAATCTCTGGAATCCCTTTGTGCCCCAGTGGACCAGCTTGTCGCCATCGCATTCATCATACTCGATGTGTTCCCTGCCAGAGACCTCGAAAAGGCTGTCCGCGCCAATGATCGAGCTCTCATGCTTTGTAAATGCCTCCAAAGACTCACTGGCCAAAGTTCTGTCCACCTGGGGCAACTGCGTTTCGATGTTTCGCCAGAAATTCTCCGCCAGGTGAGTGCCGAAGGATCCCACAACCGGATGAGGACCACTTGGCATGCTTCTCATGGCAATGTCGGTCATGGTGCAAGCCAGCTCATGCGGCACCACCTCCTTATTGGACCTCACCCTCTTGATGGGGCCGAAAAAGTCACCTGTATCGTGCACCACGCCCATCTCCTTGACCATCTCGTACACACAGTTTCGCTGCTTGCCATGGCACCACTGGGCACCCACATCAATCACGTTGTCCCCGAAACAGATGGTGTTGATCCGCCCACCGATGCGGTTCTCCGCCTCCAGGATCTGCACGTTGCCAAAGTTGTTCTGCAGGAGTCGCGTGGCGGCGGCTATTCCCGAGGCTCCTGCTCCGACAATCAATATCCTAGAGGAGGCTCGGCATTTTTCCATCGTGAAAGGTTGGGAGTTCAGTCCGTCCAACAGACCAGGCGATCAACGAGCTACTGATGGAGTTTTCAAGCTGTGGGTTGACTTGACAAGTGTTGGATGTTGCATTTCAATGGCTTCCTCTGCGGTTTTGATCAGGTTTTTGGACCTCAAATATGTAAAGGTATAAAATCCAGGTCACAGAACCTTCAAGTGGTCTTAGTTCGTAGTTAAGATCTTTAATCTTATTCTTATTATATTGTGTCTTCTTCTCTTTTTTGGTTGGTTTTAATTGGTTTTTAGTACATTCAAATTATTTTCCAAGAAAGAACATGGAGATTACCTCATGATAAATAAACAAACCATTTATTAATTAACTTTATTAAATTTTTAAATACGAAAACTTGTAGTACTGCCAACCTAATCGCAGCTGAAGAAACTTGACAACCCTGCTAGTTATCGACCCAGTGCGATAACGATAGCTAGCTACGCAGGCAAAAACAAGAACAACAATCTGGAAAATAGGCAGAGAAAATGTATTAAATTTCCCAAAACTCGAGAAAATCCCATGCAAATTGAACCCAACTAAGAATTAGACGTCACTCCCAGCAGAAGCATGGCCTCCGCAACGGTAAGAAATGTATGTATGCCGCACTAACCACCTAACAAGCTGCTTTTTGGTGTGCCACAATGACAACACGACCCGAGGTTTTCTTCGAAAAACTCCCCTCATAAGACTCCGAACAGCTGAACTAATCCATGCTACGTGTTAAACAGGTGCCGCTGCTCGACGATGACACGATACCCTTTGGCGAGGAGGACGAGATGCGGGATCCCAGTCGCGCGGGCCAGAAATACACGTAGGCAGAAGAAGCACCCAGAATCCATGGATTTCGTTAAAACAAATACCCCTCTTACCCTTCACAGGCACCCGTATGTCACCTTCTTCCACCTGTTCTTCAGGGGCGCCGCCATCGTGATCTATATGTTCTGCGGCTGGTTCAGCGACTCCTTCATCACCAGCTTCGTGTTCGTGGTGCTCTTCCTGTCCGCCGACTTCTGGACGGTCAAGAACATCTCGGGACGGCTGCTGGTGGGTCTGCGCTGGTGGAACTACGTCGACGACGATGGAGTCTCGCACTGGGTGTTTGAGTCAAAGAACGTGAGTCACGAGATTAGCTAACCGATTAACACTTGATGATGAAACGCAGTCTGAATCCTACCAGAGTCGGATCAACAAGCACGAGCAACGCGTCTTTTGGCTGGGCCTCATCCTCTGTCCCGTCTTCTGGGGCCTCTTCTTCCTGCTGGCTCTGTTCGGCCTGAAGTTCAAGTGGCTGCTGCTGGTGATGATCGCCATTGCGCTGAATGCAGCCAACCTGTACGGCTACATTAAGTGTAATTATGGCGCTAGCAGGGATCTTAACTCCGCCGCCACGGACTTTGTGAAGACGCAGCTCTTCAAGAATGCCATGGACATCATGACGAGGCCCAGTGGCGCCCCGCCGCCAACCAATGTGCGTCCCACGGGAGTCGTTTGAGCTGGATGTGGAGACTCCGTTTACTAAGTCACCTTGCCACCGCCTGCTGCAGCGCATTCCAAAGAGTACTTGACGCTTTTCTGGCCCAGACCACAACTTTCAACGGCATCGCTGTCTGTGTGTAACATATGTAAAACTTAATTTAGCCATACTGCAAGTCTATCATAATCATTTCTTACTTTTACTTGGATTAAAGGACTGCATGTGCGTCTGTCATGCAACCCAGTATGCAGCGTTGGGACTTTATTTTGGATCGTTGGAAAATTACTTTTTTTTACATATTTAAAAGTAAAGAAGGAAACATTTCCATGAGTTATAAAACCTTGATATAGTTTAATATGCAGACGAGATAACCATCAATAAAAAGAAAGTTAAGGATAGAACTAGCTATCCTATGGCTCATGGATAAACAAGATCATTGATTTATGTGAGATGCTTCCCATAAATGTGGGACGTTCTCCACCCTTGCCCCTAGGACTTCCAGATTAATAGATCGTACACCAGAGCCACCAAATATGGATCAATTATCCGGTCAAAAACCTGCCCCAAATGGTACCAAATTCGACGAAAATTGGCTGAAAATTACAAGACGCGCTGGGGCACCTATTACAAGAGGCGTTTTAAAGCGTCGTTTTAAATATTGAGATCTCTTCATAGGGTAGGTCCCTTGCCTCCTGCTTTGTTATTGTCACCATTGTTCCACAGCAGTTTGGGTTTTAAGTGTTTGTTATTATTATAATGCTTGTGCAGGCGCAAATATACTCCGTGTCTTAATTTATTACATTTAGTTTTTGTTTAGTTTTCTCTGTTTTGTAAGTCGATTTTTGTTGGCGGTTATCGATAAACATATTCTTCTTCTTCGATTTCAAGAGCTTTATTTCGCCAACCTATCGTTACTCCCCCCGCACCGCCCACTCGCACCACAGAAACCGAAACAGAGAGAAATAAATGCAATCTGTGCCGTAAGCGGGGGCGTGCAATAAACATTCTAACTGCGCGGAGCGAGTTCAATTGGCAGTCGGAGATCAGCGGAGTCATAGATAAGCCCAATCCTCGCCAGAGCCGGTGACGTACGCACTGCTGTGGGTTCAAAAAAGGGCAACGAAAGGCGGGAGAACCACAGCGAAGAGGGGTGAAGGAGGAGGTGAGGCGGAGAAGGCGGCGTCAACAGAAGCAATCAAGTGGCAACAGGAGATAGCCGGGGCAAAATGCAAAAAGTTAATTAGTCCGGGCCAAATCAAATCGGAGACACCCCACCGTGGAGGGCGAGACGCCATGGAATTCGCCGACCTGATAAAGACCCCCAAGCTGGACGGAGTCCTGCTGCACGACCCATCGAATGCGGGGGCGTCGGGTGCAACAGTTGGCACTCTGTGCATAACAGGGCACCATTTGCTCCTCAGCGCCCGCCAGGAGACGAGTCAGGAGCTGTGGGTAAGTGGATTCCCTAATCCGATGTGTTTCGGCTTCAATGGAGCGCTAATAATCGAATTGAAAACACATCATGCTCATCCCCCTTTCCAGTTGCTGCACAAGAACATCGACAGTGTGGAGAAGAAGCCCAGCCTGTCGCAGAACATCGTGGTCGGTGGCCTCATCACGCTGAAATGCAAGGATCTGCGCATCATCTCGCTGGAGATCAAGTGCGGCAAGGAGTTCTTCAACGTGGCCGCATCGCTGGAGGCACTCAGTGCCATCCAGAACACCGAGCTGCTGTATCCCTTCTTCTACCGGCCCATGTACTCCATCCTAGAGGACGGCTACACGATGTTTAGGTGGGTACAACATGCTTTTCGCCATCACTGGCAAATTGGCTACAATTCAATTATCCTCCCCACTCGAACGACAGGCCTGAGCTGGAGTTCGCCAAGCTCATCAGCGGGGTGGGCATGGGCGGGGGGTCCTCGCCGAATGTGGCCAACATAACAATTTGCATGCCATCAACTTCGACAACGACGCTTGCTGTGGGCCCCGGCCTGCCCCATCCCCTGCAGAATGGCTTTGCGATAGACGCCCTTGCGGGTGGCGTAGGCGGTGTGGGCGGTGGAGCGCTTCAAGGTTCCCAGGCCGCCTGCGAGTGGCGCATCACCAACGTCAACAGAGACTTCAGCGTCTGTGCCACATATGGCGCCACGCTAATTGTACCTAAAGCAATTACGGACGAGCAGATAGTGCTGTCCGCCGCGTTCCGGGACGGCGGTCGTTTTCCCGTGCTCAGCTACAGGCATGAAAATGGCGTAAGTCACTGCAGCCGCAGCAGCAAATTCGATTAAATTAATGCAATGAATCATATTAACAGGCCACGCTGATGCGCAGTTCCCAGCCGCTGTCCATTCAGGGCATCAAACGTTGCCGGTCCGACGAGGCCATCCTCAATCTGGTGCTGGGACGCAGCCGAAAGGGCTTCATTGTGGACACCTGGGGCAAGGGCAAGTCCAACACGGAGACGGACCTGCACTACTCCCAGTGGAAGAAGGTCAATCGATCGATTGGCAATGTCAGCTCGCCCGCTTCTATCTTGGATAGTTTTGCTCGGCTGATTGAGGCCTGCAACGACTTGGGCTGCAGCACGGACAAGTGGCTGTCGCGTCTGGAAAGCAGCGGCTGGCTAAGCCTTGTGCTGAACTCCCTGAACGCCTCTTGTGTGGTGGCTCAGTGCCTGGACCAGGAGGGAAGTCCGGTGTTGGTTCACGGTGCCAAGGGCTTGGATTCCACGCTTATTGTCACCTCGCTGGTGCAGATCATTCTCAACCCCGACTGCCGCACCGTGAGGGGGTGAGTCATCATCTTGTGATTATTCGACATGGTGTCCTGATATTATGTATTTGCCTTTCAGTCTGCAGGCTTTGATAGAGCGCGAGTGGATCCAGGCGGGTCATCCGTTCGCCTCCCGACATCGCTTCTCATGCTACACACCAAATCAAACGCGCAACAAGACATCTGGCGCCACCTTTGTGCTCTTTCTGGACTGCATCTACCAGCTTTACACACAGTTTCCCTGTAGCTTTGAATTCAGCACTCAGCTGCTGATCCTTCTCTTCGAGCACAGCCACTTCTCGCAGTACGGCACCTTTCTGTGCGATTCAGAGCGAGAGCGGAACGAACTGAACGTGCACTCCAGGACGACGAGCCTTTGGTCTTACCTAAACCGGCCGGATGTCCTGCAGACACTGTTGAATCCGCTGTACGAGCCAAATGCCAATGTGATATGGCCATCGGTGGCGCCTATTAGCTTGGAGCTGTGGAGCGGTATGTAGTAATGTTTTATAGATGCAAAAGTATTTACTAACCATTGATTTTAGATCTCTATTTGCGATGGGTGATAGATCAGCGTAGCTGCGCCACAGTCCTATCGCAAATTCAGGAACTCGTGACCCGCGAGAAGGAACTCAGAACTCAGGTATTTGCCCCGCTAAATATAGAAAGTGAATAGTTGCTCATGCTGTTTACCTTTCAGGCCCTCAAACTGCGCAAACAGGCCTTGGAACTCGGCCAAGAAGTGTCTACCCTTATGAAAAGTGCAGACGATGCATAGTCGGCTACCTCAGAAGTTCTCTATATTTTAATCTCCTGCATGATATACACTTATTTTTGATACGTTCTGTTGCAACATTTCGACAATTATTTAAGCAAATAGCAACACTAAAGTTAAGTCACTAAAGTTCCATTTACAAAAGAAATTATGCTGAAGAAATCAGAAAAGAAAACAAGGTAATTGAATTATTGGATGAACCCCATAGGATCTGCTTTTGGATCAACTCAAACACTCAATTTTAGACATACGTCTGTCCATTTTTAACAACTATACTACTACTGTAGAAGTTTGGTTTTATAGTTAATTTTTAAAACGGAAAATTAAAGGAATATCTGCTGTAACTTAAAACTCTCTCCTTGCAAATCGGGCTCTCTATTGTCAAACTCAGATTTAAATTCGAAAATTAAAACTGCACAAGGCAACTATCAAATATTTGTGTCAATTTTTGACGCATTTACTTTTATGGAATTTTTAGCTCATAAGTCTCCAGAATTATCTATTTATAGTACTTACTTGTGTCAGTTTTTTAGTGGACTCCAGGCCACAGATCAAATTTAGTATTATAAATTCAAAATATTTGCCTTTTTCAAAAAATTTGTATGTACATTTGATTAAATCGCATAAACTTAAAGCTTCAAAAGCGTTTACATTAACAATTATGCTGTGCATGCGTTGGTAATCCATAAAAAATATTGTAAATTATACACTTATAAATGTTTGTAGCTGTTATCCATTGTGTGTTTATTTCGAATTGTGATCGTATTTGAAATGAAAGAAATTTGTATGTAATTTATATTCATATTTACATTTCTATTGTGCGTATTTTGTGTAATTATCGCTTAAGTGCAATAAATACGTGTTACTTTGCAGATGTCATCTGTGTTTGAAATGTAGTATTTAGCACCAACTGCTAGAGGAATTTTTAGTATAGGGGTTGGGAAAAAAACACTTAATTGCTGTTTTGTATAAAGAAAATTTGTTTATTTTTGCTAGACTCATTCAAGACAACAAATATTTTCTGTTGTTTGGGTTTACTATTTATTTCGCTGTAAAAACGTATATAAAACTCACTTTAATAAAGTACAATTAATTCCCAATTTACGATTGTACGCAATCCTCGACAACAATAACAAAATATATTGAAAGCAAATGTGTGTTTTTCGACCAAAGAATGCAAAATGAACAAAGGAGAGCTGAAGAGAACGAAAGGGAAACGAGCTGTCCGACCAAGGTTGTCCGTGATCCTGTATAACTAACAAGCTTCGTCCTCCAGGAAGAAGAACTGGCCAGAGCGCTTCTGTTCCGTGTCCTTGACCGAGTTGTTCTTGTTGATGCGGGGCCTGAAGTTGTTGGGATCGCGACGGAAGGTGATGCCGAGCAGTTCAAGGAAGCGGTTCATGCCATTCAGCAGCGACTGCGGCGAGAAGGCCGTCGTCTTCACCGAAGGCTGACCCTCAATAACGATGACACGGTCGGCGAGGTAGGTGGCCATGATGAAATCGTGCTCCACCACAAATCCAGTTTTCTTGGCGTGCAAAATATAGCTAAAATGAGGAGTAGTCAGTATTTGCATACTAAATTTAAAGTATAGATAAAACATACCGCTTGATAACCTTGGCGGCCACCAGACGCTGCTCCGAATCCAAATAGGCAGATGGTTCGTCGATGAGGTAGACATCCGCTGGCTTGCCCAGACACAAGACCAAGGCCACTCGCTGCAACTCACCACCGGAGAGGTTCTGCACCTCCTGGTCCATGATCTCCTCGATCTTCATGGGCTTCATAACATCGGCAATGAACTGCGGATGCACGTAGGCGTCGCGAATCTTATCGTGCAGCAAATGGCGCACATGATTCTGGAATTTCGGGGAAATCTTTTGCGGCTTGTACGAGATATTGAGCATGGGCAGCTCCACCTCGCCATCGGGCTGCAGGTTGCCGGCCAGCATGCGGATGAACGTGGTCTTGCCCGTACCGTTCTCGCCCAGCAGCACCAGGATCTCGGAGTCGCTGAAGTGACCCTTTTCCACCGTCAGCTCGAATTTGCCCAGGGTCTTGACCATGGATGGATACACGTAGTGGTTCATGCGCTTGATCTCCTCCTCAGTGGCCGATTCGGATACCTTGAAAGTGAGTGACTCGGTGCGGAAACGCATGTTTTCGGTGGGCACAAAGCCATCAAGGAATATGTTGATGCCTTCGCGCACGGAGAAGGGCATAGTGACCACTCCGTAGCAGCCGGGAACTCCGTAAAGGCAGCAAATAAAATCGGACAAGTAATCTAGCACAGACAAATCGTGCTCCACCACAATAATGAACCTGGGAAAGGCAAATTATCCTTAATAAGAGTATTCCGATTGATTTATTCAACTTACTTTGTGGGATGCAGGAGCGATCGAATGGTCAAGGCAGCGTTGAGACGCTGCTTCACATCCAGATACGAGGACGGCTCGTCGAACATGAAGATGTCCGCATTCTGTATGCACACCATGGCGATGGCGAAGCGCTGCAGTTCTCCACCAGACAGCTGGGAGATCTCACGATCCCGGATATGCGAAAGGTCCAGCATATCGCATATCTTGGTCTGCAGATCTCGTTCGTCCTTCTTGTCGAGCAGATCGCCGACAGCGCCGCGAACCGCCTTGGGGATCTGATCCACATACTGCGGCTTGACCAGCGCCTTCAGGTTGTCCTCCAGGATCTTGGTGAAGTAGTTCTGCAGTTCGGAGCCGCGGAAGTAGCTGAGGATCTCCGTCCAGTCGGGCGGATTGGCGTACTTGCCCAGATTGGGTTTCTGCTTGCCGGCGAGGATCTTCAGGGCCGTCGACTTGCCAATACCATTCTGTCCCACCAGGCCGAGCACTTCACCGGGACGCGGAATGGGCAGACGATGCAGCTTGAAGGAGTTCTTGCTGTATCGATGCGTTGTGTGCTTCTCCAGGTTGCTGGGCAAGTTTATGATTGTGATGGCCTCGAAGGGGCATTTCTAGGGGGCAGAAACAAAGAAAGAAGGGTAGTTTAACGCATAATGGAAGCTAGTTAGTGACCCACCTTGACACAGATACCGCAACCGATGCAGAGCTCCTCGGACAGCGAGGCTATCTTGGACGTGGGCGTCACCTCGATGCAGAGCTTGCCCATGCGCACCACCGGGCAGGTCTTCTTGCACTCCTGCCGACACCGCTTGGGCTTGCACTTGTCATCGCTGACGATGGCAATACGCGTCTGCTTGTCCACCTCCTCGTTCTCCTTTCTGCGCGACATGCTGTTGGGGAATTAAAGGGGAAAAATTAATCAGAATTGGCTTTGCTCTACCAATCAATCGGTCTATATGGTAATCAGTCCACTGTCAACGTTGCAAATCTACATCCCCGGCCGTCAAAACAAATCTGGTGCACTGCTTTATGGGCAGAGGGCGGGGGTGCGGTGACTTCGTTCGCCTGTGAGTGAAAGTATAACCTCAAAGCGTGGCCAAAACAAGTGCTTTCCACAGCGAATTTCCTTTGTCTCGCATGCGGCAGGCTTTGTTCTTCACTTTCACGTTGACAGATTGTGGAAATGTTTTAATTTTACCTGCGAACTAGGCCGAAATTGTTGTAAAACAGACAGAACGCACGCTCTTGCGTGTCAGCCAACAAGTTTCAAAAGGGGGGAGTTTCGAACAGTTTCCCAACACTACTGGATGGAGATGGCCCAGAGGAAGTATCGATAGCAACAACTATCGTTTACTGATTTTATTTTTTTTTCGAAATACGCCACGATTTGAGCAATATTTCTCATATGCCTTGATATATTTCAAAAATTGCCACTTTTACGTTTTCAAATTCTATTACATCATATAAATTACTTTGTATCTATTATCGTACCGAAAATTATATTTAAAAATATTTCTCCAAAACGTAGAAGAATTATTAATACAGTTTTTTATTAGGACTACAAAACAAAAAATTATAATTTTCCAACTCAAAATGGGATTTTTCAATCCAGATACATAGCACGAGAACCGCCATCGCTGATATCGATATTTCAGTGTTTTTGACATTCCCAATTGGTTGGCCATCACTGATTTTTACACGTCGTTGATTTGTGTCGACGAAATTAGAAAATGGTCGTCCAAGAGGATAATCCCAATACTGGGGACGTTCAGGAGAAGACGGAGAGTGCTCCGGTGGCGGCCGAGCCGCCCAAGATCTTCACGGTGGAGAGTAAGTGGCCAACTGGGCTCCAACCCGCTGCCTTCGCTTTCCAGACGCCCCGCTCCCTTTAACCTAAAAGTCTGTATGCTAATGCACTGAACTTTCACTCTCTACCTGCAGTCCTGCACATGATGAAGGATGCCCAGCAGCAGCACGGTCTGCGCCACGGGGACTTCCAGAGGTACCGCGGCTACTGCACCCGCCGCATCCGCCGATTGAGGAAGGCACTGAAGTACCCGCAGGGCGACAAGCGGCACTTCAAGCGACGCGACGTGACCATTGGCCAGTTGACGGGCAAGAAGGCGGACGAGCGCTTCATCCACATCCCACTGATCAGCGCCGAGCGCGCCTGGGCATATGCCATGCAGCTCAAGCAGGAGTCCAATACGGAGCCGCGAAAGCGCTTCCATTTGGTTAACAAGCTGCGCAGGGCCTGTTTCTACGCCCTCCAGCTGCAGGAGTTGTGCAATGTAAGTTGTAACCCACCAATGGGCTTAATTTGTATAGAGTTTAATTCATGCTGTACCCCTAGACGGAGGCCTTCGATGCCCGCACCAAGCTGGAGTGCGAAGCCTATGTGGCCTGGATGCACGGAACCCTGCACTTTGAGCTGCAGCTATGGAAGACCGCTGGCGAGCACCTGAAGCGCGCCCAGGTGGTGTACGAGAATCTGGCCAAGGCTCTGCCGGACGATGAACAGGAGCTGTACCGCGCCAAGGTCAATGAATTTACGCCCAATCTGCGCTACTGCGCCTACAACATCAGCGGCGGGGCCAGTGGCGGTAATATCGATGAGATCCTGGAGCTGCGCGCCCAGGGAGTGCTCGAGAATCTGGATGTTCTGGTCAGTCAGACCAAGACGGAGAGCAGCGAGGGCCTGCAGACGATCGACTGGCGCGGTCGCAAGGTCACTGTGCGTCCGGAGAAGGTGCGTCTGTTCCTGCTCAGTGCCCAGGAGCTGGACAAGTCGCTGGCCAAGGCCACCAAGCAGGATGCCAAGATAGAGCTGATTGAACGCATTCTGATGGACTGCAAGGACGCCATCCAGGCGGTGCGCGACGAAATCAAGCAGGATCCCAAGCTACGTTCTCTAACCACCGGACAGACCGTATCCGGCGTGCAATATCTATTGGCCTATTTGAGTTACATTCGTCACAGCCGCACACTGCAGCGTAATCTTTGCCTAGTGGAGCAGGTGAGCCCTATAAAAAACCAGGTTTTTAACTTAATTTTCTTACCTTTATTGTCCTTACCAGGCCAAGCTCAACTTTGACGATCCCAACCAGCAGTCTCAGCAAAATGTAGGCGACGGTAAGCGAGTGCGATCCCAGGATCTGGCCCGCCTCTATGAGATCATCCTGCAGAACGTTACGGAAATGCAGCAGATCAACGGCTTGGAGGATGATGTCAAGTACCAGAGCGAGGTGGAGAACCTGGCCGTCACCTTCAAGGCCTTCCGCTGCTACTACATTGCGCTCACACTGATCGACATGAAGAAGTGGAAGGAGGCGGTGGCGCTTTACGAACGCGCATCCAACTACGCCAGCGAGGCGCTGAAGGGCAAGACCAGTCCGGAGTTCAAGCTGCAGGATGAACTCAAAAAGGTCGTGTCCGCCATCGAGGGCTGCAAGTTCTCCGCCCACGCCTACAGTGTGCTGGAGGATGACAACAGCGAGGAGGCTGGAACCACCACCAAGTCGCAGAAGACCACGAAACCTTTGTATGAGCGCCTGTCGCTATACAAGGAGGATCAGTCGCTGCACACCAAGACGCCCAATGTGTTCAAGCTGACCCCCGACATGGAGCCCATACCCTGCAAACCGCTCTTCTTTGACCTGGCCATGAACTACGTGGAGCTGCCCTCGCTGGAGGACAAACTGGAGTCGCCCGGCAAGAAGGGCCCCTCGATTACCGGCTTCGTCAAGGGATTCCTCGGATGGGGCGGCGGCGGCAACAAGTGAGATCGATATTAACCACCACGAAGCACTCTTCTGGAATTCCACGCATCCATGTTACACTTATAAAGCCTTAGGATCCATGTCCATGCTGCGGTATGTCCGATGTTCTTTATAAGTTCTTTGTTTTGGCTTTTACCCCCGCCAGATTTGTTTTTTCTACGAACATTTTGTAAGTTATACAAGTGAACAATTATTCGGTAATAAAGGAACCTTCAAGAGAGAGCTATAGTTCCTCAAGGGCAAATCTATTATCTATTTATTGCGAACGTTAGAGTTTATAAGTTAATTCTATCACTACATGACTATGAATACTCTTACAAGTTTTGTTTTTGCATTTTGAGATAGCCGAGCTCGTAAAACTCCATCACCAGCTCGCGGATGCGCAGATGGTACTCGGAAGTGAGCGTCTGGGTGCACTTGATCTCCTTGCCACTTAGATTCTGCTCGCTCATCACGTCCAGATTGGGCAGGTTGTCCGGATCGAAGGTGACAGCTGGCAGGATCCACATGCCGATAGCCAGACCGTAGTGCACCTGACGCACATACTCGGAACTGAGACGTTGCAAGGAGAAGGCTCCGCAAAGCTCTTCCAGTCGTTCATCAGCGAGCCGATCCTTCAGCTGGTGCCTTAGTTCCTTATCCACAGCTTCGGAGTAGGCAGCCAGCAGGGTATCCGTGTGCATATCCCTCAACTTCCTTCTCGTGCTGGTGTAAATAAAGTGGAGAATGTCAAAAACAGGCGAAGACCGGCGCATGGCCTGCAGATCGAAGAAGATCACCTCCTCGGGCTCAGAACGGAACATAATGTTGTTTACCCACAGGTCACCATGGCAGATCACACTATTTGGAGCCTCCGCAGTGGCATTAATCTCCCGCTTCAGATTTCCGAACAAATTGCAACGCAGTTCTTCGAGCAGACAAATGGGCGTGGTCAGACTGTCGTCTGCATTGGAGCCACTTAGACTCTCCAGGGCCTGCTGCACGGAGGTGTCCAGAATGGTGGCATAAAAGTCCGTCGCCTCATCACAGTAGACAATCTCTTGCAGGTGATTGGCCTGGGAAGCAAAGGAAGAGGACTCCAGTTCCTGGGCGACCAATGAGGCGACGTGAAGTTGAGCCAGTTTCTGAAAAGATGAGACGTTGATTATAGATGACCCATAAGGCAGACCTAAGCGACTTTCTCACCTTCATTACCAGGAGGCAGTCGCTCAGTTCCAATCCCGCCAAACGATCCTTCATGCGGAAACCCAAGGCTTTGAGGTCCTGCAGCACGATGATCGGCTCTCCGCCTTCCGAATCCCTCCGATCCTGGCTCTCCGCGATGTGGCACACCGGAAAGAGTTGCTGGCGACTGTGGGCGGCCAACAGGGGCGCCAAATGGCGGTAGGCGTTGATCTCGTTGCTGAAGGCCTCCTCGCAACGGTAGAGCTGCCGGCGCGACAGACTCGCTATTTGTCGCTTGACAATGACCGTGACTACACAGAAGAGAAAAACAGGGTTAAAATGAACTGCTTCTTAAAGCTTCTTGGCTTCTTAAATATTAAAAAATTATATATTTTTTGGTCCTTAGTGAAATGTTAAATCTTTATATTAAAATGTAATCATTATACATTCAATTATATGCAAAACAGTATTTTTAATATTCAAGTCTAAGCAAACTTGGGTTAGAAAAAGTTTTTACGTTTAAATATAGTTTTAAACTTAGAAGAACAATTTGTATTTAATGCTTAGAGTCGAAAGTTTAAAATAAGATTTAAAATATAATCCGATTTCTAGTATCATATTAATTTTTTCTACTGTACAAAGAGGGTGGAGAGGGGAGAAAACGCAGAGCAAAACAAACGGTGAGAGCGGCACAGGCAAACAGCTGTCTTTTGTTTACGTCGCCTGGCAAAGATTTATATTTATGAATGAATTGGCGGCCTTGCGTGCGTGAGAGAGAAGCAGCGTCTCTTTTTCACCGCCTCTCTCTCTCTCGCGAGTGTGTGAGTGTGCGTGCTGACCTTTAGCAAATCTATATTACGTATACGCCTGGGTGTATGTGTATGGGAGCATTGCATTTAGGTGCAACAAGGTCAACCCACTCGACGCCGCCGCTCAGCGGGGCAAACATCTAAAGTAAAATCGCTGCAATTAGGGTTTGAACTGGACTATACCCTTTTTAGGTTTTTAAAATACTAAGAACACCTATGATAATGTTCAGTACTACCAAATAATTGATAGTAACTAAATGATAATGTGAAAAAATTAATCTTTGGAGTATTGTTAGATATTATTATTATTTGTTTTAAAATAGAAAACAGTTTAGAAATATTTATGTATTTTACTTATGTATATATTTTTTTTATGATGAACCTGTGTTTTATTAATATTTAAAATGAAGATATGTAATCGATCTTGAAATATGTCTTTCTCAGGACTTTTTATATATTTTCTTTATACATTTTCTTTAGAAATCTGGCTTTGCTTTAAAAAATTTTATAAGCTGCAAGTTTGAACTACCTTTAAATCGTAAAGCATTACACGGTATCAAAAAGAAAATCAATGAGATGAGTGTAATGGCGTCTGGCGCCTAATCCATATGAACTACGTTTACCAATTTCACTCATGGGCTGCTCCTGATCCTGATCCGGCGCCTGGCTGATGGTGACCCGCTTCACCACGGACATATAGTTGTCGCCGCTGCTGCTGCCCGCGGAGCACGCGATGTGGGCAATGCTAAAGGACACCAGCTTGCTCTGGCTGAACAGTTGTCGCAGGTGCTCGGCATTCTCCTCGTATTGACTGCTGCCATTGGTATTGTGGCCACCGGCCGAATTCACGGCCATTGCCAAGCCGCCATGCGAAGGTCCTGCTGATTTTGGGGCCGCTGTCAAAGCCATTTTATCCACTTCACTTGGCTGCCCGATGGGGAATGGTTCTGGATGGAAGGCTGCTGGCAAATCGTTTGCTACCCGCCGATTTCTGCCGCTGCAGCATTTTCTTTCTAGCACTGACACAAATCCGAATTGAGTCCAGGTCAGTTTATTTCGTTTTTTCCGTGATTATTATACAATTTCCGCTGGCCAAGAAGTGGTGGGCAACACTCTGGTTATGGCACACCTATGCGAAAAGTGTGCAATGTGCGACAAACAAAGCGCCCGCCGAACTGCCAAACGTCGACTGGCAGTCCAAGTGCAATGGAAACTCGCTAGAGAGCCCAAATGGCGCTGAGAATCGAAGTGAGAATCGGCCGGAAAATCGGCAGTTCTCTCAAAGCTCTCGCAAGTCGCTCAGTTCTAAAATTGAAATTGCATTCTGAAAGCCGGTAGGAGGTGGCAGGCGTGCCTCTCGTTCAGGGTCACCCCAGCAAACGGCACTTTCACTCGACGCGGACTCGGGTGCGTATACTTAATGCGCCGCCCGGCCAAAGCGGATGTTGCTCATACGCCGCGTCGGCCGAGAGTCGTTTGCATTGGCCCACCAATTCGTGCACTTGAAATTGCATTGGCCGTCCTTGGCAGGCGCTGCGTGTGGGTCGAGGCAATGCGCATAAAAATCAAAGCAAACACATAATAAAAGGGGTTCGTTTTTTTTAGAGAAACACACAGTATCGCCTCAGTAAGGCGAAACCAACAGCTGTGGGATAAAGAATTCCAGTTATTAGTGGTTTGTATGGAAATTGAACTAGTCATTAAATCAAGTTTAATTAATAATAATTAATGGCAGCCAATTTGTAATTTTTTAAAAAGACATTTTTCATAAGTAAATTGCAAGATGTAGTTTAAGTAGTTTTAAACATGTTAGTTAATATTCTATACCTTATTTTAAGTTAATCAAAATAGTTAAGACTTAACAAATTCTAAGTATAAGAAGTTTAAATATTTTATTTTTAAGCCATAGGTTATTTTGGTAATATTTTCTTTGAAAATTAATGAAGATTTATTTAAAGAATACCAATTCAAAACTGAAAAAAAGGGGGAATTCATAATTTTTTATACATAATCTTCATGAAAATATTTATCTAAAGCCTCCGACTTACAGCCGTTGAGTTCCTCTGAACTTTCGGTCACGTAATCGCAGACAAAGCCTAATAAAGTTCAAAGACCAAGCTCATTAACTTCGGCCGCAGCCAACAATGCAGGGGCCAGGCAATTTGTTTATTTAATATGCATCCACAAAGCCGCTAAATGGCCATTAATTAAATATCAAATCTGCCACGGCCAATAAATGCGAGACCACTCCCAGAGACGAGGCGAAGTGGAATTGGAGTCGAATGGCCCGAACAATGTAAATACCAATCGCGGGCCAAGATACGCACCTGAGAGATCGGGAAAGTTCAAGGCTGCCATCCGGCGGCGGGTGATTATGGCGAGTATCCAGTGCGGGCAGCTCCGGGTAATGCTTCCGCCTTAGCTGATCGGTTGAATAACCCCAGACATATTCATACCAACACCACCCCAGCACCCCGACAACCCGACACCCGTGGCAAATTAGGGTCAAACATGTGCAGCCATCGAGCTCGGCTCGAATTTTCGACTCTACTCAGCTCAGCATTAAATTCAGGGTCATTTGGCACTTTCAAAATCGCACAGAGCTCGGATTGAGTCGGACATGGATTCTAAGCAAACTTGTCAATCATTGTAATCGCTATACTACTTATACAGTGCGCAAAATGGGTATGTAATTAGATTTATTTGCTTAAGAAATGTATTAAAGATTTTTAAATTTTAAATACGATTTTTTCGATACAATAAATAAACATATGTATATATGAATATTTACAAATGACTGATTTTAAAAATGTGATAGAATGCCCTTATTCACATATCAATATAGAAAAAGTATATTTAATAAAAAGTTATTATATTTTCTTATATGGATTATTACATTTTCAGTTTAACATATTGAATATCAATAAAAAGTATATATTATAAAAAGTTATTATATTTTCTTATATGGATTATCATATTTTCAGTTTAACATTATGACAATCAATAATGTATAGTGCATATATAAGAAATATGTATTTACATTATTCGTTTTTAGATTTACATTTTAAAGCATAAATATTTTTTGAATGAGTAATGGAAATTTCAATGAATGGAATAAATAGATTTGCACCTTTTATTGTAAACTATGTTTTTCCGAGTATATATGGTGCACAAATATATCTGTGCGACTTTTGCCATGCGTAACGCTGCCCGGCTGCCAATCCGACCTTTTTTGGGGGGCACTTTTATGGAGCATGAGAAACGGAGACAGATATCATTGCTTTTAATTGCCCGATCTCAGCGTCTAGGCCTAGGTCAGTCTATACCAGATTGCAGTGCGCTCCACTCCACTCCACTTCACTCCTCTCCGCTTCGACCATAATTAATTTAATAAAATGTAAAGCAGTCAGCTGAAAAACTTGACTCATTCTCGGCGCTCAGAAGCGACTTTGAGCGCGATTCGAGATCGGTTGACTCACAGACTTGAGTTCAACTCGTTTTTGTGGCATTCAACGGCAAGCGAATAAAAGTTCGCCGCCTCGATATTCTATGATCAGTTTACAGTCTCAACTTCACCCAGGCCCAGGTGTTCCAGTTTCGGTTAAAGTGCTTCTCTCCGAGGATTAGCCCCTGAAATAAGTCCATATCAAAGTGAGTGTCGTGTGTGGTTGTGTGAGTGGGTGCTTGTTGGAGAACCCAAAATCCGATTCGGTTGTGTGGGATCGTAACCTTGACTTTGGCTAACTCAATGTATCCAAATGGACTTGGAATATGTAAATGCATTTAATGGCGCATAGTCGCATTTGAAATGCATGAACAGTGGCTGTGATAAATAGAAGGAATGTGTGACTTCCCAGCAATGTCACCTTTTCAAGGATCTTTTAAAGTTAATTTAAAGGTTTTTTTTAAAGCCATGGTACAAATAATAATAAGTGTCTTCTAAAAAATTATTTAAAAATATTTAGCAACCTTTTTCTTAATAATAAAAATAAAATAAAAATATTATTAGTAAAAAACCATCTGAAGATTTAGTTATAAAGTGTAAAATAAAAATTTCCAAGTGTTCATACTATAAAAAAAACTTTTAAATTAATCGTAAGGTCTAAAACAATCCCAGAAAGACCACTGTACGTGTATCTCAAGATTTGATTGCTTTGTTCAGACCAAATTGGAGCACTCTACGCTTGACAATTAAAGCTCGCCATTTATTTCGCGGACAGTCCAATTCTTATCAATAAAAAAGCCAGTTCCAGTTGCAAAAAGTTCACGGATTAGCAACTGTATGAGTCCGAGCCAAAATCTCCGCGCTGCCCACTCCATTGGCCATATGCGATAATTGATTTTCCCGTACATAATTTATGACGCACGAAACTGACAGCCGACTTGTAGATTAAAAACTGCCACTGACCAGCGGCAATAAATCTGTCCGTATCGCTTTATTAGAACGTTGGACAATAATGCCAGCTCCTGCTCCTTTTCTCTCCCCTCTCCGCTCCTGTCTGTAGTCCAATCGCGATGCTGACCGCCTGCCAAGTAACGCTGCTCGCTGGATGTCTGGTTCTGGCCACGAGCTCGGTTCGGGCCCAGTTCTTCTACCACCAGGCGTTGGGTCTGCCGGCTGCGCACTCATACGAGCCGGCCAACCAGTACCAGGGATATGCCACAGCCGAAGCCCATCCCTCGGTGGTGCGAAATGCCCAGTGGGAGTCCGAATTGCCGGCCGAACTGTCGAAGAGTGCACGATTCTACAATGATCCCGTGATCGCCGCCAACCTGGCCAAGGAGTCCCTGCTCACGAAGAAGGAGATGGCAGTGGTGCATCGCGAGGCTGAGAAAATTCCGCGCGAACAGGTCTACAAGCTGTTCAAGAACGCCGGCTACCTGAGTCGCAGATAGAAATATCGAAGCTGAGATGAAGCCCAGATGAGTTCCGTTTCCCACGTGCCTTGTTGTATTTTAGTTATTAAATTGTTAATATATTGTACATACATACATATTAAATGTTTTCTCTATAAATGACCGCTGGATTATAGTGACTGAAAGTTGATTTTGGTATACAAGTTCGATTAAAATGCTGCGCAAGCGTTCACTGAATAAACAACTCGGCTCCGTTTCCCGGAAGTGTGGCAAAAACAACTTCGCTGAAGTTGTTGGGCTGATGGCGCTCCAGGAGATGCGTCGGTAGATTGGCGTAGTAGTCCCGCTTCAAAGCCTTTATGTACTCGTCGGCCGCTTCAATGGAATCACACATGGCCACTATACAACCGCCCCAACTGAAGAAAGAGAATATTTTTCTTAGTTTACAGAGCTACAAGGATTGTCGGCTTCTTACCCAGCTCCTGTGACGCGAGCACTGACATTCTGCTCATTTGAGATGGCAATCAGGCGCTCCACATCTGGATGGGAGCATTCGTAGAGCTCCCGAAGACTTTCGTGCGACTGGCGCATGAGCTCGCCCAGCTGCTTGGCACCTTCCTTGCTGGGTCCGGCGGCCAGTTGCTCACAAATCTTCCGGAATTTGGCCACGCGACCGGATTCTGTAAAGCCAAAATGAAGTCATTAACTTGTAAAGTGATCTTTCGATTAATACATCTTTTTTTTAGGAATTTAAATCAATAATATATTGTTCAGGCAGCTGATTAAAGTCAATGTCTCATTAATTGATTGTAATTATTCATTTGGAGATCAATAAATTTAATGAATGTGCAAAGCCAAGAACTAAGACTTTTGAGTAATGTTTCAGATGCTATCTATCTGATTCTAAAGAATTATCCTACCCTGAATGACATGCAGAGCACGTTGACGCAGCTTGAACTGCTCCATGTGCCGTGTGTTGGCGGACAGGAACTTTGTCTCCAGTGTCTGCTCGGTGACTCCCAGCTCCTTGCAAATATCTGCTCGCGTGTAGTTCCATTTGGTCAAGTTGTCCTTGATCAACTTCTCGAACGTCTCGTTATCCATTTGGCAAGCCTCCTCCAGATCGATGAAGCGTACAATGTCCTGCCAATTGATCAGACCCTTGTTCTTGGCCAGCCATCGCGTGGCCAGTCGGCACTCCACCACCCTTTCATTGTAATCCGACGAAGCAGCCTTGTTCTTTTGCGCCAGGCTGTTGGCGACCACGAAGCACTTGCCCGCTGGCAATGTCACCGGAGTGCCCTTGAGCTTGGGATGGAATTCAATGTGGTGGGCGCAGCCTACTCTTCCCAAGTAGGCAATAGCCTGATCCATTCCACCGCTGTGGGTGCCAATGTATTGCTCACACTTGGCCGAAATCGAAGCCAGCTCCCGTCGGTCCAATTTCTTGCCCTGCACCTGGGCAGTGGCCAGAACAGCGGAGCTGACCATGGCACTCGAACTGGAGAGTCCTGCAGCCAAGGGCACATTACCATCCACGGCAATGCGCATTCCTATGGGCTTCCACTGGCTGCCCAGACTCTCCTGGATGCCCTTAATGCCACACAAGAAGTAGTTGTACCAGGCGGGACCACCAGTTTTTGGCAGCTCGATTCTGGAATAAACGAAAATTAAGAAATTTATTATATGTATACTATAATAGAAATTATGTTAAGCGAATAAATAAAAACTGGGGTGTAATAAATAAAATTATCTTTCCATTTGGATTACAAAAGATTGGAACGTAAAAATTATTTGCATATAAAGCAGTGTAATATCATTTGCATAACTAATATTATTTGATATAAACAATATATGTATGTATTATCCAGTTTAATCCAATTAAAATGTAGAAAAGTAAGAGCACTAAAAAACTAGTGTTCACAAACATGCCAGATAATATCTGGTAAATATATACTTTCAATCCCCGGTAATGAAGGTCTGTGACTATCATTAAATGAATCACCAACCTGAGCGTTTTCAGGTCCGCATCGTAGCCCGGAAACTTGGCCTCCTCCAGATTCCTAAGCTGCAGCTCGCTGTCATTTGGATTTTTGGCCACCGCCAGGAAGATGCTCTGGCTGACTGCCATGGGCAGCACCGAGTAGCCGCAATAGTCCACATGCTCGCCTATGATGTTTACCCTGGAAGGGGAGATATCATTGAAATATGATATGATATATCCTACCAATAGGGGGAACTCACCTGCCCGGCACTCGAACGATAAACTCTGGATCCGCTCCGAATTGCGTTTTGAAAAAGGCGCCCAGCTGCTGCACGCGCTCGTAAATATTGGACTCCGGCTGGAGCTTCTGTTCCGCCACGATCTCAATGCCGGCTCCCAAAACCTGAGCGGTTCCATTCCCGTTGGCAGTCATGTTTTCACCTGTAAGCGGGTGAAACCTTAATAACATACATTATTTTCGCAGTCGACGAACCGTAAACGTGTCGCGCAACTGGTTAATCTAAATTTATGGGCAAAAACAAATTTACATACGTAAACAAATAGCCAACAACAACAACAACTGTGGTTGTGCAAAAAATTAGCTTATCAACCCATCTCACCTTATCAAAATGTCGAAATAGCTATTAGCACACAAAGTGATGTACTAACATTCCGGTTATCAGTTGGGGAAGCGGCTATAGAGTCAGTAAAACATTAGATTGACCAATTTGACCGCTTAATTGGGAAAAACAAGTGCAAAATGCAATTCTGCCGGCAAATGAAAAGGAAGGGCATGCGAGAGCGAGACGGCGATAGACAACAGCTGTTGTGTGGGAGTTGCCAGCTCCGCAAAAGCTTTAACCCTCAAGATGGTCATCTAAATTTATGATTATGTCCGTTTAAAAGTTATAAAATAATTTCTTGGATCCTGTTTTCTTAATGTTTTTGTTAATACTCCCATTTAACTAAGTACCATCTAATCTAAACGGGTTTTCAATCGATTATGTTATTTTTGCCTTATCTTGAACCGGTAAAAAAAATAAACAACATTAAGCTTATATTGGTTTTCATACCAAAATAAACAGAGATATATTGCACTTTGTTAAGACTTTAGCGCTTTTGCCGATACATACCCAACAATGTCTTATCTTTCTCTGTATGAGGTCAAAATAACTTGGAGCTGTTCCTCAGGCCGTTTCTTATCAGAGAAGAGTTCTAGTTTTCGGTGTGAGCACGTCGCGTTCCATCAAGCAACTGAACAATCCGGCCCCGTGCCGTTTCCGTTTTTGTTTAGCCCGGAATACTATGAACAATACAGTGAAACTTGCTTATCAGGAAAGCATAGATTTAATCAGACATAGCTCTTAAACGTTGGGGTTCTAAGAGACTCATGGTTCCATTTTGCGAAGTCCCACTTCTTGTGTGCATCAGTAAGAACTTGTTAAGAGCTTTGTTTGTTTTTAAGTAGCTGTCTCTACAGTTAAATAGGCCAAACATCTTTTTAACATACCAATACTTGTACCGCTTAAAAAAGTGGTTTTTGGTCTCCACCTAACGAAAGGCCATTACCTTGGTCATCATTTTGCCATTAAGGTGGAGTGTTTGCTAAGCTGATAAGATGCAAGTATGCACTGCAGTACTTTTAATACCTCTTTTAACTTTTTATAAAACCTATAGCTATAAATGCAATGAGAAATTAATGAAAGCAGAACAGGAGCATTTTTATTTATTTTCTATTGCCATTAAACTGTCAGCTTATTTCCAATAGGACATCAAGGAGTGAGTTATTGCAATAGTTAACTATATTCAATTTTAGATTTGAATTATTAGCCGTTGAACTTAGGCGTTGCCAGACAAAGGCATTGTCGATTAAGCTCTTCAAACGGTGCTGCCAGCTTTTGTCATTTTCGTTTTTCTCCCACTGCAACTACATCATCCTAGTTATCGATACTATCGAGAGGGGTTAACACAGCTCGATTTCTTCGTTGGATTGGAACTATTTTATTTGTTTTGGAACGGATTTTTGCGAGCGGACGAGTGAATATCCACTTGCACCTGCACCGTAGGAGCACCACCTGTTGACCCCGCTGCGGAGACAATCGAATCAATGTCGAGTTTACAGCGCACGATATTGAAGGGCAAGCTGCCACCCACTATTCCTGGCGGGCGCATTGGCCGAGCGTAAGTGCAGAACTTTTGGGATGGGGAGTACGCAATCTCTACCCGATTTGGCTAATTGCAGGGACTCGTTCAAGAAGTCGCGCATCCGCGACTACAAGCCGGGCATGTGGAACGAGTTCTTCGCGGAGAAGGAGGACGTCACGGTGGATGAGCAGCGCACCTTTCGGATCTACCGCACGAAGCAGCCGGAGAAGCCGGGTCCAGTGCTCCTCCTGCTCCACGGCGGTGGCTATTCGGCCCTAACCTGGGCCCACTTTTGTGTGAGTAACTCCCTGGCTCGGGAAGTAAATCTTGATTAATTTTTGTGTGTTACTTCTACCAAAAGTCGGAGGTGACTAGCATGATCCATTGCCAGTGCCTGTGCATCGATTTGAGGGGTCACGGCGACAGCAAGGTGGACGACGAGGATGATCTCTCCGCGGACACGCTAGCCAAGTGAGTTGGTTCTATTCGAAATACTTCGAAACAAGAGAAATCACTCCACAATTTAGGTTCTAGAAGATATCACCTAAGTATGAGGCTATTTAGAGAATTTTCCTATTTTTTTCAAGTAGTTACCGAAGAACTGTATTTTGTATAAGCCTTTAAAACAAATAGATTATTTAATTGTTTTAAAAATAATCAAATTTAATGGAAAATGTAATAGTTTTTTATTTTAGCGGTGTAATTTTAAATTAAAAATTTTGATTTACATTTTAGTTAACATCGGTTAACTATATGAACGATCAGGCCAATTTGCATAATCTCTTTGTTTGTTTATAAAAATAGCGCATGAAAATTGAAATGGGGTCGTTCTGTACATTTTTACAATGTTTTGGCCAAATGAGTATATTGATTAATCCATTTCGATTGCAATTATTTCCAGAATAGAATAAATATAGTTTGTCATTCTTGGAGAATGTCTTCTCTATTGTTTATACAAAAAAATCTTGCAGTTCCGTATTAATTATAAAAATATTCTGAACACAGGGACATTGGAGACCTAATCTTGAAGCTATACCCCGACGAGGTACCGCAGCTCTTTGTCGTTGGCCACTCGATGGGCGGCGCCATCGCCGTCCACTTTGCCCACATGAATTTGGTGCCCAATTTGATCGGCATAACCGTAATCGATGTGGTGGAGGGCACAGCCATGGAGGCACTGGCCAGCATGCAGAGCTTTCTGCGCTCCCGTCCAAAGTATTTCCAGAGTATTCCGAATGCCATCGAGTGGTGCATCCGGAGCGGCCAGGTGCGCAACGTGGACAGCGCCAAAGTGTCCATGCCCGGACAAATAATCAAGTGAGTTAGCCCTGTCTAATTCCATTCCACAGAATAAGTAACCCTTCAATTCCCCCACCAGCTGTACAACGAACAAACTGGCAACGAATGACCTGCCACTACCCGATGAAGTGCTGGAGGAGGCTCACCACAACAGCATGTTTCCCAATCCGTTCAGCATTTCGGAGGACGAAGAATCGTCGCCGCCGGGCGATGATGCGGCCGATGGCACCGCAGAAGGTACAGCAGCTGGCGCGGATTTCAAGAAGCCCATCACGACCAAATCCATGACCGAAGCGGCCAAGAAGTAGAGTAAACTAGACTAGTTTGATAGAGTTATTAACTTACTTTGTATTTCCCTCAGTTACACCTGGCGCATTGATCTGTCCAAGTCGGAGAAGTACTGGGTGGGCTGGTTCTCGGGCCTGAGCGATAAGTTCCTCAACTTGCGCCTGCCCAAGCAGCTGCTTCTCGCCAGCATCGATGGTCTGGACCGCACCCTGACAGTTGGCCAGATGCAGGGCCGATTCCAGATGCAGGTTTTGGCCCGATGCGGACACGCCGTGCACGAGGACCGTCCCCACGAGGTGGCCGAGGTGATTAGCGGCTACTTGATCCGGAATCGCTTCGCGGAGGCGGCCAGCGAGTTCCGGTGCCACATGCCGTCGTGCTAAGCAAAACCACCCCGGAATCTAAGGTTGAGCACAAGCTGAGGTCACAAAAGTCTATTTTTGAACGGAGGATCATTACTCTCTTGAACTTACAGATGCGTGCATATATATACAGAATGTAGTGCGTAGGTCCAGATATATATATACATAGCCGTATATTCTATATACACATATACTTATAATCCAGTAATTTATTCGGTATTTTTAATTAAAACCTATGAATTTTTAACTTGTACTTTATACTCATTTTGCCAAAAAATTTAAAGTCAAAAGTGCTAGCGTTTGGGCTTCTTACATTGTTATAATGAGTGTGTATTAAATATGTGCCAGATCAAAAGAAAATTTAACGAAATCCAAATTATACGAATGCAAATAAGTTGAATAAAGCTATTTATTAATCGAGTGTTAACAGAAATTCCCACAAAATTCAAATAAATCGTGACATTTAATGATTTGGTGTGCTCCTCCCAGAAAACTCTTAAAACTTGGCTAACAGAATAACACATTTAGTCGACAAAACGGAAGCCACCATCGGACTTCATCTTCATCTTGGACTCCAGCGCCTGGATGCGACGCAGTCGCTCGGCAATCTGCTCGCGTATCTCGGGACGATACTTCTTTCCCTGGCCCATGGATTCCATTTCGGTCAACCACTCGGCACGCTCGTTGATTTGGTCCAATACTGTGAGACCATAGAATAGGCGATGATTTCTAATATAATTTTTAACTTACGCTCATTTATGAGATCCTCCTCCGTCACTAGTTGCTCCTCGCGTGGACGACGTCGCGGCTTTACCGCCGGATCCGGCAGATGAGTGCCGGCCATGGTGAACTGGAGCTGGGACTTGGCCTTCTCCCCCTGCATCCGGTTGTCGGCGGGCGGACGATAGTAGCTCTGCTTGTAGGCCCCACTCTCCTCGATCTGGCGGAGATTCTTGCGCTTGGCATTGCGAGCACGATCCAAAATGGCCAGTGTCTCCCGGTCGGGATCGTTTCTGGTGTTTGGACGCGGCGGCTCGGGAAGTGGCAATGGTGCCCCATTGCGCAGGCTCTCATCGATCTGTTTGCGTACCATCATCGACATCTTGGACTCCTTGACGAGCACTAAGTGGGATGTTTTCAAGCCATAGCTTAGGATGCTTTTAAACCCACTTACATCGGATTAGATCAGCAGTCTCCTTGCTGTATTCCACCTTGGCCGAGTGAAAGGCTCCAGACCCACCGGGGACAATACGTTCGCTGGGCCACATCGGCATCTTCTGCGAACTGGGCTGGCCACCATCCGCATCCGGCTCCTGGTGGGCCATCAGTCCGCCCGGAAGTGCCTTGACCTGGACGTTGTTAAAGCGATGTCGGCTCATTCTGTAAATCTAACAATTTTTGGCTCCGGAAAAGTTCAACTCAACGTATGTATATTATGGAAAATCGCTTCGACAATTTCGTGTGGCGTGTTCGACGGCTAACCTCGGTTTGAAGTTGTTTTACGCCGGACAACAAAAGTGGAGACGCATGGCAACCTGGGTTGTTAGGCAAACAGCATGGGTATTTTTAATTCTCGAAATAATTTATTGAAAATAAATATATGTAGGTATTGTATGTGTGTATATGTGTGGGTAGGTACACGCTTGGTTTGTGCTCGCATTCTGATAAACTTGCGAACATCTAACTGACTTATGCACATTCGTCTACGAGTAGTTGCACTTTACATTTAAACCATTCAGATTTGTGGATCGTTTTGAACTCGCTAAAGTTTTGACAATTAGGTTTCGATTATTTCTGTATCCCAACTGGCCGTACAATAGGTTTTTATTAATAAATAAAAGCATCAGCGATTTACAGTGTTGCGGTTGTTGTTAACAAAAGTATTTTGGAAATATCGACAACAAATTAAAAAAACATAAACATTTCTAAGCAAGATTTACACAAGCGTTTGTTCGGTTTTATACAATCATAATTATCCTACACGTTTTCACGATCTTATGGTAGTTCTTTTTTGGCTGCCTTCTCTTTTCAGCTCCGCTCCTCCGTCGTCATCGTTTGTTTTTGAACCTACGCTTATAATGCGACATGCATTCGTATATATAAATATATATAATTTTTTTTAAAAACAACTAAAACATAACATATCGAGTGATTGGCTTGCCATTTACATGATAAACAATTGACTAAAGCAAACATAATAGTAATAGTACAGATAGGGCTACTCAATGACAATGATGATCATGATCGTGATCGGGTTTGGCTTACGCTTACGCTTACTTATACAAAATACAATATGTGGTTCCGATTCTCAAACACAAACAGAGAAACATTGAAACTCTTCCCGGTGAAAGTTTAGTCTAGTGGTTGTTTCCGCTGTATTGCGATTTCCTCTGGTGCAGTTACGGTTCAGCAAATATGTTCCTTTTAATTTAAAATAAATTATGTGTACGTGTATATATAAACATATCCATTATGTGACTACTACTTCATTCAGCAAGCCTAGTTTTGATTCGCGCAAACAATTCTCAGCTCTCCTTTTCTCGATTCTCATTTCTCAATTCTCACTTTTCAATTCCCTCTCCATCCAGCTTTCTTCTTTCTAGTTTTTATAGTTGCGAAAAGTAATCTTAGTCAGTCTCATGGTCACGATGCAGAGTTCATTTTATAATTTTTACTAGATAAACCTTTTTCGTCGTCGTTTAGCGGGGTATTTCATTCATTTGGCGACGTTGTTGATGGTGTGATTAGGATTAGAATAGCGTAAAATGTTGATCAAATTTGGCCAAATTTTCCTACATAGAGAGAAGTTACTGTATTGTGTGTTTGCGATGTGTGGTTTTTGTTGTGAGGCTTGGCATGTTAGTTTAACTACATAAATGGCGACAACATTTACGAAACCTAGACATTAATAACATTGACAGCAAGATGCCACGCCCCCGCCGACAGCTGACTTGGGGATTTCCTTCGGGGAGTGCTGCACTTGGGCCATGCAAGTCCAACGGCCAGCCGTTGGTCCTGCGAGCCCAGCCAGCTAATCATACTTTCGGGGACGTCTTGGCACACAATTAATAAACTTAACATTAAAACAAACTATCGGCTTACTAACTAAAAACGATTACAAATCGGGTTGTGAAGGGGACGCGGGGTGGTGGACAATTAGACGCGACACAAACATAGATACGAATCTTACAGAGCTAAATATAAAAACATTTATGTTCGTTTATGAAATCAAACTTCAAACACGGTTCAAAGCTAAGTGAACACAAAAACTGCTGGCAGACACAAATCTAACGGCCTACAATCCAATCCCTCTGGCAGCCCAGAACATTGCTCAATTCATTGCCTGTTCAGTCATTTGGCGGCACAACGTCTCTAGCTGTTCCAGGCTCTTAAAGTCATTCATCTTGTACTCGGTGACATGGGGCGACATGCCCAGGTTGACCAGCGGTGGCTGGGACAGGCAATGATCCACGGCATGGTTGTTGTTTTTGCTGCTTTGGTGACAGAGATTGTGGACACAGGCACCGCCGGTTACAACACCACCATTGGAGCACAGACAGCTGCCACTGCCCACGGCGGCGGCAGCTGCTGCCAACAGTTGGAGCTGTTGTTGATTAATCAAATTGTTGTTCAGCATGCTGTTGTTATTGTTGTTGTTGTTATTGATCAGGATCTGGGGCTGATCGTGCTGCTCCTGACTCTGATTCGGATTACTAACCATTACTACAGCGGCCATGGTCTTCTTTGGTTGTTGCTCCGCACTGGACACTCCTCCGCTGAGCTTCCGCTGCTGCTGATTGCGCTCCATCACCAGATTGTCGTTGGATCCATTGTTGGTAAGTACTCCCTGGCCCGGCTTGAAGATCAGTTGCTGCGGCTGCTGTGGACCGCCGGCCACCAGGATGAGATTGTTTAGCGACCGGCGATGCGACTGTGGTGGTGTCTGCTGCGGCAATGCCGGAAAGTGGTTATGCTGCAGCATTTGCTGCATCTGCTGGGCATGATGATGCGACTTGCTGGGCGGCGGCGGTGGCGGCTGCTGCTGGGGATTGCCCATAAAGCTGGGGTACGAGGAGCTCTTGTACTGCGGCTGATGGGACGGTCCGCCGCCGTAGCCGTTGTAGTCAAACTGCGGCAGAGGCGGCGGTGGCTGCTGCGAATGATGGGGCAGAGGGTGCTGCAGGCAATTCAGCGAAAAGTTCAGCATGTCGTTGGAATTCTTGCGGTTATTAATCCTATCGTTGCTGCCGTTCTTCGTATCGCATTTGCGAGTCTTACCATTCCATCTAATAAAACAAAATAATCAAAAATTACACGACTTTATAAAATTTACTGTAATAGGGTTTTTAAAACATACCTTGGCTTGTTGATGTTTGCATTGCTCGGCCCTCCCACTCCGGCTGGCTTAACGTGATGCATCTTCGGTACCATGGAGATCTTCATCTTGGACAGCTTAAACTTCAGGTCCTTGAGTTGGTTGGCATGGTTCATGAATGCCTCGTTATGAATGGAGCGGTCCAGGATCCACATAAAAACTCCCAGAGTCTCGTCGTCCTGTGCAGCATACGGATCCTGCTGCAATGTGTTGCTCACAATGTCGATGACCTTGAGGAAGCGCAGTCCAATGTTTTCCTCTGGCGGCCCAAGGGACTCCAGAGGCTTCATCGGTGTCAACACAATGTTGGTCAGCTCCTCGACGGCCGTGCTCAGCTTCATTTGACCCGTCAATAGTTCCTGCTCTACCCGGTTGAGTATGTGGGCCCGCTCCTTCAGCTTATCGATGCAGAGGGCAAGCTTGTGTGAGGCACCTTTGGTGACGCCAACGCTCTGCAGGAAGTCCTCAGTGATCAACAGCATCTCCTCGTACGTCATGTTCTTGAACAACTCGATGTACTTGTGCAAACGCAGGGACTTGAGCCAAAGGCCGATCCCCGACATGCCCACGTTGCGGGTGTGGAACTTGATATAGTTGGGCTTAAACTCGTCCAGACGCGTATCGGACCCACTATTAATCAAGGCTCCGCGCTGATGCTCAATGGATAGGGAAAAACTGCGAGGCTTGTTGGCGAACTGGGCCAGGTTCTCCGTGGAATTGGAGCAGTTGTCATTGACCGTGATCACCGAGGAGTTGGAAGAACTGGAGCAGCTCGAGATCGTTTGCGTGGTGAGGCTGTTGGACCGGCGCGTCTTTAGGGCCGCAATCTTGCTATCCAGGCTCCAGCGATTGATCTCTCCAAACTGATCGCCCACATTTCCCATTAGGATCGATGCGTAGGGCGGAGGTTGGAGCAACTGCTGCTGAAGATGAGGCGGAGGCTGCAAGCGATCCTCTACCGGGTTGCCACCGGCTCGGCCACAAAGACTACTGCTAGCCAGGCTGCAAGCCTCACCCATATCCGCCGTGACCGGGTCAAAGTCGAGTATCTCGGTGCCATTCTTGCTGAATGACGTGTCATGGTCGTCGCCACCACCAATTCCCAGCATAGAGCCCGCTCCGGCGACCACACCGTTGACCAGCGACGAGCTGCCCTCCAACGACAGGCCAAGGCTATTCTGACTAGAAGCTAATTCGTTCAGGGTAATACCATTGAGATTATCACAGAGTGGATTGATCGACCCGCTGGAGCTGCCGCCTCCGCTGCCGCGCCAATCGCCGGCCAACTTGTTCTGCAGCTGTTTGCTGGGCGGAGCGATAGTCTGCCAGTCGTTGGTGCGCGAGGATCGGTTGCCGCTTGCGGGGCACAGCGAGGACGAGGCCACCGAAGAACAGGAGGCTGTCGAGGAACTGGCCGCCGAGGAGGAACAGCTACCACTGCCCGTGGAGCTGCCACCAGCGACCAGTTGCGGCGAGGGCTGCAGGAAGTAACTGCGATTAGTCAGGCCCGCCGCCGCCGCCTGGATATGATCCTCCAGGTGACGGAGCCAAATGTTCAGTGATCGACGGTCCTCGCTGGTGATCGCCGGATGGATGAGTAGGTACGAGAAGATCTGTTGCACCAGCTCCGTGGGCACAATCTGTTGCATGGTGTCCTTGACGGCCACCGGGATGAGGGTCAGGTAGATGAGTTTGGACTCCTCGTTGCCCGGCTTTAGCAGTGGCAACATGTTTAGCACCTCGTGCAGAATATCTTCCTTGCGGGCGTACAGCTTCCGCTCGTCACACTGCGCCGATGTGGTGATCTGGAAATCGCTGCCGTAGCACGGCATCGAGTCCTTGTCTGATGAGGAGGAGGACATGGCGTCGAGCAGGTCGCATGGCTGGAACGTCTTGTAGGCGTTCAGCAGGTTCTGCAGGTACACCGGATTATTGGCATTGATGTCAATCACCACGCTGCTCAGATTCGTCTGCGAGGTGCCCAGGTTCTGGGTCAGATTGCTGTCGATCGAATACTGGAGAAACTTGAGGCTCGGATAGCGCAGCCGCTTGAGCAGCGCGTACATCACGACGGTCCGCTCGCAGTCGTTCCACTTCTCGAAGAGATTTGTCACTGTGGTCACCTGCTCGCAGAACAGCGCGTTGGACGGCTGGCTCTGGTTGGGATTGGCGTTAGGATTGGAATTGCCATTGGCGTGTGTCGCCGTCGTCGTGGCTGTGGATGTGGCCTCCTTGTGGACTGCAGTCGGCGTGGATGTGGTGGGCTGCATCTCGTTGGATGCACTCTTAGAGTTATGGGATTGGCTGCTGATGCCGGAGGACATCGCGTTGTCAGTTCCAGTTGCGTACTTCATCTCGTTGTTAGTTTGCTTCTTGTTTGGTTGGGGGATTGTGTCTATTATAATTTATTGTAATATATTTGTTACGGCTCTTTGTCGTTATTTGGTTGCGTTTCCTGAAAGTAAAAAAAGGGAAGGGTTAAAAAATTAATGAATACAGTTAGGCATAACTTAATTATTGTCATATTAAAATCGGGATACTATAATGACCTAACCTTCAATGAAAAATACCCTAAGAGTTAAGCCTAATTTGAACAAACTCTCAAAGGAAAATACCCCAGGTTCGAATATCGAACCACGTGATCACGAATCAATCACTTCTCTTACTTTCCACGAATTTGTCGCCATTGCTCCGATTGGGATTAGAGTGCCGAGCGGCGATAATAAAATAAACTTCAAGCCGCAAATAACGTTCGAATTTAATCAAATCAGTTTTCGCTAATTTGTTAAATTTACAAGCTCGGGGACAGCAGCGCGGTAGCAACAACAATTATCTGTAATTGACGAATGGAAATTAGCATTTGCATGGTCCGTCGATCGGACTAGCTGACTGACTGACTGGCTTATCAGGAAAGCAAATAAACAACAAATATATAACACCTTCGATTCGCTTCGATGGCGCGAGTGACGAGCGACGATAAATCAATAAAATAACAAACATTTCAAATACGAAATCGTTAATTTCGACTTTGGATTTGGGTTTCGTTTTTAATTTCCGGGGCGGGTGAAAAGAAGAAGAAGGGGTTGTGGCGGGCGGGGGCGAGAAGTTTGGTTAGGTTTTTTTTGCACAGTTTCGCACTTTTCATTTAGTTTCGTTTGCCATTGCTTGTGTGTGCCCATTTCGAATCTTGTTTCTTCTGCCGCCGTTGCTTTTGCTCTGGCGACTTTCTTCGATTTTTTTCCCCGTGTTTCTACTGTTATACAGTAAGCACTCGAAAAGTGCTCACCGTAGTTAGAAGTTGACTTATAGAAAAAAGTTATTTCTGCAACGCTTAGATAACATTTATAATTTGTAAGGACTTCACCGAAATTAAGAAATTCATTTTAAATATACAAAAAAAAACTGGTCAAGTTCTTGATAGCGAGTGACCACTGTAATTTAAACCAGAGGCAATGTAACGGCCCCTGTATTGGAGCCCCTGCGTATGTGTGTGTGTGTGGGCAAGCACTAAAACATAACGGGCCCCAATTACTGCATTAAAAGCTTTGCTACTGCTTTGGAATTTACCGATGTTTACTTTTTTACTATTTAACGTTTTAAACGAAATTTCACATTCTTTTTTTTTACATTTTGCGACTGGGAGAGCGAAGAGAGCCGTTTAGCGCGCCTCGATCTAACGGTACTTGTGCATGCCCGGGTCGATCTTTGAGGTTATGCGTCACCGCTGCAATTGCTGTTATTTTCCAACCGGCTTGCAAAAATTTCCGAAGTTCAACAAACGCTGTTGGAAGTTCACAGGCACAGTCACACACACAAACAGGATACTGGAAACTCACACGTTCTTTTATTTGTATTTTTCTGCCCTTTCAGCAGTCGCGATCGCAAGCGTTTTGCATATTCCTAACGTTTATTTACGTTACGAATAAATTTGATGATGATTATATCCGCAACTCTGGCATAGAGACGAGACACACAGAAATGGGGAATTGTTTTATTCAATAAGCTGAAGCTGAAGACGAGACTGAAGACTGCACTGGAAGATGATGCAGTGGGGAGCACCGCGGAGGAGGAGCGGCTGATGGCGAATGATTGGCGCTGGCGTCAGCGTTTTAGAAAGAAAATGGTGGAGCTGCCTTTGGGAAGCAGAATTGCATGCAGGGAGAGCGAAACGGGCGAAAAGGAGCGCGCGCCTTTTTTTCTGACAGCCCAAAAGGAACGGAACGATGATGCTGCCGTCAAGAAAATGGGGAGAGCTCTCACACACAGGCATCCGCACACGGAGACCTTGCTGCGTCCGGTAGTGTGAGTGCGAGTGAGAGTGACACACTGAGCAATGCACGGGCGAAATTGCGGCAAATTACATGAGAGAGCAGCGCATTACAGGGCATTTGAAACGCCCTCTCCCTCTCTGCCCCCCACCCTTCCCCGTTCAATTGTTTTCATTTGCACTCGCTTTCCGTTTCGCCGTCTTTTTCTTGCAGTGGCGTGGGGGGGCTTCCTGGGGCAAGGGGGTTTGTTGTTTTCACCACATAGCACACACAGAAGATTGGCCCCCAAAATCACGCCCCACCCACCCAGCAGCCACGGTCGGCCAGACAACAAAAATATATAGCTACACTGCGCTTGTGCCAAAATCGTTCTATTTTTCAATTACCTTTTCGCCTTCTATTCGCCTGCTGCAAACCTTGAAATTATTTTCTGTTGCAATTCACAGTTTTGATCCGATCAGCACGGGAATCGAGCATATTTCGCTAATTTGATATGCTATCGGATTCGATCGGATCGCATCGGGCATTTATTAATTTATAATTTTCACCTTTGCTCGCGCGCGTGTGTGTGTGTGTGAGTGTGGACGTGTGTGTGTGTACTTTTTATTAGCACTTTGGGGCTTTAGCTTTGTTGTTTTTGCTAAACCATAACTTATTTTTTTGGCCACACACTTCCATTCGCGTACGCTCAACGTGGTTTCACAAACGCCCGACTACGGAGTACTGCGCACGGCTGCTGTTGCACTTGGTTGGATGCATGTTTTCGCCAGCTATTCCATTTTTTCAGCAATTAATTATTTATTCACGCGAACGCAGCGTTGCTAGAGCTGGAACCAGAATCGATGAGTATTCGATACAGTCGATGAGTTTTTGGGTGGCCGTCGATTATTTTTTACTTGGCAGTGGTAAGCGTTGTGTGACAAAGCAACGCAACCCTGGGCTCGGAGCTGCGCTATAGTTCCTAATGCACAATCCATTGATCTAGCTAGAAAATTTTTAAATTAATTACTAAAAATTAATTAATTAAATAAATTAAAAACTAAAAAAAAAATTGTTTTTAGTCGCTAGGAACAAATAAGAATCTCCCCAATTTAATCTAATTGTAAATAACGGATGCAGTGATACTATAAAATTAGTAATCAGAGTAATGAGTATCTAACGGTACATTTTATTTTTAACTTTAAATAAATATATTTTTTTAAAATCAAAATATATTTTTTTATATTAGCACCAAAAATTTATTTTTATTCTAAAAATATCGATATATTAATATTTCGATATATATTTTTCACATCCCTAGAGAAGAATGCAAAACCAATTGGAATAAAATTCAGGTAATTTTTGTAAATTTGCTGGATTTACGATGCAGAAAAAGTGCAGCGATGCACTGAATCAACGCCCAGGGACAGCGCGCAGCTCGAGGAAGTGATTGAACCGAGGAAAACGGTCCGGAACAGCGACAATCCCAACGAAAACAAACGCCCACAGCAACAACAACATACATCATCATAAGAACACCATCAACCTGCTGCGGTGAAAATGTTTGCCCAAAACCAGAAAACCAGCTTCCTGGAGCAGACGAAGGCGGCGCGGGAGGAGCGGGCTCTGGAGAAGCGCCGCGAACAGGCGGCCATCCTGCTGCAGTCCACGCTCAAAGGCTACGCGGCGCGCAGGAAGTACCAGAAGCGGATCATGTAAGTGCCCACGCACATAGGCAGGATAACTTTGCTAATCTGATCTATCTTACAGCCTCGATTTCGATGCCATATTCACCGAGAGTCAGGACGACAAGGATGCGGAACTGGAGCTTCAGGCCATCAATGTGTATCCGGTGCTTCGTCGCTACCTCACCCAAATCAAGCTGGACAAGAGCGACGTGCGATCACGGGAGCGTCTGGAGCGCATCTGCCGTTATATCATCAAGGCCATGGAAACAGAGAACACGAAACTATCCTACGCCGCCCTCTGCCTGTTCAAGGAACGCAGCCTGCCGTGGATCGCGCACATCAAGATACTGCTCACCAACTGCCTGATATTGCTGCCCGAGCTGAAGCCGGAGAACCATGCCGACAGCCTGTCCCTTGCCCTTTTCCTGCACACACTGGTGGTCTTCACGGCGCCCAAGTCCTGGGCCATACTCAGGAGTGCCCAGTTTGAGAAGCTGCAGCCGGCCATGCAAAAGATCTGCTGCAACATCCAAGGGCATCTGGTGCAGCACGACTTCTACAGAACCATGCGGGTGGGTTTGGTTGCTTTAATAATGCAAAATAATTACAACGGACTTATTAAATTCCATTATCCAGCTCGTTTTGCTGCGCGGCACTGTGCGCGAGGAGTTGTCCGTGAAGCCAGTCACCCTGGTGGCCATCATAACGCTCTGCCTGCGCCCCCTGATAGATGGCAACTTTAGTCGGAATCTGCTGACCAAGTTTCTGTCGGAGATTCTGTCTGTGCCCGCCTTGATCTACCATCTGCACCAGAGTGTTCCGCAGTGCCTGGAGCAGTTCTCGTCCTTGGGGCTTCTTAAGAAGGCCCTGGGCATCTCGGGTGACTTGCAGTGGTTCGAGGAGTTCGGCGCTAGCATGCCGGGCACCAAGTCCCTGGCGTTCCTGGGAAACATAGTGAATTTGTTCAACATTGATGGCCAAGGGGAGTCCAAGGAGTTGGCCTACCCACTACTGACTGTAAGTTGTGGAAAATCGCTTATTTGACCGACTAATTTATACTGTTATCCCTACAGGAAACCACTACATCGCTGCTGGAGCTTATACCCAACACGGTGACCACCAAAGGAGTGTTCACCCAGTGGCACGAGCTTCTGGGCTGGCATACTCCCGGTCCAGAGCCGGCCCAGAATCAGAATGTTGCTCTGATAAAGAAGCAGTTTCACATGCTGTGGGATCATCGCTGTATAAAGCTGTTGCTGGGAGATCTCTTGAAGGATATCAATCTTAATTACGAGCGCATCGAGTTCCAGCCCCCCCAGCAGCCATCCACATCGAATCTGTTGCGTCGTGCCTTGGAGCGCAGCTCCACGAGAGGTGTCAACCTGATGGGAGTGGCGAACAGCAAGCAGACTAAACAGCAGTGGCGCAAGCTGGACAACGCTGACGTGGTGCAGGTGTCCCGAATCTGTGGCATGTACTATGCCGCCCTTAATACACTTTCCCAAATGAAACTGGACATCCTGACTGGCATCTGTTACAACGACAACGTGCTGTATGATATTTGGTTGCTAATAACGTCACTGGGACCAAACTGCGGCATGAAGGAGTATCTGGAGCTGCTCAAGTCAGAGACTAATCTGCAGAAGCCACAGACCGCCATGCTGATGCTATTTTGCGACTGCATGACGCACTACGTCACGTAAGCAGATTATGCTTACAAACTCCATAAAAACTATAAGCAACTTTATTTTCTTACAGAATTCTGGATGAGTATGAAATGTACACGGAGCAGAATCCTTTTAAACTGAACGATTATGTGATGTTAACCTACTTCCTTAACAACATTCTCTATAAACTAATTAACGAGAATCTCTTGGGTGAGTGTAATAGACTTTTAATTGTGTTCATTAGTAATTAAATAAATCTAACATATTTTTAATTTAACCTATTAAAATCAGCCATAGTTTAGAATCAAAACATGAAATATTTATAATTAACTGACAAAAAATCTTTGAATTTCCAGCTGGTGCTAAAAGCATCGTCCAGAATCCGGTTTTCCTCTCGCTGCACACTCTAATGCTCTGCTTGTACCGTCGCGATTGCCGCCGCCCATTCACGCCACCCAACCACTGGCTCATACCGGAGGTGAAGCCCTCCACGTTCATCAACGATCTGGAGAAGGCCAAGCGGAACGCTATGCTGCTGTTGGCCAAAATGCCGCACATCATACCGCACGATGATCGGGTCAAGCTGTTCCGCAAATTCGTGCAGAATGAGAAGGCGGTGATGGGTCTGACTGAGAGTGCCTGCGCTTCGCCTCGGTCTGCTTTGATTGTCATCCATCGCGAGCGGATTGTGGAGGATGGATATAGGCAACTGGCAGCACAGCCTACGCAGGCATTAAAAGGTGTTATTCGGGTGCGGTTTATCAACCAGCAGGGTCTGCACGAGGCGGGCATTGACCAGGATGGAGTGTTCAAAGAGTTCTTGGAGGAGACCATCAAAAAGGTGTTCGACCCGTCGCTGAATCTCTTCAAGACCACTTCGGACCAGCGGCTATATCCCTCGCCCATCTCCTATGTCCAGGACAATCATCTGCAGCTCTTCGAGTTCGTGGGTCGCATGCTGGGCAAGGCAGTGTACGAGGGCATCGTGGTGGACGTGCCCTTTGCCTCCTTCTTCCTCTCCCAGCTGCTGGGCCAGACGCAGCAGGCTCTCTACTCCTGCATGGACGAGCTGCCTTCGTTGGACAACGAGCTGTATCGCAGTCTGACCTTCATCAAACACTATAAGCAGGATGTGGCCGATCTTAACCTTACCTTTTCCGTGGACCAGGATGTAATGGGCAAAATTGTCACCCATGAGTTGCATCCGGGTGGCAAGGCGCGTGTGGTTAATGACCACAACAAGTTGGTCTACATCCACTACATGGCCTTCTTCCACATGAACACCCAGATCCGCGAGCAGACGATAGCCTTCAATCGTGGCTTCCGCAGCATCGTGAATCCAGAATGGCTATCTCTGTTCTCACCTCCGGAATTGCAGCGCCTGATTTCTGGGGACACGGTGCCTTTGGATTTGAAGGATCTGCGAAAGCATACACAGTACTATGGTGGCTTTCACGATTCCCATCGCGTGGTGGGCTGGCTCTGGGACATCCTGGCCAAGGATTTCACGGAAGATGAGCGCAAGCTGTTCCTAAAGGTATGTTGTTACTTATTTTAAGCAAATAGATGATTTACTGACTATAATTTAAATTTCCAGTTCGTTACCAGCTGCTCGAAGCCTCCGCTTTTGGGCTTTGCTCACCTTGAGCCTCCCTTCTCCATTCGTTGCGTGGAAGTGGGTGATGACGAGGATACGGGGGACACAATCGGAAGTGTGATTCGAGGTTTCTTCACTATACGCAAAAAGGATCCGCTCAACCGACTGCCCACCTCTTCCACTTGCTTCAACCTACTGAAGCTGCCCAATTACCAAAAGAAGTCCACGCTGCGGGACAAACTGCGCTACGCTGTGAGCAGTAACACCGGATTCGAGCTGTCCTAAAGGAGGAACCTACTCCTTCTTCCTACTTTATTCACATTTTGTATGTTATTCCTTTCTAAGCATTCTTTCGTAGGCAATTTCGGTGTAAATGTATTTTTATGTTTTGTGGCCGCATCACAAACGGATTGAGAAACACATTTAATCAATCTTAAACACAATTATTAACAAATAAATATAAACGTATAGCTGTGATAAAACTATAATAAACTAACGAAGAGTACACAACAAAAACCAAGCTGAATTACAAATACTGGAACGAACAATCCATTTTGGTGGCTAATGATAAAAGAGAAAATGTCTAGTAAATAATGCAAGCGATTGAACGATTGTTACATGGCACACAACAAATATCTAACCCACGTACGGTGTAAGCCAAAAGTTACATGTAAACCACGAAAAGAAAAAAAAAACCAGCAACAATAAATCTTATGTGTCTGATTCATGTGCAAAATGTAAGCCTGTTTATCAGATTTATCTAGCGTAAGGTAGCCTAAGCGCGTTCCCAAAGATAACAAACATGCAATTAGTGAGCGCTACTCAAATTTCCCCGGGTTTTTCCAGGCCGAAAACTGAATGAAAATGGAAATGAAGCCGGACTCGAGTGGCAGCGAGCAGCGCGAACGCTAATGACACAAATCCGTCTGGACGGGGCCTGCTATCCTGATCCCGAACTCCTCAACTCCCTTCCTCCGCTAATTGCCTGAGTCACACTCGAGGGTCGTCATCGTCGATGTCTTTTGGTTGCGACGGGTCAGGGGCACTTAGACCGTCCGGAATAAGCGGAAATATGGCAAGGAGTTTATGCAAAGCTAGTCGAGTTACGAATTACCGGAAATTGCATATCTGGCTGACGACTAATGACCGGAGACGGGTAATGGAAATGCGAGCGGGGATTAGGTAAAGTTCTTAAATACCAAGGTATCCCCAGAAAAAATATGATCGAGATCAAAATAAAGAATACGAATTGAAGGATTTTTAAAATAGTTCTCGTTTAACTGAAAATTATTTTGAACAAAATTAAGTATAATCAAAATAATAAAGAAAAGATCATTATTATTTTGTTTCTTATTAAAAATATATGAACAACAATTCCCGTGATATGATAATATGATAACACTCAAAAAAGTTACAATCTATCTCATACCATTTCACTAAAGATCAGGATTAAATCTGCATCACCAGAGGTAATTTGAAACCTTTACCCCGGTCATCGATCGTTAAGGATCTTTATGGATTCCGTTCCGGTTCCCATTTTCGTACCCCCAAGCGATGTCCTTTTGCGGTTTTGTCGGCCCGCTTTTGTCTCCAACATTTATGCGACCAGACAATAGCAAACAAATTGTAGAGCAGACGCAGACCCACAAACAGGCAATAATCATAACAATAATTTCAAAAACTACAGCGACACAAACAGTCGGCGGTCGTCGCACAGCCAGGCCATAAAACTCGCATCCTCGAGAGGCTCTGGCCCTGGCTGTGGGTCTTGCTTTTGTTCCCAGCGTTGAGGAGGCAGCATCTCGGGGACAAAGTGTGATGATTTTTATGACTCGCCTGTGAATTTGTGCCGCCACCGTCGCCCGGGCAGCCGAAAAAACAGGACAAGTGGCAGCAAGTGACTGATCCGTTAGACGCATCCTATCCCTATCCCAACCCATCCCACTTCGATGTTCAAGTGGCTCGAAGGCGACAGTGGCTTGGCGCCAGTTTGATTTGATGGTCGCTCCCGGCTGCCGCAATTTGTTGTGGCCCAGCATCAAGTACAAGTACCATTTAAAGGTTTGATTAGCCCGACTTATCACGGGGCGGATCTCTTTTGAGAGACCCTCTGTTGCAAACGGTAGCGGCGAGATTTCGTTGCATCTACAAGATGCAAGGCCGATGCAGATAAGTTAAACGCCCCCAAACAGATGGGTGCTGATCATGACAGCGAGATATATCCAGGTTTGAAGGTTTGACACTCAAGTGCGCTTTCAAAAGGGCCGATGATCAAAATGTTAAATATTTTTTGAGATACTTCAGAAATACAGTTTTCGATTTAATGGATAACTGTGGGAAGGTTTTCCACATTTTAAAGAAGATAAAAGTATTTAAAGAATTTTAAGAAATTGAATCAGACATTTTAAAAATTTGTATGTATTAAATAATATTTTTTGTGTGGACTGAGTTAAAAATGTTCAATTGAATATGGTTGTTTACAGAACTATAGATGAATGTTAAATCTTTATACTTTCAAACAGTTAATTTTTTTAATCTCTGAATTTTTATAGTAATTTTTATTTATTGAGCTTTAGCGTGACGGAGTGTGTAAAACCCAGACGAAAAGACAGACTTTATATTAAACTGATAGTAAAACACAGATTAATACGAACTTTTTGGAATTTTTTTACTTTTTATTCATTTATTAAATTACGAGTAATAATTGTTATTTTATTACACTCATTAACATTTTCGTAGAAAAGGTCTCTGTTATTTATATTTTTATAAGTGAAGAGTTTATAAAAGTGTAAAGTAAAATGGAAATCGGACTATAATAAAACTGAAAAAAAATTACAAAATATTACGAAGAGTTTTGATTCTGATTACTTTCTATAATTCCCCAACATATCTGATAATTTGATTTTTTGAGTGGTACTTTCGAAATTCCTCGTCAAAACTACCACCACCTATTCTTTAATGTTTTCCTCGTGCTCACAGAATTACAGCTTCCCATTTTTAGAAGAACGTAATCTCGCCGAACTTTATTGGTTGGCCCATATCCAAAACGTTTTCCAGTTCCATAAATATTACAAGCGATTAGGCGACATCAAAGAGCGCTTCCCCAGTTCTCCCCAGAAAAAACCCATTCCACTTGCCGATCCCCTTTCCTTATAACGCTATCAGCAGCAAGATGGGTGCCGTGCCCCCAGTTTCCGCGGGAGGAGGTCACCAGAAACAGAACCAGAACCCTAACCCAGAACCCCCTCCAAAGCATTACGAAAATGGCGTTCCATCTGGCGGAGCGAGCGAGAGCGGGATGGCGTAGCGCTCGCTGATAAGCAACCAATGGCAGGGAGATATATATATGGAGAAATGTGCTGAGGGAGTGGAAGCGAGAGAGCGGGTGAGCCACTTGAGCATGAGAACAGGTCGAGCGACTACCTGAGGATCGGAGCGGATCGGTTTGCATGGAAAGAGCGGGGAGAGGGAGGAACCCAACCGACCGGATTCTGGCAGAATCGAAGTAGTGCCCGCTCTGAGACCCCGAGAGACAGTCTCAATCTGGACAGCAAGGCGATCAGTTCGTGTTCCACTCGTCGCTTTTCGATCGATTTCGATTTCTTACGGAATAGTATCACCACAAATAAAAAGAAGATTACATATCACAAAAGACCCCAAAATGTTGACCTTGCCCAACATCGCCGATCTGCGCATGCATCAGCAGATCGCCCAGGAAATATACCGCCAGCAGATTATGCAACGATTACCCGGTAAGTGGAGCACTCCCACCTGCGATTTGCCGTCGGCTAACGGATCGGATGTCTTTCTATCTCCACAGATCCCCTATGCGGTTTACTGCCCAACTTCGCCGGACACTTTGTGCCCCCGCCGCCACCACCGCAACCCACATTGCCCGGGGATGTGGAGGCCAAACTGGAGAACAATGAACTATGGCAGCAGTTCCATCAAATTGGAACAGAGATGATCATCACCAAGTGCGGCAGGTTGGTACCATTTTACTATTTGCTCGCCCCCATCACCAGCTTATCTCCCGCTGATAAGACTTATGGGTGCTTTGGATCTTACGGTGGAAACGTGTCACTAACATCCATTTACTATTGTCTCTGTCTCTTTCAGACGCATGTTCCCCTCGATGCGGGTTTCCCTGAGCGGCCTGGAGGAGGAAGCCAGCTATTGCGTGCTCCTCGAGATGGTGCCCATCGGCGACTGCCGCTACAAGTTCTCCGGATCCCAGTGGGTTCCGGCCGGAGGGGCAGAGCCCCAGAGCCCGCAGCGCATGTATCTGCATCCCGAGAGTCCGGCCACGGGAAAGCACTGGCAGTCCCAAGCCCTGCTCTTCAGCAAGGTGAAACTGACGAACAACACACTGGATAATAATGGACATGTAAGTTTTAAGCACTCTTTTTGATAATAACATATAATATGATATGATAAATTAAAAATTTGTTGATATGTTACTTCACTTAAATAACATATATTATATCATATCTTGCGATTCAAAAGCTTTACATTTTTTTGTTAGGATTACATTGTTTTCAAGACTTTTTAACGTATTCTATATCTTCCTTCCTTTTCCAGATTGTCCTAGCCAGCATGCACAAGTATCAGCCGCGTCTGCACGTCATACGCACCTCTGATCTCGGCCAGATTCCCTGGGCTCCCCAGCAGGCCTTTGTGTTCCCGGAGACGGAGTTTATAGCCGTAACGGCTTATCAGGTGTGTACTCCTATATCTCAGTCTATATAAGAGATCTGATAACTAATCCCCGTGTTTGCATTGCAGAATGACCGCATAACCAAGCTGAAGATCGACAACAATCCCTTTGCCAAGGGGTTCCGTGAGTCGGGTCAGTCGAGATGCAAAAGGAAGATCAATGACTCGCCACCGCCATCGCAGGCGGATGTAACCCAGGTGGATCCCAACCCGATGCCATCGCCGTTAGCCAAACGGTTGCGCCTGGTGGAGGAAATTCCTCAGCATCATCATCAGAATCAACATCCCAGCGTTCCAATGCAGCGTCACTATCTGCTGGACACTCTGGAGGCCAATTTCTATGTGCCAGCGCCACCGCCGCCGGCCATCGAGTATGCCAGGCACATCGGAGGATATCCAAGTTGGGCCTACACCCCGCCATCGCCGGCCTCCTCCGTCTCCTCCTCGTCGGCGGGCTCCTCCAGCGGCGAGTCCGCGGCCGATCGAGAGGCTGATGCCGACACCTTTGTGGATGTGGTTGGGACCGCACCGTCCGCTCCTCCTCCTGCTCCTCCTGTACCTGCTCCAGCCCCAGCTGCCTCTCCCAGCGATCCAATGCCCAAGCCGAAACGCAGCAGCTTCAGCATCTCGGACATATTAGGAACCAGCTCGTCCATTTAAACCAGGTCCAGTCGGGCGCATGTGCTCCCATTTGGCCTGAACTCGGTGCCTTGTACATTTAATTAGCGTTTAGTTGCCATCGTCTGCGTAGTGTCTAAGTTGAATTGTGATATTTTGCAGTTAATTAGGATTTCCAGGTATTTGCCATCAGTATTTATCGTATTTATTATGCAATTTTAATTGTTCACATGATTTCGTAATGGATTTATTGTCTTTGGCATTTTAATGCGGCATAAATAAAATAGATATATCCAATGAATTTTGATGGAGATATTTTTCTGGGATAACCAATGCGGGGAATGCGGAGCAATTAGATGAGACAGATGCGAAGAGCATCCCCAAAAGGGGGATCTGAATAAATTCCCCAATAACTTCCCATGACTGCGCTTCGAATCCTGTTCCAGCAATTTGTGTTGCATGCTTCCATTTGCCTGTCGTCGCCGAATACATAATTTGGTTTTGGTTCTGGCTTGGGTTTTGGTTTCGGTTTCATATCTCCCGCATGCGAGGCTTGAAAACCTGTTCCTCCAGACCCCACCCCCTCCTCCTTGTGAACCTCGCTTCTAAGAGCAGAATAACCCACCGGCAACCAGCAAGCAGCAACATCGGCAGCAGCAAGCAGCAACAGCAACATGGACATGAGCTTATCAGCAGATCAGAGCGAGCCGCATCTTAAACGCTGGCGCCGGCGCCAAGTTAAATGCGCTGATTGAGCGCCACGATCGCCGGCAATCCTGGCGAGCAGTCCGAATTCGAATCCCCAGTATCCACTACCCAATACCCAATACCCAGTCTCGTGTAATTGATGTTTTCACATTGTAGTTGTTAGCGAATCTGTGGCCATTTACATGCAATTGTCCGGGTGTCCCATCACACATCTAAATGCTATTGCTATCGAGCGGAAACGAGGCGGCTCCTTTGATGGACCGGTCCACCAGTCGCAAGTGTTGCCCCCAAAGAGAGCCGGCTAGATGATTGGCCAAACGGGCAGTCGTCGATGGTGGCATTCGCTTCAGTTCGCGTTAAGAAACAATTGTTAAGAGCCAGGACCCCAATATTCCGCCGATAGCCACCACACACGTAGCTGCAACCTGTTTTTCGGCCCATTCATGTTGCCGCTGGAAGTGTTTATGGGCTCCACATTAGCCACACTGCATATTCATGTTAAACGTCGCCAAAAGACTAACGACAACGTTTGGCCCATTGTGTTGTTGTCGTTGTTGTGCTGCTGCCGCTGTTGCTGGCTTTACCTTTACCTGAAAATTTATTGAATTCTCATTTGGGGGCATCCGCTGGATGGCCCAGGAGAGAGTCCATGTTTGGGGCCGGTGGAGCAAAGCAAACGTTCGCATGTCAGCGGCAAATGAGCTCCGACCCGAGCTCACTCGGCGATCTGCGAGCCCAGATAAGCCATCCCCGCCAGCAGGCATGTGTAATTTCCTTGGAAATTAATGTTGCGGCGGCCAAAATCAAAGTCACGGGCAACATATTTCGCTGGCGACAATTTTATCGGCAGCACAATGAAATCATTTGGAGCCGGCGACGACGTTCCCATTCAACGCTGGCGATATTATGTCTTTGCCGGAGCTTGACAGTCACATATGTTTGGAGCTCTAATTGCTTTGGTAGTTCCCAGTCCTTTATTCCAGAAGGATAACAGCTAATATACTAAATGTTGAATCGACCAGCGCAGGTGATGATTGTGATGAAATAATAGCAGTTGAGTAGCGATCATGATGATGAAATAATAGTAGTTGAGTGTTGTTCAAGATGATCAAAGTATAGTTGATTAACGTCTAGTAGATGCGATCGCCAGTGCGCATGTGGGAACGGCGGTGCCAGTGGTTGGGATTCTTCATCTCAACCAATCGGGTCAAATCAAAGCCAGCCGGCACTATAACAGGCCCTTGAGCTCCCTTCAGCAGAGGCGATACCTTCAAAGCTGGATGCACTGGCACACTCGGGAAGGGAGAGACATATTTCTCCTCCCTTACACTTTTCGGAGGACCCACAACGGTCTGAAATATAAATTGAAGGTAAGGATTAATATTCGGAAATTAGTTACGGGTGTCATTCTCAAATTCTGATGGATCTCTAAAACTCTATAGAAAAGTTAAATTAATTTAATTAACCTTAGCTGGCTCCAAGTCCTTGCTGACATCCTCCAAATCGATGTCACCCTTCCCTTTAGAGGAATCCTTATCGAAATAGTCCTCCAGGGCCGCGGAAAACTCCCGCAAGCGAGAGCCCTTGGGTTGGCTGGGCTTTTGCTGCGACCCAACCCATATCTGGGTAAAAGCGTACTTCTGCTTGGCCTCCGTTTGGCGATTGGTGGTCAGGTGCTCCTTCAGCACTGATGCTGGCTGATCCAAATTGAAGGCATCCTGGCTGGGCACCTGATTGGAGGCGAATTGCGGCACATCCCGGGGGCAACAGAACACGGGATCCGGCTGTTGTTGACTTAGGGGCGAGATGGTGAACTTCTTGGAGGTCTTGAAGCGACCCGTCATCTGGGTGGCCTTGCCGGTGGAGACGCCATCGCAGGCGGATGAGTCGCTGGAATGGATCTCCGAGTCGGGGGACTTTTGCTTCAGGATGACGCCCGAAAAGGCGGGCTTGGAAGTCTCCCCTGCGGCCTGGGCCAGCTGCTCGGGTTCGTCGATCTGTGGCGATGGATTATCTTATAACTATGTGCTATATAGAAACCTCAAAGCACTTGCCGTATTCTCCAAATTCTCCATCGAAGTCTCATGTTCGGAGCATGACTCTAAGTCGGCGGCGCTGTCGCAGTCGCTCTCCGAGAGCGAGACACTCAGGTTGTCCAAGGACGTCTCGCTCTGGTAGAAGGAGTGGAAGGAGTCATGGTCCTCCAAGTCCGTGTCACTATTATTGGCAAGGATGCTCATTTCGCTTGGTTTTCGTTGCAATTTGCGTAGATTGAAAATTGTTTTTATTCGAATGGCGCAATAGTCAAAATGACAGCTACCAAGGTTGCCAAACTATTCACTTGTCCCCAAATTAAAGCCCTTTCTACACGATCTGATTTATAATCTGCGTTTATTTTTTGCAAAAATCTTAATTGGTGAAGAAAAAATTTATAAGCAATTAAAACAGATTAAAAAAATGTATTTCCCATCGTACATTCAAGATTTAAAATATTTGAAATTATTTTTTAAACGAAGCGTGTTACATTTAAATTAAAAGTTTTAATGTAATTATAAAACTTACAAGATTCAGTTAAGAAAGTTGAAATGTAAAATTTCGAACATTTATTTTAAAACAAAAAATGTAATATGCAGTTGACGCATAGAGAACGCACTTTTTATATGGCCAGAAAGCGTTACTTGGCAACTCTGCCAGTACTTCTCATTAAATGGCGCGTAGTAATTTGAATTTGATTCTGCGGTTTGTCTTCGAGGACAACACAAGTATGCAAATAGATGGCCGAGACAATGCTGCTGCATTTTGCACTCAATAGAGTTGTAAACAAAGCGAGGACAATGCGAAGGATACCTCCGCACGGGATATACGTACTTGACGACGGCCATTGTGCTCCGGTTTTGATTGTTCCCCTGCGAGTATTTTCCAACTGATCCCCAGATTTGCCCATCATATAGATCATATATGCACCAACCCATCCGGCGAGCACTGTAGTGGACCTGCTTATGTGGGTGATTTTCATTATCCTCTAATTGTTTGTGCCATTGTTCACACGATAGGTTTGAGAAATTACACGCTTTGTTAATTGTGCCAGCCCAAAAGGGTCGCCCTTCCTTTAGATCACTACATATAGTATGCATTTTCCAGCCCACATGTGAGCCCATTTGCATAAACTGCTTTTACGGCCTTTGTTGGCCGATGGCCAATCCTCCTGCTGTTGAGCCTCATCTCAGTGGTGGGTTTGTTCTGCTCTAGTTTAAAACCCCAGCTTAGTAGGGATGGCTGGTCGATGGTACAGGTCGATTTGGGAACACAGACAACCCGGGTCGGTGCATCCGTTTTATGGCTTGGCTCCGGCGACACGGAAACCTTTCTTTGCCACGCTTTGTTGCATTCTCCTCGCGACCAATATATTTGCATTGGCCAACAATAAAAACTCAAGTACCACCGCATTGTTGCCATCTTGTTTGCCTAACGCCGGGCGCAGACAGAACCAAAGTTTGGAGAAGGGTTCAGAAGGAGGCTCTTCAGGATTTGGGATCTACTCTAGTTCCCTAAGTGCCTTAAATTAATCCGCAGAGAAAAATATAAAACTGATATATCAAATATAACGATTATGATGTTAAAAACCTAATGTTTCCGAGATCTATTTAATAAATTATAATATTATTAAATTATGATTTTATTTATGCCAAGAATTGTTATTTTTTGAACACCTGAATGCTAGCCTCTTGAATCCTTAACTCTTACAGAATCAAGTCTCAATTCGAAGTGGCAGCCACGCGTGCTCTGTGTAAAATGCTTTTCCAACTCATTAGCACCGCCAGTGCCAGTTCCCCCTAATAACTAATTAACTTTCGTTTAGGAAACAATTTGCCCCTTTCATTCTGTTTCGAGTTCCCCAAATTCGTGTTTACACAACAAAAATGCTGCTCGACAAAGTGTATCTAATTTCATAGCATAACAGAAAGAGGCAACTTGCAGCGATCGGGCAACAAATGTGGCAGCGTAAAAAGCAACAGCCATAGTGCATTAATTATCCGGGGACCTGCGACATCTGCCGTGGATGGATGGGGTTGGGGTTCTGGGGGTGCGGATGAGGGAAGTACAGCCATTTAATGAGGCATTCATTGCACTCACAACCTTGCGCCTGTCAACACACGCACTCGCACACACGGCCGACATCTGTCACCCGTTCTAGTCTCGTATCCCCTATAAAACCGCAGACCAATAGATCCGAACCGATCCCCAGAGGCCAAGAGCGACAGCGATGCAAAAGGCAACAATTTCAAATCGATTTGGTGCACTGAGAGAAATTTATTAATATTTGTATATCTGTAACTTTAAATGAAATATAAAAAATATCATGTTACAGGTGTTTTTTGACACAAAAAAAAAGCATATTTTCGTAAAATCGATATGGCCATGTAAATTTCAGGTCATGCCAAGCCCATATCAATTTTACATAAAGTACTCCCTTCGACCAGGTCAAATTTACATGGCCACATATCAAATTAAAATTGATCTTAAATAATGTAATATTGATGTACGTTTCATATTTTTTTTTTTTGGGTGGAGGTTTAATTTTCTGCTCATATGGAAAACGTGATATTATTTAAGTTTATTACATTTTCTCAGTAACTCAAAAACAAGCAAAAACTATCAAATAGATTTTTATTATATGACTTTTTATTTGTATTTATAATTGGCTACATTTAAGTGTTCCTAACTAAGCCAAGGAAGATAATATCTCTTTAAATCGATGATTTTTCCCAGTGTGGTAAATTGATTCGACCGTGTTTGTTTTTCCGATGGCTGGGCGGGCAGCGGTGTCTGCACTGCCCCTTTAGCCCTCGAATACCGACGAGACGTGGGTGGTGACGCATGTCATCGTAAACTTCATCATTGGCTCCGTTCAGCCCCTGGCCAAGATCCTTCGGTTCTTTAGCTCTACAGTTCTTCAGTTCCTCAGTTCTCCGGCTCTTCGGCAACTTACATAACGAATTGTCTATTTTCTTTGGCTTCGTCTCAGTCTCTGCCCATTTCATAAATAGCCTCGGTCTCGGGATTCCAGTCCCTGGGGTAGCATCCGAGGGCTGCAACCGAATTTCATGCCTTGTCGAGCCATTTAATTGCAAACAAATTATGTTCTAGCCAGTCGCATCTCTGTGTGGCTAATGAATGCTGCGGCGTAGGATGCGATGCCCTGATGATGTTGTCGAAACCCGAACGTTTATCTTGTAAATTGGTTGGGATTAATGTCTGGCGGAAGTTGTGATTTCCAGCCCAAGATCGGCCAATGATAGAGGGCCAACTGCCGGTAGTATTTTTCCTTTCCGATATGTTCATTTACCTACAGCGACGGTTGGGCGTTCTGGCTTTGAAGGCTCAGCCCAGCAGGAGGATATATTAAAATCCTAAGTGAAATAAAACAAATTGATTTTCTTATAGTTTACAGTTTAATGTTTATTTTTAGCTTATTAACTAATCAGGCTAGGATCTGTATAATATCAAAATGCGAAAGTTTAAACATCTACTGAAATCAAGAATAAGATTTTATAATTTGTACATAAGTATATAAAAAATAGAACACTCTTCTAAATGGGTTGAGTTAAGATTACAGCGTTTGTAAGAAAATTGAGAAAATATTTTTTAAAAAGATAGTTATTTTTTGTTTGAGAATTACACTTCTTTTAATTCTTTATTACCAAAAGAAAGTTGAGTTAAAATTCCAAAGTTGTTCATTAAAAATTATCTATATTCTTGATTTCCAGCAATTAATCTTACAGCCCCTCTATCATATTATATAACTAAAATCCCCCTAACTTCCTCCCCCCAAGATGGCCGATATACTGAAGCCCTTGCTCCTTGTTGAAGGTTGTTCTGGTGCTGGTTCCTGTGAGGATTGCTCCACTGTGGTCGCCTCACTGCCCACATCCAGTTCGAGTTCTTCGGCCCCCGACTCATCGGATATGAGATCGGCACCGGAAATGCCCGGAGGCAGGTTGAGGCCAGGATGTGGACCTAGGCCCGCCTGTAGAATGGCTGCCGGGGAGTAGAGAGGCGAGGCCGGAACCGTGCCTCCATACTCATGGGGTCTTCCGAAGTAGGTGCAGGCCAGGTCCACGAGCGAGGGCCTCAGCAGACTCTGCATATTCTGCTGGAAGTGCTGCATGAACACGCTGGAGGCACTCCTCGCCTGGAGGGGATGCTGCTGATGTGGATGTCCATTCAGATGGGGCGCCGGGGAGCCCAGAGCCAGGGAACTGGCGCCAGGCGCCGACTGATCGTCCAGCGATGACGATAAGGAGCAGGCGGAGCCATTTGATCTCAGGCGCTTAATTTGCGGACCATCCGAATCGCCGATCGTGGATGTTCCTCCAGCTGTCTCACCTCCTTTCGCCGGCGACATGTCAGACTCGGATTGGGAATGGGAGTGGGATAGTGACTGGGATTGCGACTGCGACTGATCTTGATCCTCGCCCGTTGGCGATGAAGACATCTTGCGTTTGCAGCGCGATTGTCCCGTTTCGCGGAAGCCCTTGGCAAACGGATTGTTGTCGATCTTCAGCTTGGTGATGCGATCATTCTGCGGAAGTTAAAAGAAGAGAAGAGAAGACAAGACGAGCGTGAAATATGACGATTGCCAGCATAATATTAAGCAATGGGGAGGGGGAGGGGATGAGGACATATCGCATAAGTCACTGGCGTCCAGTAGCTGGCGTTAAGTAACATGGCCACTTGACACCAGACCGGGTTTCCAGTTTTCAACGTTCCACTCCAGATGACTTGACAACTTTGTGATCTTTCGGATTTCTCAACTCGAATCTCCGATCTCTCGGATCTCTCGGCGATCTCGCTAATTAGAGGCAGACTGGCGTCGGCTGTCAATGGGCCCAGACCTAGACAAAAACACAGCGAGGCGCTCAAATTTACAAGGATGTGGCTATCCAACTTCCTAAAACAACAATCCGACCCGCTGACTTTCTGCCTGCCCACCATCCATCCGATCTGGGATCTCGAGACTCGCATCTCGCCTCTCGAAGGCGTTCCATGCTAATTCGAGACGTTGACCAAGCTACCCACGGCGTGAGCGATCGCCGCTCGTTTGCCCAAAATTAACCAATTAGTGTGATCGTTCCCAGTCTCTGGTCTCTGAGCCCAATGTGCTCAATGAATTGGCAAAAAAGTGCGACAAGCAAAAGGAAGGCTAGCTTCGAGGACACATGACTCGAATACTCTTGGCTAAACATTTTTCCCAAAGACATCGTTGTGCGATTTCCGATTTGAAGGAACCTTGAATAAGTCTGTCGAAAGCATGTTAATGAAACAATTTAGGATAACATGCATTGAGTTTAAGCTTGGTTTTAATGGTTTTCATTTATACACAGCTGTTCGGATTTGTACCCATATCTATTAAAATAACATAAACACTTTACCAAGTTTGATTACATTTATATGAATTATATAGAATTTAAGTAACTATTATTTTGAATTTTAAATTTGGATTAAATAAAAATATTTTGTAAGCTCAATTATCCTACATTTCTGGTGTATAAATGTTTTCGAAATTAAGATTAAGAACTTAACTAATGCTTCAAGATGCCTATCTGTTGTATTTAAGTACCCTTCAGTAAAGCAAATAGTTTATATTTTGGACAAGTTTAATGAGAAAGAAGCCAAGATAATGCTTAGTTATAAGATAGTTTTTACCTTCCAAAAGGTATTCAAAATCAAGCAACCAACCATTGTAACTATTTCGACTAGCCGAGACTTCGAGTGAGGAAAACTCCCTAATAAGTTCACAGATATCTGTCTCAATTTATTATAGCCAAAGTTAGGGTATGGGAGGTCGGATTCGAGATGGCACCACTTACCTGGTAGGCTGTCACGGCCACGAACTCGGTCTCGGCGAACACAAAGGCCTGCTGTGGGGCCCAGGGAATCTGCGCCAGATCAGCGGTGCGTATGACGTGCAGACGCGGCTGATACTTGTGCATGCTGGCCAGGACGATCTGCGGATTGGGATGGGAAGGGCAAAATATGGTTTGGATGGGGATCAGTAACAGGAGACGACTTCAAAGCCCTGCGCGCACTTACATGGCCGCTGTTGTCCAGCGTGTTATTGGTCAGCTTGACCTTGTTGAAGAGTATGGGCTGCGCCTGCCAATGGGATCCTGTGGCGGGGCTATCCGGATGCAGGTACATCCGCTGGGGACTCTGGGGCTCGGCTCCTCCGGCCGGAACCCACTGGGATCCGGAAAACTTGTAGCGGCAGTCGCCGATGGGCACCATCTCCAGGAGCACACAGTAGTTGCTCTCGTCCTCCAAACCGGAAACACTCAGTCGCATCGAGGGAAACATGCGTCTGAAAATAAACACAAATTAAATCATATTTTCATTAACATTTGGCCTCACTTCTGTTTAAATAAATTAAAAAATCACAGAAATTATGTGTGATAATATCGCCTTAACACAATAAGAGATGCATATCAAAACGATATAAATGAATAAAGATATCAATGTAACATGGTAATAATGGGAATGTCATATATTACGTGATTATAATTTCCAATTTAAAACGTTTTTATTAACTTTATAAATTTAACTTGCATATTTTATTGAAATTTTCCCTTCTTTAGTTTACAATTTAGTTTTTTTTTAATTATATACCTAGTTTTGTCTTGATATTAAATTAAAGATAAAGAATATTTTGTCCCGAACAAATACCAAACCCTTGTGATATTGTTTCCCCTTAAGAATGTTGAGAATGGGGGAACTCCAGGAAAAGGCCTGTAAAATCTTAGAGCCTTTGTTTACCGAACAAACTCAAATATAGTCATGCTAGATCGACAAAAGGAGCATAGGCATGGGCCCGAGCCTGCGTGGGCGTTACAAATATTTAATTGTGAGATTTCCCTTCCATGCGCCATGTAATTAGGCCTGGTCAAATATAGATTGAGGCCGGAGGAGTAGGGGCCCTTGCCTGTGCTAACAAGGATGCGAGGCCCTGACCCTCGCCTCCGACTCCGACTCCAAGTCGCTGCCGCAGAAAACAGCAGGTGGCCACGGCTCTTGGCGCCAGCCCGAAAAATGTTTGCCCTTCGCCCTCGACCACTCGTCCTCATCCTTATAACCATCCCAATCCTCATTCTCGAGTGGTTTCTTGTTTTTGGCAATGATTCCGTGTTTCTCCATGCCGATGATTAATTAATTGAACTCCGCTGCGCTTTGGTTTGCTAACGTTTAATTTGATTCTGGCTTGGCTGGGACTGCCTTTCAGCTCCGTTGAATTCCATTAGAGCACAGCACCGAAATATTTCGACATTTGTGCGGTTTAGAATTTCATTTTCAATTTGGCTCTGCTCACTGCTCAGTTTTTGTTTATTGTTTTCCTTTTTTTTGGCAAGAGTCCGCTGTCTGGTTTTGGACAAACGATTTGTTAAGATCGATATCTTTGGCGCGTCTGCGCATAATTACGAGTGGAATTTTGGCTGCGAGTGGCGAGTGAGGAGCATGCTGACCATTTGACGGCATTCGGCATTCGACTTGGCGCTTGACGCTTGGCAGGTGCAGGGACACAGTCCAGGAATGCGCCCGGGGATCGGATTCCGGCCTCTGGAAGGAAACTGAAAATATCCCCTAAACTATCACCTTGTTTACCCAGCAGTTCCACATAGGTGACTGCTTGAAAAAATTAGCATATTTAAGAAATTAAGAGAGATGCTATGACAGCTACGAAACTATAAACAGCAAGTAAAACTTTAAACTCTTTAAGTTGTTGATGTGTTTTGTACAACTTAAGAGGTTAAAATGTGAAATTTAAAGCATTTTACGTTAATGATTATAAATAACTAATGAAATCATTTTGGAAATAAATAAAACTTATTTATAATAATAATCTAAATTATTTTTCAAGCAACACAATGTATTTAGGTAAATCCTTTTGAAAGGAACCCTTTCTTTAAAGTAAAGTGTTCCAATCTCATTCGTAAAGTTTTTGATTTAAGGGCACTTCCATAGGTGCATCTGAAAATTCCTGGCTATCTTTGCGCTTCTCATCGAGGTTACCGTGTCGCTTCTGTTTACCGCCTCTCTTGGCGCTTCTCATTTAGCCCAGCTGGTGAGCCGAGCCCACACACTCTAAAAGCTTCGTGACAAAGTCATTTCATTCGCCGCCGTCAGGCATTAACCGATACGCTTTGTTCTATCTATCTTTAATGGCCGTCTGCGCTTTTACCACCCAAAAAGATGGAACGGTTCAAGTGGCAAACGGAGCCCAGACAACCAACTAATTAGTTTTTATGGGAGCCACTTGGCATAGGCATAGTTTGAGTTTCAGTTTGGACTTGGGATCGGATCTGAATGGTAAATAAAACGGGGATCGGGATGCGATTGGGCAGACGGTGGCACTCTGGCGCCTAATCATTAAAAATTCAAATCGATTGCATCGCGACCTCTCCGCCGAGGCCCATAAAACATTTTTGATGAGCATAAAAAGTATTTAATACGCAGACTTTATGAATAATTCATGGCATATATAAAAGAAAAGGGTTGTTCGGCGCTCGAAGAGAGTTTTTGGCTGCATTTTGGAGACCAAAAGTTGATGCTAATGCGTTTTGGGAACCCTTTCGATCGATTCCGAATGTCGAACGGAGGCCAAGTGTGAAATTGCTCGTATCTGTCGACAAGCTGTGGTCACTCTGATGTCACTGCCAAAAGATACGGATACAGATATGTGCGTTTCTGTTCTGAGGGAATGCAGAACGCGAAGATATTTCGGAGTATCGGGTTTTGGTCTGCAGATCAGAACAGAACAGACCAGACCAAACCAGACCGACCAGGCGCCACAATAAAAACGCTAAGAGCTACAAAGATGACGACAAAGTATCCTTGACGCGAAGATTTATGCCAGCCGAGGCATAAAGGAGCGCCGACGAACCGACAGGACGTCCCACTGAGCTCGGCGTTCGGCTGGCCGACAATAAATTACGATGACGCCACTTTACGCACATTCGAACAAGTGCCGGACACTTTTAGGTAGTCGTGTAGTCATAGTCGCCGTTCCAGTAGGGACAAGCTGGACCGATCGTGCATCTGATAGATAGACACGATAAACTAGCCCCGGGCGATCGCGCTATGCCTTTGATTCGGACTGATCTCCAATCTGGGCACGCAAAGTGCCGGCGAACTTGTCCGCTTTACGCCTCGCGCGATAGTCCATTATGCATCTCCGGGCCTAAGCAGGTACGCTTTTCCATTTCCCATTTTCATAGCATTTTCACATCCTGCCAGCGCAAGTAGGTGCATCCTTCCGCCTTGTTTGCCTGTGAAAATTGTTGTCGCGACGCCGCTGTAAACAATTTGCAGGCGCCTGCGCTCTAATGAGCGTTTAACAGCAACAGATCCTCGATTCTCGATCTGAATCGGGATCGGTATAGGGATCGGAATGGTATAGAGGGTGCTTTAAGTGCCCGCGCCCGTTGCTTTATTTTTCTTTGCCCTGCGTCTGGGGTATTAGTTTTCACGTTCGTGCTAATGCATCGCCCGATCCGATGTTTGTTCCCGATCTCAAAAGTCTGAAGTCTGTTTTTTGAGATTCCCCCCGCTCTTTCGCCATCAAAGATCTCTGGAGTTCTGAACCTACCTGCCGCTCTTGGTGATGATCATTTCCGTGCCAATTTGATGGAACTGCTTCCACAGATCGTCGTTCTGCAGGGTCATCTCCACGCCGGGCAGGGTGACTCGGGGTGGCATGATCACGTGCCGGGGCATCGGAATCGGTAGCATCGGTGGAAAGGGATCTACAAATAATTTAGAATATGTTAAGATAGGATTCGAACTTATAATATTAAAAAAAATAAACTAAATATTGACTATGTGTTTGTTTTTATTATTTAAAATTATAACACGTAAATAAATAATGAATTAAAGAAATATTACGATCTAAATTGAGTAAGTCAAAGATTAATCACCCTTCAAAAATCTTTAGAATTCTTTAAATTAATAAAGATGTTTTTTTCAAATGAATATATTAAAAATATTTCATTTTATTTATGTTCCTTTATTTAAACTAACTTGTGCTTTGAATAAAGACTTTGAAATATTAGTCGCACTACTCCAATTATTTAATTGCAGCCCGATTTAATGATATAACATTTTTTTCGAAATTTTACTGTTTGATTTAATAACTAAATGAAGTTTTTCTTTTAAAAAATACTCCCACTAATGGAAAATATTAAAATGGTTTCCTGTTAAGAAGAAAGTCATTTTAATATATTAATGGTTGCCATTAGTTTTTAAGCGTGCGTCTGAATTAAGGTGATACCCAAAAGACGTGTGATATTTCTGGCTTATCATGAGAGATCTCGCGACTGAAAGCCAACCGATTACTGACAAAGATGGGGTGTTATAAGAGTGCTCATTTGGCGAAACAAGGAACATTGATTGTTGGCCGATTGTCAAACTTAATGCCCCTCCATTAGGGATCGACAAAATATGGAGCCATACTTGGGCGAATGTGATTACATGCAAAGATTTTGTTTTAGGGGTACGCTGATCCCGCTGTTTAACGATGGTCGGCAACAAGCTAAATGCATTTGATATCAAGTTTCCCGATCGGCGATCACTTTCCCACATTACTCAGCTTTATGATCGGCTGGCCGTAAACACTGCCACTCGCACACACCCCGCTGATCTTGGCCAACTTGGGCGATGGGAGGCAGGGACAGAAGACGAAGCAGAAACGGAAAGAAAGAGCTCGCCAAAAGTTACGGCCATTAATGCTAATGATGCTTAACAGCTTTGCCGCACGCTTAACGGGGCGGATGAGTGATATGGTTTGGAGGTATACAGTCATAAGCTCACCTGGTATGCGCTGCATGATCTGCTGGCGATAGATCTCGTGCGCTATATGCTGCTGCATGCGCAGATCCACCAGCTCGTTCATGGTGATCATGATGGTGGGTCCCAAAAATAGTCTAATATCTTTTGTTTGCAGATTGTCACTTGCACAATTGTCGCGCACACAAAGCACTGTCACTCGCCGTCAACATATGGCGGTATCTGTTTATATATTTTCGAGTCCGGGTTTACTTTTTTCAGGCGAGCACGAGACACCGCCGATTAGCGTCAATTATGCAAATCACCGCACAAAAGTCTCTCATGTGCGTGGGTGTTAATTTGATTACGCCGGTCGTATGTGTCGTATGTGGGTTACAATTCAACCATGTTAGATGATCATATATCTGGTTTTAAAGAGAGAGTGTTTAGCCGACGGTCGTGTCTTGAGCTCGCCAAGTTCGCATTTCAACTGAGCAAGTTCCGTTGGTCGATCGAGAGATCGCTCCTCTCGATTTCGAGCGGAAAGAAACGAGCTTGACTCGTTTGCCTCTTGAGCCATTGATCGAGATTACCTGCTGCGGTCCCTCCATTGGCTGTGTGGCTCCGGCAGAGAGTGCGGGAGCTAGCCATCCCGCTCTGGTTTGGCACCTCCATTTTGAAAACTGCCACGAATTTCCAACTGCCCTGGCTCCGCCCACGAATCGCTGGCCATCTCTGTCTAATGCCAGCCGTATAATGCCGGCTCGCTCTAATTGCGTTTAATTCTGAAGTGCGAAGTTGCACAGTCAGCGGAGCAACAGCAACAGCACAGCAGCAACATGTTGCTGCGGGGAGCATTCGCTCTGTGTGTGCTGCCTTTTAATTATGATCATGATGATTGAAATTGTTTCTTCTCCGTCTCCTCTTTTTGGCATCTTTTTGTGTTTTTGTGTATTTATGCTTTGCCCATTTGTAGCCGCCGTGTAGCTGTGGCCATCATGGTGGTCCTCTTGTCTGGCCTCTCGAGAAGCCGTGTCTGTTTGTCGTTTTGCTGCTCATTTATTTCATTTTAGCCTGCCGTACAGAGAAAAGAATTTATTGATAGTGTTTGATCAGCAATTTGATGGTTTTTTATTGAAAAATATTGACTTTAAGTGCGTTGGGGGCATTATGAGATATATTGATCTTAATATCAGTAGAAAGAAACATCAATTACCTTCTTCTTTTCACGTAGGCTGATTACTTTTGATCACAAATTATCGGGTTTTTCAGTTAAAGTAAACAGGTTTTCCAAGTGTTTTTATCTCTATGTTAGTTAGTTTAGTTTTATTTGCTTATTTCGGTTAGTTAAGATCTAATACACACAAAGAACAGCATGTTCCCGTAAAATCGATATGTCCATGTAAATTTCAGGTCATTCAAAGTTTCATAGTTTTTACATGAAATACCCTTTTTCACCAGGTCAAATTTACCTGTCCACATATCAAATTAAAATTGATCTTAAATAATGTAAAATCGATCTACGTTTCATATCGATTTTTTTTTGGTTGTATCTGTTTTTCCCTGTGTAATTGTACGTTATTTTGACTTTGACGCCGCGTCATTCGGGCATTGATATGGCGGCATCCGAAGGCCCGATATGGCGTCTCTATAGAGACTTGCTGGTATATGGTATACCAATATCTTTAGACCATAGCCAGCTATTTCATACGATCGATGCAGGTGCTGACTGTTTGTGGATCTGACCTTTTAGAGAGCTTGGCAAAACATTTGTTTCAAACGACGGAAACGCGTGTCGGAGCTGCTTGCTTACAAATACGAAACTAATTAAGGCCCCAATCAAGTGGGCTGAACTTTGACTGAAATTAAGCATACGCCATGTGGGCCAGCGATGGCGAAACGTGCTCACATTTGCCTTAGTCTCGTGTTTGCCTCCACGACCACTTCCTTTCGAGATTAAACCAAATCGCCTGGCTTATCTGGCCTGCATTACTGCGAAATTCCTGAGGCTCTCGATGGGTAAATATGTAGTTAGCCGGAGCTAATTTACACAGCACTTGGCTGGCCTGACACATCCACGCATTATTTCTATACACTCGCACAGCCGAGTTGGCGGTGATAAGCGGCTGAAATTAATTAACTATTAGCAGTCCGGCATTTCGCCCAAATTGCGTTCTGGCCATGTGCCGTCTGCGCGTAATTTATGCCTCGCGTTTTCACATTTGGTCGCGCACATTTCCGGTTGCGTTTCCTACTGCCTTGCGGGTCGACCAGGTTCGTCAAACCATTAGACATCGAGCCTGCCGTTTGAGACCGGCCCTTCTGCCCTTTTGAGACCCTGCCAATAGCTGTGCAATTTGTCAGCACCCAGCTAATTGGTGCTGCCCCTGCGCCCGCTGCTTGACTAATGCATTTCGGTTTACTTCCGTTCGGTTCCGGATAAATGGGCCAACAGGTAGCCAAGAGTACACTGAGAAATGGGTTTTTCTGAACTGCAAAATATAATTTATTTACCTGTGGGAAGGACAGAAGTTCGAGAACGATCGTTATTCATAGAATTTGTCTTCAAAACCAAAGAATATAATATTGAAAATTATAAATTTTATAAATTTAAGAAAGTTTTTGAACTTATGCAGAGTTCACTCCTGTCCAACTTGAGAAGAAGTAATTATCTATATTCCTTACTTTTTAAGGAAATTAAAATTCAAGATATATTTCGTATAAAAAAGGTATTAAGATAATTATTTGTTTATATTATAATATAGGAACTTCCAAAATTAGGTCAATAAATACATATATCGACATTTCTGATCCCCCCTCTACCTTTCCAATACACCATAGTATTTTTCCAAGTGCAAACGCATTCCGTCCGCTTGAATCATAGAGGATATCTGTGTGGGTTGTATTTCGTTTTATCAATGTTTTGGGTATACATTTCAGCGATATACATTTCATTTCAGACAGTGATTAAATGAATCGGGGTGGACAAACAGATGGAACAGCCTTGAACCAGGTCCCGTCCTCCAATGGCATTGTAAGTGCTACTTGCCGGGGTCTTTCCACCCAGTTGCGAAATGAACCCGAGATGATATATAGATGATATGGTATACCTACGATTTAGGGGGAAGGTGGGAGCACGAGCCCTCGGCTTCTTTCTCGCACGGCTGCTCAAATTAAAATTAGCATAAATCGTCTACGAAAGCAATGTAATTTTCCATGGAAAATATGCCCTCCACTCATGTCAAGCGGCCATCGCAATTTATTGATTTAAACTTTTAGCTCGGATTCGTTTGAACAAGCCCTAGCGCCTTTATAGACGACTATTAACGGCCTGGCACTTGATCTGTGGATTGTGGATGGTCGATATTTGTATTTGCGTACCGGTGAGTAGATCCATTGTTGCAACATGACCATCTACCATCGAGCCTCTTTCGTCTTTAGGTCTCTAGGGAGGCATGCAAATCTACTTTTGTATGCAAATTAAGTGACTCAATCAATGGGAGCGAGGAGCAACCGATGATGAACCAAGAGGAGGCATCATAATCATCTGTGTCCATGGCGGACCACTTGACAGCTTTCAAGGGTCGCGGGACGGGACGGTACGGGATGGGACGGTATGGGATGGGAGCAGACCTACTCCAATAATTGAGAGGTGTTTAATCGTGTGTTTCGTTTTTGTTTTTCTGCACATTCACGACCCCCGAGATTTAGGCCTTTCGTTACGTTTCGGTTTCCACCACCACCACCGGCTACCATTCCACTCGATCGCTGTTTGCTCTCGAATTATCATAAGCAAATACGGCCCAAGTCGCCAGACGAGACTGGCGATTCATATTGGGATTCATATTCGTATTCATATTTAGATACAGATTCAGAGTCTGTACTCCCCCATCCCCCCCAACTGTTTCTTACTACTTTACGCTTTTCAGACCCCAACTTCAAACTGAAGTGCTAAAGTTGCTGGCGACGCGACGCTCTGAGAGGCGCTTCTGTTGTGTAGACCCTTGAGTTATTACAATATTATATTCAAATTTCAAGTGCTACTGGCTCGCCGGTCCTCCACTCTGCCGTCGTCTCTTCTATGTTTGGTTTGGCTCTATCCATTTGGGTCCGAAGAATCTGCATATTTTCCGAAGCATCGCGTCTGCTTGTTTGCCATCGAAGCTCATTGAGTTGGCACTCGGCGGAGATGTCGCATGTGTAATAACAAGATCATGGATTCAAATTTGGCGTTCAAAAGCAGTTGCAAAATATGTCTAGGTGATTATTCCAAGGTTAAAACATTGATGGTTTATGGGTCTTTCAAAAAAATGTATCTGAAAGTAGTTTAAAATAGTATTTTGGAATTTCAAATAAATCTATTCTAATTAATAATAATTTATTTTATTATGAACCCTATAACAAACTTAATAAAATCTATAAAAAAGCATTCATTCAGTTTAGTCATGTATTGTTCATATGTAAATTGCGAAACGTGTTATTTAATGTATTGTATTCATATTTAAAATTTTTTAAATATTTTTTTATGATTTTTAATGCTTTAAGCTAAAACATTTTTGCTAATGACGTAAATTCTTTAAGAGTTTGTAGAAAAACTCTATATCGATGCTGCATTTCATTACCAAAATGGTAAAATGGTGGTCAACACCAGAGCCAGAAAAGTTCAACGGCCAAACGGTGACATCAAAGACGAGAGCACAAGATCGCCGACAGCCAGCCAAAACAAAGGGAGAAAACCCAACGACGAGCCAAGTCCAGTAGTCCGACTGGACGGGCAGAAGAAACCATTTCGCTGATAAAAACATCCATTATGCGTAACAATTTGACGGCTTCTTTGGCTACCGCATGCCTTACTTCGAGGCGGCATTTGGCTTTCGCCTTTGATTGAGTGGCCGAGATGGCTTCGCCTAGCCGCGGGGTAATTGTTGTCGCTAGGCGGATCGGCTGGACCACGGGATTGGATCGGATCGGAGGGGATATGAGGAGATCGGAGGGGATTGGATCGAAACGAAACGGAACGGATCAGGCCTGAGTGCGCAATTACAATGGCCGTGATAAAGAAGCCAAACAGAGAAAAGAGAGCGGCAAAGGGCGAGTCTTGCGCTAACGTCAAAGAGGAAATGCCTTAATCTCGTGACAACAAGAGGCCTTCGTCGTCGCTCTTCCTCCTTCGCATTCACTGAGCCCCCTCCCTTATCTAAGCAAGCTACACGGGGAAAAATCATATGTGGTATATTAGGAAATGAAAGATATAACACCAAATTAGAGTTGGTACTATTTCATATTTGTTTTCTAATTAAGTAATGCTATATTTCAGATGGTATAATTAGGTCTTTCTTCTTAGTTCCTGTAATATATATTTTATATACCATTTTAAAGATTATTCAAAAATAGTTTGCTAAAGCTCTAATGCTCTTATACAACGAAATGGTATTTCTTTCCTGACCTATTGATATTCCAATGCCCTAATAATATTGTAAGTAAATGTTATTCTTTCTCATAACTATTTTAACTGTAGTTGCTTTTTTTCCAGTGCACTAGCAACCTGGCGAATGTTGGTAATGTACGTGTTTGCTGGCCCCTAACGTCATAAGGCCAAATAAAGCGGCCAGAGTCGCGTTGTCTCCGATTCCAATTCGTATTTGAGCATCGCATAGCTCCACAGATTGCAGTTGTAGTTGTGGTTCTGGATCTGGTCATAGCCATATCCATAGCTGCCTATCTGGCCCCGTATCTCCGGCTGTCTGTGTACTCATGGCACCAGTCATAGTTGACACTTTATGAGCTGCCTTCCCCTCCCCTTCCCGACGTTGATTGCTCTCTAATGGCGTCAAGACTTTCGCTTTTATGGTGCCTGCACTTCCACGAATCCTAATCAGCGGCGGAGCACTTGCCGCGACTTCATTTAAATGTGGAATTCTCGGATATGTGTACCATGTAGTTGCAATGGAATTATCGGGAAATTCTAAAGCGTATGGGAGTTTAATGGTAATGAAAGGAGTGCTGGAATGTACGTACGGGGGGATTAAGCAATCAAAATACTTTGAAGTTTATAGGAAAAATTCAAAAGACAAAAGATAATTATTCTCTATTCATTAAATGTCATTTTATGTTTTAATAAGGACATTGTACTCATCACTCGTTACATATTACTGATTGTAGATATTATTAATGGAGTAATTTTAAATATTATTAAAATGCTATATAATAAAGTTCTGTTATAATGTTTTTATAATATTTAAGAACCCATTACTTTTGACCCACTTTTATGATATTCCCTTTATTACAGAAAGGGAACCTCCAAATGAAATAAGTAATTTCCTACAATTTAATATTTATTTAAGCTTTCCATTCTGGAATTTGGTGAAGATCTCCATTGTGGCGCCAACTCTGTCTGGAGATCTTGACTAACTTTAATTGTGTGTTGTTCAAAATGCTAATCTTCGAAGAGCTGGCAACCGCGTTACACGCTAGATAGTGCCACCAAACTCCCCAAACCCCTGTCCCACATTACCACCCCCTTTTTGGTGACATAGGGGGGGGGGGGGTTCATGGAAAACGACACGCACACAGCGGAAAGCGGCAAACAAATATGGCGCAAAGTCAAACAAAAACACGGCCATTACTCAATGGCGGCAAAGCGAGAAAAATTTATGCTACCTCTGCAATGGAGCACTGAGTGCCCCAATGGTTCCTCCACTAAATTCCGAGCCATGTGAGGCGTCAAAAGCTTAAATATTTACAGTTCCAAACGGCAAAAGCAACAAACAGCACGAGAAGACCAGAAAAATAAGCAAACGAGATTAGGGGACAGAGCGGACAAAGAGCATGAAAAATATTTGTTAAAAGGCAAATAAATTGCGGAAGATAAAGATCTAATTTTGATTAAAATTTAAGCTTTTTCACAACCTCAGCGGCTACCGAACTGAGGCTGATTTTTTAGTGCGTCTAGAGGGTTGGAGGGGAAGCTCTGAAGACCTGAAACTGGAGAACTGGTAATCGGAGGATTCATGAGCGGGCTGAGCTGAAGAAATTAAAACTTGTCGCATTCAAAATTTATGTTTGCCTTGGCGGGAAGGCGAAAGGGGAGAAGACAACAACAAAAGGTAAATGTCTTTAATAAATTCGAGTCTGGGAGTTCGTTATCGCGGCGTGGACAGCATGTTGTTGCTATATATGGCAAACAATACGGTACTTTTAACACCAAAATCAGGGCCCCACGATCCTAAACAAAGGCCAAGACAGCACAGAAGCGACAGACGCGTAGCTGCCGTTCGAGCAGCTGGCCCAAACAGCCAAAAACCCAAAGAGTTACAGATACCAGATACAGATACCCCCACAGATACAGATACAGATACTGGTACGTAGTGGCCGGCTGCCCCCATTTGCATATGAATGTGGTAATGATTACAAATTTCGCTCGTAAAAATGTTTAGTTTGTTTTTTTGTTTCATTTTGGGAGCATAATTAACTATGTATCCGATCTGAACCGATCTGAACGGTATGCACTGTGAGAAATATATATTTAACAATTTATTTATCTTTTCATAATATTTATTTTTTAAGTTTTATTAATTTTAGTATTTTTATTTATTTATTAAAAAATATTTTTGTAAAAGTATGAAGGCGGAAACTATTTTAAATATTATATCTCTTCTATATACTTGATATAAATTTTTCTCTCAGTGTACCAATCTGTTGACTGCGTTGCGGTTGCGGCAATTTACCGTCCTGAGATGGCTGTTCGCCTGTATCCGAGCGATACGATCGTGTATCTTGTATCTGGTATCGGGCTTAATAGATGCGGGGATACGCATGCGCAGCATCGGATGTCAATGGACTTGATTTTCTCGTCGGTGGGAAAGTGTTGAGCCATTTACATTATGGGGACTTTTATTGAATGAATCGGACCTTTCACAGCCAATTAACAGCGGCTAACAAGATCGATGCTGTTGTAGATAAGCCAACGAGCTGCATAACTAATGGCTCAAGTCTGACGCATGAGAAAAAGCCCACGCCCATTCGGCATCATTGCCTATTCGGTATTTTTTTTTCCCCCGACTGCCAACTCACTAACCCACAGGACTATTCGACTCGGAATTTCTGAGATCCTGCCAGTCGGACTTGTGTTGATTGTGGCGCGTTACCTTAATTTCTTGGCGCCATCACCTCGGACCCTCTCGCCTCGGGTTCCCTGCCTCCTTTGCTGCGTCATAAAATTAAAACTCTTCACTCCATCATTTTCGTGAGCGAGTGCAACATTTGACAGGTAAATGTCTGGGAAAAAGGCAGCCAGAACCACTACTCCGCTGACTGGCTGCCGCGCCCTCCAATGAAGGAGAGGCACTCACAGACCTGCACTTGATACCCTTAAATTAACAGTGTTTTGGGAAAATCAAATACATTCTGGCTAAAAGGTTTTAAAAGGCCAATGATAGCTTTGTTTTGGTGTTTCGAGTACATGAAAGATTTTTAAGAACCAGAAGTTTATTTTACCTTTTCACATTAGTTGATTTTACACACAATCATTTAAAAAAATATATTTTTGAAAAATAAAATAATTTTCAAAACTTTTAAGGGTTTTGTTTTTAACTAACATAAATCAGATTATTAAACTTCCTTTAAATTTACTTGACCGTGGTATTCCTAATTGGTATATATTGATCAAATGGAATTTGTAAAATAAACGCATTTGTATTTATAGAATAGATCATTAATTCCCTAATTAATATTTTATAGGGCATTACCACTTCGTTCTGTTTTCCCCGACTTATTCCTTTTTTATATCTTTTTTTTTTATTAATTTTTGTTTTTTCTTTATTCACTTTTCCCTTTTTGCCGCTAAGCATTTGACCATAACTTTTGACAGATTTATTAGGGAATATTAATTTTTATATCAGGCATTTTTGAAACGAGGTGTGCGAGCGAGTGCGATTGGGGATAGGGAGTTCTCGCTCCCATTATCACCTCCCAGGGTTTTGGGGCTTGTGACTGCTGTAGGTAGGCAGAAGCTTCCAGCGAACTCTTCGGGAGATCAGCGATCCCTTCTGGGGGCTGAAAAATAAGAAGACCCAGTGTTTGTGTGTTTTTGTGCCTTTGTCTGCTGACTGGATGGCAATGGAGTGGAGCGGGCTCCAAGCGGGACAGCCGGCCAACGTGTGAAAATGCATTTGCATATTCAATCAACGGCACAATAAATATACCCATACTACACACGAATTCATACAGAGTCGTTAAACAAGATTTACATATGAAAATAACAAAATATTTAACAGCAGCCGCAGACGAGCTGACTGGATGATCCCAAATTGAAATTGTCAATAGTCGTACGGCGACTTTGGCGGCTTTGGGTGCTTTGGGTGCTTTTCTGCTTTTGGCTGCTTTGGCGACCCACAAAAGCGGGTCTACAAGACCACGGATCTCGATCTCGGGACCCACAAATTCCGACTCATGCTCGTGCTCGTGCTCACTCGATCTGTTAATAGCCACGATGACTTGGCGAAGTCGCATCCATCGAAAATATTTGCGTGGGCATTTTGGCCACAGCTATTTTCAAACCGAATTTGTACTAAAATTAACATGCCCGCAATGGAAACGTTTCCCGATCGTGTGGGCCAACCATCTATATCTATAGGAATTCCACTGTCAGCTTGACAATGGGCGGGTGTGAGAGTTGGCTATATAGTAAGTAGCACGCGCTCTCGAGCACTCGGAAATAATCCAATCCACACAGCTGGGCCACCACTTTCCATTTCGAACCCATCCCATCTAAACCGAAAACTTGATAAGCGAAAATAGGAGGCAGCTGCCGCGTCATGGGAGAATTATCAGCCGCGTGCCCAAAGGCCCAAAAATCTAAATGCAAAACCATAAAAACAAATTATGAGCGATACGCTAAATCAAGCAGATGCACTCGAACGGAACAATAATCTCGGGCGGGCATTTCACTTAATGAAAATGTTGGCACTGCAAGTCAAGTGCTTCGAGCTGAAGCCAAACAACCATACAAATAAGTATAATTTTTAAAGTACACAGAGCAAAAAATATTGATTATCAAATTGAGTTTTAAATATAACAACACTGCTTGGGTGTTTGAATTTTAAAACGTTATTAAAACATATTTATTAACTGAAACTGTTTTGTTTGTAGGAAAACTTATTTATTTATTTATTATTTCTTATATTTTTACTAAGGTTTTTTTTTTAGATTTTATAACTTAATATTTTCTGTGTAACCACCACAAAACACATTCAATCCCAAGCGACGATTGCTGCACGCAAGTGAAAAATGTTGGCGCCAGGCGCCACTAAAAAATCTTATGAATGAAGTAGACACATTTTTTGAGTTGTCGGTGCTGTAGGCCTCTTCCCTCCGCCAACTTCTCCACCATCTCATCCACCTCCTCCTCCCGAGGTTTTTGTTTGCCTTCTGTGGCCTGTCTTAAGCGTAGCCCCGTAGACCGGAATCGCGTCTCTCTGGTTAGATCTCCGTCGCCTCCGACTGTCATTATAGTCTTTTTCTCAGAAAGTTCTTGCATTTATTAAGTTATTAAAACGAAATTAACAGGTTGTCTTGGAAAATCTGAAAATTCTCTTCTAATAAGGGTGCCTAATAATGAAATTAAAGCTATTATTTTCTACGTTGTTTTAAAGTCTAGGTATTTTTAACCATTTTCTCGAGAAGTAGTTGGGTATTAAATAAAACGTATTTAGGTTTGGTTCTTTTAAAATGTGTAGGCATTAATTAAAATAAAAAAAAATAAAATATAAAATAACTAAAAAAAATGCATTATATAAAAACCATATAATACACTCTTTTTTATCGCATTAATATATTATGTCAATTTGTTTTTCCTGTTAAGATTAATTTTTGGTGTGATTTTGTATTATTTTGAGTTTCTAAGAATTTTAATTTATTCAACAAAAAAATCGATTTGAAACGTAGATCAATTTTACATTACTTAAGATCAATTTTAATTTGATCTGTGGCCAGCTAAATTTGACCTGGTCGAAAAGAGTACTTCATGTAAAAACGATATGGGTTTTGCATGACCTGAAGTTTACATGGCCATATCGATTTTACGGTAACATGATTTTTTTTGTGTGTTATTATAATAAAGAAATGAATTGGGTTATTTATTGTCATATCTGTATTTCGAAAATACATTTTAAAGTTCATTAGACCATCTCCTGCCCTAAAGCAATCCACCCTATTCGAAGCCACCTTTATCAATCGCACTTGTTGCGGGGCTTTCCACGTAGAGTTTCCATTCTGAGCTACTACCTGGGGCAGCTGATTAGATGGATCGTGTTCGATATTAAATCCACGCACTAAAGGCATTAATCACCATTTTCACGCGACGCGCTGTCGCCGCATTCCAGGTCTTTGGCCCGCCTTCTTCCCGGCAATCCAACTCGTTAGTCCTGGTCCTCGTTCTCATCCTCTTCTCCGACCTGACACGTTGCCGCGGCCTGCGGTGTGTTTCCAGGAAAAGTCGGCTAGAACTTGGTAGAACTAGAAGTAGAGCCACCCGAGCCGCCGCGTGTTGACTAATGACGCGCATTTAGCAGCGATTAATGAATTTTATGAGCCGCCATAATTTTATGGCACATCAACTGGCCGCTGGCTAGGAAATTCCAGCGAATTTCCCCGCATCCCGGCCATTGACGAGCGTAGCTGGAAAATCCGGCGCAAAGCTGCAGGACCTGCGGTTTTATTGCCCATCCTACCTGGCCATCTCCGTTGTAAAGGAGGCCGAGGCTGAGGCACCGGCGTTACGGACACAATGGCCAGGGTACTTGAGATTTTATGGCCACCATGCGTGGGTGCTCATATGCTAATCAAGTGCTCGACTGGGATCGAGATCCCCTTGGCCCTTGGGCTTGAATAGGGCGTTTGTATGACAGCTAATGTCTCGCATAATAGAAATCACCTACTTAAAATCAAGTGCAAATTGTACAGACAGACGCCGCCGACCCAAGAACCACTTGAGATCTGTCTCTGGATCTGGATCTGGATCTCCGAGGAGATCCTCTTCGGCGGCGACTCATCCATTTTCCGTTCCCATGTAATCCTTGTATAATTGAAACAAAGCGCAATTTGTTTTTACAGTTTGTCGCAGCCTCGGAGATCCCATTTTTCCTTCGGTTTGTTTTCATTTCCCTAACGATATGTATGCACTTTTGTTTGTCACAAAGATTTGCTCAAAGGATTTTCCATTCTTGCTGCGATGGGTTCTGTGGGACCTGGGGACATATGCGTACGTCTTGTGGTTTATTTTTACTGCTGCTTAAACAATTTTCGCCTAAATTGTTTGTGCCAAATGGGATTTGGGTTTGCCACAAGAGGCTTGGTTAAAGGATAACATCGTTTTGCCATTGTTGACAGCATATCGCTCCTTGTTCGCGTAGTTCCCATCAAAAGCTGGGGACAATTGACGGACTGTTGTCATCTGTTTGACAATATCTGTTTGGATTTCGATTTCGGCTGGGGGAGCTCTTGTTTGGCCTAAGTGGCATCTATCCTGCAGCTGGATCAGAGTGTTGATATAGCCGGTGTTATCTGCGGATCTCGGGAGAAGGATGTGCGTTCCCTGAATTGGCCAGAGATGGGATCCTTAAATGTAGCATAAACAAGAGAAAAAATAACAGTTTGGGTAAGGACAAAATTGTCTCAACGTAGTGTAAGCAAACATTGGGATTACAGCGAGATTCTGTTGGGTTCTATGTTCTATTTAACAGGACAATAGTATAAATTATAAATAGTACCAGCTTCGGTTAAGATAAATGTTAAGAGACATCTGAAATGTGATGAAATATGTATTTAATTTTCTAAATGTTTACCCTAGTTTCTTTCCAAAATAAACAGTAATTTGTTCAAATCATTACAACCAATTGTCCAAACATGGAATGTCATACCGCGTTGAGTTCGTAATAAAATTTCCAATAAATTATCGCTCAAATCTATAATTTTTTTTATTTTGGTGACTTTTTTTGAAAAAAATGTGATGTAACCCCTTATAAAAAATGCAAAAATTGACAAAAATATATAATTTTTTGTAATCTTTCTTTCAGTACTTTGTCAAACAAACAATTAAGTGGTCAAATATGAAGTGCCATAAACTCAAGGGAAAAAATTTAATTTTATATTAATTTTTTAGGAATATTTAAAATTTTTCGAAAAAATAATTAATGTGTAATCTGCCTGAAATACAGATTTGTTCATGGAAACAGATACTTTTTGTTGACATTCTTAGATTGTTAAACAAGCTTTTCTCCTGGCTGTATCAATTACAGTCCAATGTCCAGCTAATATTTTCCCAGGCCAGTGTCCACTTTTTACCCTTATGATAATCATGGCCGGCCCAGTTCTTTGGGCAGTACTCCACATACCTTCGAGCACTCGCATCTTTCGGCATATACCACAAACGATTATCTGCTTCGGCGCACACTCAACGGATCCGGGCAGGGCAGCCTCCGCTCGGCGGTGTCTTCTGGCCAACAATGGACGCGGTTAAAGTACAAAGCATCGCACTTTATTAACTACTTGAGATTAGGGCTGATAAGGAGATAATCCCAGTCGGTCGGTCGTCAGAAGTCCGCACTCCGAACTCTCAACTCTCAGCTCAGAACTCCTACACCCGAGCGAAGGAAAGGGGAGGGAGTTTCCACTTTCGGTAGCTGCGTCGGTGTAATAAGCATAACAATATCGTTGTCCGCCCAATTGACAAGCCAGTCGAATATCTGGAGCGATGTTGGCTTGTAAAATGGATCACAGGTACGATGGTGCGATGGTGCGGAGGCTCGGAGGTGAGATCAATGGCAGCAGCTTATCATCAGAGGCCCCGACCTCTGATCTCTGGAGATCCGTAGAGCCCTGTACCGATTCCGATCCACACGTCACTGCACTTTCGCCAGACATCTCGTCATCTAGTCGCAGCTGCCTTTGATCAGTGTACCGTGATTTTAAGCCAAATTGGTAGACTCTTTCAAGCGCTGCCGCCGCTAGGGAATTTCTTGATTTTGATCCCCTCACCGGAGGAGGAGGATGAGCAGGATGAGGAGGAGTGGTGGTGTTGGAACCTGGTGGCAATGTCAGGGGTCCTTCGACGCACTTCTTCAATGGCCCAGTGTGAAGTGGTAACATCTCGGGCCCTGCTCTTTTCAGGCGTGGAGCTACTGCTGTGTAATGGGATTTTCCTCTGCCCCTATTGTCTACTTGGGATACCCTCTCTATTTTTCCTGTAATTTCTCTTTGTTTTCCCCCGCACGGTAGCTGGAGATGAAAAGGTAATTGAATTTTCAGGGCATAGCCAAGCCAGGTGATGGAAGCTCTATCATTCGATTCGCTTCTGGCTCTAAAAGAGGCCTGACAACGCTTCAAGTGTTTATGCAAATGCATTCTAACACCTTGGGACACAAATATTTTCCAACTGCTTACAATCATATTGATAACTTTTATAAATAGCTACCAGTTGTAGTTACACACGGAGAAATGGCCGCAGAGAGGGGTACTGCTTTGATATTGTCATCTCAATTTTCACACATCGATTACTCGGCTTGAAATCGCCTTGGAAACAAGAAAATAATGAGCTTTCCTATTAGAGTTCCTATACAAGATTACCTATAAAACTGAATACAGAATAATATTAATATATTTAATTTTTTGTTTTATTTCGTAAAATCGATATGTGCATGTAAATTTCTGGTTATGCAAAACCCATATCATTTTTACATGAAATACCCCTTTCGATTGATAGGTCAAATTTTTCTGGCCCCATATCAAGTAAAAATTGATATTACATAATGTAAAATCGATCTACGTTTCATATCGATTTCTTTTTAGGGTGTTCTCCAATAATAAGCCTATTATTAAAGGTCCTTTTACTGAAATATATTTATTATTTGTTTCCTTATCCGTTAAGTATTGGCCTAAGTTTAATATAATATTTTAAGTTAAGGTGATATTTCTCCCCGTGCTGCCAGGGAGATGGGGCCAACTGGTGCTCGAACTCGGGACTCTCCAACGGCAGCTACTGCACAAAAGTTGCAGGTTGCAAGTGCCTGCAACGTGAGGCGTAAATTAATTCTATTGAATCGCTGGCAGTTCCCTGAAAAAAACCGACCGCCCGGACCCATCGACTGGGCCGGCTAGGCAAACAGTCGGCGGGCCAAGACCAAGACCGGATCACGGGATGGGGGTAAAAAAGTAAAAAAGTGTTGAATCCGTTGCTCCCGCTGCTGTTTGCTTGTTTGCAACTCGGACGACGTCGTGGCTCATTATGCGATCGCGTTAACCTGTGAAATTTATTGTTTGCCCGGCTACAATACGGGTGGGGTAAAAAATGGGGAGGAGGAGGAGGTGGCTGGAGCAGATGGAGCTGGAAAAGCTCCAGAGATGCTGGCTGCTGACTGCTGTTTCTCTAATCCCAGACTATTGACAAAAACTCAATACCAGTAGTTGAGTTAACAGTTGGCATTGGCATTTATGAATTATGGAAAGCCGAGCTTAGAACCGAGCGAGGCCGGAGCAACTGCATCCATCCGTCAGCGGGCCGAGCTTCGGGCGAACAAATGTTTTATTAATGAAACGATGCCACCACAGTGTGGAGATGGGGACCCGGACACACGGGCACATTCGTCTCTAAGCGAGACAAATTACCACATTTCAACACATACTCAAAACTGGCGCTGGGCTCTGCCCCCCAGTGCAAGTAAACTCCCCATGATGACTCCCAGTGGGGACAGCCGATTTGGCTAGAACCTAGCTAAATCTGTCGGACTTTAAGAACTGCCCAATTGATAACTATAAATTTATTATAACTTCAAAATTCGAATATCTTGAGGCTGATGCACTTCAAATATGTTGGTAGGACAGTAATCTTTAAGATGATTTTTTTCTCAAGAATTGAAAATTAACAGAAACTTTTTAATAAAAACAAGAAATTTAAATCAGTAATTGATTAGCTTCGAATTTTATTTTCTTCTTTGTAATTTATATTTTTAAGACTTCACTTGAGGCAGTTGTATTACCTATCCTGTTGTATTACCTATCTTAAATAGGTTTACATGCTTATTATTTAGTGATATCACCCACCCTTCACACAAAAGGCTTTATAATAGATATCTTAAGGAATCCTATACACCTTTTTCCGCTTTCATCGTTCGATTTAGCTTCTTTTTGTAACAAATAGTTCCCAACACTGTTCTCCGCCCATCCGAACCCCTTCCATTTCAACTTCCCAGCCAAGTGGCCCTTTTGGCGCCCATTGCAATTGCGTGGCCCTTGTGGTCATTAATAAAAATGTTTTTTCGTTGTGCTGTTTCTTGGTCAACTCCCCGAAAGCATAAGGAAAACAAACAAATGGACGGGCGGTCGCTTCGGACAGCTTCGAACGGTTGAAGTTGATGCCGGATCTGGGGATCTGGGGCTAAGACTGTTTGGTGGGTCCAGTCAGCCAGTCAGCCAGCCCCTACTTTGGGTCAAATAAGCCAAGTCAGAGACGTGAGCATGAATCAACCTGTCAAAAGTCTCGTTAACGCCAACAGCAGAGGAGATTCCATCTCGCCACATAAAGAGTTCGGTTTGGGCCACAACGAATTGGATGTGAGCTATAGGTGAGGAACTTGGTATACTAGAAATAATATCACGATTAAAATTGGGATTACTGCTGAAAGAACTTTTATATTTAAAATTTGACTTAATTACTTGTTTTGTATCCTTAATACTTACCTTTCTTCGATCATATTTTCTTAAAAATTGTTTACTCATTTTGGGAACTTGGGATACACATCTAATACTAATACTTCTGTTGATAAGTTATGATTCTTAAGGTCTTAAATATTTTTTTTAAATTCTTTTTCTTAGAAAGTCCATCTATACAATAAACATTGAGCAAGTTATATCGACTTGACCTATCCATGAAGTCGCCTCACTACCTTAGTAAAATCATAGCTTGATGACTTCCTCAACTCGACTAAATTATCAGGCCACCGGCCAACTTCCCCCAGAAGTCAGTATTGGCCCACTTAGGCCCCAAGATCCCCTACAACTGAAATAACACAGGCCAGATTATGAGGAGATCCAGTCGGGAACGGAACCCCGAGGGGCTGCCAAAACCACTGTGCGGCCAAAACAAGCTGCACCGCAAGATTTCATTAAATGCCGCATTTGGGCAGCCCAAAAGCTGGCGCCAGGCCGCGGCCATATAATCTGGACCTGGCCCGAACTGCAGCGAGAGGGCACGAACAAATGGGCAGCAATTTCTACATGTTGCGAGCAAATTTGGCTGGAATGCCGGGGCCAGAAGAGAGAGGGGCAAAAGGGGTGGGGTCAGGGGAAGGGACTTGGGGCAATGAAGTGCGCCGTTGTGCTGCTAAACGATCTTGCCACCGCCCGTCCACACCATGCCACACACACAAAAAAAGACGCACGAACTCCGAACTTGGGGCAGAACCAGCTTGTTAGCCGGGTGGAGGTGAAAGAGGTGAGGTGAGGAGACGCAGAGGATCTGGCCCTTCACCAACTGGCAGCCGACTGGCGCTAGCGCCGTCTACACTCAGGGAAATATTTTACCAGAATGTCTATATGTGGCTCAAGTAATCATCATAATCATAATCAAATTCCATATTATTAAAGAACTTTGAAACCTATTGTCAAAACAGTTTAATTTTATTTTATTTGAGCTGTATTGTAGATTGGTTAAAACTTATTTGTTATCTGAGGTTAAATAAAATAATTAGTTATATGATATGTATTAAATTATTATATATTTATAATAAATACAACTTCTTAGAAATGTACACAAATCAGAAACCAAACATTTATTTATTATTATCTTTAACTTGCTCAAGTTTATGCACAGTTATTTGTTTATGAGATGTATTACTTTAATAAAAATTTAAATGTTTATTTTTAATTTGTTAATTTTGGAGGGGTTTAATGATTTTTGTAAAAAACTTTTTTTTTAACTTTTTTTAGCCTTGCCAATTACTGTTTATTTTTCCCCAGTGAAGCCTGGTTCTCGTCCGGATTGCCCACACGGAATTCGGAGGTGCAAATACGTTCGGGCCAGTCTCCAATTTGTGCTGCGGAGCGATCATCGTCATCACCGAGGTGCCCTGCCCCTGCCCTCCCATTCGATGATGACTTTCGGGTTCTGGGCTCCGTTTTCTCAGTTTTTTGGGTCTGCCTCCGGTCGCCGTCGTCTTCGGCGTCGCCAGCGTCGAAAAGGAAATGAAATATTTGTCTGGTCTAAAAGTTATCATTTTATTAAAAAGCGGAGGCAATCAGCGCATTCACATATTAAAGTCGACTTGTGGGATCTCCGAAGTTTGTAGGTCGCAGCGGACAGCTAAAGATAGTGGGGTGAGTCACTTTCCTCGATCGGGAGTTCGGGAGACAGGGGCGTGGCTGAAGACGTCGCGTCAGTCGCCAGTCGTCGTCCCTTTTCCAAAACCGAAACTGAAAATTGACCAACTGTGCGTGCCTGTGTGCTCGCCTCTAAGTGAAGGGTTCTCTTTCTCCTCTGGAATCTTGGATGGGCGTGGATGGGTGTAACGGAGTGATTCTCATCTGGTTGGGTTACAAATGGATTTGTCTAGTTATAGGCCTGACTAAGGTGGGGCCCTCAACGGGTTTGCCTGGCTAGGATTACACTTCTGTTATTCGAACTTTTGTGGGTGTTCGGTAGTCATGTAAATTGACAAAATAACCTGACATTTGCAGATGCAACGAGCCATTCCATCTGTCTGGGAAATGCGATCCCCCAAAGGTTCTTGGCTGTCATCTCCGCAGCATTCATAACTCAATCAGACTTCGGGTCGTAAACATGCCGCTTATCTAGCCTGAGGCCCACGCCTTAACCCAGTCGCCCAGGTTAATAAACTCCCAATATAAATGTTTAAATTAATTAATGTTTACTATCGCAGACGTTTGGCCCGTCAAGCGAATCTGGGAACTGGGATCTGTGATTCGGAGTTCGGGACCCACCGCACGACGATCTGGAGAAACATTGAAATCCAATTAAATGACGGCCATTAAAGTGCCAGCATGCTGCTGCCTCAAATTCAATTTTAATTGCTTATTCCATAAAAGAGAAAGATGCAGCAGGTTGCCCAGAGACTAAAAACTAGAGACAGAGGTGCGTATTATCATATTAACGCTTCGCCGGGGCATTCAAATCCAGCCTCTCTCTCTGAGTCTTTTCGGTTCGAAGTCCCCAACTCCCCAACCCGATCGTAAAGTTCCCAAAACTGAAAACCCAAGAACGAACCCGCGATCGCGCCATCACCGAATCTCACAATTTTTGATTGATGTCCTTGGCCGTCAAAGGCTCGCCTAAACGGCTGCAATAAAAAATTTACCACATTGGGACCCAGCGGGCGGTGCCCTGGCGCCAGTGATATATTTCACCCTTTTTCCACCGATCGCCGTTGGAACTGAACAGCGTGGGTCGAACGGCCTGAGAAACTCATCTCTGGCTCCTCTGCCTCTTTGGATCGCTGAAACATTGGACTGAGCTGAGCATAAAAAGGTGGAAATGTTAAAATTTAATTATGGGTTCGGACTCGGGTTCGGGTTTTTCGAGATCGGGATACAAACGCACATATATCAACTGCAATAAAACACACGACTGGCACACACGAGTGTAGAAAAGTCAACAAAAATTTGTTTTTAATTTACAATTTAATATGCGTTATAAAAAATTGGACTCAATGACGAGATATAAATATTTATGAAGGCTCGCTGGACCAGAAAAGTACATGGGTTCGTTCGGAGGAGGAGGAGGAGGAGGAGGAGCGAAAGGTATCTGGGGCCATGGAGTGCGCTACAGATTTACGGCAGGATATCAATATCAGGTGTGAGCAGACTCAAGCAGATAGGACCGAAGATAAGTAATTATATAACCATAAATCGAATGTGGCTATCTCTGGTTTTCCAGAACACTATCTATGCCGTGACAAACCTCATTAGGTTGTCGATATGCCAATTTCATAGAGCACCTGTACGCTAAGAATTGTGTTTGAAAAATTTTAAAATAAATGAATTATTGTTTTGTATTTTACCTTTGTATTTCTAATGTATTGTTTTAATTTTAAATATATACATACACAATTGTCTAAATAAATATAATTTCTATATTTCTTATAAATAAATTAAATAAGTATAGTTTCTATATTTCTCAAAAATAAATAAAATAAGTATAATTTCTATATTTCTCATAAATAAATAAAATAAGTATAATTTCTATATTTCTCATAAATAAATAAAATAAGTATAATTTCTATATTTCTCATAAATAAATTAAATAAGTATAGTTTCTATATTTCTCATAAATAAATAAAATAAGTATAATTTCTATATTTCTCATAAATAAATAAAATAAGTATAATTTCTACTGAGAGGATACATTTCCCATATAAATACGAATGAGTTACCAGAGTAAAGAAGTTCTATAATCAGTATAATCCAAAAGGGTAAAACATTTCCTCTTTACTTTATTTATTTTAATTGTAATTTATTTATTTTGTTTCATTTTTTAATTTAGTTAATTTTAACAAAATATATTTTTTTTAATTAATTTTGTATTCCTGACACAGTAAACAAAATTATTATCGTTATATCCCATTTTTTCTAAAGGTAAAAAGTAGTAAAGTGAAGAGTCAAACCCGATTTCCCTGCTGATATGCCCGCTGAAATCTCCTAAACTGTTGCGGACACATTCTTGGAGAATTTGTCAAAGGCAACTTGTGACGGAGCTTCAAATATGCCACACACATCACGAAGCTGGCTGCATAAATTGCCAAACTTGGGCCAAGAATAAGACCGTTTTGGCATTTGGAGGCGTCGATGTCGCCGTCTCGGGAGTTTCAGAGCTCCAGTTTGGACCCCAGACCGAGCCTCATTATTTATTATGAATTCTATAAATATTAATGGATTTTTAAATGCAATTATAACAACTAATTAATAATGTGCATTTTAAGTTGCAAGCGCAGTCAGTCTGTCAGTCAGACAATCAGACGGAATGCCTTTGACGTATTGGCTGACGTATTTATTGCTTGTTTTCTCGCTTCAACTTTGGCCAGTTCGATGGGTCTCCAATGGAGACTGGGTCTGGCCAAAAAACAAAATAAGACTAAAGCAAGGTGCGCGAAAAAATTAAACGAGAATGTCTGACAGAATTTATTTTAATTAGTGCGAGTGAGCTGTGAGCGGCATGCGAGATGAGTTTGGTTTGAAATGGGTGGATAGGTATACATATATATTTATGAGGGGGGTGCAGCAGGGGATTTGGCAATAGCAAATGGCAAATGGCAGGCGGCCCCGGGGCAATCATAGATCATAGCTTAGCGATCAGTTGATCACAGGCTGCAAATGCCGACAAAGTCGCTAAATTTCTGCCTGGCAAAAGATCAACAACGATTGCCGATCGTATCGATTACACACCGTTCGACTTCTGTTGGGTTCAGGTCAATTGCCCTCGGCAACTCGATCTGAATGGTAATCGATATGGTAGATCCGATGTATATGCCTCCGGCGGGAATCTGTATCTTAAGTAGCCATTTAAGGTACCCAGATGCCGAGTCGCTGATAAGGCGATGATGGCGTCTCCCTACTCCAGATGATCGGTAGCCCCCGAAAAGCCTTTCGGTCGCCCCCATCGGTCGCCATACAAGACGCATCCAACTCTCGCCGTGAGAAATATACATAAGTATTACGCAGAGAAAGGCCAATCAATCCATCGTTCGACCAACCATCGATCGATCGCCCAAACATCTTAACAAATTATAAGGCCCGATGGCGCCCTCTCGGGTCGTCGTTAAGTATCTCAACTAGTAGCCGCTAGGCAGCCACAGAAAGTGATCATCTCAACGACAGGCCATCGATCATCCCAGAAATACGGAATACCGAATACAGAGAAACTAAAAGGCAAAACCCCAGATTCAAAGATGCTGTTTGCTATATGCTATATATGCTGGCGTGGTAGAAAGCGTGTTGGAAAATTAAATCATCGTTGCTTGTGGTCTGGAGTCCCGGAGTTACCTCAGCCTCACTGCCTTAATGATGCCCTCGACGCACCTTGAGCCTCGGCTTAGTATCTACCAAAAACCGAAAACCCAGAAGAAGCTGGGGGGAAAAAAAAAGAAGAGAAGATCTCTATCAGCGGGTTAACTCGTTTAGCATTTAGTTGCAGGCGCCTAACCAGCTAACTTTATCGTGTAGTTTGCATCTTTATGCCCATACCGTTTTCCCAGGATTTAAACTCGGGATGGTATGGGATTGGAGTGGGATGGGTCTGGAGGCCACGCCCCGGCTTGATTATTAGGCGCAGACAGTGTCGTTTATATCATTTATATTATTTTATGACATTTGCCTTTGTCTCGGGTAAATTATGTGTAACTTGTAGTTTTGGCAGCTCTTTCAGATCTTTCAGGTCTTCCAGCTCTCCAATCTCCCATCTTCCAGGCAGGTGACACACGGGTTTCCATGGCTGCGAGCTGGTTAATTAGGGTTGTCCATGATTTATTGATCTGTCGAACTGGGAAATGTAACCTGTCCCAATGATTATGGGCATTTATAAGCTGATGGTCTTTTAATATATGAATATGGCTGGTCATTTTGATCGGCGGGTTATATGTTAATTGCCGCTGGTTGTGTGGGTTGCTCACGAGCTTCCGTCCACCCGTATGCCTAAAGAACCAAAGACCCAAACCTAAAAACCAAATCCCACTCCTCCCCTGAAGGTGGTAATCTGCTCTGGTCCAATCTTATCCGGCACGAACGTACATATGTCGTTGTCAACCTCTGGCAGCTTGACCGCTACCGTTCAGCATCTGCAGATCCGAGGCGGCAGATAGCGGACTCACAAAGATATCCTCTGGACGGAGGTTGTACTACTCGGATCGTCTGGCGCCAAGAGCTACTTGAGCGAGGAGAAGAGACCAACTCGGCCACTTGTCGCGTCTCTGGGCTCTGAAGTCCTTGTACTTTATGGAAGGCGCGTCGAGGGACAATAGAAAATTATTACTTCAATTGGCGACAGGCGACAGACGGCTCAGGTACATCTCAAGCAACTAAGGATGCCGCCGCCCACGGGACACTTCACACCCAGCGGAGGACACACCGCAAAACGACCTGTCCTGGGAATCCTGGTCACTTTGTGGGCTGTGCCGATGTCGCGTCAACTTATGTGTCTCAGTCTTCGATCTAGTTTTCCCTACGCCCGCATGACGCAATTACACCTGAGTTATCCGAGGGTCACTGCAATGTCCCATAATAATATATCTGAAACGAAGATCTACTTGCATCCTACAGCTGCGACTACCGTCTTTTGTGTGACATCCCTTTGTCGGTCTCTCTGAAGGCGTGAAGCGTTACGTTTCCAAATCAAACCTTTTGTTCTAACTGGCCCGATATTTGTATAAAAATATTTTTACGATTCTCTGGCGCCGCTCGCAGCGAGAAGTCATCGTCATCACATCAGCTGGCTAGGGCTAAGCACCGGAGATATGCCGTCTCGTCCGGATCCGGAGACGAAATGGTAATGGGAATGGGACTTGTGACATGGGAATGGACATTATTCGGAAGAGCGTGCCAAGCGACAGCGAAATGCTAATTTAATGGAGTTTCTTCGACACTGACTTTCTTTCTAGTCGACTGACTCTCAATTCAAGCCTGAAATTAATTGCTGGCGACGAGTCAAGGGACAAACGCATGTCTGTCGTTGGATTGCCATTTTAATGTTCCAGATCAGGTCTGTTGCAAACTGCAGTGCACTTAAGACTCAAATCAGGTTCAAGATCAATGGCATTAGAAATAAATAACGTAGTTTTCAGTCTTCAAAGACTTTCAGGAAGACTGAAAGACTGTCTAAGCACTAAGTAAACTATTTGGTCAGTAAAGCTCACTTAAATATTTTTATAAGATTGTACATTTTTATAAAAATTAAAAAAAGAAAGAGAGTAATGGTTTTCATGATCGACGAAGTCTAGGAAAATCTTAAAGCTATATTTACCAAAATTAAATTATCATTAACAAACAATAAGAAGTTCTTATTTAGAACGTATGCATATTAGGAAAGTAGTAGAGTGTGATCTTTATTTCTTGAAAAATGAGTGTTATCTTTAATAATACAAAGGTTCTGGATATTTCTGGACCTTTAAATCAACATGAAACATTAAGAATCTATATAATCAAATTATATTTAATCCCAGCGAAAATATGTAAATTATACTTCCAGTTGTATTTGGAATTTGGTATAAATAAGTTAAAATTAAGAAGTTAATATAAACCTAAATGTCAAATCAAAATTAAACAAGTAGGAACTATATTTTTCCCATTTATAAATCATTTTGACTTGAAACATATATCGAATTAAATTCTCTAAGGCGCTCCCGAATTTAAAGAAAAGTCAGGAGACAATCACTAGCACAAAGTAAAAGTGTGATTCATTCAAATGCGTTCTTAATGATCAATTGCTCATTTAAAGGCAATTATCGTACTTCCTGTGGGTACGAGGAATGTGCACTTCACCCACAGGCACTTTGGGCAGCACTTCCCAATGCTGACAGGCACTAATCAATAGGCCCTTGAAGGCAGGCCCTCGAAACCCGGCATATGCATTTTGGTTTTCCTTCTTTTTATTCCAAATCAATAGCGAGGGCATATCGAAATTCCAAAACGGGCTATTAACAAAGCCAACAAAATTTATGTTTCACCTGTCTGCAGCGAAGTACATAAATACCCAAGAAACGCCAAGAAATATCGAAGATAGGGAACCCAGCTAATTACACGGGGGAAGGTACAAGAAGAAGGAGAGACAGGCACAAACGGAAGACGGCTGCAATGGAAATGGCAATGGACATTTTCCGACAGCGCCAAAAAAAAAGAAACACACAAAAAAAACCCAAGAGAGGAGAAGAAAAGGCAACGGCAGCTGAAGGCAGCAGACAGGCGCGCTGTGGAAAATCTCACTTCTGAATTACAAGCAACGCCATATCCACATTCAAGCATATATATATATATATATCCCCTAACTGACAGTGATCGAGAGGGAGACAGGGAATGCTGCGAGGAGGCAGTGGCGCAGAAAAACACTGCGGCTGATGAAAATCAACAGGGCTAAGCGTTAACTTCGCCACTCGGCTGTACGCAGCTCCGCTTTTCGTTTTTCGTTTTTCCTTTTTCCCGCTCCCTGCTCACAAAATGGCGCCCTCTCCGAGCAGCCGATCTCCGCCAGAGCGGGATAACACTAGTTCCCCTATAGCGTAGGCGTCTTCACCCAGCCAATCACAGGCGTTGGTCCCCTGGAGAACCGGTTTCCCTATAGAGCAGGTAGATCTCGGGATCGCAGATCGGGAAAAACTGGCTGCGGACCGCTGCGAGCTAGCACTTGAGCGGAGCGACTCGAGATCAGTTCGTTGCGAAACGTCGAGCGTGAAAGAACCTCAGAGCGCATCTTCAGTTGAGAAGTGAGAGCAAGAGCGAGTGAAGTGAAGAATACCCACCATAAGATACTATCAGAACCCAGACATTTTCTACCGAGTGTGTAACATAACTATACCAAAAGTGATTCAAAATGCTTTCCATGCAAGAGCTAATGGATATGCGGATGCAGCAGCAGCTGGCCCATGAGATATATCGCCAGCAGATCATGCAGCGGATTCCAGGTGGGTTTCTATCAAGGTTTTTGGACGGGCGATCGAGTGCCGTCGGCAAATGACATAGTGATTTTTAAAAGCTATAAAATGGGAAGCTAGAAATGATATAAAACAAGATCAGTTACAAAATATTATAATAATTATAATTGTAAAGTGATCAAAGGTTTTAATAACGGATTTTTGTATTCAATCATTTCAATCTTTTAAAATTGATACTTAATAAAACTTAATGGTTATGATATTAGATATTTAATAAGAGTGGATTGTCAAATTCCATAAAAGTCAAATAGGATCGCTTAGAAATATGCCCCTAGCAATACCACCTCCTTGGGCAGTTCCACCCAAAGCGAATGCCAAACTAATGAACCAACCAAACCGCTTCTTCCAGATCCCTTCCCATCGATGCTGCCTTTCAATATGCCCCACCAGCAGCCGCAGATGATGCTGCCCAGTCGCCCCACCCTACCGGGCGTGGAGGCCAAGTTGGAGAACAACGATCTGTGGCAGCAGTTCCATAAAATCGGCACCGAGATGATCATCACAAAGAGCGGCCGGTAAGTTTCCCGCGAACACATTATCCTATGCAAATAGCGCAGAGTTTTCCCAAAGTCAAGTGCATCGCTCCATGGCCTATGTAAATATTTGCCAGTTTTCCCTATCCCTATACCTATACCTATCCCTATACCATTCCCTGAACCTTTCGATACCCATTTCCCGGGCCTAATGTGGCGCCTGGCCATAATTCAAAACGCAGCAGGAGCTCTCGCGCGGAGTGACAACAAGTGCAGTGTAGCCGCCGGTTCTCGGCGGAGAAGAAGACAAGAGGAAGACGCCGCCCTGGCGCCGGACCGATCATAAAAATCTTTCTTCTTTCGGTTTCGTTTCGTTTCGGCGTTGACAATCGAGTTTGGTCGATCTACCTGCGCTTTTCACACTTTGCCCACAATGCCCTTGCCCTTTTCTCCTTCTTTTTGAAGCGAGAAGACCCTAAGATATCCGAGATAGGGGGAACTATCGAACAGCGACTACCGAGCGGGAGCCGAGCCGAGACAAATTTACATAATTATGAGCTGAGCTCGAAGTTTAGGTTGCAAGCATACACGGGAAAAAATGTAAAAGCTTTAAAGACAATTTTAACAATTGAAAAATACCCTTAAAAAATATTAGGAATTTTCTTATACAATTTGTATATGTTTTCTTCTTTATAAATTAATTTTTTTTAAAACCCTTTTCTGGTTTAAAAATAATCCATTGTTTTCCGTGTGGCCTAATCCGCTACAGCAGTCACTTTCTCGGCTCATTAGACATGCATTCGACGCTTGGAAGCCGTTAGGGCGACTCCCAGATTTTGTCTAATTGCTTGGCGCCAGATTGCCCCGCTCCTCCGTCCCTCGATCCGCCAAGCGATCCTCCAACCGATCCACCGATTTGCCGCACAATTAATCATGTGCCGGTGGCACATTGTTTTGGACTGGCGAGATCTGTTTGCGTTACCTTTTAAATCGATGCGATCCAGCGAGACTCCCCGCTGCCCGCTTTTGGGTCCATAATTACACACTTGTTAGCCGGGGCCACAAATCAAGGGCGAAATAAAATAAAGTAAAATAGAATAGATGCCCGGGCGACGCCTCCTTTTTGCTCCCTCCTAAGATTTATATGCAGTTCGTGGCAGGCCACTTAATCAACCACTCTATTCTTTTCCTCCTTGCAGACGCATGTTCCCCTCGATGCGAGTGTCCCTGAGCGGCCTGGAGGAGGAGGCCAGCTATTGCGTGCTCCTCGAGATGGTGCCCATCGGCGACTGCCGCTACAAGTTCTCCGGATCCCAGTGGGTTCCGGCCGGAGGAGCCGAGCCCCAGAGCCCGCAGCGCATGTATCTGCATCCGGACAGTCCGGCCACCGGTGCCCATTGGCAGTCGCAGGCCCTGCTCTTTAACAAGGTCAAGCTGACCAACAACACGCTGGACAGCAGCGGACATGTAAGTTTGAAAGACCCCTTTTAAAACCCCCTGAACGCCTTACTTATCTTTGTTTTCCTCCAGATCGTTTTGGCCAGCATGCATAAGTACCAGCCACGCCTGCACATCATCCGCAGCAGCGAGCTCACCCAACTTCCCTGGGCTCCGCAGCAGGCGTTCGTTTTCCCGGAGACCGAGTTCGTAGCTGTCACGGCCTATCAGGTGGGTTCAAAACAAGAACAACAAAAACATCCTTCTCTTCCATGTCCTCTCCATTGAGGATCTCTGGCGGGGACAAAGGCTCCGCGGGGGTCGTCGGCTAATTGAAGCATTTCCAAATTTGTCGCCTTGTCAGACACTTGAGATGATCCTAACTAGGATCGCCGTGGAACTTTTCAAGTGCTTCCCAGCCGACGGCTACTTACTGACGCCTCGTAGATCAGATTTCTGTCAGACAGAGAAAATACAGATCGTTTTTCAGTTTTATGAAGCAAATAAACACAAATTAACTTATTTTCTTCCGGTTAACAGTTTAAAAATAATAATAATATCTTAATAATATTATTATTTTCATCTCGTTCAAATTTGAATAGATCCATCCTTTTTTTAAATGTACATAAATTGAGATAAATTACAAAAAATTATATAACTACATCTAATGCTTTAAACCTATGATCCATTATTAACTTTTAAATTTTATTCTTGCAGAACGATCGCATTACCAAACTGAAGATCGACAACAATCCCTTCGCCAAGGGCTTCCGTGAGTCCGGTCAGTCCCGCTGCAAGAGGAAGATGAACAGCAGCGGAAACTCCAGTCTGGAGTCGGAGGACGATGGCTCCAGTGTGAGCAGCTGTGACTCCCCGCAGGCGAAGCGCCAGCGCCAGGACTTTGAGCAGGACTCAACGGGCAGCGTCTCACCGGCCTACTACGGAGCCCAACATCCCGGTTCCAACCCAATGTCGCCGTATCTCCGCCATCCTATGGGTTATGCAACCAGTGGAGCTCCCTTTGCAGCTGCCTACTTTGGTGCAGTTCCTCCGCAGGTTCTACCAATGCCAAGCCCGGCCACCTATGTGCCAGCTCCAGTTAGTCCACAGCCAGTTGGCTCCAGCACACCCACAACCTCACCACGACCCTCGACCTCCACCAAAAGAAATAGCTTCAGCATTTCAGCCATCTTGGCCTACTAAAAACTACTACTATCATAAATTAACCACCCAAATTGGAGTCATCTTCTGTTGTGATTAGTGAGAAACGTGTGCATATACCTTGTAAGCTACTGTATTCTACCTATAAGATCGTTTAAGAACCCAGCTGCAATCATATACTTTGTTAATTCGTTTTAAGTGGTTTTTAAGTTTAAGTTTTAAGCTTTGGATTGAACAGAATAAACAAATCAAACATCGAATCTGTGGCAAATGCAAAACTATTCGTTGGGGGGCTGGTTACCTTCGGCGTTTCCGTTTTTACAGGTTTGGCGATATCGTTGTGGTGCCTGGGCCAAAAGTTGTTTGCGACCGCTTTGGCGGGCCTAAGACAAATTAATGCTCTCCATTATGGTGACCAGTCGATTCTCAAGCCACAGCCACACGTATCTGAAACACATCCAACTCCGGTAGTAGTTAAAGCAATTCTCGAAAGATAAGGCGTCCATTATGAGCAGCGATTTGACGGCTTTCAGGCCGTTTGGTCTTTGCCGACCCAACTCCCCTGCGATTTTATCCCCATCCCCCGAGTGAGGAGATGACGCAGAGGTGGCTACACTATAAAAATAACTTTTGTGTTTAAGTTTTTGTATACTCAATATTATTAGACAAACAAACAAAAACGATGTACTTTGAGTAGCAGAAATTATTTCTGAACACTTCAAAATATTTTTATTCAAAAATGTTATAAAATTAGTCGCGAATTCTTCAGCATTTTTTGAAGAAGGGATTTGGTATAAGTAGTAAATAAAAGTGTTTTACAATTTCTAATTAATTATAAAAGTCAAATAATATCGAGGGCTATTTACAAAACAGAGCTATACTCATTCCAAAACCTTAAAAAAATAACAAAATCAGAATTTTTGTTCAGTGCACATGCTGCTGCTGCCGTCTTGTGAAATTTTCGTTTTATCGCACCTTTTATGGCCATTGGCCAGGCCAAAACGAAGTGGGAGCTGGCCAAGAAGCCGATTTCGGTTCGAGTCGAGTCGGATGGAGATGGAGGGACTTTGGTGTGGTCACTCCTTGTGTGCATTATCGTGTCAAATGCGACAAATCTGTCTGTGGGCCGGCGGCTGCCTTTCAGCTTGCATAATTGAGCTGATAACTCGGCGCTCCGTGGATGTGTGCGGTCCACTTTTGAGCGCTTCCTAAACGGTGGCGCCAAACATTTCGTGTTTAATATTTTTAATTAAGTTTTTAAGTGCACCCAGAAGATGGACCACGAAGAATTTCTAGCCAGCCGACGAAGACGACGACCCACTCTCCCCGAAGGCGGATAGTTCAAAAGGCTGATCGAAAGATCGAACCTCCATTCATAGAAACCTTTGCATAGATTATGCATAATGTAATCCGAGGCAGCGCGAAATAATTCACCCGCCACACGAAGCCGCTTCTTTGACTAATTTGGGCTTAGTTTTGTATTAGCGCTTTGTGTTTCTCCTCGTCGTCGATTGGATTTGCTGGCGCATAAATTTACATCCCAAATGTTGAAACAATTAAATTATGGGATTTGCACGTTTTCACCAAAAACAAAGGGGGCCAAAGAAACATAAAAATAAAAACTCGTCGGCGTCTGCGCTTCAGAAGTGTTTTTTAAATGCTAGCTTCATTTTTGCTGATTCGCGGCTGGCTTCTTCTTTTCGAAAAAACGGTGGCAAAAAGCGTCAAAATTCGTAGATTATGAGATAAAAATGGAAATCTCAGTCGCTCACCTATTGCATTTCTAATTTGCGCTTGTTTTAATATACTTAATGAATTTTTATGTGTAGGTTGGTCCATACCCATACCCATACCCATACCCAAATCCGAATCCGAATCAAAATCCGGTTTGCGGTCAAAGCTGTTGATAATGATAATGAGGATAACGATGCTTTATTGAGAAGGTGTTGCCGTTCGGATCTGAATTTTATTTGCGCCACATGTTAGCGTGTTGTTGTTGCCGCTTTTGTTGTTCTTTATTGCTAATTATAATATATTTGATTTGGTATTTAAGCTTTAAGCTATAAAAATGTTGGCGTTCTCTGTTTTACGAGCCAAACGCCTGCAAATATTCAATTAAATTGTGCGAACGAGAACAGGTCGAGGTGGATTGTGAGTAGCTATCATATTTAACACACCTTTTTTATTTAATAATATTTTAAGTATGGCTTTAAGCCCTTAAATTAATTTCATAACGATTACCAGCAGTCTTGTCCAATACTGAACAGTTTAGCTGTCAACTTAAAGACAATAAAAAGAACAAATACTTCATTTTTTAAAATGAATAAATTATTTGTAATGCAATATTTTTCGTACCTCAAATAAGCAAAGCAATTGGACATTATAGCTTATTACATTATTTGATTTTTAACTTTTTATATATTATAATTTTATATATCTTATTGTAATTATAAGTCTTATACGCGTATAAACATAAGTACACGTATTTTACATGGGTTTTTATTTGTACCTTTATCTACACCATTTTACAAACGTTTTATAAACATATACATGTATTTTACATTGGTTTTGAACTTTGCCAAGCAATTACACTAGGCAACATAATTGTAAAATTAAAATTATACTATGCTCTTAAAATTGTTTAACCACTAGAATTTAAATAAATGTATTTAGAGGCCTAGTATTACTAGAGGCCTTTGGTATAATGTCAATTTAAGTCCAGGGTCACTCGGCTTTCATTCATTCGATTTTGAACACTTCAAAAATGCTGTTAAATTTTAAATCCCGGCTTGAACTGCGATTGTTGAGTCGCTGTACGCAGCTAGCAATCAATCGCCAGCAATATGCCAACAAAAGTGGCGGTAAGGTCGACAAGGAGGTGCTGGCTCAACTGGAAGAGGGCTACAAGAAGCTGGCCGAGTCCAAGTCCAAATCGCTGCTGAAAAAGCACCTAACGAAGGAGATCTTCGAGAAGTTAAAGACGCAGACAACGCCCTCATTTAACTCCACCCTGATGCACTGCGTCAGCTCGGGTCTGTGCAATCATGACTCCGGCGTGGGACTTTATGCCCCCGATCCGGAGGCGTACAAGGTATTTGCCGATCTCTTCGATCCCGTCATCGAGGAGTACCACAAATGCTTTAAGAAGACTGACAAACAGCCGGAGACGAAGTTCGGAAAGGGTAAGGACTTTGAGAACCTGGATCCCGATAGCCACTTCATCGTGTCCACTCGGGTTCGCTGCGGAAGAGCCGTTAAGGGTTTTCCCTTCAATCCCTGCCTAACGGAGCAGGACTACCAGGAACTGGAGAGTAAGATCTGTGGGGCAGTGACGAGCCTTAGCGGGGAATACAAGGGAAAATATATGCCATTAACGGGAATGGATAAATGTGTCCAGGACAAGCTGATCGCGGACCACTTTCTGTTCAAGGAGGGCGATCGGTTTCTGGCAGCCGCTGGCGCCTCTCGGTTTTGGCCCACCGGACGCGGTATCTTCCTAAACGACGCCAAGAATTTCTTGGTCTGGTGCAACGAGGAGGACCACATACGCATCATCTCGATGGAGAAGGGTGGCGATCTGGGCAAGGTCTACGATCGCATGGTCGGCGGCGTGGAGGCCCTCGGCAAGCAGCTCCAGTTCAACCGAGATGAACGCCTTGGCTATCTGACCTTCTGTCCCACCAACCTGGGCACCTCCATTCGAGCCTCGGTCCACATACGACTGCCCAATCTTATGTGCCAGCCGGAGGAGATGAAGAAGCTGGCCGAGAAGTATCGTCTCCAAATCCGCGGCACGTCTGGGGAGCATTCGGAGGCCAAGGACGGGGTGCACGACATATCCAACCAGCGGCGGATGGGACTCACCGAATACGAGATTATCAAGGAGATGCACGACGGAATTAAGGGCCTCATAGAAGCCGAATGTAAGGCAAAGTCTTCCAATTAGTTGAACAGTTTGGAATGCACATAAACTTTAAGGCTGTGACTAAACCCGAACTAAAACATCAACATGTAGTTTCAGTGACCTACTTTAAAATTCAAATGTTTAAATTCTGATTAACAAATTCAAAATAAATAAAGCTTCTTAAGTTATTTTTAAAATGGGGAAATAAACGCACATTCCTTAGGAAGGATGTCTAGCCTTATAACTACCTAATGCATTCAAGACAATACCTTTGTTGAGTTTTTATTTTTTTATTATTTTTTAATAATTTTAATTCTTTTATAAACTTAAGACTTAAAATAAAAGTATTTAAAGTTCCTTTTTTTGTTTTTGCTTGACACAGATGTCAAAATGTTTTACATTGTTTGGTTGTAATTAAGCAAATGTTTTTTGTCAAATAGTTATCCGTTGTTGCTGCTGCTGTGGGTGGTGTTGCAAGATGGCTGTTGGATCGCTGCCTGCGCCCGCAACCCTCAAAGTATACGAAAATGCCGAAGGTCGCCGGGCTGGGACAGCAGCTCCACATCATCGCTACAAACTAGACTTTTTTGCAGCCCGAACCGCCCAAAAGCGACAAGGCGGACGAGCCGAAGATTTCTAAGTGTTGCTGTTGTTGTTGATTGTTGCGTGTGCCCCGAACTGATTGCTCCTTTATTGGATAGGTGTTTACTCCTGGGGATGCATCACCAGGACGGGGGGACGATGCTCGGCGGTTGGCGGGCAATTTACAGGCTCTTCTCGAGCTTGATCAGCTCGGTGATGCCATCGTACATCTCCTTGACGGCATCGAATTCGGTCAGACCCATGCGACGCTTGTTGGAGATGTCGTAGACACCGCCCTCGGCCTCGGTGTGCTCACCGCGGGTTCCGCGCACCTGCAGGTTGTACTTGGCGGCAACCTCCTCCAGCTTGGCCTTGTTGGAGGCCAGCTTGGGCACCTTGATGTGCACGGAGGCACGGATGGTGGTTCCCAGGTTGGTGGGGCAGAAGGTCAGGAAGCCGAGACGATCGTCGTGGCTGAAGGGCACACGCTTCTCGATCTCGTTGACGGCGGTCACCAGACGCTTGTAGATCTGGCCCAGATCACCGCCCTGCTGCATGGAGATGATGCGGAGATGGTCCTCCTCGTTGCACCAAACCAGGAAGGTCTTGGCATCGTTGTGGTAGATGCCACGGCCGCTGGGCCAGAAACGGCAGGCGTTGGCGGCCTGCAGGAAACGATCGCCCTCCTTGAACAGGAAGTGGTCGTCGATCAGCTGCTGCTGGACGGCCTTCTCCATGCCGGTCAGGGGGTAGAACTTGCCCTTCAGCTCGCCCTCGAGGCCGGACAGGGTGCTGCTGACCTTGCCCTCCATCTCCTTGTACTGGGCCTCGGTCAGGCAGGGGTTGAAGGGGTAGCCCTGCATGGAGCGGCCGCAACGCACGCGAGTGGAGATCACGTACTCGTTGGTGGGGTCAACGTTGCCGAAGGTGGCCACATCGCCGAAGGTGGAGGCCGGGTGCTTGTCGGTCTTCTTGAAGCCACCATGGTAGTCCTCGATGATGGGGTCGAACAGGTCAGCGAACACTGTGTAGGACTCGGCATCGGGGGCGTAGATGCCCACGCCGGAGTCGTGGTTCTCCAGGCCGGACTGGATCACATCCAGCAGGGTCGACTTGAAGGTGGGGGTGACCTTGTTCTTCAGGTTGTCGAAGACCTCCTTGGTCAGGTACTTCTTCAACAGCGACTTCGAGTCGGAGGCGGCCAACTTGGCGTAACCCTCCTCCAGTTTAGCGAGAACAGCGGCGTCAACCATGGTGTCTTGTTTGCTGGAAAGAGAGAGAGAGGGGGTTGACCATTAGTAAAAGGGCGTGGCTGGGGGTACAGTTCAAAGTTTTATTGCTAAGGACTATTATATGGCTATCTACGCTCCGGTTTTGTGGCGCCCAAATGTCGGCAACATGTTTTCTGTTTCTCGTTTCTGTTTTCCTCAATTCCGGCCTGTTTGCCCCGCAATTAGTTTCGGGTTATGGCCATGTGCCCAAGCCAGAGACTTGCCTTTGGCACGCGACTGCCACATACCCACCCATCTCCCCTTTAGCCCGCTACACCCATCACCCCCCTCTTCTTTCGGTGGTGGTGGCTCTGGCTGTCCTGCTTTTGGTGGTGGCTGACTGACTATAAATTTTTGCCGGCTGCCGCTGAATACGCAAATCGACGGCACACTATACACCCATCGCCTGCCGCCCTCTGCCCTCTGCCTTTCCCCCGGCCGCAGGACATGCGCACTACAACAACATGGCGCCGCTGCCGAAGTCCTGGACAAAACACGAAAGCACCAGCGACCAGGGACCAGGGCAATAATAATTTTTTTATGGCACTATTTTTGGGCGCTTTGCAGACAACAGAGAGCTCACGCACTTACACACATGACGTCAACAGATCCCCCCCAGAACGCCTGGATATACAGGCTATACAGACACAACTCCTGTCTAGGAGTCGTAGGCCAAACTAAAAAGACCCGGAACCCCGGGATACACACCCATCTCCTCCAGCTGCGGCTGCCGTGGCGGTGCCATTGGGTTCACCGTTGGCCACCTCGCCCTCGATCACCTTCTCCTTTTTGTCCTTGGAGGCGCAGAGACCCATTTTTTTGGATTTTTTGTTGTAGAGTTTGAGTTGGTGTAAAGTTTTCAAAAAACGTTTAAAAATTTGGCGTTGGCTTGGTCACAAAGTCGGTGTTTTGTTTTGTATATAAAAAAGAACCAATCTTCGTTTGTTTGGTTGCGTTTGCAGGTAAAATGAAATCACAATGCAGCTTTAGCTCCTCAAGGATCGCTCTTTATCAAGGGTATCCCTCTTTGAACACACACACACACAAACTCCTTTTTCGCAGACACACAGACACACGCTTGGCTTAACGCTATTGCTTTTGATTTTCGGTGATTTGATTGGATTGATTGATTCTCGTATTTCGGCTGAAATCTTTAGTTTCGCTCTATTGGTGGTCTTCTTCGTTGGTATCAAAATGTCGGACGCAACAATGTTGTATATATTTCTTGATTTAGCTTTATCCTTATCGAGAGACTCCTCTCGATGCGACTCCTTTTAGGTTTCTTTTCGCTGCTGCCGCGCCCAAATGTATACTACACTAAACAAACACTACGCGATGCTATTTTTGGGGGAGCAAAGGACTTGCTGACTGCTGCTCGGCTGGCTGACTACTGTTCTGCTCTGCTATTCAGGATATTTTAGCGCGCGCCTTTTGAGTCGTCGGGCAAAGGACGAACCAGAACAAACCGAATCGGCAAATCGAATGGAACTGAGAGCGTCGCACCCAAGGGACAACAGCACTTTATCGCCGGCACTTGGGTCGCATTCAGCGCGCTCAGCTGGGAGAGTTTTAGCCCTAACTGAAGTTTCGAAGAGCGAGTGCTCTCAATCGAAGTGCCAGTACTATATTTCCGGGGGAGGGTCTGGGGAGGTTGGAGGGTTGAAGCAGCAGCAGCATTGCCTACCCGCAGGCGCCGGCCCAAACTGTTGCCGGATGAGCGGCAACATAATGCGGAAGGATATATTTACACGATGCGCTGGACCCACCACCAACCACCCATTGTTACCCCTCTGTCTCCACCTCCCCCTTTCCCTATCCCCTTCCGAATCAATAAAGTTTATAGCACGCGACTGGCAGCTGGGAATTGGTCAAGTCAACTTCAAGTGTCGGGCTGGAGTGTGAAATGTGCTCTGGTAATGACAGGAATCGGGTATCCCTCCCTCCTTGAGTGTGTAAAAAAAATCAATTACTCGGCAAATGGAAATCAAAGGCAGCTTGCAGGATTCCCAGCACAAGGACACGGGCACTTGAGGCTTGTGAATTAAACCATTGAGTTGAACTTGAGTGCAGCAGGGAACTGGTTCCAGTTTCTCATCCACCGAACGACGAACACTCATTGCATGTCGAATGCCCATTAAGTTGCGAAAATAAAAATTGCATTTACTATCTTTTGTTTTGTTTTGGCTAATTTCATTTGCAGCTTCAATTACTCAGTGGAGGGCATTGCAGTGGAAATGAGTAATCGCAGCCGATCACTTACTTTTCCAGCCATTTTCTCTGACTTTGGCTCTGTAAATATTGATTGCGAATTTGCCATCTCAACTGCAAGTGTTTATTGATTCGCCGTGGAAATTTCTACACCATTCGGGAGTCATATGAGCCCCGTTCCATTCGTACTGCCACCACTCCACATGAGTAATCTGGGGTTTGTTAATGCCTCATAAAGATAGTGAGCTTTGCCAATTGCAATGTACCCGGCAAAGGGGGCGTTGGTTGGCAACTTCTCAGTTTTAAGTGGCTCCGAATCATGCCAGATAATAGTAATGACTTATTGGCCTGTCTGGAAGGCGTTGAAACTAATCAATTAACTCAAGTGCCGCCCTGATGGACAAACACGGGATAGAAACTGGAGCACACAAACGTGAAGGAGGAGGAAAAAGCCTGCTTGCAAGGCACTTAAAAGCCGGGCACAAATCAAATTAAGCTGACGCACAATTGGAAAAACCTGATTTCATTATGTAACCCTCATCCTGATGAGCAGCGGACAGACGAGGGATTCTTTTTTAAGGGGGTGAGAACAGGATCAGCCGAGCAGCTCTAGCATTTTCAGAGGGTGTTCTTTCTAATCACACACGCGTCGTTTTTATGGGATTTCGGCTATTTAGAGCCTTCGCTTTATAACAATATCACGCACGGATTTTTCGCAACCGTCAAGGCTTAGCAACAATTCGCGAATGGCTGGAGAAAATCAGCGACTGCGAGTAGGCATATACACCTGCCGCAAAAAACTGGAGCTAGAGAAAGAGAGCTAGTGAGAGCGTATGAATGTATATTGGCCAGGAGAGCTAGCAGATAAGCAGCTCGCACTTGATAAGCTCTAAACTTCAAATCGTAAACCGTCTCGGCTGTCAGCGATGATCATCAGTCCAGAAAAAGAGGCATCGTGATAAGATAGCCCAGTCCGGGATTTGAGCAAACAATTGAGCTCTTAGCCATCAAATAATAAGACTCTTGCAAACGTTTGAAACGCAATCAAATCGGGGGGAAATTGGCAAAGCCAAGCGGCCAGTGCAGTGGGTAAGTTTATGGCCAACGGACTGGTCTGGTCGTTCACCCGAGAAATCGCTGCAATAGTTGCGCCTTCGTTAATTGCGATTTTGGCCAGTCGATTGCACAAAGAAATTGGCAAGTGTACGAAAATAATTCGAAATGTATTTTCGGGAAATTGAAATTGGCCGACGTGAGCGATTGCAACGGGAAATTGGGAACGGCGGCGGGCAGTCACTCCAAAACTGCTGGTCGTTGATAAGGGGGAATGGAAAGTTTGGGCCTGGCCGATAACCCAGCCAAATTAGTGGGCCCAACAATCATTCACACACTCATTTCGACACTAATTGAATCTGGACATGGACATGGATGCCCTCTCCCTAGACAATAATTCCAGCCAGCAGCATTCTGCCAATAATATTACTGTGCTGGCTGTGACATGAATTCGACATAAAGCTCTTATTAATAAATATCCGGGGCCTTATAGGGGTCTGGGTTATAAGGGGTGAGTCAGGGATAGACGATGGGTGTTATTAGGGCTGCTGGCCGGTCACCCGCATTTACTGGTGAGATTCTTCTCTCCTCTTTTCACAACTCGCTAGTTTGCTTTTTTCCCCTTGCGGTCCTAATTTAATTAAAATTCTTTTGGCAAAACGTCAAAGCGGCTCACACTCAATTAGACGGCATGCAGAGAAATATATGTAAAGTATATATAACCAGCTGAAGATGATGAAAAATGAAACAACACAGCAGCAAGTGGCGAAAAATATTTGCTGGCCGGATGTCGTTGATTTAAATTTGCGCTGTCTGGGAAGACAATCAGCGAAAATCAGACGAGGCTTCATTAAGATATAGAGTAGGCAAAAAGGGTTATAAGTAGGATGCACATATTGTGGGGGATCTGACAGATCTGCTGAGTGTTCTAAGGGTGTGTGGAACCCAAAAAAAACTGAGAATTTTAGATTGATTCATTTATTTAAAGAGGAGAATCACTCAAAAATATAATTCCTGGTTAATTCCTTGATTTCAAAAAGGTCTTTTATTCTACATGAGTTTTTGGCGCCCTCTAGCCATTTCTACATGACTCATAAGTAAAATGTATATTACTTTCTACAGAAAGTGCACAAGTTTTTACTTCACTTTTCTAGAAAGCTTTCTCTATAGGTAAAGTCCTTTTCTACAGGAAGCTTTTACCACCCAAAAGTCCTTGAAGAGAGCCTAAAAAGCTCCAATTGATTCAATAACAGTGGCTTCGAAAATATTGGCAAGCCTTTTCCCGAAAGAAATTGAAGAACTGTTCGATTTGTTTACGCTAAGCTGAAATTTTAGATATTCCAAATATTTGTTTATTCACTGGCTGGGCTAAATGAATTGCGAGGCAAATCGGCTTGGTGTTATTCGAAATTGATTGGCTGGCACTTTGGTGAAGAGAAGCTACTCTCCCGCGCCTTCGGATTCGGATGATTTATGTGTGCGCGATTCCATTTCCTGTCTAGCCAGCGAACCCAACCCAACCCAGCTTTGATTATGCAACCGGCAACCTTTTGTTTGGCCAGGGGAAAATGGAAGCGTTACCCAGTTAACTATCTAGACTACGGGAAATGCGGTTTTTCCAGCTTTGTGACAAGTTAATCGGGCATTTGGGCGGGCTCCTCGCTCGATTTTCACCGACTGACGACTCTGCCTTTTCCGTTCTTTTTCATTCGAGCGCTTTAATGGATCTCAATTGAATAATTAACAATAATTAACGACGTGCCAGTGGAGAAGAAAAATAGAGAAAAAAAAAAGCGCGGGGCAAACAATTTGTACAACAAATTTGCGCGATTTGTTTGCTGAATATAACAAACTGTATGACATACAATGCCCAATTCATATACAAAAAAAAAGACCCCCGCGGAAACTTGTCAGCTGCTCACCTACATCACCTATGTATACCATACCTTTGGAATGGAATTTTGTGTGCTTAGGTACCTCTACCTATAGAGCCTATAGAGCTACCCTATCCATCTGTATCCCCCGATGTGTGCTTGTGCTTTTGTTTTGCTTATTTGCTTTGGCGGGGTTGTATTTATAGCAGCCGGCATTATATCAACCCGAACTAAATTTGGCCGGGTAAATTCGATCGGACGTTCCCAGTGGCTCTCAAACTGGCCTTATATAATTCACAATTTTCTGGCATATTGCGTTGCCCTGATTTACCCGTTTAATTGCCTGAAATTGTTGATAAAATATAATTCCTATCAGCGATTATGCAATTGCCTGCTGGCATTGACCGAGAAAATGACATTTTTTTTATTTTGCCGACTGAGAACTTTTTCTTATTTATAGCCGCCGTTGGTGGGCAAGTTCAAGGAGTGGAAAAGCAAAGAGAGCGAAAAAAAAAACATAGAAGCCAGCAAAGTGCTAACTTAAAATGTTCGTTTCGACGCCTCTTATCTATCGTTCATTCAGTTAGTTGTGAGCGGAATTAACACGGGCCAATATCTTATCGAAATCGATACAGGAACATGCTACACACAATCACAACACTTTCTAAGAGCCAACGAACGCCCGACCTTAAACTGCAATTCCCCAACGCAAACATCGAGCCCCCCAAACACCGACCATCCAATGCATTTGGCAAGCGGTACAGTTCCTCCGTTCATTGGCATTTGGCCGCAAATGGTTTACAAATGCGACCGGCAGACGGACGGACGGACGGGACGGGACGGGACGAAACGTAACGTCAGCGGTTGCCAGACCGTGACAGCAGGGCCCAAACAAGTTTCTTCTGATGGTTGGCGAAAAAAAAAAGAATCTCAAACTGCATAACTATAAACTCAGAGCTTTATAGCCTATAGCCGCCCGTATAAATTTCTTTTCGCCGGTAACCGGTTTTCGGTTTGCAAAAATGCATCGCATGACTCAACTGGGGAGGTGAAAATTCAGCACAAGCACAGCTACAAGCTCACCCAGGGGAAATATTATTTAATAATTTAATTTATTCATTGGAAATCTTATTTTCACTTGCTAAAAAATTAAAAAAAACTCAAAACTTAAATTATAGCACTCTTTGTATTTAAATTAATTTTATTTTAAATAGTAGGCAATTTAAATAATTCAATAATATTCAAGCACTACAAATGTAGACTTTATTTCTTATGTCGTAAAGTTTTCATTTATTTACTGAGGATTCACTTTTAAAAGAGGACTTAAAATTCACTTTGATGGCTGCCAAATATTTTTAGAAGCTCAAAAGAAAAGTATTTCAATATTAAATAAATTTAAATTTTAAATGTTCAATCCAAGAGCAGAACAAACTTTTTAATTGCCAGTACAGATGGAAATTTCAAATCAATTCACACTTTGTAATGGCTATTTAACTGCGAAAATGTATACAAACCCCTAAAATAAGTAATGGAAATTAAAGAGGCATTCACTGTATTAAAAGGCCGAAATGAAGGAAATTTACTTTTCATTTGCCACAAAACCGAACTTTTAAATCCTCAAATCAGTTCACTTCGGTTAATAAGAAATTTGATTTAACCAAAAATTCACTGAATATTGGTTGCCGATTAACTTTTGGGTGCCACAAATCTTGTAAATTAAAGATTTAAATCTAAGACTTTGACACTGTAGTATCTGTGAGATACTTGAACGGCTGAAATTTTCACTTGATTTGCAATATTTATCTTTGGAGAACGGCTCACCTTTGCAACCGTAGAATTCAACGTCCAACGATACAATGATCGGAATATTCTGTTCTTTAACCCAACTGACTGCAGTCGGTGCCTCAGAAGCGCCAGCGTTGGCAGCGGCAGCGACTGCGGCCGAGGCAGAGGCCACCCTTCCTTATTTTCTTTCACTTTCAAACTACACGAACGCGAAACACTCACAGATACCAAATTCAAAGAGAGCCAAAGCTGCGGCCTGTGCTTGTATTTGTGTGTGGGAAGAAGAGCCTGCCTCCTGTTTTCTCTGCCGGCACTGTGGCATGCACAGGGAAAAATAACTAGATACTAAATCAAAATGTTATGATTTTAAATAAGTCATCGCCATAAAAATACTAGATGAATTCTTAGGGGTTTGGGGATAGTTCACCTCTACGTAGAACCATTGCCCCGAGTTCGAGTACCAACCCCTCACAAATTCTATTTAAAATCATTTAAAACTTAAACAAAAAATCCTATCTATAATATTTTTGGTTTATGCAATATAGAACGAACCATTCCCCCGAGATCGAATACCAACCCCAGACGAATTTGAAATTATTTAAAACTTAAACAAGATATATCTTGATATGATATATCATATTTAAAACATTTTTGAGTTTTACCAATGTTGTATCCTTTTATCAACCTAAATATAGAGCCTTAAACGCAGAGGTTAAACCACTTATTGGTCCTGTCTTTTTTATAACACACATTTTTATAATATATGGAAGTAATATACATTTTTCTAAGTGTACCTACAGAGAGAACCACTGTATTGGTAGCCGCCGACGATTGACGTAGGACGTGACGTATGACTAAAAAGTGGAAAAGTAAAGCTCTCTCGCACACACACACACACACGGCGAATAAAAGCTTGGCCCCCCCAAAGAAAGAAAAGGAAAGTGTTCGGTTCGCAAACAGCTAGAAAACTGCATTGCTCCATGCGAGAGTGGAAGCGAGAGGCCAGCGAGGAGCAGCGACTTCTTGCAGCCGCAAATCAAAAATTTTAGGCGTGTGTGCATGTGTGTTTGTGGTGCACTTGGTGGGTGTGCGACACACACCACTCACACAACCGCAAAAGCCAAGGAGCGGTCTCATCGCTTAATTATGACTAGAATTTGCCGACAGCGAACGGAACGGAACGATATGATATGGTGCGATATGCGTTGAAAGTAATCAAGGCAAGTGGCGCAATTGCACCAGTAAACAGTCACTCCCTCCATGAGAATCTCAAATATTCGGGATGGAGCTCAGCTCACAAGATCCGAGCTTTAAGTGATGAATAAACATCCAAAGCAAACTGGCAGAGGAAGCAATTTGTTTGCCCAGATGACAAAATTTAGCAGAACCTTGCATAACTTGAAATATTTTGCATTATCATTCTAGTATTTGTATAATACTGTTGTTTAATGATCTCGAAAATATTAAAAATTTCAAACTTTAGAAATTGACTGTAACAAAAATAGCGATATTTTTAATATATTTGCACACCTTCTATAAGAAAAAAATCTGTTGTTTTTGGCCAGAGAGAAGGAAAACAAAAGCGTAGCCGTCATAAATTTTGGCACTAATACCGCAATATAAAATGAAAAATTTGGTGCTGCTAAATGTAAAAGAATTAATCGAAATCGGGGGAGCTGTGATAAATTCTACAGATAGACGTGCCAACTAAAATATCAGTTTTGCAATACACATACATAGTTTGCTCGAATCCCCACTGGGTTTCCTTCCCATATTTCAAACAAATAAACACAACGAATATAATCGTTTACACAATCTTTAACAAAAGTCTTGAACTTGATATTGAATACATAAGCCCCAAGGTACATATGTTCTATTATCGAAACGAACATATTCATTTGTTACTAGATGAAAACTGAGGAAAAATATTTGATAAGTTGCCAACAAAATTTATGCAACGCGCAGCAAACATCGGAAGATCTATACGATACCTAAACCATCTATCTACGTGCGTTGTTTTTTGAAAAACAGAGAACTTTTGCTTTTCATCGGCACACGAATTTTCCACGGGCGGCCATTAAAAATACACATGAAACCGCCATTCCAACAATCAAATTATATATGCTTAAAAAATATGTGCAGATTAATTTTTGATACATATTTTAACGGATGCCAGGCGACAGGGCGCTTATATAAGCCCCTTCTTTCCCCTGAAAACATTGCCCATTTTCAACTTTTTACTTTGGTAGCTGTCACTTCAGCCTCGCCTGTTTTCCTTTTCATTTTCATTTTCAATTGCTGCCGTCAAGTGGCGCTGAGATTACGTAAATGCGCCCAGCAGCTTTTCCATCCCATCACGACTCCTAACCACCACTAACAGCCAGCCAACCCATCAACCAGCTGGCAGCCTTTGGGGGCTGGTGCCGTGTAGGATTTCGCATAGAACAATGGGCCTAAGCCCCCCACAAATCGGTGGGGGAAAAGCGAAATGGCATATACTATACTGGGGGTTGACCTTGAAAAGCTTGCGAAACAAGCTAGCGGATATGTAGATACAATAGCAGCCACTGGCGATTTCGTTACTGTTGACACACAGTTGAGAAAGCACTTAGCATGTAGGGTATAGAACGGACAGACCGGGTCAGAATCGTAGATCTATTCCTTTTTATCTCTAAAAAGTAATTACAATGGTGATGTATCACATTATGACATTGATATACATATATATCAGTTAATAATAGATAATAAGTTTAATAGGATTATTAGTTGTTAACTAACTTTAGAGAATTATAAGAACCTAAATGACTTTATAGTCATAAGATAGCACATTACATAAACTAAAAGTAATGGTACTGGAATTCAAGACTTGTATGAACTCTCAGCACTCTTATTTTAACCTCAACTGCGCATATATCTTTCGAAGAGATTAGTATTGAGCTGGGGGTTGAATGTGACGAGCCTACGATGAGCTAAGTCCCGCTTGATTCCCCAGATGCGGTGGCTTACACACTAAGCGACCGCATACACGATATTTATCCGAACATCTGACGAATAGGAAAAATCTTGCATAACATTCTCATCGTACGTATGAATGGTAAGCAATGTTTATAAAAACATTTAGTCATTGACTGATTGCGGCCCCTCTGGAGGCCAGCAGCGATCGAGAATGGAGCGCTAATGTTCGGGGGCTGCAAAAAAACGAAAGCCAAAAATGAGTAAACCATTTGAAATATGTGTTATTAATTAGTTCAATTTGCGGCCAGCCAAGCACGAGCCCAAGCTAATGCCCAGTAGTGCCCGCTATCCGGGCAATTAGCTGTGAAATTACTGCTTGAAATGGGAATAGAGGAGGAGGTCTCTGGCAAAAGCAGTAGCTAATTATCCGTGGATTGCAACAGATCATGGGTATAGAACGAAAACGCATATATATATATATATATATGCTAAAAGCTCCGATCGTGTTGTCAACTTTTCATCTGTGTTTTCGGCTCTTGCCTTTTGTTTGCTAAACAATATTTTGGCAGCACATCAAAAGCGACGCTTGCCAAAAGCAATTTTTTGCACAGACGCGAGCCAAGTGCTTAAAATACATATCCGTACATATGTATAGTTGCCATATGCATATATATAAAAGGGGGTACATCAAACAAGACACGTAAATGAAGACCTCTGTCCGTCAGGAACAGGGGCTATTATGAAAGAGGGCCCGGGGGCGGATCAGATATGAGGCATGACGCCAGGCTAAAATGGGATCCCTTCGCAGCAGGAGGCGAATGAATATGGCTGCTGTCGGGCTAATTTGCTGCATATGAACAATGAAACGTAATGAAATGTGTGTACATTGTGGCGGCACAGCACAGCACAGCTAACAGCAGCCAGACTCTGCTGCGTTTCCAAATATAAATAAACTTTGCATGGGGGAGATCATGTGACCTGACTACCGAGCGACGCGACAGGTCTCATAATGGTCCGTCAGCGGCACATCATTACCAATTCCATTTCCATTTCACCTGGGCAGCCTGCCAAAAACTAATAAACCTGCCTCGCCGACCGGCCAACCCATAGATCCTTGAACACCTGGGCAAGGACAAGTCGGTCGGCAGGGCTTGCGTGCCCCAAGGTTCCTCTCCGATTAATATTAATGGAAAATCAATTGTTCGCAATTAGAGGAAGCGGACAACGAACACTCGGGGAAGTTGGGGTTCATAAATAAACCGTAGACTGCACATGCAGCACCAGATCCCAAAGAGTCGACGCCATGTGAGCCGAGCCGAGCTGAGCTGTCCGCCCAAGCAGAGAACATGAGACAAAAATAACAGCAAATGGTGGTCTCCACCCATAGCCATCGTCATCATCATTACCATCGTGCTGATGATGATCCAACGAATTTGCTGATGCTGCACCGTTGTCGCCAAGCGGTTGTCTTTTCTGCCGCATGGCAACTATTTTCGCCCGTCGCGGAGAAGTCACCCGAGTGCATTGAACCCACCTCTCACCATGGGAGATGCGGAAAAATCAAATTTAAAAACTCAAAAGTTACAGAAATATATATAGAGGAAGAGCGATGTGGTTTCTAGCGACTAAACCTGCTGCTCATTGCTGTGTTACAAAATATTTAGCCTATCTTGAAGCGTAAAGTCATTTTGATTACAGAAAATTAACTGAAAAATCGGAAGTGTTTAAAAGAATGAAGGTTATGCAGGCAGAAAGATATATAAATTAAGGTGTGGGCTTTGATCAACAATTTTTTTTTTGTATAAATGAGTAAAAACCTAAATAATCGATTTAGTCTACAACTAACTCAAAAGTTACAGAAATTATGATATACTCGTAAAGGAACATAACGATTTAATGCTTACCGCTCGCCCAGCTGTTGAGCCTCCTTAATCGACTGGATGAAGGCATTGGTTTCCCCCTTAATGAAGTCATTGCTGGCCTCCTTGGGCGTCGGGAGCACCTTCTCGGCCGGCTGGACACCGAAAACTCGCTCATCCACATTTCCACCATTAGCTGCATTGCCATTTTGACCATTGGTGTTGGCCTCTGTTAACGATTTGGGCAACGGGATGGGCATCTTGTCGGCTTGTTTTGGCGGACTGCTGGTCTTAGGTGGTGAAGGAGTTGGCTTGGGTGGGGCAACTACGGGAGCGGGCACAGGTTCCGGCTTGGGTTTCGGAGCGGGTGCAGGTGCAGGTGCCTCTTCCTTCGGGGGAACTGGAGCCGGAGTGGGTTTGGCTACCACGGGCGCTGGCTTCGGCGGTTCTGGCTTAGGAGCAGGTACTGCGGCGGGCTTTGGAGCGGGAGCAGGTGCGGATTCCTTGGCGGGAGCGGGATTCGCTGGCTTGTCGTCGAGCGCTGGCGCTGCAGGCTTGTTAGAACTAAATAACCAAGCTAAACGTTTGCTACAAATGAAAATGGCAACAAAAATAAGAATAAATGAAAATCAAATTAGAAAAACAAATAAACTAAAGTGCACTACAAATAAAACAAAATATGTGTTGTTTGCAAATACACTATGATATGCATAGGGAAAAATTATAAAATTGTCAAGTCATGTTCTACCCTTTGTTGGTTTCATAGCGTATATAAGCAATATGTACTGTAGATTATTTATCTTTTCCAATATATACAATTTTTCCGCAAATTCTTTACAGCAAATATTTGTAAAAAAAACATGTAAGCAATGTCTACTGTACCGTCTTTACAGGATTTTTTACCGCTTGAATTTGTAGTAAAAATATCTACTAAATATGTATGTGGAACTTATAAAACGCATAGAAACAATCACTTTTCTTTAAATTGTAATCCAATAGGCAGAAATCGCATGTAAGCAATGTCTACTGTGGTGTCTCGTTCCGCTGCACTTTCCAGAAACTTCCAGAATGAAAGCAACGAAGCGTGAAACAATTGGAAATGCACTTTTAGCTAACTTTTCCACAATTATTTTACCCACCTTTGACTGTAGGCACCGCTCACCGTCGAAATCCAATAAATAGCAATTAGTATCACAGAACACAAGGTTATTTATGCAAAAATCAAAGCTAAAACACGATCAACGCGTCCTAATCAGGCGAATGACAAAAGAAAAAGGGACAATGATAGTGACAAGCAGTGTCACCACACCGGATTTTAAATGAAAATTATAGCAGCCCTGGTCTTAAATAAAACATTTAACTGCAAACCTTTGTAAAATTGTTTATTTTATTGTGAATTTAAAAATATTTAAAATAGTACTTTCAGTTAAATAAATGAAATCATTTTTAATATTTTAAAGAAGAGTTTATTTTCGGTGCCATATTATTTGTTCATGGGGTCACACTGGTTATCTTTTATATAATAACTACTGCAACCCTGGTTTTTAAATGGAATTTGAATTTAAAAATTAAAACTATCTTACTATGGTATCTCTCTGGCTACAATAAATGCAAGATATGAACAGCGGTAATCTTCTCGTAAATCCAACTTAATACAGCCAATTATTTTTATTTTACTATAGTATAAGGCGTTCCCCATTCGGGGGCGTGGCAGTCAGGCCGAAATTTAGTAATGATGCCCCCAAGTAGTCGTTACTTAGAACGGTAACCACAATTCGCCTATTTCCTGGCTCTAGTTACGACATTACTTTCTCCACTCCCCCATTTCTCGGGGAGGCGTTCGCATTTCTCTTGTCACGTAGGCCAAATCGCCAAATAGATAAGCAAACAAACGAGCTCCACCCGGCACAAAGACCACGAAAAACCGGGCCGAAAACGCCGGCTGTGTGGATGAGAACGGAAAAAACACTAATACCGCTCCAAACTTCAATTATCACTTTCGTTATTACGCTAATTGCCGGCAGATAACAACTGGACGCTTGGCATTTATTTATTTTTTTTGCCAAAAATTGCGAATTCGGTTTCGTTTCGCACATGTGCCAAAGAGAGAATATTTTGAGTGCGTTGGTGATCCGATTGCACTTATCACGAATGAGAGTTAGAGCCCCAAAAGCCGGTTGTTGGGCGAACTCGATGAGATCGGGGGAGTAAAAAGAGTGGAAATCGGGCAGATAGTACATCATGTGATAGGTGACTAACTTTGTTGCCCAATGCAGGGAGATTGTATAGTGACATTTAGCACCTTCCAGCCATAACGATCCCACGACATGCGCGGAAACAGAGGTCTAAATTGAGCTAATTCATCAACTGATAGCGATTAGATTATCGGTTTTGCAATGATTGCGACCGAAATTGCGACAAAAGTTATCGCGAAGATTTATGAAATGCAAAAAGGTGGTTTTCTTTTGGTCTTTAAGGTATTAAGGGTATTACATTTTATTATAACTTTTCTGATCAGTCAAGAAACCCACCTAGTACGGGATAATATTCCTGAAAACAGCACAAAAAGTTAAATATTTACTCTCTGATCCTAAAAAGGATTAGATCACGCCCCCCAAAATAAATCTTTACATGCATTCTACACGATCACTTTGTGTAGAAAGGAATTCTACTTAGTCCAAAAGTAGGCAGCAAAAAACGTTCATCCGCCCTGTGGGCCTTCAGTGCCTGTAAAACTGTGGATAAATCCCCTTTCACTTACCGTATTTCATCGACGGCAAACGTTAAATACCACAAAGCAAACATTGTATTGGCTGAAAAATAAGACAAAATCGAATGAGTAAATAGTTAAAAGATTTTCAAAGCAATTTGGCCGCTAATTTATACGAATAGATTGCACTCTAAATGGCCATTTCCACACCACATGCACTTGTTGGGCTGACACTGAATCTGAATCTGATTCACCGAGCGACCTCGAAAAGCGCAACAAATGACGTCGCCGTCAGGCAATGCGAAAAACTCAATCGAACGCCTCGCTCATCAGAAAAGTAAGTTCCAGAGAGTCAGAGCTCAATTAAGACCCCAGACACAGAGATAAAAAACACAGTCGAACAGGCGAACCACCAGCGAAAAGACAGCAGTGAAAATATGCCGGCATTATTCAAGGTTTATTTATAAACAAAGCGCGCATGGATGTGCGAATGCAAAATGCAGAATGCCAAATTCGCAGAACGTTGAGCGCCGAGGCACGTGAAGTCCCGACTTTTGGGCACTCGGCCAGAGATGAGCCCTATCAGTCGGGAAAAATGAAAATCTCTTGAAATAAAAAACATCAAAAGAAATTTTTAAAATTTTTGAAAGCCTTGTCCTTTAATTCAGGATTTTTCGGAAATAATTGTTAAAATAAAAATTGTATTACGATGCATAAAAGTCATTGACAATTATAATAAATTAAATAATATATCAATTAACAAATTTAAAAAAGGGTGGGTAAAACCAAATTAAGTTCAGAATTTTTAAAAGATCTTAATATTTTTTCAAAATTATTGTTTTTTTTTTGGGTCTGTGATCTTTAATAATATTTTTTTTTTTCCGTGCACTGCAGATCAATTTGGGAACAGGGGTATTTTTTGTGCACCGGATGGCGCCCATCGGTCGAAAGGGTTCTAAATTTAGACCATTCTGCCATCGATCAATTATGAGTGTTTTCCGCACTGTTTGCCAACCCCTGAGCTTTGTTTATCCCACGGATTTGTGCAAAAGCAACCCAAAAATCGGCCCTGAGGCTTCGCCTGCGTTTGTTTTCTTTCGCACACGCGGCGTATGAGCAATCTCCGATGGTACACACACACTGACAGTTACGTCACACTGAGCGAATGAGTGGGTGGATGTGAATGTGGATTATGATGGGTGGTGGTGGGTGGGTGCTGGGTTAGGAAGACTCATTCGCACTCACTGCTGCAGCATGCCACACATAATAAACAACTTGGGACCTGCAGCGTGACCCCTTCTGCGTGCACTCACCTTTTGTGTGCCTCTGTTGGGTAATAAAACGGCTAGAAAAAGTTGCTAGTGGTTCTTCCGGAGGGTTTCCCTTCGTCTTTTGATGTCGTTTATCAAAAGGTTCGTTTCGTTTAAATGCTTCACAGCTGGTCAAATATCGGGGACTGACTTCGATACTGTGTTGTTTGATTTTGAGTAAAACGTACAAAAATTTATTTTCTCTCGACTGGCCCTCTTCTTGCTGTTGAATGCCTTGCTTCTTTCTTCTTTCAATTTTTTTCGACTGTCGTGCTCCGTTCCGTGCGAAAATCGACGAGACTACAGCTACGGCGGCATTCGAATGAGAGAGCCCCAAAGAGAACGGGGAGCACGAAGCGCCGACGCCAATGTTTCCTAGCTGCACTTGCGACGAAGCTTTTCTCACGAGATTCATCCCCCCACCGAACCCGCGGGTTCTGTGCCAGATACACTAGAAAAAACTGAAAGATAATATCTAGCGAAACGATTTAATATGGGAAAATATATCTTCCATCTTGGCAAAAAGGCAAATGAATATATAAAGTAGTGATTTCAAGCCCCAACAAAATTTTAAATGTAATATTTATTTTTTAAAAGTTCCCTGGAAGTTCTAAACTGTTTTATTCATTAATATCTTAAGCTTCTTTTAATACCCCTTTCTCAAAAAATAAATCTCTGCATTTCAGGAAGTATTTTATCATGCCAAAAAATTTCAAGAGATTTCCATTCATTTAAAAATGAATCTGAAAGTATGTAACGGAGTATAATTCTAAAGTATAAGTAGGTAATACCTACCTACCTTTATATTTTTAGTTTTATCTTACATTGTTGACAATTAATAAAAAAATAATTTAATTTTTTGTAAAAATGATACTACATTTTTTTTAAGTGTTCCCTTTGGATATTTATTTGTGTGTACTCTCCGATTCGTGTTGTTACTCATACTCTTACGCTATGCGACCGCTATGTGTCAATAATCGAGTTGAAACTGGCCAAAAGGCTGCCTAATCAATAAACGAAACATTTAAAATAGAATTTTTGGTAACAGTTTTGCGAGCACTGGACAAGACACATCTGCAACTGGCATAATCATTTCCGCAGCAGTTGGCTAAAATCACATTTTGTGGGCTGCTGACGCTTTTCGCCGGTTGTCTGTCGTAGGAAACAAACAATCGCAGATAATAAACACAACCATAACGGCCAGTCATTCATTCAACAGCGCTATCTTTTCTGCAAAGCCCACTTAATTGGCTCTTATCGCTCCGCGGAGCTGCTGCAGTTTGAGAGCCACTGGCGACGGGGCAAATGCAGTGGCACGCGCCCAGAATCCGTGGACAGGTTGCATAACGTTGCGAATACGACGTGCAGCTGCTTACATAACCGCGGCAGCGAGATGGGCGAGCTGGGAAAACAAGGTCAAAAGTTCAAGGACTGAGAAAAGCTCCCAACATCCTGGAGCGCTTGCGTTGCTCAGCGGAAGTGGAAGTTCCTGCCAGCGTGGGTGGTCTGTTTTTGTTGACATTACGCTTTTATTATTTTAAATTATGTACTTTTAATCGGCTCCCTTCGGCCACCCACCACCCACCACCCACGAAGTATGCAGCGAAAACAATAAAGCTTTAAATGCTCTCTGGAGGATTATGTTACATAATTAAAAATACCCATTCCTTGTTTTAAATCTCAAACGTTTTTATTGGTTTTTCAATTGAATGCATTTTGTTTGCTACGCTTTAATTGGTTTATATTTCTTGGTTGCCTTAAATTGTAATGATATTGCATATGCCACACAAACTGTCGGTTGGCCTCTGTTTTTGTTTTTATATTTAAGCTTTAAAATCTTGCACAAATCATAAACATGGCAAATCAAATGGAAATTGACTCTAAATCAAAGGTTTGCTTTCATATATTTAAAGCTATGTGCACTTTTTATGTGTGTGTTCTACTACATATCGATATATTATTTAACATTTGATTTCTCTTCCTCTTCACATTTTCTTCCTGATTGGAATATACCCAGGATATTCCGCCTGCTGTTGCCTCACTCGAACACTTCGGTTCAAAACTTTGGTTCCCCTCCTCGTCCTTCGTAATCCCCGCTAATCTAACTACTAGTGGATCTTATTCGATCTCTTACGATTCGCATTGAATTCATATCATTGGCCATTTGCGATGGTCCTTCGCCTGGTTCGCAGTTTTGGAAAGGTTGTTAACATTCTTTTGTTGGTCGCACACGTTTCGAATTGGCTTGTCTGTAGTTCTGTAGTTCTATGTGTCGGTGTTATCTTTGTGTGTTGTCGGTTGTTGTTTGCCTTTTGTTGGATTTTGTTATATCACAGCTTTCTTCTTCACTTTTGCTCTTATAACTTTTAAGCATAACTTGCATATACATATATAAACATTGTTGTTAATGCACGGCTGTATCTTATCTTCTTTTCTACCCCTCCTCTCTGTCCCATGTCGCACTTGTTGTTCCCCTGAATATTGACATCGGGCCATACTCTACATACATATATTAACACGCTGGCTTCTTGTTGTTGTTCTCGATCAACACTTATCTTAAACTTGGTTGTTGTTGTCTCTCTTGGATCAGTACATACGTTAGCATAAATCGCATTGGTTTGTTGTTGTTTGTGGAATGGTTTACAAAATTGGTTTCGGTCTCTTCGAATTTAAATACAATAAATGGCATATAAAATATATATATTTTTTTGTAGTAAGTATACAAAAAGAACGTTACTCATATACAGCAGCGTTGGAAGTGACTCTAGTATAACAGAAAAACTTAATACTTTTTTTTCATTTACGTTGATTGTAATTGAATGAATACATTGATTGACGGCCCACAACGATTAATGAAGGCTGGGTATTGAACTAACGATCTAACACAGTCTTGGCTCTATTCCATAGCTATAAGTCGGTTTAATTTGGAGGTACAATGTTTCTTTTTATATGTGAACAATCAAGTGACTATAATTTAAATGATTTAAAGAATAAATTAAGACTAATCCGTTACTTTTTTTTTTTAAGGGAATAAACTCTTGTTAAGTACTCCATAACAGAATATATTGAGGAACGTAGCTAGGATAGCTATGAAATAGAGCTTTTATCCCCCATGTCCCCATTAATCGGACCCTGCCTTTCCAATGCTTACTACCGTTTTCATTGCTTCAATCGTGCACCATCTTAGGTCGCATTTTGCACGGGCTGTTGTTCTTGGAAGCAGCATGACACTTTTATCACATTTGTTGTTGGTGTTGGTTGTTGTGTTGGTACGTACTAGACTTAAATTAAATGTACAGCCACTTGAAAACAGGTCTGCTAACATATTTTGGGTCGTGGATTTCGAATCTCTTGCAGACCCCGACACTGTTTTTCGATTTACATTTTTGTGGCCATGTTACAATTGCTGTTTAGCTGTTTGACAAACATTCTTGGATTGCTCCGCTATTCCACATGATTTGCACTCGTTTTACAAATTAATATTCGCTATTGCAGTTCATAACAAAAATTATTACATGCATTGGTTACATATAGATACATACAAATAGAGATGGTCGATTGGATAGTTGTAAGAGTTGTCTTGAGATCGCATTCTGTTTGCGGCTGCTTGTCCCAGAGACCCAGTGCCATCCTCCGCGTTGCTCTAACAACGAAGCCAACACCCTCGTCGCGATTTCCATTATCGTTCAGTCTTCTGTTTCAATAGATTTTGTGTTTGTTTAGATTGTTAGATTTGAGCAAGTACTTTGTGGTTGTTGTTCGGTTGTTATCTAAATGCTCAGCATGATCTTCAGGTACCATTGTTGTTGTTGTTGTTGTTGATGTTGTCATTGTTGCGGTTGTACTTGTTGGTCGGCAAGCAACTCTGGGGAGGATGAGCCGCGGATCGTGACAACACGCTGCTGTTTTGTGCAAACATAGGTTAAATATAGTACATAGTTGTATAAATTAATGCCTGTGCTACGAAATACTTAAAAGTTGATTTTGGGTCTTACAATTGCCTGGCTTTCGCTGGCCCGTTTATTTGGCCACAACGCATGTACCACTCACACACGACAGCTACCTTAGCTCCTTTTGGCTATTACAATACATATATATCTGTGTGGTGTCTTGTATTTGCTTACAATTTGCTTTCTTTTTGCTGGTAATATCACTTTAAACTACACAAATGGCGGCGCTTAGCGAACGAGGATCGAGCTCTCGTTGTTGTTACATTTGCTTTTGTTGTTGTTTGTTGGTTTATCACAATTGAGCGCCGGATTCCATACTTATTCACACTACTACAAAGGTTAACAATTTGTGCCAATTGAGTTTTGAGCAATCAATTTGACATTGGTCGTAGTTTTGGTTGTACAAACATTTTCAACACTTTTGTTATGTTACTTTTAAACTTAGCTAACTAGACAATTCGCTTAACAATTTGTTGTTGTCGTTTTTGTTTCTTTTGTATGAGAGTTGGTATCGCAATTGCTCACACTGGCTTGCACTTGCACTTGCATCTGCACTCGCTTTTGCATTTCGTTTGAATCACAGTTGTTGTTGCTTATAAAATGATGTTTCTCTAGCAGATTTCAACAAACTCATTGCGCCCCGTTACATAATTACATAAAATTGTGAAGTGCTCAAGTCTTTTGCCTTGCTCCTAGCATTCCTGTTGCTCTTAATCTGCCGCTTTTGGACTAACAAACAAGGGCAAATCGCGATTTTGATTACAAAGACTAAGAACTTAGGAAATTTAACTTCTATAAAATGCTTGCCAATCAAAAGGTTTGGTTTACATATACAAATTTTGATAACTTAGTATAACGGTTGAATTTTCTTTTTGCTTACATATCTCTTTTGGGTTTAGTTTTAGCTACGTAATTAGGTTTTGCAATTTTTAAATTAATTTCTATGCGCTCGAGTTGATCACGTGTCATGTTTGCTTTTTTCTCCTTCACTTGATGACTTTGCTTCAATTTTTGGTTATTTTGTTTAGCGAGTCCCTACCTCGACCACTTACTGGCTGAGATCCTGGCGCAGCATTTCGTACACGAACTGATCGCGTAACTCATAGTCGAAGGCCAGCGATGGCGGCATCTTGTCAGGGCTGATGGGCGACCACTGTTGTCCCAGTAAGGTGCTTATTTCCTGCGGCGCAATCGAAAAAGGTAATTCACATAGAAATTGGAAGAAATGTGAAGTAAACTCACCTCATTGTAGGCATTCAACGAAGCAGCGCCGGACCAGTCGATCATGGAGACCTCTAGACGCTTTAGCTGCCGACCCCTAAGCCGGGCGATGCCCACCAGATTGTGCGGATCCATCAAGTAGCCGTGCACCACGATCTCCTCCAGCTGCTTGCAGCGCCAAGCCATCATTACGAATGGGTCCTGACGCAGGAAGCCGTGGCGAGCGTAGTCCATGTGGTTGGAATGCTTGTACGCCGAGTCCACATAGTGGATGCTGCGCAGCGTTTCGCTGTGATGGACCGACATCCAGTCTAGGGCTTCGGCGTTCATCTGCTCGCAGAAGAGCAGTCGCACATGGGTCACCGGCATGTTTCTACGCAGGACGCGGTGCTGCAATAGTTCGATGGCCTCGTAGGCGTACACAAGGGTCAGCACCAGCTCAATGCTCGAAAAGTGGTCGGAAAAAAGGGACCATGCCGTCTCCGACACGTCGGGATGCTCCTCGCTGTCCAGGCCGTGCACTGCGATGAGCAGTTTCCGCAGCGGTAGCACCTGTATGGTGTGCAGCAGTTCATCGGAGAGCGTGTCGTAGTCCAGGGAGAGCACCTGCAGGGCGGCGCACTTCTGCAGCAGAGTCGCGTCCAGCGAGAGGATGGGATAGTGACTAGGATCGTACTTAATGCTGGCCAGAGTCAGCTGCAGCAGTTCCTGGGGCTTGCCCATGGCCCTGAGGAAGTCATGGCCATAGTATGAGAGGGCCTCGATGGCCCCAAGGTCCAGAAGCTGACATGGCTGACGCTTGCGGCTCAGAAACAGCTTCAGCGGCTCTACAAAACACCTGTGGGGATGGTTGGGTTAGTTATCTTCCTGACATTATCGATTTAAAGTAGTAGTACATACTGTTCGATGGCCACCAAGTGATCGCTGTGCATATTTCCGATGGCAACAAGGCCCACATTGTGGGTTTGGAAACGCAATTTCTGGATATTATCACAGCGCGCCACTCTGTGGGTAGAAAAACGGATATTAGTATATTAATAGATATTAATTTTAAGATTTATATTTTTCAGAGAACTCACTTGTATAGAAGACGTCGCATTTTCTGGATGTGAAATGCATTTTGAAAGTCAAAGACTACAATCAGTTCCCTGGCCAAATTGGCCATGGATCGATGGAAAAAGGCCAACTGATCATCGCGGGCCACATCCAATTGAAAGCGAAAGTTTCTAAAGTAGCTGTGTAAAAAGAAAATGTATTATTAAAAATAGCTAATTTAAATATTTTTACTTGGCAAAAATAACAAATTTAAAAATAAATATGTACATGTTTTTTTTAATATATGTAGTTCTTAAAATCAGGTGTTTGTTAGTAAGGATTAAATAAATAAATTTATTTATAATAGCTAGCTCCCATAGTATTAAATAAATGAAATCACACGGAACGGAAAATTACATATAGGTAAAAAAAATAAATGTATTTTTCGCAATCGAATCGATCGCATTATAGAGCCCGCTCTGATCGGATCAATTAGTTTAATTAATTGCACTTATTGGCAGGGGGAATTCCTCTTATCGTGGACTTTCCCCTTTTTTCAACACTAACATAAACAAACGGGCCGAGGTGTTTGCCCCACACATTGAAACGTTGCCAAATGCGTCGAATACAACAACGGCAGTCGAAAACATCCAATAATTGTGGGGTCTTTGATTGCTCATGCTTGCACAGATGTTTTCTGTGCTTCATTAACCCATGGCAGTATAATATAGGGGGCAGAAACAAAGGAAATATACCCAATAAGCACCGAAATTCAACATTTTAGCCACATATACACATAGACACACCCACACAGGCTCAGCAACTTACCGTTTCTGAAAGAAGGAAAGTCTCCAGGAATAACAAACACTCGCTGCTGACCTGCGATCAGGGGCATCCAGGTAGTCGAATATGTGATTTAGTGCCACCGCTGGTACTGTGTGCCATTCTGGTTGGCGTTGGCTAAAACTCATTACTCGAATTAAATATTAATTGCGTTTCAAACAATGAAAAGATGCAAGTGCAGCCGAGTATGCTGCACGATTTAAAATGCCAAATTAGAGTGACCGTGGCGGACAGTGGCGAATATGCCAAGCGTTGGGGGGCAGATAATAACGGTACTTAAATTTTAAGCTCTGAACAAATACACTTATTAAAAAATATTAGGTATCAAAATTATGCTTTGACATTTTAAGTAAGCTGAGCTAATAGCCAATATCAAAATTAAAAGTGATTAATAAAGAAAAGCAATTACAAAAGTTTATACAAAGTAATATAAATGAATAAAGTTGATTTGGCCATATTGAGAATTTATTGAAATACAAATCCTATTTTTATCTTTTTTCACAATTTGTTTTTTAAATTCGTAGGTGGTACTCAAGGGTTAATGCCGATTAACATTTGGTTTTATTTGGTTTCATGGTCATACTACCGTTAGCAGAGCTATGTTAACAATCAGCTGTTCTGTTATGCATAACAGAGCTCTCTGTAACTTCCTGTTGTTTACCTCGATTAGTTTTTATTTATTAATTTAAAATGGCAGCTTTGCTGCTTTTGCGGGCCTGCAGAAGGCCAGCAATAGCTGGCACCTATAACTACACATACCCAGGAACAACGTCTGCCAATAACACGTACAATCATCGCCAGGCGTCCACAGAAGCAGCGGCGGCTGCAAGTGCCCAACTGGCAAATGCCGGTGGATTGGTGGGCTTCTGGCAGACTTTGTCCAATAGCACGCCAGTGGCGCACATGCAGGATGTCCTCATCAAAATCCACGACTACAGCGGTCTGCCCTGGTGGGCATCCATCGTCCTGTCCACATTCCTGTTCCGAAGCGTCGTCACCCTGCCACTGACCATTTACCAGCACAAGATCACCGCCAGGATCGAGAAGATAGCCCTGGAGATGCCCGCTATAGTGGAGGAGCTGAAAAGAGAGGCGGCCATGGCCAAGCAAAAATTCAAGTGGAGCGATAAGCAGACGCAGATCGTTTACCGGCGTTCGGTTTGTAAAATCAGCACTTTTCGTTTCGAAGCACTTATAATCCTCATCACCTCCTTTTAGATCAAGAAGCAATGGCAGAACCTGATAGTCCGGGACAACTGCCATCCCATGAAGACCATGATCGTGCTCTGGGGTCAGATTCCCCTATGGATCTTCCAATCGGTGGCTCTTCGCAATTTAGTGTACATGCTGCCGGATCCCATGTCCATTCAGGCTCAAATCGTGACCACCGAAATGACCATTGGCGGATTCGGTTGGATACCCAATCTCACAGTGGTGGATAGCTCCTACATCCTGCCCGTCACGCTGGGACTCATCAATTTGGCCATCATCGAGGTGCAAGCCATGTCCAGAACGCGTCCTCCGACTCGCTTGCAGGGCATAGCCAACAATGTGTTCCGTGGCCTGAGTGTTGTGATGGTACCAGTCGCCTGCACCGTGCCCTCAGCTTTGTGTGTTTACTGGGTGGCTTCAAGCAGTTTTGGCCTTGCTCAAAATTTGCTCATGCTCTCGCCGGAAGTCCGACGAACTGTGGGAATTCCCAAAACGCAAACGGAACTCAGCCAGCCGTACGATCTGCTCTGGCTAAAAATACAGCAGAGGCTAAGGCTTGTCGAAAGGCCACCGGCTGATAAGCCGGCAGCCAAATGATATAGGTCCCTCCTAGTCATAGTCACCTAGTGTAATTTAGGTAAGACGTTGAGTTTGTTTTATTGTTTTGTATAAATATACATAGACAAGCCCTAAATGCGACTGCGCCACTGTAAATCATCATCATCATCCTAAGGCTGCATCATCTCAATTCACCAGAAGCAAATAAACGAGTGAAAATCCCCAAATGAAATGAAAATAAAACAGCAGATAAGACAGCGAGAAAGGTCTTGAGATTACTAGCCCAGATAGTGGGCCACTCAATTGGTTCGGCGACATACGAGCATCTATCAGCGGCGGCGGAGATAGAGATTCATCCCGAGCCCAATTGAATTGAAACGCGATCAGGCTGTGAGTCAGTCGAGCCTGGAAGTCGAACGGGATCACAACGAAACATTTAAAAGCGCGCTTCAAAAAACATAATTCAGAAATTGCTATCAGCATCGGTGTAGAACAAAAAATATATATAAACTAAAATATTATAAAGCGAGAACTGAATATGGCCAAGTGGCTCCTGGGCCTTTGGCTGGCGATCCTGCTAGTGGATGTTAGTATAGAGAAAGTTTGTGTGTTTTGTTTCTGAATGGAAAGCTTTTAAAAGGATAATATCCTTAAGATCCAAACTAAAGAGTCAGTCGAAAATTTAAAACCCCCAAAGACCCGCTTGAAATTGGCCTTAATTATAAGCTATTAGCTAAATATCGCTCTTAATTTCTTCAGTTTTCAATAATATTTCATAATTGTGCTTTCGTCAGCGACCCGGGGTTATTGCTTATCGATCGGGCAACGGCTACCGGAACGAGCAGTCGGGACAAGGCGGCTTATCAGCAGCTGGGCACGGGAGCTCGATTTACGGCGGCGACCAACAGCAGCCCATTTACCAGCGGGACTCACCGTGTCCGCCGCAATTCACCGGTCTGGTTGCGTATCCCCACGACTGTCATCGCTATGTGAACTGTTACGGTGGCAGTCCCACCATTCAGACCTGCTCGCCAGGAACCCTGTTCAACCCCCGATCACTGGAGTGCGATCATCCCAGCAATGTGGCTTGCACCTCGGCAGAATCGGAATCTACTCGCCTGGGACGTTTGCAGCAGTTCGATAGTAAACCTAAGTGTCCAGCCGGATTGAATGGATTGCATCCGCATCCGACGGATTGCACCAAGTTCCTTAACTGCGCCAATGGTCAGGCTTTCATAATGGACTGCTCACCGGGAACTGCTTTCAGTGCCGCATCGCTCGTTTGTGTGCACAAGGATAGCGCCAATTGTGGAGCTGGAGAGGGAGCCTCGGCACACGGTACGTATGAGGGATTCATGTTTAGAAAATCCAACTAACATCCGTGTTAGACTATCCTGAGGCACCTTCGGAGGACTTGGGTTGTCCATCCGGCGCACGTGGCCTTCGACCGCATCCCAACGACGTGCACAAGTATTTGCGTTGCGGCATTGACGTCAAGCCTCAGGTGGAACAGTGTCCGCAGGGAAAGATCTTCGATGGCTCTACTTTGGTATGTGTGTTTTCTGACTCCTCTCGGACCTCCTGTAAGTTTGACTTCATTTCCTATCCGTATCCTTACTGCTTGGCCTGGCTTGGTTCATCTGCTTATCCATCTGGGTTTATTTTCTCATACTATGCGCTTCATGCTTTGCTAGCTTATCGGCTTCTTTCTCTGTTTCCCGACTATAACATTAATCCCTTGTAACAGCTTCCTCCCTCGCCTTCGCTGAGATTCAGGTCAACTTTCTCCTGTGTCCAGTGGGAGCAGTTGGCCTGTTTGTTCACCCCTTCGATCAGACCAAGTTCCTTAACTGCAGGGATGGTAAGGTGGCTGTGCAAAGCTGCCAGCCCAATTATGTGTTCAGTATTTCGCGTGGCTATTGTCAGCTAAAAACGCAATTAGCCTTCAGCGACTATGTGACTTTGATTATCTCCCAAGTGACCTATGAGTATTGTAAGTTGATTGATTTTTACTGTGCCCTGAAATTCATCACGAACTTCCATTAGCATTGATCCTAAATGCCTGCCCTGGCAATATCAACGGCATCTACTTGTATCCCTACGATGCTGAAAAGTATGTTCAGTGCTCGGCTGGTGGCAGGATGTCCATCCTAAGCTGTGGCCCTGAGATGGCCTTCAGTGTCTCCCAAAGGTCTTGTCTTTCGCGTAGTCAAGTGCACATCACTGATCGGGTGAAGTTCTGGGAGGAAATCCAAGTTCAGACCACGCACACTTCGCAGAGCAGACAACAGGGACAGCTGCAAAGCCAGCTGTCTTCAATCAGATCGTGTCCATCGAATGTCCAGAAGAACTACCCCTATCCCTTCCATGCTGGCCACTATGTTAAGTGCCAGAATGGAGCTTTAGAGATTGTCTGTTGCCCCACTGGACTGTTATATAGCCTCTCCCAGCGACAGTGTGTGGCCCGTTACCTTCTCTCTACCCATGACTACTTGGATTACTCCTACATCAGTGCTGAATTTTCGAGTAAGCTTCCTGCACAACCTTCTTTCGGATTGACTTGACCTGACAGACCTTTTTCCCTTACAGCTGATTTTATGATTGATCGATCGACGCTGACTTGTCCTCCACAAGTCCAGGGATACTATCTGCATCCCTTTGATTGCACCAAGTACGTTAGGTGCTGGAATCAGCAGACTTTCATTGAGAGCTGCATGCCCGGAGAAATCTTCAGTTTCTCCAATCAGAAATGCGTTCCAAAGGAGCAATGTAAGGGCCTCACCGATCATGTGGAATATTTGATCGAAACTACAACTGTTACGACTAATGGGGTGGATGGACCAGAACCCGAAAAGAGCTTGGATAGAAGCGGTGCCATTAGCTGCTCACCTGGATCCTCTGGACTGCATGCCCATCCATTGGACTGCACAAAGTTCATAGAATGTGCAAATGGACAAATTTACGTTAAGAATTGTGGACCGGGAACTGCTTTCAGCACTGTCATCAAGAATTGCGATTTTGCCAATAAGGTGGACTGCAGCGGAAGAGGCGCTATACCCGGTCTGAATCAAGATAACCAAGAACCACGCTACCCAACAAACCCCGTTAAAACAGTTCCACCATCTCAGTCAGCTAGTAAGTCGGATCCCAAACACTTTAACGCTTTATTCACTTGCTTATTCATTTGGGTTTTGGTTCACCATTTTGCTAATCATTCGCTGCTTGCCCTTTAAGATTATAGCACAATGTTTAAACGTTTTTTAGACCCCTCGTACCCACCTGCTGAGCACCTGACAGACCTTTCGTGTCCATCTGGAGTGCAAGGTCAATTTGTCCACCCCTTCGACCAAACAAAGTTTCTTCTTTGTCAGACTGGTAAACTGGCAGTTCAAAGCTGTCAGCCCGGCTATGTATTCAGCATATCCAAGGGTAACTGTCAGCTTAAGACCCAGTTGGTCTACAGCGACTATGTGACCTATATAGTCTCTGTGATCAGCATCGAGCAGAGTAAGTCTTTTCATTGACTTCCTATCCGGTGTGTATAATTCACAAAATTAAAATCTATCAGCTATGATCGTCTCTGCTTGTCCTGGTGGCACCGATGGTCTTCATCTTTATCCCTATGATGCGGCTAAATATGTGCGTTGCTATGATGGCGGCAAGATGTCCATTGTAACCTGCGGAGCGCAAATGGCCTTTAGTTTGGCCCAGCGAGCTTGCCGCCCAAGTCGACTGGTGGCGAAGGAAGATCGTGTAAGGTTCTGGGAGGAGCTGCAGGTCCAGACAACGCCAACGACGACTTATACCAATCAGGACATTCAGGGACATCAGTCTCCGCTTAGAGCTTGTCCACCTAGTTTGCAGGGGAACTACCCGTATCCCTTCCACGCTGGCAATTTTGTATACTGCCAAAATGGCCGCTTACAAATTGAGCGTTGTCCCCAATCAGCTTTATACAGTCTATCTCTACGCCAGTGTGTAGCCCGTCAGCTTCTCTCGACACATGACTATTTGGATTATACTTTAATCACACCCCTATTCCCGAGTAAGCTCTTTTTTATAAGCCCCTGTAATGAATCCCAGGTGATTTTTCCTATTCGCAGCTGACTTCATTCAGGACCTCTCAATATTGACTTGTCCTCTGGAAGCTCAGGGCTATTTCTTACATCCTTTCGATTGCACCAAGTATCTGATATGCTGGAATAAACAAACCAATATAGGAAGCTGCAAGCAAGGCGAAGTATTCAGCATATCCCAGCAAAAGTGTGTTGTTCAGGATAAGATAACTGAACCTTACGATCGGGTGGAGTATTTCGAGGACACACAGCATGAGTTGAGCCAGGAAGCAGATCAGGAAGAGGAGCAATTTGAGCAAGGCAAAGGATCCTCACCTGAAGGAGGTTATCAGACGCCTGGAAAGTATGAAACACCTTATAATTCAAATACCGGCTTACAGCCAACTTCTCAGAGTAATGGAGGTTACCAATCTCCATATCCAACAAATGGAGGTTACCAACCAACATATCCTACCAATGTAGGTTACCAACCACCTGCTCAAACTAGTGGAGGTTACCAGCAAACTTCTCAATCAACCGGAGTTTACCAGCCATCTTCTCAAACAACTGGAGGTTACCAGTCATCATCTCAAACTAGTGGAGGTTACAACCCGTCTTCTCAAAGTATTGGAGGTTACCAACAACTTAATCAAACATATGGAGGTTACCAACCACCTTCTCAAACTAGTGGAGGTTACCAACAAACTTCACAATCAACCGGAGTTTACCAGCCATCTTCTCAAACAACTGGAGGTTACCAGTCATCCTCTCAAACTAATGGAGGTTACAACCCGTCTTCCCAAAGTATTGGAGGTTACCAACAACTTAATCAAACATATGGAGGTTACCAACCACCTTCTCAAACTAGTGGAGGTTACCAGCAAACTTCTCAATCAACCGGAGTTTACAAGCCATCTTCTCAAAGAACTGGAGGTTATCAGTCATCCTCTCAAACTAGTGGAGGTGACAACCAGTCTTCCCAAAGTATTGGGGGTTACCAGCAATTTGTTCAAACATATGGAGGTTCCCAAGTATCTTCTCAAAGTAATGGAGGCGTTCCACCACCCTATCCAACTCATGGAAATTTCCAGCCACAGCCACAGCCATATCAAACTAACTACCAGTTGCCCTATCAAAATAATGGAGGATACAACGAACCTTCCCAAACTGAAGGAGGTTACAACCTACCTTCCCAAACAAAAGGAGGCTACGATCCATCTTCTCGACCAAATGGTGTATATCAGCCGCCTTCCCAATGGAATGGAGGGGGAGTAGAACCTTCTGCTCCACCATCTCCTCTGATCTGCCCTGAAAAGGTTAGTGGCCTCTTTCCGAATCCATTCGACGCTTCTGGCTATCTGACCTGCATCGATGGTCACACACTACCCAGGCAATGCATGCCCCGTGATTTTTTCAGTGTTTCCCAAGGCTACTGCTTGCCCGAGCAGCATGTGCCCAAAACGGATCGTGTCCCGTTTGAGAGGCAGCAAAACGATCAGGATAATCGTGAGTGGAAAAACTGGAAAAACTCATCTAAAGTGGTTCCTTGATCCTGACCTCTTCCTTGCAGCTTTGGCCTGTCCCAGAGGTTCCTTGGGCTTCTTTGTGTATCCCTTCGACTGTTCGAAGTACCTGAGCTGCGGTCCCAGTGGCATGGAACTGTTGGATTGCCCGGGTGATCAGCACTACAGTGTTTCGCTTGGCCTTTGCAAGCCCCTTGGTCAGGTGCTACGAGAGGACCGATTGTACACGCTCAGTGAGCTGCATATCATTTACGAGTGGACGCAGCGAATGAAAAGCGAGGGCGCTGTGGCCGCATGTCCCGAGGGCATAACCGGAACCTTGCCGCATCCACGGTTGCCCAGCAAATTCCTCCGATGTGGACCAGGCCAGGCCGAAATGTTCGACTGCCCGGGCCAGATGATTTTCAGCGTGTCCCGAAGAGTGTGTGTTCTGGATGAGAAGCTTGCCAGCGACGATCGCACCGATTATATAGTTCAGGGGGTCACTTCCGGTTGGATTATTCCGTCTAATGGTTACTAACCTCTGGTATAAGTCTTTCTCTTTTTAAGTTTTCTCTCTCTGCTTTTAGACAATCGTCAATCCAAATCTTACGAGACTTCTGGCACGGATCAGTTCGGCAACCGATATACCACGAGAACTACGACCACAACGCGAGTTATTGGAGACCGTTGGACGGCCATGAACATGCAGAGACCATCGGGTGTTGGACTGGAAAAAAGCCCCCATCATCAACATCATCAACATCACCAACACGGGTACAACTCGGGTGTTTCTGGCCAGGAGACATCCTACGTACAGCGTGGGCCTTCCCAAAGTACCCTATATGTAGAGGGATCGCTGCAGCCAAACCGTAATTATCCTACCCATAAGACTCCGTTGGCACCCATGTCACCACCACCCAGCAATACTGGACAGGTGAACTACGCTCAACCAGAGCACGAAAGTTCAGTTCCATCGCGACAAGGATATAGTCGCAGAATCGATTACGGCTCACATGACAATGGATGGAAACCCATGCCACCACTGGCTCCTATGGGTGGACAGAAACCATTAGATCTAGACTACACACCCCATTCCCCTGGTGCCAGTGAACCCCAGCCTCAAGATCCCCTGCCCGGACAGAGACCCATTGACTTGGACTACGAAGACCAACAAAAGCCCCAAGATCCGTTTAACGGACTTCATACTCCTCCTTCGGGATCGCCACCACGTTTCTATCCAGATCAGCTGCCAAGTGGCTCGAAGCCCATTGGTAGACAGCAACCCATTAACCCGGACCATGACTCCGATGATGGTTTTCCAGACCAGCAAAAACCATTAGATCCTAACAATGAACTCGAAGGATCACATACTCCGCCAAGACATAACTCCAGCCCTGGGCTGCCTTTGTACAATGAATCGAATCTGTATGGCGGTCTCTTACCTCCAAAACCAGATTCCTCCGGTAACACCAAACCCACTCCCCCACCACCCAATCCTTCTTCATCCCAGACTCCTACACCGAAATTGGCCAACCGCCTGCACACATTTCCCATTTATCCACCTGTGGGCGAACAGACCTCGCAACAGAATCCTCGACATCCCCACTACAGTCCTTCGTATGCAGGAATTGCCCACTCTCGAAATGCCTCTTGGGCCAAAGTGCCTGTGACCAGTACAACTCCACCCCAAGATCCCGATCCCTTTAATCTCGAAATGGAGGAACCCTTCTATGACGATGATGATTTCACGACCACAACAACGAGGCAGCTACTGGTACCACCTCCTTTTGACCATAAGTTTTACACTCCCCAGTCTTCAATTCCAAATTATAGTCAGTCTGGTTCTAGTCCCAATCCCAACTCCCAAGCGGCCATCAAAGAGGCTCTCAAACTAATGCTGCGTCCCTATTTTAATCATAGTGGAAATGCACAAGAAAAGCTGACCAAACAGGCGGAGTCGGCCATAGTGTCTGTGATTAGTAAACCTCCAACGACAACCACTACACCAAAATCCATCACCACGACTTCCACGACACCCAGAACAGACCTCGACTCTGACGCCGAACTGATTAAAGCGGGTGAACAGGAGAGCCTGGACTCCGTTGACTACGACTATGTTTTTCCAGATGCCAGGGAGACATCGCGAACCGAGCAGACCCTAGATCCCAGTACCACGTACTCCTCGACAGACTTTGAAAGGAGCACCCGCAAGGCAGAGTTTCACCCGAACACCCCAACCCCAACCACAACCACAACTACAACCACAATGAAAAATAATTGGCTTGCGTCGGGTCACAATCGTGAATATCACCGACGTCATCCAAATCTACCCGATCCGTTCACCGGGCACCATCCCAATCCCTCTCCCCACCAACACCACCAACACCCACACCGACACCCTCATGAGCACAGTGCCGACTTCCATCGTCGTCATCCAGATCTACCAAATCCCTTTCCACAAAAGGAGGAGAATGATCAACAGGAGGTGCCAGATGAGGACTGGGAGTTAATGGCCAATCCCAATGCTGAGGAAGTGACTCCAAAACTAGCAGCCCGTTCGAGTTTCGACAACAAATGCGAATTCGATTGCGGTAATGGCAAATGTCTGAAGAAGGAGCAGGTCTGTAATGGTCAGAAAAACTGCGATAATGGAAAGGACGAGGCCAACTGCCCGCCATCGGACTACGAGGTGCGTTTAACTGGAGGAGAAAGCCCACATATGGGTCGTATCGAAGTCAAGGGTGAGTGGGTTTTGAAAAGTGGTATACTTAAATATCTTAATTCTTAATACCCTATCAATCAGCTAATGGTCAATGGGGCTACGTATGCGATGACAAGTTTGGTCTTAAAGATGCCGATGTCGTGTGCCGAGAACTTGGCTTCCAGATGGGAGCCCAGGAGGTCCGTGGTAGCTCCTTTTATGCTCCCCCCAACCAGGACTTTAACTATCTGATGGATGAGGTCGAATGTCATGGCAATGAAACGAAGCTAAGAGAATGCGCCTTCAAGGGTTGGGGCGTCCACAACTGCGGTGTTGACGAAGTGGCGGGCGTGACCTGCAAGGTTCCGGTGATGAAGTGTCCCAATGACTACTGGCTGTGTCAAACTTCCAAGGAATGCATCCCACCCGCATTTGTGTGCGATAATACTGCAGACTGTGCGGATAAGTCGGACGAAAGTGCAGCTGTCTGTCATGTTAGTGAATTAGAAATATCCGAAATTTCTATATTTTTTTATCCTTAACATCTCTTTAGGCTCCCGCTCAGTACCGTTTGGATGGAGGACGCAATGCCAACGAAGGACGACTGGAAGTTAAATACCGTGGGGTATGGGGCAGTGTGTGCGATGATGACTTTAACCTGAAGGCAGCCCAAGTTGCCTGCAACTCGATGGGCTTCTTTGGACCAGCGGTATTACAAAGCCCCCCATTTTTAGTTCAATAGTCTTACCCTCCATCCCATATTCCCTAGAAAATTGAGAAAAACATCTATGGCATTGGCAACGGACCCATTTGGCTCGATCAGGTGATGTGCTTTGGAAACGAGACCAGCATCGATCTATGTAACCACTTCAACTGGGGCGAGAACAATTGCAATCACACCGAAGATGTGGCGCTGCGCTGCACAGCTGGGCCACCACCTCGCAGTCAAAAGTATGCCCAGAGTCAACTTAAAGGCGGCAGGTCGCTTGGAGAGGAAGCCGCGGACAGGTCCTATTCTCAAATTGGCCTGTGGGAACGATCTAGCAAGGCCCTGCACACTCCACGTCGCTGTGGCATCTTCAAGGACGACCTGACCGATGAGTACGCCCATCGAGAGGAGCGCGTGGTCAGGGGAAATGTGGCCCAGCGGGGTCGTCATCCCTGGCAGGCCACCTTGAGGACCCGAGGACGTGGCGGTATCTCCAGCCATTGGTGTGGAGCGGTGGTGATTTCCAAGCGCCATCTCCTAACCGCCGCCCACTGTCTGTATGGAACTTCAAAGGCAGCATACTTTGTGCGCGTCGGCGATCACTATGCCAACATAGCCGAGTCCTCCGAGGTGGATACGTTCATTGAAAACTGGTACATACACGGGGACTTCCGCAAGGGAACACATATGAACAACGATATTGCACTGGTGGTGTTGAAGACTCCTCTGAAGTTTAGTGACTACGTTCAGCCTATTTGCCTGCCCGATAAAAACACTGAGCTCGTCCAGGACCGCAAATGCACCATTTCCGGCTGGGGTTCCATTAAATCGGGAGTGTCTAGTAAGTGGATCTAAACGAGGTGATTCCTGAACTCCAATAAATACTACTCTTTTTAATTTCCTCTAGCTCCTGCTCAAGTTTTGGGATCGGCTGAGCTTCCCATTCTAGGTGATAATGTCTGCAAGCAGCCAAATGTATATGGATCTGCCATGTCGGAAGGTGGGTAAATCACTGAGGCGTTTCATAGGAATACTGTATTAGTAAAACTAGTTTGTGCAGGAAATAACCCCCATACTCTACTTTATTTCAGGCATGTTCTGCGCCGGTTCCATGGATGAGAGTGTGGACGCTTGCGAAGGTGACTCAGGCGGTCCGCTTGTGTGCTCCGATGACGGTATGAATAGGATCTATTTGTTTGTGGGACATTAACTATTTTGTATTTTAATATACATTTTCAGATGGCGAGACTTTGTACGGCCTTATTTCATGGGGTCAGCACTGCGGCTTTAAGAACAGGCCGGGTGTCTATGTCCGGGTCAATCACTATATCGATTGGATCTACGAGAAAATTAATGAGAGCCTGAAACGTTTCTAAGGGAACATAAGGATCCCATTTTAATCCACCTTGTTACATGACTATTATTGTATAAGAATTTTGTAGAGAGCTTACAAATAAAGCAGATCATTTTGAAAATTAAATAAATTACATTTATTATTCAAAGTATATTGAGAAAAACATAATTTAAACTTTAGAGCTTAATATACTATTACTGTTACTATAACTATTGCAATGACAATGTAAATGTAATCATATATTTTTGCTGTTATAAAATATGTTCTTAAGTTTTAAATATTTAAAATCTGCAGCATAATTTTTTAGATCGTGTGAATTTACATCTACCAGTTAGCGAGTGCAAACCAGTACGCGCCATTTATTTACTTACACAGAAAAATGAATTAAATCCATAATCAATGCTAATAAAGCGCACAACAACAAGACCAGTTTTAGCGGGGGATACAACAATCGTACGCACAATTTTAACAACATCGACGACAATGATTTAATTCACAAGTCTGCAATGTTTTTTGACTCATCCCCCATTCAGCGGAGAGCTCTACTGGCTTCACTCGGTTCTCACCGAGTTCTTCTCCTGGCTGCTCCGTTCCTCTTTTTGGATCAATTGGTCCAACCGGAGGAGCGGAACAGGCACTCAATTGACACCAGAAACGAGCGGTCAAAGGGGAGCACCCGGCGGCTTGGAGAAGGGGTAGTGGTGAATGGGATGGGAGAGCGGTTTGGTCGCATTGTGCGGGCGTTGCACGCGCGATTGGATGATCGGCATGGAAAGCGCTACAATTAACTTAATTAATACAACAATTTGCCACAATGCACTGAGCGAAAATGTTGGAAAAAAAATGGTATTTTGAGATAATGAATTATTAGTTACCAAGATTGATATAAAAACTAAGTAAAATCGAGCTATCAATATATTACTACATATATTTACAATCAACGCACAAATCTCGAAAATTATGTAAAATACCTGAGCAAAATTAGAGCCAAACTGCAAATAGTTGTGTGAGATCGATCCATTTTGCAAATCATTTTCCCCAAAAATTTCTGTGACTTTAAATAATGGCTTTTTGAGACAAGAAAAACAGAATTAAAGCTAATGTAATTTAAGAAGTTCCTATAGTAATCATAAATATATAAACATAATTAATCTCTATAATTATAAATTTTTTTTTTATATATAAAAATTAAAAGCTATAAATAAACTATAATTTATTTTTCTGTGTGGGAAACGAGACTGTTTTTTAATATTGTTTTTTTTTTTTTTGAGCGAAAGAGTGCGCTCGGGCGGTTCCTAGGGGCATCTCTCTCTCTGAGTGCGATCTTTTGACTGAGTGATCCACACGTTGGGATTCTCTGTTAGTTGCTTGTGAGATTTCATCTGGAACAGATCGCTTTCAGTGGCTTATCAGTGGCAAGTGCAGTGGCTTCCGAAATGTTTACCAAATCCTTGGCTTACTTGGCGGTCTTCGGCCTCTTTTGCGGCTCGATCGCCGTCACAGCAGTGGATCAATTTGGGTTGTATGGTTCTTCGGGGGTTTCCACCACGGAACGCAACAATGCGGAAATGCGATGCATGAACATCAATTCGCAGAATTCGGTGGATTTGGAACAGGTGAGATGGAAAATTCATATAAGAAACGATTCACAAGAGTCAGCGATCCCCAGCTCCAATTAGTCTCCCTATATAGCGGCTCATTTAAATATGATAAACTCATCGCTGGCTAATGCAATTATAGTCGATTTGTTCTAATTAACCCTTTGCGCCCAGACTGCGCCCAATGTCAATGCTTTACAGCGCTGAGCCCTGCTTATTTATTTTTTCATTGTGGGCATTGGGCATTTAATTGAACGCACAGCGAGTGGCATGCAAATCGCACAAATGACCCCCATTCGCTTTCGTATGAGTGTGTAATAATGCCCAGCCTCTCTGCATTTGTAGATAATGGGACTGTGGTACGGCAGCGAGATCATCGTGCACAGCCAAGACTTTCCGGGAACCTACGAGTACGATTCATGTGTGATTATCCACCTGGCCGATGTTACTGAACAGGTGAGTTCCCAAAAAATCCAAAATATTTAATATTTAAATAATTAAACACAAAAAATATTACAGATTCGTCTTAGCCAATCAAATCGCGGCTATGGCTATGGACCTCAGGACTACAACAGGAATCAAAACAACTATGGACGCACCACCACCACCACTCAATCCTCCTATCTGGACAGCGATGAGTACCATCTGAGATCCAATCAGCAGGGCCAGCAGAGGTTTTTGCGTTTGGTATGGAGCGAACGGGACAACAACCTGGAGTACACCTTCAACTACACCACCAATCAGCCCAGCAAGTGGTCCAACATCGGGGATCAGCGAGGATCCCTGGTGGCCCTCAACACGTACACCCAGTTCACGGGCACCGTACAGGTGGTAAAAGCCGTCAACGATCACCTGGTGCTCACCTTCTGCGGCAACGATGTTAAGAGCTCTATTTACACGGTGGTCCTTACCCGCAATCGCCTGGGCCTAAGTTCAGATGTGAGTAGTATCAATTAAATGATTAGGTTTAGTTAGTAGTCTTATTTAAATAGATAATTGGATAAATTTGCTCTTACTTAATGGCATATTTTTCTAGTTCTTTGAAGCAATATTATACAAATATTTTAAAAATCGCAGGGTATTCTTTTTTAATATACATTTTTATTATTCTAAGAATTTTTCCTTATCAAGATCGTTATGATAGAAAATATTTCCACAAAAAAAAAAAGTTGAAAAATACGTTATATAAATTTTTAAAATATATGTAATAGTTTATTTTTTTCAAATACCTACGTAAATAATAATTTTTCTAGCGTCAACAATAAGTTATTTGTTTAGTTGTAAATAACTTGTTTAGTGAAAGGTGTTCTTGATAAGAAATTTGTATGCAATCATATATTACTAGTTTACTAAAGGTTATTCGATTACGACTTCCTTAAAAACTACAAAACGGAAAGAATATTTGAATGAATAATTTTCAGGGAAATTTTTCCCTAAATTCCAACTAATTGTTTACTGTTTTTCCGCATTTTTCAGGAGCTGCGCAGCATCCGGAATCTGCTGTCCCGTCGTGGACTCTACACGGAGACCATTCGCAAGGTCTGCAATGGATGCGGACAGCTGGGCGGCAGCCTCTTCGCTCTTTTCGCCCTTCTGCTGGCCATCCGCCTGGCCTGGGGGCGTGGCCAGTGAGTGGCTGGAAGGGGATCGCCAGATCGCCGATCTTCAGCCGGCGTATTTAATGAGTCCAGCCATATTACGTTAATTTATGTATAAATTTCTTAAACAATACAGTGGCGAGATCGCCGAACGCACTCCCCGAAAACTAACTCGCATTGCTTCCGTTTTAATTGCCCGTCTTGTCAATTAAAGCCAATTACGACGAAAGCAGGCCTGACTTAATTGGGCATTAGCCGTTGGCTAGTCGTAGGCGTTAAGTGTTTGCTTAATTCAATTAGCAGGGATCTCCACCACCCGCTCGTTGGAATTTTGGAACCACTAATGCCGGAACAAATTCGGTTCTTACGGGGTTTTTCACTCTCCTGCTTTTCACATCGCTAAACCCCAAAAGTAGATAATACAAATTACTCATACGCCGTGGTGACACAGTCACACACATCAAAAGCCAATGCCACTTGCTTCTCTGATTACGTTGTTAACATTTCGTTTTTTACACTATCAGCACTAACCGAAAAAAAAACCAGCAGATGATGCTTATCAGGCCTAGGCAACTGGCATCTATAATCAGGGGGTTTACGGTTTCGGAAGAAAAAGAGTTAAGGCCCCCTGGAATCGAAGCCATAAAATCTGGTCGATAGCCTTTGAAATTCACGCGATTTCGGGATCCCTCTTGTGCAAAAGTGCAAAAGTCTGGCGATTGCTTTATTTATAAACACAGTTCTTTGTTGATTAGGTTTATTTTTTGGCACAAATGGGAACTTGCTTTGTTATCAGCTCCGAAGAAATACTAAAAAGTCTGGACACATACTAAAAAAGAAAACAAGCTCTCTGTGTGCGGAAAAGTTTGGGGCCGAAAAATATTCCTAACGACTGCGATGATAAATTGCATTGGTTCTTGAGGCACTAGCACCAGCAGCAAACGTGCCAGGGCTAGTGATAAGGGCTAGATTGCTCAGCCCCCGCTGAGTCTGAATCGCACTTGAACTTGGAGTGCGATCATAGGTTATTGTATTTTTTTGTTATTGTTGACTTAACGATTTTTCACCCGCACACTTTCGGCCGGATTTTACAACGCCTGATTGCAGTCATAGACCGTGTGCCCGCTTGACGTTTTGTTTTGAAAATAAAGAACAATTCACAGGCAGCCGACGACTCACAAAACTGATAAGAGCCCGTCGCACACGTAGAGTGCTCATGATAGTATTACTATACAAGAGAATTAATAGAATGAGCATATCTTAGACCCCGGTCCGAATGCATAATCAGCCGGGGAGGATGTGATAGGATGAAATAGGTTAATGCGACCTCTATCACGGCAGCCATGAGCCAGCTAAATTTCAGTTGAGAATGTTTTATTCACAGATGAACCTCTTTAACGCAGAACCCATGACCTACAGCACTTAATTCCGATTGTCAGATAATTTTAGACAGCAAATCGTCTGGTGCATTATCAACTTGGACTAACAAAAGACGGATATGTCAGACTACAGTTGAAAATGGTTAAGGAAGACTAAAGCTTATTTTTTAATATTTTATGATTTTTAAAAATTCATTAATTAAATTAAAATAAAATTATTTAAATACATCATATAGATATTTTATATTTGGAACATTTTAAAATCCTTAAATGGTTAAAAATATTATTTATGGATTTCAATAGTCTTTTACCACCGTTAAAAAGGCTCAACTGATAATCTTAGTTTGCCCGGAGCCTGGGTAAATAGGTCAAAGTTTCTTAATTAGGTCAGTTTGCTCTGCAGATGTTCGACTGTACATAATGATGATTTACGTCATCGCCTGAGGGGTATTCATTTAATTGTGCAATATTGGCACAGCTGTAGAGATCAGCCTTTGGACTTTGAGCTGCACTGGGGAAGTGCGATGAAGGCAATTGCTCCTTTTTGGTTACGGATACAAGTTTAGACACTATCCAAGGAGTGTAAACAAAACAATTGGCAATGGAAAACAAACAAACTCTGGCTGAAAGTGCGTCGCATTTCGCATTGCATGCGGTTGCATGGCCTGGTCGTAAGCTAGTCAATTAGCAACCCTTTTGAGCAACACCTGATAAGCCCCAACTACTTGGAAGGAAGATAATGACCGAACATACGCCAGTATAAAAGTGCTGATAAGGCATCGCTATAAATACTGGATGCGGAGCAAAGTGAGGCCATAGAAACGAATCGAGCGCGCCGATGATCGGACGGATCCATTAAAAAAGCCCAAATATAGAGCCCACTCTATAGCCGAAAGGAAACCCGACTGTGATACCAAAAACGAACATACAATCCCAAGATGTCTGCTGCTAATAAGGTGAACCACTTGATCGGAGCGACTACGCGATATATCGCCGGACGGAATGCGATGCAGACGGTATACTGGCGAACCTCCGCAGGTCCCAATCCCCGGATGTTGAAGACCAACAAGCTGCAGAACTTCGATCGCACCCAAAGGGCGCCCCAGAGTGTCCGGCAGCAGAACTACGACCGCACCTATATCCGGGATTAGTGGAGGAGCCAGTAAACTAGTTTTAGTTCCGACCTTGACATGTTCCTAATGTCGCGATAGACATCATTTTTGTTGGGCACTTTGTAATTATTATATTATATGGAGTGGAGTATTTTCTAAGGCGATAATCGTTATCGCTCGAATTAGAGTTAATCGAATCTAAATCAGTCCGGCGCTACGACTTTTCATGTACCTTGGCATTATAAAAAACAAAACCAAAGATTAAATAAATGCATTCTAGCGCATAGATAAGAGAATAATATTTGTCGTTTTTCTGGATCGAAGTCTGGCAGGGGTCTGCTGAATGCGTCATCAGCTCCTAAATCGGATGATTGTTGAATCTACGTATATAATTAAAAGTCCACACATTACTTCCGTTTATTTCTTTTTTAAGATTTTATTTATTTAGTTTTATATTTATTACATACATTGAGTTCTCGTATATATATATTTTTTTGGATTTTATGTTTATGCTTTAGTTTCTTTGTTGTATGTAATTATTTCATATAATTTTTCATTTAGCTTTATAATTTCGTTTTTAGATATCGTTCTTACTTATTTTTTATAGTATATTCTCGGGTTTTTTTTTTCGTTTTTCTTTTGGTTTTAGTTAATTTAATTTGCTTTGTGGGTGAAATATGTTGACGTTAAATTTTTGGTTTGGTTTTCGTTTTTTTTTTTTTGGGTTTTATTTTTGCGTCTTTTTATGTTTATCGGGTTGATCGTTTTACTTAAAATTACAGCCTTTATAAATAATTATTTTTTATGCTATTCATTTTTTTGGAATTTTCCGTTTTCTCAAATTTTGTGTTCTCTTATATGTTTTGCTTTATACTTTTTATTTCGCTTGCCGTTGTACTACGTATTCATTTTTCTTTCGTTATAATTTTACTAAATATATATAGAGACTTTTTCCTTTCCGCATCGTATTTTGATGGATCTGAATAATTTGCACACATGTATGTATATATATATATATGTATATATATAATATAATTGTTATCTAAATATATACTCATATAGACCTCATATATATTAATTCATATTTGACAATTTCAGTTGGGCTTAGTGTCTGGCTTTGCTTTTGTAGTGTAGTGTAGTTCTGGTATTCCTCTTTTTCTTTCCATCTTTTTTTTTGTTTTGCACACGGAAGATTTACACACATGAATAAAAACCGAAAAAATACACACAAAACTTTGTGCATTTTCTTAGCTAGCTTTGGTTTCCGTTTTGATACTTTTCTGGGAATATGTTATGTTATTTTATGACCTCGTTTATTTGTTGCCTAACTCAATTCACATCAAAACAGTTTTCGTTTGGTTTATCTCAAAAGAGAAAAATATATATTAATTATTATCTTTGTATTTTACTTTTATTAAATCCATTTTCCATTTGGTTTTTGATTAAAAAATATTGCAGCTCAAAATTGTAATACTTTGGTTTTTCAACTTTAATTAATTTACTTTTACTTTTACTTTACGTTACTTATGTATGTCCCCTCTAAAGCATAGAACACAGTAGAGATCAGTTGGGTTATTTCTCTATAATCAATCGTCCCCTTTTGGTATCGCTAATACTCCTTCTATGCCCTCTCGAATCTCACTTCTCCATGCTCCATGCTGATATCATTTCCATAGTGGGCTGCAATTGCTTGATCTGTAATTTCTTTTTGGATTTCGGGCGTGACTATATGTGTTTCGTCTGATTTACGTATTTCCTTGACTCTACTTTTTATGCTGCTCAGTATAGTATGTGTATATTAGACTCTTATTTATGGTAAATTGTTTGCTAGAAATGTGTTTTCTTTTACGGAAGAATTTGGATACATTTTCTTAGTTCCACTTGATTTTAGCTAAAAGTATAATTTGTCTAGTATTTTTTATTACTCTTCAGCTAATCTTTGCTATGTATTTTTCTGGTAATCCTATCTCTCGGTTTATAGCACATTCATTGGGCGCTTTAATTGGCTTAACATAGGTGTATTCAGTATCGGTATCTGTATCGCGGCGTCGGTATCCTTCTCTACAAGTGTATTTATTTATCCTGCATCGGCTTCAGCACAGATTCTCACAATGTGCAACATGCACTTCGATTTAGATTTAATATTTCTATATATTTTGCAACAGAATTTCGGCATTTCGGCTTTTTGGCTGGGGGGAGGGGGTGGGGGGGATGAGTCCAGGGCCAGGATAATGGGGGAAAATCAAATGAGTGGACTGTTTTGTCAGCAGAAGGCAATAACTGAAATTCTGTGCAAATATTTGTGAAAACGAGGTCGACTAATAAATCTACCAAAAAGGAAATCCATGGAAACTGCATAAAAATTGCAAATATTTTGTAAATTCTTCATTTTGTCTGTGTTTTTTTTTTTTTGGGTGTCTGTTTACTTCGATTCTCTCTCGTGACTAAAAATACTCAACAATTTCGTTTACATGAAACCATTTTAGCTACAATTTATATTTGTTGTATATATGGTTAAATATTTCCTACACATTCGCTTTCAACATTGATAGAAAAACCGCTTTGTTTTGTTCTTGTTGTCGTTTTGCTTTTCACCATTTGCCATGTTTTGCCTCTACATCGAGATCTCGCTCTAGAAATTGCTCTGTATATGTTAGAAATCGTAATTATTCAAAAAGATCCTTTTGCTGACAACAATGATCCAAAACAGATTTTATAATGCGGATGTGTAATGGTGGCTAAGGACCCAGCGGATCACTAAATACAACAACAATAATCCAAACACATCTGGGCGCTATTTGCTATCTGCACCTCGGTTCGAAAACTACGTAATGCACCTATGTGTGGTTAAGGTTAATCCTCGATAAATCTAAAAAAGACTTCGTTGCACGTTTATTGTATTCTTAGGCTCGTCCGATCGATCCGGGGAGATCTCTTCCAGCGATTCTATTACTCTGCCAAATAATGATCTACCGAAACTCAGTTTGTCGTGTCTTCCGGATAATGGGACTTTTCAATTATTTTTTATACAATATTCATCACATTTTCTTGTGGGGTTTTTGCCTAGTTCTGGTTGCTAATTAATTTATTTATTATTGCTGCGCCGTTACTTTGTTAGTTACTAATGTAAGTACAATATCATAAAAATAAAAATAACACTGTATATTTTGTTATTTACCATTAATTTTTCATTTCGCTTCTTTTTTAATTGTTCATAAATTATGCCTTTGTATTTTTTGGTTTTAGTTTTACGCTTGGTTTTCATTTTTTTTTCTTTATTGTAAATATAAATATATATAATATATATCTCAGGTTTTCCGTTTATTAAGTACAATATAATATAACCATATACAAAGCGACGCCCCCAGCGAGCTCTGCTGCATTCTGCTGCATCCTCCGCGGGCCTCTTGACCTCTGACCTCCACTCACTCCGTGTGTGGCATTTGAAAAATTCGTAAACGGTTAGTACACTTTTAATATTCTTAGTTATTTTTTAGCGTCAGTCTTGTGTAAATTAAATTTTACTTCAAAAAACGTTTTAACACGCACACACGGAGCACAGTGAAGCCTCGAGGCGCGAACGCCCACTGGGCAGGGTGTTGCTGCTGCTGCTTTCTTGAATCCGTCCTCTCGCTTTCCTCGGGCCGCTCCTTGTTATAAAAAATTGCTGCTCGACTTTACATATACATTTATATATATATATTTAATAAAATGTATATAATATATGCGTGTATACACATATAAGGTTTATTCAATTCACACGTAGACGTTTGTTAAAAAATGCATTTTTCTTATGTAAAAATTTTCGGCTTTTCCATTTCTTATCTGCCCCCTTCGTAAATATTATAATTTGGTATCCGATTACCGCGTATTTTTATTTTTATTTTTATTTTCATTTTTATTTTTTGCTTTTAGACGCCATTGAGATATTGTTCTTGTACATTTTTATATATGTATATATTTTCGCATATACTAACCATCGCCTAAGTGTATTTGTTTGGATGCCTCGTATAGATTATAATTACTTTGGTTGATCGCATTCGGGAAGATTAAAGTTTACACACGGTAGTGAGCGATAGGAGTTAAAGACGAGCGAGCTTAGCAAACCAATCGTAATTGAACTACATTTAGAGTTTAGACAAGTTTAGTCCTAATAAATTGCCTCCTTCCTTCCTTTGTTTTTTTTTTGTTACTTGGTTTTCCATTTTGAGATTAGAGCTAATTTGACACAACCGTTTAATTCAACTATTTTATCATATCGTTTGCCTAACGATTTGCTTTTCGACTGTCGTGCTACTGAAAGATTCGTTGCTTGTATTCGCAGCACCTGCTACACTTAATCTTGATCAGGAGGAACTGAAAAGGAATTGAAAAACCAAATACGATAAGAAAATAAACAAGGGTTCGATTTTGTTTCGGGCTCTCTTTTTTTATTAGCTTTAATAAATGACATTCGATAATCTGAATCTAAATCTGAATACGAACACTTTCAATCATAATTTTGAATCAAACCTATATACACAGAAAATAAACGAATTTTGAGTAATACATTAGGTCCGAAAAATCTCTAAAAAAAAATCACAACTATTAAAAATTAAACTGGAAAAATTTGGAAAATCTAACTCGGCTAAAGGGCTCAAAAGAAAAAGGAACTGAGCCCGAAACTTTTTTGTCAGATTGCTATGCTTATGAAGCGCGGGTCCAATAGGTTTGCTTGGGGGTCAAGAGCTCAGATCGGGTGATATAGGCAGTTGGTATAGTCATGGTATAGGGCTGATGTATAGCCATTGGGGGTTTCCAATTTTGAAGAAGTTTTGGATATGATTCGGTTTTAGCTTCGTTTCGGCTATGTTGTTTCGTGTATGGGGAAACGACGTTGATATTGTTACCCCGATATTGCTAAATATTGGCCATTTCCTATACTCTTCCCTCTCTTTTTGCTTACTCGCTCACTCACCCTTCGCTGCCCGAATAAGGTAATCTTGAAACAAAACGTAACGAAAAACAAAAACGATCTCAACATAGGAACAAGTAACGATGGGGTGGTAAGCGTGAAGGTTTTCGGGGTGGTGGGGTAAGATTCGAAATTAAAAAAGAAAACAAAAACAACTAGAAACCAAGGGGTTTTTTGAAGCGCCGCCATCATCATCATCGCCATGATCCCGATTCCCATCGCTGTGGCATCGATTCGCATACGTTTCAAGACGATTCTTTCTCTCAGGTCCTCTATCCTAGGACACCACATACTTTTTCCGGTTCTCCAGTCCCTTCCTCCTTGATATTTTCTAATTTTGATCTCTTCCGGAGAATCCGGTCTTCTGTTCTGAGTTCTACTTGGTATCTCCGTATCCGCTTGCGCCGTAGCCCCTCTGCTAGTGCTGCCCCCCTCTGCTAGTGCCGACGACAGTCCAGACATCGGAAGCTATACCCTAGGCATTGTATCTCTCAGATCCTCGATACTCCAGCACGGCGTTTGTGGATGCGACTGGGGATGCGTTTGATGTGGGTTCGTTGAGGGCGAGTGCATCATTGGTGAATGGTTTTCTGTATAAAATATATATTTATATGGTGCCCGGAATTACTTAATCTGAGAGGGGACGCGGTATGGGCCAAAAAATATAACAACCAAACGAAAAGCGAAGAGGGGAAAAAATTAAATAAACGCAAATCAAATATTTTGCTATTCATTTTTTTCATCTCGTTTTTTTTTTTGTGTTTTGCATTTTGCTAAAATTATTAAGTAGCTGTTGCTTTATTGTTATTGCTATTTATGCGTTCTTTTCTTCTTTCTCATTTCTATATTTATAGGTAGTATAGTGTGTGTGTGGGTGTGTTTGTGGTTAAATATGTTTCGTTTTTGCTTTATTCTCTGTGATGATCATGGGGCATTATTCTCGTAATATGCACGTATATATAATTATACAAATTAGACTCCATAGAAGTAGAAACTGATCCTGACTTCTGGGCCTGCATTCTGCGTACTGCATTCTCAGCGTTCTCGCCTATCTCTTGTATATTATGTAATTGCTGAATTCATTTAGGTAGGTAGGTACTTAGTCTAAAAACATTTTGTGCTCGTAGTTGAGCTGCACTTAATCAGTTGATGTTCCTTCATTAAAATATATATTATTCTTTGCGCTATGATATATATGTATTGTATATATATAATTTTTCACTTTCCTTTTTTACGTTCGTCTAATTGCTATTTCATTTTTGTTGGTTTGTTTGTTACTTGCCATTTGTTCATTTAATATATGTATATATAATATAAATATTCACTATATATAAACTAAATAGATTTTTACGATGGGACAATCTGCTCTCTGCTCTTTGCTGCTGTTCAGTAAAAACTTAAGAACTTCTTTTCGCTCTCCTTCATTCAAGTCGTACAATAAATTGAGTTTACAAACATTTTACTCGTCTCTTTTTCTTTTTCGTTTTGGTTTTTGTTTTTGTTTTGTTTGTTTTGTCAGCAAAAATGTTCATTCATTATTTAATTAATTAATCGTTATGGTTTTAATTATGCCTCGGCATTATCTTTATAATGTATATATGTATGTATATATCTGTATAATATATTTAATATTGTTTTAAACCTAAACAATTTATTTATGAATTTTCGCTTTCAAAATATCACGTATATACTTAAGTTATGCCTTGGATTTATTAGTTATGATCTGATCTTTATCTGATTAGTCTGCGGAAGATAAAATTGCTGGGATGGCTGGGATAAAAAGAGTGAATTGAAATCATTTCGAAATCAGGCCATGTCCTCACTTTCCTCCCAGCAATTTGGATCCTCTGGGACTTGGGGACCCCAGGATTCGAACCCGTGCCTTCGAACTAAATAAAATCCCTATTGACTGACATACATGTAAGTACTCTTGGTTGGTGGTTTCTATGTTGCTTCTTCGACTTGATTTCAGTTTTAGTTTTTAACTAGAGCATGCCTAAGTGAATTATTGCTTTCCATTTCATTACATTTTGTGTTTGCTTCGTTTCAACAAAGAGTGATTTCTAATTATTGTTACAATTCGATTTAAAAATGTTTTGTATTTAACTATTTAACAATTTAGTAAAAATTTGTCAACAACATCGCAGCGAAGTCCATTTGCGGCGGCAGCGAGTCTCGAATTTAGATGGTCGATGGCCGATGGGCGACCTCGGCGACATCTGTTTTAGCAGGTATTTTTGAAACCTCTGGGTTGGTTTATTACGTTCGTCACAATACGATAACAGTATTTAGTGGGCAAATAATTTAGTTTCGTTCAATAAGGCATATACGTATATGTAAATATTTATTTTGAATTTTCCGTTTTGGGGATTCGTCACTTCAGCCAAATTATGCACCAATTTTGAATGAAATTCTTCGCTCCCAGGTCGCCGGCTGCCCCCGCAAATGTTTGGCCAACGCGTTTTCTATTACTTTAAATAATTTCGGTTAACACATCTTGCTTTTATCGTTCGTGTTTTTGTTTTTTGATTAGTTTGATGCCATGTCATCATAACAATAGATACAACAGAATCTTAAGTGAGTGTAGAAAAACAGAAATGATAAATCAACATTTTCGCAGAGTTTTGCTTGTTTTGCTTGGTTTTTCATTGTACATTAGTTTATTAAATTATTATATTATTTTACTTTTACGTTCGCTTGCTTTTGCTTTTGCTTTTGCTTTTGCTTTTCGTATATATTTAACTATATTCTTGTGTAACACACACCTATGAGTGTCTATGTATTGCTTGAGTTTTTATCTATTTACCTTGTCGCTAGAGCTTTGAGTTTAGCTTTCCTTTAATAGTCTCTCTAATATATGCCTCCCGTTTATACTGGCCGGGAGTTATGTGTATGTTTTTCGCATTTTTTAGCTAGCATATTTTGAATATCTTTATTGTAGTTTTTGTTTTTGTTTTTGTTTTTTTTTTTGTATTTAGTTCACTTTTTGCTTGGCTTATGTGGCTAGATTTTATGATTTTTACTTTTTCCTCCTTTTAGTTTTTCCGTTTAGACTAAAATTTCGTTCAGTTTTCTTTTGCTTGGCTTACAAGTTAGGTTTTTTCCCTCTCAACGAATTCTGATCGGAGAGTTAGGGGCAATCTTTATAGGTTATCCTTTACTCTCCGTCCAGGATTCGTGGGTGTGCGTGTGTTTGTGTGTGTTTTAGTGTGTGTGTGTGCTTGCTTTGCTGCTTGACTTTGTCGTCTCCTTTGCTTATTCATCTTTTTGCTTTGTATTGCTGTATGTGTCTGTGTAGGACAGTTACAGTTACGAGTTACAATTACTTTACGCTTTATATGTATTGTATATATGTATATAAATTAATTTATGCATAATATTATGTCTTTAATCTTCGATCGCTGCCCCTCTTTCTTAGCTACCATCTATAGTATATATGTGTGTGTGTGTGTTATGCAATTTTACTCAGTTAATTCCCTATATAGTATATATATATAAGTGTGTTTGTCCTGCACGTTTGTGAGTGAGTGTGTGTGTGTGTGTATTGGTTTTAGTGAGTGCTCTCCACATTTGCTGCCTCTGTATAATCCAGTTGTGTGTATTTAGCATGATGTTTCCTATATAGTATAGTTTAAATATGGTTTTAAGTTCTCCCCATTCTCCACTGCCTCTACATGTATTTTTCTGTCTTTCACTTGCTGACTTACCACACACACACACACACTGCAGTTTTGTCAACGTTCCCTATGGTTATAGCCCCTCGTTTCCTTTTCCCCTCCCCTGTTCCACCGCTAATTGCACATCATAAATGTTTCCTCTACCAAAATGTTATCCCCCATCACTCATCACTCACACTCGCACACCCCAAACATCTCTAATAACATAAGCAGCTTACTTTACAGCATTTTGCAATGGTTTCCTTGCGTGTTTGTGTGTTGGTGTGTCGGTGTGCTTGTGTGGCTGAGTGTCCTTCCAGAGCTTCTACCTTCTACCTTCAATATATGATGATTTCCTTTGACTAAACATTTCCGAAATTGCAGCTGTGGTGCGTATTTCTGTGTGTGTGTGAGTTTATATAAATTCTATTTATGCTTTATAGTTTACTTTTGTTGTTGTTTGTTGTTGTTGTAGTAGTAGTAGTAGTAGCATCACTATTGTTGCTGTTGCTGCATCCTCAAAGTTAACATGGATAAATTCCTACAAAATAATTGAAAAAAAATTGGCAAAAACTTCAAATATCTAGGAAGTTATATGGTGTATATCGGTATTTTTCATATATGTATATATTTTTTTATAGAAGCAAAGTGATGGTGCCGACTACTACTATTTACATTCATTCTCTGCTATTTACAGCAAGCAAAACCGAAAAAAAATTAAACCAATCGAAAGAAATCGAAGACATAAAAAATATATAGATGTTGCTAGTATTTTCCCTTGCTATGGCATTCAACTAATTTACATTACATGTACATATTTTTAGTGTGTGTGGCCAAAACTAAAGCTTCGAACTTAGCATAAATTAAATTAAATCATAGGCATTATTAACATAATCGTAATCAACTAAAATTATAAACTAAGAGTGCGGCTGCTGCTGCAGTTCGATCAGAGTTGAGGGGCATATATAGCATATAGCGTGGTATTGTTGTTGTTCTTGTTGTTGTAGTTGTTGTTGTTGTCGCAGGTTGTTGTAGTTGTAGTTGTCGTTGCAGTTGTAGTTTTAGTTGTTGGTATGGTTTGATTATTCAGGGCAGCTCTCAACGAAAAATTGGCGACTACGAAAATTTGTTTACTTTATGTTTCTTTTTTTTTTTTGATTTAACCTATTTTGTGGTGGTTGATTTTTAGTGGTTGTTGTTGTTGTAGTTGGTTGTGGTGGTGCGCCAAGAAAAAATGAAAGAAAAGAAAGCAAATACCGATATGTGTAGGCTACGATAAACGACAAAACGACCAGCGAGCGATACTAAATACTGTGAAGCTGGCTCAATTGAGACTCACCTTGGTAATTCTGAGGCCAAATGGTGGGTACATTCTGCAAAGGGAAATTTAAGAATAATTATACATAATATTTTTCACACAACACAGTTGTAGCCAGAATAATAGCACTGAGATTTCTATTTGCATTTCGGTAAAGCCGTTTAAACAGAAAGAATATTTATTATTAATTTTACTAACGATTTATAGGTATACCATTTATTATAAACAAAAGTTAAAAACAAAAAAATAATTAAAAAAAAAAATTTTTTTTTGCTACATATTAGACCGAAATCACTATCTCCAGTTCTATTATTCTGACCTTATCTGCATTTGCTTCAATCCCAAATCGCACTCACCATTGGCACACTGTAGTATTGATAGAATGGCTGATATTGCATGGCTGAAGGTGGGTAGATGGCTGGCACTCCAGCGGCTGTAAAGTCAGTAACTAGGTTTGGTTAATTGTTTCCCAATTGATGGTGGTTGTGGTGGTGTTTTTTTTTGTTGTTGTAGTTGTTGTGTTGATGAAGTGTATTCGAATAGAGAGAGAGTAATGAAATATAAAGAAAAGAAAAACAAATGTCAATCAAAACCAAGTGAAACTCAGAGAACTTAGAGATGAGGACCCATCAACGCGAAGAATATTAATATATATATTAATAATCGGAGTAGCGGAATAGCGGAGTACGACCATATCTCACCTGGCGGATATACAGCGGCTGCGAACTGATCCATGGGTATATTGCTCATCGGTGCTGGCGGCGTGGTGGTATAGTAGACGGCTCCGTTCGTGGCCACAATCGATTGCAGAGGATTCGGCTGGGATATGGGAAACATATATATTAGCAGATATACAATATGATATAGTAGTAGGACTACTCACCTGCTTCTTGATGGCCGGTGCAATGTTCAGTTTGCGATCTCGTAGTACCACGCATTCACCCTATATTGTATTTTTTTTTGGCCAGATAGAGATGGAAGAGAGAGACAGAGGAAGAAAGCATAAATGGAGGAGCATTAATATCGATCTATTGCATTATCAACACACAAGCCGAACGAAGAAATTCAAATTCAAATCGAACGCAGCAGCATCAAAAGTTCTCAAAAAATAGTTAAAAATTAATGCGCAACGCTTTTGGTTTTATTTTGTGTCTTTTTTTTTGTTTTTTTTTTTGGTTGTTTTTTAATCTTCTGTTCATTTTTTGCTTTTTATGGCACGGCCATGGCTAAGAGAGAGAGAAACACGTGCCAAGGCAAAATACCATTACCAAAGTTATGTATATATATAAAATATATTGTTTAAAATGTTTATATTGTGGGGTGTGGTGTGTGTGTGTGAGTGTGTGTGTTTAAATTAAGTAAGGTTTATTACAAAATGTCATGTACATATGTTGCATAAATAGATTTGCGCTGTTTTTTGCTGTGTGTATTTTAATTTGGCTTCAAAAGCAAATCCAATCGCCAACTTATTGTTCTCTTTGTTTCGTTAATTTTCATTTTCAATTTTCAATTCTCGCGGCACAAAATTCAACAACATGTTTATTTTAATCAACAAACATAAACACAAAAAATTAATTAACCAGAATAATAAACTCATTTAAAAAATGTATAAAAACTGAAAAGGCACAAAAGCATTTAAAGAACAAAATTCAATTTGGAAAACAAAGCTTGCTTTTTGTTTCTTCTCTCGTCTCGTGTTTGCTGCCACTGGATAACAATGATAATAATTAAATCAGTTTTAATACAAAAAACAAACAATTATTGAACTGTAAAACCAATTGTAACACCAACACCGAGTTAAAAACGTAAATATATTTAAATATATATATAGAGTCGGAGTCGGAGAAAGGGGCAGTTTTCAATCTTGTGTATATATAGTAAACCTCTTTCAGTAAGCCTTTGCTAAGAACTTCTCAACAAGTTCCCTCTTACTGAAGGTAATCTCTTTTTAAAAATGCATTTAGCATCTCTCTTCGACCCAATAAATCAGCCAATCTACATTTAATACCTTTTCCTTTTGGAAATTGCCAACTACTAACGTAGATAGGCAGGCAGGCAGTTCATCTTTAATTGCCAATTAGTACCGGCTGATACCCTTGTGATTTGCGCATGAAATGCATGAAAAGGACACCGCTCCACAAAGAGATAAGCCCAGACTCCTTGGCAGTTGAGTGGTGACCCCTCTTGGCAGCGGTAATAACCATTAACCTAAGCAAATGTTTGCAGGCCAAGGAGATGCTACTTTGTCGTTATAAAAAAAAGTGGAAAAATGTGGAAAATGAAATGAAAAGAAAAGCGAGGCGCGGAACGGCACGGCACGGAAAACCTGAGCCGCCGCTGCCACCGCGTATCCTTTTCTGACCGCCCCTGGGCAAACATTCTTTTCATTTATGTTCGAGTTGGCCGCCCTCGAGCCATCGTCCTCGTCCAGCGACATAAGGATAAGGGCCATAACAAAGGGGCCAACAGTTGAGAAAGTAAACTAAAGATGAAACGTATGGCAAGGAGCCGCTGGAAGGCGAAGTCCCTGAAACCCCTGAAACCCCACTACCCTCCATCCATCCTTCTTAACCACTCTTCTTGTCTTGGCTGAATTTAATTAAGAATCCTTTTGGTGGCTGGCTTTTACGGTGGTGCCCTTTTGTTTCAGCCCACAAAAAGGACAACAAAAAGCCCTAGCTCCACTCTAAAATGATTTAAAATTGAAGAGTCGTCGTCGTTTACTCCTCCGGCGAAAGGAGTAGGTAAATCTCATACATTCGAAATGTGCGTTTCGAGTTTATTTTACGAACCCAAATTTGCTCTAATCTATATGTATCTATGTGTGTGTTGCGTAATTATGCATGTATGAGGTGACAATGGAGGCTGGGAGGAGGGATTAGTTTGCCATCATAGAGAACATATACACAAAAATTAGTATACGCAGTGGGAGAGCTTTGGTTTTAGTGGACTGATATGATATATGTATACTCTCTCTCTGGTATATGGTGGTTTTGGGATTGTGGTCACCCCGGCCCCTTGATGAGTTCGTGGTCGAAAAAAAAACTCGAACTAAATGCTAAACTTTTCTAAATGAAATTTAATTAGTGTAATGTGTGTTGTCTCCTCTGTTTTGGTTGGTGTGTGTAAATTATAAAACTTGGTTAAACGTTGCCAGGACTTGTTTTTATTGTTGTTGACTGTTCTGTTCAGTTGTGTTGTGTTGTGTGTGCCCGTTTTCAGCTTTTGCCTTTTGCATAGAGTGTGGTCGTTGTTATCCTTGTTCTGCCGCCGGGCATTATGCTTTCTGCTCTCCCTTTGCTTTCACAAGGACACTCGTGTCCCAGACTCGGGCAACAGAAGCACCAGCACCAGCAGCAGCAACAACAAGAGGTGGAACAACAACCAAACCAGAACGACAACAATGCATATTAATGACGAGCGGCAAAAGTTTTTCACTTAATATGCCACAGAGCACGGCGGAAGCTTCAGAGCCTCCGAGCAGCAGCATCATCATCATCGTCGTCAGTATAGAGAGGGTAAAAAGTAAATGGGAATTTTCCCAGAAATGGGTAAAAGTTGCATCACTCGGCCAGGCCAGTGGCAGTGCCAGTGATTATGCAATAATTATAATCAATTAGTATGCCAAAACAAAATATGGCAGACAAGTTCATTTTGTAATGAGCCACCTGGAGGCTGAACTTTTTATGGACCGAACTGAACCTAGCCCAGATCTTGACTCTATATAGTCAAGAAACAAGTAGCAACGGCAGCTACACGGGAAAAAATCAATATATTTAAGAATAGTTCTTGAACTTAAGTTAATAAAAATCTAGTATATCTAGTATATTTTCAATCGTTATATACTAAATCTCTCTTTAAATAAAAAATTCGACTTCTTTAACTGTAGATTTTCCAGTGTAGCTTTGAGAGAACGTGGGTTGCCCTGGAGAACAGGTGATTGGACTGCTAACTCTGGGTTCGCGATTGATATATATATATATATATATATAGTATTCCCTAGGAACTTTTACGGCGCGCACTTACTTGCTGGGGGGTTGGAATTGAAATTGGATTATTGTTATTGTTACTGCCGCTGTTGGTTCTTTAATTATTCCGCAATCGGGAAAACTGTGCAATACACAATCGATTTGTAATCAGCAAATTAGGCATAAACGGAAAAGATGTGCCAACAATGCAACTTTACACGAAAGAATAACTCAAAACGGAACTCAAGACTGGATCAAACGAATCAAAGGCAACAAGGCAACGCACTAAGGTATTGTCTATATAGTCTAGTCTATAAAGTCTATGGAGACCGCTTTTTCGATTTCGAATAGCGGAGCCAAAAGAGCAAAATTCGCTAATTGTTTAATTGATTGCATAAAATGAGCATTAAAAACGGTGCAACGAACTCAACATTGTTTTGCATTTGCATTTGATTTTGGTTTTTTGTTTTGGTTTTAGCTTAACGGGCAAACTTCGATATATCAATAGGTTGGATACGTATGTGGGTGTGGGATCAAAGAAATATTGAAGGAAAAGTAAGGCTGCCTACACTTGGGGGAGTAGTAATAATGTGGGTTATATAACTGGGTGAGTGGTTGTGGTGTGTGTTGTAAATATGTGTTGTGTTTTTTTTTGTTTCTGGCAATGAAACGATATAAGGAACGCAACGGAATCGAATGTAACGTAACGGAATGGCAACGCAACGGAAATGTAACGTAACTCGGAAACGTAAACTCAACAAAAACGCAATAAGAAGAAATTTATAAAAGAACAAAGTGCCGTCCGTACCTAAGGCGGTACATCTGATCATCATATATCATATATCGCACAATGGCGACAATCATATGAGGTATTTCTTATGTGGGACCCCCCCGCGGGGAGTGTTGGTGGTAGTAGTAGTAGTAGTAGTATCAGTAGTAGGAGGAACCGACGTCTCATAGTAGTAGTACTTGTGTGTGATGGGTCAGGTAATGCCCTAAAAGATCGGAGCACAATTTTAAGTTGTGTTGCAGTGTGATTTCTTTATATCTTTTCGTAACGCGATTGTAACAATTGAAAAAGCTCTATAAGAGATGGTAAAGGTTCGTTCGTCCATCGTACGTAGGTTGTTTGTTCACGATCACTTCTCATCGTTATCGAAATCATAATACTGGCAGTTTTTCATTTTTTCTTTTGTTTTGTTTGGTAAACGTTCAACAGGCGACATTAGCAACAGGTCAAAGGAGTGGTACTTACATCCGCTTGCAGTCTTTGCGCCTCCTGCTCCGTTTCGAAGGTGACAAATCCGTAGCCCTTGCTGACGCCTGCCCGATCCACGATGATCTTGGTGCTCTTTACCGTTCCGTAGGCGCTGAAGACGCGGGTCAGATCGGCCTCGGTGGTATCGCCGCTAAGAATTGGGAGATATGCTTTATTAGATTTATCTTTTAACTATGTTTGGAATACTTTAAGAACCTTTTGGAAATCGCTTTGGATTTTGTGTCTATATAAATGCGAGAGTGAATTAAATATCTCTGTTTCTTACAGAAATACTACAAACATTAGTTATACTGAATAACTGAGCAATCGAATTTCAAAGCATCTAATTTCTAGCTAGCAAAACTTTTAGTATTGTAATTACTTTATTGAACTTTGAAGCTCAATGTTAAAATCAGATGACAAAGCTCCGTTAATTATTTGATTGGCATTTCAAGAAATATTTTCATTGGAATGTTTTCCTTGAAAAACGTTTCTTTTATGATGTCTAATTCTACCGAAATCAAAGATGCTTTACTTCAAAGGCGATTTCTAAAGATTCATGGAACTGGTGACCGACCGCAGGACCACATGAAAGGACCATCTCACCTGATGCCGCCCACAAAGATGCGGTTGGGTATTAATGTGCCGTATTTGGGAGCCGCCAGGGGCGTCTCCAGTCCTCCGCCGGGCGCTGCCGTCGGAGGCGGCGCTGCCGCGATTTTGTGCATCTCTGCGGGTGTCGTCTCCAGACGAAAGTTGGGGGCTCCGAAGGGCAGAATCTTGAGGCTGTGGCTGGAGATTATGGGTGCGCGCTGGCCAAAGAGTTCTTCTCGCTGCCGTTCGTTGGATCGAGCGGCTTGGCTGTTGGACTATATCGAATTCGAATCGGAACGGATCGGATTGGATGGCGAGGCGATTATGCGGCAGCTGGGACTATCGAGATGGTTTCCACTGGCTTAGTTGTAGCACGCATGTATACAGTTTGATGTGCTCCTTTTTTGCTGACTGGCGGACTCTCGAAATCTGGAAAATAATTAAACACAAAATTAGTTGAGCTCATTAATAAGCCATTAAAATAATCAGCCACATGGGCAGCAAAACAAAGGAGACGAACCGAGAGAGGGAGAGCAGAGCAGAGAACATTTGAATCTCGGGGAACGAAAAAAAAAACTAAAGAATTGCCCCCTACATTTCGAAACGAATCTATTTCTGGCACAGCCGACATATGTCACACGAGGAAAACTCAGCGCAGGCAGGCTCACGGATACGCACCCATACACAGGCAGGGAAAACTAGAGGTAGTCGTCGGGCACCATGTGTGCACCATAAATTCACCTTCAGAAGCGGCGGCGAGACAACTAAATAGCACAGAGAGTTTAATTTTAACAGCAGCAACGGAATAGCAGCAGCAGCAGCAGCAGCAGCAGAGGCAGCAGCAGCAACATCACAGCCGCAGCAGCAACAATAAACTTGCCTTGTCAACAACACGGTTTGAAAAAGTTTTTGGGCCACACGAGAGGCGAAATGCACACAGGAAAATATTATAATAGTTCCTTATAGTCGATATTACTAACTTTTCTACTCAATAGAAATATTAAAAATATTAGCCTTACTTAATTGGCATTATAAAAACCTTAAGAAAAATATAATAAGTGCTTCCGAGCTTCCATTTTTGGAAGTGTCTAAAATTAGATGATGTTTTTATGGTAAACAAAAAAGGATTTGCACAGCTAAGAACATATTTAAATTGGGTGACCAAAGGTTCTAACAAATTGTTCTCTGTGCATCTAGAAATCATACGTGTTGCTATGAGCTGCAGATGCCCATTATAATTCCGATCGAGGAAACTTCAACATGCACTAATTTGAGTTCGAGTCGAAATACATTCGCAGCCTTCGTCAAACATTTCATTTTGATGTGTGTAGATGGGTTTGTAGATGATGTTTGCATGTTCTGGGCGTCGCATGTTTGCCGGCCCCCGCCAGCACTTAATGATCCATATATATATGAGTAGTGAGTAGCATGTAGGTATATCCCTGGCCAAATCGGCATTTGTATCTCAATCCGTATCGGTATCATTCGGCTCATCAATGATGGGCGACGAGCTACCGCTGCTGGTCGCTTATCGCTGGGCATTTATCTGGGGACCACTGACAACTGAACTGTCCGGCGGTAACAAAAATTCCGAATCCGCCCGTATTCGATTGGCGCACACACGCAGCAATGGAAACATAATTAAATTTTCATTAACAATGAAAATGTCAAAATTGTTTGCGTTCCCGCTGAAGTTGCGCTATGCCAGGCATTTCAATTGTACAGCGGAAGACCCGATCGATTTAAAGATATATATAGGTATATATACATATGTACATATGTATATAGTCGGATGCACGTATGAGATATCAATTTAATGGACTGTGTGGGAAAGCTGTTGGCAACACGTGATTATATGGCTCTATTTCGACCCATTTTTCGTATCTCAAACAAATAAATTAACGAAATATAAGTGCTTGTATAAATCAAGGCAATAAATTCTCTTAGGCGCAATTAAAACTAAATCCGTAAATATGCATAAATGCAAAGCCAAATAACAGATATATCTTCCGCTCATTAAAACGCGTCACAATTCCACAAAAAAAAAATGAAAGAGGGGAAAAAAAATATTGAAATATTTTTAGAAATGGGAAAAACAAATCAAGTGACGTTGGTCGAAGGAATATAGAAGAATATACACATATATCTATTCCGTTTTTGCTATATTGGCTTGGGCCAACGGAAAATTGTGAAAAACTAAAAGCTTCGCCATAGATTTTCTAGGCTTCTCGAGCGGATGTGGCCAGCAGCATAAAGTGGGTGAGGCGAAAGCTGATTTGCCGATGGCTAAGTGCCCCTGACATGATTCATGATGAGTGGCTAAGATGGGCACAGGGCGGAGGGCGGAGGGCAGGCTTCTCATGATTTATGTGCGGCTCTTAATTATTTACAATATTATGAAATTATTTTTGAGAACTTTATTCCTGGGCATTAGCAGAATTGATGATGGGAGGATAGTAAAATGGCGACAAAGACAGAATACCGGGATGGAGCAGTTGAATTATTAAAATGTTCATTACTCCATGACCATGGCAACTACGGAAAAGCGACAGCAGCATCAGCAGCAGCTACTGAGGTCAGCCGGAAAATCACGGAGTCAGGTCCGGAGTGGAGCTACTGTTGTTGTTCGCAGCATGACAACGGCAGCGCTATCAATGGAATTTAATCAACACAACAGCAGCCAGCTCAAAACTCTCACACAATCCCCACCCACAACATCCCATCCCATTCGAACCATCCACCTATCCGCCCATCCATCCGTCCACCCACATAGCTGTCAGTTAGCCAGTCACTCATTCAGTTGAGGTGCTCGTTCTCGTGCTCAACAATATTGCGAAATTCCACGTGCGAAAATTGCGCGAGTAATGCCAATGGAAACGGGAACTGTCAGGGAATTTTATATTGCCAAAAAGAGGGAAAGAGTTCGTGCCACAGATACGTCTGGGGAGATATGATCTGAACAATAGAAAAAAGCAGTAAACACAGTACGAAAAAAGACTAGAGAATTTTTAATCCCGGAGCGCCGAAATACGCGTGTAATTACGAAATTTTGTAAAAACCACAGCCTTGACAAAGAGTTGTCGGAAAATAAACCACAAACATGATGGAGAATTTTTGATTTAATGAAGAGAAAAACTAGGGGATAATGTTGACAAAGGAAATACAGAATCCAAATGGGGGGTATTTCATAAAATACAAATGGCCAAACGGCTCACAAAAAGTAGAATACCAAACAGAATTTAATATTTCTATAATGAATGTGTAAACCACAATTATAAAATCGAAAAGATGTGAGGGAAAATAAATTTTAGAAAAATTAAAAGACGAGTTTGTAATATTGCCAATTCGTTTTAAGGAAAAGTAAAAATCATATAAAATAAAACCGATCCCAAGGATGATTCATTCCCCGAACTCTTTCAGCGCAGCAAATGGAGAATTAATCCCCAATTCGTTAACAATTTACAGTTCTATATTTGCTATCGCTGGGATTAAAAAAACATTTTGCTAGCTGGTTGGATTTTTTCGCCTTTATGTCCATTTTTGGCACATTTCAAGCGTAACTTGGGCAATTAGGGCAATGCAATTAGTGAGCGCCAAACTATTGAATAACCAGACTGCGTAGCCAGTGGCAGTTGGCAGGCGGAGTGAAAAGAGGGAAGAGAGGGAAAAAGGGGCGGCGGGAGAGAGTGAAAAAGTGGGCGGGGCAGTGGGAAAGTCGAGGTAGAGTAGTTGCTGAAGAGAGTGCAAGTTTGACCTATAAAATGGCAACGTGGGCGCGCGCTTCACTTGGCACAGATACGAAGTAGTAGCAAGAAAAAAAAAAAAGGGAAATGAAGCCAACCTACAGCTGTGGCCAAGGCAATGGGAAAAGGGAAGGAAAAGGTAAGGAAAAAGGAGGGAAAACCTGAGGAAAAGGGAAGGAAATTAAAGGGAGAAGGTAAGGAAAGTGGAGGAAACCAAAAAGGGAACCGAAACCGGAAGGAAAAAGAAACCCCAAAGGCGTAAGCACTATTTTAAAACTAAACTGCCCACATGAGACAGACACCAAAAGGAGCAAAAAACCCCACAGATAAGAAAGAACCGAGTTCTCCTAGCGGGCCTTCACTGTATCGCTTTATAGCGCTGCATATGCACACCTGCATCCTGACTGTGTGCGTTTGCGTCCTTGCCAAAAACAATAAGGAGCAGACCCCAAGGCGAGCGATAAACGCTGACACACAGAGAAGGCACAGAGGAAACCTCGGCGAAACAGGACCAAATGCGCCAGGCAGTATGCTACACAAAATATGGAGTATACACAGGAAAAACGAAAGGATATCGATTGCAGATATGTAAGCTATTTACCCAGTAGGTTCTTAAATCACAGGATATGAAAAGTTTACTAAAAAATCTTAAACCACAATAATTAGATCATTTTTTACTTTTTTGATTTATCGATTTAAAAGTTTTAATTATAAATAAATTAAAAGGAAATCGATTGCAAATACCAAAGACATTTAGCCAGTAGATTCTTAAATCACAGGACAAGACAAGATTAATAAAAATCTTTAAACATAATAAATAAAAACTCATTATGATGAATAACTGTTTTTCTAAATTTCTAAATTTACAATATAAATCTGAAACAATTTGGCAATATTTTTCTATTTTTTCCAGTACAACTAAAGTTAGGGCAAAAAGGGATGCAGGATAAATCCTTTAGCTCGCCAGGTGCGGACGACTAGGGCAAACGGCAAACGGCAGACGACCGAGGACCGACTCCCGTATCCTCAGTTGGCCAGATAAGCGTATACAAGTCACATAAGGACAATTAGCCAGCCCAGGCTCAAAGAGTTTAAGAGGGCATAACTGTCGACGTGACGGGGTGAGGGAAGTGGGGGGGGATAAAGCGACGGGTGACGGGTGCGAGGGGAAAATTAGGAGCAGGGAGGGGAAAAGCGAGAAGCGAGCGAGGAAATCATGTTGATGGCTGAGGCATGACGATGACGTTAAAGCGTACGTGTTGGTGAATAACTTAAAACGAAAGAAAGTCAGTGGGTGAAGATGAACTGAAGAGGAGGGAAGAGGATGGTGGCGAGTGGGTGAGTGGGCGGTGGGTGGTGGATTGTGGGGTTTAAAGCAAAGGTCAATTGAAGTTGCGGTGCTAAAACTTTGAGAAGGCGTCGAAAGAGCAAGAGTCAGAGGAGCCAAGTCAAGTGGAAAGTGGGAAAGCGCAAAACAGGCTCAAATTCATACACACACACACACACGGACAGCCAAGGATGCACTGACTGACTGACTGACAGTGCGCCGGAAGTGGAAGTGCACCCATTCCCTCCTTCACCTGAGAAAAATAAAACAAGAAGAACAGAAAAATAGAAGGAAAAGCTGCTGGCTGCCTTTCGCCTACATGTTATACAATCCTTGAGTGCGGCAAGCGAGGACGAAGCTTTTGGGTGTCAGTCAAGTGAAAGGAAATTGTAGCACACCAGTGAGGGGAAGGTGGGAGGGGTATGGAAAATGGCCAAAGGAACGGAGGAGCAGAGGATGGGCCAGACAAACCAACAGACAAACATCATCATCATCATCATCATATTGCAGGCTCGGTGGCCTCAGCAGCTAAATTGATGGCCTGCCATCGGGGTATCCATCCCACATCAGCGTTTTCCGCACCCCCGCACCCCCAAACCCTGCCAACCCACCACCCACACCCTTATTCGTATGTATATGTGGCACAGAAAAATCCATAATCCTCGGCAGAAGCTGAAGGAGCAGCTAAAGGCAGCAGCAGCAAAAGGGAAACGCCAAACTACAAAAGCGCGAGCACAAATTGCCACTGTGTCAGTAAATCGACTCACACATATGTTCTTATCCATATATCCCCCATATATATATATATTGTATATGTGCTATATATATATTTGCTAAGCCAAAAACTTGTTTGAAACAATGAAACTTTTCTGCTAGTGTCCAAACTTCTTGTATTTGTATTTGTGTTAGTTTTATTTCTGGCCCTTGTCCAATATTTGCCCCCGAGTCGCAGTAACTTTAAGTCTGTTGGAATTAATTTCAAGCAAATATATACACAAAATCCATCTAACTCACCCCCCCCCCCCTCATATGAGAATATGTCCTTTGCTGTATGCGTGTGTGAGTGTGGTGTGGAAAAAGTTTCGGTCGGATGATTTATTGCCACTTCAGCTGCGGGCGACCGACAACGTTGCGTATGAGCGATGGCTGATGCCCTCCCAGTGCGGATTATTGTCTATTACTGTGTTTATACGATGCCGAATTCACGCTATCATTTCACGCTTTCGGCCGATTCGTGCTTGTATAAACGCCATTTCGTGAATTCGGCAACACACGAAAGTTGACTATGATTTCAGCCTCAAAGCGTGATTTGGTGATAAGCAGCTCTGGTAGCTCTGTTAAAAATTATCAACGTTGCCAGATCGCTAGAAATTTAAAGCCCTTTGTAGGCTATTTCTCCACTCAGAACTATTAAAGGTTAAAAATGATCACTTATTTTTACCGGTCCGGCATCCCTATCAGCTGAGAGTGAACAAAAGCATGAATTCTCTGCTGTCGTATAAACAGGGGTTATTTCTATTTCGCGCTTTCAAGAAATCGTGATTGCTATCGTATAAACATAGTATATGCTGACAAAGGATTTAAGCGGAATTTGATACAGCCACAGGACAAGGACGCAGGACGCAGGACGAAGGACGAAAGCTGAAACGAAGCCATCCATTAAATGCTACGGCAAATTAAGTCATTAAAAAACAATTTTTGTGCCAGCCAAAGGGGCGTATACGCAATCTACCAAAGAGAGAAGAAGCAGGTGGAACTGCCAAAAAATAAATATGCAAATTCGGCATTTTACCAAGTGGAGACAGCCATAAAAATGCAATCACACAAAAAGCAAAAGAGGCCAAAGGAATTGTAAAAGCCAAAGGCGGCCAGGCCAGCAAATAAGAAAAAGTGAAAAGAAATGACGTAAAAGTGTGACTCAAAAGATGGGGGCTTACGAGGGGGTGGGTTTTCAAAAGGGGAACTTTGACTGAGTGTGTGTAGGTGGGGGCGTGATGAGGCTGCCAACTATTTCTGTAGACGCAGCTGAATGTGCCGCTGCCTCTGCCGCTGCTGCTGCCTCCTTTGTTGCCATCTTTTGCCTAGGCCAAAAGCATAAAATTAAAATGCGAAAATGCAGACAATGGGTCGACCGAAAGGGATGGCAATAGCTAGCTAGCCGTACTCAAAAAAAAGGGCAATTACAAAAATAAATATTTATTCTAAAAGGTTAGTTTTCAAAATGGTTAGTACTTCAGTAAAAATAAAAAACGCAAATTCGAAATAAATAAATATTTTAAAGAACACACCACCTTTTAAAATCGTTAGGTACCAAAAGGGCCGTACTAAAAAAAGGCAATTAAAAATATTGATATATTTAATCTTAAAGATTGATTAAATGTTGTTTGAAAATGTTTAGTATTTAAATAAAAATACCAAAAGTATATATTTGAAATAAACAAATATTCTAATAAACACAAATCCTTTTAAAATATTGTAAAATAGTCTTTCTAGTTTTTTGTGTTAATAAATATCCCATTTAAACTGTTAAAATTTGTAGTATTTAAATAAAAATACCAAAAAATATATATTTGAAATATTTAAAAGTTTTTCTAGTTTTTTGTGTTAATAAATATTAAATTTTAAGTGTTAAGCCAGCTTAAAAGGTCGCTTAGAATACCAGACCAATGTAATAATTACATTAAAGAAATACCTAAATACCCATAGATTTTCGCCCTGTGCATTCGCGAGTACGAACGAGTGTATTGGTGTGTAAAAGTGAAAAAGCGCAGCTGAGCACGTCATCCTCAAAGGCGGTGCTCCTCCAGGCTTCTGCTTTTTGTTGGTTTTGCCTCACTTCAATCATTTCGTTTGAGAACACCCATCCATATGCATATGCATGCGAATACTATGTACCTGCATCTGCATCTGAAACTACCCGAATGTATCTGCATCTGCATCAGCAGCTGTCTCTCAGCTCGAAAAACGCGCGACCAACGTTTTTTCGCTTTTGTTTTAGCAGCGCCTTTATGCCGTTCTTTCTTTCTCTTAATTTTCATTTTTTTGGCAACGCTTTTGGCCCGAATTGCGCCTTAAATTCGCTGCAGTTAAGCTACGTCTGGCGACCCAGTTAAGGGATCTCTAAATCAGATGAGAAATTTTAATTCATATAAAGAGTTACGCAAATGAGATTCGCACACGAAAGGCAGCTTAGATGGGAGAATTCCTAAATATTCGAGAGATGCCCGACCAACATACTTGCAACCATTGGCATTTTGGCCCACACAAATGTAAATGTGTGCATTTCCTCTCAAGTTAATGAAATATTTCAAGTTGCCAACTCGCATAAAACTGATGTTGTCGTTGCGCTCTGGTATCTATCTGCTGTAAAAGTATCTGTATCTGCATTTACACATTTGCATTTGTATCTCGTCGTACGCGTGAGTGTGTGCCATTGTAGTTGCTACGCTTATTAAGATATTTTTGGCTCAAATACTTTGCCTAGCCAAGAATTTCAAACGAGGCGGCGACAAAGCAATGAAAGTCTCAACCGGGGAATAACAATCATCATTTCGAACAGCGTGAAATTCACTCGATTAGCAGCTGCCTAATATCATCAAGTTGTAAACAAAATAAACGAAACACCCAATTAGCCTTTTGAGAGCAGGAAACCCATTCAATGAATGAACGGCTGAAATGGTGAGTAAACAAATCTTTCCTAATCACTTTTCCCCCACTTAAAATTCCCGAGTGCTAGCCAAAATTATTGTTATTTTATGGTTTGATGGAATAATCGATAAATAAATGTTTTAAATTAAAGCCAAAGTGACAATTACATGAGAAAAGTTGTCGTTTAAAAAACAATAAATAAAATTGAGTTTCTTTAAAATAAATTTATTGTAAAATACCAATTTAATACCAAAGTTCTGCAACTTTACCTCCACACTAAAATTCCCAAGTGCTAACCAAAATTATTGTTATTTTATGGTTTGATGGAATGTTCGATAAATAAATGTTTTTACAGTAAAATTGTTAACGTTTAAAAACGTATTAATAAAATCAAGTTTCTTTAAATTGAATTTATTGTAAATACCAATTTAATACCAAAGTTCTACAAGCTGTTAAAATCTGAAACTTTGTCCATGGAATCGATGGCAATTTGCTCTGGAGCCCGCAAAGTTCTCACATTAGCCAAGTGGAAACTTTTGTCAGGTGCCGCAAACTCAATTTCCATATGCATTATTGCATCTGTATCTGTATCTGAATCTCGATATCTTTCTGCGGTGTGTGTGCATCCGCTGGTGGGCAGCGCAAACGATTTGAGAACCGTGAAAATATGCAGATAACTAATATTAACTTTTTGTTCGAATGCATGAATGAAGCGTGGAAACGGAATAGTTGTAAAAAAAAAAGAAGGCAGCTCGTTAGATGAATGAATGAATGAATGGGGAGAGAACTCGAACTGGCCCACGACGACGACTCGCTTGAATGCAGCTCCAGTGAGCTAGAGTTCGAACCCCGAGGCATATGCAAAAAGCTAAAATAATTGCTCTGTTAGAGAGAACGAAACGAGAAAATTGGGAGCAGTGCGTGCAGCAGTCTGGTTCTATTTATGGCCACACTTTTCAAATCCCAATCCCCCGACGAATGGCGGCCATAAAAGCCGCACGCAGTTGACCCACACATGCTGACGGGTTGCCTCGGCCCTCTTAGCATATAGATTATTCAGGTGGGTGTGTCCGTAGCTGTATCTCAGCCCCCCCCTCCTATACCATTGTATCTGTATCTGTAACTGAAATCCGTAGCATCTGTATTTGTATCTGTATCTGTGGCCGTACACTCTCTACAGTCTGTATTCTGATTTTGTGGCCGTGCCTCTGCCGCTGCGTTGCGGTCCAAATGGCCAGCGCCACGCTAGAGTGCAAGTTCGGTTACCGTTTGGTGACCATTTTGCATGTGGGCTAACGCATCGAACCCAAAACCTGAACCCTAAAATACACGTATTACAGGGAAAGAAATAAACTGTGATATTAAAAAAATCACTATAGACAAAAGAAATGGGTAATTGTATGCTCCAAATGATGATTTTCTAAAATATGATCCATTAAAGTATTTCTTTAGAATTATAATTTTTGTATTACATTATAATGAAAAGGTTTTTAATTTCCGATATAAAAATCATCATCTCAATGACCAAAATCTAATGATGGTTTTTCCATTGTGTAGGCAAGAAGTTTTGCTTCACGCATAGCGGGGGATTAGTTTGATTCGTGAAAAGTCAAAGCTTAAAGGCATTTCCTCGCCTTGTTTCCTTTTGACACAGATTTTCTTTATGGCCTTAACCCAACACCACCCCCGCCCGAAAAGCCACACACACACACACACGCCTCCCATCCCGATGGTGGCCCCCTTTTTTAGTCTTGAACTTTGACGTCGTTTACGAGTTTCTCGACAGGCTGCCAGCCAAGCTAGCTGCTAGGCTAGATCCAGCGAATCGTTCCGATAACAGAGCCTGGCGGGCATATTATATATTTTTATTGCCAAAGGCAGTCGCCTTTATAAAAGGGGCGTGTCGCAGGCCCCCCCCTTTTCATTCTCCCTCGAACAGCTGTCGCCAATGATGGCGGAATACTAGCAGAGACTTTTCGCCATTTTTGTATCTTTAGCGAGAAAATTAAATGAAAACATATAGTATATATAGGCAAAAGTACTTTAGCTCTTTTGGCATGCGTGTGTTGTCGCTTATAAAGAAAAATCTCTTGAGTAACAAGAAGAGGATTCACTTGTAGCCTAGGCGACAGACCAAAAAAAAAACGAAAAAAAAGCGAAAAAGCGGCGACAGGGGTCGGGTGAAAATGAATATTGAAGAGCGGAGCGCATTATAATTTTAGATTTATGTACAGGGTGTCCCAGCGTTGGGAACTCGGAGCAGGGAGGATGATGTGCGAGTAGTCGGCGTGCCAGCCGTAGGGAATACTTATTTATATTTATGTAAGCCGAAAAGGCAGGCGGACTGCCAAAATAAGAATTACGGCATTGAAAGCTTAAAGCAGTGCTCGAGGGCTGGAAGCTGGGATCAGGGTATGAAGCCCCCCCCCAAAGACCTCCGACGGTTTGCTATTCGAAAAATGTCGCCTAGCTGAATATCTCATTTAAAATATACACAGAGAAATACGATAATACTTAAGATGATAACAATCTGTGAATGTTTGGAGATGCATAAAAATTTTATTATTTCTCTACAGGTTTTTAGTTTTTATTACAAGGTTTTCTAGATTTTCAAAAGAATTTAAGCTAAGAATATACCTATACCTAAATTAAAGTTGAATTATAGAACAATATTATGATAATTATTATATCTTATTAATAATCTCCAAGGTTTTAGTTTTGATTAGAAGGTTTTCTAGATTTTCATAACATTTTGAGCTAAGTATATACCTATTAAAATTGAATTTAGATCCATATTATTTGATTTTTTCCTTATTTCTTAATTTTGGTTAGAAATCGGAATGTTTAGCATTCCCAATTGAAATGTGTTTTCGTTCACAAATCAATCGGGATGGGATGGCATGGCACCCTCTAAAGCGAAATGTGTGAGGAAAAGTCTCTATCCCCAGGCGACACTTCCCATTGGTTCTGTTTTTCTTTTCTTTGTCGCTTCCCCCAGCTTTCCCCGTTTTCCCCCGCTCTCAACAACTTATTAGATTTTGCCTAAAGATGCTCGCGAGTGAAATCCACGGCGTGGGTTATTTCGAAACGGTTGGCATTTTTCACAGTTCTTTATGCGACTTTTTGATTCCCGAGCATTTCATCACAGAATGCAACTAAAAATACATTACACATTTTACTATATAGCATAAACTGTATTTTACCTTTTTTTTCCTTTGTTTTCCTCGTTTGCAGCAGCCAGAAAAATCAAGTTTAAAACTTTCCGCTCGATGTGATTTTTCGCTCTTTTTGGACTTTGATTCACTTATTGGCTGGCTTGCTCTGGCCTTTTGTTGTTCAAACTTAACAATTGGATCTTTAAAGATATAAATTAGCACCTGTTTTGTTGTGGAACGTTTGCGCTCTAATATTTCAACAATTATTTTGCATAATAATTAGGTTTTTATCACTTTTCGATGATTTCGACTCCTCTCGTTTTTCAGATGGGGCGACTGCAAGGCAAATATATTTTTGGGATTTAGGTTTGGGTTTCCTGGTATTTCTTTTTTTCTTCTTATTTTTCGGTTGGTAGATGTTGTTTGGTCCATCGTTTAGCCACTCATCAAATGGCAGTCAAAAAGGCCAGCCAGGAAAAATTTGAATAAACAAATTCTCCAGCTTTCTCTGCCGCACATTCATGTGAATGGGTAAAAAGGTGGGTGGAGAACTGTAGTGGAAGGGGTAGTGGAAGGGGTAGGGGTTGGGGCTTGGGAAATGTGGGCGAAGGGTTGTAACTATGCGAGTTTTCTGCTAGTGCGACTGCTGCTGCCGTTTCTGTTGTTGTTTATGGCCATTACGTATACGCAACGTGTGCGAAAAAGGCAACACACGAGGTTTGGGGGCGGAAAAAGTGTGGGGGATGGTTTTTTGGTGGGGGTAGAAAACGAGCGAGAGAGCCGCCTCGCTGATACGGTTGTGACTACTACAACTTTTTTTTTTTGAAGGTGGTGAACGGGAAAAAGGGCCGAATAGAAGGAGATTATAAAGGGTCAGAAGGCAAGAACCAAGAAGAAAGGGCATAGAAACACCCAAGGAGAAAGCGGAAGTGGGCGGATTTTGCCAATGCTTTGGTATACACAAAAATGCTGGCCAAAAACAACCCAATAACAATAACAACAATAAACAACAACCCGAGTATGTCACGCATAAAAAACACATTCTCCCTTCGGGCCAACCAACACAACTCTCCTCCTTCTGGCCATAATAATTTGTTTTTCTGGCGAAAAATCCAAACTGCCGCCTGTGAGCCCAAAATCAAGTACGTTCTCACACGATTTTCCATACACACATATGTATATAGTATATGTACATATCTTTTATTGTGGCTCACACATCAACTTTTTGCCTTGTTTCGGGCCAAAATAGTAGTCGTTGACTTTTGTCCGCGGCCAGCACTTAAAAATCGGACTTTTTTTTTATTTTTTCCCTCTTGTTTTGGTTTTTATATTTTTTATGGGTTTTTTGGCGAAAAAAACGCAGTTTAAAAATCGTTTGAGAGTGAGTGAGAGGGAGAGGGAGAGAAAGAGAGAGAAGGAAGGCGATGTGGTAACTGTTTGTTGTCGTTATTGTTGTTAATTGTTGTTGCAGCGGCGGAAAACGCATGAAAAACTGGCACACAACACAAGCACACTCAAACGGCGTTATAGAATGTAGAACTCTTATTTTTTCTTCTTTTTTTTACTTTACGTGCGACGCGAGAGTTTTATATTTTGGCCGAAAAGAAGCGGAGAGCGGCGGTTTTCTGTTATTCTGTGAGTTCCGAAAACCCGAAATTGAAAAGTGTTGCAATCTCAACGACGGTAGAACAACGACTCAGAGACGAACGACAAACGAATATAGTTTCCCCATTTGGGGGGCCCCCAGCTGCGCAGTCGACGTCGACCGAGGCGCAGGCAGAGGCAGAGACAGCAACTGCGGCAGCAAAGAGAGCCAGTCGCCTCTCTCCCACACTCTCTTTGTTGCCGCGCTTGCTCTCTTTGAGCGAAATTCGAGGGATGCAATGATGCACGTGCGTTGTTTTAAGTGTGTGTGTCTGTGTGAAAAAGATTACAATAAACACATTTTAGCAATATTACATATTTGGCCTATTTATTAAACACACCTCCCACTGCCCAACGCCGCCCACCACCCACCACAACCCGCTCTCTCAATCACACAATCTCCCGTTCCGATTAGAGTTGTGTTGTTGTCGCCCGAGAAAGAGACGGCGACTGCGACGCAGCTGTACAGTGATCTAATAACGGTTAAGGTTGCGATTATCTGATTGGAACTGTGCGCTTTTATCGGCAAATGCCAATTGGCAATGCAGGGAGGCGCACACAAGTCCAACTGGAAACAAAGCGACACACTCTATTTCTATTGATTTCGGATTGTATCTTATAAAGAACTTTAAGAACTAGTTCTACAACTATTTTTATTAGGAAGTGTTACTATTTCTAAGTTAATTTTATGATAGTATTAAAAATATTTTATAAAAAATATATAATATAAAAAACAAGAAAGGAAGCTTATATACCCATGCAGATCATTCCTATTCATTTACAAAAACAAGTATTTAAAAAATAGTATTCCCAAAAGCAGAAGGTAATATTTCAAAAAACACCAAAGCTAGAATTTTTTTAGGTTTTTTTTTTCGATCCTTCCTATGGGAGCTATAAGATATAGTTGTCCGATCCGGTTCCGACATATATACTACCTGCAATAGAAAAAAGACTTTTGGGAAAGTTTAAGCCCGATAGCTTTAAAACTGAGAGACTAGTTTGCGTAGAAACAAACGGACAGACGGACAAACGGACGGAAAGACGGACATGGGGTCGGAATCGTCTCCTTCACTGCGTTGCAAACTTCTGACTGAAATCATAATACCCTCTGCAAGGGTATAAAAATATATTTCGGTAGTAAAATGAAAAAAAAATTAAATAAAACTTCGATTTGGGAGCGACTACTGTTGGCTAATCGCGCGTTTATTTAAATTCCAGGCCACTGAGGCGTGGTCAGCGACACCTCGATTTTTGGGGCTCCCGCTCTAGACTAATTAACCGTATTCGGTGGGTTCTGATCTGTTCTAGCCGACCAAATGGGCCCCATTGTTATTCATATGAGCCGAAAGCAGTGTGCAGCGCCGGCAGCGACGTCGGCAGAGACGTCAACGGTTTTGGCTGGGCGGGCAAACACAGTTATGTTTCGAGTTTTTTGATTCTTTACTTATTGTGCAATGATCCGAGGCAACTTAATTGCTTTTCGTTTTGGGTTTTTGGCTACGACGTGAACAGCAGTCGGCAGTCGGCTGCCTTTTTCCAGTATATTTTCCACTTTTGAGTTCTCTTTGCGCTACGCTGCACTTCAAATGCTCAATTGTTGTCTATCAAAAAACGCCACCCCACTCCACGAAACTTTGTCATTGTGGGAGGACGCATAAATAACGCGGCTGATAAAAAATGGGCGAAGGGCGAGCGAATCTAAAGCTCGTAATTATGGCCAGCCAGCTAGCTATTTATTTATTTATTTTTTTTTTTGTTTTATCAGCTCTCAGCGTTTCACTTACATAAGCGGAAAAAGCGGAAAACACGTTGGAAAATTGCTCTGTGAATGCGAATGCGAGAGCGTCTGTTTGTGAAGTTGGAAAATTTGAATTTCATCAACGGCAAAGCAAAGCAAAGCGACAGCAAAGACAGCGGGCGAAACAATCATGATAATTAAATTGAGTTCACTGATGCGTATACTTAACATTAAATTCAAAGCCAGAAGCAAAGCAAAAGCGCTGCTCCCTGCCTCTCATTCAACGTCGCAATCGGGGGAAAAAACATATAAAAATCAGCAACTGCTTTAAAATTGTAAAAAATAAAAGAAAAGGAACGAAAAAGAACCTTCAACTGCCAGAGGTTTTGATTTCCTTTCTTTTTTTCGGTTTGAAGAGGATGTGCTTGTTGTTAGAAGCGGAACAAAAAAATTATATAGGTTAGCACTAGCCATCGCATCCCTATCCCACTTGGAACTCGGGCTATATACTTGGCATCCAGAGAGAGCGAGCGAGATTGCTACAGAGAGACGAGTGAGAAGCGCAGAGAACTGAGAATATGTGTGCCGCGTTGGGGGCATGCAAATGTGGGACGACTGCCCACGCAACACCCACTTTTCCACCCACCGCCAACAACAACATTGTTGCCAAAAGAAAAGGAAATATTTTTGAGTGGATACTCTCTGGGAAAAATATATGCACCGGAAAAAAATGTACTCTTATTAACCTTACTTATTAGTGTAAATATAAATATTATTTAAAAATTTAACGGACAATTTCATATAGATAGGACCGGTTAAAAACCAAAAAGATGATCTTAAAAAATATTTATAGTTCATTTGAAAATAAGCAACTAATAATAATAATAATTAACAAATTAATTCACTATAATTATTTAGAAAATTCTACAATGGTAAACATCTTTGGAGCATACTTAATTAAAGCAGTGAAATGATTTCTTATAAAAAGTACATAGTACAGTACATTGCAAGTACAGTGCATATAAAGAACATTAACATATTAAAAAGGTTTCTATAAATATGTATTTCTGTATCAGTAATATTGCATTCGGTTGTTTGTTTCCGACGAAAATCAAATTAAATTACGAAAACTTAACGTTATCAATTTAATGAGGCAAGTTGGGAATTCCCTTCTGGGGGTTGGTTGGTCAAGTCGGCCGTCAAAGTTGGCATGCCCCGAAAACTCCGCCAGAAGGGCAGGCGGAAAATCAAAGCCACTTTTTGCGCTCTTAAGTGCAAAAATCAAACACAAGCAACCCCCCAAAGCCGCTCTCTCTCTCTCTCTCTCTCTGTACTTTCTCTCTCGAATCTCTCCCCCGATATCTCGCCATATCTTTGGCTCTCATCACTGGCTCTTCGTGTGCATTATTTATTGCTCTTATACAGCCCGAATGCTTGACGATGACGAAGGTGCGCTCCACTGTCAGTGTCACCACCCCCCCTCCCTGTCATTTCAATCTGTCCCTCTCTCTCTTTCTCTTTCGCCACCTTTCCCTTTCTCTCCCTCGGTTTGGGCCCAGTTAACTAGTAAACCAGCAACCTATAATGGAGCCTCTTCCGCGTTGTTATCCCTATCCTATCCCCCACATATTCCCCACAGAGAGAAAAATGATCAGCCATTAGTCATGAATTCGCAATGCTTATGATGTAACGATGGATTATCAAGGGAGCTGTTTTCGGATATCTATTTTACCTTTCATAGAAAAAATATGTATAGAGGATAGGTAATCTCTTAATGTATTCCACTTGATATATTTTACCACTACCTTTTGATAAACGTAGTATCTTTTTGTATTACTTTAATATGTACGATTTTTACAAGAATTTAAATGTATTATGCCATGAGTCATATTAAGAAATGCATATAAAAATACATTTTTAATGATTACATGATATCAATAATATATATAAAGATTATTTTAGGTATAGAACTAGCTTACATTTTTCTAGTATTTTATTTATTATCCCTTGATATTTTTGTTCTTCTGCACCTCCCAATTCTATCCCTTTTTTCGCATCCCGGAAAATGAGCACCAGCTGTCTGCCATTGTCTTTTCGATTTCCCCTTTTATGTTGTTTGTTTTGTTTTGCGCCTGGTTGTATAATAAATAACTTTGAAATAAATCAAATCGGATCCTGGCGCAATGGACACATGTTAAATGGACCAAGTAATGTTAGCAAGAAGCGGGCGGAGGGCATCATCATATTTTTATTGGGTCAAAATCAACAAGAGCGGCGGCGGCGACCTTAAAACGCATTAGCAGCCGCTGTCGGCCAAGTCGTAATAATTTTATTAGCAAACATCAGAAATATAAAAAAATGCCGCTGCCCAGAGGCAAAAGAAATAACAGAAATAAAAGCGGCTATAATTTCGAAAGGTGTTGGCTTTTTCAGAAGTTCAAATTCAAACGGCGAGTGGGGAGTGGTGAGTGGGGTAGGTGCGGTAGGTGGCAGGGGGAGGGGCTGCGACAAGTGCAGGCGTGCTCAAGGTAAGAGCGCCGCAGTCGCAGTCGGCGTCGACGCCAGCAGCGCTGTCAGCTGCACTTCGGTCGAAAGCCGAGTGCAAGATCAAGTGAAGCGAGTGGCCGAAAAAAAACTAGAGAGCGGCTACTACGAAGCCAGTGAGCGAGCCATTTATCATTTTACACTATACAAGATAAGCTATCGACTGGGAGATACTCGTTAGAAGTTACCTTAACTTTAGTTAAATAGATAAATAGGTAATTCAAATTGATAAGGGCGAAAAATAAAGATTTATGTGCCATGTTTTAAAAGACTAAATCTCCAGATACTTCTGAAAAATTTCTTGTCGATAAAGCTAAAGAGGTTTCAATCCGACATGTAAAATACTTAATTTTTAAACGGAAAGAGAACAATTTCTTTTTAAGCTACATTTATAATGCCGGGTCCAACGACCAAAAAACCCTATATTTAAGTTTAAGATATAATAAAAATATCAAACGGTTAAAAAAAATTAAATTTTCTATTACTAAACATTTTTATAGTGGCAGAGTTTTAAGAGTTAAGAGCAAATAAACATCCCACTCTTCAGCAAAGATTTTTAAATTATGGAAACCTTTTAGAAATAGACTTTTAATAGTGTTCATATAAAACATATGGTTGTGAAAGATTTCTAGCTATTCTATCATATCCCAATTTAGAACAGGGTACTTAAGTTGGCCGCACGGGTGACAATCAGACACTCGGTCTCTGTCTCCCTCCCACCTTCCGCCGCCCTCTCGCTCGCACACGTGCATTTCGGTAGTAGTAGAGGTTTGTTTGTAGGCATTCTGGAGGCGATGCTGTTTAGGCCTCTTTAGTCAAGTGGCCGAGCAGCGACGTCGACTGAAGCAGCGACTGCGGCAGAGGCAGAGGCAGAGGCAGCTGCGACTAGATAAAAAGAACAAATTGACTAAGCACGAAACACGTTTTAGCCAGAGTTTTTAGCCAGACTAGCAGCTCGAATCGGAATCGGAATTGGAATCGGTGGGAGCGGGACGGCGAATGACACACTGACCCAATTCCGGGTATTCGATTTTCTGGTTTTCCTTAAGAATACACGTTTTCCGCTGCATAAACACACACACACTTGCAAGAGCAAGAGCGCGAAAGAGGGAGAGCGGTGAAACGAGTTGCATGGCCAAGAATTTTTGCCTGGCATTTTTCATTTTCCCTGCGAGTGACATTCCCCAATTGAACCACTACCCCCCCTCCTCCTCCTCCCAGTCACAGACCCAATCCCTCTTTTTTCTTTAGGAAAAACTCACCGTTAGATTTCCGATTGGTTCCCAATACGTCGTTACGTTTCGTCTTACGTGAGGGGACACCGTTTACAGTTACAGTTGCAAGTGCTTTTCCCAAACGCTGCTGCTGCTGCTGCTTATCATCTATATCTCTGGTATACGCTTGTCATAGATATATGTATATATCTCGATATATATATTATTCAATCTTGATGCGTGGTTTTTAACGGACGTTGAGAACAAGAACAAGAAGACCAAGAGACGTTGGGACGACGAGTTTGAGATGGATTCTTGTTTTTTTTTCCTATTTCTTTTCGATATTTGGTGGTGTTTGCTTGTATTTATTGTTGTGTTCCGATTTATAACTATTTTATTTGAACATATATTTTGCACTAGAGAACTTACTTCCTACGAATCACAATTAGAAATGAGTGTGAGGCGACAACCGAAAGGAAAACTCCCGTCAAAGTGAAAAACTACGCGCCGTCTACTTGGGCAGTCGAAAAAACAAAAACACAGAGAGAGAGACACATGTGTTTTTTCCAAATTTTATGGCTGCCAAGGAAAATTCAGCGCGGGTGGTGTGTGGTGAGCCGCTTGAAAGGAAAACCCACGACAAGCCAAGAAAACTCCCTTCAATATTTACCGTTTGGCGATATACAATTCTACAACTGCTATCGTGACGTAACGCGACGGCGACTGGTGGGACTGAGTGAAAAACACAGCTACGGCGCGTAACTCTGGTCTGGTGGAAATGGCGCACGAATTTCACGCATTTCCCTTTTCAAAAAAGAGCAGCGAGCAGCGCGAGAGTGAGACGGGTGATGAACAGCTGTTGGATACCGAAAAGAAATACCAAAATAACGCGTTATCTTCACAGTGTGACCTTGCCGTGCGGTTTTTGGCCATTTATTGATTTTCCACTTGTTGCTGCCGCCGCTTTTCTCTGGAGCGAATAAAAAGCTATAGCCTCCGAAGCTTAAACCCGACTTGAAATTTATTCTCCCGATTACTACCGGTAGAACTGGTCTCGCGGTTAAAAACCCCAGCTGCGTTCAAAGCTCCCGCCCGATCTTGACTCACTGAAGTCGGAATTCTCGTGTTTCTTCGCATTTAGTTGAATCCAAGCTTCAAAACTGGCAGCACGCATCATGTCCGCAGGTCGAGTGGTTATTTACGGCGGCAAGGGAGCCTTGGGCTCGGCCTGTGTCGATCACTTCAAAGCCAACAATTATGTGAGTTACCTTTCACTTGCAAAATAATTATAAAAAGAATGCCTAATTAACTATTGTTTTCCCTCCCGGTGGCGACCTTCACCTGGTTAATCCCGTCCAGTGGGTTGGCAGCATCGATCTGACGGAGAACGAGAAGGCCGACGTTAGCATCGTGGTGCCACGCGATGCCGCTTGGTCGGAACAGGAGGATGCCGTGGTCTCCAAGGTTGGCGAATCCCTGGCCGGCGAAAAACTGGATGCTGTGATCTGTGTGGCTGGCGGCTGGGCAGGTGGCAATGCCAAAAAGGATCTGGCCAAGAATGCCGATCTCATGTGGAAGCAGAGCGTCTGGACCTCGGCCATTTCCGCAGCTGTGGCGGCTCAGCACCTGAAGGAGGGAGGCCTGCTGGCTCTCACTGGAGCCAAGCCCGCTCTGGAGGGCACTCCCGGCATGATCGGCTATGGCATGGCCAAGGCAGCTGTCCACCAGCTCACCCGATCTCTGGGCGGTGAGAAATCCGGTCTGCCAGCGGGCTCCCTGGCTGTGTCGATCCTTCCCGTTACACTGGATACGCCAATGAACCGCAAATGGATGCCGGACGCAGACTTTGGCACCTGGACTTCTCTAACCGAGGTAGCCGGACTCTTCCTCAAGTGGACCCAAGCTCAGGAGAGGCCCAAAACTGGATCCCTGCTGCAGCTGATCACCAAGAATGGCGTAACAGAGCTCATTGCCGCCGAATAGTTATAGAGATGATGATACGGATCCAAAAAATACATATTTGAAGAACCAAAATGCTCAATAACCATAATCTAAATGCTTTCGCTTGTACATAAACTATTCATAAATAAATCGCTGGGCGGCTTTCGATCGTTTAATGTGGGTCTGTTTACACGATTTGGGAAGCTATGGGGATAACCTTTTGAACCAGCGCTTAGAGCTTACTTAGAGTACAATCTTAGGTTTCTTCCTACGTCTTCTTCTTCTTCATAATCTTCATGAACAACACCATACCTGGAAATTAAAAGGCGAATAAACTCATTAGTATGATTAAGCAATACTGACAATGTGCAATAAATCGAACCAATTAAAAGAATTGTATTTCAAACTGAGTCATGGAAAACTTGTTTACTTGTACTCAGTTAAATGACCTGACATATGCAAGTTTTCCACTCAGATTTATTTTTAAATTAAGCAATCTAATTTATAAATATTTATGTAAATCGTTCTTTTTGTAATGAATATTTATAGCTTGGGTACGAAGCCAAACTTTGGTTTAACATATCGGAAAAACTTGTATTTATAAATGGAGTCAGATGCAAGTTTTTAATCTAGAAAATAAAGAAAATACTTGTGTAGTAGAACGACAAAGCTAATCAAAATGACCACCAAAAGCCAAAGTTTGTTGGTTTTCCCCAATGTGAAACTAGGGGATTTTTTGGGAACTTGGACCAATTTCTTACTAAACAGCATGACTCACCTATGAAAGTGACAATTACGAAGACAATCATTAGCCAGAGCCAGCACTTGTAGGCTTTTTTTGAATGCTGCTCAAGTTTCTCAGCCTCTTTCCCAAGGGAATTTATATTGCGATCCGCCATTCCGGTGGATCGAGATACAACCTCCGTGTCTCTCCGGATAATCCGGTTAGCAGTCTCCGTCTGTTCCTTTAGATTCCGGGTCAGAGAGAGCATGTGCTCGGTGATCTTCTCCTGGGCATTCGTATAATACTTGGCAGCCTCGTTCATATTTTCGCCAGAAGTTCCCTGTACTGTGGCACCACCGGGACTAGAAGACGATTCCTCCACTCCACGACGTCGTCGCAGGGCATCTCCATCTAAAAATAGATTTTTATAAAATGATCTTAGTTATTAGTTATATTCCTAACGCCCTTCTGAACCCTTAATTACCCTGCAGCAGCTCCTTTCGCAGTTCGTTGTGATGTTTGGCGTTCTGCAGCTGCCTCATTTCTTTCAGTGCATTTTCCCCGGCTTCGCTGACGGAAGAGGATTGCGAGGGAGTATTTGTTGTGGAGCTGGGGACTTCCGTAAATCCCGTTGATAGTTTTAGAGCCTTCAGGCGCTCCGTGTAGCCCGGAATTCGGGTGGCACTCTGTGGATCGTCCATCTCCACCAATTCGGCGAGCATTGTGTCCAGGGACTTGATGAACTTCTGCAGCCGCCAGAAGTTCTGCTCGCTTTTGGCCAGGTCCTCGCAGTTGGTCAGCAGGGTGCGGATATTTACATTTAGCTTCGTGGCCATTTCAGAGGGGAAAACATGAAAACAACAAGGTACAAATTCCTAAGTGTATGTAAAATACCAAAGGAACACCATAAGATAGTCAATATCTGGTCATACTATATACTAACATCTGACTGGCTATCGATAGATAGTAGCTAGCAGTGATGTCATAATTTTTAGAAAATGTAGCTAGATCTTAACAAAAAAAATTTTAAATAATAACATTGAAATTTTTGAACTTAGAAATTTAAGATACCTGTTTGACCTTTTAAAAATCCAGTGATCAATTTTAAATGCAAAATTGTTAAGAATGAAAATATCTATCGATATAGATTCTAGATAGGTTGCAAACCGTTGTAAATCGTAGTAAATTGTAATAAACCGTAGTAAATCGTAGTAAATCGTAGTAAACCGTAGTAAATCGTAGTAAATCTTGGTAAATCGTAGTAAATCGTAGTAAACCGTAGTAAATCGTAAACATTTAAAATTGTTCAAATTGACCCCCAGAATCCCAAATATGAAAGAAATAAAAATTGGCCCCATGTTCCAAATTCCACCGTTCCACAATCGCCGCTAAGCCACCGACGCTAATTTGACGCACATTGATAAACTTGCATTTACTTTTTGTAAGCTTAAAAATGGTTGAAAACGATTGTAACTAGCCAAATTGGCAGATCTGATGAATATTTATTGGAAGCGCTAAAGAAATACCGGAACCAAATGCTTTTTGGTGCATACTTTTGGGCGCGACTGGAAAAAAAATCTTATCAGAAGTCGCAGCCAATATCAGAAGTTATCAATTAAACCTTTTTTGATAGGCCCAGCATATGTGTATTACCATGCGAGCGCATAGTTTTGGAAACAGTCGTCGTACGCCAGGTGTCAAGATCATATTGGAACCGATTCCAAGGTAGTATTTTCGTTAGTTTCCCTATAATTCACCTGAAGTGCCGTTACACTCGAAGTGTTATCAAGCAGCTGACGGGTCAAAAACAAATAAAACCACCCCTCATGGCACCTGACGACATGAATGAAAAGCGGGTTCGCTCTCTCCTCTCTCTTTCCACCGACTTTCTTTCTACTTTCTCTCGCCGCTCTCTTCGGCGCTCTCTTCTTGCGCAGCAGCAGCGCAGCAGCAGTTAACGGTGCATGTGAAAAAAGTCCCCTCACAAAAGTCGTGAAAATCGAAATCGATAAGTAAGCAACGGATTTTAGCTGCCCAGAAAAGTACAATAATTTCAGTGAAAAACCCAGCGATAAGACCCCAAAAAAGAACTAATCCAGCTGAAAAGCAACAATCCAACCCGGTCATGTCCAAAAAAAGTGTTAGCCAAGTGTTTTTAATACCGTAGTTAGATACAACAGAAAAAAATAAGCTAGTCTGGGGGCCAAGAAATCGATACGATACCCGAAAACGGGGGCTGCTGCGTGGGTTACTCCAGTGAAAATGTCCAGCTAAAAATAGTACAAGTTTAAGCTGAAAGAAAACTTTCGTTATCCTTTAAATTTCGTTGCCAGTTTTCATTGCATTTTCGTTACATAAGTTTTGAGAACCTTTGCTGCGTAGCGAATCCATAAACGGCTTAAGAACCATTCAACCACCCACATATACCACCCAGTTACACAGAAAAAAATGAAAATATAGCAAATTTATCTAATCCAATCAGAGTAACATCATTTGGGAAAAAATAAAATATTATTTGGTTATCATAAAAAAAGATTATGCCTATTATGCCAATTGAATATAAGTAGATGACTAAAATATAAAGGTCAAAATTCAATTTGGTTACCCATTCCCCCCACTCACATAGTATCATCCTACTTTTTACAGTTGCTAGAGGTAATGTAACGCCATTTTTTCGGAGCTCGAACAGAAAAACCAATTCGTAGAGTGACCCGATTGCAGTAGACAAAGCCCCAAGATGCAGCCGCCGCCGCGTAAGGTAAAGCTTGAAAAAAAAAATCCTAGTGATAGAATATAGTTCGCAAATAATTGTATCCCCCCGTAAACCCGCAGGGAAACTATGTGAAATTCCTCAAGAATTTGCACACTGAGCAGGTGGCCAAGCTGCAGCTGAAGAACCAACATGAGTGCGACCTGTTGGAGGACATACGCCAGTTTACCATCAAACGCTCGGCTGTCGAGAAGTCGTACAGTGAGTCGCTGCTCAAGATCTCATCGCAGTATCTCAACAAGAAGATACCTAATATACCAGATATAAAGATGGATGGCATGGAGGAGCGCTGGTGGGTTTTTCTTTCTAAACTTTTCTTTTTGGAAATTTTAGATATTATTTTTACAGGAACATGTGGAGTGTTTGGCGCACGGTTCTCGAGGAGAACGAAAAGTTGGCCCGTGCCCGTTTGGCCGCCATAGAGGTGTTCCAACAACAGATCGCAGACGAGGCCAAGGTCCTGCGGGACTATAAGTTGGCCATTGCCAAGCGCTCGCTATCCGGAATTGTCAACGTACAGAAGGAACTCCACCTGAGCGTGGGTGATGTGGACAAGACCAAGAAATCATACTTTGACGAGGAGCACTGTGCCCATGATGTGCGGGATAAGGCCCGTGATATCGAGGAGAAGCTTAAGAAGAAGAAGGGCTCCTTCTTTCAATCAATCACTTCGCTGCAGAAGAACAGCGCCCGGGTCACGTCTCGCAAGGAGTTGCTCGAGGAGAAGTCATCCGGCGCTCGGAACGACTACGTACTCAGTTTGGCAGCTGCCAACGCCCATCAGAATCGATACTTCACAGTCGATTTGCAGACCACGATGACCACCATGGAGAACTATGTGTTTGAGCGGGTCGCCGAGTACCTGATGCTAATGGGGTAAGCCTATGTTTCGGTATACAACATTTTGTAGCTATGTTAAAACATTTTTAAAAGCAAGTTAAGAAAAATAATGCTTTAAAAAATAAAGGCTTAAAGCAAAGGTGAAAATATATCTAATTAGATTTTTTTCTAAAATCAATTCATAAATTTTGTAATCGACAATTGGTCATGTCGGCATTTACATGCTGATAATATTTGGCGCCTCTGACATCGTTAGCTTTTTCAGACAACCTACAACATTTGTGTACACAAGCTTAACTGGCTTAATGTTATTTAGAATTGTAAGATATGAGGAAAGTTAAATGAGCACCAATTTTAATTCTACCAGACCTCAATAGAACTACAAATTCCGTTGGCTTAATATTAAATTTGATAAGACGGAGCTGTTTTAATTTATAATCAAGGTTATAAACTAATTAAACAGTATTCTAGATATATTTTAAAAATCCTATTCATATATCCTTATTAGTAATAAGTTATTACCTATTACTTTATTATAACATATTTAATTTCCTTTCCAGTCGCACCGAGCTGCTGACCTGCTCGGCTACGCAGAATAGCTTCGGGAAGATCCGAGACCAGGCGCAGCAGTTGACACGGGAGTACAACCTGCAGTGCTGCTACCTGTTCTATCCGGTGCTCAAGCAGCACATCCAGTACGACTTCGAGGCGTGCGACAATGATCCGGTGCGCAAGGTGACCGCAGAGCACGAATCCGCGGCCGAAACGCTGACCAAGGAGGCCAAAAATCTAGCTGGCAGGGTGGTCAAGGAAAACGCCTCGATCAGGGAGAATGCCAAGAAGTTGGCTCTGTGTCAGTCTCTGCGGGATTCCGGGCAGCGCTCCGATCCCAACGATCCAAATGGACCGGATCTCGATACCAAGATCGAGGAGTTCCGCGATCAAATCCGTCGATCGGAGACGGAGAAGACCAAGGCGGAGGCATGTTTGCAGTGTCTGCGGGACGGTGGCATCAACGTGGACGAGTGGGTGCAGGAGGCCGAGATTATGGGCGTACAGGAGCTGACGCGTTCGGCCAGCTCCATTTCGATGCGCACAGATGCCTCGGGCCAGGGAGAGAATCCCAGCTCGGATTCCTTCTACGACAGCGACAAGGAGGAGACCCAGGCCCAGGCCGTTGCCCAGACGAAGCCCAAAGCGGAGCAGCAACTGTCCAGGGATCGCACCTTCAGCGACAGCGACGATGAGCCCGAGGTGCGTCCCTCGGCGGCGGCAGCTTCCTCTTCAGCAGCAGCTGCATCCTCATCCATGATGGCCAGCGGTGGAGCCGGTGCCTGGGATGATCCCACTGAGGTCAACTGGGGAGCTGCCGAGGAGGAGGAGGACAAGGACGAACCGATTGTCCCAGAGCCCAAGGAGGCAATCTTTAAGTGCACTGCGCTCTACAGTTATACGGTAAGGAATTTGTTGTTTATGGTATCACAGAAACCTTTAGAGATTTGAAAAAAGATCATAACAAAATCTTAAATATTTTTTATAATTATACCCGTTACTCGTAGAGTAAAAGGGTATGTTGTATTCGTGCAAAAGAATGTAACAGGTAGAAGTAAGCGTTCCCGACCCGTCTGTCCGTCTGTCCGTCTGCCCGTCTGTCCGTCTGTCCGTCTGTCCGTCTGTCAGTCTGTCTGTCTGGATGAACGCTGAGATCTCGGAAACTACAAAAGCTCTATCTATATTAAATTATCATATATCTTACTTTACCCTTAGTCACTTTTACTGATGATTTCAAATCTTCAGAGATTTTTGTGGCACTCCATGATATCTTTATTAGATAATCCTATTTCATATATTACCTTTCTCTCTCCTCAGGCCCAGAATCCCGATGAGCTCAGCATCGTCGAGAACGAACAACTCGAGGTGGTTGGCGAGGGCGATGGCGATGGGTGGCTGAGGGCCCGCAACTATCGCGGCGAGGAGGGCTATGTGCCACACAACTATCTGGACATCGACCAGGAGACAGCGGGCGGCGCCTTTAATGGTACATCCGGCAATCAATTGCGCTCTCAAATCTCATTCTCATCTGTCGATTATACCGTTGACAATGAAGATCAGACGGTGGACTCGATGCAATCGCCCGACCAGGTGTCGGTCATCATGGCGCCACAGAAGCGGGTCAAATCGGACGTGGAGTGGTGCATCGCGCTGTACGACTACGACGCCACCGCCGAGGATGAGCTGACCTTCGAGGAGGGCGACAAGATCAAGATTATCACCAAAACCGCCCACGGGGTGGACGACGGTTGGTGGGAGGGCGAGCTGGACGGCAAGTTCGGCAACTTCCCCTCGCTGGTCGTCGAGGAGTGCGACGAGTTGGGCGAACCGCTCAGCGAGGGTGGCGACGAATCACCCCCGCCCACCGCGGCCCCCAGTTTTGCACTGCCCCCCGCACCGGCCCTACCCCCAGAGTACGCCCATGAGCTGGAGCTGGAGCTCACCGAGGACATGTTCGGCTCCCAGGACACGGCAGGTAAGCGATCGAAAAGCTTTCTATTATCTGAATTTATTTTTTTTATTTTCTGGAATACTAAATATTTTAAGGGGGATTTTAAATCGTATTTTATTCTGTCTTTAAATTCAGGAGTTTTATTATATCTTACTTGTCTGAAAAGACAGTAAAGAGTAAAACTTTTTTTTTCGTTGACATTAATTTAAAATAGATTAGGATGAAATAATATAATGAAAACTTTACGTTTCTTTGTATTGTGTTTTATATCTTGTTGGGTATTATAATTTTAAGAAGGAATTTATTAATTTTTGCAGATAAATCTATTTATTTTAATTTTTATTTAAATCTAGTAGGATCTGAGAATATTTAGAAGCAATTTTTGAGTTTTCCAATCATTTTAATGAAATAAATTTGATTATAAAACCTGTTGTAAAAATTTAAAATATTTTTTTTGAGTAATAATAAGTTTGCCTTCATTAACAGACGAGGATAGCGGCTACATACCCAACGGCGCTGCTGCCCCGAGTATGCCTCCGCCAGGTAAATGACACGCCCCTCACTACCACCTGGTCTATTGTTTCCCCTCTATCTATCTTTATACTATACAATATCTGTCACTCGATATCGATTCCTCTAGTACCGAACATTTGTATAATTTTTAACTTTCCACTATCAAAAAACGAAAAAAAGAAAGAAAACATTTCCGATCAAAAGTACTGTTATACCTGCTTCTATATTCTCTAGAGGTAAACCTATTCTCCAAAAGTGCAGCTCGTCTAACTACTAACCACTTGTACCACTACTACCAATCCACCACCAATCCACCACTAAACCACCACAAAATTAACAACAATTACCACCATTTATCACTGTAACTACTCTTCACTACTCTCCGTTAATGTGCTATTTTGTCTCTCGTCTCCAAAAGTCTCCGCAAGTCTCCGCAGGCGAGACGAAATCCAGCGATGAAATGCCCTACGATTTTTTACAGTGTTATTCTTAGGCTGCTTGTCAGAAATTGTGTCGTGCCGTGTTATCGTTGTTTCTCCATCTTCGATTTATTTCTTTTTGCAGCTTCTCCTTATCTCTCTATATATATAAAAAGATATATCTGTGATTTGTGTGTGGCACTGATATTTAAATTGAATTGCATTTAATGCTTTGATTGGTTATTAATTTGTTTAAACATCACGTTTTTCTTTTATTGCCGTTCTGCATTGATTGTTTTTCACTCGATGTAATTGTGTCTTTGTGTCATTCAAGGCCAGAACCAAAGCCAAACCACTGCCAAGAAGGGTAATTTAATACATATGCTCTTTTATCCAAACTATCTTATCCCCGAAACTTTTCTTGATTCAGTAATAATTAGTGTAGGAAAATCTTTTTCAACTCCACTGTTCGAGAGCATGTCCTAAAACCCTTTCAACTTGTGTTAAAACTATAAACTGAGTCTTCTTCTTGGTATATTACAACTACATATATGTTCAGTATGAGGTTTTTCTCTTAACTATTTATAATTAAATATTATCCAAAATTTAAAAAACCAAAATAAATACTTTACAATAAAGAATAGGTCCAATCTTTGTATATATTTAAGTATAACCCGATCGGTTTCCATTTGTAGTTCAGTAATTACCAGTCTGAATTGGGAAACTAAAGATGTTTAAATAATATCCCCTAGTTTTCTACCAATCTCCCGCATGATTGTCAGCCTCGGATCCAAATAAATGTATCTTATTATTTTACTTTTGCTGAATATTTATTTCTTTTTCGTTCCCCTTGCCAAACCTAATCGTGTACTTTAGATAGTTTTTGTTCCAAGGCTGCCTTGACTTGAACCTTAGTTTCTTCCTCACCGCTCTATAACATTTTGATCGATAAATCGTAATAATAAAATATATATATTACCGAAAATATAATTGTTGACTAAGCCAATGAATATTTTCTCATTTATTTTTAACGCATACTCAGTACTCATCCAAGAGCCTGGCACGGAGGTAAAAAATTCACATATATAAGAATTCTTTGATTTTATTCTTAAATTTAAATTCTTAAATTTATTATAAAAAACACAAACACAAAGGTTTTTTTTATATTTTAAAAACATAAAATTTGTATTTATTTTAGAAAAATATTACTTACTTTATTTGTTTAAAAAACATCATATAAGTAAAAAAGTAAATGAATATTTTTCAAAATTATTTTTAAATAAGAAAAAAAGTTATGATTTATATTCTGTAAATAAATCAATTTTTTAAACGATTTCTCACGCTTACACTTTTAAATTTTTCTTTATTGTTCAACTGTATTTTGTACAATATAGACTTTAGCTAATGGTTTTGTTGCCCTTCCAGGACGATCTCAGTGACGATGGGCAGCCGCCGCCGTCGTTGCCGCCGCCCCAGCTAGCGAAGGCGGGCGGATCCGCTCCTGGATCTGGGAATAAGGTCGAAAAGGGGGCGGCGGCTGGCGGCGCCAACACGCTGAACTTAGGTATGGCACAAATAATTGTTACCGCTGCAACCCCCATGGTTGAAGACGGTGCCGATAAATCTTTCCCACCAGTAGGCGAGGGCGATGCGAAGGAGCCGACGGAGCAGGCGTCCAAGGAGCAGCAGCCGGCGGAGCCGGTGGCCAAGAAGCCAGATATTGCGCCCAAGCCGCAGGCCAAGGTGGCGCCTCAGACCGCCGCGGCGGCCAAAGAAGGTAATCATCCTGGTGGAGCAGTGAGGCCCGTGGTGAGCATTACACTGACCGAGTATCCATCCTGTGATGCAGAGGACCAGCAGTCCTTCTCGGAGAAGGACTCGGACTCGGCCTCGGTGGCCGATGTGCCGGCCCTGCAGGATGCGGAGGATCCGTTCAACGAGAAGGCCAAGGCCGAGTCGGCTGGCGAATCGGGATTCGAGGCTAACTTTGAGGCGAACTTCGATGCCAACTTCGATGACGCCTTCGCCGGAAGCGGAGGATCCGGCGGTGGAGGTGGGGGCGGTGGGGAACAGGCCAACGAGTTGGACATCAACGGAGAGGCAGCAGGAGAATCAGCTGGATCGGCGGCTGGCGAGGAGGATATTGAGGCACCCAAACAGGTGGTCGGTGGGCGAGCTAGCATACCCGAGGAGTTGGACTCAAATCAATTGGCACGTTTGCAAAATCTGAAGGAGTCGAACGCTTAGATTCGCCGCTCCGGTCTCATCCTCTTGGTCGGCACTTCAATGTTGTTTCTTTTGTTCTTTTAGGCACACGACCATGAGCATGATATATACTATAAAGACTATAGCCACGGACAGTTATAGAGCGGATCAGCGGAACAGCACACCAAACCCCACAACACTTGAATGCATTTTGATCTCACACCCATCCCACAACCTATCCAACAAATCCAAACACACAGATGATACAGCCTGACTCAGACGGACTAGCCACTTATCGATCGATCGGGTGGCGGAAATAGATTGTAGAAAGCTCTATTAATTGGATTTTTCCCCCACATAGATAAATAGTTTATTTTGGCTGCCCGATTCCACATACAACGACACAATAGCAGGATATAGAATATATATGTACTTATATCTGAGGTCGGGATCCCTCAACCTCTCAACCTCCCACTTCACTTGTAGCGCTCAAATTGTGTACATCCATTTGAAAACTTTTTTCTGACTGCCTCTGGGGTTATAGTTAGACATCAACTGGGCCTTCATAAACAAAACCACCATACGATATATTACTATATATAAATATATACATAATTATGTTAGTTTGTAATGTGTTATACCCTCAGAAACGTCTGAACAACATTGATATATTATAAATGGAATATTGTAACGTTTTGAAAGACAATTACTTATGTAGCACTCAGACACGGGTCTTCGACTATCGAATATCAGCATCCACAAAACTAATCGAGCAATAATATGTATATATATCTAAGTGAATTAGAGAATCCGGTTTAGCAGCCTTAAGTTAGCCATTCGCTTGAATATGCCGCCAAAAAAAGCCAATCAACTTTAAAGTCAATTCAGTTGGTTTTGTTTTTCGCTTCTGTTCGCTCCACTTAGACCTAGGATCTCTGCACATTATAGTGAATTAATCGAAGCCGATAGGGAATGTATTGTACTCGAATCGTATGAGCGGATCCGGCAGATATATATTGTTGTAATTGTATGCAAAACACTAGCCTAATTAGTTAAATGTTTTCCGTGTCTAGTTAAATGGTCTAAGTTAATGTTGGATGCCAGAAAGAAGATATTTGCAATTAGTAAAAAGTAAAAAGTAAAAAGCCTACTCAATGCGAGACTTTGTTTGCGATACTCGAATATTAAAGTTCATAACTCACCAATTGGATAACTTCATATTCACGTAACCGATATTACCGAACATAGATAACAATGATAAAACGATGATAAAAACCAAATATAAGTAAGCCGCAAACTGAATTGTATGTACTTTTTGAACCCCGCCCAGTGAGTTAATCAAAGTTTTATGTCATAGTTTTGAAAAACCTTCTGTTCGAACAACTAACAAATAAAATTTCCACTTTAAAGCAAGAAAAAATTCAACTGACTACTCTTTTTGGGGGGTTATATTAAAACACATTTGATTGTAATTTTTTTACATATCTTTATTTATATTCACTTCATTGCAATATTATAATATTCCTTCTTGGTTTGCATTTTTCCCTTTGGATGTTTTTAGTTTTAGTATTTAACTTAATAATATAGGTTCCTTCTTGGGTTTTATCATTTACTTTCTTGTAACATTCATCTCTTATTATTTTCCCTTTTAATTATTTTGTTATGTGTGTGTTTATTTTTTATATGCTATAGATAATTATTCTCATTTCAGTTGTTTTTTTTTTTGTATTTTTAAATTTGGTTTTTCATTTTATATAACGAAATTAACACAGTCAAAATTTGTGATCAGTGATCAATCATTACATACGCATTACGTTTTAAATTATTCCTCTTGGTTTCGCCTCCTCATCCCGAGGCTCCTCAAACATATGCTTGCTTATATACTTATGTGGGTGTTTCTTTTGGATCTCTGAGGCTGATGGGTTGAGCAACCGAAATGGGGGGTCGGAAATAATCGTCTGAGGGGCTGTGGAACCAATAATTGACAGCAGACCAATGTGAACTGGGGTATGGGGGAGCTAACAGAGCTAACAGGGCTAACTGGGCTAACAGATTGCAGGCCGGCTGGCTGGTAATCATAAAACATGTTCATTTATTGCATTTAGGAACTCTTTTTGATGGACGGATAAAACCGAAAATTATATAGACACACTCCTCCTCGATGAGCTCTCAATAGCTGTTGCTGTTGTGACGATGGTATGAGACTTGAACCTGGTAAGTTGATGGCTGACAAATCATACACACATATATATATTTCAAAAGCCAGGGCCTGCGGGAAAGTTGGATTTGTTGCGGAACTGAGGGTGCTGGGGTCCCTAATCTTAAAATGTAATAACAAATTTTTCGCTTTTATCTTTATTTTTTTTAATTTGCTTGAGCAAAGGGTTTAACGAATAATGATTCCGGGGGCAGGTTTGAAAATCAATGCTCCGTAATAACAAACTAAGGGTATGCAACGTACAACCGTAAGTGTGTGTGTGTGTGTGGTGTGTGAATAGTGTGTTATATCATTCTAACAATTCATGGTTCAATCAATATCTCGTCTTGCTGCCTAGGGTTATAGACTATTTCTCAATAATAATATTCACTTGCATTAACTTTGAATTCATTTTAAAAATGTTTTTAATTACGTTTTCGGTGCAATCGGCATGAACTGGGATCCGGTTTTTTTTTATATTGGTGTAGCTGTATCTGATTCAGTATCTGTATCTGTATCTGTGTCAGTTTCCGTATCTGTATCTGTATCTGTGTATTGTGTGGTTCAACTTAATCGCTAGGGCTCTCAACTTGTTGGTTTGCTTATCTAAATACTTTAGAATTTCATTTTTGGTTTTGCTTGCTTTTTTTTTGAGACCACCATACATATACATATAATATATAATTAAATATACATCATATACATACATACGTAATTATTACATCGCTTCACGTATGTATCCATCGACCCTCATATAATTTACTTATTTATTTCTCCCTTTCGGTTGCTTTATAAAACGTTGGTGTTGGTGTCGCCGTCTAAACAGCGACACCAAAAATGCTTCAAACATTTCATTGTGTGTATAATTTAACATTTTACATATTTTCATCGTTTCATCGTTACATCGTCTTTATAATGCTTCTTCATCATTGTTTTTGTTGATGTCCTAAATGCTCTCGCGTACGCAGCATGTGCATATGCATTTTCATCGTCTTGCATCGTCGTTAATTGGTTTTTATAAAAAAGTCCTCGCTATGGGCAACTAAATTTTTTTGGTTTTTCTCTTCCACACAAATTATAAATTATATCGTAAACTAGGTTGTAGAGTAAAAAATTCCATATGAAAAATTAAACGTATCAATTTGCCATTAAGTGTTTTTTTTGTTCTCTTAAAATGTTTGTCAACTATTTCGCCTTTGCATTGTTTACAACTAAAATGGTTATTCTCTTCTTTTTTTTTTTTATTAATTTACGTTCTTTGGAAATACGCTCCGAAACCGTTGAGCAGCTATTTGTTGTTGTTGTTGTCGCATCAAAAATGTATTTGACCTCATTTAGGGGATATCTCTTTTTATTATATAGCATTTTTACGAATAAACCTCAGCCATTTGTAAACATTTTGATTTCTGTCTTCGGTAACATAATTGATTTCTGACACTTGTATAGCTACAAAATATATCTATATATGTGTGTGTGTGTGTTTTTGTTATATATAAGCAGATATATATTATCTATGTTCTTTATCACCGATTTCACTATTATGTTGCCGAGTCTCGGGTTATAGCTATTTGCTTAGGGGAATGTTCTGTATGGCTGGTAGATCAATTGCAGTTTGCAGTTTCAAATCCTTTTCACTTGGCTCAATAAATCATATATTAATCAGAAAATCAATTATTATTCTGGTAAACCTTATATATTGCTTTCTTTTCGCTCAGAATCCTAGTTAAGATTTGGGATACTCCTTAGCCAAACGGATGGTACAAAAAGGGGGTAAGGACTTTGAGGGAGACTTTCCGTAGAGCAGACAGACGATAGGTTTTGGATGGCTAAAGGGTATCAAATAGTCGAACCTCTCGACTCTGTGCTATCAATTGTTTCAACGTTTTGCTTGTGTGTAAGTGTGTGTTTTGTGTGTCTGTCTAGATCGTTAATAAAGTAATTTTCCTTGGGGTCTCTTCGGTAGTCGTTCTGCTGAATTGGTTAGGTAGTCCTTAGAAGAAGGGTTAAAGGTTTTCGCCTTAAGTATATCTAGGGTTCCATAGCTGATCCTCCTACTCCGCCTACACTGTCAGTGTTCCATTCATAAGTACTTTTCGTATATACAGTTAATTGTTTTTGTGTCTTTTTCGATTTTTCGATTTTGTTTTTTCGGATTAGGGTTCAATTTTGGTTTGGTTTACATATAAAAAACTCGTGCTACATATACGTAGGTGCCTAAATACGTTATATGAATATATATATCTCATATACTTGTGTCGCCTTAAGCCATACTCTATGTACATATACGTGTGTGTGTGGGGTGTGGTTGTGTGTGTGTATTTGGGCCATATTATGGCGCTTAACTAAATCCTAGCTTTAACTTTAGCTAACTGTACAAAATTCTTTAGCCTTACGATCTGCCCTTGCACTAATCATAAACACTAAATTAAAATTCATTGATGATATTTTTGTATGGCTTGCTTAGTTATCTCCATTGTGCTAAATTGTATTTTAATTTCTTTATTTTACGTTTAAAGTTAAACTCACTTGCCTTTAATTATGTGTTTTTTTATAATTAACTTAACTCTTTTGTTTCTTTCTCTTTGTGTCTGTGATTCATCGAGGAACTTGAGCGAAAATTCAAATATATATGTATATATACGTCGAGTATCTGTGTCTCATTGTCTGCCTGTCTGTGTGTGGTGTATCTGTGTGTATCTGTGTGTCATTAGGCTAACTTAAGACGGTGCATCGTAAGTATCTTTTGTTTGTTTATCGCTTTATTGACTGCTTGAACGCATCCGAGTTAATCGCTTAACCAGATTCGATTACATTAACTAAGTTTAATTGCGAAGTTTTGCTCCTACTTTGCTTTGAGAATGTTCCGAGTGTCTTCTGTTTGTATTTACAAATTGAAAATCAATTGTCTCTGTTTTTTTTTCGTTTCTTTTCTTTTTTTAGCAACTATTTGTTAGACTTATACGCTATTTTTCTTAGGCAGTTTCATTCATACTTGTGTACTTTATGTTCTATGTATTCTATTTGTATTCGTTTTTAATTTACTGGTATTTATTGGGCTTACTTGCGTTTGAAAATTTCACTTAGACTTTAGATTGTTTTCTTAAGGTGCCGCAAAGTTGTCTTCGAAAAGTTTTTGGTTTCGTTTTTTGTTTTTATTTTTGTTTCAGTTTGATTCCTGTGTTCGTGAGTGAGTGAGTGCAGTTTGAATAATTTGTCGTTAGTTTAAAGTTGATATAAAAATTGGTGTAACTAAAATGAATCGTTATCGTTCATATTATTATTTCGCTATGTCAATTGCACTAACTATTTGTATGACTTATCTCCGATGCTTGCTTATAAAAGGTGCGCTCCAAAGTAATTCATAATATCCGTGTCGAGTTTATTGTGTGTGTGTCTTCTGTGTCCGTGTGTCCGAGTGTGGTGTGTGCAAATGATTTAAAACCTCTCGATCTTAAAATTTAAATTTAACTTAACGAAATCATTCGCCAAACTGATTCGCAATTCTCGAAATTGTTACTTGCACTACGTTTTGATTTCTAATAAATTTGGCCATTTCACTTGGAAGCGCTAAGTCAGTTCTGAATAAACAAATCAACCAACTGAATGGGCAATCAATGGATCAACATAGTAAGTTCTGGTTAAGTTCTGGTTAAGATCAGGTATGGTTTCTGGGAGCGTGCAGCTGAAGAGGGGGGAACGCACTTAAATTAGAGGAAGACTCTCCGGGTGTTTTGCTTTTGAAGTGGGAAGCAAAGGTCTTTCTTTTCTTAAACTTAAACTCAGAACGGCGCAAAGATAATGGAAATTATTTAACCATCTAGTTTATTTGGTGTGTTGAAATCAACTTTACGACTGCGCTATTTCGAGGGTTCCTCATAGACATCCTTCGTTCTCGTTTACGTTTTCGTTTAATGCCTATGTTGCGTATGATTTTTGATCGTTATATTTGCGGTTTTAATGGCTTCTTGTTACCGGTTCATAACTCCCCTAAACACTTTCACTTCTGCCTTTCGTTATATAATTTTCACTACAATTTGCTAATCTGTTGCTTTTGATTATTCTTCATTCATTTATACTCATTTGGTTGTTAATCCTAATGTGGTTTTTATCTTCTTTGTTATTCTGTGTAAATCTATTTAACAATATTCTTTGCTTTCGACCTTGTAATATGTGTGTGTCCTCTCCTCCTGGGTATTAAACAATAAACTGTTGCCTCTGCATTTTCATATCGCTAGTTAAAATTAGTTTTGTTTCCGCTTCCCATTTTTTTGTGTGTGTCTATTTTTCAGTATTTTTTTGGGGATTTTTGGTTTCTCCGTTTTTTGGTTTTTGTGTGGTTTTTCAGCGCCCTGCACAGTTTGACTCTCTCGTGCGCTGTTCACTCCTGTGTCCTTGGGCCACGCCCTCGAATCCTTGCGTCGTCGTCGTCGTCGCTGGAGGACAACGGCCTACTCCTCGCCGAGGAGCACCAGATCATCGGCGACCACGTCGCTGACATGCAGGTAGATGATCCAGTACATCAGGTTGAAGCAGACGAAGCACACGGGGAATACGATGCGCGAGTACTTGTCGATGTCGGAGGGCGTGATGCCCAGCAGCTTGTTGATGTCCTATTTTGGGTGTAAGGATTTCAAGGATCAAGGAGCAGGATATGGGGTTAAAAAAGAAAATAGATTAGTCACTTTGTTCTGGGTCAGATAAACCTTTTTTAATCGCCGCATCATGTACGATCTTTACCTTTACCTTTTTTACTTTTCCCGGATGCAGTAGATGGGCTGGGACCGCTGCCTCCGGATCGCCGCCGCCCTCGGGCGGTCCGCCCCCGCCGCCACCGCCTCCTCCGCCGCCCGGCGGTCCACCGCCCTGACCGGGACCCGGTCCATGCGATTGCGGACCACCGCGTCCGCCATTCACCGTGTTCTCCAGGGTGCCGCCCTTGGAGTGGGCCTTCGGGTCGTGGACCTTGAATCTCACCTCCTGGAACAAGGGTCCCACTATCGAGCAACCGCGCGTACCAACGTTTTGTTGGATATTGGAAAAGCCGATTGGGCGGTTACTCACTGTTTGCTTGGGCGCATGCGGATGACCATGGCTGTGGGCGTGGTGTCCATGCCCGTGGCCATGCTCCGGTCCCAAGCCCATGCCCACGCCCACATTGACCCCGCCGCCACCGCCACCGGGTCCGCCGGGTCCACCGGGTCCAACTCCGCCGGGTCCTACGCCTCCTACGCCCACATTCGCATTGGGATTCGGATTCGACTGCTGCTGGTTCGCTCCATCGAGCTGTTGCTTTTTCTGCTCGGCTATCTTTTGGATCGCCATAAATCTTTGTTTTCGCATTTGAATTCGTTTTGCCATGTAGCCGACCGTGGCGTATTCTATTGATTGCGATATTGATACGATACGATAACGATTTTGGTTTTGATAATCGATTTTCAATTTGGATTTTTGATTGCAATTCGAATTTTCGCATGGATTTGGAATTTAGTCGATGGATAGTAGTTGATGGACGGTTTGGCATACGGTTTGGTTTTTTTTTTGGGGAGGGATTTTGATTTTGATTTGTTTGATATGCGGATGCAGTTCAAGAATTCAAGAATTTTTTTTTATGGTCGTGGTCGGTTGCCGCATGAAGTTCGGATGATATTTTTTGTTGTTGTAGTAGTAGTAGTAGTAGTCAGATATATATATAGTTGGATATATTGTAGCATTGTATATAGTTTGGTAATTTGGTGCGGGTGGGTTTCGGTTTTCGGTAACGGTTTCGATATAATTTTGGATACAAGGAAAGACAAATAGAAAAACAAAAGAAATTTAATTTCCATTAAGAATTTTGTCATCAATTTCAGTTCATTTTTTGCACAACGTCTATAAGAGGTCAGCGGGGGGGTTTAATAGAAAGAGAGAGGGGGGATTAGGGAAAAGTGGGTTTTTCGGGGGGATAGGCTTTATAGAATATAAGAAACATTTAGAGTCGTTTGGGGGCAAATATTGCAGTGTTTCTGGGTTTTTGGGGTAAGTGAAATCAAAAATTAAGGTGAATTTATTTTCGTATCTCCATTTTTAGCCAGGCAAAGGAAAATTCGAATAAAGCAAGTCTTGTGTGTGTGTGTGAGTGAGTTAGCAATATTCTAGAGAGACAGAGGAGGAGACAGAGCAATTGAAGTGTGTGTCTGTGTGTTTGAATGGCTCTGAATGTGTGTGTGTGTGTGTGTGTCTATATGAGAGTGAATGTGAGTGTGGGTGTGAGTGTCCGTGTTTAAGGTTCTTGTTCCTGTTGGATTTGTTTTGTTGTTTTTGTGAAATGAGTGGAAAAAGTCATTTGTAAGCCAAACGATTTATGTACACATTTATTCCTGCAGTTGAGACCATCATTCAAGGAAAATGTTCATGTGCGTGCCTTAAATGCAAATTCATTGAACAGGGTCGCCCGTTATAAAGGACACGAAAATTTCCAGCGTTTTATTTCTTTTCCAGCTGCTTTGTTCCAGGATTTCAGCCTCTAGAGTTGTCATATTATCCTTCGGTTATGTTACGGGTTCAGATTTCAATTGAGCGGTGTTTTGTGGGTAGGGTATGGTAGGGTAGCTTTCATAAGAGGGAGTGGGTCTTTGAAATCGCATACTCGCCAATGAAGGTGGTTAGAACAGGGGCGGAACAGATGTAACGAGTAACGAATAACTAGTAACGAGAGTACTTACCAGGGACACAAAAGGTAACCAATCGCTGCAAATAGCCAATAGAACAAAACAGAAAGCAGACTACGAATGATATCTTACCTAACCTCTGATGGGTTACTATCTGGTGCGATTTATATATATTTTTTATTTTTTTTTTTTGTTTTCCAACTTGTCAGCCTTCATGTCTGGGTCACCCGTTTAAATGACCCAAACTTGAGGGCTCCAAGTCGCAGAGACTGTGTCTCAAATATATATTTTTTTCTTTTTTGGTCGCACTTTTTTCGGTTCTTTTTTTGTTTTCTATCGGGGGCTCTGATGTCTCGTAGAGTCTTCGTGAAGGGGGCTGCGTCTTCTGGCTGATGATCGACGACTTGTTGAACCATATTTACAGTGTTTTGTGTCTGTTCTTATTTTTTCGTACTTGTTTTTTGATTCAATTCAATCGCGAGTCAAGCCAGGTGTGGCGCAGGGCATGCTGGTTTCGTTTTTTGATTGTTTTTGATGCGCTCACTCTTTTTTTTTTTTTTGCTTTTTATTTGGTAATGGTAGTATAGACTTTAATTTTTTTTATATATTTTTTTTTGATCGTTCTACTCGTACCCTGGTTTGATTTTGATTTGATTTTGGTGCGTTGTTTTTTTTTGGTTTGTACATTTTTTTTTCGGTTTGCGATTTTTGCAGCTTGCATTTTTGCATTTTGGCGGAAGCTGGGCGTATATTGATATCTGGGTACCATTTCAGGTTGAAGTGTGTTCGATTTGCTCGTCTCGGGTGCTCGAACACAAACTCAACCTGAGTCGGCTATTATAATATATAGATGGGCATGGCATATGGATGTACGAGATGCGAGAGCTCGTACATACGAAGAGGCTTTTGAAGGATGGTATTTGGTATTGGTATTTGGTATTCTTTTTGTCATTTTTGGCTGAAGCATGCTTCGATTCTAGGTGCGAGGTGCAAAACAGTAGGGACAGGTGGGACGTTGGGGGTAAATTTTCGTGCCTTTACGCTCGATTCACAGGCGCGTATCTATGAATTTGCATACATTTTCTTTGGATGACAGTTTTTCTTTGTATTGAAAAATTAACAAGAACATACAAATACGAAAAAAGAGATTTGTTTCTTTTGGGTTTCTTTGCAGTTTCTTTTCTTTCTTATTCTTTTCTTTTCGATTCTTTTTTTTATTTTCTTGCTGTTGTTGTTGCTGTTTGTTGGAGTTGTTGTTGTAGTTGTGGGTGTAAGTTGTTGCTTGAGAATTGTTTTATTTGTTAGATAGTTAGAGAGAAAGTTAAAGTTAGCATTACGGCGGGGTCGGCACCGAAGCTTGAGATATATTTGAAAAAAAATTTTGGAAAATTTGGATTGTTTAGCGAATAGAGAACATATATCAAGCTTCAGTTTACTCAGGTGCCGGACCCCTTTTACAGTGCCACTGGTGCAGTGCATTTCAGCATTTCCCTATGGATGGACTCTTTCTGGTCCTTTGGCTCCATAAGAAATGTGAAATATTTTTTTAAGTTTAAGTTTAAATAGATATTAAACTACTGTGGATTGGGCAAAACTCAGCTGCGCTTTCTCTACGCCAATTGGGTAAATATTTATAGAAAAGTTATAGATAGTTAGGAATTTCTCAAGACGCAGATCGTTTTGCCGAGGAAACTAGTGTGTGTTTACTTTTTTTTTTTCTTTTTTTGGATGTATCTGCAAGATTGTTTTGCACAACGCTAAGCGTGGCACGGAAAGCTGGCAAAAGTGTGGGTTAAGTAACGAAAGAACTGAGAGCTGGCACGCAACTTGGCCAGTATTATCGAAATCAAAAGGGTAACGAAATCATAAATTCGGAATCCATACAGATCCACTGCCTGTGAGTGTGAGATTGTGTGTGTTTTTGGTGTGAGAGATAGAGAGTTGTTATATGGGGAAAATCGTTTTGCTAGTGGTTGGATTTTCGCTTAATGGGTTTTCGGTTGTTTGGAATCGGTATATATATTTTTTTTTTCTGGGTGGGGGGGTAGTAGTTTGGTAGTTTCGATAGTTGTTTGTTTACCCAGTAGACTGGCAAAGACCATAACGAAGCATGTTCCCAGATAGACGTCAATCGACTTGACGTACGAAATCTTTGGCAGCGCTGCATTTGTTGACGACATCAAAGTGGTCATTGTCAACACGGTTGTCACACCGAGCGCCACACGCGCCGGCGTTGCATTGCGATTGAGCCAAAATGATACCCATGATATAATAACGATCAGTCCAGAGGGTATGTAGATTTGTATAAGGTAGTAGCCCATCGAACGCACGAACTGAATTTCGCAGGCTAAACGCGAATAGTTGCCTGCCCGCCGCGCCAATTGCGATTAATGTTTGTTTTTGATTTTATTTAGGTTATTTTGGAATTTTGGTTTTTCGTTTCGTTTGTTCAGCGTGTTTTTTTGGAAAAATGGGAGAGGGAGAGAAAAAGAGTGGAGAAAGATGGAAAAATATTATTAGTACTTGGTTCGCTAAAATGAATTTCATTTGCAAATATTTACAAACAATATTGCTGGTAGAGTTGGCAAAACATCAAAGGGAATCTTAAACTGTTGCATTTTACTTTTAATCTTTGGATACTATCGATGTTTGGCCAGCTCTTAGTAATAGGTATTCATCACCAAAAATAAATCCACAAAACTAAACTTTGAACTCGAAAAGTAAAGGTAAATAAAACTCTAAGAATAGAAGAACAAAATTAAGTATGAGCGCATTTTTATGTGAAATTATGATTGGTTGGCACCTTCCTGGAATTTTTGTTAGTCTCGATCTATACGACGCTTCGTTATCAGGCAGGCAATACTTCATAAACATATATTTAGGTACTTAAGTATGGGCTATAAACGAAATGGCAAATTTTCAAGACAAAGCTAGGGTCAAAAACTAAACTGGAAAAAATATGCTAGGCATTCCACATATATCCTTGCAGAAGGATTTATTTAATTTCCATTAAATTTTTTTAATATTTCTAAGCATTCTGCAAGGATGCCTTCGCTTCGACTTAACCGAAGCAAATAATCGTTGTTATTAAAAAATAAATTCGTTGTTTATTAGGTGGTTAGTCACAAATACTTTTTAGAACAGAAGTGGCTTGCAGTAGAGTAACTAAAACTGACCGCAAATCTCAAGAAAATAGGTAAATAAAACGATAAGAAATATGAGTAGAGGCAGCTAGTCTAAGACCTAATAAGGAGCATTTTAATTGCCTGCAGTTTGTGGCTATTTGTCTATAGTTATATATTTATTTTTTATGGATTTTGTAAAAGAAACTTTATAAGATGAGAGCATGCTTGGGAGGGCGTTTTGTATTTTCGATATATATATATTTTTTTTAGTTTTTTTGTTGATATTTTTTAAACTTGTTATATATAAATATATATATATATTTTTAGTATGTATAAATGGTTCTGAACTTTTCATTGTCTTTCGTTCGTTAATTTTGCAAACGTTTGAACTAGAATTTTAATTTATGTTGCATAACTTTTTCGATTTTGGATTTTAAAATTAATGCTTTTGTGGCAGTTGTTGTTGTTGTTGTTGATTTACAATACAGAATGTTCGGTGTTGATTGTTTTCAGTTGTTGTTCGATTATGCTAATGAGTTTCGATAGCGTTTTAAATTACTGGTAAATACGTTTGTAGATAGCTGATGTTTTTGGTAGTAAAAACTAATTTCAGTGACTAGTTAATAAAATTATGTGTTTCGTGTGTGAGTGTGAGTTTATGAGTGTGGGTGTTTCGCTTAAAAAGCTTAAAAAATTGATTGATTATGTTGTAATAATGTCAGGCATAAATCAAAAGCATGATTTACTAAGGAAAAGCCATATTCATATTTGCTATATCGATTACTTTAGGTTCTCGCTTTTTGCATTAGATTATTTTCACTTTGCTTATTTGGTTTTATAATACAAAGGTCGCTAAGTGAATTGTTTTTCAATCTCATATTGATTTCTTTTTGATTTGGTTGGATTTTTGTCGTTCTTTTTTTTTTTCTTGGCATTGCCAATGATTAAAATTGGGTTGGTTTACTTTTCTTTTGGTTTCTGTTCTTGTCATGGTTCGCTGTAAAGTATGAACTTATGAGCGTTGAAATCAAGGCGGAATCAACTGAGATTTCAAAAAGAAAAGTAAGCAGAAAGGAAAATCAGTAGATGAACGAACTAAATCGGAAAATTGTTGCTAGCTTGTAACATGCGTTGATTTTGCGTTTTAAAGAACATATGAACAGTATCCGGTAGGTACGAGTACGAGTTAAAGTGGGAATCGTCTATTTCAGGCCGTCTAGACTGTAGACTATGAAGTGGGCTAATGTTGAATGCTCTTGTTAATATTATGGTAAATTTAATTGTTAACGTTATTGCTTTTGGTATTCGGTATGCTATGGATTAGATTAGTTAATGAAACAAACGCTAGCTAAATGGAAAGTAAATTAGGTAAAAATCTTAAGATGCTTAGCATGCATTTTCTGTTTCTCGGCGAATGAGCCTGCTTGAAGCACTATATCCTCCGATTGTTCCAATCAGTTGGTGCTTGAAGCAGACTTCGATTCCACCGAATTAGTTAGCCCAAGTTGTTCGGCAAGCCTGTTTAATTGAATTTTGGAGAACTTTGTACAAAATGCAGCTTGAAAATTATTTTGAATTGAGAAACGAATGTAAACGAATCGAAATAATAAGCCTGAAGATTAGAATTGAATCGAAAACGTATAATCAAAACGATATATTTATATATTTGTAGTTATATATAGATAAGTCATCATCGGTAATATCGTAAATATATAGTAATATATGGTAAGTAAAAGTAAAGTTTGAACGAAAACCGGTAACCGTCTACAGGTACCTGTGGTAAGACTGATTTCCATAGCTCTTTGGCGATGACCCAAGACCTTAAATTGGGGCAGCGAAACCTCACTCGAGACACCGACCGAGTTGGGGCCTTCGTTCCATTTATAGCGGATGTCACGCATCGTGTAGCCGACTATATATGGTGTATATAGTTGGTTGTAGTTGCAGTTGTTGTTTTTGGTTGTTATTGTATTCGTTGTAGTTGTTGTTATGTTTGCAAGTTGCAATTTGTACAGTTTGGTGTTTGGTTTTTTGGGTTTTTGGTTTAGTTTTTGTATTTTGTTAGGCGAGTTTATATTACAGTTGTTGTAGTAGTTGTTGTTGTTGTTGTTGGCACAGTTCGGTGGTGAGGTTGTCGTTGTTGTAGACGAAAAATTTGCATAAAACAAAAAATACATTTCGTGAGACTATTAATAAGTTCTATTCTATAATAGAAAATTTCATAAACAATTAAATACAATTCATTCGCTGTGTGTCTTCTTTTATTGTTTTTTTTTTTATTATATTATTATTTTTTGTTTGTTTGTTTAAACATTTTTGATTCGGTTGTTGCATTAATAGTCTCATTCAGAACTTGTCGCTTTAAGTGTTGTTCAAAAATATATTTTTTGATTTATTCCATCAAGAAGAAACTCTAAGATTATTATTGGTTGTTCGTATATTACAATTGCGCTAAAAATGCATTATATTTTATGTTGGGTTTCCACATGGCAAAGCGTAACTGGGATTAAGATTGAGGAGCTTTCAGTAGGCACGCTCTGGTTGACTTACAGCTACTGTTTGTTCTTATTGGCAGTAGTAGGGTTGCTTACGACTAGAAAACTTATTGCTTAGCATATCTAATTGTTTTGGTGTCAGAAATGGGTGCTCTTGTGTCTTCTGTTTCAAGGGTTTTAAGCCTTTTACATTGTTTCTCAGGCCTTTACTTAAGTAATTTCTTAGTTGTTATTAGCGCTTTAGTCGCTTTTGCCTACCCAAGCAAACGAAACTGGACTCTCTTGCGACTCGAAACGAACTGAAATTGAAACGGAAACGGATACGGAAATGGAGGAACCAGAAATCATAATCGCTGGGCCTAACTAACGCTCACTACGTCACTAACTGCTGCTTTACTGATCGGGTAATCGGTTAATCAAACCAAAAAGTAACGTATAAGCAAAGGAATAGAAGAGTAGAGAATAAAGAACAAATCAACGAGTAGTCACAACAGAGGTTAGTAGAGGACACTTCAAACACAATATATATATATTCGTTTATATGTGGTTTAGATGGGGAGGTTGATTGAGGTTCGATTGTTTCTGGTTAGTAGCACAGGTTACGGTTAGCACTCGATAAAAAGAGTTGTAGGCAAATATATATGTATACATTGGTGAAGGAGAAGTAGTAGAAGTAGAAGTAGACGGAAAAGAACGAAAAACTTTGGTTGGTTAGAGGTGCGTGTTTCGGTACTTGGATATGCGCTAACCCTTTTTGGAAACACAAAATCAAAATACGATTACGAAAATCCATTACGACAAACGCAAAACGGATAAAAGTTCATTGAAAAATGCTTGTCAAAAACAAAGGAAATGGTAATGTGATTATATTGATGTTTTTTTTTTTTTTTGCATATATATTAATATATTTTTTTTTTAGTTGTTTGTTATGATTTTTTTAATGTATGGGGGTACCTGTGGTTAGGTTTATTTCGGTCGCCCTCTGCCTGTGTCCCAAAACTCGGAACTGCGGTAGTTCGACCTCACTGCTCATGCCAACACTACTCAGTCCATCTCTCCAGAAATATCGGATATCTCGCATCGTGTAACCGACTTCATGTTGTTGAAGATCATTGTTGTAGATTGGATTGTTGAGTAGTAGTTGTTGTAGTAGTTGTTGTTGTTGCAAAAAGGGGGTTCAGTAGTTAATTAATTGATGTTATTGTTTGTTTGTTCTGTTTTGGGTTTGGTGTTGGATGTTGGTTTCTTGGTTTCTTGGTTTCTTGGTTTCTGGGACTTATACACAGAATACTTGACTCACACACTCGAAGTTTGGTTCGGTATAAAGTATAAAGAGTCTTATAAATAGGATGAGTGTGAGTGTGGCATTTCTTGGGACCGATTTCTGTGACGAGTTTTGACAAAGAAACTCTAGACGTAAATGATGGTCGTATCGAACGTATATACAATATATAGATCTTAAGCAAAAGCGTGCTGTGTATGGGTTTTGACTTACAGTACTTGTAGTATAATATAATAATAATAAACTTAGGCTAACAAGGGATTGAGGGGAATAATTCGAGTTAAAGACAGAGGCGGTTTCACAAGGATCATCATATTACTCATGGGTTCTGGAGCCTTCTGCGGTTGCTGAAATTGAGAAGGCGACCGAAAACCAACCAATCTTCTGCATGATTTCAGCGCCATGATATTGTGAACTGTTGATAGTGATATTTTTATAGTTACTGATACTGGTTGATAGCTGTTGGGTAGAACATTCGGGTAGATGCAGATAATAATGCACATGAACTGGGATTTACATGTGGCACTTGAACTTTTATTTTTGGGTGGTTTCAAAAAACAAAACGTAAACGACCAAAGAATATCTGAGGTGGGTGGGGCTTGAGCTATTTAAGAGTAATTGAATGAGTTGGTGGTGGGGCGTGGGGACAATTTTGATTGAACAAAATATGCACAACGAACTTAAAAACGGATATTCGAAATAAAAATGAAATCTATCGAGAGCTGGGATTGAAAATAAAATCCTTGTCGCCTAACCTCTGCCTGAAGACAATTTAATTGACGTAAATTCAATTCGATTTCCTGCTATTTGTGGCAACATAATTGCTCTGTTCACAATTGTTCATATCAAAGGCGACTTAATTGCTTTTTCCTCAATCGAATTTGTATGTGTGTGTGTGTTTTGTATCTGTGGCACTTAAAATTTACTTGCTTGCATTTTAATTGTTTCGGTTTGGTTTGGTTTCTTTCACATAAGCTTGTTTTCGATTTTCTGCCCACACCGAACAAACAGCGCACGGCCTTTGCTTGAGAGTTGAGAGCTCGGCATTGAGTTGGAGTGGCCAAAACGGTGTGCAGATGGTGGCTAAAAGGTGCAGGCTACTACTGTAACAGGCTAAAATAACAGGTAATTGCAAAGCTCTTGACAACACTGGATAATTGAGCAATTTTCTGGGCCAAAAAACACTTCATTTTGGCCACTCCCCTGCCGACATTCTGAATGAGTTGATTTCTTGTTTCACATTTTGCATTTATCACATGGTTCATTGACAATTTTCACAAATTTCATCCTCATCATCATCATCATATATTGTTATAATTATTTGGCTAAATTTCAGTGGTTAGTCAGTTCAATGTACTTACAGCTTTCGATTTCAATGTGGCACAGCTGGCGATCCATGGGGAAATATTGTAGATTCATCGGACACGATGCGGTAATAGTCAATCTAAATGGATTATTTCACATTTTTTTTTGGGGGGTTTTGGGGGAAAGAGAGATTATACGATTAGTAGCGAATTCAAGGGTGGCCAGGTGAACATCAACAAACAAACGAGCAGAGGGTTCAAAAAAATGACATTCTATTTTATATACACACAACATTTACGAGGTTTAAGGGGGTTTCGGGTTCAAGGGGGGTTTTCAAGTCATTATATACAGAGCGAGTTCAATTGGATATGAGCTATTTGTTATATATATTTTTGCTGCTGTTTTTTTTTTTGGTAAGTGAGAGATACTTTGAGTGGCAGTTTGGTTGTAGATTGTGAGGCGATTGGCTCTTACGCAGGGTTTAACATTATTTATTGGCTTACTTAGTTGTCGTTGGTTTAATTGTTTGATTGTTGCTTACGGCTACGAAAACTAAACGCTACTCATACTTATTTTTTTTGTTTTGTGGCTGCTGGGGTTTTGGTGGCGATTTTGGACAGATTCTTGTTTAAAGGTAGTAGAAAAAAGAGCGCCCAGTAGCCGAGCTACTGCGGCCAGTCAAACCTTTTTGCGGTGTCAAAAACACGTGAGACAGAAGGTACCTTCGATAGTCATGCAGTCCCTGCTTTTCGATGGTTTTTTTTTGGTTCCTGATCATAATTCTTGTGGTTGTTGTGGGGGGAAATGCGTTTGTATCTTTCATGAGCCACACAATTGGGGATGTCGAAGTGATGGATAGTATAGTTCCATCCTATCGATGGTATGAAATGATTTATGTTTACAGCAGCCAATCGGGTCAGATATGTTGTTTACCATCTGATCAGAAAATAAAACTTAAAATACAATTTCATAACGATTTTCGGCTAATTGTCGATACAATCGATAGGCACCGATAGTACAATCGCACAGTTTGCACCTCTAACCGATGACTCTCATGAAATGTACAAATCATTTGAAGCTGCATCGCTCGAAATTTGCCAACTTTCTTTCACTTTCACTTGCCAATTGAACTCACTTGATTAGTTTTAATCTCATTGAAGAAAACTTGTTTTTCGTTCTGTAGAAATTTTCCATTTTCAATTAGATTTAGTAAATTACAACATCGATTTATACACACACAGAAAAAAAGTTAGTTGCAAAAAGGGCCAAAAACGATAAGTTTAACGATAGAGTAGAATGTTTGAAGTATATATTTTTTTTTTTGGTTGGTTTGGTTGTAGGTTGGTTAAGTTGTTTTTCGGGTTGGTTTTGGTTTTGTTTTGGTTGTAGGGTTAGTTTGTAAAATAGTTAAATACACATACACATATACAGACAATTAAAAATGTTAATGTTCGCTTTCATTGAGAGCGTAGAGTTTTGGGAGTTGCAGTAGTTGAGTTGGTTTTTACCTAATACTTCTTGTTATCGATCCAGAATGATGCACACGTATGAATTCATTACTGGTTGTTGCAATGTGAAAATATGATTGTTTTTCATTTACAAAAAAGGTGTCAGGTACCCAAATATTCTTAATGAACTCTGATCCAACCGATAGTGTTTCTACACCAGGTCGTTTTCTATACGCTAAACGAGGATCGGTCCAAAATTGACGAAAGTAAAAATCCAATGTGAAGTCCTATTCAATTCACAATTCGATTCAATTCGATTCGATTCGATACGGTTTTCGGTTATCGGTTTTCGGTAAAAGGGGGTAAAGGTAGCAGAAAGAGATTGAGAGGTTATTCAATATTAGTAAACATCGGCAGTGAGCACTTACGAATCTAGAGTAACTAAACGACTAGTAACTAAAAGTTTTGTGTGTTCTTTTAAAAATCGATTTTGATCAACTAAAAAAAATTCATAGAGAAATCGATAGAGAGAATTTGTAAAAACTAGGAGGAAAGTTATTCTTTTGGGCACAACAGATACACTTAACAAACACACAAAGAAAGAAACTTGCGGCAAATCGAAACCAAGGAAAATTCATAACGTGCAACAATTTCTTTTTATTATCAATTTATACAGGAAGAAGGGACTTGGAGGACAGGTCTCCAGACAACATGCGAAAAACATCGAATTTAAACTTTATACAGCTTTTTCGGAGGGGTTGTAATGAGATCTTTAAAAGAAATGATACAAAAACCGAATTAAATAATATTACTAAGCTTATTTACATTAGCAATAGAGAAGGGGGGGTCTTGGGATCGGGTAAGCGTTTAATTAGTACAGAAACCTCTCACAAATATTCGTATGGATTCGTTGCTGTGATTGTGAAGTAGCTTGGCTTTTCTCTGGCTACTAACAGGGGTTGTTGGGCTTATTATTACTAGACTACTACGGCATCTATGGCAACAGGCTGGCAGGTTGTTATTTGTATGTACGCTTTATACAGTATACAGTATCGTTGGCTTTTTGGCTTTTTAGCTTTTTAGCATGGCTCTTTTGTTTCAGCTGTTCTTGTTCTGCTTTTTGTGCCTCGAAGCTAAGCGTTTTGGGCTACGATTGGATTGTTTAGAATCGGAGTAGATTGGGGGATTGGATTGGATTGTAAAACGACAAACAGTTTGTATATTGTATCTGTGTGGTCTGTGTGCGTGTGTATGAGTATTGTTTTTGGGGTGGCTGGGTTTATTTTAGGGGGCGGATAAGGACAACTACTCGAGTTGTTTCTCTCAGTCTTGCATATCATTATCTTCAAGCGCGTCACGTGGCCGACAAGGAACCAAAAATTAAACGGAAAAGCATGTAAATGTAAATGTAAATGTTAAAGGTAAATGCAAATGCAAATGTAATAATAATAGTAGTTGTTGTAGTTGTTGTTGTAGTAGTAGCAGGTAATAACATTTGTAAGTAGTTATAAATATTTATAGGGCGCACACAGCTTGCTTTTTGGGTACTTTGCCAGTACTTTAACGCTCGCTGAGAGGTGCTAGCTGGCATGTGTGTCGTCTACATGGCGTATACGTATTTTGTATTTTGTATTTTCTATATGGCTATGTGTTTTATTTATGCTGTGAAAATTGCACACGATTCTCGTGGGTTGCCTGCAATCTTCCCCTGGCTTTTTATCTAGCAGATTTGGTTTCCACTCGGCTTCAGGCACGCCCAAAACAAAAACTCAAACGCAAATTCAACTTGAAAACGAATCAAAACTCAAACGTAATCGAAAACGGAAATAAAATTTCGTGTGGATTATGCAATTTTCATAACTCTGTTTTTTTTTTTTTTTGGGTTTTGGTGGGGTTGTTGGCTTTGCAAAAAGGGTTCTGGGGGGTCAACCTGGATTTTTGTATTTTTATATTCTTGGCACACACACAAAATCAACTCTAAATACGAATACTTATGTGAATGACGGTATTTATAGATGGTTCACAATTAACCCCAAACGTGAGCGGGTCTATCGAGTTGATTGTTTTATTTTTATATATCTCCTTATAGCATACCATTTACAATTTACATATGTATAGACATGTGTGTGGTGTTTTTCGCTGGTTTTTTGTTTGTAACCTCATGTCATGTTGATTTTAACTGCCTCGCTGCTCGCCTGAGTTTGGATTGGATTGGACGGGTTGTCTTATGTTAAATTGTCAGGGCTTACACGGAGAAAACAAATATAGTGTCAAAAGGCATAATCTAAGAAGAATATTAGTCATGATTGGCTTAAAAATGATATAAATATGTCCACTATTCATTTATATTTTTTCCTTTTTAAATTCAAAAACAACTTTTAATTATATGGCCTACTCATAAATTCCGATTGCATTAAAAATATTTATATAAAATATATTTTTATAAAATATTTATGTCAAAATATTCCCACTTCGATCATGTTTAATTTTATTTAAAATATTATTAAATTAATGTTTTAATTTATTCCTGGACTATTATTTTTCCCAGTGTATTGGTAACTGTTACTGTGTCTATGTGTGTGTACGCGTGTTGTTCTTCTTGTTTCGGTTTGGCATTGGCTCAGTTTATTTTGGAATTATTTTTATTAGCAGCGTAGCAATTTTGTTATTTTACCGGAATGTCGCGAAATGTGGAAATGAAAAATTCTCATGTAAGAAATGATCGGGCTGAAAATGAACATGTTGATGTTGCTGTTGTTGTTGTTGTTGTTGCTGTTATCCTTGTTAACGTGTTTTCTTTGCTAGATTGTTTTTCGGCCGTATGTTCGTGTTTACGTTCGTGTTGGGCATGTTATTTTCGCATAAATTGATTGCCAAAGCCAAAACGGTGCGATTGTGTTGCTTGTATTGTGTCATACGAATATTTCCTTAAGGTAAAAACGGGTGAGAGTGTGTTCATATGTGTATGCAGCAGGAGTGCAGCAAAATCGGTGTGTTTGTGTAAGTGATTTCCTATTAAGTGCAACCTTTTTTTTGCAACTTTTTCAACGAAATCTTTGGAGTACTGGCGAATTTTCGTGTGTGCCAATTGAGGTTATTATATTCCATCTGTCAGATGCTCTCTTTTTGTCACACTCAACGATATTATAGTTATATGAAAGTCAGACGATAAGAACGTATAAATTGTGATAAAATGGTAAAGATAAAATCAAAGAAATGAGTTTCCTGAGAACTACAACTTGATTAATCCCCCAGAGGCTTTAGGTTAATTAAATGATTTTGAAAAGCTCTTTAAAATACAATCAAATCACTCAACCAATAAGAACGTGCGACGTACAGAATATGGATAATTTTATAGATATTTTTTAGAATATAAGTTAAAATCCAATTTTATTTGATAAGAGAAATTTTAGAATATAATGAAAATTAATTGATTAAGACTCTCTGATTTTCTTCCTGAAAGAGTAAAATGAAGGAAAACGAAAACACAGAAACAGGCATAAATGAGTAGTCCCTTCGTACATTTAGGCTAAGTCCATATATCGTTTGACGAACACATCGACACCGAGCTTGAATATATATGTATGCTATATATGTATGCTGTGTGGATTATGATATTCATTCATATTCATCTTGTTAACAAATACGCATGCGCGCAGCCTTTGTCAATGTGGCCGCTGTGATTAATTTGATTTGAATATTTGAATATTTTAATATTTTGCATTTGACCAGATCACAACAAACAGAATGACGGTTATATGAGAGAGTACAGGGTATAAGGTGGATATATGAATATGGCATAAATATCTCTCGTTTCTCTGGGCTGGGGGAAGGGGTTTCTCCCATCATAGTGTCACTGTGTATGTGGGCGTTGTGGAATGGATTAACTTTGGCCATGTACTCGATGGGGCGATAAATAAAGATTTATACAGCAATTAGATTGATTGACTTTATCGCAGTTACTGCTTTCCATGAAAATTCCGAGATGGAGGGATGCGATGGCATAAAACGAAAGCAAAAGGCAAAAAACTGAAGCTGAACTGAATGGCAAATGGCATTTCAAAGCGTCAAAGTTCAGAAAAAGATAGAGATAGCGAGAGTGTGGGCGAAAGAGAGAGCAGCACTGGGTCTGGACCCAGAGAATAGCATCGGAATGTGTAAAATTTTGGGGTAATTTTAATGTTGGTACGTATTTTTCGGTTTGCATTGTTCTGGCCGAGAAGCTTTTGAAATGGAACAACAATTATATTATGGCCTATTGCTTAACATCGAAACGATAAACACAAAACGGGTATGCAACATTTGAGTTTAATAGTTGGCAATTGCATTGCAATAACGATTCGTTTCACACAACATTTAATTGGCAGAACTTTGTATATTTATATTGGTATATGTATAACAGATATTGGTTTGCAGTTGGCTTTGAATGGTCGAAACGAACACAATCTTAAGTGAATCAAAGTAATTGTAATGGATTTGTATGTCTGTTGCCAATTAGCGAAATTAAAAGGATAACAAATGCTAAGACACAAAATGAGCTTTAAGCAACAGAGACAGACATAGAGAGAGAGAGAGAGAGAAACATATAGCAAAAGAGACAGAGATATTTATAGAGAGAGAGCGAGAGATAGTTACAGGTAAGAGGTAGAGACTGAGAGAAATTAAGAAGTATACGAGTAGATTTATGAATTTTTTTTGTTTGCTTTACCAACAAAAAAAAAAGAAGGAACATTTGTTATGTATCTGTGGTAAATTGTATTTATTTTTTGTTTATGTTTTTATTTTTAGTTTTGGCATATATTTTTTACGTATGTACCATGAGAACTTCCGAAACCGAACTGATACTGAGGACATACATTGTGACGCCAACCTCCACAGGGGGACCTGCAACATATACACACACACGGATTGATGGAATTTTCATTTTGCGTTTGGTATGGTTATACTGTAATTGTTGTTATAGTTGTTGTTGAGTTGTACTGGTTCATGTTAGATGTGGCTAAAACCCAAAAGATATTGTATGAGAACTGAAACACACACACAGCGGTACGAGTACGAGTACATTGACATATTGTTTGGTTGCTTTTCGCTGCCTACTTTCTCGGGCGCCCTACCTTGGGCTCGTCGGGGTGCTGTTTAATTTCCATTAGCAAAATTAAATACATAAGGTACGGTTAACACTTAAATTGGCAAGCGGTGTGCATTGCTTTGCTGTTGTATTTTTGGCTGACTATTTGTTTGTTTTTGGTGGCTAACTAAATTTGTGTTCGATGCTTTTGCTTCTGTTTTGTTGCACGCGCCGAATGAAAACCAAATCAGTTGACTACTCGAGGTTGTATTTTTGTATCATGTATTTTCAGCTATGCGAAAAAGAGTTGCATTAGCTAAAAAAAAAAAATAACAAAGGCGCCTATTAAATAAATATCTATGTAAACTAGTGGACTATTTGGTTTTGAGTAGCGGATTCACACACCATTTTTCGTTTGCATTGCTTATTTAGAAAGAGATTTTTTTTTAGTTTGTGGGTATTGCGATTTGGCAGCATTTATATGTAGGTTGTGAAATTTATCTTGAAGCTTGTTATGAGTTTTATGTGGGCCTACAAAAAAGAAGAAGACGAAACAATACGCATGAAGTGAGAGGCAAGAGTTTCGCTTGGAATATGTGAGGGGGGGTTCAAGATCCGGAAGGGTTGAAATGTTGATGGATTGTTTGTTACTGTGGCTGTTGTTTGTATGTGTGTGAGGTTTTCTTTTCTTTTCTTTTTCGGGTAATTTCGATGTGCTTGGCCAATTAGACATACACAAACACACACAGAGGTTAAAGTGACGGTGAGCACAGAAGAAAGTCATTTTGTATAGCTTAAGGAACATAAAAAGCTTTTGCCAATCGTTGGTTTTTTTATGGGTTCGAGAGTTGACATTTAGTTTACAATGTGTTGGCGATGTGGGAAAAATATCGTGGCAAGTACTGAATAAACTCTTGGCCCTATAAATTCTGGCTTCAGGGTTCGTATGGCTCGTCAGCTCCTAACACAGACCTTTTCGCTGAAGTATTCATTTCGGGGAAATGAATGCGAAATTGTTGGAAAAAAAAACACTAAAACACAGCGGCTATAAAACGAACTAAACATTCGGAAGAGTTAGAGCTTGAGAGATTTAGTACCAAAAGGGGAACTGATAAGGAAATAATACGATATAAGTGTAAATAGAAGGAAACACAATAGGTACGGGTGTGGATAAGATTCGCAAATAACGCTTTCAACTGGTGTACTTTGGTCAACGGTTAGAAATAATAGATCGTTCTATCTATATGAAAGAGTGTTCGGAGAGATAGTTCATACAAAGCAAAACAGTTGAAAGAAACAGTTGGTAGTACCACGAAAAACGGAAATCAGAAATCAGGAAATCAAGACATTTTTTTGTGTGTGTGTGTGTGGGAGTGTGAGAGAGCAACAAACTAATGCGTTTAGTGGTACGGAAACAAATGAAAAGTCGAAAGAAAACTCCAACAACAAAGACCAAAGACAGAGAGTTAGAGTTAGGAGTAGATAGATAAGTAGAGATAGAATGCGAGAGAGCGCTTAACGGTAATAGAAAGGTACAAGGTTCAATTAGTTTGTACCATTTTCACTTCTGAGAGCGAGCTGATCGATAGCACATACATGGTGACTCCGACTTCGACAGGAGGTCCTGCAAACACGTATGTTATAGTAGGTGTTAAAGTACATATCTAAGTACGGGTAGGTGTAAAAGGTTAGTCTAGTGTTGTAATACTCGGATCCCAGATCCTAGATCCCACTGCGATCCTAGAACCTTCCTACACATTGGATACATATTGCATACCGGGCTGTGCCCCCATTTGCATTTCGTTCAAGTCGCGTTGCGTTTTGGGTTCGATTTCTTTTTTAGCTTTTAGCTGGGTAAGTGTAGCTAGATAAATGGGGTGTCCGGATATTGGTCTACTTACCACCATAATTGGGTCTTACTCTTTTGTCGTAACTAACACTAAAGGAGTCGAGTATAGCGGATATGTTTACGTCACCCAGCATGCTGCCACCGCCAGTTCTGCAAAAGAGAAGGTAGGGGTTTCATTTTATTAGTTTGATTTCTAGATTAAGAGGGTTTAACAACAAAAGTAAAACATATCTATTGTATTTTTCTATATCCTGTCAATTATTAGGCATTTGCTTATAACATTTTTTAAGCCCAGATTAATCATTTTAAATGGAAAACTAAGATGCTACAGTAAAATCAGTAAACTTTAATCCTTATAAATTAAATTTTTGTGAACTGAATTTTATTAAGGAAAGGCTTATAAAATAAATTCGAGAAAGTCTAAGTTAAGCTTTAAATGCCAGAAAAATGGTATTTAAAAATATATTTTCTCTTAAAATATTTTAAGGTCGGTTGTTAAACTTAAAGAACGCTTTAAACTCGGAATTTCCATATGTTTTTGAGGTTTTATCCTGACTTTAAATTTAACATGTGGGCGAGAAAACGGCCTTTATTGCTTGAGATAGTATTAAAATTCTAATAAAAATATTAATTAAAGGAGAGCATAGTTTTACTTAAATATATTTTTAGGATATCTAATGTAATTTCCATATGTTTTTAAAGTTTTATCCTGACTTTAAATTTAACATATGGAGGAGAAAACGGCCTTAATTGTTTCAGATTCAATTAAAATTCTAATAAAAATATTAATTAAAGGAGATCATAGTTTAACTTAAATATTTTCTAACAAATCTTATGCATTGCAAACTTTTCTCGCACCTCTTACTTAAAAAAGTTATTGATAAACTAAATTCGACTGTAACGAGGGCGAGTGCCTTATTTGCTGGGGGCATTCGTTGCTGTGCATAATTTCCATATGGAACGTTCAGCATTTCCTGGAAAAGCGACTGTCAGTCGACACAGACATTGCGCTCGGCGGTCGTTGCAGGTTAAGTGTTCATGTGGCACTCGGCGTGGGTGTGCCACTTTCGCTTTATGCGGCATCAAGTGCGCCCCCAACACGAGCGTTTGTATGTAATATTTATTGCATGTGCCTGGCAATGAAGGCCCAGGCACAAACATACGCCGGTTGCCAGTTGCCAGTCGCCAGGCACTTCAATGCCTGTTTATTTGCGTCTATTCTACGCTAAACTGTGCTATTAAAGCGCGTTTGTTGTTATTCCAACTCTGCGAAAGCCATTGGATACACAGCTCTCGGTTCTCTGGTCTCAGAATTTAGAACTCAGGAGCCCAGGTCCCCAGAGCAATGTGCGATGTGGTGTGTGCGTGAGCAAAATCACAATTTAATAAAAGTTGCGCCTGCAAATAAACAGAAAGCCAACTTTGTCTCCTGATTTGCGCCTGCGCGTTTCCCGGATCTCAGTGCTGTCTCTTTTGGCTTTCATATATCCCGTTTGCCATTCATTTGTATCGGAAATATATATATATATGTACAGCAGGAGTATTTTGCCCAATTTGCACATTCACAAGTCAATTGTTGTGGCTGATTTGCTGATTTGATGCGATTTTAATTTTGCAGCTCACAAAAGTCGCAAATAATTTTTGTAATCAAGCCTGGGCGTGCCGTGGCCCACATTCTCTCGCCGCTCTCTTCTGGTATCCCGATATCCTGCTTCCCCGGGTTTTCCTCTCCAACTTCGCTTGAGCTTTAACCCAAGTCGATGGCGGGGCCATTGTGTATACGCAGCGTGGGCATCAAAGCGAAAGCCGACGGCAAAAATGGCAGCCTATTTATAAATGTGTATGAAAATACCCGCACTCGCACTTCCCGTTCTATGCGGTTGTATTTTTCGGGCCTCTTGTCTGATGTTGATAATGAAAAAGTTTTGATTGCTATTTGATTTGAGTTTTTGATTGGGTTTATATGTGTGTGTGGTGTGTGTGTGTGTGTGGGCTTGCCCGTACAATGCTGCGTATGCGCAATGTTCAATGTTTTACGGTTTACGGGTTACGGGTTTCGGGTTACGGGTTTCGGGTTACGGTTACTGGCTTCCAACACTTTCCGCCTCTTGCCGCGCTAGCCATTAAAGTTTAATTTATGCACTGCTGCTACTTTTGCTGGCAGGTGCTGTCAATAAGTTTTTGACAGCCTGCAATAAAAATTACTTGAAGGACGCGCCAAAAACTTTCCGATTGCTTCGCTTATGCCGCTCCGCTCCCAAGGCGGAACGTGGCGTATACGTAATATGCAAATGTGCTCCAGCCACGGCTAAGTGAAACTAATATTATGCCCGACGTATTGTCAAATAATTTATGCAGCCCCAAGTTGCTCAGTGTGTGTGTGTGTGAGAGTGTGTATATGTGTGCGGCATGCTTGTCGTTAAGTGCACTAGAAAATGTCAATAGGTCGTACTTGAGGCGTCAAATATTTGCCTATTGATCGAGGGCAACTAAAGAGCACAAAAATACGAGAGGAACCCCGTCTCGAGCTGGCAGTCGCCAGAAGTGCTGCCGCACAAACGGCTACACAGGAAGATAAACTGTTATAGTTTAAAAGAAGAATTGTTTAACCATTGGGAAACTTATCCATTTATTTGTGATGTGAAGTACATATGTCTAATATCTTTAAATTTAAATTTAATTGTTTGTTAAAAATTACTCAATAATGCTCGTTATTTTAAACCTCTTTCTCTATTTCTAGGTGCTGAAATCATTTAAAACGGCACCCAAAAGTATGCAATAATATATTTTGATACCTTATTTCGCATGGATAAATGCCGAAATTTAATATGTATAGTATACTTTTAGGCACCTCAAAAAAATAAATAAATTCCTGTAACTCCTCTTTGCCATAGTGGTTTTTCAATACGCTCACAATTAACTAATGTTATTCTATACTTTAAAATTGCCGATATATTTGCACCGTGTAAGTGCACAATTGTGCAGCTTGCAATTAGCTGCTCGCACGTAAGTGGGTAACAATTTCTGTTTTTCCAGCCAGCTCTCAAGACGGCCGAGTGGCTTGGGCAACGAAAACAGCAATGAAGGAGCAACAACTGGGGCTGCTGAAGGAAAAGGAGCAGGACCAGAAACTGAAACAGGACCAAAACCAGAACCAGAACCGTAACTGAAACAAAACCAAAATGCAAAGTCATGCGCACGACAGCCAAGCCCAAAACGTGTCGCCTCAAGTGCCACGCCATCTTATCGCTGGCCACAGTTTGTTGCCTTATCTTGAGGCACTGCACGTTTGCCATATATATATGTCTATGTGTGTAGGTGTATATATGTTACCTATATATATATATATGTGTACGTGGGTGGGTGTGGCTGGTCAGTGTGCCAGTATGTGTGTGCAAGTGGAAAGCTGTGGGAAATATTGTCGTTATTGTTTGTTGTCGTTCTCGCTGTCGCTGTCGTTTTTAGTGGCACTTTGAGTGCCAGCCATTACGTATACGCTGCGTTGGACACGCGCCATTGCATAAATTCAAGTGAAACGTTAAAACAAAGCGGAAATGCGAAAACTACTAGCAAATATTATCTTTCTTTTAGCGTTTTCGTAGTCTTTGTCTTCATCTCCGCTGTCTCCGTTTCCCCGTTTACCCATTTCCCTGCCTTCCAGCCAGGACTTCGTCCTGACAGCTGCAGGGACTGAGGCAAACGCCTACGACGAGATAAGCAAAAGTTGGTTTAGGCCTTTCTGCTGCGCAGTAAAACACTTGGGCCAATGTCTATGGGTCGTCCAGCCTTCAGCATCCAGCCCCCAGATTTTAGCTTCCTTTTTTCTCGGGGCCGAGTGTGAGTAAGCGTTTTTTAATAAAGTGATAACTTGATGCCTGACAGCCGCCTGACAGTCGCTAAAAATAAACACATCCGCTTAATAAGCCAGCTGGCAGCAGCCAGTGAGCAACCAACTCCCGGGACACACAGGAAAGCCGCTCGGACATGGAAACATTAACTATTATGAGCTAGCACAGCAGTTGGGCCACGCCCCACTTTATGGACTTGTTAAAGCCAATTTCAGACACACTGGGAATAGCTTAAGTATACCCACAATGGGTCACAGTTGGGGATTGGCCCACATATTTTATATGTTATGATCGGAGGTGTTCCTTAAGTAACCAAACACTCAAAGGTCGATTTTATATACAGACTAGAAAGAATTAAAATAATACAAATTATTAAGAGAAAAGCTATTAAATTTATTTCGATCCATAATTATGGAAACACTATAAGATTGACATATAAGCATAAAATCAATGAGTAATTGAGTTGAGAACTTGTAAACAAGGAAATATAAATATCTTTAAAATGACGAAAAAGTACAAACATTTTTCTTAGGTCTCATTAAGTTTGGTTATGGGAAGGACAATTCCAGATAGTTTACCATATTTTCCAAAACCGTTATTAAAAATTTTTAAATAATTAAAAATCATACTTCTTGGATAATAACCAATTTAAGAAAATATTTTTATTAAACCTTGCGCAAAGTTTTACAGTTTCCGAGATAAAATAATTAAAGTTTTCCCATTTTAAAACTTCAAAGCGCCGTTAAATAAACCAACAAAATTAAAAAAAATAATTTTAAATACCAAGGAATACTCTTTAAGAAACTCGTTTATGATGCTTTCGGCATTAAAACTTCAAATTGTAATGAGAGAGCATTTTTATAAAAAAGAAAATCTGTTAGAGCTGTAAAAAACATATTTCTATTTGTATCTTTAAACCTCTCTCAAAAAATGAGTATAATACTATGATTTTCTGTCTTGGCATATTTCTAAAATTAAACATTAAGATTTTGAAACTTTTACCTTCGCAGAAATTTTAAAAATGGCATAATAAGATGTTGACTTGGAAAAAAAAGCTTTTGTATTTCGTTTAGAGGCAAATGTAAAAGCGTTTTTTTTTTCTATTCCATTTTCCTTGCAATTTGCACTCGGCCTGCTTGGTGAGATGGCTTGGCCTTTTGATTAAATTAAACCCAATCCCCATACCCGATTCGAACTCATCCGCTGAGCCAGCTGAGCGGACGAGGTGAGGTAAATGCATAAAAAATTGAATTGCATTGGCGAGTCCTTGACATTTTGCAAAATGAACAGCAGGCTGGCAGGCGATGGCGAATGCGATGGCGATGGCGATGGCGATGTCGATGGCTAAGGAGCGGATATCTCTCGCCTCCAGGCGGGCCAATAAAAATAGTTGCCCGCTCGAATTGTATTTGCCGGGGCAAATGTGAAAAAAATTAGACCTGCCTTGTCGGGGCTTTATTAAATATTTGAAAAGCAGATGGAGGCAGAAGTGGAATGGCGATTGGCAAAACACAGGCTGGCAAGAACACACAGAGAAAAGAAAAGAGGAGAAAGAAGAAGAGGCTGGCCTGCCTGCCGTTTGTAGATATTTTCAATCATACTCAAAATGTGAAGGAACAACAATTTACGCTCAATGACACTCGACGGCGAGCTGTTGACGCCGCCTGCCCCCGAGTGATGCAGCTGGCTGGAACTCAAATAGTGGGGCAGGATACGAGCCCGGGTGGTCTTGCTTTTGTCGCTGCCACTTTGGCATTATCTGCTATCAATAAATTCCCAGTGAAGTGGGCACTTGTGTGGCAAGTGGAGCACAACGGGAGGCCCAACGGGGGGCAGCAGTTCAGCAAGCCCAGCGAACCCAGCGAACCCAGCAGCCCATGTCGCACAGGAAGTGGCAGCGTGTAAAGTGAGCAAACTGTGTCGCTCTGGCCTTTAACCTTTTTGCCAGCGACTCGGTTTGGATGGGGGGGATTGAGGCTAGGCGGCTAGGCGGCTAGGAGGATTGGAGGCCCTGGGACTTTGACTCGGGCTGGGCTGTCATTTTGTGTTGCACACTTTGTGGCGGCGCCTGTGCAATGTTGCATGAAAAAGTAGCGTAAACTTTGCTCCGTTGAATGTGCCTTTTCCTTTGCCTCTTTGGCCCAAATAAAGGCACACAGCTGTGCCTGGAGTCGCTTGACTTTTGCCGTCTCTCTTAGCGCCACGACATTTTCGATTTTGGACTTCTTGTTACGCTATACGCTATATGCTATATGCTATGTAAGCCAGTGTAAGTATAAGCCACATCACATGCCACGTCGCGTGTATCTCCGTGTCCTCGTCTGCGTGCCCAGCACGCGATCGTGTAATCCCATAAACGTGCATTTGTACTCGAGTCGCATTCGGATTTTTTTTTGGATTTTCGGATCCGGGGACTCGTACTCGTATTTGGATACGGATATGCCCCGTCGTAGCCCCCCAATTTGCCAGGTTGCCATGTTATGCAAATGTTTGGGGCTCTTATGTAGCGCCTAAATATTTACTAATGAGCGCTAACCCAAAAAAAAAAGGGAGAAAAAAGGAAATGGGGCGGCAGTCAGTGGCAACCAGAGCTCGGGCTCTGCATAATTTGTGTGATTAAGTTGACAGAACGCCACAGTGGCTGACAACTAATGCCACAATTGCGGCAATTTCTTTGCGTTGTCCGAATGTGTTGTATGCGGTTGCGGTGGGTGGATCTCCCTAGGGTAACGGCGGGTGTATTGGTTCAGCGGCTGCCGCGCTGACAGCTGACAACTGTCAGTTGAGTGTGGAGTGTGTGTCTGGAGGAGGGGGTTTTTCGAATCCTTGCACAAGGTTTTCCAAAAACAAACACAAACAGAGAACGCTGACGGGTGAGTAATTACATGACCATCGAGTGGCAGTTGTCATTTTTCAGTCGCTGCCAGCCATTTTAATGACCGCCACATGCAAATGTGACAATGACGATGTAGATACGGAATACGGAGTACGAGTGCCCTAATAAATGGCCTGCACTTAGTCAAACTGTCGAGCAGCTCAACATTTATTTACTGCCAGGTCAAGCTGGCTGTCATTCAGCCTAATTAGCAATGGGGCCGCAAAACTTTTCGAGCGCATTTTGCAGCAAAATGATTTGAATAATCATAAATTACCATGAATTATGGGCCCCACGTTGGGCGCCAAAAAAAACGAAAAACCCAAAAAACTCTCGTATAGCACGCACCTGTCGCCTGGGGGGCTGGTCACTTGGCCACCGGGCCACTGCAGCAAAGTGTCAGGCACCGAAAGCAAATTTATTGTTATTATAACTACTGCCCAACTGGAGTTTCTCTTTGTTCCAAAAATGAGGAGGTGCCATGCGGCCGTGCTAACCATTATTTGGCCATAATTTAATGCGAATTAGAGGCGGGCTCGGCCCTCTATGATGTTATTAGCCTAATTGATAGTTGTAAATGTCACTAATTGAGTAAATGCCATTGAATGACGGTGGCGGTACTTTCGGTATTTCGTTACATGATGATTTCGCATAATTACAGATAGAGACCGAATGAATGGATACTTACGCCGCTTGCACTGTGTGGATCCGTTTGTGGCCCGTCTCCTGGGCGATCAGGGCCATGTTGATGGCCAGCCAGATGGTCAGCAGCGGGGTGCGGGGCAGGGGCGCCATCCTGGCCAACTTGTCCATTCTTGAATCACTCATGGTGGTGCTGTGTGTGTTTGCTTTTTTTTGGTTTTTGTTTGTTTCGGGTGTTGGAAGTTGAAATTTCGGGAGGGTGCGAAAGTAGCTTATTTAAAATGGCTGTCGTGGCTTTTCGTAGTTTTGCATTAAAAATTGAAGTTTTCGTTTTTTGGTTGTTTTCTTTTTGCTTTTCTTATTTTGGTTTTTTGTTCTTATTTTTTTAGTTGCGTATAAAGTAAGTTGTAGTTGTTTTGTTGTTGCTGTTCTTGTTGTTTGTTGCAGTTATTAGTCAAGGTTGCTCCTTTAGTTTAGTTGCTAGCTGGTTCCCCCTCTTTTATTTCCTTTTATTTCTCCGCTCGGCTACTTGGGCTTCTCTAGTCAGGGCTTTCTCCGTACTTCTCCGCTTGTTGAAGTCTCTCAGTCAGTGAGTTAGTTGGTTGTTTAGGCAGCGAGGCATTCAGTCAGTACTTCAGTGCATGTGTATGGTTGAGTGGGTGTATTTAGAGCTTATAGAGATAGAGGGAGAGAGACAGGGAGTGCTTCCCCTTTAGCGACTTCTCCTTTCTCCTGCTCCTCCGTTGCTTTCTCCAATCCTCGAAGTCGGTCCGCGTCCTGATGGGAGATCGAGTCGAGCTCGGGCCGGTGGCAGCAGATCCTGATGCGCTTCCTCTGCTTCTGATTCTGGTTCCTCCCTCCTGCGGCATTAATTGCTGCTGCTGCTCTGCCCGTAATCAGGTTACTTCCTGCCTTTCCAGCTCTTGGGGACTTCTCTTTTTTTTCGGTTTTCTCTGGCCTCCTTTATTTACTTTTAATTACTTCTATCCTGACGAGAGAAGGAGTGAGTGAGAGAGAGAGAGAGGGAGACAGATGTGTGCCTGTGTGTGTGTGTTAGTGGGTTTGGTGTTTCGAGCGCTTTGCAAATTCCTTGAAATTGAGCCTTTCGTTGCCTTTCCTGCCTGTCGTCCTTTCGTCCTGTGGGGAATCTGCCGGGATTGGGGGGTCCTGGGTCCTGGGTCCTGGGGCCGGGGGGTGAGTGTGTGTCAGTGTGCTAGTCGAGCTCCAGCAGAGTGTACATCGTGATATCCCGCTACGAATCGCTATGTTCTGCGCTGCTGCTGCTGCTGCTTCACCCCGCTCACTCTGCCCGCTCTATGCGCTCATTAATAATTACAAAATATCCGCACTGTTCATGGCTCTGCCTCTGCCGGTTATTTTTGGATTTTAGTTTGGATTTCACTTGTTATTTCCTATTTTCGTCGCCTCTGGCTTAGTTTCAGTTGCAGCTCTCCCTTACTGAGTTCCTAAGTTCGTCATCCAATCGGACGCTCCATCTCATCGCTCGTTCGATATCGTTGTGGATGCTCCGATTTGGTTGCTATCTGATGTTGGTCCAGCCGCAATTGTCCTTTGTGTGCCTGCAACCAGCTCGATGTGACCGATGTTGATGTTGTTCGTGTTGCAGGCGACGGGTCTCATTTTATTGGTTTCGATTGCTTGCGATTCCTTTCGCCTTAACTTTGGGCATTGTTTGTTAAGCGGTTACGGCTGTGGCTGCGCTTCTCGGGTAACTATGGGACATATTAGCTAGATCTGAAAGTCTTGTCTTAGTTCTTTGACTTTAACACTGCAAAGGTTTCAAATAAAATAATACAAATTAATATTAAATACTTTTTTCAGCTGTTTGTTTCACTAATATTTTCCAGATTAATAAACAGGTGTAATATTTTATTTTAGTTGAATTTTTAATTTGTATTTGCTATGATTTTTTATTTAATACACTTTGTAGTCAAGTTTTTATATCACTTTTGGTACAAATTAATAATAGTTTTTTTTTTAATTTTTTTTATTTTCACAGTTCATATTATGAATTTTCATATTTTAAAATTTCCTTCTGTTTAAGTGCGAAAAACAGGAATCGGGGCGCGTCGCTTTTTGCTTGAAAATTTCACGCTATTGCTAAAGAACATCCTCACACTCACACACTAAAACTAATTTGTACACCCATACATAAGCATTCACTCAGAAACGCACACACATACACACACGCATACACAGGCAGACACTTTTGTATAGATTTTGTCGAGTTGCCGTTTCTTGTGGAGTCCTTTTTTTCTGGTTCTCTTGTACCGTCTGTGAGTTTTGCCAGCCGCGTTTCGTCCGTTACATTTTCTCAGCTGAGCGTTTGAAAACCGTTTGGCAGGACAGCCAGTTGGCTAGCAGTCAGTTGGCCAGCTAGGAGCCGAGCAGGCTTTGCAGGACGAGAGAGAATCGGAAAGTGAGAGAGAGCGCGCGAGAGAGAGCGCGAGAGAGTTGGCCAAAAATAGCCCGAGCCTGAGCCCGAGAAAGCGTGCTACAATTTCTGCAAAGACAAAGAGGTAGCTCTCTCGCTCTCTCAGGACCTCTTATACCTATGTGTGTGTGTGTGTCGGCTGGCCTGGCACCTTTTGTGTGCTCTGGTGTTGCCTTGTTGTTATCCTTTTGGGCTTTTTGCAGAAATGTCACCGTGCACTCTCAGCTTTGGCAACCCCGGCAGTTACACTCTGTTTAGCATAAACGCTTGCTACTTGGCTCCAAAGTCGTCCTTTTCCCCTGCTCCTTCGTTCCTCCTGTTCCTCCTCCCCAACCTCCTATATCATCTAGCTGTGTGTGTGTGTGTGTGTTTGTGTGTCGTCGGCCTGCCTTTGTATTGGTTTTTTGTTTTTATAAATTTTTTCGCATGTGCTTTTTCCTAAGCACATTTGATTTGTATGCCACTTTTTGTGGACTCCCTCTTCGGGGTTTTTGTCCTCTTGCTAAATTTCTCGCGCTTTCTTGCACATTCGCACATATCTCGTTAATTGGTAAGCATGCGTTTTCCTGGGAATTTTCTTGTGCCTTTGCTTTGATTGCTTTTTGCGGCAAACCGAGGAAAAAGAAAGGATTTGTCAAGGCAACGAAGGGGTGGAGGGTTGGAGGGGGAACCACCGAGCATTGTTTCCTTCAGCCTGTTCAACTTGACAAAGAAAAGCGAGCTGGTATGTAAATTCCATATGCATATGCGAACCTCCCCAGTGTGTGTGTGTGTGTGTGTGCATATTTTATATTCAATGATAAGAGTTTGACATTAATTAAAATGGCAAGAGTTGCGTGTGTGCGGGGCTCACATTCGACATTTTACATTTCACTTGCAGCTCGGGAAATTTATGCCGTGCCCCTCGATGTTTTTCAAAAACGGCTTTTGTTTGGCTTGCATAAATACTTTCATATTGTATGCGAGGAACGACGACAGTTATTAATGAGTTTTGGCCCCTGCCCCCCGCCGCCGCTGTCCCCCTTTTTTCTCTGCTACATATTTGATGGCCCACAACAGGGCCTTTAAATATGCAGTCCCTAACTTGAACTTGCATACTTAATGCGTTGGCAACTTTCTAATTACTTAATCCGATTTTACAGGCCACGTTTTCAGGGGCAATCCTTCCTTCCTGACCATCGCTTTGCGAATACTTTCGTAAAAGCTGATTAAGTATCCGCCAATAAAACTAGAGGTCTTCAGTTCGTTAGCCCGAACGGCTCAATAAATGTAAAATTTCGGCTTTCATCAGGAGTGGAAATTATGGATCCTTGAGTGCTCCCAAAACTGCGCTATACTATTCATAAAACTGAAGCAAATTGAGCAGAATATCCACGGTGCAAAAAATATATGGATAAACCAACTTCTTTAGGATCTTTAACTATTATTTAAATAACATTTTTTTTTAAAGTGGAAAATGGTGTTTTTGATAATTTTTTTAATTAATAGAATATTTAGATGTATAAGTCTGAGAAACATGAGTGATACTTTATTTATATTTTATATTTTAAAATAAAAATTTAAAAAAAATTTATATTTTTTTATGACTTTTAAAGTGCTTTTTTAAATTTATTTTATTTTTACATTGGAAATGGAATTTTTTAAATGGTATTGTCATAAATATTTTGCTGTGATTCAATAGTTTTTATCTGCAAAAATTTTAAATTCTAGTTCTATTTTTAGTTTATAAATACAACAAAATTCCATAAGAACTTTGCGACACCGATAAATTGTAGAGCGTTTTAATTTAAAAGTGGTCCACATTTTTTTCCGTGTTTTTAACGGAGACGAGTGGCAGATTTCATAGTCAACTGCCATTCAAATATTCATGTGCAGGGCTGGAATCGGCTAAGACTTTAAGCCATTAACCTCGTGGCCGCTGTCATCATCAGGGGCGTAGAAGAGGACGGGTCGACAGCAGCAGCAGTAGCAGCAGCAGCCTGTGCCCTCCATCGCTCCCTCTCTCTCGCTCCCTCTGGCGCTGTCTCACTCTGACGCCCTGTTGATGTGTGGCTGGGCACGTTTTTGGCAAACGTGGGGCTAATCAACGAGGCCGCCCCAACAATTTGCTTGAAAATTAAACAAAGCAAAGGGCGTGCAAGAAGGGGATAGGGGGGCGTGGCAGGGGCAGAGGGCGGGAGGAGCAGCTGCCAAGACGATGGAGCTCACGAAGACGAAGAGGCAGAGTGCCTACCACAAGCAAACACAAGCGAATACACACACACTGAGACGCGTCTACGAAATTCGCTCACCCACACATGGCCGAACTCACCAATACATACATACCACACGTTGCAGCGGCAGACGGAACAGACTCCTTTTTGCCGTTGCCTTTTGTATTTATTTACTGCTTTTTTCTTTGACTTTGCGTGTGCCTCTGCTTGTGAGTGTGAGTGTATGTGTGTGTGAGCCAAACTCGGCCAAATTTTATACATGTGTGTGTGCGTTTTTGGTATGTGTGAGTGAGTGCGTACGTGCGTGTTGGTGGTTCAAGTTTTGAACTTAAATTTCCCAGCAGACTGATTTGATTCATGAATTCGCCTTTTCTTTTGCACTACTTTGCTTAATTATAATTTTCATAATTTATCTGCAATTGGTGTTTTCTTTTAAATATATCTAGCAGTTTTCTCTCGCTTTCCGTGCTATGATTTTCCATGCACACCAACACTAACACACTCGCGCTCTCCCCACACCAATACTGCAGCAGTTACGCCTTTTTCGCGACATTTGCCAAAAAGTTGATTTAGTTTTTTTTCGGTTTTTATCGAGGTCACTTGATTGTAGAATTATGCGAATTTAAGGAATTCAATTTAGCGTTTTTTTTTGTTGCTTTGTCGGTTACCAAAAAGAGGTGGAAAATGTATCTATGCCTGGGCTTTTTAACAAAATTTGTATCCGCTCGGCGTTAACGACTCGACTCGACTCGACTCAACTCGCTCACGGACTCAGCTCGGGCGTGTTTGATTTTTTTGCGGAGACCGAGACCGACTGGCACAGTGGCACTTACATCACGAAGCCGCGAAAATTCTGGGTGCGACCGGGCGGCCGAAAGGAGCCGACAGGACGAACGACACACGACGGCCGCAAGGATTCTCTTTTGGCTTTCGGGTTTCGCATTTCGAGTGGAGAGCTTTTCGGCATCGCACTGCTGGCACAGTTGTTGTAGGTCTCAGTTGGTTGCCCTGCTCCTGTAGCCCATAGCCTATATATATGTCTGTATATATACATATTTATATATACAGATTGTTGTTGGTGCAGGCTTTAAGCACACGCAACTGATGCGCCTGTATGTGTGCGCTTTGTGTACTACCGGGAATCGTTTTGCCTCCCACTGCCAACTTTCTCGCACACAAATCAACATAAATCAGCTAAATCGTCAGGATACAAGTACACACACACACACACGTACACACACACACACACACTCCCCCACCAAAGCACTGTATTAGTAGTAACATACGAGGGCTGAGCTGCAAGCACAGGGCTGGTTTGCATAGAGTGCAGTGACTAGTGGCTGGATCTCATGGCGTATGCGTAATGCAGTTGATGGGCAAATCTGTTTACCCATGACTGAGCAAATTTTGACTGGGCAAACTTCATTTTAGCCTGAAATTGAACTTGATGTTTGGCAAGTGTAATCCGGCCTTATTGAAATATTAAATTATAATCTCATCGCGAGCTCAGCGTTAATTAAATCGTCCTGTAATTGCTCATTAGTAAAACTGTTTAAGTGGCGTTCTGCTTGAATATTTTACATTAACCTGTATAGATAATGGGCTTTCGATTTGCGGCACTAAATTATAAAAAAAGTGTTTATTTAAAATAAATCTTTAATTTTTTATACAACTTTCCTTTTTTTTATTTCTTTAAACATTTTTTTTAAATTATAAATAATTTTTTTTATGGAAAATATCAAATAAAGAGAATTACTTAAAATAATATATGTATTCTGTTGTGCTCTACGGATTAAATGCAGCCTAAAATTTAAAGAAGGCTTTTTGTTTTAATTTTATAAATTTCCGAAAATGTTAAATGAAAACTTATAACTGGTTATCATAATTTTGTACCTCCTAATTTAAAGAGAAATATAAAAACCCCACATTTGCTTTATCTTAAACAAAGAATATCTTAAATATAATATATTTATTTAAATCTTTAATAAATTACAAAAATAAATATTTTGTTTTAGTCATATTTTCGAGGAAAATCAAAACTTTTAAAGGGTTAAAAAATCCTCATTTTTCTTCCGTTCGCCAGCCAGTTAATAATTAAAGCCGGCTCCGAAAGAGAGATTTAAATGTCGCGCCATCCGCAATCCCAATGTATCTCCCGCTGTCATATGCAGTAATGGCTTTTAAAATATATATCGCCGGCCATTAAATACATTTCCGTTCCGTTCCGTTCCGTTCGGGGCCCCCGGCGACCTCATACATGCTATATACACAGAGTTAGCACACAAAACCGGTTGGCAAATGGACATCCAGGCGGCCATTTTGTGGCCACAGGACAACGATGTGGGAGCAGGCTGAGCGAGAGTCCTTTGCCGGCGATGTCAACCAAGTTGACTTTTCGATGCGCACTGCTGATTTTTTTTAATAAGCATAAATTTTGGCACGTAAAGCAATATGGGTAAGCCGCAGACACAGACACACTCACACACACACACACACTGGCAAACCTACTAACCGTACTAACGCCTTCCAACTTGCCACGCCCCCCGCCCCCCACCAGCAGCCCTCGAAGGGCGCAAATTGATTGAGTCTGCCGTTGTCATTTGTCGCTGTGGCGGTCCCAAAATTTATGAAAATGAAATGCCACACAGCGCTTTTCCGCTTTTCCGCTCTTCCGCTTTTCCGCATTCGGCACGTGTGTATATGTGGAATCTGGGCTTTATGCCACCGTTTCTCTGTGTATGTGTGTGTGTTTGCGTTTGGCTGTAAGGCAGCGTCAAATTAATGAAACACATGCAGAGTCGCGTAATTTGTCATTTCGACAAATTTTTGAATTATTTAAACGGAAATCTTAACGTCAGGCAGCCAAACAAAATGTGCTCGCCGCGATTTATGCCACTTTCGTGGATTCAAAAGCGGGTGTAACTGTAACTGTGACTGCTACTGTGACTCATACTGTGACTGTAGCTAAAGCTGTGACAGTGACAGGGATGGATGGCGTTTTAAAGACGCCGCATGATATTGCCAAGCAAAAAATACCAGCCAAGGCTCACAATTTCCATTTACGCGGCATCATATGTGTGTGTGTGTGAGTGAGTTGGTATGTTATTCCACTTTCGTCTGGGAGAAGCTGTATGCATTATGCATATCCTAATATCACCGGGGATATTGGTCAGGGAAAGTCCCTAACAGGAACTTTAGATAGGAAAAATATATAGTTTAAAATATTAGTTTTGACACCAAGTAAATATATACATGTTATACTATATAAATAATAACTTTTATATTAATCATTGAATTTATTTGATCTTTTTTACAAATTTTTGTTTTGACTGCTTTTGCAAAACAGTAATAAAATTAAAATAAATATCTAAAAAAAATATTAAACTCAAAAACCATCATATTTATATATTTTTTAATAATCATAAAAAGTATTTTATTTAATTTTTTGTACCTTTGTAAAAATCCATAAAGTAGTGAAAATCAGTAAAAATCACCAAGAAAAATATTAAATTCAAATACCATCATAGTTATTATTAATAATTTTTATAATAATCATAAAATGGATATTATTCAATTTTATTACTTTTGTAAAAATCCAGAAAGCATTGAAAATCAGTAAAAGTTGCAACCAATATCCAAGAGTTCCTCCTCCAGCTGAATATCCCTTAAGTTAGGATTTTTGGCAGTTTGGTGGCATTGTTGCTTGTTTCCATTTGCTTTTATGCGCCCGAAAAATGTTGGCTTTTCGACAAGGACGATGGGCGGAGGTGCGAGAGGGGGCGGGGTGGAAAGTGGGATGTGAATGTTGCTTGGCTTAATAGAAACGTAACTGCGTACAATTGCTGGCTGCCGTCTAATGGGGCACGCACACATACACATCGAAAGCGAAGCCAACACACTCACAGACAAGCAAACACACATGAACTCATGCATGATGCTGCCAAAAAATGCTGCCTTATCTCATTTGAATGCGCCTCGAATACTGCGCGTTAGTTGCTCTGCTTTCCTTTCAGCTCCTTTGGCTGCTGTGCGATTTCTTTTCGGCATTTGTTTTCATTCGCAGCGATATTTGGTGCTGTTTTGCATATTTTTGCCATAATCTGTATTATCGACGATTGCGACGCAGCAGCAGCGGCAGCGGCAGCTTCAGACCCCCAGCTGAATTATGGCCAAGTTGGCGGGGAAATTGTTTCGTTTCCTTCTGCCGAGATATTGTTTATGCAAGAGGCTCCGGCGGAAGCCCCCCATATGGCATACTAATTGGGCCGGCGAAGAGATAAAGACCTATTGCCGCTAACAAATATTAAATATTTCCTCAGTCGCCGCCTGAAAATGTCACTCTTAATTGGCTGACTTTACATATATTTGTGTATGTCTTTGGGAATACTTTGCGGCAGCCAGAGAACCAGAGCCCCCTGAAGAAAATTCATTCCGTTTCCACTGCCATTTCCATTTCTTTTTCATATTTTATTTGACTTTCTCCTCTTTTGGGGGCAGTGCGGATTTTCTGTTCTGTTCCTTTTGCTGTTCTGCTCTTTTTTCGGGTCACTTATGCAAACAAAGTTATTAATTACACTTGCCGCTAGTTGGGGCGGCTGATGCTGCGACGGCCCAAGGACAAATTAAGTGGTCACCAGTGCAGAGGGGAGGCGGTCGGGGCAAAGTTGAAAAACGGCGAAAAACTGGCCGAAAAATGACCGCGACCGTAGCCATTGGCCATCGACAAATATAAAACGTAATGCCAGGCTACAAATTTGACCCAAAAAGATAAATACTTTTGCGAAAGTTTTTCGGCCCAGGCCAGGCCAGGCATTGCCTGTTCATTTTACGTGGCGCACAGCACACGTTGCGTATACGCGATGGCCGATTGCCTGCGCTCACGTTACGTATACGCCATGCCGCCTAGTTCAGGCGGCGTAACTGCTCCCCTCTGTTAACTTTCTATTGTTGTTGTTGTTCTCTGTTTTTTGCTCCTGCCTTTTTAAATTTATGTATCTAAATTGCTGTGGAGCAGAGTGGAGCATTTTGCATGGCCATAAATCGCTGGCAAGCCATGGACAACAACAAAAGCAACAAAAGCAGCCGCACCGAGTGCGCTAAAAATAAAATGTGAATAAATAATTTGCACTGCGTCATGTCAGAAATTTTAAACACATAATTAACCGCTTATTTAACCCTTCTGTTGGCCCCGTTCCCGCCGCTTCTGCCGCTCCTGCCGCCTCTGCTGCGCCAGATTACTTTGGTTGTGCGAGGTTCGAGGTTGGATGCTGCAGGGAGGCCACATGAGAAGCGAAAGCGCTGGAAATTCATTAAAGTTGTCTATGCTCGGGGCGTTCGCAGAACGACAATCGGGGCCAGCCCCGCAACAATGCCTTTTCTGGGACTGGGCCAGTAGGGGCAATGACGACAACGACAACGACAACGACAAATACAACGACAATGTTCGAAACAAAAGCGAAACAAAAACACCAACAGCAACAGTGTTGGTAATGGGCTAAAAGGGGCGGGGTCCTGCCATATTTCCATTTGTAAAACAGCAGTAGCAGCGAGCTGCTTCGAGCTGCGACAGGACACAGTTAGCCCCGAAAACAGTGGACCTCTGATCGGAATACAAATTTCCACGCCACTATACCATAATGGAGTTAATTTATTTAACTCAAAATGTGGCGAGTTGATTAGGAGAATATTTGGCAAGTGTTGCAGGGATTTCATTTACATCTCATTGGGCCACGAAATGAACTCACCAAAGTCTAAAGAGCCTTGCAAAAATAGTTTGGGAGGCTTAGAAAAAATGTTGGATTAGTAGAGGCTTTAAAAATGTCTCTGGAAGGAAAATTTGAGAACATAAGAGGAATTTACATATAACATTATTATAATTACACTTCTTTATTCCCTTTTAATTTGTTTTAAATTATTTTATTCAAATTATTTAAATAGAAAGATCATTTAGAGAAACTGAACCTAAAATCTACTGAAAATACAGTTTAGTTTTTACAATTTTTATATTTTCTTTAAGGAACCCTTTAATTTGTACCTTTTTTATCCACTGTGCAGCATAAGCAATAAATGTGTCTCTGTGTCCATGTGAGTGCCAACTCTCTGCATGGGATAGAAAGGCGTTGAGAGGATGTTTTTCCTCTCTTCTTCCATTTCCCATTTCCCCATCCCCATGGCCATACCTATTCCCATTCCCACTGCCATTCCCTAACCTCCCTTACCTAGATATCCAACATGTGTTGGCTGCCGGTTCTGTGCCATCTTTTAATGTGCCATACACCTAACTCCGACATGGCCCGTTTCATAGCCATACCATGCCATGCCATCGCAATCCGATTCTGGGTTCCATTCCCAGCATGGCCATCGTGATCATCATCAGCAGCATTGCCACTGCCAGCTGCCGCCTCTTGATGGGTGGGCGTGGCAAGGACATGAACGCCTTTGCGCGCACTTAGCAGCTGGACATGGTGAAAAATGCATGTGCACAGCACAAAAAAAAAACAGGGTAAAAAAAAACATAGTAGTAGAAAAAAAGAAATAGCACACGAAATGTAGGCGACAACAACATTTTTTAACTTTGTCAATGGAGCTAAAGATGGGCAAAATAAGAGCGAAAAGAGCAAAACAAAACGAAGGAAGAAAAAAATATCATTTTCGCTCGGCACATTTTCCTGATGCTGCTGACCCGCCCAGCAATATTCGATGCGGAGAAAAACAGGCAGTTGCCTCACAAAGGAGCAGGAAGTGCAAATGTTTCTTTCGCTTTTCGCATGTTTCGTCCCTTTTTTGCCTGTTACTAAATTATTAGTGTGACTCAAGCACACACACACAAACGAACAACCAAACAAACAAGCTGTTGGGGGAAAACGTTGTATACAAAATGGCGCCTGAACTTTCCGCTAGTTTCGCTTTCTGCCATTTTGCATTTTTAAAGTGTTGCCGCGACACACAGTCAGAGATCTGAGTTCCTGAGTTCCTGAGTTCCCACTGCCCAGATCCCAAAAGCCACTGCCAAGTTCTCCAGATCCCCAAGTCGCGTTATGGGCGCGGCCCTGCTCTTATTTTTGTTGGACAGCTGACGAGCCATTAGCGTGAAAATTGGCTCTAGCCCTCTGCCGAAACCGAAAAACTTTCTGCCTTCAGTGGGCGGCGGTGGCGTCGGTGGGCAAGGGGTCGTATACATAATTTCGTCTGTGCTGCATGAATTTTTAAACCAGCGAGCTGCAAAGCGCCCAAGCGCAGGTAGCGCAAAAAAAAAATAAGGAAAATAAATATTAAAAAAAAGGAAAGCAGCGTAAAAATCCAAGAGGCAAAAAGTAAAACAGAAATGGCAACACTTATTAATGTTTGAGCAGGCCAAAAGCAACAAGAAAAACAGCGAGAGCTTACAGCGCAAGCGTTTGCCCGGGAATTTCCTGAAAAGCCAAGAGAGAAGAGAGCGAGGGAGAGAGAGAGAGAGGATGCTGCAGAAGAAGAAGCTGAGTTTTCCCTGCTCTCACTTTCGAGTTTCGCTCTCTTTGTTGTGTGCGTTTTGGCGCTTTTGTGTCTGCCCGAAATCACTTCGTCACTTCCCCTCGCTTTCTTCTCTGTTTGCTTTGTAGATTTCAATCTCTCTTTGTAGCTTGTTGTTTCTAGTGTTCGTTGTTGTTGTTGTTACTTACTGGCCGGGCGTACATGTGTTTGTTTGTGTGCATTTTCCTTACACCTTACGACCAAACAATTTCCCACGCACCACGCACTCAACTTAATTTTTGTTGCAACATTATATTTTCGTGTGGCACCCGTGAAACACACATATATACCCCTCCCCCTTCCATTTGCGCTTAATCTGAGGTTAAATACATGTGTTAGTTGGGGAGGCTCTTCTTGTTGTTCTTGTTGTGGTTGCCATTTTTATTTTTACTGTTATTGCACGAGTGTGTATGTGTGTGTATGCGCCATTTTCATTTTATATGCTGCTTAGCTTTCAGTGCGTGACCTTTTCTTTCATTTTTACATTCACTTGCCATCAGCATTGTTGTTTCTCCTGTTTTGTATTCTGTGTTTTTTTCTCTGTTTCGGTTTTTTTTTCTTCATTTTTTTTTTATTTCTGTGTGTGTGAGCATAATGTTTTCCTTTTTGCGCCTCATTGCAGGCGAGCCACAAAATCTGCTTTTGTATATCTGGCGTCTTTGAAGCAGCAAAGGCAGAAAAAGCAGAAAAAGCAGCAGCAGCAGCGGCAAAGATCTTATACAAATTAGCATAATGGATTTTTTTTGTCAAAGCGGCGTCGTCGTCTTGGCTTTTGTAAAATCAACACCGGCCGCTCCCTTTCAACAAAAAAAAAAACCACCCACCTCCCCTTTTGCCCCATGTATTTTGCGGTTTTGCTTCCCTAATCACGATATGCATTCACATTTGCCTAATCATTTGGCTTAATTAATTGGCCAGGTGAGCCGGGGCCGCAGGATGTGCCACCGCAAACGATTTCATTTTCTTTATTCCGGTCGGGGCAACATTTTAATTTATTAAAATCAAAATGTTTGAGCTTTGATTTGCGATTGAGTCGACCGCAGTTCAATTAGTCTAATGCGGTCTCTTTTGGTCGGAAGCGTTGAGTTGATTTCCGAAATTAGAAAGCGAAATTGAAAAGGTTTGGGGGGATTACAAAGATAAGCTGATGATTTGTTTGAATTACAGATTCCGATGTTTACTTAGCTCTCACGATTTCTCAGAAATTAAATAAACATATTTTTGTCGTAATTGAATTGGAATCGAAGAACCTCTTCTTTCTATTACCAATATTACTATAAAGGGAGCTTATATTATGTATTTTTAATTTATTGTTGATACCTTTTAAGGTATATTTGCAATTTTTATTTTTGTTACTTTATTCCTTAATATAAAATTGTGATGATATAATTTTGTATCTTAATTTTAATTTTAATTACTTCTCTTTATATTTTTTTTAGGTATTTCTAACTGTCTTTGAATTTTTTAATTTTAATTCCTACTTTTTTAATGAAATTCACTTTGTTTGTGTAGATTTTTTTACTTATTCGTTTGTAAAAACATTATTAATAGTAAACAATTTTAAGCGTTTTATTGTCTTCACATTTTCCCAACAACCAGGCTATGTATATGGTAAATTGGAAACATAAACCCCAATTCACATTCATCTTCGCTAGCCATGGAAACTATAAAGCAGCTCGCCAGACGTTAGCTATATCCAGAACAGCCTCATAATTCTTGCGCCCCGAAATTCATACTATAAATATGCAAAAGCGCTGCTTTCATTAGATGCATCCGACCTTTTCCCGCCTGTCGGCTATAAATTCTCATTAATAAATCAAGTGAAAAATCAAAAGTGTCTCATAATAAAAACTAATATATGGTTGTGTAAACAAACACACGTACACATTTAAACGGGGATTCGGGTGAGATATCAAGCATACGCATTGTTGTACAGGTGCGAAAAGAGAGAGAGAGCGCGCGAGAGAGAGAGAGAAAGAGAGATGCTGCTCTCTGGCAGTCTGCACAGCATTCGAGATAATCAGATTGGAGCTTTGTTAAACTGACAGAGAGAGGGAGCCAGAAAGAGAGAGAGAGAGAGTATGCTCTCTGTTAGCCAGGTTAGCGGCCCTTGCACGCGATGTTGTGTTTGAGTTATGACGTCATTAAAACGCACAGCCTCACCTTGTTCAAATATGAAATAGCAAGCAGCCACGGCCTCTGCCTCTGCCTCTGCCTCCTGGCATCTGTGAGATGTCGCCGCTGGTTGCCATACTATATATGTTAGACCCACAAATAGGATAGGATAGCAAAGGATAGCATAGGATAGTATAGGATAGGATATACCATACCTGACCATGTGTGTGTGAGCTTGAATTATTTGCGCGTTTTTACTCATATTTCCTGGCATTTTATCACTTTGGCAGCAAAAACCTAAGCATACTTTTTGGGCCATGCGTGCTTGGGACCGTTTGTCATGCATTTTTCATAGCCGAGCACACAAAATGTCAACGTCGCCACTTGAACAACAATAACAGCTCCACCACCATTCAAATGTGTCTTCCCAGCTCCTCTCCTTTCCCATATCTGTATTTGTCTCTGTCGCTGGCGCTTCCTCCATCTCTGTCCCTCGTTTTGACATTTGTTTACATATTTATGTCAGTCAGTTGGTCGCTAGGTTGCCTAGCTTCAGCCTGCATCCCCTCTACCCCCTCCCCCCGGACCCATCGTGATTCCACTTCCCATTTTCATCTCACTTTTCCCCACTGTGGCTTTGGCTTTGGCTTCAGTTCACTTCATTTCACATCTCGCAGTCGCCGCTTTTCCTTTTCTGTGTTTGCCTGCCATTCACTCTCGCCCGCTGGCTGTCTTCACTGGGTCCTGGCGATGGCCCTGCTCCTGCTCCTGCTTCTAGTCCCTTGTCCTACGGCTGGTGTTGGTCCTGGGTCCTTTGTGTTTGCCTTGCCTCACTTCAGGGTGCCTACACGCAGAGAAACTGGCGGACATCCTTTGGGAATTAATTCGGCAGTAGTTCAAAATAAAATATTTAAATTTCGGATTATTTGTAAATTTTTTTTAAATAAAAATAATTTTTAAGTTTCACCAATTTTTTTTTGTTTGAAATGATATTTTTAAAAATATATTTTTAAAAATATTAAATTTTTTTAAATTTAGAGGATATTAAGTTTTTATAAAATAAGATCTTCATAAATTTATAATTTTGAATATGAAAAAAAAAATTTAATTTACTAAGAATGAAAATTAGGTAAAACATACTCTTTTAAATTTAATTTCTTAAATTATTAGCTTTCCACTTGGGCATTTTTACCGCGATTTAATACAAATTCATAAGTTTGAAGGGTCCTAAAAAACAGAATTAATAAAAATGTGAAATCAAAAGAGTGCTAAATAAGTGCAAGGTATTTTTTGAAGGTGCAGGCATCATCACGATGAACATCTCACAGCCGTCTGGCAGCTTTATTTTGCAGCCTGCACTTCAGCCTTCACTCAGGCAGCGTTAGGTGTGGGCGTTGTCTGATCTTTCATCATCGTCAGCGTCAGCGGCAGCACCATCTCCAGTATCCAGCATCCAGCATCCAGCATCAGAATCAGCTCCAGCTCCTGTCTTTGGTTTAGCGTCCGAGCAATGGACAGTTTTATGGGCGAATCACACAGACTGGCACAGTAACAGTCACACACGTGAGTGGCCATATGTACATGGAGATGTGGCCATTACAAACGTGCATTATATAGGCCCGCATGTGCGCTCTTAAAAGTTTATTATGTACCTGAACTGAGCCCGCCTTCCGGCCGCCTCGACCATTTGACTTCTGAGTTTGTCTCTAATAAAACAGATTTCTGCTTCTGCTCTGCTTTATTATACACGAGCGTCACTTCCGGCTTCATTACGCCACACGGAGCAGTTGCCAGTTGTCAGAACTCATTTCCAGCTGGTTTTTAGCTAGTCAAAGTCCCGAAAATAGTTTCGCCAAAGGGATGGAAGCGGGGGCTTTGAATAGCTCAACGACCAGCAGCAACAGCTATTAATAAACCTGTGTCAAACTTTTATGAACTCAGCTCAAAAACGTAACTTTTGTGGGCTCTGGCTCTCCCCTGCTGGTAAGCGTTCCTTCACTTTGCATTAAAAATCAAGTAGCCGCACTGTGGTGGCTCTCAGCTTGTCGTCCATTAACCCGTTACTGACCAAAGCGGCAAATTAAATGAAAATAAAACTGAACGAATCGTTTTGGAAAAAGGCCTGGCAAAGAGTTAACATTGTTGTGGCTTTTACAAATATGCATGGAGTTTTTATGCGAATAGCTTTGATGGGTTAATTTACAGAGTGCCACTTCCTTGCCGCTCGTTTTTCTCTGACTTTGATTAACCCTTTTCCCAAAGCTGCTTTAAACTGCAACAAAAGCAACAACGAATCCCCAAAGCAAGAGCAGTAACAAGATTGTACTCCAAAAAGCCGAGCAAAGTTATGTGCTTAAAATAAATAAAATTCATAAACGCCAGCATCGAGTGATGGGGTCGCCACAGGGGCGGGGGGTGGTCAGGGGTGGGGGTTAGAAGGGCGACGAATCGAGGGCCGCATGCGTTAACCTTTGGCATTTTTAATTAAACGAACAGGGCATAAAATATCGACACTTAATTTGCAAAAAAAAAAGCGAAAAAAAAGATGGCAGGCAGAAAATTAAGCAGTCAGTAGCAAAAACAAAGCATAGGCGTAGTGGGGGATTTTACTAAATGATTATTTAATACTTGACATTTTATAATCAAAATTTAAATTTTAAAAATTAAAAATTAAAAAAATTTAAAAAAAAATTTAAAATTAAAAAAATATGTAACATTATTATTACGTAAAGACAGGATCGAAATATATATGTAAATACTAAAAATAAAATAAATATAATGGAATACAATCTACGTGAAGCATTATAGAAGAATGTTTATCAAATTAAGAATTATGAATAAATTTATAACCATTCGTTTTATAAAATGTAAAAGAATTCCAAGCGAAATATGAATTTTAAGAGAGGTTTTGAACTCCTTTGTAGGATGAAATCCAAGTGGACAAGTTATAAGGTCGGTTATATTTTGTTATATATTGTGATTAACAAAGTTCTTTCCGGAAACCCTTTTAGCGGACTACGCTCATGTTTGGCAACAACAAGAACAACACTGGTCATAAAGCAGCTGGCAGGAGCAACAGCAACAGCAACATCAGCAACAGCAGCAACATCAGCCCAGGCGATTTAACGAACCGCACCGAGCGCAGCCGAGTGTGTTGTATTGCATTAAAGGTGAGGTGAGGTAGGCCGGGGTCCTGGCCAAAACGAGGATGTACGGGGGCCACCAAGGGGGCGGGGCGGCAAATGAACGAGCCTATTAACGGCAACAAGGACGACAGCAAATGATTACAGCAACAGCAACAACCACAACAGCAGCAACATCAGGTAATGGGCGGTGGGTTGGGAAGTGGAAGGTGGGGGTATGGGCCAAAAGCTGCGTCGAGCTCTTAATTAAGAACTCATGTTAATTGTAATTATTTGGCACATGAAATTTTTATTAATTTATGCCGCTGGCAGCGGCAACAAAGGTGTAAGGTGTAAGCCAGCTACATAGTTGGCCGATGTCGCCGCGTCGCTGGCGTAGTGTTAATGATGATGCGGCTGCTTAGTATGCCGGTGGAGGCGTGTGTGTAACGCCGTAATGCCATAATGGGCCCGGTCCGGGTTCGGGTATGGGTCTGGCTCTGGCTCTGGCTCTGGGTTCACGGGTCCGGGTCCTGGTCCTGGTCCTGGCAAAGTCCCGACCTGGCGTTGAAATATAAAACGAGCAAATGATGAGGCCGCTTCAGCTTCACATCATGAGTGTGCCCCGCAGAAACACACGGCCGTACACACGTGCTATATAGTGCGGATCTCTGCAGATTATGGGCGTTGACAGCGTTGCCAGATGCCGGTCTAGAAAGTCCTTAAACTTTACCCCCAGGAGTTCCGCAACCTAAATCAACCTTGAAAGCTGTTATATACTTTTTTGTAGTGATACAAATGTTGTTACCATACTTTTCTTTTTTTTTCCCTTTCAGTTTTAAATGGAAAATTTAAACCAGCATTTGTTATGTTGAGCCTTAATTTCCATTTTGTCATTTAAAGGTTTAAATTGTTTTCATAGGCTTGAAAAGTCGTTTTAAAAGCGGGCTTAAATGGTATGTAACAATCAGTTAATCGTTGTGGTTATAAGTCATTCATTCAAAGTCATTCAAAGTCTCTGAGAATATTTGTGAATAAAGCATGAATATACGACTTTCAATGATTTCCTCATATTCAATTATTTAGGAGGCAGAAAATGTTTTCCCCACATCACTCTGATTTAGATCGACATGGAAAATCCTTTTCAAATCACCGAGAGAGGTGGAATACAATTTTAAAAACAATTTCCCCTAATGCACAGCCGCCTTAATGCATCCATTTGCGTTTAATCACTTTCAATTAAGTGGAGACTAACGTTGGTTCGGTTCCCCGGGTTCCCTGGGTACCCCGATTTCCCTTGCAAACTGACACATTGCTGGAATATTAAAAATAGACGAGAACCGACACCCGATATCGGCGGACACCTAAGCACCCGCCAACAACAAAGGCGGGCTTAATAACAAGAAGCGGCGGTCAAACAAAAACAACAGAAATGTGGGAAAAAGGAGGAAAATCGGGAAAAAAAGAAAAGCGAGAGGGAAAGCAAAAGAAGAAAGGAAAAAAAAACCAGGACCCAACCCAGCTCAACCCCTAGTGAGTTGTTATATCGTGGGCTACGTTTGAAGAATTTATAAATATTTTATTAAACTGTGCGCTGCTTTGGCAAGTTTTTGCGAGCGTGCGGGGACTTGCCTATGCGGGATGATGATGAGACTCGGGTTAGGGTCTCTGATACTCCTGATACCCCCACCAGGACCCACCAGGACCTCCCCACCTAAGCCAACACACCACCCCACCCCAACCCACTGATGATAATAAAAGCAAGCTGCGAAGCAAGGCGCGCGCTTTGATTGATTGATGGCTGAATGAGTTTCTGGTTGGCCTCATTTCATTGCGTAGTCATCATAAACTCACGAGGCCACATCCTCTCCATGGGCCAGCGTATATTTGCGATTGTTATTGTTATTTTTTAGCGCAGCTTAGCTTTGTTAATTGCGGACTGGGTTGAAAGGATGTTAAAGTGCGTGCGTGTGTGTGTTTGTGTGTGCGATGGGGCGACCGGAAATGGAATTTTGCAGTCACACGCACACGTTTCCGCTGGCTGTCTATGCTCATTTTCACTGATTAAACCAGGCAGCAGCCGAGGGGCCAGAATGCCCCTAACTGGATTAGTATTTCACAAGCAAATTGAGTGACAAAGGTTGACAGTTGCTGCAAACACACAGATACTCGGTTGGTGAATGGAGAAAGGCAGCCAGCCATCTGCCTCTTTTTCCATTTAAATTTCATGCTCTTTGCATTCGCACAGGATATTGCTCAAGCATATACAAATATTTGACGATTATAATGATAGCACTCACACGATTTGGCCCAGAGTGCGTTGATATAATGATGATGTGTAATGCTGGGTGTCACATAATTTATGACATTTTCGCCAGGGCTAAAAGTAAAATAAATGTATTTGCACAGCCACACAGAGATTCCACTTGGATGTAACATCGATATCTCTCTATTAAAATGGAAATGAAATGGAAATTTTTGCAACCAAACACCGCAAATTGCGACTGCATTTCGGTGTCATTTTCTGATTGAGAGCGATACAAATGCCGAGATACGGGGATACTGGGGATCCGAATGCGGATTGTTGATGCATATGGAAAAATCAAGGCTACACACAAAATATCGCATGCATATATGCGGGCAGGGGGGCAAAGGGGGCAGAAAAGCTCCTGACAATTTTGCTTTTCACTCGCTTAAATTTTAGATGACATTTCTATGCGAACCCTGTCATCCATTCACCCATTCATCCATTATTTCTCCGGTTTTCGTCGCTGTTTGCTGTTGCAGTTTCGAATTTCATTACAATTTTTCTTTTGTCTCGTGTGCCGAGAGGAAATTGCGAAGCGCCCCTCGCGCCGCCCGCTATTGAAAAACAAAAAGCGAGCAAATAGTAAATGAAACTGCTAACTGCTAAACGAGATGGGGAGTTGGTTCCTGCTCCTGCTGCTGCTGCTCCTGCATTTGCTTTTTGAGCGACTGGCGGCTGACTGGCAGATGCAGCAGACGGCACTGCAGCACTGCGGCTTTTGCTGTGGCATCAATGGCAGCTTGATAAATGAAGCATTTCAATTAGTGGCAAAAACAACACCAGGCAGCGGCCAAAGGGAAAAACCAAATGGCTGCCGCGTCTAATGATTTTCCAGCGCGGTTCTCCGCATCGAAAGACTCGCCTTGAGCAGTCTGTCATTTTTGCTCCTGGAGTGCAAACAAAATGCCCTGAAATTTTTATTTATCTTAAGTTTAAACTTAACTTAATCATTAGATTGTGTGGGAGTTACTGTGTTTTGAGGATCACTAACATAATTAATTTATTTTAGCAAGCAAGCATTCTACATAAATTTTACACCTATATACATTTGACAAATACTTATAAACATATTTGTAGAATAGTACCTTACAGTTCTTAAACACTTTTTATTATTTTAAGATCTAAGGGTAAACTGAAACATATTTGGCTTCAACAGTAAAATGCACATTTCCTTGACAAAGATAAGCATTTCTAAGATATTTTACTTTGCACCGTATTTTACATCCTAGTTTACATACTACATTTTAATTTTCTACAAAATGTAAAATTATAAGAAAACCATTTCAAACGCTGAGATATTTTACAGGAGTTTTCTGTAAGGGAAAACGTTGGAAAAGCTTGTAAAAGAAAGCTTGGAACTTTGGATAAAAGCTAACTATTACGATAAAGCTTTAAGGATAATAAGAACTTTCAAGGACAACTTGTTGTGAAATTCTCTATTGGTTTATTTCTATGCTTTCAAGCTTTTTTTTAAAAGGCAGCGCTACACACATTGTAAATTTAAATCACTTGGCCAGGTTTTTAATTAATTTTTATAATGGATAAATAGAATATAATAGTAAAAATTATTTTGAAATAAATAACATAAAAGAATAATAATTATAAAATTAAAAAACAAATAGGTAAAAAAATGGTAAAAATACAAAACTATTTGACATACTTTAAAACAAATCAAGTGTAGATTTCTAATAATTTACAAATGTGGTAGATTAGGTGGTAGATATAATTATTAAATATTATGTAAGTGAATATAAACTGCTACTCAAAGTGCCCTTTATCTGCCTGAGCGGTACATCATTATAATCTTTGCTTTACAGACCCGCCCTTTAAGCTGTCCCGAACCAACCTTTGCTCCCCGTTTGAGTTCGACTGCAGTTTGTTTTTACAAAATTAAAAGTTCTACAGCTAAAATCTTCGACCACGCAGCCCGGTTGGAGAGCTGAAGGAACGTGTTTTATCTGCAACAATTGCTTGTTGATTTGACCCCAGCCCGCACTCCGCACTCAGCATCCCTCACCCAGCATTCGGCCAACGTCCGATGGCCCTAAAACTTTTGGCATAGACTGAGACTGACCCCGGCCAAGGGAAAACCAGACAGCCCGCCTGCCAAAGACAATTTACGGCCACGACGACAGTCTTCTACAAATTATCGTGTGACAAAAAAGGAATAGAACGTGGCCAAGAAGCTGCAGATGGATGGGAGGGGAAAGCAGACCGACCGGGTGGACAAAAAACTTTTGCGGCCAGTTCGGTTTGATAAGAAATAATTTATTTGCGGTCAGTGCTACATAGGTGAGCTGGCAGGTGAGCATCGGATTTAAAAGTGATCGGGAGCGAACACGAAATTGAATGCTGTGAACTTTCGTTACTAGCTTAATTAGGGTCTGCCAGATTAAATTTTCCCCAAATGTTAAATGGCAAATGAAACCAGAAGAAAGTGCTTTAAATTCATGGCCACCATACATATTATTTTAATTTTTATATCACTGCCTCGTGTTGCCCGGCAGCAAGTTTAAATTACATTTGTGATTTAAAAAACCGTAAAGAGCATTTGCATGACGGAATGGGGGGGCAGTGAGGGGGAATTGTCTAAGGGCAAGCACATTTCGCATTGCAATTCACATTTCAACTTTTTCATTTATCAGCCTTTTGGCTTTTAAATGTCCCCAACGTAGCTGTCACTGACTGACTTTTGACTGTCCGGTTTTCGTTTTCGTTTTCAGCTTGGCTTTATTTCTTTTCTATATGTGTATACTTTTTTTTCCGTCGGATTTGGGGCACGCCCCCCTCGTGTACTTAGCAGACCGGGCAGAGCAACAGGCGGAGAAACGGAGCTAGAACTGGACTTACTTTTTCAGAGCCCGGCAACCGCTCCTCTGCCGCCCCCGGCGTGTGTGCCATGTCATATGAAAGCCACAAGGTTGTATGCCAGTCGACAGTCGCCATGACATTTCAAATTTACGGGCTATGACAAAGTGAGTTAAATGCATTTTGAGAAGTACTCTTGGCCCGGGCAAACACACACAGCCCCTAGAACTGAAAAGAAGATCCCAAAAAATAAAAAATCAAGTAAGGCGGGGAAACCAAGAGCAGCTGCATCTGCAGCGGCAATCTGCCCTTTTGATGTTGCCGCAGACCCAACTTTTACATATATTTAAAGATCATGTACTTACTAAAATTACAACGCATACACACCAACACCCCCAGCAGCCACACACACACATACACCAGCAAGTGTTTATGCACTTCGATGTGTGGGCTCCAATAACCGACTTTCCATCCTCCGACTTTCTGCGCCTCCTGCTGCAGAAGCAGCCGCTCCTGGTGTTGTTGTTATTTGCAAAAGTTATTCATACGCCACGTTGACAATAGTAGAAAATGCAATTTATGTTGGAAAAACATTGCGTAAGTGCATCTGAGGCGAAATTCAAGTAGCTACTGCTGGCACCCCCATCCAAGCAACGAAGACAACGGCAGACACAGCAGCAGGCAGGGGTGGGTGCGAGGGGGGTTGGTTTCCGGGGGTTGGGTATGCCAAAAAAAAGATATTACTTACAGAATATTGCTTACTAAATTTGTATATTTAAAGGAGAAGCGAATAAATATTTTAAAATATTTTAATTAAATTTTAAAAGTTAAAAAAATAAAGCTAAGAATTAAATATAAAAATATTCCTTAAGTATTTGACTTGATTTACATTTTGTTTTGGAAATTTTAAAACAATTATGCAAAAATAATTTTAAAAAAATAAAAACAAACTAAGAATTAAGTGTTAAAATAAACCATAAGTTATATCACTTGATTTACATTTTCTTTGGAAATTTTAAAGTTTATTTTTTTAAGCCCCCCTTTTTGAGGTCCTGCCTACGCCCCTGCTGGTAGACACATGCACATGCTGAGGCTCAGGCTCAGGCGGTGGCAGGCAGTCATGTAAAAGCGTTGCCATATAAAACATCTAGAAATTCCAATAAAATTTTCATGCAATTTTCCTCGCACCGCTTTCACATGCAGAGTGAGCTGTTGCACCCCCTCGTTTTCTGGGCTTCTCCTTTTGGCCAGCTCATGGCTTATGCCGCCTCCTCAACTTTCAGCCAAGGAAAATGTGTGTGTGTGTGTGTTTGTGGCAAATGCATATCTAAGACACTCAATAAGTAAAATAAACAATGCCAAGAAAGTGCCAAAATCAATTGGCTTTCTAAATGTCAGCCAATGCGGAAGTGCACTCATCTCTACGAGATGCTCCTCGATTCCATTGGACACCAACTGGGCCAAGGCCACAAGCAAATAGAGAACTCTTTGGTGTAAACAACAAATTAATTGTGGCTCACCTAGCCTTTGGCCCCCTAAATCGATGCACAAACTTTGGGGGTCCTTTGAAGTTTGGCGAATAAAGTTTATGCAGATTGATGGCAGCACACGAATAAATTTTAATTTCGGTTCGAAAACATTTTAATTTATTCCCCTATTTGTGTGATGTTATTTTCTTTTTTTCCCACGAACATGTAGTAAAATTTAACCTTTTGATGTTGCTGTTGGTATGTTTAAGATTTTGGGTATAAAGTTGATTGAAGCGGGTGGTGTATTTTTCGTTTTTTGGGGGAGTGAATGGTCGGCAGTCAGTGGTGGTCAGGCCAATTTAGCAGCGCTTAGCCACAGGACACGGGGTTGGAGTTGGACAAATTCCATTGGACGTGGCGAAAAATTTCATTTAAAATATATTTTGCACACATCACAAGTGCGGCAGGCTGCAAGTGTAATTTATGCGTCTTCACACACTCGCACACACGCCGAGTGAGAATGTGTAATGTTGACCCGATGCCAGGGATGTCCTGGCTGGAGCTGCTAGCTGCTGGATGTCCTGCCAGCCATGGCTCGACGCTTTTCATTTTTCTGTTTTGGGGGCTAAAATACCAAATTACGACATAAATAATGCATAGATAACGAAATTTATTACATTTCATGTATCAGGCCGGCTGGCAGACAGTCGGGGCGAAAGTCCTGGTCCGGGAACGAGTCCTGGCTCCTGGTTTTGGGCCACGTCCGGCCTCTTTTGGGTCAGCAAAAGTTTCACATCAACTGCTGGATGTGTTTGAACGGGCGACACTGTCGCCTTCTTAATTTATGGCTCGTGTTAGTTTCTCTGATTTGCCAGGCAAAAGTTTATCGAAGCATTATACTCTGTTCCTGCAGCCTGCAATTTAAAAATGTAAGGATTAATCGACGGCAGCAGCAATCGCACATGCTTTAACCGAAATTATCATATATTCAAATTCCAATCAAATTACTCTCGCAAACCGCTCTTTTATATCTTTTATATCCCGCTTGTTTATGCTGCGAAAATTAAGTTAGCTGAAAGTGCGCCAAACAAAAAATGCAAAACTTTTTGCGGTTTTTTGTGCTTGGCAGGCGACGTCGCATCCGCATCCGCGTCAGCTTCACTTGACGGCTATGCGGATGCGGATGTCTTGCTCATATCGCAGCCAGTTGCTTATAATTGCATTTGCATATTATTTCCCTTTTATTGCACATGTCGCCCGGCTTGACATGCCATCACTTTGGAAAAGTGGGAAAACGGGGGGCGGGGAAACCCTTAAACCATTTATTTTTTGCCCCCTTCTCTGGCATTTTTTACTTTGCCCAGCTTCTCCTTCAGCTTGGACTGCCATTTTTATTTCGCTCAAAATGTTTATAAAATGGCGGCACGCTTCCGGCAACAGCAATACCAACACAAAAACGAATGAAAGAAGGGCATCGCCAAAAGAGTTAAAAGTTAAGCGTCTCTGGTGGAAAAAAAAATTATACCGAAATAATTTGCATATAAATTATGATTGAAGGCGCCGGGGCCAAAGGTGTCAAGCGTGTTGACTGAAGTCCCACGGAAGCGGTCTTAACGCTTCCCCGATCCCAATAAATAGTGATAGCAGCCCATCTGGAGGTTGCTGAGTCGTTGATCCATCGCTGTTTTGAGCAAAGCAATAAATATCTTGACAGCTTCCCGGTCATAAGCCGCTAACTTCTGGCCACATTCACTCAGAAAATTATTTGTTCTAAATAATAATACAATTTTCTTAAAAAAAATCTGGCTATATCTACAGCATATAATTTTTTATGAAAATAATTCGTTGATAAATTTACTAATTTAAATAAAATTTATGTGTTTTATAGAACTTTCAAATATTTTCTTCCCAAAAATCCAATAAACAGAGAAAAAGGATATCTAATTTTCAAGGTATTTAAGATTTATTAACACATACTAAAGCTCTAAATGTTAAATGTTAATTTTTCTTAATTCCAGTGTTTATATTTCCTTCAGTTTTAGATTCGGTTAGTGGCGCCGCAATATCCTGCACACTTGTCAGCGGCAGAGCCTCCCATTTCATCGGCAATCCTTGTCGGCAGGTAAACAATGCTAATGCATATGCTTTTGCCTGGCACTTTTCAAGAGGTTTTCGGGTTGGATTGTTTCCTGGAGAGCCGAGGATGAGGGTAAGGAGCAGAAGGCTGCACTTCCGGCACGCATGAGTTAGCGGTCTTACGTCACAGATCGTCAGCGTCAAGGAGCCAGAGATTTCGGAGGAGATTGGAACGGGCGAGTAAATGGTGCACGTGTTTTCCTTTTTCTGGGGCCCCCAAATCAAATCTGAAATGAATTTACCTTTGTTGATTTGCGACGGCTTTTGCATTTTGCCTTATTACATGCAGACAGACAGACAGACACAAAACGAGGCGGGACGAGGACACACTAACGTGGCTTGTTGATTTGCTGGCAAACCCCTAGCGATTGCTCGCTCGGATTTCGAAATGAGCTCAAGACAAATGTAAATATTTTTTAGTGCTCGCTGGGAAAAGGGACGAGAAGGAGGACGAGAGAAGGATGGCTCTGGATGGGGTCTTATGATGGATGATTGTGTGCTTCCTGTAGATTTGTAGCCGCCGATAAACTCAATTTGTTTGCTCTTAAGTGCGAAGGAGGTCTGAAGGGGGGATAGAACCGGTGGATGGGGGGGGCTCCATGCTCACAGGATCTCACATTACGCATACGCCGTGTTGTGACTCCCGATTTACCATCCGAAGAAGCTGCTGATTGTCAAAGTTTTTAAAGCCGATACTTACGCGCTAGTGCGACTCTCGAGTTTATTTTCAATTTGATGAGAACTTCGCCTTTTGTCGCCCATTTGCACTTTTCATGTCTTTTCTATTGCGATTGTTTGTGCATGTGTGTGTGTGTGGGTTTCGCCTGAATTTCCTTTAGTTTTATTGAGACAGCTGCCTTTATACGACCCACCACATAACCTATGCTCTCTGTTAGGCAATGAGCCATATACTTTTCACTTATTCCTCAATTATTGTTTATGTTTTCATAGCCTTTTCCATTGCCTCTCCTCCCTGAAACCAAGAAAAGAGCATTTAATTGCTTTATTCGACGTGGAACCTGAACTGTGCGCACGGAAAATTATTAAATGCTATTTATCACTCAGGCGACAACGGAAATGTGTCTCTGACACTTACAAGAACGCCCAAGGAGGGCGGCGAGTGGCGTGTGCAGCTGCCAAGGAAATTGGCAGCATCTGGGAAAAAATTGCACTTGAGGAAATTAAAAGTTGCATTTGAATGCCACGCACGAGCGTAAAAACTAATATCCGCCCTTCAGTTCAGTGTTTTTGCTCTGAAAGAAATGATTTTACCTTGGGGTCACTTAAATAGCGAGTAAAAATTATAAAAAATAATTTAAAATTCATATATTTCATACATGCAGAATACAAAAAAAAATTAATTTAATCATCCCTAAAGTATGCCACAACATTGTGATCGCAGATACTGCCAGAAAGTAGGCAAAGATACTCAGCCATCTACATTTACGCTATGTAAAATTCATGTAAAAACGTGGGGGGCATCGGCTCCCTAAATTCCTAGACATATAACACAAACAGGGCGGCGATGGCCGCCAAAAAGGACAGGAACGTCGAGGCATAGAGCACGGCACAGGTTGTGTTCATCCAGGAGACCAGTGGACCCACGGACAGCGAGACAATCAGCTGGGCAATGAACACCATGCTGCTGATGATAGCCACATCGGTGCCCAGACCTCGAGCCTGTTTCAGCGGCACAGTCTCGCCATTTTTAATGCAGAACTGAAATGAAGGAGAAATAAGTAAATAAATATGTTGATTTTAAAAATAATAATCCATTTTACTTACACAATTTTTGGCATGATATCTAGCCACCAGTATGAAAGGCACTGTGAAGATGGTTCCATAGAGAATACCCGCAGACGTGCTGAACACCAGAACTCCCCATTTAGTGGGCCACAAGCCGAGGACCAGCATTCCGATGCCATAGTAGATCATGCCACTAATGTAGACAGCCTTTGTTCTGAAATTGTATGAGGGAAAAAGCAATTTCGTATGTCAGAAATCATCATGATAATTCGAAAGTAATCAAATATGTTTTAAAAACTTTTCCATTCAATTTATAAGACCATGTTATGATTTCTTATCATTATTTAATCATGATAAGTCAGTTAATGCTGCTAATATGACAAAGATTTAAGAAATCTTAGTAATTCATTTTTATTGCATAGCCTTGTCGAGAGTATTATAAATTCAGTGAGAAGTTTACAAGCAAGAAAGCAGAGATTATCGACCCTATAAAGTATTTATACACTTGATTAGAATCATTAGACGAGAGTCATTTAAAAAAATGTATAAATAAAAACTTGTATTGAATGACTCAACTTTTGATAGGAAGTACCATTTCTCCCTCTACGAAAGTTTAAACATTTTAAATTATTTTTATGCGAGAATGGCACTTGAAAACTTTTGGATTCTTTGTGATAAACAATTAATTGTATTTTGTATTGCAGATTTGCAATGAAAGTTGAGTTCTTCGATTAGGTTTGTTATATTATATATTCATAACAAAATGCCCTAAAATTTACCAAAAAATTAATTCGAATTCTATGAATAATGGCCACTTCATAAATAATCATCATATTCATGGTGCGAGTAATGATGGAACTAAATAGAAATGTTCTCTAAATAAGATTCAGTTCGCAGACTTACCCGAACCACTTCATCAGCTTGGTCACGGACAGCGAGTAGATGGAGCACGAGAAGGCGTATATGGACATTCCCCAGCAGCCGAAACGGACTCCGGCCTCGTAGTTGAGAGCTGCTTCCGTGCCGGGAGCAGCGGTGGGATCCCCGTGGAACACCGCCTCGCCCACAAAGTCGGTGAAGTAGAGGCAGTAGGTGACGTGGCCCATCCAACAGAAGAGATTGGTGAGGGCCAGCATGCGCATCGAGTAGGGCATGATGAAGATGCTCTTGAGATATGCCTTCAGCGAAACGGGAGCATCGTAGTCCGACTGGGTCTCCAAGTCCTGGCTCTTGCTTCTCTGCTTCTCCAGCGCGGGTGAATAGCCATTTTGGTAGCTGCCCTGCAAGGCCTCCTCCCTCTTCGGATCATCGCTGGCCATCTGCAGCTCCAGCTGTGTGGTCTCCTGGATATAATAGATGGTGTTGTTCTTCTTTTGCAGCTCCTTCTTGATGGCCTGCTCGGAAAGGGGTCGCAACAGCTCATCCTGCTCGATCAGAGTCAGGGGAATCTCTCGGAAGGTTGTCACCGTGATCAGGTAGCACACCGCGAATATAATGGTGACCAGGGTGAAGACAGTGGGTATATTTCCGCCCATAAAGCTCCCAATGTGCGTGGTCTCCCAGTCCACTCCTCCGATGGCATATCCAATGGTTCCACCGAATCCTGCGAACAGGGCAAACATGGTCATCGCCTTTGGCTGCTCCTCCGGCACACACATATCCAGCAAATAGGTGCGAGCCGGTGTCTGACAGGTGTCCGCATCGAAATCCAGCAGTACCATGCCCAAGATCGTTAGGATCACGGCGAACTTATAGTCGGAAGCCGAGGGTCCTGTTGTGGCCTCACCCGAAACCAAGGCGGCCACTGATCCTGCCGCCGAGGAGGTAAGATTCAGGGCTGGCTCTGCATACTCATAACCCACATCGCCAAGAAGCTGGCCCAGATCCTTGCCATAGGGCACCAGGATCAGGCCGCACATTATGCCGAAGGATAGAATAGAAATAATCGGACGTCGGCGACCCCAACGAAGCTTGCAGCGATCGCTAATACTGCCCAGTAGCGGGGACATGAAGAACCCGATCAAAGGTGAGAGGCCCCAGGTCATGGACATGTGCTTGTGATCCACACCGATCTGCAGGAGAATCGGGGATACGAAGCTCGTCTCCGCCGCGTAGGCAAACTCAATGGCCATTGCGATGGCCGACAAACGGAACATCTCGAACCTCGTCTTCCGCCGGAAGACATGCGAGTAGTCGCGATCCTGTTCACGGGCATGATTCTCCCGGGTCTTCAGCATGTACTTGATCATCGGGTTCTTGGCCGAGGACAGCTGATTTGCCTGCGAGGCGTCGGCAGTAACTCCAACCATTTTGATCCGGATTTACTAAAACTGGAGGGGGGAGGAAATATTAATTGGTAAGTTAATGATAATATTGGGATATTCTTGTATTTGTTTTATAATAAATATTTAACATGTCTTTAAAGACCTAAAATCACCAAATTATTGATTTGTAGTAATATCAGTTTAATCAATATCAGTTTAATCACGGTTTCGTGAACCTAAGAATCAATAAAAACTAGGAAAGGCATTTAAGACTGTTCAGGGTACTTCGATCTGAGAAGGTATTTCACTTTAATCCGATTCTCAGCTCAAGATGTGGCCGATTTCCCAAAAACTTTCCACTGCTGCGGGGTGCAGCTTACAAAATCTATTAGGTCACATCTGGGCTTAATTTCCCCTATCGCAATCTTTAATTGCCAAACGGCGGTCGTGCTGTTTCTCATCCCACCCAAAGCCCAAAGCCCGCAACCCAGAACCCAGAACCCGGAGACATTGAACCGATTAAACTAGAAACATCTGGTGCGGCACGTCGAAGCGTCGAAGAAGCGTCAAAGATCTCTGATTAATTGAGCTGCGCGGCCACGGTGCAGTGGCGAAATATAAGTATTACAAAAATGAATTCATTTCAATTTCAATTCAATTGCACTGAGCCCCGCAATTTGTGTCACTGCCTATAGAATATGGAGTGCGAACCCTGAACGGCGGCTATTTGTTTACAAACAAATTCAATCACAGCGAAAGACAAACGAGAGTGAATTGTGACTCGAAGGCTTATCTGGGTAGCGAAATTGAAATCGAAATCGAAACTGATTGTAAACCCCAAAATGAGTTCAAAAACCCATTCGCAATCGGAATACGCAAATAATAGAGACTTTCTCGGAAAGATTGTAATTCGGGCTTTGTTGGGAATAAAAGTAATCAAAAAAAATTGACCTGGAAAAAAATATTCCATATTTCGTATAAGAGAAATACTTAAAAACATAAAATACTTTTATAAAATTTAAACTTTTCTATAAACACAAAAAAAAGCATGTTCCCGTAAAATCGATATGGCCATGTAAATTTAAGGTCATGCTAATCTCATATTGTTTTTACATGAAATACTCTTTTCGATCATATTAAAATTTATCTTCGTTTCATATCGATTTTTTTTTGGGTGTAAAATTACACCTAAATTCATGCTTGGAACTTACTTTGTTTCTTAGTGGGCTAATATCACTATTTTTCGTAACTATTTAATCACTCTTCTTCGCTTCGTATTTAGCTAATATCACACTTTGCCAATTTTTAAACACTAGTTTTCGATTCGCTCAATTTCTCTTTTGCTTAAACTTGACAACCAGCCACATTTTCGAATTATTGCTAGCGAACACTTTTGCAAATTGACGGATCAGCGGTTTATATTGGGTTCAATTGTATCTTTGCGGGCGATCTGTAAACGGCTTGTTCTGAGGCGGCACCAAAACTTTCCTACAACCAAAACGTCGCGTGTCCAAATCGCAACTGAGTCTGGGTCTCCGAATCTTCGAATCGCCGAGTCTACAAGTTTCTGAGTCTCTATCAAAAGTCTGGGCCATTGACCAAAACCTATCTACTGCTCCCTCACGTATGCGGCACTAACAACAAGAATAATAATAATATAATCATAATAAAAGCTCGAATAAATTTAAAATACAAAACATCTAATTTGTACGCCGGCACTCGAGCTGTCTCGTTCACATTGTCGCAAATCCGTGGTAATTGATACAAGTTGCAGGTCATATAGGGGTGTAGACACTACTCTCATTCTCCTGAAATCTCAAAACCAAATCGAAATCTCCCCCATTTAGCCAGGGGTTAGATGACCGACGCTTTCTGCGCTCGAATATGTCTATGAATATTCTTCGAAAAACAGCGGTTCGTAATTAAAGCGCCGCAGACTAGGTCAATAAATGTTTAAATAAACAAAAACCAACAAAAAAACATATGAGTTTTGCAAATTAATTAAGTCGCCGCTGGCATTAATTGCCTGTTACGATTAGGAAGTCACTTGATAAGCATTCCGCAGTTGACAACTCTTTGCGGGTGTGACTGAATCACTAGTCTAGTAGAGGGGTCAAGGTTAATTCGGGGGATTTGAGGAAATAATTTACATGCCTATCCGCTATCCGTTAGCTAAATATCATAGGGCTAAATTCACACGTCTTCGGGCTCAATAATCGGATGATTTTCATTGTTGCTGTTGTTCGCTTTTGGCTCCATGGTGATTAAAACGTTTTGTAATTAACATGATTATTAATATGCGGCTGCTTAAAATGCATATTACTTTATTGTGCGGGTGTGAACCGGCTGCATATGTAGTTTAAAACATATAGGCAGTTTATTTAACCGCCAATTGAGGCGTAATTGATCTTCTTATTGTGCGCAGGCATGAACCGTGTTATTAGTTCATTATGACTCCCTTAATTACGGGAGAAAATCACAAGAGATTTATTTATATAAACTGTCGGGAAACAAAGGCCGCTCTTAAATCTACTTAACTACTAAGTGCGAGGTACTTAGCATTGTAAATATTCCAGCAAAATCTCAAAATCCTATTAAAATACCTATGTGTCTATGAAAGTTTTAGAAGGATTTCAAATATTTGTCAGGAAAGATATTTACCTCATTTACAAGTTTATCTTTTAAATATTGGTAATTCAGTCACTAAAGTAGAAAGATGAAAAAGCGAAACTTTTAAAGTAGTTGGAAAAAGGCTTAACCATTTTTTCCAAATACATGAAGTAATTAAAGTTCTCAAGGAAATCTTTTATTGTTAATTTATGACTTTTTTATGACCTACGGTCATAATTAAATATTTATTTAATGTTTCAAGTGTTTTTAAAAATTGTCATTATTAATATTAGCTAATAAATCTTTATTTATTATTTACTAATTGTTACAATCTCAGTTCTGGGCAGTCCCTATATGTTGAGAACGCCATTAAAGTCAGTGAATTACTAACATAGGGAGATATATCACTCAAACTCACCTCTATTTCTGATTATCCTTGATCCGCTGACAGCCCACGCTCCCTCGCGATAGTGTTATTTACAGAAGTTCCGGTTATATTTACTGGTGTTTTTTCTAGATATGACTAAATTTTTGTGTTTTTTTTTCGGATTTATGTTGATTGAAACTTTAACGATCACTGTTGTCACTGCTCTGCGGTTCGCTGCGGCAATTCACTCACTGTCCCGGTTTTGTTTTAGTGTCAATAAATTATACTCCGTTAAAGTTTTTCTCTTGCACAAATTGTTGAACATAAAATATATTTCGGTTTTCTTCAATTTCAATTGTTTCTGCTGTTGTTGCTTGGAGCGGGCGTGGGCGTGGCAGTTGTGGGCGGGCGGCGGTAACGAATTCACTCTCATAACTTTACCCATCCAGTTGGTGCTGGCGAAAGGCTAACGAAATCAATTTTAGCACCCCAGTCTCAGTCCTCCTCCGGTTTTTGTGTTTGCGCGGAAAGTTGTTCCGCACTCTATCGCTCGAATCACTTGCACTCCGGCGAGTTATTAATTTTTGTGGATATTTTTTTTTTGGATATCCGGTCGATGGTCGATGGCCGTTGGATTTGTTATTCGCCTTTTTCTCTATATTTTTTTTTAGCTTTCTTGTTAAAGTGCTGACATTGCCGCTTGTCGAACGCGGCGGCAGCTGTTTACTCCGTTGGCCTGAACACAGCGAAGATTTTGGCAAGACATGAAAGAAGAAGTGGTGGCCTGACAATTTCCCGAAAACTACGCAGCTTCGAATCTTGTCCCCCCGAATCGATACGCAGAAAATGGAAAATTTATGTTCTATTTTTTGCAGAATCTTTCTGGTGCGGTGCCTTCTTTGCCTCAGCTTCGATGACTTTGGTTTATTTTTGGACTGCCAAAACGCCTTGGGACGACGACTGCTCGGGATGATCTTGGTCTGCTCTGGTTCGCTCTGCGACTGAATGGTGGGCCTCTGGACGCACCAATTTATACAGCATATGTGCGGGTAGCACTGGCAGCTCTCTCGCTCCCCAAACTACTACTCTCTATCGGGCCTGGCCTCTCGCATCGCTATTTTCCCTCTCCGATCGCCGTCTTATCGGGGGTCCGGTCGGGCCTTTCCTTTCTTTGTCTTAGGAGCAGTTAACACACAGAGAAAAAAGATCATTTTTGTTTTAGCTTATCAAGCGCGGCAAGAAAATGGTTATATATTTTCGGAGAGATTTATTCGGCAATTGTGTCTTATCTTGTTTTTATTGCTTGCATTGATTTTTATATGTATGGAAAAACCTTATTATCTATGTTTCTAAGAATAGATGTAACAGAAAGACTTTTGCTTGATCTTATTTTAGAAAATTATTTTTAAATATTTATTATTAATATTTTACATCTATATATTTTAAAAAGTTGTTTCTTAAAGTTTACCAAAAATTAATAATAATTATTGTTTAGTTAATATAATTATATCTGGTTAATGGTTATTTTCTAATTATAAAGATTACTTAAGAAAAGGGTGCAGTTGTCTGCCAGTATTAAGCTATAACATTTTTTAAATTCTTAATTATACTTATTAAATTATCATAAAAATGTTCTGCATTTCTTTCTCTGCAGTCAGATCTTTCCATAAATATTGATGTTGGTATTAGGTGTTTTTTCTGCCTTGCCTCAACTCATTCGCAATGCATTTTATCTGACGACATAGCAATCGGTGTGTAATTATGTTAATTATTAATTAGCATTAGCACAGTTCCTGGTTCTTGGTCCAATCTTTCGCAAGATTAGATCGGGCCCTAGTGCAGCTGCCTGCAGATTCCATGGACCCGAGGGGGCAGAGTTGGTGGACTGGTGGTGGCTCACCTGAATTTCAGGCCACAGGGAGCAGGCCACAGTGAACACACATGAAACTAGTTTACCTGACGGCGACAGGTTTAAAGCATAGGCACTCATGGATGTAGTAATATGCACAGTGATTCTCGAGTGGTTTTCCGAGGGTGGAAAGAAATCCTAGTTTACACTGACCGCATATGCTGGGAAATTCCACTTGATTTCGAGTGTTTGCTCTTGAGTCTACTTATTTAGCTCCTTACCTTATCGCATTTGGGGTGTGGACGCTCGGTTATCAAATCTCAGCAGTCTGAGGCACTCGAAAAGGCGAATTACTTGAGTGACTATAAATAATTGCCAATGAAATTTTAATAATCATTTATCGATCACATGAGTTTGGCATTGAATATGCGTTCTACTGCAGATGGGGTCTATACTTTTCCCCAAGGTGGGAGCATATTCTATTCAAAAGGCAGATAATTGCATATGCAAAAGATCTAATTGTTAGGACTAGGAAGCACCATTTCTATGTAGTAACACCTCCAGTATCCCACCTCAGATTTGTTATTATTTAAACTGGCATTTAGAATCTATTAACCGATTGAATGGTACAAGTTTTCGTTGACGCTGGTGTCTCTTGTTGCCACACAATAAACATATTCCAAGTCAAATTATACATTTAGATGCCTTGAAATGGCAATGTGAGCCACGAAAATAAAACAGATATTAAAGTATAGTGTGCTATATGTGTTTGTTTTTGTTTTGACTACCGTTTATGACAAACTTTCCATCTCGTTTCGGGCTCATCAAGATGCTAAAATATTCCCCAAGAATGACAGACAACTTCTTGCCCGAAAAGGCGGGACTTTTTTGCTTTAAGTGCCGGGGCTTGGATTGTTCAGATTCGGATTCTCATATTTCGAGGGTTGTGTTTGCTTTAGTTTGCCATATGCCTGGTGCTTTGTTGGCATGAACTATTAGCGGAAATCCGCGACTTTTGCCAGCGACCAGATCTCCAATTGAAGCGTGTGTGTGGCATCAAATAAAGCGATTCGAATTATGTAAAAAAAAAGTGGTTAGGCCTAGTCGGGCGGTGCGGTTATCAAAACCACTGAGTGGTGTCACGGCGGTTTTGGGTCATTGACTTACCTAACTCCTACTCTCATTAGGTGCACACAGAAAAATCATAGCCATAAACACACATTCTTGAGGTAAATAATATTATCAGTTGGACAAAAAAAGTGTTTGTTTCTTCTACGATTTATTATCACTTTCTAGGGTATCTTACAAGAAATCTTTTACAAATACTAGACATAAGATATAAGATTGAAAACGTTTTTCTAGGTATTTAAAGATTTGTCTATATTGGTTTATACCTATTCCTAAAAATATTATATTGATATGTTAATAAAGTTATATGGATGATAAGCCAAAGTTGGAAGCCCTTGGTATATGAGAAATATGGGGCTCATTCCATTTTATGGCAACAATATTTTGGATGAACTGCTTTCATTTGCGATAGACGCTGCAGAATTGTCGTGCCAAATTGATTGCGTAAAGCCCGTCATTGTTTGCAAGGTTATCATTGCGACTGGATCTTCGATAAGACCGAGCAAAACTTCTCGTTTGTTCTCTTATCTCCATAAATCTTTTTGTTTTGCTAATATTTAGCCTAAGGAAAGTACACAGCAACGGATGCGCATAAATAAGCAGTTATAAGCATTTGATAAGCTTTAAAAAAAATACTTGTCTGTAGGAGAGTAAATAAATTAACTGGGATTATAACAGTTTATACGTTTTTTTTAATTTTTGAAATTCGGTTAGATTGGGGGCCCACACAGAGCTGAATGCTATATAACTTTATGGCATTTGTAGCCATCACCTTTCTAGTTGTAATGTTATTTATTTAAATGCCCAAAAGAAGGCAACATATTTTGGGAGTTCTTTCAATATTAAATACCACAACAAATTAGTAAATAAATATTCATAGGAAATGTATGTTTTAAAAATATTTTTTATTTTATTTTTAAGATGTTTTTGCTACCAAACTATAAGTTTTATTCAAAACTCCTATAAAATATTTATGATTAAATCAATTATGTCCAACCCTGCTTGTAGGTAAATTTCCAATAACTTATATCTCAATAACGATTCCCTTTAAAACAAACATTGCCAAAAATGAATTTTAATTAAGCACTCAGAGCGAACAAATCAAAGAATCGCGACCGCCCAAATCCGCTTCGGACTTCAATCAGCTAAATTGACCGGCTGATTGAAGACCCTCCGGTAAGTCTCTCTTGAGCGGAACCCGAGTTTTGAGTGAGGAGCTCCTATAAAAGCCGGGCAGTGCTCTCCGATTTACTTCAGAAGCTTGTGTCCAAGGAAGGGCAGCAGACAGCCGAATAAAAAGGGGGATAAACAAACCTAGATAAACACAAATTCAAAGGGAAATGTTGATGGAACGGTTCTCGATCGGCGGTGTTGGTTTACTGTGATTTTTTTTCGCGCAAAACGGTGAAAATTATAAAAGTTTCGAAGAACTTAATTGTTTGATTTTAAAGTGTTTGTTTTAATATTCGTTGTTGAGGAGTATTTAACTGTGCTTTTGTGTCCATGGTGCCGATTGATAACATTCTGCAAAATCACGTTTATCTCATCCAGGTCAAAAAATACTTAAAAGGTAATAATATTGTGATATTCACGAATTTATTAAGAGGTTAGTGCCTTGGCCAACAATTGGCCCCTTCAATTGCCGCTGGATAAATATTAATATACGGTTTGCTGAAATCGTAATATGTGATTGCATCAGCTGGAAAACTGAAAAGTAAACAGGGAAACTTCGACCACTTTAAATATTTGTAATTGATGTATAAAAGTTTAGTAATTTTGTGTGGTCAATATGAGTTTTATGGTATTTTTTACAAAAAATAATACATTTTAAATATTTTGTATAATGGTTCTCTTTAAAGAAGTTCCACTGTATTACCTACTGCAGACGATTCGGCTCGTGCCGCAGTCCTGCAATTCAGCGTTTTAGATTTCAATAATTTGAAGCGCTGCAGGCGCCAATTTCGAAGAGCGTCTGGGAATTTGTATCCGCCGTCTCTAATTTTTGCCAATCTTATCTTATTTCTAGCAACGCATTACGATGAAAGATTTGAAAGCGGAGACCCCAGCGAGCGGCAGTCTCCCTCTCCAGAAACTGGAGACCAGCAGGGTAAGTGCAACTAAGGCAAATCCCTCAAATTATTTGAGAACCTAGTGAATGAGGATTACACTGAACGAAATGAAGAAACATAAACAAATCTTATAAATATAGTTTAAATTCGCTGAATGACCAATGTACCAAGCTAACACAAACCCAATAACACTTAGATAAAAATATAGAAGTTTTAACAATTTGTATTAAATATAAATAATAATTATAAATATATTTTTCCAGTGTGGCAGCAGTGGCGAGGCGCTGCTAAAGCCATCCTTGCTGCCCATGGCATTGGAATCGTCTGAGCTGGGGCAGGATCAGAAGGCCCGCGATAACTGGGGCAGTTCGCTGGAGTTCCTCATGTCCTGCATCGCCCTGAGCGTGGGATTAGGCAACGTGTGGCGGTTCCCATTCACGGCTCTGGAGAACGGAGGCGGTGCCTTCCTCATTCCCTACCTCATCGTCCTGTTCGTGGTGGGAAAGCCGATTTACTACATGGAGATGCTGCTGGGACAGTTCTCGAGTCGTGGAATCGTACAGGTCTTTGACTTTGCGCCCCTCATGAGAGGTGGGGTTATAAGGAAGTTAAAGGAATTTACTATAATATTTTAAGATTATATTTATTTTTCTTAGGTGTGGGCTACGCTCAGCTTTTGGCCCTTGGCGTATTGGCCACTTACTATGCCTCGGTGATGGCTCTAACCCTTCGATACTTCTTCGATTCCTTCTCCTCGGAGTTGCCGTGGAGCCTTTGCCGTCCAGAGTGGGGTGATGGGTGTGTGAGTGCGGCCGGTGGTGAGCACCTTCAAGGTCAGCTGGCTCGGAACTTCAGCTCCTCCACGCAGCTCTACCTGCAGCGCATTGTGCTGAATGAAACGGATTCGCTGGATCAGGGAATGGGATATCCGAGTGGTAGCTTGGCCCTGATGCTGGCGATTTCCTGGCTCACCGTCACGCTGATCATCATCCGCGGTGTGAAGAGCTCCGGCAAGGCGGCTTATGTCCTGGCCCTCTTTCCCTACGTCGTGATGTTCATCCTCCTCGTCAGAGCTCTCACTCTGCCCGGTGCCTACGAGGGCGTCATGTACTTCCTAACTCCGCAGTGGGAAAAGCTCTTGGAGCCGGAAGTGTGGTACAATGCTGTCACCCAGGTGTTCTTCTCCCTGGCCGTCTGTTTCGGGGTGATCATCATGTACTCCTCGTACAATCGATTCGGACACAATGTCTACCGGGACGCCAATATAGTGACCACTCTGGACACCTTCACCTCGCTGCTCTCGGGGGTGATAATCTTTGGGATCCTGGGCAATTTGGCCCACGAGTCGGGCACCAAGGACATCGCCAGTGTGGTGAAAGCGGGTCCCGGTCTGGCTTTCATCTCCTATCCGGATGCCATTGCCAAGTTCAAGATGTTTCCGCAGGTCTTTTCGCTGCTCTTCTTCGCCATGCTCTTCATGCTGGGGGTGGGCAGTAATGTGGGCATGGTCAGCTGCATTATGACGGTGCTCAAGGATCAATTCGTCAACATCAAGCTGTGGATCATCGTGGTGTGCCTTTCGTTGATAGGATTTATGGTGGGTCTGATTTATATAACACCCGGTGGACAGCATATCATAACGCTGATGGACTTTCATGGCGTTACCTTCGTCTCCCTGGTATCGGCCATCTTTGAGCTGATTGCCGTGGGCTGGATCTATGGTAAAGTTGTAACAAAAAGTTATAAAATTTAGTATATGATATTTTTAACTTTTTTTTAAGGCACCAAACGTCTCTGCCAGGATGCGGAATACATGCTGAACATTAAGACTTCAAATTACTATAGGATCTGCTGGTCCATTGTAACTCCGCTGGTGATGGTGGTTATTCTGGTCTACAGTTTGCTCACCATGCGTCCACTCAGCTACAATGGTCAGGAGTTTCCCTTAGCTTATAGAGGTATGAAATATTAAAAAATTATTTAAAAATTACCTCTAAAGTACTATACTTACAGTTTTTGGCTGGTGTGTCTCTGGTTTCATTATTGGCCAGCTGTTCTACTGGGCTTTTTATACCAACTGCAGGCAGCCCAAAGGATCTCTGAAAACCCGCATTAGCAACTCAATGAAGCCACATTGCGATTGGGGTCCTTTGGATCCCAAAAAGCTGATGGACTATCAGATGTTCCTGCGCCACAAGGATGAGGACGATTCCAAAGAGTTGAATCGTCGCGGTGTTTGCTATACAGCTGGAGATCGAATTTTTGGCTGAGCCATAGTTTTTATTCCACATTCTTTGCTTTAATATTTATTCCTAATTGGAAATTTTGTATACCAGCTTGTTTAGTTGTACTTAGTATATTTTATATACAATTTTATATTTTATTTGCTTAAACAAAACGAAAGCAAACAAAAATCAATTTACTCAAAAGTTTACTCTTAAGCAATTCGAATGGCTGCCAGTTTGAAGTTTTAGTTTTTCATTTTTGCCATGTCAGTTATTTTGTTTTTTTTTGTTTTTTCATTTGGCCAGACGGCAACAAATTGCTTCGACTGGCCGAAGGTAAGACAACTTTATTTGAGAAATTTTCAATATTTAAAACTAACAATTAGCACTTCTCCAACATTTGTCTCCATCTCCGTCTCCATTTTCGTTTTCGAACGGACATCTCACTGCACATTTAGCAGACATTTATTTGAGTTTCAATTTGTTTTGCAAGTTTGACGCACTTTGCATATAGTTTTTGGCCTCATTGTTGCTGCTTTTGCTGCTGTCCATCTGGCCATCTTCATTCGCCAGTTTTGTTTGCGTCAGTTGGAAATTAATGTGTCGGTTCTCGGTTCTCTGGACCTGCAAATGTCTAAATTAAAAGTTATTTCGGCTCTTTCTTGTACGTTTTTGGCGGTTTTGGGGTGGAGAGACATCTAAATGCGTTTTGCTAAATGCACATGCACAGTTGTCAAGGACAGTCGTCGCTGCGTTGGCCATTTGACATTTGAGCTGACTTGAGAGGCCGACGGGCGCATTACGTATACGCCGCGTGGCATATCATGCAGAATGAATGCACAGAGACAACGGCGAGGAAATTAAAAAAGTTCCCCTCCGAATGGCTTACGCTCTGATTTCACTGCAAAAGGTGCAAGAAACAATATCAACAGGGTAAAACTTGCCAGCAACAAGCAACTAACAAGCATTGAAGTTTAATAAAATCCTCCTTTAAGGAGCCGGAGCTGGAGCCTCCTCGCCTCCTTTTCAGCACGGCTGCAGCTAATGAAATAACTTTGTGGCAACTTTTGCCTTGCCGGAATTTGCTTAAAGCGCAAATAAAATTGCCGAGATTGCAACTGCTCGCAATCAAAGGCGTTCGAAATATTTAAGCAGCGCCAACGCAAACAGGCTAAATAAACTTTTCGCTTTAAGCGGCGCAAATCATTTACAATAAACGGAAATAATTTGCCGAAAAACGCAGTGGGTCGGTGGCTCGGTGGTTCGGTGGCTCGCCGGGTGGCTTTGTTGGCGGTGCGATGCAGTGATGCACGTAACCGAAAAAGAGGAAACAATTGAGGGCAATTTATTAAACGGGTGCGCGGCTTGCAGCGGACAGTCGGTGGAGATCCGGGGCTGGGGACTTGGGATTGGGGATTGGCAATGGGGGAGCATCAAAATGAGTGCGGAAAAAATCCACGCAAAAGGGAACATAAAAACCGGGAATATAGAGCAATTGCGGAATGCTTTAAACTTTCATTTTCGCAGACTATCAACTGTGCATATTTTAATAAAACTTGTATAATAAATCAAATAGGTAGGAGCGGTTTAAATATTTATTTATTATTGATTGAATTTTAAATTGTCGGCTGGAATTTAAAAAGGTTTCAGAGTTGTATCTGTTTTTCATCCTAAAAAATTATAAAATCGTGCATATATCATTTACTTTTTATTTTATTTTTTAGATTTTACAAATTTGTTACCTTGGCTAATACTGGTTCCCGAAGTTCTGAAGAATTCGCGGTCCTATTGTGTAATATTCCTATTTCTGTGATAAGAACATAAATGAGTACAAATTTCAACCGATTTCCAACAGAAGAGATTTATATTTCATAGCCCCATTAAATTGGTTTTATTATGTTTTTCTTTAAATTTTAATGATATTCAAATTGTATGACTTTTTCGATCAAAAATAATAGAATTACAGTTGTTTTCGGTTCCTATTTTATTCTCCTGTTTCTGGCACCAACATTTTAATATATTCCTACCAAATTAAATTTATATAAAATGTTTTAAATTGTATTATATTGAAAAACAAAGTTTAAAAATTATGTTAAATAAATAGATAAAGAAATGAAACCAAAAAATGTAATTCAACCCCTTAAAACTTGGTATATTTTCAGTCGTTAAAGTCAACAGGACCTTGTTAAAGGCTTTGTGTTTTTTCAGGTGACCAAAGGAGGTGAAAGTGCTGTTCGCAGCGGGAGTGCGAAAGCTGCTCGTCATGCGTGCTGGCAGCGAGAATCGTTCTGTGACGTTTTCAGCGTTTTTGTTTTGCACTCTGCCAACTTCAGGGTTTCAGGAGGTCCTGGTCCAACACCTGGCCCTCCTCCACATCCTTTTCCCATCTCCATAGTCACCGTCATCGTCAGCGGCATTGCAGACAGCGTCTACCTGGCTACGTGAGCCGCTTGAGTGATTCACCTGCTCGCCGACATTTGCATTTTGCATGCTGGAACGACTCCTGCCCCGGCTTTTGATGGTGCGCAGGAGGAGCAGGAGGAGCATGAGGTCCTTGATGCTGGCTGTTAGCTGCTGGTAATGGCTGTGACAAGCATTAGGGAATTATTTTAGAGACCTCGCATGCGGCGGCCATTAAAGAAGCTGCCGCTGACGATTTGATTTGTAGGCCAAACTCACACTTCTTTTTTTTTTTCGAAAAAGCGAGATAGAGATGCAAAGCCAGTGGCGTCCCAGAAACTATACCGAAAAGACCGAGAGTCCATGCCAAATGGCGAATGCAAGAGGCGAAGCCAAAGCCGTCAGCTGCAAAAAGCTTGCCGCACCTTTTATTGTAATCTGCATTTAAGTGGCTTTCTTTTGTGCTCCTTTGGGGAATGGGGAATTTACTATTTTTTCGTGTGGATCTCTGCTTTTTTTTTCCTCCTTTGCACCTTTCACCTTCCAATTTGGCGCACTTTTCTTGGCGACCATTGGCAGCAATTTTTCGGCTAACTGCCGCTCGTTTGAAATGCTAATATGCAACTTTGACGCGATTGCCGAGCGACGTTTGCCATTTGCCATTTTACCATTTTGCCGGCAATTGCCAGACAATTTTATTTTCGTTACGCTTATGGGCGAGATAAGGGCCGGATGCAATTTTCCCCACCAGGGAAGCCAAAAAAGATCTCCGTCGACCGCCTTTAAAGTCATCTTGGCTTTAAGAAACGTTTTGCCCGTCAAACTGAAATTTCTGAATTTCAGACTGCAAGCGAATTACTCTCGGCATCCGGCAAATTGATTGCCATCTGTGGGCTCGCCTTTTCCCTTTCCCCTTCCCCTTTTTTGCCCCATTCCGTTGCAATTTTCATACAATGCAGCCTTTGGCCTGAAAACGACTCCACCTCCTCCTTTTCTTTTTCTCCTTTTTTTTTGTGCAGCTTTTCCAGTGCATGCAAATATACGTGAACGTAAAAATTTCCATATAAACTGCAACTCGCTCCCCGGCAATTCAAGTGCAAATATGTTGGCATGCCGCACTTGAGTGTCAAGTTCCCGGCACATGAAACGCAATTGTTATGAATTGGCCGGGCTAGTCGACTCGGCCACGCCCCCCCTGGTTCACCGCCCCCACAACAAACAGGACAGCATATACATATGTACTCATACATAAGAAGGTGTTGGGGCGGAGGTGAGGCCACAGTATGCAAATGCAAATGGATAGATCAAACAGACGTCATCACAACTGAATGCTGATTGTTTGCCGGCATTTAAAAGCAAGTGCCGAAATTTATTTTCACTGTCCCCAGAAATAAATTGAGTGTCCTTTGGCCAGCCATTCCGACTGAAATGGGAGTTTATTTTAAGAATGCCGTCTACGGCACAGGAAAGTGAAAAATCAACAATATTAGTGAGTGACACACATTGAGGAAAATATAAGAGCTTTCTGGTTTGCCAGGAAAGTTTAGTTAAAGGCAAGCAAACAATGAGGCAGCTTGAAAAATTGAGAAGGAAAATCTTTGTTTTCTAGGCAAAAATAGCCAATTAAATCTTAGTTCATGCTTTGCAATTTTATTTTACTTTTTATTTATTTCTTTAACATTTTTTTAAAAGCCATAATATGAAATAAAAATCCTTCTTTGTATCACCTTTCGATTGTAATAGTGTAATATTTTAGGACAATAAAATTTCAATGAATTTCCTTTATTTATTTTGAACTTTAGCTGTGTTAACCAGTCAAGGGTGATTGGATTGTCGAGCTAAAAATCAACAAGTGAGGGGCCCAAAAGGCTCTTCGCTTCGATAGGCGGCTGATAACCTGTCTGAGCGGCTAACTGGCCAATTTGTTGTTCCGATTTCCGAGCTTAGGACTGCCAGCATATGGCCCCTATCAATCGGCATCACAGAGTCTTAGGCCATTCGATCTTCTTTGGAAAGGTAGGCACTTGTTTACTCCGTTTCCACACGCTTTGTTTGCACCTCTGAGCTGTTGTTGTGATCTGTATTGTGTTGTTATTGTTTGTGTCACCAGTTGGAAGACCCAGTTCCACTCGGAGTCACAGGAGCCTCAGTCTCAAGGGGCTAAGCCCACCGAGCTGGAGGACAACAAGTGCAGCTGTCAGAAAGAAGTTTACTGGCCAAACGCACTGAAATAACAAATGTGTGTTAGTGGTGGGGGGAAAAGGCTGGGAAAATCGCAGGGGAAAGCCTGCGAAAATCATTGGGACAGCTGCAACAGCTGGTTCCCGTTCGTGTTCGTGTTCTGCTGATGGTTGTGTGATCCTGGCCACAGAAACGTTGATTGGCCGGCGCCGGAAAAAGAAGTTATAACCATCAAGGCGGAAACGGATGTGGCACAGACGTTTCCGCTTTTCCCCCAGTCAACTGCACACACTCGAAATTATATTTCAGTCCGGCACATGCGATGCAAACTCTCTTTTGGGCACCAACTCAACCCTTTTGCCCGCTTTTCCTCCTCCTTTTCCTTCCTGTGGCAACACCGCACAATGCCTGTCAAATAAAATCATTTTGCATTGCACAAATAGAAATGGGGGAGAAAAAGAAAGGAAAACTCAACTGCGTTTAGCGGCAAACCACAAGCACTTCTAATCAAAATATTAAAGAATTTCTTTATGGCTGCCGTTTGCGGTTGCTGTGAGCTGAAAATATTTAAATTCTGCAACTTCTAATTGAATGAGCCGTTCTCTGTTGTCTTGCCACTTTGTTGTGGCTTTCCCCCCTCCCCCCTTTAACACATTGTTTATTTGAGATTTCGGGGGTGAGCCATAAAAATGGCAACACGTGCTCATAAAACTAACATTACATGCCGCTAGTTGGGCGTTTTGCCTTGCTTTTGCCACGGCTCTCCAATAAACAACTTCCTTTGATTATTTTTAGCAAGGGCAAAGCGCGTTAGCAGCTGCTAAATGGCCCAGAAAGTTCACAGGGTTAGCCATTCTTCGTTTGGCCAACTTGTATATTTTATTATGGTGTGCATTCTGCCAACCACTGCGTATGCGCAATGTGGGATCTGGTGGGTTTAGCCTAGCTAACGGGGAAAACTCTTTGAGGCCGGGGAGTCACACGTGGCTGGCAAAAATCGGAAATATAATTGCTGGAACCGGGCAACTATAACCGATCCGATGCGAGCACTCTCTTTATGGCTATGGGAAAAGTTTTCAACTGCTCTCCAAGCGAGAATCCCTTAAAGCCACCCTCCATCGACTGGGTGCACTAATTATTTGCATGCAAAATTAAACCCTTAAACAGCTCTGCTGTAGCACACGATTTTCCCTTTTTCGGAAAACTCACGTTTGCCGTGAGGGGAAGGGGGTTTGCAAATTTGCATCTTTTGTTGCAAAACTTTCATGGGCCCAAAGTTGCATGTTTTGCATTTGACTTGCGCATGGTTGACACGGTCGATGGGCGGGAAAATGGGGGTAGGAGGGGCGGGAAAAGCGCGGAAAACTTTTGTACCTTTGCCGACGGGCGGCGGCAGCAGCAGCGGCAGCGAACGTAGCGCGTATGAAAACTAATAAAGTGTGCAACGTGCAATGGAAAATGGCGGCGTGCTCATTTGCAAACATTGCCAAAGGGGCGGGGGTTGGAGGAGGGGGAGGGGGAGGGTCTGCAACAACTTGTGCCGCTTTAAAATGCGATTTTCCAGGCATTTTCCAGTTAGCCAGCTAGCCAGCTAGCATCTTAAAGCCGCATTCGCTGCCAGACAAATTAGATCAAAGTCGAGTCAGTCGCTTTTCGCTATCTCTGTGTTTTCCCACGCTTTTCCCGCGCTCTCCCTTTCCCCCTCCTTTACTTTGGCAAGCGCTTTGACAATTTATGGGGCCGGCAAGCGTTGCCAAAAACGGGACAGTTATGCCGTTTGAGATAATTGCATTTTATTGCCTTTTATGCACTCTCTCCCTGCCGGCTGCACTTAATGCCACGGCGAAAGGGAATTCTTTAAGTTGGCCATTTGTTCCGGCCCGATATCTGGGCTCTCTGCTAACGCTGCACTTTTATAGTCGGCCATCTAAGGGCGTGAAATGGTTTAAACTTTAATGTAAAGGAAAATATAGTAAAGTTTTTAGCCCAAAAACTTTTTCCCGCACCGCCTTGCGCTGAAAGATCGTTGCGAAAAGTTCCGAAAACACTGCAAAGCACTCGATCCTTATCGAGCATGGCCAAAACGTTTGGCAAATTGTCGCCATAAATAATAAAAAATATTAACAAAAGCCGGCGATATCATTGTGCCGTGCCAAATTGCCAGCGATGTTTTTTTCCCCGGCTCGGAATTTTCATTGCACTTTTTTCGCTACCCCCGTCGTTATAATGGGCGGATGTTAAGCAAAATTAATAGGATTGGATTATCTGAATCTGATTTCCGAACTACGAACTAGTTGCCAGAACTTGACGTAAGCCCCGTTATCTGCGCCATGAAAATTAGCCGGCATAAGCACTTCATATGGCTAAAACCTGCCGACTTTGACTTGGGAAGTTGGTGCCAAATGGCGGAGTCACGTAAGCGCCGCCAGGATTGCAACTGCAGCTAATTGGAGCTGGCTGAGAGGAGATGGAAAAAATGTTATGGCACCTCCTGCACGTGATGGCGACGAAACTCATTAGCAGAACTTGGGCTGCAGATCGCTTTAATTGCGGTTATTAAATGCGGCACATCAATAAATTTGTTGCAAATGAATAATTCCTGTTTGAATATCCTTGGCACTCAATCAAATTGAAATCCCACCCCCTCATGAGTTGTGAACTCGTGAATAATTAAACCCAAGAAGGATAATATGTGGCTAGCAACTGCAAGGCGGCTGTCTAATAAGAAGCCAAACTCTAGACAGACTCTAGACAAACTGACAGCCAGTCAATAAGGCTAATGTCGCCTGAGAAGCTGAGCCAAACCAAGAAACTTGAGTGCATTTGCGCAAATTGAAAGCTGTCTTACAATCTGGCCAACTACCTGCCAAAATATCTCGAGACTTTGCCCATATCCCTGCGCCTTTTGTGGCTAATTATGTCATTTATTTGGGTGAAATGTCACTTGCTTTCTTGCCATTTTCTGACATTTCTGTCAACTATTTGGGATGCAAACTGAGTCTGCCAAATATGTGCCACAATCAAATATTCATTACGATATCCAGCCATCAATCAAGTGAAAGTATCTTTGGTATCTCAATGAAAAAAAAAGAAAAGCAGTCGCGTAACTTTCCCGGCATTTACATATGCCATGAGACAGAGGCCCCTACACATGTTTAACCTAATGAATTTGCATACGAGAGGAGCGAAGGGGGTCGTCGGGTTCCCGGGTTCCCAGGGGAATTGTAGATCAAAAGCGGAGTTTCGCCATTCGGGGCGGGAGGCACATGTGCGATTGGCATGGCGACACACGTTCATTAACCGTCAACCGTATTTATATTTTAGCCCAAGAAGAGAACAAATTGGATCCCGTACACAGAAAATAAAATCGATAAGAAATAGGATCATTTCTATCTTATTTCATTTCAATATGTCAAATTTAAGATTCAAACATATCAACATGATATTTTGTCATATAAAATACCAAATTTAGTATTTTTTTGAACAAATAATGAAAAATAAGATTAACATAATCTTTATTCATATCAAAATTATATGAATTACTTGATCTGTAAAAATATTCAATTGACCAGCACATTTCAATCTGGTATTTTATAAATTTGTTTTCTGTGTATATGTCTTGCTTTAGCACAGTTTCAAGGGTATTTGTCTCAGACTGACTAACTGAGATTTCAGCAGGATTATGGAACATTAAGGTGTTGATTTTAGTGCTGAACTCTCTTGTCTGAACAATGATCCTTTTGTGGGGATTCTTATCTCATTGTTTGCACTGACCGGGGCAAAGGGCCTTTCGCATTCCCTGCGATAATTATTAAACAATAAAAACAATAAACTGCCAAGACACCAGAAAGACAAAACCAAAAAAAAAACGAAAAACAGATGAAAACTCAAAGTAAATGCTCGTTTTAAGAGCTGCCAAGGTGCGCAAAACTTTTATCTCCCGTTGCGTTTTCCCCGCACTTCCAGTAAACTGTGACCACCAGCAGGGAAAACATCAAAAGAGTCTCGAGCGGAGGAGGATGGCGGATGGCGGACGGAAGATGGAAGATGGAGATTCCTGGGCGGACAAAAGCACCGCCAAGTGCACTTTGTAAGGAGAGCTGTAAAACGGGCGGCATAAAAGAAAGTGCAGAAAGGGTTTGTCGAGCGATAAGCAGAATTTATTTGTCTGCGGGTATTGACAAGCGACAAGTGGGGTCGAGTGAAATGTTGAAATGTCTGAGGGGAGATAGAGAAGATTGGATGCTATCCGGATTCACGAATGCTCGCAATGCTGAAAAGTGTATGGACACTGGCGCCCGAACAGGGACCCTAGCTACATTGGTCGCCGCTGATTAGCGCCCGAGCAGGGACCTCCACTTAAAATTCCTAGCGACGCATCGATAATTTATTATGCAACTCTGTTTGGCGGACCTTTTGCCTAGGCATTTCGTGCCAATAAAAGATTTACGCAGACTGAATTTTAAATGCCCCGAAAAAGCTGAAGCTCAAGCTCAGTCAGTCAGTGAGGAATCCGAATGCCAAACAGCGAGGCAACCCGAAGCGAAACTCGTATACACCTGGGAATTTTGTTAATTACGCTGAATAAATGCAGGAAATGCCGAATAGTCGAATCAAAAGAGTGAGAGAGAATTAGATGTCCTTTGTGCCCGATGGGATAGCAATTTTCGATGGCTCATAACTCAAAACTGGATAATAATCGAGAGGCAATCTGAATTCGAAATACGCGTGTGGATTTATATATATATTCTTTTTATTATTATTCTGCGTATGTTTTTCCTTCCCATCCTGCTTTAAAAAATCCACTCATAGACCCATATAAGAATTCCTTTTGAGCCTTATTAAAAAATTCCTGGCCTGTCAGCAGCAGCAGGCCGCTTTGAGCGGGTCGAGGCGAGTGGGGGCGACTTCTGGGCCTCCCAGTCTCCATCTCAATACTCGTTCCGCTGGGGCTATGGCTACGCATAAAGAAATCAATCAGGCGGCACAATGCAGGCGAGCTACCAAGCGATAAGTCGCTCAAAATGACTCGACGAACTCGGCGTTTAATGGTCCGTGAAACGTGAAACACTTTTAGCTATCTTTCGGGAGTCAGGGGCACACGGCTTTCTTGGCTTTTAAAACTCACATGTAAATGGCTGCTAATGCCCGGCTAAGCTATAGCCTCCCTTCCCCCTTTTTTCTTAGTTCGGGGTTTGAATTATGCATTTTAATTTCGGCCCAACCCGTCAAAGGCACGGGCATGGAACATTTATTATTCGTCTTTGGCTATTTTCAACACTTTAATTTAACTTTCGGGCACTGCATTTCCTTCTTGGCCATTTCTTTTACCCAGCTCCCACTCCCAGTTCCTCAGTCCCAATCTCAGTCCCAAGATGGCCGACATGGCTCGTCGTGTGTAGGGGGATGGGGATGGGAAACGAAAGTGGGCGGGATGTCCGGGCGTTTGCCTTTGTAATGGACATGTTAGACGATGGCAAAAATGATATATGACTTTTTCATTTCCTTAATGAAATTAACTTTCCCAGTTTCGGCTCCTTAGCTCTCGTTTTCGTCTTCTGGCTGCTTCTACTTCTACATAATAATGCCAGCCAAATTGCGTTGATTTTTGATGTGGCAACAATTCATTTTGGCTCATTAGTCGGGGCCAGCATGCTGCTGTCCATATATCATTATCTCGCCGGCAATCTCGCCATATGCAGTCGGGCTTTAATGGAGCGCGTTAAAAGCATTTCATTTCCAGCTGACGACGACCATCCGCAATTAAACTGAGCCAACTGAACCCGGCGAAGGGCTTAAGCCGATGTACAATAATTTTAACTTAGCCGGCCAGGAGCTTCCGTCCAGGTTTAAGCTTCCCTTCGGCTCCTCCCAGCCCATCGTCCTCCTCCGTTCACTCGATTTCATAGATTATGCGGCTTATGACTGGGCCCGGTAAATGGCCAACCCATGTAAGTTCCTGTCGGCAATCTGTGAGTATCTGTGTTCGGATTCGACTGTTTGTGTGTGTGTGTGTGAGCAATGGGCTTTCTTATGCCATAACTCTGCGTTAGGCGAGAGGTGCTGCACTTTAATTATTTGCACTCAGCTGAGCGTGACCTTAAACCGAAAAGAGGCCCAATTAAACCCCAAGTCGGTGCGGTGGCTTTTTAATTGAGTCTCTGGCTATGCAAAAATTCACAAACATTCCAGCTGCAAAATTGTTTAGTAATCATAACTTGTATTCCTTTGAAAAGGAGCAGCAGACAATGGGCCTGATGAAAGAGAGGCTTCTAGGAAAGACTTCTTCAGAATAACGTATTTCATTTTCCATTTTATATCACAAATTTATCTCACTTTTTAATTGGCTTATGAAAAAGCTACAAAAGTATTTAAAGCTAAGCGATATCACTGATATTTAAAGCCAGCCACTTAATCCGCATTGTGGTTACCGAATTAACCCGCGGTTTCAAGTGTTTGGTCCCATTGTGCGTCTGGCGTAAAAAACGAGCCATTTATTTAATTGAAAATTGTCTCCGCTGTCAGCGGCAGCCGAGGAAAAGCAGAGAACCAGCAGCCAGAAGGAAAAGCGTGAAAAGCAGAAGGGTCTACCAGGGAGCAGACTGTCTGCTCCTCCAGCGAAGTGAAGTGGAGTGCATGGGCCAGGGCCACTTGAGAAGCTGGTTGCAGCTGCAGTTTTTCATCGCAGAAAAGCAAAAAAACCCAGGGAAATATCTTCAGAGAACTCGCAGCTATTAGTTTGTTTAGAGGCGTCTGGAGGGGACAGGGGAACTAGGGAACTAGGGGGTTCCAAAACGGAAGGGATGAGTTGGTCGCACGTGGCCTGCTTCATTATACCCGGAAGTAATCATAAATTCCGCACGCATCGCACGGCAGTTGGACAAAACGGAATAATATTTCGCCCAGTGTGTCAGTCAGTAAGCTACCTTTTTGCCCCGGGAACCCAGGATATAGAGTGGAGTAGTGGTATTCAAGGGGAAGGGGATGGGGGAGTAGAGTCGCATCGTGTTGCTAATTTATGGCCGAGGAAATGAAAGTGATAGAGCTGAAAGCAGCAGCCACCGGTCGAGTGAGTGCCTCTGGGCCATGGTTAACATGGAGGCACTACTCCACTACTCCTCCACCATTGCCAACTGGCTGGTCAAAGGTGGGCGTGGCAGTGGGCGGATGATGCTCCGTTGGTCTATTGCGAAAGGAAAGTGTGACGCTTGACAACTGAAGACAGTGACAAATTAGCTTGGCGCGTGGTCGGTGCGCAATTTGCATAATGAGCCTTTGACAAAGATGTGTGGCCACAGCACTCGCAGCGTTCTATTTATGACTCCGCTCCGATTTCAGTCGTTTCAGTCAGGCCTGATGGCAATAAAGTCCCAAATGAAAACGTCACGACGCACTTTGACACCTTTTCGTCCTTTTTTTCGAGGGAGGTGAAGAGGTGGAAAGAACGCAAAAGCCAAAAGCCATCACACACACATATCGAATGTTTGGCCCTGTCTAAAAAGCATTTTCACGTTGAACCAGAAAAGAAACTCTCAGCTTGCAGCTCGTTTTCTTCGTTTTTCACTTTCCTTCACATTTTCCTCCAACTTTTTTTCTTTGCACTTTTTGAATGCCAAGTAGCAGGAAACGAGCAACGAAATGTGCTACGGCCTAGAAATTTTTATTGAATGCCTGCAGGTTTTATTGATGTCGTTTAAAGTCGCTCAAGTTGCGTTCGGCCTCGTAAAGATGTCAGCCAAATTACATAGTCAAAAAGAGTTGTTTCATTCGCAGGGCTATGAAATAAAACCGAAACGAAAACTCTTTCTCCCCCTTTATTGCAGTTATCCCGACCAACTTATCTCATGAGCATTTGCCTTTTATGTCACTTCAGAGTCCAAATTGCTGGGAAATGATGCAAAAGTAGTTGCCGTTCGGCAATACTGATACTGAATTTACAATCATTTTTGTTTGGCCAACAAGAAAAGCCAAAGGTATGCAAACTATTTTCCCAAAGCGAGCAGGCAAACTTCATTAGGCTCCAGTCCACAGGGCGGATGAGCAATTTTAGCCTCTCTGCCGTTTATTAAAATTTTAATATTGCCCTGGAAAATGGGCAACATAATTACACACGGCAATTGGCAGAAAGATTAAGACTTTAGGATTTTGGGGGGTTTCCAGCTGTGTTCCCTTTTTTGGCCACCCAATTTTCGACTGCGGTTTTGCTTCGATCCTGGTTGTTGGCCCATTGGCCATTGGCTGCTGGCCAGGAGCTTTGCTCCGCTCCGTGTGATTCGTGTAATCATTTGGCAATCACAATCAACTTGTTTGCTATCGAAAAAACCAATTATTGACCCGGCTACATGACCACGTAACGTGCAAACAATTGCGGCCATGTTCGAACTTGGCCAACACCGGACACCAGAAGACAGAATGTTGAGGCTTTCTCTCTTTTTCTCCCTCTTCCCAATTTTTTTTTCCTCCACTTTTTGTCGGTTTCAGTTGGCAGCTGCCAGGGAAATGTGTTACCCATGTTGGGATTATTTATTTATAGGCCGGGTGGGCGGGGCTTTTTGGTTGAGAACTTGGCAGATTTCTGCTCATTTTACTCATTTGGTTTTGTCAACATTTCGTACATAGTTCTGCGAAATGTGAGAGGGTGCAAATCTATGGCCATAAATTGTGCACACTGCCAAAAGTTTTGACACATTTGTTGCTGCTGCTGCTGCTGGAATTCATTTCATACATTTTAAATATTTCTCAACCCTCCTCGGCAAAGTGAAGTTTTAATGCGCAGAAAATTTGTTTGACAAGTTGCTGTGTGTGTGTGTGTGTCCCCAAGAATAGTGTAAATGGGCTATTAAAGTGCTGGGTAAATGCCTGAATAAATACCAATGCCAAATAAAGTAATCCCGTAAACTGTGATCGATTGGCCCTGATTGACTGGCCAGAAATTAACTTTCTTGGCCCTAACAACACAGCCGGAATTCCCGAAAGTAATTGCATTGATTGACCTCAGTACCGCAAGTGCGGCCCAGACTGAAGCAGGATTTTCCCGGCTTCTTCTGGCCACAAGCCACAGTCAAATCAGCGTCTGAATGCCAGGGAATTCCCACCAGTTTCTCACTCAGACAGTCAGTCAGCCATTCATTCTACCCTTTTTTCAATGGCCCACAGCCACAAATTGGCGTCGGGCGCCTTTAAGTCTTAAATGATTCGGAGGGAAAAACATTAAGGAGTCTAGCAACAAAGCACACTTGAAGTATTTAATAAACCGACTGGCAAACACCTCAGCAAACTCATAAACCACACATCAAAAGCAATGAGCTTATGATAATTTGCTTCCACCCCATAACCCTTGAATACTCGCTTTTTCGCGGGGGAAAATGCCTATCATTTGTCGCTTAGTAGCTGTGAGGCCCGAAAAGCGCTTTCACATGACAGTCGCGTTAATTATATGCAAACACAAACAGAGAGAGAAACAGCGACCTAATCCTCTGATGGTTATCAGCAGGCAGGCCGACAAATTAGCCCGGCCAGATTGTGCGGCTCTCGATGATGAACTCAGCTCATATTCTTCTTGGCCGGGCTTATTAATTTATTAAGTCGGCGCTAACTTTTGTGGCCCCCCACTGACAGACGGCTTAAGTTTTTAGCCAACAAACAAACAAAACTACAAAAACAATTGGCCAAAAGTTGGCAAGAAGCCGGAAAAAAATGAACGAAATTCTGGGGGAAAAGCCTCTTTGCCAGCGGCGTTTGTCGCTTCAATGTCGCTTAATGTCACCAAACTGCGCGGCTTAATTATGCAGCATCACACATATATATACCAGATATATATATAACCGATTTTTTGCTTAGCCGGTTTATGGTTACTTGAAAATTTAAAAGTTTTCCAGGAAATGAAAGTTGGCGCAATCGTGCAGAAAAGTTCAGAGTGGGCAAAACAAAGCAGGAAAAATGTGAAAAACTGAAAATACGAAAAAAGGTTGGAAAAGGAAAGGCCAGGAAAAAAGTTTCGGGGGCGTGACACAACTAAATGCATTAAGTTTGTTTTTTTTTTCTTGTTTGTTAGCTGCCTGCCTGCACTTTAATCTCATTAAGGGGAGCGCAGAGCAAATTATTGATTATGTCGTTAATAAATATTGACTCGCCACTCAGTACGGGCTATTAAATGCAATTTAATGAAAGCCGCCCATGCGGCGTATGCGTAATTTGATAGAGCAGTTAATTTAATCGATTTCTGCACTGTTTTCAATCAAATGGAAATGGAATCGCTAAAGAAATCGCAGCGGAAACTGCGGCGGTGGGCTCATAAATATTCATGGTTACTGTTATGGCTATTATTATTTTTTTTTTTAGCCCATGTGCCGGCAACTAATTAACAATCCTTTTGCTCTTAGCTTTCGTGGGGACATTAATGATGTAATCTTCGGCAACCTGACCGAAAATGCCGTACCCTCCATGTCCCGACATAAATGGCTTTGTGCTTCGTACTTCATTAGTCGCCTGTCGTCGCCAATCAATGTCCTTTGTTCCCCGTAAAAGCAGCACTCCATTCCTTTGGATGGGGTGACGAAAATTAACTTAGTCACACATGGAATCTGGCAAATTTTAATGCTAATTTCGTTAGGCTGACACATTAAGGTAAGTACGAGGAGTCTAAGCCAATAATAGTATTCCCCGTCGCCAAGGCGAGCCATTAATGCTGCATGATCTAGACGAGTGAATGCAGCGACTAAGTGGCAGGTGCATTAAAACCTGATTCGGCATACGGAATCAAAGCGGGCGACATTAATCACGAATTTATGAGACATTCAGAGTAGTTGTAGTATTTGCATATTTAGACATAAACCTTGAAACACAAACAGAAGCACACAACTGAGAGTCCTTCGAAGGAGGCGGTGCTGCCACAACTTGAGTGCGCGACTGCCACAGGATTTGGAGATGAAGATGGAGCCTGCAGTCTGCAGTCTGAGTGACGTGGCCACATGCATCAAACATGATGCATTCGCCATTAAATGGCAGCCACTTAAAGCCTTGAAAACGACCAGAGATTCCCCCGCGGCGGAATGGCAACTTTTCTTCCTTTAAGAGCCCAGAAACTTGTCTCTCAATTAACTGAAAACTTTAAGTGCAAACCCGAGGACTTGATTGAAGAGGCTGGAACTCTTTCTTGGGCTCAGTTTGATTAGGCTGCAGTAACAGTAACAGAAACTAAGCAAAAACCCATCAGTTCAGTTTGGCCAAAAGTTTTGTCAATTAAAATATGAAAAATACCCCAGAACAAGTCCAAGTCCAGGGATGGAGATGGAAATGGAGATATAGATGGAGCTGGACAAACAGTGAGTCCACTGAGCCCCACTGCCAGTGCCAACTAATAAAAAGTTTTTGCTGCCAAGTCGCAAAATGACATTGCAAGTAATATTTTGGCTATATTTGGCCCAACTTTCACTTGCAACTGTTGCCACTCACTGGAGCACCAGCAGGACGAAGAGTCGCCGGACTGGAATTTGCATGCGCCCAGAGAGTGCCAGAAACTTTTATAATTAATAAATTATTTATGAAGAACGAATGAAAAGATGGGGCCAAGGAAAACAGGAACAACCGACTGCAATTCACTTCATTTTAAATAATGAAAAATTGCTTTGTTTTTGCTTTTGGCTTTGCTTTTGCTCGCTCGGCCGGCGTCATAAATAAACAAGGACGACCGACAGGACGAGAAGTTGGGCGCACAAAGCGAAGGAGCCAAATGCAATTTCGCACCACCGGCTTCGAGTTCGACTCGTCCATTCAATGATCCACAACAGATCAGGGCCGCCAGTGGAGCAGAAATGCCAGGAGGTCCTCGTCCAGGGATCCAAAGCACTAATCCATGCGGAATTGCGAATCGCCCAGGGCGCCAAATTAATAACAAAAAGCCCAGCTGAAGCTGCATAGACCAGTGCCTCGCGAAAATCGTACAATTTGTTAGACGTTTGGCATTTGAATTGATTGAAAGCGCGGCCGAGTGAGCGATGCGATGCGATGCGGAACGTGAATGGAAATAGGCTAGGGGGAAAATGGCGGAAAGGCGGATTCGTATATCGGCGGCGGCATTCAATATCAATTCCCGGAATTTATAGCACGCCGAAAAAGCGAGTGCAGTAAATTGAAGTTGCAAATGTGGGCTACAAGTGAGGCCAGGAATCCCTAACAACTTGATCATTTCTACATTTTTACAACTTTCTGATTGGATTGCGATTGCCGTCATCGAGCTCAAAGGTGGCTCCAAGTCTAAGCAGCTGGCCTACAGCTCATCCCTAATTCAATGGAAACCGGAAAGTTTCAAAGCCAATGTAAGTTAGAGTGGCATTCAGTTGGGTGTAAAATTAAAGGCTTTTATGTGGGGCGTCTACCGTTAAACTATTTATATGCTAATGTTTAATGTTGGTTTAAATTCAGTCATGAAATCATTCGGCATAGTAACATTAACATAAATTGTTTTAGTAGAAAATAAATAATGTAAATAATAATACATTTTGAAATTAATTATTTTGTCCTTTATTATTTAGGATTACTGCTCATGTGCCAATTTAAAATACCCTTTCTATTAAAAAATTATGTCTAAGATCTGTATACATAAACAGTATTTAATTTAGGATCTTAAAAAAAGTTAAATATTTGTAGTTTATCATCTAATTTTTTTCCGAAAACTGTTCAAATTTTTGAAATCATTTTTTTGGTGTATGTATGACTTTTAAATTGTGAAAAAAAAAATTTTATGAGTGGTTTTATTTTTTTTTATAAGGTTCACTCTATCCTAAATGCTTGTGCATATGGCATTTGATCGCCTTTGTGCTGCTGTGGGCTGTGAGCTGATGAGCAGAGCTGCTGTGCTTTTATCCACTCTGCCACTCGGGCTGCTACCGATATGGGATAAGTGCTTCCTGCCGATGCAATTTCTGCATCTGGCTCTAATGACGCCATAATTGCCTTTGTTCTGCTTGCCAGACTGTACGAGTGCGAGTGTCGCCCCACCTGCTTGCCAGCTTGTCCTCGTCATTGTGGAGCAGATAAATGCCGAGTCGTCATAGTGCACATAATTGCCAGGGCGGACAAAGCGGCGTCCTTAAAGCGTTTTCCAAAGCGGTCGTATCAGCTTCCAATCACGACGGTCCCCTAAAAAGGCAACAGGAAGAGGGTGGATTTTTCGGGGGATTTATATTGTAGTAGAAAAAGAAAAAACAAGGGAGCTCCTCAAAATAAAAGTCAAAAGTGTTGCCAAAGCATAAAATGGACGACAGTCCGTGAAATTAAATGCCAGCAGGACATTGAAAGCGAGCTGAGTCCTGCCAGTCCTTCCATTCTCCCTCGAAAAAAAGCGATTTGTGTGTGGCAACGAAAAATTCACGCACAATTATTTTGCAACGACAAAAGTCATTAAAGTTCCCTTTTGTTATGTGGCAAATGTTTATGTAAAATTTATTTTGTTTCCGCTTTATAAAAGCCCTCTGCCATCATGGACTGTATATATATATCTGTATATCTGTATATACAAAAAAACAAGAAAACTAGCTGCGAAAGCGGCACAGAAAGTTGCATTGTTTATGTTTATGGCTGTTGGCACATGCTTTATTTTTACGCAGATTTATTTATGGCTATTTTTACTGCATACTTTTCAGTAGAGGAGCTTCTCGTTCCGTTGCTAACCTCAATTCCCCAGAGAGACAGAGTCCGACAAAAACAAAATCCTTTTTTCTATTGATTTTTCGCCCCTGGCCAGAAGCGATTATTTGTTTTGCATTTTCCACGCCGTCACCCAAATGACCCCGAACAGCACGCAGATTAGAGATGGCCTGTCCTGGATTTCAGGGGAGCTCCAATGATACCATGATACCATTTTACCATGATACCATGATGGCATCTCGAGGAACAAATCTCGAGGCAGTTTCATGCTCCCCTGCGCCCCAACACTTTTGTGCAAATATTTATTATTGACTACTGAGCTCTTTTGCATTGAATTATCACAGCGTCTGTCATATGAGAAGGGACTACCCACCCACACACACAATTCCCCGCCAATTCCCAGCGCCTATTAACTCATGACAACGACAACTGATTTCCCAGCGGCCTGCTTCCTACAACTTACACACAAATTCAAATTGCATTTATCTAATTTTGAGCTAAACACGCAGCCGCAGACTTGGACTTGGACAACATGGCACTTCCATATTCCCCAAGCGAGGGCTTTGTTTGCCGATCCTGTTACAAAGCCCCCCCCCCCCCTCCCATCGCTCAAAACATGTCCTGAAACCAGGAGTGATGATTGCTTCAAGTGATTATTCAATGCCTTTTGTAATCAATGGCCAACCTGGGTATTCATTTCACTTCACTTCGCTGGTGAGGAGTGTAGAATATACCATTGATCAGGCGGCCTTTCAATTTAATAGACGCTAATGATTCAACGGAATTCATTCACCTTTTGTCTGGCCTCTCATGCGCCATTACACCATTACACCATTACACCAGCATCTGCAGAAACAGATTCAGAGGATATTCGATATAGGATATAGGAGTTGTATTGATTTGCATGGTCATGTTTATGGTACAAAGGCAAATCCGCGACTCAGCTCAACTTTAGCAGGTCGTGCATTTCAATTGATTCCCCTTTCGTCCTTGCTGCAGTTCGTTTTTTATCTCCCATCCCAGATAGAGACGATGTGTGTGTGTGTCCTGTTTCCTGTCACGGATACCTAACTTGAAAAGCAGAAAAAACAAAAAACATTGGAGCTTTGCAAATTACTTGCCAGCAGATGCACACACACAGTTGGTTGAGAGCAGCTGCTGCTGCTGCTGGCGTCACTTTAAAGCCAATGTGCCGTGAAATCGGGCCTGCAACTCAATTACGGAACATAGAATGAACTCCTGCCGATCAGACGGCATTAACATTAACATTCTCATTTGGCTTGCTGCCCCGACGCGGGGATTTATATATTTATTAATGCATTATTGAAAAGCATTAAGCATTAAGAGATTAATGCGTCGGTTGACCGAAGCAATTTCATTGCGGCAATTGGAGGGGTTTTTCTGTTCGGGATTAAAGTCGAAAGAGGGAATACTCTTTACTACACACGTATTCGCTTGCTGGGCTTTCCACCTTGGCTGGGAAAGTCCCTGAAGATCTTTGTGATTTGCATAGTTTCTTCAACTGTCTTTTCAGTTTCTTGTTGGCCAGGTTCTCCACCGGCTATGTCATCGGGTTCCTCCTCTTTCTCAGAATCTTCACTCAGTATTTCCATGGCACAACAGCTGGGAAACCAGCCTCTAATAGCGCCCTTGCGTCTCCCTCCATTGTTCTTTTCTCTTTCCTCCACCGAGATCTCCCTTTCGCCATACAGCCAGTAGTCCTGAATGCGAGTCACCAGGATGGAATCACCCTGCTGCAGGGCAATGCGAGGATCATCGGTGCAGGGAATCTTGAGGGACACCCACAGGCCCTGCGACAGGATGGGCACCCAGTGACCGGTGGCAGGATGAGTGCATATGTAGCGGCGAGTGCGGGCCCTCTTATCCTTCTTCTGTTCCAATTGTTCCTTCGTGAGTGAGTACTGATTGCAGCCCGGAGCAACTGGCCACGAAATGCCATCACCAGAGGATCGGAAGACCTCGCGGCAATTAGTCCACCAACCCAGATCGTAGGGGAAGACGAAGGCCTTGATCCTGTTGCCAGGATATGCGTTGCGACGAAACACCGCCTTCTTTACGATCCAGCTCTCGATCTCCGTCTGGTTGCGGAGTATCACCTTCATTTGCATGTAGAGCAGCTTGATGCTCGCCAATCCAATGCCCGTCGTCACTCCCAAACTAACCAAACAGGCCATCAGATTGGTTGGGGTCAGAGTAACCGTGGCCAAGTGATCCAATCCTTGCCTGATATACCACCGCTTTTGCAATCCCTGGATGACGGCCAGGACTATGATAACACTTCCTTGTATGCTGGCCGAGAGGAAGAAGAGTAGGAAGTAAACGAAACTGGCCTGATTGGACCAACCCACGCAGTTGTTGATCCACGGGCAATGGTGGTCCATCTTCATCACACAGCGATCGCAGCGGCGGCAGTGATGCGACCTTGGAGCCTTGTAGCCATCGCAGCGAAGGCAGAACTGCAGGAACTCCGTGTCCTGGGCCATCAGGGGATGCCACTTCAGTGGAACGAAGCCAGGACCCACCATCAGGGACTTGATGAAGTGATAGAGGGTGCCGAAGGTGTGGAACCAGATCAGCGCAAAGTTCACCAGGGATCCTGGACCCTTGCTAGGTGTCCACCACATCGCGTTCATCTCGATCACCGTCCAGGTGACAATCAGGGTGAGAGCCAGGAGAGTGATGGGTCCCCAGTGCAGGAAGCGTGCGAGATCATCCATTTTTTACCAGAGATCAAGAAAGTAACTTCTTTAATTAACTTACTTTCTATCGTACTTATTTACTGAGTGAAAGTTCAGGGTCTACTCCGTCTGACATTCCCAAACTTTTGAGTCTGTCATTTAGGGTAGTCAACCAGGCCCAATGGCAGATTAATTAATGTGGGACCCGCGGTGTTTGTGTGTAATTAAATAAAGCACAACTATTTAAAATTCCACGGCGATTCCGGGATAATTTATAAAACTTATTTAAGGCATCGGCAACAGGCGGACGTTGCACGGCCGAGTATAAATTTGCTCTTAAGCCGCAAATGAAAAATATTTTAATCATGCAGAAAAAAAAAGCGTAAATAAATTTACAAACAATAAAAGTGCAAAGTGCAGGCCATAAATAAAATGCAGCCTTAGTGCACAGTCGTCATCCTGGCAGACACACGGCCCGACTTTTCCACTGCACACTGCTGCTGCTATTATTATTATTATTAAGAATTAATAGCAATATTTGCTGACGCTGTGTGGCTTAAAAAACGAAATATATATAACCCAACAGCAACAAAGCAACGCACGATTTCAATTGAATTTAAAATGTGCCATAAATTCATTGCATTCAATATGCGAACAGTTCGGAGAGTTTATATGCATGTGTGCTGGCACAAAGAACGGTATTTTGGTATTATTTATGGCGCCTGCATATATAACAATAATATTTTGGTAGCGCCAAATTCTTTGCCAAACATTTACTAATGCCATTAATTGATGATAAATGTTTCGCCGCACGCAGACAAAATGTAATCGATGCCGGGGCCATAGAACGCACTTCAACTGCACACAGAAATGAAAAGGTATACCTAATGTTATTCATGCCAATAATATCCTATGTTCATGGCTTAAAAAAGAAAGTATTTTTTTCGCAATCAAAATAAAGAATAATTAATGAGTATATTAATTAATTACTGTTTACCTACTTATGTTTGTTATGATTTTTATTAAAAATAAAAAAATATTAAAGTATATGTTACATATAAAAAGGGTAGTACTTTTTTCAGTGCAACGGTTTCTGAATGGCGCTCCGAAATCAGAAAATTCGGTTAGCAGGCTTTGTAATCGGTTGGTCGGTCTGTTTTTGGGCCTCCAGCTGGTGTCCTGATTTTGTTTATGAAATAGTTGCGTGGGCTGTTTGGGCCAATTACTCGCATACAGGGCGGCCCCCTGCAAAGCGCACACCCTTTGATTTTCCCGGTTGAGCGAACTCATGGCCGTTGGCCGGTAATGAGTCTCCGAGCGGGGATTTGTGCGACTTGCAAGTCTCGTTAACTCGGCTAACAAGCGCCGTCATTTACCACAATGCGACAATCGGGCCTAACAAGCCAACAAGGACAATTGGCCAAGAGCAGAGGTGCTAAGGTGACAACGTTGTAGCCACATAGATAAAGATTCCTTAATTGGAATTTAAAATGTAGCCATAAGTGACCACATATCATTAGAAATGGATAAGTAAGAGATAAGAGGTTCACGCTTAACGCAGAATTTACAATTTCACGATTTTCAGGTTTGCTAAAAAACCTACATTTTTTTAAGAGGCTAACATTCTTTGCTAACAAACCCTTTTAATTTGCAAACAAATTAAATGTTGGATTTTTTTTTCATTCATCACGATTTTATGCAAAAAATGGCAAAAGAAAATGCAATTTCCAGCTGTGAATGTCAATCGATTGGGAATTTAATTTCAAACTCAACGAGGTATGACACTCTATATTTCGTCAATGGAGTATTCAATTTAAGCATTACACAGATGTTCAGAGAAAATAAATGGGAGAAATAATTTGAAGAAGTTCCTCACTGGTTCACGAGAAATCAGCAACTGAAATTTATTCAACCGATCCATTCAATATGCAATTGCCATTGGTAGGTCAACTGAAGCAAGTGATATAAAAGATCAAGCACCATTTAAATACAAAAGCAATAAAATAGCAAAGTTGCCAAGGTGAATGAACGGAAGAAGGCTCCTCAATCGTAATTTAAAACACATATCCATGACTGCCCCATAGCTGGTGGCTACATATCCTTGAAGCCCTGCGAAAAAGCAATCTATTTTGCTCCGCAGATTAGATGGCAATAAAATTGATTGAAACATAATTGCAAATTGATACAATAGCCAAGGAAAATTGCCCGGAAATGCCAAGAGCCAAAGGCAATCTATAAGCGTAACGAAAATGACTTCAAAGCGAGAAACGACCAGAATCGTAACGCGTCGCCTTCGTATCGACCATTATGTGCAGTTAGATGAACAACTGAGAGGAGCGAGGAACTCGAAACTCGTCTTCAAGCGAAAGGGGTTTCCAAGAAACAAGTCAGTCGATAAAAACTCGTTGAAAAAGAGAAACGGAATAAATACAAAAAATATAAAGTATCTATGACATTTGTTATACAAATAAAATAAATAGGTATGTACCTTCATTATAATTTCTCATTTATGGGTATCAATTCAGTTAATACTTTCCTTCTACAAATTTAAAAAATCGATATGAAACGTAGATTAATTTTACATTATTTAGGATCAATTTTACATTATTCAAGATCAGTTTTAATTTGATATGTGGTAAATTTGAGGTGGTCGAAAAGAGTACTTTATGTAAAAACGATATAAGTTTAGCATGACCTGAAATTTACATGGCTGTGGTGTGATGTGTGTGGGTAAGAAAAAGATATATATATATTTGATATTTTTAAAGGGATTTAATGTGTTAATTTTAGTTATACTTTTTCTGTTTTTCTGTTTTCAATTTCCATTTAAATTTGAAATAAATCCATCTAGACCCATTTATTTTCCAGTGCATCCGATTTACTTGTTTCTGCGAACCTTTTGCACTGGAATCGCTTCAATTATGCTTCAAGTGGCCCCGGAGCCGTTAAGCATCTTATAGTTTACCATATAATTTTTCGTCAATGCCAAGAGTTTATTACGGCTGCCGAGTGACTGCAACTCGCGAAGTGAACAGCCAAGGGCGGCTTTTGTGCAGAGCTCGAGCTGCAGAAAAGGATGAAAATGAAGATGAAGATGCTCGGTCTCTGTATCCATAGAAACTTTTTACGCAAACTTATTTACTTAATTTGAAAATTAAATTCCGGCATTAAAACGCATAAATGACACTTGAGCCCGACTCGCTGCCAGTCTGTGTGTGTCTCTGTGTGTGTGTTTTTTCCCGTTTGAGTTTGTTTTTCTTATCAAAATGCCTGCGGCAGAGTGCTGGCAAATACCCTCGCATACGCCAGAGAGTATATATCCCTTAAGACAAACAACGCGTGCAAAACGAGTGGGGCTTTCGAGGGGAGAGGGAGGCTGAAACCGAGGCTGAAGCCGAGGCTCTGAGCCTGGCCAAGTGCACGCTTAAAAGTCAAAAGTGCAGAAAAATGCATGGCATACAAAAGGGGGCGGGGTTGAAAGGCGGGCAAAAACGCAGAAGACGTTGCCAAGACAAACAAGCCAGTGAGGAAGGCATATAAATTGCGTTACTTGTGCGGGTGGCTCAAAAAGAGTACGAAATGGGGAAAAGGGGACAAGGGGGAATGCCGGCGGGGGGTAAACGTTTTTGGTGTTTGACATACGACGTGCATTAGCAGCAAAGTCAAGGATTAGCGCCACTTGTCTTGAGAGCCCGGCCCAAACCAAACCAGCGCCGCATGAAATTTAAATACATTCCCGCCATTAAAGTGGCTGCGAATCAATTTGGCCAACATATATGCTGAATATATATCTGCGATACATACGGCGACATACTGCCCCCAATGGGGCGTCGATCGCTTAATGCGGCCAATTCAATTTGGCCAGCACACGGGAGTCCCATAAAAGCCATGCCATTGGACACCATTTTGGCATTTAAAGCGTTTCGGCTTTAATGGTCTGAACTGTGACTTTGGCCCGACAGCAGGCCAAATAGATAGCTCACCAGAAAAGCGAAAAAAAGGGATTGAAAAAATGAAGGAAAGGCGGAAAGGAACGGAAAGACGTCAAGGAAATGCCAAAGCTATCGCAAACGCGTTTCGCAATTTTTGAAGGATGTGTTAAGTCAAAAAATATGCAAATTCCACGCACACACACACACACAGCCGTGTTCGGCCGGGCAGAGTTAATACGGCCCAAAGGCAGCCCCGGGATCTAAGAGGCCCCCCACCGAAAAATACGTATAGTATAGGATAGACAGGACATACATATAGATGGGCGGCTGTGCGGGCGCCGTACGTGTAATGCATACGAAAGTAGTGAAAATATCATCAATGGCGAAATATGAATATCTAAAAGGGATAACGAAAAATGGAGTCAAAACGAACAGGGGTAAAAAAAAAAGGAAAACTGCGAGCTGGAAGTGAGACGAGCGCCAAGAACAGAAGGCCTGGGCCTGGGAAAAAGTGCAAATGTCAGTTTCAAAGGGGGAAGGGGAAGGGAAAAGGGAATATCAGTTCATGACATTTGACTGAAAACTAGACAATTTCCTGGCCTCCCCGACTGCTGTTGTGCCGACATGTTCTGGTAATCAGATCTCCCCGTAATTGCATCATGCTTAAACTTCTCGAAAGGTATTCAGTTTGATATTATCTCATTAATGGCGAATTCATGGGCCACAACTTTATTTTCTGAGCGCAAAAGGAGCTTTTAAAAAACGCTCAGCCGGAGTCCACGATTTTGGCTCAGCCTCTGTCTCGGTCTGAGATTCACAGATCCTGTGCCGCGGCCCGCATAAATTTGGCGAGAGTCTGTTGTAAATTACATTCGAAGTAGCAGCTCGCACATAAATCTTTGGAGCCCAGAACCGAGGCCAGTGAGGAAATAATGCAAATAAAAATAACACGCCGATGGGACAATACTCGAACATTCGACTCCAAGATAACCGGGGATTGAAATCGCTCTCCAGAAGGATATCTAAGCAATAGCCTTAACATTTTGAGATCATGCATTACTTGATAACAGACAAAATTCTTACAATTCTTATAAAAATTCTAAGAAACATTTTAATAAGTTTTTAAACAACCCTTGTTTATTATTATAAATTATATGTTCTTTATTTATATTATAAGTAAAAATTAATTCCGAATTTATGAGCAAGCTATAATATTCGAAATACCCAACATTTTTTTTATTTTTAAAGGAATTTTCTGAAAAATTAAAAAAATGTTTAGATTACAACTACGATCTTCAAGTATTAATTTTTTGATATGCATAACAAATGTTTATTGGAGAGTGTTATGTGAAATTAATTTATTTAATTTTTCAATGTCCAGTTATGAAAGTATATATCACTGCCCTTCTTCTTGGAGACTATATAATATCGTAAGAACATATGATATTAGATATTATAATAATAGCACTCCATGATAACCGGGTGTTAAGATAGAGAAAATAAAAAGCACAAATACTGTGCAGCAGCCAGGCAAAACTGTGTCATTCCAATTGTCGCCCTGCATCGGTGTCTGTGTCACACCGACAGTGTCCTGCGTGCGTCTGTGTCGCCGTTTCTGTTTATGCTCTTGTTTGTGTGCTTGTGTACAGTCGCATCCGCCATTTTGTCCGAGGAGCAACTTGAATTACGTACGCCGCAAGTGAAGTAATGAGCACACAGCTGCAGCTTGAGGGACTTGGCGATGGGCAAACAAGGATGGCGCACCGGAAGCGGAAATAAATATTAAAGCTGCAAGAGGCGGCAACGGGCAGCCACAATAAATACGATATAAATATGCGATATTTTCAAAAGACCAACTAATAAATAAGCGCTGCCAAGAGCAGGGGCCTCCCCTCGTATTTTTCTTCCTATGGCCAGCCAATTGAATGGCGGACTCTTGGACATTGCCTGATAAACGATGCTAAGCAAATAATATAAATGCCATGCAATTTATGTGGTGTAAAAGTTTGTATTTACCCGCTCACCCTGGCGATATAAAAATAAAAATGCGAATTCAAGATGTTTTATTGAGTTATGACTACAACTTGAGTGAACCAACGGAATAGCTCTCTCTGGCCATAAAATATTTATAATATTTCTTTTCCTCTTTCATTAAATATTCAAGGCCATTAAATTGTATTTTATTTTATTACAGAGATGAGAAGGTAAAAATACAATTTTCTTTATTAAATGATTAATGTATTATTATATGATTAATAAAAATATTTAAAATATTAATTTTTCCTAATTTACTATTATTTTATTCATAATATTTCCATTGTAACTGACTCTTGAAAGAAATTCTTAAATTGTAGTAAAACCTCTCAGCCACTTTCTACCTGTAATTTGGCAAAAGTCTAATAAAACTGTTACAGGAAAGGCAAAAATTCGCCGAAGCATTCGCCATAAGTTTGCCAGCTCATTTTATGGCTTTGTTTCATTTTGTGTACTTGCTCTGCACCTCGGTCTGTTTATGGTCTGAATTATTGAAATTGACTGGCAACTGGCAACACGTTGTTGCCAAGGGGAAAGTGAGTCTGCTCTGGCGTAACCGGAATAACTGGGGGATAACTGGGGGAATAAGGATGGAGTTCATCTCATTTCGGGCGGGACAGGTGCACCAGGTGCGTTTCATTTGCCATGCAAAGCTAAATGAATTGCACGTCAAAGTAGTTAAAAGCGGCCAGACAGTCGGACGGATGGACGGACGGACGGAGCAGATGGATAGACAAGCTGGCTGGCAGACAACAAAGGCATAATGCCAAGTCATTTAAATTGCTCGAGGACAGGCAAATCAAATTGTGAGACGGGCGAAGGATGGGCAAAAACTTACAGCGGGCCACATGCTTAAGTAACTGGCGATAGACAACATCCAGCAGCAACATATACCAATACCAATGGCAAAACCCACTACATCAGCACTTCTCTCTTGCGAGTTGCAAGTTGCCAGCGGCGACGACATTGCAGCTTTGGCCAACGGAGCGACACCAATCTGGCCCAGATACCCTATTTCCAGGCCCCAATCCCGATCCCAATCCCTATCCCCATCCCCATACCATTCACATCAGCATCCCCAACTTCCCACCACCACCAACAACATCATCATCATCATCGTCTTCTTCATCCTCGCCAGGAACCTCTGCATTGTCGTCATCTTTTCAGAGTGCTTAAGGGCTGCATAAAAGCATTTATTATTAGATTTGATTCAATTTTCTATTCACTTACGTTATGAAAATGTGGCTCGCCGTGTTTTCCCCACCAAGCTTTTGCCGCTTTTGTTGCTCGCTGCACTTAATTCACAGCGGTAAATAAAAATCAATGTTTTGCTTTTACTACAACCGAACGATACGATACGATACGATGCGAGGCGAAGGGAGGCGAAAAACGAGAGCAATCGCGTAATTTCATTTGCATAAAAGTCAATTGGATTTCGTGCCATGGAACAATTTCAATAATTGCAAACGCCTGCCATACATTTCGAGCTCCTCTAAGCCACCGTAGTAGGCCAGTCTTCTATTCCAGTACCTGGTTTTTGGGCTGTGGTCCCAGGGACTCTCTCTTTTTGCTCCGTCGCCATTGTGTCGCCCGCCCACTTTGGGGGCCAACTGAAGTTTCTGGCCAAAACACAGACACATGGAGACCAAAAGCCAAAGGCGACATCCATAAACTGTAATCAAAAGCTATTATCTCTGCTGGGTATCATCCATCCTCCTTCCTCCCGCCTTTCGACCACCCACCATTCCGGTCTAGTTTTTGGCAACATTTTTCTAAACCATAAATTTCGAAAGCAAATTCAATGGAATTTGCTTGCCAAAAATCGGAGGCTTCCGCTATTTCCAGCTAGCCGGGCATGTTTGAAAATTTAAAGAATTGGCCAGAAATTTAGACCGACAAGCGGGTATAATGGAAACTGAATGGTTTATTTTATGCCTAAATAAATTATGAAAAACTGAAATGCTGCTCGACACATAAGCTGATTGCCGCCTGTCTATATTTATTTATTTAATTATTCTTTTTTTTTTCCTCTCCTTTGCCGCTGGCAAATCCCTCGAGCGAAATTGTAAATTAATTTGCGCGCAACAATTTCGATTTTAATAACTAGAAACATTGTCACTTAGTTTGCATATTTAATTACATGTTTTTTTTCGGAGCTTTATTATTATTTTTTTGCACCTTGCTAGCAGCTTAGTTTGGCCAGCATATTAAAGCGATTATGGGAGTGACTTAAAGCCTGGTCACCCCGAGGTCACCAAATCACATCGGCCAGAAACTAATTTCAATTTGGAGAGCACATAATTAAGTTAAACTAATGCCAATGCATGTGGCGATAAATTGTCATGGGCCAGGCCTAAATAATTCATTACGCATTCTCCACGAGCAACGAGCTGACAAAAGCAGGATATTCGCAAAAGGACCTTTGAGATGTTAAGAAATATTACTTAGATTTTTGGGGCCCGGCCGTGTGTGCATATATCAAGACATAAATATCAAGTGCAGAGCCAAGAGCATATTGTAATGTGACTGCACAGGAGTACAGGCAGAGTCCTTGTTGCAGATGACGAGCCGGGCAGGATGGCAAAAGGACGTGCACATTTGCCAAAAATTACAGTTATTACTGCAGACAGTCGTCCTTGCCCGTTCCGTTCGACCCACAAGACCCACAAGACGCGATTGCGGCTGCATTGGAAAACTTAATTCAATTGCCGGGCGGCAGGCCCATAAATCCTGCACTTTATTGCATCCGCAGTACGCAATGCACTTTTGCCAGGATGGCCATTTTAATGAGCTAACGAAAATTTGGTTTATTAGATGTACGTAATACGTATAGAGCAGAGTGAGATATATCGAATCAGAGGCGGTGCCATTCGAAATGGGCCATCAATTTTTATTTACCCCCCGATGGCTTCGTTTCCTTCGCTTTCAGAGAGCAATAACCGTAAGCAGTAAGCAGAGCGACCGGAAGTGGAGCACTTTAGCGACATCCGGCGGCCTCGAATGGCCACTTCCTACTCTCGATATTTGCGTGCAACTTTTGAGTTAATTCCCCTGTATTTGCCTTGTGATTTCCTTATTACATTGGCCCACTGCCCCCCGGCTCGGTGGCTTTAAGTCCCCAGCTGGCAGCTGAAAAAAGGCTTAAACTGAGGCGCTTAGCCTAAGCCCCCCGCCCGAGTTGAAGTCCAAAACGAAGCGAAATATCATATCGCACACAATGCAGCCTCGCAATTAGACTTAAATGCATGGAGCCGTGCAAGGAGCAGCGGATCCAGGATACTGGATCCTGGATCCCCTCCCGCCATTCCCGCCTTTTAGACAAACAATCCCGGGAGCAGACCGAAAAAAATATATGAGAAATGCGCCAACTGAACGTCGCGGCGGGGTAATTGAAAAGGAAAATGAAAAACATGCCGCGAGCCAGAGGCACTGAAACAAGAAATGAAAAGGTGGAAGAGAGCGCAGGCCAGGCAACGAAGTCGGGAATACCCTTCAGCGAGGAATAACAAAGACAACGGAGCACTGGAGAAATATAATTCCCTAAATGTTCCCCAACCACTTTAAGCGAACTTCTTCGCGGGGTTTTGGGCTTCAAGACCTCTGGGGAACCCATCAAACCCCGCGTTTCCCAGTTAATAAAAGGTAATAACGACAAAGTTACCTCCTGTTTGTTTGTTTTTTACCTTTCAGTCGCCTCTTCCGCTTGTTTCCCGAATCCGGCCAGCCACTTGCGCCTTGTATCTTGAGCCCGAATGCAGGTCATTTGGCAATTAGGTCGCCGCCCTGCCCTCCGGCACTTCCTTTTGGCTCAAGCTCTCAAAAAATAAAAATATACAAAAAAAAACAGTGCCCACTGTCATTTGATTTATGCATTAAATTCGCCACCGCCCACGATTGCTAATTAAATTCTACTCAAATAATCAAACAGACAATCTGCAGACGTCGCAACTTCCCGGCCACTTTAGAATTCGAGGAGCGCCGCCACCAGCAGCAGCCACAACAATAACCACGGAATGCGACTGCAACAGCAGCTGCGGCATCTGCAGCCTTTCTATTTACCCGTTTTATCTGGCAAAAGGCTGTCAGCCTCTGAAGCACTGGGAAAAAAAAGTGTACTGAAATAGCAAATAGGGCAAAGCCTTAAAAAGAAAGCACTTCTTAAAATAAAATGGGGATTTTTGAGAAATAAAATATATTTCTTTACTGTGAAAAGGTTTGACTAAAAATCATTTTTCAATGGATTGGCAATAAATGTTATATTTATAAACCAAATATTAAAAATATTATTTAATTATTATTTAAGTTAAGTTACTTTCCAGAATGTTATATCATTTATTATCCACTGACTAAAGCAAATGCCCATTTATTAAAGATATTCCTTTACTTACAGAAAAAGTGTGCTCCGAAAATCTCTCTCCTATAGAATTACAGGAAATATAAACTTTTAGCCTGATAAGATAAATTTCCTGAATCAGCCTTTGCACTCTAAATTAATACCAAAGTCCAATAAAATCTGTCAAGTTCAAGGACAAGTTCGTAATTATTTTTTCAAGTGCACAGAGTCCCATGGCTTCCACTTTTTCACACTGCTCAAGTGGCCAGCGGAGAGCGGCGTCCTCGAGCATAATGAACACTTGACTCCTTTGGCTTTTGCCCGTCCTGCAGATGACAATGCCCGGCGCAAACATTTCACCGCAGGCTAAGACAAAGGGCTGACAAAATGAAGCGAGTGGTTCGCGAGTCCTTGGGTCCTTGAGGTTTCAAGTGGTCTTTTGAGGCGCAAAATGGGCAGAGCCCGGCTATAAAGTTCCGATGCTCTCCAATTGACCCAAATAAGGAATGCACTAGCAGCACTGGATGTGAATTCTTTATGCCTTCTTGGCAGCCGAAAGTATGCGAGCGATGCTGATACTTACCTGTTTGAAGCCATCTCTGGCCATCAACATAAGTTAATACAACTAAAAGCCCCCCGAGGGATGTGTTCACGTTCCGCCGGCATTCATTTGCCTATGTAAATTGTGGGTCCCGCATAAATTACAAAATTAGTCGGGATAGGAGGAATAGGAACACACGAATTTCGTGTCGTCTCGTCATCTCAGTGTCTGCCGTGTCTGCCGTGTAAAAACTATTTCAATTTAAATTCTTATCGTATCGCAAACTAGGCAAATGAGTCGGCGAATCTCCAGCGCTTCATCTCCATCTGGCCCATTGGCAATCTTTAAGGGGCCTTGTCCTACCTTATTCTCGAATGTCCTTGTTGCCAATGTTGCCGGGGCCATAAGCCGCTTAGCTTTCACTATTGCCAGGCCTAACTTTTAACGTTTCGACGCCTTAAAGATTGCCTCCGGTCTCCAGTTTTCATCCGCATCGCCTCGTCCCCACCCACTTCGCCTCCTGGTATCACATATCTTACTTAACGTGCCTGCGAGACTTTTTTCATTAGGATAAGTCTATTTTATGCCAAACATCCGCCCCACAAAACACACAACCCGGCACACATGCCACATGGCACATGGAAGTTTCTGGATTCGTTCCGGATCCTGGAGAGTAGAGAGTAGAGAGTCCTGAGTCTCGAGTCCTGAGTCTCGAGTCCTGAGTCCCGAATACCGAATCCCGTTGCCAAAATGTTTATTCGGTTCCTCGTGTTATTTATTTTATGGCACCTTTTGCCATACTTTATTTCTGTGCTATTTGGCTGCTTTTCGGCTACAGCTGTGACGCCTGCTCCTCGATGGCTGCTCTGCTCATCGATATAACAATATCCTTTTGATGTAATTTCCGCTTATGGCTTATTTTCACAATGGCAGGTGTAAAGGTAATCGTTGATTGTAAGTGCCTGCCAAGCCAGCCGACAGGATTTTATAAGCTAGATGTGTGTGGAGAGTGGAGTATGGAATGGTGTGGGATGATTGTGTGTTTGTTTGGCTTTTATGTCAATTCTCAATTATATTTCAATCATTTTTATTACATCTCCTAATGCCCAAAGAAGATTACTTGCCATCATAAATAAGTTATAAATTTAATTGGAAAAGCTATCTCTATGTGTGTGAGTGTGATGTGTGTGTTCGCCATTTTGGATTGGATCCATGGCCTTTGTATCTGTGTGTGTGGAGGAGTGGGGAAAAATCTCTATCCAGGTCTGTCTGCATCCGTGCGCTTTCTGTGTCTGTGTATTATGCCTCCCCATTTCCGTCGCTTAATTAGTTGCTAAATTATTACCACTCGGGGCTGACACGGCCGCATCTCAAGTGACAGCCAATCGATGCGAAACACGACCTGCCTCGCTCTTTATTGTTGCACATTTGATTTCAATTGATTTGCGGCACGCTTGACACTCGCGACACGCGACGAAAACAATGCCAATCATGGCCGGCAATTCGCGTTAATTTCCACATGGAATAAGGCCGCAAAATTGGCAGAGCTGGACATTGCGTATACGCCGCGTGGTTACCCAGGGGTATGCGAACATGCGCCCCATTGTGCGGAAAATGGCACAATAAATTAGGAGCCTTTGTAAGGCTGGTCAAAATGATTGGCAATAAAAAAATGGCTATAGCATCAGCGGTATTAATAATTAAAAGTCTTTAAATAATTTATTTCGTTCATATACAACACTTTTAAAATTCAACTCCATTTTAAATCCTTTTTTTATGATACCTTTAATATATACAAAAATATTTCATAGTATCAGCTGCATTTAAAATAATATTTCTGTACAATATACGTCTTTTGTATATCCCCGTTTTTTCTGTGTGCCCAAGAAATTACAATTAAGAATTTTTAATTAGCATATAAATTGCGGCCAGATGACCATTTAACACTAGAAGGCCGCCAAAGAGAGATCAAGAGTGCGCCTTTAATCAAATGGAAATAAGAATGAAATCTCATTACCTACCAATAAATTTAAATCCACTCGCCTGAGCTCTTGAGTTGCACGAGTTCGCTTGGCATTCAGGTGTTAAGATATACGGCAGCACGCACCGTGAGTTACGGGTTGCTTTATAAATAAATACGTTCGTGGCCCAGTTCTTTTTTTTATTCTCAGTCGTATTTTGGCGCAGCTGCTTGTTGCCAAGGTGCTGATTGCAATTACTTGTGTGTGACGACGACCCGTTACTGTCGAGTGGAGAATGGAGTATGGAGTATGGAGTATGGACTCCAGGACTCCAGGACGCCAGGACTCCCACTCATTCGCTGCCGCTTGTTTACGGCCGACCACATCAGCTGTGGTGAGGCAGTGCCACCGGCGAAAGCAACAGGCAATAATGCGGCACTTGTCCGGGAAATGGGAACCCCAGAACACAGGACCCCCACCCCGGAATCGCCAGGATTCGCAGCCGATGAGTTGCGTGACTGTGCAAGTGAAGCTGTGGATATAATAAAAGTAATTAACAAGTGTTTGCGCTGCATGATGCGGAATTTCAGGCGCGGATAAGCGAGCATACGTGTGGCATATGGAATACGCTGTACGGGAAATGGGAAATGGAGGTGTGCACCAGGCATACTGAATACGGGATTCGGATTGGGGTGGGGGAATTGCTTTAAGTGGCGCACACAAAAAAAAGTCTAATAACGAGCCCGGAGATAAAAGGGAACCGGTGGCGATCAAATCGAAATGGATCGGAACCCATCCCTAGTGGAGCCGAAAATCTCTCGACAAATACTTTTGACAGCCGGGGATATTTGATGCTCGAAAAACAACAGAACGTAAATTGAAAAGTTTTACACTTAATGCAGGTGAGGGTGTGCGTGTGTGTGTGAGTGGGTCGTTGGTGTGGGTACAAAAGTGGCCATGTGTGTGTGTGCCTCCGATTGTGTTTCGTAACTCCGCTTGAAGGCCCCGAGCTGGAAATCAATTTGTGTGCATTTATTGAAAATTGAATTTCCAATGAGCAGCGGCGCGTGCACACACATGTTGCTCCTGCAGGACGAAGGCTTCATCCTTGAATTGACTGCTGAAATGGGTCTAGGTCTAGTTCTACACAGCTTCGGTGCGGACAGGGTATTGTGTAGGGGTCAGGGGTCAGGCTTGTTCCTGCATAATTGCCATGTAAAATGGTTTGTTCGGCTGCCGCTTACGTAATCCCTCCAATTTTGTTGCAGCCAATTCCAGAGGCACTCTAAATTCAGCCCAGTAAAGCGGACTTTCTATTCGCAGTGAGAGTGAAATACATATATACCCTTTTAGAGGTTTGTTCTTGATGTTCTGAAGTGCTCTTTAATGACTTGAAGATTTGGTCGTAGATATTATAGTTGATAGAAAGAGATTCCTAATAACAATAGCAAAAGCTGTCATGAATAGTCAACATTTTTTGGTTTTACTACACTTATCTTTGGTTCTCGTATATGCAGATCCTTCAAAGAACTCCTCGTCCACATCCTTTAGACGAGTTAAGCGCCTGTCCTATGGCAAATTCAATGACGAAGCTCTCCGACTATCGAAATATGTGGTGTCTGTAAGGACAAGAACTGCCAGCGTGTATTTCGGGGACAATCATTTCTGCTCTGGGGTTATCCTGACGCCATTGTTCGCCTTGACCTCAGCACACTGCCTGATAAAGTGAGTATTCTGCTGCATAGTTTTAAAACTAACTCCTCAACTAATTATCCAGCGATCGGAGGGTTTTGTACGACAGTCGAACTCTGCTCGTGGTTGCCGGATCTGTCAATAGGTTTAAATATATTCCGGGCAGGAGTTTCTTAGCTCCTGTAGACAAGATAATAATGCCAGATAACTTCACACTTCGCAATAAGCAGGATATGGCACTATTAAAAGTAACGAAGCCGTTTCCAAGGACTTATAAACATATTTCTCTGGCTAAATTACCCATTAGACCACCGAAAGCGGGTCTCGAATGTCTTGTCGGAGGCTGGGGACAAATGTTTGATGTACGTTATAATCACAATATCACAAATCTGATATCGAAAGTATTTCATCTTATTAATGATAAACGGAATTAATATTTAGGGTGGACCGAGAACCGCGAAAATGCTTTATATAGACGTGACCTTGATCTCAACCGAAGAGTGTCACAAACGGCTGAACGTCAAGGAGATCGACTTCCTGTGCGCCGTAGACCCTGATCCTTTTACGACTCAGCAACCGTGTATAGGGGACCTGGGAGCTCCATTGATTCACGACGATGTAGTCTACGGGATCGTGAGTGTTCTCATGGGATGCGGCACAGGCGGCTGGCCTTCTGTTTATGTCGATGTATATACGAGTGTGAAATGGATCGAGGGAAAAATAATCAGCAACGGAGGTACCATCTTATCTGTTTCCATCAAATCGGATTATTTTACTATAACATTTTTTCGAACAGAATCATTTTTAATTTTTGTAATTATATACGAAATTTTAGAGACAAGTATAAATTAAAAATTTAATAATAATGTATTTATAGAAATAAATTTTTACAATATATGTATCTTTGCCATAAAATAAGTGTAGAATAATATCAATAATTTTGGTTCTTTATTAAATTTTTTTACCCTTTGGTCTTATGATATTTAGAATAATAAGGTATTCCTTTCAAAATGCCCTTTAACTAAAAAAAAGTTCTTGTAATTACTATGCTTATAAGGATACTCCACCATAAGTTGGTTTCTTGTATATAATTTTTTTAGAATTTTAAAAGAAATCTCTCATAAACTGCGAGTTTCAACTTTTCAAAGTTATCGTAACGCACATAAATAAGTTTATTTTGTGTGAATAAATCTGGTGGCAATTGCCAGGGGTTTACTTTAAGCGCTTTAATTGATTTCGGCTCCTCAGCTCTCAGTTCCTGCTATGGATTCCGGCTAACACTCGGCTTTGGCTTAACAACTAACCAAATGCCAGCAGCAACAGCAACAATTGCAGATTGTGCTGCACTCACGAGCGGGCAATAAAAAGGGCAACCGACCAGAGAACGACAAGATGTACTCCAGTTGTTATTGCTGCTGTTGTTCTGGCAAAGAGTAAACTTGAAAGGCGGCAGGAGGAGAAAAAAAAACGGTTACTAGGTCAGTAACACTGCCAGAAACACGCGTCTGCAGCAGGATTCTCTCGCCTTTCGGCCGCTTTGCAGACTTTGTGCGTGTGCGCTCGCTCTCTCTGGATGGAAAAACCCGCTCGCAGCCGCCCTTTTTAGTACACTGAGCACAGCCTCCCAGTTTTCCGAGTTCTTACGAACTTTTTCCGAGCAAGCGAGAGGGCCGGATTTTTGTAGCTTTGTCGCCCGGCCGGATCTCGATGCCCAACCACACCTGCTCAGCATCCAACTCAGTACTCAGTCGTGCGCGCGTCAAACAGGACGATTACGGCGGAAAGTCACAAGGATGCTGGCTCTCTAGCGGTCCAGGGAAATCGGAAAATCGCCAAATCGCAAGACGGACTTCGACGAACTCCAGAGCGGATCGGGCCCAAAAAACCGAATTCGAGTCGAGTGATAAAAGAAACCGCAGGGCAAAAAAAAAAAGAACTGGAGTCGCGCGCATTAAGTGATAATAAAGTAGCGGCAATCATTTTTAAAATTGTGTGCCAGCTTATGCAAATGTAAAAGTCGCTTAAGAGCCAATTCCCAAATATTCCTCAAGTTTCTTTACCGCAAAAAGAAAAAGCTAAGCAAGAAAAGCCGCAATTTAAGTGTGCTGTGTGTGACCAAACAACTTACAAGCCAGCGACAAAAAAAAAAAAACAGGAAAAATAAATCTCAAGGACTGGAAGGAATTGTAAGCCGCAAATGAACAGCGACAAATGCTCGGCCCTCTTTTTTGTAAGTTGCCAAATTTGTCGAGGCCCCATTGACAGACTGACTGAGGGAATGACTTACTGACTGACTGCCAGTTCCCCGACCTTTGGGTATTGACGAGCATTAATATAAACAGCGAAATTTGTGCTCATTATTTGTGACTTTGGCCCTCGTTGGCATGGGAAGTTGTCAGAATCAGATTCAGAGGCAGAAAAAATAAATTATCAATTATCGGGGCACTTGTCTTCGAGTGCCACGAGCTACTCGAATTTTCTGCGGGATTTAAGCTAATTACAGTTAATATATTTTTTATAAAGACATTAAAGTGAGTCAGGTATAAAGATATATTTTTGGCACACAGATACAATCGACTGCCGTATATATTGGAAATGATAGCAAATTGAAAATTCAGATATTGCCTGTGATGGCTGCCTTTGCCTTTTCGGCATGGCATTGGCATACTAATCACCTCATTGAAATGCAAATGAGCTGCCTTATATTATGGATTTTATCTGCGGCCTAATAATTTTCCTGTTACATTTTTATCTCGCCGGCTCCGCTAAATACCTGCCATCGCTTTTTGTTTTCCATCCACGGAGGTGGCACGTGCCCATCGTCGACGGGGGAAAAGGAAAACATTTTTCGCTCGTTTTGAAAAGCAAATTTTGAAGGTCCCGACTCTGGGCGATGCCTATCATCTGGCTGTAAATTACTGGGCCACTGGCAAAGGTCAGTTAGCTCAGTAGTCAGTATTATTTTCAGTATCTCAAAACCCGAGAGCAACGTGTTAAGTTGCGAATGAATAGAGGCGAGAGTCGGGCAAAAAGTAATCAGCCAGTGGCTACAAAACAATTATTTAATTAACGGAAGTGCCTCGGCGGGACAGCAATGCAGCAGTAGCAGCTCTTCTGCTCCTTTTGGCCTAAATGTCCATTCATTCGTTTCACTTATCTGGGTCCGCCTGTGCTTCGAGGCGCCCTTTTTGTTTGTCGGCCAACTCAACTCGCAGCCACTTAAACGTCCGTGACGTTCAACTTTAGGCTCCTAATTTAAATTTAATTAAGTGGGATCATTCGTTTAATGGAAACCGGCCGAGTCGCAGGACTCTGCGTTAGTTTTGCCATCGTCATTATAACGAATAAAGTTCCGAGTGCCAGTGCCTTCGAGGCTTCGAGGCTATATGAATACTAAGCGTCTGTTAACCTATTTTCTAAATGCGCTAAATAATCCCTTTTGTCGCCGGTGCTTGAACCACGATCCGGGACTCTGGACCCTGGACTCTGGTTTTTATGGGCCCGGCTAAAATAGACACTGTACAGGCTACCGACTACCGACTGCAACTTTTCACTCAAGTGGTTTTATGTAGATTGCTTCGGTCAATGTTTGCCTAATGAATGAATGGGCCCAGTCGCTGAAAGGAAAGGGTTCTCATTTTCCCGGCTTCGCCCGGGGGATTAGTTACTGTAACTGATATGATTACAGAGTGGTTAGGCAGCAAAACAAACTTCAAAGGCTGGAGTATTTCAAGTGCGGGCGAATGAACTCTGGCTGGGGATTTTCTATTACTCCTTTTGATTTACCCATAACTTACTTAGCCTTACCAAATTTAAATTAGCATTTTCTTTTAAAAATAAAGGGGGGAAAAAAAGGAAAATATTTCGGTAATAACTTTCAAAGTTTATCTGAACTTCAATATTTGCCCTGCTCTGCATACTATTTTGCTATCTCTTGAAGATAAAATCTGTGCATACATCAGTTGTACAGAAACGTTTACACAAATAGTAGAGCACAACTTAAATCGATTTAACCCCCCGAATAAAATCAGATAGGCAATGCCCAAGTTATGAATATTTATCCTTGAAAAATACATGAAGCCCGAAAATGTTCAAGAGCTAACGAGAACGAAACGCACACAGATGGGCCAGCTGTGTGCGGCATACCTCAAATAAGCCGATTTAAAAACAATTTCAAAAATTAAACCATTATTAAAGCCGGGGGGAATGCAAACGTGAAACGTACAAAAAAATTCCCCCCGACATATATGTAAAACGGCGATCCAAAAATAAAATGCCAATAACGGTGCTCGAATGGGGGCGGAAAAACAGGGAAAATCGGGGGAAAAAAGGCCAAAGGGATAGGGAAAACCGACATTTTCGAGAGGACCAGAGTCACACAGCCAAGCGGGCAGTCACTCAGTCAGCCTGAGCTCTGCAATTTTAAATAATTAACAATAAAAGGCATAAAACAAAAACGTAAACAAAAATAAAGCAGCCAAGGGGAGCGCACAAAAGCAACATGCATAAAAGACATTTAAAATAAGCGCAAAATCAGCACAAAAACAGTCAGCGAACCGAAAGGATAACGACTGGGGGATATGCGCCCAGGGGGCGGGGGTCGAAAGGGGCGTTGGGCGGAGAAGGCGTGGCAGGGTGGGCTGATGGGTGGCAGGGGCAACAATAACTGCACAAGCTGCTGGCACAGTGACACACTGACAACGCACAAGAACAACAGCAGGAGCAAGAGCAGTCGCAGGCGGAGATACTCCCACTTCCACACTCACACTCATACACCGCACACCTGCATATAGACCAGGTGTACATATTTGCATACAGTTCACTGGGCACACACACTCGCACAAATGCGAGCCTCAGCGGAAAGTGAATGGAACGCGACAGTTGCCAAGTCGGCTGCCATTGTGCCAGGTGGCAGTTGCCAGTCTACCTGTTGCTACAGAGCAAGAAAATACTACTAGCCATTTTAAAAAAGTCTATATAGATAAGAGTATAAAAAATCTATAATAATAAATCTTAAATTTTCAAATGACTGAATACCCTTTTATTATAAAGGGGTAGTAAAAGGTAGTTTCTAAAGAGTTTTTTAAAGTTCTGTAAACATTCTCAGTTTTTCTAGACTTTCTGATATTTATGTATATTATGTATATTTATTTTTTTAAGATTTAATAATAAATCATCCAGAGGATTAACGATAGATTTGTTGTCACACCATTTTTAAAGAAGAAAAGAAAAAGAAGAACCAAATTCAAAGATCAATCGATTTTATTTAAAATGTGTTTAAAAAAATATTTGTGGTAATAAAAAAAGATTTTTATTTTGGAAACAAATATAAATAGATGGGAAAAAGAAAATTCAATTAATCACTTACAAAGAGGTAAAAGTTTTTCATTTCTTGTATTTATTGTTGATTAAAATTAAATATTACATTTTTATTTTATTTTATTTTTTAAAAATAAAATTTATTTGACTGAGGTAGCTTTAAAATATTTTTCGCAGTGCAGTTGCCAGCTTTCCAGGTGCCAGAGACACGTGCAGGCCAACGCGTGCCAAAGTGAATAGCTTGGGGGTGGCTCAAAAGGGTGGTCTTAAAAAACACACACTAATTTGCCCCAATAAGCAGGAAACGTTTAATTAAGCACACAAAGCCGAAAATTTAAGCGACTTACACGGACGCAATTTGCATGATAACCCAACACGAAATCTCCCGAAAATCTTCTGATATATATTTAACATACTTTAATGCCGCCCAACCCATCGCTGACCCGAAAATACAAATGCAGGCAGCACAAATTATGCAAATGCTGCGCTAAGTGCGGCAAAATGCTCGCAATGCCAGCGACGACAAGCGAACTCCACAGCAACAACTACAGCAACAACTACAACTACAACTGCAGAAAATAAGCGGAAAAACGGAATTAGTAGCAACAACAAGAGGAGTCCTGTTCCGCAGGAATAGCAAGGATATAGCAATAACAACAGGGCAGCGAAGGCAGCATCAGCAGCAGTATCAACGGGCTGCAAAATGCGCTTTGGCTTAAAGTTGAGCTGCCTTTGGCCAAGCTTTTTATTATGGCTAACATGGAGCAGTGGCGGCGACGGGGGAGTCAGCGCACAGCCATCATTAACCGAGAAAATCCCATTAGGTTAGTAACCGTAACCGTAAGCCCAATGCATCTGACAGCGACTCGAGCTGCAGCCTTCCTCCTGCCTCCCTATCCTCCTCCTCCTCCTCCTGCCACCCGTGTCCTGGTTTTGTCCTGGCACTTACTTTTATTTTATAACCGCTCAGATGCACACGCCTCAGCTGGCTGGAAAATGTAAGGAACGCCCCCGAAATTCCCCTTCTCTTAAGCATTCGGAAAACCCACCTTTCAAGACTGAAAATATTGATTTCATAACGCTTTGCTATATTCACGTATAAAAATAAATATCTAAGAAGCAAAAATATTTTATTTCTAAAGTATTTAAGAATAAATTTGTATAGCTTAACCACTAGTTTAGGACCTTTAAAACAAGTAAAAAACACTTTATAATAATAATTATCTTTACTAGCAATATCTTTTTAAACAATATAAACAATCCTCAATCAATAATGTGTTAAGCTTTGTGCTATTTTTCCATTGGGAATCATCTGCCGAATGAAGTTTTCCCAAGAGTCAGTTTCCTTTTATTCCCCAATTTTTCGTTGGCCACTTTGAAAACTGAAACGCCACGCTTATTAGCTTGCTGCAAACGCCACTTAAAAATTGGCTCAAATTGCCCACCACAACAACAATAACAACACAGCAGCCCAGAATGGCAGCAACAAAGTTTTTTCCCAAAAATAAAAATAAAGGGAGATGAAAAAATTACAAGAGCAACAACACAAATAAAATTCGAGAGCAAAAGCAATTACAAAGTTTAAAGTGCCTTTGCTTTGAACTTAATTGACAATTTCGATGGAGCAGCTTCCCCGAAAAGGCGAAACTTTTCCCCGAGCCGAGCACTAACAGCACTTTTACACATCTTTGCATGCTGCTGCCGCTTTTCACCTGGAACCGAAACCGAAACAGGTGCCATCTTCGAGCAGGGAACCGACGAGGTGCAGTCGGCCTTCAAGTACGCGATGCTCAATCACAACCTGAACGTCTCATCCCGCCGATTCGAGCTGCAGGCCTACGTGGATGTGATCAACACGGCGGATGCCTTCAAATTATCTCGACTGAGTGAGTATCTTTGTGGGAGGGGGGTTAGGAAATCAATTCAATAATTCAATTGGGCCAAATGCGAACACAAAACTCTCGTTAGGCGATAATTATTTGAACCATTGAATTTTGATTCTCCTCGGAATTGAATTCATGAGATGCAGTCGACATCCATAAATATTTCGTAAGTCCCGCAGACAACGTAAAATGTAAATACTCCACAAGATATCTCGTTACGCTGCAAATGTATTAATTATGCGCATTTTTAGCCAGTCTTCCATTTTATTTTGTTATTTTTCCATTTTCATTTGAATTGGTGCCTTTCATTCAGAGGAAAAATCATTAAAATAGCTTCTCCAGTCGTTTTTGCCAACGTTTCAAAAGAGTTCAATTAAAAAAAAATTTGCCTATACTTGCAGTTAAAATCTAAAACCTCTATTTCTTATTTATAAACTTTTAAATCTAAATTAAATTAATTAAAACGTATTTAAAGTGGTGCAAAATGATAAGTTTAAGATAATTTTAACAAAATATCAACAATTTACAAAAATTCCATAAATTAAAACTTATACTCTATTGTGCTTTCCCCTTCGCTTTCTGCAGTTTGCAACCAGTTCTCAAGGGGCGTATACTCGATGCTGGGGGCCGTTTCGCCCGACTCCTTCGATACACTGCACTCCTACTCAAACACCTTCCAGATGCCCTTCGTGACGCCCTGGTTTCCCGAGAAGGTGAGCCCATTAGGACATTAATAAATATTAAAGCGAGACCGAGCGAGTGCCAAGGTCGTTTGCCTATTTAAATATGAAATATTAATCATACGCACTGTTGGCTCGCAATATAAATTGGTAACCTTGAAAAGCCGAGAACGAAGCCAAAGCCCACCCAAAAAGCACTCGGAACGCAGCTGGGCCAGTGGCAAATATTTATGAGCCACCCAGGTACAAATCATTATAAATACTAGTGAGCTGGGACCCGGCCGGGCAACCTGGCCACTTGTTTCTAATGATGTCCTGCCTGAACCATAACAGTTGTGTCGTGTGCGTGCTCTTTAAAAATTTATAACACACTTTTGGCCTCGTTTAGGCCGAGCGCCCTATAAATCAACCGGGCAAATGCCCGAAACGAGCCCAAAAGAGGGCACAAACAACAATGAGCACTCAATAATGATTCATGTTTACTAACTCGCCATGTCCTTTCTCCCTCTGCCGCCTCGATTGGCGGCTGCTTTCCATAATTTTCGCGTTTTAGGTGCTTACGCCATCGTCTGGCTTCCTCGACTTTGCCCTCAGCATGCGCCCGGATTATCATCAGGCCATCATTGATACAATACAATTTTATGGCTGGCGCAAAATAATTTATCTCTACGATTCCCACGATGGTGAGTACAGAACCAGCATGCATACTAATACACGGCCATCAAGCGATATAGAATGAGGAAGCGGACTCGAAAGGAGAGAAAGCAGACCGACTCAATAAGCATTTTTCCGCTTTCGCTTCTCGCAACCTCATCTATGCAAACTATGTAGTCGGCAAGGGTCTGAATATAAAACACTGGAGGAAATAGTTTAATGTGTTTTTTAAATATTACAAAATTTAATTTTCTTTTAAAATCGACACAAAAGAATAAAACTTTATTAATAAATATTTTAATTGAAATGGGTGACTTATATTTTCCCCCATTTTATTTTAACATCAAAGAATTATTTTTAAAATATTTTTAAAAATGGATATCCGCATTCTTTCTTAAGAAAATTATATTTAGGAGAATTCTTTCCTTACAAAATATTTTCTTAATTTAGAACAGTTTTCTATAACTGCTTTGATAGTTTTCTGCAAGTGAGACTATTTTCCCCTTTTTAACTCTAGCGTAAATTTGCTTTGTTATAAGTTTCTGCAAGCATTTTCCATTTACCCAGTGCATAAATAAAGTTTAATGACACAGCCGTCTGCATTGACTCCCCTCACCATTTCCCCATTTCCCCATTTTCCCCTTTGCTCGCTGACATTTTGCGCCATTGGCAGTCGGACAATTGGTTTATGTGGCCACCGGGGGACGGATGGACGGATGTCTGGCTCTTGCATTATTATTATTAATGAATGCCACGTGAAAATCTTTTGCGGTGGCCAACAGCACTCAATCAATTCGAGCCAGTTTATGAGCCCCGTTCCCATTCCCATTCCCATCCCATCCCCTTTATGTCTGTGTTTGTTAATCTCTCTTCATTTTCATCCCGCTTTCACTTGGATCGTGTATTTGTGTATCTCATCGGCCGTTCTAAGCCGTGCCAAATGCTTAGTGGCACTCAATCAATTTTGTGGCTTCTTGTTAGCAGCTTAATAAATTCTGATTGCCTGCATATGAGTTTAAGGCCAGAGAGTCAGAGAGCCAGAGATATGGCCAATTAATAGATACGGGCTAGAGAAAATTGCCCGGCAATTTTTAATTTTTCATGAATTTTCCTTTTTTTTGGCTACTTGGTTTATGGCCATGTTTACATGGCAACTTCTGGCACGTAGCGCCTACGCCTCTTAACGGCCTTTGTTTTTGGCCAGGCCAGTGTTGTGTCCTGGAACGGCTTCCTCTTTTGTTTATTCGACGCGCCAACGAGTTTATTACAAAGAAATAGGAAAAACATTTTGCGCCTTGCCAGCCCAAAAAAGAAAGCAAAATTGGGCCAAAAAAAGAACTATTTATGGGCAATGGCCACGGCTTCAGATACGATTTTTCGAGTGGCGTGTAGAACAATCACAACAGAAACAACCATCGATGCAAACACAAACAATATTTCGTTATGGGATTCTTTTCCCCAACCCGCCGTCGGAATCTAATTCATGCGAAGTGGGCCAGCGGCTTATAAGTTTATTCTCGCTTGTATTTACGACTTGGCCGAGAAATTGGCTTACACACATTTTCCTTTTAGCTGTGAAATTATTGTATTTGCCCGCCGCTCGTCGAGTCGCCCCGAAAACTCCAATACGTGCCAGGCCCCCGGCTATGCTACATTATATATTTACGCAGTCTATGTGCGCGAGTGTGTGAGATTGTTCACTAAAAAACACTTGTGCCGCCTGCGGCTATTGGATTTTCCAGATCCAGACAAGAAAAGCGGGCGGCGGCCCATCTACAGGTCATCAAAGAAAGCCGCGCACGAGATTCGCCGTTTAGGCTGTACAAATTCTTCGGCAGCTTAGCCTTTAAGTCTTTAATTGAAGAGTTTGGAAATCACTTTGCAGGTATTTAGTAGATAATTCTGGCAATTATTTGGGATTTATTTAATAGCTGGTTTAGTTAACTTTGAAGTTCAGATTAGGTCGAAGATTTTTAGAATAATTATTATAATTTTTGTCAGTTCTTAGATTTTTTCTAAAAGCTATGTTTAAAATATTTAGAAATAGCTGCATCAAAAAAATTATTATAAATTTATTATTATTATAAATACCTTGGTAATCTATTGACAATTGGAACTCCAAAAGCTCAACAAAATGTATTTCCAATATAAAGAATTGGTAAACAAGTATTTTTAGAAATAATCATAGCCAGTCAAGGGCTTTCATTGTATTTGTTTTCACGATGGCATTTCAAGAAAGCACTTCAAGGAAGCCCTTCATTCCCAAAGAACATACAATCCTATCACTTTCCACTCGCACGATTCAAATGGCAGGAGGAGCTCACAAACGGAGCTGAAATAACTTCATTCCATGTGGGGCAACCTGGCAGCCATCCGCTTGACATGCTAACTGCTCCGAGCAGCTGTCCCGCTTCCAGTCATCGACGCCAGCCACGTCAAATGAGCCGTATAAGCAAATTTCCCACAGACAGAGGCAGTGCCAATGAATTGCAAAGTATTTGCACGTACGAGACACTAGAACAAATGACATGTACGGGCCAGAGTGACAGGTGGCGATGCTCGGCTAGCCGGTTTCCAGCCAGATTCGAGGATCTCAGGTCCTTCAAACAAACCCAAAAAAATCTCGCCTTTAATTTGGTATTTTTTTCTGGCTCACCAAATCATTAATTTTATTTGTTTCTTAGCGTGTGGGTAAAGTGTTATGTCTCTGGTCTTTTTATAAAGGCCACAGCCCAATTTTCCATGACCCCCATGAGTCTGCCATCGATATTTCTGTATGAAAAAGCATACAATCAACAGTCTGCAATGAAAGAAAATGTCTTACTTACACGTATGCGTATATATATATATGTGTGGGCCATGTGTGTCCTGGCAGCTGCCGAAAATGAAGAAGGAATCTGGGGAGCAAGGATGAAGAAAGAAAGCGCCGAGTAGGCGTGGTCTTCTGCCCATTGCCGTGTTAACAGCACATTGACTTGCCGTGAAAGGAAATTTATTATGGGGGCCAGGGCGAGAAAAAGAGAATAAACATTCCACGCAGGAGTCGCAGATACACAGATACAGATGCCGAGAGACAAACACACAGAAATACATACGGGATTCTTTTAAGGACGTGTGAAAATCTGCTTGCTCATGCTGCAATGAATACGTCAGCAGTTCACTCAACCGTCCAGTATTGTTTATTAAAGACACCAAGGACGAAAGACCTCACCGCCTATGTATTAAAGTTGAACCCTATGGCTAATCAATGCTACCCCCTGGAACCCAAACTGCAGAATTATGCAAATGGTTACGTTTATAGATGAAAGACTTGATTGTCTTTTGGCCCCAAAAATAAACCGAAAACCCATCGAATTCGAGACAGGGACAAAGACAAAGGCCGGGGCCCATCAAATATGTATCCTTTCATGGCAATTCGACGTTCGATATGAGTGGTTTGCGAGGATATAAAAATCTGAAACGAATCTGCCATAGAGTGGGCATCATGAATAATAAGCGAGCGCTGATTGTTGCCGCCATAGAGAGTGTTACATAATTTAAATCACAGAAGAATTTGCATAAACTGCGTCAAATGGCAGCGCAAATTGCGTTAAGACAACGACAACGGCAGAAAACTGGAGATGCGGCCTCCGGTTCCGGCTGACTGCCATTAATTTAACCATTATGGGGTTTACTGCGCTTTCACTTTCATGTTATTTGATACTTTTAATGCTGCCAGCCGACGGTTTTCCCTGCTCCCTTCCCTTTGAAGGCCATTGAAAACATATGCGCAAAGCCTTTGAGCTTGTCAGCATAATTTCCACAGCTTTCCCCGAGAGTAACAGTAGCCAAACGAACGAGGCCGCCGACGACGACGACGACGCAGTTTGTAAGTAATTAAAGCGGCAAAGTTTTTGATAGCACAACAGGCGAAACAGGCGGACCAGTAAAAAATATATAACAAGCTGCTAAATTGGGGCGTGGCAATCGCTGCCCCTCTGTGTATCTTAATTAGGGGCAGTTAATGCATAAATTATGGAATATTCGGATTTACAGTAGTCAGTCAATCGGGAAATGAAAAGCGTAGCCCAAGTTTCTCCCTAGTAATTACATTTGTTTATCTGTTCCGTCGTTTCCCCTGTCTCATCGTCAACTTTCTTCATAAAATATGCCAGCAAATGTCTTCTTGCTTGTTAGTGATATGTGATATCTGATGTCCGCATCCGTATCGCTTTCCATATCTCTGTGTATCTTTGCATCTGGTAGCTGGTGTCGCTGGCGAAGGCAGGAAAACTTCATTTCCGCAAAACTAACTTTTGTTTAACATAACAAATTGTCTTGTTTACTTTTCGCATCCTAGTGAAAGTTGGGCGTGGCTCTGTGGCCGACAGATTTGCATAGCCACTGAGGAGCGAGAGGCGGTGGCCAAATTGAGTGGCAGCCAGGCCAGCCATCTTCGTCTCCTGGCACTTTTCAAATTCAATTTCAATTCGCCTCTTGCTACTCGAAACAAATTGAATTTGACCTGAAAAAAAAGAAAATAAATATAATTGTGAATTAAATTCGTTACATAAACGAAAATGAAAGAGCACCGGCCACAGATCGAAATGAAACAATAAAAATCAACGGAAATGCCCAAACACACACACAGAGAGATACCAAAGCGGATGGGGACTTGGATTCTGATTCGGTTTGGGTTTGGGTTTGGAATTCTGGGGGGGGGATGCCAATTTCGAGGCATAAAGTCGATGGGCCAAACGGGGAATCGGGAATCGAGAATCGAAATACGGGAAACTCGAATTATATGCGGCGGGGTGAGCCACAAAAATGTTTTGATATCAAAAATGAAATAAAACAAAATCCTCGGCCGCAACAGCATGCTCTTCAATTACACTTTCGATTTTCCGATTCACACACACAGAACATGCACACCCACTCACACACACGCACATACGCACACCCCACCAAATCCGAGCGGCAAATCTCAAATCGAAAAAAAGCGCAAAAATCAAATCCAAACACAAGCCAAGCGAATGGAAGCGAAATAGAGTGGGTGGTTTAGGAGGTTTAGGAGGTTCGGGAGGAGGAAGTGCCGGCAAATGAAATTGTATAAAAGGCAAGGCAGAAAATTTATTGCACAACGAGCAGAGCGCACAAAAAATGGCCGCTCACTCAGCCACACGGACACGCACACGGACACACACACTTACAGGAGATATAGGAAGTCCCTGTATTATTCAGGGCAATTTGATACCCCGAAAGGATATTTGCCATTCACACAGAATGTCGATTTGTAGCACTTTTAATGGTTGATAACTACGAAATCGGAATAGTTTCGATTATTTTGATCGTTCCTTAGTAAAGAAATTATAAATTAAATGTTGGGATACCTATAAAAAAATAATTTAATAATAAGTGAGGTTAAAAATTTGTCAATTTAAAACTTAATAAAATTCCGAAATGAAAGAAATAATATGTACAGTTATCTTGTTAAAATGTAATATAATGAAAAACTAAAGAAGGAAATGTTTAAAGTTGATTTAAAATATACTTTAAATTATATATATTTTTGATGAATTTTTTATTATAATAGTATTTATATTATATTAAAACTAAGTGTAAAAATTTAGATTTTACTCATTACAAAAGTCTTTAGCCCCTACCACCCCCGAATACCCTAGAATTCTGGGAATATATGTACTTCCCGCACATAGTGCAAATCAGAGCAACAACAAATTGGAAATGTATTGAGTACGCTCCGCCCGTGCGTAACAGTGGGCGTGGCAACCAGTAGCAGTTCCAGCAACAGCAGCAACAACCAAATGCCTAAATCAAAATCCATCCGAAGCCAGAAGCAAAAAGCAAATCCCATTTTATCCGCAAACATAAATTGAAGGCGCATTGGAGTTGCACCGCCATGTCTCATGCGACATCCACCGAGAAGAGCCAGTCGAGATTTTTCCATCTCCATCTCTGGCTTTTCCTTGGCTTCCCACAGCAGCTCCTTCGCATTTTTCCATTCGCCTTCCTTTGTTTGCTGCGTAGCTGTAGCTGTAATACAAATCATCTGGTCCGTCCGTCTCCCGGGCTATCTGTTTGTACGTATTCCCCTTGTCCCAGGCGCATTGAATCGTTGAGTTTTGACTCGTAAAGTTCGAGGGAAGGGAGGTCCTGCGGGACGGGGGGGCGAGAAAAGGAAGGGCTGTAGCTGTAGCTGAAGCTCGGGCCCTGCGCTCGATTTAAGTGCGAATGAAAGCAGTTAGTTGCAGCCATAACTCAATAAGCACAAATGCAAATTGCGCTGGCAGAGAGGATTCTCGTCGGCATACGGCACATTGGAGCTAGCAGAGGGCCGGAATACAGGGGGCACCCCAAAAGGATAACGATGGGCCTGCCAAGTGGCTCAAAACTTGGCCTTGCCCCGGGCCCTGGCATTGCCAACATGCCGCAGTTGGCCTAAATTCTAGGGCCCCATCCAGGGGTATCTGCTGGATACGCAGTGGCATGTACGCATCCTTGTATCCGTTTTCGGTAAATTTCAAATTGAAACTGATTTTCCTCCTTTGGCTTTTGTTTGTGTGGGGAGGGCGGGGGGTAGGTAAAGGGGGCGTGTGTGGCCTATTTTTAGACAAAGCAAATGTCAAGGCGCAGGCGACAAAGAAAACTGGAGCGTTGTGTAGGCAGATTTGAAAGGACTTAAGTCGGAACAGAAATAAACCAGAATTAAAGAGGGAAAGTACTGAAATATTTCAGGAAACGTGCGGCGAATTAAAAAAAATATTCCTCTTGAGGAGCTTACATTTTAAATTCAACGAAATCGATGAAATCTACTTATATCAACAGGTAATTCCAGTTATTTTCTTAAATGTATATTTATTTCCTTTTTATAGTTTACCCAAACTTTGAGTCCTTTAAACTCGATTTCATTGGCCATTTACTGTTTTTCTACAGTTTGAATGTCAAAGAGCAAGCAAAAAAAAGAAACGATTTTAAAAGCTTTATATATTTGCAAAAAATATTCTTTTAATTGCAATCCGCCCACAATTCTCTGGGAAATCGGTTGATAGCAGCAGTTGATTAGCAATGGTTTCAATAAAGTAAGGCGATTATTCCCGAATTTAATTCAATTCACTTTAGACAAGCTTTGTGCATAAGCAGATTTCATCGTGAATAAAGCTCAGAACTTGATTTCACGTCGGGTGGGTGGTTGTAACCCCTTGTCCGACCCCTTTCAACCCCCTAACCCCCGAACCCCCGGGCTTCCTGTGGATTGCAAATGCTCGTCTTGTTGATAAGGGACTGGGGATTGGGGGCCCAGGCGCCCGGGGCCTTATTCCTTTGCAGCGGCTAACGACTCGCAAAACTGTTGATGGCCGTAATTTGTGTGCCCCTGCTAATGCATCTATGTATCTGTGGATCTGCAACTGGCCATCTGGCCGGATGGGCCAGAATGTGTGTAAATTTGCCCGAAACCCAGTTAATTAACAGGATCACACTTGATACCCCGCAGGTCTGCTGCGCCTCCAGCAAATATACCAGGGCCTGCGGCCCGGCAACGAGTCCTTCCAAGTGGAGCTAGTCAAGCGCATCTCCAACGTCAGCATGGCCATCGAGTTCCTGCACACTCTGGAGCAGATCGGCCGCTTCGAGAACAAGCACATCGTTCTGGACTGTCCCACGGAAATGGCCAAGCAGATACTCATCCAGCATGTTCGCGATTTGCGACTCGGCCGACGCACCTACCATTATTTGCTGAGTGGTTTGGTAAGTGTTGCTGTCCCTCGCACCCAGAACCCAAAGCCAAAACCAGGCCAAAACAACCAAAAACGTTTAAAAGAAGGAATAGAAATACCAAAAAAAATGTATTTAATATTTTGCCTTTATCCAAAAGTAATCAATTTGAAATTATCAAAAAATAAATAATTTAAATAATAAAATCTTCCTTGTTTTAACCTCTATATAATAACTTTCTATTCATTTAATATTTTCTAGATTAAAATATGATCCTTTAAAAAAAACAGTTAAATATTTTTTAAATCGCACCTTTAAAACAAATGAAGAATACCCCATCCTACAGCCAATTCCGCCCACTGTACCTTTATCAACCCAATTTCGATTCGATTGTCTTGCATTGCAGGTCATGGACGATCGCTGGGAGAGCGAGATAATCGAATTTGGTGCCATTAACATCACGGGCTTTCGCATCGTGGACACGAACCGGCGGCTGGTGCGCGAGTTCTACGACAGCTGGAAGAGATTGGACCCCCAGATGAGTGTGGGCGCTGGCCGTGAATCGATTTCGGTGAGTAGCCGAACGAGGCCAGCACACTAGTTTGGCAGTTAAATATTTGCGTGGTTTTAATGTTTATCCGGAGAGAGGGGGAGGGAGGACACACGGGAGGACACTGAAGCACTGTAGCATAGTTTGCGGCGCTTTGTCGCTGCTCAGCGCTCTGTGTTTGCCCTTGTGTTTGTGCGCCTCTGTTTGTGTTGCGTGTAGTCAAATACTCGTTCTCTTATTCGCATTCCGGCGACAGATTCCAGATTTCACTTTTAGCGAGCGGGCAGGAGACAGATAGCTATCGCACAACTTGCAGTCAAAGGCACATGTGTCCTTGTCGCCGCTGCTCCGTTGTCCTTGTCAATGCGACCGGGAACTAGACATGTACACTGAGGAGAAAGTGTGTTAAAAGGATTGCTAAATGTTTAAATATGATTTACTGAAATTAATAACTGTTAAGTTAATTTATTTATTTATCATGTAAATCAAGTTCTTCCTCTTATATATTATTTTCTATGAGCAAGGACATTTCTTCAAGTGTATGAGAGACAGCCTTGCGACAGCAGCAAGTTGCTTTAGTTTGCGCTGGCTGGCTGTTTATATTTGTATTTCCTTGGCATTATCCTTGTTGACAAAGATTTCACTTTGTGGCGCTTAAACGTTGGCTGAATTCAGCTGCAGGACAGTTCTCTCCGGTCCGGTTCTGTTGGGTTCGTTGTAGTCCGGTCCGGGCTGGTCCGGTGTCCTTCGCATTCGGTCCGTTCCGGTCCAGAAGCTGGACCGCTGCTCTCTTTGGCAGCGCTTGTTTGTTTATTTGACTTGCGTGTGTGTATTCTGGGGGAAATTCACATTAAAGTCTTTGTGTGGCATTCTATTTCGCTTAGTCCGGTGTTTGCCCGACTGGCCAGTAGGCCAGTTTAAGGACTACCGCCCAGCCAGCAGTTAAATATTAAATCAAAGTTTTGCCCGCTGCTTTTGTACGGGTTAATGTGCGACACGTTTCGTGGCTCAACTCCCGCCGGGCCGTGGGCTAGCTAGCTTAACCCCTCGTCGCCCATCACCATCACCTGCTCCGGTGGGCTAAATAAGGCGAAAGATAGCTGCGCCCCCGAGGGCAATGGCTGGCGAAATTGTGAATAACAGCGTGTAATGCACTCATTAAATGCCAGCAGCAAAGCCACCTCCTCGCCAGTGCCGAATCCACGGGGGGCTTTATTGACCAACATCCTTCATCCTCTAGGATTATTCCCAAATCAATGCTTTTGGTTAGAGTTTCTAGCAAAGTACAGTAAACCTTTAAAAAATATTTGACGTAATTATTTTTTCCTTTAAAAATTGTAAATTGTAAAAATTCTATGGCATATCTAAAATAATATAAAATTGAACAAGTTATTTAACATTTTTTAAGAATTATAAAATTAAATAGTTATTTTATGAAAATTAAAAAAACATAATCATTATTAAATTATTTAATTTTAGAGAACTTTTAAAAATTTTAAATGCCTATATTCTCCATAAGCATTGATTTTAAATTGTATTGCACTCAGATAAAATATATGTTTTTTCTGTTCTCAGAAAATTATCAAAAAAGTTTGAAAAATTCAGTTTACTAAAGAACTAAAGAAGATAATTATTACCTAAAAGATGATCTTACCATATGTATATATTTGAGGACAAATTATCTAAAAATATCGATGTATGACCTTGTTTTAATTTGTAAGTCATTTATTCCAAAATTATACATGGTAAGGTATAATTTCTTAATATTTACGTAATTGTTAAAAGGTTTTAGGTAAAAATCTGTTAAAATTTAAAGTTATGAATCGAAACCCTCAATTTTTCTCCCAAAACCCAGGCCCAGGCTGCGCTCATGTACGACGCCGTATTCGTCCTGGTGGAGGCGTTCAACAAAATCCTGCGCAAGAAGCCGGACCAGTTCCGGAACAATGTGCAGCGGCGCAGCCAGACGCTGATGGTGGCCCAGGCGGCGGCCTCGACGTCCAGCGATGGGTACAACTACAATGCCAATGCCAGCGGTGGATTCGCAAACGGTGGTGCGGGTGGCGGTGGATTCGCCGGCAGCGATTCCGGCGGATCCGGTGGCATGGCCTCGCGAGCACTGGACTGCAACACGGCCAAGGGCTGGGTGAATGCCTGGGAGCATGGCGATAAAATATCGCGTTATTTGAGAAAGGTGAGTTTAGATCCCCATCCGTGTTCGCGACGACGATGATGTGGACACAATGTGCCGACATCATCGACATCGATACACCTGCCAGCCAGCCAGCCGGGCAAACTGACAAAGCAATTAAGCACACATACGCCCCGTGTTCCCGTTTTACGGCTCACTCTGTTCTCTGTACTCTGTTCCCTGTGTATGTGTGTATTCATCTCCTGGTTTCTTTGCTTTCGCAGGTGGAAATCGAGGGCCTAACCGGGGACATCAAATTCAACGATGACGGCAGACGCGTCAATTACACGCTGCACGTCGTCGAGATGACAGTAAACAGCGCCATGGTATGTGTTTTGTTGTCGAGTGTTGTTTAGGGTTGCCCAGTGTTGTTTGGGGCTGCGGGTAATGGTCCGCGCGGCGTTAAGCCATTCGGGAAAAAGGTAAAGCTAAGGCCGTAGCGCTGTTTGCCTTGGGAAACTTCTGGGAACTAGTTTTCACTTGACTTACTTAAAATAGCGACTGATTTTTAGTCGAAATTTAAACATACACTTTCACTATTTATTAAATAATACTTAGTTATAAAAATGTTTTGATAAAATTTAAAACTCTTTCTTTAAATTAATTTAATGCTGGTAATTATTCAAATATAATTACTGGTAATTTTTACAAAAAATAAAATACATCATATTAAATACAATTGGATTTAATTATCCTACAGAATTAATTAAAGCTCGATAAGAAAAACTAAGCTTAAATAAAATTTAATAACTTATCTAGCACTTTCCACAAAAAAACAATTCTTATGCCAAAAGAAACTAAATTTGCCAAACTGCTCGAGAAATAGAAAATAATTCAAAGTTAGGCAAATATCGATTCGAGTTGCTCCCTCGTGGGGAGCAAGGTGTCGATGTCTGCATTATTTATGGCCTGCCCACCTTGGTAATTTATAATCTTTCGGGACCTCTTCTTCTCTCACAACCCAGGTCAAGGTGGCCGAGTGGAATGACGATGCCGGGCTGCAGCCCCTAAATGCCAAGTACGTCCGATTGCGACCGCACGTGGAGTTCGAGAAGAACCGCACCTACATAGTGACCACTGTCCTGGAGGAGCCCTATATCATGCTGAAGCAGGCGGCCTTCGCCGAGAAGCTGCACGGCAACGACCGCTTCGAGGGATACTGCAAGGACCTGGCCGATCTGCTGGCCAAGGAACTGGGCATTAACTGTAAGTGAATGCGCGATGGGCTGCTTAATCGGCCGTGTGAACTCCCCGCTCACGATATCCGATTCGGTGCACTGAGCGAAAATTCTATGTTACCATTCCCTATTCAAATGATATGCGTTCAAAAAAAGATATGTACAAAATAGAACTGCCAGAATTTATATTTATATAAACAAAATTGCTTCCTTTTCTTTACTTTCAACTGTTATTAAGTTCCGTAATATACATACGTAATTAATTTAATTAATTAATTAATTAATTAATAACTTTAAAATATGTAATATTTTATATTTTAAAGTTTTATTAAAAATTTACTTATTTTATTTATTTGAATTTTAAATAAAATCATCATCACAAAAGTTAAATTAGTTGTAGTTTCCAATAAGCAAAATATTGATTTTAATTCTAAAATATTTATTTTAATATTGAATACTTTCGAATAAATTCGTAAAATGTTTTCCATTAGATTAAATGTAATGATGTATTTATTTTAAATATTATTATTACCTTGCTCACTACATTTTTCCCCTTTTTCGCCGTGTGTCCATTGCAGATGAGCTGCGCCTGGTCAAGGATGGCAATTACGGCTCGGAGAAATCCAGCGCCCATGGTGGCTGGGACGGGATGGTGGGGGAGCTGGTGCGCAAGGTGAGTCGAGTTCCTCCGCCCCGAGTGCAAAGTGCACCTTTGCCTTTGCTTTAAACCCCCTTGTAACCCCCGGCAAATGAACTCGTTCGGTTGCAGGAAGCGGATATTGCGATTGCCGCCATGACGATTACCGCCGAACGCGAACGTGTCATCGACTTTAGCAAGCCGTTCATGTCGCTGGGCATCTCCATCATGATTAAGAAGCCAGTGAAGCAGACGCCCGGCGTGTTCAGCTTCATGAATCCTTTATCGCAGGAAATTTGGGTGCGTATATGCTGGGAGGAGCTTCTCGAGTTTCTCCAGTTTCTCCCAATCCCCGATACCCATTACCCATTTCCCTATCCCCTTTTCCTTTTGGCTGCGTGCACTTTGCTTCATTGGCGCTCAGCGGAGCGATGCAACTCGAGATGCCAGGAGATGCTGAGGATTTTCCCTTTAGCTTTCAAGAGATTGTCCAGGTCCTGTGTCCTCAGAGCCGTAAACATTTGAATCAAGTCCTGGCCGCGACTATTGATATTGCCTCCGAAATTTCTAATTATTTCCTGTCCCAAACACTGTCTTAGACTCTCTTCCGTCTAAATACACAGCGCAATGTGTTTATTTTCACTTTGGTAACGAGTCAAAATGTTGCAAAAATTGCGCTGCATACAAATGAGTAAAGTTTTTAAACAATTTCTTCATTTCTGTTTCTGTTTCGCCGCCGTTTCTGTTTTGCCTGGTAATTTTTACGCTTGCCAATTTTTTTCACCCCTATTTTCATTATTTTTTTACCCCACCACCCCCCGCGAACGTTTCTCGATGGGAAGGCAAAAGTTTGCGGCAAAGTTTCGACTTGTATATTTATTTCTTCTGGTTTCGGCTTCAACTTGGCACCACGTAAGCTCCCAAAGTTTAATAGAGTAAACGACAAAGTTTTTTGTGCTTTGGCCACTGTTTGCCTTTTTTTTCAACATTACTCGCATAAACACAGCAGCCCGGCAACATGGAGAGTTTTCCCCGAAATTACGTGGCCGTCAAGTTTTAAATTTAACGCTAGTCGCTGGTCCGAAGTTTGGCGCTCGAGGCTTGTTTAAATAATGGCAAGCCATCAAATTTGTATGAGCGTTTAGTTGATGTTTATGTTGCACCAGGGCGCCCGGGCATCCCAATCCTCAACTACTCCCCGAATTTTTGGGGCAGGGGCTAACTGGGTAGACAATTAAACAAATTATATGGGTATGCGTACTAATGCTCCGTAAATGCGCAAAATTATGACGACAGAGGCTGTTAAATTTACGCCCAATAAAAAATTCATAAAAAAGGGGCACAGCCCAAATCGGAATCTCGAAAGTCAAAGAGTGTTGACAGCGCCAGCGACAAACGCAAAATTAAATGCTAATAAAAGCCGGCGAAACGGCGGGCCAAAGTGAAAGCTAATGCGTAATTTGACATGAGCTAAAAAATTACAAATGCAAATTAGTTTCCAGGGGTTGGGTTGCGTATAACTGGGCTCCGAGGATGCGGATCGGATCCCGTCGAAAGTGTAAGGGGCCAAAAGGAAAGGCAAAAGGCGAAAGGCGAGCGGCAAAATCCAAGGCGCAAAGTTAACAAGCTAATAAAAAAGTCTTTTACAAAAAATTTATCATAAATTAAATGAAGCATTTTAGCTGCACACACACTCGCAATCTGAAAGGCAACAACACAAGCGGCACAATCCTACTTAGGCAAGTGTGAGAGTGTGTGTGGCGAAGCCATTCAGGCATATGAAAGCGGCGGCGACAAACGACAAGGACACACCTTTCCTTCCGCACAAAGGCGCTTTCCATGGCAGCCATTCAGGTGCCGACAGCTCCGACACACACACACACACACAAACACTAGGAGGCTTTACAGTGGGAGAAAAAATGGGTGCTAAAAAATGGAGTAACTAAAAAATACTAACATAACTCAGTTCCAGTCCAAAATTCTTTAAGAATTATATAGTTTCTACTCTGAAAAGATATGGATTAAAGTTTTTTTTTTAATTTTATAATATAAAAGTTTATATTTTATTTTATAAGAAATATTATTTATAATAATCGGACTTTCAAATAATTATTTTCAACAGGCATAAATATCCTTCTAAATCCAAAACATATTTTCCTCTGTGTAGGCGCAGTAGCAACTGTTGCCAGACAGCCGCCAGCAGAATTTCTGCTCCTGTCGATGTCCTTGGCTGCCATTGTCTTGCTCCTGCGAGCCCGCGCTCCCCGCACCCTCGCTCCATTAGGTTAATGTTCCGTTATTTTCTAGGAAGCCCCGGCCGCTTCCGCTTCAATTAGTTAAGAAAATTTAATGAAAAAAAGCAGCAGTAGCAGCAACAGCCGGCAAATTCGCAGTGGCTGCTTGCACAGGTGCCAGGCCATCCCATCCCATCTCCATGTTCCGCGTCACGAGCATCTCATGTTTACCTACCATACCTACAACCGACTTTCTTTTTCTTTTTCTTTCTCCTTCTGCTTCTGCTTTCACCTGCCAACAGGTGAGCGTCATCTTCAGTTACATCGGCGTGAGCATCGTGCTGTTCTTTGTGTCGCGCTTCTCGCCACATGAATGGCGCCTCGTGCAACAGCCGCAGCAATCACAGTCGCCAGGTAAGTGCCACCTGTACTTGTGCCCGTAGCCTGTAGCCTGTAGCCTGTACCCTGTTCCCACCTGCACACCTGTTCCCGCCAGCAGCTTGGCTATTTGAATATTGAATTAAATTGCGCGCTTACGAAAAGTTCACGGTGGAATAGGAACAACAATGTCTTAATGTGGGGAGATCCTTTAAGTGAATGCTCTTGGAAATTAGCATTTTCTTAAGACACTTCCCATTGTCTTGTTCTAGATAGGAGAAGCCTTATTAATTTATATTATTATACAAAAAGTATTTATCAAATATATTTACTATACAGAAATTGAGTTATTTATTTGATATATCCTTTAAAAAAATACGAAAATAAGCTATGTACATATACAGTACTATAAATTACTAGAATTAAAATAAGGGATTTCTTTTCTTTAATTTTTATTTTATTGAAGAAAAATTCATTCTACACTTATGGATCTATAACTTTAACAATAGAAAAAAGATTTAAAATTTACATATTTTTACTTATTCTTAATTATTATCTAATTTATCGAAAAATGTTTAAAATAGTCGTACATTTTCTGTGCTTAAATTCCAATAATAATGGTCTAATATAAAGTACAAAATTTCTTTGAGTGCAGCCTAACGAGATATCTGCGTTAGCCAAAAAAATAGGATGCCAGGCGGAAGTCCCAAAATCTCGTAATTGTATGCATCTGCTACAACTTTTGACTTGTTTTGCATTCGATTTCATTTGATTTCATGGAAATTCAATTATTTCAATTCAATTTGAGTTTCCCACTGGCGCTGCTGCTGTTTTTGTAAGAATTCTGTTGACAACCGGAGCGAGAGACACATATATGAACTGGCAGTTAGTTAGTCAGTAGGAGCGACAGAGAGAAAGATAGAGAAACTCAGAACCGTCGATGTGGAGTGGCTGTTCATAACAATCTATTGACATCCTGCAAAACATCCTTAATGTAATTTTAGCGGAAAGTAAACAACATTTTGTATGCAGGCAGCGTTTACAGACAGTGTAAAAACGGAGATAGATAAACAGAGACCCAGTGAAAGGAGTGGGACAAAGGCAAGTGCAAAATAAAACCTGGCAGAGATGCAGGAGCACGAAAGGACACGCCATGCTGGCACTAGAGAATCAGCATCCACAGTCACATCCACATCAGCATCACAAGCAGAATGTGCCGGAGGAGCGGCAATGTCATCACATCTCCGCCTGGCAGTCAATGGCTTTGCAATTGAAGCAAATGGGGAACAGAGACTTGGCTATGGGTTTGATTGCATATCAATTAGAGCAGGCGCAAAAAGCCAAGCCAAACGAAATGATTGAAACTTGGACAGTCGACATGGGCACGTACTACGAACTCACTCCCCGTTCGCACACAGAAAAAAATTGATAAAAGATCAGATTGATATGTGCTGGTCAATTTTATATTTTGTAAAGATTAAGTTATTCATATCGTTTTGATATGAATAAAGATTTTGTTAATCTTATTTATCATTATTTGTTTAAAAAATACTAAATTTGGTATTTATATGATATGACAAAATATCATGTTGATATGTTTGAATCATAAATTTGACATTAATCATATCGCCTTTTTATTGATATGAAATAAGGTAGAAATGCATTTACCCTGAGAGATCCTACACGATTTCAGATGAGAATTTATAATTTTTCAAGGATTTTAATAGGGAAATTCCAGTAGTAAAATTTAGTCAGCAGTAGGATTTATTAGACAATTAATTGAAGTAAAGACTTAACATAACAAGACCCATTAGTGATAGTCTAGAATTAAGACACATTTTCTTACGGTGCACTAGCAGACTGCGTTTGCCGTCTGCGGTTTCGTTTTGCGGCCAACTCACAGGGCTCCTCGCCCGCCCCCTTTTCCGCCTGCCCGCCCTTTCAGATCCGCATGCACATCACGAACAGCTTGCCAATCAGCAGCCGCCCGGCATTATTGGAGGCGCCCCCCTGCCCGCTCCGCCCGGACCACCCACTCCGGGCGCCCAGACGGCAGCCGGGGCAGCAGCCCTGCAGGCCGCCCTCTCCGCCGGAAGTCCCGGAAGCGGAGGCTCCGGCTCGACGGCGGTGAACGAGTTCAGCGTGTGGAACTCCTTCTGGTTCTCGCTGGCCGCCTTCATGCAGCAGGGATGCGATCTGTCGCCGAGGTCCGTGTCCGGACGGATTGCAGCCGCCTCGTGGTTCTTCTTCACCCTGATACTCATCTCCTCGTACACGGCCAACCTGGCCGCCTTCCTCACCGTGGAGCGCATGGTCACGCCGATCAATTCGCCGGAGGACCTGGCCATGCAGACGGAGGTGCAGTACGGCACTCTGCTGCACGGCTCCACATGGGACTTCTTCCGGGTGAGTAGCCAATTGACAGGCAGTGCACTGCACTGGGGGAAATAAATAAGACAAGGAATTCATTGATTGAAAAAAATATTGCATTTATTTAAACATTATGTGGCGTATAGTTTGAATATAATATTTGAAATAATAATTTATAAGGTGTACTAATAATTCTGTGAAATAATATAATTATTTACGATAACTTATCAATTTATTTCATAACTCATGGAATTTCTTGCTTATTTATTGCTGACTTACAGTAATACAAAATTAAAATCCCCAAAATTGAAGGAAGTCTTCAGAAATCATAGAAATTACATTAGAAAAACCTATATATTTATTTAAAACTTTTTTTTTATTCAGGTTAGACCCCATTTTGGTAAAATTTTTCCCTGTGCATACCTTGTACATATGTACCTACCTTCCTGTTCGTCTGGCTCCCCAGACAATTGCGACATTGCCGATTGCCGAGCAGCCAAATTAATTTTGGGTGCTCATGTCGCACTCATTTGACAACCGCACAATGGGCAAATCAAAGACAATAAAAGCCAACAGTCAAGAGCTAGAAAACCATTAGAATTTGCGAGCTGAGCCTTTTGAGACGTCAAAATTGAGAGGGTCCCAGCCGGGCCAAGGATTAATTTGTGTTAGACGAGGAATAAAAAGCAATTTGCCGCCCGTTCCGCCCAGCCCTCCTCCCATCCATTCCCTTAGCATTCAGTAGCATTCAGCAATCCACATTCCATTTCTCCGGCCGTCAATCGGGCCAAAAATGCAAAAGAAATGGGACGCAATTCTATTTTTTATGGCTACATTTATTTGAGATGCTTTTAAGCACACTTACGCTCGGCTGCCTCGCCATGTGAGCAGATATTTCTATATATTCGGGCACATATATATATATATATCAGCCGACAGTCGTTGTTGGGCGACTAGGAACACGACCTCGGCATTATGTTGATGGATGTCTGGGCGAAGCGGGTGTCCCTATCCGCCTGCATTCGACTGTCCCAGGATGCCACGGCGTATACGCCTTGGATTCGCGTATTCCTTACTCCTTGGTCCTTAGTCCTCACTTAATATTTTCGTTCGCCTTTTGTGCCCGCAGCGCTCGCAAATCGGACTCCACAACAAGATGTGGGAGTACATGAACTCGCGAAAGCACGTCTTCGTGCCCACCTACGACGAGGGGATCAAACGCGTGCGCAACTCCAAGGGCAAGTACGCCCTGCTGGTGGAGTCCCCCAAAAACGAGTATGTGAACGCCCGCGAGCCCTGCGACACAATGAAAGTGGGCCGCAATCTGGATACAAAGGGATTTGGCATCGCCACGCCGCTCGGTTCGGCTCTCAAGTGAGTACACTGCGCTTAAATGGGGCATCTTAGGTCGGGATTTTAGGTTTCCTTCAAGCTAGAGTCAAACAAAACTCAGTTCTTTAACAGCCATTCGACACAATCCTAAAAAATCCGATTTTGTCTATGCATTGTCCACTTTCAAATCAAAATTACACTTTTAAACCTAATTTAAATCCCATTTCGTTAGTAAAAATCAATTTAACGCCAACTTTACTGGCAAATTTTTTTGGAAAAAAAGAATGGCAAAACCCCATATCAGAATTGGTTAATTTGTCATACTCTTAAAAAATCAAACTTTGTGAGTTGTATTAGGGTTTTTATTTATCCATAAAATTTTTCATCACAGTCGACGATTGGATTTAAAATAAAAAATTACAAAAGTCAACAAAAATTAAAATCATTGTCAGTGAATAACCATATTATTTTTCACTTCAGTCGCAAATTTAATTTCCAGCATGCATTTTGCGGAAGGGGCTTAAAAATATATTTATAGGAACTTAAATTTCAGTTGTTAGTTTCCCCCCTTTTGGCGATTTTTTTTCGGATGTGTCCTGTTTTTATGTTGATGCCTGGCATCAATTTTTTGAGAACAAATATTTTCTCTCTCAATAAAATTGAGGTAAAATAATTTTGGTAATTTTGAAAAACTTTTAAAACGAAAGAAAAATACCTTTAACTTCAAGTTGCAACTTTGAGTGTAGGCCCGGGTGCCATTGGGGAGTCAGAAATTGATGCCTTTCAGGATGAGGAGCTGGGGAGTTGTGGACCAGAGATGGAAGCTAACCCACATACTTAACAAAGGCACCTCCATTCTCTCCCCCTCCTCCGCTCTAACTCCACTCTAACTCCACTCCACTCCGCTCCCCATTCAACAGGGACCCCATCAATCTGGCCGTGCTGACGCTGAAGGAAAACGGCGAGCTGATCAAGTTGCGCAACAAATGGTGGTACGAAAAGGCGGAGTGCAATGCCCACAAGGACGGCGAGGCCTCGCACAGCGAGCTATCGCTGAGCAACGTGGCCGGGATATTCTACATACTGATTGGCGGCCTGCTTGTCAGCGTGTTCGTGGCCATCCTGGAGTACTGCTTCCGCAGCAAGGACTCGCGCTCCGCGTCCGGCGGTTCCGGCATGGGAATGGGCATGGGCATGGGCATGGGACTGGGCGGCGTGGGCGGCGGCAGCCTGGGCAAGGCCAATGGCTCCATGATGCTGGGTCCCTCGAGCGCCGTGCCCGGCGTGATGCCGTCCTCACATCAAAGGAGCACGCTGACGGACACCATGCACGCCAAGGCTAAATTGACCATTCAAGCGAGTCGCGACTATGACAATGGACGCGTCGGGGTAAGTTGCACTTAGAGAAAAATAAGTAAAAATATACAAATATACCTAAAAATAAAAAAAAATATTTCATAAGCTTGTATAAGGTATTTGTGAATTTCCAAGATTCTTTATTATCTGACAGATACTAATAAAATTTTAAAAAATATTCTTTTTTAATTGCTCTAAGTTTTTTGTGCCTAGTAATATGTTTTTAACAAATGTTAATAATATATTAATACTGGTACCCTAAAAATCACAACTCGTTTTAAAAAAAAATACTAAGCATTAAATTTAAATGTAGGGAATTTTTTTCCTGAGTGCTGTTGACAATTTCTAACAACTGAGTGGCAGAAGTGCGTGCTATTTATAACGCACTTGCGATGCCTAACCATGTATCGATTCTAATCCACGCACAGTATCTGAATTGCGCCTCGTTGCAGTACTATCCGCCCGCCCAGCTCTCGGCCACGCCCCCCGAAGCCGGGGACGCCCTGCACATGAACGCCCACGGGCAGGTCTGACACGAGCACGCGCAGGAGTCGCGCCTCTGACGCACTCCCTGCGCCCCCACGATCCGCCGCATAATGGCCAACAGCCGCCAGGAGACGGAGAAGATGATGGGCGGTGGTCACGGCGGCCATGGTGGTCACGGCGGCACCGTCACCGTCTCCGTTCCGGCCACCTGCTCGAGCAGCATGAACGGCAGCCACGAGGGCAGCCTCACCCTGTCGCCGGGCAGCGGGAGTGCCACCCTGATGCGCCACTCGCCGGACATCAACCAGCATCCGTATGGCAAGTAAGTGCTCGGCTGGGATGGGTTAGCTATAAGGACACCTAGTCGTAAGTGCCAGTCGAAAAGCCAATCGATAGACATCCGCAGGCAGTCGGAAAACAGGACAGGGGCTCAATAAAAGCTGCATACTTTGGGGCGTGCAAGCAGGAGTCTGAGATATTTCGCCATTTTCTTTAAAGATTTTAGCAAACCATTTTAAATTTAAATAAAAAACAATACAATTTATTTTTAAGAAATAAAGAATTTTAAATTTACTTGTTACATTTATCTTTGATCTTTTTTAAAATATTTATAAAAACATAATAAAATTATTAAAATCTGAAAATTGAAAGAAAAATATTAAATACCTGCCATAACTCGAATTAAAATTAATTTTAAAACCAAAAATTCTTGTGCCATTTTAAAAGTGAAACTGAAAATATAACCATTTGCAAAAGTGAAAACAAGAGAATGCGCTGCAAAATGCATAGCCCACTTTTGGAGCGATTGCATGCCAAATTTATGGTTATTAATTTGCAATAAGTGCGCAGAGGAATTTCAACAATAAATCTCGACGCTGAGCGATGCAACAAAGTATGCAGCTTTATTTATGCGGCCGCATTCAAATAATTGCGCTGCGCAATCAGTTGGCAAATTTTTTTTAGCCTGTCAGCGATGCAATGCAAATGAATGGTATAAATTATTGCCGTGCTGTAAACAGTCAGCTGAGCTGGGCCGAGGATCGGATCGGATCGGATGAGCTGCAGGCAGGTGGGATAATGGTAATGAGTGGTGAGTGGTGAGGGGACAAACAAGCGAATGACAACTTACATGAGGCGGAAAGGACAACATGCGAAACACGAAATAACCATAAACGCACACACATAAATACGCGGCCAGCTGCCTACATACATACAAAATACTTTACACACATATATAAACACTGCAATTCATTGCATTCAAATGACTGATTAATATTTTTAATAAACAACAAATGCGCCGCAACTCAATAGCTAAAGAGAAAATTGTGAAAACACGCACAAAACATGGGATAAGTGTTCATAGCGGGATATTACATTTGGTTTGTTTTTTTCATTTCCCCCTCAATTATCATTGCGGGATTTGTTGTCGCATATTTGTTTATAATTAAATTACAGAGAGTACTGGCTAACAAAAAAAACGCTAATGAATACAAAGCGAGTGTCAGGCGGGGGCCCAACACAAATATTGTAATAAATTAATTAGCGCTAAATAAAGAAAATAGTTTAACTCATAGCGATGCTTGTGAATGCAAAACAAACAACTGAAAAAAGTGAGACGAGTGGCTAAAAAGCAGAAATTTAATTAAATTTATTTTAATTGAAATTGTTTTGATTTCTGAAGAATTTTCACAGATTATTACGTTTTGCCATTTTTAATCCATTTGTTTTAGGATCGAGATTTATTTATTTAGCTTTTTTACTAAACGCTGAGGGTAAAAATGGTAAAACCCCTGGGCCCCAGTGAGTAGCTACTAACTATTAGGATAGGCTAGATATAACGTTTGAATTGTGAGGCAAATCAAGCAACAACAAGAGTCGCATACTTCCGCATTGAATTTGGACAAAGCAAACAGGATGTAGCTGTAATTATTAACTGTAAAAAAAATGGAAAAAACGTACTCTAACTGTAGTTAAATTTTAGCATATTTAGTATTCTTTGCATTGACATGGGTCACGTTCTTTATTGTACATAAAACCAGCCAAAATGCCACGTTAATGGGCAAAAGTTGAACACTAAAACAATAAGAGATGAAGCGAAATACCATAACAATGATCAAGTCATATCAAACGGCATTCAAAATGGTACTAAGATTATCCAAACTAACATAACAAGTTGAGCATAAAGAATTAAATTTTTAAAAAAATATTAAAAACTATTGTAAAATATTTATGAATTTATCGTTGTTAGCTCATATTTGTGTGTGCATAAAATTGATTATCATATTTATTTTTAAAACCATTTAAATTTTAAAACTTCGGTTTACACTTCCCATTCCTTATGGTTTTCGGTTTTATAAGCCAGGCTGGGGAGACTTCAAACAACAACTGTTGCAGGTGAATTGCATTTAAACTCAATTTTAGTTATTTAATCTACGTATGACGAATTCAAAACTAAAATCAAACAAAGCCGCTAAAGTGCATAAATAAATTTAATATCAATAGTAAACAGAAAATTCAAATAAAACTACCGAGATACATGTATGTGCAAGTGCAAGAGTAAATACCTATAAATATAAATGGTAAACTGTCTAAGCAAATAAGTGTTTATATATATCTACAAATACGTATGGAAATGTGTTGCCAGGAATAGCTGCGAATCAAATCAGATAATAAATCCCAGAGACAGAAACAGAGCCAGACCCGAATAAAAACTCAATTGACACCGCCACAAAAAGCATAGGCAAATCAAGCGAATTTTGCCCACGGCAACATGACTACAATATTAAAAAGATCAAAAAACCATTAGTATTTAAAAGCATAGCCGTAAGTCGAAATCAAAAAACTGTATGTATTTTTATTCAGTGACACTTTCATTTTAATTGATTGAGTTCGGCCGTTGCCCGGCAACCCTTTGAGATCCTCATTCATTTTTTTTTAAACACCCCTCACATATAGTCGTGCATAGCCATGTGTATAAATTTCAATTTATTTGTAAAATATTACCAAAGTAAATACATGAAAATGAGCAGCAGCATGCAGAAGGAGAAGCAGAAGCTGTCGAAGCGGGACATTTGATATATTTATTAATATTTAGCAAACATATTGTTATCGAATTGCATTTAACTGCCCGAAACCAAAGTGAGAGCATAATGAAGGCAAACAAAGATGGTAAATAAAACTAGCATAATAATAAACATTTTAAACGCCTCGTTCTTTTCTTGAGTCACGGTGGGTGAATCTGAATCTGAATCCGAATCTGATGGATCATCTGGCTAAGTAAATTAATTATACTTTTGTACTCCATTCCTCGGGCTCGTCGTTAATCCAAATGAATTAAGACAAATTTGGCTGAGCAAATAAGCCCGCCTGGTTGGTACTTTCGCCCCGGTCGAAGCCAACTGACTTAGGTAGCTGAAAGCATTTGCACAAATTGACGGTCTACCGCACTTGCCACATGCGGCAGCTGAGAAATGCTGGAGCACTCGCACACACAAACAGGCGGCAGAGGATGGCTTTATTATGAGGTCGCCGTGTGCACTGCAGTGACATGGAGTACTACCCACGAACCACCCAGGAATAAACCACCACCCCAAAGCTAGAGATGGGAAAGGTACTGCCTTTGTATCTTATAAATAAGTTATGGCTAAACTTACCCAACTATACAAGTCAACATTTAAAAATTGATTGAAAATTATTTTCAAACTTCAAGGGACTAATTTTGATTAGTGGAATGAGTATCAATAAATTAAATATTATTTAAATATTTTAAAAATATTTTTGGAACATGTTAAGGTAAGATTAAAGAGTTTCCTTAGTATTCCTGAGAATAACTCTTATAATACAATTAGTTGGATGAGTATCAATAAAATAAATATTATAAAATTATAAAAAAAAAAATTTTTGGAAAATATTAAGGTAAGAATAAATAGTTTCCTAGATATTCCTGATAATAACTTTATAATACAATACCAAGGTATGGTATAAGGGTACCGAAAACATGTACCTACATTTATATGTACAAAACTCATACCCATCACTGCTCAAACACCAAGTAGCTAGGCCTTCTCATGCTGATTTCGGTAAACTATTTACTGGATGCTCGGGCTGTGTGTGCAACATGAACTAAATGCGTTTGCGGTTGAATTGTTGCCTTGCCGTTTGTTCTGTTGCCTTTGCCACCAACTCCACTGCAACATAATTAGAAAGCGGGATGGCGGTATGGCGGGATGGCTGGCAAGTCGGAAGTCATGATTCACGAGTGCCGCACACGCCGCAGTAATTAACACACAAACAGCCGAGTCAGTCGGTCCCACCAACTGCCAACTGCCGGAGCTAGCAGGGCGGCTCAAGGATGCCCCGTGTTGGCTTAAAGACCACTGCAAACCTCAAAAGATCTGCACCACACAACCGCCCACTCACTCTTCACATTAGCATAAAAACCACTGGGCCAAAGCGTGAGAGTTTCGGGCCAAGAGACCCTCCCCTCCCACTCCTTGGGGTATGAAATTTCCTATTTGACAAGTGCCAAAGTTGGTCCGTCATAAAATTAGCGCCGTTTTTAACTTGGCCCAGTACACAAAGGGCATCAGATGGAAATGGTATGGGGGCAAATGGTGGGTCGAGCAACCTCCGACATCCCTATCCCCAAATATGCTGCTCCTATCCCAAAGGCACACACTAAGCAAATAAAGAAAAGGCCAGCCAACAGTGGAATCATAAAAAGAAAACACCGAAAATATTTAAGCTAAGGATGAACTCGTGAGTAACTACAGCAAAAGCTTTCCACAAATAATATTACATTTCCCACAAAATGAAATGTTTTTAGACGGAATTTATTTAAGTTATGTATGCACACCTGATGGACTCTCGCTTTGAACTAAAATATTCAAATAATTTCTAGTCCGCTTGTTAAATTTAAATTTAAGCGAATGAAAATGTAGATTTTAAAGCCGCTAAGAAGATGCTCTCGTATTTTTTCCATATTAATTACATTTTATGTGCATATACAAAAAATGAAAAAAAAACAAGGGTCTTTAAATACTTTTTTATTAGTTTAAAAAAAAAAATTAGTTTCAAAATATAGAAAAACGATAGGAATACACAAAAAAATCGATAAATCGATATGCGCATGTAAATTTCTAGTTATGCAATACTCGTTTTAACTAAAATACTCATTTCGATCATATCGAATCTACGGGACCGCATATCAAGTTAAAATGTAAAATCGATCTGCGTTTCATATGGGCTTTTTTTTTGGTGTAACTGACCCATTCAGCTATCAGAAGATTCCTGGAAATTCCTGAATTTGCTGAGAAGTAACTACCATCCCTAGCTTAAGTTGGCACATTTTTGAATACCTTTCGGATTGGTTCAGGCCCACATCCTCCTGCTCCTCGCGACCCTTCGACTGCGGCATAAAAACAAATGAGGCTCCAAACGGGCAGTGGCACTTCGCTTCACGGGCGGCCCAGTCGAGCGTTCCGTGATGAAATGGCAAACATTCCGCCCCGGCTCGGCCATTTCTCATAGCAAAAGTAAATAGGCTGCCGAGCCAGAGGGCGCTGCTTTGATGGCTCTAATCGATCAAAGGCAAACGCCAAATCAATTGCCCGCTGCCTCCTGCGATTCCAGGGTTCAGGATTTTGGTGCGGAAGTGGCCGAGGCAACGAAAATCACTTACCATAATGAGGGCCTAGATGGTCCAGACCGCCCGTCCTGCATATACATACATACGTACGTACATGGGTACATTATAAGTACGTGCTAATAAATCTGCCCGAATGTGTTTATTTATTTGGTTTCCGTAGCGGTTGAGCCTGTCACTGCTGCCTTACACTTTCCATTGATTTATGCCGACCGCGTTTGTCGTTTTAAATATTTATCGAAATGATTGGCGTCCACTTGCCTCACATCTTAATTATCGGCCGGAGTTGAATGAAAATGCATGAGGGCGGGCCAAAGCGCCTCAATTTACATGGCAATGGAGTAGCGAATACCAAGTGGATTACACTGGTCAGCCCGGTTATGGTTTATAAATTATGAGATATATTTAAATTATAAAGTATCGAACATTATCACAAAAGAACTTTATCAAAAATTCTTAAAAATATTAAAATACTGAAAATAAAAATAAGATACCACAATGTAAGATTTATCATAAACATTTCTTGCTATTCTTTTTCTGATGGTCATAATAACTGAATGTAAACATATTAAAAATTCAAGGCAGCCAACATAAATATATTAAATATTTTAATTTAATATATAAATTAAATTCATAAAGAATATTATACCATAAAATCATTTCACACCCATGTTGAGCAGCGTATTCCAATTAGGTCGCGGCATGCGTGCTTCGAGTGCAGCTCCGCTTATACCGCTGTACCGACGGGCTTAATGAGCGGTCATCTTCAATTAATGCGCAAAATATGCATTCACCATTTTTAATTTATTTTAACCATCCTTCCGCGACGGCCCGGTTGAATTTGAATGGGAGCGGAACGGAACGGAAAGGAACGGCGTGGCACGATGGAGTGGCAAGTAATGCCAGGCGCTGGCTGCCATATCACTTACCTTGCATATTTTATTGAAATTCAACACCCGCATATAAGTTTTGTGTTACTAGTGCCGGCCAGCGTCCACGTAAATTGCCAAATTACGTTGCCAGCATTTCGAATGCGGCCGGGAAACCCTAGAGAACCGGTAACCGGAGAGAGTCGTCGGGGAAATTGGTCCTTCGCCGTCCGCCTGTCTGCGTGCGCCTTAATTACCCGTTATATTAGAACCGACTCCAACACTCTCGCAAGACGGCTCGTATTTTTCGGTCCTATAATTGATATTTTGGGAATTGCGGGTCTGCCTTGGGCGGACGTCTTGTGTTGCGTAACATTCGAAACGCTTCAAGAATATTAAATTCGGCATTTAGGTGTGGTGGTCTGGGCCATGATTATTAGTTCTACAATGCATATTGTGTAACCTAAATTATGTTCCAAAAATAATTTAATTTATTTAATTTATTTATTAGTTATATATTTTTTAAAAATACTTTTTAGTTTCACACCTTATTTACTAGAATTTTTATTATAATCATTCCGCTTGTCCCGAAGATAAATTGTTACAGCTCATTAAATTAGTAATTTAAATCACAATCAATTGTCAACCAAACTGATAATCTTTTTAATTTCTGTCTAATAATACAAAAAGCAAAAAATTAACTAAACGGAGCTATTTTGTTTTTATTTTATTTAAATCCAATAGGTCATTACACACATTTTATGGGTAATTCCCCTTTCCCCGGTTTTCCTCCGCCCTCCCTTCTTTTTTTGGCCCGTCCATTATTAAAAGGTTTTGCGGTTTTTCCGTTAACCAATTTGCTTGTTTCCCGTTTACATGTGGATGCCATTTTGGATATTGAACTGCCGTCTCATTCCGTCACTTGTCCACCGACCGTCGGCTGCTGGTGAAATATTGAAAACTTTTGTGCGGTCGCCTGCTGGATTTTTATCCTTGTATCCTTGCATTTCCGCAATTGTCAATTAAAAGTATTACGACCGAAGCCTGGGGAGGGGGAAGGGGAGGAGGGGAGCCAGCGAAGGACGACGAGTATCGCCCACAAAGAGGCATGTAAAAATCAATCAGAGGACGGCGACATCGACCGCATTAGCTGGCCAACTAGGCGAGGAGACGAATCGGACGAATGGAGCCGAGAAACCGCAGTCAACTTGCTGATTGCGCTTTGTCCTCTGGCCATAATCCCGGCAACGAAACCAAGCCCAAGTCCTGCTCCTTGTATTTGCCTCGCCTCCGCAGATCCTTCGCCTCTCGTATTCTCGTCTTCTCGTCTTCTCGGATTCTGCGGCTGCTGTGGTGGCCTTTGTGCTCGATTTAGTTTCGGCCCGAAAAACTTTTGCCGTCTGCCAATACAAGAGTAATTATCGGAAATGCGGTCTAGACGTAATCCCGGCTAATGAGCAGTTACGACTCCTTCAAGTGTCGCCCCGGACAAATTGAAATCCGTTGAGTTAGTGCCTGTGTTCGTGGCTGTGCGACTGTGTGGCTGTGGATATGTCAAAATATGAACTGTCGTGGCATTAATACAGCGAGTGCATTTGACAGACCGACGACGGCAACTTCTGCTAAACTTCACTTCACTTCACTTTTCTTCTTTTTTATATTTCCCCCAAACTGAAGGACAGACGAGTCGCAGTCCTGACAGCTGATTGATGCATTTTGCAATTATTTTTGACGCTGCCGCCGAGCTGAGATTGAAAACTTGTCAGTTGCATTGACGGAAAAGTGCGGAAAAATGCCGAAAATGCACATAAATGAAGCGACAACGATATCGGTCTGTTAACACGATTTATCAGTTCAAAAGTGGAGAAGAAATTGTCTAATTTAAAGCATGAAAATTAATCAAAAAATGTAAAGTTTTTAGATTAGAGCATCAATCGATTGCGAATTTTATAACGAAATCAACGCGATTTGGCATTTCATATTTTAACAAAATTGTTTCTTAGTTCTGGACAAAATACTGACTTTCTATGGACGAAAGTTAAGATTAGGGATGGAAAAGATTAGATATGGAAAAACAGCAAAAGCTTTCAACATTTACTACTGTTTATCGAGTAAAAATATTTTAAGTACCATACATTTTTAAAGCGAAACGAATGAAAAAATTCAAACCTATAAACCTATTCAAACGTATAATCATTTATCGTCACAAAACTAATTTGTAGAAATTCATAAGCTAGCCCTTTACTGTACACATTACCCTCAAGGCAAATCTTCTTCAAGAGCATAAGTAGTTTTAATAAATCAGTTGTTTAACTTTCTGACTTTACTTACTACCAGAATTGTCATCACTCCGTTGACCAAAGGGAGAAGACCCAGGGGAATTTCAGCACACGCCTGAACAATTTTTATTTGCCACATTTTATCTACATCGAAACTTTGGCGTAACAAAAGATTAGCAAAGTTATGCCAAAAGAGCGAAACTTGTTCTGCCTGGGTTCTTTTTTTCCTACCTGCTTTGCCTTTACCGGTTGTAACAATTTTTCCCTGGCCAATTCCCCGGCGTGCTGGCGGAAAATGCATAGAATTCAACTAATTAAGACGCAGGGCGGAGAAGAACTGAGGAACCGAGAAACTGAGAAACTGAGGAGAGCGTGCGAGAGATCTTATCGTTTGTGCCGAGGTGCTGAAAAATATTAGAAAGTTTCAGTGCCTCAGAGGAAAGTTTTGCCTTTGACCAGCGGCAGAAATAAAGAACGCAAATGACAGCAAATCCTCAGGACGACGACGACGACGGCGAAGGGAAGCGCTCTGCAATTTGCTGCATAAAAATAAATTGGCTGGGGATCAAGCTCGAACTTAAAGAGCCCGGAAAAGCGCAGGTGGCTGCGGAGCGAGGAGTGCCAGATGCAAATGGCTAAGTTTTATGGCTTTGGCTGCAGCTAATCGAAGTGAAGCCAATGAAGGGTAATAAGAGTTCTGCAAGTGCAGTAGTTGTCGGCTAGCAAATAAATTGCAATTGCAGTTGGCCCGGGCACACACTTGATTTTATTCGCCCCCAAGGCGACGGAGACAGATAATTGAGTGCTGAAGAGTGTGGAAAATTGATGTACGGCTTCGTTGTATTTATGAGAGATACTTTGCACTACTTTTCCTCTTGCCAAATTGATTACCGCAAATGGCCAACTACTGTGCTTTAACTGGATTTTAAATTGTCCTCGTCGCAGGATGCGCAGGGAATGTAAGCCGCTTGTAAGCCGAGCAAGAAATGCGCCATCCCTTTTTGGTATAATTAAGTATTTACTTTCACTTTGCCGTCCAAGGGTGTGGGGCTATACTATGGGCTATGGATGTAGCCGGGACAGGAAGCGGAAATGCGATGCGATGCGGCAGGGAAATCAAGAACCAGAAGCCATCCGAGCACCGACATGAAAACTAAGCGAAAAAGCAATTAGAGCTAAACAATGAGAGCCAAGGGAGGGTAGAAGAGGGGGCGAAGGGGAAAAACGATGCTGTCTCTGCAAACTTGATATTATGGGGCTGCCATGTGTAAAATGCAGGCGAGCACGAAAATCCCAGAGAGCTGCCAGAGGGGAGTTGGCAATAAAAGTAGCGTGTGCATATTTCAAGCAAAAATGCAACATAAAAACATTAAACAAATGCCAGACGAAGAAGTACAGAGGGCCGAATGGGCAGACCCAAATACAGATGCAGTTTAAGGGGAGAGGCAACGGGGCGTATACTTCATGTGTCGCTGCGAGGACTCGCATAACGTATACGACCCGTTGCCGCTGCGATAAGTGTGACAAACTGACATGGCAGCCGAGCTCCTCCTCGACCGATCCAGGCTCGTAATTTGATATGAATTTGCAATTTACACTGACAATTTTCCAGGGCGGTTGCCTTTTGCGTGCAACGTGGCGTATGCGTAATTATGGCTTTGCCAACGGCCACAACACAAGAAGAAGTCGGTGCGGTGCAACTTCAAAGCTGAAATCGGAGAGCCAAGCGGCGGCCCCAGGTGCACCGAACTTTGATTAACCCATTTGCCATCTAAGCGACAAGCACACACTGAAAACCAGCAAAACTCCACCAAACTGGGACATTCTATGACCAGGGATCGGGATCGGGATCGCAACGCGCGTTTCGGTGGCTTTCCTATCAAAGACTAATTAAAAACTTTGGCCAATGCCAAAAGCGCAAAAAACGCTTGCCATGTGCAAAGTTTTGTCATTTGAAAATTTAAACAAAAAGCTGAGGCAGCCAGCGGCAGCAACAACAACTGCAACAAGTGCTGCTGCTGCTGCTGCCACCGCCGCTTCCTTTGCCACAGTGGCAACTTTGAAATTAATAAATTATTCATGATAAATGAAAGTTGCGCGAGTTTCTCGTGGCTAGGAGAAATTTTCGGGCAACTTTTGCTGGGCCAGAAGCTGAAATCAATGCTAGTGCAGGGTGTAGGGTGCTTTGAAATCAATAAAGTTGGGGTGGAGTAAATAAAATAGGACAGCTTTATGTGGAGCTCACTGGCCTCGGGCGGCCACTGCAATTGCTGGCACAAATTCAAGAATGGATATGTCAATCAGAACGCGCCGTTAAGCAGCATAATCAAGCTGGCAATGGTTTTTACTTCGCGCGCTGTGGCATCGCTTTTTTATGGGCTGCAAGCCGAGCCAATTCAAATTTCCCTTTTTTTGCAGTTTATGTAGATTCCTGGCAGGGTATCAAAAGGCAATAGAAGACTCGATAACATTTTATACAGCTATAAATATATTAAAATCCAAAGGAAAACTACATTTATTAAGGTGTCTAAAAGTATGCTACAATAATTGTTGATTCCGATTTCACTGCATACTTTCAGGCACTTTAATTTAATAAAATTATACAAATATAAAAAATTAAATTTATCCTACAGGGTATATTCCACGTCCCCAGACACTGTGTTATTATTTCTGCCAGGTGCCGGGTTTTTAAAAACGTTGACATGAATAAATATAATAAATGCAGTTTACCACTTTAACAATTTGTCTGACGTCCGTGCCTTTGTTTTTTTTTTTTGTTTTTTTGGCCTGCACCTTGCGGACCACTTGGTTTTGATTTTTTGCCCAGGGACCCGTGAATCGTGAATCGAGAATCGCGAATCGGGAGTAAAAAATGCATGTGGCACAAATGGCAATCAGCGACATTAATAAATAAAATCGTTGGTCTTTTGCCAACCGACAGTAATAACATGCAGGGGACAAACAACAGAAATCAACAAACAAAATGCGATTTTGGATGGGGCGGGAAAAAAGTGAACGAATTTGTTCGCCGTTTGTTGTTTTGCTTTTGCCATTTGCTATTCGCTGTTTGCTGGCAAACAGAACTATGTCAGCATTTTTCATTATGTGCCAAGAGAGACGGCGGAAAGAGAAAGGGAAAGGGCAATTGTTGTGTTGCAGCTGGCATCATTTTTTAAGGCGCCACTTGAGTGGACAGCCATCGAAATGTAATTACAACGCAGATAGCATATTTTAATTAAATTCTGCAAAATCAAAGGGCAGAAAAACCAGAAGCAGCAGACTATCATGTTCGATGCAATTTCCAGTACTTCCGGCGTGTCACTCGCCATCGTGAGTCCCTGGCAATCCATGTGGCAGCCAGAAGTACAAAAGTTTTGTCGAGCGGCTTATGCGGCGTATGCGCAACGCAAAGCCGAACAATTTAGATTGCACAAAAAGTGCCAGCACGTTGCTCTCTAATTTTAATTGTGGTAATGCGGTTTGCCGGCTTAAGCCCAAGCCAAAGCCCATTTCGGAAAACCCCTCGGCTTTTAGCAGGGGGAAACGAACGAAAGGTAACCGCGCTGTTTGTCAAACAAATTAGCAGGCTGCCTAAGAAGAACTTGCAGTAGTTTTGCAACTTTGCTACTTTGTTATTGCAGGGCAAACAATTTTGTGAAAATTTAATTAAACTTTCGCCGAGTGCTGCCACTTTAAAGGACACTTGCCGAAGCCAAAAACAGGAGTAAAATGCCAGGGAAAAGGGCAGAGAGAAGCAAATGAAGACTGTGAGGCAAAATATGTCAAAATCAAGGAGACTTTTCCGACCATCTTACGTTGATCGATTGACTCGTTGCGTTGCCCGAGCCCATTTCATTTCGGACCAAATTGTTGGCAACATTTTTTAACTTTTATTGTTGCTGTCACTGGCAGAAGAATCGCCGAAGACTACGTGTCTTTTCCACGCTCGCCACTCATCAATTTTCCTCCGCCCTCCTCCCACTTTGTTCGCCGTCAAAATGGCCAAAAGGAAAATGGCAATGGAAGGCAAACGGAAGGGGCCGGAAACAAAAGCGCTTCAAAAAATTATGCTAGCCCATTTGCAAACAAGCCACTCGACCGATGCTCAACAACTGCTGCAATTTTCGGTTTATAGCCCTTGCTCCTGATCCTGCCACTGCTCTCGTTTCAGTTCCTGTTCCTGCTCCTGTTTCTCCTGTCCGTCTGCAGGACGAGTGCATTTGCAGCTTAAACTCAATCAGCTGTAATTTGCACAATGCGGCACAGCAAAAGGGGCTTACTGCCATCGTTGGAGTGCATTAACCAGGAACCGAAACCAGGAACAGGACGGCTACAATATCCAGTGGCCATCCTGGATATCATCTTTGCTCTCCTCGCAGTTTGATGGCTGTGTGAGCCCAGGACGAAGCCCACTCGGCTAGATAAACACACGGCCATCGGCTCGGAAGTTAATGATTATGCCAGATTTTCGGTTGCACTGGCCATCGGAATTTGCGTATTATTTTAATGCCGATAATTTCCGAATAAATGCTTCATTTACCGGCGGGGAGACTAGTAGTCGAGTGGATGGCAAGAGCCATTGCTGAAATTGCTGAATAAATCAGAAATCGAGCCACTTACACAGCCACCAAACGATTGCGGTCCGCTGGCCAGTAGTCATTGTTAAAAATGCACTCGAGAAAATGGTTTAGATAAAAAAGGTTTAAAATAGGTTTAAACATACCAAGCTTCTCAAGGTTTTAAGAAACAATTTTTAGAACTAAAACATAGCTTCCCAAGTTCTTAAATAAATTCGCGGATAGAAAAGTTTTTCAGTTTTAAATTATTTCTTCCTTGTTTCTCAAGGTTTTAAGAAAAAAATTCTAGAACTTAAACATAGCTTCGAAAATTCTTAAATACATTTTTGGGAAGAAAAGTTTTTCAGCTTTAAATTATTTAAATTTCTTGTTTGTTTTCAATCGTGAATACATTTTTTTGAAACTATTTCTACATTTTAATATTGCTCTGATTTTTTTTGTTTATTATTTTATTATTATAATTAGCTGCAATCTCCCAATTAATGTTGTTGTTTATTTAACAAAAATAATGATATATATAAATAAGTAGAAATTCAATTGGTACTAATAAAAAATTTCAGCTTAAATCTCTGAAATGTTTTATATTTTTTAGCCATAAAATAAAACAGTTGTTCAAAATTTCATAAATTCAAATGGAATCCGTTTGCCATATTTTCTGAGTGTCCTACACGTGTGTTCAGACCGAAGGATTTAAAATTTGCAAGTGGACACAAAAGCGATTTCCAGCTTATTGGTTCGGCATTAATAATTTAATGGGCCCTGCTTTTAGCCGACGCCAGCAGTTGTTTAGTTTTGATTTTGATTTCGTTTTCGTTTCTTACAAGCTGGCACAAGCCACACACCGCACGGCAATATCGCATATGTTGCAGATCCGGCAAACGAGTTGAGGACCGGAAATGGCCATTTTCTGCCCGGTTTTTTCGCTTTTCCCAGGACCATTGTCACCTTTTTTTGCTGGACGGCCAAGGAGCTGCTGCTGCTGCGAAGGAAGGGCGGAGCAAAAACAACTGTCAGTGGCTTGTTGCCTTTTTATTGGGTTCCCTTTTCATTTTTTTGAGAGAGAGATTTCGCTGCGTGTGTGAAGAGGGTAGCTTTTTATGCGTCCTGTCAACGCAGCAGTTTCCTTGGGCTTTCGGGTCCTCGAAATCCAAGTGTCGGCTGACAGCCGGCTGTTGGCAGTTGCCAGTTGGTAGTTGGCAGTTCCTGTTTCTGTCTCTGTTTCAGTTTCAGCCTCTGTTCCTCTTCCTGTTGCACCTAATCGCATAAATGTGCTGCCAATGAGTGGTGCTGCTGCATATTTCATAAGCCAACAGCCGGGGTGTTTCCACCCACCTGGGAAGGCATGTCAAGGCAAAAGTTAACAGGATCAGCTGGAGGAGAACAGAGGGAACAAAATGGAGAACAAAAATTTGAAGATTTTATAATGGATTTTACAAATTATGGTTAGTTATTTATTCATTTTTTTTCTTTTTCTAAAAAATTGTTAATTTAATTTTTTACTTTTTCAAAACCAGTTATTTTTTTATTACATTATTTCTACATTGGCAAATACTTGTATTTTATATTTAAATATTTTTTAATATTTTAATTTTTATAATTAAATTTAATACAAAATATATATCAAGAAGGTACATTTTAAATTTCTCATTTTCCCAGTGCACCCAAAAAGAGATACAATATCTAAGAGCTGCAGTCGTGCTGCAGATTTAAAGTTTTGAAGTTGCCTGGCCATCATTTTGCCTGGTCGCCATTGATGGGCTTGACCAGCTTACCTGACCCAACAAAAGCGCCTTACAAGTGACACACAAAAAAAGAAGAGGACAGGGTGGAAATGCGACGGGCGGAGGCAACTTATTTGGCAAAGGATTTGGCCTGGCTTAATGATAGTTTCAATTATCGCCCATGTCCCAGCCTCGTGCGCCATTGCACATGGTACAGACCTCAGATTTCAGATTTCCGACCTCATGGCAAACAGGAGCAATGCGTTTAGGCCCTCGATGCTTGCTTATCATTTGGCCAGAGTTCTGGCCGTCCTCCGGGTCGTCCTTGCTCATTATGGCCAAAGCCAGTTGGCCGCGTTACGCCCGTTAGCCCCTCGTTTCTGGTCACTCGTCCCTGGTCATATGACAATGGCACTGGGTCTTAAATCAGTGCGATTCTGGTCGAGAAACGGCACTGTTTCCGCTTTCCGATCATTTATTTAAGTTGCACTCAATACAAAGTAAAATCGGCAACATTTGATTGCCCGTTCTGGCTTTACTGGACTTTGGACTTTGGCCCTCGGCCCGAATCCCTCGCAACTTTCGTTTCGTTTCGTTTCGTGCTCAGCGAAAGTTAGTCAATGCGCGCAATTTGCTAAAAATAAACAGACTGGAAAAAAGTCAGGATGGGTGCGATATTGAGAAGAAGGCGGAATATTGAATGCCCTGAGGTATCGCAATCAACGGGTTTGAACTCGGCTTTGAAATCAATGAATTCTCGTTTTTTGCATTAGTGTTTATTAAGCTTTAAAAATCATAGGAATGGTAAATATGGTTAATTGATGAATTCAACTATTTTAAAAAATAACACAAATGCTAAAAAAATATTTAAAAATATTGTTTGTCCTTTATCAATTCAGAAAATGAGTATAGGTTGAATAAATAAAAGTCTAGAGATGCTGGAAAATATTTAGTGTTTTTCATTATATTTTAAAGTTAGGTAAGGTAAATGTTTTGTGTACCCTTCGATTTCAGGGTATAATGAGGGTCATTGGTAACTTGAGTCTTTGCTACAAAGTGTTCTTCATCCCATTTCCCCCCTCTGTTTTTCTATTTTTTTTGGTCCCCTCTTCATTTCTGTTTGTGCTGCGCTTTCGGCGGCCATACGGAATGGTATCCCAGAAATCGGTAGTCGGGTCCAAAGTTCTTTCTTATTCCAAGTCGACTTTTGGCTGTTTGAGTTTTCATTTTTATGATATTGTAATATATTTGCTTTCAGCTCGTAATTGACATGGGTCGTTTGTTTGGCCAGCAGTAGCACTGAATTTTGTCGAATTTTTTCTCTGCCCCAAAAATTGATTCGGCAAAGGGGATTTTTATATTTTGTACTTTTTGCGTACCAAATTGGCCGCGCTCCGGTTACCTCGAAAGGTTGACGGGTTCCCCCCGTTTCGGTTTTGGGAGCGGGTTCCTAGTCGCTGTTTGTTCAGCTGCCAGTCCATCGGCAGGTTCAGGCTCAGGCAGCTTATTAAATTTCTTGGCCAACTTTGTAATGGCTTCATTTGAGTCTTTATTTTTCTCTGTTCCCTGTTATTTTCACGGAATTTCGTACGGAATTTTTGATGGCCGAGCATTTGCATGGCAAGAAGAAGTCAGAGCATCAAATCTCCGCTCACAATTCATAATCACGCCCCAAGGTGGCATCAAGCGAAATGAGTGTCGCATTTATGTGATTTCCGCACAGAGCGGGGATGGTGTGGCAAAATCCACTTTCCCCAAGAAGGCAGCAGGGGGGCCAAATTGATAATCATTTGCTTGCCCGGGAAGCTTGAGGAATTTGACAAAATATTAAGTCGCATAAATTCAAATGCGAGCCAAGCCGCAAAAACTTATGAGGGGCATAAAAAAGTTGCCCCCGACAAATTAAAATACTTTCGGCTAAATACTTGGCTGAACAACTAACCCGCAAGTATGCGCATTAGTGTGAGTCCTTGGCGAATATCCTTGTGTGTCTACTGGTCTACGGTCTACGCCCTTTGGAAGTTTTTGAGCGATTTTCAGTGGCTCAATGCGCTCACATTGGCCCATTTCTACGCAACTTGCCAAACAAATATAAAAATAAATTGTTGTAATAAAGCGCCAAGCCCACACACACACACACACACACACACACAGCTAAGACTTTGGCTGTATCTTTTCTATTGCCACGTTGTTGAAATCTATTAGCCACATTTAGTGTGGCTCATAAAATTCTATTGCATCATTTGTTTCTGGTAACTGGGCGGGTTCTGGTTCTGGTTCTGCTTCGGCTTCTGGTTTCGCCACTGCTCGAGGATCCTTTTCTGGTTTTTCGGCACAAGCAAAAGTATTTCAAAACAAGTTTTCTGGCTGGCGAAACAATTTGCCGCGCTTTCGCACATCGCTTCTTGCTGCTGATAAGCAAATGAGTTTATGGACAGCCAGGGGATTCAACTCGTCCATACATATACATATATACTTATATACGGACATAACCCGACCCCACTGAACCCTTAAGTGCTATGAGTTAGAGGCCCTGCATGTAGATGTAGCCTGTAGTCCTTCCCCGTCCCATTGTCCTGACCTCCAGTTCGAGTTCCAGTTGGTTCGAAGCAACAGTGATGGCGTCTAATTTGTTCGTTCCCCCTTGCCACGAGTTTTGTGGCCCGTTGGAAGCCAAGAGGCTTTTGGCCTAATGCGCTTCAAACTATGCAGCAGCACGCAAAACAATTTCAACTCGGCCAGCAGCAATTTCGAATGATTTGCCATAAGTTTTGGCATTAAAGCGACTCCTGAAAATGGGGATTAAGGAACAGCAAGGGGTAGGAAAATAAAGCGGAATGTTTTTCGGAATTTATTAAGTTACCAGGTAACTACTTAATAATTTTAAACATTTTATTTACTCTTTATACACTAAATATAAATAATATAAGTTTAAAGATTAATATTTAATTTTTAACTATTTCCAAATGTTTTTGGGAAAATAAATTGGAATATTTTAACTTACTGAGTAACTATTAAATATTTAAAAGATTTTGTTAATTTCTTTATCTATTAAATATAAAAAAATTTAGTTAAAAGATTAATTTTTAAAATTAAACTGTTTTTAAATGTTTAAATTTAATAAAAAAAAGGATTTATTAGAGAAGTATTTACTTAAAATAAAATATATATTTTTATTAAGCCTATTTACTGAAATTAATGTAAATTTATTATTCAACACCTGAATGTGGAGACTATTATTTTGGCCGCATCTGTGCACCCCCCACCCCGATCTAAACTGCCCAAATGTGAATGAGTTTGAGGCTATCGATGGCCCTCGCTCATTGCCATTTCCATAGCCATTTCCAGAGCTATAGACCATGGCCATTCCCTGGCCTATACTGTGTGCCAAATGTCAATCACTTTGAAAATGTAGTCAAATCAACTGTCAAATAAGCGTTGCATTGCCCCATATGCGTGTGTGTGCGTGTGTGTGTGTGTGTGGTGTGTATGTTGTGTGTGCGCAGCACTCAACGGCAATTCAATTGAAATCAAATATGCAACAGCAATCGAGTTACCCAACGAGACGGTTGCCACGCCCCCTGCCCCCTTCTCCTCCTGGGGGAATGCTATAAATGTTGCTTGGCGTGTTATGTAGGTGTTTGCAAGTATGTCACCATCATCACCCAGGAGAAGGGAGTGGCCACAGCAGTGTGCAAACAAACATTGTTGTAATTGCTGAAAGTGTGTCAAAATGACAGACAACCCAGTGTTTGGAGACGTCGAGAGAACAACCTGCAACTTCCTTGGAGCAAAAGCCCCAAAAGGTTGTTTGATTTCCCGCTATTATGCCACCAAACACCTTCCGAGATCCTCGGGCTGGGCCTGAATCGATGTAACAGTCTCCTAACTTTATCAAAGCCTCCGAAAGATACATTTTGCAAGATTAATTCACTCTATAATTTCAGATATGCCTTCTATATAACTTTGTATAAGAATTGTTAGCTTAAATGTTCAAGATTATAGGTCCAAGAACATCCATGCAATAAGAACTATATTGCCTTATTTCTATAAGCATACTATAATATGTTTCTGATGATAATATTTATTAAAATTTATTTGGAGATCTGTTTTTTCTACTATTTTCTGACATAAGCATGGTATAAGGTAATCCTAACTTACAGTCTTTCTATTAAAACTTTAGGGATGACAACCCTCTGCCACTGTAAATCAATTTCCATTGTGACGACTGGCTAGGCCCCAAGGATATCGCAACTTAATTTCAGCGTAAACCGCAGATCCCTAAAAAATGACGGCAGACACAACAACACCTGGCCAACACACCTACAAAAACCTACGGACCATAGCCGACTAACCCACACACAGACACACTGACAGACAGATCATTAGCAGGCGAGCGTAAAAAACGCTGATTAACGAGTCCTTGGGGAAAAGAAAGAAAGGACTCCAGGACGAAACGAACTAAAGCGGCTTCCGGTCAAACTGTCGGTGACCTCGGTGGTTTGCTCCTCCGGCGAAGATTACAAGCATAAATTTAAATTATGTTAAACAATCCCCGATTCAAGGACATTGGCAATGACATTTATTGTATAATTTATAGCCTCTTTATTGGCGCCGAATGCCATTGTAGACTCCATAATATTGATTGCCAAATAATTGAGATTTTTCCTTGCGCATAAAATTTGTTGCCATATTTTATGGTCATACTAGGAAATTACACGTCCGCCCACTCGCACATGTGTGTGTGTGTAGTGTGGGCGTGACAAAGTAGGCCAGAAAAAAAGAAAGCATAACTACGCTCAAAAGCTCGTTTGGTCGTTTATGATCTGGGGACCAGGAGCTGAGAAATGTCCTCGGGCGTCAAAGTCATAGTAATAATCACAGGGAAAGGTTGCCCCCCCCCCCCCCCTGGCCTGACGGGGGGCGTGCAAAGGGCGTCAATAAAATGCCGAATGCCGAAATAAAATCGAAATAAAAATCAGCAAAAAGGTGCGAATATATTGTCAAGAAAAAAACGAAATAAAAAAAGCGGTAGCTTAGCCAAAATGGCCAGCCGAAATGGCCGAAAATGAAAGGTGCAGGTGTGCTGGCGCAAAAAGATTTCCACCGAAATGTTTTTTCCTCTCCTCGGGGTGTTGATTTGCCAAAGATTAGGGGCGGTCGGCCGCTGGCCTAATCCCAAAAAAGGAGACTCCACGGGAGCAAAAACAACACTCAGCTGAAGCTGACGAATGGAATGGATGTCGTCGGTAACGAAGACGAGGGGTGCTTAAAACTTCTGCTGGAAAGTAGGCAATATATTTTTTATATTTCCGTGAACAAAAGCTGCAATAGCCAGAGAACCCGGAACAATGTTTATGGCTCTATGGCTATATAAACACCTACAGCAGTCATATAATTTACCGGCTTTTTTCTTTCTTTCTTTGCGAGTTAATAAAGCTAAAAGAAGGGGCATGAAAGTGATCTACCCAAAAAGCGGCTACAAAATTTTAATTATCAAATGGACAGCAGAGGAAAGTGAAAGAGTTTAGGGTTTTTTCGGTACTTTTATTCAAGAATTTAAAAAAAGGAAGGAAAAGCACAAACAAAAATCAATTTAATATAGGCAATATATTATAAATAAAATATTACAAATGGTTAAAATAAAAATAATGATGTTTAAGTTAGTTTTTTCTTTATATACGCTTTCTTTTTAGATTTGTGTTAATAAAAACTAAATATAAAGATGCAGCTGTTTTTAGAAACTTTCCTTTATTAACCCTAGAAAGCTACGACAAAGTCTGAGCCCAGTTCCTGGCTCCCGGGCAAAATGGCACTTGCTTATCTCATTTCATGCAAATCCCAAGCCCAAAAAGCACAGAACTTTCAGCGCAAATAAATTTACATTAGCGACAATCGACTTTCACATGGACTGGAAGCCCAAGGAGCGTTTTTCGCCAAATAAGGTTGCAGTTTTGGGGAAAACAGAGTCAAAAGTGAAGGGCGAGGGGGAGAGGAAACGCACTTGGCGGGGATTAGCGCAAGGATTGACTTTAAGACGTCAGCCAGTGGGTACATAAGCACTCTGCCCGGCAATAAAGAAAAAAGGCACCCGGCAAAAGAGTCCTGGCAAAGTCCTGGCAAAAATTCGGGGGCAGGGCAGGATGTCTGCTACGTCTGTGCCGACGAAATGGCATAAATTTCAAAGTTTATTGCATAAATTGTCGTATTTTGAAAATCTTATTGCCTTTATAATGCCCCGACCAGGCACTGGGCCCACCTGTCTGCCCCTTTGGAGTCCTGTGAGTCCTGTTAGCCCTGCATCCTGGCAGGATTCCGAGCTTGCGACTAGGGCGTATCATTTACTTGTTTGCGGCAAGGGCTCCTAGGCGCCCGTTGGCTGATGCTCGGCACTTTTTATTGCGATAATAATCATAAAACATGCACTTAACAAGCAGCTTGAAATATGAGACCCAGCCGTAGCTCGAACTTAAATTTCTGTACGTTTTATTGGTGGCTGATTTATTTACCCCCGCACAACTCGGGGATAAAATAAGCGAGTGCGAAATTGAGACTGCAAGTTGGAAATCAACCGCGACTTAATTGGGTATGTCGGCTAATTCGTTTGTAGGCACAAACAAATTTGTTAACAAATTTGCGTTAATGCCGCAAGAAATATTTACACAGTTTTCCTTACTTCTTATTTATATATCAGTGAGTAAGTATATGTTTATGTATGTGCTGCCATAAATTCAATTGTGGGGGAGCGGCGTATCTTGAGTAAGCCTTTCGACCTTCAATGAGGCATGTGCCGGCAGCAACTCATTAAGCCGTTGGATGGCAAGGGATGTCCTGGCTCCAACTGGTTTGGGTTGGGAAATGGAGAAATGGGGAAATGGGGATGGAAAAGCTCTGGTAGCCTTGCTGCTGCGGTTTATTTTCGGCTGTTATTATTTGTTTAATGAAATAAACGCACGACTTTCATCTTCATAAAACGGCATTATGGCATTAGCGCCGCAAATTTATGGGGCTCACCCCTCTCTTCCAACTCGACACCCTTCTGCCCGCAACCGTCGCCGAAAAGCAGAAAAACACAAGTGAAAAGTCAAGCTGAAGACATTGACTAAGGAATGCTCTTATAAAAAAGTATATATCTTTTTATATTCTTAATACAGAATTTACAAAAATATAGTGCTTAAACCATTTCTTATCAGGAAATAAACAAGATTTTAGACCAAAAAGACAGACTTTCAAACTTTCATATTTTCATGTAACAAATAGAAGCCTTGTAATTTCCACAATTTGATGAGTGCATAATTATATTCTAGCTAAATAATTTTCTATACAGAGTAAATTGAACTGCAGCATGCGATTGAACGTAATTGGAATATATTTATTCATATTGCAAATGATGAATCCATAATTTCACTGAATATTTTTCGTATTGCCTCGCATAACACATTCATCCAAATTCATCCGAATTCTCTGTAAAATAAAATGGAACAAATTCTGTAATTACTAAGCGGGAATTTTCATATACCTCGTGAGGAGTGCATAACTCCCGCTTATTCCATTTTCCATTTAGTTGTGTTTTCGGTTGTGTGTTGATTTTTATGAACTTCGCTGAGCTTTAAACTTTCTGTGGCACACTTTCCGGCGTGCGTGGGGTCAAATTCGTGATTCGTGAATGGGTTTGAGTGTGGATTTGAGTGTGGGTTGCGGGTGTGAGTGCGATAAACGAGTGCGGGACGCTTAATGGGCCGCTGCCTCTGTTCTGTTTCAGCTGCCACTGCATCTGCTACTGCATCTGCTAACCTAATTCCCTATTCCCATTCCCATACCCATTCCCGGGGAAATGTCATGGCCAAAACGCTCCGTCATGCAATCATTGGGCGCAATCAGGGCACACACGCTTTGCATGCACCATTTGCAGGGCTCATTTGCCCCGAAAGCAGCCACAAACCATAGAGCCCCCCCATTCTCTGCCCCCTCCTAACATATAGAAAATGTAATTTTCATATTTCTTGCCAAAAGTTCTGGCAAGCCAACAGCGACAGTAACGGAAGGAAAGTTTCCCAGTGATGCATGGCTGGCCTCTTACCAAGTTCACAAGGCGCTGAAATGTCTACCATAAAGAATGGGTCTGGAGTTGGTGGAGATGATGGAAAAAAGCAGAGCGTCAGGGATACAACCACATGGCATTAACAATTGATCAGGGGGGCAGGCGGATGAGAAGGGGGCTAAACGAAAAAAGTGTTATCAAGTATACGACGAGTAGACAACAACGAAAAATTGAAAAGAAATAATAGCAGGTGCCGAATTACATGAGAAATCACTTAGGAAAATTAAATTTCACATATTTTTCACTTCAACACCGAGACACGGGGCCATGTCTTTGAAGTTGCTCCTCTTTTTTCCTCTTTTCCTCTGCCAGCTGTGTGTTTCGCCACCGCAAAACATGAGTAATGCGTTGTTCAGCAGGGGTGAGAAGGCCAGGTGCCACGCAAGATTGTTAATGCATTGTCTCAAAATAGAAAACTTTGGGCCGCTGTAAATTCATTTAAAGTCATCTAAATCAATTACATTATTCAGCACTTGCTGTCAAATGCAGCCAGAGAACTGTCAAAACTCCGGTCCTTCAGCGATAAGAGAAAAACCAGTAAAAACTACGGAAAGCTAAACAAATCAAAATGTAAATCCAGCCGGAGTCGGAACAGTTCGGTACGCAGAGCAGAAGGAGCCCCTCGAAATGCTTCTGAAATTGCACAAATAAAATATAAATACGCACACAGACCATAGAATTTGAAAATCGTTTTTGTCGTTGTGCAGATTAGCAAATAATGCAGGAGACGCAGACAGAAATAGAAATAGAAATGGGAATAGGAATCGGGACACTCAGGAATCGGGATATACTCGAACTCCTTGCGGTTGCTGCATCCCCACAAATAAACGCCCACACTTATCCCGATCTTTTTCAAGTTGCAGCAGAGAGAAAATACATCAAACTATAAAGTATCTTAAATAAAATTTCAGTCTCTAAAAAATATGATTTTTAATACTTCACTAAGTTTTTAAAATGGCTGTTTAAAAGTATGCAACAATATATTCAGAGAGTCCACTGAATTAATTCAAAACTGCGTTGTTAAATTTTTTACTGCATACTTTTGGGCACCTTTTCAAATGATTTCAAAATGCTTGTGACTTCCGTGACATCCTCTACAAAAGAATATTAAAAAAAACAATATATTTTTTAAAGAAATTTGTTACTAAAGAATATTTCTCGCAGTGCATTTCCCCAGCTGCTGGCTGTGGCCAATGATGCTTGACGTTTGGCACTGCCAAGTCGTCGTCGTCAACGCCACAGCACCTACACACACTACCAGGGATTCAGCCAGCCAAGACAAAGGCGAAAAACAAACAAACAGACAAATAAAAATACTCAAATCCGTTGGCCAAAGCCAAACAGGAGTCATCGTTGTCGGGCTCCTTGAAACTTTCCACTCGACTGGCTTTCGAACGCATTTTCATTTTCCGGGGCAGCATCTTACATACTTATAGAGGGAAATTCTTGGGGCATAAGCTCCCAGCCGCACGCACATCAATCAACATCCCCCCTAACCGCCCAGCTCACCGAAAAACAGCCGAAAACGGGGCCAACTTAATTTCTCATGTTACCTGCCCACAAAACTTAAGCAACATTTGATTGAAATCATTTTCAACAAGTCAAGTGATGGATGGCCAACATGTCGGGGGGATTAGAATAATGACGATGGGAATCGACATTTGATTTTCGGCGGCTCTCCGCAAATATTAGTTTGGCCAGGCGATTAAGAATTGAAATCTAAATATTTTTCCATTACGTTTTGTTACTTCCTACTTGAATTAATCTTTTCGCAAAGTTGCAACTTAATTTTCCGCGTCTCGTCTCAATCGAACGGCAAAGGCAAAGGCAAAAAGCTTGGAAGCTTTTTACATCAATTTCTTGGCAAAAAGTTTGCGCTCAAAAACTTCTTGGCCAAGTTTTATGAGTGCTGTAAAAGTTTATTAAAAAACCGCAAGCAAAATATTATTCCTAAAAAGGCGAAAGAATTTGAATGGCAGTGGGGAAAACGGACGAAAAATGTCCGTTTAACTGGTGACCTTTGAACCCCGGGCTTAGCTGCAATTTAGTTGGCTATTTCAAGGTCGCACACACACACACACGCAAATGGATTGAGCCTTTTTTATTCAATCTATATGTTGATGTAACGCAATCTGTTACAGGCTTCAATTAAACGAGGCACACACACACGGACCAGAGCGAAAATTGAATTTTAATGAATCAACGTTTGCACAGCCAGAAAGAGACGGCAATGGCGGGGGTGAAAGAGACAGAGACAGTCACACATGTCGCCGAATGACGGCCATTTATTTTGTAAAAAAAATAAAATTGTAAAATAATTTTGTTTTTTTTGAAAAGAAACAAGGAATGGCTCCTCTGCCAGAGATTTGCCAATCGACATTGATTGATGAAAATTGATAAATTGCTAGCGCAGCAGATACCACGTATGCGGCGGCGTATGAGCAACAAAACTAATTGCGCGAATTGCGTATACGACACGTGCAACCTGCACTTAAAGTTTGTCATGCTAGCGAATTTATTTACGACATGTTCGGAGTTGAGAGTTGTGAGTTCTGAGTTGAGAGCTAGGACTAGAAGAGCAACAGCGAATGTCAGCAGCAGACGATCAAATTGTAAAACTCCTGCACATAAATCTTGAGTTTTTTGTGCCCTCCTGTCATAACTCTGCCGCACACACACACACACACACACAACAAACAAACACAATCACTGGCCCAGGACCACACCTGTTTCGTCCTGGACTTTTTGTGCAGTTTTCGTGAATTGCGTGACGCATTTTTACGTGCCTCCCCACCCGCAGACTTGTACTTTTTTGTGGGTCAACATGAAAAGCAAACATTTTACACAGAATTCTGCCTTAAAGCATTCACAATGTCTGGCCAAATAACTTTTTGATATCAAAATACTTACCAATACAGCAAACTTTTTGCGCAAAATGCCCCGAAGTATCGAGGGAAATAAAAGTTGAACTTAAAATTTGAAGGTGAGACTGATTTTGATGGAGAGACTTTAAGAGCCCAACCCCTCCTACAATAATTTCTTATTAAATTTTCCCCCGCTCGAGGGCTCGATTGGAAATTCATGAAACTTTGCCAAGTAATGTTTATTTTTTCTGCTCCGCCTCCTGCCTTCTATTTTCCATTGTTGAAGTAATTTGCACGGCAAGGAAAACAAGCAGAATGCCAAAGCAAACAATTTGAGCTCGTGGAATATTTTTGATTGATTCCCTTCGCCTGGCGCCAGGTAATTGGCCAGGTCTACGCGATGGCCAGCAGTTTGTTGGCCCAAAACCCCCGATAGTCGAATAATGCAAATGGAGCTGCATCGCCTAAGTGGCCAACACCCCATTTTATATTATTAGCCACTGTGCAGGCCTAGCTTTGCCCTCGCTTTGCTTTTGCTTTTGCTTTATTATTATGCAAATTCCCCAACGCCAGCGAACTAACAATGTCATTTCCGCATAAAAACGCCATGAACGCGCCACATTTCCGTCGCAATTGCCGCCATTTATAAAACCGTCCGCAATTTGGCCAACAATATCAAGGGACGAGGCTTTCAGCATGAGCCAGCAAATTGTTTGCGTTAGTTTTTGCAATTGACAATGGTCTTCGTCGAATGAAGCTGCTGCCACCTAATTGACCACCTAAGTAATGGACGTGCGACAAATTACAGCCAAAGAAAAATAAAGGGGTTGTAAATGGAAAAAAGGGGGGCGAGCCAATTCGTCACTAGTTGGTTTCAAGGAATCTAAAAGGATTTTTGTGCACATCATATAATAATTTAAAATATCTCTAAATAAACGAATTTTTTAAAATATTTTTTTGGAAAGTCTATGTTTCTATAAATCTTTGTTTAACTTAGTGCGATCTAATTTTCCATATAAATATATTTATTTACAGACATTTTTAAATATTCAAAAGCCGGCCTTTGCAAATTGCTTAAAACTTAAATGTATTTAAAACAACATGTTTAATTAAAAGTACATTTTCCATCAGCTTTTACTTTAAAATATAATAATCGCCTCTGATTTTTCTTACTTAAACAAGGATAAACCTTTGATAAGCTTCTTTTTTTTAAAAGAATTTTTTGCAAACATGTCTAAGACAGAGTTTTTCCTGCCGTGTATTAACCAAACGAATGAAGGCAGCAAGGAGAAAATTTGACAAATTCGACAAACGCTCGTAAATCATTGCCACCTTTTGGCCCGAAAGGCCAGTGCCAGTCAGTTGGGCTGTTGGGCCAACCAGCCACCGGAATTCCCCAGCGGCGGCTACTCTGGGATTGAGTGGAAGCCTTTGTTGCCCGCTTCCAAATGCCAACTGCCAAATGCCAGTCGACGATGTTGCTGTTGTCGCTGTTCATGTCGCTGATGTTGCTGTTGCTGTCGCTGTTGCTGTTGTTAGATTGCAGCGTGCTCGCCGTGCTAATTGTTACGCCTGACAGGTGCGTTTGACAGTTGAATTTGACAAGTTTATACACAAGCCAAGCTAGCCGAGCTCTTGGGGCTTGGCTCTAAGCGGAGGGAAAACCCAGAGCGGAGTGGACCAAAATCTCTCGAACAAGCGGGCATGGGAAAACCAGCAAAAAGTAGGCGAAAAAAAAACAGGAAAATTATGCCAACAACTTTTGCAAAGATTTGACATGAACTCGTATGGCAAGTTTCGGAAAGAAACGAAAAAAAAATGCAGATAAAGTAAATGGGAGCGGGCATTTATGTATGCTCTTTAAAAATCCATAATTTCAAGAAATTTTATTGTAGGTTTGACTGGAAATTTCCCTTTTATTAAAGGGATTTATAGAGTTTATAGATTTATCTAAAAATATAATTTGCATTTTATTTATAGGGAAATTAAAAAAAAAAATTGTAAAATTTTTTTAGTTAGTTTTGAAACAAAAAAAAAAGTTTTTAAAATTAATAAAATAATTAAAAAACAATTTTTTATATTTTTGGGGGCTAATCCAAATTCATATTTTCAATTTTAAATTTACAATGGACATTAAAAAACGCAAACAAATACTACAAAAGGTCAACCCTCTTCCGAAATACCCTTAAATAGCTTAATTTTGCATAATGCCAATTTAGTTAATTGCGTGCAATATGTACCCACAGCTAATCAATAGACCAAATGCTCAGCACGAATTATACCCATAGTATCTGGCAATTTCGATTGATTTCGATTTTGGGGAAAACAGTAGAGGTATGCACAGGTGCTCTCCAGAGTGCAGTCAATGGATTCCGAGAGCCGTTCCCTCCCTGCTCGAAACAAAATTTCACTAATTAGTGCTGAAATTCGCTTTTGTGCAGCGGGTGCGATAATTAAATTGAAAGCAGCACCGCAAGTATGCAGCGTTTAATTATAATTTCGGGGGCAGGGCAGCCCTCGGAATCGGGGGAAATCAGCGAAATGGGAATCAAATACTCCGCCTCAAATGAGGCACCAAAAATCGCACAACACCACCGTCAAAATGATCGGCCTCACGTTTGCAGCGAGTAAATTTCGGGTTTTCAGTTTAGTTCGGTTATTTTTTGCGTTTTTCGTTTTGCGGCTTCGGTGGGCTAAGAGTGGGCGAGAGATTTCAGCCAACTTGTTTATGCAAATTGCGTGACTCGGTTTGCTTTTGGGAAAACCCCCCGGAAAACCCGCAGTCTCTGTGGCAGCCATAAAAATTATACATATAAAATTTGTTGGGCCACCCATACCCGAAATTAAATGTAAGTTTATCATTAATATCAGTTAGCCTTTATTAGTGCACGATTAAAGTTGGCCCAAGTAGTGGGAGGATGGGGTTTATTTCGGGGGACTTTGCTGTTGACTGCAAACTTTATCAAATTGTTTGCATGTTTGTCCTGTCTGTCGTTTATCAGCAAACACCCCCCAGAACAGGGTGACACCCCACAGGACTCTAGCCGCAAAAGAGTGATAAAAATGTAAGCCACAAAAGCGTGGCCCACACACACATTTTGGCCCTCTTTTCGAGCTCTTTTTGGCTCGTTTGACTAACAAGCAAAAGACAGTGACAAATTAGTTTTGGTGAGCTGCTTATGTGAATTTTCCTGCAATTTGCATAATGAGCACTGCCCCTGCATCGCAGTGTATAATAGTATGTGTGCGAGCCCTTCCCGAGTGACATAAAAATGGAATAAAATTAAATCATGGCTGACACTTTTTGAGTAGTGCCCGCTTTTGGCTTGAGGTTTCCCCACTTTCGGGGCACTTGATGAATTGCCCTGCGAGCGCCTAAACAGCCATGAAATTTCCACCCCAAAACTCGATTATTTATTACTTTGACAGCGAACAGACAAAAGGATACTAAGGTAAAATCCAGCCAAAAGAGATAATGATTTGAGGAACTGGCTCGTTTAATAGGCCCCATCGTTTTGGGCTGCTAATTTAAATTTTATTTCTGGCAATTTGCCAAATTTGTTGCCATTTGTGATGACACGCTCGTTTTATGACAATGATACGGCCGGAATGCCATTGCCCTCCGGCGGAAAAGCTGGGAAAGCCGGGAAAGCTGGGATGGCTGGGTGGGCTGTCTGTTTCGTTTTCGGTTGACATTCATTGAAATTCATGTCGCGTGGCCGTTCAATAATAAAATGCAAACGCATAAATAAAAAATAAAGGTAAATAAACGCAAAAGGGTTTGCTAATGGCCAGCCAGTCGAAAAAGAGGCGCCGACATCCTTTGAAAAAGGGAGAAGGTGGGTAATAAAAGCTGCCTTGATGGGCGTAACGTGCTGGTACAGAGAAAAAAATTTGTTTTATGAAGGCAACAGCAATGTTTATCGTATGCTAGCCTCGTCAAAATATTGAGACTGCTCAATCCAATAAAAATTATTTATTTTTCAAGAGTATATTTTTATAAAAAGGTTAACACGTTAAGTAAAATTTTTTAAATATATTCGTTGGTATCGAACTCGGGACCTCAAACTTAGAAATATTTTAATTCCCAATAAAATACAATCTAAATCAATTTCCCAGTAATGGTTATAATTAAAAAGGCGAAGAAATTAGTATAAAATTTTTTAGCCCCATATATTCGTTGGTCTCGAACTCGGGACCTCAAACTTAGAAATATTTTATTTTAATAATAAAAATATTCTAAATCAATTTAACAGTTAAGATTATAATTAAAAAGACAAAGAAATTAGTAAAACATTTTTTAACCCCAGTCTAACCTCCGGTTAGCCTTATTTTGTGTTGTCCGGAATTAAAGACAGAACTTAAAGCTGAAGAGAAGTCAAGCGGTGGAAATATAGGCATGTAGCCCTCGCCGTCCCCCCTCGCATGCATTTCAATTAGACGAGGCAGCCGGCAAAATGTGCAACAAAATTAAAATGCGCATTTATGCAGATTTGCACATTGAAACTGTCACGGCAACGAACTGCCAACAGTGGCAGGAGGAGGAGCGGCAGGAGGAGTGGCAGGAGGAGCTGGAGCCCGTAGTAGCTGGTAAACAATACCCCGACTCGCTTTCAGCCCCCCCTCACCCCCTCACCGAATTCGCCGACCCCTTTTTGTGTCTCTGGGTCCATGGGCACAATGCGTGCCCACCTGGCTGGCAGGCTCTAATTATTTTTCTGCCGCTGCAGCGACTCACCTGGATCTGGCTGCACTTCGCCGGCATCCTTTATGCCCCTGCCACCGTATCCTGGCGCTTTGTGCTCCTGTCTGCCTTCTGCCTTCTGCCACTGCACAATAAACAGGCAAAACTGAGCGGCATAAAGCAGGATCCTGCATCCAGGATCTACTCTTCCCCTCCTCCCCTCTTCTCTCCTCTCCTCTGCTCACCGGGCCAAGTTTCATGTTGCATTTGCATAATGAACTGTTTGCTTATGTTTCGCATCATGGACATGGGGGCCCGAGCTTGGGCCTAACATTTTAACCAAATTGTGTGCGCTCTATTATGCAATCCCAGTTTCCATTCCAGGCGAACTAATTTTAAAATGATTCGCCAAAGCCCAATGGCTTGCAAGTGAATTCGCATGCCGGATCGTCGCAAGTGAGAATTAATTTTTGTAAGGTGTAATTTTTAATCTAGAAAATCAAGCCAACAACACCAAATCAAGCAAAATGGAAATGTCTTTCCATATCAGCAGATTCTCCTGTGAGGCGCACGTAATATATTAAAATATCCTGCCGACATGCGACCGACTCATTTGCAACTTGTGCCCATCCCCCTCCCCCGGGGCCAAAACTAACAGGCTGACAATAATATAGCCCACTATCGATATGGATATTATGGCGGAGCGCGAGATCAAGCAGCCATTGTGTGCAATTCCCATTTGCCATTTTCAATATTTATTCTCAGCAGCGCAACAAAAGGAGAAATAATTTTAAGAGAAAAGAGTGGGTATAGGAATAAGTCTTGAGAACAACAATATACCTTGTAAAAAATTATATTCAAATTATTTTTAATGCAGATATCTAAAATATTAAAATAAATGAAATATAAAAAAATTTTATTAAAATTATTTAAAATATATATATCTAAAGTATTAAAATAAATAAATATTTGCCCATTTTTCAGCATCTGAAAAAGTGTTTTTTTTAATACCAAGGGATTCCCAAGACCAAACCCAATAAAATCGAAATAAAATTCACTTTGCGATATCAGAGCTTTTCACTTTGCTCCAGACAAATATACGAATCAACTGCGAATGCAATATACCCATGGGTGCTAATGGCAGCGGGGACTGCAGAAAAAAAACGCAGATGAGAAAGACACAGCAAGGCAGCTACAACATATAATAAAAGTAATATGCTCGGCACCAATGCATTTGCTGCCAAGAATATCAATTTCAATAAAATACAAGAGACTTCCCCACACACAGTCAGACTCACTCACACACATAGGCACACGGATACACACTCATACAATTGCATGTTTTGCCAGCAATTTCGAAAGTGCCGCTCATATCGTTTTCCTCTTCCTTCGCCTTACACTCGCCCACTTTGGCCATAGTTTTTTGTCGAAACTGTCAATGCTGCCAAGGAAAGTGCCGAAAAAAAGGGGACAGAGAGAGTAAGAGAGAGGGGAATAGGGAAAGGAAACGAGACAGAGATAGAGAGCTCCCGCTGCGCTTTTGGGACCCATCGTCTTATGCAATATTTGCTTTGTATTTTTAAGAAATTATAAAAACGATTCAGGGCAATGCTCGAAAAAATACAACAGGAGCCAGAAAAAACCGAACGCAATCAGGGCAAAAAGGGAAACCAATGCAAAACCAGGGCAAACCAAACCCAACTTACAATCGAACAGAACCGAATTCGAATCGCTTTTGGTAATGATATCCTAGTGAGAGAACGAGAACGAGGACATCGTCAAAGACCTCTGGCTAACCATTTCTATTTGTTAGTTAGTGGGCGTGGCGATGTCCGGGTGCAACTCAAGTGTCGCCGGCACATAGCCTTCAATCTGCCGGAGCAAACAGAATTTTCGGAAGGAGTCCAACTTCCTTTCAATATTGGTAAAAGGAGATGTGAAAATTGTAAGCCAGTCGACAGATAAATGCTCTCTAGATATAATATTTTATCCCTAAAAATATTTAAAAATTTGTTAATAAATAAAATAAATGGAAAATCATTATATATTTGATAAATTAAATACACTTTCTTTTTAGGAACCCTGAGATCTTTGATCCTTCCAGCCAAGTTGAAAAGATCCCTAGGGAGGGAATATTTAATGGAGAATGCGAGATTGTTTGTCGCCTGCATCGTTTGTCTTTAGCAGGAACTGCAGTTGCAATGGACGCCTTGTCCCATTTTCAGCCATTCCTTGGCCCCTGCTGCGTTTTATTGGAGTAGAAATTGAATTTCCATTGGGGTTCTTTTACTTTTACGACAGGTGCTAAGCAGGCGATATAATGGTAGAGGTGACCATTGAAAGACCGTTGATTGCATTTGATTTATTTGGCAAAGGACATGTCGCAAATCATAAACGCATTCTCAGGACCCCAAAACCCCGAAAATTTTTGTAACATGTAAGCTGCGGCCGACTAAGCGAACAGGTGAAAATTGCCAACATGAGTTGACAACACGACAGGGACAGGTCAGAGGATCAGAAAATGAGCAGCCAGGACAGCAGGTATAAAAACTATTTCCTATGTCATCCTGTCGGGCGTGGAGCACTCGAGAGCCATGACTGCCCTGCATTTTTACCCGCCTGAGTCACGTCCTCCTGCAACAGAACAGCACATCTATAAAATATATATATATATTTAGCTCGTGTTTTTGTGTGGTGCCAGCATGATAGCCACAAATATGACAACTGCAACAACTGGGCGTGCCAAGTGGTCTTGGCCATGTATTTATAATGGTTAAATTGAGAGCTCGGCTTGTGGCCGAGAATTATGCATGCCTGTTAGCGACGAAAGCTAGTTTTCAAGAGGTGTTAAGTATTTTCTTGTGGGCGATTAACTTAATAAGTTAGGGGAGTGTGACCAAGCGTGAGTTTGCAGCAGACAAAATAAGAGTGTGACCATATCACTTGAAGAAAGTACAAAATAATGATAATTTTAATAATCTGTTGCAGTAAACTTCTGCCAAGCCGCTTTATTAACACAACATGAATATTTCGCAAAGAAAGCAATTTGTCATGACATGATATTTTGTTTATCCAATCGATGGGCTGAACGATAAACTTAATTAGCGCTAATTAACTCTTTATAATACCCCATAAAATCGCACACACACACGCCGTTTCCCCTGCCGGAATTTAAATACAATGGTAATTAATCAAGCGAACGCCTAAAGTCAATTTCAACAAATTGATTCAAATTTGTTGGGCAAACGCGCAGCTTAAACGGCAAATGGCACACGGCACATCCCTTTCGCAGTTACAGACGTCGGAGTCAAACAGTCAGAAGGGCGTTCGGTGTAAGCCTGCTATTTGAGTTTGGCAACACGCAAAAGGCTGCCGCAGTTGGCAACACGTATACGCAGTGCGCACCCATACACACACACACACACATACGCACACACGAGGGCAAACATTTATTGCATCAATTAAGTTGGACATGTTAATTGCGTTAAGTTGAAACATCACGCACAGGCTACCTGTTCAGGTGTTTCCCGGCTCTCCCAGCTTCCTGCTGTGCGTATGTGTGTGAGTGTGTGTGTTACATTGACAATGGAGGCGTGGGCTTTTGGCCAAAAGCGTAAGCGTCAAAGGCACCAAAGCTGTTTACGCATTGCGTGCTAATTAGAATTGGGTTTGAGTTGCGTTTCTGCCTAGGGAGTCGTGCATTTGAAATGTGACTTAAATTCAATTAAATGGCTAATTATCAGCAAAAAAAATTTAATAGTAGAAACCTTGATTAATTCAAACAAAATGAATTCCACTCGAATGGCTGCCCTGCAAAGTATGCTATTTAATTTTCGCACCCGCAAAAGTCACCCACCCTTTAATGCAAATGCCATTACTCAGACATCCAAAGGACTGCATCAACAGTTGTCGGCACTTGCCTTAACCTATCGCAAGTTGGACCACCTTATTATAAACCCACTGCGGGTCCAGCTCCACTTGGAGTTACATAAATCACCCGCGGAAACCGAAACGTGGAAAAGTTCTGGCTAAAATGTCTGCGCCAAATGTTACATTTTCGTTAAACAGCAAAACGGCGAAAATTTATGGCAACCTCTGGCCAACATGAAAAAAAATACAAAAAATAAAGAAAAGCCGCAGAACAGCCAGGAAAAAAAATTGAAATTAAAGCGACATCTTGTTTTTCAGCCAAAAATAAAATTTAAGCGACACTTGATGGTTTGATTTGTGTTTCGCATTATTTGCCAAAAAATAACCGCGCATTAAACTCGAAATTATTTTTGCCGCACAATTGAGCTCATAAATACAGTCTCAATTTCCGCAAATTAATTCGATGCAAGTGCATGGAAATAAAACAAACAGAAACTATTGGTTAAATGGGGCATTTTTTTTAATATTTTTTTTTTGCCAAAATGAGTATGAAATGCGCGGGACAAAGGCACCGCAAATGCGTATTGGCTTTTTATGATATTAATTAATTTGCCATGAACGCAGACTTGGCTAATACACATACATACATATATCATCCACCCTTTTGGCATTTTAGTTGCTGGTCGGTCACCAAAACAATCGTTTTTCGCTCTATTTCGCATTTATTTGCACCTGTCCGCCGTGGAATGTGTTTTTCTACACCGTGTTTATCTGTAAACATGTATGCATATCTGCGGTTATTTATGGGCCGTTGTTGAATTTGATGTTGTTCTTGTTGATTGTTATTGGCGACCCCGGGCGATGGTTAAATGAAATTTTGATAAACACAAATGTTTGACATGACTTTGAGGCAGAATACAAAAGGCTATTTTTATGCAGTTATTGGCTGGTAGTTAATTAAATCGAATTAAATGTGTGCATCGAATGTGTGTGTGTGCAGATAGTTATTTAAATTATAGAAATTACATTATGCTTAATTGTCAATTAAGCGAACAGAGCAGAAATGAATGAATGATTGAATGAACTGCAAACAACTTGGATTTACATTTGCCACGTGCCTTGCCTCAACTGAAATGGAATCCCACAGGTTGCAGTAATGAGAGGGGGGGGGTATTCGGTTACACCTGGCTGAATGTGCCGCCTCATCAATCACCTGGCGCGACTAGCTGCCACGCCCTCGAAAAGGGGCTGCTAATGATTTATGATCTCGATGAGAGGGTGAGAAACAGGGACGCTAAATGCGAAAATTCAATCATTTAATTAGGGCAACACAACAAAAGAAAATTAATTAAACTCTTGAACTCGGCGAAGGTGAACGCCAAAGAAAATTTAATTCAATTTCGGTCACGCCCCCCCCCCCCCCCCTAGGGGGCTTTTTATTCGCATATTTCCAGGGGTTCCAAACGAAAGACAACTGCCCTCGCCTGACATTTGCATTATAAATTGTCCCCCAGCTCGATTCCCATGCACACGCTGACATTTCGTGATGGGAACACGTAAAAAATTGCACATCCAGCGACTTTGTCAGCGAGTACATGAAAATTCATGACCCTCCGCCAGCTGCCTGACACTTTGAGCATTAGATGGGCGTGGCCAGGGGGAGGGGGGGATCCCACACCCTCAATATATATAGTATGCCCCATATACATATACGGTATATCCCATATCCCATAACCATCTCTCCTTCGTCAGCTGAATTTTCGTCTGTTCGGGCTAACGGAAAAATCTGTGCTGCGGCATTTTAAAGCCAAATTTGATTTACATTTCAATGCGCGAAAGTGAATTTTTGTCGTTCCAGTTCGACGACCAGACGCCATTTTGTTTGTCACCAAAAAGTGTGCGTGTGTGTGAGTGTGCGAGAGAGAGAGTGCATTTGAATTTTTATTTATTTTAGTTGACTTTTGCATAACTGCACTAAATTAAATTACTCAGCAAGAAAGTAAAATAGAAGAGTTATTTTATGGGCGAAAAGAAAATACCCTTTACTTTTAAAGACAAAAAAAATAAAATTAAAAAAAAACTACTTTAAGCGATATTAACTTGAAAATTAAAAACATTTTTTCAAAATTGTTCAATTCAATGGTAAGTTACCTCTTAAAATATTCAATTTACTTGAAAATACACCCCATTTCCTTTCAGATCTCTCGAACCAAAACTTACCCGTTTTTGCATCGCATCCCCACTTTCATTTGACAAAGAGTACCAACTTTGTCCCATAAAGAGAGCTTCTCCAAAAGGCAAAACGCTCACAATTTGTCATAACTTTCACAAAACTGTCGCACCAAGCATGGCAAAACAACAATAACAATAATAACAACAACAACAATAACTGACTGGGATAAAGGAACAAAATAAAAATAGAAAAACATAAAATAAAATATACTAAAAACGAAATGAAAACTGCCAAAAATTGCAACCAACTGCAGCGAGTAAAAAAAAAATTTGCATTTTTATTGAATTGCAAAAGTTTTTTCGGTCACTGCTGTCACTGCTGACTGCCGGGCCAGAGATCCCAAAAAACTGACCCCCTTTGCCACCCGAAAAATACCCCCCTTACGGGTAAATCGGAATCCAAACCGGAACCCCATTCGCGACATGCGAGCAAGTGGAAAATTGCAATAATATTGAATTTGGCTATTAAGTCGTTAAGGCCTGTTTGTTTTGATGCCATAAAGTCCGGTACACAACGGAGTTCCGTTGCCAATATCCTATATCCACCTACAGTAAACAGGCACTAAACGGACATAAATATATGAGGCACGCCCCCCTGTATCCCATATCACTGAAATATAGTTTATAAGTATGTGTGAGGGCGTTGCTTTTATTATGACTGCCATTGATTGCCTATTTAGAGGCGCACGTGACTGGCAAGTAGCCGAAGTTTAAGACAAAATATAAAAAAATACTTATACACAGAAAAGAAAACGATATGAAATCCTATATGGCTGATTAAAATTTACAACTGAAATTTCCCCATTAAAATCCTTGAAAGATTGTAAATTCTCATCGGAAAATCCTTGGTTCGCTCAGTGTAAATGCACAGAAAAAAATCGATATGAAATAGGGTCAATTCTATCTTATTTCATATCAATAAATAGACGATATGATATCTAATTTATGATTCAAACATATCAACATAATATTTTATCAAATACAAAATATACCAAATTTAGTATTTTTTTAAGAAATAATGGAAATTAAGATAAACATAATCTTTATTCGAATCAACATGATATGAATAACTGGATCTTTGAAAAATATAGAGTTGACCAGCACATATCAATCTGTTTTTTTTTTTGCCAATTTTTTTTTTTTTGTGTATAAAAGTTGGCTAGACGACTGAGCTAAGCGAGCGTAAAAATTAAACGGCCTAAATATTTTTTATACAACTCGCATTTTATCGCAAACTTTTAAGCCATTTAACCGATTTGGCGACACTAAAACAAGCGTCGCATTAACATTAGCCCGCTCGAAAATTGATTCATAAAAAAATAGTCCCAACGAAATAAACTCGGCATAGTATGGCATGTGTTTGGTTTTTAAGTGAATTTTAAAAGCCTTTTACCAGTTTTTCGCTTCATTTGCTGTTTTATGTCGGCCGCCCCCTTTCCTCCACAGACAATATTGAATCTAACGAAAGGAAGGATGCAGGCGGCTTGGTTTTGAAGCTGGGGCGTCAAGTAAATGGTTTTATTTATTGACACATGTTTACTTATCGGCTGCCTGGCTGGATGGATGGATGGATGGATAGCAGGGATAGGATGGATGCGAGGGTCTGGGGATAAAGGTTGTCATGCTTCATTTAATGCAATCGAAAGTCCCCCGGAACTTCCCGGAAAACCAGCACGTGCCCTTCTCATTAGGTATCCGTATCGGAGAGCATATATCTGAGTATCTGCTGATAGATGCGCTCGTTCATGGTAATTTTTAATGCATGAGCCTTCTCGTCAAAACAAATGTAATGATTAATTGTGCGATTGGATTGCCATTCGTTACGGGGGCCATAAAATATTAAATAAACTTTAACCGAACTCCTGGTGGCGTCAGTAGTTGTAATTCCGTACTAATTTGCTCAAATTATAAATGCGAAATGCTTAAGCTGCCAGAGTGCCGCATGCAGTCATATGTGAGCTTAGATCTGGAATTACCCACAGCCGAGTGCCCAAATACGTAATTACAGTTATGAAGCTTTGGCTGACGCAGTTACACACACAGAAATAGCCGACCTAAATGCACATTATGCCAGCATATTAATGACGATATCTCCGCCCCAGAGTATTATGCATATATGTACCTACGCACCTAAATGTAAGCAGGCCTGTGTGTGCAGGACGCAGCTATTTAATAAATACGGGCATACATATATATTGCAGGAAATACGGAGGGGAAACTATGGGATGACCAGGTAACTTGGCCCAGCCAACTTGGCATTGAATCTCAGATCGAGGCTCTGACATGTTAATTGACCGGATCCGGATACTGTGAAGGTCGAAGTTCCCCTCCAGGAAAAACTTTCTTCTTTTAATTAAACACACATAAGTTCTCCACAGATTTCTTGAACACTCTCCGTTGCCTCTTCGAGTTTTAACTTTCAAATTAAAGACACATTTAGCTCGCAAATCACAGTCAACACAGAGGGGGAAAAACCAAAGAAAAAAGGAGGGAAAAACAAACGGAAAGGGAAGAAAAGCGTTCTGCACCATTAATTCTAATGTTAATGCCAGTCCAAGGGCCTCGGCAATGTCACAACAAAGACGCATCATCGATTTTATTCGACCTTCGATGGGCCGCCAAGCGAAATAATGACGGGCTCCTGCTTTTGCTCCTGGGCCCCAAACTTCAACCCTCGGCAAACAGTTGCAGAGAAAGAAAGGTTTGGGTTTCTTATAGTTATTTTTAAAAAATCACAAATCATGATTCTAGTAATTGTTATAATATGTTTTAGAAAAATTGTAGCAATACACACAAAAAAAGTCTTTTACCGTAAAATCGATATGGCCATGTACATTTCAGGTCATGCAAAACCCATATCGTTTTTACATGAAGTACTATTTTCGACCAGGTCAAGCCACATATCAAATTAAATAATGTAAAATTAATCTACGTTTCTTATCGATTTTTTTGGGTGTACTTAATCTCTATAGCCACAGAAAAATCATTTATACCTACAGGGATCTTAAACACAAAATAAGGAACATATAAGAATATCATAAAAGTTTGTTATTAAATTTTAATTTTAAATTTAATTAAAATTTTTTTTAAAAAAACTCTTTGCAAATATTTTTAAAAATTCTTGAAAGTCAAGAAGTTATTTTTCCTTTAGATTTCAATCTAGGACTATTAAAAAAATAAATATTTCTTTCAGTGTAATGCAAAGTGCCGGACAAAAGACCAGCAGACATGAGTTCTCCGGACACATGTCAATTAAATTTGGGCTATGGCTCGCTGGCTTGTTTTCCCGCTTTACCCATTTTCCCATTTTCCCGTTATCCCGCTCCTCGGGCGACAAGTGCAGCGGGGCGAGGTTGCACAGTGGGACAATGGGACAGTGGGCCAATGGAACGGTGTCAGCATTTTCGCAACATTAAGAGCATTTTAAATGGCGCATAATTATATTGGACTGGCACATTTAGCGGTCGCCCCGAGGCGAAAAGCACACACTGCACTGCATACAGCATACAGCACACAGTAGACTGTCTAATAAACTTTACAAAGCCAGCAGCAAATGGCAGGGCACAAAAACAATGACAGGAACAACAGGCAACATGGTTGGGATGGAGCGAAGGGCAAACGAAGTTTGCCGCAGGACATGTAAATGCAATTAAAACGCTGCCTTTGTGCCACGCCCCCTTCTTCCTTCGCCTTCGCCCACTGGCAAAAGCAAAAAAGCTGTTGACTGATGCCAGTGAACGTTGCAATCGCAATCGCATTGATTGCGGCCAGTGTACTAATTAACTTAATGCTTATTTCAGCACTGACCTCGGGGCGAAAGATATATATTTGGCATAATTTTCACAAAATTTATACATTTTTGCATGGTTTTTTTGGGGGGCCCTTCTAAACACACATAGTTGTGGAGGGCAGGCACTTGATTTTTATGGACATTTTCGTTGCCTAATTGAGTTTTCTGTCGGCACTTTGGGGCAACGTGGCAACGCTAATAAAGTCAACACTAAAAGCCTCGTTCAATATTCAATTAGACGCACACACACACACACACGCACTAACTCCCAATCACACACACACACACACACAGAGACAAAGGCACGCACATTTTGTTTTCACCGTCGTTGTCACCGTTTTTGAGCTGCCATTGACATTTCCGTTTCCGTCGCGCGCTCTGATTCAATTAGCACAAACCGTCGATGGGCGGTGGGCGGTGGGTGGTGATGTTTTGTGGGCGGTTTCCCCATTGTAGAAAGCCATGCATATGAGCCCGCTAATAGGCGCAATGCTGGCTCAAATAGTGTATAGAAAACACCTCAAGGGTGGGCGTTGATAACCCCACTCCGCTGGCAAACTTGCTCCGAATGACACGTGTAGAAGCCACAATGTCTGCCGGATTTTGCAGTGACAACAACTTCAAATGAAACAATTATGATTCCGCAATTTTGACATTATAGAGTTATAAAGTTTCAGCTTAAGTTGACTGCTTAAGGTTATGGCTTATATACTTTTACAAATCGATATGTGTTACAATTATTGTTGCTAAAGTGGGTTATTAATAGATGGGACTTAAAGTTGGCTAAACATGTATTTAGTTTCAGTGTATAAATTAAGATCGCTTAATTAAGGTATTTAAATATTTTTGTTTATAGCCCTTACAAATACCTGTGGGAATTCATTCCAAATTAAACAATTAATATTTCATGGAGTTGGTATAAAACATTTTCTTCGGCATTATAAAGCTATCATATGTCAAGTCCCTAATAGCTGTCCCTATTTTTAGTTGCCCCATCTCGTAGAACCGCCACGCGTCCAAGTCGTAAAACAATTCGTGCCCAATATAGTTGGCTGGGTGATATGTGTGGTATGATGGACCCCTTTGGGGCTGGTCATTTGACAAGTGCCAAAGTTGCCACTCGTAAAGTTGGCGCAATAAAAGCCGACAAAAGGCAAAGGAGGCTCCATGGCGATGGACTCTATCTCCTAGGAAAGGAAACAGGCCCAAGAACCAAGGCCCAAGGAGCGAGAGCCTGGCCCCTGGTCATAAATATTATGTCCATTGTGGTCATAAAAGCCCAAAGACATTCGGCAGGCGAAAAACAAACCAACAAAATAAAAACAAAATAGCAGCAGCAACCAAAAAAGAACGAAAGAGCCGAACAGGCAGCAAATTTAATTTATGTAAATTAAACTGGCAAATAATTGGCCCAGAGGCAGGAGGCCAGAGAAGGGGAGAGGAAAGGAAGAGAAGGCCCTGCAATGGCAATTACTTAGACGATAAGACGAAACGAAGATGCCGATGCCGATGCCGTAAGTAAAAATGTTGAATGTGCGCTAGAATTTCCCTAAGAAATCGCTGCAATCAATCAACGTGCAATGGCAACAAGCAAAATCAATTGAAATTGAAAGATGATTTCCCTGCCCTCGGTTCAGGATCAGGGGAAGGTGTCTGGAGGAAAACTCCTGGGTCCAGGCTCCAAAGGGAGGATGCAGGACTCCTCGATGTAAACGAGCGCCCGCAAGAAAAATCACTTACATTAATGAGTTCAAGTTGTTTTTGCCTTGCGGCTGCTTCTTGCTGCTTGGTAATTTATAATGTCAGCAGCCAAAGGAACCTAACCGAACCTAACCAAACCGAACCGATTTCAGTGCATTGAAAGAAATTACCTCAGTTAAGCCTATAGATCAAGATCGATTTTTCAATTTTAAGGCTAAGAAATGAAATGATTTACATGATATTAAAACAAGAGAGAACGCTATAGTCGGGTGCCCCGACTATCAGATACCCGTTACTCAGCCAAGGGAGTGCGAGGGAGATGGATATATTAAAACTTTGATCGGTCATAACTTTTTAACGAATGCTCCGATTAAAAAAATGTCTTCTACATTTCGATAGGTTTTGATAATCACAATAAAACTGCATTTTTACATTTCCAAAATCTTAAAAGGTGTGGGCGCCAGACACCTTTCAAAAAATGAGGGGGCGGTTAGAGGGGGCGTGGCACCTTTTTGAAATAAACTTGCGCTGCGTAGGAACTCCAAGAATATGCATGCAAAATGCCAATCCTCTAGCTTTTATAGTTTCCGAGATCTCAGCGTTCATACGGACGGACAGACAGACGTACAGACGGACAGACGGACATGGCTAGTTCGACTCGGCTAGTGGTCCTGATCAAGAATATATATACTTTATAGGGTCGGAAAAGCTTCCTTCTCCCTGTTACATACTTTTGCACGAATACAATATACCCTTTTACTCTACGAGTAACGGGTATAAACACTCTGATAAAGTTCCTAACTCAGATAATGCAGGATTGTTTTTATACCCGTTACTCGTAGAGTCCGTCTGTTTGTCCGTCTGTCTGTCCGTCTGTCTGTCCGTCTGTCTGTCCGTCTGTCTGTCCGTCTGTCCGTCTGTCTGTCTGTCTGTCTGTCCGTCTGTCTGTCCGTCTGTCCGTCTGTCCGTCTGTCCGTCTGTCCGTCTGTCCGTCTGTCTGTCCGTCTGTCTGCCCGTCTGTCTGTCCGTCTGTCTGTCCGCCTGTCTGTTCGTCTGTCTGTCCGTGTGTCTGTCCGTCTGTCTGTCTGTCTGTCTGTCCGTTTGTCTGTCCGTCTGTCCGTTCAATATTATTTTTATAGCCTTTTTAAATTTAATTCCATTTCCAGCCCCATATTTCTTACAGTGTGGAGTTTCCCAGAGCAGAAGTTACATTTCCATGCACAATTTACACCAATCTACAAGCTACAACTACACAAGCCGAGGAAAAATCGAGGGAAAGCAAAGCAAAGCTTGCGGCTGAGCTAATCAATCTCGTGGCATGTCAGCCAGTCAATTTGTGAGCATGTGTGAGTTCATATGCGCTCGTGTGAGTGTGTGTGTCTATTGTAGCGCTTGTAAGAAGTTAGTCTAATTAAATAAATAAGTGCATGTGATTTATTTGCCAGACGCAAACAGCAAAAAAAGCGAGGCAAATGGAATAACAGATAGAAGACGAGAGCTTATTGATGTTTATATTTTAGCAGATACCTCGCCGTTCCTTATTCCCTTATTCTGCCCCCCAATTTCGCCCATAAATCCATCTATGTCGCCTGCCTAATTGAATGATACAAATTTCATGACAACCCAATAGGTTACCATGACAAAATTATATTCCTGCCATCGGGGGCTTTGCGAAAATAATTAGCGGACGCAAAAACTTATGGTTGTATTTTTCCAATTGAATACCACTAATTGCCAGTTGTTGAATCTGTTCTTTTTTTCTGCAGTATCAATCCAAATTTCCAGCTGTCACGAATATATGTGAAAATTTCTAAATTTATTAGCTTTAATTTATGTAGGATTTTTTTGTTGTAAATAATTAATTTCTTCATTAATTAGCTACATTATTATATACGTTTTTTTTGTTCATGTTATAATATATTTTTTTTAGAAATTTGTATGGCTTATTAAAGACCACTTACAATTAATTAATTTAATTTAAGCTTGCCATCATCACTAGGAATTTATAAAAATAAACATAGCTTAGTTTAATGCATGGCATAATGCTATTGAGTTCACAACAAACAGCTTGATCTTAAACATTATGAGCTTAAATTTTAGACCAACAAATGGATTTATTATTTTGAAGTGCTTAAGAATAAGCTGCTAACGGATTATTCTGGAGACGACATAATTGGTTAAATTAATTATTACTATTATTTAACAAAGGCAGCAGTAGTTGTCCATTTATTGACTGCATTCTCTTGTTTTACTTAAATATATATATAATTTATAGAAATTGAAATATACATCAATTAGCAACGAATGTTTTTAAAAGTCTTTCGAAGTGCTTAAATTGAATCTGCGCCATTCTGTGCACTTGAACTCTGATTAAATTCCTTACACCGGACTTGGCTATTAAGGCCACAAATGGCTATATTACTTTGCCTGCCTCCCTTTTTGCCACTTGGACTGGGCCATTTAATTTGCCAGCCATGCCACGCCCCTTTGGCCTCCGCAGGGCAGTGGGCTGCAAAAAAAGGGTCGCTGGCCACAGACGAGAGGCCCACATGCTGCACAAAGGATTTAATGAATTTTGTAAATTTATTAAAGCCGCACGCATTGCAACGTTTCGCCGGCTTTTCGTTTTTCGCCTTGCAGTCCCTGCGACAGACGGCCAAAACAAAAACAACAACAACAACAACAATGACGGGGGCGAAAAATTTAATTAATTGCAGTCCAGGAGCAGCAGGAAAATTGCCGTATCAGGAGCAGGAGCAGGATCAGGAGGTCCTGGCAGCTCCTGGCATTCCACTAGCGCTGCAGTAGTAGTCGCCCCTTTGGCAATCACCGGAGGCGTTCCAAATCGGCATGGCCTAATGATTTTCCTGTTATGCCAGTGTAGAGCCAAAGAAAACATAATGAAGTCGGACAGAAAGAAAAGCTGGTCGGGAATTCGGAACAGAATCGTTCGGGGAACAAGGATAACGACAGCGACAAGGACTTCATTACCAAATTGAGCGGCGACTGACGTCGATGTTGCTGCTCTTGTGCTGTGTAGACTCCGTCGTCGTTTCCGTTTCCGGCTGCACTGACTGACCGAAGGAGCTGCACCAATACCAATGCGCCGGGCGAGCATCCTGCGACGTCCTCGATATATATAAAGATATAAACGTGGCCGAGCAATCAAGCGGCGATGACGATGATTTCCTTTCAAATTCGCTGCCTCTCGTCCTCTATGCTTTTCATCCTCGCGAATTCCGCCTTGGGCTTAAATATCGCCTGGAAAATCCATCAAAATCTTTGCCGACTTTTGAGGCCATAAACTTGTGATTGATACCGAATTTAATCAACTCGAGCGCATTTGGCATCTCTCGGTATTTCAGAATCTCGGCGTTGGCGGTCCTCAGTCTCATTTTGGTATTCGGTATTCTTCTTTTTCGGCCTTCCTGTCGGCCGCTTCTTATATTTTTAATTTACGCCTCGCAGCACGATTCTGCATGGCTTATCACAGAGATTGGCAAACGGTTCTGCTTCAGTGCACTTCAATTAGTTGGCCCTGCCGGAGAATACGACACCAGTCGGCAGTCAGCAGTCGGACGGATCATCCGTCCGGCGTACATTTTTTTGGGCCATTTCCACGGACTTGGTACATATTTATTTCTATGATTATGTTGTCCCAAACTGAGAAAAATTTAAGATTTTAGAGCAACAAAGAAAGTCTTATTTGATTTTAAAAAAATATTATTTTTTACTTTTTTATTGTAATAAAATCAAATTAATTAAGAAAAATACGGTTTCGCTTTTTATATTTTTTTGAATTTTCCCTTGTAATTTTAAAGAATTTTCCCTTGTGCATTTCATGTTTTTCTCTGCCCTTGTTGTGGTTTTCATTTTCAATATGCACAAAAAAAAAAGCCACCCAGAATTCCGGATGTTCATCAGCCAAATGAGGGGAAAGCTAGCCAAGAAGAAGACCCAGAAGGCCAGAAAGAAGCGGAAAATGCTTTCACTCCGTTTCTGGGCCGGGGTCAGGGGTCGCGGCGAGTCGAGAAGGTCGCTGAGCTTACAAATTTCAATTTGACTAAAATTGGTTGACACACATTGCAGCAACTGCAGTGCACTCTCTTTTTTTTCTGTCCTTCTGCCCCTATGTTACTGCGTGTGTGTGTGTGTGTGCGCCGCCAAAATATTCATGCAAATGCACTTAAAACATTTTAAAAGCGTTTCTGCGGTTCAATTTGCATAATTCCAGCCACACTCACACTGTAAAAATGCACAACATTTTACCACTAATGGTGCATACACCCATGAAAGCCCGTGTCCGTGTGAGTGTGTGTGTGTCTGTGTGAGCCTGCACTCTCGCACACATGTGCATACATTTAATTATCGAAATGGCATCCGCCATGCCCTCCGCCCCCTTTTTCCCGACTTGAACTGAACTACATTTCAGTGAAATTGACCAGAAGCAGACATTAAATTGCACGTGGCCAGCGAGCGGAGTAAGGCGCCTTGGTGTCCTGTCCCAGTTGCCAGGATTGCAACAAAGGACACAAGCGCCCCTGATGGAATCGGCCGAATCGTAAACAGTTTAGGCCGAATTCAATTAAGCATATTATTAAATTTATTAAGCATTGCAACAGAATGCAAATCAAATGGAAATTGTCAATCTCACAAAGGGTAGAATATTTATGTGAGGCAAAGGATTGGCCATGCATCTAAAGAGTAACTTAGTTAAACTGAATTTAATAAAATAAGATCCCAAACTCTTAAATGAAACATAAGAAAACAATTTTTTTGTTTATTCCTGGCGATTCTTGACAATAACCAAATCATTTCACATCAAATTGCAATTTCTTTAAAGAGGAATCTGTTTCATAAGTGTTTTTTAATCTTAATATTAAATGATATATTGACATGGCTTCAGATTAACATGGTTTTACATGTTGGATGCTAAACTATAACATTATGAAGCTGGCTATAAAAGTGTAGGAGATTTAGGCAATCTTACATCTGTAAAAAAAATGTTATTTGTGGATTCAAAGATTTAACATTTCATGTCTGAAAAACTTTACTCCACTGTTGGGTTGCCATAAAAACCCCTGCTGTAAATTTATAATTTTTCAACCCTCTTGAAAAACAACCATAACTACCCCTGCGAAGGTGTGGATCGAAAAACATAACATAACATTTCTGTTAGCATTGCGTTCCACTTTGAAGTGTTCTCACCTTAATTTACAGTGTGTACCCCACTGTAGAAACTAACATTTTCGTATTAAAATTTTTCGTTTAATGTAGGTGGTAACATTTTAACCCCAAAACTGTTCTCACTTTAGCTTAAGGGGTATACACTGTTAAAAGTAACATTTTTGTATTAACATTTATCGTTATATGCACTTTGTATCCCTTGAGGAGATTAAAAATCATGCATAATCATTAGACTAAATACCGAGCAAGTTAACCAAAGTCACGCACCAAAGTCTGCAAGTACTTGCGATAATTGTGAGAAGGACTGCAGGAGAAATTTACTTCGACACGCAGTGCATTCGGAAAACATTTGCCTTGAATGCCGCAAACCAAAACTCAGATAGCTGAAGAATGAAATAGGCACACAGGCGCACACTCGTGATATTGCAACTGGGTGCCGTGCACGTTTGTGCCACATATGCAACCCATGTCATGCCACCCCCCGCCCCCAAATGCCACCCACTCGCGCGCTTGAACTCAATGGTGCACCACAAAACGCGCAGCCAATACGCCCGCGGGTCCCTAGTAACTTGGGATCAGGGGGGTATTGGGTTATGGGAATTGGTATCAGTGTTCGAACGGCACGGAGCAAAAAAAATATATATAAATGAAATATTAAAACCAAATTTGAAAATAATTAAATCTGAACTATTCTTAAAAATTATTTTAAGTAATCAAAATTTTTGTTTCTATAAGATTCAGTATTTATTGATCATATCCTCAATAAATAAACCAATATAATATTTTGTAAGCATAAAATAAATTAAATTTGTATAATAATATTTTTTTCATGTTCCTATAGAATGATTTTAAAGCTTAGAATTTTTATGATGTCTGTCAGTTTTTTTTCTCTGTGCGATAACGGCTTTGGTATTGGAATGGATGGATGTGCACAAAATATGCCAAATATCAGTGAGGAGGAAGGCCCATACATTATACAATCCACAGCACATGTGTGTGCATGGGTGTGAGCTGCCAAATCAAGCGCAAGCCCAAAAGTAGCAACAAATAAAATTTTATGCGCTGTGCGAAAAGTTTTCCTTTTGCATAACGCCCAGCAAATACAACGGCCACAACAGGAGCATCATTGGGGAAGGCAATGCCAATTTACATGTACAATGCAAAAGTTTCGATTTTATTGTGTGGGAGTGGTGTGGGTATTCCTTCTCTTTTTTTTGATGGGCGGAATGGGTGGGTTTTTTGGTTGAGATGTCTGATTCTGTTTGTTTTCATTCTGACAGCCATAGGAGATCGAAACGTCCTCCGTTCCGTTCCACGTTCCCCGATAAACACAAAGGGCAGGCAACATCGAGCGATTGCCGCTGCCGGCGATGGCCAAAAAGTCAAAAATAGTTTCGAAACGCCATTTGTTGTACTTATTTTCGGGAATGCCAGTTAAGTGGAGGGACTTCATTTGCCATTACATACTCGAACACAACCAGAAAGAACTTTTCGATTTTCGGTTTTAAATGGTTGGCCAACTAAAAGGGGGATTTTAGAAAAACAGTTTCTGTATAATCGCTTTAAAGCATTTCATGAAATTAAATACTAATACTCACAAAAAAAAGGATATGAAACGTAGATCGATTTTACTAATGTAATATGAATTTTAACTTGATATGTGGCCAGGTGAATTTGATATGGTCGAAAGGAGTATTTCATGTAAAAACGATATGGGTTTTGCATAACCAGAAATTTACATGCTTTTTTTTTGTGTAGAAAAAAGAGGTTCCTAACAATTTTGAAATGAAATGTAATCCGGCATATGAAAACCCACAGGAGTAATGAAAATGTTATGCAATATACTCCAAATGTAAGGGATTATATTTTTACTAAATTTCTACCAAGGCCTCGAGCAGATTAAGCTTTGCTCTGCTGAAATTCCGATAAATGGTTGGCTATTTCAAACATGCAACGCATCGACTTCTACTTATGCACATCTATTCAAGCCGAACAATGAACGAGATGGATGTGCACATGTACATACATATATGCACTCTAATGTAGTTTATACCCACAATTTAACATGGCCAGCTACCGCAGATGCAGTGCAGTTCAGTCCATGGCTAATTTGCATATTGTCTGGGTCAATTGCATTACAGACGCCGGATTCCGATTCCGATTCCGATTCCGGGCGAGTCCTAATCAATTGGATTGTTGTGTGTTCATAAACCGAAGGCTAATCAGTTCAACATTACGTTGAATAGTCCTGGGGGTTCCTCAAAAATGAAGGTTTCCATGGTAACGGGATTTAAGCTCCATGTTTTCAGTCCCGTTATGCAATCTGCTTAGATGAAGCTGTGCCACACACAGTGGAATCCTGAGTCAAGGCCTTCAACGTATTAGCGAACCCATGACAGTTTAAATTTCCACAGAGCCATTTTTTGTGCTGCGCTTTTGTTGCATATTTCAGGGCGCCGCTGCCCCATTGCTCTTGTTGGCCAGGAAACACAACGAACTGCCAAATGGCTTGCGCAAAGCGGAAGAAAAACTAAAACAAATGTCAGTCGTAGTTGACGCGTTGCCACCGACCACCAGAAGCCACCGGAGCGGTTCCAGTAGTGCTGCCGGCCCCTCCTCCTCGCCAGGATCCCCAGGATGCCCAGGATGGCCGGGATGCCGCCCCTCCCCCATCACCCGATCCCCGCTGGCTGCCAGCGAAATGCAAATGTCATTTGCAGTTGACACTTGACTCAGCACTTCGCACTGTCCTAGGGCACTTTGGGGTTTTCACCTGCGTCTTTGCGCCCGCTTTCCCCCTCTGCCCCACCCCCTAACTCTTAGCTCACCCATTTACTGCATTCGGTGGCACAATGGCTGCTATCCTCACACTCCCGCAGACACTGGCAAATAAAAGAAAGTAAAATAAAACAAAAGTTGTGTGGGCCAGGTCGAAAAAAAACGAGGATCTAGAAATGGAGAAGGAGGGGATGAAGGGAGAAAGGAGAAAGGGGCGACTAATGCCAGCTGAACATGAATAAAGTCGTGGCCCCTTGGGAAGCTGCCACCGCTGCCATGTCGTCGTTATTCTCGTGGTCGTCATTAGGAGGGCAGACGTCAAAGTATGCGCTTTGTTTTTGCTGCGTGCCATGCAGCGTGTTAATAGCCAGGCACCCGGGCACCCGGGCACCCGGGCACCCAGGCCCCAGTCCATCCAGGCACTGCACTGAGAGAAATACTTTAACTTTATACAGTATTGGCATATAAAAGGAAGAAAAGATAAAAAATTACATTTTTATAAGTTAGCCAACTTCAACAAACGGTTCTTAAGTTTGGTGACCCCAATCCTTATCTTCTGATCTAAAAGTTAGGTAAATTTTACTTAAAATACTCTTTTAGTTTTTTTAAAAGGCCTTTAGTTTTATTATTCCACCAATTCAAACTGAAATCCCTAAAATTCGGAATTTATAACATTTTATTATAGGTAGAAAATACGAACTTTTTCCAAGTAACTTGGAAATACACACTAGATATGGCTATTAGAAGATCGTATTCATTTATTTACAAATAAATTAAAACAGTTACCCTTAAAATAAATAAAAGATTAGAAAATTTTAGCAAAATTTAGATTTTACCAAAATATTAACAATTTTTAATTAATTTAAATTAATTAACAATTAAATGAGCTTCTCAGAAGACGTCTGCTCTTATATTTCCCTCTGTGCAACACCGTGAGGCATGAAACCGCTTCCCGCCCAAAAGCCAGAAGCCGAAGTTGACAGAGATCGTGGAAAGGAGGGATGGGAAGGGGAGGAGAGGGGAGGGGGCGGTCCACGTGGACCAAGAGCCACGGCAAGTCAAGTGCTGCAGTTGCCGACGTGTGGCGAAAGTGAAGCCTGCACAGCGTGCAGCGAGTGGCTGACATCTCGTGTGGCTGTTGGGTGAGCGTTGAGCACATTAAATTGATGCGCTTGATAAGGATTACAAAGAAAAGGCGGCTTAAAGTGAGCCAGTACTTGATGGAAAAATAAGGAGAATTAAAATGGGTGGCTTTCTTAACATACCAACATTACCAAAAATAATCCGCTTTATTTATATTCATATTAAATTTATAAATTAATAAATATAATATAGACACTAAACTGACAGGTCCAATGGTGCGTATGCGTAATAAAAACGCCACTACTCGGGTTTTTAGTTAACTTACGAAAAGCTTTGTTTCAAATTTAACTTATTTCACATAACAAATACCGCCGCTAGAGGGCGACACTTGGAGCTTTTTTTAAATTTTAAAATAAATGCATCAAGTCAACCGACTTTCCCCACAAGAACATTATTCACATATACTCGAATTGAATAATATGCAATTAGAAATATATTTTTTCCACATTCGTCTATGGGTTTTATTCCACAAATATTTCACACTATATAAAAATCAATGCCAGTCATAGGCTTATAATTAAATATTGAAATATGCATGATTAACTTAAAAAATTTCCCCGTTCAACTGATTTTCATGCCATGACAATAAAAAGACTAACGCAAAACTTTGCCTCTGAGAGGGAGAGACAATGGAATCGCAATGATTGTAGAGCCCGAGTAAATAAGCCAAGAGAGAGGACTCCATATTTTTGTTTATTTTTTCAGTTTCATCCCCACCCGGGGGAATGCAACGTCGAGCAGTTGTCGTTCGGCTGGCACGCAAGCGGTACACAAAGCTCCGCACTCCGGAAACAGTCGCGGATTTTCTTGAACTCGACCACCCACACCCAAAGGAAAAATATCACAAAAACTGATCATTAAGTCGGTATTTTTCACAAGGAACTTAACTCTTTTCAAAAATTATCAGGACCTTAAATGTTCCATATATTAGCTATTTTTTTTGTTCTAAAATATTAACTTAATAAAATCCAAACATTTTTTTTTATTCACTGCTCACAAAAATAAATTTATTACAAAGGTCATGTTTTAATTTTGTTCTGTAATGCAATGTTCATACATTCTAAAAATAAGTTTAAACCGCAATTAAAGGCTTTTGTGATTGCGGATAAAACCCAATGGATTAATATGTAATATAAATAATTTGATTATAACAAGTTTGTTTTTATATATATTATTGAAACCCTATAAATTTTTTCTTTTTTTGCAGTTTGAAAATCTAAAATGTTTGAGGAGAATAGCAATCCATCGCCCGAAAATGCACTATGGACTCTTCAGGGTCGCGCAAGACCAAGTCCCGCCCAAAGGCTCCACAACCTCACCTCCGCAGCCTCATCGAGCTCATCACCCGGCCTGCCCCTGCCGCAGAATATCTTCACAAACCCAGCCATCCAGCCCTCTAGCGTAATTAACCTGAACCACTCTACCGACGTGGTGATCGGTCCCATGACCCAATATCAGGGACCGGTATCCATATACTATATGGACTATATGGAGGCACACGCCATGCAAACGGCGGCAGGTGAGTCCCCGATCCTGAATGCAGTGGAAAATTATAATCACTGTTGGCTATCGAGATAATTTATAATAGATGTCAATCGATATTTTAATATATTTATATATTTTATTTCAACCACACATTTATTTTCTTGTAATACTTCTGAAAGATTTTTATTATTTTATATGTTTTTTTAAATAGTTAGAGAGTTGGGTCGAAGTACCTACAATTTTTTACTTTGTAACCATTTTTAAAGTAAACTATGAAAGGTGCAAGACTTTAGCATATACTGTAAGTACACTAAATCTTTTGTAAAAATAAAATTTATAAAAATAAATCTATTCTTTATTTGGAAGAATTTATTTTGGAAATCGTTTAATTTTGTAAAATATTTATTTTAATTAATTTTTTTTTGGTATATGTAAAGAACTCAAAATATTTGGTTAAACAAAACCCTTAGTAACAGTCTCTAAGTGTGAAAAGTGCCAATTAGTTTCATAACGCGATCGTCCACTACGGATATCGGATATGGGTTAATAATTTAGCGGGAAGAACAGAACAGCTATGTGAATAATCGAGGTAATTGAAATGCAAATCGGGTGGGGAATTGGGATTCCTGGAACCCCCTATAATTACGGGAACTCGGGCAGAAAGAGAGCAGCTCGCTCAGTTGCACTCAGAAATAGCGAGAGATACGGCTGGTTATCCAGTGTTTTGTGGATCAATCTTTGCGCCGTTTGCGATGCACATCGCATATTGCGCATACGTCACGTAGTACAAAAGAGAAAGGGGAGAGAGAAATACGAGAAATAAGAGTGCCAAGCGTAAGTGTGTAAAATGTGATATGGCAAAGCAACAACTAAAAGGCCGGCAATATCATGACACACCCGCTACTCCCCCTTCGCACCCCCCCTTTGGCCTTTCTTCACACAAACAAACACGAAACATGTCAACCAAGGGTAGAGCGAGATGGCTGCTTCTCAGCGCTTTTGCCATTCGTATTTCTGTTTCTGTTTCTGTTCCATCGACAGCTGCGCCGCATTTCAGTTGTTTGTGCGACGGGTTCAGGTGCGGTGGCGGTACCAGTGGCACTCCGGCGTCCGATTATCGGTCAAATCCGTTATAAAACAATTAAGATCCAGACCGCTTCTGTATCCAGTATTATTAGTATTTGTGCAGCCATTTACCCGTGCTAATTCCGATGATTCAGCGGACAATTACTCATAACAGATATCGCCTATAATGCCCAGTGTTTCGCCCAGTTGTGCCAAAAAGTTGTGATAAGCCACCGTGGAACGCAGTGCCATGAAACTCCTGCTGAAAGTTCACTCGGAGCGTACGGCGCGCAGGAGACGTACACCGGAACCCAGTTTGGCCCACTCCCGGGATTCATCAAGTATATCATCTATTATCATAGACTCTCTATTGTATTTAGTAGGAGCTATCAAGGGCGTCAAAGAAATCGCTTTCTTAGTTGCACAGAAAGAAATTACTAACTCAATTTTTGGATGGGTGGGGTGTTTGTATAAAAAACTCCAGAAACTATCCCAAATATTATAAATCACTGGGCTTACAGTTTTGTAGTCTTAGATGATTACTCATTTCCTAAACATTTCTTAGAAAGTTATGACAGTACAAGAATATATTATATAGTAAACCTTCTTATCATTTTAAAACATTTTCTCAAACATCTAAGACTTTTGGTATGCAAATTTATAAGATTTTGCTAAAGCATCTAAACCAAGTCAATAAATCGATTTGTATACCAAATGCTAATTGATTGACTTTCGCTAACTCAGGCATCAACAGCAACAACGCAAATGGCACTGGCAACGCAAATCGTGGACGTGATAAATCGCCATCAAAACAACTCACCCGTAACACCATCCTATTGATCACCCTGATCCTTTTGGTCCTGGCCACCAGCTTGGTGGTACTCTACGTGGAGCTCAATCGACCGCGGCCCGAGTTGCCCAGCAACAAGGCCATCTACTTTGGCAACAACTACGACCACGATACGTGTAAGTGGACGGGACCTCGGAGTGTCCCCATAGCCAATTCACCAATTTTGTAGTTCCGAATCTAGGAAACGGCCATCTGGTCATCGACAGGGAGCAGTGGGGAGCCGCCAAGACCACGCCTGCCCTGACCATTCCCCTGAGGCGACCCATTCCCTACGTCCTGATCACCCACATCGGGGTGCAGTCGCTGCCCTGCGAGAACATCTACAAGTGCTCCATCAAGATGCGCACCATCCAGGATTCCGCCATTGCCGAAAAGAGTCTGCCGGACATTCAGTCCAATTTTTATGTGAGTTTCTCTTGGGATTTTTATTTATTTTATAGATTTAAAGAAAAACTTTTAAGCCTAACAAAAGTGTAAAATACCATTTCATTGGTATACAAACTCTTTTCCTACATTTTTTGTTTCAATATATCTGCTTTGTTTTGTTTTCCAAAAATTGTATGACTTTATATTTATTTTTTAGAAATGTTTTCAAATGAGTCAGATTCACCAATTTTTTTTAAACATTTATAATTTGTAATGCAAAGTTAAATAATATATTTTATCACCTAAAATATATATTTTAAAATGTCTTTTATATGAGTCAATTTTTAATAGAAAATTTGAAAAAATATATTTATTGTAAGTAAAAAACTTAAAAAATATATTTTTTGAGTGTAGTAGCAAAAAGAAATCCCGGCGCGTGCATTTGTGTTCCCGGCACGTTCACGTGCCATTTTGGGCATTTCGCTTTCCGCTTACGCAAATTGTCAAATTTCCGTATTCGTTTCGACCAGGTTTCGGAGGAGGGCAACATCTACGTAGGCCGCGGCTGGGACTGGGCCAACACGTATGCGAACCAGACGTTGGCCATTACCTTTATGGGCGACTACGGCCGGTTTAAGCCCTCGGCCAAGCAGATGGAGGGAGTCCAATTTCTGCTGGCCCATGCAGTGGCCAACAGGAATGTCGAAGTGGACTACAAACTAGTGGCCCAAAATCAGGTAAACTTATTTAGCCATAACTATTTATAAAAGATATTTGTATTCCAATATTCAATATTCCAGACTAAGACCACCAAGAGTCCGGGGGCGTATGTCTATCAAGAAATCCGGAACTGGCCGCACTTCTACGGCTGCGGAATGGACGGGGCCCAGGCCTGCGGCATCGAACTGGGAATGAAACCGGAATCGTGGGATGCCAAGCAATAGCGACAGACTTCTTACCACCTAAGTGTATCCAAGCACAAAATATATTTAATACCTTAGACTAAGGCGAAACGGGCTTTCTTTTAATCGGTTATGCTGGGCTCTCGAAAACACAGCAAACCGGTTGGGAGCGGGCGGTTTATTTATAGAGCAGACGACAGATCTCTCTCTCTGGAGCTGTTTGTTTGACTGTCGCTCGAAAAGCTGGAAATTCCCAAGCCGCAGTCAACCTATCAGTACCGGTACCGAGTACCAGTACCCCCATATCCCCTATAGACGGGCTTTAACACTCATGGGCTGTATGTGTACAAATATATGGACAGCCTTTGTGCGCCAGTACAACATCATTATCGGTAGCTTCAATTCACTTGTATGGATGATGCTGCCTTTGTCATTTATCTGGTTTCAAAGTTATATATAATATTCTCAGATTTACAGAATGACTGGAAATAGTCCAGAAATATACATGATTATATTGGATATTTCCCAGTTTGTGGGTGCATAATCAATAACCTTCAGTTCAAAGCCCTTAAAAAGTGACGCACATTCGTTGATTAATGAAAACCACAATGCCTTGAGGAATACGTTATTTTTACCTATTCTTTGGATCAAAAATTTCACCTAAAACTATGACGTCTCCGCAGCACATTACAAAAAATGGCATGTGTGGGTGTTCACTCTAACCCCATTATCATCACTGACCTTCAGTTCAGCCCCCCCAAAAAAGAGTGACGTACATTCATTGACTAATTAAACCCACAGCGCCTTGAGAAAAATAAATTATACCTACTCCGCGGAACGAATTTTTGGCCAAAACAATGACGAGAGTGCGGCACGTGTAGCGGCCAAAACCAAAAAAAAAACTAAAATGCGAAGAGGGAACCAAGAAAGTAAAATAATTAATAATAATTAAGGAAAGAAAATGGGCAAAGCAAGGTATCTAAAAATAGGTATAGTGATTGATTTTGCAGCTCATGTAAGGAAATTATAAACGGCTTCATTGGAAATGATTTACAATAATTACTGACAATTTTTCGCAATAAAATGGGTCAACAAAGAATAGATTGCCTGGCTACAAAAGGCATAAATCATTATGAGATGTTCGGGCTTGAACTTGAACCGTATGCACAAATAACTAATAAATATTAAAGGCGATTTGAGAGCTTATCAGTGTTTCAAGAAACACATAGAAACAGAAATCGGAAATCGAAAATCGTATACATTTTTGTTACGCTTTCATTTTATTCTTTTTTAAATTTCGGAAAAATAGCGTATACGGAATTCGTTCCGGCAATTGATAGCTCTTTACGATATATCCATCAACAGTTTCCCGGGCGCCCTTTTCAGACTATCAACGATCGTTCCCCTGTAATTACATTAAATATTTTTCAACGCAATCACAATGGGTATGGGTCAAACTGGAGTTGGGAGAGAAAAAGCCGTGTATTTGGCTGTGGCACAAAGTGAAATAGCCAAAAACCGATTGCGGGCCACAAAACAAAACAATTCTCGGAAATGGTAGCGCAATTTAAAATGTTCACAAATTTTTGCCCACACTGCACTGTCTGTACCAAAAGTGTTTCGGAGCCGGGAGAGAGCCGCACATCTCTGTTGTTTATTGGTTGAACAAATAAAAAAAATATAATACGTATACGCCGCTGTGTCTGTGTCGATATCGGTGTGTTGTGTTGTGCGGACGACTAAACATCTAAACAAAAACAAACAGTCATCGTCAGGTGGGCAGGGAACTGGAGAGACCGATCTCCAGACACGGGGCGAAGCTAGAAGTATCATTATTAATTTGACTAATATCTGGAAGATATGAAAAAAACCCGAAATAGAGAACAGGTTCCTCAACCTGGTGACGCACGGAAAAACCGAAATTACGATTAATTACGATTATTTTAACATTTAAAAACAAATTACTCATGTCTGTATAGTCGCTTTTATTTTTAATATTAAGCTTATTGCTTTATTTTTAATTTATCCTAATATTCTTTATTTTAGCTTCATCTATTTCGATTTTTGTAGAATCTTTTAGGACAAGGTTTTCCAGTCGCCCCATGAAAATCTTTTCAAATCATCTATTAAAATGCAAATCTGTAACGAGTTGGACTGCCTTAAAATCGGACTCAAATCAAACAACTTTGGTTAAATAATAAAAAGCCGACCGGACCGCTCTCCCCGTCTCTCTCTATTTTCTCAGCGCTCTGCTCTCTCTCTCTCACTCTCACGCTCCCACACGCTGCCGATTTAGACGCTCCAGCTTTTCAGGCCGCTGCGATTTGATCGCCGCTCAGTTGATCAGAGTCACTCGAACGCGCCGCTGCTCAACAATTCGGAATTGGCGCGAAAAATATAAAAAAAATTTAAACTTACAAGTTTTTTTATATAGTATAGACGCTTACAATTTTTACGTGTTGCATCGGTTTTGTGGGCAATTGGAAGTGCGTAAAAAATGCAAAATATATATAGAGAGTATTACACACCTTAAAAATACCCAAGCACCCAAAAATGTGCCACCAAATTAAATACAATCAACCAATTAAATCAGTGCTTCAGTGTAAACTAGTTCGTTTTAAGCTTATGCAGCTTATTTTCCCGTGGAATGTTAATTACCCTTTTGAAATGCCAAAGGAAACGAAATAATTCCTGGGAAAAGCCAGCTATCGAAACACCGATCGAAAATCAATTAATTTGCACATAGGCCATATTTAATGATAATTTTGAAAACACGTAAAACATCAGAGTTGTTAATTATTATCGATTCTCGAGACAGAACTTGAAGAAACAACAAAGAGACACCCATATTGTTGCGATCAGTGAGTGTGTGTGGGTGTGTGAGTGACAATGGCCGCCGCTCAAATGTCGGTGTATTGGTGCGCTCAGTAAACTCAAAGTGCCATTCCGTTCCTCATTTGTAGCCGTTGTCGTTGTTCGGCATTCGTTATACGGTATTCCATTCGGCGTTATCTCAAAAGCCCGCTCTGTGCCAACTCTAGCACATCGGTACTAGCATATATAGTACACCCCTCACCCCATTCGATATTCTTTCGGGTTTATCAGAGTTCTGGGAATTCCATAAAAGAGAGTTACTGTCTTGCATTTTGTCACAACTCACGATGAACCTAAATATATTTCCACAAAGACGTCATATGACATGGTCTTTGATGATCTTTCAACCTTTCGAAGACGTCACTCGAGAGACTTTCAAATATCCAAAACTAAGCCTTTACCCCTAGTAGCGCTTGTAGCAAGTGTGTCTTGTGTTTCGTATTTCTCGGAATCCACTTAAGTAAATTTACTACGTCAATGATTATAGCTAATTTGCATAAGCCTTGCTTTCGTGAGAGCTTATTGACCAACTTTATGATTCGAATTGAGGGGTATACAATATATACAATATATGGTGAGCGAGCAGTAAACTGAATATATCCGAGCACTGTTCGAAACCCGCATGTCTCAATTAGACAAACTTCAGTGCTACACAGCAGCTACACTGCTATTTATTCGTATTTATTCTCTGTAGACGGGCCCTCAGGCAGTAGAGCTTATCAACAATCGTGTATACATGTACTAAAAGCATTGATTATACGTATAAACCGCAATGAAACTGGAAAATACAGTGATCTAATTGACTGTGATAACACAATATAAATTATTCATAATGGAAATTATTAAATTGAAACATATATTTACTACTTTGTATTTATACAAAAAACTTAAGTGATGACAAAGAAAAATTTAGCTCGATCAAGAGTAATAAGAAATATATTCAAAAACTTAAGCAGCAAAACAAGCTTATCAATTTCCGTTAATAAAGTGAACAAATAAATAAATGTTTTAAAAAACATTTTATCATAAATTAAAAAAAAACTATGGATTTTCCACAAAGGAAGTGAAAACAGAAAACAAAAACATGTCTTACTCAAACTTCCTGAAAACAATTTTATCTAACCTTAAGCAACAATTGAATTTCGAACAATAAACCCAAAGAACCCAGAGTGCAACCCATTTGAACTCAATTTAAACAAAGACTTTCTCCGAAACTTATCATTTGACTTGCTCATTATCAACCAGTTAACCGGGAATAAAAAAAAACGTATTCCTATTTGCAGATGCTCATTATGTGATGTTTGCGTAGAGCTGCGCCCAGTCAGCCGATCTGCCATAAAAAAAAACTAACCCCCCGGCGAAAATGTTCTGTCCAATCTGCTAAATAGGAGGGACAACACATAACGCTCAGAGATCCAGAGGAAATAATAATCTGGTTACGTGACCGTTCCGATAGACCGACATGCATTTCAACAATGAAACGGAAATGATCCAATGTCCCAATACGAAACGTAGACTAATCGATCCGTCTGCTCCAAAAAACTGCAGTACTTCGTCCACCGACTCGGGTGTAATACTAAATGATAATGCGGCAACTTTTCGGCCGGATAGGGAGACCAAAGATCGGGGGACGGACGAAGGGCAGTCGCAATCGAAGTCGGAAGCGAAAACCGAACCCAAGCGTATCAGCATCGAGCACACTGTGAATATAACCAAGGAGAAGGGTGGAAAGACATCATCATCATCGCCGGCGGTTTCCATACGGAGCACAACCATTTCGATAGTGTCCATCGATGAGAATGCCATCGACTCCAGTTGTATCGATAGTGATTCGGAGGGCGATGCCGAGGATTATACGGTCCAGAAGCTGGGTCACCAGGTCACCTACCCGCCCCACAGTTCCCACCTGCGCGACCTTAACCAGGGTCTAACAGTGATCAGTCGCCAGGTGGCGCCAGGTGGTCAGGCGGAAGTACCGCCTCCGAATCCCCTCGAAGCTGGTGTTGTGGCCAAGCAGATATTGAACGGAAATCTGGCCCTAGCCACGCCCACTTCTCCGGCGGGCGGATCAACCCAGGGAATCGGTAGCATCGCGCTGACCAACTCCACAGACGTGACCTTCGGTGATAAGCACTTCTACGAGGGACCCGTGACGATACAACAGTTTCTTATCGACAATCGGGACAAGTGGAAAGCGGGCGAAGGACCAGGTGGTGGACAGGATAATCCCGCCTTTAACGGAGGAACCACAGCTAATGGCAATACGCCGGGTAAGTCATTCGAAATATAAGGGATCTTTTGAAAAAGTATCTATATCTATCAGAATTTAATAGAAACTTATGAGAGGCATTTATTACAAGGTCTTTCCCTTCCAATTTTATATATTCTTTTAAATATTTTACTTAACATTATAAATTATCTAGTAGTTTTACTTAATATCCTTAATATATATAGCTGCTATTTCCTGCTGCCTTTGTTTACATTCCTGCTCTGTCTTCACCTTGCCTCCGTTTTGTTTGCTTTATTGGGCGATACTGAGCGCGTGTGGCGATTTGTTTACCCAACCCAGTCAGACAGACAGTTGGCCTGGTCTAACGACCGTGCTGCGAATGGTAGATTAGCAGATGGCCCACAAAGCGGCTAAGCACATGAGATACGCATAGAACAAATACTACATTGTACTGGAATAACCACATAAATGCATTTTATTGCGCAAGGCCGCAGAGTTAAGAAATTAATGTAGGAAAATTTTCAAGAAAATACCAAATAAAAGGAAAGGAAATCGAAATTTATTCAAAAAGTTGTTTCATTGGATTATAAACAAAATATAATTAATCTAACTAAATTTAAATACAACTGATAAAACTGCTAAAAAAATGTATACCTTTTTTGTATTACATACCGTTTAAAATGTTATACAGAGATTTTAACGCGGATAAATACAGTTTTTTCACTTAAAGCTTATTAAGATTCATTAGTTTGTATGGAAAATCACGAACCGAAAATTGGTCTCCCATAAAACGGCTTGATATTCATGAGGATAGTTATTGCAGGAAAATAATTATGCATTTTTTAGATTTAATAACTTTTTTATTGATCCCTTAAAACCATATTTTGTAACCAGTTCTTGTATGTTAATGCGCTGCGATTTCGGTCTGTTTACGGAGCAAGAGAATAACACAATTTCATTCACGAAAAGAAAATGTATCTCTTTCGATCCAAGGTCCCTTGGTTCGTAAATCAAAATGGTAAAAACTTGCGATAAATACTTGAAAAAACAATAGCAGCTGCCGACATGCAATTGTTTACTTGAATGGTTTTCACAATTACCATAATTAAAGCGCCAGCTAGATATATGAAAATTCAATTTTAACCAGGCGACTGAGTGTAAATTCAGTTAGCTGCAGTTAGGTACTCTGATTATATAGACAGGTGATTCCCCTGGATCTGGCAATAAATACCCGCGTGCCTCCGTAGAGTGGGGGATTTTTTTCATTGTGTATTTGTGTGGCTCAAATGATTGCTAAATGAAAAAGTGAAATAACAAGAATGAAACAGGCATACGCACGGATCGGGATCGGAAAAAGTACCCACCGATCGGCTTCAGTTGTTCATATGGAGCGATCGGACAATGTCGAGGAACGCGCTTGAAATTTGCCTAAAGTGTCACGAGCTAATCGTTGAAAATTCCAGTCGTATCGAGTGCGATAATGGGTCGTGTGGGCGATTCAGTCATCGTAAATGCACTGAATTAAGTGAGGATCAGCTCCAAGTACTGGATACGGTACCCAATTTGAGGTGGAAGTGCGACATGTGTCTGGGCAAGCCGCAAACTGGTGCCAAAATGAGCCAGTGGCTGGAGAACTCCTTGCGGGAGCACGAAAAACGATTGGAGATCCTAGAGCAGGGCCTAGAAAAGCGTAAGATAATAGAAATAATTTCCAAAATTATATTTTTGCTGGCAAAAAAGAATATAAAGATTATAAACCACCAAAAACATGAGATATTATATATTTAAACAGTACAATTTACAAGGACCTACAAACTTTACCTTATTCAATCCTCAAAAATCGTAGAAATTTCTCAAGAGACTTTCCTAGCTTTAATTTTTTTAAGAAATACCCCTTGACTTCTTCTTCACCTTTCACTAACTCACAATATCACGACCATTTTGCAGGTTCCAAACTTGATGATCCGCCGCAAACACCACCCCTCTGCCCCTTTCTGCCCAACACCATTGGGCGTAAGGCCGTCACAATAACGGTGCTTTTTGTGCTTTTAACCCTTATGCTAGGCGTCGTACTGGCCACCACCACAAACCTCTTCGACAAGACGTTGAACCAAAGTAAGCTCAGCGACGTCGACGATTCCAGACAAAATATTCCAATCAATTCAACAATAGGTACAGTTTTGTCCTCCACCAAGTGTGCAATAGAGCTTCCGACTAATCAAAACTCGAATTGGCGATCGTGTTCTAACTTATCCTATCTCACCAACTCAACCAGCATGTGACTAACCCATCCTAATATCATCCTGTATGTAATAACTCATTGGGAACTGTGTGCGTTTTATGTTTCGGTGCATTATCCATCCTGCTGCTCGAATTGCGCGTTTCTGATCACTGGATCAGTGTTGTGAAGTGAACCATTATTCAAAAGTGTGGCCTAAAGTTCAATTGAATGGAATATGCCAGTGAATCGATCTCGTGTATCACCTATACATTTGCGCACAAAACAATGGCAGTTTGATCAAAAATTAAACAAATTAAGGATCTATTTTTAATTTTGTTTTTAAAATTTTAAGTTTTAAAATGTAAAATTGGTTGGTAAAAGGAAAGGTAGGTATGAATTAGTTAGAAACCTTTCCCAAAACTTTCTTTTATAATTTAAAAAATATTTTTAAATGGAAAAAATTTCAAATTAAATATGTTTGTCCAGAAAATTGTTATAAAAGTTTTTCAAAGAGTGATCACTGCTATTGTTTTGACCCCTCATGTGCCATGCTAATCCCAAAACTCTCCATGCAGCCGACTTGGATGTGATCGATAATAGCACCTTAGTCATCTTGAAGGTGGCCCAGTGGGGCGGTAGGCCTGCAAAGAATAAGCTCGGTGTTCAGAAACTTCCCATCAATCGGGTTGTCATCTCGCACACAGCCGCCGAGGGTTGCGAGTCGAGGGTGAGTAGATACCATATTCCATGTCCCGATCATTCGTAACAACATCCACATCCAATTCCCCATCGAAGGAAGTCTGCTCGGCGCGAGTGAATGTCGTCCAGTCGTTTCACATGGACAGCTGGGACTGGGATCACATCGGTTACAACTTTCTGGTGGGCGGCGATGGGCGTGTATACGAGGGGCGTGGCTGGGACTATGTGGGTGCCCACACCAAGGGCTATAATACAGGAAGCCTCGGGATATCCTTTATCGGAACCTTCACCAAGAGAAAGCCCAACGAGCGGCAATTGAAGGCCTGCCAATTGCTTTTGGAAGAGGGCGTCCGTCTCAAGAAGTTAACCTCCAACTATCGACTTTATGGCCATCGGCAACTGAGCGCCACCGAGAGTCCCGGCGAGGAGCTCTACAAGATCATCCAGACGTGGCCGCATTGGTCACACGAAATCTAATAAGCCATGTATTATATGTATAACAAGTAAATAGAGTCTGTAGAAACATGACCAACAGATGCACCTTATTTGATCTCACACCCCCCATACCCCTCATAAAAATTTAAAAAGAAAAAGGAAGTGTTCGAGTGGTTGAGTTGAATGGAATATAGTACCGGTCGTTATGAGTACTACGTGAGTACCATAACGACACACGGATGTACGTAAGAATCTTTTTAAAGTATTTTGAAGGCAAGGATGCGAACCTTAGAGAAAATCTGTAATTCATTTAAAGTTTTAGTTTTAAACAAGAGTTACATTTATAAAGATTCTTTTGCGATTTTGATTTGAAAAATAAAAAAATAACAATATTTTTCGATCTGTAAAGTATTGCAATTTATTAAAAACAAAGTAAATTAAAAGACAAATATTAATTAATTTTTTTAAACATCGGTTCACACATAACGGGACAATATGAGTTATTTTTGGAATATAATTTGTATTAATGCAGTATTTTTTCAATTTTAACTTTTGTCTTGAATCTATATTTTTTATCATCATATTTTATTTTCAAACGGGTTTGCATTCCACCTTTTCAAAACTCCAAAGGGTTAACTAACATAGCTGATCTTTTTGAACCAGCTGATGATTCCGAAGTCCATATCGACGGAAAACTGGTTGTGATCGGAATAAAGAGCTGGGGCGGTTTGCCCACTAGGGGAACGCTAGAGCCCCTCAATCTTCCGGTCTACAGGGTAATAATATCCGATACCACAGCCGAGACATGTGAGACAAGAGTGAGTATATCCTAATAGTCATATATTTGAACCACCTAAGAACTCTTAACTCATTTAGGAATCCTGCTCTTATTGGGCCCGAGTGACGCAGAGCAAGCACATGGACAGCTTCAACTGGGGTCAAATGGGATACAATTTCCTGGTGGGCGGGGATGGACGCATTTATGAGGGGCGGGGCTGGGACTTCGAGGGTGCCCATACGCGGGACAACAACAACAGCAGCATCGGTATTAGCTTTATAGGAAACTTCCGACGAAATGAGCCTACCCCGAAATCACTGGAGGCCTGTCAGCTGCTCCTCGAGCAAGGTGTTCGCCTGAAGAAACTAACTACCGATTATCAACTACTTGGACATCGGCAAATAACCGGAACCCTAATGCCCAGCGAGGAGCTCTATAGGATCATACAAACCTGGCCGCACTGGTACAATCTGACGAAGACTTGGCCCGACCTGCATATGATTCAGTAGATAGTTATAATTAATCAAATTAAGTTCGAATAAAGGTGCCAAAAAATACGTTATTGAAAGTTTATTTATTCACAAAATATTTTTAATGTATTCATGATGAAGGTGCTAAAGAATTGATCTTCAAAAAACTGATTTAGTGTTTTAATTTGGTTATTGGACCACTAATACTTATATAACAATGGTGTTTTTTATATTTCACTACTTTTCACTACTTAATTGCAGCTTAAATTCACTAACCGAAACTCAAAATTGATTTTTGACTTCATATATATGTTTTGAAAACTAATTATAACCCTGATTAATCAACAGATCTGGACAATATTGGTGGCGGGCTGATACTGCGGTTTGTGGAGCGTCAGCAATGGCTCGCCCAGCCGCCACAGAAGAAGATACCCGACTTGGAGCAGCCCGTGAAGTTGGTCATAGTGCTGCCCACCAATTCGGATGATTGCACCACCCAGGCGCAGTGTGTGTTCCGAGTGCGCCTGCGTCAGTCCTTCGATATAGAGTCGGTGCAGGAGGACGATATCGTCTTCAACTTCCTGATCGGCGGCGATGGCAATGTGTACGTGGGTCGCGGCTGGGATCAGGTGGGCGCCCACATGGCCGGCTATAACTCGAAGAGTCTTAGCCTGGCCTACATCGGATCTTTCCAGACCCGCAAGCCGTCGGACAAGCAGCTCAGCGTGACTCGTCTTTTACTGGAGCGCGGCGTTAAGTTGGGCAAGATAGCTCCGAACTACCGATTTACGGCGGCCAGTAAATTGGAGCCAACTCTCACCCAATACAAGGCGGATGCACTCTACCAAAGCTTCGGCAACTGGACTCATTGGTCGTGAATAGCTTAAGATATATATATATATATATATATATATTTTCGTATTGATATTGTAGCGTAAATAGGTGTTCTCCCTTAAATGTGTGGCATATTCGATTTAGATAGAATTACGATTTGTTTGAAAAAATGTGATATTAAATAAAACAAAATGATTAACTTGTGGAATTTCAATCATGGTCAGGGGGTCAAAATCTAGCTGATAACTGGCATCGGGGATTTTTCTTAGGTGCTTTCTGAAGCTGCTAGAAACCGGAAAAGTTGACTAACAAACATACACACGATGTAAGGTGCCGTGCTCACTTGGTTTTGGTCTTCCCTTTCAGGGGACTCCCCATTTTTTATTATTATCTGTTTGTCTGATTTCTTGCGGCTCGTTTAAAATGGGCAATGTGCCATTATAACAAAATAAAATTTTAATAGGGAACGTTGCTTAAAAATATTGGGTAAAAATCATCATTCGATTCAAAGGACATTTTTAAGATAATTTACCTAACTTAATTAAAACTCATAAATCGATCACCCTTAATCAAAAAAGCTCTGATGTTTAATACAAAAATCGAATCGACATTTTTGCGGATTCTTACAAGTTCAATAAAACCTTCACAATTTGATATTTCTTTACCGTGCATCTCCATATATTCAAAATTATAAAAACCTGCTTCACACGAAAAGACTCTACATAACTGTTTATATAAGAATACTTTGATGAATTCAAATTTAGTTCAATCCAAAATCAGGAAAGCAAATAAATATGCCCAACCCAGAAACTAATTTTAGATTACAAAGCATATAGCTGGAAACAGGTTCAAAAAGGGATATTAAAATGTGCATAGATTGTTTATCTTCCTTTCAATCTATAAGGTGATGCCTTGGCATCACAAATGAATACATTTTTAATCAGAATTCTCTCGTCAGACAGAGAGTACTATATTAACGCATCTGTTGATGCTGAGTGAGAATATATAGTACGTATAATATATACCTAAGAACTTTAATAATTGAACATTTTCTTACGCACTTTTACACAAATGCAATAGAAAATAGACGTTTAAGTACTGATCAAATGAATAAGCTACAGTATTTGTAAATATTGCATTTTATAGAAATTAACATGGAAGAAATTTTGAAGTAAACAAAAATTGGAGATAAAGAAATTCAAAGCTTTTTTGCAAGTTAAATATATTCTCATGTTAGGTGGCTGACCACTTTCAGTGCGCATTCAGCTGTTGTATTGAGTAGGCTTCATGCAATCATTGCATAAAATGGAAAATCCCGAGATGAATGGCCTGGGAGAAAATCCAAAGAAGAGCTTCAATATGAAGCGGTTGTACTTTGCAGTTTTTCTCTTTTTCTTCATAACCCTGCCAATGGGTTACTATATTTGGATGAGGAGTGAGTGTATAGTAATGACGGATTATATGTAAATACTTATCAGTTTAGTTCAGGTCACCGAAATGATCTTTGTATAATCGAGCGAGAGAAATGGGGCGCCGAGAAGCCCCTTTCAAAGGACTTTCTAAACCTGCCAGCCCAAAACGTTATTATATATCACACAGCCACTGAACAGTGCGAAACAAAGGTAATATAAATGTTTATACTTCAGGTTTATAAGATCACTTGTCTTTTTCCCATCCCCAGAATGTTTGCATAGAGCGCATGAAGATGCTTCAAGAATACCACATGAGTAGCAGGAATTGGCATGATATAGGCCTGAATTTTCTAGTGGGCGGCGATGGAGAGATATATGAGGGGCGTGGCTGGGATGTACGGGCTCAACCAGTGAGGGGCTTTGAAAATATATCCATTAGCATTGCCTTTATTGGTACGTTCACCGACGTAGAGCCTCATGCCCGACAAGTTGAGGCAGCCAAGCGGTTGATGGAGGACGGAGTTCGCCGAAAGAAGTTGCGTTACGATTACCACATCTATGCCCAGAGTCAGTTTGAGCCCACCGAAAGTCCTGGACAAAAACTATACGAGTTGATGAAGCAGTGGCCACGTTGGTCAACTATTATCAGGCAACTTCATTAAACATGGATCTTAATTTGTAAAAATTTCGGTATAAATACAAAAAAAATTTAAAAATTTAGTTCAATTTTAAATACTTTCTTAAATGTTAAAGTAAAAGTATAAATTGAAAAACGTTTTGTATAAATACCTATAAATCGAGACGAGTGGGGTGCTTTCGAGGGATTTTAATTAAGGAGTTTGGATCCAGATTACCAAATGTATAATGACAAAAAACTATTTGAGATGAAACATCAAAATACCCCTAAAAGGCTATGAATTTGTGTCAGGAGGTCAAAATTTAGCAGATAACTGTAATCGGTTTTTTAGGCCAGCGGACTTTTGTTCCAAGAAACCGGAACACAACAAAACTCCGGTCCAAAGATGTGAAGACGAACTAGCGTCTTTCAAATCAAAGCGTCTTTCAGAGCAAGTATACGCCCTCTGGTCAAGAAAGGGGGCTCCCATCTTTCAGACTCTTCACGCCAATCTAAGATCTCTGTCTAATCTCAAGTGGGCGGCGTTTAGAGAGCAGTCACCCTGTTGCGAAAAAAACACCATGTATTTAAAGCTTTGAAGCTTTTTCAAATATACATTTATTTATAGGTATGAATATGTCTTATCAACGAGCTTATGAACTGCGCAGCCGCTGCGCAGTTTTGAGACTCGGGGATTTTTTCAGCCGTCAACAGAAATAAACAACGATCAAGCCAACTTGCTAATGGGTCCGGCTCAGTTCAGTTGGCATCGGACTTTCGTCTGGAGAGGAACAGGAACGATCGGTTGAAGTAGCGTTCAACCAACACATATATCTCAAGATGCAGAAGACCACGGCAAATGCTCTCCCAGAAGAGCCGATTACTAACGTTAAAAGATTTCCCCGAGAGCTTCTCTATCTCTGTGCAATTCTCCTCATGCTTGTGGCCTTAGTAGCCGGCTATTCCCTTTGGGTAATGAGTAAGTATCGAAAACTGATCGAAGATCGATTGAAATTTAATTGACAATTCAATTGTTAACCTGGTTTAGCCCACTCCCTGATGAGTTCTCCGAACAAAAGCCTGCACATACTCGATCGCAGCGAATGGCAGGGGGAACCACCGAGAGAAAAGTACCCGCACCTTAAGCTCCCCGTCTCCAATGTTATTATCCACCACACAGCAACCGAAGGATGCGATCAGGAGGTGAGTCTTATTTTAGGATTATTGAGGCCTTGATACGAAGATTGGAAGTTATAGATAGATTAGAATACTTATGTCACAAAAATGACTCATAAAATTGCTAACAATTTTAACTTTATCTGGCTGAAACACGTTTTTTTACGTACCTAAGTGGTTCATTTAGGTCATCGCTTAGACTTTGGCGTTATTTAACTAAATACATACCTTTAGCTGATAATTCTATACTTTCTAATTACCTAGACTTCAGGATTATTTAACCATGTATACGTCAATTCTAATTTACTTTACTTTCTTAAAATCATTCAATATGAAAAGATCATTTTATGTATTAATACCCGAACCTTTTGTGGGAAACCCCCCAGCATAAAACCCACGTTATAACCCACCAAAAGCTTATTCGAAAAAACCCCGGTTCGTTGATTTCGTATGCCACAAGCCGGCATACTTTCAAGAAAAACCCCCCTTCTTTGGCACTATCTTGAACTAATTGTACACTTTTCTTGAAAGTGTTTTAGCAAATATTTGTCAACTTAAACGACTTACAAACTTTTAACTTATATACCGATGTTCTTCATTTTTCCAGGATGTTTGCATATACCGGATGCAGACCATTCAGGCATACCACATGAAATCTCTGGACTGGGTCGACATTGGCTACAACTTTCTGGTGGGAGGCGATGGACAAGTCTACGTGGGACGCGGCTGGCACATCCAGGGTCAGCATGTCAAGGGATACGGTGCTATATCCGTCAGTATTGCCTTCATCGGAACCTTTGTGAATATGGAGCCACCGATGCGACAAATTGAAGCTGCCCAGCGACTAATGGATGAGGGAGTACGACTTCATAGATTGCAACCAGATTACCATATATACGCCCACCGACAAGTCAGTCCCACCGAAAGTCCTGGCCAAAAACTATTCGAACTCATGCAGAACTGGCCTCGTTTTACCCGAGATGCGACATCACGTAAGGAAATCTAAAGCAGAGAATGATGAAAATATCTTTACTTTTGAATCCTTTTCAGTGCGCCTCCTCAGCAATGCTACCTTGAAGTTTGTCACACGACCTTACTGGCTAGCCCAGCCACCAACGGTTCCACTCGCTCCCCTGAAACTTCCCGTTGAGACCGTGAGATTCGTGTCGACCAATACTCAATCTTGTGCCACCCAAGCCGAGTGCATTTTCCGAGTGCGCCTGCTGCAAAGCCTTCATATCGAGAGTATTGGTTATAGGGATATTAACTTTAATTTCGTGGCCGCTGGAGATGGTCACATTTACGAGGCCAGGGGCTGGGACCACAGCTGTGAAGCCTCAAAAGATGGAAATGGGCTTGATCACGATCCCAAAGAACTTGTAGTGGCCTTTGTGGGTCCTTCGAGTGGCAATAAAAATCTAGCCCTAGAGCTAATACAACAGGGCATCAAACTCGGTCACATAAGCAAGGATTATAGTCTAATTGACGAATCAGAAAAGTCATAGAAAACTGGAAGCAGGGGGGAATGAAGCTTTACCAGTGCCATCCCTGTGCCATCTTTCAAAGTGATATTAATTTAAGGACTAGTTTAAGTCATCGAAGATATCTCATATGGAATACGTCACAATCTCCTTTGTTTTTATAGAAATAAACATGCCTTTATTGAGTTTCAACAGCTGCTATCCTTTTTATATCTCATTTGAACGACTACGACTAACATTTTTGAAAACATATTGCGATTCGTTTTTGATTAAAAAAACCCTGACTGGCTTCCACTTAACGATATATACAGATGACACACTTTGTGCTTAAAACAATTGGCTAAAATGAAATTCGTAATTGGAAATTTGGAACGCGAACATGGCTACTACATAGAACTTAGAAAATTAGGCTACAGTAAGTGAGACGACATCCAATTGCAGTGGATTTGGTTTAGTGGTCCAAGATGCGCATATTGCCGGATACGATCTTGTTCTCCAGGATGGCGCCGGCTGGGATATCGATCCGGTCGCCATGGTTGGCAATGATGATGACAGTGCCCTGCGGATTCAAAATACGGTCAAAAAGAAGCATATAGAAGGGAAAATCCCAAAACTTACGCGCAACGAAACACCACGACCGAAGGTAACATCACCGCTCACGGTCAAATGATCCAGCTCAATGATGTCCGGGATGTTGGCAAAGCGACCCAGGAACTCCTTCACCTTGGAGAAATGGTTCTCGCCCAGCTTGACGAGCGGCGTGGTGGGGAACATGCGCTGTGGCGACATCACCAGACTGCCGTTCTTAAGGGTGTACAAATTCGACATGACCAGCAGCAGATCGGAGGACTTCTTCACGGGCAAGAAACGGGAGCGGGGCACGTTGATGCCGAAGGCGCCGTCGAAGCTCTTCATGGCCGCACCCACAGCAGTCTCCAGCTGAATGACACGAAGGCCATTCTCCAGCGTCTTGTTGTTCACGATGATCTCCATGTTCAAGGTGCGCTCACGCAAAACGCGGTCAATTGCTAAGATAATTTAAATTGGTTTTAGTTATATTTTAGAGTAAAATCTTAAATCTCTTTTATCTCACCTGCCAGATTGGCCCAAATGTTGTTGGTGTTGAAGAACTTGAAGGTCTTCACCGACTTGAAGTCATCCACATGCTCTGGGGGAACCTGAGCGATTTCCAGCAGGCGCAGCTTGTTCTCCATTTGGATGAGAGTACCACCCTGAGTTTAATAAAAATATTATTAATAAATCAGGATTACGTTTCGTAACAATTTCTTACCTTAACGTCAGCACGGGTCTTGTCGGTGACCTCCATGACAAACTCCACAGGAGTGGTGGCTCTCTCCTCTCCCACCAGCTTGTTGAGGATGTTCAAGTCGACGGTGGCGCCCAGGTTATCGATGTTGGACAAGAAGCAATATTCGCGTCCCTCCTCGATGAACTTCTTGAGCAGACCAGAGTTGCGGAAGGTGTCGTAAAAGTCACCGTGACCAGGTGGGTACCAACTAAAATATGATAAAATATAAACAATTAATAACAGAGCATTTATTGAGTGCCAGACGAAACTCACGCCTCCATGTCCTTTTCGACTTCAAAGTCCTTGGCCACCGGCAGGTAGTGCTCGCGACTGATGCGCGGAAAGCAGCTCTGGTTGAAGGTGTGGATCTGCACCCGGAAGCCCTTGTACTTGCGCACGATCTTCTCGGTATCCTCGTCGGTGTTGAAGGAGTTCATCAGCACCAGCGGCACATTGGCATCGTATGTCTTGTTCAGGTGCTCGATTTGCTGCACGGTCAGATCCAGGAAAGTCAGATCCGAACGCACGGGAATTACACTCTTGGGACCATGGCAACCCATCGAGGTGCCCAGACCACCGTTCAGCTTGATGACCACCAACTTGCCCAGCATGTTGCGGATCTAGATGCAAATTGATATCATTAACACCAGTTCTTAAGCACAAAATATCTTTAGGGTGGTGTGTTAGAGAGCAGAGGAATTGGTTAAGCTGCAGTGATAGCCGAATTTCATTAGGGTTTAGTACTACAGCGCAGTGATTACAAACTAAAGCCAATCTAAAAACTAAAAACTAACACAAAACTAGGTCCAAAATCTAAACAAAGCGTCCAAAGCCCAATTAGGTTAGATTCGAGCCGTGTTTTCTTTAGAGTCAGGAAAACAGAGCAGTAGCGAAAGAGACTTTGAGAGTGAGAGCCGTGAAGCGTAGAAGTTTAGGTAAGGGAAAACGCTTTACCTCATTCTAGGTGCGATACACACGATTATGCATAGTATTGATAGGCAGACATAGCCATATTCAGTATTCAAATCAAAGAACATGAAAGTATGCAAAGTTGGTAAACAAAATTAAGAGAGTTGTAATATCATCGGGATGAGTTCGATTCGGTTTCGAGATGTGATTCTTTGGCGGGATAACTTGGAGGTTTTTGTTTTCGGGTCTGAAGACAGGCCCTCTGCATACCTGCTCGTTCTTGGGCGACTTAAGATTCGAGTAGTTCATCACGGCATTTTCCGGCAGCTTCTGGATCTTGTTCCAGTCCAATGCGGGTCCCTCTGAAAGAGATTAGTACTTGTTAGATCATAGATTAAAAGAAACTTTCGAGTGGACATACCTTCCTGAATGAAACGTCCGAAGAGCTCGGCGAACCGTTCCATTTCCGCCTTGAGGGCAGGCTGGCGGGCCTTCTCCGTGGTCTCCAGCAGACGGTCCACATCGTGCTCCAGCAGCAGCAGGGCATCCCGTTTGGTCACCTCGTGGAACTCCTTCGAGTCGGACGGTGCTCGCTGATGGCCGCGCACCTGTAAGAAGAAAAAGACACCAACTTAAAATCATGAGTTACACTTGGAGAAACTTTTGAGCCGCCACATCGATTAGCGTGGCTAGCAAAGCGCATCTGGCAGATGCACTCAAGTGACAAAATTAGTGGGGAAAATTGTTGCTATTGCTTCGGAGCTGTCGTAAGTCCAATTACAAGCTTGGGCTGCCACCCAGACGAGGGCGTTGCCAAAGACCAAAAACTATGTACTCCGAATCGGCGACAGTTTTCCTCGAAGCCTGGTGATGACAAGTCGCTGGCTGCTATTGAGTTTGCTACTCTATTGGGGTGGCCAAGAGGTCTCCTCGGGTGTGATGGACAACTTTAATGATGGCCTGAAAATGGCCGGACAAATGTTTGGCATTAACACTGCCGCAGATGTGGCCAATCTGGTGGCCAAGGCCTTCTCGGGCCAATCAATGACTAACGTTCCCAACTTGATAAGCTATGTGCAGAAGAGCTTTCAAGGGCCACAGGATAACCATGATGAAGGGGAACAGGAAGAGGATCAATCGGGGCAGCAGTCGGAAACGGAAAATGCCCAGGAAGAACCGCCGGTGGAGAACAGCACACGAAGACCTCCTCCTCCACTTACATTCGATTCCGGGCAAATCTTTACGAATATGCTGAGGATGGTGGGATTCGATACCCGTAAACTGGGAGCACTTGCCTTGAATGCCTTGATTATGGTTGCCCAAGCGGTGAGTTTGAGTGTTATAAAGTCGTATCTTTAACCAAGAGGTATTATCTTCAGATTGGCAGTACTCTGGTGCAAGCCACTCGAGGAGGCAAAGGACCATCGATTGATGCTTCCGAATCTCTGTTCGAACCCAGCGACCATAGACCCCGATCTCTTACCATGGGCTCGCCCATTGATTGGTTTATGCAGCGTTCCGATAGGCATAGCAAACGACTTATCAGAGATATCATGGATCGAGATCTGCCCGAATACATTGTGGACATGATCGAGTCCAAGGAGAAACCGGAGGAGGGCAAGAACGCTGGATGTCTGAAGCTGCTTATGTGCAAGGGCAAGCCCATAATTTGGGGAATGCAGGAATCGCTGAAGAAACGACTGGCCGGAGAACCTGGAGAGCCCGAAGAACCCGAAGAAACCGATAGCTACTTTAACAAGCGAATATTCTTTAAGTATTTGCCCAGTCTTAAGGACTTCAGAGTGCATAGTGCATCCTGTGAAGCAAAATATCACGAGGAGTGTCCCAAGAATGCGACTACCGGAAGCTTTTTTTAAGAGCACTTAACTGTAGGATATTAGATAATTTAATGGAAAATATTTATTTCTTGGTGAAAGGTTTTGAGTATTGTGTTTTTAGTCCAATACTTCTTAAACGAGTATTTCTATTGTTTGAGTTATTCGATTCACGTTTTAATACCAAAGAAATTATCCACAAAAATTATTATTGGAATAGTTTATTATATAACATAATAATAAAGAACAAGTATGCGCACACCTAAGGCATTCCATTAGAAATAGTTTAATTCTATGTTGAAATTAAAATTTCATCATAAAAATGTTTACTGACGTAAGTAATGAGTTTTCCGAAGTCATGACGTACTCAAAGCAGTATAAACAATTTTCCACTCATCATTATCAACTGTGGACCCAACAAACCCTGACTATTTAACCGTTTAATGATGAGTTCGACATTCCGATTTAGTCAAGGATGATTACAGAGATAAGCCTCAGCCATCCGGGATGAAAATCCCGGCCTAATGTTCCATGAAACGACCTCTAAAAGTGCAACTGCCCTGGCAAGTTGTGCAATAATTTGCAAAATCGCAAGTTTGTCAACTACCGCCTCTATTATCGCCCCGGCTGATAACTAATCTTAAGGGATTATAAAACCTCATCATTGCTTTACGATTTCGAGATCTAATCGCTTAATTTCGGCGTTCCTCCAGTCATGTACCCATTATTTCTATGCCACATCAATATCGCAAAAGCGTGGCCTGATAATCAAATTTAGATTTTACTATTAACATAATGCCAAGTACGTCAGGCATTGCGAAATATAGTTCAACCAAGTTTGGTAACTTTCTTATCATATTCTGTTCTCGGACCTTTCGTAACAAGGCGACCTGCTTATCGATTAATAGCCTGGTAATAATGATTTAGAAAATATGCAATCGTAAAAAACGGCTATAATAGAGGAGTAAATATTTACAATTTATGTATGGTTTTGACATTGACATTTAGCCAAGGTTGTCATTAGCTCTCGCAGATGGCAAACCCAATATAAGAGGGGTAAACAAAGCTAAAACCCAAACAAAAACATTAAGAGGGAAGGAAAATACTCCACAAGACAGTTAATGAGAAGCGCCACCTATCGGTCGGATCGTCTTGAAGCCTTGTCAATCAAAGTAGACAAATGCAATTGACTTATGCAAAATAATTGCTGTAATCGCTTTTATTTTGCTGTTTACTTTTCGAAATCATTACGCAAAAGGCGGAGCAAAAGTAGAGGGTAGAGTGAAAAACACGTGCCACGCCCACGGCGCCTACGACGATGCCAGACGATTGCATGTGGGTTATTTATAAAGCAACCGCACTTGCCGCCGATGAGCCATTCGAGCCCCAACGATAAGCCAAAGTCAGAGGGCAGGTGTTTGAACTTCGGCAAGGTCAACATGCTCAAGATAATTTGCTAACGTTTCATTGATGCTTCTGGTGGCGCGTCTTTTTTTTTTTGGTAAAAGGCTTACGCATTTCATTATACACTCGTAACTGAAAGATCTCAAAGATCGCACAAGCCAGTGCTTATACCTTGATACCCAGTACTCGTAGAGTACAGGAGTATATTGTATTGTAAGTTATCTAAGGTATGTTATTGAAAATTTAGTTGCTCAAGTGAGGATAGAGAATAAGATACCTGAAGACCTGAAGGCGAAACCACCCACTTAGTAAATTTCACATTGATGGAACACAAATTAAAATCCTTTATCCCAAAAAGTATGCAATTCTCTAAAAATTCACAAATATTGATCCTACAATATGAAGTCTTTAACGATTATTAGAAGTCCAATAAGTAACTCCTAGTTCTTAAGAGTTCTGAATTCGGTAATTACCGTAAATTAAATATTTCTTGCCCGTGTCTCATTTTGCTTCCCTGATAAGATACAAAGTGAGTTGCAAAAAGAAAGTGCAGAATGATTGCAGGAACAGCATCATAAATAAAATCGAATTGTTCTAAGAAAACCGTTTTTGAAATATGTATATTTATAACGATTAAGTTGTGGAACAAATACAAATTATTGACTAGCGGAAATCAAAAATTTTCAACACTTATATAAATGAGATAGAACACAAAAGTGTTTCGGCTTACAGGTCAAATAAACTGATAACATTTTCAATTTACGTGTTAAATTTTTTACACGATAAGAAATTATTTACAGAGGTGTGTTTGCTATATTTCTGTTTTTTTTTTTTGTTCACAGCTTGAGTATTTTTTTGTTTTTCAGTTCGGTAATAAATTTAAAATTCATTTCCGGATTCAATGAAGTTTCGCTGGAAGTAATGAGTTACTCATACAAGGGGTTTCCAAGCAAAGCTTTGCTTTAATCAGAATCAGTATAAAGATAACTCTTTGAACTTGGCCCAAATATCGTATAACGCAGTAATTCTCGGTAGAATCTAGAGAACTTACACCGGCGCGCTCCAGCAGAACATCGATGGGTCTAATTCCGGAGGGCATTGTGAACGTTGGAGCACTACTACAAAAATCTCACTATTGAAATCTTAACTTTTCTAGTGATTTGCTTTGCACTCGCGGTAAGAACGTAAGAGCGAGAGAAGAAGGGAGGCGCAGAGCACGAGAACGAAGCTCGCTGGTCGAGTGTGCAATTGAAAATAAAGCTGGGATCCAAACGAAATTTGAATTTCAATACAACATTTTTCCAACACGCGGCGGCAGCGGGCGACGTTGACGTCGGCAGCGGCAGAAAGAAAAAAATAAGTGAAGCCAGCAACAAGTGATAGCAAAAAAAATACATATATACGTATAGGAAAAAAACAAAAAAAAAGAACTACAACGGCTGCGTATGTGTAAGTGTTTAGCAAAACAAAAATTAAACAAAAGAAACAAGTGGAAACAACAAGCCGGTACTCGAGAGCGAGGGGGATGGGTTGATAGTGGGTGGACAAGAAGAAGAAGAAGCGGGTGCTTATCAGTAAAATAAAAACAAAAAGAATTGGTTCACCGATTCCGCTACTACATTTCCAGGGGCATGTTCCAGTGATAAGAACTAAGCAGATATATTCCACGATTATTCCAACTGACAACAAATACCAAGCAATAATTTTTGGTTTCCCCAAAAAGACACACACACACTTATTAACCCTCAGCGACGAAGGCGACACATGCCCGTATTTTGAGGTCACTTGAAGGTTAGCGCTAAGCAAATGCAATACATAGAGCAGAGAAAAATAAAGGCGAAAAAAACCAGTCAAGAGGGCAACTATAACTAAGGAAATTGGCCCATAAATGGAGCCCAACTGGAACCGGCAAAATGCGTTGCATACGCTGGAATGTGCAAGCTGCACTCACACAAACGTAGCAAGAGAGGCTTGGAATGAGAGAGAGACCGGAAGGCAACGGGATTTTCTTCCTTTTTGCCCAAACGTAAAACTGTGAACTGTAAACTTACCTTAGCTTCGTGTGGAACATCCAACATATTTCAGGTTTTTTTAAAAGTAAATTCGTCACTTCGATAATTTAGCAATTAAGCGTCACTAATTTAATTGTTTTTAAAGCACACACAAGCACACAAAAAGCACGCACACACGGAACCTGCAGTTGTATGTGATTAGGTGGGTTTTCCCAAGATTATTTGACGTTCCGAATCGACGATACTAACAACAAGAACGGGCGATACGATATTAATTTATTGGTCCAATTTTCAAAGATCTCGGCGTTCTTTGCTGCTGCTTCTTCTTTGCCACTCAAGAACAGCTGTTGCGCCCAACAGCACGGAAATTCAACATAACAGCACGCTGTTAAGCCATCAGCTGTGACAGCAAAACAAAGGGTGAAAAGGAGGGCGAAAACTACGCAAAAATTTTAAAGAAGCCCTATTTATTCGGAAAATCTTAACGAAACGCCTTAAAAATTGTATTTAATTAAATTTTAACATTATGGGAGTCTGTCTATCCTGCTGCGGCCAAAGTGCCGAGGAAACCAACCTGATGCCTTCGCCTGTAAGTTTAGAAAACCAAAAGAAGACTTTGGAAAAACCTGTGTGATTTTTCCAGGAGGAGCGCCGGCAGCAGCAGTTGGACGCGGCGGAGAAGCGTCGCCAGGAGAACGAACATCGGGGCATTAAAAATCCGGATAGCGTAAGGCGGCAGCAACAAAGATCCGAGGAAATGCAGCGCCGGGAGGAGGAGGCCGCTCGCCAGGGTCAAGGGCAGTCCAATCTAAGGGTGATACTACCGATAAAGAAACACATTTCACAAGTTCCCTAACTAATAAACCCTATACTTTCAGTGGCAAACGAGCTAAAAGGAGGAGGAGGCCAATCCTGGTATTGCTTATAAAGCACATCCACCTTTTCCCCTATATGTTAACTGCCTTTTGTCCAGGCCTTTTGTACTGCTCCCTATTTGTACTGCGCGATATACACCCTGTATTCCGGTCTTTATTTCTATATGTTTAATCTTTGTAAACGGCCACCTCGATTTATCATCATCTGAACTTTCAGCTGGCTACCAAAATGTACAACCAAAAAATAAAATTAAAACCAAATTGTCATCAGCGATTAGAAAATCTAAAAGAAAACTTGAATGCTCGGATAAGTTTGACTACGTCCGGGAGTTCTAACTCATTTTGTCATTCCTGTTTTAATAAATTTACTGTACAAAGCACTTAAATCAGAAAATAAATATAATTTACACACATATCAAAAACTTTAGTGTATTTTCGCAATCGATTTTTAAAGAAAAATATAACAAAAAGAGCTTGTAATTATTTCCATGTTTTTGTCTATTACATATATAATACTTTCGGCTTTAAAACGAAATTACGGTACAATTGTCTTTGGGTTCCAAATCCGATTGTAATGACTTTAATAAGGAAGTGCTATAGCTGCCAAATTCGAACGTAAGTCTTAATTATTTAACTTTTTCTTTTATATTAAAAAAATAATTATTTTAAAAAGTTAATTTTATGTGTAATAAGCTACAGTAAAAAGAAATATATATTAAACTGTGTTAATAAAATATCAATATCTTTAAATCTTTTGTAAAAGAACCGTTATTCAGTGACGGATCCAGATCAATATTCTGGTTAGGTCGATAGTTTGAACCGATGATTATCCACATCTGGTGGTTACTCCCTGGCCACCTGGTAACACTGCATCATGGGGGGTGGTGATAAAAGGGGGTGTTGTAATGGATTTGATAGCATTCCAAGGCCGGGCAATGACGACTCGTTAATCTAATAGGTGTCCAATCTCTTATATTTTGTTTACGCGAGGTCCGTTCACTGTTTACCCGCTCAACCTGTGCCTGAGAGGGTGTCACTCGTCGGTTATCAGCCATCAGTTATCAGCCAGAGAAGCTAGAAATTCCCGCTCCCTCGCTGATAACATGGTTATAAGCTATCTCTGTGTGCGTGTGTGACTTGTAGACCCAGTAGCTTCATTCGCTCATTGATCGGTGGTCACTCAACGCGGAAAGTTGCAAGGAAAAGCGCGGAGAAAATGGCAGAATCAACATCTTCGGGAATCAAGCGGGTATTGTCCATTCAGAGCCATGTGGTGCACGGATATGTGGGAAACAAAGTGGCCACCTATCCATTGCAGGTCAGCTATTCTAATTTTTATCACACGGAAAAATTTCCACTCACTTTGTCTGATTAAACGTCTATTTATAGTTGCTGGGCTTCGATGTGGACCCACTGAACTCGGTCCAGTTCTCCAATCATACCGGCTATAAGACCTTCAAGGGTCCCGTCTCCAACGAGAAGGAATTGGGTAAGGTCAAACTAAAGTTTAAGGGGATCGATACTAACGGTAAATAACTTATACGATTCCGTATAAAAAAGTTATCCTATCAAAACAGTTTCAAGAAATATAACCAATTGATCGTACTATAAAATATACAAAAAATGGGATTAAGGATCTATACTCCTTCAATGATTTTAGCTATATGTACTAAACATTTCAAGTAGTCCCTAGTATGTTGAAATATTTTATTCTAATATCTGTGGGTTTGAATATACCAGTACTAACCTTAATTCCTTTTAGCCACCATTTTCGAGGGTTTGGAAGAGAACGAGCTGCTGCCGCTCTACTCGCACTTGTTGACCGGCTACATCGGGAATCCCCTGTTCCTGCGCCAGGTGGGCCACATTGTAAAAAAGCTGCGAGAGGCTAATCCCGGTCTGGTGTACGTCTGTGATCCCGTGATGGGCGACAATGGACAGCTGTATGTGCCCAAGGAGCTGCTTCCTGTGTACAGGGATGAGATCATTCCCTTGGCAGACATCATCACTCCAAACCAGTACGAGGTAGAGCTGCTTACGGAGAAGGAGGTTCGCAGCGAGGCGGCCGTTTGGGAGGCAATGGATTGGTTCCACAAGCGTGGCATCAAAACGGTGGTCATCTCTAGCAGTGATCTTGGCCAGCCCGGCGTCCTGCGGGCCTTCCTGAGCCAGCTGAATGGACCCCGTCTGGCCATCGATATTCCGAAGCAGGGCGGCAAGGATCTGGTTTTCACCGGCACCGGGGATCTCTTCGCCTCCCTCTTCCTGGCCCACAGTCATGGCAGCAAGGATATAGCCAATGTCTTTGAGAAAACCATCGCCAGTTTGCAGGCGGTGATCAAACGCACGGTGGCCGCCTTGCCAAATGGTGGAAACGGTCCTGTGAAGGCAGCCGAACGGGAACTGAAGCTGGTGCAGTCCAAGGCGGAGATTGAACAGCCCCAGGTGCTCCTCAAGGCGCAGCGGCTGAACTAGACCGGGCAAAAAACGATTACCTTAAATATATATGCTCATTGTACTTGTTCACGGACAATAACCTTTTGATACCTTAAGATCAGCATTTGTATGCATTGTTAAAAATCAACAGAGTGACAAGCTAAGTACCATACATAATTGATGATGACAGCAGAGATCAAATATACACTATATACGGACAAGCTTTGATACCTTAAGTTAAACTTTTATATGCATTATTCTAACTATTAACTATACAAATATAAATATATGACCATTGTAAACTGAAAACTGACAACCTGCTGTTGACATCTCAAAAGACCCACACGATACGGTTCTTGCCCTTGGCGAGCAACAAGTGGCTATATAAGATTGCAGCCGGCCGGCGAGAAAAACAAACCCGAAATAGCAAACAGAAGATATGTGGTTGTCGCTTATCTTTATTGCTTGTCTGGCCGGCGCGAGTGGATCAGTGGGTGTGGGTGAGGATAAGGTGCCAGTGGAGCAGGTCTTTGTGCCCCGCTACACTCCGGTGGCCGAGAGCAAGCGACAGGACTTGGATTTGCCAGCGGAGGGAGGTCTGGACCAGCAGCAAAGACCTCCTGCAGGCGATAAGAAACCCTGGCGACGAGTGGAGTACGGTTACGATGGAGTCTCTACGGCTACATGGGCTGCTCCCTCGCCTCCGGCCGCCATCCTTTCCATTCTGAATCCCCTGCTGGCGCCGGGACTGCTCCTGCTGGGCGTAAACTTGGGCGCCCTGCTGTACATGCTGCTGGGACTCCTGGGACTGGCTCCCCATCGAAGCGGCAGCAGCAGCCGGGTGGCCAATACCCAATCCTGGCCTGACGATCAAATCCTCTACCGACGAGACAGACACAATCTGGATGGGGGCAAGGAAACGGCTGTATATTTTTAGATATAGCGCGTAACGCAAAGCTTTCTTTCAACTTATCAAAACATATATAAAAAAGTACATAAATAAATTCAAGGTTAAAGTTATGGGTCAAAACTGAACTGAAAAAGTGAAAAGGGGCTAAAGGTTGGTGGGGTTAGTGTACTATCTATATCTATGGTTATAGCTATTGTTAGCTTGAACATGGATCTGTCTCGGTCCTGGCGTAAGAAAGGGTAACTCAAGGCAAACGCAAGTTTAAACGAACTAAACGAATGTGTGTGGTCCTACTTCTTCAGTCGAAACGAGGCTGCCCGATTGAATTTGACCAAAGGCGGCTCCTTACTGGACGATCCGAGTGGTTTTCTCGTAAGCGTGGAGGTGCCAGCGAGGGCTGTTGGGAAACAGGAAGGGAGATTATAATCAAGGATTAAATAATCGAATTTTATAGAACACACCTTTGGCCATTAGTGCTCGTGGACTCTTGCGCACATAGTTGGCGTTGTATTTGACGTTCTCCTTGGCCAAAGAAGCAGCTGCCAGCGTTCTCTGAAGTCCTTGGGCGGTAAAGTGATTGGATTTAAGCAGAGCTGCAATAGGAAACCATAGGTTTAATTTAAAAAGCCACATAAGGTATTTAAAATATTATCAATAATAAATTATTATTATATGCTTTTAAAAATTAAAACATTTCCCATAAAGGTTTATAAATATTTTTCAATACATTTAAAGAGCAAAATCCTACCCTTCTTGATCTTCTCGTTGCCGCCGCGAACGTTCTGGTCGGATATTAAATCGCTGACGAGATGCTGGTGGACATTTCTCGGCTTGGTGACCGTTGCCGTAAGAGCTTTCCGGGCGGTACTACTGGAAGGGCCAAGGACCTGCGTCTCGTTGAGATTTCGCGGCCTCTTGAAGGTCCTGTGCAGCTCCTCCGAATCAGACTCGGTGTCTTGGCTGTCGAATTCCTCCATACTCAAATGCAGGTCGTCGTCGCTCTGGGCAGCCTGCCTTTGCCGCTTTTTGGCACTGGCCGTCAGGCTGCAGGAGGGCCCTTCTTCCTCTTGGGCAGTACGCAAGGATTCAGGCACCACCATTGGATCCATCTCGGCCATTTTGGTGTTGGCCTCAGAGTCAGCGAACCGCATTTTTCGAAGCAGCCGTTCGAAAACCGCCTCAATTTCAGGCGTCAGCTTTTGTCCATCCTCTAGGCGGTCGTACGTCTGGTTGAGCACCTCGCAGGCAGCTCGGAAGGACTTCCGCATCAGGTCCAAGTTCTCTACCAGCTCCTGGTTGATGGCGGTCACATGGCTGTTGAAAATACTCTGCTTGGTCAGCTGCAGCTCGAGATCCTTGTGCTTGACGTACACGATTAGGATCTGGTAGGCCTTCGACTTGTTGACCTGACGCTTAAGGCTCTCCAAATCCTGGTAGGCACTCTCCATCTTACTTAGCCAGGCGGGCAGCTCCTCCTTGTACTTCTCCATCTGGCTGGTCAGTGTGCTCATGTAGTTTGCAAAACGCCGATAGTCCTAGAGAATGAATTGAAATTGTTAAATATATGAAAAGCAATTTAAGCAAATAAAAAACAAAGATTTTAAAAAATTTTTTTTTTACTACCAAATAAATAATTTTCAAATTAAACCGCCAACGTAAGCCTTGCGTCACGTAAACACTTCTTACGTTTGGCGTTTTCCTGAGAGTTTTAAGAAACAGCTGATGCTGCCCAATCGAAAATCACTGCCGCATTTAATCCAAACAAAGTAGCCTCAATTTAAATAAAATGCTGCGAAATGCCCTGCATTTAGCTACCCTAGGGTTGCGCCAGTCCCGAGTGACGAACTCCTCACCCAGATTGCTTTTAAGCCTGCAAAATAATCCACAAATCGCGGAAAATCTACAAGTGGCGCGCGATTATGCAAAGGGCAAGGACAAAAAGAAGGAAAAAGGCGGCAAGGGAAAACCCGGCAAGGTGGAGATCAACGAGCAGCAGCTGCGCGAAATCCTCAATCTGGATGGCCTGAACAACCAGATGCAAAAGTCGGTGATGCAGATGAAGGACGACTTTGTGAAGCACCTGTCGCTGCGCTCCACTAGCGGTGCCATCGACACACTCCGCATCAAGGTCGATGGCCAGGAGCACGAGCTGCAGGAACTGGCTCAGATCTCGCGAAAAAATCCGAAGACCATTATTGTCAACATGATCGGCTTCCCGCAAACGATTCCCGATGTCCTGAAGGCCATCGAAAAGAGCGGCATGAACCTGAATCCCCAGCAGGACGGCACCACACTCTTCATACCCATCCCGAAGGTGACCAAGGAGCACAGGGAGAATCTGTCCAAGAATGCCAAGGCTCTGTTTGTCAAATACCGCGATGCCATTCGTGGCGTCCAGAACGAGCACATCCGCAAGCTGAAGAAGCAGCCGGAATTGGGCAAGGACGATGCCTTTGCCGCCCAGGCTCAGGTCGCCGCCATCGCGGACCGCTTCATCTCGGAGGCCGACAAGCTGCTGGCCAGCAAGCAGAAGGAGCTGCTGGGCGACTAGACCTAAGACCAAGACTGATCCTGCTACAAAAGCCTTAATAAATCTAAATCCATGTTAAAACCTCGCACCACACTAGTTAAGTGTTCCCAATTCCAACTTATGTATAAATGAGTAACGACCAACTCACCTCCTGGCACACTCGCTGGTCCACGCACATCGTCTTCCTGAACTCTTCCAGCTCTTTCTTTAGGGTCTGCCGGTAATTTATGTTCTTGATCTTGCTGCGCATGCCAAGGACATACTCCTGCAGCTGCCTGGCGGCCGCATATACAGCGTCTATCTTGCTGTACCACGACTTGAGCTCCTGCGGATCGAATCCATTATTGCCAGCGCGCTCCAACTGCGTGGCCTTGGCTTCCAGCGCCTTGTTGCGCTCCTTGAGTCGCTCGTTTTCGGCCACCACCTCGTCGATCTTCTTCACATAGAACTCGGTGGGCATCTTGGACTTAAGAACATTCTGCTTCAGCGTGGTGCGTATCTTCTTCGCCCGACTGGCGTACTTTAGGGTATTGTAGGTGTCCTCGTAGGTGAGCGAGCTCATCGAGACATTGGCCACCATCAGCGTGCGGCAATTGCCGCCCAGCGAGTCCTTCAGGATGCGTGTCAGGTTCGAGTCGCGGTAGGGTATGTGCTTCAGGCCATCGGCCAGCTTGTTGATGCAATTTCCCAGCGCCAAGAGGCTTTTGTTGATGCTGGCGCCCTCCTTGAACCGCACTCCAATGCCCTTGGTGCTGGCCGCCCTCTCGCTGCCCGCCAGATCGATCATGGACAGCTTCACGGTCCTTTTGGTGTCCGTCTTGCGCTCCGTGATCCTGATGTGCACCTGGAAGATGGCATGGGACCGAGAGCTCTCTGCATTCGCATCTGTGGGGTGCTGAGTTCGATGGGAGTTGCCCAGCATCAGCATCCGTAGCAGCTCCTCGGCGCTGTAGATGGGTGTGAGGCAAAGACCACTGACCACCACGCCATTCGTGTCTTCGCGCAGCTTCAGGGGACCCGATTTGGTCAGGAGATTCATCACATGCTCGTTGTAGACCTCCAGATAGGATACTCCCACGTCGAACTTGCGCACATCGCTCTGGGATTGGATCTTATCGAAGAGATCTTGCATGGTGAGGAAGGTCAGACCCGGGTGAGCCTCGCTGCCCAGCATTGTGAAGGTTTTGCCGGCCCCAGTGGCTCCATAAACAAAAACGGAGCAGTTGTAACTAGGAGAATATGGAAAATTAGGTCTTGAATGGGTTTTTGGATAATATATACCATTACTAACCCATTTAGCACTGCATCGACCAGCGGCGCCGTGCACTCCTCGAACAAATCCTGGTTGGAACTGTCGATATCGAAGACCCGGTCGAAATCCATGGTCAACTTTTTGTTCATCCGCTTGGTGATGTCGCGATACTGCTGTTTGGTGCCCTGAAAGAAGAACTCGTCGTCTTCCTCGTCGGGATCGAAAAGTAGCGCCGATCGATCCATGACCTTGATAATACTCCGCTGCTTCTGCTCCAGTTCCCGGACATTATACGGCCGTACACGCACCGCCACTTTAATGTTAGTATGCTGTTCCGAAGGCATTTTCAAAATATGTAATATGCTCTCTGCCCGTCACTTTGTTTTTTTTTTTTGCTAGCTTTCCTAGCTTTTCTCGGCTTTTGTCCTTTTTTTTCCAGTTTCGATATCCTCGCACATATAATTTTCTCGTACAGCCTGAAGTGATCGTTGTTGTTTGAATCGGGGCTATCGGCGCCTGCGCTTTGGGGGCATCTTTATCCAATTTGCTTTTGCGCGCTTGTTCTCGATTTTGAACTGTATTCCCAGGGCTGCTTTGGCGGCTATCGATAGTTCTGGCAGGGCTGCAATAATAGTTTTTAAATGGTTATTTTTTAGTACTGAGATGTTTTTATTCTAATCTGAGCTTAATTTATATATATAACATATATTTTTAAAATTTACAAACTAATCTAGTTGATCATTTGTGTTTTAGCTGAAATTGTAAAATTAATAGATATCGATTCAAATGCAACTCAGGTATCGATAGCCAGGTTGCCAATCGCCTATCGCTTCCCCTGCCATCGCTAGCAAAAAGAACCATTTTATTTAAAGCAGCAGAAACAACAAGTTTTTTTAGGGTCCCGCACACAAAAGAAAGACAAACAGAGACGAAACAAAGCCGCCGAACATAATGAGTGCAAAAGTATTATTCGCCTGCTCCAAGTGTTTTTCGCGCCATCCGTACGAGGAGCTCTCCTCCGGCCAACAACTATGCAAGGTGAAAAGCGACCCCAAAGAAAGCAAAAGAAAAAACAACGACGGACACTTGAAACAATAAAAAGAAAAATGCCCAGCCGACGCCGCAGAAAATGCAATATCAGCAAAAAGTGTGTGTTCTTGTTTGTTTGTTTGTTCGGCCAGCGAGCGAAAATGACGCGGCGTTGGCAAAAAATTTTGCTGCGCAAAAAAACAGGGGAAAACGCTGAAGGCAGAAGAAGAAGCAGCCAGGCGTCGCGTCCGAAAATGATTAAAACAACAAACGAAAATCAAAAGAAATAACTTTTTGAAGCCATTAACAAACCACCGGATAACCTTGATTATTTTTTGATTTCAGGGCTGCCGTGGTTCTACCTCAGTTGGTAAATGTACTTACTGCCGCTCGGAGTTTCAACCCGCCACGTAAGTACGATAATGCAGCTATAGCTTATACTTATACCCAGCCTATACTATATAAACAAATGAATATATATGTATACATATATTCCGCAGCAAATCACAGAGTGCCTGCAAGAAGTGCGAACATTATCTGGGGAAGTACGGAAAGCCCAGTCCCTGCGAATGCTGCAAGATCGTGGCCGCCTTCGGGGGCTCCAAATGCATGCGGTGAGTTACACTTTCTATATAATCCGTTAGCCGATCGAGTAGCTAGATCCTATGGTAGTTCTTTCCACCGAATTCAAACGGCCCTGTAACTTGAATGCACAATGCCAGAGCTTCGTTATTTGTTTACTCTCAAAATAAAAAAGAAAAACAGCAAACAGAACAGAAACCCGATCCCAAATTGTGCCTTCAAAGTACATGACTTTGCAGATACTTCTTTGCCGATCTCTATCCTCGGAACACCAAACCAAACCGTCTCTTATGAACGCAAAACATTTCTCTTCTTCTCTTTTCTGCCCGCCAAAAACAAAAAAACCAACCAAATAAACCCTATCGCATCCATACACACATATAGATGCGCCAGCTACGAGGCAAAGTACGGACCGCCGGTGCAGTGCGATGAATGCAAGCTGCGATCAGCCTTCGACAGGCGCGACGAGAACAAAAAGGTCAGCTCACACAGCAAACTCTGGAGGATTGCCGCGGAAGCAGCCCCTAATCTTAGAAACCCTAAAATTAAGCCTAACGAATGTAGAGAAACTTGAGCGGGGTGAACTGTACCCCGAGAATCATGTACTTGCGTTCATAAGAGACCGTGTTTAGACTAAGATTATGCTACCTAAGTTGTGAAAGGTTGTAAAATTTTGATTTACCTTTTGTCACCGGCAGGTCAATGGCAAACTCCTTTGCTGGCTGTGTACCTGCGCCTACAAGCGAGCTCTGCTCAAGGCGCAGCAGGAGGGCCGAATACCGATGTCCAAGAAAAGGCCACACGAGAAGACCTCGTCCTCGCACAGAGACAGCGCCGCGGCCAAGAAGCCGTCGCGCAACGAACTGGGCAAGAGCGGCAGCGGTGCCAACAGCTCCGGCGTAAATGCGGTCAGCGGAGCCGGACTGGATCTGCCCGACAAGATATCGCGCGGAAACGGAGGAAACGGGACCATTGCAGCGCCTGCTGCCATTACTGTGGACACCAATTCGTCGGACCATGTGGTGGCCATCACATACCTAAAGGAGCGCATCGCCAGCCTGGAGAAGCGCCTGAATCAAAAAGACAAAGAGCTGCTCGAGAAGGACAAGCAGGTGGGTGATGCGAAAGCAGGGAATAAAACACCCTTTCAAGCCTTTTTTGTCAAGATTTTAAAGGAACTTTTTCACCCTATAATGGTTATACGTTCATTCAATCAAGAACATACCATGTGCAAATTATATGTCTGCAGAAACCAGTCTGAGATCCCTAAAGTTTATGGTCAGCTTTCCTATCCTTTCAAGTTTGTAATTCCTACCTACCTACCTAGTCAAGTTTTTCGAATCAAATAGTTCCGTAAATTTGCTATGACTTTAAATCGCAATATTAATAATTCTACAAACTATTTTAGCTGACCGAATTGAAGGGAAAGAATTTCGAGAAGGAGAATGACATGCGCAACCGACTGAAGGAGGTGGAGCGACTGCACGACATGAAGGTGGATAACTTGAACCGCAAGATTGCCAGTGTGCTCAAGGAGTTGGCCGTGCTCAAGAAGAGCAGCAACAAGAAGACCGCTGCCCTAAGCAAGGCCGAAAAGGAGGCCATCAAGCGGGAGAACCTCTCACCCAAGGAGGAGATCCTGACGGCGGCGGTGCCTGATAAACTGGTGAAGGCGGAGCCGGCCGATCTGGACAAGGACGAGAAGAGTCGCGACCGCGACGAGGAGCGCAGCGAGCAGGAGGATCGGGCCAGCGTACGGTCGCGTTCCGGCTCCAGCAGCCCCACGCCCTCGTCCAACTGAGAGGCAACGACTTCCAGCTGCAGGAGCGGCAGGCCAGGATTCAGGATCCACAGACTCTGGATGCCGCGCCCTTTTAGTTTTTCGCTATACAAATTTATATTTTTGTACTTCTGCTTTAATTGTAATATAGTTTTACAATATTGTTTCACATCGCCCTTTTATGTCGCTCATCCCAGCCGCGCGAAACCTGTCCCCCCTTCTCCACACCCTCCAAATGTGACCCAAATCATCAGTTAGAAAATGTAATTTGATAGGCTCAACTTAACGAATTCTTCTTTAGTTTAATTCACGATGGAACAAAAAACCGAAGCATTGTTTACATCTTAAGAAATATAAAAGTTGGGAAAGAACCAAGTGGTATTTCAACAGTCGTTATATTTAATAATGTAAGATAACAATGGTGTGTTAGTGGGGCTTGGGCTTGTGCCCATCGACGTAGAAGTTCCTGGTCGCCTTGGGCAGCTCCAGTTCCATGCCCTCCATGCTCTTTTCGAGCAGTATTTGGCATCCGAGGCGGGAGTTCTCGCGCAGGAAGGGCGCCATGTCGAGCAGGTCGTCCTCCTTCTCCTCGGCCTCCTTTAACTTTTCGAGATAATCGTGATTGACGTACACGTGACAGGTGGTACATGCCAACGAAGCCTCACAGGCGCCCTCCATTTCGATCCCATGGCGATGGGCCAGATACAAGACATTGTCGCCCACTTTGCCCTGGATCTTGGTGCGTTTCCCATCCTTGTCCACATATGTGATGTTTACTCTGGGTTTGTATAGAATTCACTGGTTATTGGGTGTACAAATAGTTGACCACCAAAGTACTCACATTTCTTCCGGGGACTTGGGATCCTGCCATTCGTACTCGCCATGCCGCCGCGCTGAAAAGTCATCCAAATTTCATAATCTCAGTGAGGGTTTTCTCATTGTAATTAAACTGATTCTACGGGCTTATAAGCTCTACTTACGTGATGTGGTGTGCAGAGCATTATGGAGTGTGTAGAACGCGGGCTTGGCTATCTGTTTGCTGATTAATTTGCAGGAATTACGAACTGCAGACCGCCGCAAAAGTAAACAAAACATTTTTTTTGAGGTTACAGTGTCAGCTGGAGATGGGCACCTGGCGATATGTCACGGGTTTTCATGAGATGGAATATAATCAGAACTAAAAAAAGTGATCTTAAAATGTACATACTTAATGCACTATAAATTTTTTATTTTTTTAAAGTTTTAATATATTTAATAAAGGATTTTCTTATTATTTTTTAAAAACTGTTACTGCAATGATGTTTTTTTGGAAACTGCGACTAAGTGCTATCGATATCTATGCTTTCGGCGGGCTTTCATTTAAAATTCAAGGAGTTGATTGGATTACCTCCTGGGAAAAGGCTAGCCAAAGCTTTCCTAAGTAGGATTGACATCTGGGACCTAATTTAAATATGCATAGCTTTTAATGCGAGCATAATTGAACAAAGGAAAGGCACAATATTGTAAAAAGAATTTTAAATTTAAAGGTACTAAAAGGTTATACTTTTCAATGGTACTAAGAGATATATTTAATGGCTTATTATAATAAAAGACATTCTTATAACTGAGACATTCATATTCCTTTATTAATACTTGATTTCGATTAGTCTTAAAATTGAATTGGACATTTAAAATGTAGCTATTAGTAAATGAATAAATATAGTACGATGCGTGCTTAATTTTGATGACTTTTTTGGTGCAACGATAAACGAGAGTCTTGGGGAATCACTAGGCTGCCGAAGCTGCTACCTTTGGGGGGGCTCTTTACTTGGCTTCCGGAACGGGAGCGGTGGCTGGAGCAGCTGACTCCTTGTGACCATTGCCATTCTGAAAGAGATCCGATGGACCCACATGCTTGATGGTAATGACCCGCTCCTTGGGCTCCTCCTTGGAAACTAACGGAGGAACTGTTATGTTGAGAACCCCGTCCTCCGACAAAGTGGAGGCAATGGCATCCGAGTCGAACTCCTTGGGCAGCGGATAGCGGCGAACGAAATGCCGCGAGACATGCCCATGGTCATCCTCCCGCTCCTCGTGCTTTCCCTCGACCACGATGCAATCGTTGATCAGTTTGACGGTCAGTTCGCCCGGCTGAAAGAGTCCCACGTCCAGGTGGACCTCAAAGTTGCCCTGCTTATTCGGTGCTCCACTTCTGCCCAAGGCGGCCAGCTCCCCGCTCCTCTTGTTCGCCACCAGATGATGGGCATGGGCTCCCATCCGGGCGATCATGCCCAGGGTGTGCAAGTCCAGCTCATGATGCTGCCGGGAATGCATTCGCCTGTACAAGCGATTCGGGAACATGTCGTGGCCGTAGTACATGGAGTCCGGAGAGTCCAGGTTCAAGACAAAGGGAATATCTGGCATTTTTCCTTTTCCTTGCTTTTAGCTTCCCTGTGTATCTGGCGGAAGTTCGATGAACCGACGACCCGTTTTCCTTTTCAAAATGCGTCCAAGGGTTGATTTACCAGCGGGGGGTTTAATTCGCAATCTCAGCTGCAGTTGGGCGCTCAATTCACCTTGAATTTTCCGACTCGAATGTGGAGTTTTACGGTTCGGTGCAACCTTTTATAGAGCCGGAAAAGCTTTCCCCGAATGCCCCACTAGCTTTTCTGGAGCAGCAACTCGGTGATTTGGAGATTCTGGGGCGACATCTGGGAACCTTCTGGTGGCCAAGCTTTCGGAGCCAAACCGCAGACAGCATTCGAATGGGATACGCTTTGGTAGAAACGCTTTTACAGTGGAATCACTGTAATTTGTCAGATTTATTTTTAAAATTTTTTTTATTATTTTAAGGTCTTAAAAATAAAAAATTCATATCATATGTAAACTAAATTTTACAAAGTACATCAGAACTTAAATTTAAAATGTTTATATGTTTCAATTTTAAATATGCATTTATTTACTTTTGCACTTATCACATCTATTGATTTCTAGTTATAGAAGCCCGACTGTAGGGCGAAAAGCAAGCTTTGTATATCTGGGAGACAATCCCAACCTATTTGAATTTGAAATTTAAAGTGAAATCGGATCGAAAGACCCAACCGGCGCCGTTTCTGGCGGACAATTAGCGGGATCTCCAGCGCCGGCGTCAAGAAAACTAACTAAACAAACAAGATTATACCACAATAATCAGACTGCGATAAGCCGACGAATCGCGAATCTCGTCTCTCAAGCCCACATAAATGGATCTTCTGGGTCCAGCTGGCAAGTCAGTTGTTATTCAGCTGGCAAACTGCTTGAAGTTCGTGCTCCGTCCCATAACTACAATGGCCACCTACGAACAGGTTAAGGATGTGCCCAACCATCCGGAAGTCTATCTCATCGACGTCCGGCGAAAGGATGAGCTTCAGCAGACGGGCAGCATACCAGCCAGTCTAAATATACCCTGTAAAATAGCTTTTCCTTTCTATTTTTAGATATATTTATCATTTCTATTTCTTATCGCATATAGTGGATGAGCTGGAGAAGGCTTTTAATCTGGATACTGCTGCTTTTAAGAATAAATATGGACGATCGAAGCCGGAAAAAGGATCTAGGATCATATTCACCTGCCGGTCGGGAAATCGTGTTATAGAAGCTGAGAAAATTGCCAAGGGTCAAGGATACTCCAAGTGGGTTTTTAAAATCTTAAAATTGCTGTTAAATTCTAAACGGTTTTAGTATTATTTTTAGTGTGGTGCTCTACAAAGGATCTTGGAATGAGTGGGCCCAAAAGGAGGGACTTTAAACGCAACCGACTTTATAAGGATTTGGATTTTAAATTATTTGATAAAGAAAAACACACAAGGGTAATGGATATTAAAATAAAGGCGAACTTATAAAACTACATAAACCAGAATTCTTTCAATAGGCGAAACCACAACTTTTTTGTGTGGAAAAAATAAGATTTTAAGATGTGTTTTTTTGATGAAACTTTGTAAAAAATTGTCCAAAATCAAAAACACGTACAGTGTTGGACTGGTTTTACTTATTGATTTTAGTTCTTTCCAAATGAATTACAAAAAAAAAATTTCTTGCCAATTTTTACATTTTTTGCAAAATTGTCATAAAAATACATTTTTGTAAATTTTAATGCCAATTGATTTGGAATTTAATTACAAGCTCAACAAGGTATGACATTCCGTATTTGGACTATAATTACCTTTGTTTTGCCCAAAAATGTGTTTTTTTTTGTTGAAAATCAAGATTATGGGTTTTGACAAAAATAGGATTTTTAAAATGGATTTTTTGTAGGACTGTTTTTTTTAATATTTTTATTTTTTATCGGTTTTTGTGGATGTATTATTATGTTACTTTTTTAACTACACCCATGGAAAAGCTTATTAACACTACCACACCCGCACTTAGAAAGCGAGACACTCTCTCAATCTCTCCCTCTCTCTCGCCATTAAATACTGACCTGCCCCAAGGCGCCAATGAGAGAGAACTTCGTTGAGCGATAAAATAAAATGTAAATAAAGTTAATTTTTAGTAACCAGAGTTCCGGAAACTTCTACAATTTTCTCTAAAAGGCCAGACAACAACCCCTATTTAAATGCCATTGCCCGATTTCAGGCAAGGCGGAAAATTGCATCAGCAAATGGCGAAGAAAATCCGAGAGAATGCCGGTGGTTTCTAGATTAAATAGAATTCCTCTCTGCCAACAGTATAAATAGCAACCGGTGGGGCACCGCTCTCTCAGTTCAAAAAAATCAAAACAACAGTCAACAACTCGCTGCAATTAAAACAAAATTAAATTTCGCAAACTTCAAACAAAATAACAAAGCAAAAAAAAACTGAAAAACTGATCTTTCAGAAAAAACAAAATTTTTTTAAAGGCAATTAATCAGATAATACGAAAATTTGGAATTAATATTTCAAAAGATAACAGAATATTTCAAAACTTAATTCTAAAATTTCATCAGACAAATTTCATATTTAAATAACAATAAAAAGCCAAAGAAGCAGCTAAATAATAATATAAATTATTTAATATTTAAAACCAAATCATAATGCGTTCGTTACCAATGTTTTGGCGTATGGCCGAGGAGATGTCCCGGATGCCACGCCTCTCCTCGCCCTTCCACGCCTTCTTTCACGAACCGCCCGTTTGGAGTGTGGCTCTTCCGAGGAACTGGCAGCAAATTGCCCGCTGGCAGGAGCAGGAGTTCGCTCCACCGGCCACCGTCAGCAAGGAGGGCTACAAACTCACCCTGGACGTCAAGGACTACAGCGAGCTGAAGGTCAAGGTGCTGGACGATAGCGTTGTCCTGGTGGAGGGAAAATCGGAGCAGCAGGAGGATGACCAAGGAAGCTATAGCTCCAGGCACTTCCTTCGCCGCTTCGTCCTGCCCGAAGGATACGAGGCCGACAAGGTGACCTCCACCCTGAGTAGCGATGGCGTTCTAACCATTAGTGTGCCCAATCCTCTATTGGTGGAGGAGGCACTCAAGGAGCGAGTGGTTCCCATCGAGCAAACTGGCGAGCCGGCCAAAAAGTCCACGGAGGAGTCCAGGAATGAGACCAAACAGCAGTGATATGGCTTCTCATGAAATTAAACAAATGCTAGTGTTACCTATTTTTTTAGAATTTCTAAAACCTTTAAAAAAAAAGTTACAGACTTGTAAAATTAATAAGTTAATTCGTAATCCTTTTAGATTTTTATAAATATGTAGAAGAAAGTATACTTTAAAATGACTATTAAGCAAAATAGTGTGTTTATTTTTGGGTTGTGTCTTTGAAAAAAATAATGCATTGAAAAAAAAAGTTACGCTTTGTACTCTGACTTCTCATACGATTTCAAGGTTTTAACACTATTATTAAACCCCTAGAAAAATGCTTTATAATATGCCATAATATTATTATATTTCCCTTACAAATATATAATATATATTCAGTTTAATGATACCTTTCCTTAGATGGAAATACCTCAAATAACCCCCAGAAATACTTTCCATTTTGTCTGTACTCGTCTGGCACCTTGGCCCCATGCCTCCTACCTTTTTCCGCTTCCTTCGATGATTCCGATGACGTAGCCACTTGACGCGGGTCCAACTGGCCGTAATATTGTCGTGTGCACCTCGTTGGCCTCGCCTTCACCGATGCACTTGGCCGATCCGATCCGATGCGATTCGTTTCGATCCCATCCGATGCGCCTCGTCCGGATGACTCATCCACCGTCTCCGCCATCGGCCATCCGCAATCCGCATCCGGCGAGGCCAGCCGACCATCTATAAAAGAACTGACGGCGGCGGCGACAAATTTTATAAGAATTTCGGACTCGAACGCAAGCGAATCGTTGCCCTAATCCCGTCGAGAAATGTCTCTGGTTCCCACCACATATCGCGATCTGTCGCGGGAATTCGATCGTCCTCGACCGCTCTACCAGCCGCCGTATGATTTCCAAATGTATCCGTATTTGTGGGACGATCCACGTGTCTGGTGGCCATCTCAACACACCAGCAGGAGCGACTTACTCCGACCTCTGGACGAGTTGGTGACGCGTCGAGTGAGGAATCAGTTGATCCAATCGACTCCCTACGAATGGGCCCATCCCATGCGGTGGGACAATTACTATTCCGGCGAGCGTGTTCATGTGGATGAGAAGAAGGGATTTCGCATTGACATCGATGTGCGACAGTTTCATCCGCACGAAATTGTGGTCAAGACCAATGACGACTACGTTATTGTCCAGGGAAACCACAATCGCCGCAACGAGGGCTCCAATGGGTTGGTGGAAAGGCACTTTGTGCGCAAGTACCTCCTGCCCCGCGGCTACAATGCCAATGAGGTGATCTCGGACATATCCACCGATGGCATCCTCACCATCAAGGCGCCACCACCGCCGCCAGCCAAGTACTACTCCCCCGGGGAGCGATTGATCCGCGTCCATGAGACGGGAAAGCTAGCCCTGCCCTGGAAATAAGCCATAATCACAGGACCCGGAAGGCAAACAGTGGATGTTTACCAAACCTAACAAAACAGTCCCACCCATCTAAAGCGCCTAACTCAAGGTGAACTATTTTCGGACAGCAAGCAAGTGCAGCCGAACATTTAAATTGGATTTAAACATAAATAAAATACAAATTGTACTCGTAGGTAATATATAAAATGCGCAATAAATATTTGCTAGAAACATTGGGGTTTACGGAGGGGTCTTGGCCCGGTCGCGCCCAAATGAAGGCGTCAATGCTTCAGGTGGAAAAAGATTTCCTAACTTTTTTCAAGAACTTATTTTTATGTTTTAACAATTGTAGGAATATTCTTGGTCTCTTCTGATAAATTAACACAATTGTTTATTTCTGATTTTGTATTACATATAATTCATGCCAAAACCCTAAGTAGAATCAGGGAAACAAAGAGTAGTATTGTATTTACATATGATAGTTTTGTAGAGCCATAAATATTTTCATTGCTTATCATTTTCCAAACTCCAAACTCAAAAATTACGAAACAAAAGGTTAGCTATACACTTTTCTTTTCAAACCAATTTCGAGAGAACCAAAAACAACAAAAGTAATTTAAATTTTCCACACCAGGTGTACAAATGATTTAATAAGTTATTTTTCAAGTCTTTAGCTCGTTACAAATGCAATGCAATAAATAAGGAACATACATGTGGGGGAATGATGGGTGAATTGGGGAGTACAATATGGAGTTGATTCGGGAATACAATGGGATGTTAACGGACTCCAAATCAGCTCTACTTGGCGCTGCCGTTGGTGGCTCCGTTCTCCTTGCCCTTCAGTTCGCTGGCATTCGGCTTGATGTTGAGATGAGCAGGACCCACTTGCTGGATCTGGATGATGCGCTCCTTGGACTTGTCCTCGATGGCCTGCGGCTTGGGAATGCTGACGGTGAGGACGCCATCGGAGGAGAGCTGCGAGACGACCTGTTCCGGCTTGTAGCCCTCGGGAACCTTGTAGCGACGCACAAAGTGGCGCATAATATGGCCATGGTCATCCTGGCGCTCCTCGTGCTTGCCCTCGACCAAAATTGAGTCGTCCACCACCTTGACGTTGAGTTCGTTCGGCTTGAACTGGGCCACGTCCATGCACACCTGGAAGCCATCCTTGCCCACCTGAGCGGTGGCTGGCCAGTGGATATCGTTGTGCTTGGACATCTCGCGACGAAGGGCCATCACCTGGCCGGCGGGCGAAGAGGGGCAAATGGGCGAGGCGCAGGGACATCCGTTGATCGAACGGCGATGCTCATTGCCATGCGGCTGCAGGTAGCGGGAATGCGGATGCATACCCAGTCCAAACTCGTACATGGGGCTGCGGGGCTCCTGGAGTTCGTCCACCAGCGAAAGAAGCGTAGATAGCGCCATTTTGACTTTTTTAGGTTAGATTTTCGCCGGGATTAAAATATTTCTTTTTTCTTTTGGTTAGGTTGAATGAACTTCTCTGACTTGCAAAAGGTTGTTCCTTTTCTTTTTACAATTTTCTTTTTCTTAGTTCTGCTGTGTAAGTCACTCGGACTAGCTTACTGCTCGATTTTTGAATTCGATCTGTGCGCTCTTCGAAAAGCAGGGGCCTTTTTATAGCCCGCTGAGCTTTTCTGGAAGAGTCCGGAATGACCGAGAGCAAGAGAAGAAAGAAGAGAGCGTACACGGAGAGAAACCAAACTCTTATGTTGATTAACATTTAACGAGTTAATCGAACAAGTTTTTATTATGACTAATTAGTTTGGTTTTTTTAAGAAAACCAAAACAAAGTTTAGTTGGCGAAATTTAAAAAAAAAAACCAGGAAAAACAAAATATAAGTCACTGAAAAGGTAAATTTTTTTACAGTGTAGAGAGTAGGGTATGTGAGCCTATGTTTGTGACAGAAAGAGAGGTAGGGAGCATAAGTTTAAAAATGAGAGGAGAGAAAAGTCCGAAAATTCTAGAAGGGTTCGCAATTTCTAGAAGAGTCTAGCAACACCAAGGAAGAGAAAAGAGAGTGGTTGCAATTTCCTGATAAGAGCAGAGCTAAAGAGAAAGCCGGTTAACGGCAAACACAACAAAACGGCGATTTTTTTTATTTCCTCTTTATTGTTAAGTACATTATTTCGTGTTTCTGTCTTTAAGTTTTACTGGAATACTTGTAGTTGTTGTCACATATGTTTTTAGGAAATCAAATATCGTCCGCTATCTCCCACGCTTAGTGATTGAGTGCTTTTCCCGTCAGCTGTCTCGGCTCCTTTTTTTGTGAATTGCAAAAGAAAACACAAGAAACATTTATGGAATAAAACGCACGCCTACTCGTGCTGGTTATTATTTGTTCTTAATTATATGGTTTTTTTTATTTCAGTCTTCACTTGGCGAGCTCCTCGGTCTTGGCTGCAGTGGCTCCGTTCTCGCCCTGGTTTTTGGCCAGGAGTATGGCCGCATCCACGGCGGCCAGCTCCTCGCCGCCTTTCTCCTCCACTTTCTCCGCCTTGTCCACCTTTTCCACCTTCTCCGCCTTCTCCTCTTTGCTTTCTTCTGTGGGAACTTCGGGCTTTTTGGCCAGTGGCATTTCCACATCCTCGGGGGCTGTGGAGGTGGTGGTTCCATTACCGTTATTCGAGGCTACGACCACTTCGTTGGCATTGGCGTCCTCTGCTTTCTGCTCCTCTTCGCTGCTTATAACGGGTTTGGGTGTGGGTTGGGGTTTGGTTTTGGGGTCCTCCTCTTTGGCAGCCTCTTCGTTTTTGGCAACCACTTCCATGGACTCCGGTTCTGCAACGCCATTGTTGGCACTGGAAGTGGAAGTGGTTCCTGCAGTGGAAGGGGCTTCCACTGCAACAGCAGCAGCGGCGGTGGCAGTCGCAGTGGCAGCAGCCTCATTGGAAAGAGAGGGCGAAAGAGCCGCTACTTCCGATGACGACGACTCCATCTCTGTCTCCTCCTGACCGTTACCGTTGCTCTCGGAGAGAGTGAGCGAGAGCGAGGGAGTGGGAGTGGGAGTGGAAGTGGTAGTGGAAGTGGGACCGGGTGTGGGTGCAGTCGGAGTGGATGTTGTAGTGGTAGCGACCGCCTGCTGTTCGACCTGCTGCTCTGCCGGCTTCGGCGGCTGCGCATCCTTCTGCGGCTGCGAAATCTGCTGGATGTCCACGATGCGCTCCTGCCGTTCCAGGCTCCCCTTGGCCACTGGAAGCGGTGGCGGCGCCTTGACCGTCAGTATCCCGTCCGAGGAGAGGGTCGAGTGCACCTCGCTGGGATCGTAGCCCTTGGGCAGGATGTACTTGCGGATGAAGTGGCGCGAGATCACCCCGTGTCCATCCTCCTTCTCGTCGTGCTGACCCTCGACCACGATGCAATTATCGATGGTCTTGACAGTCAGTTCCCTGGCGGCGAATTGCTTCACATTCATGCTCACCTGGAAGCCGTTCCGATTGACCACCGAGTAGGCGGATTTGCTGGACGTCGGCTGGCTGCTGCTGCCACCGCCACTGCCGCCGCCGCCGCCGGAAGTTCCCTTGTCGCCCAGCTCCTTTTCCAATTCCAGCAGCGACTTATTGCAGCAAACGGTTTTCGCCCCAGCCACACGGTTATACGGATGATGACGATGCTGACCCATTGGAGGCGACGACGACTGACCCTTGATGGGCACCCACATCATGGCATTTCCACGCCCCAACCCGCGACTCATCTGTGGCGCATGCAACTGTGCGGGAGCATCCAGGGGATACAGCCCAAATCCGGCCGAGTCATCTATATCCATGGCCAGACTGCGGTTGAAATCATGCAGCTCCTCAGCCAAATCGAGTATAAACGGTATCAGCGACATTTTCACTTTTTTTCTTTTCTTAGCTGAGGCTTTTCAGGGGCTTTTATTTATTTTTTTTGAATTTATCTTTTCGGGGATTAGTTTCTTCTGGGAACCGGCGGCGATCCGTTCTGGTCTCCAACTGGACTGCGTTTGAGCCCTTATGGCTGAATGCCGGCGCTTTTAAGCGGCCGTGCAGCGCTGAATGGAAAACCTGGTCACTTCCAGCCGCCTTCCAGGCCAGCTCCCAGGCGAAAACTATGAAACTCCTCCGTAGAACTCGCCAGGGGGAGGGGATAGCAATAGAAACAGCCTGACAAGCCATGTACTATGCCGTTTTGCGGTATATAAACCGAAATAAGAGATACTTTTCCTATATCCCAGATAGCCAGAGAACAAAGAAAGTACTCGTATTCCAGGGCGAAACCAGACAAACTGCAGCGGTGCAAAAAATAAAAGAGGCAAACCGGCTTGGAACCGAGGAATATATGCACGAAAACCCCCCCAGAGATGCCATCTCCCTTGAACTGGAGATATATTTCTATATATATATATACGAATGTACCCATATAGACACGGGGTGTATGTAAAGTGGTCGTGTTGCAGCTGAATTCCCATTGCCGGCATTGAGCGAACAGCTGAGAGTCTCGTGCCGGTTGCCGAGTCGCCGGCGATAAACAACTACAACAACAGCTGGGCTGTAGCCTGGAAGCTACAAATCCGCTGGAGCTGGAGGATTGGCAATCGCAAACCGGCGTCGCGTAAACATGCGCAGTGTCAGCGTCTGGAGCAACCCATACATATGGTCTGGCCATTTATACCGATGTATGTACCCTGCCACACAGATGATGATGATATGCTGGATTTGTATATTTTTACATAGCCAAGTGCAAAGCGATGGTAACCGGTTGAAAAGCTCCAAAAAGGCAACACCAACAACATCATCATCATCCAGACGAGGGCCAGACAGTGGAGACTTTGCTAAAATTTAGTGGGGCCCCGAACTCAACTTCGGGATACATTTTGCATTTCATATGCCTGTATCCCAGCTGCAGTGGGAAAGAGCAAAAACCCTCAGAGATTGCTGCGTATGAGATGGCCCCCCTTATGTGCAATTCCGCACACCCAACCAGGGGGAGAAGTCCGCCAGACGGGCTTTCTCGTACATTATGTGACCACCTTTTCGAATAGACAACTTCCATTGCGTTGGCGTTGGATTGTGTAAGCCCCGGGCACATACCACATGCACTCCAGGGTGGGGGAGAGCAACAAAAAATGGGGCCATAAATAAAAACTTGAATCATATACGAACTAAGGATCGCGTTCTGTAACTATACATATTTCGTTATTCGAGCTCAACCATATCTACAAATTGTAAACAAATTGTACTTTCAATTACTATTATGATTATCTTTCTTACAAAACAATAAACAAATGATTTTTTAAGGAAGATGACCTCATAAGAAGTTTATTCTAAAGAAATCCTTAAAAGTAATACTACATATTCCAAAAGAAAAGAGTATCTTTAAAGATTAAAGATATCTTTAGGATACAAATCATGTTAAAAAGGTACCGAATTTTGTTTCTTTCAATTTGTCACTTTATTTATCTTTCTTTATGTAGTAAAATATAATAAATATTAAAAAAAAATAAATTATAAACCTATTATGAGAAAAACAAATTGAATAATCAACTTTGTTTGTTATTAATAACACAATTTCCTAAATCAAATTACCCACAGATTAATTAATTTTAATTAGTTTTCCCCTACTTTAAAACGTTGTACTTTTATATTAATTAAAGTTAATACCTTAAATGCCACGCCATAAAAAAAGAATTGCTCTGCAGTCTCGAAATTTCGCGAATAAACTCCATCCTCCGAGGTCTCTGGCCCTTCCTATCTGCTCTATAGTATATACACATAATATTTGCCGGTGCTGATGCAGCGACTTATCACTCCAACAGGCCTTTTCATCTTCATCCTCACTCCCTCCCGCAGATTGCTCATTTTCCATAGCGATACTCTCGCTTTCAATGGTAGATAATGCGTAATTCCTGCAAATTCGAGAACTTTTTGCGATATTTTCAGGCCCGAGAAGTTTCGTGGCCCTCCTAGATGTTTGTGCCCCATTGCACACAAACGAGGCACACGCACACAACGGCGACACTCGCGCAGATACAAAAGCACCCATACAACGACAGCGGGCGGTTGTATAAATAGCCGGCACTTTCGTTCAACCGGCGTCAGTTGAATTCAAAAAGCCGAAGCGATAACAGCGAAAGCAGCCAACAGTCACCTATTAAAAAAATAAATATTTTAAAAAAGAATTAAAATCTTAAAGCATTTAAAATGGCAAACCTACCGTTATTGTTGAGCCTGGCCGACGATTTGGGCCGCATGTCGATGGTGCCCTTCTATGAGCCCTACTACTGTCAGCGCCAAAGGAATCCCTACTTGGCTCTCGCAGGACCCATGGAACAGCAGTTGCGCCAGCTGGAGAAACAGGTGGGCTCTTCGTCCGGAGCCTCGGGAGCCGTTTCGAAAATCGGAAAGGATGGCTTCCAGGTCTGCATGGATGTGTCGCACTTCAAGCCCAGCGAACTGGTCGTCAAGGTGCTGGACAATTCGGTCCTGGTGGAAGGAACCCATGAGGAGCGTGAAGATGACCATGGCTTCATCACCCGGCACTTCATCAGGCGCTACGCTCTTCCCGAGGGCTATGAAGCCGATAAGGTGGCCTCCACCTTATCCTCCGACGGCGTCCTAACCGTGAAGGTCCCCAAACCACCGGCCATCGAGGAGAAGGCCAACGAGCGCATCGTCCAGATCCAGCAGGTGGGTCCCGCCCACCTCAATGTCAAGCAGAATCCCAAGGAGCAGCTGGAGCAGGACAACGGCAACGAAAACGACAAGTAGAGATTTCGTTTTGAAGGACTCGCCGTATTTAACCATTATCAAAGTCATATATCTGTTTTATAAGCTGTAGTTAACCGGGGACACCGTACCATTCATATAAGCCATTTAGGGTGTCCTGCTTAAATCTTAGTTTGGAATATGTATTACTGAAATTGGCTGAATTAATATTACCAATAAAAATAAAATAACTCTTAAAAATATCAGTTATTGTTGGTGTTGTTATTCTGGGTGGTTAATTGATTTGATTGTTGACCTTAAAAAAAAAAAATTTTTTTATCTTTACAAAATAATCTTACAAAAAAGCTGAAAATATTTTACTTTTACAAAAGTTAATAAGTATCCTTTCAAAATTAAAAAAAAGATGCATGATAAAAAATCTATAATAAAAATAATTTAAAAGTTACTTGGGGTAAAGATCACATACACTTCGTAGGTACATATGTATGTATGTATGTTTTTGCCGAAATCAACTGCAATTAATTTGAAAAATCTTAAATTGCCCCGGTTCCCGACTTCGCGAAGCAGTGGCGAAAGCAAACTGCAAAAATGTTTGCAGCAAACAAAAGAACGGCAAACATGAGAAGCAGCGCGAAGAGAAACGAGAGTTCAATGCACTTTCTCCAATGAAAATACAGAATATCAGCTCCGTTGCACTCCGAACAGAAAGCGTTTAAAAAGTCAGATAAGAGAAGAAAATGCTTTAAATAAATATTGCACTTATGTATATACACATGTATGTATGTATGTACGTACTTAAACTGTTTTTATGCTTTTTTTTGCAAAGAGAAACTCCCAGAACAGAAATGTCAAGAACTTTCTAGCTCCTTCTCGCTCTCGATATAAAAAGCCGGCTGTGCTAGAATGAGCGAGAAGATGCGAGAGAGAACTGTTGTTAAACTCAGGGGCGGATTGAGGGGGAACATTGGGGTTAGTTCACCCCAAAAGAAATTCGTAATATCAATACAAAATGCGTTTTAGTCTCTGCGAATTGGCTTAAAAGTTAATCACTCATATGCACTGTTGCTTTCGATGAAAAAGGCTTTTTAACCTATGTAGGTTGCGTAGATTTCAATCATACATGTGTGTTTTGATCTCCCTTTTTTAAACCAATTATTTCAACGAAATTCATAATTGGACAAGCCTAGAAATAGGAGACTAAACTCTAGTTGTCATACGTGTCGAATGAGTAATTTTTATGGAAACTTGTAGACCATTTTACTCCTGTGTAAAATATCTTAAATTTTTTTTCTTCTTTAATATTACTTTTCTTTCATTTTAAATAGAAGTTGTAAGTCATACGAATAGGTTTTTAATTTAGCTAAAAATTAGATAAAGAAGTAAATAAATTATAGAAACTTAATAAGAGTAAGAAAAATGCTTTCCTAATATAAAATATTTTACTGTCCCCCTAAATATAACTCCACATCCGCCCCTGGTTGGGATGCACTAGTGTTTGTGAGCCCAGCGTCGGTATAAAAAGCCGGCTTCGACGTCGACCGAGCACAGTCGAAATTCGAAAATTGAAGGGAAAAGTTAACAGGAGCTTCAGAGAAAAAAAAAGAAAAAAAATATTTCCTTTGTCTAGACAGGATTGTGAATTAAAGAGAAAACAGTAAAAAATGTCGATTGTACCACTGCTGCACTTGGCCCGGGAGCTGGATCACGACTACCGCAGCGACTGGGAGCATCTGCTGGAGGATGACTTTGGTTTCGGAGTCCATGCCCACGATCTGTTCCATCCCCGTCGCCTGATGTTGCCGCACGGTTCCCTGGGCCGTCGCCGCTTTTTGCCCTATGAGCGGAGTCATGGCAGTGGCCATCATCAGCATCATCATCAGTTGGTGCCACGTCGCCCGTCGGGGGGTCAAAATTCCCTGCTGCCCGCCGTGGGCAAAGATGGCTTCCAGGTCTGCATGGATGTGTCGCAATTTAAGCCCAACGAGCTGACGGTCAAGGTGGTGGACAAAACCGTCGTGGTGGAGGGCAAGCACGAGGAGCGCGAGGATGGACATGGCATGATCCAGCGTCACTTCGTGCGCAAGTATACGCTGCCCAAGGACTTTGACCCCAACGACGTGGTGTCCACCGTGTCCTCCGATGGGGTGTTGACCCTCAAGGCCCCGCCGCCGCCCAGCAAGGAGCAGGCCAAGCCGGAGCGGATTGTCCAGATCCAGCAAACAGGACCTGCCCATCTGAGCGTCAAGGCGCCTGAAACTTCGGAGGGAAAAGCCGAAAATGGCAGCGGCGAGAAAATGGAGACTGGCAAGTAAGCAATGGAAAGAAGAAGAGACCAAGATTCGCTGGCGAAGAATAAGAAGAAGAATTTAACGGAAAACAAGGAGTGTTGAAGCGCGCTGTTCGGAGAGTGCAAGACTAAAAAAAAAGGATACACCACTAACACACCCATTGTATTACTCTCTCACCAACACACACACACACATCATCACATCTTAGACCTAAGCGATTTTAACTCCATTTATCATAAAGAAAAAAAAAACATTTTAGTCTGTACGATTAGGCTAAAAACTGGAGAATTCAATGCTCCCTTTGAGTTTATACTTTTTGTAACAAGAACAGGCGCAACACTCGGGAGAACTTATATTTCATTTGTGAGAAAAAACCAATAAAATATACGAAAAAGAAGTCAGCTGCGAGTTTTTCTTTGTTTTCTTCCCCTTTCCTTAATTTGCAATCTGCACATTTGCATTTCGGGTAAACCGGTTTTCACTGGGTGTTGTTCACGTTACAGAGGGCTGATTTGCATTTTCTGTCCTTGCCCTTGGTTTTTACTCAAAGAACATTACTCTTTTTATTAACCTTGTAAAGTGATGGACGTTTGCAAAGGTTCTTCACATTTTTAATTTTTTTTTAGAAAGATATTTTTAGGATTAGCATTTTTTTCATTAAAATTTGGTGAAGATATTTAGCATTATTTAGTATAATTTCTGGTAGTTATTTTAAAAGTTGCTATTTTATAATTTAAATCAGGGACAGAAGAAAGTAATTATTTGTAATTCCTATTTAAAAAATAGTATTTTTGGGGCCTCTTTCGATTTTTTATTTATTTTTTTCGAATTTTGATATTTTTTGTTTTTAAATTTATGAATTCAAATCACAATAGTCTTTTAAATATTAAACACACAAACAATTGTTATTTTCAGTCTCTGACTTACGGAGGTAAAAAACCAAACCCCAATAAAAACTCATCTCCCATCTAATTTAATCAATTGTTTGCACATATTTATTTAAATATTTAATACATAATAAAAAATTTAGTTGCCCGTTCTGGTTTCTTATTGGTTTTTTATGCTCGTTAGTTGTAGCGATCATAAGTATTTACTGTTTATGCTATGTCTATATCTAAAACGGCTTTTATTCATATTTCTCAGCGGGGTTTTTAGATACGGATATATCTTCATTTCTTGGCTCCATAGAGCTTTCGCTGTTAACCGCGAAAAAGCTTTTAGTGGTTGTCATGTTGCTGTTGTTGGTTTTATCTTAGTTGATGTTAAGTAAAAATGTTTTTTTTTCTACTGCGGCTGCTGTCAATATGTTTTTGCTTGCATTTATGCATGTTATGTATGTATGTATATTCAATGACGCTTAATCACAGATCAATTTTTTAAAATTTCATTTGACTTAGAAGTTAAGAAACAAAACACACATTCTACGCTTGGACTAAATAATTACTGTCTCTGGTTGGTTTTTGGGCTTTTTGGCATGGACAACTTACTGAACAGACATATTAATGGGATCAGAGAGGCTGGATGATAGCATTACACGAATACAGGATAAATTATACATCGATTTAGCGACTAAATCTATATTCCAAACTGCCGGGGGATTCTACATATTTGTTTCTTTTAAGATTTCTTTTTTGTGTTTTGTTTTTTTCATTGCAGTCTCAATTGTTTATGGGGTTTGCTATATAAAGAGGAGAACATAGGGATTATTTGGCCGCTGGCCACGATCTGGCTTTTGAAGCCCCTTGGTGTGCGGTATAAAAAATAGTATTTCCTTTTTACTTTCTATGTGGATCTCGGGGTCCCCGTCGACCAGCGGTGAATACTTGAGAGCAGAGGGTTTACTGGGGGGCAGAGAGAGCACGCAGATCATAGTGGATCACATTAGACCAGTCGGGCAGGATTTGTTCCTCACTTCTGGAGGAGACTTTCGCAGCTGCTGCTGAGATTTGGCAACGACTTGAAACTGAGCCGCGATCGATCCACCTGGGCGTCCGCAGAACCATGTCCCCGGTTGCTATTGCTACTACTGACTCCATCCACTCCCCGGTCAAAGGATGAGGAGATCACAAGCGGATGTGGATGTTGATGGGATTCCCGCTGCTTCTGCTGGCAAGCATAGGCGGCCGGGGGCGATAGTGGCGATGTGGGCAGATCGATATCCAGCACAGTATCCGCCTCGCCGGGCTTTAGCTTGGGATCCGAGTAGCGGCGAAGTTCCTCCTTCGGCTGCTGTCCACCCAAACAGTCAGTGGTGCAGCAGCCAATGGGCAAATCCACGCTCATCATGCCCGAGTGGCGGTAGTCGATCTTTGGCGGTGTGCTGTAATCGTAGGGATGTACGGCAGTGTCTGGACCCACACTGGTCTGGTCGCTCATCACATCGCGGTTCTCCAGAAAGATGGACGAGTTGGAGTAGCGCTTTGTCTGGTGCGGCTTATACACGAATCCACCGAGTCCATTAGCCACCGCATGCGACACACCGGAACTGATGGAGGGCGCCTTGTGTTCGCCACTTCCTGCAGGCAAATAATGTGGGTAAGTAAATTGTAACAATTCAATTTACCAATCTTCCAGCCACTCACCACTGAAGCTGCTTAACTGCAGGGCATGTTCGCGACCTGTGTCCGTAGAGATGCCGCTGGCACTGAGATCTTGCCGTGATCCGGCACAGAGATCCGTGGCCGAGCCGCGACTAGAGCCCTCCGAGTGCTCCAGGACGTTGTGTATGGAATCGTGGAAGGGTGTCATGCTGCCCGATCCCTGGGGACAGGGCCGGAATGAGGAGATCTGTGAGACAACGTCATCGAGGGCCCAGTCGCGGTCGTAATTGTGCTGCGACTGGGAGCACTCGATATTGGCGGCCACAGCCACTTGGCCCAGTTGATGGCCGCTCTGCTGCATCTGCTGGAGCCGCTGGTGGCCATGTCCGTCCTCCGTCTGCGTGCATGCACTGCTGCTGCTGTGTGGCACCTCCAGTTCGGCGGCCATTTGCAACATATGATGCGGCGATGCGTTCAGGAGGCGCTGCATTTGCTGATGCAGGCCCAAACCCGCGGCGCCACCACCATTCTCCATTGACGCACAGCTCGCCTCGTGGGCACAGTGTCCTCCGGCCGCACCGCCGGCATTGATCTCTACCGCTCCGCTGGCCGATCCGGCATGAGCCAACGGCTCACTGAAGTGCTGATGATGGGCTGCAACTGGGGATGGAGGTGCCAGGGGGTGAATCTTTTCCGGCGCATTCTGAATCAGCAGAATTCTGTAAGAGAAACGTTAGATCATCAGCAAATTTCCATGACTCTTATACAAAATATTATACATAAACGATTCAAATTATATTTGTTTACAAAATACTTGCTTTGAACAAGGTCAATTTACAGTTTGGCGAAAAATGGGAAATCACAAGTGCGGAAGGCTAAACTAAAACAACAATAATTTGAATAAAGGTACTGTCAATTGTTTATAAGAATGCAATTAAGCCTTCAGTGTTTTATATGGTAGTAAAATGTAAATAATAGTTCAAAACCTAAAGTGGCATATAGAAGCTTCAGCTAAATGAATCAGAAACGCATACGAGCACGATTCCACTTAAATATCAGACTACTACTACTAACGAGACTTTAAACAATGAGCTCATTCAATAGAATTTTCTGATTTTTAAATACGAATTTCTGATTGTCTCTGCTGCATAGAGATGTGATTTCTCTTTGTCTGTAGCACACAAAGAGATAAGAATCTTCATCCGCTTGTATGGGATAACAAAAACATAATTTATAAATTATTTCAGACTATAAAATTGCAAATTGCTCACAATTCCATTGATTAACAGTGAAACTAACACCGTATAATTGGTGTTAAAAAATGCTTCTCACACTTTACAAATTTCTAAAATATGTTTTTCAATAATATATAGTATTACAACGATTGTATATATTTTTCATCATCTATGAAAATTATGAAAATCCTACGTTTAGATAAATATTTGGATTCTATTACATGGAACTTATTATCTAATTGTAAGCTGGAAGCTTAACATTCATTCAACAGTTTAAAGCTCGTGTTATATATCAGCAATTAGCCATCGGAATTTTCTAATAAATGAGCCCAATGATGCATAATCCTAACTTTTCGAAAAATCCCTAACCAATAACCAATGATCTTGACCTGTTGCGTGCCTTCCAGCGGTGACAAAGATGGAGATATGCCTTGCACTGGATATACATGAAGACTATGCCGCCGGTGAGGCCGACGGTGACAACGGCCAGCTTTGTCCAGAAGGGCCAGTCTGAAATGGCGAGAAAACAGGTAATTAGAATCCGTTAAGAGTAAACAGTCGGTCTAATAAGAGCCCAGGTTCAGGCAGGTCAGGCAATTATATAATTACGGATTTCGCTGAGCGGTTATTTGACCTGCCCGAACCCGAGACTGGAGTATACTAACACCCCGCACCTATTAGGCCACGCTGCACATCGTCGGCAGCCCGCTCGATGAGCACACAGAGCGACCAGATGACGCACAGGGCGGCGGCACAGTGGAACAGCACGGAGCAGCACAGCCGCCGCCTCTCAATGCCGGAGATGTCAAGGCTGCGCCACTGCAATTGCCAATCCAATCCAATCCAATCCATTCCATTCCAACCGCAAAACAATCGATTGATTCCGAAGCCAAACAATGCAAAGACAAAATGAAATAAATTAGCTGACTTTCGATAAAATAATGTGACAACAACGCACCTCGTTGAAGGGCTTGATCTTCGTGTGCATGATGAAGGGGAATTTGCAGAGCTCGCAGGAGTTGGTCTCAGAGGCGGTGAGCCATTGCTGCAAACAGGCCTGGTGCACGTACTTGAGACTTCCGGAGCAGTAGCACGGCGTGAGCAGCGGGTTCTGCGGATCACTCTCGCAGTGGCAGATGCGGCAGATGTCGCCGCTGTTCTGCGAGGCCTGACTGCTGCCCGATCCGAATCTGGAAAGGATTGGAGGAGGATTAGAGTCATTCTATTACACTATATAAATACATTTCGTTCTATAAAATAGTCATTAACAAATAGTTGATAATACAAAATAGTGAGATCATTAAAACATTATCAAAAGACATTTTGCGGTGTTTTTTAAAAGTTTTTTGGGGTTTCCCTTTAGTTCTGACCACAAAAGCCCTATTAATGATAACTGATATAAAGTATAAACATTTAAATAATTTTGATAATAAATAACAAATAAAATTTGTAGTTATAACTGTCAAATAAAATATTAATATTTAGGTCATCGTATTTATGACGTCTTCTTTTAGATCCCTTTAACTGACATATTACGCTATTTCGTGCGCGTTTAGATATAATTGAAGATTAGAAAACAGTTTTTTTACGTCAACTTGGAAAGCATCACGAAAGCACTAAATCAAATCGATTATTAGATATCAAATAGTAAAAAGACAACTTTTTCAGCCGAATTTTGTATTTATGAATTTATTTAACAGCCTAAGCACGCGTTCATGCTGTAAACCATTAATCAATTGTTATCGAGGCAGATAATGATGTATAATTGAAATATTACATCATTATTTATGGGAAAATTGATTGAATTAGATAAATTTCTAAAACAATCCAAACGAATGTAACGAACAAACAACACAAGCAGTCAATGAATATTTATTAGTTCTATTATGACCAATGCAATCATTCTAACTATTCCCGGTATAATCAAAACTTCAATTAAAAATATAATCGAATTAAACAAGTCATTAAATGTGTGTTAATCGTACGTGTGAGAATTGCTCTTATCTTAACGGCATTTTCAATTTATTTATTTATTTTGTTTTCAACATTTAGTGCTGGAAAAGATTGCGTTTGTATAAGTGAAATCATTTTTTCATTTGGTTGAATTAAAATAAATGATGAGGCAGATGCAGTTTGGTGCAATTGAAATTGAAAAGAAGTCATTGACTCTTCAACCAGCAGCAAGTGGCGAAAATGAGTGTATACAATGAATCAGAATTATCAGTGTTCATTTGAAATACTCAATCTCACGTTTTTATAATGGAAGGGCTAAAATGCGATTTAAATAAAAACAAACTCACTTTCATTTCATAAAATCTTTTTTAGTTTTTTCCAAGAACCATTTTATTGTATATTTATCAAGATTATAAAATAAATTTTTGATTTATGAGTGAGCAAACAGATTTCTGACTAACTGGATTTTTCAATATACGTTTTCTTCCTGGCTCTTTCCAGAATATATTTACGATAATATTTCAGATAAACATTATTTTCTGGGCAGAAACAGTATTTTAATATACAATTTTTTTAATATTATTATGGTGTTAAAAGTTTGACTCCTTGGTATATATTAGTAATATTACATCATTTTTCTTGTAATAAAAAAAATTCTTAGAACGATGAGTGAGTATTATGGGATTCTACTTTCCTTGTGAAAAGTGGGCATTCTCATTCGCACCCCTTCCCCAGAATGGACACATATCAATTAAGTTCTGATGCGGTTCCCTTTGGACTGCGGCAATCTGGTGCTGGTTTATGGCCAAGGCAATTAGCTTCGTTGGCCGCCCTATCATTATGGCTGGCGAACGCCCACTCAGCACCTGCGAGGGGTTTTCGAGGGGTCTGGAGGGTCGGTGCGGCGCAGTAGTGTAGTATCTAATCTAACTAACGGCGAGTGGATGGCACAAAACTTTTACTTTCAACCTCATGGATGGATGCACAGGAGAAAAGAAGGATATTTGGGAGCTTGATTTATCGAAATAAACTAATCATCGTGTTGATTTACGTTTTTATGGAAAATTTTTATATTTTAGTACTTTTAGGAACACAAAACCTCTTAAAATATTATCACTTTTATACCACAAATCCATTTTGGAGAATTTTAATGACAAAAATATTTTAGTCTAAAATACTTTAAACTTTTAATTATCCCCAAAACATATTTTTAAAATATTGCAAATATTATGTGAATTTATTAAGGTATTTCTTGCTTGTCAAAAATATGGTAATACATTTTTATAATATTTTAAATTAGTAATAATTACTGGTTTCAACATTTCTTATTTCTATAAAATTATTATAATGTGTCTAAATGGGAATTTTTGTTTTAAAAAAAAAACTTTTAAGTAATGACTAATTTCCATTTATTTCCCTGCAGTGTAGAATACTTTTTCCCTGCCAATCTGCACTATCTCGAGAGTACCTCTGTACGTGTGTCTGTCTGCCGCTGTATCCTTTTTAGAGTTCAGGCAACCAGTGCGTGATTGAGGCGAAGGACAGACCAGTCAAAGGCTCTGCCAGCACATTTGTTGTGGCTGTCGGCATGGTCATGGACATGGAACTGGACACGTCCTCTTTACTCCTGCCTTGTTTTTTTGGGCCAATCGACTGACTGGCCTTGGATCGATGAAACGCGTTGTGGCCTACACCGCAGAAAGTGGAAAACAGAAAGCGGTTCATAAAGTACCCAACCGCAAGTACACATGTTTGTCTATCTATCTATCTAACCATGGAATGGAACGTTATCCTTTCTTGGCTCTTCTTGCAAGTTAAGGACATGCGTAAGTCGCAAGTTTTACGACTTCATTAGACGGCAGACAGTCGCCGGCTGTCCATTTCGTTTCCACACCTCTCGGAGCCACTCAACCGAAACAGCCTCATGACTTGGCGTTTATGGGTCTTTTGGGAGGGCAAATTGCCGGTTCGACATGGAAAACAACAAATTTGAACTCAATTAGAACGGAAATGTCGATTCAAATCCATAAATACACATTGTACATATATGTAAATTCTTGTCGATCACAAACACACAAAAAATAAAATAAAGGAGAACTCTCGGAAAGATTTCTCACATTATTGATCGGCGTTATTGTTCTGTTTGCTATGTTGCCCTCCACAATTTGATTAAGCGATATCAAAAGGTATATAGATATGTATTTACCATATATGTATATACACATATGAATAGCTATCGCATTACCAGGTAAAAGAGAGAACGCGAGACAGGCGCTTTAATTCAGCGAAACTAAAAATAAAAACCTTTTCGCTCTCGGGTTTAGGGTTTCAAGTGCAAGTTGCATTTAAGCATTCACTGCTCATCGTAGTTTTTTTTTAATGCCATTTCGTTGCCCCTGACAAAGTGCTTCCGATGAAAATTTCCCCGAATCGGGTATTTTTTGGTAACCAAATATTGATGTTCGTTAATCTAATTCTTGGTTCTTCATCATCATTTTGTTATACCCTTGCAGAGGGTATTATAATTTCAGTCAGAAGGTTGCAACGCAGTGAAGAAGCACCAATAGTATAGTCCACCTAGCCATGTCCGCCTGTCCGTCTGTCCGTTTCTGTACGAACTAGTCTCTTAGTTTTAGAGCTATGCGATGAAACTTTCAAAAAAGTCAAGTACATATATCGGAACGAGCCGAATCGGACCACTATATCTTATGGCTCACAAAGGAATAATCAAATTATAGCAAAACTTTTTAATGATATATTATTATTACATGTATATTATTATAATTATTATTAAATTATTATATTTTAATAATTTCTTTAAACAGAATCAGAAATGAGTTTATTGCCACTAATACTTTGGTAGTGATACAGGGTAACTAATCGTAATACTTTATTGTTGAACTTAAGGTTTGACCCAAAAAGAGATCTTTATAGTTTCATTATTCAAGGGTCTGTCGGTAATTCCGCAGTAAACGTTTTTATCTCAGGGCTTTCCATGTTTTTTGCGTTTAAGGTTGGTTTTAGTCTTTTGAGCACTTGATGCCCCAGCCGTGCCCACTTTTAATTACAACTAAATTAGCGCATTTTATTAAATTCCACGCCAGAACAACGGAACAGGGCACGCTCTCTGCCTCTCCATCTCCTTTCTCCGGACCCGATGAACAAGTAATCTTCACATGGCGCAAAGAACCGGGTAATTCCGGGGGATATCGAGGGGTCGGGCGGACGGAAGGGAGAAATCGGAGTCAGGCGGGGTCCAATTCAACTGTTTTGCGCTTTGTTTTCGCTGCTCTGCTTTGTTCCAACGCTTTTTGATATTTTGCGCATTATTTTTGTGTGCGAGCTGTGTAAAACTTATTTTTAAGTCCCAACTGGTTTAAGTTCAGGGTAATTAATGCAAAAGTTATACCCAATGGGGGCGCCAAATATCGCCTTTGTTCATGAAACCTATTCGAACTGCGGGCTGCAAACACACATACAACTTGGGGGGAAAAGCCGCATCTTATCAGTGGTATATTTTCCGCTTCGCTCCATTTTACATTTTCATTATACTGGACAAATATTTGATGGTAATTGCCCAAGCCGCCGCACATAAACAGCAACAATTGCCAATGTTGATTTAACAACGACACCTGAAATAACAAAAATACCAGCTAAAGGGAGACACATTTACACACTCCAATGACAGATTAGATTTGCGATGGCCGGGTGATAAGCCCCCACAGTCTGACATCGAGGGTGTTGACTGGACTGGGGTGTATTTGTTAACCGTACATATATAAATTAAAGCTTCGCAACAGCTTCAGATATTTATGAACATAAAAAAATACATTTCGCTTTGTCCACAAGCGAGAAAATATTACTGATAATATTTTTCTTGTTAGTCCATTGATAGTACTTATCTAGCTTTTGATACAAGATGGTTTAATATAAGATTTAATTTTTGATAAATAACTGTTTTATATAACTAATCTTCATTCAATATATTTTTTGCTCCATTAAAATATTTAAAAAAAAATGGTCAATGCTCCACCGACACTTTTGATTAAATTAAAAATAAACCGCGGGTGATTTATAAATGTATAATTGTTCAAACAGATAACAACTGGCGCCTCGTGTCGAGTACTTGTCAACTTCCCAGCTCCGTAAAGCCCATATTTGCATTTCAATCGAAGTGCCGATCGGCTTGGAACAAGTATGGTAAGTACAAGTCAATGTTATTAACTGATGTTTAATGGTTGTCATTAGCAGGTGTTAAGTGTTAAGTGCGGTTTAGAAAGATAAAGATCTCACCTTTTCGTAGAGGGAATAAAATGGTAAAACTAATTTAATGGAGCAGATAATACTGATATCATCTTGGGATGAATCATTTTCTGCTTAAAAGAGTGGTATTTTTGTTTTCACTTAAAGGCATATCTTATCAGGATTTGGCTCAGAGTATGGACAGCTGGGTTTCGAACATACTCTACTTTTTAGCAATTACAATCTGCGTTGAGAACTTAATTATCTCGATTCCCCAAGCGACGGACAATCAAACATTTAAATCAGTCCGTTTCCTGGCTATAAATAAACAATGGACAATGCCAAGAAGAATGTCAACCATCCCACGATTTTTCAATTGCGTGCTTGCACTTGCGTTTTTTTTTTCTGAGTGGTGTACTTGAATAATATATAGGGTTTTCTTCTTTTTTTTTGGCTATGTCAAGGGCATTTGAGACCCCAAAAATTAAAAAAAATAAGAAAAACAACCACTCACCTGACATTTGCATAGTGCTGGCCGGAGTTCCAATCCACATGCTCGATATCCGAAGAGGTTTTGGCGTTGTCGCAAGGCATTTTGTTCGTAACTTTATCTGTAAGCTAGATTGAAGGGTATTTCATAGTCGTGGCGATCCCAGTCCGCTGCTTAAAAAGAGGGGTTTTCAACCCCAAAAAGGGGGCTCCTTTGTCTTTTATGCTGGCTAGCCTTGCGCTTTTGTTATGATTCTCCGCTGGTTATTTGTTTATTCCCAACGATAAACAGAGGCTGTCGCCGTCTTTATTTTTAGCGACCCTGTTGGCAGGGGCTACTTCGATTTTTTGCACAACGTAAACCGAATCTATTGCACTTTTATTTTCCTTTCTTTTCGTTATTTTTCCTTTCAACGCCAACGAACTTCTGGCCGTGCGTTTGTTTGTGTTGGTAGGTCTATTATTATATCGTTTTGCTTATGCGCGAACAGCGATGTTGCGAATGATTGGAAATTTGTAATTTCTGGCCCAACAGCGAGCCGAACTACTCTACGCTTAATGGCTATGCTTTTATGCTTTATGCTTTATTTTTCATGTATTTTAACAAACTAAAAACAGCAACACATCCTCACGATTTCTCCAACGACGCGACCAGTGTGACTGCTGGTTTGACAGTTGAAACATACCAAGAAGTGTGCCCGCACTTGGATCACGGGAATAATCTTTAATATCTTTATGAATATTGGGAAAGTCCATTTTAAGAATTATGTTATATTTTTATAAAATATTTATATTCATTTAATTTTATTACATAAATTACATTTAAAATGAATATTTGGTGACCATCGATATCAATACCGCGAATCTTTTGGTCACCCTAAAATTGTTAACGTATTCCTTAAAATAAATTCAATTCCAAATTTGGTGGCTTTGCGTATTCGGGCCATAAAAGGAAGGCCAACGCCTTTAAAAAGAAACTTTATAGTAAATCAAAGTCTTTTATCCGGTTTTAATGTAGGTTTTTATTATTATACTTTTCCGTTAAATCCATTATTGACAATGACTACAAAAAGCGGATCGATTTAAGGTTGCCGATTTTTGATAACAAATGGGGTTCATTTGGGTTTCGTTACGCGGGTCTTGGACAAGAGTTACGATCAATCGCTGCTGTTGTTTATAACCATAAATAAAGGCAACACAAACTAACTAAACTCTGAGGGATCGGATCGGTTGGCGGGCGTGGCCCGTCAGCCTACAAAGTGTAGATCGATTTGACGCTGGAGCCCTGCTTGACCATCGTGTCCTTGTGCAACTGGTACTGCAGCGAGTTGTTGCGTCCCAGACGCAGGGCATCGCGCAGCTTGTGGCCAATCTCCAGGGCAGCCTCCTCGTTGTTGCCGTTGGCAGTCCAGATGGCTGAAAGGCAGGTGCCGTTGAACAAAGGAATTCGAAATAAGTTGGGGTGTGACTATACTCACATATCTTGTTGCTCTTGCCGCGAATGTTTACAACAGCGCCACAGATCTGGTCGGAGTGATCGAAGGCCTCGCCAATCAAGCAAAGAAGCTGGAGCGGAAACACAGAAGAAGTTAGTCATATGGAATGATTGTATCGTCGTGTTATTCTTCTGTACACTTACCACATCCAGCCAGAGATTATCCAGATCGCTCTTGGAGCTTTTGTTCAGTGTGATGACCCAGCGACCGCCCTGCTTGTTAGCAGCATCCTCCCACATGGGACTGCATACAAAAATCACAGTTAATAAGGTTTATGTGGTCAGAGATGCAATCGGAAACCCACCGAATGTTCTTTTTGAAGAGCGAGTAGTCACTGCCCAGTTTGATGTCTGATGGCGGCTTGATGTGGTTGTACAGGCTCCAGAAGTCCTCGACGGTATCGAAGCTGGTGATCTCGTTCTGCATGTCCTCCCAGGACTTGGTTCGATCGTTTTCGAGGTACCACAGGGTCCAGACGTTCATGAGCGGGTGTTTGAACAGGTGCTCGGTGCGCACAGCATCGTCGGCGGCGACGGCACTGGTGGGTGCCGCGTTGCCTGCGGGCTCACCAGCCTCCTGGGGATCCTCCTTGGGCTTGACCTCCTTGACCTCGGCCTTGGCGGGGGCGGCAGCCGGAGCGGCTGGTTCCGGACGACCCTGCTGCTCGCTGCTGGGGGCGCTGGTCTGCGGGAGAGAGTATCAAAAGAAGATCGGGGAGGGAGTCCAAGAGATTAGATTGGCTTGGCTTAGCGACAGGCGCACTGAGATAGTATTACTTTGAACATGGACTTGGGATTGGCAAAGTTCTTCATTCTGTGAAAGTCGCTCTGCATGTTGGCGGCCGTGTTTATTGGATGCGATTGATGGTAGGATCAGTTCTTATCGGTTCCGTAGAGGATTCGGATCGGATTCGCCGTGATTCACTTGCCGCTCTCTCTGTCGTGGTGTTTGTGATACTTGTGGTGGTGGTGGTGCGTGTGTGTGTGCGAGAGAGCGAAGCTTTTGATTTCTGTTCGAGTGTGTGTGGATTTCGGATTGTTTCTTGATATCTTCCCTGCAGTTCGCTTTTCACTTGTGTATTATTAACCAAATAACTAAGTAATGATAATACAAAAAACTCGTTAAACTTGTTGGTATATTGAGTGGTTGGTTGGGGGGTGTAAGTATATATTGAGTATATGTGGAGTATATCCTGATTCACTACTCTACTCTACTCTACTGGTAGAAAAGGCGAACAAATGTTCCTAGCGAACTCCGAATCGAAAGTGGCGATGGAATTACAGCACACACACACACGCGCACGTATTTGACATAAAAACACAGATTGCCTGTTGAAATTGAAAGAATTGGAATTGATGTTTTATATTTGAGTTAAAGAGTTTCAATTTTATTTTTTGTTGCGGCTAAACGGCTAAAATTCGAGACTGCGTGTGCGAGTTCAAAGCAGCGGCGCGATTAACTGAAAAAACGTCAAAGAAAGGAGGTGGAAAGTGGAGAAGGAAAGAAAACGGTTCTTGGCGATGCTCGCGACTGCGACTGCAATGGCCGACAAAAATATGATTTAACTGTTGTTCCCGACTGCTTAATTGCAGTAATTCACTCTTTTTTCTTTTTTAGTCTCTCTGGTTCGCCTATTTATGTAGCAAAAAGTAACAGAAACCCACACACACACGCGCGATGTCTTGACAAATTCCAGCCACAGAGAGAAACGAGCGAGAGAGAGCAGTGAAAACGTGTGGTATGCAAATGCGAGAGGAGAGGAAAGAGAGCGAGTGACCGCGAAAGCGAGATAGCTAGATAGAGACAGACAGAGAGAGCGATAGCTATGACGTAGACAACAGCGTGCAAGTAGCAATTGATATTTAGCAATTATTGTGCGCGAAATAAAGGCTGCTGATTTTGTGGGGAACGAAAAATAACGGTGAACACAATGATGATGATGCCACGCCAACTGCACACTTTTCCGCTCGACTGTCGCCTCCCCCTCTTGTGCAACAACCCTGTTTTTGTTGTTCCTGCCACGGCTCAGCCGAAATCGAAATCGAAACCATGCGGCTTGCCTTTTCTCGCCTTACCTTCTCCGTCTCCAACACTACCATGATTTCTATGGCAAAGGTATCGAAAGTATCGCGGTTCGGTTACGCACTCGCTTTGCGTAGGTGACTGGGCTTAATTATTATTAGAATTATTAAATTCTTTAATTAAGTTTGGGTTTTTGGTGGCCAGACAGTGTGACCAGAGCCAGGAGGGAATCTAGTGATGGGAGGGCGAGGGCAGCTGCTGTCGATTAATCGGTGCGGCAACTCTGGTCATGGCTGTCACTAGCTAGTTGCTGTCAAACTTCGGCAGACCGTTAAATTTAAATACTCGCGGTTTGAGATAAAAGCTTTCTGAAATCTATTCGAAGGCTGTAATGAAAATCCAACACACTAATAATCCATAGCTGGAAATGGCGAACAAAAAATAGAATCTTAATTATTTAAAAGAAAAGTAATTAAACCAAGTTCATACTGCTTTCTTATTGGTTACTTATAGCCATAGGAAATCCATTAACTTCACATTTAAAATAACGAGCTAGCTTTTATAAGTTTCTTGGCAATTAAGATATTTTAATGGCAGTGGTGTTTTGGTAATAGCTTCTTCATTATTCTTATTGTTTGACTTAACGATCATAAATAGCTTACATGGGAACTCTTTAAATAATTTAATTAAAACCCACAAGGAAGTTAGACAAACTGACAAAGCCAATCTTAGAGCGTTAATCGAAAATATGAATGCAAATTTAATTGACATTTCATCTGTTTCCCACAGCACGATCGCCATCAACAACAACGTCAGCGTCATTTATCATACGCAATTATTTGATATTTTAAAGGCAGCGAAAAAATAACAATGTATTATAAATAATTATCAACCAAATTTAAGACGGAGAGGCTCAGAAAACCTGATTTTTGGTTGGAAATTAGGTCTTCGTTTTTATTTAGACATTGGCATCATCAATTGGAATTCAATAACAAAATGACAAACTTAAGAATGAATCAATGAATTTTCCATATAATAAGATTCTAGTTTGTTTATTTGCTTTCTAAGCGGATTCCAGAAATCCCCAGAATAACAAAATAAATGAATGAAATAACAAAGTATCGAAATTGCTTTAGCCAGAACTTGGACGTCAGAGGTTATGTTTTTGCCACATACATAAGTTAGTCTAACCTGTTAGTGAATCATAAATAACCCAGAACCTTAGTTGTTTCCAAAGCTGTTTAGTATTTGGAACCAACAGAATTCTATCTGGAGATTGGCTCGCCTTTGTCTGCTTAAAAATAGCCAAAAGATCCCAAAAACACAGTGGGAAACACTCGGCAACAGATGATGATGAGGATGATGATGATACTACTTATGCGGGATGATGATGGCGATGATACTACCGATGAGATGTGGCGCTTTGGATACGCTTGACTTTCAAAATAGACTGTTGCAGTAGTCGCAATCCGAAGATTGAAGATGTTTACGGGCCCAGCCTGGAACGTGAAGCGTGTTTATTATTTAAATAGTTAAGTCATTTTGTAAACGAACAACTGCGCAGTTGCCCTTGTAAGCGCCTAATAAGCGGCTTTCAAGAGTTCGGCACGATCGGAATCCCTTCCCGAAAGCCAAAGATCCGTGGGCTCTAATTACACTTGAGCCGGGCTTATTGAACTGACATTTGATCGCCTATCCGAGTGATGTGCTTACCCGTTGATTACCCATCGCATCCTCTATTAAACTCGCATCTAATTATGCAGCACGGACTTCAAGTGCTTGGCGCATGTCTAAACAAAAAACTTCCGCCGATCTACAGGAAACCCGGAGCCAAAGTTAAAGCTAAAGCAGTAAACTTTGCATTAATTAGAAGTAAAAAGTGATTGAGTCGCTCAAAGATGCTTAATTGTAAATAAATCATAGCCAAGTGGTTAGAGTGAAAAGTTTGAGATTGGCAGGTTCGACTAGGGGTTACCTTATCTATATTTTGGGAATGTCTAAATGTCTGAAATAAAATATTAACAACCCAATAATCGGATTCTTCATTTATTGAAACTGTGGAACCCATAAAATGTAGATTTCTTACAAATTTGTTTAAATAAAAGTGATCGAAACCATCAAGTTAAGATAAACCAAACCAGATTTGAGAAATCCCAACGTCTAATATGCCCGCCAGAGCAGTGAATTCCAAGAGGCAAAAAAGTATCTTTAAGATACTCGACACTGACAGCCAACGAGCGCTGAAAATGCCACTTGAACCCAGACGAAAAGGGTTCTGAAAAAGGCAACAAAAGATGGGTAGACCACAAAGCTATTAGATAACTAATTGACCAAGCGGCATACATACAATTAATGATGTTTTCATAGCATCTCCATGAATATATCCGTAGAATATATCGGCAGCCGAGTGTGAGAAGTGCGAATTTGAGCGACGCTGATAATGAACTTCAAATTGCCGCCACTGGCTGTGGGATTCGAGATTGCGAGATTCTAAAGCTGAGTAAGAAACCGGACAGGCGAAGCTCAGTCTGCTGGTCAGTGAAACACAACGCAACCAGCACATCTTCATTCAGATTTATGCAAAACGCAAAAAACAACAATACCCAGGCGAGTTGAAAGTTAGTATATAAGCAGTGCCTACGGATATTCAGTTATTAGTAGCCCGCCAACTGCAGAACAGCGAAAACGTAGTGATACCTGGATATACAACCCTATTTAAAACCCATCATATTTCGATCGGAATCCATAATGAAGTGCTTCATCTTGGCTGCCCTGTTGCTGGTAAATGCAGAGAATTTGCATAATTAAGCTGATATTTACGATCATCGCTGAATAGATCCGATCCATTCAATTAAAATCCGGGTTGTGACTCTATAAATGTCAACTGTGTGCGGATCGGTTCGCAAAGTGCAAATATAAAAGTTATACAATGTGCAAAAATTAAGCAAACCTTGGGTTACATGCGAGATGAGACTTTAATCTAATGATATGACATCATCTTTATTTTTTGTGATCTCTCCGTTCCGTTCTGTTCCTCTCCAGAACTGTGTAGCGTGTTAAATTGGCCATAAAATTAAAGCCATATTTTTATGCTTGTCTTAATTTTGAGCTAATTTTACTATCTTCATTTTTATTTTAGGCCACCCTAGCCAGCGGCGAGAACATTTTTAAGATCAACATATCCCCCGAGGAGGCTCAGCAGTTCTTGAACAGCGCCCAATTGCGTGGCATTGGCGATATCGAGTATGCACCGAAGACCGGAGAGAACCCACTGCCCGAGGCCCGCAATGAGCAGGGACAATTCGTGTACATGGGTCGTGTGATCGAGCATCCCGAGGATTATGTCGAGGAGCACTATGACGCCCATCAGTACCATGGTCAGGATGGTCTGGGTCAGTTTGCCTACGGCTACAGGGACTGGAACCAGGGCAAAAACGAGAAGCGCGATCACGAGGGCACTGTTACCGGGTCGTACAAGTATGTCCAACCGCATGGCCGTGACTTTGTGGCCAACTACTATGCCGATAAGACCGGTTTCCATGTGGAGGACAACCGTCCGGCGCACCTCAAGCTGCCGGCCACCAAAACGCCAGCTGTCCTGAAGGCCGAGGAGGAGCACTTCCGGCTTTGGGGTGAACTGGCCGCCGCCGCTGGTCACAATCCCGATCCCTATGCCGCCGAGTACCAGCAGGAGGGTCGCTATCAGCCCACCGAGGATGAGATCAAGCCCTACGTCCACGAGGAGCAGCCATACGTGCCCGGTCCCGAGGAGACCGGCGAGCCAAAGGGATTCTTCTACGCCTTCGACTACAATGTCCCCTTGTTGCGCAACAAGGAGGAGCGTGCCGAGCTGGAACGTCTGCGGGCCGTCAACAACAAGGATGAGTAAGAGATCCAGAGATCCGATACTTCCGGATTTGGGAGATCCATCGCATCCATGGATCGCCTTGTATAGGTCGTTCTGTAGAAAGTAGCAAATACATTCCACATATTTATTGAATCCTTCGCTAAATAAATAAATCGCAGTTTCAAATACACTTTTGTCAAATACGATCTTTTATTATTACATACATATACATATAAAAATGTGTGTTTTTGTGTATTGGCTTTTCATCCGCAAATGTGTGTGTGTTTGTTTGTTGTAGAAGTTTTTCCAGGGTGTTCCGGAAAACTGTAGATATTTTAGAAGCTGAGATGACCCAACTAATTTAGCTTCTTTCTTATAAACTTAGTTAGGAATATGAAATAATCAAAAGACATCTCTTAATGTTCCAAAATTCTAGAGTTTTCTGGAACCACCCATATTGCTGTCAACTCGCCACACGCATTTTCATTATAATTTTCTTGCCCGGTCTCTCTTTTCAAGTAAAATTATTGCTTTTTGCTCTTCGCTTAGAAGACTTTTAATCTTAAACTAGTTTAATTTTATTTATAGTGTTATGTTTGTTGCTGTTTCTGTTGTTGGGTTCGTGCTTTAATTAAACTCTAACTATGCACGAGCATTTCTCATTTACAACCAGTTAAAAACTAGCATATACTTTAGGGTTTAATCGTTCCAACTCACAATTAAGGAAACTCTGGGCTTTAAGTGTAATACCAATTGGATGTGATCAATTTTGATTAATTCTCATACACTCCTCCTGTATGGCACCTTAAAAAAAAACTAAACACAAATATTAAAGTACGTTCTGTTGGGATTTCCGCTTACTTGAGGTTTTTCCTAGCAAACAAAATTAAATTTTATTCGGTATACGTTGTGTATGTGTTTTTGAGTTTTTCAGTTAAATTCTTCGATGTGGAAACAAAATTAGATTTTCGATTGAATCACACTAGAAATTTCGTTATTTTATGGAAATATGTAGCTAACTTTATATAAAAAGTCAGCACATGTATATACTTTTATATGGCAGCATAGTTCAGTCCGATATTGCAGTTGAAACATTTTGTTTTACCTTCTCTTTTTTCAGTGGAGTTTCCCGAATATATATTCGAATTCTAGTGGTTTACTCTCTATATTATATGATTCGTGAGTGGTTTCGTTTGAAGTTGAGGGATCGGGTTAGCACAAACAATAAACACAGTAAAAGGTTAAACATTCCAACAGTATCAATTACAACACAACAAGCACGCACAGAAAATAAATAGAAGGTACGGTACTCAATAAGAGGAACTAAAAGTTAAACTTTAAAAAATAAAACATAATAGCGACATTGCGGATCTGTATACTGTTTTTCTCGCATTCGGGTATACTAAGGTACATAAGTTAGTTGTGGCTTTATAGAGCCGGCATTAAAACTTTAAAACTCCCCCCGTTGTACAGCCCCTCAACTTCAAAGCGTGGAGATCAATCGATCCAGGTTTAGGGTGTTTGGATCTGCGAAGTTTTCTTAATACTTTTGCACGGATATGGATATGGACTGGGAAATGTCTGGTGGGTGGTTCCCCGATGAAGAAATGAATGAATGACGATCTGGGAATGGAGCTAGTAGTTAGTCTAAGATGTGATGTGCTGGGATGTTCATTTGGCGCATGAGTTTCATTCGACGATTACGTGTTAAATACATTAATTCTCGTGTCTATCAACTGGTTCTTGCTAGGCTCTTGTCGCTCTTTTGGGCTTGTTGTATATAAGGCAAACTGTATGCGAATCATACATATATTGAACTATGTAAATACGTTTATCATTTTGTCAGTTAAATGCCGGGGAAGATCCTGGGAGAAGCGCTGTCGTCTATATAAATGTCTATGAGCTGGAGCATGGCACAACTGTTAGTTCATCTAGTCCTGGTTCTGAGTGGCTATCCAAAAAATTGACCAACGGTGTAAACGGGTGTGAGTGTATATACTATATATATTCTGTATATATAAATCTTGTATATGCTACACGACTCTATCCACGACTCTAAGCCCTAAGTGCTGACGCAGTGACTCCTTTCACTGGCGAGTGGTTCCTTCTACTCTTTCATCTTTCATCCTAACTCCCACTTACCTACGAGATTTTTTTGTGTGTGTAAATTCAGGATTATCTCTACTTTGCAGACGCTGCCGCAGCTGTGGCATTGGCCGCCGAAACTTTCAGCTTGATGAACATGCTGTTGTCCCCGTTGCTGCCGCTGTTCAGATCCAGCTTCTGCACCTCGCACTCCAGATTGTTGATGCAGTTCTTCTCGTACTGCGTGGTTCCGTTGTCCGAGGCGGCGGCCTTCTCTGTCGGCTGCTCACTGGGCGCCACCTTCTTCTCTTTGCTCTTTTTCAGCGCATTCAGCAGGGTCTTCTCTTTGCTCTTGCCCTCCTTGTGACTGCTGTCCTTGTCCTTGTGCTTGTTGTTCTTGAAGCGCGGGAAGATGCAGCCGTTGGGCAAGAAGCCGCCCAGTTTCTCCTTCTTGGTGGGGGCAGCAGGCGGAGGAGTTGGTGTGACAACGGGAGCAACAGCAGCAGGAGCTGGGGTTGGACTGGGAGTTGATGCGGCTGATGCTGGGGGCGTTGAGTTGCTGGATGTGGGAGTACTGGCACCATTGGTGGGTGCCGGTGGAGCAACCTTTACCTCTGGTTCGGCCTCCACCGCCACCGCTTGATTGTCCAGCACCATTGCTGATCCATTCGTCGAGCTTCCCGCATCCGTTTGATCCACACAAGCTTCCTCCAGTAATGCTCCTGATGGCTCCTGCTGTTCCGCCTGCTCGCTGGCCACTTTGTTGTCCAGCTGCTGGGCAAACACGGCGAGGGTGATGCCATTGCCATTACCGTGTTCTGCCAGCTGGGACTCAGGCAGGTGAGCTGATGGCGAGCCGGACTCGTTCATTGCAGCACCAGCACTAGCCGCCCTCGCCGCATCCGGCGACTTGGGAAACATCTGCTGCGTGGTTATGTTCTGATAGTGCTGCTGCTGGCGCTGCTGCATCATCTGCTCCTCCCGCTCCCGATCGCGCTGCGCCTGCACGGCGTTCCACACGTCCTTAAGCTCGCCCGAGATGTCGCGATCCTTGAGTATTACGGCGTTTCTGGGATGAAGGTTGAAAATTAGATGTTTATTAGCATATAATCAATTGCACAGTGAGCAGCTAACAACTTTATAGTACCTGACTAGTTTCACGCCTGGATTCATAGCCTCCACAAAGTCACACATCAGCTCCACCATAGCTCGTCGCTCCTCGGGATCTTTGCTGTGGCGTCCTGAATCCTTTAGAACCTCTGGATTGGCCATTACCGCAAAGACAATGGGAGGACTTCGCGGACTGCCAGGTGGCACCTGAAACGAAATAAATTAACGATATAAATAATTACAATTTTGACACTTTATTCACCTAATGTAATAAAACCATTATGAAATTTAGGTAAAACAAAAATACGAAATGGTGAAAAAATAAATATTAAAAGGTAGTTTTCTAATATCCCTGTATTTCACCATATTCCAAATTTAAAACAAATAAAAACTTATCGGACAATGAAATTGCGACTTGAAACTGGTACTTGATTGAGAAGTAATAAATTTAATTTCTTTTACTACAATTGGAAAATAAATTGGTATAGGCCCTACTAAATAAAATTGAATTACATTTTTACTAGCCCATTAATAAATCAGCTCGAAGCTTGTAGCGTTAGGATAAATAAATATAAATACAAATACTTTCAGGAAAATAGGGGTTCGTAAAACAGTTCTAAGATTCATTCAATTTCGCTCAGACTACTTGTATCTTTATTTCCAGAACGCAATATTTCGATATCTCTTGTCGGGATTGAGCAAATTTAATCTTATCTTTTCCGTTCTACATTTTTCTCGGAGTAAATAATTTATGCGTGTCTTTCTTTTCTTATCAGAACTTACCCGCATGCCGCCGTAGAGGGGAATGGGATCGCTGGGCTCCTGCGGTATCACAATGCGCGTCCAGCTGAGGACGTTGATGAAGAGCTCCTCGCCGGATTCCGTGGTGGTGCGGATGCACATGTGGGGCTGCGGCGGGTTCTTGAAGTGGCGATAGGCCCGCGAATGACGATAGCTGTGCGGCGGCGGTGAGGAGTTCATCAAACTGAGCCCGAGTCCTGTGATGCCATTGCTGTTGCCCTCGATTTCCTGTTGCTGCGGATCCTGGTGCATCTGTAGCTGGGTTTCCGCATCCAAGTTGTTGTTGTAGCTGATTGTTGCGGTTTGTTGATTTTCATTGATGGCAGTGTTTGTATTTGTTCCCTCTCCTTGCTGTTGTTGTTGCGGTTTCTGCTCCTGGGCGGCAGCCTCGGGTTCAAGTTCCGCCGCAGACATGATTTTGGATTTAATGTCTATAGCTTAGCAGTCTTTAGTTGAATCAGTTTCAATGAAATATCCTTTTGTTTTTCTTTCGAGTTCTGGTATCACCTTCAATTCGCCCTGCGGCGAATTCGATTAGCCGTGTTTTTCGTCCTCTTTGTTCACGTCCACGCACTCACACCAAAACACCAGCTCTCTCTCTCTCTCTCTCTCTCGTTCACAGGCTCGCCGCCTTCTTACAACATTATTATTGCTCCTTGGGTCCTGGCTGCGTGCCTAACTTTTGACCTTTGGCGTAATTAATGGACTTGCCTGCATATTAGGGGCTATTGCGTATTATACCCCCTTCGGTTGACACTAATATCCTCCAGAAATTCCAAGTCTTTTATCTGGCACGCACACGAATGCAAAACACCCTTCTGCTCTACACACGTACAAGTGGGAGTTGCTCGTCTGCAGGGGAAGGGGGAGGAAGAGAAGAGAAGACGAGGTGAAAACATGAAAATGGAAAAGTTCAAAGCGTTTGCGGTGCCACACTTACACATTTCACTGATTTTCATTTATAATAATCACTTTTCCATTGCACCATGCACACAAAAAAACACACACACAAACAAACTGGCGCAGTTACATACTTATATATATATGTACACACAAGATGCGTTTTTCTGACTCGCACTCACATAATTTCCCATTAAAATGGGAAAACAATGCAGCCAGCCGAACGTGTGCGCTGCGCTGATTTTTATATTTAGCTTTTTAGCAGCTTTTCATGGCAGACGGACACACGGGAAAACAGCCGATTTTTCCGACAACCCAACATAAACAAAAAACTAATGGGCCAGGGCTGCTAGAAAAGTGCATTGTTGTTTTTAAAAAACCAGTTGGCAGCGCTATTGGTGTAAAATACAAAATAAACATTTAAATTTTAGATTTGTTTATATTTTTTTGGTCCATTTTTTGTCAGGTGGAGTACTAGCCCTAAAATGTAAAGTAAAAATAAAAAAAGGACAAATCTGCAAAATTAACGCCTGTTTATCCGACTGTTTCCCGATCACCATAGTTACCTACCTTACTTTACGTTGTAAAATTTACTTTGAAAATTGTAACACTCCATGCATGTAAATAAAAATACCACAATACCATATTGGAAGCCAGGGGTGTCGTTACTTTAAAAATAACTGTTATTTTAAATTGCAATACAATTGTAATTTACAAATCTGAAACTAGAAACTAAAAGAATAAATAAAAAAAACAAATGTATATGATTATTTTGTGTGACACAGTGGCAAATCGATAAATTTCGTAAATTAGTTCCATGAACTAGTTCCGGAACTAATCAATACATTTGCATCCCTGGTCCAGCCGGTTAATTTTTGCACAAGCGCTGGACAGAAAACTGTAATAAAACGCCTTAAAGTGAGATATAATCTATAGCCACCATTGTAAATAAACAGCTAGGCATCGGGCTATTGTTGGCAAATCAGTTACCAACGCGCAACCCACTGAATTTGGAGCAAGTCGGCCTGTTCGCCCCGCAATTTTCCCACGGGGGTGTGTGTATAACAAAATGGCGTCCTCGCAAGTCTCAAACAAATCGGGCTCCGGATGGCCGCGCCGCGGCAGTCAAGGCCAGGCAGATGCAGCCAGCAGCAACAACAACGGCACCCAGAAGTACACCAACCAGGCGCTGACCATCAACCGAACGATCAATCTGTGGGTATCACTCAATATATTGGAGATTTACAGAGATGATCAAAGGATCGTTTGTTTTTAGATACCCCCTGACCAACTACACATTCGGCACCAAGGAGCCGCTCTTCGAGAAGGACCCATCGGTGCCGTCCAGATTCCAGCGGATGCGCGAAGAGTTCGACCGGATTGGAATGCGCAGGTCGGTCGAGGGAGTGCTCCTTGTCCATGAGCACGGACTGCCACATGTCCTGCTCCTGCAGCTGGGCACCACATTCTTCAAACTGCCGGGCGGCGAGCTGAACGCCGGCGAGGATGAGGTCGAGGGTCTGAAGCGACTGCTCTCCGAGGTGAGCCGAAAATTGAGAACCCAAATGGGTGTTCAAAATGGGTCATTCAGGTCGTATTCTTGTTTTAGAAGCAAGGTTTTAATTGAACAATGTTAGGACCTTATTTTTATGTAAATTGCATCCTAACTATTTACATTGCTTAATTGTCTTTGTTTTTTGGTTATTTTCTAGACGCTGGGTCGTCAGGATGGCGTGAAGCAGGAGTGGATTGTCGAGGACACAATTGGAAACTGGTGGCGGCCGAACTTTGAGCCACCGCAATATCCGTACATTCCGCCGCACATCACCAAGCCCAAGGAGCACAAGCGGCTCTTCCTCGTTCAGCTGCACGAAAAGGGTAAATATCCGCCATGGGGTCTTCCCGGCCCTGCGCGTAGGTACACATATATCGAGCACTCCGTGTGTCCAGAATATCCATCTCTCCATGTACTTTAATATAACCTATAGATTGTTTTTGTTTTGCCAAAAACCGAATACGCTAACAAACCTCATGTCATATCTTTTCAATGCTGTTTAGATACGGACGGGAACGCCAGTTACGATGTACCCTGAGCTGTTCCATTAGCGCCGTGTGTGTGTCGTATCTACCCAACTCTACTCTCAAGAGTGCAATGCCATAGAACAACAATCGAGCAAACAGAACAAGTCAAACAGAACAGAAAAGAAACAAACAGATCGCAAAGCGGGCGCAGGCGACATCTTAGATAGTTTTGATTCTAGTCCAATTGTACAACGTGTCTCAAGTTTTTAAGCCAAATTGTTACCATATTGTTGCTCAGGACGGCGTGTTGGCATATTTTGTTGTTTCCGACTCTTGTCATCCGAAATTCAAAGATTGTTCTTGTACTTAATTTTGTAAATATGTCGACATACTTGTGAGACTGAGCGCAGCCATGTTATTCTCCTACTTACATATTTATTTATCTGCTAACTTCTACTCTTACTTTTGTCAACTGTCATGTGTTGTTCATCTTAAGGTTGTTGTGTAATTGGTTGTACCAAACCGATCCACCGGGCAGGCAGCAGAGAGCATTGTAACGTTGCTGGCTGTCGCAGCTATGCGCACAAATCTCGCGTGTCTTGCAGATTTGCGTGCATGCAGTGCAGCCAGGTCGCCAGTCGCTCCTTAAATTAAGCACTCGTTTATGTAAACACAAGCAAAATACTCTGTTTATACTTTCTTTGGCCCATATTTGCTAATGCTTACCGCCTTCGCTGTGCGCTGAAATGATTTCAAGTCCATTAGCTGAATCATTCCAGCGCACAAAACGAACCGCGCATATATCATGTAAAATGTTGCTCTTAATTGAAATTATGTTCATATCTGAAATTAGGAGACTTCGCTGGGCCAGCAAAGTGCCAGACGCTTTGCGAGTCACAGCGAATCCTATTCATTAGTCTAACGAATCCAACTATGAATGTAAAACATAACGCATACGACTCTCTTTATATCATACGGCAGCGAATCGATTTTTAATATGTAAATTGTACAACCGATTGTAATACCCCTAGATAATATATATTCTGTGAATTTGAATGCTCGTTGCTATCTCTACATACATGAATTCTGTCTCTATCGTTTTCCGTAATCTAGCACTATTTGCTGTGCCCAAAAATTATAAGCTTGTTGCTGCGCCATTGTTCGAGCTATACGACAACTCGCAAGGCTATGGACCGATCATCTCATCCCTGCCGCAGGCCCTCTGCAGGTAAGTTTCCTAACTTTGATCTCAGTTCAGATCTTCCACTGAAATATATGCTTTTCTTCACAGATTCAACTTCATCTACATGTAAGGGCAGACAGAGGGATCCGCATCTAGGTCCAGCAATATTTAAGCACCAGCAGCAGCAGCACCAACGATAGCTCTACTTTACAGATTTCAGCACCCCAGATCAATCCAATCAGCCCGTAGATTTCCATTTCATGTGTGTGTGTGTAAACGTACATAATTGTATTGCAGATAAAATGGAAAGCCAGGCCCATTACTTGGCAAATAGAATCGACAAAATGTGTGCTTTATTTGTATATCTTCATCTTTAATCTATTCGCATTTTTGGGTCTGTGTTCAGTGTTCTATCAACTAAATGTTAGACAATGTTTGAGAAATGTTGAGTATAGTTATGAGATGGGTTCTGGCCAACTGGCGCTGTCCCTATAGCATGTACTCGCCATAGATTTGTTCGAAATATTCGCGTTTTCTGTAATTGGAAGATACACACGGGTTTGGATTACATTAAGGGGTTTTGAGATACCGCAGTACAAAGCAAAAAGATTAGTAAAACAGAAGTGAAACATATCTAGCTCAGTACCAACGGCAATTACTCTACGTACATTTCAATTTGCTATTGTTAATATTAAATCGTGAGACTCTAGTTTACTGATGCTCTTCGGAGTGCGTGGCTTGTAACAAATGAACGGATCAACAAAAGGCTGAGAAGAAGCTCACAACAAAATCATCGAACTGAAGTACAGGGACCGTTTGGTGTGATATTTTGATTAGAGATAATACATTCTTAGTGTCTAGATTAATTTTGTTAATTATGCTTATGCCACACGTACAAAAGATGCTAGCAAATATTGCGTGGTGTTTCGGTTTTGTGATCGATCTTTACCACAACTTATTGTGATAGAACTTGAGATCGTAGTAGCCCTGATCGGTGAGGCCGCCGCCACCGCCGCCGGAGGAAACGGTGGACATGGCATCCGTGTTGTCTTGGCCCGGCGAGTTAGCATCATGGCCGGGCGGACGGTTGATCTTGACCACGCCGAAATCCTCGCGCTCCATCTGATCGAATTCCATCTTGCTGCTGGGCATTACGGCCATGCCGACGCCAAACGATCGGTTCTTCATGCCCGTATGCTGCTTGCTCAGCTGGAAGGCCGGAGGTCTCCGGTTGTCGCCGACAATGCTCTCGGCCACCTCGGGGGATCGCACGGACGGGGGAGTCGGAGTGTGGCTCTTTGGTGGCGGTGATGGTGGAGTAATCACCTCCGGTTCGGGTTCCGGCTCGACCTCCGGCTCAATTTCTAGCTCCGGCTCATAGCTGTTGGCCTCCAAGTCGGCCAAACTCTGCCGCTGCAGTTGCTCGGCAATCTCTGCCAGATCGTGGTTACCATTGCCACTGTTGGAAAAGTTTTCAGAGTGGTTAAAACTAGACTTTACTAAAGAACAAAAAAACAACACTGAAACGTTGAATTAATTAAATATCATTGATTTTATTTTGCTTGAGAAAAAAAAAACGAAAATAAGTTACGACCAACAATTATGTAGTTAAATGTTAAATGATAAGTTATATGTTGTAATCACAATTCGTCAGGTATTTTTGTATGTATGTCTTGTGTAACGGTTCCGATTTAGTGGGTTGGTTCTCTTTTCATTTTTTGCAGTGGTTGTTTTCTTGTGTTGTGGGTGGTGGTTTTGTTTTGGTGGTGGGTGGTGTGGCATGCGGCAAGTGCAGATCCTTCTGCTTGTACTCGTACATTAAGTAAATTCATCGATTCTTTAAATTAACTAGGCGAAAATATAAATAATTGGCTAAAATCAAAGCTTTGTACAATGGTTAATTATGCTGATATTTCAGTTTATCTAGTTTTGATTTCTGTTTTTTTTTGTATGTGAAGGCAGCCGTGTGCAATTTTTGTGGGTTGGCTTTATCTATTTGATTCTGAAAGACAAACGAAAAGAACAAAATGAAACCCAAATGAAGACCACACACAAAATGATAATGCTAGGGAAATTTGACTTAGTTAATTGAGGGTTTTTTACCTGTTCGATTCTGCACTGCCATTACCTTTTCCGCCCTTTGCGTTGCCGGCATGAATTATCTGAAAATAGAGATTTATTAGGCCAGGTTTTGGGATGAAAATAATTCTAGATAAGATCGGTCTATTAACTTATATTAATAGCCATTTCGTGGGCCATACAATTCAATGAATTTCTCTATTAATTGCCCGCTATGTATAATATAAATCCTAGTACAAAACGCAAACTAGTTTGTGTCGCCCCAAAAAAAAAAACAGCCCCTTGGCACGCAGCCAAAAGTAACACCCCTGATTTCAGTGCTATTTCACCCCATTTGAACCACCCATTTAACCGGAAATGAAAGGCAAAGTATAGCATTCAAATTTCTTCATTTAGAAGCGTTTAATTTACAGATTTGTCCTGAAGTTGATCGAATTGCTGATTTTCTAATCTTATTGAAGTTCCCTTTTCAATGGTCGGTACTTTTAAAACAAAAACACAACTTCGAAAAACATCAAGTCTTGGAAGTTTTGCACTCGAAATTTGGTGCACTTCACTCGGTCTTGATTTTATCAGTTCACTGAACAGGTAAGCCGGCATCGCCGTGTCCAAGTTCCGGGGATCGGACCAAGTAAATGGTGGTCTGGCAGTTGGGGCAAGTGGTGCACATCTCGGCATCCGGTGGTGCTGCAGCCCCACCGCCGCCTTCTCTGGCTGCTCCTCCTCCTCCTCCTGAAGCAGCTGCTGCTCCTCCGGCAGCTGGTGGAGCACCGGCTTGTGGAGCTCCGGCAACCGGTGGCTGGGAAGGCTGTGGGTCAGGTGGATATTTAAGCCAATCGAAGGTTGCCAATAAACCTTGTCATATTTACATAACCATGCTGAGGCATCTGATGTTGCTGCTGGGTTGCATATTTATTCTGCATTTGGGCATCTGGCTGAATCACTTGCTGCTGTTGCTGTTCGTAGCCCGTCTGCGGTGGCATTTGTTGCTGGTTTTGCATTTGCTGTTGAAGGACATGGGCCCGTCCAGAGGGTGGTGGATCCATGCGAGTTGGCTGCCCGGCAGCAGGTTGTTGCATATATTGCTGTTGCAATTGCTGCTGCGAAGGCACAGCTGCCGGCGGAGGCATCTGCTGCTGCTGCACGGCATCGCCTGGAGGCATCTGCTGATACTGCTGCTGCTGTTGATTGGGATCCTGACCGCCAGAAACTCGAATGGGAGTCACTGCTGCCGAGCCCTGCTGTCCAGGAGGCGCTCCTCCTCCTGCAGCTGCCTGCGACATATTCTCCCTCTCCAGGCCAGAATGACGAACCCTGGGCGGTCGGGCGAAGGCATTCGAAGCCAGGAAGGCCTCATCAACGTCCTGCAGGCCAGAGCGACGCTGAAAGGGATTCTGATTGCGTACGGGGCCACTACGGCTGAGGGCATCCAATGGACTCTTGCGAGGCTGTGATTGGGAATATCATTCGAATTCGTTTCGATGATTGCTGAATTTGCGAGGCGTCTTACATTTTCCGGATTCCTGGCCTGGCTGGGCGTCAGGCTGACCTGACTGGCCTGCTTGTGACCCACAGCTGCTCCTGCTCCTCCTCCACCACCACCACCGGCATGGCGTGACTATAAACCAAGTTATACAGTCATCATCTGGAGTAGAGTTTTATTTGACCAACTTACAGCAACGCTCGTCTTGGAGGCATGATAGCCACCGCCTTGGCGTGCCCCGGAGGCATTACTACGTTTGGCATCCATAAATTAAATCACTGGAAATTAGTAAGCCGCACGAAAAACTTGGCACTAATCGCGTCGAAACTGGTTGATGATTTTTTTCAGTTAAAAAAAAAAGTATAAAATACAAATATATTTTTGTATACAGGAAGTCGAAAGAGCTATCCGACTGCTAGAGAGTATAAATTTGAACTGAAGTAAAGCGGGGGCTATGTGGGGGTCTTGCAATTGACAGATGACAAAACCGAACACCCGGCTAACTAGGATAAGGGTTTTTTTGAAACCATTTTTAACACAAGGTTTCGATTTTTGTAATGTTTATAACACCGGGTTTCGATTTTTGTAATGTTTATAACACCGGGTTTCGATTTTTGTTATGTTTATAACACCGGGTTTCGATTATGGTAATGTTTTTTAGTAATCTAAGCAAATATTTTTTCAAATTTCTTTATAATTTCTTATATTTATCCTATAGCGGTTAGGGTTTCTCACAATAAATATCCTCAAACTATACTAACATCTGTAGAATTTGACCTTACACTTTTACTCGTTCAACAAGCAATTTCACCAATCACCAATATCAAAATTAAAACCCCTTGCAATCTTTCCGGTTAAGTTAGGTAAAGTGTCTCAGTACCTCGGCCATGCTGCATGTGGGACGTGGGGCCCCATATCGTCCGGACGGAGAGATCTGTGTTATCTGCTGGAGCAGCACATTCGGGCCTGACTGCTGCTGCTGCTGGGAGCCACGCCGCCTGTTAGAATCCTCGCCCAGGTAAGTAGCACCAAAGAGCTGTGTGTTAGGACTGTTGACGATGAGGTGTTATATCGTTGGTTATCATTGGTTAACAGTTAGCGCATCATGTGGAGAAAGAGTTAAGCGACCATTAGTGATATATTTAGGTATGTAATGGAATAAGTATTTGTAAATTTAAGTATTTTAATTTATTTGTTTCAATATCCAGATGATGTAATAGAATTGGTGACTTTATAGAATACATTTTATAAGTCTTTGGTCCGTATTCTCGTCCCTTTGTTAAATCTAAAGTAGGGTTTAAACATTAAAGTCGTATGGGAAATCAGAGTTTAAAGCTTCCTTTAATTTTAACAGTCGGACGAGAAAACGGGCCTTATTCAGAGTATTAAAGAAGCAAAGCAAGCAACAGGCCACCATTAAAGCAATGTTATTAATCAACTCGGACCGAGTTTTATCGATCAGCGGGCTTCCTTTGGCAAATAAACAAACAAATCTAGAGTCCGATTTGCATACGATATGCAAATGGGGCCAAAAGAAATGGCCAACTGAGGCCGAAAGTGAAATGTTTCCTGCAGCGGCGAAAGCAACGCCTTAATTGCCACGAACTGCGACGGACTGTGCGGGGATGTCAGGAAGGCCCGGGCCCACGTAACGCCTCCTCCGCACCAATCCAAACCAATTCACTCACCTGTTCGTTATGTGCAGGCCATTCGGGGTGAGCTGCGGCGACTGGGCGTTACCATGTCCATTTGCAGAGGCCGCATCGTTGAAGAATCCCTCGTAGAGTACAAAATTGTTCGCCTGCGGAATGATTCGCTGCAGTCCGTAATGTTTGCTGAGGAAACCCAGTAGCTTCTCCGACGGCCGGTCCACCGAGCACTTGAGTGGCGTCCACTGTTCCTCGTTTAGCATTGTCTGGAAGAGACGCTTTCCCAAGCCGGCGCGCTGACGAGACTCGTGAATATAAAAGTCGAGTATGGATGGAGCCTGCTCCACCTTGCGCGTCTGTCCGGACTCGTCGAATAAATACAGATCCTTGGTGCCCACCTTCAGCAGACCCGTGACAGCGCCGCTGGAGAAGGTAAATAATTATATTAGTTTAAATTATTCGAATTATTCAAAATTTACATATATTTAAGCATTTATGGTGCAGAATAAAATGCAAGAGGAATGTAGAGTAAGAAGCTATTTGCTAAATGAAGTATTACAAAATAATAATAGAACTATAGTAGATTCGGAATATATAAATACATATACAGATCAGATATTCCTATTTATAAGCAGTTTTACGCTCTGATAAGATATAAAAAACCATTCCTTGATCATAATTATAGATCCCAGAACTAGATATGGATTACTCACTTGTGACCCGCCTCACTATCCGCCAGCAGATAGATGGTCTGGTTATCGGACATCCTCAGTCGCTGGGCCGTGGTCACCGGCTTGCTGAGACCCTGCGAGGTGGCCGACAGCTGGCCCAGCCGATCGATGATCTCCGACATCTTGGTGGTGGCATCTCTGCGTGGGTGTTGGAGTGTGGAAAGCGTATCGGTTAGTCGGATCGAGCCATTGGGATCAGCACTACGCATACAATTTCAATACTCACAAACACTGACGCCGATCGCCACGAAAGGTGTGCGGCAGGAGGTTCGATGTCACCTTGATAATTGGCTGCGGAAACAGCGGCTTGATATCGAAGCGGAACTCCACCATTATGCTGCCCCTCGATTGTTCTTTTCGTCTCTGTTTTGGTGTACTTGGTTTTGTGTGCGAGACTGTGAGTGTGCGCAGCCCCTGCAATTGAGAAATGAGAATTGCGAATTTAATGGAGCGTTGCGAAAGCGGTGCGCAAACAATTTGATTATCTGATGCCGCTCGATTCGGCCCGACTTTGGCTTTCAGCTTTGTCTATTCGGCTGTGGGAATTGCTGCACATGCAATCAACTCAATCATTGCTACTTTTGCCCGCGGCCCGCCTTTGTCAATGATTCAGCAGATGCAAGCCCACACGTGGACACTCCAAGAAATTAAGATAGAAAATACTTTAAAATTTAATACAAATTATGGTAATTTTTAGGATTTTTTTTTAAAAGTTATGATGACTATACTATAAAGTATATATATTCTTGATCAGGATCACTAGCCGAGTCGAACTAGCCATGTCCGTCTGTCCGTCTGTCTGTCCGTCCGTATGAACGCTGAGATCTCGGAAACTATAAAAGCTAGAGGATTGGCACTTTGCATGCATATTCTTGGAGTTCCCACGCAGCGCAAGTTTGTTTCAAAGAGGTGCCACGCCCCCTCTAACCGCCCCCTCATTTTTTAAAAGGTGTCTGGCGCCCACACCTTTAAAGATTTTGAAAAAGTAAAAATGCAGTTTTATTGTGAATATCAAAACCTATCGAAATGTAGACCATTTCGTTAAAAAGTTGTGACCGATCAATGTTTTAATATATCCATCTCCCTCGCACTCCCTTAGCTGAGTAACGGGTATCTGATAGTCGGGGCACGTTCTCTCTTGTTAAAAGTGAAATTAGTATTTAATTTAAAAAGAAAAGTGTTTTCTTAAATTCTGACGTGTAATAATGAATATATCTTAAAGGATAATGAATATTTATCTTTAAAATCTACCAAAATGAGCAATAAAATTCAACAATATTCAAGAGTTTCTATTTTGTCTAAAGAGTCATAGGATTGTAACTTTAATTATTCCTTTGTAAATCAAACTGTTTACTGGTTGCCTCTATATTTTAAATGCAATAGAATTTCATAATATAAAATTGTTTTTCCCAGTGTATTTTTGGGGGCAAAGCCTCGCCAGCAGTATTTGTTTTGCTTCTGCTGCCGACTCCGCCTGTTGACCTAAATCATCGCATTAGACTCGGATTACAATCGAAACTGTTGCGTTCGGTGGGGATCTATTGCGACAGGAATAGGGACGTAGCTTCCGGTTTGGGGGCGTGTCTGTCAGGACGAAACGTTAGTCGCTTGCATGCCACTACCGCCTTTGTTAATTTGCCAGTGCAACGAACTCTGCGAACTGAGTAGTCGGAGAACAACGATAACGCAGAGCAGAGCTTTCAATTGTAATTACCTTTGATGGGGCGGGCAGCAAAACTTTTTCCCTTTGTTACGGTTTTGTCAGGGGATAAGTTAAACAACTCTCTGCCGGCGTCGCAGTTAGCAGCGCTGCTCGAGTTTCCAATGCGATAGCAACAGAAAAGCCATTGTCGGCAAATGACGTGTTTTCATTTCGTTTTTACATATCAACAACACCTACAGCTGAGTTCAAATTAGAAGTTCTTAAAATGAAAGCGAATGTATTTTAAGAAATTTGTGGCTATAACTCGAACCTCAGTCTAAACCTGATTATAAATCTACATTTTGTAGGGTGTCATTTAAGGACCTATTGGACTTTGGTTGGATGAGCTATCTGAAAAACCCAAAATATTATGCTTATAAACATTTTTGACCTTTTCAAAGTACTAGCGTGAAGTACTTTCACTTTGGTTTGCATACGTCAAACTACATAACGAATTAGATTGGAGTAATTCCCAAAATGGGATTTATTGTGGCAAAGTGAGTTCGTAGAACAAACCTATGATATAGTAGGAATATTAGTCATACATTTTTATGATGTAGCTTAGGTTTGTAGGTTTGGCCTAAGCGATGAATCCTAATTTTTTAACACAGAACAAATTCTCGGTGCTGATTTAATGTCCTCGACTGTAAGTTGCACATGTACATGGCCCCCAGCAAAGGGGACTACCTTGTTGTTGTTATTGCAATGCCTGTTTATTTTTCCAGTGCATAACCGTTGACGTTGCCATACACAATCAGCCCACTTTGTAACTGTTTATGAACCAACAGCAAGCGACGCAAAACAAAAATACAAGACGACAAAAAGACTGACTAAAAAAAAACGAGAACAACAAAGAAAACCACGCACCGCACATAAGGAGTGAGAGCGAGAGGTAAACTGCAATTCTTGTGCTCCCCTTTTTGCTCCACTTGTAAATGTGTCAAGTGAGCTTGTCTCTCTTGCTCCTTCATACTTACATATGTATACGTATATGAAGGTGTGCACTGAATGCGAGAGCGTGAGAGAGTTAATCAGCGGAATTAAAATCGCGTGCAGCCGTAAACAAGTCGAGTGTGTTAGAAAGGAAGGGGGATCGTCACATCTAATTTAACGGTTAATCAGTAGACAGCACAAAAACAATGCGGCATGGAAACAACAGTTGAAAAACAAATCAATCGAGAGGTGCAGACAATTGGCAAGCCAAATATAAATAGTCATTTCCCCATTAATCTGCCTGGTGATGAAAATTAATACAGCAATTTCACACTTTCTGTCTAGAACTATAGCTACGAAGCCGAGCGTATCAGCTGTCGGTTGGAAAAACAATCCCACAAAGTGTCTTGTCATTATGCAAGCCTCCGGCGTTTCCATTGGAAGTGGGCGTCAATAGTTGGGGGCGTGGCCAGGGGGCTCAATTACCAGGCAGCTGCCAACTGCCTCACTAAATTCAATGTTACTATAAATGGAAGTACAGTGGAAGTTCTATAATTCTTACTTTTCGGAGAGGAATTCCCCATATTTTTATTGGTTATGTCGGAATCTCTACCCTCTCTTTATTTATATCATACAATTAAAAAATTCCAAAGTTCCTTTATTTCAAAATAAATCATAAAATAACCGATATTTGTAATATTCACTTGGGATAAAATTGGTCGAAAGTTACTGATGTTTATAACTGAAATGAACTCATTATGTTCAATTCAACCGAAATATTACAAACTCTCACTGTCTAAAATACTTGATAGGTGTTCAAGCTAAAGAAGTTGGACTGCTCAATGATTTTTTTTGGTAAATTAGAAACCATTATCGCGTCAGGCACTCAATGGGCATAATAAATTAGGCAGCTCGGAAACCATGCGATTCGGATCAGGTGACGAGCCTACCTCTATACTTTGTATGTCCATGGAAGGTATACAAAATGGAAACGGACTTGGTTGGAAATGTATGCAGCAACAAGGTCAATCGATAAATGCAGACCCGAAAGGAACACCCAAAACCCAAGACGAGTTGCCAAGGCAAGGGAAAACTCAAAATAACGGCAAACGACAGGTGCCGCAGCCGCTGACAGGCTCAGGTAAAGGTACAGGTGTGGACGTTGCCGCTAGTTCCCCCTGGATTTTCCTTCCTCCTTGGGTTCTTTGGTCGCTCAAGGCAACGGCAATTAAAAACAGTCAACTGTTTACGGCTTTGTTTAGTGGAAGTCGTTGGCCGAAGTAAGCTTTAAATATGCATGAGAACATGTTCAAGCATGCACATGCACGCACAACACGCAATGAATTGTTTATCGTTATCGATAACTTGGCAATGAAATACTTTTTTGCGGTCTCGCCGCATTTATGTTGTTGTTTTTGCCGTGTTTACCACAAACGAACGATCGCGAACGGTCAAAACAACTTGTTATTCTACAATTGCAAAAAAATTGCCATAGCAACGATAACAAAAAACCAGAACCGCAGAGGGAATTGCATTTTCAGCCGTCATTGTTGTTTTTGTCGCTTGCATTGCACGCGCCTCGATTTGTTGTTGATTTGTATCTAATTGCTGGAGACTAAAAAATACGAATTATGAGTTATCGAGAGAGAAAAAATGAGAGAAGATTCTACACCCTACGTAATACGCTGCAACGGTAGCTTAAAATTGCATCAGAAAATCAGACTCGAACAGTTTAAATATAAGTCCAGTCGTTTTAAAAATACATAGAGCTTACACCAGCGGTAATCAGCTGAGATTTCGGTTATTTTCCACATCATTGATTAATCATGATCATTAATGCAAAAAGGAAAGTATTGAAAACAGGGGGATCAACCAGACACAAAAAGTACACTGCGCTTCGGCACCGATAAGCACCTTTCGAAAAACAGTCTAACGTCGAAAACTAGAATAAATGGATGAATATTATTTGAATAGGTAATCTGTTTTAAACCCACAAATGTAATATAAAAAAATTTTAAATGATAAAGTTAATAAACAGATTATTCAGTTACGAAAGCGGATTAAAATAGTCTAGTAAAAAATGGGAAATACTAGTTATGGAAGTTGGTCTGTGTCTAGATTTTACCAAACCAATTCCTAGAACGTGGGTCATAAACGCCACACTTGTTATTTGTTTGCCGATAATTTTTGAGGTAGTCTTCCGATGTCTGGACCGAAACCCCGCCTCCTGGCAATCGCCCAGTGTTAAATGGTGCCACAAACGATAAGGCTCGATGGTCTGCTGCTGGAAAATCCAGTTCTAGCTGGTTCTTCTAAGCACTCGAGTGTCGCGGGTTTAATGACAGCTAAACCATAATTGTTCCTATTGTTTATATTTTTTGTGATAAGGAGACATTGTCGCATTCACGCAGCACATGTTGGGTTCAAAGGTTCATGTCCAACCAAAGCAATTCACTCGCAATTTAAACTGATTAAAGAAGAATTGAGCGTAATTCTTGGATAAAAACGCACGAAGGGTGATCTAAAAGTCGTGGTGGACTCACCGAAAAATCACTTGTAAATTTGTAACAGACATACATTTTTCTCTCGCTCTCTTGTAATGCTTATCGTTCGATCGCTACACAGAAAAAAATCATACCAATAATGGTATAAAAGTCATTTACAAAATAGTAATGTTGAAGTATGAATTTTAAAGGGAAAATAAAGATGGTACGTAATAAATAGGTTATTTATTTTTTGAAATTTTTTTTAATATTTAAATAAATGCTCCAGCAATTTTTCTCTCAGTCTGTGTGGTCAGTGAGAAAAGAGAGAGCCTCTAAGAGAGAAATCGCTTTTGTGTGCGTAGAGCGGGTTTTCTTAAAAGGGCGATCGACTGTTTTTGAGTCACTTGTGAAAAATCATTCATCGCGAGCAGTTCGACCAAAGAAAACCCGCTGGCTCAACACAACACAACACAGTCCAAAACCCACTTATCAAACAAAAACAAATAACAGCTGAGCAGCAACGCGAAGCGCGTGTGCAAAAAGAAACAAGAAAACATACACAGAAAAAGCACAAGATATAAGAGATACACAAAAAAAAAGAAACGAAGCAGCGGAAAATTTTGGGGACCAAACAAAGCCGGAGCTTTTACCGTTACCAAAAAAAATAAACCCCCCAAAAATCACAACGTGTTCGCCGGTCAAGATGAGCGGTTCCGTTTTAAGTTTGGCGCGTCCTGCTGCAGCCGCCACAAATGGCCAAAATCTTCTGGCCAAACAGCTAAATTGCAATGGCAATGGCACCGCCGGCGGGGTGGCCAAAACCACTGTGGCCTCGGCCATAACACCACCCAAACAGCCCCAATTGGCGGCCAAGGTCATCCAGCAGTCGCAGATCGTTTGCTTCGATGTCGATTCCACGGTGATTTGCGAGGAGGGCATCGACGAGCTGGCCGAATACTGCGGCAAGGGCAGCGAGGTGGCGCGTGTCACCAAGGAGGCGATGGGCGGGGCCATGACCTTCCAGGATGCCCTCAAAATCCGCCTGAACATCATACGGCCCACCCAGCAGCAAGTGCGGGACTTTATCCACGAACGACCCAGTACACTGAGCAAAAACGTCAAGCGTTTTGTGGCCCACCTGAAGGCGGAGGGCAAACAGGTTTATTTGATCTCCGGCGGATTCGATTGTCTCATCGCTCCGGTGGCCAATGAATTGGGCATTCCGCTGAAGAATGTCTATGCCAACAAGATGCTGTTCGATTATCTGGGCGAATACGATAGTTTTGACATCACACAGCCCACCTCGCGGTCCGGTGGAAAGGCCGAGGCCATCGCCCTGATAAAGACGGAGAACAGCGGGGATTCCCTCATCACAATGATCGGCGATGGAGCCACCGATCTGGAGGCCGTACCGCCGGCCAACTATTTTATTGGCTTCGGTGGAAATGTTGTGCGACCGGAGGTCTATCGCCGGGCCCAGTATTACGTAACGGACTTTGAACAGCTGATGGCGGAATGAGATTCATACATATGTTCATTTAACAAAGGCGGGGGAGTGGCGAATTTAGTATTTGAAATCAACGTGTTATAGCTCTTAGTGGATGCTCATGTTATATATATATGTCCAAGTATGTGTGTAATGAATGTACTATATAGTTCGTAATTAAATAACAATAAAAAGCGATAGTAAAATGATGGAAAACAAACAAGTGAAATCGCACGAGGCGACTTTGTTACTGTTACTCTTACAGAAAATGTTAATCGCGCACTGTTAGTGACGCAGCACAAGTTGTAAAAATACTGGGTGCCCCGTTATTTAAACCATTCAAGTTCTTAGCATTTAAGACTATAAAATATAAAAATATAAATATTTAGATTGAAAAGATTCTAAGCAAAAAAAATGCACATGAAAAGAAATTTTGTTTTATTTTTGCGAATGAAAAATTGGAAAATCCTATTAGTAATGCAACTATTTTCCTAAATGTTTCATAAAACAGTAATAAATTCATTCAATCATTCCTTTAAAGTTTATCACCAAGTTTGTATCTGCATTTAAAAAGTTTAATTAGAAAATATAAATCAGATATTAAAAGATAATTACATAAATTTAATTTGTCCAATAAAATAAAAAAAAGAGTCTGCTATTTATGGTGGATAATTTCAACTTTAAAGCACCTAAATAAAAATAATGCTTTTATTTTACAGAAGTACTATATGGATGAATTTGCTTTATCGTAAAAATCTAATGATTTTTAAGATCTCGAAAGTAGGTTAGGCAATTAAGTAAAACAATTAAGCGTAAATGTTTTATACTCTTAGCCTTGTGGAGCACTTAACAAACGTTACAATCTTAAATTCTGTTACAAAAATAATATTTTTTTTGACCTGAGGTTTTAGAAAGTTGCCTGTGCCTCTGACGTCTATCGAAATCAGTAAGCCTCTTACACCCAAAAAGATATAATTATATGCCCTATTGCAACTGGAAAATTTAGAATAGTGAATAGTAAGGGAGCCAATCAAAGTTCGGGAGAAAGTATACCCAGTAAATATTTTGGGTGGTTACTGAAACAAAGAAATTTCAGCACACTTGTTTTATATGTGAAAAAGAAAACAATAAACCATTATCATTGTGGCTAAGCATAAACTGCTTTTTCTGCACTTGCGATTGAAGACCAACCGTTTTATTGCCCAAGCTTGATTTCCTTTCGATTTTAGCACGAAGGTGCCAGCAATTGGCGGCTCTAAAGGCCGTTAAAACCAGAAAGCAACGCCTTCTGAAGCAATTATCAATTGCTATGTAATCGACTCCGGCGGAGTTGAAAACAGTTGGAAACCAAGAAAAAAAAAAAACAAGGCAAGGCCGAAGCGTGGGTGTCAAGCGTCGGGCGGTAAACCATGAATGGAACGGGTGGTTTGGCGGCCAACGTCATCGTGTTTAATTGTCGGCGGGAAACGCTTTGAGCCAGCTTAAATGTGGACCATATTAGGCGTGATTCGACTGCCGTTTGAACGGCATAGGGGCGTGAATTAAGGCCAGGCTGCAGTCAGAAGCAGAACGGGAAGAAAGCAGCCGCCGATGAGATCAGCTTCCTAATGAACTGGGCTTAAATGGAATACGTTATGCCCTGCAGCCCTAATGAATATCTTTTTGGGAACTACAGTAAAAGTTGTATAAAAAAGACTTGTCATTTAACTTTAATACATTTTCATTCTACAAATTTTAATACTTCAATAGAATAATAATTACAGGAGGTAAAAAATGATTTGAAAAATATTGATATTACGAACCAATCATTCGCCGTTATTTTGAAGATTATTTTTTTTAGTAAAAACTAGGAAAATTTATAAAAATAAAATTAAAAACTATAATTTTATGGAATCATGTATTTATGTATCTGATGTCTTTTGGCAATGACTTTAGAAAAGAAAATAGGAAATTCCATATTCCCATAAAGAGCAACTTTTTATAAGAAGGGGTGGTTGCAGTTATAGATATACCACTGTGGCTTCCGTGCCAATTACTATGCTGCTGACTTGAATAGATTGGTGACAGAACTACCCACTTTTTGGACACATCTGAATGGCCTTTGCTGTGTCTTGAAAGGAAACCCGAAATTGATTGGGAACTTTGTGGGGAATACATAATAGATACAAATGCCATGCCAGTGACGCACTCTTTGACCATAGCATAATGGCCGCTGCTGTCTCTTGGTAATGACTTCAGAGCCCCGTCGCATGACGTAAAGATGTTTTATTTATGTGCCCACCGAGCCACACGGCAGCGGCACGAACGCGAAAGCGGTGGGCAGCGGAATGGAAATGGATATGAAAAATGGCATAAACGTAAACAGAAAGCTTGACGAGGGCAGACTTACCTTACCGCAACGATGGAAACAGTAAAACTAATGCAGCAACCTCGGAGGGATTGGGCTTTGAAAACGGTATCTCGGAATATCGCACGGCTGTGCGAATGCTCGTTCCAGTTTCCAGTGGCACTACGGAATGCACTACTCCGGCTTTTCTGCTGCTACTGCAATTTTCGCGTACGGATGCTGCGCGTTGAGATGCGGTCGTATCTGTGTGTCTCACTCACACACTCGCGGGGCGGGGGCGTGTATATTGATTTTGAAATTTGTCTCAATGCGGCCAAAAAATGTTTACTAGAACTGTGTGTCGCTCGTACTTCCGTATTTGTTTAGCTCTAACACATAATTCCACACACCTGGTAAACTCGCCGCTCTTTGTTGCTTTTGTTTGTTTGTGTATGTATCCGCGCCGCTGTGGGAAATCGGAAAATCGGACTAAGGAACCGGATGGCCGTTGCCGCGAAGCGTGGGTATTGCACGAAAGTCGGTTAAAAACTGAGCAGCGTTTGCGGCGAGCACAGATTTTTGGGGGTGAAGGTGGCTAACTTGGAGCCAGACGCGAAGCTTTGGCTTGCAACACAGTGGTGGCAAACTGTTGATTGGTCTATCGATAGTTTCGAGATGGGAGTTTAGTGAAGCGAGCGTTTTCTTTTATTTATATTTTTAAAGCTACTTAAGTATAACAATATTATTTATTAAATTCATTAAAAATTAGTACACAGTATAAAAAAGGACTTTCAAAATATAAATGTGTATATAATTATTTAACGACCCCCCTTTTCACTCACCAACCTGGTCTAGCACCACCCCTGTCAAAGTATCGATACGATAGATGGCAGTGCGGCCACACTTTCGCCAATACGGTCCCACCTTGAGTAATATCCGAAATTACTAATAACAAAGGCCGAAGCTGCGGAAAAAGGACCAGTGAGGACGCCCAAACGCTGAACACGCCACAGCCACCGCACAAATGCCGAAGAATGGCGACGCCGGCAACCGGAGCGGTTCCGGGACCACCAGCGACGGCTGCATCTATCCGGACGACGTCATAATGGGCGTGGGTGTTGCATTCAACGTCCGGTATACGGGCTGTGTGGAGGTCAAGACCTCAATGAAATCCCTCGACTTTGAGACCCGCACGCAGCTGGCGCGGTAAGTAAACCCGTTACCCGATGAATCATTAGAGAATAATCATGTGTTTTCCACGAATATCGAACAGGGAGTGCATCAACCGGGTGTGCGAGGCGGCGGGCTTGAAGTCCGCTGGCAAGCGGAGACTAACCAGCTTCATATCGGATCGCCCCAGCATGCAGCACGCCGGCACCAACATCATCATCAACGTTTCCAGCCGAGCCCTGTCGCTGAGCAACGTGGAGTCGGGCGAGGTGATTGCCAATCACAATATGCCGCGCATATCATTCGCCTCCGGCGGCGACAACGATACCCTGGACTTCCTGGCCTACATTGCCAAGAACGAGGATGAGTGGCGTGCCTGTTATGTCCTCGAATGTGCCGGCGGGCAAAGCGAGGATCTAATAGTAACCATTGGCAAGGCCTTTGCCCTACGCTTCAACGCGCTCAGCCGACTTAATGATCCTGCCGGGGATTGCAACATCAATCAGAGCTGCAAGGAGAATGTGAAGGAGTACTACAACGATTTGCCAAACAAGCTGCCGCCGGAATTGCCGGAACAACAACAACAGCAGCAGGTGCAGCAGCCTTTGCACCCGCATGCGCCGCGTGTGGCACAGCTGAATCTGAAGAAGCCCCGCGATCGTCTGAGCAGCAACCTCATCGACCTCAACTCCCCGCCTCCCGACCAAACGACCAATAAGCTGGGCCACTTCGATCCCCTCCATGCGACCACGGCGTCCAACTCCGTTTTGGCCACTGTGCGCGATGTGTTCGATGGACCGCAGTGTCCACTGACGGCGGAGGTGTGGTTCCATGCGGGCATATCCAGACCAATTTCGGAGCGCTTGCTGCAGCAGGACGGTGACTTCCTGGTGCGCGAGTCACAGGGAAAGCGGGGCCAGTACGTGCTAACCGGATTGGAGGGCAAGACGCCGAAGCATCTGCTGCTCATCGATCCCGAGGGCGTGGTCCGTACCAAAGATCGCATCTTTGACAGCATAAGCCACCTGATCAACTACCACTGGGCGCACGCACTGCCCATAATATCGGAGGATTCGGAGCTGGTCTTGCGTAATCCGGTGCGAAGACCCCAGCAAGATCAGGCTGCTGCTCCCATTGCAACAGCTTCTTCCTGAACCACAGGGCACAATCATACGTATACTTACCACCCATCATATACATAATATATATATATACTGGCATCTGCGTACACGCTTAGATTTAAATATTGTGCACTCGTAGAGAATATCTTTTATATATCGTCTGTATAAAAACGAAACCATATATTTATGGATTGAATATATACCTACATATTTGCAAATATGTGCATGTCTACAGTATTTTCCACTCAAATGCGAATAAATATGATAAACTGGAACAGAGATTTGGGGTTTTTGAATTTCAAAAACTATGGTATTCCTATGCAGGGGCATTATTATTATTTATCCAATAAATAATAGAAACACAAAAATACACATTTCAAATGCACTTCACACAAGAGTTGGTTTATTGTGATCCCATGCAAATCAGAACATCATCATCTACGCGCTATAGAAATCTTAGTTGCGACGACCAAAGTTGTTGGTGTTGGGCTGGGTCAGCTGCAGGCCACGGATGTTGTGGAAGTCCAGAAGCTTCAACATCTCCTTGGTGTCGGCGTCGACCTCGATGATGTCCTGCTCCAGAGCGGAGACAGCCGGGACGTAGTTGTCGCGACGCTCACGCTCCTCCTCCTGCAGCTTGATGGAGATGCCACGGACCTGGGAGTGGCGCAGACGGCCCATCAAATGGGTGACATAGCTGGAAGAGAGATTAAGGTGTTATAAGGGACTCATTAGCGGGAAGTTCCTGCGAAACTCACCCGGCAATCTTGTTGCGCAGGGGCTTGGTGGGGATGATGGCCACCTCCTCGCAGATGCGCTTGTTGGTGTGGAAGTCCAACGTCAGGCGAGTGTAGTACTTCTCGATGATGACCTTAGCGGCCTTCTTCACCGTCTTGGTTCGTACGCGACCCTGTGGGTGGTGGTTATTAAGATTAGTAACAAATTCGACGAAATATCACTCATTTTTGTATCCCTATTTGATAGGAATAATGCTTATAAGCTTAACATCTAAGCATTTTTCGCACGGTTTTATTGTTTACGAAACGGTATTCGTTTACATTGCGTTTCGATCGGGTTTATTAAGCCCACAGCTAAGACGCGGCACATAAATAATGCTTTTTTGGGGTAGCAAAATTTGACTATGCACGTGGGTAGCAGCTTCTGTCGTCGACATTTTTGGGTTATTTGTCCGTTTCGGTTCCGATTTTAGTCGGCGTTTCGCTGCCACGTACCATTCTGTTGCTGGATGGATATTTTAATCACCGCTAAAATGAGAAATAACAATTATTTAAAGAAAAACGCGGAGAAAAAAAATTTGTAAAACCCACCTCGCCGGAAACGAAAGGAAAAGAAGGACGCTGTGTGACCAGGCGGGTGGTGTGTAAAATATACTAAAACATACCTAAAATATACTGAAATATACCATGGTTGACGATTTCAACTGAGATAGGGATGTCAAATATTTTTAAAATATCGTATCGCTGTTATGTTTCCCTAAAAAATATATTCAGGGTATTCCCTAAACTGTTGAATTGCTAAATTGTTGAATTTTGGTCAGCTGTTAATCAGCTGTTCCATACAAAGTCAACTTTCAGAAATTTCAGCAATTCAACAGCACCGAGGCTGTTATAAATTTTGTTGAACTCTGCAACATTTTAGTATTATCAGCTCGCATTATTAACTTTAAAATCAAATTATAAAGTCTATTAGTAGTTCTTCTTAACGTGGTAACAATTTTAGATAAAAAATCTTATTTTACATGTTTTAAGTTCCGTTAAACTTTTCAACAAATAACAGCTGTTTGAAAATTCAACAAGAACCATTTTAGGCTTTAAGTTTGGAATACCTATGATAGTTTGTCTGCGATGGCTATCCTTTCAACGGATGGTGGATGGATCTCTGTGGGAAGAGACTATTAAAAAATTAGAGGCTAACGTGTTCATCCAAATGAGCAGTATTTACCCAGTAAACATGACCTGAAACTTGTAAAAAAAAATATTAACCGCAAGAAATTTAGCTGTGTCTTCTAAATTACATGTGGCTTGCCATAAAAAATATTTTTTTAAAATAATATGGATTCTCCATTTTTGTTGGAGTCACCGCTAAGTGGTGCTCGACTTTGGCGTTTGGTATATCTGAGATAGGTTAGTATATTTTTCAGTGCAACGATATATTTTGAAGAACCCGCCGGGGCCACACTGGCTCTTATCGTTGTTGTTGTTGTGCTTTTCGATCGCGGATGTGTGCTTTTCGATCTCGCGATCTCTAATTTCTTTTGCAATATACATATATATATTGCACAGTGACAACGGAGAAAGAGAACAACAACTGCATATATGCGATTTAGCAGGCGTGCTCTACTGTATGCGTGGGTGTGCGAATAAATAATAATACGAAATGAACGATCAAGAAAGACAACAACTGCAGCAGCAGCCGCAGCAACACCACTACTATCAAAGCGACTGGAAGACGGTTAATAGTCATGGAAATTCGTTATCAGACAGCCGGGATTATGATACCAACTCGTCGCGCAATTCGCTCTCCGGTTCCCCGCCCGCCGCTTCGAATTCCTCCTGCTCCGGTTCCCTGGATTTCGACAGGCCGCTGGCCCAGCTGCTCACCCCAAAACTGGAGGCCGATGGTCTGGGCATCATCCACGGCGATAGCTACAGCATCTACGGCAGCCAGGCGGCAGAATCCACCAGTGGCGAGCAACAGGTGCTTAATCTGGGGCCATCGCTGGACTCGGCGGACGTCCAGGCGACCTATGGTGCCCTGTTCATCCAGGAACAACTCACTGCATCGTCACAAAATCACGCACATCCACAAGTAGTTCCTGCGGAGGCGGACAACGTTTTCCCGCTAACGGATCAACTAACGCCCATGCCCATGCCCATCACGGTCATACCCATCACATATCACCATGCCACCGAAAACCTCAGCTCCAGCCACGCTGAGGTTCCCCTGATAGCCAGTCTCAGCGAAAGCACCGCCCAGGTGTTCAATCTGGATGACATCTGCTTCACGCTGGAGTACCAGTTTGAGAACCAGAAGCTCGTCCAGGTCCAGCCGCCCACGGTGGTCTCCCTCAGCATGGTATCCACCGAGGGTGCAACCTCTACAATAAACTGTGATATTGACCAGGGAACTGGAAACCTCAACTCCAGGTGCTCCGAATCCAATTCTCCGGCCTATTTCACTATTGAGACGAGGTACTCCATTTGCATGTATACCCTCCGCTGCATGTGCTTTCTATAAATTATTTATGTTTGAAACGATTTTTGCCTAGGCATGGTATTGTATAGATTGGAATTTAACTAACAGATCTAAAAAATGTTCGCAAATGTAGTACATTTCTTAGTAATTTAAAAATAATTTTATAGACTTTAGTTTTTGGTATAATCAAAACTATAAATATGTAGCCATACATTTTTGAATTCAAAATGACAATATATATATTTTGAAATATCGAATTTGATTCAATCTTTGAGTGCATAATTAATTAATTAAATTTATATAAACCACAAGAAAGAATATTCCAAATTTAAATTGAGGGTTGATTGAATTATGATTAGGATACAAAAACATCAGTAGCTATAGTAGAAAATATTTGAAAAATATGCTTTTTGCCAATATTTTATTTCCTGACAGACCTTGAAAGCGTTCGATTGCCTTGGGAAAAAATTTCTTAATTCTGATTTGCAATCGCAAAAATATTGTTTGAAATTCAGAATAATAATTGCATATTTTTAGTGCCATTTATGAGTAGATTAGTGCCCAGTGCTGCTGTGTTTTTGTCGTATTTGGCCAATTATAGTGGGCCGTCAGGTGTGCCCTCCGCATTCTGACCCCCGCCCAGGGACACGACCGCCCCTCTTTTCTGCTAATTTTCCACTGCCCACACACAAAAAAGACCGAGAGAGAAAAAAAAAGGAAAACATTTGCCTAGCGTCTGCCGTGACGTGTCCGGCTTTTTTTGTTTTTATTTCACTTTTTGTTTGGCTCCCCCGAAAAAAGCAAAATCGAATTTTCATATTTTCTTCCTTGTCGAGAATTTTGTTGGTAAATTTTAAACCATTCCAATGTCCACTTATTACAACGCGCTGTCCGAATCGCTTGCAAGTTGTTCGCTAATTGCCTGATTTGTGCTCTCAGCCTGCTGCAATGTGAACTGGCTCTCGACCCGACTAGCGTGTACCCTCGTTTTGGACACCCATATTGCCGTGTGGCAATGGGCATCATAACGGTTGCATGCCCTGGGTCTCCTCTTCGGCCGATGATTGTATCGAAATCATTTGTTTGGGCTATAAATAGTTGCGCCGATGAACGCATTTAGATTTCTACCCCCACCCCAATCGTCGAGCAGAACGTATAGATGGATATATGCATACATAGATGTATATTTGTACAATACAATGTGTTAGGCGGAGACGGCGGTCGAAATTTTCCCAAAACTCATTCACACTTGGTGTAAAGAAGCCGGTTTTTTGAGAAGATACCGAATTCTAGCGCTGCCATTGTGAAATTCTCCCCCGGGACCATTCCGATTTGGCATTATAAAGAGTTTTCTCGATTTATTCTACTATTTCCCAAAGGGTAAAGATCGTATATGTGTCACAGGGCTTTGTTGTCTAGTATAAGTTAAATAACATGTATTGCTGATAGGGTTAATTTTTAAAAAGTTATAGAAATAGGAAAATAAATCTGTACGACGGAAACCGAGTAAACAATGTAGCGATAAGTCACCAAAGCTGAAGGGTTTACACCATGTTTACTCAAATTTCAATAGATATGATACTAACTGATTAGAACTAAAGGGTAATTGAAAGATTATAGTTTAGTTAGTCTAGCTGTTCTATATGTTCTAGCTGTTTAAGTAATTTAATTAATTGTTTATCGCCTCTCAAAAGGTATTAAAATAGTCATAAACTTAATTTTCCTTTCCTTAAGTCTAAATGATCTGTTGTGATGGGGTTAGTCCGCTCTTTTCAACATTGTTGTTGCTCCTGGTTTGTTCATTATTCTGCGGTACAATAATTTTTCAATTTTTCATCCGCGCCTTGTGTGTTGTTTTGCTCCTCGCCTTCCCCTCCGTCCTCCTACACTCGGCGACGACGCCTTTTTGCTATTTTTACCGCCATGAGTAGTGTTCCCTCAATCATATTTCTCATTTTTCAGCACTCCCGCGATTAGAAGGGGGCATCTCGATGGGTGGATGGGAGAGCCTGTGTGTAGGGAAGGGTCTGGGGGAGGCACGCTGCCCGTCAGTCAGCCTGCCAGCCGTCTCAGCACCCACGCACTTGTTGTACTATTTCCCTCGAATTTTCTTTATAGTCTCGGTTGTTGCCGCCTGCTATTTTCTTTTCGGCATTTGTTATGTTTTGACCATGACAACATTAAATATTAATTAATCTGATTAATAAGGACCGAAAAGCCTCCAGAGAACGCCAATGGCTAGTTTTTTTCGCCTTTCTACTTTGTTTGCTGTTTATGTTTCTGCTGACGCTCTAACCCCACTAATCGCAATCTGTGCAATTCGTATACATATATGCATATATACTTGTTGCGTTTATAATTATATACAAAGATCTTAACGGCCCACTGACCCACAAATCGGGTGGAATATATGCCCCGCCCGATGCGATTTTCTGTTTGTTTCCAACTGCAAATTCGATAAATGCCCCCCGTTGGTCTTTGTCCCCCGCTCGATCTGATCTTCCAGCTATGTGGATGAGTACGATCCAATTGAACCGGACGAGGACGAGCAGCTGGCCCACTGCATCCAACCGGGCGTTCTGCACCAAGATGTTGACGAGGAGGAGGAAGAGGAGGAGGAGGGAAGGCAGGACGAGAACGACCAGCTCATGGCGTTAGCCTACGAGGTACCCACACCCAATCACCATCCGCTAGCCAAGTGTCTAACGTGCCTTACGTTGCCTAACGCTTTTTGTAGCGACTCGCCATCCTAATCCTAGTGTTAGTGGAGATTCCGATTCCTGCGATTCCGCTGTAGGCGTGTGTAACCAAGTTATGTTAACCATCTCGCGGTGCGTAGTGTTTGCTTACATCGAGTACTAGTACTGGCTGTCCCCTAACTTATCGTTCGAAGAGTCCCGCATGAGTCCATCTGATCGTAATTGTCTCATTCCAAAGAACATACATCTATTAACCTCTTAAGTACTTTATTGAACCGATCTAACTGCAATGTTTTCCTTACCATCTAGAGTTCGGATGAGGCTCTCAGTCGCTATAGATGCAACTATGAGAACTGTTATCGCAGCTACAGCACAATTGGAAACCTGCGAACGCATTTAAAGACGCACACGGGTAGCTATCCTTATAAATAGTTATTTAATTTGATATATACATTTTACATCCGCTTCATTTGATCATTAACAAAATTAAGTACTTTAAGTTGTAAGTCTCTCCGAGAGCTCTCATCAATGCCACTTAGAATACTCTCCAGATATTTGTAGAAAGGATCCTGGGCCTGCGCTGGTTTTTCTTTCAAAGCATTCTCGATGAGATTCATTACATGCAGAAACTTTTCCTGAGCCTGATTTGGGTTCTCGCCAGTTGAACTGGGTAAAAATTCACATGTTGGCTCATTTGGCAATTCGGGGTCATTATTACACACCGATTCATCCGCAATGAAATACCCGCTGGAGTTATCCACCTCACTAAGATATTCCCCTTCGTGCTCATACTCAATTATGAACTCCTCCTTGGGAAATTCGTTGTTCTGGTGGATCCGCTTGGGTAAGGGTTCTTCGTTTGGATTACTTTCTTCGGTTTGCCCGGTTTCCAAAGAGTTATTGGGATAGAAAAACCTTCTTTGCCTTATGTGATCTCTAAGAAAATCGAGACTTTCAAATTTTAAGGAAGTGTTACTTGTGGGTTTGGTCTTTTGAATTTCCCGCACATAACGGTCTCGTAGGGTCTTCCACCTAGTTTGGCAATATCCGACTGTAATTGTGAAGTAGAAAATAGTTGAAGTTGGAGAGATGATGGCAGCATAGAAAACTTTATTTACCTGATTTTTGACAAGCATCGGCTACCACAGTCCAAGCGAGCTCCCTTTCGGCTCTCGTGGCTTTTCCGTACAAACAAGGGTTCTCCCTAACGCTTTTAATTAACAAATCGTCAAAAGATTCCATATTGTTTTGATTATTTGAAAATCACAAAACTTTCGCAGAAATCAGACGCGTTCTTGCGCTGCGTAAAAGCGTAAAAAAAAAAACGCGGACAAACAGCTGACGCGATTTAAGTGTTTTCCAGCACTGGCTGGCCAGTGGTGCAGCTTAGCAGACGGGATTGGGGGTAGAAAACTCTTGAAATTTGAAATTATTATGCGAGTTACAAATATAAATAATTTTTTGAAAATAATAGTTTTTACTCAATTTTATTAATTGTCTCCTTAACTAAGAATGTATGTGCAATTTAAGATTACATTACTGTAAAGATGTCGATTTTCTATTTATTTAATTAAAAAAAAACATACAAATCGGTATTTTTAGTAAGAATGGAATTAGTGGTACTTCCCCTGGGAATTTTTGTAACTACGCTTACGGCATTGCCATTCACTGCAAATATGTACATTGTACACTGTACGCATTTCTATGTATATTCCCCACGTATTAAAACGACTTTCCGCTTTCCAGGCGACTACAGCTTCAAATGCCCGGAAGATGGATGCCACAAGGCCTTCCTCACATCCTACAGCCTGAAGATCCACGTCCGCGTCCACACGAAGGTAAAGCCCTACGAATGCGAGGTGACCGGCTGCGATAAGGCGTTCAACACGCGCTACAGGTGAGCAATCATCCACATCCACTCCGGCGGACTGATAGGTCGATAGCCACCGGAATAGACCAATGGCTGCGGGGTACCTACATATATTAATCACCAATCTACGTCGCCCGATCCACCAACAGATTGCACGCCCACCTGCGCCTGCACAATGGCGAGACGTTCAACTGCGAGCTGTGCCAGAAGTGTTTCACCACGTTGAGCGACCTGAAGAAGCACATGCGCACCCACACCCAGGAGCGGCCCTACAAGTGTCCGGAGGACGACTGCGGCAAGGCCTTCACCGCCTCGCATCACCTGAAGACGCACCGGCGTACGCATACCGGCGAGAAGCCGTATCCCTGCCAGGAGGACAGCTGCCAGAAGTCGTTTAGTACGTCGCACAGTTTGAAGTCCCACAAGAAGACGCACCAACGCCAATTGCTCAACAAGGGACGCAAGAAGAGGCCATTGAAAGCGCAGCAAAGGGATCAGGAGCAAAAAGATCCCCAGCAGGAGGAGCAGGATGAACAGGAGTTCCTTAAGGAAGATCCGGCGGAGATAATGGTGCTAAATCCGGGCAGTCACTGCTCCGAGACCACCAGCACGGACAGCGGAGTGGTGCTGCATACGCTTACGCAGCACCAGGATCAGTTGTCCAATGTGTTTATCCTACAGAGCGACGAACCTTTGATCCTTCCGGAAACTTCACAGGCCTACCAGCTCTCCTACGCCGCCGAGGAGGAGATACCCAGTCCGTGGATAGACGCTGGCGTGCTTGTATCCAAGCCCATCATTCCCATGGCTCCGCTAACGGATGCCTGCGTGGCCCTGCCCACCGAGATGCCCAGTTTCGTGGACCTAAAACCCACATACGGCAATGCAGTAAGCGGCAACATGGCTGATCCGCAGGCGGAGACCATGGATGTGGATGTGGCCACAGTGGAGCCCGCGTTGCCCACACCCACTTTGGAGTTGAATCAACAAAATATCGAGGAGCTGCTTAAGCAGGACAGCTTCGACAACGAGGAGGACATGGAGACGGAGTCCCTGCTAAACGACATCCTCATGACCATCGACAACAACAGCGCCCTGTTGCAGGCCACACTGCAGCAGGCCTCCCAAGTGCCCAGCGATGCCTCTGGCTTGGTGGAGCTAGACATCCGGGACAACAAGCCCACCCTTAAGCAGATCACAGCGGATGCGGGCATCTGCAATTGCACCAACTGCAAGTGCGATCAAACGAAGAGCTGTCACGGCGGCGAATGTGGGGCTGCAGCTGCTCAAAAGGCCACCAGGACGACCACAACCACTACGATGAATTCCAGCGGTGGCAAACGCATCTGCGGCAGCGTGGCGCCCACCAAAAAAGTGAGTAAACGCGAGGCGGAAATGAACCAGAACATCGAGGATGTTGCTTTGCTGTTGCAAAACCTTGCTTCAATGGGTAGTGGTGGCACCTCCGGCGGCGGCGGCGGTTGCTGTGGTGGTGGTGGTGCAGCCGCTAAGCCATCACCATCTCCTGCTGGAGGCTGCTGTGTAGAGCCCAAGGCTTCAGAGCCCGTGAAGACCGGTTGCGGCTGTGCCCAGCCGAGTGTGCCGTCCTCCGGCGGCTGTTGCGGCACTGGAGGGGCTCCTGCTCCTGCTCCGCCCTCGGGAGGCTGCTGCTCGGGCAACCGGAAGCCATCAGTACCTGCTCCTCCTCCTCCAACCTCGGGCTGTTGCTCTGGCCAGGGAAAAATTCAGGCGCCACCCGTCATCAGCAGCGCTTCAACAGCTCCCGCTGCCGCCGTCAAGGGCAACGCCTGCACCTGCAAGAGTCCGGCGGAGGGCGTAGCCAACGGCTGCTGCGTCGTGATCTGCATTAAAACGCTGCAAGCGCTCCGCAAAGTTCTGACGCGCCGGAATCTGAACCTAATGCTTTGTCCACAGCAGAACTAATTTAAGTACTACTTATGTACACTAATCCCGAAGCCCCCAAAACCTACAAGACCAAATCAACCAAGAGCCCACAGAATCCAATCAAGTATTGTGCCTGTAAAAAGTATTTTCCCCCTAAATAACCGGAAAGATAACCAAAAATGATCGAAATTGTCGAAGTGCATTTAAGCGAAACGATTCAACCAAATGTGATCCCAGCGGAGGCTGGCCGCGCTACAACTTACAATACAAAATGTTACCCTGTACGTACTATAATCACTACGAACCCCAAATATCTAGAAACCCAAAAGCAGCTTCCGGCCAACGTATAGAGCTTTTTTGCACACTGACGGCGATGAACGAAACATGTCCGCAAATCCATTGTACGAAGATATGCCGACCTTATCAGACAATAAAACATGGCAGACTACGTAGTATATGGCCAATTGATACATATGTTTGAGCAGACAGTTGATAAAATGCCGTCAGCACCCCTTAAATCTAAAGCTCTTTGTTTTTGTACTTTTTTGTTTTAATATTTAACATGTTAAATATCATTGAGGTTATCTAAAACTAACAATTATAATTTATTACTACCCCAGATCCAAAGCGATCCACGTCTTTAGGGACATAATATTTATGGGGGGGTTCATTTGTTAAATTGTATCAAATATAACAAAATACTTTTTGTGTTTTCTATCGAGTTTATGACGCTTTATATCATGCCAAATATGAACAGAAACATATTTTCTACTGTTTTCTTATATACCCAAAGTTAAATCATCTGTATAAAGTCGAATAAAACATAAAACTAAACTTGTTGTAACGATTCTTATTGCTCCAATATTGCTGTTGCCGCTGTTGCTCCTGTGGATGTTGCTTGTTGCTCCTGCTGCTGCTACTGCTGTTGCTCCTTTTGCTGTTGCTTTCGCTCCGGAATGTGGAGAGCAGTTTCGAAACCGACAAACGCAGTTTACTAGATGCTATATACAGAATGTGCTTCTATTGACCCCCCCAAAGAACTCATAGTACGCGCTCTGATCCACTGATCCACACTTGTTTTCTAATCCTCGCCAGCTGGTATGACCTCCTCTAGACGCCGCACGAACTTAACGCGCAGTTCCGTCACATTGTCGCCCTTCAGTTGATCCTGCAAAGGACACCCAGCCGCACACGCACACACAAAAGCACACTAGACCATTAGCCAACAATGAAAAGCGTAAGAGTATTCCACAAAGACTTGCCTGCACGAACCAGCACTGCACCTCCAGCTGCACCATCTCCAGGGCGCCGCGGATGCAGCCGCTGAGTATGGCGCTGTAGCGCAGATTGGTCAGGTCCGGCGGCAGCTCGACGAACTCCGTCAGCGGATTGCTGTCGAACAGCAGAGAGAACTCATCGGATGCCGCCGACCAGTTCGAGATGGTGGGCTGGATGTTCAGGTAGATGCGGAACGCCTGCTGAACGCGATCGGCCGTCTCGCGCATCTCCAGGCAGCGAGGCGCCGAGGTCCTGGCGAGAAAGTCCTCGATCAGGCGCATGCCCATGTTGTAGCCGATCCGCTCCAGCTGCTTGTTCACGTCCTCGGCGTTCTCGAAGTCGCGAAGCATCTGGGTGACGAGTGCCCCGTAGGTGAGTGTCAGGAACTCCGAGTTCTGTGTTTTGTTTTTTTGTTTTGTACAAATGAGGAAGAAAGGAAAGCAGACAGTAAATAAAAATCAATCCAGAACCAGAATTAAACGTTTAATGGGCCGGTGCCATATGCGAAATTATAGCCATTACAATAATCTACACACAAAATTAGTTTTAAAGTTTATAAACAATTATTTGTATTTATTGTAAGTCATATTGATTGATTGGTTTCTTAGAATGATTTGATTTTTAAATTATATTATTGGGCTCTGCTTTCTATGACTATTTAAACCTTGTTCCCAATTCCATTTAGAAATGATTAGTGAAATCAAATATAATTGCACAATTTGTTAGTTGTTAATTTTGAATACTTTTAGTAAATAACATAATTTTTCTATCAAAATAATTACATATCTCATTTTAAATAATAAAAATATATCGCATCCAAAAATAAAAAAATTTAAAAAGATGCGATATACATGCGGCAATAACAATAAGGTAATTAGGAAACCAAAAATCACCGCCTGAAAATATTTAAATATAAAATAAGGGAAATTTGAAAATGAAATTCAATTATTTCGAAAATGATTAATGGGAACAAGGCCTGGATATTCGAAATGAATAAGTAAGAGTTTGAACCGAAAGATGTGAGCCGAATAGAACGGTATGCTTGAGGACTCGTTATGGGGGACACAGATTGACTGGCTTAGGACTATAAAATATGATCTAGTCTAGTTCGTATCTACAGCTAGGCAGCGACTATTCCGATTTGATCGCCGTTATGGTAATGCTTGGCGTTTGGTGAGGTGCAATCAGTTTCGGTGGAGCCCTCGCCGTGCCTCGGCTGAGGGTTATGCCGCCACTGGGCGCCATAGGCATGCTGCCGCCATCCGGACCGGAGGAATCCTGATCGCCCTTCTCCTGCGCTGAATGGAAACGGCCACCCTCGCCCCGCGCCCGATTCATGGCGTGCCGATGGCGAGATTCATGCAGATACTTGCAGCGCTCCTTGGGAATGCGCGACTCCAGCTTGGCCCTGGCCTGCCGTCGAATGAGGATACGTTTGTACTGCTTGGCATTCACATAGAGCGGCTCCTCATCCGCCTCGCCCTTGGAGCTCTCGTCCTCGCTGTTCGTATTGGTCCCAGTGGTACTTGTGCTGACATCAGCGCTTATATTATTGGCTGCAGCGCTGGCCGCTGCCGCTGCTGCAGCCACTGCCGCCGCCTGTTGTTGTTGCTGCTGGCTCTGGACTTGGGATTGAACCTGCTGCTGCTGCTGCTGTTGTTGCTGCTGTTGGGTGACCACTGTGCCCACTCCGGCATTGGCGGCCGCTGCATTTACCGCCGCCATGGCCGTCTGCGGCACCATGATGATCTGCTGACCAGCGTTGGGAGCCGCCTGATTAGCGCTAGCCGCCGGTGTGATTTGCACCAGCTGTCCGTTGATGTTGAGGTAGTGGGGAGTGGGTTGGGCGGCCATGGCGGCCGCTGCGTTGGCCGCTGCATTCGGATCCAGGGCGGCAATGGTGGGCGTCTGATAGAATATGGTCTGGCCGTCGGGCAGCTGCATCACCTGCATCTGGGGCTGCTGCTGGGCCGCCTGCAGCATGATCTGGTTGGCCTGCAGCGGTATCAATTGAGGCTGCAGACCCGTCGCCGTCGCCTGGCCCTGAGCCTGTTGGCCAATTATGATTTGGGCCGCTCCGGCGGGCAGCATCGGCATGGGAATCACTTGGATGGGCTGGGCCGTGGCAGCTGCCCCGGCATTTGTGGCTCCTCCGGCTGCCGTGTTTACATTCACATTGTTGCCGGCTGTTGTGTTGTTGCTGCTGTTGTTGTTGGCGGCGGCAACGGCGGAGGCGGTGGAGCTCATTCTGGGCGTGGCTGAGGGGCGGCTGGTGGCGCTGAAATGGTTTTCCATAGCCCGATTGCTGGGCGTTTTGTGCCTGTCGGTCGTGTCTCAACCTCAAGCCCTCAACACACACTTACTGGAAAAGCGAATGAAGCCGATTTTGAGGGTGGGTGGCACGTCAAAGATTCGTTCTTAGGCGCTAGGCAAAAACTAACCTTACAAGTAGAACTAACTATCTTCTGTAGCTAACGATACCGATCCCCCACTAACTGCCCCCGTCTCTTGATCAACTCACCACTTTCTTGGCGTCCAAACGAGAGGCTTGTCGCGACATTTTCCGGCTGTTTACGTTGCGAATTGTCCAATTGAAAATAGAATCTCCTGTTTTTCCGACTTTTACAGAGCAGGGTTGTCAGGGTGCTTAATCACGACCAGGGCTGCACACGCTGTACATATCGGTACAGTCACTGGTATCGCTAAAAGTCACTGTTTGGAGCGTATAGGTCTTTGTCATATATTTATGTAACAACCGGTGGAGAACAAGCCCGCGCAAATTCCTTTTCTAGTTCCTAGTTAGTTATACCGATTATAATTAATACATTTAAATTGATCCTTAAAAATTCCCTTATAAAAAACACAACGTTTCCACCAAGGCAATGTTGCAGCCCAAGTGTAAACGGCTTCGAATATTACCTGGTAATTTAACGCATTTTCAGGCAGTATTTCCCGGAGAGTCTAGCCATGGTCACACTGCTGCAGACAAGTGCATAAACATTTGATCCAGGTGACAAAAAGTAAATAAAGGAAAATTTTAACCGCATCGCAAACATTCGGCGAACAGCACCTAGAAACTGCTTCACGATGGCTTCATTCTTCAACGTTGGCGCTTTGGGAAATGTTTTCTCCACTCCAGTTGGCCAGCGCATAGGTGAGTTAGCGTATATACACCAACCCCCCTCCACAAAAACCGCCCACCGGAAGCGGGGTGTGTTAAATCGTAACTTTTCCTCAAATACAACGCATATGCGTTGATTTTTGCGCATTTGCATTGCCAGTTGTCCGATCAGAAGACGTTTCATGCGAGTCCCAATCAGACTGGGCCATTGGAAAATTGAATTTTCACAACTTTCTTCGTCTGCTTTGTTGTTTTCTTGTTTTGTTGCTTTCTTTGCGGGTTGTACTCACACACAGGTATACCGAAACAAACTGATTTGTTGTTGCCACACTATTACTATGGCAAAGCGTTTATCAACCGCAAAATACCCTGATAAGATTAACCCTTATGTGGGTGTACAGTCCAATTTGCAGGTGTGACACTGTATGTCTTTTTATGGAATTGCTCACCTTTAACACGCACACACATACACTCGTCGTCATTCGGTATTGTTATTGATGCGCTCTTGTTTTGTTTGATTGCTTTTTTTGCCCACCTCCTGCCCCCTTTTTCACCCATAGTAAGGGCAATTAGTCATCGTTGCCTTTGGCCGCTAGGTTACATAAAAAAATATGTGTTAATTTATTTCGTTTTCCCCTTTGCCTCGCATTTTCGCCATAATTTCCATTTGCCGCTACACACACGCACACACCTACATACATACATAGCTGCACTTTGGCACTAGTAGTAGTGCCTTACTAATTTGTTGCTTCATATTATATTTTTTTTATTGCTCATATTTTGTTGTTGCCCTGCGGTTAGCTTTTCCGTTTCGCCTACCCGATCCCTCATACATATTTCTTGATATCTGCTGTACGATATCCGATATCCGAGAAATGCATTTTGCCCGCCTGCATTTGTTTGGATTTAAACAAGTTGCATTTCAGCCTTTGTTTGCGCCTTTAAATTTGAGCAAGTCATTGCACTCACAAGAGCTTAAATGATATACGGAAAGATTATACTCACCCACCTGTTCAAAAACTCAATTCCAGCTGCCCATATAAACAAACAAAGGAACGAAAATAATTAGCTCATGTTTTCGCACAGTTAATGAGATGATCGATCAAAATAATTGGATCTCACAGATCAACAGCCGCAAACATTAAATTTACATTATTTAAAATGCAATCTTATTTCTCAACTTTTTTTTCTTGATTAAAATATAATAGAATGGGTTGGTTTTAAAATATTATATATTTTCATATTAGGATAGGATGATCCATAAATTAAACACATCTTTATTTGAAATAAAGGATAACTTAATATTGGAAATAAACCAACATTTATTTATCATTATTATTATTTATTTATTATTATATAAAGCTAACTTAAGATTTCAATTAATAAGCCAACAAATGGTACATTAACAGCTTGTTCAAGTTTAAAATATTTCGTTTTAATATGTAATATTACTATTATTAATATTAATATAATATTATATTATTCTTACTAATTCCTATAATCATTATCTCACACCCTTAGAGGCCGCCACCGATGCCAACTTGGCCTCGGAGAACTGGGCCGCCAACATGGAGATCTGCGACATGATCAACGAATCCTCGGACACCGCACGCGATGCCATGCGCGCCATTCGCAAGCGTCTCTCCCAGAATGCCGGCAAGAACAACCAGGTGGTGATGTACACGCTGACCGTCCTCGAGACTTGTGTGAAGAACTGCGGCAAAGCCTTTCATGTCCTGGTGGCCCAGAAGGACTTTATAAACGAGCTGGTAAAGCTGATCGGGCCCAAAAACGATCCGCCCGCTGCCATGCAGGAGAAGGTCCTCAGCCTGATACAGATTTGGGCGGATGCGTTCAAGAACCAGCCGGATCTCAATGGGGTCACCCAGATGTACATGGAACTGAAAAACAAGGGCATCGAGTTCCCAGCCAACGATCTGGATGCAATGGCTCCCATCTACACGCCACAAAGAGTGAGTGCCTGTGGGAAAAATCATTACTACTACAATTACTACTCCCATTGTCCCCCGTTTAGAGCGTTCCCGAGTTGCCACCCCAGTTGGTGGCCGCCCAGCAGCACACAATCTCGCCACAACACATGGCTGCCGCTGCCGCCGCTGCTGCTGCAGCCGCTGCTCCACCCAGCACAGGTCCCTTGCATCTGACTCCCGACCAAGCGGCCAAGCTGCGATCCGAACTGGAGATCGTTAGCAACAACATGTCCATCCTGAGCGAAATGCTTAGTGTTCTGAAGCCCGGCCAGGAGTCGCCCGATGACTATGCCCTGCTCAACGAGCTCACCTCCACCTGCAAGGAGATGCAGTCTCGCATCGTGGAACTGATCGGACGTGTCCAGGACGACGAGCTGACCGCGGAGTTCCTGCGCATTAATGACGAGCTGAACAATGTATTTTTGCGCCATCAGCGGTACGAGAAGAATCGCTCACAGGGCCAGGGAGCTGCTGTTGTCACCTCGCCCTCGGCGGTGCTGGGCGCTGCGATGGGTCTGCCCGGCGTGGGAGCAGCTGGAGCCACCTCAACGGTGGCCACGCTCCCGCCTCCGCCCACAACAACTGCTGTGAGCAATACGCCGCAAAGCGACCAGCTGCTAATCGACCTAATTGAAAGCAGCGAGGAGGCAGCCCAACTGCCGCAGAGCTTGGGGCAGCTCAGCTTGGGTGGTGGAGCACCTGTCGGAATCCAGAGGGGAGCACGGCCTGCCGACGAGTTTGATATGCTGGCACAGTCGCGCACCGATGGCAACCAGTAAGTAATAATGTTTTATAATTGATGGACATATAATAATAACAAATAATCTTTTTTTAGTAAATCGGACTTGCTACGGGACATTCCCTCCGTGGACGCTGCTGCCGGAAGTGTGGCGACCACCGCCGCCTCGCCTTACAAATCACCGAATCAGGCTCAGCGCTCTGCCGGCGATCCGCCGCCGGTGGTAAGTAAAGTGAGTAACTAGCCGCCAGGCAGCAAGTCTAACTAATGGCGTTCGATTTGTTCCCTTACTTTTTGACCTTGTTTCTGGCCATTGATTTTAACACTTTGAATTTAAATTTGAAAAACATTTTGGTTCTTTTGTTCTATGCAAATTGCGTTTGGTTTTCGTTACGTTTCGTTTTGTTATTCGGTTGGCGCCGCCCACACAGTCGACGAAAGAGAATGAGATCGACGAGATGGAGGCGTGGTTGGGCAGCTCAGTAAGTAGCCATACGAATCGCATTTTGCCTCTTCCTAAGCTCATCTTACCCATGCACTCGACTTTGGTTTCTCGATTTCCATAAACCTTCCTTTGCTTCTTTGCTTCCGGCACTAAATTCCAAGTCTATACAACATGACTAATAACAGATTTGCTTTCCACAAACAGCACATCGAGGGCATAGAGGAGCTGACCAGTTCGGAGTTTGACAAATTCCTTGAGGAGCGAGCCGCTGCCGCCGAAAATCTTCCAACGATCAATGCATCGAACTCTGCCGCCAGTGCCACGACAGGATCGGTGGGAGCCGACAGCTTACGAAAGACACCAAAGAAACCGGGCGCCGAGGAGGATCTGCTCGCCCTCTGAGTGATCTCCGCCAGCACCAGCATCATCGGCTCTAATTGTTTACTCTTTCAAATGTTATACACACCCTAACATACTTATGCATAACGTCTATATGATAGCAGATACATATTAACACTTTATGTAAAATGCTTTTGATTTTTACAAAACTGCAACGATAACTATTGATTATATTCCAAAAAAAAAGCAAAACGATCTTCTGTTGGTCTAATTGTAAGCCACGTCTACACATATTGATGGTAATTTTATGTATTACGTTACAAGTCTATTTGTTGTTTATTTATACATATATACATACATTTATAAAGCTAATTTATTTTACAAAATCAAACGATCGAAAAGATAAAACTAAAACATAAAGGAAATACATTTCAAGCACATACCGAAGATGGGATGTTTTAATTATATGTATTTAAGGGGGTTCAATTCGAATCGTTATCAATATTCATGGCTTGAGTGGCGGCTCCGTAGGCCTCGTCCTCTTCCTCGGACGAAACCCTTTGATTCTTTCTCTCCTTTAAGGGCTTCTTCGAGCGCTCCTCCAACTGGCTCTCCAAACCCCTAATATACGCCTTCTTGCTGTTTATAAGCAGCAGAAATTTCTTGAGAAGTTCCTCTTCCTTTAGTTTGGAGTCCTTCACATACTTTTCATATTCAGCTAGGGATGTGGTTTTCTCGGATTCAGGATCTGGATCAGCTTGAGGCTTCTGCTGACTAGCTTCGATGGCTGCGTCCAGAAGCTGGTAACAATTGGACACTTTTCTTAGTGGAACTTCCAAATACAGCGTCTCGTATCCTTCGCATTTGTACATCCTGAAGAATGGTTTATCGCCGTCCTCGAAGGTAAGAGCATAGTCGAATCCTTGAAGACCCATGTGCGTGGTCATGGCAGTTTTGCACTCAGCAAAGAAGGTATCGTAGGTCTGCTCCAAATCACTTGCTGCCGTCCGTAACTCCTCGAACTTAAGACTTCCTCTATAATTCGTATTGTCGGTGGTCGACAGAAAGTCAAATTCCGCCTCGTCGTCCATCCAGTTGCTCCGGACATAAATAAAAGGTTTTGTGTCCTTTTGACTGTGTGAAAGCTGGGAGCGCTGCAGTAGTTTAACCACAAAGGTTGACATTTTTAGAAGTTAGTTAGTTTCACAATTAATTGTAAATTAATTAACTTTGTCTCAACAGATGTTATTTGTTTTGATTTTCATAGGGAGAGTGAAAAATTGCTGGAAATTAAGAGAAATTTAAATAGGGTATTCTTTAATTTTTTAATCTGCTGAATCGTTGAATTTTGGTCAGCTGCTTACCAGCTGTTCCAAATATAATTACTTTTTGTTATCTTACAAATATAAATGTTAAAATTAATAAAAAAAATTTTAATAATACCCTATATGCAATGACATAACCAAAGTAATAAATAGTGGAAACAAGGCATTAATTAATTGACAACAAGGATGACAACCCTGCTGTTTTAACCGTTCCGCAAGTATTGTCCAACACTGGGCTCGCTAAATTATCGATATCGGTTATCGGTCAGCCCTGTTTAAGTTAGTGGGAGGAATTAAAAAGTTAAACGCTCGCAACCCCTATTGTTTACGCTATTTTTGCTGTTCTAAACGATTCGGAAGCCGCAATGCTCGACAACCTCGTGGAATTCGCCAGTTACTGGTGGTTCCGATACCTCATGGTGCGTAATGGCAGCAAAATTACGCACAAATTCCACTTGAGAAGCTGCGCTTCTCGGTATTCAGAATTCAATTAACGCTTTTATATTTGCAGGTCACCGAGTTGTACATGGTGGAGAAGTGGGAGCGCATAACGATACGTGAGTGTTATTTATTGCTCAAGTAACCAGACCCTCGAAAATCGGAGGAATATCCGGGATTCGTCATGCTTAAAGAGAATTTTGACGCTTATCAGGGTTATTATTGCTCTCGTCTTTTGCAGACGTCATTTTCATGGTGCTCTTCTGCGTGTTCTGGTACTTCAACTACTCCGTGCTGCTCTCCCTGGCCGGATTAATTGGCCCCAGTGCCTCGATAGCTGATATTATACCCGGGGTTCAAGGACAGGGCATCAAGGTCACGTAAAAGACCGCCCACCCGTCCGCCCGTGCGTACTGCTCTCCGTTCCAATATCCAAAATATACGCGTATCTGTACCTCGCCGCGAAGCTTTATCTAATCCGCACGCGTTTATACACCGCAATCAATCAAGGGAACGAACGAATGAAAACTGAGGCGACACATGTCCAAAGAGGCGATCTAATCGCCTGCTGATCTGAATCTGAAGTGGGCAACACCCGGCGGCTGTCCATCCATAGCCGCCTCACCGATTAATGTAGTTATCTAGCTGTAGTTACACGTTACAATTCAGTAAACAAATATAACGCTTACACAATGGCTCTGTGAAATAGTTCAAAAAACATGGTAAATAACACAAATGTTGCATTGTTTTTCTGGTTTATTTTTTGTTTAATTTTGAAGAGGTATTCCCTTGTTTATTCCGACTTAACTGGTGTGCTTCCATTTGTGAATCATTTGTTAGCGCCAACAGACGTTGAACTTGCTAAATCCGTACTTCAATGCTCTAAGTGTTACAATTCATTACAAAAATATATAGATAGCCTATGCTGTATGCGTACTGAATATGGTAGAACTAGTTTTGTGTATTGGTTTTTTTGTTTTTCGTAGAAAAGAACGTGCGCGTTTTGTTATTCGAGCGAAGATCGCACACTGTTTGGGATCATATCGAATTTGTGGTTTGCAGGGGGGGCAGTTTGGCTGAGTTCTTCGGGGTTCGCGGTTCTCGGTTCCGTTTTTGGGGTGAGGACGACTCACTTAGCCTACGCTACAAGCTAAACTCTTAGAACTGCTCTTTATCCGGGTTTTCCATCCATGCAGGAAATAAATCAATGGCTACCATCTAACTTCCTTTTGCACTGCAAGCCTATTTTGTTAGAAAAAGATCTTAGACTAATTACTTAGGGGGCGGGGAGCAGGCGGCGATGTATTCACCAGGTGATAATCCCGTCCTGTCGCTCCGCTCGTTAGGTTACAGATACAGATAAAAACTGGCTACAACTAACTGTACAAAACTGGCCATTCGGAGCCCGGCGAGCTCTCCTCCATCTCAGGCCAATACCAGCGATACATTTATGCGCACTACTAGTTAGGATGTGGGGGACGTGCCATCCAGCAGCACCGACGCCATCTCCTCGTTCTGCTCCACGTACACTAGACGCGGATCCTCGCCGAACTCCAGCCGCCCGTATCTGGCCACCAGCGGTGTCTTATTGTTGGTCACCTGCGGCGCCCTGGGCCACTTCCGCTTGGGCTTCGTGTGCGTCAGCATGTGCGACTTGAGGTTCGTTGACTGGGCGAAACATTTGGAGCAGCCGTCGATGGGACAGTGGTAGGGTCGATCGCCAGTGTGTATCCGGACGTGGGTGCGCAGATTAAAGTCCAGCGAGAAGCGCTTACCGCAGCCCTCGAATGTGCACTCGAAGGGCTTCTCGCCGGTGTGCACCAGCTGGTGGCGCTTCAGCTTCGAGCTCTCCACGAAGCTCTTGCCGCAAACGTTGCACACATGACCGCGCGGTCCGTGCGTGTGCATGTGCTTGCGCATAGCCGAGTGGTTGCGGAACTCCTTGTTACAGCCCCGATGAGTGCAACGGAACTTCGGCTCCTCGTCCTCTTCAGCAGCGGCGCCAGCCGCTCCTGTTGGATTACCAGCCGTCTGATTTGGCATTACTGCCGCTGATTTGGTGACAATCGCCGTGGGCCGTGGTCGGGCTGAATTGCTGGTGGCCACCAGTGGCGGTGGAGGCGTTGGTGTCGCCACCTGAGCCGCCGCCGTGAGTTGCCTCTTGGTCACCTTCGTCTGATTGCCCGCACTTTTCAGTCGCACATTGGTGCTGCTATTTTGCAGCACTAACTTGGGGAGAGCCGCCTGCGGAGTCGCCACACATCCGTTGATCTTCGTGACCGCCACCGGCGCAGGGGTGGGACCTGGTCCCAGAGCCTGCATTAGCTCCACATTGTTCGGCATATTCTCGATTAGCTCGATGTTGCCGTAGGCCTCTTCCAGCTGGTTGTCCGCATAGATAAACTGCTCGCTTAGCGGCTGGCTGTCCTCCTCTCCCTTGACATCGCCCATAAATGCATTCACCACCTCTTCCACGTCCGTAACCGCAGAGGCACTGAATGGATCGGGCAGGATGACGTACTCGTTGCCGATGCCATCGCTTAGCACATCGTGGTTGATCATGTGCTCGTCAATAATAAGCTTTGGCATGCTGGAGGAGCCTTCATTCTGGGCGGCGGAGGCGGATGACGCGGATGTGACGGCTGCAGAACCCGGTGGTTCCTCCAGCTCCTCCTCCTCGTCCTCATCCTCCGAGTTCAGCGACGACCAGAGGGTGACATTGAACTCGTCCTGGGTAATGCGTATGGGTACCTTTGTTTGCTTCCAGCGCTTCGCGGCTGAATTGCCCATGGGCCTTTCCACGCGACTGCTCCCGAACAGCTTAAAGTCCTGCAACTGACCATTGGAGCTGTTCGAATCCTCGGCTGCCTTCATGTAGAAGTCGCTCTCCAGCTGCTCCTCCTTGATGTTGGTGGCCTCGATGGTGGTCAGCATTTCGGACGCGATCTCAAAGGCATTTGTCATGGCCGGCGCCGAAGTCTCATCATCCTGCTCGGCCTCCTCCTCGCCATCTCCGTCGCATGAGGAGGTCATCTGTTGTCCATCACCATCCTCCTCGATGAACTCCTCATCGTCGCTGGTCTGCTGCATGATGATGGGCGGCGGTAGGGCATCCGCCGTCGCCACCGTGACCGACGTGAGCCTGTCCAGCCGATCCACCGGATAGTATTCATAGTGCTCGAAGAACTCTCCGGTGTCCACAACGATATTAGCCTCATCATCGAATTCGTCGATGATCTCCTCGATCAGGAAGCTCTCGTTCTCCTCGCCCATCGGATCGCCCGCCAAAACGGTGTACGGATCTTGCTCGATAGTCGTGTTCGCCGGGAGTACGTGGGTGAAGAACGCCGACGAGGTGGCGGATCCGGAGGTCAAGGGCAGGGGCAGCGGTACCGCCGCAGCCGCCAGGGACATGTTCTTGACAATGGGCGCCCGGAGCTGATGCAGCTGCGGCTGGAAGTTCCCACCGACGCCGATGTGATGATGATGATGACTTGTCATCGCGGCTGCTCCGTCTGCCTGTCTGTGTGCGCCTGCTGTCTGTATCTGTGTGTGTGTTTTTGTGGGCGCTCTACCTCCGAGTGTGTGTGTTGTGTGTGGCGAGCGTGCTGCGAAAAAAGTGGGCAATTAGTACCTGGCCAAAATCCGTAATACGCATATATATCCAAGATTCCCGAGTGGAAAAACGTACTTGTTTTTGTCGGTATTGCTTTCCCTCCACCCCTTTTCGTGGCCTTTGCCTATCGTTTATTGTGCGACGGCGACGGCGGCGGCAGACGGCGAATGATGCGTACCGCTCGCTCCGCCCGCCACGCTCCTGCTGCCCAACGGCGGGTTAATCCTCGATTTGGTTGACCAACCGATCCCGCTCACCTCGGGCAGTGTAAATATTTTGAATTTTGCCGGTAAATATGGCGGAATTGTATTTTCCAGAAACGGCTCGTTACTTTCTCTCGCGTTGCGTGTGTGTGTTGGTGCGACTGAGGAGGCGACGACAGTCGCTACAAATGCAACCCTGCGCGCGCTTTGTGTATATGTCAAGCGTTGTGTGTGGTTTAGTCACTAAACCTCTTCACTTTACTCCCCAAAACAACACAATTTAAAGGCAATTATTAACTAGTAATTGCATTTCAATAACCTCCAACTGGTAAACCGTTTATTAGCTGTAAATACGGCGGCGTTCTGTCTATCGATAGGCGATAGGTTTGTTGTTCTGCCAGCAGGGTTGCCACCCGACACAAATCAAATGCGCAATAAAAAAATAAATAGATTAACAAATTACCATTGGTTTCTCTTCTTTTTTTTTTTGGCTATTTACAATTCTGTGCTTATAAATAACTAGTTAAATTTCTTTAGCAACAGCACTTCCGGAAGATAAATATGCTTCAGTTTTGACTCCACAAAGCGCTCGTGCTGGGGTTTCAATAGCTCGACGTTATGGTTAAAATCAGTCTTATTAAAATGTACCGACTTCCTGTCGGCACTCAGGGATATATTATAGTGCCGACATTGATCCTGAAGTCCCGCTGGCCCATCGATTAACAGTAAACGCAACAAGTAAGGAACCGGCACCGTGAGCTGTTTGTTGTTGTAGGCATGCGTGAAAATCTGCAGCAAACTCCTGCAAAAAGTGTAATTACAATTATAATTCTACAATTACAAATATTATAATACCTTCTTATTGCCTGCAACTTGGTGGCAGCCAAGGCGCAAAGAATGTGTGGCAATTGAGGCAAAGCCATAAGGACTCTGTACAAGTTCCCCTGTTGAAACGCCAAACAGATCCCAAAACACAGCTTAAAGGTCGCATCCTGACGCACATGATCTGGTAGGGTGAGGGCACGCACAAATGACTCGGGAGAGCCTAGATTGAACACCTGATATAGGCACTCTATAAAGCAGCGTCGCTCCAGTTCACGGATAGTGGGCTCTACCGAGGATACCTGGCCCTGGCCCTCTAGTTCGTCGTAAGAGCAGAGCACTCCCGTGAGGCACTCCTGCAAGTGCTGGTTGCATATCTTCGGGTCAAACTTCTCGATGGACTCCTCGCACAACCGATAGCGACTGTAGGCCAGGAACATTACAACGGGCTCCAGCAGTCGGATCTTCTGACGGGCATCGTACATCTGTATCACAATCTCACGACGGACAGCCCTCAAGCGATCGAAGATGAAGTCATAGGCCTGATTATAGGGCTTCCGGGTGTCCAGGATTATGCTACAAAGTTCATTGATTAACTGTGTAAACAAATCTGGATTGAACACCAAAATACTTGCTCCTTGAGTAGATATTCCACAGTTTTGGTTAGGGCCACCTCCGTGCGCATTTCCTTGGGCAGGGGCATCTTGACATCGGCGGCGGAGCGCGTAAATTCCTTGACCAGGACTCCCGGAGTATTCTTCTGACCATTTTTCAGTTCAAAGTAGTGCAAAAGCTTCTCGCGAATTCGCCTGAATCCATTTAATTTCCGCCATTATATAGATAATACAGATTATTAGTTCAGATACCCACATTTTGGCCTCTCCATCGGGACAGAAGCGTTCGCAAGAACCTCGAACTTGGTCCATTTGTTGATAAATATTTCGTGCGACAATCTCCTCCCGCACAAACAAACCAGGGCTGAGGAAGTCGTTGATCAGGGGTGTAGAGAAAAATTTTTTAGGGTTCAGAAAAAAACAAGTTTTTTTTAATTTCCCTGGGAGACAATAAAAAGAAAGGATGATATTTTTTTTACAATGACGCTCGTTTTTTTTTATAAGTTTATCACAACCTTGGTTTTTAAACCCCTCTTGCCACGCCGCTGAAGTCAGCAAACAGCTGTTTTGGGCGGGCTGGGTTGTCAGGTTGTCTCGGCTTTAAAATTGTAGTAAAATTCTATTTCGTTTTTCCTTGCCCCGCTAAAACGGAATGTTTTCACGACATTTAGGAGCCTTCTTCCGAAACCAACGCCATGTTTTCCAGACATTTAGTGCCCACTTCCGGAATTTTCTTGCTACCGGCTTCAGCAACAGGTTTTCCCTGAGGGTGGGAACTCTTCTGCCGTTGGTAATCCTCCGATCGGCGGATTGCAGGCAAAAAGATGGTCAGGAGGTGAGGCGACCGGGTCGGAAGCGAACCATGAGCAAGGTCAAGTACGAGACGAGTCTGGAGGGCAGGGCTCAGCTCTATCTTAACGCCATGAAGGTGCGGTGGGAGCAGCTCCACAAAATTTCCGGGCTGTTCTCCTATCAATTACAGAAATCGCCTCAGAGCCGGAAAATACCAGGATACTGGGGCTTCTACACGGAGGTAAGAGTCGTTGTTCTATAGGTATATCTTAATTAACCCTTCTTCTCCTTCAGCTCAATGCAGAAAGATCCCTCAAGCGCCGCCGTCCGCAGACTATTGAGAACCTAAATCCCACATTCAAGCCCTCAATGTTTAACTTCAACAAAGTTGATGCTCGTGAGGTTATAATGACAATTGATGATGCCTACGGCAGTCCTGAGGTCCAGATGATCATTAATAAAAGCCCCATTACCAAGTACCATACTCTGATCTGCCCGGAGGTGGGAAAAAACCACGTCCAACGAATTACCCGTGAGGTCCTGCAGTTCTGCATCACCTTCATGCGGAGTATCGATGACAAGGACATGCGCATGGGCTATAATAGTCCTGGTGCCCTGGCCTCAGTAAATCATCTCCACTTTCACCTACTCCACATGCCCCAGGATCTGTATATAGACCAAGCCCCCTTGGATGAGCTGGTCGGCGGTTATGTCTATCGATTGAGCCGTAGAGCGCCCACGGAAGGCATCTGTATACTATTCAACGAGAATGATAGTGATGAGCTCGTGGCGGAAAAGGTGGACCAGCTGTACAAGCTCGCCATGTGGATGTGCCAGAAAAATATGCCGCACAACCTCTTCATCACACAGGATCGGAGACCAGGACAAAGCGGTAACGTTCAGGTATTCGTGTTTGCCCGCTCCGAATACTGCGTTAACAAGGATTTGGCCGACTTCAATGTAGGATTCTGCGAGTTGGCTGGTTACATTCCGCTGCCAGGTAAGAAAGTCCTCCTTGGGAACTTTGAGTTTGATCTAAAGTTTGCATCTTTTACAGATCCCGATAAAGTGGAGAATCTAACAGAGCTGCAGGTACTCTTCAGGATTCGCACGGTCACTGGCGATGCTCCGAAGGCTCTGCATGAGGAAATAACGCATATTGTCGAAGGACGAGAACAATCGCTTTGGGAGCAGCCGTTGACGATATAGAAAACTTAAAATAAACAACCAGAGGCTTCTTTCTAGACTAATTTTACTGTTTGATTGGTTAGTCGCGGTCACACTGCTGCCGCTGCGAATCCTTTGGCCATGGTGGCCTTGCTAATAACTTTGGTGTTGGCAGCAATGGAATAATCCACCTGGGATTTGCCATTCTGATTCCTCACGAGCTCTGTCAATTGCGGTAGCGAGTCGTTGGCCACACTTTGACTTATTGCCTCAAAGAAGGCCATGTAGTGATGCAGGTTGTGTCTGGAAAAGGCAAATATATAAAGGACGCTTGGATAAGTTATGATAAGCCACTTACATCATTAGTAATATGGGACCTAGTAGCTCATTAGTCTTGTAGAGGTGATGCAGATAGGCACGCGTGTGTTTCTGGCAGGTAAGGCACTTGCAGTTGCCCAACGGCGGTGTAAAATCCTCCTTAATAGCTTCATCTGTTACGTCCAGGAAAGGCTCATGCTTTCCTGCGTCCTGCACAAACACAAATGTCAAAGCCTTGAAGTTCAACGAAGCACAATAGGCGTAAGAAGTGTCGAACACATCGATTCCCTGGGTGATGAGCTCTAGAACTGTTACGGGCGTATATGCCCCTGTCATAAACCTAGGCTTGTCCTCTTCCAGCTGTTTAACGCAGTGCTCCACAATGCTCAGCAGTTTGGAAGACTCCAAAGTGGTTGCCGACAAACCGTTTGTGTGGAAGCCCTCCAAAATGTAGCCCCCGTGGCTTCCCGCTGGCTGTTCCCGGGCATGCTTGATGGATTGCGTCCGGGCAAAGGTGTTGTATCCGCCGACGATAGGCGCTAGCAGAGTGGACTCCACCTTGCCGCGGTTCTCGTATATGTAGTGCATAAACTTCTCCGTCCTATCCACTGATTTCTGAACCCTTTTCTTCGCACTCTCCTGATTTGTATCCGCATCGCTAAGTCCCTGGTAGATGTCCGGCCTAAAACTGGCCACCATTTCCATGTAGCGCTCGGGACTAAGCGATTCTTTGCCCCTTCTCGTGAAGAGTGGCTGTATATCTCGATCGTTGCCACCGGACGGCGTTGTTTCACAGGGATCTCGCAGCAGGAGGATGTTTGGCAGTCCGGGGAATCCCACGTACTCGCTTAGTCCTCGATCTCCACTGCTGTTCCATTGCTTCAGTGCCTCGGTCATTTGGTCCATGGTGGACAGCGTGAACTGGAGCGCTTGTGGCTTCCGGCTGACATTATTCTCGAATACATCAGCACTGAGCCACGGAATGCTCCCGCCCTTAGTAGTCTGCAAAAGAAGCGGAGTCCTTAGCTCGGGTCCTCCATCCTTAATGCGCAGTTTTCCCAGGCGGCCGGAATTCTTGGTGATGCTCTCGATCGTGAATTTCATGCCGGCTTGAGATTTTATTTATCTTTGGAATGAATAATACCAACCGCACGTTTAAGCGGTCACCGATATCGATAGTCAGCAGTGCTGAAAATTTGGCTTCTTATGTCTAGATTTGGCTACCAGTACTGACACTTTTCATGATTTGCAGCTAGCTAAATTTGAATTAGCTTTATCTTTTCAAAATCACTACTATATTACACTACCGACTACTGTAAATATTAAATTGTTGTAAGCTTTTGTAAATTGAATTAATAATATTTAAATTATTAATAATTATAATATTTAAAATTGAAAATCTGAAAAAAAAATTGCCAACAGTGATAAAATGAAAGATATTCACACCTTTCGATTCTGAGATCTTTATCAATCGTCCTCAATATCCCCGGAACTGCTCGGAAACAAACTTTTACTGTGGATACGATTTGGCAACCCTGGCCAGTTGGCGCCCCATTCTCCTCGTTCGTTATGTTGTTTCCCCAACGCTCAGTTGATTTCGACTTTTCGGCGTGTTCGCTTTTTAACGGGCGCTTCACTTCGCTTTTGGGGGCTTGTTCGCTTTTGGAGCTCCACTGGCGCTGAGTAGATGATTTTATGCTGTATGCGCAGCGCACTTGACGGCAATTGTTGTCATTGTTTTAGTCGTGTGTGGAATCGGATGTTCGGTGTCTCCCTCGCACATCGGTAAATGTGTGTTCCGTTCCGTTCGCGTCGTTCATTGATTTCCTAATTAAGTTTATAATTAAAATTAATTGAAAAATTACTCATGTATGTACGCGGGCATGTACAGACATGTAAATTGGCTGACCGCGTGTGAAAGCCTATTAAATAAGTTATGTTATGTACTTACAAGTTCCCCTCGTACAAACATACATTTGTATGTATGAATAATAAATGGCTTTGAATTCGAAAACGAAATTGTGCCAAAAACATCAGCAGCTAAAGAGGTAATTAGAATAACAATAACGCAGAGACAGCTTTTTAAATTGATGACTTCCTTGCGGTCGCCGTTGTGTTTATAATTAACAGAGTCTGCTGCGGCAATTACATTATTTATTCGTACAAAACGACTATTAAAATTCCTTGAATAAAAAGATTCCATTGCAAGTTCGGAAATCTCCTGGCTGCCAGTGCTGCCAACCACCCGCACAATTGTGGCCTTGGAGAGATCGCTACCTGTTCATGTGTTTTACGACACGAAGGAGTCGTAAATGTGAAAGAACTGTAAAAACGGCAATAAAACTTAACATTTATGCGCGTTCCAGGTGGTCCTGCCGAACGCCCGACGATGTGGCAACCCTAGGCAAATGAACTGTTTTACCTGCCCAACGCACAACAACAATAACTAAAAAGAACAACTGCAGGAACGAAAGAGAGAGCGGGCAGCTCAACGGATAATTTAGTGGAATTTTCAAAAATAGCAAAGACAGCAACAACGGCGGCAGCCATAATCCCCCAGCGAGAGCACAATAATCAAAGATTAAATCAGGTTTATATAGAAAGGGTTAGCATGGCGCAGGAAGAAATACACGTTTCCTAGCGCAGCAACAACAACTACAAACACCTACAACTGATTACACTCACACACGACGAGGAAAACGAGAGAGCGCGAGAGAAATATTGTTTATGCGGGGAACTTGATGAATTTCGGAAAACCTGAAGAGCACTTATGAATGAATAATAAATACAAGGAATCTGTTCAAGTTGGACAACAACCTAAATAACTATAAAAAGTCTAAACTAGTAATATCCCAAGTCCTTCCTTAATATACACAATAATTAATGAAATTAAGCACCGAAATAAATAGTATCTTAATTCGTAAAACAGCTAGAATTCATGAATTGAGTGGGTCCAAAGGACTTGCCATAAACTCAGTTACAGAGAGAGGGAGACAGATAAAAAGAGCGGCGACGCCGGCAGAGGAAGCGGAGAGCATAAATCGCTGTCGCAGCGGTCGCCTGCATGTTTTTCGCTCATTTTGCTTTCGTGTGTGTTGCGGCAATGTCGTGTTTTCTCGCGGCGGTGAAAACACTCTGCAACAACTGTAACAACAACAGCAACAACGATAAGATTTTCCGTTTTTCCGTATGGAAGCAGAAGCACTAGCGGCATTTGTTTTGAAAGTAAAGCAAAGGCTGGCGAGAAAAACGAAAATATAAAACAGAGGAAGACGGAAAAAGCAACGCCGCTGCCGACCGCGCCTCGCTCTATGTGTGTGTGTGTGTCTGTGTGTATATGTTTGTGAGTCTGTGCGCCTACCGCCTGTCTGTGTGTAAGTGGGCGCGAACGTAAAGCCGAAAAGGAAGTGAAAATAGTGCAAAAAGGCCAAGTAATAATAATAATAATAAAATAGGCAAAAAGACAGGCCCCAAAAGAGACCAGACCAGTTTCAAAAAGCGCCTATTTCCAGGCTCTTTGCTGCCTATGTATTAGTACGTGTGTGAGCGGCAGCAGCAGCAGCAACAACAACAACTAGAAGCGACCACATACGGTGGAAAAGGCCTTTTTTCAAGGAGCGAAAGGCAGTGCGCGAGCGAGCAATAAGAATAATAAATTACACTTTGCTATAATAAGAAAAATTTATACATACACACACACGCGGGAGAGGCCCACACAAACACACATGTGTTTTCCCTCGCTGTGTCGGAGTGGAAAATTGTAATAAAATATGAACCGCAGAAGCAGCGGCCAAACGAGAAAAACGAGAGAAAATTTCGAAATATCGCATGTGCCATTTTAAGCTTTAAATAAATTATAACGTACAGTATTACCCAAAAATATATAAAAAATAAACGAAAAATACAAAAAAAAAACAATTCAACAAAATGTCCTGCATATCGAGCAACTTTAGCTCCTTCTTCCTCAACTCGCTCAACGATCCTTCAGAGTTTTCCAAGTACTTGAGCAATGGCGAGCTCAAATGCACTAATTTCGAGGAATTTCAAGTGTTTGGCTGCGGCGCAGGCGCGCCGACGCAACAGCAGCAGCAGCAGCTACAGCAACAACATCATCAGCAGTATTCCCACACACATTTACCCAATGGCAGCCCGGCGGCAGCAGCAGGAGCGGATTTTCCCAATTACGAGCCAACGCAGACGTCGCAGCGGGAAAATTCCTCCTCCGTTAACTCAGGTAGCTCTGTTAATCCCGCACACTATGCTTCCGCCGCTGCCTCGGCCTCTGCCAGCGTCGAAGCCAGCGTAGCAGCAGCGCCGACGTCGAGTGCTGGCGCAGCGGGAGGAGCAGCAGGATCAACCCCCCTCACCGCCACCCCGCCGAGCAATCGCTGGCCCACTGCGGTGGCCACGCCCAATGGCCATCAAACCACCGCCTCCGCGGCAGGATCAGTGCCCCAGCATTTCGATGGATCATTTGAGTTCATTAAATATCTGCGTCACTCCACGGACTTCACGCCCAGTTCAGCGAGCAGCGCCAGCGAAACCATCGCCTGTCCGGAAAAGACAGTTGTCGGTGGAGGAGGCAAGCCGGGAATCCCTGCAGGCACAACACCACCCCCGCCTGCTCAATCCCCAGTGGCCAGTGGTCTAATCGATCTGGATACCAGCACTTCGCAGAAATCACGCTCAGCCTCCCGCAAAGTGGCCGCTTTACTGTCTTCCGTTTCGCGGGCTTCCAATAGTCTGGTGGACACCAGCTCCTCCGCCCTGGATGTCTTCGATCACGACTCGAAGCAGACGATTTTTGACCTGCAACACATGGCTTCCAATGGATCCTCCAATTCGAATGAATCCTCGCTGGAGATGTTAGCATTTCCCAATTCGCACCTCAATGCCTCCAATTCGAACACCTCATCCGAAGGAGCGGCCTGCGGAAGTGCGGGAGAGTTTGGTGGGCTGTTAACCGGCGCCAGTTGTTCCTCCTCGACGGCATCATCCTCCTCGCATGCCCCGAAACTCCTCGGAAGCTTTGTGATCAAGGAGAACTTCGAGGTCCATCCGTCGCACAAAGTGGAGGAGGGCATCTTCCAGCATATGAACAAGCTGCCCTCGAAGAAGAAGGATACGCTGAAGCAACTGGGAGTCCGGTTCACCGGCCAAATGACGCTGACGGACAAATCGATTGTGGTGGAGAACTTCATCAAGTTCTGCGAGGTGAGTTACGCTTTCCAAATTAAAAAGGGGTTGGGTTTCAGAGGTTTTCGGGGTGTTAGCGAGTCAAATTTCTCTTGCCCGAGTGCGTGCGAATATTTGAACGCTCTGCTCTCCGCTCGGTGCCCATTTCCATATGCAATTTAAATATTTGCACATATGTACGCATTACGTATTTATTTATAATGATGGTCGGGAACAGGGCTTGTTGGGGTCTAATTAGGGGTGGCCATGGAGATTACACTTCCGCTTTCCACCAAATGTGCATCAGATGTTTTCAGATCTAAGAGAACAGTTTTGGAGGAAGTAAATAATATAGTCTACATTCATAAATATTTCTGAATTTCTATGGTTTTATTTTGTTAAATAACGATCGAAAAACTTTAATATCGCGTAAGAAATATTAATAAATGGCCTCAAACTGTGGGGGTCAATAGATAGTTATTTGATAACAAAAACTGCTGATAAGTCACTCAATTAAAGGCCCGAATTAAAGGTCAATTTATCATAAGTCTTATCTAACTGATACTATTTCACATAACTTTGATGTTGTAGCGCACAGAACACTTCAAATAGGGCAATAATTTATTTAAAACGTGTTGGTTTGTTAGTACTTAAAAATTCTTTAGATATTATAAAATATGTACTACTATCTTAAAATTGAAATGTAAAACTTTTTTCTGTGCAAACGCCACCTATATAAATATAGTACATACAATTTGGGATATTCATAATATAAACATGCACCCTATCTATATCCTATATCACACACATACTGGCGAATTTCCACCCACGTTCATGCCCATACACGCATTCAGGATTCCGTTTGCCCCCCACTCACACAAATGTCATTATAAATTGTAATAACAGGAGCAGTGATGCCGGCGCCGCAGTCAACGTCGACTGCAGCCAACCACAAATTCAGCATACAACTGTAATCATGTGTGCTCAATGTATGTATGTATGTATGTCTGTGAGTTCTAAACACCTATACATGCGGGGGGTTAAATCCCCATCGCCCCCACCCCCTTCTGTCCCCCTTCTGTACAAACACACACACGCAGACACGTTTGGCGCCCTTTTCAACACTATGGCAGTCAACCCCAAACACTCACCACGCTCATTACGCTCCGCTTTATCACACACAAACACACAGACAGAGTCACATCTAGATTTGTGCACCACCCATCTCACCACCCTACCATCTGCCCCAACCCCTCTCTCGCACACACAGAAACATTCACCAAACTATGTACAAAATGGCATTGATGGTATAATACAACAAAAGCAACAACAACTACTAGGGGGGGGGGGAATTACGAAGAAGGCGAAACAGAGAGGAAGCTAAAACCCCACCGCTATTACAACATTTTAGTTCTAAGACGCTCTCTCTCTGTTACCTACTTGGCTCCCTAACTCAAAATTGTTGCGCTCTCTCATTTCTGCAGTAGCTGCTCTCTCCTGGCTCCCACTTTCTCTCTGGCCCTCTCTGCTTCCCCAATTCAAAACTTACTTGAAGGCTAAACTACCCAAGTGTGTGTAGTTGTGGGTGTGTGTGTGTGTGAGGTTCGGGGTGTGGGTGTGGGCAACCCCCAAAAGCTTGCTATTGAGTAATTGTATGTGGTCCCCCACCATCTCCCCCTCCTCCGCTTCATTCTCCTGCTCGTCCTTCGTCTTCTTCTTCTCCCTTAGATTCTTTGGCTTCCACTCCTTACTTTCATACATACAATCATCAAGTTACTTGAAGGGGGAGGGGGAATCGGAGGGTGGGAAATGGGGAGTCGTCGGACTGTCCGCTAGCTGCTTGGGCATGTCCTTTTCCTTTTCCGACTCTCTCGATTTCGGTGTGTGTATGTGTGCCTGTATTTTATCAACACATTTTATACATGTCTCTATCGGAGGGACCATTAGTACAGTATTACTTGCCTAAGACTTAAGTTAGACAGAGTAAGTCACATGTGGGGATATAAATTAGGCTGAAGATTTTGCTTAATATGATATCTGGTCGTAAACGATTGGCAATTAACGAAAAAACTCATCTGTATTCCAAACTATTGAATATTTTCAAAATAAATAAAAAAAAAAATCAAAAATAAAGCTTTATTAGAAGGATAAAAAATATCATTTAGATTTCTTTCAAAACGTTAGATATAAGGTTAGACAAACTTTTATGAATAAAAGAAGACTTATAAGAAGAGTTGAATGATACTTTTGAAAGTTTGCCGTTACGGAAGTTTGACTGTAAGTGAGGCTGTGGATGTGTGTGTCGCCCAGCGGCAGCGTTGAAGGCTACTAAGTGCGCATGCAGTCAGCTCACCCACACAAATGCACTCGGGTTTGCCCAACTTTGGGGCCTTATGTGTGTGTGTGTGTAAAGGACAGCTTAGTGGATGGGAGGATGAGAAACGGTGTGCGGTGGTGGGTGGCTGGGCGCAAAAGGGGGTGGGGCTTGGGCAGGTACAATGTCTCGGCTTCGCACAATTTACGCGCACACAGACACACACACACATACGTGGAAAAGCAGGCGCACATATGGGGCATTGATTATAATTTTAAATTATACATATGTATGCGGGCACATACCGATATAACTGTACTTGCCGCATATAGTCATCATATACCGGATTTTAGATGTGTATATATGTATGTATATGGAGGCGCACATATGTATGTATGTTTGTATAACTCTAACGCACACATCAAATATTTAGCTTTTGTGCAACGTTTTGTCGCCTTTTGGGGACACACACACACACAGCATTAAATTAGTGTGAGGTGTTTTTTTCCGGAATTTAGAGCGCATTTAGAACGGGTTTACCTTAATTAAAAAACCCCAAATTAGTTGCCTAATGAAAAGGTGGAAAGCGAAGAAATGGGCGAATGGGGTGGTGAAAGCTGTAACCCTTAACCCTTTAAAAACCTGTTAAACGAGGAGCACACGCACCAAAAAGAGTGAAAGTGTGAAAATTTCCCTCACTTACACACAAACGCACAGGCAACCCTCGCAAAGGGAATCAAAAAATCATGGCAGCAACAGTCAAACGTTCGGCTTTTGTTGCTGTTGTTTTTTCTCGGCACGCACAAGCAACACCCACAACAACAGGAGAAACAACAACAGCAGAAAGGAAAACAATTCACACTTGTCTCAATACAAACAACAACAAACCGCATCGCACCACAGACAACAACCGCAATCCCGCCACACACACACACACAAACACGACCCCCCGAAACACTCGCAGACACCCGCACATCCAAACTCACGTACACTACGTCACGCACAAACACAAACCATGTCTGCCAATAAGTTTGCAAAAAAAAAAAAAGAAAAAAGAAACAAACAAAAAAACAGAAAAACAAAAAGCGAACACAAGGAGACGCAATGAAAACAGAAACGGAAAACAGCAGCGAAAGCAAGAACAAAATACCGCAACACATTGCCACTGCTTTCATTCTTCTTTTCCTGGTTCTATTTTTTTTTTTTACATTTTTGTACCCGTTAGTGGTGAATTACTAGGGTATATTGTAATTAGGAAAGATATACACCGATAATATGTAGATCAGTCTGCTTGAAATCTTCTAGAAGAACGATATAGGGTAAGGGACTTTCATCGCATACTAAGCTTGCCACGCCCCGCGTTTTCAATTACCAAACTCCCATTGCAATCATAGAATTTAAAAAATATCCAATTTAAATTGGTGGAGTTACTTTACTTCTCTTTTACTTTAACAAATAAAATGAAATTCTAATTAGACCAATATAGGCATAGGGCATATAGGGCCCGTATCCTTGAAGTTAACCCTAATAAGTAGGCAATAATATTTGAAATTGTTTGTTTTTTATAAACAAAAAACTGCATAGAAATTGTTCAACTCGAGGCCTTCATATGTCTAAATAATTTTAATGATACCTTTAAAGAAATATAAAATGTACTTAAAACTTAGTGATTTTAAAATACAGGTCTGGTATCCAATAAAATATTTTTAAGCACAAACCAAACAGAGGGTATCATATAGTTCGGAATATATTGCAGTATTGTAGTTTTTTGTGCTTTTTGACTGCGATACAGTTGAGTGGCCATGGACGTGGGCTGAAGGGGGCGTACCACTTGGCCCATCGGCTTGACAGCAGCAACAGTGCGGCACTAGCCCCCAAAAACCACGATGTGCGCCACACCCCCCTTTGGTATCCCGACGCCCCCGCATAGTTGCTTGTTAATGAGACACCTGGAGAAGTGGCCAGGTGTCGGCTGCCTGTCATCGCTGAAAAGGAGAGAAAAAAAAAACTGAGAGATTGTGGAGTGGCTGTCAGCCTGAGTTTTCCTGTGCCCCATCTGAGAGGAGTTTAAAGTTCCCGGTTACTATTTTCCCCAAAAGCAAGATGGCACGTCACTCCTTTTTGCTCTATTGATTTTTAACATAATCAAAACCCAAAATGTATGCAGACCCACACTCACACAGGGACAGACGTACGGGAGCTGCTCAGTCAGCAATTCGCATGTGTGAGAGACCCTTTTTTTGGGGGTGAGTGTGGGTGGTTGGGTGGTTGGGTGGTTGGCAACCCTGGGTGGGTTGGTGGAAACCCTGATTATGAGGATGTTGATAAGTTCCGACGACGAACGGAACTGAACTCTCTGCTCTGCCGAAGACTCGCACTCACACAGTCGTCCATTAAGCCGCTGCCTGCGCCTACCATCCTAGCTGCTATGACACACACACTCTCAGAACACAGACACTCACAAGCCCACAAACACACACACACGAAGAGGCTTTCATGGTAACCCTTTGAAAGGGGGGGGGGGCCTTTGCAAATACCCCAACCCCCCGCTTTTTGGGGGAAAATGGCTTCATTGAAAATGTTGTTTGCTTTTCTATTTGGGTTTGCTTTGCTGCCTTTTCTGCTTCCTTTTTCGCTTCGCCCTATTCTATATTTTTACACTATAAAATATACATTGTAAGGGTGTGAGTGTGTGTGTGTGTGGGTTAGTGTCTGTATGTGTGGAGCTTTTGCTTTGGCATGTTATTCAGACCCATTTCCCTCCCAACCGCCACCACCCCCTTTTCTGCCCACCCATCGTCCTTTTGCAAGTTTTTGGCTTTTGTGTAAAATTTTCGTTTTAAACTTTTGCGTTGTACACGAATTATAAGTTTTGATTAGTAGTGGGCAAAGTTTTCGCTCGCATGTGTATGGGTTTTTCAGGGGGTTGGAGGGTGGATCGGTAGTTTTTGGTTTTTACTGAACATATATGCATAGTACATTATGTAAAGCAAATACATATGTGCAGTCATAGAATTTGACGTCAATGAATACACATATACATTTACGTGGAAAAACAGCCTAAAAGTCGAGGAAATTATGCTAAAAAGTGGTAAAATGGGGGGTGGGTTCTTACATGAAAGGTGTAAGCTGGTTTAAAACTAATGGAAGGGTGGTTGGCGGGAGGGGTGTTACCAACCAGTAAAACCGGTATGTCTGGAAAATTACTTATCAACAAGAGTTGAATTTCTAATTTAATTTTCAGTTAATTAAATGGCATTTCTTCTTGGCTGTCTGAAACGTGTATAAAAGGGATTTCAATGCTTTAATTAACACTTCTTTTATACATTAAACTACTATATAATACAACTGGAATAGAAACTCTAAGGGTTCAGAGTTTTAAGAACATATTCAAACGTTTATGGCTTTCACATATGGCATACGTACTAATTTTGCCCTTTTATGAACTTTCCCCAACAGGAATACGATATCAAGGACCACAGGCCATGGCTGTCGCTGAATCAGTGCGGTCTGAATAAGCCCGAGCAGATCAAATTCGCTCGATATCTGGGCCAGGGACTGCCGACGTTCACGCTCTTCTGCATTTATAGCAATTTTAAGAATCTGTTCTGCACCAAACGCACGGAAATGTGAGTATCATCTTCTCATCCTCTCCCCCGATAATTGAATATCCCAGCCGAACTTTGAGTAGCCTAAAAGCATGCTATTATAATTGATGAATGTCCTTTTTTGTAGCTACACGAAGGACGGCTACAATCTGCCTTACATACTCGACAAAACCAAGCGCTTCCTGGCCAACACAACAGCTGGTAAGTGGAATCTATATCTAAATATAGATGTAGATGTACCCCCTAGACTTTCCCATTCCGCCGCCATCCCTGAATCCCGTGTAGTGCAAATGCAGCAGCAGGCATCATCAACCAAAAATGTATTCAGGCAGAGGAAAATTAATAAAAAAGCGAGACATGAAAGCCGAGAGGCGAATGTGCTAAATTTTAAAAATACACTCGAAACTAGAAGTGCTTACATTCATTTTTATGATTTCTCTACTTTGCACTTCTCATTTCTATTTCTATTTCGTGCACTTTTCGTTTTATTTTCTAAAAAAACAAAAATTACAAAAAATAAGAGAACTACCTACAATTTGGCCTGCCTATTTTTGCAAAATTTCGTAAAATAATCAATTTTGTCTGCGCGCGCTCAAAACAAAACAAAAAAAACAAGAAAAACAATTTTAATTTTTGACTTCAATTTGTTTGTGTTTCCTCTTTCTTCTTCTTTTTCCAACGCATACGCTTTCAATCACTAGGCGACAATACCAACAACAACATCACCAACAACACCAGTAACAAGAACAACAACAACACCAGTACAACAACCACATCCACACCGGTCAAACAGACACCACAACAACAGCAATCCGAGCAAGATCTGCTGGCACCCAACTCACCTGCAACACCGAAACTCGCAGCAGCAGCAGCAGCAGCAGCGGCAGCGGCACTAGCAACAGCAACGTCGGCAACAGCAACACCAGCAGCAGCAACATCGTTAGTAGGAGCAGTCACGCCCACGCAGACACTACCACGCACAAGGCCTGCCACGCCCACAATGCCGGCAGGAGCAGCAGCCGGAACGCCCACCACCCCACAACAGCAACAGCAACAGCACCTGCAGCAACAACAGCAGCAGCAACATCTGCAACAGCAACAACAACAGCATATGTTGCAACATCCGCACACGCACCCGCATCCGCATGCCCAGCATTCGCATCCGCACACGCTACCCCACTCACATCCGCACCACTTGCAGCCCGGAACGCCAACGCGCAGTTCGCATCCCCAGTTGCCCCATCCGCATCACTATCCACCATCGCCACATCCACATCCGCACCATCAGGCCGGCCATCATGGCCATCCGCATGCCCATCATGCCTTTGCCTATGGCCATGGTCATCCGCATCCGCAGCAGCATCATCCGCACTACTATCCGCATCCGCACGCGCATGTTCAGCATATGGCGGCCATGGGATATCCGGGACCACCACCGCAGAGCACAGCACAGCAGGCGGCTGGAGGAGGGGGTGTTGGTGTCGGGGGTGCCGGAGGTGCTGGAGCAACAGGAGGGGCCGCAGGAGCAGGTGGCGGGGGATTACCGCCCACGGCCATGTGAGATTGGGGTCGGCGTGGCGCCAAGGACAGCGGTGGTGGCGCCACCTGTTGACACGCATAGGCTGTTGCAGAAGGACATGGCAAAGGATTCAGGATTTCAGCATTTCAGCTCATCCTCCCCCCATCATCATCCTCCCATCCTGTCCTAGTTTATAGTTTTCCGTTGATGTACATCGTCATACAATATTTTTTAATGTGCTCCTCGTTTTTAGTTTATGTTTCGTTTATTTTAGACTAATTTTACACAAGCTTTTTGCCAAATTTTTATAAAACTATGCAAATTTTGTATTACGTTTGACGACGATAAAATGTAATTGTTGGACAACGATCGATCATTATCCCAAAACTATGCAATGTTATTCCTTGAAAAGAGATTATTACATTTACACATTACATTAAACACACACACACACATCACACTTTTACACACTCACCAACACGAACACACGAGTATAGAAAATCATGCTAATGCTATTTAATATGGTAATATATAAATATATATTTTAGTAAGCCAAGAACAAATGATATGTATGTTAATGTAAAACCAATCCTAACTAAACACAACATACGATATATATGGAAATTGTTTGCGAACCCAGAAAATATATATACACACCTAGCAAGAAGCGATTGAGAGAAAATCGATTTGATTGTTGTTTTTACTTGAGATTTATTGCCTGCGTCGCGCCTCTGCATTTGCGCTAAGTCAATTAATAAAGTGGAAAACTTTCCTTCTCTGCGGGTTTCCAATTAAAAAGCGATTGCAAATGTTGCAATGAATGGTTATAGATTTCTTTCACCTTGGGGCAATTTAATCATCGATCATCCCTAGCCAAGAACAACATGCGATGAAAGCTGAAATTGGTATTTTATCCAACTTTTAAAAAACATCCGGAAAATGTATTTGAAGCAACTGAAAACCTAAAACTATTGTCTTACTTTCAGCGCAGTTGAAATATTTATTTAACTATTATTTTTCAAAATTTGTTCTAAGCTCGAGGGCGGTTTTAAATAAAAAAAAAAATTTTCACACTTGCTTGGAATAAGGCTTCCTTAGTGTGTTGGCATTACGATTCTCTCTTGTAGACCTCAAGAACATGGCGGCCGCCAACGATGGATCCCTGGAGTTCGCCAGCAGCGGCGGCGGCAGCAGCAGCAGCAACAGCAACACGAGCAGCAGCAACGCGAACATCGGGAGCAACAGCAACAGCAGCAGCAGCGGCAGTAGCAATGCGGTGGCTGGATCGGGGATTAATCCCAATACCGTGGCCATGCCAGCGGGCTATGTGACATCTTCGACGGCGCAGCAGCAGCAGCACCAGATGGCCATGGATCCGCGTTATGGTTGTGCGGCTCCTCCGGCTCTTTTGCCCCCGCCGCCGATGCCGGCACTGGGTCCGCCGCCGCGATCCCTGGAGCAGCTCATCATCTACGAGAACTTCGACGTGCACGAAACGCACCGGATCGAGGACGGGGTTTGCACTCATATTAGCCGCCTGCCGCCCAAGAAGCAGGAGCTATTGAAACAGTTCGGTATACAGAGTAGTAGCCAGCATTGTCTGAGCAATTATGAAAAGTACATACTCATCGAAAACTTCATCAAGTTTTGCAATGTGAGCAAAAGTGTATCGAAAGCAGATATCAGGAGGCACCACCGTAGTCTAGCGGAGATTTGTTCTTTGGCCCACCCCCCAATTGGCGTTCGAAACATTGGCTCTCCATCTATGTAGATATCAAAATTGCATTCTCATCAATCGATTAAAAGAGCAATGAACAAAACTCTTGCCCGTCTGGAAAAGTAAAACGATTCTAACGTGTTTTACCATCTCTTTTCCATCCTTTTTTTCTGATTTTAACCTTTGACTCACTAGGAATATCAGATATCCGATCATCGACCCTTTTTGGACTTCCACGAGAGCGCTTTATCCAAATGTGAACAACTTAAATTTGTACGATATCTGGGCCAGGGGCTATCCAATCTGACGCTAAACAAAATCTATGTGGCCTTCAAGGAGCTGTTGGGCAATGGAAGGCCTGAAAAGTGAGTCCTTTTCATTAACATTGCCAAGTTATAGTTAATTTAAAGATGTTTCCTACAGAGCTGGAATGGAGGGCTATAACTTGGATAATCTTTTGAAGAAGAAACGAAAGAATCTGTATAATCGCATGCATGCCGCTGGTAAGGATTTAAATTGAAGTGACATTGATTTGAAATTTTTAATAAATCAAATGTAAGTTCTGGTACTGAATAATTATCCCCTTCATTGCAGCCCCCAGCATTGATTTAACTGCCTATGAATCGGCCCAGCATAATCCCCAAGCACACCTGCCCACGCCACGCCCCCATCATGCCTTCGCCGCCCTAAATACGGCGACGCAACGCAGCGAAGTATGCAACGAATTGACACACACGGGTTTGCAGTACAGTTACGCCGGACCTCGGTAAAAGCTGCCAGAAACCATATAACCCTATCCAAAAGAGATCTGCAATCCTCATCATCAGATGAGAACCGAACCCTTATACATATACATATACTTCTTCCTGGAACTGGACCAGTAACTGTTGTGTCTTCGAAACATAAAAAGAAAGTAATTTAATCGCCGCGAGCGAAATCATTGAAAACTAAGTGCTAAATTAACAGGGGGGACAATCAGGGGTCCCCGGAATGGAAAATACCAGAGACACTAGTAAAATTAGCCTAAATGTTAACAAAATTAAACTTAAATCGAATGAAATTCAATTAAGCCAACCAGAAATCAACACGCAACAGGCAGGAGAAAGATTAGGTTAAGCCAAAACCAGATATTTATACGCAAGGTAACCATATACAACATACACATATTACGAGTATATATACACATAAATATATTTCTGTAGTTGCCATAGCGCTTAGGGTGCAGCACACTTCCACATGGCCAAATCCTGGCCAGAACTATACAAACATATTAGCTTCGGTTTCCTTCCAGCCATATCTCCCATAAACAATACCCAAAGATTCCCATCCCCCATGAGCCGCATTAGTAGTAGCCTCTAGTTAATAAGTGAAAAAACACCAAAATTAAAGAAAACACTAAATCAAAGACCTCCCAATGAAAGTTCCCTAAATACGCATACTAAGTAACTAACTGTAGAGCCTAGTTGTTAAGACGAAAGACAAATTTTTAGCATAGAACTGGCGAGCGGCACAGACGATTAACAAACTAAATATTCCTATATACAATATACATATTATATACAACAAAAACAAGCAGCATCAAATTCAAAGTGGATATACGCAAAAATCAAATGCAAAGAGGCAGAAATACAACCAAAACATAGCAATTGTAAATGATATATACCAAATATATTCTATACGAGCAAAGGCAAAACAACAAACACTCCAGTCGTTTTCTTTACGTTACCGAAACTGTTTATTTTTGCGTTCTATTTAAATTTTTGACTATAGGTATTAGGTATATTTAGCTTAACACGCAGAGGTGCGTACGATTAACTGGCAGAGAGCAGGATATTGAATATAAAAACTAAAGTACAGTACAAAGGCAGTTTCATCTAACTACTATTGAGCGATATCAACTGGCGCTCCTCGACTCAATCTCTGATCTTTTCTTTCTGTTTTATTTGAAATCGCAGCAATTTGGAATTGCCCAATAGGGGATATATACTTTAAATGCCTAGTTGGTCTCCTTCTTGCGCTGTGCCTGCTCGCGATCCAGCGCCCGTTGCTTGGCCTTTTCGTAGATGGGCATCAACTGTCCGGTCTCGCCCAGCATCTTCAGCAGCTCCACGATGAAGGGCAAGTAGTTGTGCTTGCGCCGCACGTTCTCCACCTTGTAGCGCTTCTTCTTCTGGATCTCGTACTGGATGTAGGTGCGCAAGCTGCTGATCTCCGTCTGTCGATCCTCCTCGGTGTCCATGGCATTGGGAGCCGGGTTGAGCAGCTTGTCGATCTGCTGCTCGTAGATGCGCTGCCTGTCCGAAATCAGGGCCATCAGGTTGAAGTGGATCTCGCCGTCGCTGTAGCGCTGCATGCGCTTCTCAATAATCGGTCGCACCACATCGATCCAGTTCTGCTCGGGCCTGATCTCACCCAGATCGATGGGTCCCTCCCTCAGGCCATCCAGTTCGTACAGTCTGCCGCCAATGGGCATATAGCCCACAAAGTGGTACACATCCTCGTCCTTGTTCTGGTTCTTCATGTCCAGCTCGAAGAGGGTCTGGCGGGCAAAGGAGTTGTGCACCGTGCGGATCTGACTGGCATTGCTCAGGGTCAGCCCCTTGTTGTAGGGATCGAAGCACTGGCAGAACTCCTTGAAGTTGGTCAGGGTCTCGCCCAGTTTGATGTCCTCGTGCTCCAGGTTCATCAGCAGGCTCAGAATCGCTTGGGTGGCGCAGGCATTGTTGATCACCTGCTTGGCAAAGAAGATGTTCTCCCGATCCAGGACCACTTTGCCAGCGGGCTCATCCTCCTGGACCCACTTGAACAGGAAGATCAGGCCGTGGATGGGCTCCAGATTCTTGAAGGACTCGCTGTCCAGGCTCCAGATCTCCTCCACCTGGGCGCCATCGCAGCCTGACCGGGAAAACCCATAGAATTATTAGCTTCTCCAATCCCAACTGCCGGCGTCGCTGGCAAAGCGCGCCAATAACTCACCGAACTCGCGAATCAGCTCCGTGAACACTCCGGGATCGGATTCAATGAGACACCAATTACCAGCACCGTCGCCCATTTTCTAAATAATCACTTAATTATCTTTCTTCTGTAGTTTTAACCCAAAGAAAATGCACAGTACAAATTTTTGTCAACTCACAGCGGAAGAGACTTGCCAGATGTGACGAAAACGCGCCGATCTGGCCAGCTGCTTTCTGGCAGCTCCCTGGCCGCCATGACACAAAGCAAAAGCGGTATAAGAAGAAGCAGAAGACGAAAAAAAATATGTGCAAGCAAATCTCGCGAAAAAATGAAATTTGCAGCACTTGCCGTGTGTGAAATGTGAACCCCGAGTGCACAACGCAGTAACTAGACAATAATCAGCATTTTAGTGTTTATTTCGAGGGCTAAAACCACCGCTAAAGCGCCGTAAAGATGAAGCGAAAATACGAAAATTGCCTGCTGCAGCGGAGGCAGCAACAAAAACGCTATTTGTTGTAGATATATGTACATATATTTACAATATATATATATATATATGCAAATCTATACATAATAAAGAAGTGTCCGTCGGTGTATCGGATGCGCGATAATAAATAATCATAATAATAGTAATTAATTCAAAGTACGAAGGCGCGCGCGACCAAGAGGAAGGAGGCGAGAGAAAAAGAGGCGCGAAAAGTTCGCAACAAAATGGTTGTCTCCAAAGACAACAACAAGCGTCGCCGCAAGGAGACGGAGACGCCCCCGCCGCCTCCGCCCGTCCCGCCCACCGCATCCACACTGGCTCCTCCGTCGGCGGTGGCGGCCATTGAGTCCTCCCCCGAAATGCCCAAGAGGTGAGTCTATCCCATGGATAATATTTATGGGGCTTATCCAATAATACATACGTGTGTGTGGCACTACGGAGATGACGTCGCAGCGTTGGGTGATTCGAATGGCAATGGAGTGAACGGGGGGTTGGGGGTGGGAGTGGGGGGGAGTGGGGTGCAGAAGGGGAAGGGGCAGACTCAGTTCAGTTGTTGTATAAGCCAGCGTCAACAGCGTGTCGTGGCGTTGTTGTTTTCCTCGACGAAGGGGTGTTTCGCATCCGCCGTTCTTGGGGGGAGAGCTGGGGGAGATCTCCCCTTCGACCAGGTGCACATGTATGTGTATACAGTGGTTAGTCACTAAGCTGAATATTCGGTCAAGATAATTAGGCGATATTTACCTTCGTACGCTATTAAACTGCGTCGTACTGATTTCGTCTACGTTGAAAATTCAGCCATTAGTCTTACTTTATACATTTTTAATATGAAGAATGTAAATATTATTTAAAATAGTGGTTACTTTTAATTTGGTCTATCTTCCTTTACATTCGGCAGAATTTAAAAATATTTCTTTCTTTAAAAATAGTTATTAAATTATTTTATTGTTTATCTATATAAATATTTCTTCAGAAGGAAGATACATAAGTTGGTGGAAAAATGATGATACAAATTTATTGCTTTTATGGTTAAAGGAAATATGTAATAATTGTAAAAGTAGTCATATTCCAATATTTCATTATTTTATCAAGTCCTAGCTAGGCCTGAATTTTTTATCGAATGACCACTGTTTATGCTCCCTCGTAATTCGAAGCTGCGATGCTTTTATTATGATCTTAAATTAATATTGACTTTCCCAATTAGTATAATGTTGCCTTGTTTCCAATTATAAATCTCTCACACCGCTTTTCTGTCATCTTCCACTTTCAGAACGAAGGTCCAGGCCCAACGGAAGTTCGCCCAGGGACAGAGTGCGCCCAGCAGCTCCTCGAGCATCGCCTACAGCGCAGCAGCAGCAGCGGCAGCTGGAGCCGGATCCGGTCCCAGCACCTCCGGAGCGGATAGCTCTCAGCCGCCCATCGAGATCCTGCCCAACAAGTGTCCCAAGGCGCAGGATTTCCTCACCTTCCTCTGCTTTCGCGGCACTCCGGCGCTGCCCGCCCATTTGGATTTCCTCAACCAGGGCAAGTCCAAGGATGCGGAGGCCACCTCGGCAGGAGCTAATAACAATAACAATGCCAAAAAGGCCAACAACAGTCGAGCGGGCCTGACAGCAGCAGGCAACAAAAAGAAGCGGGGACGTCCAGCCAAAGGAGCCGGCAAGAAAGCGGATGCGGTAGTCGTTGTACCCGAACCCGCTGAGAAAGCCTCGACAGCAGCAGAAAAAGCAGCCAGTGATAAAATCAATCTCATTGCAGCCGGAGCGCCCGAGACTCCTTCGCCAACTCCTACTCCTGTGCTGCCAGGAGCGGTGCGCAAACGAGCGGAGGTTGTCACCGATGGCAATCGACGAGGAGCCAGAGGAAGGCTGGCAGCCGGAGCAGGTGTTAGCCCTGAGAAGGCTGGAGCAGCAGCAGGAGCATCATCCAACGATAATAAACGTCGTTCTAATCGCGCAAGCACCAAGGAATGTAAGCCCATTATAGACGATGACCATTCGGAGGATTTCGAGGAACAAGAAGCCGATGAAGATGAAGATGAGTTTTTCTCCGCTCACGATGCACCTTCGCGAAACGGGGAGGAGGTCAAGGTAGACAGTCCGGTTAAGGCAGATCCACCCACCAAACGAGGTCGACCTGCGGCGGGCAAGAAAGCTACGGAGCCCACACCAACGGAAGCCGCTCAGGCTGCTTCGAAAGACAAGGCGCCCGTTAAGCGTGTTAGGCAACGGGAGTCGCCCATTTTTATACCTTCACCCGAGTCCTCTGGTCGCATGACAAGACAGCGGGCTTTTTTCGAGCCCGTTAAGGTTCCCCCCACCCAGGAGGAACCTGCAGTCCCAGAGCCGCCAAAGGAGGAGCCCAAAAAAGAACCTGAACCGCCAGCTAGCAAACCGCAGAAGGAGCCAGAGCCTGCTAAGCAGCTAAAGGAAGCCAAGGAGAAGACGAATTCCAGTATTTATGCCAAAGACGCCAAGCAGCAGCTGGAGAACGGAGATAGCGGCCAGCATGGAGCGGCGGCCAAGGGCAAGAAAAGTCTAAATGTCTTCGATTTCAGCTCAGATGATGAGCAGCCGCTGGCCAAGTCCATCAAGCTGAAAAAAGGCGGCAAGGGGGCGAGTCCAAAGAAAGGAGCGGCTGCTGCAGTTGCCCCGGCGGCCAGGAATCGCAAGGCGGCAGCTAAAAGGCTAGAGAAGGAAAAGGAAACCGAAAAGCAAATGGAAAAGGAAAAGCAGAAGGAGAAGGAAAAAGAAATTGAAAAGGAAAAGGCCAAGGAAAAAAGAGACAAAGAAAAGGAGAAGGAAAAGGAGCCTGTGCCAGAAAGCAAAGTGGAGGAGCCACCCAGTGGCGGGAAAAGAGGGAAAGGTGCTAAAAAGAAAGCAGAGGACGCTCCAGCCGATGAGCAGGAGTTGGCACCACCCTCCTCAAAAAAGGTAGCGACCAATGCCCGCGGATCTCGGAAGACGGCCAAAAGTAAGGCTTCCGAGGATTCTGTCGAGCTTGAGCCTCAGCGAACGCAGCGACCCTCTCGCAAAACCAAGGAAGCTGCTGCCATCTACATGGGCATCATAGGCCACAAACTTCAGCTGGCCGATGACGAGGAGGACGACCTGTCCATGAGCAGTTTCCCCGACATACCCAACGTCAAGGAGATGGAAAAGATGGAGAACGAGATCAAAAGAAATGCGGCGGGAAAGTTAAACGTGCCGGAGGCCTCGACGGTGCTTTCGGCAGGCAAATCATCCCGTAAGCCGTCGCCCCGACCCAAGGATTCGCCAGCAGTTATTGCTCCGGTGGAAGCCAATCGAGATGAGGCCCCCGCCTCACCAGAAGTAGAGGAGGAAAAGCCACCGCCCCCAGCCCGACGTGGACGTCCGCCCAAGCTGGGCAAGGCCTCTGTAACCGCTCCACCCCCCAAACCGCCCATCGAGGGAATGCTGGTAAAGAAGGGCTCGCTGGCCAAGATATCTGAGCAGCAGGCAAAGCCCAAAGCCAAGTCCGAACATTCAAAAGTCGACTCCGATGAGGAGGAAGACTTTCTCATCAACGAGGAACTAAACGAAACGAAGCGAAAGCTAGAGAAGAGTTTCAGTGACTCGGACGATGAACCACTGGCAATCAAGGTGCCTGTGGTGGCGGCGGCAAAGGAGAAGGAAGTGTCGCCGCCAAAGATGCCCAGTCCACCGCCCAAGCTGGCTGTGCCCGTTCCATCGCCCATCTCTGTGCCCACGCCTTCCGTTTCGGTAGCTCCATCGCTGGCTGTGCCCAGCCCACAACCGCCCACAACTAGCACCACCCAGTTGACCATGCTACCGTTGACGGCCAAGGCTACGCCAACGCTGGGGGCCATGCCGATGTTTCCATGCATGCCTGCAAGCTATTCACCGCTCAAAACGATGGAGAAGAAACCGCCGGTGCCCACGTCCAAGATTCTGAACGTACCCGCCACCTATGCGCTGCCGGGAAGTGCTGGTGGACCTGTGGGTTTCCAGAAGACCTCGTCGTATCTGCCGCAGGCATCGCCCCACTACCATTCCGGCTATGTGCGTCCACCACCGACGCCCACCCATCAGTTTGGAGGCGGAGCACCATCGGGGAGTAAGACTCCCTCACAGGGCTCCTCGCCGCTGAAATATCAGACGCCACCGACCACTTATCCGCCGCCCATCGAGGCGTATCAGTGTCCCAAGATCAATCCCAACTTTCTGACGCCCAAGTACGAGCGCAGCCCACTGCCAAGATCGTCGACCAGCAGCTTTCCCAGTCCTTCGCCGGTAAAGTTTCTACCCACATCGGGGACCACGGCCACCACAGTGGGCACACCTTCGTCCGCCACCAAAAGCCCGTTGGCACCACCGCCACCATCTCCGCCAGTCAGTCAGGTTGTGATCCAGACGTCTAGCTTGAATCTTAGCATGAGTATTGCAGCCACAGTTAATGCAGCACCCATGGTTGTGGCCTCCACGTCGTCGGCGGCAGCGGCTCATCAGGCGACCGTTGGAGCCGCCGTAACAGCCACGTCGACGCCGCCGCCCGCGCACAGCAATAGTGCGGGAACGGGAGGAGCCGCTGGTGCGAATTCCGATCCCCTGAAGGACGAGATCGGGAGTATCCTGGCTCAGGCCACACTGATGCCCAGCAAAGAGGAGTCGGGCAAGATCTTCGGCATAGCCAGCGTGAGTTTGGCCCAGAGTTCCGGGCCGGACAACACCAAGTGCACCCTGGGCAAGTGTGGATCCATCCATAAACCTGTGCTGGGGCCGGTGGTCCCCACGGAGGGCTACTTTGGCGACCAGCTCTCCAGCAAGGAACGGCGCAAGGCAAAGGTGAACATGACTCACGAACAGATTCAGAAGTGGCTTATTGAGTGCTCGTCCAACCCGGATGAAATCCAAGACGATTTGGATGACGACTTTGATGATAGCTTAAGACCCCAGCAATCTACCACACCGCCTCCCACGAGAGATGATAAGGAGCTGAGTGCGAGCTTTAGTTCGTCATCGAAGAATACGCGCGGCGATCTCGGAAAAAGTGAGAGTGCCTGGTCGGCCAAGGGACCGTCGCTGAAGGCCACGCCTGTGCTGGTCACTCCGCCCAGCCGCAAGGAGCAGCAGGAGCAGGCGGATGGCAAGGACTGTGATGTCTTGGACTACGACAAATCATCGACACCTGTCAATCTTACCCAGAAGATCACATCCAATGAGTCGGCGGCGGTTGAAAAGAAAGTCAACGATCGGAAGGGCAAAGAATCGATTAAGGCCGCTGCATCCAAGGCTGCTACTCAGCCAAGAAGTGCTGCTGCCACTCCACCAACTCCTATTTCTTCTACACCCACTCCTGTATCGCTCACTCCATCCAAGAGCAGTCCCACTCCACCGCCAGCGGTTAAGCAGAAACCGGAGAAGGGCAAGAGAAATGCCACTGCTGGTGGCGGAGCAACTGCAATAGTTTCTCCGCCCGCTGCACCCACTCCCGCACCCAATACCAAGCGAACGCCGGTGTACAACCAAAAGAACGTCAAGGCACAGCTGCAACAGCAACAGGCGGAGGCTAAGCCAGCAGCTAATCCGCCAAGCGGAACAGGAACCAAACGGGAATCGGTGTATGCTTTTGGAAAGGAGGAAGAGACAGGCACCAAGCCGGGCAATCGACGTCGGGCGGAGCCCAGTCAAATTCCCGCCCCTGCTACCGTGTCCAATGCGCTAAGTGAGCGATCTCCAACCAAAAAGCGAGCAGCAGCCGCAGCGGCAGCCACGGCAGTTCAACTAACGCTGAGTCCTACAGAAAACTGCAAGATAGAGGGCAAACCGAAGGCGCCAACGGGAAGAGGAGCCAAAAAGCAACAGCAGCCGGCTCCAGCTCCACCTGCCCCTGCACCTGCACCGCCCGTAGAAGCCAGTGGAGACTCGGATGCAGAAGGTGCCACCTTCTACATACCTCTACAGGGAGCCGGAGTGGGAGGCAGCGGCGATGGCGGCATCCAAGGAGTTGCTGTGAAGCTGGGACGAGAGGGTCCCGATGGCCCCAATCAGAAGGTGGTGATGCAGGCCACGTTGGTGACTAAAGCCCAGATGGACACCAATTCGAAGCCCCTTCCCGAGTCGCTGAATACCAACGAGCTGGTGAAGACCTTGCTGCATGCGGCCAGCAATGATGCGGCCTCAACGACCACAAGTCTCAAGAGTTTGCCCAAGGCGAGCACATCGGCAGCAGCGGGTGCAGGTACGGCACCTGGTGCTTCTAGCTTGGTGCGTGTCAATTCCAACTCGTCGCTATTCTCCGGTTCGGCGAAATCCCGTACAGCTGCCCAGACGAGCTCCACGGCAGCGGCCGTAGCTAAGAAGTACAAGGATGACACGCCCATTAAGATGGCCAACAATACGGCTTTCCCGCGACACGATGATCCCACCCAAATGGTTGAGGCGCCCATCTTTAGGCCAACGGAGAAGGAGTTCGCCGATCCCATTGAGTTCATCGAGCGTATTACACCAATAGCAGCCCGGTTCGGCATATGCAAGATCATTCCGCCGGCCAGCTTTAAGCCGGAATGCCGGATCTCGGACGAGATGCGATTCACGGCCTATAATCAGTATGTGCACAAGATGCTCCATCGCTGGGGACCGAGTGCCAAGGAGCTGAGTGCAATCAAGAAATACCTGGCCACCCAGAGCATTGTGATGAATCACCCCCCTTGGATCGGTGGAATGGAAGTGGATCTGCCGCGCCTGTATCACACGGTCCAGGAGCTGGGAGGGCTGAAGGAGGTGATCGAAAAGAAAAAGTGGGCACGCGTGGCCGAGGAAATGTGCATACCCAAGCTGGCCCAGGATCGGGTGACCAAGTTGGACGACATATACTGCAAGTACCTGTTGCCTTACGATACATTGTCGCCGGCGGAGCGCCAAAAGCTCTTCGACGAGGTGGAGGCGGACTGGGCCAAGCGGGAGGCACGAGCGCGTCGCAATGCGGATCGTTTTGTGAACACGGAGAGTGTGTCCAACGAGGAGGACGATTTGAGCAGTGACGAGGACGAAGAGTCCGAGGAGGAGATCGACGGCGTGTCCATGGAGTGCATCGTGAAGGGTAGGAGTATGCCGCTCAGCCAATTCTACAGGATTGCCAGGAATACGATGGCGCTGTGGTTCAAGAGCACCGATCCCACGGTAAATGAAGTGGAAGCGGAGTTCTGGCGCCATGTGGCCGTCCGCGATAGCCATGTGTGCGTCCACTCGGGCTCCATCGATAGCTCGGGCTGGGGTTATGGCTTTCCCAGTCCAGGTCCCAAGGGCAAGGGTTCCAACTATGCCAGGCATCCGTGGAACCTAAAGGTGCTGACCAATAATTCCGGCTCCGTTCTGCGCTCTTTGGGTCCCGTCATGGGCGTCACAGTTCCCACGCTCCACGTGGGCATGCTGTTCTCCGCCTGCTGCTGGTACAGGGATCCGCATGGTCTGTCCTGGATCGAGTACCTTCACACCGGTGCCTCAAAGCTGTGGTACGGAATACCCGACGATCAGAGTGCGAATTTCCGATCGGCCTTGACGTCGCTGATCCCGACGCACTGCCAGAACAAGACAATCTGGTTGCCCTGTGATACGGTGATGGTGCCACCGCACATGCTCACGGATCGAGGGGTATCCCTGTGTCGCATCGAGCAGAAGCCGGGCGAGTTTATTGTGGTGTTCCCGCGGGCCTATACCTCAAGCCTGGCCACAGGCTATGTAGTTTCCGAAAGCGTTTACTTTGCCACCATGTCCTGGCTAGATTTGGCCAAGGATGATTTCAGGGTGAGTGTGCTTAACTACTGAAACCTGAATTAAACTAATTCATAATGTTTCTGGTTTCAGGACATCCATGAAAGTTGTGAGCCAGCCATGTTTTCGCTGGAGCAACTGCTGTTTGCCTTGGGCTATGACCAGCGTGTCAACTCCGAAGCGCTGCATCAAATGTTGCCAATGCTTAATGATGTTTGCGAGAAGGAATCCGCAGCCAGAGAGCAACTTAGGGTAAGTAAATATTTACTATTCAGCTATGCAACCTAATCATTTATTTAACCTTGCATTTTTTAGGCTGCTGGCGTAACATCCACCGAAAAAGTGCAGGCTGAGAAGGGCCAGAAGGCCAAGAAACAGCAACAGCCGCCATACAAGTCCATCGAGAGCGAATGCGACCTGTGCCGCGCCAACCTGTATATATCAATGGTGCGCACCGAGGACGGCAACATCTATTGCCTCCAGCATGCGCTGAAGAACCTCAACAACGGCAACATCCAGGCCAAGCAATGCAAGCTAATCTATGCTTATAATGTGGATGATATACAGCAGCTTATCCGTCAGCTGCAGGAGAAGATCAACCATAAGGCGGCGGTAAAGAAAAAGTAGCATCGTCGGCGTCGTTACTAATCGGCGGCGCAAGAAAGATACAGATACAGACACAGAGATACGGATAAGACTGTGGATTAGGAACACCGCGCTGATGTACATATAGAAGATACGTATGTGATTCGCCATCGCTTATGAGCAGCTACAATGATAATTGGGTGAAATATAGTGATGACCGACGAGTTGATCAATGGACGTATTAACGGAGCAGGAGCCGGAACCCCCAAACACTTATATTTATGCAACGTTTATCTCCCAGTTGATTAACTGACACTATTACTAACTGTATGATAAGAGTGTAGGATCGATCGGAAATCGAGATGTACTTGCTTACATCTCAAAATGGCAATGCTTTCAACTTTGACTAGTTTATACTTTTTATTAATAAGAAGTTTGCAATGATTTTTGTTTTCCATTTGGTTTTTTTGTTATGCAATATGTACCACCCTCCCCGAAAGTGTTATTAACCCCCACTTGTGTTATTGTATATAGAGAGCCTAGTATATATGTACGTAGTTAGCTTTCGGATTAAGTCAGAGACCCTCAAAGAAACCATGCTAACGTGTTGCAATTTCTCCTACCTTTTATACGTTAAGATAACGAGTAATTACCATAGCATCATAGAACACCAGAGCCCAGATATCCAGCGGTAGTTTCAACACTAACAATAGCAAGGGACCGTCCCTGGATGGATCTCCGTCAACTAACGAACTAAACGAAAGCCAGAGTTACTATCGATGATTGCAGTTGTGTAAGTCGGGGAAACCCAAACCATACTGTCCATTCAACCAAAAACGATACAGACGAAATCCATCAAGGACAGACGATTGCGATTGCGTAAATGAGAACTTTTTACTAGATGTTCAATGTATTTATATAGTAGTAATACAATATTTAAGTAACAAGTGCAACAATAAATCTTAACGCGATATATCGAAGCTGCCCTGTTAAGTTTATGCTACGTAGTACTCCAACTAATAGCTACAATTGTCTGGAGGGGGGAGTTGGTTTTTATAAGCTATTTGGTTATCCTAATCCTTGGCTAGACCTTGGGCTTTTTCATTGCCGGTGGCAAGCAGTCCGCACTGGCCACCGCCTGACGTTTGACGCCGCAACTGGGCATGTTGGCCACCACATCCTCCATCTGGCGCTTCAGTTCGGACACCTGAGTGGTCAGTTCGGTGATGCTGGAGAGGGCTTCCTGCAGGCGGCGATCCTGCACCTTGCGCGACACCTCCAGGCTGCGAATTTTTTGCGTGAGTGTCCTTTGGAGCTGATACTGCTTGAGCAGGTGCTTAGAGACGCGATCCCTTTGCGAGGATTCCGATTGGGACGGTTTGCTGGCGGTGATTGGGGCCAACTGAACAATGGCCTGCTGTACGAGGCCGTGATCCACGGGTCGACTGATCCCGGTTCGCCGAACGCCACTAAAGCTTATGTCGCCCAAGGCACTGCACACCACCAGGCGAGTTCCGGCCGCCGTGGATTCCGCCAACTGTTTCCGGTGTTCCATTTTAAAATTCACAGCTATCTTCTCGTCAAAGTGCTCAATGGCCATGGAGGATATGTCGCGCAGCTCCTGCAGGACCTCGTGCGGTCGCAGCTGCTTGGTGGAGGTACTCAGAATGCGCAGGATGCTGTTGATCTCGTCCAGAACGCGGCCCGGTATGAAGCAGCAGATGTTGAGGTCAATGAACTTCGAATACGTCATGGTCAGCATCGATATGCGTGTCTCGATGGAGGTGAGTATGTCCGAGTGGCGGGATAGAATGTGGTTCCTAAAGGGGAAGACCCGGTCATCAGAACCATCTCGATGTAACTCGAATGAAAGATAGGGAACTCACCTGCGTTCCGATTCCCGTCGTGGCAGCATGGATTTGATGCGCTTGAAATTCTTGGCATGGGCTAATATAATCTTGTTGAATCCCTTGTTCAAAATTTGCTGCCCGAGGTAATTAAAAACAGTGCACACCTAGGTGGAAACGTCTAGTTTTAGTCACGGATCAGAGGCGAGGCACCTGGATATGGCCAGGTGAAGCTGACTCACCTCTCGCTTTTTGGCCACCTCGTCGTAGGGCATCAGCTCCAGAATGTCCAGGATGAGTGTTTGCGGTAGATCTAACAGATTCATTTTCTACTTAATTCTATTTTCGAGCGACGGATTTTATTCGAGGATATTGCTATTGTTTTTAATAAGGCAGTGATTGCAGCTGTTTGAAATTACCGAATTACCCCTCCTATTTCTTAAAATACCACGGTGAGCTAAAAGATCTAAAATATACTAACAAAAATCTGGTAGATACCGTACCGTTATTTTATTTGAATTTTTGAGTTGGATTGTGTGGTAAAAGGCAATCTACATTGAAATGCAACAAAAATATCGTCAATAGATAACAAATTAACACAATTTTCAGAAGAAAAAGCAGTGTTTTCGTCAAAATAACGGATAAAAAATGTATTTAATTTAGAATATTTCTGATTTATTTACAAAATGTGGAACAACAACAAGAAAATGAGAATGAAAATAAAGTTAAGCTTGTATTAGAAATTTGCTCGCATCATGAATATCATTAGCATAAGGTTCCAGCTCAGGTTTCTTCTTGGGAAAGTAGGGATTGTGCTCGGGATCGGCATTCAATCTGCGAACAAGGAATAAGGTTATTAAAAATGATTTAAAAAGAGATAGTCTCCATTTACTGGTAAAAATGAGTGGCCTCCTCGCACTTGACATTGTACCACCAGTCGCAGGCGAATTCCTTCTGATTGAAGATGGTTCCATTGGTGCACAGGAACTTGGCGCCCTGCTCGCCCTCGCGTCCATCGTGGCAGACGTGATAGGCCTGGCAGCCCGTCTCCACATTGGCATACATCCCCGGAGTGGCCGGAACGTTGTGGCAGCTGAAGTGGGTGTGCGGAACCTCATGGTAGACCGGATAGTCGACGCCCGGAACTCCGGGTATCTTGTTCAGATCTTGCTTCTCCTCGTGATGCTGCGAGTGTTCCGCTTGCGGGGGATTAAACAGATATCCGAATTTCTGTAAACATATCAAATGTTACCATTGCATAAGACACTGCCAGAGCTTGAGCTCGTGCCCCAATCCGGTTTGCTTCGAGTAGTAGCCCCCAATCCCCGCCTGGCACTGTCTCATTATAACCATACTCGTGTGTACACACAATCCTACCACTGCATGCTACAATTTTTGGGTCAAAAGTGAACGTGGCTAAGGCATCCAGTGCTTTGTCAATTGGGGTGGCGCACGCTCCTCTTAATTGATTCCTCAGCATAATTATACACTCGAGATCCGATCCTCAATCTTCAGTCCTCACCTGAACTTCGATGGCCACAGCGGCTCCAATCACGACCATTAGCCAAAAAGAGAAACAGCCCAGCTTTGGCATCATTTTGTTACACTTTTCCGCCTACGTTGAAGTTTTGGTAGCAGTAGCCTGGAGATTTGAAGTTGCAGAGTCGACCGCTTGAGTTGGGTTTGAAAATCACACTGAGCTGCAGTTTTCCAGCGGCAACCACTTGAGCATGGAGCTTTCAAGGGTACCGATCCGATTTCTGTAACGGTTTGGTTTGGTTTCGATTTTCGCAGCTGGAAGCTGTTGGCCCAAGCTTTTCAAAATTTCAAATTCCAAATTGGCAAATTACTTAGCTCTGCTTCAATTATTGCCAAAGTAAACGAACCGCTTGGAGCTTAATGCTCCCTCGTCCCCACATAATTATAATATATGACCGTTGTGGGAAAGTACAATGCAGCCGGGGCTGGGTTTATTTTGCAAGATACACATTGTTTACGCTTAACTAGCTAAAAACGATGAATTCCCATTTCGCTCGGCCTGGCTTAGACGCTATAATACGTGGATGGGTTGGCAAGCGATGGGTGGATGCAAGTGGATACACAGAGCAAAATTACAAAAGGAAATCTGTACTAAGTGATAATTATTTACAAATATTTATAAAGATTTAAAAAATAACAAATTTTGAACCTAATTTGGTTGCTTATAAATGTGTATTTTTGGATGTAACAGTTAATCAAAAAGAAATTAAATGTTATTTAAATCTCCTATGAAAATAGTGATCTAAAAAATCTCAAAACATTTAAAAAGAATAAAAATATTACTTCAGTTTGAAAAAATATTAAAAAATTACATATTACGAAAAATATAATTCCTGGAAAAATTTGTCTCTTTTAAACATGCAATCTTGTTCTGTGAAAATGACTTGATAACAAAATTTCTCTCTGTGTATGGGCTGGGCATAAATGGTTTGCAAAACATGGGAATGGGAATGGAAATGCACTAATCGGTGAGCGGGCGTATGGCAAAAGTTTTGAAATTATATGCACATGGGTTAGATAATGGTTGGTTCCCAACTTGCAAACTTAACTCTTGGCTAGAGATGAACATAATCCATAAATTCTACTAAATTTGGGCATTTACAGCACTAAAACTAATAATTCTTTCGGTTCGTTTGCTGCAGGTCCAGTTTGTTCAGCAGATCGTCAAACTCGCTGAAGAGCTAAATGAAAAAAAGAAGTGGGGGAAGAGAAACAAAGTTATTACATCAAAGCCCTCTGGGGATGGGTGACTCGTCGCCTTACATGGGTTGTGCCATAGCTGTCCACATAGGTCTTGCTGCCCCTGGAGGTCTTCTTGAAAGCCGGCAGCACCGGACTGTGACCATGCAGGAGATTCACATTCTGATAAGACTGCGCCTTGGCCGATCCGGCCAGTGGGTTCGACTGGCTCTTCCCGGCCACCGTGGGCGCCAGTTCCAGAAAATTGGGCACTGAAAAGGCGGAAGTTTGTGTGATGGTATTATCTAGTTACCCTGCCCAATCTAAATCGCTACTCACTTTTCTTGGGCTGCAACTTGACCTGATTGAGGAGGGGATTGTGCAATTGGAGCTGCCTGTAGATGGGCAGGGCGTGCTTTGGAGGCACTACCACGTGCTGCCGACCCACCGCCTGCGGGTACAGGTACGTGGTCTCCACTGTGGGCACCTGGCGGTAGTGGTACCGACCCTCACGCGGCGTATACCTTCCATCCGAACTCAGGGCGATGTGGAAAACGGTGCGCATGGGCTTGTTGTAGTACTGATACACCTGATGGGAAAGTACGGAATTTATTTTTCATTTAATCCATTTAAATTGCATGATTGAATTTTAAGGACGAACATATTAGGTTTTAAGTCATTAAAAAAGGAATTTCATATAGTTAAAAACATTTTTATATTTAAAATTAATAAAAACCAATGGATGAGAAACTTAGCTATAAATATTTAAGTTAAATATGAAATCTTATGATTTACTTCTTGTTTTTATCAGTGATCTAATAGTAAATAGTTTTTTCTTTATAATATGTTTACCTTATAACAGAAGTTAATACGTTTGTGTTTATAGCACCCAACATATTAAAACTATAGCAATTAAGCGATTCATTACTTGTTTATTTTAAAATTATATACGTTGCTGTATACCGTAATAAATCTTTGAGTTTAAGTACTTGTAAAGTAATACCTATTAACTTATACTATAAGATCTTTAACTATCATTAACTATCATCCATTGACTTTAAAGTTTAAACTAAAGCCAATGAAAATAAAAGATCAATTTTATTACTGTGCTAAATTTGGCTAATGCTCTCATAACTGTAGGTCTGAACTTGAAAATGAACACAAAACGGTTTAAATTAACAAAAAACATTACTAAATGATTAATGGATCTGTCCTTAATTTGCTTACTTCGAACATGTATTGTATTGTATGTCTACATTTTATATGCATCATTATGATTGGAAGACCACACCATAAACTAGACAGATAAAATAGTATGTGGATTTTTTAGAAATAATTATTTTATTATACCTGAACAACTTTTCTTCATAAAAAAATAAAGAATAACCCTTCCGAAATGACACATCCAATGATCTTTTTCTAAATAGTAATGTTCTTAGAACCTAACATTTGTTGATCATGGTTCTCATCCTTTTTCCAAAAATGTTATAATCCAGGACTCCCGCTGATATTTACCTGAGGATTGCGCTGCTCGGGCAATATACCATCTGGGACTGCGATGCCCTCCTTTTGCAGGCGATTCAAGAACAAGCGATCCGTCTCAAAGGCGGTGTCGGGTATCTTACCGCCCGCATGTGGCAATACTTGCTCACGATAGATTTGGCGTTTCTTGAAATTGAAATGGGTTTTTTTCGACAGCATTATTTATGATCGTGTTTTACTTGACGAAACAAATATCGGGCGTACACACCTTGTGGTTGCGTTCCGCAAACTCCGAGTCTTGGGCAATTATCGAGGGACTTAGGCAAAGATATAGTATTGCGATCAGCACGATCATCACATATGGCGAAGACATTTTCCGCATAAAGGAATTCAGACAATTTCCTGATCTGGGAGCTGAAAAGGTCAAGTTGATCGACAGGCACTCGCGTAGACGCGTAGACTTTGACTTCTGCAGACAAACGTTAAGAGCTCGGTACACAAATCCAGATGCGAGACATTCTTCGGCATTCGACAGGCAATTGCACAAGACGACGGAGGCGACAGATGAATGACGAGCAGAAAGAACGATCGCGACACGAGCGATCACGTGACGACGGTTGCCAAAGCTACCAGGTAAGTGGTAGTGGTTATACTATATACTATGCGATCTCCGATCTCCGATCTCAGATCTACGATCTCCGATTTCGATACCTATTCCGATCCGATCTTGGAGCTACGTTGTGGACGCGTCGACGGTGCCAAACATAATGAATGCAAATGCATAAAACCGAAACTCTGCTTCTACCGACGTCTTCTGCCGACGCGCTCATCATCATTATCATCGTGAAAAGCAGAGCTACCAGGCCAAAAGCCAGCAGCCGCTTTATTTTAGGCTCTGAGCCCTGAATGATTTCCCATTGGTCTTACTTGCTTTTCAAAAATCCCAACGGCACTTAATATTTACCAACTATTCGCTGTAGTTAGTTTTATTTGCGGTTTTTAACTGGAAGTGGCAGAAAAATCATTTTAGTCGAATTGCCTCAATTAATCTCTATGCCCCCCCTCCCGCCAACCCCTTTACAAACTGCAAATCCCAATCCAAATTCATAGTGGGATGATGGGTCGGCTACTTGACTTGAAAGTCTGCACTGAGATCGAGGAGATCCCTGGGTGCCTGGGTTCGTACATCTTTGTTATACATAATTACGCTGGTTTCTTGGACATGGCATTTTTTTTGTGGTTCCACTACAACCTTTTCCTTCTCTCGAGTCGAAAGTGAATGGCTGAATTGGATTGGTTCGGATTGCTCCGCTGGTGAACCTTTTGTTTTTGCCCATTCGCAGTTGTTGCTGATTGCGCCCTCAAGTCAACACTTTTCATAAACGTTTCATATTTTTATTGATTGTTTTCGTTATTATCTTAAATATTTGTGTATATTTTTTTTCACCTCACTTTTTCTTGTTGGCAGCCACTTGCCGTTGAATTGCTTATTTGTCTCAAGAGGTCTTTGATGTTTTCTTTTCAAGTCAGAAAAGTTTTAAACGGTTTTTGTAAATAATGCGGTTTATTGGCGATGGGGCCTTGAAGGTATTGTGAAAGTGGTGGCTCTGGGTGAGTGCTTGAAAGGCCTTTCTTGAAGGATAATTGGGTTTATAATGCATTGTTTACTTATGGTATCTCCAAGGCACGTGCTTTGAAAAGGATTTGAAAAGCAGAGTAGAAGGTATTTCTACCACTACCTAATTTAACATGCAAGATTAGTGATTAAGCTAAATATATCATACAATTAAAAAGTTCATTAATCAACTTTTCAACATACAAACTTTATAAAAGGTAATTATGTATGTTCATCTATTCAGGGTGAAGACGATTTCCAATTATGTTTAAACTTAATTATAAAAAATAAATAGCTGTATTCATAAATAACTAACCAAATCGAATATTCCCACGCTTCCGCATTCAATAAATTAAATATTCAAAACGCACATGCCATTGAATTCATAAGCTACAGGCGTGTAAAAACTAGACCCCACCAAAATGTTAAATGCAAAACTTGGAGAAAGTATTTCCGAAGCAAAGATATGGGATGGCGATAAGAACGCCTACGAATAGATCAATTGAAATGCCGAACACAAAAGCCTAGTGTAATTGCGATTGCACAATCGCCACCGAAAAAGTTTTTGCATTTCAAATTACAATAGACAGAGCAGCGAAAACCACAAGAAAAAAAGAAAACCCAAAAAAGAAGCGAGTCAGCTTCTGCAGTTTAGTAGATTGTAAAAATCAGACCTTGGCGCAATCAAGATGCAACAACATCGGTCCGTAACATCCAGCCATTGAGGAGACCCTACCAGAAATTAATTATTTTAAATCATAGCCAGCCTTGGACCTCGGGCATTTTCAAAAATTTGTCTCGAACCATTCGGGGCTGCTTTTCAATTGTTGGCCCGAAACCAAATAATCGTTGCGGTGGCGGCTAATTGGCCAAGATTCAAGCTTCCTGGAGGGGCTCGCTCGTCGAACTCGAACTCGAACCCATCACAAATGGTCCAAACTCGATGTCAAGGATAAGTTCCCTTCATTCCCAGGCCTTTCCAATTTGCATCTTCTGTGACAGAAGATGACAGGCCAATACCACGATCCGACATCAACATCTCCTCCATCGCGATCGTGGCCCGGCTGTGGTCCACATCTTAGCTTTGCCTTGGAGGTTACCTAATTGGCAAAAAGTCGAGTTCAATTGCCCGTAATGCTTGAACTTGCCCCTTGCCCACCAGTCTTGTGGGTTTTTGTGTGGGATCGAACAAGCAATTTAGTGAAAATAACATATAACATAACATCAACAAACCGAATTCGCTTCGCTTCTGTCCATTGTGCACTTGTTACCAATTAACAAATGACTATTCACTCATTGGTAATTGAAGTTGTTCGATACGGGTTTTTTGGGTTTTTTGGCCATTGAGCGGTTGGATATTCCGAAATGATCGGAGCAAGTGCCACGCGTTGAACCCGCAGGCCAGAAATGGCAAGAAAAGTTCAGGGTCACGTACATGATAAATTAAGAGCTATAATATCAGTACTATAATATCAATCAGGGAATAAAACCATAACCGGAACCGGAACCGATAACCGAAATAAACCGATTCCTTATAGAGAACCGGAACTGATACCGAGACCAAAATAAAAATTTAATTTCGAACCGATTACCGTATTGCTGGTACCGGTACGGTTTTGGTACTAATTTACTAAACTCGTTAAAAATCCTGAATAAAATAATACCCATATGTATGTATCAGCTCCCACTTTCTGCTATATCGACTTCTTCCCGTCGCTTTTTAGCACATGTACTGCTTATGTAAGAAAATGTCGCTGTAGCAGTAACACTCTTTGTCTAAAGAAGCTGTAAATCTGGCATTTTTAGCGCCATTCTACGCATTTTTTTTAAGAAGCTAATGAATATATTTCTTATTAGAAGTAAAAAAGTTACAAATCTAATTTAAATCTTTTTTTTTATATTTTTATAAAAAAAAACTGATTAATTTTAATGATTTTACATTCAAGTTTTTTTTCCAAATAAAACACACATAAATCATTTCAAAGTATTAATAGAATTTTTTAACTGTACCGGTACGTACCGGTACAAGAACCGGAACCAAAACATCAATACCAAAATATAACCCTTTACCGAATAAGCAGATTCGGTATGGGATCAGTACCGGAACCGGAACCGAAATAAGATTCGGTTTGATTCCCTGATATCAATTAGGTGGTGAATAAAAAGACTTTCCTTAAGTTTACATTCTCATATATTTTAGTTTTCGTGTATATTTATATCTTTGTTTGGTTTACATTTTAAACATCTTTCAAAAAAGTAAACATTCATATCAATCTTCGCTCTTCTGAATATGTAATATGGACAACTCTAAATACCTTCTGGGCAGATATACTTAGAACTCGTTACGTTCATATTAATATACATATGTACAGCTTTTACATTTTTTACTGCTTCGTTGTCTGCACAGGATCTTAAATGCAAAATAAAATGTTTCAACTTGTGTTTCTTCTTGTTTTATTTACTTTAGAGTTTCTTCGCTAAGTATTTCTTTAAATAGCTATAATTAAAATACAAAAATATGTATGCAACAAAAAAATATGTTTACATATAATGAATATCGGGGCAATTCAATGTAACTTATTACTCGGCTAGATTTCGTATAAAAATGGTATTCTCTGAGTAATTTCGCTCATCATATTTGGAACTGATCGACTGCAAATTGCTTCTTTACAATCCTCTTTTACGCTTACTAACTAAACATGCTAAAAAGTTAAATAATGTTGGCAAAACATTTGCTACGGAACAAAATAAAAAAAGGGCGGGAAAAAAGGCATGAAAAGATGACTTCAGTTTTGGTTTTTTGCTTTTAGTAATACTATTTTAAAACAGAGAGCAGGGGGTGGGGTGGGGTGCAGCTAGTTTTGGGCCGGGTGCTACATAAGTCTTTTATAGCTCTGTACTAAATCGTACTAAAATAAATAGGAAACGAGTGAAGTGCACTTAGTACAGTTCCAGTTTGAATGCCGCTTGAATTGATTAGATCGGTTCTAAAAGTGCAGTTCTAAACGGCTATCAACTAGCTTATACCCTCTACTCTATATAATTGCAAGTGTACTAAAACGTGCTAAAACGGCATAGTGGTGCTCCAGAGTGTGCTTAATATAGTTATAGTAGGCACTCGCTTAGTGAAATCCCTAGTAAATCCCTTTCGGTTCTCAAACAGACACACTAAGCAACAGACAAAATGTACAAAATGTGGGCGCGGTTTTACATCTAACAATAGTTAGATTATTTCTAGGAAGCGGAGCCTCTCTCCTTTTCTTTTTCTTATTTCTGGGTTTCTATTCAACGTTTTCTTCTGTACCAGTGTAGGCTTTCAGAATATCCTTGATGGCCGCCTGGGTGCCGAAGGTCAGGGCTGCGATGCCGCAGAAGGTGATGAGGACGTTCTTCCACAGTATCCAGTTGTATTTTCCGAAACCGGTCTCCCAATGGACGATGAGCTCAATGACCACCTAGAATCCGAAAGGATATATACAGTTAGTTGATGGCACAACGGAGCGACTGATAGCTTCAACTTACCGGGAAGATCAATCCCAGGATGGAGAAGCAGAAGGCACCGATGAGACCCATGAATGGGCCAATTTTGGGAACAGCCACGGCCAGGACAACGGCGGCCGTTACCATCACTGTGCGCAGCACATAGTTGACCAAAGTCGGACGCTTCTTGCACTTCTCCTTGATGCCGTCCCAAACGATCTCCAGGCACACAAAAAACTGCAGTCCAAATGTACAATAGACGGCCAGGGAAATGAGCACCTTGACCGCCTGGGCGGGCCACTCCTCGATTGGCAGATTCAGGGTGATGCTCTCCTGGGTTTCTGATCCATAGCGCAGATAGCCGAGGAATCCCAGCAGCATGTAGATGAGGGTCACGCCGGACATGCCCTGGCTGAGCACTCCGCAGATTCCGAGGAAGCTTTGCGGCGTCTTCATGTTGTTCTCCAGCGGCATAACCACTCCGATGGCCTCCATCGCAAAGATGGTGATCGAGAAGAATTGCGGCAGGGTGTGCCAGGCCACGAACTCGCGACTCTCCACCGGTGGCAGATCCTGAACTAGGTAATAGAACGTAATGCCCAGTCCGAGGCCCATGAAACCGTTGGCCACCATCGAGACGGGCGCCAGGTACTTGAGATTCGGCACCCAGGCGATCAGGATCAGGGGCACCAGCATGGCGCAAATGAGCATGCGCAGCGACACCGCCTGTCCCGTCCAGTGGGCAATCAGCTGCTCAAAGTTCGAGGCCACGATCACCGTGTACACCGAGCAGGTGCCGAAGTACGTCAGGAACAGACCGAACAGGATGGAGAACTTGGCCACCGGGGCGAAGCCACGGCACCATTTGGGTCCCTTCTGGAAGGCAGCCTCGGCGATTTCGGCAAAGGTCATCTTGGTGCGACGTGTCCTGTAGTACAGTTTATGACCACACTTAACCTGGAAGAAGAAAAAAGAAAAACTTGTTATGAAGAGCGATTGAACTGGACTTATGATACCCTAAACAACGTCGTAGTGATATCCAATCATTGGTAGACCGAAAAAATGATCTATTGATCTTAATTTTAAGTTCTGATTAAGTTAAAATTAAGTAAAATTGGTATGTACACAAATGATCACTTACCAGAATGTAACTGCAGTGCGTGCAAATGAAGGCGGTGAAAATGGTGGAGAAGATTCCCATGACGATGCCGGAGCACATGAAGGCAAAGGGCATGCCGAGGATGCCGGTTCCCAAGGAGGCCTTAAGCAAATGCGTAAGAGTTTCATTATCACTGTAGAAAACAGAGGTAAAAATGTATTAATTTAGAAATATTGAATTAAAAGAATTAAAACTTACGTTGTGGGATGTTCGTTGTCTCGCAGGGCGAAGGGATCGAAGTCATTGCCAGCCAAGGCCTGCTCGGTATCCGACTTGCGGGGTTGGATTTTGTACCTGAAAGTTTGGAATAAACCAAAAACTATTAGTCAAGGGACTTCTCTAAGGCATAGACCCCCACGATCACCACCTCAACTCCACATTGGTGGGTTCTAAGTCGCCCATTTTCAAGCTGCTCGGTCCGATCGTCTGTGTACAACTAAAACTCGCCACCGAACCGCAGCGGTTTCTTATATGCTGACAGTGAAATTCCCTTGCCACGGAATCGCTGCATCTGCAATTACACTTGTCGTGCCACCGTCTGCTCAAAATACTACACTTGTAACTTAATGTCGATCGAGTGAAAAGGAAAGAAAAAACCGCTGCTGCAGTCGAAGGCATATTTGCCGGCCGAATTTGGTCAGGCCGTTTCTGATTGGCCTGGTCGAGCCAATTGACGGAATCTATGGATTCCGATCCATTCCAGAGTGACTGACTCGCTTTGCCGATTCAGTTGCATCAGCCATAAAAGAAAACTGCCAACGGCAGCTGTTAAAGACTTTGAGGTGATCGTAAGAAGTAGGTGTATAAAGTATACATATATACGAACATTTTCACTACCTACGAACACTTATTACCTAAAAGTTATTCTAAAATAGCTCTAAGATACTTAGATATTGAAAAATATTCTTGGTATACCTATGATTATGATGATATGTCTTTTAATCTCATCTTACAAAATTCTTTTCAAAAAAAGACTAAAACTTAAAAAATATAAAAAGTCTCGAATAGATGCTGATAATTTTACGTAGCTTAAACCTCAAATAACCCCAGTAGTATTAATTAGCATTTTTAAGCCCCGTTTATAAGTACCGGATGCAAATCATTCCAGCGACAGCGCGTTTTTAGCACACGGATACTGAAATACAGGGTTACTGGTAATTGCTGATATTTGAAACCCCTTTTTAAATGAGATTTCCGGAAAAAAAAGGCACCCAGAAGTAAATACAACTGTGCTATATTGAAAAGATGCGATTATTTTTCCATTAAAAATTCCTATCAGTTCAAGAGCAAAGCTCAGGTTATCAGCTATAGTTCAATCTATACTTATAGCACCGTCATCAAAATAAGTTTTTGAATGACAAGAGCAAAGCACAAACATTCGAATATTGTGTATTTCAAGTAAATATAACTTTTACGAATATAATTACTTTGGTCAAAGTGCATTGGAGCTTTGAATGTCATCTTCTGGGAAGAAGAAGAGGCTCTACACGTGTGCCCACTGATATAGTCAGACAAATTGCTAATTTATTCCTAGCCTTTTCCGTTCGTTCGAACTATTTTGCACATTTCATATTCTTGTTTATTTCCCCAACAATAATATTTGCATGTAAAAGGCAGATCAGGAAAATCGATATTTGCCAAACGTCAGCAGATGGATGCATAAATATTTTGCTGAAAACCTGCCAGCAGCACCTTGAACTTGGGAGATAACTCACCATATTGATTAACAAAAGCACTTAGATGTACGTAAGTGGATTTGCTTTTGATTTTGATTTATTTCCATACTGCGTTCTACGGTAGGAATTTATATTAGGTATTAGGTACACCTCGCCTTGACAGGCACTTACGTGATTTGCGCTTATTAGAAGGCAAGAGACTGCTTGATTATACGTTTACTAGTTACTCGTATTTATCTGGAGAGCCTATAACCCTGCTCTCGAATCGCCAGACATCTAATATTTTAATAACTCCTCTACAGAATCGAATAATTGATAATTATAACTGTAACCGTAATCAATCTGAGCTGCTCATGTCAAAGTGCCTGGCTTTAGAGACTTACAAAGCATTTCTAGTCCCAATTTAGACGTCGCCACATCAAAGGCCAATTAGCGACAGCGAGGCACTAATCTACTCGTAAACTTAATTGGCAAACATGCCACACCAGCAATTTAGGCGACATATTTTTAGCACACTGACCGGACGACGATACTCACATGACTTTTCCTTCGCCGGGCAGGAACTGCTCCATTTCCTGGGGCGCATGCTTGGAGCCGCTGTCCTGAGAAGACCGAAAAAAATTCCAGCGATTAATAAAGGTAATTGCTCAATTGGGTTCCTAAGAAATGCTCACCACAATGTTAACCATCTTGAAAGCCGCTGTATCTCTCCCTCAGTGTGAAAAACAAACTGCAAAGAGATCAAAGAAATATTATTAGTATTTTTTTCTTCAACATATCATCCAGCCCACAATTTTAAACCAAATCAATAGCCAATTGATCACCATTTAAGATCATATTTCGCTGTGTGTAGAACAAGCATTCCTCTGTTGATTTAATAATGAATTTTAATTGAGATTGCGGCGCCCAGACACTTTAATATCCGAGAACTGGCTATTTCCAGACCCAAACTAATGGAATCCCCTTTATTAGGTAAACGAACGGACAGCATCTCTTGATTTGATTTGATTGTCTGCGATTTGTGACTGAAGTCGTCTTCCAATATGCAAAAGTTCAATTGCCCGTTAATTGTTTTGTGCGACTCACTTTCAAATTGAGGCGGTTGTCTTTAATTTATGGAAATAAATTCGTATAAAAATGTAAAGGCATTTTTGGCAATTTGTATGCAAATCTTTTTAGGGGAAGCAATTGAGCATAATTTGGTTCGTTTAAACCTGCTCTAATGAGTTATATTTGTAGTGCCTTGGATGTCACAAGTATTGTGTTCTCGATGACAAATTTCGGTTAATTGGTTTTTCCTTTTTGCGTTTCGGTTTTTGTGGCCCAGTTCTATTATTAATCCGTTAAATCCCAGTCACATGTGCCATATTTCACACAGTAAATACTGTGTGTCGAGTATGTGAGTTGCTGAGTGGGTGAGTTTTAGTTTGGACTTTGGACTGGCCCCCAAATGAGTTTCCCTTGGGTATTTCTCTTTTTAAGAACCTAAAGTTATATGGCGACTTTGGCTGATAAATGATATATGTGTTTATTTGTTTTTTCCCTTTTACCATTTTTGCATATCAATTTCCAGCTCTCAGACGCCGCGTAGACAGTTTCGGATGTCTATAGATGTCTTTTGGCCGTTTGTTTTGGCCATGTTTCGCCGCATATTTGACAGATTTCGCAACCAGGTTGAATGACCTCCCACTTGACTTGGCCTGACCTCCGCCCCAGGGTCCGGGGAATGCGGGAGATAAGCCCTCTGAAGAGCACGATTCACCCACTTGGGGGCCAAAGCAGCTTCGGGCTGACTTTTACAGCCATTTACAAGCCAAGGCAATTGGAATCGGTTCATATATCACGTTATATAGCCAAATCACACACATGGCACTCAATACCCCCGATAAGATATGGGATCACAACATCGCAATCGAACAGTATTATCGCTCAATGAATGAATCAAATTTTTAGAGAACGCAATATCTGCCTGAGGCATGGCATACGCAATATTTTGGCAACACAGACGAGTGAAAGAACCTTCACCCAGTGAAGACCAAAAAAAAAAAAAAGAAAAACAACAACAAATGTTGGCACACATTTGGTAGTATTTTGTTTTATTTTCTTTTTTTTTCTCACTGTTCCTATATTTTTAGTTGTAGGTGCTTGGCGTTTGTCATGCCAAATGTTTGCCTTTATCGCATACATAGTTTTCACTACTTTTTCCCCCGAAACCAGTGCGAACTGGTTCGCCCGATTTATCGGAAGATATACCTACATACATGTATATCTGTGCTCGTCTCGGCATTATCATTTATTTCGGTTGCGTGAGCAAAATGCATGACACGGCTAAAATCGAACCTAAACATACACAAACCGAACCAATGGAACATTGGGAACAATTACGAAGCACGGGAATTGCCGAAAAATAAATCGATTGCATCATTTCAATTGAAATGTCTTAAAAGTGTGGGTGCGTTTACTTTTACTTTAACACGACTGATAGTTTATTGCCCTGTTTGTACTCTCAAAACGATATCATCACATGATATGAGTGTATACAAATATGAATTGATTTTTTTATTAGATATCTAACAGTTTTTGTACTTATCATTATATCGTTTATCACTTTATCAGGGTTAATAAATACTCAAATTAGTTTTGAAAATCTTACAATGTACATATCTACCTCGAACATACTAATTGTCACTTTGTTAAGATGCACATCTTTGAGATATAATATTGTTTTTGAACACTTTTCAGTATTTATTCTTAGCCAATTATCACCTGCCTGTCAAACGTGACAGATCACTAAAACCAAATCAAAAACCTTGAGTATCAAAAACCTCGGTCATGCAAAATATTTAGAGAATCTAAGGAAAGTAATGCCATATTATTTGTAAGTCATGCTAAATGAAAACAAAGAATCTGGTTAATGGCATGCGAGCGTGAGAATCGCTAGAAAAATGCTGTTGCTGCAACCACACAGCTGGCATAAATTAAAACTCTTTATATTTTGGATGGCTGTCTGGTTTTCTCTCAGACTCTCTATGGTTTTTTATATTCAGCAGCATCCCGACGTGTCGAGAGCAGCTATTCGGCCAAAACCCACCCGGTCGAGCCCCTCAGCCACGAGGAAAAACCACGTGTTTCGACTTTGTTGCTGTGGATTTATTTTTAAAATTACTCATACTCGTACCGCACATAATGCCATTTCAAATGAACCCTATTTAGTGATTACATTTAATGGGAAAAAACATATATTTATCGTTAGGCCTGACTCATAGTAAGCGAAAAACGATTAAGGGGTGTGTAATCATAGGGAACCCAACCCCATAAGCATACATTACCCGATAATGCCGTCGCCTTCTCCTTAAGATATCCTAGTGCGTTCCGCGTAAGCATAACGCGATACTCATTCTCATTCTTGGCAAAATCTGTTTATATTTAGCCTCAAGTTCATCACAGCGTCGTCGTGCTGCAAAGCTTTTCTAACATTTCATCAGCCAAAAGTTTTAGAAGTTTTTTTCGTACTCGTGGAATGCATTTGCCACATGAGATTTTGGAACGGGCATGTTGACTCTCCTTATCTAGTGGTCAACAAAAAAGGTATTTGATTCGAATTCCCCCCTTTAGAGCGTTACGAATGCATGTTTATTTAGGGGACTCATATATAAAAGAATGGCGAGTTCAGCATTTGCCATACACTTGGTAATTATTTTTGTGGTTGAGTTTTCTGAGGAATTTCCGAGAGATAGTAGAACATGACTTTTGAAAGCAAACAAGGTTATAACACAGCGGAAAGGGCTGATAAAAGTACAGGAAATATTAATGAAGAGGAGTGGTATCATTCTAATTGATTTTAAAATATGTTAGTTTTCACTTCTATATCGTTTTGTAAATCTTAAAATTACCAAAAATATTTGAGCAGCTGTTCTCTGACGTTTTAATGAGCTCAAAGATCACATTTTGTCTGACATTTACGTCATTAGAAAGAGCGTTTGGCCTCTATATGCAAAAGAATATCATTTCAATGGGAAACTGCTGATCAAATAGAGCTACCAGTGAGCTTCTACAAATTCTCCTTATCAAGACGGAGACACGAGTGGAAAAAAGAAACCCGCAGTATCTGTCTGTCGTAAGCGGTTTGTCCCTTTCGTGTTATCTACCGAAGCTTTGGAAAGCAAATGCAATTTGAGGTGTTTAAAATAATTAACAGCAATTGGAGAGTTTGCATGCGGTCGTTGCATAATACCAATCCTGATAACAACCCACACACCGCGCCACAAAGGTCACATTATCGTTTTAGATAATGTGTGGTGGCTATGTGAATATATGGTTTTTATGGATTCTTTTTTTTTTTTTGGTAATTGTTTTCTGCCAGCAAAGCGGTACTTTTTATTAGAAAGTGTTTATCGAACCACCATTTGTGATTGCCGTTCAATGGTCCAATCGATTTGGGGGGAAAATGGCAGGCTGATAAAGAAACGACCTTCTCAGGTGTTACGGAAATTAGTTGCGTCTAAAAATAAATCACTTTCTGTCCGGTCAGTTGGGGCAAGCAAGGCGGGCAGGCGGTCAAGTGTAATGTCTGGTGGCAAATTGCGCAAATGGGAAATGTGGACAAAAGAGCGGAGGCGATTGACGGCAAACGATTGACAGCCAGAATAACTGTAAACAGCCGCGAAAGACGTTAGAGGATAAGAACAGGTCAAAAACCTAGAGCTAAATGCCCTTACATCATAAAATGGTGATCAGAAATCAAAGTCTTTAAGTAATAGTTGAACCAAATTTCATAGAATTGCTTAATATTATAGTTAATCTTTTAAAAATCCATTTTAAATTTTGGAACAACCAAAAACTATGATAATTTCTCAGAGTTTTTTCTGTTATGCCAATTAGAAAGCCATAAATAATTACCAGCTCCTCCCTACAATCTTTTGTTTTAACTCAGAGTCAAATTTAAAATTCCCAATCCAAAAATCGCATGTACATATGTAAAATAGATTTATTCTTGGAATATGTCAAATGTCTCGAAGGCCGCCCACGCAATCAACAGTTGCACCCACGTTAGCCCCCTCTCTTTCTATCTCTAGCTCTCTCTCTCTCTCTTACCCTGGTACTGCCTTTTCTCCCACTTGCCTTTCTTGGACTCCAGTCTCTGACGTCACAGTTTTACTGCGTCTTTGACTTTTGCTTGTAAATTTCTGTTATGCTAATTACCAACAACGACTATAGCACCAAAATCAATAACACAACTACAAACTGAACGCGTAAAAAGGGAAATGGTTACATCGTAAAGATATGGCCGAGACAGGCACACCTTAACTTGGACAAAAAACATTTTCTATAATAACAAAAAAAAAAGTTGAAGTGATATCAAATAGTTAAGCCAATATAATAAATCTTTAACAATTGAAGACCTAATTAATTGTGGAATATTTTCGGATTTTTTTTTTATTTTTTAATGAGGATAAAGAATAAAAATAAAGACAAAGGGGATATATTTTTAAAAATGTTAGATCAAACCTTGAAAATTAGAATCCATTACTACCAAGGAATTACTGATATTATCACAAATCAAAAACGATTATATTTCTGTCTGTACGCCCATCCCATTTTGGCCTGAATTCCCTTTGACCATGTCCTTGATGAGTCAGTTAGGATCGGTCTGAAAGTGGGTGGGTGCAGTTCTAGTTCGTGTGGGTGGGTGAGGTAATTGCATTGACGTGTGCAGATAGCTGTGATAGTAAACCATTTTTCTTTCTTTTTTTTTGTGTGCTTTCTACCACTTTTTTGGTCCGCTGGCATTGGGGGGAACTTTCCCTTGGCTAAGTGCTCAATTACAGCTAAATTACGTATTGCAATTTAGCGAGAAACGTGGAACATCAGCAAGTCAAATGGGGAAACCTATTCGCAGCCATTGAACTATCGCATATACAAACGATACACTAAACCACTAAACTGCAGTGGAAAATGCGCGGGCACTCGGGAAAATGCTAATATTCCATTCATGCCATAGAGGAAAAAAGGAATTCTTCAAAAAGACCCAAAAATTTAATTGCTTGAAAATGTATGTAGAAAGCCGAAATGCAAATAACGGGACAGGTGCAACGTGGTCATTATAATGCCGACGTCGAAAAATGCACGCGTGTCGAATTGTTGGGATTTATGAAAAGGTTTCCGTTTTAATTGTGGTTATAATTGTCACTGCGGCTATTTTTGGGCCGATTAAGCCGCTTCTTTTGTTCTTTTCTCGGTTTTCGGGACTCTCACCTACACTACACTACACTTTTTTGACAATGTCACTTAATTATGCACTTTTTCGTGGCTTCCATTCGAATGTTTTTCGAATACATAACACATGTGTGCTAGTCAGTTGCACTCTGCCTCTGCTATTTTCAGACAAACCCAATTTTTTCTGTTTCTGCCATGTGCTTCACGTCGCCCTCTTTCCGCTTCCTATCCCTTCTCGCCAACTGTACATATAGTTTAGAATTTCTGGTTTTTCGTAAACGCTTACGCTTTATTTTGTTCCTTTTATGGAGTGCTGACGGTACACGAAATGCCGCGTAAACCAAAGACTATATCGCCCGGCTCTCGGTGTTTATCGGCCAAATATTCGATCCAATAATGCCAACAGTTCAACCGTAGCGCTGCTGGCTACCAAAAATCGGACGTACCTCCCACGAAAACCGGGTGGATTCCGCGAAAACCAAAGAGCAACTGTGAAGAGCGTTTGGCAGTTGGCCGTTTAAATACTCGGCGAGGGACCGTTGCGAGAGCGCGCCAAAAACGCAGCCGGCTCTGTGTAGCTCTGCCCATCTGGCTATTTTACTGTTAAATTGAAACTTCTTAATGGAACTTTGTAGAACCTATGAGTCTGAAATCAGTGAAATATAAATATAAATAAATACATAAATGCTATAGTTGGATTCATGCTCTAAAATAAAACTACAACACATGAAATTAAAAAAAAAAAAACGTTGCTGTTCCTGTTTGTTTGTTTAAGCTTACAATTAAAATAATTTAAATTCTATAGGTACTCATTTTTATATACGTTTTTTTTTAATATTTCAGTTTTAAAGAATATTCAAAATATTTCAAATGTGGATTTAACTTTTTCCCGCTAAAAAACACTACTGCTTCGAAAGAGAGAAAAGAGAGAAAGAGAGCGCAAACGGATAAAGCCGGTAATAGTTGATATCAAAATTTAGCTGAAGAGTAAAAAGAGAGGGAGGGCAGCGACAAAACGAGGAGGCACAACACAAAGGACAACGAAAAGGATGCGCTGAATTGAAGGAGAGCAAGCGAAGCGGGAGATGAATATTAAGAGAGAGAGAGAGAGAGAGAGAGAGAGGGAGACAGAGAACAACTCCTAAAGGGCAAGGGCCTTCTCCACACTTTTGGATGACGAAATCTAAGTCAAGCTTTCATAAGCGTGGCGAATTCTATAGTTTCAGCTCCGCCGGAAACTCGAAACTTTAAAACTGAAGTGAGGGCAGAGCGGTTAAATCCTTAGCAAAGAAATTGATAAGCAGCATTTCATCAGCAACTAGGGAACAATTTCTGTTCTGGAAACCAAACGCCTATACATAAACATTTATCCAATACTTTTGTTCGCTCACGATGTTAAACAATAATTGTCGCCCGCTCATGTGTACGTCATCGTTCTACAACTTTCTATTGATGAAATTCACTTTGGCACTGAACCGGTTTGTTTTCGCAAGTCATTTATCAATTATTTGCGATATGCGAATGATTACGTAGAGCTACCGAATAAACAGAAGGAAGAAGATAAAAACAATATAACATGAAAGGCCCTAAAGGAAAACCATATTAAGATAGCATGAAAGGATGTTAGTCGGTCACTCTATATATGTACATTTTTTAAGATAAGTTATTATTTAAAAAAATGTTATTGTGCACTTAGTAACTTTCTTGGGGCACTTTTTCAAATCGTGAAAAAAATCAAGAGAACGAACTTAACTTTCTGTTTATACCCGTTACTCGTAGAGTAAAAGGGTATATTGTATTCGTGCAAAAGTATGTAACAGGGAGAAGGAAGCTTTTCCGACCCTATAAAGTATATATATTCTTGATCAGGATCACTAGCCGAGTCGAACTAGCCATGTCCGTCTGTCCGTCTGTCCGTCTGTCCGTCCGTATGAACGCTGAGATCTCGGAAACTATAAAAGCTAGAGGATTGGCATTTTGCATGCATATTCTTGGAGTTCCTACGCAGCGCAAGTTTATTTCAAAATGGTGCCACGCCCCCTCTAACGCCCTCAATCGCCCTACACCATTTTTTGAAAGGTGTCTGGCGCCCACACCATTAAAGATTTTGGAAAACTAAAAATGCAGTTTTATTGTGACTATCAATACCTATCGAAATGTTGAAGAAATTTTTCAAATCGGACCATTCGTTAAAAAGTTATGCCTGATCAAAGATTTTATATATCTATCTCCCTCGCACTCCCTTAGCTGAGTAACGGGTATCTGATAGTCGGGGCACCCGACTATAGCGTTCTCTCTTGTTTATTTCTCAGAAGTGTATTTAGATTTATTTAAATACATTCTGAATAACCCAGTACTTCTTTGAATTATGATTCTAAATGTTGTTATCAACCACAACTTATATTTTTTTAAAATTGTTTTCAGAAGAAAAAATCAAAAATAAAAAGAAAAATATATTGCAGACCGATTAATATTTATATTTAATACAAAATGCGAGATAAAAGCTCGCGTGCCCAATCCCATGGGGGCTATAAATATAAGATAACAGCCAGACCAAATCAATAGATAAGCGTGATTTGAAGTAATCTTAATTAAAATAAGTTTTATTAGCCATTTCCTGGGAAATAAAACTAAGTTTAGTTGTTCGATATAGATTGCAAATATTTCAATAATTCTGGACATGAAAGCACCTATTTATAATAATAAACGCTTATCACTTGAGTTCTCGGTCGTTAGCGAGTAAAAATAAATCCATTGATAAGAAGTGGGAGTATCATACGAGAAAAATACCCCCAATGAAGAAAAAGCCATTTGTTTAAATGTAAAGTTTTATTCCAAAAGTCTTTCCAAATTCTTCGTTACAGTACAATAATTTTTATTTCGCATAAATCATATGAAACCGCTTGAATTTCGTTTTGATTTTCTGCAAATCCAACCAATTGTGGTAAACATTTATTTATACCGATAAAACCTATGAGATTTGAAATCTACAAATGTAAAATGGTCGGGGGCTAACATGATTACAATTTGAGCTTGAACTTCAAATTAAATGGAAATTGCACTGGATACTCTTACAATGGATTAAAGTATTTTATTTGTTGCTGGTTCGATTCGATCCGATCTGATAGATGTGGATATTACAAGGGGGTCTTGTCTGACTGTGTCTGTAGTTTCTATGCGTTGGCCAGTTTGGAACCGCCATTCAGTTACTATTGAGTTGAGTTTGAGCTATGGTTAGGTTAGCTGTAGATTCATCTGAGTTCGATTGAGTTGAGTGATTGAGTGTAGTTTGGTGTCTTTAAAGTGGCCTCTTCGGTTGCGGAGTGCATGTGGTTTTCCTGTTAAAATCTCCTGTCAATGGACGTAGTGTCTTAGTGTCTATCAAAATAAATGGCAGTAAATTGCGTATAATGGTATATCAAAGTAGCAGTCGTATAACTCGTTCAGGTGGTCAACACGTATCCCAATTTGTTTTTATATTTATTTTTGACTCCGCACACGCGCTATGCATCCGAATTTTGATTAGCGATTTCTTCTATTTGAAGCCCAGCGCCCTATGGCTTCAAATAAATGAACCGTCAGTGCTCCTCTGGCGGTGTACGGAACTCCGAGATCCAGTCGGTGACTCGCAGCCGGAAGATCTCCGTTTTGGTCAGGATCCAATCACGATACTGGTGTGGTATATACTCGACCAGCTTGTCTGCGATATCTGGATTCTTGAACATGATCATATAGATGATAAGCAAGTTGATGACAAAGAGAACGAGAAAGGTCACCAGTGAGGATAGAGCGGCCCTCGAGAGTAGATTCAGCCACGAGCCGCCATTCGAGTTCTTCTTCTTCTGATTGTTCTTCTGATTTGACTTGGATCCCGAACCATTTCCAGTTCCCGATGATCCTCCCGATCCTCCTGCATTCACTGGTTTGATTGTCAGCTCGTTGTCTCCCCCAGCGGCGAGTTTTTTGGCTTTCGCTTTCTTATTATTGGGCTTTGTGGACTTTTTTCCGCCACTTGCTCCGCCATTTGTTTGGGCTGAGTTGGCATTGGAATCCCCGGCTCCGGCCATTTTCTGGGCGGTTTCCTGGGCGGCCAAACGTTCACGTTCAATGAATTCCGGCTTGTAGTTGGCGCAAATGGTGACCTGGATAATGAGGAAAATGGGGAAAAAGTTAGATGGGGCAAAACGGACGCCACTCGAGGGCCACTCAAGTCGAGGAGCACTTACCGTATTCTTGGCCGCCTGCTGGCAGTCCTTTTGCGTCGAGCAGCAGCCCACAATCTTCTCCCAGGCGGGCGCCAGGGGATTCCCCTTCAGATCCAAGTAGCGCAGACGACGCAGCTGACCGAAGCTAATGGGCAGGTGCTCCAAGCAGTTGTTGTACAGGTCCAAGTGGCGCAGCTGCTCCAGCTGGCCAAAGTCCTCGGGCAGGAATGTTATTTGATTCTTGCTCAGATCCAGTCGCACCAAGCGTGTGAGAATCGAAAAGTTTTTCTAACGAGAGGTAGTTGTGTGACATTTAGGAAGTGTGTTTGATGAGTGTTGGTGGAGCTACTTACTCCCAGGTTCAGGAGGCGATTGCTGGAGAGATCCAAAACAGTGACGCGCTTGAACGAAGCCTGCAAAGCACACGAACAAACTGAGCTGAGAAACTAGTGACAAAACAGGACCAAAAAAAGAAACCCCCGAAAAATGTAACTGCCTCAGAAATCCCTTTCCTTTACTTCACACCCCTTTCGGGTTTTTGGATAAGGGTATGTTGGAGATCAACTAATTATCATGCTAGAAAGTTCGTCAATATTCCATGAAAGTTTAGAACCAAAAACTTTGTATCGCCATTAAGCACGTAATATTACTTTTGGAAAGTTTTATTTAATTTAATTTTTTTAAATATTCTTTATGCCAATACTCCTGAAAAATGTTAATTATCCTAGTCATAGTTATTTCTAACAAGTAAAATTACAAATACTAATTCAAATTTAATTGTTTTTTCTTTGCCCAAAATGAAGTATACGGTATTTTGTAGTCTGGACACTCAATTTCCATACTCGTTTTTATTTTCTTTTTTTGGCAACCTTCTCGGTTTTTGAGGGGTGGCAAAGACCAAAAATCAACCCCCTCGAGCGAATTCAACTGCAATTTCAACCACACAAGGGTTAAGGGGTGCTCCGAAGAGAGGGAGGAGAGGAAGTCAGCGTCAGCGTTAATTGCAAGCCAGCCGGCAGAATAACAAGGAGGAGAGAGAGGAAGTGGGTCTCTCTTTCTCCAGGCCAACACCACTCCCCCCGGCCCCCTGCCGTTGGAGCAAGCGAGATAGACAGTGACTAGACATTCGCCAGACAACAGACGTGGCCCCCAAGAGGGAGCGAGACGGGGAAAATGCAGATAGAGACACCAAGAATCGGTGCTAATTACTTGTACTTGTTCCTGTACTTACAATCTCCCGCACCGGTATTTCGCTCAGTTCGGAGAGGCTCAAGTCGCAGGACTCGTCCACCACCCGCTCCTTCACGTTCACCTTCACCTTCGCCTTGTCAGCGGGCTTCGGCATTTCGGCGATATTTATTAATCCACAATTTTCAACTGAGTCCCAGCTGTTGTTTTTCGTTGCAGTTTCTGTTTTCTGTTTACCGAACTCAAGTGATTTTCAAAAGTCCGTTTTGTGATAATGGCACGTCGGTGCGAAAGCGCGAGAAAGCTCGGAAAATAACGAATTCAAGTTCGATAACGGCAGTATTTCACAGGTCTACGAGTGCGGGCATACTACTGACGTTTCAATTGCGGTTACTTTGATTTTAAAAAATAATCAAACTGTCGATTTACAACAAAAAGCTAACTTTTGGGAGATTAGGATTATACCTAGTGTTAAGAAATGACAACATTAAATTCGCAACATTCACTCGGAATGGAGATTATAAGAGCCAATCCTTGATAAATCTATTCCTTGTTGAAGCCAAGATTGAGAATTTCGAAGCCCCGATCTGCATCACTCTCTCTTCGTGTTCTTCAGGATGTAATTGTAAATCGTAAAGATTACTTCCAGGACAGGTGGATGTCAACCCCAAACTCCGAATCGGAATTTAGAAATTTCTGTGTAATTTACGTTCTCAGCACTGGCCATAAGTTTCAAATAAAGAAAATATTTTTGTACTTTTTTCAATACGCTAAAATCTTAAAACTGGAAAATAAATACCTAAAACTAACACTAGGTTTCTGCCCGATTTAATACAATTGTGTTACATTTTGAAATAGGTACTTGCTTGATGTTTAATATCTATGGTTTATCTTAGCTTTGAACTAGGCGTGATCCTTCTAGTTCGGTAAAAAGGTTTACAGAAGATTTTTTTTAAAATCATGTAAGTACTAACTTATAACATTAATTTGGGAGATCGACCATTAGTAAACTGAAACTAACTTAAAGTACTTTGCCTAATTGTTGCTAGTTCTACGCGTTTTAATTCAATTTCCATTTCAAGTAATTTGTTCTTTAAGCGAGCCGTTTGTAGATCTACAATTTGCTTCTGTACTTCATATTTGTGTTTTTCAGCTGCTCTGGAATTCTGGTCTATATAATACTGCTGTTGGAGCTTAAACAATTCTAACTGCTCATTTTCAGAGTGTGCTGTTTGGTCGTCTTGTGGGGAACCGCTATCCCTTAATCTTTTCGCCTTCCATCCTTCAGAAGCCTCAAAGCTGTCTGTCTCTGGTTCTTCGATATCATCAATGTTTTCCTTGAAAAACTTCAGTAGCGATTAGTGTTATTATGTTAATAAATACATTCAACTTACTTGCAGTAACTGAGAGGTATCTGAGTTCCTCGAGCTGATTGAGGGATTTTCTTCTTTGGCTACATTTACTAGTTGGAAATTTCCTGCAAACAGAATGATACGATTTAAAGATTGTAATTAGATGGGATCCTATATTCCGACTAAGGATGTTAAGTACAAACTTAATACATAAATCCTCCACTTACCGTCACTGTCAAACTGGTTTTCCAGCGGAGTGGTGGTGTTTACTAGATGCCTGTCACTGCTCTCCGACATTGAGGTCCTGGAACACCATGTATTTTCCGCAACAGAGGACTCCTTTTCCTTATCCCAATTTTTAACTCCCCTGTACTTATTCCGGGAGTTTTTCTTCATATTATCGTATTTCTCCCGCAGGGTAGAACAGGTTCTCTCGGTCCCCGTTTGCGCCCGAAACTCCTTGGCCAGTTGCTCCCAGCATTCTGCCTTTCTTTGCCAAGTTTTGGAATCCTTCCTCTTGTCCTGTAGAATGTCCTTTTTCGACAGCACGAGATCAATGAGAACATGTTCTTCTCGCTCGCTAAAGTTTTTTCCTCGAATTCTTTTTCTTTCAGACATTTGGACAACAAATTAAACGTACATAAACACAGAACAGCTGTTTGCGAATTTATCGACTTCTTAGAATTGCAACCCTGGTCGGAAATTGAGAAAATTATTTGAACGCGCCCTCCGTTTCGAAAATTTGCTCCCTATTTTAATTATGATTTATTTACCATTTTCAACCATCCACAAATTCAAGTATTCAAGTGTGTCTTTTTAATAGTTCCAATTAACCCCCAGTTAAATCAAAGCACATTTCATTCAAAAGTCTTTTTCTATTAGCAAGTATACCCTGTATACTATATACCCAGAAACAACATACAATTTCAGGTAATTTTACATTTATTGTGTAAAACAAACAGATTTTTATCAAAAGTCTGCGCCTTGCGTTTTTCTGGCTGCAGCTGGCTACCGCTGCTTAGTCCTCCTCCTCTTCAGCAGCTCCGCCGCCACCGCCCTGGTTCTTCTTCAGGTTCTTCCTCTTGACGCGACCGGGACGGCCGCCGCCGAAGGGCGACTTCAGGGAGAAGTCGATGTGCTTCTGGGAGTCCAGGCGCACCACGAACGAGGGGATGTTGACCACCTGCTTGCGGACACTGTGGAAACGGAAAGAAATCGATTAGATAAACCCGGGGAGTAATGACCATCAACTGGTGGCTGCTAGATTAGGGCTAGAAATACGTTCAGTGCAACTTACGCTAGGCGGGCATTTTGCAATTTCGATTGGAGTGAACGGAGTCACATGCGCAATCTAAAGACGTTGAGAGCCGGTGCAAGCATTGGAGCTTGTTCGACTCCCAAGTGGTCTTACTGAACAGAACAGAGCTAATCTGATAGGGGGAGAGCCTGGCGACGCTGTGGTCGCCTGTCCAAGCGATATTTACCGAATGTGACGCTGGCGGATCAGGACGCGGGCGTGGTGGATGGACTTGGCCAATCCCAGCTTGAACACCTGCGTCTGCAGACGGCGCTCCAAGAAGTCCTCGATCTTCAGACCCAGCACGTAATCGAGCTTCATGCGGGACTCGTCCAGGACACCGATGCGGACCAGACGTCGCAGCAGTGCGTTACCTGTGGGCAAAGGGGGAATACAATCAATGGGGTTTCTCAAGAGCATTCAAAAGTGCGGTGATAAACTGTCTTCAGTGTGTATTTGTTAACGTCAATGGTTATTTCAGACAAGAAGTGTCAGAATATTTATTTTAATACAGTTCATCATGTCAGGTTTTCATTGTTTAAGCAGTCAAACTTTATTTGGAAACACGTGCTTGTTGTTCCCTTTAGAGAAGTTCGATTGCACTCCATATGTACATATAACGACTTACCCTGGAAAAGACGCTTCTCGTCCTTCTCGTCGAGGGTCAGCAGCTCACGGGCGGCCTTACGGATCTTGGCCAGGGCGTACTTGACGCGCCACACCTCGCGCTTGTTGCGCAGACCATACTCGCCGATGATCTTCAACTCCTGGTCCAGACGCGCCTTCTCATAGGGGCGACGGGGAGTCACGTAGGTCTTTGAGAAGACCGAGGGTATGCGGCCGTTCACCATGGTTCCGACAATTTAACCGAGCACTGCGGGGAAAAGTTGGGTTAGTTCCGGTAATCTCTGCGTGTGTTTAGCATCTCCATAGGTTTCGTTGAAACATTGGGTTATTTCGGTTTGTTAATATTTTTTCTAGCCAAGGCGTGCAAATTTCCATTTTCGGCCGCATATTTACAGATATTTTTCCCAAGTTTTCGCGGAGCCCAATTTTTACTTACAATTTGCTCACGTTTGGAAAAGGAAAAGAGAGAAAAAGCCAGCGATGCGAGGGACCGTTAGTTTGGGAAAGAAACGCACTAATTAACGCCTTGGCAAACGGTACTCTATAGCACGGCGTTTTACTAAAAAGCCCACTTGGTAACACTGTTTTTGGGGGCAATGTAGTGAAAACGTAAGTGTCATTTATACGTAACGTAACTCTCAGAAAGCGGTTTTGGCTCACGTTTGAAAAAGAAAAGAGAGAAAAATGAGGGATGTGATGTGTGTTATATCGTGATATTTTTTTCCCCTAATATATCAAATATCGTTTTTTTTTAAATATACATTTTTGATAATTCCTAATTTGGTCGAACTGATCTGAAAGGAAGATGCAAAAAGTACAAGACGATTTATTTTAAAGCGCCCTCTGGCGGTGAACTATGAAAATGGTAGCACAATTTTGGTCAATGTTGTCTAGTCAAAACGCCTGAACACCAATTCCAGTGCTCCTGGCTTAAAAAGAACTGTCTAAGAATGGAAGAATTCTTCATACTCAGTAGCAGAAATACCACTTAATTTATTGTACGGCCCTAAGAAATTACAATATTATCTATAACCTAATTTCCAATTGACCATGAAATTATTTGAAATGTTTAAATAAAGAAAATGGAACTAGTTAAAAAATTTAAGTATTTCTAGTATTTTTAGCATTGCTCGGCCCACGATCTGGCAACCCCCTTTGACCATTCACACAAAACTGGCGGCGTCTGTCCAATGAGATTTCAAAAAAACAATTTACCAGATTTACCAGCGCAATGAATGCAAACAATCGAAGGAGTTCCGTGGGTGTTTTGGTTTTAACAACTAAATGAGCCAACTAATTCGCCTTTTTGCAGTTGCGCAAGGCGCCGCCGTTGGAAGAGGATGCGACAACAACATCGGCAGCGATCAAACAACAAATCAAGCGACGCATCAGTTTCAGTGGCAAAAAGTTCGTGAGGTAAGTACAGTATCCAGTGGAATCCAGTCGCTGCATATGTAGATGATAAAGAAGCCTCTTAATACAGGGAATTTGTCAACACCAAGGAGACCAACAACTGGGACGACTCGTACGAGGTATCCGAACACAATGCGGAGGACAGCACGGGATCGGGGTCGAGATCAGGATCGCTACCGAAAGTTCCACAAGACGCGGACAAGGAGAACGTTCCCTTGGCCAGCCACCACGAACGGGAATCGATCGACATGACCCTGAATCTGCAGACCAGCGTGGATGTCACCATGTTGCCCGGCGAGCCGAGGAACACATCGTCCAGAAAGTCCACCACCTCCATCTATCTGTCCGCCGAGGAGTGCAAAGTGCTGCAAAGCAGCCTCTACGATATTCGGACAATGGACAAGACCTATGATCTGATGTCGCAATCTCTGATTCCCCGCACGCAAATCCCGACCAGCATTTGTGAGGATTCCTCGCTCGAGCTGCCACCAGTCGACAGAGGAAAAAGGGTGAATACCCCAGTAGCCAAGGTAGCCATAAGTGACTCCTTCATGGACATCACCCCATTGGGATTTGCTGATCCTGCTCCTGCTCCCTATCGCGCTGTTTCTGCTCCTGTTCCCGCTGCTGTTCCTGCACCTCCTGTTCATCCCCCAATGCAACAGAGTTTCATGGAGCTGGAAGATGACAGCCTTATAAGGGAAATGCGCGAGTTTACCAAAAAGGAGCAGAAACCTCCAGTGCAAAAGTCACTTTTCATGGATATAGAGCAGGCACAAAAGGAGATCAAGAATAGAACCCAACATGAGCCCGTTGATATATCCTTCGACTGCCCTTTGAATGGTATGTTTTTTGAAGCCCGGAATTCCTTGGCATTATTTATATTTATTAGGTCCTGGGAAAGATAAAATCCAGCTATCTGATTTCATATTGGAAAGGAATGTAAACTGGCTATTTAAGAAATGTAACTAATATGTGACACTTTATTTTCCAGTTTCCGAGGACCGGGATCGCTCGCCATCGAATTCCTTTGAGAGCAACAATAGCACCATCAATTTTATTAAGGACGAGTCCATGCTAATACCCTTCGACATGATTTCCGGCAAGAACATTAGCAAGAAGATCAATTTTCGCCAACTGAACGATGATCTGGAGGCGGGAAAGATTCAGATTTTTCCAAATGGTCCAAAAACGCCGACAACGGACCGTAAGACAAAGCGAAATCGTTTTTTTCAGGGTCTGGAAGAGGAAGCAGCGGATAATAGTAGTCCGACGAAGGATATAAGGAGCATAAAGCCAAGGGGAACGTTGAATTTCAGTGAGAATATGCCCATGTCGCCGGCGATAACAAGTCCAGTTCGAAAATATAAGGAGAAGCAGAAGGCGGTGGATGACAAGCGAAAATATCGACTGTCCCAGGCGGATGAGCTAATGCTGGACAACACAAATTTCCTGGCTCATGCCAAATTAGGCGACGAGACTCAGTCGAGAAATACCTCCAAGAACTCTACGAGAAGAGAGACCACCTATGAAAATTCTGAACTGAATTTGGAATATCCCGCAAGCAGTCAGAGCTTTCATCCCATGCTGAACTCCAAATCTCGACAGACTATTAATATGGCCGAGGAAATGCAGCAGGATCAATTGGAATTTCCTGCTCATCCTGGAGTGAAAGCTGTTCCTGCGCGTCGCACCTTACATCTCAATGAATCCATGGATCAGGAAGCAACCAATTATGTGCACGTGAGGAAGGAGATTGTGACCACGGAGCAGATCGTCTATGAAAAATCTACAAATCATCAGCAAGAAACGAACCAGAACGGGACTGTTTGGGGCTGCACTAAAACCAAGCGCAGGGAGACTATTTTATTGCAGGAAAGCATGGAACAGGACATCATAAGTCCTCTCAAGGATCTACATTTAAAACCCAGTGCTGCTTTTGGGGAAAAGGGACAATCCAAATCAAACCACACTCTTTATTTAGCAGAACCTTTGGATGAGGAAGTAATTGAAAGTAAAAGGTTTCCTTTAACAGATGCCGCCTCGAAAGGATCCAAATCCAAAGTGAGGCAAACTATGCTATTAGAGGAACCCATGGAAGAAGAAATGGGCGGTAATGTTAAACATCAATCTGTTTTTAATTCAAGAAGAAGAACACTTCACTTGGCGGAACCCCTAGAGGAGGAGGAAGTCATTGCAGACAAGAATTTACCCATGAAAATCTTTCCGCCGCAAGACAAGAAATCCAAAGCTAGACACACTCTACTTTTAAATGAGCCCATGGAGGAGGAAATATTCAATAATATTTTAGATCCAGTAGTTTGCGATTCGAAAAGAAAAACACTTCATTTAGCTGAGCCACTGGAAGAGGAAAAAACCATCTCAGCAAAGAGTTTGCCCAAGAATAGCTTGGTTCATCATAATAGCAAATCCAAAGCTAGGCAAACTCTGCTATTAGAGGAACCCATGGAAGAGGAATCGCTGTGTAATATAAAAGATATACAAGTTATTAATGCGAGTACTAAAGGAATACCAAATCAGTCCATAGGAGCGATAAACCAATCAAACAACACTCGCACCAAATCCAGACATACTTTAACTATGTCAGAACCCATAGAGGAGGATAAGAGTGTTCCGCAAACCAAGAATAAATCAATAATAACGCACCAAACTATTGATAGATTAAATGTACCGCAGCGACAAAAATCAAGGCACACTCTTATAATGTCTGAGCCAATTGAAGAAGAACATCCTGCAGCCAATCAATTTGGAGAACAGTCCCGCTTAAAATCAAGAAACACTCTTCTGATGCAGGAGCCAATTCAGGAGGACTTGGCAATTGGAAAGGAAGACAATTTAGTTAGACAGCAAAGATTTAAGTCAAGGCAGACACTTGTAATGGCCGAACCCATTGAAGAAGATGTGGGGCAGTCAATACAAATTAATAAGGCGGATTGCACGACTTTCAAAGCAAGTCGCACTCTTCTAATGTCAGAACCAATAGACGAAGATGTGTGGCAGCTAAAACAGGCGGATCAAACCAAGGAACAGCTCAAAGAAGTGGGAACTAAAAATAGGTCAATAAAATCGATGCCAAATTTTCGGATGTCGGAAGCTATAGAAGACCGTCACAAGTCTATTGCTCAGAAGAATGATCAGTCTCATTATAAGTCAACACGTACTGATTTTATGGAAGAATCTATTAAAGAATCTCACCAAAACCAACTAACGTCAGAACCCGTTGATAAAGATGAAGATATGCATAAGTCTATGGCCTACAAAATAAATCCATCTAATTTTATGTCAAATCGCACAGAGATGGAAGAATCCATTATGGAAGTTGCATCTGAAACAACTGGCCAACCATCCAAACCTCGTCAAACTCTCCTTGTGGCAGAACCCATAGAGGAAGATAAGGAAATTACACGTAGGGTGAATGGCCAAACGAGGCGTCAGACGCTCATTAATGCTGAACCAATAGAAGAGGATTTGGAGGTCTGCAAACCAAGGAAAAATTTAAACGAACAGCCAACGAAAAAATCGATCCTTTCAATATCCGACCAAATATCTACATATCGATCTTCCAAATCAAGACACACCCTGCATATAGCGGAGCCCATAGAAGTGGATTCTGATACCCTTGAACCAATAAATCATCACCTGGACCACCATCACCGGAAGCCACGAAACACTCTTCTCACACATGAAGCCATTCAAGAAGACTTCAGAGCCGAAATGGAGGAATGTCCCGTTCGACCACAGATATCCAAGCACAGACAGACCCTTCTTATGGCAGAACCCATCGAGGAAGATGTCAGTGTCTATCATAACAGCAAGATCAATAACAACTGTGAGGATCATATGGAAAATAAAAGTGCAACACAATCTGGTGTATATACGACATCCAAATCGAGACATACTTTGCTTATTTCGGAACCCATTGAGGAAGATAATATATTATGTCATAAACATGTAGGAACCAAAACTGCGGATGAGGATTTGAAAGTGGTTGGTGTATCACGGAAGTCAAGAACTACTGAAATGAGCGTGAAGCCGCTTTCTGTAGCTCCGTCCTCCAAAAGACATACTTTGCTGTTATCCGAACCCATGGAAGAGGATGAGGAAAGTCCCGGACTAAAATACCCTGCAACTAAGGAAAAGTCAGAAAAACCTAAGGGAGTGTTGCACACTCTTAAGAGCTATATATTTGGCGATTCCTTGCACAATGCCAATGTCAATGCTAAAACTCATCAAACCATGGAAATGTCCAATTTAATAGACTGCCAAAGTCCTTCAAAAGACACGTCGAAGGTCCCCGATTTCGATGCAATCACTCCCGTGCCCAATACCAGGATATTATCAAGAATCAAACAATTGTCCACTTACACGCCGGGAATGTCCTTGACTGAGTTCGAGGATCAGGAGAAGATGTGCAGGACACCGATTCACGAAAAAATTCACGGAATTTCTCAAAGAAAGGAACAGATAGAATCCGAGTCCGTGCTTGGAACTCCAGTACGTCATGTCCTGCTGAAGCGCTTGCCCTCACATCTCACACCAAATCTGCCAGAGTCCAAAAAGCGACATACGACGCATCTGTTTGCGGACAGCAACATGGATATTACAATGGAGGAGGAGGAGGAGCAGGAAGGTGCTTGGGGTACGACAAATACATATAAGTCCCGCAGGACCTTTACGGTAGATCCGATGGACGCGTCGGTGCAGCCAATTAGGGATTATCATCCGGCGATGGCAGAGTTGAATAAAAAGAGCTCTCTTGACATGCTGGAGTTGCCACGACAGTTGGAGTATAACGTAGATGCGGAGGAGAAACCCATTACCATCTCCGATGTGACCAATTATTTCGAGCAGCAGAAAGAGGAGCAGCGCAGGTCCAGCGAAAGGGAGAGCGGCAGCTCCAGCGATAGAACCTTCAAGAGTTATGCCGCCGCGAACTCGAAATTCATCAATCTGACCGGGAACACTACGATCTTTGCACCGGCAGAAGATTTGGATGGGGAGGAGAGGGAAATAGATATAGATAAGGAGCGACTCAGTCTGGTTTCCACGCTGGCCGAGGAAACGGACGACGACGGCGGCGGGGAGAAGGAGGAGGTTGAAGAGGAGCATCAACCAAAACCTGAACTCTGCCAAGACCAGCTGAATCCAGTGGTTATCGCCGGCACCAGCGGTTCCTGCAAGAAGTGCGGCAATTGCAATCAAACCTTAAGCGAAACGAAGCTAAGCAACGATTCTTTTTTCCTGCCGCACAAGAAGCAATGGGACTTTACAAGGCAACAACAGAGGTTGGGTGTTATAAGGAAGAAACCCACTGTGAAGGAGGTCAACCTGTACTGGGAGCTTGAGGACCAGACCCGGATGTCGAGGTGCCAGGAGCCCGACGATTCAATGGACCAGACAACAGTTGAGGAGTCCACGTGGAACAAATCGACGCTCCTAGAACTGTGCAAGATGTAAGAACCGAATATGTGAATTTCTAATTTCAAACTATATCTTAAATGCTTTACATTCCAATTAATAGGCGAATACAAGTTCAAAAGAATGTTGTGGATAACCCCACGGAATCCTTCTTTGAACGCCTAAAGCGGTTGCTGGTCGACCAACAGCCAAACTGGATATTCGACTACCAAAGTAAGATCTCCCAGCAATTGATATTCTACCACCGCCTGTTGACCACGTTTCGAATTGTGGTTAACTACAAAATCGAGGACACGGAGGAGTCGGCCATCAGCGTTGTTTCCATTGAATTGGACAACGAGGTGACCACTCAAAAAGAATACTGGACATCACGTGACCACTTTTTAAACTATCAATTGAGTCTCAGGCTGCCCTCGAATCTTACTGACGCGATTGAAGGCAGCGATAATGGTGCTTTTCTGAAGTTCCTCAAACACATTGATCAGAGAGTTGTGGAGATCAATCAAACGTTCCACAAACTTCTTACCGTTCTAACGGCGAAGAGGGCGAGACTCCTAAGGTAAGTCGATTCTTTAAATAGCTTTTCTTACTAATTGGAAATTATTTATATTATTTAAGTTATATTGTAATAATTATATTTGTACTACTTTATTAATCAGTTAAATGTTATATTTTTCAGGCAAGCAAATCGAACTATTGTACAAAAAATCGTGCGGAAATGCATAGAGGACGAACCGCTTGTGCGTCTAGAGAAGACAACTTTTGTAATTGATATTGTCAATACCGAGGACGTCTCTTTTATGGACATCCGACGCCCCGAACTGCATCTCTTCAATGAAAACATTCAGTATCTGCCCAAGGGAATTGCTTTCCTGGAAGCATTTCTTACCGATCCCGAGCAGTATCTTAAAACCTAAACTTTGTAAATTTAGAATATTTTACAACATGAATAAATAAAAAATTAATTCGTTCGTTTTTTGTCAAACTGATTTTGTTATTTTAGATTGGGAAAATCACTGCTTTCCTTTTAATGTCATGGCTTTTAACGGGTTACAGCTCTGTCTGTCTTTTTAGTCTGGTACAAACCCAAAAATATCTAAAAAAGACAATTTTTTAAAATAAAATAAATGGAAATAAAGGGAATTTTCTGCATTTTAGTTTACTGGCTTCTCGTACTCGTTTACAATAATTAAAATAATAATAAAACCTAAGAATAATTTAGTTTCCTCTTGCGTGGCTGCTGAAATTCGTTTCGTTCATCTGGATCACTTGGAAGCTGGAACTAGTTGAGTGCGTGTTTGTTTGCTTTTGCTTTGTTTATGTTTATTTCACGAAGACAACACAGACATATTAAGATCCAAAATATATATATGTTTTTATATATATATTTATATATATATATATTCATGTTATGTATGTAGGGTTTTGTGTTTTGAGTGGTTTTTGTGGCCTGCTGCCCGCTGGATTCTTAGCCAGATGGAGATGGATGCATGTGAGTATGTGTGGTGTTCCTTGTTTTGTGTGAGTGTTTGTGTGTGTGACGTCATTCGAGGGTGGAAAGTAGAGGATTATGTGTCCTCCAGATTTTTAGACGCGCGACAACTGTTGCAGCAGATTGCACGGCCAGAACGCCTCGATGCGCTCCTTGAGCAACTGAAATGGATACGAAATCCAGGTAAGTACGGTCTGTGCCAAATGGCCCATCGGCTCCGGATACTGGTGGGTGGCCAAGGCCAGCAGGGCGGTTATGGAGCACAGGCCCGCCGTGAACAGGATGAAGAAGGGCAGCTCCTTCTTGGGATAAACGGAGACCTCGTGGAACGCCGGCAGCAGTTCGCGATCCGCGCACTCGGTGCACGTGGGATATGGATAGAAGAGATGGCCGCGCTCCAGCGGATACGGCAGCATGCGAAATGTGCCCTCCCAGGTGCAGTGCAGCAGATTGAGGGCACCCTCCACCTGCTTCCAGTGCTTCAGATGGAAGAACGCATAGGCCAGTGCCTCTGAATCACCACGCTTCAAGATGTGCTCTGGCGGCAGGATCAGACGCTTGGTCTCCAGCAGATACTTGGGCACATGCGGATTGAACTCCACCGCCCGATGAATGGCCTCCACGGCGCTCATTTCCGCCGGACTCAGACCTCGCTTGGAGGCAATGTCCGGCGAGAACTTGTCGGCCACGGCCCGGGCCTTTAGCAGAGCAGCCGTATAGCAGATGGTCGCCGATTTGGGCAGCGAGATGTCGTCGTACTTGGCCAGAATGGCATGGCAATCAGGATAGTTCTGCATCTCCAGCAACGTTTCGATCAGGTTCTCGTGTATGTTCAGTACACTCATGATCGAGGGTATCTCCTTGGTGAGATCGCGAAACATCTTGGCCGCCTCCTTCAGCTTGCCCAGCTTGCGGGCGCACATGGCCAGACGCCGCTTGATGTAGATCAGCACATTGGTGTCCCGTCGATGCATGCCATCCGCAATGGCGCCCTGATGCTGGGTGGCCTGCGATTTGCGATAGTTGATCTCGGCCACCTTTAGGGCTGTCTTCAGTATCTTCTCCGCCTCCATAATGGTCATGGCCTCCTCTTCGGCCAGCAGTATGTAGGCTGGCGCACATTCGGCATTGATTTCCAGCGCACTGTGAGCCGACTTGATGCGCTGCATAGGATTGCGTTCGCGCCAGGCCGTCTGCATGATCTCGTACTCCTCCTTGCGTGCATCGCCCTCGCAGGTGAAGAAGGTCTGATGGTCCTGGGCACTCAGGTTCATGTCGTAGTAGGTCAACGGTTCCTTGCTGGTGGCCCAAAAGAATCTCTGGTACTCGGCGCCGCGAAAGAGATTGAGGGGATTGCGCCAGACCTTGCACTCGGGCATTTGGGTACCCGTACTGGTGGTGGCACTGCCACCGGCCGATGCACCAGCTCCCCCCGATCCTCCACCGCCTGCGCCGCCATTGCTGCTGCTGCTGGAACCGCTGCTGCTGCTGCTGCCACTGCCATTGCTCGACTCCGACTGGCCATCGCTGCCGTTTATCCAGGGACTAATGTGATTGATGGACACTTGCTCTGCGGACAGCCAAGCGAAATAAAAAATTAGCAAGGGGAAGGGGGTAAGGAGCCCGTCGAACCGTACTCACCTATGAAGGAGGTGCCATACTTGCGGAAATACCACCACTCGAAGATCAGGATGAGGCCAGAGATCAGGCTGGAGGTCCCTGTGAGCGCCACGTAGAACTTGGGCGTCAGTGTGCTGAGAAACATGGACGAGTCCCACATCCTGCTGCCTGCTGCCCCCTGCCTGCGAAGTTGTGTATTCGACGCTCGTTTCGCTGTTGCCCCAGCTCCGTCCGGATTTTGCCGCTCGCCGAGATTTGCCTGGGGTGCCTGCGGGTTTTGCGGATACTCTGTGCACTCGCACTGACCGCCGCCGAGGGGTTGGATCAATTAACGGTTGCCTTTCCTGGCGCTATCCTTGCGCGAATCCTTGCTGCAGATGAGACTTTTTTCCATCAAGTATTCGAAAGGGGGGTAGAGGTGGAGATACATCGATGCCAGCCTCGGTGTCATCGGTGTTTTCGAAATATCGGTAGCATCGATTATTTTCTTTTAAAACATCGATGTCCGCAATCAGCAATGTTTCTTCCACCTCTAAAGGATTTTTGAAAACCATGAAATTTTTATTCTGTTTTTCCATTGGTAAAGCTAGTTTTCCCGCCAAAATAACTAACTCACATCAATGATGATGTGACATCATCATGAATATTTGTTTAGCTAATAGCTATAAATATTATTAGCTATATTATTTTTTTATATATTTATACGATTACTAATTAATTGAACATATTTAAAAAATTTAAGAATATTATAAATTAATATTATTCATTAATAATTTTTCCAAATTATTTGATTCTACCCACTTAAATTATTTTTTAAATTACATTTAAAAATTTCCAACTTTCTAGCATTCAAGTACCGATAGTTTTGCACCTATCGATAGACGCTTCCTGACCTGCGCACCACTAAAAAATGGCCGCTTTGCAGCAAGTGCAGTTTTTTTTGTATTAGACTAATCCGATTGAAACGCGCACTTAAGGCCCAGAATTGGAGCTCCTGTTGAACGGAAAGCCATCAGTGGGCAGCGGTATCATGGAGCAGGCGACGGACACCAAGGCGCAAACGCCGGACCCAGTCCAAACGGAGGAATCTCCTCGAAAAGTAGAGAAATCTGAGAGCGCAGAACCCAAAACAGCGGCGCTGGAAACGCTTCCGAAAAGTGCGGGTCCCACTGATTTGGAGGATGAGCTGGCAAATCTCAATGGTTCCGACGAGGTCGAGGCCGGCCTGGACGAACTGAGCTCGCTGGAGCAGGAGATAGCCAAGCTGCACCACATTCGACCCCCGGATGCGGCCTCCGAAACTGCAGATTCTGTCACACCAAGTGGAGGTGCTGGTGATAATGGTGGATTGGAGGCCCGCCTGGGGGGTGAGGACCTGAGCGGTGAATCCCCACTCCTTGAAGATGGCCACGATCCCTCGGGCAACGGCCAGGTCAGCGAATCCCCCTTGGAGGAGGTGGACCTGATCGCCCTGCTCAAGGGCACGGACACCAGTCACGAGCAGCCCGCCGGCGGCGAGGAGAAGTGCGCCCTGGAGAAGGCTCTCTCCGAGCTGGACGGCTTGGAGGGAGAAGTGGATGTAGGTGTCACCATCGAGGGCGAAGGGCAGTTCGAAATCATGGAAATAGACGATGACGAGGGGGAGGCATCCACGCGAAAAGTCAGTCCCAAGGTGCCTGCGTCCAAGCCCAGCAAGCCATCTGCATCCGGCGAGGAGGAACCGCGGCGGTCATCTATTCCCAAACACAAATTATCGCCGGAGCAGGCCAGAGCCGTGGCCCTGGAGCAAATGGCCGGCCTCAAGCCGAAGCCGCGTCGCAAGGAGCCGCCGCCTGTGGTCAAACCAGTGGATATTGTCAGCTCATTGAACGACGATTGGGATGACTATGACTCTGAGGAAGACAAGCTCGCATCTGGCGCACCCACGTCTGCAGTGATCACGGAAATGATAACCCTGCCTCCAGCTCATCTGGTCACCAAAAAGCCACCCGTTTCATTGCCGCTAAAGAAGGCGACATCCCCGATTAAACCCGGTCTGAAGTCTCCCATGTTGCTCAACAACAAGATCACCGGGGTTAAAGTAATGCTAAAGACCGTCAGCCAAAAGCAACTGGCTGCATCCACTAGTCCAGCTGTGGAGAAACCCAAGCCAGCAGTCGCTGTGTCTCCTCCCAAGGAGAGCGAAGAGCCCACTATAGGTATGGGTGAAAATATTAACTACTATAAGTGAAACTACTCTAAACTAACTCCATTTCTAGGCTTCAAACGCATGCGAGTAATCAAGAGGAAGATTATTTGGGATCCGGATGTACCCGAGACGAAAAAGTCCTTTGCGCAGTATGCCAGCACGAAGGCAACGGCAACGAAGGCGTCTTCGCCAGCACCCCCAACACCAAAAACGACTGTCAAAAGCATTTCGCCCAACACAACGACAATGAAGAAGGAGGTGGCGCCTAAAAAACGGGCAGCCACACCAACTGCACGGACCTCCAAGGCTGGCACTCCACTTGGAGGAGGCCCCGAGAGGGGTCCCTCGCCTGTCAAGCGTCGCGCGCAAACTCCGAACGCCGGGCTGGCCAATGGAGGTATGCAGAAAAAGAAGAAGGTCTCTGAGATCGATCGTCTGATGGGTGACGAGGGAGCGGCCAACATGATTCACGCAGTGGAGCACGAGCAGCGCGAGATGAGCGGCGGAGAGGTGTCCAACAAGCCGCTAATGCGCAAACGATCCATGACCATAACCGGCAGGGTGAGTACTTCTACTAGAAACTTCCTTTATAAAAGGTTACTATCTAATATGTATTACTATTAAACAAGAACCAGCAACCTCGGGCTACAGTGGAACCAACGCCGCCCAAAAAGGAGTCCGCACATCAGGCGACTAAACGAACACCTGCCGCAGCCGCAGATACCGTTTTCACCAAGACTACCGCCAATACATCCGCCAGCAAGCCACGCGCCTCCGACTCCTGGGACTATGTGTACAAACAGCGCGCCAGCGAGGAGTCCATGATCATGCGGCGCCGCTCCAACAGCTCCTACTCCAGCAATGCCTCGGTTAGCCGCAATTCGCTGGACAATAAGCCCGGAGCGGCCAATCTCTCGGATGATGCGGCCGAGGCCTCTGATCCTTCCTTTAAGTTCCTGAAGCCCGTTAACAAGACGAACCAAAGGGGCGGCGAAGGGGCCGCCACCTCCTCGCAAACGCTTGCGAACGATATGAAGGCGAACAGTGGAAGCGAGCTTGTGGTCCTGCACAAGGTGAACAAGGTGGCTCATCTGGTGATCCACACGCATCGCGGTAAATCCGGACACACTTACAGCAGCCAGCTGTTGGAGCAGTTGAACGATACGCTGGCCAACATTGCCCGCAAAAGTGAGTTCAACACGGTGCTGTTAACGGTTGAGGGACCACAATTTTGCCAGGGAATCGATTGCCAGGAACTGGTGCAGGGTTCTCTGGAGAAGCGCCGGGAAAGCGCCAGTCGACTGTCCATAGCCTTGAAGTAAGTAAAAACAATTACATAACACGCAGAGAAAACTGTTATTAACGCAAACATGTATTTTTTAGAAACCATCTGCGCACTTTGGCCACATTTCCCAAGCCGTTGGTGGCGGGCATTGTTGGCAACCTGATTAATCTGGGCGTTATGCAGCTGCCTTTCGTTGACTACGTGGTGGCCGCCGACGATTGCTGCTTTGAGACCAACTATGCCAAGTTGGGCCAGCTGCCCGAGGGCTACGCTCTGTGGCACGGCCACGAAAAGGTGTCAAGTCAAGTGGTAATTATATGCAAATTTCTTTGAAGTTCAGTTTTCTAATGGTTTTTTTTCCTCCAGCATTCACGCTTGTTTCTGTTGGGTGAAAGACTGTTTGCACCGGATCTTTTGGGACCGTATAGTTTCGTTGACAAGATCTGCAAGCCCCGCAACGTCAACCAAGAGGCTCTGGCCATTGCCAAACAAATATCCACAAACTCCGCGGAGGTAAGCTGCATTATTCCAACAATTCGATTATCATAAACTAATATCCCGCAATCCGCAGATGTATCGCACGCTGAAAAGACTCAATCACTCGGCCACCAATGCCGCTAGTTTTCCGCGTCTGGATGAGGAACTGAAGGTTATTTCGGAGCAGTGGTTGACCGCCAATTGCGTGGCTAATTTCAAAAGCTACCTTAGCGACGTTGATTTCTAGAGCATAGACTAAGAATAATTGTATACCATATGCAATGGTAGAGCAATTCGCGTATATAAAACATTTAAGAATTAAAATCATACATTTAGTTGAGTCCTTGTAGAAGTTTTATTCTGGACTATTAGATTATCGCCATAAGAATTTTTTTACACCTACCGACAAAACACATGTGTAATATTTTTTATCCTCATGTAAAGTAGAAACGCAGTGTAAATTGTATGAAAATTTAAAACGGAGGGAAAGTTAGATCCTGTTATATTTTAGTTTGGAGTTAAGGACGTTTCAATAGACGTGGTTTAATCGGGAATTACTGTTCTCAATCAAAGAAAAGTTTACTACTGTTGAAATAGTTTACAAAACCTAAATAAAACCCCGAAAACATCACCCCTTGCGACATGTTTTTAATTTTAAAGCATTTTCTTGGGCTCTGTATAACTTCATCTTTGGTTTTATATCATACGAAATTTCTTGATCATTTATTTTTTAACCAATTAATGAGTTATAAGATTCTCTATGCAATATGATGTGTGTAATATGAAAGAAACTGTTGAATATAAATAAAAAAAAACTAAGAAAACACTAAAATGCTTAAAAAGCTTTACGAATTCTCCCAGGAATGATTTCAATGAGTTGAGAATTCTATTTGTTTACTGATTTATTATGGGAGTCTAGAAAAGGTTTCTATTAATGTACAATGTAATGCATGCAACTAGATTAAACTGCTACTCGGGTCCGACAGCTCGCTTCCGGCTGGCTAAATGCACTATAATCCTACCCAAATCGCGATGTCTCTGCCTAGTTGCGAGGCTCTACCGTTTCCAGCTCCGCCTGGAGGCGCAACAATCGCACGTAGGTCAGCAGCTTCCATTCGCTGAGCGGCTGATCCTCGGGATGCACAAAGGTGGACATGTAGGTGACCAGCTCTTGAGATCCATCTTGATCCAGATCGGCGATGAGCATCGAGTGATCCTGGTTGTTCAGATCCGGCTGGCACACCATCTCCTTGCGTTCGTGCCGGCAGAATTGGATGATGTTGCTCTGCGAGGTGTTCTCGATGCGAGTATCTGCGCCCACGAACTTCACCAGCAGCACGCTCTCCGTGATCATATTCATTTTGTAGCTGCCGCCGCCGGCGGAGATGCCACTGGATTTGGTCTGGTTTTTAGAGGGCAACCCAAAGGATTCCCTCTTCTGCTTTACGTGCCTGAAGACATCGAACTCCTTGTGGTTTGGTGGGAACGGGTAATCCTCCTCTGCCTTCGTGCTCCTCCTCAGCCGTTGATGTTGCTGCTGCTGTTTCTTGGCCTGAGCCTTCTCCTTGTCCTTGATGGCATTCATGTTCTTGGTGTGATTGTTGCTGGCACTTTTCTGCACATTGTTATTGCTGTTGCTGCTTGTGGCGGAGGAGGACTGTTTCGATGGCTTAACCAGGCCATGCCACTTCCAGAACTTCATCACAAAGCCGGACATCTTGGTGTCCTTGAAGTGCCACTGGGTGGGCGCCATGCCGTACATCCCGCTCTGGCTGTAATTCTGCACTACGTGCGGTTTGCCCTCGCGCACTTCGGTTAGCACAAAGGTGACATTGCAATCCTCCGGACATCGTCCACGATTCTCCACCACCAGTTCGCGTCCGCTCAGGGAATATATGTTCCGCTGGGCATCCAACTCACGTCGCTGGCCGTGATTCCTGTGCTGTGATATCTTCGAGCTGGCCAGCCGCTGGCCCACAATGGATTTGTTGGTGATCAGGGCATAGATCTCTGCCAGACTCTTGGAACGCTGCTGCTCCGTGCCGTTGGCCCGCTGGCATGTGAAGCTCACGTTGCCCGCCTCCAGCTTCACGTTACTCAGCCTGTCGCAGTCGTGGATGCGGAAGCCATCGCCAATGGGTGCTCCCCGCCTGCCCGACAGCAGGCGCAGCACATTGCGTGCTTCTAGTTGGCCCATGGACTCGTGCTTTAGCTGAGCCAGTGATTTGGTTCGCTGTTCCAGGGATAAACTGGTCACGAGCAGCAGGTCTAGCACTCCATCTGCATCCAAATCCGGTAGAATGACGGGAAAGTCATAGGCATCAACCTTGCGGGCTGAACGTTCCTTGAACCACCATAGCCATTCCCCGGAGACGGGATTAATGGCTCCTAGTTCGCCGTGTTCATCGAGTACCAAACAATCAGATTTCCCATTGCCATCAACGTCAATGAGGGTGCAGTCCAGGGCCACGGGCTCGTCCACCATCTCCACAAACCAGGCCACTGCCCCCGACGAGCCAATCAAGCAGATGATCCCGTTGCGCCGCTCGTTGCCTGGCCGGGATTCCGGAAAGAAGGCATCGCCGCGGTACATGAAGATCAGGTTGTTCTCCCAGGCCCGCAGACCGCCGACCACATTGACTCCGCCCTTGAGCTCTGCCTTGGTATAGTTATTGAACCAGTTATGGGTTCTCACTCGATCTCCGACGGCTGGACAGGATCCTGTGCCGTCCGGGTTGCCGCAGGGCACCAGCCACACAAAGGATACGACGGCCAGGAAGCAGAGCAGCAGGCTGCCGATGAAACAGCATTTTCTGGCTGGCGACATGGGTGTCCTTTTGGCCAGCAAGTCCTCGCCCGTCTGATTGCCACCCAAAATGGCCACATTATCCGCATTCGAGTCGAATTCACTGTTGAACTGGGACAACTCCGAACCAACTCCCCCGTTATCGCTCAGCATAACGGAACGGAAGGTGTTCTGCATATTGGTGGCGTAGCTACTGCCCTCCAGTTGGAATTTCTGTGGATTGGCGGCCGGATGTCGCGTCACAATCCTCGTGGCGGTGGGTGCTGCTCGGGTGTGTGGTGACTTCAGGGCTAGCGTGTTCGGTGGAATGCGTATCCTTTGGGCCTGCTGGAGCTGCTCCTGCTGCGGATTCTGATGGGCTTGCTGAAGTTTCTGCTGCAATTTCTGGCGATGATTGGCGGCGTTATGGATCTCGATTTCCTCGTCGGATTCGGAATCGCTCATCGCCTGACTTAGTGGTGCATAGATGCCCTGATGGCCAGCGGTGGGCAGGGATTCGGTGTGCAGCATTTTAGCTGGAAGAAACAAGGAGGAAAATCCGGATTGCGGAAAAATCAATACTTTCCAGTCGAAAAGTTAACGGAAAATAAGCCGAAAATAGTGGGAAATCCCACGGTAAGCCCACCTCCGTTGATTGGCTTGAAAATGCTTGTAACATCCACATAGCTACTGCGTTTGATCTTTATTGGATTAGGCTAGGCGAAACATTAATTCCAGTACGAAAACACCCTTCAAAAAGCTTTCCGTGAATTTAAATTTGTGTCCAATTGCCATTCGCAACGGTGCTTGTGTTATCGATAACAGTGCTGGCTAACGCCATCCCCTTTCGAAACTTATCGATAAGTGCGTGACCAACTGAGACGCCCACCACTACATGCAGCCAAAAAGAAACAACAACAACTACGTGCGTGAAAATTAGTTAAGTTTTTATAAAAAAAACTTAGTTAAGTGACTTTCAGACGGCCGTCGAGCAATCCATATGCTGCGGAGGAGTGCGGGGCAAAGGGCTTTAATCAGCAGGACAGACCAAAGAGGTCCAGAAGCGTGAAAAGAGTGAAATCTGTGTGTGTCGAAAACGGAACGGAAAACGGTGCCAAAAACGCAAAGAAAAGCTGCGAAGGCGGTGCAAAACGAACGGGGCGATAAAGCAGCAGGTGTAGACGAGACGCGGGCATATAGAGATATAACTTATCTGTGGTTTCCACCGATTTGCCAGCGAAACATTAACCAACACCCACACACGCACTCCGCTTAGCTTCTCTACACACATACATACAGATATTTTGCGTAGTGCGGCGCTTGCAAAGCAGTTTTCATCACCACATCTCCACACCTCGTAAATCCACCAACTACTACACCCACACACATGTCGTACATGATGGCCAAAACGCTGGAGGAGCAGAGCCTGCGGGAGTGCGAGCACTACATCCAGACCCATGGAATCCAGCGGGTCCTCAAGGACTGCATCGTCCAGCTGTGCGTCTGCAGACCCGAGAATCCCGTGCAGTTCCTGCGTCAGTACTTCCAGAAGCTCGAGAGGGTGAGTTCCTAACTAGCATACTTTTAAGTTATTAACTTTTGCTGAATTAAGAGATAATACTAAAACTTACTAAAACATGATAAACTAGTACGATTAAATTTGTATTTTAAGTACCAAAAGATAACATACTTTTGCTATAGACTATTTAATTTTAATAACAATTCTCCAGAGCTAGTTGTAGATAAATATATTTCAACACCCACTACTCTCAGACTGAAAGGGTATATTTTATTCGTTGGAAAATATGTAGAGGTGACCCTATAAAATATATACATTCTTGATCAGGATCACTCCACGATATAGACATGGCTATCTGTCCGTCCGTATGAACACTGAGATCAAGGAAACTACGAAAGATTCATCACACTGGCACGCCTATTTATTTTATCTCCCAAAAAGATAGGTATTTAACCCTCCTATACTAATAACAATCAATTTTTGATCAGACATACACCTTTATTTGCCGAGAATACATTTAGCTTGATGTACATGTCCCAAAGAATCTTTAGTTGGGCCTTCCGGGCCTTAGAACCAGGTTTCCCGGTCTATGTCCTGGTTTCCTGGAGGTTTTCCAACTTACTTGATTCCATCACTACCAACAAGCATTCTTGATAAATTTATGGTCTGATCTCTGGTCTTAAAAATGGCCGAAATGTTCAGGGGATGAGGGCGTGGCATGGGGACCTACGACTACATGGGACACGTTTTCTTAAGACACGAAGGCTTTGGCTTGGGGCACCTTGGCTTAGGCCTGGCACACCTAGCCCTGGGCTTGGGGCACTCCATCCTCTTCCTGGGCCTGGGACAAGCTGGTTTGGCTCGGGCACACTTCGGCTTGGGCTTGGCGCAACTCCTCCTGGGCTTCGAGCACCTGGCCCTCGGTTTGGGGCAACTTTTCATGGGTTTGCCACACTTGGGTTCCCTCCGTTTGGGACAAACATTATCGCTACCACCGACAGCATTGCCGCCACCGAAGAAAGTGTCCGTGGGGCCACTGGATCCCGTTTCACTGTCCATAGGGCTGGAAAAGCTGCTCGCACTGCTCGAGACCTCATTGGCGGGTATAGCTTCTACAAGCTTAACTGGGTTCTGTGGAATAAAGCATTTTGGAATAGTCTGATCCCAGAACTTCCTGATTCTCAAGCAATATTGAATCATTTAACTTACCTCATAGTACTTGCATCGATGGCGAAAGGACATCTCGGTCCATCGCTCCAATGCTGTCTTTGCTATCTGCTTATTCGAGTAATAAGGACCATATCGCTTCTTAAAGTCCCTAAGGAAATTAATATAGCCTGAATGTGTTTCTGTACCTTCTGCAGCAATTATATCATTGTATCCCGGATAGCCGATAGAATCGTCCGAATCGAGCGAATCGTCATCCCTGAACGTTTCTTCAGAGGTATTCATCGTCTGCCGGCTTGAAAGCGACTTAGTTTCCGCGAGTTCCAGGAGATATTTATCAAAGTTCGATTTAGCAGCGGTACCCCGTGTAGTCGCATAATCTTCGTATAAGGCTTTGAACGCAGTCTTGATGGATTCGTCAGACTTGAGTGATCTAGCATCCGCGATGCTTTCCACCGACGTTTCCTGTGTCCTCGTCTCTTTACTATCCGGTCTACTTTTCTGGGGTTCCAAATTGCTCATTTTGTTTCCTATGTTTGTATTTTGAATTGAATTTGAATTTTGCACAGAAAAATTTCTTCAAAGATTGTAGAAATTGATGTATGAAATTAGTTGTATAGAATTTGATCAGATCTTTTTTTTATAAGCAAATACTTGTGTACCGTACGAAAGTATTAGACAAACTGATTGTATGTGGGCATCAGCACGACAATCTGGAATTTCGATTTGAATCAAGGGTCTCCAGCTACTGCGATTGCAGTCTATATTGAGACTACTTCGAAATACTAATTCGTTTCTCCGATCTCTATGATATGAAAAATACAAGGACGAATAAGAACACATCTTATTAAGGGTATTTTTAACTATACATATATATTTGAGATTTATTTTATTTTACTAATTATAATTAAATAAATATTAAATGTGGTTTTGTAACTGTTATAATGGGTAGTGACTTGTATGAGACTTGTCTTGTAACGATAGAATAGGATTAATAACAAATAATATTGGATAATATTTAAAGATATTAATAGGTATATTTTAATAATATAAATGTTCAAAGAGGTCCTAAAGGCATGCAAGAATATCATCGAATATTGTAATAACATAGCCTCACATAAGTTATGATGCGATGGGAAGTGCTGGATGAAGGTGTTTAACTTATCATGTGTGATTGAGTGCGAGTTCGAGGTTTTCAACCCCTCGAGAGCAACAAGCGGCATTTGCTTGGCCATTTGGCTGCCGCTTAAACGAAAATCAATACAACCTGTGATCTATTTTTGAGCGGACTGTTAAATAAAACTCGTCCAAAGGCTGTTTTTGAAACACCAATGCTTGAAATGTCGTCCACTCGTTCGGAGGACTGCATTCTCTCTATGGCTGGGGAAGCTTTAAAGTTTACTTAGCAAGGAAAGGCAGGTTGCAGCAAAAGCTTGCATCGCTGCAATGTAAATAGAACAGCGCACCTGTGGAGGCGGCGGCGACTCGGCGTGGTTCTCCTCCTTCCACTGGTGGGGCCACCCCAATCTTCTCCAGCCCTTTCTCTCTGGACTTTGGACTTTGATTTTGAGCGAGAGTGTGGGTGTGTTGTGTGGTACGGCTCTCTGGGGCAGGTTGCCTGTTGAATGCCGGACTCGGTGTCAGTTGGATTAGCGTCCTGTCGCCGTGCAGAAGCATCCTGCGTCCTCCTCGTTCGCTCACTCATATTATTGTTTTGCCCCCGCGCGCCATGGGAAACCAGTTGAGTGTGAATAGCATCCAGGATGCGGTCATCGATCGCTTCCGCTCGGTGGCACTGACCACCGATGCCAACGGCGCCATGCGCATCCGTTCGTTCTCGGAGGGCGTGGTGACAACCGCCCACCATCATCATCAGCAGCAGCAGAATCAGCAGCAGAGTCCCCATTGCAGTGGACGCGGTGGACGCATCCTGCGCGAAAGCAGCATCGACGGCGGTGTGGCCATGTTCGATGCCCTGCTGCGCGATGATCATGAGCATCGCCTGAGCCTGGATGCAGTGCATCGGATGCGGCATGTCCGCACCTCCTGCACAACCATTCCCGAGGAGGATGCCGTCAGCGATCGCAGCCTGCAATTGCATCTCTCGACGATCGCCCGCGAACGTGAAAATGAACGTGAACGTGAGCGGGAACGGGAACGTGAACGTGAACGTGAACAGGAGCGTGAACAGGAGCAAGAGCGAGAGCGACAACGTGAAGTAAGTAGGAAAAGCGGGAAAAGTGACTTGCGAATTCGGAATGCGGAGAAGCTTTTCGGCAAAAATTATTCCAAGTGTGGGAGTGTGCGCATGGGAAAAGCTTTGATTTTATTTTGCGTTGGTGTGTTTTGCTGATTCGGTTTGTTACTGCAAATTACGATGTCGTTAGTTCTGGCAAAAATAAAAACAAGGACGAAAATATAGTAGTGAACCTGGAAATACTTAATACCCTGTAGAATATTTGGAACTTTAAACATTGTCGATTTTAAATCCCTTTCTTTAGGTGCCGAAAAGTATGCATCGATATATTTATTTTTCAGACTCCTAACCAACTCTCGAAACTTTTAATGTTTATCATTAACAAATGTTAAGGAAACTGGCTTTTATTGGAATTTGTATTAATAATAGCCATTCTGTAATTTGTTTGTGCCAAAATATATATTGATTTGGGAGTATTTAAGCAAATTGGGAGAAGAAGAAATTTAGAAACTTAAGGATTTTAATGTTGTTTGAACAACAAATAGTTTTATATTTTTTAAAAAGCATTCTAGTATTTTTGTATTCCCAGCAAAAACCCATAGTTTAGTCCATTTCCAATCAAGATATAAAAAAATTAAAAAAGAATAAGTATACTTCATGATGATTCCATTTATCTTAACTTTAGTACTGACAGTCTCAGGAAAAAAGGGTATCTTTCAGGTAGCTTTTTGCCAGTTAATGTCGAATTTGCACTTGAAACTCGAAGGGAAGGCCAGCGAAATCAAAGCACTCCCACTGCTTTTGCCTTTTGGTACCTTGGTCCTTTTCTCCTGCGAAAGCTTTTCCTTTCGCTGCGTCACAACTGTTTATGTGTGTGGGTTGGTGTGCGAAAAACTTTACTTTTTGGCCATCCGTATATAAACATATACACATACACACCTACACATATAGAGGAAACCTTTCTGCTTTGCTGTGCGTTGTGTTGGTGAAGGTCATCCTGTCGTCGTCGAGATTGTATTTGTGTCCGTGTCTGCGGCTCCGAGAGTTTGCTTTCGTCCTTTCGGCTGCCTCAGTCACTTTTTGGCCACCGTCAGCTGCCCATCGTCGTCCCTTCTTCTCGTTTTGCGACAGTTTAACTGCTCAATTTACCAGTTACCATTTACCATTTCACCTTTTTGCGGCCTGTTTTTGCCTGATTGATGGCCACGCGATTTCCGGCGCTCCGATCATCGAATTGTCCGGTTTAACGGCCGTGTTAATGCCGTTTTTACGGCTGTCATCGCTCCGTCCGGCGCTGTTTTCGCCGGCTTCTGATTAACAGCCGAATCGTGCCAAAAACTACGCCGGATACTTTGTCGCCAGCCGACTTTGTCCGTCCGTCAAATAGCCAGGCCATAAAATAAATATAAAAACAAACAGCAATCAATTGTTGGCCGAAAACGAGGGCGGAAGAAGTGCTAAACCGGAAGTAAAAGGAAAACACAGACTCGACCAGCGAAATGGTGGGTAAACTGTCAAGTGTTAAATACGGTTAACTGGGTAAATAATTGGGGTTGGTATGGGTTTCTATATCCGTAGAATGGATCTTACTTTACCAAATGCTACCACTTTTAAGTTATTTGCTTTATTATAATATAAATATTATAAAATTTTTTAAGATCAACATTTACGTTTCACAAACGAAAACGTTTATTACTCTTAAATTACCATACATTTATTTTGTGTTTTATATCTTAAATTAAGAACGATAAATGTTATAAGTATTCATACAATTTGACAAAAACCATAAATTCCGATCACAAAATGCTTATTTTTAATAATTTATATGTGGAAATTTAAATGTAAATATGGTTTTTTTAATATCAAATATAAAACTTGCGCTTAAAATTTAATAAAATCAATTTTTATTAACAACATTGTGCTTAAAATTCCAATAAAATAAATGATTTATGTTTTAATTCTATCTGTTTTTCCCCATCGAGAACGCAAAAGAATTTGCCATTATAATTTTAAGTGGCTCTTAACTGGTAAACAATTCAGATGACAAAATTGTCCCATGAAATCTCTGACCTCGAATTAAATTGTTATTTTTATTAGGAATTATTTCCCTTTTATGCATTCGCATCGCAAGAAAGCAATTTCAGTGATATTTTTAAGTGGATTCGAAGAAAGTGATTTATGAATGGATACCCTGGGGATTATGCTTGATACTCTGGATATTGAAATTTGGCACAAAAGCTTCGCTTATTTTTGTCCTGCCATCGAACTTTGTGAATAATTGAGTAGCGTGAAGGTAACACAATCACCGTTCCACAAACCTCTGTTCTCCACCTCCAGCTGCTCTGGTTTCGCATAAATAAATTATCGTTTATTTTACGCTTGAGTTGGGGTCGCCATTTATCGGGAATCGAAACTTTTATGTAAATAATACGCACAGAAATGTATAAAGAAAAGACCATTGTGTTGTGGAAAAGTTTTCTGGCAAAATGCGTATCCGTATCTGCCGGATGTGGCGACCTTTTGTGTGTTTGTGTGTGTGCCGATCCATTAAGCGGCTTATAAACGCAGCTCCTCCGACACCGAATGTCCATGAATAATTTGGCTAATAAAGAAGGCTGCGAAACGGAGCGCAACAGTTTCCAAATTAAAAATTCCCCCAGAAACTTTCCGTTTTCCTTTGGGCCCAATAAACCTGTAAATCCTTTTGTCCATCTGACGTCATTGGGTAATATTGAAGGATTCAACTGTCAATTTGCTGGATGGCTGTTCGTTTGCTGACAGCTGTGACGACGATTGTGGCGTGTCCTTTTTCGCAGGACATTGCCTGGCCATCAAATGGGCAGCTGGATAACCCAGAATCGATGGGGTATACATATATATACGCACGCCTTTTGTGTGTCCCCAAAAATAATGTTTATGCAGGCCGACAAAAAGGTTTTTGTCCAGCATAACTGATGTTTTCAAAAAAATTCGAGGAAGAGAAGGAGTAAGAGGAGCCTTTTCAGGGGGCGTGGCAAAACAAAAAGTTCACTGAATTGGAAATTTTGCTGAACCAACTTTCGAGGCGCCGCAGGGCCGATGGAAAAGCGGATGCAGCACGGTTATTTTATACTTTATACGGGTCTTTTCAGCCATAAAGTGGGAAAATTTAAAGCGAGAGAAAAGCGCACGCGAGTGCGAAAGAGAAGGATAATTTCTGCGTCAAGTAGGGCGCAAAATTTTAATTAATTCGATTATAAAACGCAGTCACACATACACACACTCAGACACCTGTGGGGAAAAAGGAGGAAAAGATGCGGAAAATAGCGACAGGAAACGAGCAGACAAAAAGCTTTTCCGCATTTTAGTGCACCAAGTTCCTCCCGCATGAAAACTTTGCCCGTTGACAAAGTGAACTCAAGTGTGAGGCGATGGAAAGTTATGGCCAATGTTTGGCTTGGCCTACATTTAATGAGTTCTGCTTGGTGTCCTGAAAGGAATTTAAATTGCCAACGCGCCAGAAAGGAAAATGGAAGAGGAAAAAGGAGGGAATTTTAAGGGGTTCCTATTATACATAATTAATTTCCCCAGAAATTAAAGAAATACTGAAAATCAAAATAATAACTCAAATCGAAAGTGTGAAATGCCTTTAAAATAAAATGTTCATTATCTTCTGACTCACCAGCTACTAATGATGAATTTGAAATTCCCCAAAGAATAATAGAAGGCTCAATAGGATATCAAAATGCCACACAATTGTCATTTTGATAGACATTTTAATTTACACGACAGACAACTAGGAAAAAGAAAATCTTTTCTGACTCACCCAAGAGATGCAATTTGAAATGCCTCGAAATGAGAATGGAAAGCAGCTTTCCCAGTGGACTCTGCGGAGGCTGCAGCCAATTGTAGTCGGCACTAGACTCTACTGAGAGGCTTTTCTCCTCCGGGCGCTGCACAAATTGGCATACTTAACCTGTCGTGCCACCTGCTTGGCCTCAAGGTTCTCCACACCCCCCCAGAGCCACCCACTCAGAATCCTACAACTGCCACAGTGGGGTGAATCCCAACTAGGTGACATCGAGGGCTCTTCGCCTCTTGGCCACCTTGGGTTCTCTCTCTTCACGCTAACGAGAGCATTGCATCCCATGGCTTCAAGTGCCTAAATCTGTGCCCTCGCCTTTTCACGTTGCGTATACGCCGTGTGGCTGCGGGGCATTAAATCTACCAATGTCTCATAATTGATTTAATCTAATTGTTATTGACAATTTATCACAGTGAGTGCAAATGAATTTGCATGTTTATTATATGGGCTCGTGAAACTATAAATCGAATGTTTCCGTCGCTGCCTTGAGCAAATAAAAAATACGTATATCTATACTTAAAAGCCGCCTACAATCTTTGGATTTCTTTTGGTTTTCCATTTCGCGATTTTTTCTCGTCTTCTTGGCACTGGCGCTCAAATTGATTTGTTTTGCGAGACTGCGAAAGACGAGGGACCGAGAAACCCCTTGAATTCTCCCACTTTTACCTCCATATTTCAGCAAATATTTATCTCTCTTGGCCGCATAATTTGTGGCGACCATTAGCTGCTCTTTTGTAGTTCGTATTTGCTCTGTATGATTCCTGATTCTTCTTTTTAATATTTTTGTGGGCTTGTGGCGACTTTTACTTTCTTCCAAATGTATTTCGATTGGCGGTTTTGTGGCTGCACTGGAAGAAATTTATTATAATTAAGAATTTTGTGAAGGTAAATCAACTAAAGTTAAACATTTCTTCTAATTTCTGCCTTTAGTAAACTGTATTATTTATATTTAAAAGCTAAAATTTTAATATATTATTTAATTTAAAAGTTTTACAGTAGTATAAAAATATTTCTCAGTACATTTCATTAATTTCAAATCTGAAATTTTATTTTAAGTTTTATTGGCCTTGAAATTGTCCAATGTCATATTTAGACTTAATTAATCCTCTTATTGTTGCTCATTACACCTACCTCTTTCCCTGTTTATTTTTACTTGTTTCACCATTGTGTTTTGCGTTTACCTCTATTCATACATTGAGAAAAATTGGTAGAATTCATTATTTTTGTAAATTTTTTCTTTTTTATGGATATTTAAAAAAATATTTAAATACCAAAAAAATTGCTTAAATATCAATTAAAAAATGTTTCAAATTTCTAAAAAAAAAAAAATGCTTCAAAATTGACTATTTTTATTAAAAATATTTTTTTTTATTTTTCAATAATATAAAACAAATTGTTTCTATATTTTTCCCCTATGTAGTTACACATTGAGGCTACTGGCCAGCATGTCTTTAGTCTTTTAGCCGCTTAAAAACCTACCACAAACCGCAAAATGGTCGGCAGTTCAGCCGCCCTACACCACATAACGGTTTCTCCCACCACCCCCAGCCGCACATAGGCACACACTCACACACACTTATACACACTCATGTGAGGGCAACTAGTGTGGAAAGATGAAGCCGCTGTCGCTGTCGCTGCCTCCGTCGACGTCGGCGCTGCGCCTCTGCCTGCGTTTACTGCGACGTCGACGTCGATTGTCGCAAGTTGAACGCGAATTTCGAATTGAGTTTTCAGTTTGTGTCGCGCCTCCGTTTTGTAAATACGCGAAAAAAGACAATCGCTGAATCGAAAGTCGCGACTACAGCAACAATAACAACAGCTTACAACAACTAAATAATTAAAACGGAAACAGCGGGTAGACAAACACAAAAAAAAAATAGAAAAAACAAGAACCATATGAACTAGAAGAACAAGAGCGCTGTGTGTTCCTTGGCAATTGGATTAATTAAGCAATTATAAATGGCAGGAAAAATAGCAGAAAAACAGCGGAAAGCCAAGGAGCCAAGTGAAAAAAATTAAATTGGACACTAGCGGGGAAATTAAATCAAATATTTATGTGTATAATGCGGGTGTCTAGTGACGCACGATCTCATAAATATATTTTTAGGATCTCTTTTTTTATATAATTTTATATTTCATAGCCGTTGCCGCTCATTTATGCCAATTAAATTCGCTGCGATTTCTTTTAATAGCCTTAATAGCGTAAAAATTAATCATACGCAGTGGTGAACAGTCATTAATTTACTTGGTCCTTTGAATTTACGATTTTAAAATATTCTTAAAATTAAACCTAACTTCTATCATAATAGTTTATTTTTATTTCTTTTAAAACCGAAATATTAATCATACGCAGTGAGGTACAAAAATTCTTTTACTTTGTCTTTCTATTTTAAGATTTTTAAATTGATTTATCTTTTTTTAAAACAATTTTATGGCCTTATGTGCTGCTTAAAATTTAAAGATTATTATTACAGAGCAGTTCCTAGAATTTTAATACACCAGACCATTGAAATATTGATCATACGCAGTGGGGCCCCATTGGTTTCTTCCGTAGCCCTTTCATTCCCCAACTTTTTAAGTGGCTTACTTATTCGAAAGTCCGTTTTTTGGCTACCCAAAAAGTATTTCCAATTTAAAGAAAATTGTTTCAGAGCTGTTCGCAGCATTTTTGAATATTTATTTTTATCAAACTTTGACATTGGATTTGTCATTGCTGCTGGCGGCTGTTTTTGCTCGCCTGTCCACGCCGCGTATACGTAATATTTTTATAATATATTTCTGTCCGCTCTTGTTTTTTGTTTTTTTTTTCGCTGTTGTCTTTCTTGTCAGCAAAGCAACATTATTACAAATCCGAGAGTGAAAATCTTTGAGATCTTCTACAAAAATCCCACGTCGCGCGTTTTTCATTAACTACTACTACTGCTGTTTGTTGTTTGTTTTTCTGTGTCCATATTAGAAGCGAAGCGTTTTCACAATTTGTTGCACATAAGTAGCACAAGGCACCAACACACGGATACCTAAAGAACCAAAACTCACGCACAGATACACACACGCACACACCAGCACACCAACACACTGACACAAGCACCAACACAGGAGAAACATGTCTAAGGTTCGCCATAAATAAATGAGTCTGTTAGTGGCTGTCATAGTTTGTAGACCATAAGTCTAGTTTGTACGTCTATTCAATAAGCGCTCATTCATCAGCACAAACGGAAAATAACAAAAACAAAATATTAAAAAAGAATAAAAAAAACACCCTCATAGCGGTAAATATTTAGTATTCCGTTGCACAATTGTGTGCATTCGCTTTTGCTTTTTTTTTTCTCCTCCTCTGCGGACTTGTCCCCCACAGAAGTCGACGCCTCCGCTGGTTTTTATTCATGCTCATTGGATGCAACAATGCCGCCATGTCCGATATACTATATGCTATACGCGTCGGCTGTACATATGTTCTACCTCACAGCATGTGGATCTATTTGTCGCCTCATCAGTGTTTTATTGTCGCCGTTGTAACTCACTTTCTCTTCTTCCCCCGCGAAACAATGTCCAGCTTAAAGGGAAAACGAAACTTACTTATTGGATTTATCAGTTTGTGAATATTTATAGTGCCAATAATAAACGGAAAATTACTAGTAATACAAAAAATGCAAAAGCTATACTTTTCAACATAGAAACGATTTTGTATTAACAAATATAAAAATCAGTGAATGATCTAGGATTTTGTTATGGGGGCTGATATCGGAACAATTTTTGTTGTTGCATACTTTTTGAATACCAAAATTACTTTCATTTTCAAAAATATCACCCCCGTGGATCCGCGCATGATACAAATATATATTTTTTTCATTTGTGAATAATCATGCAAATATTATATTTATTTTTAGTTTAAGGAATGAATTTTATCTAAAAAAAATATGTACATTTTTTATCAGACATACACATTTATTTTCCGAGAATACATTTCGCTTGTATATGGCATAAAGAATCTGAAGTTGGGCGTTCCTGGTTCTAGAACCATGTTCCTCGGTTCTGGGCTTGCGTTACCTGTTCCTCGATTTCTGGGTTCCCTGGAGGTTCTCCTTCGATTCTAGCCAACAAGCATTCTTGATACATTTTTGATCCGATCTCTGGTCCTAAAAATGTGGCCGAAATGTAGAGGATTTGAGGGACCTACGATTACATAGGGCACGTTTGCTTGTGAGACGAAGGCTTTGGCTTGGAACACCTTGGCATGGGGCACCTTGGCTTAGGCTTGGCACACCTAGCCCTGGGCTTGGAGCACTCCATCCTCTTCCTGGGCCTGGGACAAGCTGGTTTGGCTCGGGCGCACTTCGGCTTGGGCTTGGCGCAACTCCTCCTGGGCTTCGGGCACCTGGTCCTCGGTTTGGGGCAACTTTTCATTGGTTTGCTACACTTGGATTCCCTCCTTTTGTGACAAACATTATCGCTACCGCCGACGGGTTTGCCGCTACCGAAGAAGTTTTCCTTGGGAGCACTTGTTTTCGATTCCATTTTCTAATCGCAGTCTACAGATCCTGGGAAGACTGCCTATAATTAACCTATACTTATTTAAATCACATATTTACCTATGTATCTTTGGGCAAAACTATAATCGAATCTTGAATTTTCACAGACAAATTTGTTTAAGAAAAGTACAAAATAAATATGAAAGCCTGTTTTTTAGAATTTGATGTTGAATATTTTTTTATCACGTTTTTTTTTATTTCGAAATACTTGTTTCTTCTACGAAAGTATTATACAAACTGATTGTATGTTGGCCTTAGCACGAAAATCTGATATTTAGACTTGAGTGAAGGGTCTACAGTTACTGTGATTGTTTTATAAAATGTTTAAATTGTTTAAAATGAATTTCTTAGTACTTTCTGATACTTTGAAACTACAAAATAAATAATGAAATCTAAGATATTCCCAGCTTTTTATGCTTATTATCATTATGAAGAATGGAATTTTGGTGTTACATTATTCAATTAAAAAAACTATTTAAATGGATAAAAAAAAGTGTTATTACAATCTTTAGGAAAATGGGAAATATATTCAAAAAAGATTTATAAAACCTTGAATTACTTACAAGCTTACAGCTCTGCGGGCAGCCATTTAAGGTTATTAAACATAATTGATTTCGTAATAGATGAAATTGTCGGGTAATTAGTCTTCATTACCGAACCGTCATCGCATCTCAGCCCACCCTTCGCACATGTCGCACCCACCTTGTCCCACCAATTGTCGTCATCTAATCACAACCTGCATTTGTCATGATTCCCATAAATGTTGTTTGCTGTTTTATTAGCGAACCTCGTTGATAAGGCGGGTGACTGGTGACAAGACTCCACTTTAAAGTCAGGGCCCAGTTACGTGGAAAATGAGCAATCCAACGACCGAACGAACGAACACCCATCCAATCAGGCGGGGCCAGACCGCAAAGTCAACCCATCCGGGCGGGGATTGGATTCAATTTACAATCCGAAATCGATTTCCGTTTAATATGTCACAGGGAACGTTGCCAAAAGCTGAATGTCGCCCAGCTCCGCCCGGGAAAATCGCGAGAAATATCGGAGAGGGTCAAAGGGTGATGAGAGTGGGAGGTTGATGGGTTGGGCTGGTTGTTGGCTGTCGGGTGCTTCATGGCCATGTCCATGGCCAGGGCCAGGGCTATAAGTCGACTGGGCGCCGACTCCGCGTCTGCACAAAGGTCACGGTCACATCGCCAGGCACACGCGCCTCTCAAAGTGCCGGGTTCTGGGTTTTGTGTTCTGGGTTCTCGGCTCTGGGCTCTCGGTTCTGGGCGCTGTCCCTGGCTAAATGGCCGTAAACAAAGTTGCAAAGTTTTGCAAATGCAAAAGTGGGGGGAATGTTTTGATACTGCCACCCAGTAAGCTGACTGCATGATAAACTAGAGTATGCAATTTACATACTTGGCAGCTCTCTGAACTTGGGCTATTGGGAATTATTCATCAAAGTTTGCAGTCTATTTGCAATTTAATAGTACGATTTTTGGAAATGGCTACTTAAATCTTTATAATAAAAAGATTACTGAATTAGATACAAAAAATTATAAATAATAATAAAAAAATTAAAAAAAAATATAATATAATTTTAAAAAAATATTTACTGATCATTTTGTGAACTTTCTATGAAGTTTCTCACTACTACATATTTTTTTATTAGCACAAACCTTAACTAATGTATTGGTAATTTGTATTTTATAAAATATTCCAGTAATTAATGAGTTTGAATTCTAGTAAATTAATCTTTTTAGTTGTTTTAGGCTCTAGGCTCGACTTTACTCTGCCTGATTAACAGACATTTGTATGCCAAACGTATAGATTTTTGGGCGGCAGCCGTCGGTTATCTTCTGTTTTGACACCTGACTGCCTGACTTCGGGTTCCTTCAGCTGACTGGCAGCCACCCAAGAGCTCCGTCAATCGATGGAGGCGACATTCGGCCGGGGGAATTCATTGAGTAGTTCGTTATCGTCGATGAACAATCCATGATCGGCTGGCAAATTGCTTAGCTCACCTATTAATTGCGGTTTTCTGTTTTTATTTCGCCATTCTTTTTAGTTTTTTTTTTTTTTTTCTGTTTTTGCCCACCGCTTTGTTTACACTATTCCTGCGTACTTCATGCGATTTTTGGTTTGGTATAATACACGAATTGTTTAGACAATAAAAATTAATGAGCGACGTCGTTCATTTGAAGTTCTTTGCGGGCCACGATGATGTTTATGGCTGGCTGGTAAAATAATTTCGTTGAAGAGGTTGCGGTCGGGGTGGGCGGATCAAATCAAGTGCCATTATTTTTATATTAAATGCAAACACTTTGATATGACTTGGAAAGCATATTGATTTTTTGATTGAAATATGTTTAGGGGGAAAATAATTTTTTTAATGCTTAAGGTGTTTGGAAACATTTTTTAAAATGTTTTTTCTTTAGCTATTCATAGGAATTAGAATTATTTCAGTAATAAAGCTCATACGAATTATAAGCATTATTATTAGAATAGTAAAAATTCCCAATGCATTTAGAGCAATGAGTTATGATCTCTAACATCACATTTGATCCAGATAATGTCTCTTTTGGCAACCAGAAATGCTGGCTGCCTTTGAGAAACCATTAAAGTGGACCAGCCCAGCCTATTTATAGGACACTGATCCTAACGCATTTCAATTGCAGCCATAACCGCCAGCAACAGCCACTTGCAGTGACGTCGAGTGACAATTTAATGCAACTTAATCAGCATCTTGGGCCAGCAGCTGGCCATTTCTGCTCGAGTGGTTTGACGTCACGGTGGGAAACGGACTGCAATTGGACAGCTGGACATTGCAGCTTTTTGGGTGGGAGTACGTGTACCTCGGGATTTGATTTGCATAGGGACTCGAGGCAACCGGAATGCGCAGCAAAAGTCAGGATGTAAAGCTCTTTGGCTTCTCTTTTGATTTTCGAAGCGGTAATGGAGCTTATGAGTTGTGGATGTGGGCGAGGAGAGCTTTCCCGGGTGCAGCGCATCTCCTGCTGCACAAAGCAACCACTGGTTGCAGTTCCCATAGTCCATCCCATTGAGAGTGACGCACATTTGTCTGGCTTTTAGTCAAACGCCAACGCACTTTGGAAGTTGACTCCTGCAACAGTTTAATCATATCATTCCCCCCACCGAAATTTCAAAAAGTGAGAGCAATTTTTATTGATTGAGGGGAAGTGTTAAGCTTTGATATTTGGCAAAGGGGTTCAACTATTTATAGAATATTTATAACATATCTGTTACATTTTAATCGCTCCTTACTTGGTCAATGAACTATGCAAAAGCAAAGCCAGGCATATGTTTTCTTTTTTTTCTTTTTTTTAAGAGATAATGAGTGATAATGAAACGAGATTTGTGTGCAATAAGGCAAACCCAAAATACTCATGATATTGTTATTTTTATCTTTATCTTTGGCAGGAACAAGTCAAACTGGATGCCAGTAGGCAGGTAATCAGCCCCGACGACTGCGAAGATCTCAGCCCGATGCCACAGACAGCAGCTCCACCGGTTCGCCGGCGTGGCGGAATCTCCGCCGAGCCGGTCACCGAGGAAGATGCCGCCAACTATGTGAAGAAGGTGGTGCCCAAGGACTACAAGACAATGAATGCCCTGTCCAAGGCGATCGCCAAGAACGTCCTCTTCGCCCATTTGGACGAGAGCGAGCGATCCGATATATTCGATGCCATGTTTCCCGTGAATCACATTGCCGGCGAGAATATCATCCAGCAGGGCGACGAAGGCGATAATTTCTACGTAATCGATGTGGGCGAGGTCGATGTGAGTATATTAATGGGTAATCAATGGGTGCTGTAAAGTAATCAAACTTGTAAATATTTAAATAAGAGCTTTACAAAATATAGATATTTCGATATTCAATATTTTTTCAGTTGAAAACATCGATATTATCGAAAAGATGTTGTGAAGATATCGAAAATATCGATAATTTTATGCTCTTATCTAAATATTACATATTTATGTACTTGTGTTTAAATCTTTAATAACTTATTTAAATCTTTTTAGGTCTTTGTCAACTCCGAACTGGTGACCACCATCAGCGAGGGCGGCAGCTTTGGCGAACTGGCCCTCATCTATGGCACTCCACGCGCCGCCACCGTGCGGGCCAAGACCGATGTAAAGCTGTGGGGCATCGACCGCGATTCCTACCGCCGCATCCTGATGGGCTCGACCATTCGCAAGCGCAAGATGTACGAGGAGTTCTTGTCGCGCGTCTCCATTTTGGAGAGTCTGGACAAATGGGAGCGGCTGACAGTGGCTGATTCCCTGGAGACGTGCTCCTTCGATGATGGCGAAACGATTGTCAAGCAGGGAGCCGCCGGCGATGATTTCTACATTATCCTCGAGGGCTGTGCGGTGGTGCTGCAGCAGCGTTCCGAGGTGAGTGACCGAGTTTCTAATCTGCCTCACCTGGAGAGATCCACAATAATAATCAAATGGCTTTATCTAATCAGCAGGGCGAGGAACCCGCCGAAGTGGGCCGTCTGGGTAGCAGTGATTACTTTGGCGAGATTGCTCTGCTTTTGGATCGACCAAGGGCGGCGACCGTCGTGGCCCGCGGGCCGCTCAAGTGCGTCAAACTGGACCGGGCGAGGTGAGTAGTAGAACCAGCTGGTTTAAGCTAGGGAAAATTAAAAAGTTAACATTTTAATGGAGTACCTTGCTTAGGAAAAAATAGGTTGCTAGCTCTTGACACCCATGTTTATTAGGTTGTATTTTATTTTAGTCTCTTAACTTTAAAATCTATTGAAATACAATTAGTATCTTATTCAGTAAAATTCATTGCTTTTTGAAAAGAGAAAGTTTAGTACATTTTTTAGCATCTTTAGTGCGAAATAATAAACTCATATGAATTCATAAATATTTAGGTATAGCTAACGTCGAAAGGTGAAATTTGTATTATTATAAAATTGTATTATTATAAAAAAGAAAAATCGACTAAGCTCTAAAAATCTGTCAGAATATGCCAAATATTTTAATAAGTGTCCCCCAAGCTGTTATAATAAAACTAATTTCCGTTTATGATTACAGATTCGAACGAGTTTTGGGACCCTGCGCCGACATACTCAAACGCAACATTACGCAGTATAACAGTTTCGTTTCGTTGTCCGTTTAAGTCAGCAACAACGACAACAACCACTACAACAAAGAGCAGAAGAGCAGCAGAAAAACAACAACCGACAAACAACAAACAAAACAACAACGCAGCGAACGTCAAGAACAACATGAAGACGATGAGAAATAGGTGGATTGAAAAAAGAAAAACAAAACGCTCATATAAGTGTGTAAAGTTAATTGCCACAAAGCCAAGGAGTTCTCGATTCTGTCAAAGATTCAGAATGCGTGGGGGCTGAGGGCCAAAAAAATGTTAATTATCTGATTCTGTATGTTGTGCTGAAGTTACATAATTGTGTTATGTGTGTGTCTCTGTGCAAAGGTTGCGGCGGCATGTTCCCCACCCCGCAACCCCCAAATTCGGAGATAGTTTTCCCCAGGCTTTATCTACATATTTCTCTCAACTTCTCTCAAGTTCTTCGGCTCATTTCGAAAAACACAAACCTATTTGTATAACCTATGGAACATGCTGCCTCCCCCAAAAACGTTTCATTAAATATCCAACCGACATCTGAATGTTTTTTAACAAACAAAAAAAAATAAAGAAGATGAATATATGTGTAATAAATAAAATCATACAAAAAAGGCAACACACACTGGCACAAAACACAGACACACGAACAACTCACACACGCTCATACGAGGCATGAAGTCATGGAAAAAGATAGGAAAGGAATGAAAAAATTGTATTTCGCTTGTATGATTCGTTATTTTGTGTCTAGAACAAAAACACAACGGCAGCAATTAATTAACCATTTTAATTTTAATTTTAGTAAATTATATTTAAACGTAAACGCGTAGCACATGAAGTCAGCGAGTCAGAAACTATTTAATTAAATATTAAAATCATTGAAGTATTCATGATTTTTCTACATGTTTCTTGTTTCTTCATCGAACGGTGTTTCGTAATCTTAACCTAGTTTTATGATTTTTGTAATAACTAATTTAAGCTTGAGCACAGCGAATGCCCGGTTTGAACTGTTATAGAAAGGGGTATTCCAGTTTTTGAATTTGTATTTATTTTTTTTTTTAGAAAATTTAAATTTGTAAATTATATATTTTATTCAATTTGTTGAAATTAGATTTTCCAGTTTTTTAATTCAATTCCGTTTTAATAAAATCCGATCACAGTGCAATATTCATGGAATACCTCTGAAGTTTCGAAACTGATGTACTAGGCATTTTCAACAACTGCCAGCTAACGAGAAGATAACTTTACAAGAATTTAAAATCTATTTGAAAACGCTGGGTTTGGGTGTGTGCGTGTGTGCTGGGTGAGTGTGCGTGTGTATCTCTGTGAACTAATGAATATTACCCAAACGAGAAGTTGCATTTACAACACTCAGAAAGAAAACAGCCAATAAACCAATTTGTGTGTATATATTTGTAAAGCTTATATCTGCTCGATAGATCATTATCTTTAGCTGTTGCTACATCACACACACACACACACTCATCTGCTACACAGATCGCAAATTTACTTGAAGAAAGTCATAACTCAAAAGAGCGATTTTGAAATGCGCTGACGCAGAGATAACAAATCTAAAGTTTTGACAATTTTACAGAATACCCAAAAGTATATAGCGAAACAAAATCTGCATCGACTTTTGAGCTATGACACACTGTTAGTAATTGAGCAAAATGCAAAAGGTTGAGCCTAGGAAATTTGTATGGGGTCTGTGCCGTGTGCAGATGGAACCCGCCGGCGGGTTAGAAACGAAAGAAAAAAACACAAAAAAATGGCAAAGAATAAAGAGGGCATGCTAAAATTAACTTTAGACCGAAATGCAGGCAGTGGTTATATAGATATGGAGATCGTGTGGAATACAATTAAATTAAAAGCCTAATATTATCAATGTAAAATCGTATGTAAAAAAAAAACACAAGGCAGAAATCTATAAAAACTGACAAGAAAACCAACAAGAAAAAAATGAACAAAAAAATACAAAAAGAAACTAAGAAATAAATACATTTACATAGATGTTGCAAAAATCAAGCGAACCGAAGCTCCTCCCATGGATTCCCGAAACCCTCTCTGTAGATTTGCGTATCCTGTCAGTGAGCCCCATGTTTCTGGACGCCATCTTCTTTATACCCACACTCTTTACCTACCTGCTAATCGGCCTGCTCATCGTCATCCTGTGCTTTGTGGTGGTCTATATAAGCCACAAGATCTACGTATCCGTGTACGACAACCTGCCGCTGGCCGCCTTGCCCGGAACTTCCCGCCAACAGATCCTGGGGCTGCGCCACTCCCACCATGCGATGACCATGCGGGAATACCTGGACGGCTCGGTCCGGAATCCGCGCTCCAATCAGCCGAGCTTGCGCTCTGTTTGGATTCAGAACCGGTCCCAGATCCTGGAGTCCTCTTCGGGTAAGCTAGTGCGCCAGTGAGTCAGCTCTTCCTCCTGGGTTCTCTCTCTCTCTGTAGTCCTGCGAATAGTGCTCTCGTTGGAGCCCTGCTACCTGGTCAGCGCCGAGTTCGATGTGAGTTCCAGCCGCAAGGCCATCAGTTTCTTGTGCAACTGCCGCGATGGGCCCGCGTGTGCTGCCGTAGAACCGCGGCCCTCGGGTTCCGTGCACATCGTCCGGTTCTTTGACCACCTCTCTAAGATCCCGCGCCTTAAAGTCATGCTAAAGTGCAACCAAAGGCGACCGGATCCGAGGCTGGACAGCCGGACGCAATTGACGCTCGACGACGTGATCCAGGAGGCCAGGGATAACCAGGATGCCCAGTGCACCGATACCTCGGCCGCCTGCCGACCTGCTAGCTCGCGACGGAACTCCCGGCTACCGGATTAAAAGGGTGTGGTTATTGGATGTTCGTGGGGGGGTGATAGGCCGTCTATAACCGACTGCTTTAATGTGGTATAACTCGTTTTATTAAATTGTCTACAAAGATCAATGGGGTGGAGGTTCCAGGGTCGACGGGCTGGTCAGTGGGTCGGGCGCTGAGCTCACGACAGCTTATGGAAATCGCGTGACAACGAAGGTGAAAGTCAGTGGGACAGTGGCTTAGATGTACCCTCCTCAGAACAGTGGTTATTTCAGGTATTTTAAGAACTTGGAAACAATTCCCCCCTTTTATTTGTTTAATAATAGTTTTCAGATACCAGCTCCAAAAATGTAATACTTAGATTAAATCGTGGGCTTTGCATAACCCAACATGCATAACAGTATAATCTAACAATATTTGTAAATAAAGCAACTACATATTACGCATTTAATGGTATAATAAATAATTTACATTCCTGACAGATTTTCACAACCACCCCATAGCCGGAACAAATCAAAAGTCTACAGCTGATAAGTTATTTGTTGGAAATGTGGAACAACTTAGTCACGTTAAATTAAAATTGTTGGTTTTTTAATCGCAAAGGAATAGATTCTGAGTTTAGGTTTTTATTTTAAAAATACATATATGTAGATATGTAAACAGCTGGTATAAATCAAATGTTTGACTTTTCCATGTTTTTAAAGCTGTTTTTGAAAATGTTTTTTTTTGATTTTATTATTTTTGACAATAACCTTTGAAGTTGATTTTTAAATTATTCGAAAACTTTCCCTATATTATGATTTTTACAATATCGTGGTAAGGTGTGAAAATATATAATTTTTTAGTTTTATTTTGATTTTTACCTAGGGAACTCCTATATCTTTGGAAATTTCTAGACTGAAAACTATTTATGGCTACGCCCCTGTCCCGCAATCTTAATTTGTGCGGCCCGTGTTTTTCGGGGCTTATCATTCTGACTGTGGTATTTGTTATCAATAGATAAAAAGCTCTCCAGACCGGGCCGTTAGCCTGGGGCTATCGTGCCTAATTGCCGAAATCACTAGCCCCCCAACCAGATCTCGTCGCCACGAGAGACCCCAAGCAATTTGCTTGACGCCATTTCATTCTTTATTGACGCGACCAATTAAGAAGGCAGCGTTGTTGATTTGATTGCAAGGCGAATATGAATGCGGCTGGAATTTCTCCATGAGTTATAAATATAGCTCGTTCTCGAAAAGTGGCCAGACGTGAAAAGCGGTTCCCGATCGATTGGAACTCCAACTTTTCTAACCTCGGCCCAACTTACAGATTCTGTTGCACAAGAAAGCTTATCAAGTCGGAAAAAAAATAAAAACAAATAAAAACTGGACGCACAACAAGTAGTAACCACATCTACATCGGCAACAATCTGGCAACGAGGCGTATACGTAATGCGAAGCAAAGTTCCATTCATTTAACGCTCTCGGCTCGTTTCAGTTCTCGGGCAGGTGTCAAGCGACGTACACACACGAAACGCCGACGCGGTCACAATTCCAGAATATCATATAAATGCTATATATGCTCGGGTGGCTAATTAACATACGCGCTGCGACCCGTCTCTTTACCTGAACCTGAGCTGTCTGTCTGTTTTGGACTACAACACTCATCCACATTTCTTTACGGGAACGCACAAAGAGTACAAAGTCAGAAGTAACAAATTTTGAAATATATTTGTGTATGCAAATACCGATCATCATGCTGGATCCCATTTCGGACGCACCGCTGGTCTTGGCCTACGTCTTTATGTCGCTGCTAGTGCTGATATTGTGCTTCATACTGGTCAATGTGGTCCACAAGCTGTTGTATCGCAGTACCAGCGGCGAGATATCTTCGGCTCCGTTCTCCACAGCCGCACAGCCCCTGAAGACCTCCATCATGGAGCTAGACGCCATGAAAACCGGTTAGGATGATGGGGCGCAGCGCAGCTGGCTATATGAGAGGCGCGAGAATCTCAGTCCGATGTCGGAGCTCCGGTTTTAGTTCGGGCGATTGGAGCACGAAGCACGAGGAACGAGGAACGGCAGCTGCAAACCACCCACTCGCACGAACCACAAAATCTAGACGCCTGTTGATATATAAACATAAAAGCAATTAGACCTAAATACACGAAACTAGGCTTACGAGTAGAAATTAACTACATTTAACGCGCTGGTCCTCTAGTCAATTAATTCGTTCGTTCGTTTTTGCCCTAAGGTTAGGTTACATGTACATTGATATTGTAAATAAAGTAACTTGAACGATAACCAAACAACGGCAATTAAGGTAGATTGGGGGCAAGTACAAAGCACTTAACCGGTACGGTCGAGACAGTAAATGTCGCCTGATCGATGCGTAGAAAAGGCACAACAGCCGCCTTATCGTTGCAGTATCGAGACGTATAATTTGTGAGTCAATCAGGAACGTGATAAGGAACCCCTGACTTAGTCATAGATTTATACATAGTTTATTTAAAATAGCATGTTCATCTATAAATTTGCAATTAGAGCGCAGTTTGTTGTTGTGGTAGCTGGATGAGTTTGGACTGCAGGAGTCCTCAGCCTTCGGGCCCTGGGCCACGCAGCTGCGACAAGATGTGTGTTAAACGGTTTTGGGGATTGGATGAGCGTAGAAATGATAGCAGCACGCTGCTGGTGGATCTGCGGCAGTGTTATCATCAATCTGTGGGATCGCTGTAAAGAAAAAACAATTATCATTTATATTTCATAGCTTGCGAGTAGTTTCAATAACTTACCCCGAGAAAGTCTTTGGATGCTGCGACGTTAGGTCATCATCCTGGCTGCCAAGGGCCTTTTTCACATACTACATAAGGGGAATTGTCACTCATCATCATCAAATATATAAAATATCACTTCAATAGCAAAACCTACCATGGGATTTAATATAATCTCCTCCTCCATTTTGTTGATCTGCCTAACTTGATCCAGCACATGGGTAATGTTATTTTGCACATTGAGGAACATGTCCGGTGAGTTGTATTTCTCTGGATCGTCTTTGAACAACACCATGCCGTCCTTTTGATTGATGCTGGCATAAATTTCACCCGATTTTATCTGCAGTTGGACATTAAATGATTATAATTAGAGTGAAATAAGGGAAATTAAAGGGAATATCTCACCATGTTGAGGATGTAACGCTCTGCTTCGACTGCGCTGGACAGCTGGACACGACTGGCCACATCGCTCAGGGAAAGGGTCAAGAAGGTTTTCGTTAGTCGCTGGATGTTCCGCTTGTACAAGGAGGTGGCTACCTAAAAGTTACAAAATATTAAAAATTAATAGTTATGGTTAATGTATAACTATATAAACAAAAGTATATGATTGTATTTAGTAAAACATTCGATTTTTCAGCGAGACCGGATATTATTTAATTTTAGCCGCATTAACTTTTCCGGAACTTCCGCATCAATTTAAATATTCTCTTTATTTGGAACGTCAAGGTATTAAAAGTATGGTTTATGACATTGTTCCACCTTGAATAAGTCTATATATGCGTTATATTTATATTTTCTTTTGTTCTTTGATCTCTTAAAATAAGAGTTAGCGAACAAGGCATCAAAAAACCAATATCTAGACCCTTTCTTTTTTTTTTAATCACATGTCTATAAGAATACTTGCCTGCTTGGCCAGTCCCATATTGTTATCACGCGTAAATGCTTCACTGTACTTGAGTATGATGATGCGCAGCTCTTCGCTGGACGAATTCGCGTACACATTGACCAGGTCGTGATAGTGATTGGCCATCGGCTTCATAAAACGGCCAATGACCTGTGTGTTTTTTGGTATATACGCTATCTGCAATTGACAGATTACAAGATTAAGAGACTGATATATGGATGGAATTAGTCTTGTCACCTTGCCCTCGACGATGAGTGAAACCATGAGAAACTTTTTGTATGCCTCCAGCATGATGTGCGACATGGCCATGGCCGGTGTGGTAATGCAGACTTCGAAGAAGTACAGGGCGCGCTCATAGTTCTTAACCGCCGTGTAGATCATGCCGCCGTAGTAGAAGTACAGCAGGAAGTACTTGGCATCGTTGTTGGCATCCTAAAAAGGAACACTATGAAATCTTAAAGTCCTCGAGTAGATTTCAGAGCCAACTACCGTGTGCTGGGACTGCTGCTGCTGCTGCGTCTTGCACTCGGCGGCCACGGTGGAGATGTCGGTGATGTCTGCATCCAGATAGGGCAGCACCACACTGAAGTTTTTCGCCTTCAGGCTGAGCAGGCAGAGATCGGCATGGATGGGCGTTAGCTGGGTGTCCAATTGTCGGATCTGGTCGATGGCGCGCGACAGGATGCGTATGCCCAGGATGCTGAGGTTCTTTTGCACCACGAACTCGGTGAACAAATGGCATGTTTCATAGACTGTATAGGGTAAATAAGATTAATTTAGGGTACTTCTTAGTTAGAAGGACTGCAACCCACAGGCGCAAACGGCAAATCGCAACTGCTCCGGCGTGTTGCGCTGCACAAAGTCCCGCATCAGCTGGATGAGCTGCACCGGCTCCGGATTCGCGGTGGACGCACTGTGCAGCTTCGCCAGGAGCACATAGAGCACGCCCAGCGAGTGCTGCTGCATGTCGAGCGTCTCCAGCACGTTGTCCAGGATGCTCCAGTTGCGGGCCAGCAGCGATAGCGACTCCGGCAGCTCCTCGGCCAGCTCCCGAAAGCTTCCTGCCAGAAACAGACGAAATTCGGATAAATATCAAAACAAAGGAGGCGGCGGCGGCGAGTCCCCGGTTTTTGGGTCGGATCGCCGGTTGGCTAACTTACCGGATGCGCTCAGCGTGCGCACCTGATTCACGTAGTTTTCCAGCGCGCTGCCCATTTTAGGTAACTCCGAGACTACTTTTTGGCCTATTAATTTGCGAAAATGCGAAAAATTAATTTCGCGAAATAACAAAGTTGAGCTGGAACAAAAAACGATTTCTTATCGATATTATCGATATCCTGATTTCACAACACTGGCCTTCTAACAGCGTATACAAGCACGCCATCTATAACTGTAACAGCACTGTTAAGTAAGTGTTATCCAGCACTTGCAATGTTATAAATAAATGTTAGTTTGGGCGCGTAATTTAAAAAAGAGAACAGCTTGTTGCTATTAAATGTAATTAAGCTTTACTTCGTACATTTTACTGTTACAAAAAATAAATTAACAAATAATGGATACAAGTAGCATAAAAAGAACGACAATAAAAGAAGCCGCACTAAAATGTTTCTAAAAATTGTCCCGAATTCAAATTTCGATAGTCACTGCAGAGAAGCGGCCTTCTCTAGTGTATATCGATAACAACACGATAAGTTATAGTTCTGTTTTGTGTCCCTTAAAATATATGAATTAAATGTAAAAATGGATATTTCTCCGCGTATTGTTTATTGTTGCAGCCTGTGCCTTCGCCAATATGATCTTCAGGAGGACCTCCGCGGGCATTTGGTGTATTTCCACGGCTACGAGCCGATTTCGGCGCCCAGCGGCAAAAACAAAACGGCAAAGACTTCAACTAAGCAACAAACTCCAGCCGGCAGGATTTGCCAGGATAAACAACATTTGGAGCAGCAATTGGAGGACTCGAAACCATTGCCAAGTGAACTGCAGCCCATGCCCTTTAAGGATTTTCGACTGGTTTTAAGGGCAAACATGCAAGAACCGTAGGTGCAGCCAGTAATTTATGTGAAACCTTTAACCAAGTCTCGTTTTTCTGCAGGTGCTCCTTCGGCCGGGAATGTCCCTTCAAGTTTCAGGATGCTTGCAAAATGGAGCTCCACTCCAGTTGCCACAAAGGCGGCAGCTTCTCCTGCTGCGAATGTGGCCTAGAGCTGCCCAACTGGAGGCGTTGCTCGGCTCACCTGTGGAAGGCCCACCAGGTGGATGTGGATCTGCTGGAGTGTCCCGCCTTCGAGTGCAACTACAAGTCACCCATTTCCGCTCTCGTCTGGCGACACATGCAGGTCCACAAAAAGTGGCGACCCCGGGTGCTCCGCTCTTTGGCCGCAGTTCAACGGAGGAGGAAACTCAAAGAGCAATCCGGGGAGATGGCCACACAGCCGGCAGCTGCTCCGCCACCCGCTTCTAAGAAGAACAAATACTATGCGGAGAAGACCTGCGAGATCTGCAATCGCAAGTTCGTCAATGGCAAAACGCTTTCCAAACACGTAAAATCGGTGCACAACAAAATCAAGCCATTTATCTGCAATGTTTGTGGCAAAAAGATGGCGCGCAAGGCTAGCTTAATTGTAAGTTTTTGTTAGATTTAGTTTAAAGAACAGAACTAATATTATTTAAGCTTTTCCCCCAGATCCACATGCGTCAGCACACTGGCGAAAAGCCTCTGCAGTGCGGCGAGTGCAAGTTCTCCACCCGCGATCCCAGTGTCCTGCACAAGCATCGCCAGCGCCACGATAGCCAGGACACGAGCAGCCTAAAGTGCAGCCAATGCGAGTACTACTGCATCCAGGCCAATGCCCTGAAGCGTCACATGCGACTCAATCATGCCGAAGCCTATAGGGATTTGTGCTGTGACCTTTGTAGCTTCACGTCTATAAATGCCGAACGATTGCAGGCCCACAAGCAGGATCACCGGCAGGGTCTGATCACAAATTGTGAGGATTCCATGGATGCCTCGCGTGCGGCTGGCTTTAAGTATCCCCGCAAGCTGGGTGACAAGAATGGGGAGGTGAGTTATAATTGTATCTCTAGAAATTGATGTCTCAACTTGCAACTTTTTGGTAGATATCAGCTGACTGCTTTATGCCGTTGGAGAGCGTGGACTCATTGCCACATGAACCAGCTGTGGATACGGGTGGCGTGACCATACCAGCCCCACCTTCAGAGGACACTCAATTCCCCACATATTTAAAGGATTAATATTATTGTATTTTAAATTAATCGATTGGTTGGTAAGCGACCAATTTCCCATTTTTATTTCATGGATTTTTACTTATTGATTTGGTATATATTTTTTTTATATTCCTAAGTATTTATTTACAATTTATTTTGTTAAATGTGTTAAATGCATATCCAATGCGCTGTAAAGAGTTTTTTGTATAAAATAATGTTCTCATGCAGTTTGTTTTTGGGGATTTAAATGCTTGTTTATTAAGTTGTTCAGTTTTTCCATTTAATTTTAATATCATTTTAGAATCTGATATGATTTTTTTTTGCAACATTCGAATTATTTAGTCATGCTGGTTTACCGTGTTCCGCTTTAATTATCAGTTACGTTTTTTCTTTAAACTAATTTAAAATTTAAAAATCTACTCTGCTGGCGACAATCATCCGGTTTCAGTTCGGTTTCAAGATCAGCGCTCTTTAATCTAGGTTACGACAGAAATGTTTTCAATTTTATTCATTTGGGCAGTTTCGCTAATAACTCATTAAGTTTTTAATATTTAATTTGATTTAATTAGTTTAGTAGTTGAGCTTTACTTTTTGGGTTTTGTATAATTATTTACGCTTGAATGTAATCAGCAGTCGGAGATTTAAAATTAAGCACCTCCTGTCCTCTCTTGTTCGCTATAGTAATGCAAATAAGTTACCACCGAGTTTCAAAATAATGGATTTTAACGTTTATTGTCTGAGTTTGATTTTGAATATCAAAACATGTTCACTATTTGAGGGTGCAACTGAGTAGTAGTACATCATAATGGAAAATAAAACGCTCAATGTAAAATTGTTAATATCATACAGCTTCTATTTGTTTTATTTACAGTTCTTAAAAGGAAGAAGAGTATCAACAAAAATATCATTTCGACTGATTCACACTCTGCTGTGTTGTCTTGTTTTCGGAGTCCCTGATCCCTGCTCCCTCCATTTTGGCCAGGCGGGGCATTTTGCTTTGCTTTGCTTTGATCCCCGAGCCTTAGATCTTGGTCTCAACGACGGGTTTTTTCTTCGACACAAAAGGGATGTTCAAAGAGAGAATACAAAATAGAAAAGGATTCGATTAAGTCAGCTGCCATTGAGCCCAGAGCCAACATACGAGGATTACCATGCAAAGATTGGTTTGGTTTTGGTATTGATTTGATTTGATTTGGTTTGGTGGTGAGGGAGCAGGCGCTAGATGATGTGGCATGAAGCGAACTGTGCACTTTGGAGACAACAACAACATTAACAACAATGGGCGTGAGCTGACTGAATGATTCGACATCGATTCGACTGGGTTTTTTGAGTACTTTGATTACGACGAGATACGATATACCTCTAAATTGTTGGCTTGATTTAGCTTTGATTATGCTGATATTATCCATGATCACTACAACGTCTATTAAACAACTAACGAATTCATCTAGCTTCTATTGTATATTGACATATTCGACTAACCACTGCGTCCCTCTGGCGACTAAATTACGTTTACGATGCATCCATCAATCTTAAAATGTAAAACATGTTCCACTTACGATCTATTACTCTTGGAATTGTCGATTAATCGTCTTCCTTTCATTCGCTTATTCCTTTCGATTTCTTCCTATTTATTTTATTTGGTTTCTATTCATCTTTTCTTTTGTTTTGTGCGCCGCATAATAAATGCTGTGGGAGTTTCTGAAACGTTCCCCAAAAAACTAACCCATCTTCCCATCTGAACTCGTTTTAGTCGGTTTTTTTTGATTAGCATAGTACGATACACTTAAAGTCTATTAGGAAACAGTTGTATCTACATAGGTCTATGAGTACTCAGTAAGAACCAAAGACACGAACCTAGTGGAAGTTTTAACTGGTCAGATCTGTCCGATTTCTGGTCCTCGTCCTTTCGTGTGTTACGCAATCGTTAGTATGTACAGTGTGTAGGTTGTTTGTGTTCCGCGGGTCGAGTTGGGAAATCATATCGAAAATACATACGAAAAACCCTAGGCCTAGAAAATTGCTTATAAAATTGCGCGACACTAAAAAAAAAGCAGACAAAGAACACGAGTCTTGCGATCTATAAAATAGAGGATAATACAAATAGAACAAACAAAATCCTGCGATCTGTAGCGGATTCGCTCTCATATAAATGCAGTTTAAAAAACAGGTGAACGATTTTGATTCTGATTTTGGTTTTTTGGTTTTGATTTCGAAAAAGAGTTGCCTTTTCTTTTGATCGTTTCATTGTTGCGTTTCGCATTCGCGTCAGTTGTATTTGTGGTTTCTGTTTCTGTCTTTCTTGGTTGGCTTGATTCTGTGGTGGCGATTCTGGTTTCTGTTCCGGGGCACAATTCTGCACGTTACTGGCCGTCGAGCATCAGACCGTGGTCACACGGTCGATCTCCACGTAACGCACAGAATTGTCGCTTTGTCAGCAAATCACCTCCTTTTCATCCAAAACGGCCGTGTCCATCGAGCTGAGCGATTTGAGTCGCGTCTGCAGCACCGAGGAGCCGCGCAGCTTACGTTTGATTTTTCTTAAAAGGTTAATTTATATTAATATTAAATTATCCATTAAATATTTAATGTACTTAATACTTACTTGTAGGCAAAGGCAGCGAAAGCACAACACGAGAGCACAAAGATCAGGCAGAGGGTGGCCAGGATCTCGGCGGGCAGCTTCATCAAGGCCGAGCACTGCAGGAAGGTCTCATCATCGCCGGATGGACAGTGGACTACGCCGTCGCACCAAACACTGGCATTCACACAGGCCCCCAGCTCGGCGCACTTAAACTGGCAGTCGTCTGCGGGATTGGATTCCGTTTAGATACCATTTAAATCTAAAGTTAACCTGCTGAACTCACCTGCCAAGCTGAGCGTGGGCCTGGGAATCAGTTCCATCCAGTTGAAGGAGTACTCTCCATTGCCGGGACGCAGGAACTCCACGCTGATGGCTCGGGATCGATTGACAAGCGCAAAATTGGGCCTTTCATTCCAACCGGAACTGAAGATCTCCACAAATTCGTAGGCACTCGAGTCGGGACTCAGAGGGCAGGCCACAATGGTCAGACCTAAAGGATTCAAGGATTATAATGGAGACCAACTATTATAGAGAAAATAGTAACCCACCCTCTGAAGTGGTCAGCACAGCCCGTGACTTGGTCTCACATCTCCAAGTATCGGTTTGAACATAGGTCGTGTTCAAGGTCTTCGTGGGATTGTGTTTGCTTAGGAATATAGCCTTCAGCCGGACATACAAGAACTTATTGCCATTGGAAGGCTCAATCAGCCATGGTCTTGAGCGGCACTCCACCTGAAAGAGATAATCCTAGATGTAATTTCATATCACCTCAGGCTCAAGATGCCACATACATCGCCAAAGGTCATGTCTATAGTGCCACTGGGTCCGAATTTCCTTCGACCATCTTTGCAACTAGTTGGCGCCTTGACGAACTCAAACATGCCCTCGAAATTAACCGTGTCCGGATCATCCAAGGTGGTCATGTTGTGGGCAATGAAGTGCACCTCCACATCGCGACTCGTGGAAGTGTACTCCACTGGCAGGTGGGATTGGTTGGAGGAGTTGCACATGCAGCCGCGATGCAGTAGAATGGAATCGTGATAGGGTCGCTCAAAGATCTAGATTAAGATTTATATTTAATTAAAAGAGTTTAGCTTTAAGTAGATTATAAGTGTACCTCAATTCTAACATTGGTATCCCCATAGCAAAAGGATCGATTGATATCCTCATCCACTCGCGAATAGCAAGCCCTATTTGTGGTTGTCACCTTTCTCATCTTGATCCTGACCCTCTCGCCTCGCTGTGCCTCGAATTTGTAGATGCACTTCAGGTTCCTAGTGCCACCTCTTCCGAAAAGAAAAATATTGCGCACACTGCGGAATATGGCTGGATCCTTGCGGTCCATCAAGCTGCTGAGAAACTTGCGGTTGCAATCGTGTTCCCCACCACCCCAGGGCAAGCCATCCTGATGCAGGTCGATGAACTCGTACTTCAGCTTGAAGTCCAGGGGTCTAAAAGGGAAGGTTAACAGGGATTACGTATAGCTACGTTTCCAAGGAAAACCCACCTTAATACTGTGGATTCCGTGTTGCGCAGCTCAAGGGTAATGGCATCAGTGCTGGAAACATAGCTCTCGGAGATCGTACAGGGTCGGGCGTAGGTCTCATTGATATTGGATCGATCACAGGTGCGTGGTATGGTGCCCCGGCAGAATCTGGCAATCACATTGGTGGAGTTCTGAGCATAGTGGCCCAGGGTATTATAGCTGCTCGTCTCGCTGGCACTAAAAGCATATCATAGATATTATATTCACTTAACTTTTCCTCTTTATTTTCTAGAGCAACCACCTACCAGTTCAAGTCCTTGCAAACGGGCGCATCCCTCAGCGTTCCATCCCAGATGCGCAGCATCCCACTGCAATCCTCCTGCGTTTGCAGCACTCCAATCGCACCCACCGATGTCTCGTCCATCTGGCCAAACTCCGGGTCCAGGTTGAACTTCAGCACGGAAATCCACACCTTGAAGCGGGAAAGGGGCTGATGCATCCCCGACTGGCTGCTCGTCCGGCGCGACAAACTCAGGTGGTCAAAGGTCTTGAAGACACCCAATCCCTGCAGGTGGTACAGGCACGTCGAGTTCGGAGCCAGCGAGTGCTTGGGACTCTCGAGGAGGCCGCGACCTGCTCCGCGAATCCAGAACTCGCAGGGCTTCTTGTTCTTCGAGTACGTGGGACTCTGGATGTCCACGAACTGCACTTCGACCTGTGTGTGATGGCGAATGCGAAAAGGTTTTGTTGGTTTATCCCACTGGACTGTCACCTCTGACGGCCATCACACCCACTCACCTCCAGTTGGAATCCATAGAGCGGCAGGACCTGCGACGAGGTGCCGGTGAAGGTGCCAAACGGCGACGTGCTGAACTCGACCAAAAGCTCCGGGCCGCTGGAAACGGCCGCCGGCACCGCCTGACCTCCGCCGCAGAACTTCAATATGATGGGGTCACGTGTGGTGTAGCCATCGTATACGGTCACGTAGTCCTGCGGGTAGCGAAAGGACATCGAGGGAGACAGAAAGAGAGACGGAGAGAGGAGCAGAACGTGGGTGAGGAGAGAGCGAAATGAGTGAGTCGAACGACAAATGTGGGTTGATTTCACCATGTGGGTGGCACTAACTAACTACACAGTGGAGAACCATTCCCAAAATTGAAAAGAGTGTTTTGTTCTTAGAAAAGTAGATCCTAACCGTATCAGTATCAAAATAATTAATGTGCTCTTTAATAGCTTGCATAATTAAATGGATAATGACTATTATAAACTAAATATACTTTACTATTATATCTTTTCCAAAGATATTCCCTTAAATTGTAAGACGATTGTCTGATAAATGTTAAAATAGTAATTCATCAAGAAGTTATTCAAGATGTAAGCCTAAGTGCGTATAAAAATGTATCCGAATTTCAAATCTTTATGTGTTTTAAAGATATTATTTCTTTATGCTCAAATTAAATAATTTTTTTTTGATAAAACTAATTTAAAAGGATTTATTTTACCTTTGCCAATGTGATCAGTGTAAAGCAATATTGTTTCATATTTTCTTAGTGTAGTAATTGAAGCTTAAGGCCGAGTGTGGCCAAAAAGGGGGCGGTGGGCGTGGTGGGTGGGTGGGTTCGGAGTCGAACTCAGTGCGAAAGAACGGTAATTGCTGTAAAGAAGTGGACCCAAAGTGCAGCTGGCTCTCGTATTACTTAATGGCCACTGTACGTATACGTGATTTTTGGTTACATTCCGCTTCCCAGGACGATGGAAAGTAATGGTGCGGTGTGTTAGTAAAGGGAAAAGGGGGCTTTTATAAGGACTTGGAGCAGGTCTAAGTAGTTTGAGCACAATGGCTTTGATGTGTCCGGCACTTGATGCCCACTAAATGTCGAACATTTTAAGCTCATTTAAAGTTGGTTTTAAATGAATGAAACATGTTTATGCGGTACACTCTTTTATATACTCAAACAGTTTGTGGTAAATTGAAGCCTTTGGTTATGACCAAAAATGTTTGACAGTTTTTTGGGCTGAGTTTTGGTTGTTAAAAACACATTAAGCTGAGATCCCAAAAATAGTATCTTTTATGATCCATCTGAAGTGAGACAGACCAGCACATATGTTTTAAAATCTGAATTTAGTCATTTTTAGTGGTTTTTCAAATTGTATATCATGGTATCCATTACAATACCCGTACTCCATAAACGTAAAATGCGGTTTCTGCTGGCTTTGGCATTTGGCGCATAATTGTGCGCATTTTAATTGAGTTGCCCTTGCGAAATGTGTAGGTGGAGGTGTACAATGTACATGGGGGGTAATGGCATTCGCCATCGCAGTCGCACTGAGTCCCTGTCCATGGGGCATTTCCTACCTTTGGCCAACGCATGACAAATTAGTTTTGTGGCCAGCGACTTTTTGCATTAATTTAGCTGAGGTTTCTGTTTCCGGGTCACCCTTGTTTGTGCAGCTGGCCGCAAATTTAAACTATGCCAGAGACCGCAGACCAGATTCCGGTATTCGGGTATTCCGGAGCCACAGTCCGCACACCCGTGAATGTGGTCCAGGTAATTTGTGACCGCAAATTTATTGAAAGCGCGGCATTTGTACAAATTAGTGGAGACACAGATGGGGGATATAATATATAGGGAGAGATTTCTGTACTGCTTTTTTGGATCAGCACAGAGTTAGAAAGGAGTACATTTTTTTAACTAATAAAAAATTATAGAAAATTAAAAAAAATATTTTGGACAATAGGGGGAAAAAAGTTAAATATTTTATATCTTTTACTTTTTTTGTAATAGTATAAACATGTTTAGTGGAGACACAGAAGGGGGATATAAAATAAATGGAGAGATTTTCTTACTACTTTTTTGGATCAGTACAGAGAAAAAAAGAAATATAATTGTTTTAAATAACAAAAAATTATAGAAAATTTAAACAAAATATATTGGAAAATAGGCAAATAAAAAAGTTCAAAATTTTATATTTTTAACTTTTTTTTTTGTAATAGTATACAAATGTGTAAATTTCCGACAACATTTATTTTAAAGCATAAATAAATAAAGAGCAAAATAATAAAAATGAATATACCCATAATATGGGTCCCATATAAATCAAAAATGGATAGTTTATTTTAATGAATTTCATTTCTTTTTTTTTCGCAGTTTCCCATTCTTTTCGTGGATCTCAGGCTGCGGGGCTTTTGCCATCCGGCGATTATTCACACATGCCGCACCGAAATGGCCAGCACTTTTGGACATTTTGGCTTAAGAGCGCGAGGACAAAAAGTTGGAAAAAAAGGAGGTGGGAAATGGCAAGCGCAGGACAATTTGTAGGCAGAGTGCAATGGGCCCAGGATCCCAGGATCCTGCAATCCTTGCAAATGGCGCTAACGTCCGAGCGGATTGCTTTCCAACTGAATAAGCAAAAAGTAAAGGGGTTAGCCGGGGCCAAATCTCCGGGTTAGAAGGGTCCGGAGCGGACGGAGGAAGGGCTTTGCACGCCTTGCTGCCACAACGAGCATTTAATGGGGGAATTACCGGGTGGCAGGAGCACAGGGGTCATCCTCCCTTCCTTTTTCAGTGGGATTTTTGTTGCGAAGCGAAATTGAATAGTTGCTGATGACTAAATGGGCAACTAAAAGCAAAATTCCTCGACACGGAAATCGTCAAAACGTTTTAGCGGAGATTCATCCCCATGCCCCCTCCTTTTGGGATTGGGAATGCTGTAGAGGGGATGGAATGTCTTTGACCGCTGCGGCAGATCAGCTTAAAGCGCTCTGAATGGAGCCCGGAAGTGGGAAATCCATCAGGAGTGGCATCCTCGGCTCTTCTGCTTTTGTATGATGAATGCCCGGGGCAATTATTTACATGGGACCCTGGCACGTTCGTCCACTAATGTCCTTGATGTCCTCGGTCCTTGGTCCTCTCTTCTCAGACCTCAAACCTCAAACCTCCTTTGTGTGCGATTTATGATGTGCGTGCCAAGTGTTCATTAATATAAATCCAATGACAGATTCTTCCCCTCGCGTGTGTGTGCTAATGAATATATTATCCAGTCTATAGATATCCCATAGATGTCGATTTACCCAGATCATTTTGATTTGTTGTTTGCTTGCTGGGGTTCTAGGGGTTCTAGGGGGCAGTGCATACATTTATCTTGATTAATTGTTCTCGAACAGCGAAAGATGGCGAATAATTGTTGCTAATAGTGGGTTAGAGTTATATATTGGGTGGGGTGTTGGGTGGTTGGTTGGTTGGTTGGTTGGGTGTCAGAGGTCAAGTGCTCACTAACTATTTCTACGACTAAAATTGATTTGTGGCAACATGAGTTTGAATTGAGTCTGAATTGAATCGCATTGAATTGAACTGAACGAGGAGTTTTCTTTAGTTTTGCATTACCGTGGATTTCCATTTGGGCTTTACATTTTCCTATTGGAGAAAATATATACATACATTTATAGATACTTCGGTATTTACTAATGGTATAGCAAATTCTAGTTTGGTGCAGTTTGTGAAAGTAGGTGGTTTTCAAAAGAGAAATTTTCGCTTTATACTTAGGAAATCCAAGAAATATTATAAATCACTCTTTCTTGTTTCCCTTATAGATCCTGATAATTTTATTTGAAAGAACTAATCCAGGGAAAAGCAATTAATTCTCTTCTTATTTCAACTGTTTTCTGGCACAGATAAAAATGTCCCTTCTTTCCTCTTTAGTTTCTCCCCTATTTTTAATATAATTAAGGTACCATCATTAAAACCTACTTCTTGGAGCATTTCCTTTCCAGCATATCCCGTTCGCCAGCTTATTTCCACACTTCGTATCCCTCATATTTCCCATTTTGCCAGCTTATCCCCCATTTATTCTCCATTCTGCATACACAACGCTCATTAAGGGCTCATCCAAAAGTTGCCCCTTTTAAGTTGGGGGCTCTATGGACTCCACTAGCTGTCCCCGTTCCCCGATGACAAACAAAAAGAAGGGCTACGAAATTAACACTTCCCGCGTTTGGCCAGAGAGAGAAGCCTATCGAATGCTCAAGGCAATGTCGGACGGAGGACTTCGTCCTGGCACTCGGACGAGGATGGGTATGCGGATGAGGACTCGGACATGGACATCGGATGTGGAGGCGAGCACACAATGCCGGGGCAATGACAGTGGAAAAAGTGGGCGAGGAGCAGGGAGTGCAAACAACTGATTTCAGATTTTTGCTCATTTCTTTTTCAATTTGTCGTTTTTTGCGCAGTTTTTCCCACAGTTTCGCACCACCCCCTCCTCCTCCCTACCCCCTCCGAATTTTCCAACCCGTTTTTGCCGGCCACTGGCCAACAGAGGAAGTAATTTTTATGCTGGATCTCTCGTTAAAGTTGGCAAATGCAAACAGCGTGGAGTTCATACAGATAAACCCAAGAGATACTCAGATGCAGATACAGATACAGATAGAGATTCAGATACAGATGCAGATACAGATAGACAGAGAAGAGAAAGATCGGAGCAAAGTGCATTTAAAGGCTGATTTAATTACCTGAATGTAATCGCAGTCATTCCATGTTTTCAGCCTCGGCTCGAACTTCTTGTCCTTGTCGCTGGCACTCGGTGGCGGTGCCATTTTGTTCGCCGCGGCCGTTTCCTGGGTGGAAATCCAGACCAGATTGCCCTTGGGCTGTTTGACTAGAATCAGGGCGTGCTTGCCATGGGGCACGTCGTGCTGTGTGGACAGGAGAATTAAATGCAAATTAATGAGCCGCAGCGCACAGAATGTTTTGTTTGACAGCGCCATTCCTTTTGTGGGATTGCAAACAGAAAATAGGAATAGGAATAGCAATGGGAATGGGACGAATAATTGGAGCATTTAAATTACGCAAACTTTGTTCTGCGCAATTTTCTGGCCCGGTTTTGTAAATGGTGATTGATCTTTGTGTTTTACATTGTATTTGTTCGTACTCAAAATGGGCAACGTAATTTATTCGACGTTTAGGGAAGGCAAACATTTATTTTGATTCTAATTTAAATAATGTCCTGTTGAAAAAAGGATTTCTTGAATTTTATACAAATTTGTTTGGCATTAGGAAGGAGGAAAAAAATATTTTTTATTTTTATTTATTTGTTACTTAATTATTATTTGGACCATAAAAGTTTTTTGAACAGTTAAAAATGTTATATATTTAAAAACAATTTTATTTATGACTTAATAAATATTTTAATTTTTTTATTTAATTAATTTTATTTGTATTTCAACTATAAATGTTTCTAAAGTGTAAATTAAAAAAATATTTAATATTCCACGGACCTACTGAAAAATACGAGTTCATTAAAGACTCTATTTAAAAAGCCACAGCTATGTTGAAAGAGATTCTAATTTCCGGTTTCTACAATGGCACCTCTTGAGCTCAGTTATCCCCGTCTAAGCCAGCGTTGCCCATGACTTTGAACTACGTGACTTCCCAAATATAGCCACATTAAGGGCACAAGGACTGGGGAAAAGACAGTAAACAGTTTGTAATTTTAAAAGGACGTCCACAGCATGTGAGACCTTTAACAGCTGATTGCCAATGGCAACGAGTCCTGGCAGCCAGGACCGCCAGGAGAATCCCCGTCGGGCGGCAGTAGACATATTAAAAATGCCAAAGGGCCTGGGAACGCTCCTCTGCTCCTCCAGTTAATTATAATAAAAGCCCATTCTATTTTGGAATGTAAATTGCCATTTAATTTTTTTCTCTTCTTGGCTCTCTCTTGATTTTTGAACTTTGTTGTGGCATGAATAAAAATGAAGGCAGGGAGCGTTTTGCGCTTTGGCTGTATTTTTATGACCCGACAGCAGCCAGGATGCTCGCCGAAATCCTGCGTCTAACCTTTCTGGCCTGGCACGCCTGGTAACCCAGAGCATTCGACTAGCTGGCTGGAGTTTAATTTCGTTTTAATTGCTCTTGGCTCACCTGTCGCACTGCGTAGTAGCAGGTGAGGTTGCGCGGATAGATCCCGGGGAAGTTGGGCGACTGCAGGCGACAGGGCTTCTTGTCGCAGTCGCTGAAGATCCGGGAGCAGTACGTTCCGGGTATAAGGTCACCTGCGAATGCGAGAGGCAGATGTCACAGCCAGAAATAATATTTAATGAGTCATTACAAAAAGGCTTGGCCTGGGAATTTAAAAAATTATATCGGTATTTGTTTTTTGAAGATACTTTATTTACATTGTTTCTGCAAAAATAATAGTTTATATATCGGAAATATCTTTAAATATAATATTTTTCAAATATTATTTGTTTTATTTGAAAGAAATTATTGTATAATATTATAAATTATTCTTAGGTAAGAATACACTAATTTAAAAACTATTTTTGGAAGAGTTAGACCCCTAGATAATTAATCCTAAGATTTCTATCTTTATTTGAATATTACGAATATTAAAATACTATTTATGTAGCAATTAAAATAGCTGGTATTATGTACAAGTATAATTCGAAATCATCAAATAAGATTATAAAATATCCAAAGTTTATTTGAGCTCCTTTAACTTTTAAAGTAATTCCTAGCTTTGAATAAGGTAATAAGAATTCTTAACCATTTTAATTAAAAAACTGAAAAACTCAATTATTTATTTCAGGAACTCACCCAGATAGTACTTGGGCTCCGTGTAGTTTTGCTCGTCCTTGGCCAGTGACTTTTCCAGCGAGGCCATGAAGGTCTTGTTGTTGGCATAAGCGCTGAACAGACTAAAGTCCTGGCCATAACGGTCCGAACGGGCTCCGCTGGAGTTGGTGAAATCCTCCAGGACACCGCCGCCTTGTTGTTGCTGCTGCTGCTGCTGTTGCTGCTGCTGATTGAGGAAGCTGCTGCGGTTGTGCCACTGGGCCAGCTCTAAAAAGAAGGAGGCAAAGGACTCGGTTGAGCGGATTAGGGACTCCACCTCAATCCCTGCGGTCGCACGCACCTGCCAGCTTAATGCCCCCGTAGCGGGTCACCGAACTGTCCCTGGACAAAACCTTGTATCGGATGCGAAAGTCGAAGTTGTAGCCACTCTGATCCCTCGCCAGTCTGTGGGTGATATATTCGTTAGATTCGTTGTCGGTTAATTGTATAGGGAGTCGGAAATCGGAAATCGCACCTGTTCAGCCGGATGGTGAATATGAGGGAGCGCGTTTCGCTGTAGAAGAGCACCGGTCCCCAGGAGCTGCCGCACCACATGCCACCGATGGGCGTTCGCGCCGACTCCGCTATCTGCATATATCCGTCCGGACAGCCCTCATGAACGTACGAGGTGAACCTGCCAATCGTGAAGCTGTCCAGGGTGACCTAGGGCGATTCGCACAATGAACAGGTGAGATATGTTATAGAGACCCTGCTTTTGGGTGCCACAAGTGCCCATTAAGATAATAAAGCTACCTGATTGCCTTTATTATAATTTTGTTGTAGAATATAATACTAAATATAAGTAAGGAAGAAAACCTGACAAGGTTTTTTATTCATTAGTTTGTTTGTACTAGTTAGTTTTAATAAGCTTCTTGATATTTTATAACAGAATCCACTTTTCTTGTGTAAAGCAGAGACGATACTGGTAGTAATCGAATTTTGTTAACAATATTCAACCCTACTCTATACTCTATACGTACTCCATAAATCACTTCCCATTTTCAGGAAGGTAAACAGAATTTTCTAAAATTTTACATTTCTTCGAAACTACTTTTACTTGTACTTTTCTTTTGAAATGTCTGACCCTAATCAACCCCTCAATTACTTTATTATTGAATATTTTCTGCATTTCTTTCTGTAAAATCAAGGAGAATGTAGGAGAAATTCCTTGTTCGCTTTTCAATTACATAACCATTCATTGTTGGCTCTTCCATCCGGAGAAGGGGAATCGTTCGCACGACTCCCAATTGCATAAATCTGCTCGAATCTAGTATAGTATAGTATAGTCTCTCGGCTGGGCATAATATATTTGCAGGAGGTGCCGAGAGGAGGGTGTCGGTAATAAAGTTTCGGTCAGTGCTCGTAGCTCAGTGGATATCAGTGCCGAATGCTCTTGGGACGCACTCGAGCATGCCAAAGGCTTTGGCTGGCTGCCTGGTACTCCTCCTTTTTGTTCCTTCTCCTGCTGCATCCTTCATTCCAATTGGAGGTGTGAAGTGGCGTAATAACTAACAGGCGCCGGCACTTGCTTCCTGCCACCCCAAAAAAGGGTGGCGGGTTGTGGGTGGTGGTGGTGCAGGATTTGCTACGCCCCAGCGAGTGGCTTTGAAATCAATATTGCTTCTGCCACCCACAATAACCAACCCACCCCATGCCACCCTACTCTCCACCCCCATCTGCCAGCGCCATTGTTGTTGCTTATCTTTTAATGGCGTAGTTTATCCCGTTACAAAATGAAATGTGAAAGGCAATGGCAGCAGCAGAAGGAGGAGGATATCTGCAGTGGAAGGAGCACTGATAGAAAATAATACTACGATTTTCATACTAAAAATATAATATTTAATATATATATTCAGAAACTATCGTCCTTTTTGTCCATTTACTTCAAAAATAATAAAGGTATAATATAATTAAAATAAAAAAATAGATTAAATATTTAATTATCTTCTCAATTTCATCTATGTTTTTTATTTCTTAATGTATTTAAATAAATATAATATTTTATTATAATAAAGAAAGAATAAGTTGACTTTTGCATATATCAATTGGTTTCATAGGTTTCATAGTTATATTACACACAGTTTGAATAATTTTTTCTTGTGTAACCCGATATGAACCCCGACCTCTGACCCCTGACCCGACTCACCTGCACCACATCGCCATGCTGGCCACCTGCCGCCGTGAAGGTGAGCACACACACAAAGGGCACGCGATCCTGTTTGGGGCGGTGCAACTCCAGGGCGTAGGTCTGTCCAATGTCCCCGTAGTAGGTGCGATTACAGCCTGCAAATATATATTAAACGCAATTAGCGTTAGTTTGGCAATTAGTTTGTTTGCCCCACGCGCAGCCAGGCAACCGCAAGTGGTATTCCCTTCCAAAAACCACCGAACAGGAGAAACTCAGGAGAAGCTCAGGGGAATGGGTATCTCCCCCCTCGTTTGAAACCCATGACTTTCCCGGGCAATTGTCACGCCATAAATCATCGCCAGAGACCAAGGCAGATGCTAACACAAAGTATCAAATTAACATAACATTAAGTTCATATGCAAACTGATTGGAACGCAAAGTAAACTAATCCATTTACGTGAATAATTTAAGGTACTTAACTTTTAATGTATTCACATTTCGGAGGAGAGTGGAAAATGTGTGCCAGGCAATTTGTGGTAAATTTATTCAGCTTATCTTAAAGACAAATGTTTGGTACTATTTAAGATTAAGGTTTAAGATTGATTTTTTCAATTACAGGTACTAACAAGTACTAAATATTTGTCTATAAATTTAATTTGTGCTCTTTATTTAGTCTTAATATGATTTAAACTTTAGATGATGAGTTTATTTACTATATTTTCATTTTACTTTATTATCCAAATTAAAGCTTCTTTGCAACTTTATTTATTAGTTTCCCTTTTCTTCATTTTCGTTTGCTTCAGATTATTTTGAATAACAAGCCATTTCTTATTGTTGTTTTGCTTTCGCTTGAAATGGATATTCTGAGAATTTTCCAATTGAATTGTTTACGCTGAATAAAAAAACTAGACTAACCCTTAAGCCAGCTTTCACTCGATTACGTATTCGAATTCGGAATTCCTTTTCATAATTGAATGACCACAAACTGGAATGATTTATGCCTGTGCGATTTGCATTTATGGAATTAAGTTCGTCCCTTTTTAGTTGTCCCCGAAAACAAAAGTAGTTTGCATGGAAATTGCCAATTTCTTTGTGTCCTTTCAGGATCCTGAATCTTTTCGCCCCTGGCATTTCAATTAGTTTTATTAAAAATGCATACGAATCAGACAGGGAAAATAACTCCATTCGAAATAAATGGCTCAAGTGTTGGTAGTTGTGCTGCTCTAATTGCTTTCTGTGCATTCAATCAAATTTATTATGCGCTCAGCCATCAATAGTCAATTAGATAATTATGGGATTGCAGGCGAAATCAATTGCGCCCGCTGTAGGCGTATTTCCAATTTGATTGCCTGCCCGATTGTCAGTCTGTTTGTCTGTCAGTTTGTCAGTCTGTCAGCCTATCAGTGTGTCTATCATGCCTGAAAGCAATTTTCCATTTTGCGGGGGCGTAAATATAATTGCCACTGCAATGGTTACTAATCATAGGCATTGAACATTTAATTACAGTTTTTAAGGGGCCCAAAAACATCAATTTTTTTGGATGAAGGCATTATTATTGCATAACTATTTTTGTTTGATTAAAGGGAAACTTTTTTAATAATACTCTGATAAATAAATAAATAAATAAATAAATAAATAAATAAATAAATAAATAAATAAATAAATAAATAAATAAATAAATAAATAAATAAATAAATAAATAAATAAATAAATAAATAAATAAATAAATAAATAAATAAATAAATAAATAAATAAATAAATAAATAAATAAATAAATAAATAAATAAATAAATAAATAAATAAATAAATAAATAAATAAATAAATAAATAAATAAATAAATAAATAAATAAATAAATAAATAAATAAATAAATAAATAAATAAATAAATAAATAATTAAATAAATAAATAAATAAATAAATAAATATATATATATATATATAAATATATAAATAAAAAAATAACTAAATAAATAAATAGATAAAGAAATACATAATAATGTTTAATATTTAATACTTTTTGTTAGTGTAACATTTCTACAGGATTTTTTACTTGCATTTTCTTTTTCATTTTAATTCATATTTAATTTTTATGCTGACCATTAATTGCAAAGTCTTCAGGGACTCTTGTGTATCTTGGAGTGTTTTTACAATTGCTGATGAAAAAAATATATATAGTAAGGTGGGACTATCTTTATTTCGCACTGCGTCCCCTCCAAACAAGCACAAACATATTTGCCCCCACGATAAGCTCGTTGTTCAATTAAAAACCCCACGAGTTGTCGCTGTCCTTATTCATCACGGCGATTGCCTCCCCCTTTGGGCGACCGTCTCATTGAATGTCATTGAAAAATACTTAATTAAATTCATCAACGCTTGACATGACGCGCCCGGCAGCAGTAGCAGTAGCAGAAACAGGAGCAGGAGCAGCAGGAGCAGGACATCCTGGCGGGGGAGGAAGTGGAGGGCTTACTGGCAGCCAATTGGCAAAAGTGAGAAGTTCACTTTGCCGCCATTATGAGGGCCATTGGAGGGGCAAAGGAGGCAGTGAAGTGGGTGGCCCACTGGGTGTTTCAATCTGTGTGCTGCCCTGTATATGTGAGAGTGGGGAGTGCTTAATTACATTTACACATGAAGGCCGTGTTTACAAGAGCGGCCAGTGAATGGATGCAGCGGAGGGAGATGATTGCCGGACGGTTATGGGGTTTGACAAGCTTGATTGCTTCCAGGTTCGTATACCTGCCTGCTCTCCACGAGGACTCAGGCTGCAGGCCATCGAGGACCTCACAAATCGATTTGGCGGGGGATCTTTGGCCCTGTATCGCTTTAAACTCGCAGTTTGAGGGGCATATTGAATAAAATAGTATGTTGAAAATTAAAAGCAATTTCAGAAAAAGGAAAAAAATTAAAAATAAAATAATAGTAAACCATAAATATATACAATATATATTTTAATAAATTAATTTTATGGGTATTTTTTGCACGTTAGAAACTAACAGACAACATTGCGTATACGCAATAAAGGCATGTTGAAAGCAAATACCTTAATGATAGATTTTTATTTTTTAATTAACATTAAATTTCTGTCATGATGAAAAGTCATATTTTTACCGCATTTCATAGTCGATGTACCCGCCCATTTTAATTACTACTTTTTCACCCATCAATCGCCTGGTAAATTGAACAAACAGTACTTTCGCAGGCCATTTCAGGCTGTTTCTCATTATGCCCCGCTTTACCCAATGGCCTTCGACACATTGTTATGTTGCCTTCGCTCCATTAGTGGACTTTTCGCACTACAACACTTAAAACAAAATTTAACTTTCATTGGTTTTTCTATTTAAAAAATAAATTAAATGTTGGTTTATTTATTTTTAATTTGGAAAGCAGTTGGAATTTAAAAAATTAATACTATTTTTGTTTTTAAATAAACATTATTAAATATTAAACAATATTTTTTCGACAGTAACATTACTTGTTTTACTTTAAATGTTGTGTCTGTTCTTCATGAACTAAAAAAAGTATTTTTTATAATTCTTTTATATTAGTATCTTTAACTTGGTTTATTACTGTATTTTCAGAGTTAGTTGTAAAGTTGTTAGGAAGTCTCTACTTAATTTAAAGTGGAACTAAAACGTTTTTAGTAGGAAACTTTCCATTACTTATATTTCCAATGGTAAAAAATATTTTTTCGACTGTAAGATTGCTTTAAATATTGTTTATAGGTTCAGAAATCATTAAAATTAATTTTTAAAGCCCCTTTATGTCACTCCTATACTTGGTTAAAGATTGGAGTCTCAGTGTTAATTGTAGGCCCTACTTACGTGTACAAAATCGCGGCTCATCACTGCCATCGCCGCAGTCGTTCAGATTGTTGCAGTACTTGCTGAGCGGCACGCATCTTCCGTTGGAGCAGCTGAATTCGGCCAGGGAGCAGCCCGTCGAGGAGGAGGATCCGGGTGCCAGTTGTAAATTGGCCGGTTTGCCGGGTCCCAAGGAGCTCGACGAGCTGGAGCCGTAACTGGATGGGGAGCCAGCTGTTCCGGATCCGGAACCGGGTGCACCTCCTCCTCCTCCACCTCCCCCTCCTCCGCCTCCTCCGGCGGCAGCTGCTGTGGCAGCCATGCCCAAGCTGATTCCCAGGCAGAGGAGCAGCGTCAGAGTCGCCGGAAGTGGATGTCGCCGCTGTTGATGTTGCAACTGCTGATGTTGCTGCTGTTTCGGTTGCTGCAACTGCTGCTGCTGTTGCTGTTGCGACTGACAATGGCCGCTGCAGCTGGAAGTCATTGTGGATGTTGCTGCTGTTCCTGTTGCTTTAATTGCACGACATTGTGTTGGATTTGTCGTCACTTGCTGCATTTTAGCCACATTTCTGTGTCGTTCATTTGGCAGCCATTTTCTGGGCCGCCTCAGTTTGCACCTCGTTTCTCTCAGTCTGCTGGTTGCTTTTGTTGTTTTATGTTTTGGTGTTGCTGTTCTTGCTTTTGCTGGGGCAGTGTTTGTTGCAATTATTCGTTGTTTCAGTTTCTTTGGCCTTTTTCTGCTTTTGTATTTCTGACGCCATTTCAATGTCATTACTGTTGTGTCTGAAAATATTAAAGAAATACAAGATGGCTTAGAATTTTATTTTGTTTAAATAATTTAAGATTTTTAAGTAAGTATTTACAAAAATAAATTCAAAAATAACTTTTTTTATTCTACAAATATTTTATTTAACTATTTTTTGAAATTTTATTGAAATTAATTTGATTAAAATCGAAATAATTTATTACCAAATTTAGCGACATAATCTATTGTTTTTCTTTTATCTACAACTTCAAACAGTTCACAAGGGTTGCTGTTTTTGATTTCACACCTTATTTGCACACAAATTGAAAATTATATGCCACGCTCTAATTGTATTAGAATCATTAAAAATATAATTGAATTCGGTACATAGTGATTAACAATCATGGGCTTACACAGAAAATGTTTTTTTTTTATTGCTGGAAAATAATTTAAAATATTCAAATGCCTGGGGCAACAAATTTCCACATGCCTCGCTGACCGATTACACGCCAAATTTATGGCCAAATATTTATCGCTGCGCATATATAGTACATGTATATCGTACATCGTTGGTATTCGAACATCGGAATAAATTCTCGCGATGCGGCCAAGGCTTCGACCAATGAAAATCATAAATATTTGCAGCGTAAGCAATTTCTCCTCATGTTTTTTTTCTTTCGTTTTTACCCGCCTGGTTTTCTTGTTGTTTTTGTGATTTTCCGCTTTATTTTTCGGTTTCACTGCGACTTTCTCGCGTATTTTTCACGCCGAACTAAGGACGAATTTTCACGCGCGTTGCACATTATGGAAAGTTACGAGTATTTTTTGTAGGGTTTTTCCTTTTTTTTTCGCCCAGTTCTTGTTGTTGCGCTCGCTGAGCGTGTAACGGTTTCATTTTGTCCTTGTTTTCCGACTTTTCCACGATCCACTCTACACAATGGATGTACATGTATATGCATAGAGGTCTGGCCTCCGCCAGTCGGTCGGAATTGATTAATGTGTTTTCTGTTTTCAGTTTTCAGTTTTGCAGTTTTGCAGTGCAACGAAAAAGGCGGTTTTTCTGGGGCTGTCGATTGCAGCTTGCCAGTGATAACGATGAGTAGAAAAACAACAGCGCTCCTCCACCTCTGCGAATGATTTATGAACGTTGTTCGGGTGTTTGGGTGATCGGGGGGGGGGGGCCCTTTGCAACGCCTGACCCCAAAACACTGTCCAACAGCAATGCCGCAGAGTCGGCAAGTCAATGAGTGCCGTCGCGTTGAAATTACAGCATTCGGCCAGCGAGAGCGAAAAGGCGACTAAAAAAAATAGTAGTAGTTGCATAATTTTAAATTAGACACTCAGACATGGAGCAGACATGGGGTAAATGGTGGTTTATGGCGGCATTCTCGGGGAAATGGCATTGGATTCTCGGGGACAGATTCTGAAATTCAGCGGCGTCAGCAGACAGCAGATGACGCCGGCAACCGGACGGAAACTGATGCCCATGTTTTTTTCCAGCCAGCTTGTTGCACCAGGGAACACGAAAATAGCAGAGGTTCATTTGGATTCGAGGGAACTGGAACTGGCGATGGAATTGGAAACTCCCTGGCAGTTGAGGACAATTTTTGGTAAACCCCCGGACAAATGCAGTTAAGTCACTTTCAATAAACTTTTTGTTACAAATTGGCTTTGAACGCGGGTTGGAATCAAGATAAATGAGCTAGTTTATGTGGTTATAAACGGATAACTGATTTATTATTTTTTTAATCATGTGAAAATATTTTTATTTAAGGTTGAAATTTATTTGGAAATTATTGGACCTTGTAAAAGGTTTAATAAAGTTTTTTAGATTACGAAAAAAAAAAAAAAAAAAATTTTAATTGAAGTCACTAGTTTCAGAATTTATTATTCCAGTTACTAAGTTTCTTTAAAGATCTTATAATACTTTATAAGCATTATATATTTTCAAATATCATCTTTAAAACCTTTTATGCCCTTTTTAAGGACTCTTCGCTGTAACCAATATGCCTGTGGCGATTGTAGCGAAGCCAGCATGTTGTTTTTAACATTTTTATGGCCGAGAAGCACTGGGCCACTCCTCCCCATTTCGCCCTGCATTTGGCCATTACAATGTCTGGCGTCAGTGAAATCCGCCACGAGAATCGTGCAGTGCTAAAATAATCCCCCCCGGGTGAGAGGAGACGAAAACTGGACGCTGTCTAGTCGTGCATTAAATTGCTAATAAGTTTTAATGCGGCCAACTTTGTCTCAGCCAAGTGCGCTGTCTTAAAGCAAAACATTTTCATTCAAATGGCTTCCCCTTAACTGAATGTCAAAGCTATTTGCTGCCATTCTCCACGAACAGAAGATCGTAAACAGAAGCTGTGTTTTTTTCCCCCTTTTCTGTGTGTTTTTTCATCTCATCACTGCAGTGGCTTATCAGGCGGGAGCCACACACCCAACCAGATATAGCTATCCCCATATCTGTTTACGAGCCAGAAGATGGATATGGAGCTGCTGCCGCTTTAATGGATCTCAAAGGGATGGCGTCGATATCAAGTTTCGTCAAGCACTAGGATGTGCGAATGTGCCGCCCCCTTTGGCACCCCGCGTTGACTTCCGTAACCCCACATATCCCACATAGATTGCCAGAACCTCCACATATGCAAAATAGTTGCACATAAAAAGTGCTGAAGGACTTGAGAATCCTTGCAGCCAACGGCTGGTGTCAGTTGTCGTTACTCTGCCACTGTTGCTGCTGTGTTGGGATTGTCGGTAGTCATCATCGTCTTTATCATCATTGCCTGAGCACTGGCTCCTGCTCATCCACAGCAACTTTCTGTGGCAAGCCGGAATGGAATTTAACTTACGGTACACGAGAAAAAAATATAGGATCAACCATTTAAGGAATATTTAATACTAATGTTTGCCATTAAGTTGAAAACGTTTTTAGGAAAGTTAGTGAAGGTTCATAAAAAAGGGGAGAAACTTGTATACTTAATGAAAAATATAGTTATATTGGCATATCAAAACAACAAAGAAGTTAGTATCATAAAAGTATAATGATTTATTAAGAAAGATGATGATTGTAAGGACAGTAAGGTATATTACCAAGGTTCTACAGATTATTACCCCGTAAAATTAGTTGAGCTTAAAAAAATATTTTTTTTATTAAAACAACCAATATTAAAACAACCAAAAAATATATAAAGTTTTTATAAATTTTATTTACTAACTAAAATTTTAGAAACTATTTTTTCTTTGTGTTTGGTATAATTTAATATTTAAATATATAAAAATATGTAATAATATTTTCTCTGTGTACGTCATTCATTTTCCTTTTTGCTCCGTTCCTTCAGATTTGCCCCTTTCCAAAGTTTTTCGCAATGGGATTGCAATGGCGCAGCGGAAAGGGAAGTGCAGACACAGATACAAAGACAGAAACGGACACATGCACACGCACACCGCCCGCATTTGTGGGCGTGTGACTTTAAATTTTGTTGCATATGCGAGGGCGTTCTGGCCGCTGCGGTTCAATGCATCGAAATGGCGGCCCCAGAAGCCTCATTAGCGCTGCGATTCGCAGCCAAGATGCCAAATGATAATTGCAGCAATTTGGACCCGAAAAATAAGGCGAGACAAATTGTATTGCACAACTTGAAAAGTTGGTCGACGCAAATTGGAGCCAGCGTTTCGAGCGAAGGGAGAATCGCGTTTTGGGGTTACTTGGAAGTTGGCAATGGGGCTAAATTGTAACGAGCTAACACACATATTGCCAAGTATTCCCAAGTTGCCCCTTTGCAAGAAGTCAAATTTCTTTTCGGCACGTCAAACTCAAGCTCACGTCATCAAAGTTTTCTTTTTGGCAATATGTGTGAGCGCCATTACGACCGGAAATGCCACACAGGAGTGTTCGTGTGTTTGTGTGAGTGTGTGTGTATAAGCGCGTCAAAGTTATTTAAACACCAAAGCGACTTTCATCATCTCGAGTTCCGTGGAAAAAAATGCTCTCACATGTATGTAGATATCCCTTTGCCGCCCTTCTTCTTTTGCTCCTTCGCCAAGGACTTTCACTAAGCCGCTTAGTGGAACGAAGGCTGCAGATCCCGAGTCCTGAATCCCGAATCATGAATCCTGGCTGGCAGCCTCTGTTTGCGGGCGTGCTTGTTTGCCTAACATGGCTAATGAAACTCGAGAGAGAGTTGGAAGCCTTCATTTCTTTTCGGCAGAGCTGTTTGTTTTGAGTGCAAAAAATCCTATTGAAAAAGGGTACTAAGATATGCTTGTTTTAATACCCTGAGTGATGGAGAAGCACTTATTCGGACAAACAGTGGGATTTCGATTGAATAAATAGACGAATAATGCATTCTTGAAAATAGATTTAACAGGCAGATGGAATAAAATATTTAAATAAATAATATATAAATCGTTTATATGTCAAATGTTTTCTTTTTATTTTCTTACTTTTTATAATCACTCTTAATTAGTATTATTTTATCCTCTCCCCTTTAATTTTGCTTTACTTATCACTCAGCCTAATAAGTTTTACTCCTTCCGTACTTCCCCATTTATTTTTCTCTTTTCCTGGAAGTCATAAAGCTGGCACATGGGCAAATTAAGCTCACTTTAATGGACATTTGTGATGTCAGGATTTAATTACTCGAACGACACGCAACACTTGAAGCCTTCATTGCGATTTTCGGCCAGAATTGATGGCATTTTCCCTTCGGCTGTCACTCGGCAATAAAAAAGGCGAGCATTCAAAATCGTTTCACTCATTCGAAGGGCGGGGGGCCATCCGTTTTTCGAAATTCGAATCGATTCGCTGGCATTCCATTGTTTAGCCTTTGATTGTCATTCACTCGGCGCGGCGTTAAAGTGTATTTTAATTTGATTTCATTGTTCGCTGTCATTTGCCGTCATTTGATGGCCGGAATGAATATGAATTGAATTGGCCGGGATGGCTGGAATGGCGGCTTTTTTTGGGTGGTCTTCGCTCTTCGGTCTCCAATGACATTCGTTTCATTGCGTTTCAACAATTCGATTAGCACCGAAATTCAGGAAAGCTTGATGGCCCGATGTCGGGCGGCCTTTCCAGTGACACGGCTTTTTAATTAGTTTTTAGTTTCGGGTGGAAACGCCATTCGAAATGGGATGGCTAATTAATGTGACAGACGCAGGACAGCCGGTCAGGTAGTGGGAAATTTGATTTTCATTTGAGAATTTCATTGCGAGTCCGGAACAAAGCCATGGGGTATTTAATGAGGGGTATTAAGTGCCTTTATTTTGGGTAGAGTGGTAGCCACATATGGAATGAATTATTAAGGGGAGACCAAATAAAGTCACTTATTTTTTTTTTTGGGAGGCAACCACCAAACTCCATTGAATATTTCATTTGACCCCACAAAATCACCGCATTCAATTCAATAATGCATGACCAATAGCCCAAAAGTTGTAGATGACGAAAAAAATAGAAATCAACAAGCTTTTCGTGTTCAAATAAAATCTTAATAAAAGAAAAATTGGACAACTCGCCATTGGGTTTTTAATTAAAAATGTAGTGACAGTTGAAAAGGTTAAATATCAAGCATACGCCGTGTGGTTTCACTCGAATATGATGATTACTTTTGCATGAATTCTCCGATATTTTCCATGCATGACGAGTAAATATTGGCATTGCCCTTGGCAAATTTGGCAACCTTTGATTGATATGCGTTTAAATCGATTGGAGGTTAGAGTGAAGGGCCTCCAATCTCGGCGTCTTGTGCATATGTCATTAATTTCAAATGCCCAGCTATGCACACGGGGCAGGACAGCCCCCGACATAACTGTCAGGCCTGTCGACTGTCGCCTGTCATCCCCGCGTCCTTCGTCCTTCATCTTTCGTCTTTGGTCCTCCCTGAACGTTCCATCAACGATTCATCGTCGTCATCTCTCCGGTTGATTCCGCTTCATGCCGCCGATGTTTTTGCCATTATTTTGCTTAGCAAATATTCAGAATGTGTGCGTTGGTTCTTCTTCGGGCGCATTGCATGAATTACTTTTGCCTTTGTTAAGAGCAAACACAATGCCTAAGCTGATGATGGGAGCCTGACGCTGATGCTGATGTGCGTGCCAAGGATTTGTGAGCTGTGAAGCATTCAAGGATGCGCGACCCACATATATGTGCACCGGGAAAAAAACAAACTAAATGTGTAACAAAGTCCCTCATTAATTTTGTAAATAACAAATATAATTGTGAAAATATTATAATTAATCTATATTAATATTGTCATGACTAAAAATATTTTTAGTTTTTAAATTAAAAAGGAGATATTTTTGTAATATTTTTGAAAAATTTTATTGAGATAGAACCCATTTGACTTTAAAATAAAATTTATAAAATTGTAAAAAAAGGAAATACAGCTTTAAAAAATAAAATATCTGCGACTATAAGCACAAATTAATATGAAGATAAATTCTAATCTAAAGACATATTCTCGGTTATTTTTCCTTGTGGACTTGCAAGACATTCAAGACAAGGCCTAGCAAATGGCGATGGTGTCGGAGAAAATTCTCCCAATGCTAAATATTCAAATCAGTATGGAGACCGAGGCGCTGTCGTATTTTGTACTTTGTTTTTTTGTAGCTGCTAAACATTTGTCACAATGTCGACTCGCATCTGCCGGCGTTGGCAAATGGGAAGGAAAAGATTTTCCCAACAACTTAGCAATGGCGCATAATTCCTTCGTCGAGTGTGGGTGCGTGTGAAATAATTTAAGGCTTTCATTTTATTTAAAGGGAAAATTGTTTTGCGCCACAGTAATTTGTTTTCTATTCAAATTTTCCACCAGTGCGGGCCAAGGTGTGGACTTTGGGGACTCAGGCCTGCTGTAATGCCCTTTAAGTGCCGAAAATCAATGGCGAAAGGAAGCCGCTGAACGTTAGTCACTTTTTGGCCCAAAGGCAGATGAATGGCCAACCTTTTTTTTTTCTTTTTTTTTGCACCACCCACCAAGTACTCCAAGTGGCAGCACTCGACTTTCCCAGCGCGAAGTGGCTTGCCGTTCGGAATTTTGCAACAAATGGCAAAGAAAAATCGAAATAGAAATTGAGAAAAAAAAATCAAATTTCAAGTGCTAGTCGAGAGCTATTTGCATAATGCGACTGCTGCATGAATAAACCATGTCGAACCAGGCTCTCCCAATTCGCGGTGTTTCCACTCCCCCGCTTTTCCGGTTTTCTCCCGGTTGTCTCCCCTTCATCTCACTGTCTGTGGAAGTAAAACGTTTAAATCAAATCAGGCAAGGAATGTTTTTTATCCCAGCTAAAGCTGCAGACAGCAGAGGTTATGATGATGCCCACACATATATATTTTGCCTTAAACCCATACGGAGAGAAAAGGAAACTCACAATTTGAGTAAAATAAATTGATTTCAAAAGCATACTAATAAAAGAAAAAATGCTGTACCTAAACCAATAGTTTCTGCATCAAAATGTATTAAAAATAAATGTTATTTTCGGTCCCTGAATTTAAGTTTTTGAACCTTTGCCATTTTCTCTCTGTAAGCGATAAGGTTCCTAACGCTTGATTGAACATTTTTCGCCCAGAACAGCTGCAAAGTACCTTTCCTCATTCCCCGCCCTTTTCCAGGGACAATTTATGTGGCTTTAAGGACAAAAGCGTCTGCCGATGGGCCTTTGCCCTCATAAGTATGCCATGAAAAATGTATAGCGGCGCGCATAAAAAAGCGAGCATAAAGAAATATACCCTTTGGAAAACTACACACAGAACTGACAATGAATATCAAATGTCAATGACAGCCGCAGCGTGGAAACTATTCCGCAGGACGAACAGGACGAGCAGGACGAGTCCTGGGCCAAATATGAAATAAATCACTGGACGGGTTATTGACACGTAAGCAAATATTTGCAGCCACCAAGGAAATGTCAACTTGTTCCCATCGACCGCTTTTCCCTATCGCCCCCCCCCCCCCCTCCACCCATCGCTTTTCCACCTTTGCCTGGGCAAACACGTCGGCATGCAAAGCAGTGGAAAAGGGAAAAGTCCCAAGAACTTTCCTACGGAAAACTGGCCGGCTGCTCGTCAAAACTGCGCTAGCATGTCGACAGCAAAGTCCACTTAATCCAAATTCTGTAAAAATTGTCAGCGCTGGGAAATGGGGAGCTGCTTTTCCTTCAACGTTGACTTTCCCCGGCGATAAGGACGGCAATGTCAACCGGCTGACGTGTGTGTAAGTGCGAGTGTGTGTGTGTGTAAGGACCTTTCATTATGTGGGTGTGTGCTGTTTGCCTGGCATGCCATGTCATCAATTTCGCCTTGAATTTGTTTACCCGTTTGGCCTGCTGACTGTCATTCCTGCGGAGTGGTCGGAAAATTGTGGGGGGAAAGGGAAACTTGGGAAAAAGCGAGGAAAATGAGCACAGATGAGGTGGCTATTTGCCGTAATCTTAGGACGAGCTGTTTACGGAAAAGGGAGCGAAGTAGTCTTGTCTATCGCTAATTAGGCCGTTAGGAAGCAAGGAAAAGTTGGTATTTTCGAAGGAAATTAAACTGAAGCAGAGGAGTTTTTTATTTGTTATTTTATTATTTAAGTAGTTAAAACTCAAGATAAAATGTTGTTAGTCATACCGAAAACTGTGCAACCAGTTCCTAAAATATTTCGAAAAAAATAAGTTGTGTGAGAGTTTTATATAAAATTAAAAAGTAAAGTACATTTTTTTCCATAATTGCTTCTTGGAATTAAAACAAAATATTGTCAAAAGACTACTAATATGATAGATGTTGGGATACACAAAAGGGATTTGCAGGAATCATAAGGATTTATAAAAGAATGTATTATACTAGTCCTAGTAAAAAAATGTCATGCAAAATGTTGTATCTAGAAAATATAAACGTTTCTTTGCCTAGGTCACCTTCACATTTTGCGAAAGTAATATTAAACAGCTTCAAACTGCTTCGTCAAGTTAAGACAAATACATATTCCGATCACACAACTAATGGCAAAAGGGAGGGCAAACATTTTTCAGGTTAACGACGCTCGCACAAAGTTCAAACAAAATCATCAGGGTCACGATGATGATGATGTCTTCTTGCCAACTCATTCCCTTTTCGACTATTTCGGTGATGTCTGCATCTTCCTGTCGTCAGTTCACGCATTTTCCTCCCCCCCCGGTGTAAAGTGTTCAATGCATATCCTTAGACACACCCACACACACACACAGGTCTCCACATCGCTATCCTTCGCATCCTACCACTCATCGCATCACTCTGCGTCCCCGCATTCCGCAGTTAAGTGATTGGTGAAATGTATTTGCATAATTTTTACAGATTTCTCAATGGCTGTCATGCATAATGCTCGGCAAAGGACCTGCCAGCCAGCAGTTGCAATGATAGCCCAGGACCTGGAGCCTGGGATCCTTGGTTAGCTGCCGTCTCCTTTCGTCCCTTTCCTCCTTTTTCCGAGTTACCCGAGCAAACATGCCAGTTAAGCTTCTCCTTTGCCGATGGTGATGGAAGTTTTTGCATATGCGAATATTTTATGCAGATTTATGTCAACTTTTTTGGGCTACGTGTCCTGCATCCTGGCCACGTGCATTTATTGAATTAGTGTGTGCCGGTGAGCCTGCCGCCTGCCAGCCTGCCAGCCAGTGTTGTAAACTGCCCTAAAATGTTGTAAATTTTTCGGGCATCAGCTTGTCCTGACACCGGGTGGAGAATCTTGGGGAGCGGGGGTGTTATAAGTAGAGAACAACACGGACCCAACTGTCAGGCAAACAACGAAAAGTTGTTTGTGCCCTACTCAGAAGGAAGACTCCTCCAACGCCACCCACTGGCCTCCCACTGGCCACCACCTACCCACCCACACACGCATGTACGACAACAAACATTCGCATTTGTTGTTGCCGATGTCGCCTGTCGCCGAAGCCTGTTTCCTGTCGCGTTGCGACCTATTCCCCATTTCCCTGCCTCTTGGCTCTCCCTCCTGTGACCAACCACTGCCCATTTTCCTCGCATTTTCCCTTTATACCCTGTACCTTTGGGAGTAACAAAGGTATATAGATACATCCAAACCGCTACTACAAATTTCAAAAATATATATGAAGAAAAGAAAATTTTTAATTGCTTTAAATAGCAATAAAAAAAAAATATATATATAATAAATACACAACAAAAATTATGTTCAATTACATATATATTTGTATTATTTTTTATTAAAAAAAACCTTAATCTTAAAAATTATTTAAGTAAACTAATAAATTGAGAACGGTGGCTTTGGCAGGTTTTTTACTTTGGTTTGCCTGAAATTTTAAAAAGTAATGGGTATCTCCTTGCAATATTTTTTCTATATTTTTTTTATAATGAAAAGAGAAAACTTATCTCCAACTTTAAGATGATTTCCACAAAGGGAAAACCGAGGGAAAAGGCTGGGAATGGAAAAAAGACTTCAAGTTGGAGCTTGAGATTGAGAATGGGCATGAGAATGAGAATGAGGACGGGGGGAAGAAGTTTTCCTTCTTCAAGTTGTCGCTGCGACTTCTTGTTTGTGTTGTGCGCTGCTGCTTTTCCTCTTCTTTTCCATTTCCATTTCCATTTCCTTTGTGTCCGTGTGTGAGTTTCCCCCTCAAGTCAGCCGAAGACTGAAGTGGGACAACACTTAATTTTGTGTAAGTACTCACTCAGCTCATTAACTGAGCCAAAAAGGAAACTGGGCCTCGTCTCGTCTCGTCTCGCACCGGAAAATGCAAATACCGAATTCAAAAGCTCTGGCCCCGAGCGCAGGGGAAATTAAATTTAAGCACCGAAATGGACGAGCAAAAAAGCAGAAAAAGAGAGACAGGCACCCGGAAAAGCATGAGGAAAATGGCTAAAGCAATTTACCAGCGGCTGTGGCGAATCTTCCTCTTTTTCTTCTCCTTTCCAAGTGGCAAAATGGGAATTACAGAGGGGAAGGGCTTTCGAATCCGTTTAGTTAGCGCCAAGTGGAGCCATCAATCAGGAAAACACACTCACGCACGCACGCACGCAATCATTGCGAATTAGACCGGGGGTGTGGGGATTTTCCTGGGCTTTCCCGGCGGCCTTCCAGATGCGATCGTTGACCATAACTCAGCTTGACGCTCCCCGGCTGTTTGTGGTCAGCAACAAAAGCCAAAAACTGCAGTTTCTGCCGCTTGAGTTATGGCCATAAAATGGCATTCAAAATTGCGGAAATGCCAAACCATGAATTTCTTTGTCGCAAATGAAAGGAAATTTTTGGCAGCGAATTGCAGTCTCTCAACAATAAAATGGTCATGCCATTGATATTGAAACTATCACTAAATTTCACTCTTTTTTAGATAAATGGTCTGAGTAACTTGAAGAAAAATAAAATGCCGGCTTCTTTGATTAAATTCGTAATAAAATCATTGAAATCCAAATTTACAGTTGCTGAAATGACAAACCATAAATTTGGCGGCAATCGGAAAAATTCTTATTTAAAATTTATTTAAAAGATAATATTTAAGACTTGTCAATTTATATAATTTGGAATTTCTTAAATTGAGGAACAAGGAATAAAATGTAATATTGCAGTTTAGTGTAACATTTAGACGAATAACTTCACAACCGTAAAAGAGAAATGTGTCAAATAAGATGTCAAGTAAATTCACTTTGCCCTGGAGTAGCAAACAATTTCCGGAACTCGTTCTGCCAGATAAACGAGATGTGTCAGCTGAATAAATCCCAAAGACTTTCCTTGACATCACCTGTGCGACTTCCCACGCTGGCTGCCTTTCAGGATTTCGGGTAACTGCATCCTGTGAATTTTCCATCAGAAATATCCAATTGATATTATCAATGCGAATTTGCTAAGCCCAATAAATCCCAAAACGTCGTCGAAAAGCTGTATTTTGTCACAGGTGAATATGAGTAGTTAACTCAAAATATGGCCATTTAAGTTGGGAAAATATTTTTTAGTTAATAATATTTAAATGTTCAACTGGTGAATACTTAATTAAATATCTGTCTTTTATAACGTTATCCTATTACTTGTATATTAAATTATTCAAATATTCAATTCATATTTGTGGATCATTTGTCCGACTTTAAACCCTTTTCATCGCTTCAAACATCAGAGTAAGATAAAACCACTTCAAATAATTACAATGCACAGGCAGTAGGCTGAAATTACAATATGGGAAGCCATCCGAAACACAAAAAAAAAAAGAGAGCATCACAATATGAAAATATATGTAGATCCCGAGACCGCAAAGCACACATAAATATGTATAAACAAACAAAACCACAATGGCGAAACAACATTTCACTTAAATTAGAAGCGAAAATGGCGGAAAAATAATTCAGAGGAAGTCCCCGTCTGGGAAGCAGAACCACACGATTTCAGACAATAATATCTGTGTCAGCCGCAACAAAAACGGCAACAACAATGGCCAAAAGAGGGGGCATGCCCCCGGCCAGCCCCTCAACTCAACCCTCAACCCACTTCAACCCTTGGTGGCCAGGTAAATGGCGGCTAAGCGCCAGAACTCAAAAACTTAAATCTCCGTGTAATATTTTTCCATAAAACCCGAGGAGTTGGGCGAGGAGTTTTGGCCACATATTTAATGCTGCAAGTTGAACTGTGGGGCAGGCCAGCAGGTGCTGATAGAACTCATTCGAGTTGCAGGAAAAGTTGCACGGGGGACGAAGAGTTTGGAGGAGCTGAAGGAGCGGGAGCCACTGGAGTAACTGGAGCATGCAAAGCACATCCGAGTGGATGCAATGGGTCCCGGGGGAGCGAACGGAACGGCTATTGCACTGGTGCGACAGGTTTAAAGAGGTCAGCCGGCTGAACAATGCTTAAAACGGACCCAACTGGGCATTCGCTTTCTGGCCAGGAAGCGCTGGACGGAGGAGGGAAAGAGAGAGAGAGAGAGGGGGAGTCACCAGCAAAAGTTGCCCATTCAACCAATTAGCCAGAGATTATTTCATCGATTTTTGTTAACTCCCCAGGCAAACGGAAATGTCAGGAGGAGCAAGGGATTCAAACTAGAAATCACCGGGAAAAAATAAAATGATTTGACATAAATATTATAAATATAAATAAAGTGGAAAACACATAAAATTAAATATACAAATACTTGGCTTTCAAAATTATTATCCTTAAAAATCCTAATCTTTATAAAATTTAATTTTAATTTTTAATATTTAATTAAATATTGAAAATATATAAATATTTTAAAATTATTGTTTTATATGCTCTCTAGATGTCCAGTGGAGGTGATATATTTATATATTTTTTGCTCTGCATGAGAATAGACAAAGCCACTTTTTCGTGAACCCAAGACAAAGACAAAGCCAACGCAGCGGGGATTCCGAATCCACCATCCAGCTGGGACGCCGCCCGCTGCTCCGACTGGCTTTTGTGCGGTCCAGGATCCACAGGCACTGCATGTGTGATAAAAAAGGATAGGAGCAGGGAACTAACACCCCGAACGCCCTGACACCAGGACACCATGATACCATCCGCTGCCGAAGCCAAGACAATATGCTCACGGCTCCATGGATAACTTCGTGGTTTGACAAAGCGACGACGACGAGGAGGACGACGTCAGCATTGCATGAAAAATGGCACTTGATAAGGTGCCCGAGGGCGTAGCTGTGGCACTAGGAGTACGAGGAGTACGGACTAAGGACGAAGGACGAAGGAGTCAGGAAGTGTGAAGCGGCGTGCATAACAAAATGGAGCAGCAGCCTCCAAGTCTAGCTGTGTGTGTTTGCTGCTGTTTTGGGAGCAGCCGAGTTGCATTTTGCCCCGCAGGCCGTCATTTGTCCACCCACGCGACTTCCTTTAACCCGCTTTTTCCCACTGAGTAAATAGCAAAAGGCGCGTAAGGACCACCGCTTCTTCTACCCACTCCTGTGGCTTATGGCCGTAAGTAAGTGGCTCTTGGTTAGTTCGTTTGCGTTGCCACTTCCGCATCACGAGCGCCGTTGTTGTGGCGAATCCTAGTCATCTACCATCTACCTCCTTGTCCTAATTTGGCCACGTTCCGTTTCCCAATTGGAGCTCAGAGCTGGATAAACAGCCATGGTGACCCCTTGATCGCCGTAATCAACCTAATGGATAATAACCAGCGGAAGTCATAATTGTGCAACTGCAACTGTTACTCATAACTGTCAACGGGCATTACCGAAAGTCGGCGGAACGAATCTGGAGCAGACGAAAGAGGTCCTTATTTATTGCCATCAATCTGCAAATGGAATATGCTTCTTTGTCTTTTCTGGGGGATTTTGGTTTCCTCTTATTAAATTATTAATAAGTGCATTCAGGGATATTTTCTTTTAAGGGCTTCGTGAGGCTTTCAACTCATCTGCATATTGAATGCAAAAATTCGTAGTATCTACATATTGGAGTTTAATACAAAAACGTAATATTTATTTAATAAAAAATTAAATTAAATTGCATGATATAATTTTAAAAAATTTGAATCAAGGTCGAAAATATTAAAAATATTTTTACAATATTTTAAATTATTAAAAAAACAGAATTTCATGTTTAAATCAAAGTCTAAAACTCTTAAATTTACTATAATTGATAAGTTTAGTATTTTCATATTTAAAATGATTAAAAACCGCAATGTACTACGTTTTATTGTTTTATTAATGTAGCTGTACATCTTATAAAATCTTTGGCACTGAGGTATTTTCGTGAATTTCCCAAAGAACCCAAGCCAAAGTTCGATGCACGACCTTCGGGTGACAAAGTGGCACTGCAATTTGCCACATAATGTCACAATGAAGGCGCCTCCTCGCAGGATGCTCATTGTGTGTGATGGCCTAATCAAGGACAGCTGGCTAAAGGAAGCCATCTGGAGCTGGGGGTATGGCAGTCTGGTTGTCCGTGTCCCGTGACTGCACTGCCAATCGCTGCAAATCAGCGCGGAATTACCTCATCGATGGGCCAAAAGGAGGGGGCATAGGGATAGCATACTTTTCTGGGCCCTCAGCTGCGCACGTTGCAAATTAACTTAATGCGGGATTTTTCTAGGGGCTCGAGGAGTTGGAGGAGCTGAAGGAACAGGACGCATCCTGGCAAGTTTGCTTGTCTGCTTCCGCTTGGCAAAAGTGTCCTTGAGTGCTGCTAATGCCGCTGCATTGGGAAGGAAACGGAAACTGCCGACGAGACAACTCACACACACACTTAACGAACGGGCTAATGGCTGACTCCTGGCCTCCTTACTCCTTACTCTCCTGGCACTTGGCAACTTTTAGCTTGTTAAGTTTTTAATAAAATAAGAGATTCCTTCCTTTGAGTGGCTGCACTTCATCTGGCCATAGATAACTTGCCGCATGAAAACATCAACAGCAATTGAAGCAGCTCCTCCAGTCGGCGGATATTATAAATTTTCAATTTCATATCCTTGCTCTTGGCATTCTGACTGTCTGACTTTCTGGCTTTCAGCCTTTTAGTCGGCGTCTTGGGCCCTTTGGTTATTTTCGCAGCGCTCTAATGAGTTTTCCCTTATGCCGAAGCGCTTAAAATGAAAATATGTTTGCTTTGCGGTTCTGCATCCCTCGCATCCTCTCCACATATCCTCGAACAGTTGTGGTTAAGATAATAGGAGTGGTAACTTTAAAAAAACTGTTTGTTTTTAAGATATAGGTAAAATAGTTTAAAATGTATATAAATTGTTTTTTATTTTCTAATATCTAAAATATATTTTGGTATTTTTCTAAATTCCGTAGCACTACTTTTTTAACCACTGCTGTGAAAGCTCCATATATAGCATTTCGATGCGAGGCTCCTGCTCAAGTACTTCGCCACTTTACTTCGTCCTTTTTTTGTGCGATCTGATGAGAGCGTATCCTTGAGTTCTTTTCTCAGATCCTTTTGTTTTCTGCCCAAAGGATGGGAAAGGTGCTGAGGCATGCCAGAAGCCGGGATAAATGCAAAAGGTACCGCCAGCGACCAAAGTCTGGCCGGGAATGCGGAGGCGGTAGATTTATGTTCCATTCATTCTGCATATGCTGATTGCTATTTTCCCCACTCTCGTTCTGTCCGACTCTTTGTTGCCGCACTCTGCGAATTATGCCATCGATTTGGGTTGCCTTTGCCGACGTTTTCCACAAATGGAAACTTTGGCAAGTGCTCTTCAAAAAGGCCAAATAAAGTTTGTGTGCTCGCATGCCAAGGAACTAATTCAGAACTCAGCTCTAGTTCCATTTGATAGTTCATAAATAATTAATCTTGAGTGTACATTAAACGAATGTTATTTACTTAGGAAATAATAACTATAGAGAATAATGAAAGATAATCGTGGCAAGTTGTCACAAATACTTAAACAAAAGAACTCTTGAATTATAAAATAAATCTACTGATTTTTACCACTCGCTTTTTAAGACAAATAATACAAAAGAGTCAAGGATTTAAGATGGCCTTTTTTAAACTGCCAGCTTAAAGAGACTTTACTCATTGGTTATTTAAAGTTCATAAGTAAAATAAAATACCCCTGAGCCCAAAGAACTGCATTCGTTTTTCCGCTCCTGTAATTTCAATAATGCAAATTGAAAATTGTGGGAGAAAAATTATCATATTGCATTGGCACGGCTTCCGCATTCGCAGTCGCATTCGCATTTCATTTACACTCTTCTTAGTGGGAGCTACGCAAGTTGTATTTAATTTAATTGCGCATAATTTGTATTTTTTACTGTTGACGTGACGGGTGACTGCATTTGATAAAGTGGGAGTAGAAGTGGGAGTGGAATATGAATTACGGCAAAAAAGGAAAATGTCAGGCGCGCAAAAATGTCAACACGACATGCAACAACATGGACCGCAACAACTGAAACTGCAGCAACAATGGGGGAAAATATGCAACTGGTAGAAGGAAAGGCAGGTGGGCGGTGGGCAAAAGGGGGTGTGGCCCTCTGCCGCATGCTACAGTTCATGGTTTCTACGTAGTACAGTAGTTTTGCAGCTGCCGTTGACACAGATTTAAGACACACAGACACTCACACACACACACACTCTCCCACACGCACATGCAAAAATGTGGCCATAAATAAGCGTTGCATACTTTTAAGCATGCATTAAATGAAATTGTGGGCGTGGCAGGATGGTAGGCTGGGTGGGTAGTTGTAGCCGACTTTAGTTTCATTTCAAGAGGCGGCTTTTAGACGATCCGAGTGCTGCCCCAAATCGATTTTGGATAGGCTATTACGGCGCATATTGCACAGGCCCGCACTCGAGGACGCCTATTTGGGGTGGGTGGGGTGATATGCCCTGGCGCCCACGGAAGGGTTAAGCGAAGTGGGCCACCCAAATCGATGCGACTTATAGGTGGTTAAGCAATTCGCTCGGTGATAATGGTGCAGCATTAGTCCAGCTTGCTGACACGACACATTCGCCAGTGGGAAGTGGGAATCTGGAGGGCAATCCTAATGGGGTCCTTGGAAAATTAGTTGGTCGATTAATTGGGCTGTGAAAAGTTGCAGATTATTTCAAATTTAAGTTTAGAGGAAATCACAAAAGTTTAGTAAATGTTCAAAGATGAAAAACCCTTATGATCCACAAGCTAATGATCTGTGAAGATAACTGGCGAATTAGGAATATTTTGATATGAAATTATAAATATACAAAATTTTTTTACTTGGGAATAAGTTCTTGAACTCTTTTGTATTAACTCTTTTTTTCTTACACTATTCAAAATTTAATTAGAGTCAGTGCGAATGGTTAAAAAATGTTTATTAAATGTTTTAAAATCAGCTTCTTTAAGAAATGTATGATACTTAAAATCAAAAACCTTTTAATACTAAAGAAATTAACATTAAAAGTAATTTGAAAATTTGGTTCCGGCTCTAATTCCAACATTTTAGCCAGCGTTTAATGGCAATCAGCAGGGCCAACGCAATTTGGCAACGGATTCCGAAGAGTTTTCCCGGCAGTGCAGTGCCTCATTAGGACCGGTCACCCACTAAATACCCCCCTGATCCCCTCTTCCTCCTCCTCCTCCTCCCCAACCGGCTGCTGCAGTGCATCTGCATCTCCAGCTGCTGCCACTCGAGGCGTGTGAAAGTTGAATTTAAATTAAAATGCGACCAACTTTATGACTCCGGAATGAGTTCAACAGGAGAGCGCAAAGGCTCGAGTTGAGGCAATGATGTTTGCACAAAAGTCCTCTGACCGAGGAGGAAAAATATCAACACACTCACACATAAACACGCAAACAACACACACAGCTGGAAAACGGATGCAAATGATGTACTCACACACTCGTCCTGCTCCTCCGGCATTACTTTGCATAACGCATATTTCCGCCTGCTGATTTCGATTTAAATGCAGTTGTGCTCTTTTTATTGAATTTCATTTGAAAAAATTTCCGCTATTCAATTGTAAATTGTGAATTGTAAATTCAGTGGAGCTTATTTTATAACCAAATAAATAAATATTTCTGTAGCTCCCGTTTCGGTTTCTGTTTCTGTTTGGGGGCTTCGTGTAATCATAAATAAAAGCAAATTGTTTTGTGGCCATAAAAACACTGGCAGATCTCTGCCTGAGCAAAAAAACTTGTTTATTTGCAGGACCCTCTGTGCATGTGTTTGTTTGTTTTGCGTTTAAAAGAAAATATCTCTCATTGCCAGTTTGTTGCTTTTCTTTTCGCCTCTTTGTGGTGCGTAATGGGGCAGCTGGTGCTGGGGATTTGTGGACGGAGCTGGAGCAGGTCCTGGAGCTTTATTAGAGCCAACTGGCTGCGGAACGTGCCACGGCAATCCGACCGGATATATGTAATAAGGATACGCTCGCCATTAACAAAACGTCTTTTGAGGCAAATCCTCTGGCAAATAAAAATAAACACATAACACATAAACAGAGGGCGAAGGACAAAGGACTAAGGAAGCCGATGAAGCTGGCAACGACGGCAATTGCTTATGCCTGCCATAATTTATACCCAAGAGTCCAAACAAAATAGAACAGCACACACGGTTACACGAGCAAAAATATTGACATTTCTTTAGGCGATTTTAAACCCTAATCTTTGAGTGGCCTAATATTTTCCGAAATTAGTTTTCACTTTAATCAGAGAATAAATAAATAGTTTCCACTTAAATATTTTTAATTTTGTTTTAATTTTGTTTTATCGAAAATTAAGAAAATCTTTAAAACAAATCATCAATAAAATAAATCATTAATAATAATTTTTATATTTTAAAAAATCGATATTTCGTTAAATAAACTTTTTCAAAATAATTAAAAAATTATTATGGGTTACCTGAAATTATATAAAAAATTTTAAAAAATGTATCGCCTTAAATAAGCATGTTAAATATATATAGAATCAATACTTTTTTTTAGTGCACAGAACACGAGACTCAGCCAGACTTTGATAGAACAATTAAAGTGAAATTGGTAGGCAGGCACACAGAAAACCAACGACAATGAGACGAACGACGGGAAATCGTATCCAGAACTCGTTTATACCCCAATAATAATTCGAGGACATTTGTATAAATTTGCTATTGCATTTTATTGGCTCGTCCTGTGAGTCATAATATTTGCATATGTGTGCGTTCGGCATACACAATGTGCGTCTTTATGGCTGGTTGCGTATACGCAACGTGGCAAATGGGCAAATCAATGCAATCAGTTCGAGAAATTGACCAAATATTGTTGCCAAGACAAAGGCCTTTCGGAATACGTTTAATTATGTACAGGATACATGTATGATATATATATCATATAGATGCACGTGGCCAACTTGATTCCATTTTCATTTTAGCCAGAAATGATTTTCCTTTTGCCCATTTGGCAGCCACAAATTATCATCAGCTGGCGGAGCTTTAAAGAAAACTGTTGACAATGCAGAGACAGCAGCGGGCGCAACAACAATTTCATTGACACACTTTTCCACATTTCTTCTCCGGCGGAAAAACAAGAGAAAATGATGACTAGCAAAATCGATGGCCTGAAAAAGCCGGGGCGAGAATAAAGCAAAATAAAAACCGAAAGCAAAGTCGCAGTAAATCGCACAGAATTCGCCCTCCGCCCGCCTCCCTTTCCCACGTTTTCCCCCTCGAATCTGTGGCAGTTGTACGTGTCATTTGGCTGCAGTTTTATTTGCTCGGCCATAATGCAAGTTTATGTTTATGGCCCAGCTCGGGGGTTCCCTGCAGCTGGGAGCCGTAGCCGGAGCCCCTGACTCTGGCCATTGAAGTTAGCTGATCTTGCACTCGACTAAGCGGAAAACACACAAAACCCAAAGCTGGGCGAAAAACAATAAATGGGCCAATGGCTGTGAAATTTTCAGAGCGAAGTTGGGCTTACCCTGATATTCGAAACTGGAAGTTAAGGGAATTGATAAAGAATAATTTAAAACTTAATTTAACCACAGAAAAAGCTGATTTTTGAAATTACTTTTAAATATAAAAATAGGTGTCTAAAAGTATGCAACAATATATTTCTAGCCCAAAAAGGGTATGAATACATACATGAAGACGACTGTCTTTTATTCATTGCATACTTTTATGCAAATATTTTTAAAAAAATTTAGAAAAATCAACATAAAAGTTAGCAAATTGAAATATTTCTAAATTCCTTTAATATAGCCTTATTAATTTTTTAAAAATATATTTAGCAACTCCACAATCTTTTCGACCTTCACTATGACAATTGTACAGCTATCTTAGCCTTTCAAACTGAAAGAAACCCCCGCTAATACCCTTTCACCTCGGGGAACCCTCTCCCGCTGACCCTAATCGTTGGCACATGACGTCGCAGCGACTTTCACGATGCTGCAACTGTTAAAAATAGATTCCGCCTGGCATTTTGCAGGCCAGACCCAAAGCGAGCTGTGAAATCGAGCTTTTGCTGCTGCTCCTGCTCCTGCCCAGACTCCCTTTGCGAAGTCAGGACCTCGACTTGGGCACGTTTCCCTTGCGCTGCCGAGCAATGAAATGTTCTAATGCCATTTGCAAGTGGAACGGAAGGAGCGGAGGGCATTTTCACAGGCTGGATGTTGGCTTTTCGGCTTGCAGACAGACGGGCGACATTTTTTCGTTCGCTACGAAATAAAAATGGAAAGTTGGCATAAAAAGTAAACAGCAGCTTGGCCGCGGGGGGAAGTGCGGCTGGAGGTAACTAAACGGAAAGCAAAAGCCAATGCTGCAAGAACCAAGGGAGCGGAAGAGCCAGTAACTGCAGCTGGAGAATGGGGAGAAGTCACTAAATCAGGTCAGGGATTTGCTTGCCGAATGCTTCTCTCTGCAGTTCTCCTCTGTTTCTCTTTTTTTTTTGGTGTGGCTTTGTTTCGTTTTCTTTTGGCTTTTGGCTACAATTTTTTTTCTCTTTTTTTCGGCGGCCCTAGGAAAAAGTGAAATTGAAATTACGTATACGCCGCGGTGGTCCCGATGCAGGAATTAATTTAATTACAGCCACGGCAGACGGCAAACAACAAATTGAACTGAAAAGCCGGCCAAATGAGTGCGTCACACATTCGAGTCTCTTTATGCTTTGTGTGTCACTGGAGCAGTCAGTTGGCAGCTGGCTAAATGGGGGTTTTTGGGTTGGCCACAAGGATGGGTGGCCGGGCTGTTTGCCCGACAACCGCAAGCTGCATTTTTAATTGCGCACACGTGCGAAGCAGCTGCCCCAGGAAAACTTAAGGGGGAGCAGCTGAAGCTGGGAAAGCCGCCCGGAGGATGTGGCAGCTCTACTTGAACTCATTCGGCGTGGAAATTATGGCACGCTCAAGTTGATTTTGACAGGCAGCAGGCGCAAGTATTCCCAGCACAGAACTCAAACTCAAACACACAAACACACACACACACACTGGCCTACGCATCCTTGAATTCTGGAAAAGTTTTGCGAAAATGTTCGGCACGTTCAGAGGCCTCTGCCTATACCGCAGAGTCCTGATCCTCTTCAGAAATAAATACACAGAAATAAATTTTTAAAATTTTAATTGCAAAATATATTTTTTGGGATTCATTGAGTGTCAGAAATTCTTTAGACTGTTTCTAAATATCTTTTTCAAATTTATTTAGATACTAAGAATATATTTTAAATATATATTCTCTCTTATAATGCAGAAACTTTTTCCTAAGAGCAGCAATATTCCATTTAAAATAAATTAAGAATTTTCTAATTATAAAAATCAATTTTTCTCCGTGTGGCAATAAGTGTCTAACTTGCAAATGGCAGAGCAGCAAATGGCTGCTCCTTCCGGGCAGGCTCTTAATTGATATGCAATAATCATTGGCCACCGAACGGCTGGCTGGTTGGCAGAAAGGCAGGCGAATGGGCGAATCGATGGAGGAGCTGGATGTTTGACTGACAGACAAAAGCTGGCACAACTCCGACAAGTAAATCCGGGCAGGACTCCATTTTTGCCCGCACTTGCCACTTTCTCAGCTTCTGTTTTGTTTCCTTTCCGACGCTCCCGTTTCCGTTTCCGCTTTCCCTGCTCCCTGCTCCTTGCTCCCCTTTTACCCTTCACCCCTCCCCTTCGCCTGTCAGGCATTCAAGTTTAATGCGCTTAGTTGGTCCGACTCCATCTGCGTTTCAGTTTCTGTTTTTGGCCTGGATCTGTGTACTGTCTTACTTTGTTTCCCTGAATGCTCCTCCCGTTTGGCCATTGTGTAACATTTAAGAAAATTGAATTACAATGTATTTTGGTAAATTTAGCAAAAACCGTTGCCTTTCTAATTCAGTCTGTGTGGTTGAAATGTTCGCAACATGAATTGTATAACAAGCCCATTAGACCATAATTAAATGGTTATCTTTAGTTTCTCAAAGTGCTGATAAAGCTCGAAATTTGTTTGCAGTTAAATACTTAGTAACAATGCCTCAATAATCAGATTGTATTTGAAGTCTTAAGCTCCCTTTGCAGATTTCCATCGACAACAAATTCACGTAGATGAAGACTTTGGCAAACAAAGAGTTTCAATTAAGATCTCTCAACTACTCATTTGTTATGCATTTACATAGACAATGAACTGTTGAGTGGGCTTAGAACTAACTAAATAGTTTCAATTTTAAACCAGTGCAATCCATTAACGAATTGGAATTATCCGAAGACGTGTAGCTTTTAGTTTTCATTTGTTTTACAATTTTATAAAAGTGTATTATCATGATTAAATATCAAAAAATTATATCATTTACTTACTCATTTTATCCGACGCAACAATGCTATTGTATTGGCTGCCTAAATGTATTGGCTTTGGTTAAATTTTATCACGTATACGCCTAGTTGCGCATTGTTGGCTAGCACTGGATGAACTTAATGGTAATATAATTCACAGTTTAATTTGAAGTTTACGTTTCCACTCGCGTTTCGAATGCTGAATTACACACAAAGCAGACAAAGTGGGCAAAAATAAAATAGGATCGAATTCGTTATAACAGACAGGACACGCACACAGGGAGACAAATGCCAGCTGCTGTTTTGGATGTAGTTGTGTTTTTGTATTCCCACGCTAGTACTAGAAATTTGTCGCTGCTTTTGATTGCCATTTAAATGTGCATATTTAATTTGTTTATTTATCGGATGGAGCAAGGCCTCAAAAGGAGAAAAACACGCAGCTGAAATGCAATTTAGGTTTTAATTTTAATTTATTTATGGCCATTTATTTAAATTCTACCGAAAATATTTGCCGTCTACCATTTTTATTTGAACGCCATTTTGGCTTTTGTTGTGATAATTTATGCAAATTATTTTCGAATTTTCCAAGCCTGTTCTGCTCAATGGGGCAATTCGGCATTTCCCTCTGGCCGCCAGCTCAATAATTCATTATTGATTGGCAGAAGTTGTGTCGAATGGATAAACTTTGACTGAACTCAGATGAATCGACAGAAATTGAATTAAATTTCAATGATAATTCGTGTTGCTTAACTGTTACAACTTTTTAAGCCTTGAAGTATATTAAAAAATTTTAATGGAAATTGAAAATGATGTATTTATTAGGGAAATATGAAAGACTACAAATAATTTCACACCTCTTAAATTTGTAGCTTTATCAAAATTTATATTATCACCTGAGTGCACATATATATCCACCTCCTATCCGCGCATTGAATTAATCCGCCTTTGAGGTAAGGCATTTCCCCCCTTTCCTTTCATTTTGCGAACGGAATTCGTTTGCAATTAATAAATAGTTGTCTCGTTTCTTACGGAATTTATGCATCGCAAAATTAATATTAACGCCGGAGCGTGTAAATCCCGTTTGGCTGCCAACAAAGGGATTAAAACAAAGCGGTTGATTAAATTTTCATGACTACAGTTTATTTATCCACTGTTGCGGCAATATCATTTTCCACTAGTTATTAACTACTCTTGCTAGGGGAAAGAAAAAGGCAATTAAGGAACAAGTAAGCATGATACGAGGTTCTCGACTTTTAATTATCCTCTTCTCTCTGTGCCAAACTTCGAAAAACTTTTTCAAGTGAAGAAAAATTTTCGTTTACTTTGTCCCATTTTAATTAATGATTTTACAACGTATTACAAGTTTTCAAAGAAAATATTTGTGTTCAAAAAAAAAGAAACTTATTTTATTCCTTGTAATATAAAAGTTTGTTTAACGATTTTTAATATTTTTATAAAGGAAATGTGAAAGTTTGTTTACTTTTCAAAAAAGAATATTTTAAATTTATTTAAATAAAATGTATTATTGTATCATTATTTAACCTATTTATTTATTTAATTTATTTTTTTAATTATTATAATTCAAACTAATACACCCTCCGTTCTCGATTTCCCTGTATACCCCGTTTAAATGTCATTTTAATTAAAATAAAAACGTCCGCTCGACCAACTCCCGATTTGTTAATAAAAATGGCAGCTGGAATAATTGTATTAAGGTCGAGTTGCGGCATTCGGGATGGACACGTTCCACTGAACCGTTGCCCAATTTGAGTTTTGTTCAATTTAAAATAATTAAAATGCCGCATATAAGCCTAGGCGCAAATCCTTTTTCGAGATGCCGAACCTTTTTGCAACCGCAAATATTATAATGTGCCCCGGATGCCCAACCGATTTTCGGTCGTCCTTGTGCCTTTCAAAAAATTTTCGGGCACTTGAGCGTTGCTAAGCAAGATTTATGAGCCGCCAGAGGGGGCGTGGCATTGCCATTGCCATGGCCTGTGCACTGGTTATTTATTTTTTTGTCGGTATTTGCCAAGGTCTTTCGCTTTGTTTGCCATCTTTTGCGGCCTCCGAGAAGTTTTCAGCTGGCCTTGCTCTTGCCGCCCCCTTTCCTCCCCTCCTTCCCCTCTCAATGACCATTAGTTCTCATCTACGGGTTGTGGCATTTAAATAATTTAAAACATTTGAACGTTTTGGGGCAATTTGGTTAATGGCCTGTGCCCGTGAAGCAAAGGGTTCGAAGTTGGGTTGGTAGTCCCCAAACGAGCTCGTAAATAACGCCAAGCGAACGATAACGATTCGGCTGTCTCAGCTGCCTAATGTGCACGATCAGAGATAAATCCGGTAAAAGGGATAAATAAGCTGCCAAAGAACTAAGCTTAAAGACTTCGGCAGCTTTAAGGACATGTGACGCAGGTCCCTGCAAACGCTCGCTTATGTGGCGCACTAGTTCAAGGACTCGTCCAACTAGCTCCAACCCAATTACGCAAAAAAGTACACAAGCACACTTTTGAACAGAACCCGGTACACACAGGGGAAAAAGTTCATTTATTAAGTTAAAAGTTGAACAAATTTAAACTTTATTTGAATTTAAGTTTCTTGTTTGTAAATGAATAATAATATTCGCACTTAAAGATTAATATCCATGAGATAGCCACTCGAATATATGATTTACAAACATTCATAACTGTAGAACTTAAATCTTTTAGTTTTCTTTGTAAATTAAAAATAATTGTATAATTTTTGAAACATTTTATAAAGATTCACGGACATTTTAAGATATACACTCAAATATATGATTTAAAACTTTAGTCTTTTAGTTTTCTTTGTAAATTGAAAATATTTGTATAATTTTCAGAAAATTTAATATAGATTCACGGACATTTTAAGGAGTTTTCCCCTGTGTAGGGGCGTCAAATGAATGGCATCCAACCTGCCCTGGCAACCTTTAACCCTAAAAATGCGACCCGACCTAGAAATGTGTGTTTGCTCGCTTTCGCCTCGCCATTTGCCATACGGCATATGGGTATCCTTTTTTGCACAAAGCTAGCGTGCCATGAATTTTTGTTTATGCTTGCGGGCAGAAGATAAACACTGCCACACATACACGCACACGTAATATGTGCCAATGCCAAAGGATAACGTGGGGTGCAAACACAGACACATACATATCCTGACTGACGACTGTCGACTGACAACGACATAACCACAAGCAGATAGCGCAGCTTATGCAAACGTTCAAGGACACCGCTGCAGCGATGTGTTGGTGCGAGGCTTTCAGCTTTCAGGCTTTCAAAGTGGCGCCTGCAGGTTATGCAACACTTTTGTATTTGCCTTGCCTGAGTGTGAGTGTGTGTGTGCTCCTTTCAGTTGGCCCAAAACTCTGGGCCTGGCTTTAATTGCTGGCAATTTGTCTGGCTAATTTGCTAAATTTGACACCTCAGCGAGCGCGCACACACTTACAAATTAATGACGTCAAAAATATAACTCTCGCTGTCTTTTCTACTGCCTCTTCCTCTCGCTCTTCGGTCAGCTCGTTATATGTATTTGTGTGTGTGTTAGTGTGCGTGTCAGCAGCAGCAGCTGTGTGTGTGTGCGTGCTGTTTTCACTTTCACTTTCATTGATTTTCAAGCATCGCAACAAATGCTACTGGTCACCATATCAAAACACAACTCACTGCAAATTCCACTGATTAATAGGAGATTTTTTTACACAATTTATTGGCTAACTTTTCGCGGGAAATATATATGGATTTTCTTTTATTTTCTTTTATTTTCTTTTATTTATTTTTTTCTATTTTTTACTGAACACTTTCTCTGGTTTTTCTCGGTCGCGTGGCTTCTTTGCGTGGCATCCGTTGGTCCGCTGACAGGGCAGCCCGCAATTTTCAACGTCGAACTGCGCTCGCTGCCAAAACTGAACTGAGCTTCTGCCAAAAGCGTTGCCATGGCCAAAGTAGCAGCAGCAGCAGCATTTTCCTGCTGAAACTGGCTTCGAAATACTGGTAACAGTTTTGCAGTTGGCGGCGCATGCGCTTTTCGCCACTCCGATTTTCCCTCTTAACCCCCTTTTTACGTCACAGCTCGCATCACACTGTTGCGTCCTGTTTTTCACTCTCTTGGCAGCTTTGTTTACATTGTTCGAGGGCATTTTCCTATTTTCGTGCTGGCATCTATAAATAAAGTAACGCATACGCCACGTGGGCTCGTCGAGCGAGGTGAGAAGCCATCAATCGCGTGATTGATTGCGGATATCTATTTTGGGCCTTAATAGGAATTTTATCTTAAGTTGATATTATTAGGAGGAAACTAATTCTAATCGAATTGCCGGGTATGATTGATTGAAAATATTTATTTTAGGTAATGCAAGAATTTTCTAATTTACAAGAATTTTTAAATTAAATTACTATTCAACATTCTTGTATCCAATAAATTTTATTTTCCCGCAAACGTTTAGCTGGCAAAAGAAAATTTCTACAGGACCTCAAATTACTAGTTGTCCACGTGTCGAGCAAATTACTTGCCACAACTCAATTTGAAGGCCGCAAATGCCCCAAAGAATAACTCGAACACGTTTTCTTTTGTCAGTATATGTGTGCTTTTGGGTTAGCAATTTTCACGCTGATTGGTTTCCAGTCATTTTTCGTTGTTGCCTTCGCCTTTCATTTATTTTGTTCTTCGGCCAGAAACACAAAAAGTCAACGAGCCAAAGCCAAATGTCAACCACCCCTCACTTTCGCCCGCATCCCTTCAAGGACCTTCGGAATTTAATAATGAAATAGCCCCCGTCGTCCTTGGCCTGCGAACCATTTTCAATTTTCCACTTTCGGCTTTCGACGTTTGGCGTTTGGCCTTCGGGCGAAAATGCGTTTGATAAATTTCCCAACGAAATCGAAACAGGTCAAACTTTATTTATCCCACGGTTGGTCACGAACTCGCTACGCAGTTGCAATTACTGCATCAAAGAATCATTTGCAATAACTAATTAAAAGTTTTTCCTTGCCGGATAATTTCATTTCGCTGCTAACTTTTTTCTGTCGCAATCGATTACATTCCCCCTACACGACCACCCCCTTTTTTAGCCACGAAGTTCGATGTGGGCCATAAATAACAACAAGTTAGGCACTTTCCCTATTAGGGGGCGTGGCATGTTGTGTGGGCGTCCCTTGGGGAAGGGCAAGAAGTTAAGGAAGTGGCTGAGACAAAGTCGAAAGCTGAAGGATATCGAGCCGGTGGCCTGGCTGCGATTTTTATCAATGAACGATGGGCGACGGGACACAGTTATTATGCGAAATCAGTGGGCGGCTGCTGTCCTTGTTTGTCCTTGCGTGGGAAGATTGTTGCTGCTGTCGATGGGATGTGTTAGATTTAACCAGGGATATTGGTTCAGCTTCTTGGAAGTCCGGAATCAGGAAAGATTAAATACCTTCAGGCTAGCTAAGTATAGAAAAATTGTTCCTAAAAAAATAAATATTTTCCTCTATTTGTTAAGTATGATTAACTAATTGAAAACGATTGTGTTTTTAGTATTTTAATTTTATTATTTAATCCTATTTATCCCTTTTATGCTATTTATTAAAAATTATTTTCTTAAATACTTTTTTTCCCATTAAAATTGGTTTTTTAATTGGTTTTTTTTCCAGCCCTAACAAGGTTCTAGAGCCTTGCCTGCGCTGTGCCGAAATCAATTACGTCCTATTCAAGGGTATGGCAAATTGTGAGTCCAAATCAGGAATGGAATTCCATTCAGCGAGGCTTCAGTGGCTTTTAATTCCTCCTCCCTTCAGAGCTCTCATATCTCTGGCCTGTCTGCCTGCCTGCCACTCAGCTGGGGGGCATATCGTCCTCAATGGAGGGCCAATCGAGTGGAGATACTGGCTGCGTTGGAACTTTTACGACATCGGCATCGAGTACCCGGCTAATCATAACCGATAATGGCCAGGGGGCGGATTTTCGTGCATTCAACTATCTAACCGGCAGTTGGCAAGTTTTTCTTTTTTTTTTGGCGGGTGTTGAGCGTTTGCTGCTCATTAGGGCGAAACTGTTGCAAGACTTTTAGTCCTGGCGAACTTGCTGTCTATGTGTGTGTGTGTGTGCCCGGCGCACTTACACTTAATTGAATCCTGCGGGCGTGGTGGATGGTTGGGCGGAAGGATCCTAGTCGGTGGGTGGTTGCGTTGGGTTGGGTTGGGTGGATGGTGGTGAGCCCCTGAGGCATGCGGCATGCCAAAGCGTTTAGCAACCAAATACGCTTTCCTCCCGATTTGCCCCTGCCTTTGTTGTTGTTGGAGCTCACATCCTGCCGCCGGCGCATCCTCATTCTCATCCTCAATCTCGTTTCCATCGGCATTCACATGCACATCCCGCACCCCATGCTCATTTTCATCCTCATCTTCATCCAGTAAAGCAGGGAAGAAGGAAAGGAGCCACTGAGCGAGGAAGCGAGCGGCTCTAATTCAATTAGCAAGTTCAGCGCCAAAGCGGCAAATGGCTCGTTAAACACGCTGTGTTTTTGTTGCCCCCGCATCCCCGCACTTCTACCCTTCCCTAAGTGCACTCAGAAAATAATATAATTTTAGTTTGGAAAGTCATATTCAATATTAATATTACTTATTTAGGAATACATAATTACTAGGTCTTAATGTTTTTTTTTTTAAGTAAATTTTTTTATTTTGGCATAGGATAATCACATTTATTTTCCTCACTTTTTCATTGTAATTAAACATTATTCTCGTCCTAAAAAATATCAAAAATAATTAAATTTTTTTTTCAGATTTCTCCGAGTGTATTACTTTACATTCAGCATTTGGCTGCGCTCGTCGTCTCCTAGCGTTGGGTTTTGTCCTCCTGCTTAATGCCACTTCACTTGTGTTTGCTCGTTTTTTAAACATGTTTTATTACATTTTTTTCGCTAGCTGGCGCCGTTTTCATGGCACCGGAAGTTGCCACACACACACACACACACACAGCTGTAACTAAAGTGTGTGGCAAAATGAGCAATGAGCAAATGAGCAAAATGTTATAAATTGCCAAAAGTCCGCTTTAGCGTTACCAGGACTTTTCTTTGTTCTCAGCGGTTTTTTGTTTCCCCTGTTTGGTTTGCAGATAATGCACGGCAGAATCTTGTTCACTCTGCTCACTGACCAAATGTGCGGTCCTGGGTTCAACTCCAACTCCAACTGCCTTCGGTTCGGGATAATTATGAGCTATGTGTGGAATGCCCTGGCCGCAGTCTTACCTACGTTTAATTTATGCACAAATAGCCCGAGCAAATTATTCGCTTTGTTCCGCAAATGTTTTTCGAGTGAATTGTGTTTGGTCAGGAAGAGCGGGTCGGAAAAAGTGGGAGACTTTGGCCAGCGTTTCATCTTCCACTCCAATATCTATGGAGATTAACAGCCGTGTGGTGGTGGTGGCTTTCCTTTTCCACACATTTCCCCCCTTTCCCCTTTCCCCTTTCATTCCAACTATAATCGCCTTTTCTTGCCAGTGGCCGGCATATGCCCATCGTTAGCTGGATATCCTGGCTGTCTGGCTTTTGGGTCGCAGGACCAGCAAACTGGTTACCGATTCCCCAATCCGTTTGCCCTTCGCTGGCATTTTTCAGCGAATTTTCCTTTTTGCTTTTCACACATTTAGTTGGGTTTCAGTTTTCGCCTCGACCAATTTTTTTCAGCAGTCACCGCTTTTTTTCAGCAGCTGCAGCAACAAAAGTCCATTATCCTTTTCGGCGTTATCGGTAATCAATTTCAGTGGACCATCGGAGTGCCGGAAAAAAGTTTCGGCCCTCCAGTAGCGACGGACCAACAAAGGCGGTAGTTTCGAAAGTAGCAACAACAATAACAATTGTTAGTTTTGAAATATGCACGACCACCCAATCGCCACCCAATCGCCACCCACCCACATGGAGCCTAACAAAAGCTTTTGAAGTGCTGTTTGCTGTTGCAGCTGTATTTCATCACCCATGACCTACACTCAAAAATTTGTTACTGTATTTCCACACATTTAGTGCTATTTATACCAAAAGTATAGCTTTAATTGGAAGTTTTAAAATAGTTTAAAGCACTAGTTTCTCTTAATGATTTCATTCCATTTTCATTTATTTGGGATAAACATTTTTACAATACATATATATTGCAGATTTGTTTGCCACATAAACTGGTTTCACTGAGAAATAATTTTAATAATTTAAATTAAATAAATTTTAATGATACCAACAACCAATTATTTTTTTAAAGTTTTTATATTAGAAATAACTTAATAACCTATGGGTACCAAACTTTTGTAATTATTTTTTATTATTTGAAATTTCTACGCATTCTTTTTTTAATTTTTTTGAGTGCATAAGCGAGTTTTGCGAGCGCATTTTGCACTGCAATTTCAGTCGCCCCCGACGAATAATTCAATTGCAATGTGGGCCAATTTTCGTTGTTGTTGCCCCTCGGTGGCGTTTGCTGCTGTTGGCCAGTCACTTACATAGTTGTCGAGTTGTTGAAAGTTTGGTTTTTTCTCCCCCGTTCCAGCTTTTTGCCATTGCCGTTGATGTTGCACTCGCAATTGGCTACAAATTGGCTTGTCGAATTAGAAGGGAGGGGGCTGGAAAATCAGGACTCAGCCTTGCGCTAGATTTCAGCAGCAAGTGGCTCCTAATTGAATGCGGACAGCTGCAGGAGCAGCCGAGGGATCTGCTCTCTCAAATATAATTACGTTCTCCATACACTCGTCTGTACGTACATATTTCTCCTTCTGCTCGTCAGATGAATTATGCAGATGCTGCTGCTCCTTTTGTCTGCCTGTTCATTTCACTGCAGTCCTTTATCCTGGCCGAAGAGGATCCGAAAGGCGGCGCCGGGGGAAAGTGAAACAGTAGCTGTCTCTCCTCTTCTCCTTCCCTCGCCCCAGTGAAAAGCGCTTTTCAATTTGGCGGCTTGCCTCAACACAACTCGAACCATCTGAAATGGGCTCTCGGTTCGGCTTTCACTTTTCAATTAATTCTTGTGGCGGCCGCGCTGTGGTATTTTATGTAAGCGCTCCCCGGTTGCCATTTCAATGCCCTGAGGTTTGCCAAATGGGTTGGTTGGTTTGATTAGAAGGCAGGAAAATTATTAGAAGTGCTTTTGATATTTTTTTAATTTTATAAAAACTATGTTGAAGTACTTAGATAAGTTCTTATTTTAAAGACAAATATTATGTTTCTTATGAAATTATTATTAACACATATGGTAATGTTGCTTACAACATCTAATATTTATCTTAAAAATTAGGATTAATTTGAAGGATTTTTATGCAACTTTTCTTTACTAGATTCACGATAATTTTTATAAGACTTTTATTTTTAAATAATAATCAATAAACTCTTTTAACTTTCTTGATTTAATTTCGACATTTTTATATTATATTTTGTATTTCTATTTTATATTTTTTATATTTTTTTTATATTTATGATTTTTTTTAAAATATATTTTTAATATTTTTTTTATATTTTTTATATATATATATTTTTTTTTTTGAATATTTTTTTATTATAGTGCGATCTGTTTGGGATGTTACCTGCCACATTTTCCAGAGGCCAAAACATCAGGCTCTCCTGATGCCCCACCATTATTGTTGGCTCCAGCTTTTTTATGTGGGTCAGTGCGGAATTTGGCTGCTGCTCGGAGAGGCTGCCAAGCCACGTGACTATTGGGAACAATTGCAGGAGGCGGTGTCCCGGGATAGAAAAACTGGCCGAAACTCACGGCAACAATGTGGGGCGAGTGTGTCGATTAGCCAAATTGAAAATGACAAGCTGGAAGCGAAAAAGAAGCGCCCGAAACTGGGCCAGGGAGCAGCTCCAGCTTGTTATGCTGAAGATGATGCAGTGGCGCTGTGGGTGGACCTACACCCAGCCAAGGGAAGTGGGTCAACTGTTTAGCGAGTGGCTGCCAATAAGAGCGCATTGTGGGGTCGAGAGAAAAATAACAAAAAAAAAAAACCGGACTACCAGAATAAATAAACGGGGAAAATGTATATTGGTAAATCTCAATTTCCAGCGGTCCACTCGGCGTATGAGTAATTTTCTCTAAGCGGTTTACGGAGCACCGTCCACTCCACTCCGCAGTGTTTTCAGTCCGACCGACTGGGGTTCAATGCAAAATCCGATATACGATTTATTTTGGTTAACTGCACATCCAATAAACTACAGAAAATCGGGACAAGCAGAGAGCCGAGGGGATGTGATGTGTAAATATTGACTTTTGAAAATCGAAATCGTCAAAATGTTCATAAAAGTCCAATGGAAATCGTTCAGCGCAGCAAATATTTGGCTCTGCGAGCGCAGACATGACTCCTCCTCCTGGTCGTTTCAGGACTTTTTCGACTGGGTCCTGCGGATGTGGCTGTGCATGACCATGGCAACTTTGACCAGCCAGGCAGCCTTCACTCCTCTATCCTTTCTGACTTCAGCTTGCTGAAAATTACAGCGTATAAATAATGAAAAGCGATTTAATTTTTAACAGCTGCAGTTTGTGTGCTGTGGAATAGAGTGGCGATGTGGGGTTGGCTTCGCGTGTTTGGCTCCACTTGTTTCCTCCTGTCGTCGCACGCTGACCATCCTAACCCAATTCAATCCCGAATGACCATCCTGGAACGACTTAAATGCTCAAATTTCACACATCATTTGGGCACGACTTGCAGTCATGGCAGCTGGGATTTGAAAGGATTTGTATGGGGTTTCGCTGATGAAATTTCGGGGCATCAATTATGGACATTCACAGGTGGCTGCGGTTTGTGGCCAGCAGATCAAAGGTATGGGGTGTTTTATTGATTATTTTTACTTGGAGGATTTTTAAATGGAAAATTTCTAAAGTTTATGTTGCATTAACTGTTTTAATTAAAACTCCGATATAAATTTATCTGCTGAATGCAAGTTTATCAGTTTAAAGTATAGTTTTTTAATAAATATTTCGATTAATATCACTTTTTTGCTGAGTAAGTTTCAGAGGTGGGAAAATTAATTAACAATTTTTTTATTCTTGTTTAAATTGATTGAAGATTAATGGAAATTTTTTATTAAAACTAATATTTTCTTTGTTAAAGCCATAGTTTAAATTGGTTTTCTACTGAAAGCGGCTCTCTGCGAACTTTTTGCCAAACTTGTTACCTTAAAACTCTTTGACTTTTTACGACCTTTGAAGCTCGGCTACAATTCCCCAGCCGTCTCTGCAAATGTCTTCCAACATATTCCCAGCAGTTGTAAGTCGACTTTTATGGTCTCAATGTCTGGGGCCATAAACGAAAGTTTGGCCATTATGTAATTTTCACATTTTCATATTTTAATTTAATGCCCCAGTTGATTGAATCGGACGATGCACCTGAACTGCTTACAAATATGACTAAATGCCTGGTTTTTGGGGCCGTCTTAATTGCTAATAAAACTTGGTCGTTAAAATGTAAGTGATTCATTTTCGAGTTTAAAGGCAGGGAAAACTTAGCTCCTCTGAGGGAAAACGGCTAACAGCAAAGTTGACATTCATTATGGCGGGCGAAAGACGGGAAGCGGAAGCTGCTTGGCTCGCCATTTTCTTCCATTTCCGCCATTTCACCGCCGGGACAATGGGGACAACAGTGGGGAGTGTCCTGTCCGATCCTGGAACTCCTTGTCCGCTGGCCCCTGGCTCATCAAAAACTGTTTGAAATGAGTTTTTATTAGTTTTTGTTGCTGCCATTTTTTGCTGTCACTTGTTGTTTCCTATCTTTCTCTACCTCCCCTTTCTCTACCCTCCCCTTTCCATGTGCTTCTGTGTGTGTGTTGGTGCTTTTTTGTGCCTGTGCGTGTTAATTAAATTTCAAATGCACAAAAGAACTAACGACACGTTGAGAGGAGAAATTTCAAAGGGATCGGGGAGAGATGGCGGTCGAATAATACCGAACCCATTCTCTCGCTTTAATTGCATCCATGTGTGTAAATGAAAATGTTTGCTGTGTGTTCTTCCTCATATTTTCCATTTCGCCCCTCTGTTTTGGCATTTTTGCATTTAAGCAACACAACTTGCAACAACAAGGAGAAGTGGCCGACGAGCTCCGGCGGCAAAGATTTAGTCGGACCAACGCCAAGTTTCTGGCCATAAACTTTATTCCGGGGCTTCCTAGTAAAATGTTTTCCTCTTTGCAGCCTGTATTTCCCCTTCTTTTTCTTTTTGGCTTGTTGTTTGGCAGCATTTGTTTTGTTATGGTTTTAATTAAGTTTTAACTGGCGCTAGACCAAAAATGCACCACACCAGATCTGAGCGTAGAGCTCCTAGAGTTGGTATAATTCACATGCAACACGCTGAGAAATATAAATACTTATTTTATGTTGATTAAGAATTTAATTTAATTTTGCTTTATATTATTTATTTTTTTTTTTACAAATTTATAAATTAATTTCCTTATTTAAAAAAATGTTTTTTATTTTTTTTAATAGTATAAAATAATTAATAACTCCATATATAACACTAGTTACATGTTCTTTTATTCCCTATATAATTCCCGTGCATAATTAATCGCCTTAAAATTTAGAAATTGATTTGGAGTCAATTACAACATTTTCTTATTAATAAAAATATTTTTTAATTTATTAAACAATATAAAATCTCCGATAAGTCCGTATATAACAATAGTTATATGTTCTTTTATTTCCTATTTAATTCCCGTGCATAAGCCTGGCAAACACACAATGGAAACCGAAACCTTGCCCATGAGGCGGCTTTCAGCTTTCGGTTTCGCTTGGCCTGGCGGGATCTTTCCCGAGTTTCCCGGGAGGGAAGGGCAGCGACGGGGCTATTTCGAGGCTGCTGCTGCTGACAGGCGACGGGGAAATTGATTAATGTGACTTGTAAATGGCGCCAGATGGAAAATGGAATGGGAGCGGTTGGCGGACGAAGGGAGCCAACCGTTGTAAGCGGCCTAGAAATGTTGACTCGAAACTGCAGCAATTTGTGGCAGAAATTGTTGTGCCAAAAGTGTCACATGCAATTGGGCCCCAAGTCAGGCCCAACACTATGACAACATCTATTAGCCAAGGTCCTGCGTCCTTGGGCTGCGTTTAGTTAATAGCCTACACCATAATTAACAGCCGCCGAGCAAACAATTTCAATGTTTGCCCCGAAATGAAAAATGATTTTTGGCCCTTGTGGCCTGTTCCACGTGGCAAGGCATCATAAATTTCCGACCCGCTCGCCGTGTTCAAAAATTTCATTATGCGAAAGTGAGTTCCGTTAATGTGTTTTCCGAGGAGGCGGCGAAGAAAAGGCGGAAAACTCAGGAGGAGCTCCGGCAGACATACCAAATTATGCACAAGACAAACAGTAAACATTAACGACACGACACGAGAAAAGCGGGGGATCTTGAACATAAGAAGGAAAGAAAGAAAGTCACGTACTAAATATTTATTAATAAAATGTACTCTTGAGAGGGATTAAATTAAGTGGTAAGCTGGTAAAGTATAAATCAATTTCAAAGTTTTTGTTTTATCAATTAGCCCTATAAAGATTAAAAACTTAAAAAAATAAATAATATATTAAGTAACAGCATAAAAACTGATTTAAGGAAAATTCAGAAACCCACATTAGAAAATCGACTGACTGTCAGTATAAATTTCTTTATTTTGAAATCGACCTATAAACAGAAAATAATCTCGACAATTTGCATTTTAACCAACACAAATAATAATCTGATCAGAGTTTATATTCTTGCAATAATAAAGTTTTTAATTATAAATTTTGAATTTGGTAATAAATACATTTCTGAAAATAAGATTTTCTTAAGAATGGCTTTTGTTTAGGTATAAAATAATATTTCATTTTTTAAGTTGTTATCAACCCCTTTCTGCGCCGGATTCTGGTAGGAAAAGAATAAGGTTAGTGAAATAATTAATACTGCTACTAAGGCCTTACAGTTCTGTGATAAGTTTAATCGTACTTCGCTTAAGTACAAAGAGAACAAATATGACTAAGACCAAGGCCAAGTGGTAGTAGTAGGCAAGCCAAAAGAACCATTGCCAGTAAATGTTGCCACGATAAAAGTATGGAATTAGATCGAAGGCCCAAGATGTGCCCATCATACCTGTGATATGTAAATGATAAGGTATAAGTAAAATTCGTATGTCATAACTATAAAGTCATAGCTCTTACGAGTATCTGTTCGAGTTGTGGCTGGATAATATAAACTGTTTCACATTTCGCTGTACTTTAATCAATTGAATGGCCGTGAGGGCGAACATTATCCAGTTGGCGATATTTATAACTAGTATTGGTCCAGTAAAATATATAAGTATAGTCCTGTTATTAGCTGGAATCGATATAGTTAAAAGTAAATATTAAAATGTTCATAGAAAAGAATGACAATTATAACTTACGATTAAACCAGCACTGGGAGAAGCCAATAGAAGGCTTCAACTGAGATGTAGACAAATCTCCCAACCAATTTCGATCTATAATAAATATAACTGCGGTTGCAAGACCCGCTAAGCCCAAGACAAATGCGCTATAGGAAGCAAACAGATAACGGGGTTCATTATTAAGATTGATCGCCATCAAACCAATTCTTAGTTTATGACTGATAAGAAATAGCCAGAGAATGCAACTCATCGCAAAGAAGTATCTTGCGTAACCTGTAAGTGAAAGGGTGATTGGTATTTTGTTGGCTTTCATATTTAACTTAAATAAATTACCTGCTGTTGTGCACATCTCGTTCATGGGACTTCCATATCTAGTTACAATCCACAAACTGTGGTGAATGGAGAAGCTGACTATGTAGCAGATAAAGCATTTTCCGATTATATTTCGTTTCTTATGTATAAAGACATAAACTGCAATAGTAAGTGCATTGCAAATCAGGGAAATCATGACAACTTGGGGATTAAGAATAAAAAAATTAACTACTTAAGGATTTTCTATCGAAATATTTTTTTTACCATTAATCTCTTGGTCCGACTTTTGCCTACTTTAATACTCGCAAGTTCTATGCTCGACAAGAAAAATCTTCTTTGAAATGTCTGAAGAGTACGGATTGACATAGAGACAGAAAGTGTCTTGGCCCATGGTCCACTTTTGGGATTGAAGACCAAAATTTCCGTTCTAAAAAATTGGATTAAGATTAAAAATAAATGAATTCTTTATAAGGCAAACCTCGAACAATATGAGCTCATCTTTCGTTAGGTCGTAGAATTTATCACAGTACTCAAACCAATCACTTTGGACGATAACGTCGTTGCTAAGGTACAGGATTGTCGTAGTACCATCCTCCAGTGACATGTTCACGTAGGGTATAGCCCCGACCACTTTACTTTTCACCTTTTCACTGTATCCGCTTTCGGTAAATATTTCATTCCGGGGGCTGCAAACGCGGACACTTGGTGGTATAAGTGATACATTTTTTGTATCAAAGTAGCCCCTGTCAGGAATATTTGCCCAAGACTTGTTCGAAATTTGGAGCATAAAAAAAATAATTAACAATTTCAGAACCATAATAAAACAGTTCTCCCTGAAGTTCAAAACTCGACTGATAGCCGAAATTCGCGAATTTGTATATTTAAATACCAGCTGAGAAACTAATTACTCATATTCCCCGCAGATTATAATTCTCACTCTTGGGCTAAATGCTCTGATAACAGTCTTGAGAAGTTATTGATATAAAATAAGTTTATGAATAAAAAACAAGAGAGAACGATATGGTCGAGTACCTCGACTATGAGATACCCGTTACTCAGCTAAAGGGAGTGCGAGGGAGATTGAGATTCGCAGTCGTCAGCGCCATCTAGTGTCTGTTTTACTTATTGATCATAACTTTAAAATGGATTTTCCGATTTAAAAATTGTTGTACATTTCGATAGGTATTAATAAACACAACAAAATGGCATTTACACTTTTACAAAATTTGTAAAGTCGTGGCCGCCAGGCCTTTTTAAAACTCCTCTAAGGCTATTTCGGGCATAGAAAAACTTGCGCTGACTAGGAGCCCAAGAATATGTGTGGGTAATCCCAACATTCTAGCTTTTGTAGTTTCCCAGATCTTAGCGTTCATACGGACAGACAGACAAACGGACATGGCTAGATCGACTCGGCTAGTGATGCTTATCAAGAATATATATACTTTATAGGGTCGGAAACGCTTTCTTCTACCTCTACTATACGAGTAACGGGTATAAAAACCACTTTGTTTTGTATTTCATGAGTGATTTCATTTTTATAAATGGTAAACGTCCCACTGGGAAATTAGCGTGATTCCTGATAAAATGTTGAGAAAACATAAAACATTTAATATGAAAGATAAAAATTTGAAAAACCCAACAAGAAAGGTGGAGTACTTCGGAAATACGATTTGTAAAAAAATTGCAGTTATTTTTACTTCGTCCAATCTGACTAGTATCTATTTTTTAAAGGATTTTTCAATCATTATTTATCCTCTTTACCATTTATTTAAATTAAAAAAAGTGTAAAATTATTACATATTTAGTTTCTTTGCAAACTAATATTTCTGTTTCAAAGATATCTGAAAAATTTCATAAAATGTCAGTACTTTATGCCATTCTTTTGGTAGGTATACGCCAAAAATGCAATTTTCTCCCTTATTTTTATTGTCAATTTATGCCATTAAATTGCTTATTCAAAAACAACCTCAATTTGCAGCATATAAATGTAATGCCAACACCAATTGCTGTGTAAAAATAAGTTAACTGACTTTGAATTGGCTGCCTACGCAGAGTCCTGTAACGCGAAATTTGCATTTTCTGCATTAAGTCAACAGGGCGGATGGTTGTTTTCCGGGGTGCCAAAGGGAGAAGTCGGAAAAAGCGACAGAGGCGAGACATTTGCTGCGTTGCTGGCGTGACATTTGTTTGGTTTTAATTTCGGTTCAAAGGTTGCCATGGCTGCCCGACTCCCAGACTCACAGACTCCCAATTCCCCAGCTCCCCCCAAAACCCTGCGGCCGTTGAAGTATGCTGGGTGGACCGAACGAAACACTTGCTGTCGTCGCAACTGGTGAATGCAAAATTGAAATATTGCATGAATTGCAGGAATGCACTAAGCCATGAAGTAGCCCCCCCCCTTTACCCCCTTTTTACCCCCCCTGGAGTGCAAAATGGGCATGGCCAACACACGATGTCGTGCAACTATTTAATAAACATCAGCAGTGGATGGAGTGTCCTCCTGCTCCCTCACTCATTTTGGCTGCGGTTGGAGTTGGAGGAGCTTTTGATGTTTCGCTCGGCTGCATTTAATAAGCTGCCGGAGCGGCAAAGAGGGGGCGCAGGAACAGCTGGGGGGCGTGGCCAGGTCCTTTGACTGCAAGTCAATGAGGCAGCCTTGGGGAATTCTGGGAACATTAAGCAAGAAGCTTTGAGATATACACTACCATTTTCGATTTAGGTACTCTCACATTTCCATCATTGATTGACAGTTTTAAAGAGGAATTTATTTATTGTCTACTAAGTCATAAATTCATTCTGATCGATTTCAAAGCCGCGCTTCTTCACACAACAGACATCGTCCTTGCGTCTACAATGACCAACTTGTCTGACAATATAGCATTCCTCTTTGTCCAGACACGAGGCCATAAGCGAGGGTCTGGATATATGAATGTTGGTTTCGTCACAACCTGAAAGATATTTACAAATATATAAAATAAATATTTTAGCTTATTTCTCAAGGATCCAAACTTACGCAGTGGCCTGTAGGTACGTTTCCCCAACATATAAACATCACTAAATGTGAGTAGAAAAATGAAAACGATCTGAAGAAACATTCTAAAGCAACTAAATCGAGAAAGTCAAGATACTCTTAGAATTTCTACATGTAACCAAGCGGTGAAAATGTAATTGGATTTAGTTATGCCAGCTTATCTAAGGCATTCTCATTCTCTCGGCTCCATAATTTATATGCCCTTTCGATTTGTTATGCAATCTATTGGATTCCCTGCTCGGTTTACTTGGTGAAGCAAGTGCGAATGGAGCACAAAAGAAAAATGTTGTTTGCGAATGTTGGTAAACAAAAGGGAACTGCCTTACCTCCACCTAAGCCAGGCGCCCCTTTGGATTTTCTGACTGCTCTGGCTGGCTGCCAGCTGCTTGTTTGGATGGGTGGGAATCCACAATAAACCAGGACCTGGAACTACGAAGCAACGGCATCTGGAGCAGCAGCAAAAACCCAAAACTATTTGCACTCAACAGCGGCAACAAATGTTGCTGCGGTGTTGCCTTGTGCTACTTACGACTGCCATTTGATGGCGATGGCGATGTCGATGTTTTTGCCCTGGCCCAGCAGCCAGCATCCTCGACAGGATTCCAAAGTATTCCTCGATTCCGAGCTGTGCAAATATGAAGGCGCCTGGTGATGTGTTTACAAGTTTGTGAATTGTTGTCATTGTCGTCATCTGGCCGGGCTTTCAGCCTCAACTGGCTGTGGCCGTGGCTGCACCCCAATCTTGGCCAGCACTCGGTGCTCAGTCTCAGCCCGCTTTTCATTACCAATTGCAGAGATCCCCGTCCCCGTCCCTCGAACCCCAAATGCAAACATCAATCAAGCTGCATTATGCAAATATTCGCTCGAAAGTTGCAACAAAAGCGCATCCAGCTAGGGAGAAACTGAAAGACGACAAATGGGAAATCGGAAATGGGTGTGGGTTTGGGATTTGGACTGGGGTTGGGGTACGGGTTCCGGATTGGGTTCTAGAGATTGGAGAGCAGCCTGTCAGACGTCAAAAAGCAGTTGCTATCCGTTTCACCGCCTCTCATATACCATCCATCCCATCATCCATCGCTGCTGTCAGTTGCATTACTAAGACAACAAGCAGAAGGTTCATCAGTTACACTTGGATAAAATATGGAGATTTATGGAATACTTGGGAAATTCTTTGGTTCTAAAATATTTCTAAAATCTTAATTATGTGTACTAAATGCAATGTTAATGTAAACGTAAAAATAAATATATTAAAATACATTTTTATGATAATGTTTGTTATCATAAACCAAATTAAATGTTAGAAATTCCGTTTAATTTTTTACTACAATATTTTGAAAGCACTGTAAACATGTCTAATTTTCCAAGTACATAAGTATACAAAAAATAGCGAAAATCTACAAAGGTGCAGGAGAAAGAGAAAGCCAAGGCAAGACAGCTGCCAATAGTTCGACTCGGCGGGATTCGTTTCCAGGGATTCTCCGGTCCGCCGTTCGCCTGAATTAAACGATAACGAGTTTTGGCTTTCATCGCTTCATCTCGAAGCTAAAAGCAAGTAAAGGGTTGCTGGCTGCCAGCGCCAGAGAAGCCAAGAGCCAAGATGGAGGAGCAGCAGGACTGAAGAGCCAAAGGGCCCAAAGCCGGCTTTTGTTTATGCGTAAAGTTTCGCGACTGTGGAGCTGAGCTCGAAATGTACGGGAATTGCATTCGGGATGGGCAGGATGAAATTAAAACGTCTACAGCAATTTATGCCAACACTTTAAAGGGGCAGCTCCATAGGGGATCCCCGATCCCACACTCACACACATTCATTGTATTGTATTGAAGTGCCATACAGCGAATCCATATTCCCGAATTCCATTTCATTTCCTTTTGCTAACTTTCTGCGGGAGTGGAGCTCTGGATAACTTTTTCGCTGCTGACAATAAACAAAGGTGGGGGTGGAAAATGGAAAGGAAAGGGAAAAGGAAAACAGAAATCTTCCCTGACTTTTGGGGGCGGGAGGCGTGGCAGATTTCAGTTTGGCCCTCGTCTGCAGTTTGTTTAGCTGGCAACACTTTGTCGGAAACTTTGCATAAACTTTGCGTTTTCTGTTTTTTTGGAAAAATCCCCGAGAAAAACTTTGCAAATTACTTTTACGATTTCCGAACAAAATGCAAGACATACAAGAGCAAAAATTGCCGTGTGCCGTTAATTGCAAGCAATTTGCGTTGCATTAAAAGTTAATGCCAAGTCTAAGTCCGGAAAATTCTCAGGGTTCGCCGAAATATGCGATTTAATGTTTTCGCCCGGGAAAGTTTGCAAATGACGAAACACTGTTTGAAATTAACATGCATATTCGATGCAACTACAGCTACAACTTAATTTCAGTCCGCCCCCGGGCCACGCCCACCTTTGCATAATCCCTCAGCTGTTAAGCAGTTCTGCTGGGGAAATAAACAATTTAATTAGGCGGCATGGCCATGTGTGTCTGCGAGTGAAATCAAATATGCGTAAACATCAGCTACAAGATTGCGGCACCCCCATCCCCGATACCACGAAAACCCAGAGCCTGGAGTACTTATACATACATATCTAAACACGACGCAGGCATGCGTAATTAAATTTACATGAATTTGATATTGAGCACACAAGCCACACACCGAAATACCCTTACACACACACACACACGCATGGGTGAATTGCGCGGCCTGCAATTAGCATTGCCTACTTGGCAGCGCAGGAAGCTCAAATTTCTATTGCTGCTTGGAATAGAATTCTAGCATTTGAATGCGTAACACACACCTACAATTGAGGGCATGACAATAGCACTGCCCCTTCTTAGTAATTGATTTTAAAATTTAATAGAGGTTTGAAGTATTTGTAGGAGATTTGGTTAGTATTTAGAAAAAACGTTATAAATAATATATAGTAAATATTTTTTAGGGATCCCCAGCTTAAAAACACTTTTTATTATAATTGTTTTATTTAAACACAAATTAAAGCAATTGCAAAAATGTCTAAAATAATGCAGTGATCAAAATAATAAATTAATCGAACTTTCAGACTCTATATATGTTGTTGCATATTTTTAGACAGCTTTTAAATAATTCTAAGTTGCAAAATAAATATTCATTAAATAATGAACATAAAATAAATATGACAAATACACTAGAAATATTTACAATGATTTTTTCCGCCTGTTTTAAGACACCTTTTAAATACTTAGATGTTTCTAGGTGGACAAAATAAATATTCATTAAATAATGAACAGAAAATAAATATGTTAAAAAATCTATAAATATTAAAGATTATTTTCCCCATATTTTTAGTCCACACTTTTGACGTCAGCTGTGCTACTCGTGAACGTATGAAAGTGAGACAACGTACTGACACAAATGAACTGTTGCGAAAGTTCATTGCGAGGGGAAAACTTTTGGCATTGTCTGATTCGCTGCCCCTCCCTCCTAATTGGCTGCGACCCCGCCCCCCTGTCACCCCTCTGTCGAGCCCAATGAATCTCTAATTTGGCGCATTTCAGAGTTCATAATAATTAAAATTACGCGCTGTGTGCAATGTTGTTTGTACCCGCCGTTGTTGTCCTTGTTATATGTATTATTTATGGCTTGCGAAACTTTGTCCTTGCGACTTTTGCCTTTGACTTGATGCCAACTTTTTGGTTTTCGTTCGTGGCATTCATCAACTTTTTGCGTAAACGTCAGCGAATCAGACAGGCAGACAGAGAAAGCGGGTGAAGCGAAAGAGTTATAAATAGAGAAATAAGTCAGTGCTCTTGTCACATTCCGATGAGCTAATCTGATTATGAAAAGCGTTTAATTTCTGTGAATAATTGCACTTTTCTGTGGATGCGATGCTGATTGAAAATATGTATATAATGTATGTATGCTAACGGAGGGTTGTTGGAAAAGCTGTTGGAAATTCTGTTTGACAAGCACACGACAACAAAAGCGGCATTTTGTTATTATTTTTGTTATTATTCCAGCTCTTGGCAATGTCAACAATTTTGCGCTTTTATCTGTTTGCACAGCAGACGGTCTCCCACTTGCCTTCCCCTCTTCGGGGCCTCCCATTCAGTGTGTTTTTAACATAAAGCGATTAATTGCTTTTCATTAAACGCAGCTCGCACTCAACCATCTCATTTGCCCACGCCGCCTTTTGCCAGCTGCGCTTATTTAACTTTTAATTTGAAGTCGCGTTGAGGCAATTTCGAAATGTGTTTACCTTGGGAAAACGACTTATGCCAGAAACTTAAGAACACTCTTGAGATCCGAATAAAATCAAGATAAAATAAGACGATTTTAGGCCAGGAACACAATTGTAGACACAGCATATGGGCACTTCCAAAAAAAAGTCCACCAAGCCAAAAACCTTGAAACTTGAATAAAACATATTTCCACATGATTTTGCCCCGATATTAGTTTCTAATTAGTTGGATACTGAGCTTAACTACAAATTTGGAGTATAGTTTGATTATTTTTATGACAAACTCCACCAATATATGCAAAAATCAGTTTTTGGCTATTTTTTTGTTATTTTTTGGACCTGTCTTCTGTTGTTAATATATCCTATAGGAATGCTAATATGTGACATTTTTCCGTACTGAATGCTTCATTCACATGCTAAACTATTAAGTTAAAAGCAAAACATCCAGCAAATGAGAGATAGAGGTAAAGAAATCCGCTTTACAAAACAGTCGGAAAAAATATCCCGAGCGACATGCCCCGAGCGAATGTGTTTGAAACTGCATAAAAAAAAGCGGCAAAGAATTTTTGAGTAAAACCAACAGCATTTCACAGCGACATGTTTGAACAACATTCTAAAAAAATCGCATTAAAATATTCCATCAGAATTCGCTAATTTCTGGTGTTGTACGAACTTCCCCGAAATCCACTTCTATTTTTGTCCCGAGCGAATACGGCAGTTTTTTACCGATATCTTAAAAACTAAAAGTGGTACAAAATCAAGATTTTTACCAAAAATAGAGCTTGGGAAGAGTGAAAAGAAAAGCCCATAATTAAAATTAAAATCCATTGTTTTACAATTTTTTTTCAACTTTAAAGGTGTGCAAATGTCCCGAGCGACATTTTGGAAGTGCCCATATATTAAAAAATGTATCTTCTTGTTTTTGGAAAAAACTAAATTATGATTACGGGTAAAAAAAAAACTGGAGTTTAATTTTTGAGTTTATTAAAATATTCCCTAATCAGCTGCAATATATTATCAACAAATGTTCTTAACTCTGACTTTTTTGCAAATTCCCTTCTCTTAAAACATGAATATTATAACCCATTTAAAACACTCTAGGTGATAACATGGCCATCAATAATTCTTATAAATTATGCACATCCTGCGTAGACCTTCGCAAAAGGCCGTTAAGCAGTCTGCGCCATGAAAAATATCATTCTCAGCCAGACAGGTGGGCAAACAGTCGCTCATCTGGCAGGCAACGCCCAGTTTACAGTTCAAAGGTGGCTGGAGGTCAAGGCCGAGCCTACACACAGGCCCAGAATTTGAGGCAATCCCCGGCTAGACGAGTCGACAAACAGCTGGCCAAGTAATTGGCGTGGGCTTAACGGCAGGGCAATCAACCAGGCGAATATCCCTGGCCAATACCGAATACCGATGCGATTAGCAATATATGCGATATATCATCTTATTTCAGCTGTCTGCTTACCAATCGCTTTTTTTATGGCCCTGCTAGAGACCCATCGAAGGCAATACAAACTTTACAACTTGCAGACATCTTTTGGGTCACAGACAAGAATTTTGAACTCGACTTGACTTCATTGATGGCCCAAGCAAGCCAGTCAGTCGTGTATGTCGGTGGGTGTTTGCATACGATGTGGAACATTGGCCCTAAGCTCCATTGGACATGGACATTGGATATTGGCCATCGTCCATTCGAGTGGGGGAGTGGGTTTGGTTTTTAGGGGGTCGCACAACAACAGAAGTGCATTGAAATCGAGCAAACTCTTGGCTTGAAGTTTCCGAAAAGCATTTCCTTGTCACCATCGAACTTTTCGACCCATTGTACTGATTTCGCCTGCATTCTACTGCCACAGGGACCAGCCTTAGCCTTGGCCCCCCGAATAAGCCATGGCTAACAGAGGTCTGTTAACGACCACGTGCTTTCCTGCTTTCCTGCAAGTTGGCGATTCTGCGCAGTGTCTGGGTTTACCTCTCTGTGCTGCCTACTGTTCCCACTATTTGGCCACGGTGCGTATGATTGATAAACCAAAATAAATATTTACCAGCCTCTGCGGTGCATAAAGTAAGGTCCCGAAAATACTTGGGAATGGAATTGTGGGTGGCTTTTTTAGGCGTTGGTCGCACGTCGTCGAGGGCAGGAGGGAGGTTATTCCTCCAAACATCTGTGTTATGGGCATACAAACACACAAACACACCGATACACGCAATACAGACTGACAGCAGTGACCTTGAGGAGGCTTTTGCATTGCCTGTAAAACAGGAGAGCGCGTGGCCCAGTGTGTTTGTGTGCGTCACGTGTAAGCAGTTTGGCTTATATACCTATCTACATAGCAATATTTATGTAGGTATTTTTACTGGCCTCCTTGGCATTGTAAAAACTAATGGAAATTTAATTTCTGTTTGGGGATCTGGGTTGCCATGATTATTATGCTTATTATGCTTATTATTTCAAGGACTTGGTTGCCCAGACTCAGGTGTCGATTAAAGCTGATTAACCGAGAGCACAGAGCAGCTGTCGTGCCAATTGTGGCTTTTCCCCAATTCTCCCCTTATTCCCCCAACAACTGCCAATGCATTGAATTACCATTTAATTGTCGAGGCAACACACCCACACAGGATGTCTGCTGGATTTGCCACTGTCAAAGTGACAAGCATGGGGCCCTGCCTCCTCCATTCACCATTCATCCACTTATTTATGCCTTTTGAGCATTTGTTGTGCACTCGGAGTTCTCCATGTTCGACTCGTGTGCAGTGGCAGCCACACACATAAATTGCTTCTGACATGCTCCGTTGACTTTTATGAGCGAGGATTGTCTTTGGCCCTCCTCCTAATTAGAGCCATGTCCTGGAGAGTCAGGGGGGGTATTCAGGAGGTGGGCTCCTCCATTTAACAAGGAGCCATGTCAGTGGCAGACTCCCAAACTGCAACCGCAAAAGGAAAACTTTTGCGAAATAGAAATGTTGCAAAATATTTTGAAGCATTCGCCTTTCTCCGTTTCTCCGTTTCTTCATTTTCCCATTTTCTATTTTCCATTCCCCCCCTTGCCCTGGCTAAAAAACAACTTTTTGTTTCGTTCAGGTTAAATGCGCGCGAATTGTTTTTGGCCAGCCAAACTTTGTGATTTAACTTTTGAATAACCGCCAAGAGGGCAAAAAGGGGAAAGAGCTTTCTGGGTGCCAAATATTTAAGTGAAATTCTTTTTCCGCTGACTCAGCAGACAAAGGAGGATCCTGATCCTAGTGTCCTGTCCACTAGTTTGTCATTTTCCAGTCAGCAGCCAGAAGCTGCTGTCCCTGAAAATTGGGATACATTTAATGCTCTTAACCTTTTTATGCAAATTACCATTTTCTCGTCTATCCATTTCCGGGTTTTTTCCTTGTTCCCCCATTCTTTAGTCACATTTGCGACTAGGAGCGCAAACAGGGATTCTGCTGCGGTCCCAACTTTTTGCCCAGCTGGCTAATCAACCTGTTTGCTTAGGCCTTTGGGGAATTTTGTCCAGGAGCTGGGGCTAATGGCCAGGGGATTTTTTAATTAATGCACACATGCGGCGTATACGTAATGCGGGCAAGATCAACCGCAGAGCCAATTAAAATATATTTAAAATATTCCATGGGGAAATTACTAGGAAAAAACATATCTAACTAATTTATTTTTAATAGACTGGCTTTATTATTTTTTAAAGTGTACATATAATTTGTTGCAACTTTACGAAAACGAAAGTGTGCGAACGAAAGCCTCTAGATTTCCATATAAATTTATTTTTCTAGTTTATTTGCATCTCACAAGTAAAGTTTGCCCTGCTTATCCCTAGCTGCGATTCATGGAAAAGTTATGAAAAATATAAATTCAAAAACAGCAACGAAGTAGCCATCTGTGGTCAGCGAGAGTGGAAGTGGAGGGGCCAAGGCGCCTCGTGGTTGACCGACAATTTATTACAATCACGTCAGAACTCATTTGAATGGCCGCCATCCCAGCCGCAGTTGCCGGTCATAAATCAGATGCAGCACTGCAGCTGATAATGCCGAAAGTGGGGCGGGAATTAAGTTGCGAGCTGGGACGGGAGTCTAGCTCCACAGCTCAATTGAATTGGCCGCCGACTTCTGGCCAAAACAAACGCTCCAAAGGAGCAGGATGCGCTGCTCGCTTTTTCGGCTTTCTGTTTTTCAGTTTTCAATTTTTCAGTTTCTGGGTCAAAGGCAAATGGGTCAGACGCGGAGGAGCCCACGATGGAAGGCCGAATAAATCACAGCAAACGTTGCCGAAAATGAAAAGTGAAAATTGCTTAAATTTTATTTCACGAAAGGCCGCCGCCTCGTAAAATGAATTAAATCTACATCAAATTGCACTAAAAAATGCTTTAAATTGAATTAGAATTTTAATTGATTTATGTTTTATAATAATAAAAGAATTACGCTTTAGATTGTCTGTAATAAACATGCAATAGGCTGGCCTTTAACTTCAAGATTGACGTTCTATTTGTTTAATTTACTTCCCTGTTTTCTAGATGTTAAGGATTCGAAGGTAATATAACACCAAATTCCTAATTGAAATGAAATGTAAAATATTGGAAAAAAAATATATATAAAATATTTGGAAAACTTTTCAATTATTTTACTACTTTTAGACATCTTAAGATTTTTTCTGATTCCATTCTAATATGCAAATGAAGTTTTATGCCAACAATTGAAACATAAGTGAGACTCTCAACACCCGCTAGATTTTGCATGATTAATGGTTAAGCACTGCAAGTGGTTCCCCAGTGGGTTGCAAGCTCAAGATCAAGATCATTGGGTTCCTATGCCATGGCTGCAACATGACTTGGCTAGATCCGATCCAGTGCCTATATAAACGGGGCTTTGGTTGGGCTTAAGTCATCAGTTACTTGGAAGTCACTACCAGTTACGGATATTCAGTTCATCATGCGCTTCACTCTGCTCGCTGTTTTCCTCTTCGGAGTGATCTTTGCTGTCGTGTCCGCCGGTGGAAATGGCGGTGGTGGTGGAGGCGGTGGCCAAGGAGGTTGGCAGAAGAATGGAGGAGGAGGCGGTGGTGGTGGGGGCCAAGGAGGCTGGCAGCAAGGAGGAGGCGGCGGAGGCGGTGGCCAGAAGCATGGCGGCGGCGGAGGCGGCCAAGGAGGCTGGCAGAAGGGCGGTGGAGGCGGCGGCGGAGGCGGCGGTGGCAAGCACGGCGGTGGAAATGGCGGTGGTGGCAAGCACGGAGGCGGCGGCGGAGGAGGTGGTGGTGGAAAGCACGGAGGCGGCGGCTGGTAAATCCTGAAGATCCCTCAACAAACCACTGAAAATTCTCCAGCCACTCTCTACGATCTAAAGCAGTATGCCAAACTAAATTCATTGGCAATGCTGATATACTAACAGATTTTTTTTCTATTCTCAATTGTATTAAACAAATAGTATTGACGTCTGTAGTGTTGAATCTAAATAAATAATATTTTCTTGCAAATCAAAAGGTAACATTTTTAATCGGGTTGGTTAGGGTGATAGGAATACAAATATTAGAATAGTTTTTATACAATTTTCTAAGTTTATAATTTTTATATCTTAATATCTTAATATTACACCAAATTTACAAATAAGTAAGAGCTAAGATAAAAACCATTATCAAGACTTTGCTGGCCACTCAAGGGAACCTGCATAAAGCTGCACAAATTGACTTGTTTATGCGATAATTTCGTGGAGGAACTCCAACAATTCGATTATTTAGTGATTTCGGAGGATTTGCAAGGACTGCCAGGGGACTTGGAAAGGGCCAGGAAAAAGGGGGAAAGGCACTAAAATAGAATGGCCTGGGCAGCTCACAGCTGCTTGCAGCTTCACATGCCTCGGAAAATAAAACAAGATTTATTTAGTTGGCCCGGCATTAACTGTTGCCCTTTTGTTATGGCCAAGATGCCCCTTTTCCTTAACCGACAGGAACTCTTCTATAACGACTTTGTATTCATGTGTGCGTGTGTTCCGAAGGAGCCAACACATAAAACTCAGATGGGTTTTCTTTTCATTAAAAGCGGATTTACGCACACACAAAGTGGAGAAAGGTGGAGAAGGACGAAGGACGAAGGAAGTGAGAGCAGCTTATTGCACAATAAACACGAACCCAACCCAACCACCACACATGCACACAAATTATGAGGCTGGCCAGGCGAAGAAAAGTCCCCTCGATGCTCAGATGCTGACTCGGCTCCCAGAAGTTTCACTCCTTAATCACGGAAAAAAATACATGGTATTTTATCATAATAAATTTTAAATTAAATTTTATTCTAGAATATTTTTTATCAAACATTTTAAATACCAAAATTGTTATAATCTTTATAAGGATTAATTCTTTTTTTTATTCATAGAATATGTAATTATTATTTTCTCTGTAGTTTCCTCAATTTAAAAATGATTTTCTTTTGAAAGGTAAGTAATCTGATAAAGTATTGAACTCATAAATTTAAGTGTGGGGGAATTTGTCAACGGATTATACTTTTTTAGCAGTAGTCCACTGAAACATAAACCTAAATATTTCAAAATATCACTTACAAACTGAAAACCTTCCATTTTCAACATTATAACTTTATTAACATAACTATTTTATTTTATTTGGATCTATAGAATTATTATTTGCCCAAAAAAATTTATAAATAATAAATTTTTCTCAGTGTACAAAACGAAGGCGATAACGAATCCACAAAGGCAGTGGGGATATGTGGGGAGCCTTTGGCCTTTGTGTGCGTGTGCTAGTCGTCAACTGGTCAATGTTGTCACAGACGAATGTCAACAAGAGATAAGCCATTCATTTTATTCATTCATTCAGGGCCAGCCCCCCAGCTTGGTCAGCTCCCTCCCCGAACATCCCCCCGTCCTCGTCTTTGTCAGTTAACTATTCCGTAATTTGAGACTTGTTTGCTGTCACTCGAGACGAAAATAATCGACTTTGCCACGCCGTCTTCTTTTGCCGTATCGCAATCTTCAAGGAATTTCGGTCGCGACTTGTCTCCGATTTCGTGGGCAAGGATCGAGTAAATAAAAACACGTATACGCCGGGGCAGCTTTGTGGTCCGAAGGATTGAATACCCTGAAGGATACGTCAATTATCGTGACCAATGGTTTACATAAGCTGTGTGCATATATATTTTCTGTAAGATAAGCCCAATCGATTCGTGGTGTAAGCTGTCTGCAGCAGATGAAAGTTACCCCTGATGATTTTAATGAATGGATGGGATTTCTATAAGTTTTATTCGTATTTTTACTTTGTCCAGAAATCGTTTGATGCTGTTATGTAATTTAAGGAAAATATTTTACCGTTCTTTTATGCATATTTTCCCCCCTCAACCGTAATTAAATTTCGCCTTAGCTACCCCAAATTGCAATACTATTTCCCAGGGCACAAGAACCGAAAGCCCAGTTGTGATATTTTTTGTGCCATGGCTTGAATGATTATTTTTGTGTGTGCTTCTGCTCGGGCGGCTGATGTGCGAAAGAAACCCAAAGTCCTTTGCTAATTATGCCACAGAGTTTTGCTGTTGACTTTGCCCTGCTCTTGGAAATAAATGATAGGATGCTTGGTCAGCTCATTCACATCCTGGCCATGTTTGTTGACCATTTCTTGGGCTCTTGGCCATTTGCCCGAGACAAAACAAATGTAGCTGCATCCGGAGCAGAGTCCTTCTGCCGTTTGCCCGGCTGTCTGGCTAAATGGCTGTACGTCTGGCTCGGCCTTACACATGTACCGAGTCCGAGTTCGTCCTGCGGCGACCGCCTCCGGTTTTTCTGTGTGTCCACGCCAAATGCATTTTTCAACTGCTGACCAGGACAGCAGCTCCTGGTCCAGCACTGAGAGAAAAATTAAATAACAATTAATAATCGGTAATGAACTTTCAACAATACAAATTTATTAATTTTAAACATTAAAAACATTTTTGTAACAACATAATTAATTTTTTAGTAACTATAACCAATCTGAAATCACATGTAAGGGTGTCTTTAATTTTTTTTTTTTAATTTAATTTTGGTTTTATTTCTTCCTAACGCTACAAGTACAGAAAAATACTTATAAATTAAAGCGCTAGTCACAATTTGTCAGATTCATGAACATAAATAAATGATGACATTACAAACATTGATTTCTTAAAGACTAAAGTTTTTTTTTTTTTTGTCTTTAAACTGAATGGATTTTTACGCCACCCACAGCAGACAGTTTGCCAATTCTCGATATTAAATTTGAGTTTTCCGAATATCGAAAATATCGATAACTTCAAGCTCTAACCCTCATATTATGAAAACTGTAAGAAAGAACTAATAAAAATCGTAAGAGATTTGGCAATCGAAAATTAAATTCCCTAAAGGATATTAAAGTAGCAAGGACTTAAAAAATTCTTAAAAATCCTTAAAGCCTCCTGCAGTCTTGTCTTTATGAAAAACGTTCTACTGATGATTTACGAGTATCACAGTGTGTTGATGACTCTGGTTCTGATGCTTCTGGTCGGTCGCCCCGCCTCGTTAGCCACAGTAGCTTCTCAGGGGCCAGGGGAAATTTGGTAAAATGGGTTCGGGCCAAATGTTGCACGGTGAAAAATAACAGAGCACCGGATGTGTCGCCCCCCCCCCCCCCCCCCCCCCCCCCATCTCCGTTTCCATCGTCCGACAGCAGTTGGTTTGAGTGCTGTTTGACTTGCGTATAAATGCAATTTACAGTTGCAGGCGACGCCTCATGAATTTTAAGGAGCTGGCAACTTGAACTGGCTGCCACGCCCACTCGGAATTACTTTTGCCTTCGCCTTACCCTTCCCTTCGTCTCTTCGTCCTTTCGAACACCAAACACCATTTTGTATGTGCTTGTGGTGTGTGCGATAAATGCGTTACTTAATTGTGTGAACTCTTTTCTGATAGGTGGGCGTAGTGTTGCTTAAATGCAAATGCAGAAAGCCGAATGCCCTATGCCGAAATGAAAATTGAAGAATCGAAGATTCGCATATTGCGTATACGCCTACGTGGCCGGGCATTTACGGTTTGCTGGCCCCTTATTTATTGCACATGTTTTTATTGAATTCCTCGGCAGTCAGGCAGTCAGGCGAGGGGCGGCGTTATAAATATTTATACCCGGACGTATAATATTGCCAGCATTGTCCGGTGGGCGGCCAGACTGCCAGGAACTCCCTCTGGCCAATGGTTTTTAAATTGATTTCTCGCATCCATTGTGCCGGAGCCGCCACAAACAGACAGGCAGCTTCAGTTCCAGCCATCTATATATATATAGATATAAATATATATAAAATCCCTTGACCCTCGATGGCCAGGCATTTATCTTGCGACCCTTTTGGGACTTCGCAGCCCTTTCGCCTTGGCCAGAAATTGGCTTGTCCGCACTTAAATAATAATCAATTCTATTAAATTATTGAGTAAGCTGCTTTCGCTAATTGTGGGTGGCCCTTGGGAGGCGTAGCAGTTATTACAGCTTATTTGGCCAAACTTTTCTTATTTTCCCCTCAGCTGGCCCGTCATCGTGGCTGGACAAACTTTATTGCCAACTTTATTTTCGCATTTCCTTTCAGGATTTGTCATTCAAGTCCCCGGAGCCCTTTTTTCTCTCTTGATATTCTCGATATTTTGACTGTTATCTGGCGCATTACTGTGATTATTGTCGTTCCGAGGAGGATGTGGTAACAGGATACGCTAACTACATGTGCCACATGGTTGCAGTCTCTCTCTTTTCGATCCGCTTTTTACCCAGTTATTTCAACTGGTCTAGATTAAATTGCTTGTCACAGATAAATCAACAAAAGGCGAATATATTATGCACTTTTTTATTTCAGATTTAATAAACGAGATGGAAAATGCAATAAATAAATTTGGTACTGCAGACATGCTGACATCTCTTTAAAACGAAATATATATTTCTTTAATGGCTTACAACGAGATTTCCAACATGATATATGCATATATATTTAATTTAATAACTTTTTTTTCAGAGGTCTGTCGAACATAAATAAATCGGTCGTACTCACTCACAGTGTTGGCTTGACGAAGAAAATATTTAACAGCAAATTGTTGTTCAACTTTTCAGCTTACAGCTTACGATTCGCCTTTTTGTCGTTTTAATCAAGCAACATATCCTTTTCAATAATTTTAATGGCCATGTTATGAATTGGATGAATAAGTAAGAAATTAGTTATCCTTAAAAAGTTTTTAAGTCGGATACGTTTATTTAAATTCTCGTTTACCTTTTAGCTGTTTCAGCTAAACTAGTTTTTATTGGCTTACTATTTTTTGGAGAGTTCGAAAAGGAATTTATTTCTATGAAAAATACAAAAATGTATTTAAATGTGTGAGGACTTAAAAGGCTTTCAAAATTGTACTTTATTTCTCTACATTCCACATAGTCAAACTTAAATTTGAATTTTAGAGAGACCTAATTTGCTTCAATTTCAATTTTTCGACAATTTTTGATGCTTTACATTAAATTTAACAGCGCTGTTAACGTCATTAACATAATTGTGTTAACGAACAGATTTTTTTTCGAAGATCAGCCTAAAAGTATGCTCCATCAAATGCAACACATTTAACAGCGCTCTTAACGCCAATAACATACATTTATTAACCAACAGAAACCCGTTTTTTGAAAGCCAAAACTTAAATGGTGTAAAATGCAAACCAATTTAAAACACGGAAATGCCGCAGGAAAAGCGAAAAATCCGGAATTCCAGAAGCTGTGAAAATGAAACCAACAAATGTAAGCAAATATTGTTTATGGTTATTCCAAAACGCAGCACAGACAAACTTTTAATGAGCCGATTCAACAGAGGGGGCTGGGGAATTGGTGCTTTTGAGTTTAGCACCAAATTTAATTTGCACTCGCAACTAAACTATGGAAAATGGACTATACAAAACCTTCGGGGTCGGGGATTTCGGTATTTCGGGATTCCGAGTGCGGTTTGAAAATGATTTTGTAATTTTGCACACAGAAGCGGAGCGCTCAGCTGGAAATAGCTGAACGCATGGCACAAATGCGCATAAATAAACATTCCAGGACGAACATTCCTGTGCTCCCGCAAAGGGATAATGCGGCGGAATTGGGGGGGGGGGGGGGGGGGGGGCATTGGGTGGCTTACATGCAGGTAATAACCGGATGCAGCTAATTGAATAAAGCGTGTTTAAGCCGGGACAACGAACACAGGACATTGCACTCCGTTCAGGGATGTCAGAGGATCCCAGAGTCCCGAAGGACCGAAGTCCGGTTCAGCTGGGAATCGCTCCTGTTCCACGGAAGCGGAAGTTGCACTCTGCCCATGTGTATGTGTGTGTGTGTTTGGATATTGCCTAATGGTTAGACAGTTTAAATTTTAATTTGCTTAGCGTTGGGGATGTGTGATGGCAATAAAACTAGATTTTATATATCGCTCATATCACAATGGATATTCAAATTTCAAATATAACTTAATTTTGTTTCATGTATGTATAAAAATTAGGAACCGAAAATAATAATTATTTAGGTTTTTTCTGAGTAAAAAAAGTCTTACAAAAAGTCATACAATCCATTATTTTTTATAGGATTTTTATGTTTTGTAATTTATGAGATTTTTTCATAACTCACTGTAAATATTTTTATAAATATGGTATATTCAAGAAACTTTAAATACTTCTTTCAGAATATTTAATTTATAAGTTGAGACCCTATTTATACTTAATAAACGACTATACCCTAACCCTATTGATTATAAAGTGAGTTCATTAGACCTGAACCCTTTCTATTTTCGTCAGTAAGGTGAAGAACTTCCCTCCAGTGCTCACTGCTTTATTTCCGTTTACTTGCGGTAACCAGCTCATCGGCTAATCCCATATACATTTAGCAAATCACGTACGGCACATCGGTCCACGTACGTATGTATATATAGTACATATAGCGCACCGCAGGCGACTTACCTGCTTTGATGTTGCAATGATGATTAATGAAAACGAATCTATTGAATACGTGCTGCGCTGCCTACGGTATTGTCGCCTCCGGTCCAAACATAATACCCTTAAGACCCCGAAAAAAGACCTGAAATTTGTTGCCCTTTGATTGATTTGTCGAAGGCATCGCATCCAAACACTACTTAATTGGTACATTCAATGATTGTGCAAAAATGGGTTTTATGAACTTAAATTTAAGGCGATTTTTGACGTGATCCGGGCATCGGGGCGGAAGTCCAGGGGAAATCATGGAAACAAAGGGGCCGAATTATTGTGTGAAAACCGGTGGGGAAAATGCCGGGCAGGCAAAACAACAATTTGATTTGCCGGAAAATCAAATCAATTCCAAAACCGTAGCCTTCGGTGCCTTCGGACAGTTTACGGCTGACTGGGCTTGCTAATTATTTTGGCCAATGGCCACAGACGATGAGGATGATGAGGAGGGAAAACGGCAGGACATGTCCGGGGATCAGCATGCAAAGTCCATTTAACATCGAGTGACGCCTACACAGAAGACAGATTAACTAGCCATGTTCCAAAGGGCTCCTTCTCACTCCCACTCCACACCCATCCGAAAAAAAGGCCAAGGCCCAAAGTAGATTACCAAATTTAACACTTCATTGCGTTTTTATATCCAGGACATGGACATGGCCTGTGAACAGAGATATCCAGATAGCTGGATAGCCGTTGACCCTGCGCCTTTGGCATATTTAAAATTCCATTTTATTTACCCGCACCGCACTCGCATTATCAATGGATATTCCATATTTTATTTTATTTGCCGTTTTTAATCAAATTCGCACTCATCGCGCGGTCCCATGAAATATTCAAGTTTCGGCTGTCAGCCAGATGTTGTGGGCTGGTCGGTCTCCCGTCCCTGACATTCCCGATCTGGTTCGGAATCGGCAGATATCATCCCGATCCAGCCCACTGTCAGCTGCCAAAGGCTTCGCATTTCATTCGCTTTTTGGCATTTTTATCGCCCCGCGCATATGAGTTTTCCCTTTTCTACGTTGACAATATTTTTAATGAAGTTCCCTTCGCTTTGGATTTCGGTTTTTGGTTTTTTTGGTTTTCTGTTTTCTGTTTGCCGCCGCACGAAGTGTCAAATTAAAATAATCAGAACATGACAGCTACCGGTGTGCTGCGGAATCCCCCTCAAACGTTAAGCCCACGCCCATAAAAAAAACAGGGAAAAAGTTGAGCCGGAGAAATATGTTTCATTAGCGCGAATTTCGGCGCATTTCTTGCAACTTACTTTGTGCGCTTCATTAAAGCGACAAATCCGATTAGGCCAGCCGAAAAAGTTTCAGTTTGGAACTGGACCAGACTTTTACTAAAATAAATTGAAAATCAAATCGAACGTGAACCGCAACATGAACATTAGGCGACCAGCGACTAAGCATTTAATGTCAACCCTCAGAACCCTGAACAACCAAAATCCAAAGAACCAAAAACCATAACAAACACAAAGCAAAGTAAATAAGCAGACGAGAAATAAGGCGAAATTGCCAGCCAGATCAGCGAATCTCTCGGTACCCTTCTCAATATTCCATCGCAAGGGTTCGGCCCGACTGGAAACTTGAGATTTATTAATTCTTAGAATGATTCCTATAAATTTGTCTCCGCATCTGGGTCCGCTGACCATCGGATGAGATTGTATGAGATGAGCTGGGACCGGGGAACGGAAACTGACAGAGCATGGAAATCTCGGGCCCGGCAACAGCAGATTTTTATCCAGATGAATTGCACTTTGGCATGGGGATCGCAAAAGGGGAGGGTGTAAAATATGCTTAATAAACGAAAACACTCAATTAATCTTTGCTATCGGGGAGATAAGACCTTTAGGGATATTCAAAAGCTTTTTATTCGCTTTATTCTCATCCAATATCCCTTGGGTTCCATTTTGGACTAACCGTTTAGAGATGAATATTGAACAGAGTAAAATTTATTGAAATGAAATAGAATAACATAAGTTAGTAAAAAAATATTTTAATTAAGTATTTTGTACTTTTTAATAAACTCAACACACCTTTCCATATTTCAATAACAATTTAACTCGTCAAAAAATAAACAAAATAAATCGTAATAAAAAAAAAAAGATTTTTAGTTCATTTTAAACCAAAAATAAAAACTGTTTTACTAAAAAATCATGTACAATATTTTTTCAATAATAAATTATTGGACCTCAAACTTAAATATATAATTTTTTTGCACGGAATAAAAACCTCAAAATGACAGTTAAATAAAATAAAAAGGTTTTCTTACTTTTCTAAATGAGTACCAATTTTGCCTACTTATCAATTTTGTTAGGTAAAGTTAAGAGCCCAAAAGACAAGGTCTGGGTCACAAACCCCACGAGGTTTTATATTTCTTTAGTTTTCCAATAGCAAACCAAATCCAATGGAATTCATCTTATCTGCCAATACAACTCACACAAATATCGTATTTAAGCTATCAGTTTTTATGAAGCTGCGCTTAAATGTTGCTGGTTGGTAGTTGCTAGTTGCAGATTGCAGCCATTGCTGTTGCGGTTGCTTGTGGCCACAAAAGAGGCAACATCGATACTAACCGTGGAACAAACAAAACTCACATGCATCATGTTTGGTTACCTAATACATTTCTCATTTTTGCCAAACAGCTGAGCTGAGGAGGAGCAACCAAAGGCACCGGGCCAACTGTTGCTCCCCCGACAACATGCAACCTGCAACTTACAACACCAACCAACAACCGACGACAGCAATGGTAAAGTGTGGCCCTACAAATTGCTTCCTCATTGGCCACAGCAATTAAAAGTAATGAAAAGTTGTGTGCAGGGCAACAAAAACCATTGCCACATCGTCATCCGCAGCTCCATCTCCTCATCCACATCCAACTTGAGCGGAGGTCTGGATTCGTTGGACTCGTCGCATTCGGCGGATGCGGAGCTGCATTAAAGTCAAACAACGGTAATTATGCAAATTGCAAAATGGAGCGACTGCAGCAGCGACAGGCAACGGCTGTCAGGCGGTTCTTCAGCTCCAGATCCCAGCCTTAAAACCCCATCTCCATCCTCCATCTCCGTCCGCAACTCTAGGTTTCGTCCAGTTCCAGGCTGAGTCCACCGGCCACACATCGACGTCGCCTTCGACTGGGGAGACCGCAAGTGTTGCCAGTAGGAAATCAAATTAGCGCACCACATCGGACAGCCAGCTGGGCAGCTTTGGCCACTCGCCTACAGAGAGAGAAAATACAAATAAAGATCGGTGATAAGGTCTTTATGACATATTTTCTATATTTTTATTAGTATTATTTTTAATTGATTAATAGATTTTTAAAAAATGTCGTATTCTTTATAATAGGATACTTTTTAAAAATCTTTGAAAATTCAAGGTTTTTGTTCTATTCCTTATTATAAATTCTTATTTTTTAATCATTGTATTTATTGACGGTTTTATATTTATTTTTTAAGTAATTAAACCCAATAAGTGCTTATATTTATTTTAACGTTTTTAGCTTTAAATTAGCATTTTATTTTAAAGTGAAACCCAAACTTAAAGCTATCTTCTAGTCTAGAAATAAGAATCATTTTGCTCTGTGCGATTTCTAGCTCCTGTACTAGATTCAGACCGCAGATATGGTCAGTCGTTGTTGCTGTTGCAGTTGTTGCGGTGGCCACCAGCACGCACAGCAGCAACTGCACACCAGCAACTGCACACCGGCAACTGCTTAGCAGCAATTGCACACCAGCAACTACTCTGCATGTGCTCATATAAGCAAATGTGATTATTGGTCTGGAGGCATATAAACAGGCCACAAATGGGCGAAGGAAGGATGGGGATCGGAGGCATTTGACTGGAAAAGGAAGCTTTGCTCAGCGGAAAGGCTGAAAGTACAGGAAATGGCCTCAAGCGATCATCTTCTAAGCTTTTGCTAAGCCGTAGTCAATTTGCCTTCTGATATGTGCGACTTTGGCCAATGTTGCAGTTGTGACTAAAATCCGACTGTCCAACAAATCGGTCGAGGATGAATGTAAGCTGGAGAATTTCCAGAAAGTGTTGGGGAAATCATGTTTGTATATACATATAAGTTAACAAATATGGTGTATTCACTACATCGGGCTAGGACTAACCTAAATTACTATACTTACCAGCCTACATAAAAATTTAATTTTTTCCTTACCCAGTTTCAAATAATAAAGTTCATGTAACCTTCAAAGCGTTCGCCTCTCTTTTTTTATAAGGCCCTTAAACAATAAAACTGACTTCAGAAGATATATGGCCACCAGCTTTTGGGCTACAATAAATGCCAAGTTCATTGGGAATCAATCAGTGCAGAATCCTAACCGAACTCTTAGGGGCCAAAAGCTATTCGAACAAGGGTCCATGACTAAAGCAATTTTAATTAGTGGTGGCGGGACCAATTGGGAACGCAACTGCCGGCCAGGGACACGTTTTTGGATAATTGACGTTTGACGACTCTTAGACCTCCGACTTGGCCAGTTCCTTCCAGTGCGATTCCTTCGATGGCCCGAACTGCACCGCCTCCAGGCCATAAACTTGAACTCGTTTCGCTGCGTTCGCCATCGATGTTGCTGCCGTTCCTGCCGATGTTGCTGCTGTGCCTTTGGTGTTGCTGCTGCAGCTGCAATAAACTGTAGAGGCCGCTTGCAAGTTTTATGGCCAATGCCACTCCGCCTCTTTGCCGCCTCGCTGGGGAAATGCAAAATAGCGGAAATGGTTCTGCCTGAAAGTGGAATTAGATGGCCAAGTGGCCACCACCATTCGAGGTGTTGAAAATGGCCGGACTGGAAGGTGACGTCTCGGACAATCTGCCCTGGGTTCGCCCATGACAGCTGCGCTAATTGCAAACCGCCATAAAAATGCGCAACATATTCGAAGTGCTAGATGGAGAAAGATTCTAGGCTGAAGATAAGCCCCCCTCCTCCCAACAGTGCCACACAAATCAAGTTTGGTCAAATGCATTTTCCAGAAACAGAAGCGGTGGCATTGTGACAGATTTAGCATGAAAAAGCCGGTCAGTATTACTTGCTTAGGTATTTTCAAGACAATAATTAAGATATCTATAACTATCATAACTATAAAAGTACCAAATATGATAGTCTAGTCAGAATGCTAAGATATTATGATTTCAAGGTTTAAAAGTAAAAAACAAATAAAATGTATGATGGCAAAAACATACATTTTGTCTGCGTTTTTTCGACGTAATTCTGTTAAAATAGGTCCCCCAGTTAAAAGTCCGACTGTTTTGTCTAGCGTATAACATAAACAATCGATCCACATCACTTTTGGAAAGATTTTAGGAGAAAAAATATTTTTGCAAATTTTTGCCTTTTTTATAAGGGGTTACATCGCCTCTTTTTTTTTTAAAAAACGTCAAAAATTAAATTGTATAGGTTTAAACGCCGATCGCTAGGGAATTTTATTACAAATTCAACGAGGTATAACATTCCATATTTGGACCATTTTCAGCTTGATTATAAAGAAAATACTAATTTTTTTGGGTAAAACCTTTTAAACAAAAAAATACTTTTTTAAAATATTAAGGAGATTAAACCTTGTTTTTTTTTGTACTCTTCAATTTGTGTTCTTGCTTGCTTTATTACTTTACTTATTACGTTGTAAAATGTTGCCCGTAGGATTTATGTTAAATCGCAGATAGAGTCCCCTATCAAAGAGCTTTTTCGGTGAGTAACTCCATTCAAACTTCAAGTTAGAAGTTCTGTTGCGTTCTCCACCGCCGAGTCTACGGTGTGTTCTGTTTTTCGCTTAATTGGCATCGAATTGCTTGGATATTTTAAACCCAAAAACAACCCAGATGGGGCTGGGGCATCGGCATCAGCAGCCACTCATCAATACAATGGCCAATCCGATGCGGATGGAACCCCTTCCGCGGGAGCATTTTTCAAAGTCCGAAGCGCGTTAACAAAAATCCTTTTGAACATGTCTGTGCTCCTAATCAAAATTCCAAAAGTCATCAGCTCTTGTTTGCCGACTCCACTTTGGGCACCCAGTTAACTGCTATCCTCCACGGATCCCCTTGATCCCGCTCCCGCCAATGGAGCCCCTCGATCACCCAGTTGCAGCTTAATGACTGCCGGCCAGGAATTCTTAAGCTGACTTTTGGTCCACTCGGCCAGCGAAACACAACAAAAACAAAAAAGGACAGAGAGGCAGAAATGGATTTCTTTAATTTATAATTTATTGATGTTACCGATTCCCAGATTCCCCGATGTCCCAGTGTCCCTGTCTGTGTCCGTGAATTCCCCACAATTGCTCATTAGGTGCCGGGCATTAATCATCGTGGAGTGAGTGACCCAAAGAGACGGCCACTAGGTCAGCCGCTGGGGAGGGAAAGTAAACAATTTAACGCCCTCGAGGCGAAATCCCGAAAACTTGCTAATTATCAACACATTTGATGAGATACAAGTTGGGTTGTTCGGAAAAAGGGAAAGCGGGTATTTTAAAGTTGCTCCAAGGGTGAAGAAAGGATTTATGTTTATACTGGAAAAAATGTTTCAGATAAGATTAATACTTAAGAACTAATAATCCTTTGGTTTATGATGAGATTCAAATTATTAAAGATTCCGATTTATTAAAATTCAGAAGATAAATAACATTTAAAACATGTAAATATATTTTATTTATATTTTCGCATGATCTAAAATAAAATCAGATATTATCTTCCCAAACTTGAATGTATATTTTCTGAGTGCAGATTCAGAAGGGGATAAGTCAGCAGCAGAAATCCAATTTCGTTGCACATCAGACTGAGCCACGCCCCCTTCAACGCCCCAAAGAAACTACCGAAGTAAGTGCTGAACCACCTTGTAGCCCCCCCCCATATTCTTCTCTTCCATTCTTCTACTCTTTTCACCCTATGCACTTCCATTCCCTTTAGGTTCTTCTTCCATTCCTTGCTTCCTTCCAGTGCGTAGCTGTAACGCAAAGGAAAAAGTGATTAATTTTTGATATTGTTGAAGAGATTGCCTATAAGGTGGGGAGTTGAAAAGGAGAGCAAACGAGACAGAGGGATAAAGAGTTGGGGCGGAACGATTGCAGGTGCCGCTGGAACGTTGGAACGAGTTAGAGACCCAAGAGCGAAACAGGATACTCCTATAGTATACCTTCTTTATATGTAGGTACCCATATCGCACATCCCTTCTCCCTTCCTCAACACTCCTTCTTCTTTGCGTCTCGCTTCTGTCTGCCAGCTATCAATCAGCTTTTGACATTTTTAACTGGAATTTCATGAAAATTTATTCGATTTTAAATTAAAAACGAAAAACGAGGGGCAGAGCAAAGGAGACAATAAACAAGGACAGACCAATCCTTGATCCTTTATTAGCCCGCGAAGGCGCCTAAAAATACCAGCAATTTGTGGAATTTACATAAAAATATCTACCTTAACGAGTTTTACGTTCTGTTTATTAGGTGTTCTTGCTCAAATCCCCCCAAAAAGGCAAACAAAAAAAAAAACAAACACACACACAAAACAAATAAAGAATCTTAAATGGCAATTTAATGAACTCAAAATCCATGAAATGAACGTCAAGTATTGGCCATCAAAATTCATTTGCACTCGAGAGTGGCTGTCAGGGAGAAGAGAAGGCCGAAATCCCCAAGTCCAGAATCGAGCATCCAGAATACGAACCCAAACTGGATCTGTGTCCGTTTTAAGCCGCTTAAAACATCAGATGATTGCGGCTGATTAATCAGAGGCAAGCATTTAAGCCCCTAGCGAAGGCGGGGCAGTCGGGGGATACCGCGTTTATTTGGGCCATAAAAGTGTCATTTATCAACTCGAATAAAAATGAATCTGTTTTCTGGGTTCCCGCCACACGCAGTAGGTAAGCGTTCTGTCTCCTTTTACGCCACTCTCTATACACTTTTAATAGATTTCGCTTAATTGGCTGGCTGCTTCCTTTATGATCCGACATCAATCAACAGATACTCAACTCAATTCATAGTTCTCTTTCTTTCGTCTATTTCCACCAAAGTGCAGTTTCGATTTCGGCTTTTACGTTGGCAACGCGCATTCCCAATTTGGGTTTATTACCCATCCGATTTCCACTGATTGGGCTCGAATTTCGAATTTCTCCCCCGCCTCAATTCTTTGTCAACTTTATTTCTAATTGGAATTCGTTTGCAAGAGGTGGGAAACTACAATCTAACCGCAATGCCATTAGTTCCAGGACCTCCCTTTCTCTCGTCCTGTGTCCCCGAGCACGCACAAAATCAAATAGGATACACACACACACACAGCTCCTGTCTGGTTTCATCCTGGCATCGAACTCCTGTCAATATTTACATTAATTCTCTGCGCTACAAGCACGCCTCGAAACCCCGAAACCCCTCGATTCGGAGCCTAGCAACAGCTGTCCGTTCAGTAATGGACACAGGACTACAACTAACCAGGGTCCACACCCTCTGCACAATTGCACTGAGCTCAATGATAGCTATGAGAAAAGAAATTAAAATATAATTAAATATTTACATATTTATTTTAATTATTATACATTTTTCTTAGTACAATTCTTTGGCAATATTATAGGAAACAAGTTGAGTAAAATATCTCTAAAAAAAATCTATAAAATTTAAAACTGTTTTCTTAAATATCCTAACAATATTTTCCGTTTGTCACACATTTGCAAAATATTACCATATTAACTGACAAGATTTTTCTTGAGTTTATCTCTTGGCTATAACAATAATATTCAAACTTTTTAATGGCATTTTAAGGCATGCCTTTCAAATAAAAGTCACTCCCTTCCGAATAACTTTTTCTCTTTTTAAGTTCACTATTTTTCCCCCCAGTGTACTCCCTTGCCGACTCATGGCCGCCTAACTCCTGCTGCCTGCGGTGGTTAGATGACTTTTATTCGTAAACTGAAACAGAAACTAACCGAAACCAGGAAAAGTTGTCGAGCAGCCAGCCGAGTGAGTAGGAAAAGCGTTTTTGCTGCGGTCTCCGAAAAGATGGGGGGTAAATTCAGTCGAAGCCGAGTAGATGAGTAGATTTGAGCAAATTTTCTGCCTTGTTGTGGTCAGTCACCCCTAACTGGACGGCAGTTAACGTTTTTAGGGCATATTCCTCGTTCAACTTGGTTTTAGTTAATTTATTTCAATTAGCAGAGAGGAATGTGACGCAAACTGTTTCCGATGGGGCAGCTGCAGCAGCAGCAGCAGCAGCACGACTGACACATGTCATACATACAACAGACCCCTTCTCCTACCCTACCCCTTTTCCCTACCCTTATTCAACCGCATTTAGCATACGCCACCGGACAAAAGGCAACTTTGACTATGGCCTTTTTTGCGCTTTTCCAGCTGCTTGATTTTATGGCGCGTGACAATTGTACAGGGTTTTATTTTCAAAGCCCCCTCCCTCATCTCTCGTTTATTGTACAGCAATTGCCTTTAAATTCGCCAGCGAATTTCGTTTAATTAACGTCGGCGATGGACAACGACTTGTGCCCCCCTGCCAACGACTATTGTTGTTTTGCAATGAGCCATGAGGCCACGCCCTGAACTTAGTCCACTAAAGCCCCTTTAGTTTTGATGATTTGCAAACTAAACATAGCCCAACTTTCATCCACATGACTCGCTAAACTTTGGCCAACAATTTTCGGCTGTAATCGAAACATTTTAAACTGTTGGTCGCCGGCGAAGAAGAGTTTCCATGCATAGTTGCACAAAATACTTTGCAGAAACATGCTGAGCATGGGTAATTTTAAAAAAAACAGAAGTTTATGCAGATGAAAGTATCTGGAGTCCTTTGTCTTCCTGTCCAAATATTGGGAGCCCATGCCCAGACTCCTCCAACGCCCGTTTATTCAGTCACTTTTCAAATGGCGGTTAGATCAAAACAGCGACATTGCGAAAATTTATGAGCTACACAATACAAAAGAGCCAAGCACACATGTGGCAGACACGAGACGAAATCGGATGAAATACGCTGAGACGAAGGGCAGACAGCGATGGGAACGCCGTTGAATAAAAATATGTATGGGGTATGAAAACGGAACGAAACGAATGGAAATATTTCATTTTATGCTCATAATAATGACACCAACCTCGGAACCCGAGCCAAAAATGTTATAAAATGGTTGATTATGTGAGCGATTCAGACTTCTGTCTAAAATGTGTGAAGTTTATGAACTACCCAGGCAGGCTGGCATTGTAAACAAACAAACAAAACACCCGAACGGCGGGACGGGGACATCTGGAGTTGTTTCAAGTGTCCGCCTCATAAAAAAGACATCAATTTCGAGTTGGTTTTGGGAATCATAATAATCCAAGCGGCGGCAGAACGAGATCTACGCGAAACTCATTAACAAAGTGATCCAACAAAACATTGTAATTATCAAGCAGCAGCCGGATAACCAGAGGAAAGATGCCTCAGAGCCAATCTTTGGATCGGACCAAAACGGAGCGAAGAATCGGGCCGAAGAAGAGCGCGCTTCTCTATATAGCCTGAGGCTATTTTCAGCAGCATTCCGTAATTAAACACTTGAAATGGACTTGGCCGTGGTCCCAGTGGAGGGGCAATAGGATCCGCATTTGGGATCTGTTTTTTATACCCCTTGAATTGACCGAGGATACTCGGAAAATCGGAACAATGCAAGAGCACTGAAAGAAATATTGTTATATGTTATATTAAATCTTAAGTATAACATCAACTCCTTACATAAATATCTCTTAAATTAATTTGTTAATTTTTAAGTTATTTTACATTTTATTTTTATTAAATATTTACTTTTTTTATTTTTCTTTTATTTATATTTTTATCGAAAATATCACAACTAAACTTTGTATAAAATCCCAAAAATATTTCGATTACAATGTAATAAAAATCTTTTTTTACTCTTAGTGCACAACACCACCTCCACTGGCTCTATGCCAAATTTGGCATATAGGGTATCCCCCGTACAAGACTCTCCCATTTAGCACTCTTTTTCGTTATTTTCGCACATGTTTGCATTATGGTTCATAATTATAGGCGCTGTTCGTGTGCCAGTGGTCGAGGGAGTGTGAGTCGCCGAGTCCGTGTGCTCGAATGTCAGAAGTTATGGCTTCCGAAGTGGGCGTGTGCCATAGCCCCTCCGATTCTGGATTCTGTGGGAGAACGTACGAAAATGAGTTGGCAATAATCGTCGCTGGGCAGTGGCCACACCAACGCCAACGCCCACGGGGCGAAGAACTCTTCACCTCTTCGGAACGAGATGGAAGCCGGGAGATAGTCCACCTTTCTACCCGCGACTCCAATTTAACAATTTTAAGTACTCTGGCGGCCTTTGTTTCTGTGATTTCCAGTGAAACATGAAAACGGCAAATGAACTACGAATGCCACGGAATGACTAACTACTCAGGGCCACTTCAGATGGGCCAAAAAGCCGCTGATAAGACGAACAAGGGACACAGAAAAAAACAGAGACCAAAACACTCACCACAAGAGGGACTTTTAGTTGAGATCGCGGTACAGTAAGGACTGGAATAATAGAAAACTTGTTAGAAAATAAAATAAATATATTAGACTTGTTTAGTATTAGTATTAGATTTAAGATTAAACCAAAAACGAATGATATTAACTACCTTTCTTAAGTCAAAATAATTTAAAAATTTAAAATGACAAAGGTAATATTTTGTTAAAAGAAAAAAATTATTCATATTAGGCAAGTAAAATATCACTAAAACATTTTTCAATGTGGTGTAGACACCTTTAAATAACGTTTTGCATTTAATATTTTTAAAAAAATATATAACAGATTTTTATTGGAACATAGTTTTACTGTACCTGTAAGAATTAAGAATGGTATCTGCTTCCTCCTTCCCTTTTTCCGCCAGATTCTACTTACTCTGCCACTCGAAGTGATGTAAATTTTGACAGAGCAAACAATTGAAATGAGACAAAAACACAACCTGGCGCTGAAAGGTGTACTCCGACGTTCCCTCTCCCTCCCGCACTCTACAGCCCTCTCACTCACTCCACCCTGCAGCCGTCTCTTTCTGATGGGCTTGTTTCAAGTGCGTGCCAAAGGAACAAGAGGCAACGCCTGATTAATTTGAACTGATAAGGCCGTCATTTGCTTTTGTTGCTGCCCCGTTTGATGATGAGTGTAGGCTGGAGAAAGGTTGCGCAGGCGCAAAACATTTTCCAGGTCATACGACCGAGACAACAGAGCATTCCCTTTATCTTTATCGCATTTTGAGTGAAACATGAGCAATGTTGTTAGCATTGTTGTTGTTGTTGTAGTTGTTGTTGTTTACCGCCGGCCACGTTCGAAAACAATTACCCCACAAAGCAAACTCAGAGAGGGCACGAAAGGAAGATAGGGCCGATAAGCATCGAGAAAAGGTTTTAACGCATCGTCAACAACGCCACCAGCAACCAAAAACGCCCAGCGGCGACTTTTGACAACTGCTTGTCCGCTTGTCCGTTGTCCGTTGTCCGCTGTCCGTTGCGAATTCGGCGTAAACCCGCTGACGGAATCTGCCAGGGATCGGTGATCGGTGTTCGGGCCTATAGACTGCAGATTCCTCCGATTCGCGCCCTAATAAAGTTGTTCACCCATGTTGCTGTTGCTTTTGCTACATGCTTTTGCCTGCTTGCAACTTCTGCTGACCGTTAAGTATGTTTGGCAAACTCTAATAGCTTGCAGCTGTGCTCTGCAACTATCTGTTGGCAATCTGAGATCGCTAAAGAAATATCCCTACCTCTACCCGAAGAGCGTCGCCCGGCCATACATAATTTAGCCAAGTTGGGGCCATAAACTGCAACGGCAGCTTTAAATTATGAGCGGGTTGGCAGCAGCAACTGCAGTTCATTTCGCTGCCTCACATTTCCAATTATAGACAGGGAAGCATATTTCACGCGGTGACGGGGCTATGAGAAGTGAGAAATACCCTGCAATACACTAACAAATTTAGTAGATGTGATTCTTGAAATAAAGAATATTTATTCTATTCTCCTTTAACTTAAATGTCAACAGTGAGAAGCGCAGAGAAAGGCTCTGTTACTCATTCAAATTATGAGTTGTTAAAAGTCAATTTAAACTAAATTAAATAATTTTATGAATGTTTTAGAGTTTCCTGTATTATTCGGTCACCTTGAAAGCCAGCAAAGAAAATCTGATGTGAGGACTACCTCTTAAAAATTGTATAACACATTTTCTACCTCTAAATTGTTGTCATGTTGACTAAACCCAAAAAAATTTTTAAACTACTGTTCCAGCTCCATATACCCCTCAATTACAGGGTATGCGCAACTCTGGCACTCTCCACCGCCTGGCAGTTGATCTAGTCTGCTGCTCGTTTCACCTGTTGCCGATGCCGAACTGCTGGAATAGCGAACCCCATTCCGCATCCACGCCCCGATCGCTGGCATGCACAACATAAATTCAGGGGCTGGCACACTTGGGTGTTGTGCTGGGCTCCAAGTCCCGAGCTCCAGCTCCCATCTCCATCTAAATCTCTCCGGGAGCTCCGGCCGCTGCACTAATTTATAGTTTGCGGACTAGCTGAGTGACTGACAGGCAGGCAGAAAGACTGGCAGGCCAAAAGGACGCTGCGACAGACGGACAAATTATTTGCTTGCCTTGGCGGCCAAAAAAGGCTGCTACCGGTTTGGTTCGATGGAGACTCGCAGAGATTCAATGCTGAAGTAGAAGTGGCTGCTGGGGCTAAGGCATTTCGCGGGCTGGCCAAAATTGAATGCAAACCCCGAGGTTGACAGGACTGGCCGACGATAACAATCGCTCAGATACACTGGGCACGCAGTGATCCGCAATGCCTGCGCATCTACGAGATACTTTGCGTTCCTTATCGCCGATCAGCTTGTTTCGGGCATTTTCTTGTGTAATTTGCGCCTTGTCGCCTGCTCTGCATACAAATGAGTTAGATGGGCAAAAGAAGAAAGACCCTTAAAAATACAGCACTTGCTGTTCGGCTGACAAATCCTTTACCCAAATCCCCAGCCCAGAGATTCAATTAAAATTATGATTTTGCATAAATCGAGAGCATGGGAACGAATCGGACGGGGAGGAGTCGCCACAATTTGTATCTAATGAATCACTTGGCCGCAGCTAACCGCAAATTAAATGCTCTTGGACAAAAGAAACCCATCCGCTGTGTTAACTCTGATTTCTGATTCGTGGGCGGCGCCAAGTCGAAATGAAAAATGCCGGGGCTGCCTTTGTTACTGCCACTGGATTTTCGGTTACGACTTTATCTTTCGTTTGCGGTTAGAAGTGATGAATGAAAATCCGAAAATCCAAAGAAATGCGTGTGCCATAAAACTAAAATTGGGTTCCAAGAGTTTCCAGACTGAAGTTCATTAAATTCTGAAATCCGTAAAATATGCAAAGGCGTGCCCCAACAAAGCAGATTATCAGGGGGCAACTGCTGCAAACTGACTTTTAATATATGATAATTAATTCATTATCGATGCTGGGACTCTCCAGACGGGCAGACAGCGCTGACAAGGATTTCACTTGCAATTAAAACGAACAAGGCACAAAAGTTGCTACAGTTGGAGCTCCTTGCAGTTCTCCTGGCAGACAGACAGGCAGACACGGGTCGGGTCTCCTTGCGGCCAGGCAGCTTTCATTCATTAAAGCGCGCCCCAAACTGAGCCCCGACATGGACTAAAAACTGATTATCTGCATATAAGCCAACTAAAAACTGGATACAGCCACTGGGCCACCGCTCGGCATCGGCAGTATCAACGGCGAAAAGGCAGCGGAGAAAAATAATTGCCCAGAACTGTTTAACATATCACGAGAGGAGGAGACTGCCGTCGAGTGAGTCTTTTATAAAAATTCGCAACATGTCATTGGAGCCGAGATGCCGAGATGCCGTATCGTGAGGCACCGGGCACCCTCAACTCCGTCGGACGGAGATGGAGATGGAGAGCGCATTGTCTCTGCTCAGGACATGGACATGGACATCGTCGGGCATCGACGTGGACATGTCAATGTCTATCTTTTTGCCTCTGGCCCACAGTCGCTGTCCTGTCCCCTGATCCATATCGGCCGAAAGTTAACGCTTTAGCGGCTTAAACATGGCTTTTAGCGTTAATTAACAACGAATTTTCGTAAAAAATGTAAAATGTAATGCGCACGGCAACAGGAAGCTGAAGCTGAACAACAACAAGTAGACAGAATGTTCGGTGACACGAAGCCGATAAGCCGGCCAACCGCAGCAACATCGATGGGCCAACAAGTCGAAAACATCCAAGTTCAAGGACCCTCGAGTGAGATTTGCATTCCCAAATGCTGTCTGCCATGAAAAGTATTTTTTTTCCGCATTTTAAAATGGCCAACATTATTCATGTGAAGGGGATTTAAGAACCATTTTGCGCCAATTGTGTGGAAGTTAATTTGCCATTTTATTGATTCAGTTTAAGCCTGCTTTGAATGTTGCGCTCAATTTAATTGGACTTATGTGAAGTTATTGCTTCCGCTTGTATGTTTAGTTGACCACGGAAATAATTTGTATCCTAAACAATTAAAATAACTTTGTAGCTCTGTTTCTGTAACTTGTAACAGTGAGAAGCGCAGAGAAGGGCGCTGTTATTTCAAAGTTTTCTTTATAAAAATAACATACTTACGAGTATCACCCATTGCCGCAGAATACAGTTAAAAAATAACTTTTTTAATAAAATATTCAGTTTTTATTCAAGCAAACTAAAAATTAACAAAATGGTTTAAACATTCCTTAGTTAGATATATCTACTATATACACGCATATTGCTAGTTTAGGCCAATATTAGACTGCATTACAGTATTACACAGCAGAGGGTCAAGCGGTCTCTCTGAAGCTAAGATAACTTAAACGTAGACTAGACCATTAATTTAACTACGCACTAAGTCGATTGGAAGAATCCGTGTAAGGCTATAGGGAAGCACTTGGAAGTGTGTTGGAATTGCATGACCTACAGCTACAGTATAACTTATACACCATTAGGAAGCACATCTGTTTGTCTCGATAGTTATATACAAAGAACTCATCACTCGTATACCATAAACTTAAACATAGATCACAGTGGCGAGATTGGTTTTTGACGCCTGCCCCATCGGTTCACAACCGATCCAGCGCAGACGTGCGCCTGCAACAGCCAAATGGGATCCTAGTATCCTGGGATCCCTGCATCAGGATCACCCGGTTCCAGTTCCACTTCATCTGGGCGGGCAGAAGCTGAAGTAGGGGAAGAGCTGGCAGTGCAGGGAGTAAAAGCGCTTGGGATCGGTCTTCAGATCGAAGCCGTCCACCTTGATCACGTTCCACTGGTTCTTCATGTGCGCATAGCTGAAGGACACCTGGTCTTGGAACGTATCCTGGCGAATGAACTCCATGGGCTCCAGATGCGAGTGGAAGTTGTCCACCACGGTCAGGGGGACTTTTAGTAGGTGCTCTATAAAATGAGACACAGGTTTAAGTTGATATTCAGGGATTTTGGGATAGAGCTTGCAAAACATCAGCATTTCGATATGTAATCGATATTATCGAAAAATATCGAAAATATTGTTATTTTTAAGCTCTACTTAGGGCTGCAATCAGGCTAAACTCACCTATTATGAAACCCATTGTGACATCATCCGGAAAACGTATCTTGTCGCCGATGCTAATAAACTTGCCGCCACCTGCTATGGGCAGCATTTTGAGAGTCAGGGCCCGGCTAAGACAGAAGCCAGCGCCGCCAGTGGCGAACCAGAAGGTTATCTTCTTGTTGGTTGTCGTGTTCTTCTGCGGGTTGGTAAAGAGAAGAGAGAAGAAGAGGTAAGATTAACGGAAGAACTGGCCCATGAATGGGTCCCAAACCCCGAAAAGAGGATGGCTGGACCAAAGGATAAACTCAAATAAATATCCATTTTTTTCCCTTTCGATCTCATTTCTGGTTTTTGGCAATGGCCCAGAGAAAATTGACTTTAAAAAAAAGCCCAAAACCGAAACGTGGCTTGATTAATTGACCATGTAAATGGACATGTGCGAGTTGGAAACTTAATACCTGGGTAAGCCGAGACTTGACAGGATCTTTCTCCCGCAAATGAAGCGTAAAGTTTTCGGCGTTTTTTTAATTATGCACGCTGCTGCGATCAGGCTTGGATTTTGGTAGTGGTGTGCCAGTTTTTGAATGGGTTTTACCTGGTTTCTGCCAGCCCTGGCAACTGGCTAAGCCAAGATAAAAGCATGGACTATGCACATTCATTACGGGATCAGCTGGCGATATTTCAAATGGCCTGCACAGGAAAACGGGTTCAAATTCGAACTCAAACTGGGACTTCGACTCGGATTCAGACTACTGCTGTTGCTTTGGCTGTTGCTTTTTCTATTGCTCTGGCCGCGCCAGATCATATCGGTTATTAATGATAGCTTGCGCTGGCAGCTGGAAGCCAAATGGCGGCATAGACAAATGGCCATGGTGGCCACATAAATAACGGCCACGGTTCGGCTTTTGGGCCGGGCCAATGGAGATGGAGAAAGGCGATCGCAGCTTGTAATTACGAACTATATATATATGGAAAATATGCTGGAATAACAGAAATAACTGGCATTTGCACTTACGCTGTCCAAGTGGATCTCCAGCGGCGACGAGATGCTCGGCTTGCCCAGATACCAGTCCACACTGGGACTATACTCGTCCAGCAGTTTCACCAGCCTCGGCACATTGACATAGTTGTCGTCGTCAAAGTGACAGAACCACCTGGAAGAAACGAAACAGAGAAGCCGACATTAGAACACAACTTAAATTCAATTAGATCATAATTATTTTCATATAGTTTTTGAACAATGCCCGCCCACGTGGACTTGACCCTGAAGGAGATGACCCGGATTGCCCTGGGTGTGCCCGAATTGACCCACGTTAATGTGGCTGTCTTACACAGCCTTCTGAATGTGCTTCTCAAGAAGCTCGACTGCCAGCAGGATGTGGTGCGAATCAGCGGCTTCGAAGGCAAGTGCATGGAGCGCATCCTCGAGCAGTCCAAGATCTCACCCCTCCCCTTCGATGTGGAGGCGGTCAAGCCCATTTCCGAGCAACTGGACAAGGTGCAGGAGCTGGAGCAGCGCATCAAGCAGCTGGAGTGCCAATTGGAGTGCCACTTCCAGCAGATACGCATCTGCAATCGGGCCAAGGACAAGAAGTACAAGAGCCACCAGGCCGAACAGTATGCCTCGCCGTGCGAGGATCTCTGCACCGTTTGCGACGAGGACAACAAGATCGCCTGCAGTCTGCTGGCCAACATGGACTTCATGAAGAAGCTGATGCGTCGCATAGCCACCCCGATCCTCAACCAAATGGAGGAGGTCAGCCAGAAGCTGGAGAGGTTCTACATCACCCTGCAGGGCTTCCTCAAGCAAACCGAGGCTCTGTTCAAGCGCCTGGAAATAGTCAAGCAGTGCGTGGTGGAGATCGAGAGTCTGAGATCTTTGGTCCAGGAATACAATCTAACCTTTCTGGGGACCATGGAGGAGCTGCAGGACATGCTGGACAGCAAGTTGGACAAGGTGCATATGCCGGCTCTGAAGAAATACATTCGCGATCGCTTCGATGATATCGATCGGCGGCTGAGATTGATTGAGGAGAAGGATGCCTGTCCCAGAGCAGCTGGCTTTATAAATAATGGACTATGCTGCCTATCGTGTAATAATCCCAATGTGGGTGTCGAAGTTGGTCCCCAGATAATGGGAGTTTTCCCCGATGCCCCCGTGCGAAATATGCCTCTTTTGCCCACTGGTCCACCTGTGAATTGCCAGAAGACTGTGGTCTGTAGATCCGTGGAGAAGGAGCCCACTTTGATGGTGCGGGTCAACAATCTGGATCTGAATGTCCTCGCCCATCGATTGAATCGTCCTGTCTCCGGTAAAGTCTGCAAACTGCCCGAAGCCAATGATGCCATCTATGGCGTTCGCAATTCCTGTGTTTCCGGTTAGTCAGTCGCTAATCTGTATTTCCAACTCCTAGTCCCTATCCAAATCGTTTAGTTAAAGCAATAAAGCATATATGCAAGGCCGTTTCCGTTGAAACGCATAAAAAGTGCACTAATTTAGATTGCAATTACCGGGTTGGTGGTATATATACATAGTACATATACCTAAATAAAGATCTGCAGCTGCAGTTTTTATAGTGACAAACGATCAGCCATATCCGGTAGCCCACGGTGGACTAATGATGGCATTAAGCGGCAGCTGAAAGGTCCAAGTAACCAAGCTGGCCATCATTATCGTGGGGTTTAGGTGCAGTTCCCTGTTCGTCGACGGGGATCCCCGGCCTTTGGGAAGATCTTCGTATCGCGGGATTACAGAAAAAAAGGGGGGAACCTCGATAAAGAGAAATTTGCAAGTCATACTCTACAGAATTCTGGGTAATCAGGTTTAGGTTGATCTTAATCAACAGCTTGTGTAAACCAAACCTTTTAGTTTTTAAGGCTGTGAAGATCTAGCAGAGAGATATAAATCTATTTAAGCTTAGCCAAAAGAGATCTTAAATATTATTATTCCCTTTTATTTCAAAGAGTATCTTAATCTTCGACTAACCCAGCACTTTTCTTGGCGCTTCGCGACTTTCGTTGAGCTCGTAAGTATTCAATAAAATCGAATCGAATCTTGGAGGATTGGAGGATTGGCTTGCCTTGTCTTTGCTTGTCGCTGCGTCTGTTGGGTAATTTAATATAATTTTTATTGCATAAGCCCTGACTAGACGTCTGTACATGGGTGGAGGGGCAGCGATTGGAAGGTGGAGTGCAAGAGTGTGCTGCTCAGATTGTGGATGCTACTCCTAGAGCCTGGCATTCATAAATTGCCTGCCGAGATGATGTTGCTGCTGTTGCGGCTGCCACATGCGATACCTGTGCGAAAAGGCCGCGACTCCCCAGTTTCACTCCCTCTAAATCTCCCGCCCATGTGTATCTCTCCCTAACTTCAACTCCAACTCCAGCCTTTAGTTGCTTCGTGACGCATAAAAATGCGCGTTTAATTTGCTTAATTATGCACAGAGCATAGCCCAGTCCCCCCTCTCAAGAAAGCCAGCTGCTTTCCCTCTTCTTTTTTCCAAATTGAAATCTAGACGCTAGTTTATGTTCGTTGTCGTTTAATTAACGCATCCCCCCTCTTTCTGATTTCTTTGGCATTTATGAAAATGTTTTCATTCGGCGGTTCTTTCGATTCGGGTTATCGATTTGGGGATCGCTGATGGTGGCTTTTCTCTGTTTCTCCGCTTCGAAAATTGTTTGGTTGTTTTGCGTTTCGCCGGCTCTCCGTTTCTTTGTTTATCCGTGCATCGGATTGCACTACAATGCACTCGGGAAAACTTGTATTTTCTTAGTCAAATATGTCAATTATAATAATTTGGACATTTTAGATATAATTTTAAATTTTTTTTTAAAAGAAATTTACCATTCTATCAAATATTTCGCAGAATATAGTATACCATATAATATTAGGTATCTATAAAGTAAAATTCGTTATCATCAAATATTAAAAAATATTTTATAAAGTTATTTTAAATTAAATATATGTATGATATTAAATCTGTTTAATATTTTTGTAGGTTCCGACAACCTTAAAAAATATTCCGAAATATTTAAATGTTCTCTATATGCACAAATTTCTCCCTGTGCATTCGAGTGTGTGGCCGTTGGCCGAGAAAAATTGAAATGCGAAACGAGTGCAAACTTTAGTTTATTTCCATAGCCGTTTTTCCAATTATTCGCGCTGCTGCAGCAGCTGCTGTTGCTATATAGCTATATAGATTGAACCGATGTTGCTGTTGCTGCCGCTGCTGCCGCTGCTGCTGATGTGGGCAGATTTCGATCAGTTTGCCAGCTGGGCTCTTTCTTCAGTTTAAACCCCTTTAAACCCCGCCCCGACCCACACTTAACCCCCTTTCACCCACTAAAAGTGAAAAATAAAAAAATGAAAAACGCTGGCGGGGCGTTGGCGGCTGCGTCGTCATTCCATATCCACATTGCAGGCGAAATGAGTTTATGTCTGGAGCCACAATAAAAAATGATTGACGGGGCACTTCAAGTCGGCCAAAGGAGATATATCTGGGCTTGCAGGCGTTTCAAGACCGGGGCTTAATAGATTTCGCATTAAGAGCGGCAGGCAACTTAGTAACGAACGAACAGGCCGCGCTAAAAGTATTTTGACAGCCGGCCAAAGATAAGCGATCGCCAAAAACCTCGACAGACGACGATGACGAACTGATTTCATTCGGTTTTGGTTTTGGTTTTGGTGTCGGTTTTGTTTTTGCCTCTTCGACTTCTCTCCTTTCGGAATGAGACAGGCTGGGGCTCTCCTGCAATTAGCAATAAGTCAGCTGTCATCTGCCCGAGCAACAGAAAGTATCTCGTTCCTTTGGGTCTCGAGTTTCGAGTTTCGCGGATTGATACAAATCAATGTGTCATTATGTCTGTGGGGGCAGACATACAAGATATTTACATTAAGCGGCAGGCCGAGCACTTAAATCAACCAAAATGTTTGCCTCATTTACGGAATGCATCGAGAGCTGAAAGGGAAATTAATCTTCCCACTTCGGATGCAGTTTTTCGAAGCTTTCCATTTAGAGTGCAGAGAAAAAAAACCTGATTTTTAGCTTGGACATAAACTTTGCGTAGACACAATAAAACTTTTAATTGGTTTTGTGGCAATGTTTTGAATACGATTATATGTTATTTAATATCAAAAAATTTAACGGAAATACTAAGAAAATATAAATGAAAGTAATAAAAAAAGTAAAAAATTTTTTAAAAGGTTTTTTAATATTTTTTTTTTTTCATTATTTATTTTTAGGTTGACTTTTCTTTTAAGTTTTGTGATATTTTAATGATGTCTTTTTTTTTTAATATTTTTTTTAATACCATTTTTTCTTTGTGCACCCAAATGAGTCAGATATTAACGAAGCTGTGCGCCTGCGCATCTACAAAAGCATTTCTCTTGGGCGGCCGGACAAACAATTGAAACGCATTTGTCAACTGGCGTCGTTCGTGGCTGACAAAGCAAATCATTAATTCTGAGACAGTGTATCTGTAACTGTATCTTTGTATCTGTATCTGTATCTGTATCTTGTGGATGCGCGCACTTGAGCCCACAAATTGAAGGCAATTGCCGGCGATTATGCGAACTTCTGTGGGTGCGGATGTGTGTATGAGTGTTGTGTTGGCGAGAGGCGCTAATTGAAATGTAGAGCAAAGCAGAGCAAATCCACTTCCCGGATGTGGAGTAGCAATTGCATTTCCTAGTCCAACTCCAATATGCATATGTACGTATATATATATTGCACTCACTGTTGCAATTGCAGTGAAATTGCCTGTTTCCGCTGCCACAATTCCGACAAAGATTTGATTTTACTCTTTTATTTTTCCATTTTCCATGCGGCGACAGTGTCAACACAAATGCATGTGGTTCTCCCTTTTCGCCAGGGAACGAATCAATTGAATAATTGGGATTGTTGTGGTGCTGCCACAAGTGGCAAATAAATAAATGAAATTGATGCCTTTCTAAGCGGGGGAAGTGTCGTTTCCCTCCCTAAAGGAAAAACTGCCAGCTTCACACGCATCTCTTGGCTCTCTCTATAAATAGCTGCCCCTGGCCGCAAAAAAACCGTGGAAAAGAGGGAAAATTTTCTCACACATTGAGCTGTAAGCATGTGGCTGACTTTCCACATGTGTGTGTTGTATGCTTTCCCAGACGGGCAACCCTCCAGCCAAGAAAGTGCATTACCATTAGCAACATCAAACCACGATTAAAACTGTCGCAGCCATAGATGGATGTGTGGAGTCACTCTATTATTTTATGGCTCAATGTGGCATTTTCTGGATTAACCCCAAGTCGGTGGGTGCCCTGGGAAATTTCCTTGATGAACCGTATCGAAAACCGGGCGAATCGAATTCCCACGCACCCACAGACTTTGAAGTACAGGCTTACAAACATGCCGTATTAACATCATCATCATCACCAAAAGGTCTTGATTGATGCCCCCCACCCTATCCAACCCATCCAATCCATATACCATCCTTCGGCACCATTTCTTCTGCCCCATTTACATTTTATGCTGTGAATATTACGCATATTACGTGTTGTAATTACACCGAGGGTCTGAACTTGGGGTTCCCAAAAAAAAAACCAAGAGAGGCGCTCTTATTATGTCAAAATGTTGATTACGAAACGTGCTTGGTCGAGAGAGTGTATCCGTGAGATGCGAAATGCGAAAGGCAACCTCGGATTGCAATCAGATAAGTGGCCGTTTATACAATTGCCTGACAAGTTTCGCCAGCTCAGATCCAATAGGTGTGGCCTTTAAAACCACACACCCAGATCAAAACCGAAATAAATTAGAACTTGAAACAAATAAATCGAAAAAGATTAGGCCAGGCAGCTGAGAGAATGGAATTTAAAGTCGAAAAAACACACAAAACTAATTAATAAAAAAATAACCGAGTTTTTTTGGCCCTAAGCCAAAGGCAAATGTCGCGCACAGTGGGGCACATTGGACCTTTGGCGCCTCAGTGGCCTGGAATTTACACTCGTACACGGTTAAAAAAATATAAAAAAAACATCTAAAATTAAGAAAATGATGTCTTTAAAATGTAGAATCGATTGTTCTTATTTTAAGAACCCTTGCTCTTTTTTTAAGTACAACATTTATGAATTAAACGATCTTAAAAGGAGAATTTTGTTTTAAAATGTAGACTGGTTTATTTCTATCAGTGTTATTATTATTATTATTATTATTATTATCTATCAGTGTATATGTTCATAATTGATGATTTCTGTCAGTTTTTTTTTTCTTTTTTTTGTGGGAGTTCCAAATGGAGTCTTGAGTGACGGGCCAGGTCATCGCCTAGTTGTCTGTTCGTCTGTCTCTCTATGACTTGCAGTTGCTATTGTTGCTGCTGTAATTTTAATTAAATTGCACTAATTGTTTGGTATTATAATGGATACCCAACACCGACAAGCAGCAGCAGCAACAGCAACTGCAATTAGCCATTCAAGGCGAGCGAAAGGCGTTCCTGCAGCCACCGCACAGTGGGGCAAATGACTCATGTTTTATGGCAAATAAATTCACATTAATCAGGGGGGAGAAGGGGGCACAAAACGCAATTAAAACAACTGGCTGGATTTGCATTCAATACCAGACGCCCCACGGTTGCTGCTGAGACCAATTGCGAGCAACATGTTGCTGCCGTGCGTAAGAGTCGTTCAACGGCAGCAACATTCGGTTGTAAAAAGCATGGGGGCAGCAAAGCAAAAGCAGCGTGGCATAATTGCCAGTTCGAATGCACGTTAATTAACCTCTTTTTCATGTTCCATGCTCGGCTTTTCTTTTGGCCAAAGATTTCGATGTTGCTCGGCTGACTGGCTGGCTGCCTGCCGGGTCTTAAACGCTGCCAATCAGCCAGAAGGATGGCCGTGCATCCAGTTTCCTGTGCCACCTGATACCATTTCGTATCTCCTTTGGTTTCATTTTTTCCCCCTTACTTCGCTGGACCCTCCAGCAGCAACAACTGCCTCATCTTGCCTCTCATAACTGCACATTTTCATTGCTGGCCATTTATTTTGTTTCAACAATTTGTTGTAGTGCCTGTTGCCTGTTGCCGTGGCTATTGATTGCATGCTCCGCGCTCCCATAATGACAGTTTCAAGTTCTAAGCCAAAACGGCAAGTCAACGCGAGATGGAAGCCAGCCATCTCATCTGAAACCTCGTCTCGTCATCCCCATCATCCGAAGTCCAAGCATGTCCAAGTTGTTCTAGATTTCTTGAGGTTCTTGCTGCTGCTGCTGCTGCTCGGTGTAATTACAAAAAAAAAGGAGAAATAATAATAAGAAATAAAAGAGGGGAAGAATTTCTAGGCTGCTCCTTTGGGCGCTAGTTGAAGTGTCTTTTCTGGTCTGCTCCTTTTTTTTCTTCTCGGGCTGCGGTCGCTGGACAAGTTTTGAGTGGATGTTGCTGTTGCTGCTGCGTCTTAATTGCGCAAATTAGAACGCATGGCAGCTGCAGCACAAGAAGACTGGGAAACGAGAGCCGTGAACTGGGTGTTTGTATTTTGCCCATGGTTAGAGTGGATAGATGGGCTTCTCCTGCGGTCGCTTATTAAAAGCATTAAAGTCTATTATTACAGCAGCAACTGCGGACCACAAGGAGTCATTGCTCTTTCTCTCACTCGAAGTTGTTAAGCAAAAATGCATCGAACGAGCGCATTAAGCCCTGTAAATATGACAACATTTAAGGGTTCCAGTCGATGAGAATGAGATGAGATGATGATGTTGCTGCTGTTGCTGTTGCTGATGCTGCTGCTGCAGCGGCAACTTGCAATCTGACCTCTTAACTCCCCAGCTAAGGCCATAATTCTGCATGAAATTGAAGCTGAGCACACGTATGGATATCCAATCAAGGGGAAATTACAAACTTAAGACATATATATTCTGGATTAGTTATGGTTAACCAAAAGGATGTTTCGAAATCGTACTACCTATATAAGAAATGTACCATCAACAATATAAATAATAATATTTAATAATTTTAAAAAATTCACCTAACATTAAAAAATTTGAAACAAATTATGGCATATAGAGCAATATTGAAAAGGTCAAAAATGGTTTTAAGTCAAAATTCTTCTTTAAAAAAGCTTTAAAGGTGTATTTTTCCAAGATTGTACATTAAACTTTACTGGGTTTTTAGTTCTTTATGCCCCTATGTATTATTTATTTTCCTCGATTCACGTATATCCCCAATAAAGCATAGTTTCTACTCACTTTTTGCCGCTCTCCAGGAAGACATCCAATTCGGCGGACATTTTGCAGCAGAGCGCCTTGCGAAAGTGTCCCTGCGAGCATTTCGTGTTGATGAGATGGCCCTCTGAAATGGAGAAGAAGGATGGAGAGGATGAGAGGAGAGACGAGGTGAAAAGCCTGATAAAGATTGGTAATTAAGCGGGCCAACAAGAAACAGAAGGAGCCCAACGGTGGGCCCGGGCCCACTTCTATGTTAATTAACTAAAAGGCCAGGCTTCGGAGGTTCAGAGCTTCGCAGCTTTGCAGCTTGGAGAACGAAAACGAACAGTAGCTTGTTAGTCGAGAATGCCGCTCATATCCAGCGGATACATTTTGTATCGTTTGACAGCCGCCGCCGCCGCCGCAGATAAAGATGCCAAAGAGAATAAAAACAAAAAAACCGGGGGGGAAAAAAAAGAGTTTAAAAAAGCGAAAAGCAGAGCAACGCACAAAAACTTTTGCGCCTTAATTGGATGAAAATTGTTTAAATATTTAAACACAAGACAACGGGGACTGGCGAACTTATCCTTTGTCCAGCCAGTTCTCTGCACATAACTCAAAATCCCCAAGCGTGTTTAGCCGAATCCTTTTGGCCTAATCAAAATACCAAAGAGGAGTCTGTGTGCGAAACTTGAGATCGTCTTTTGGGTCCTCAACTCTCCGTTCTTCATTTTTGCTTGCTCTGTCCGCTGGAGTATGCAAAAATGAAATACAACATCTTTTTTTTTTAAACGAAATTGAAATTTGAACTTTTTTTTAATTAAACCTCAAGAAAATCGAAGCGCAGCCCGAGCTGCAATTCAATTAAAATGCGGGTGAGTGATGAAGCTTCCTCACTCGCTCTGGCCCTCTATGGGATCGGATGTATATGGGATATGGAATTTATAAACTTTAATCGGTTTTCGGTTGGTCCAGACAGTGGCCAATATTAGGCGGTGCCAGGGGGCGTGGCACTTGGCTGATGTGAAACTAAATTGAGAACGGGGCTAACGAAGGCAGCGAAATGAAAGGCAAGGGATCGGGTTTTTGGGTTTTTGGGTTTTGAGTTCCGAATCGGGATCGAAAGGTAAGAGGTCGGTGTTTGGTGCTTGGCCAGGTAAAAGCCTGTTGTTCTTTTGTGATAAATTCGTTTTTCATCCTACAGCTTGAAAATATGATTTTTTTTCGGGGGAACGGGTTAAATAACTAATGGCTTCCTCTACTCACTTGTCTTCTCCTGGTAGTAGTGATCATCGGTGTCCGTGAAGAACCAGGTCTGCAAATAAAAAGAAAAGAAAAAGAAAATAAAAATTAGTCGATCAATATTTGCATAATTGTGATTCATGTAAATTACACAAGAAATCGTAGCATGGGAAACTTAACAATCTCGCGAGCCTACTCTTCAGATGGCATAATTATTCAAACTCAAAGACGAAAAAAACGCGTTTGGTCAGCAGCTTACAAGAAAGCGTCAGATAAGAAAATTCCCACACACCCCTGAGTGTCTGTGTCTTCAAAAGCGGTTCAAGAAATAACTCAAGCAAAAAGGCCCCGCAGAAGAAGCGTCTTTTTTATGCATCGCTGACTGCGGTAGGGTTCTAAATTCTCAGGAGAACAGTTCGTATATATGTAGGTATTTCCCGCTCATTAGTGGCTTTCACCGAACCACCAGGCCACATAATCTATTTCGCGAGGGCTCCCTACTCCCTACTCCCTACTCCCTACTTTGGCCTTAATAAATTTGTTACTCGAACAACTCAATTGGCTGGCTGGCTTTTTTTTCCCTTAATAACTTTGCCTTTGTGTCAAATCAGGCGAAAATCGTTTTAAAGCTTTGACAACTACACGAACGATGTTTGTTGTTAGCCGTGTTGCTGTTGGCCATGTTGCTGTCGTCGTTTCGTTTTGGGAAGTAAGAGAAGTAGAGGCACGGCAACAACTTGGGCAAACAATACGCCCGCTCCACAAGCATTTTGAGCAACGACTTGTAACAGTTAGAAAGTCAACGTTTGCCAGTTCGCCTCCAGTTGGAGTTCTTTATCCACAGCATTGGAAAAGGCACACGGCACACACTACTCCAGTAAACCGAACAGCAACACCAACCAGCAAAGTCGGTTGAATTTTCATGGATTTTTACCAGATTTTCATTCGTTTTTTCTTCTTTTCTTTTTTACTTTTTTCCACTTTTTTCCACTTTGAAGAGGAGTTGTCGGGATGCTTCCCTGCTTTGGGGCGAAAAATGTTAACACCATGTTGCCGGCTTGTTGTTGCTGGTGTGCTCCTATTGTTGTTGCTGTTGCCGATGTTGCAGATGCTGCTGCTGCTGCTGCTGCAGTTGCAGTCCGCACTTGACTAGCTTTTAATTTATGTGACTGTTCCAACTGTTGACAAACAGCATTACAACGTGTTTCGCAAATTTATGGCGAAACTTGGCCGCTCTGATGGAAGTGTCCCATAAATAGAGTTCTTTAGAACGCCAAGTTAATTGAAAGCAGCGATTGGAAATGCGAGACAGGAAAAATCAGGGAGTAAGAGCTTTCAGTTGGGCAAACAGTTGGCGAGCAGAGATTGCAAGCTATCAATAGTTGAGTAAAAAGGTCAAAAGAACCAAGAGATGATAGGGATAGAAGCTCAAAAATCACATATTCCTTTATTTAATTTCTATACAAAAATTTCAAGGTTATTTATAAAATTAGGCGTCTAATAGTACCTCCCAAAAAAATTAAATAAATTTCAGTCAAAAACTATCAATTGTGAAATAAAAAAGTCAATAGAATTGGGATATAATAAAAAAACTGAATTTAGAAGAATAAATTATTGAATTATTAAATTAAATTTTAAAGGTTTTTATTTAAAATCCTACTTTCTATACAATTTTTAGTCACAGAACCTCTCCAAAAATCGAATAAAATCCAGACGCAGGATCTAAAGTTCATAAATTTTTGGCCAACACTTGGTGGCTGAAATCTGTTCAGTTTTGCTGGATTTTCATGGCGTGGCATGCACTCAATTGGAACGAAGCGATTGCCACAACAATTCGTTATGTTTTCGGCGCCCAAGAGGGAGAAAAAGCCAACCGTTAAAAAGGCGGCCCAGGAAAAGCACAAGCCAAACGCCAAACACCAAACACCAGACCAGCTGGCCAAAAACTCCGACTGCAAAGCTCCACTTGGCCAACAGAAAAAGCCGCAACAAGCAATGCATTTTCAATGGCGTCTGCGTCTCTAACTGCAGCTGCGGGCCAAAGGCAACTGTGGCCAACCATTTGGACAAACCATTGAAGCATTTTTGCCCGTTGGCTGTTGTTGTTTTCCCCTTTGTTTTTTCTTGGTCGCGCTAAAATTTAATGCCCACCCAATGCCCAATCCTCACCTGGAAAAGCACGTGGGGTGCGGTCAGCTAGCCGCGCATTTTGTCTGCGGCTGCAGCTGGCCTTACATTTAGACCAGGCCCAAAACTAAACAACTCCGAGTGCCAGCAAACCGAAGCCAACAAACTGCACTGTTGTCTGCATTTTTCAGCATCGGCCTGGCCCAAAATTATAATCTATGAGCATTGGGGGGCGTGGACAATGGATATGCTTTCCCAAAATTGTCCAGTGGGCAGCCCGAAAGACCAAGTGAAAGTTTAAGTTGTGCCAAAATTAATAGTCTCAGGATGTGACTAATTTCGTCAAGACTTCCAATAAAGTTGCCGCTAGTTGGGGGGCGAAATGGTTTTATTGATCGACTTTAGGAAGTTAGCCGTTACTGAACTAATAAAAAATCCATTAAATTTATATGGCAAAATTTAAGATGATATTAATATAACCAATTCGCTCCTTTTGGCGGTCGTTAAAAAATGATACTATGTGATTTTTTCGTTTGTAACATTCAAGTACAAAATATTTACTCGTTTCATAATAATTGATTGAAAATTGATAAATGTAATTCATTTTGGGGTAGGCTTGAGTACTCAATCTTCAACCCAAAGACTTAATAACAAGTACTTTAAAAGCCATAAATTATTCTCCAATCCAAGAAGTCATACCCTTCGTAGACCCAAGTGCTTCTTATAAACTATAGGCTCATCAGCGGCAACCAACACGCACACGCATCGCTCAATTCAGGAAGCGACCACAAGTTCTGGGCGTTTCGCATTTTGCGTAATCTTCTCCTACAGCTACAAAACCACAAAGGCTGAGATTTTAATTATGGGTTTTTCGGGTTTTCTCTGAACCTCCCTCCGAAACACCTGCTTACCCCGGGCCACGAAGAAGAATTACCCCTTGGGCAACTCTGAGGCACAAAAGTGTTAAATGCTCACAAGAGAAACAGCAACAGAAACTGAAACACAGGCAAATGAATCAATTACGTGATTTGTTGTGAGTCAAAGCAACTCTCTGAAATCGAATAGAGGTGGTATTCAGAGAGAGGTATTCCACTCAGCATTCAATTAATGCGATGGCAAAGTGATTAAGAGCCAATCAACCGGGACATTCTGAAATCGAATTCTCTGCTGTTCGCCGGATAAACAGAACAGGCCATTCTCCTATATTCATCCGTATTTATTCGTTTGTGTATTCAGATATGTTCACAACGCAAATATGAACTGACAACGAGAGCCATTAAAAAGGAAGTTGCATGCGGGCTTTTGTGGGTTAAATATGGGGATGGAATGGAATGGGATGAGTGGGGGGAGGATTGGACAACTGACGAAATTGTGTCGCCGCCAGCGGAGAAAAAAGCAGCAACAATTGAAATTCCAATTTATTGCGAATTGAATTCAATTGAAGAGCATTGAGAGCAGAACTCAAACAGAGCAAAGGCCCCCGCAAAAGTTCAGGCACGGGCTGTAACTATATGATAAGTTCTGAATGGACATGAATGCGCTTTATGCAGTCCGTTTCAAAAGTGTAAGGTCTAAAGAACTGGAATGCCTATTGGTTACCTTCCTAACGAACCCAAAGTTTTCAATTACAAAGGCTTAACAGTTTATTTATACTCAGAAAAAACGTTTATAAATGATATAAGTTATAGTTCGAAAAACTCTTACCCCGACTTGGGATCGAACCCACGACCTTGCCTTTTGGTAACCTTTCTAACTAACTGAAAACTTTACAATATTTTACAATTACAAAGTGAAACATAATCCTTTTCTGGCTCTATTATTTTTAGTTTTCTTAATTTATTTAATTGCCAAACTAATTTCGTTCCGCACTGTATTGAGCAAGTACTATATAGACATCTGTTGGTTTTAAATTCTATCTTTTGCGTTGGCGGCACACTTTCGCTACCCGACTATTGTCATTAATTGGCCTTTAATTGGCATTGCATGCTCATAAACCCACGATTCCAAATCCGAATCCGAGTCCAAATCCGAATCGGGGGAAATGAAGGCAAATCAAAAGCTTGAACAACGAGATCGGACCAAGTGCGGATGGCAGGTCCGCTTCCTTATTTATGAGCAGCTGACGCAACCAGAAACGTTATGGAACTACACAGCATAGTACGCACAGTGATTCATCATGGGTCTGTGGACGGGGATGTCTGTCAAACGTGTCCAAGAACCAAGAACTGGGCACCAAGAGTCCAGAACCCAGTGATTCAACCGTGCTCAAGTCCACAGCAGCGATATTAAAGCGCAGAAATGCCAGCAAAGGAGCCGAGTTAATGAGATTTAAGCCGCAACTGTGGGACATGGCGCGTTATGAATTTAATAGCCCCAACCGGGGAATGGCGACACCAAAAACGAGGAAAAAACAACGAAAAAGTCTAACCAAGTTTTACGACATTGTTTTTCCAGGGAGCCGAGTTGACCAAGTACATGTGGGCCTAATAAAATGCGACGAGAGCTTCAAAGAAATCTGGTTTCCGACCAGAAAACAACGCGAATTAAAAGCAAACTGGCTAACTGGTTCCGTTCCATGCGAATCAATCAAACAATAAGTCAGGCAGCCGAAACACTGAGGCTTCATTAAAAGTAAATAGTAAATCAAGACAAGCAAATCGAGACAAAGACAAAGACAACCACCCACAGGAACACTCCGTGGACAAGCTGTCACTCGGTGTTTGCTGATCTAACCGATGGATTCAGTCAACCATTCAACAATTCGGAGATCCAGAGATCCAGTGCTGACATTTGACATACGTCCGCTGGCCCAACAAATGAGCCCGAGTCTTCAGATTGCCACTGTGTGCCGGGAAATGTGCATGCAAATCGGGCTGCTTAAAAAAAAACAGAAGGAAAAAAAAACTGGTAGCCAAAGTCAGTCGGTCCAGGTCGAGGCAAAAGTCAGTGGCAGGCCTGCCAACGGTTGGCCGGAAAATATCCAAGTGGAAATAAAAACGAAAATGCAAAACGATTTCCCCCTCGTCTAACGTCTAAGCCGCATCGGGCATTCAATCAAAGTCGAACTGCAGCCAGTTTTGGCCAAAACTGTTTACAGTAATTTATGCTCATTTGTAAGCATGAAAAATTTGAATCATTCATCAAACGTCCGACAAACAAGGAGTGGAGTGGGGGTATGTAGATTGTCAAGTACCAGATCTCTTGATCTGTAATGGTAAACACAGTTTTGGGCTTTCGAGTGGTGCGTTGACCTCCAAAAGTTCGATTTAAATGCCTTTTATGCTCTTTTAACTTATGTTTTGTATTAATAGTTATAATTGCTTTTATTTCGATTTAAAAGAATTTTTATCAGCTCTTTTTAAATAATTATCATTATTTTTTAAAAAATCCTTTTATAAACATTTTTTTATATTTTTAGTTCTAGAAAATTTATGTTTCTTTGCTAAACTTTAGTCATAAATTATCACTTAATAAGTTTGTAAATGTTATTATTGAAGTAACAAAGGAAGAAAATACCATCTAGATTATTAAGGAGGATTAGTTTAACGAATTTCGTTACTTAAGTTTCATTTAATTAAATCGTAAAAAATCTATAAAAGTCAAAATCGAAAGCTTGCCTTAAATCGTCTATAATAGTTGCTCCCCACGGTTTCTAAAATTTGTTAATTTTCCCAATCAAAAGCCTTTTCTGTACTCCCCAACAGAAAATAAGAAGAAGAATACCCACATCTTGTGATCCCCATTCCGAGGCATCCTAACAAAACAAGCTCAGCATCGATTCAACATCGGGTTCGCCAAGTCAGGCTTTGCCCTTTTATGGGCGCTGTCTTGACAACAACAAGCTAAACATTAATCAACAGCAACAATAACAACAAAAGCCCGTCAACAGCAACAGCAACAAAGGCAACTAGCAACAATTACAACAAATTGTTTTCAAACGATGCTGCGCAGCCAATCAAATCGAACGCAACTTTTGAGTTTCCAGCTTGGCTGCCTGTCGTCGCTGCTCCACATTGCTGTTAACCACACAGCAAATGACGTGCAACAACATGAGCCACAGATTTTCCATCAAAATAATTGGCCAAAACCAAAAACGAAAGAAAAAGAAAGAGAGGAGCAGCGATATGTTGCTGTTGCCGCTGTGAAATGTTGCAAGTGCAACAGAAGCAACTGTAGTTGCTGGTTGCCTTGTTGCCGACTAAATGTTGTTCGAACGTTTAGTTTGGAAATTTTGCCGATAACGATAACCGATTCCAGCTTAAAAAAATACTTTTTTCACCCCCGTCTACTAACTTTATTTTTGTGTTATTCTTTAAGCCCCTTTCCGTTCCTGAGGGGTTTGCAAATATGAGTGAAAAAAATCCCTTTTATTGCCGTTGCTGCTGTTGCTGTTGCTGATGGCAAATGCCTCTGGAAACGTGCTCGTCAAGCATTTTTACAATTTTCCAAAAGGTACAATACACACTCACTGACATGTCCCTTTGGGGGTTATTTATTTGTGTTTTTTTTCGGTTCGTGTTTTTGTTTTTTCTCTGCTGTTGCAGTGTTGCTGTTGTGACTGACTTGCCTGCAATGCCAGTCAGCAACGTCAACCGAAAGGGGACGAGTGCAGTTTTGTGTAAACAATAACAAAACACATTTGTGACGCGTGATTTTGCATAAGTTGGCACTACGTTTCAGGCGATATTGCTCTGCCGCAACAACAGAAACTTGAACAATGCCTACAATAAATATCCTTTCACCACATGAAAACCCATTGACCGGCCGGAATTCGATTATATTTCGGTTTACCAGTTTAGCACTCAATGAAATCATAAACAAAAGCGATCGTTTAGATTTTTTTTCTGATTTTTTTTTTGGTCAGCAAATGCTATTAGCCATTTTCGTAGTCGCTAAGCCCCAAATGAATGAAGACATTTTTATGGCCAATTAAGAGACCGCCAAAAAAAATCGGTAATCATAAATCGTAAGACATAAAGTTAGCCAACGAAATCAAATCAATTCCCGCCAGCTTAAAAACTCATTATGCAAATTGGCCAAACCCAAAGGCCCCACCAGAGTTGCCAAATCTTTTCGGGGAGATCTCGATCGAGCAAACTTTGGAGCTCACCCCACTTAACCAATTGTCGCCCACCCGCCAAGAAATTAGCTGCCAGTAATCGACGATCACCGATCGATAGATCCGATGGCTGCAGACTCACCTGATCGCGGGCCAATTGGAACCAGGTCTTGATGATCAACGCCAGCCGGGTGTCGTGATAGTTCTTCGTCGTCTTCACGCTGATGAAAATGTCATCGAGCTCAGTGACCGGCGGCTGGGGCGTCGCAGTCACCGCTCTTTGGGACAGATCGTGGAGCAGTTCCCCATTGCGGCTCCTCCGGGCCAATTCCGTTAGCAGGGTGGCCGTGGGTCGCTCACTGACCTCGATGTCGCTGAAGTTGAAGCTGCGGATGTCCTTGCGAATAATGACGGTGGTGGGGGAGGCGGCCGGAGCTCCTGCCCCCGGCTGGGTGGGCGTGGAGGACTGCACGTAGTCCTGGAGCAGCTGGTCGCGATGTGTGGTCACGGGTTCACTGGCCAGGCCATCCACCTGGCTGTGCGGCACCTGCAGAGAGAGAAATTTCATTAGTTTTCGGTTAAATTATATTGGTTTTAACATTTTTTTAGAGAGGTTTTACAAGTGTGTATGACATTTTTTTTTTAAATTTTTAAATTTACATTTGTTTAGCATTTGACCTTTAATAACAGATAATGAGATAATTCTAAGACTGGCCAATCTTATAATGCTCTCTGAATGTTCTAGGAAAGACATCTTTCGGTAATAAAAACAAAAAATAGAGAAATTTTGGTAGTAATCTTAAAAGTTTAAAAATATTTTTCTAAATATTATTAATTAATATTTTCTAAAACTACTTAAAAAATAAGAACTTTTCCAGTTTTATATTTTTTTAGAGAACATTTGGTATTTATTTTAAAAGTTGTAAAATAGTTTTCTAAACTATTAAAACTGTTTAAAAAATTAGAACTCTTTTTTCAGTATTATATAACCCTTCTTTTAATAATTCTTATATTTTTTTAATTTATTTATTTTACGCCAAGAAAGTACCCCGTTTTTCCCAGTGTGCGCCGGAAGAAATATAGCAAGTGGCGGGGGGTTAATGTAAATTTGTTGTGTAAATCGCACGTAGGGCAATATAAAGATGAAGACGCCCCCGCTCCATCAGAGACACACTCAACTCGAACTGGGACTGCGGACTGGGGACTGGGAACTCCCACTCCTCGACTCAACTTCGGGCATTTTCACCTGGCAAACAAAGGCGAACTTCAATGGCAAACAACAATGGCAAACAAATGAGCGGCAGCAGGCAGAATAAACAACAGCAACACCACCATAAATGCTGAGTAAGAGCAAACACAGCCGGGATCGGGATTGGGATTGGGATTGGGTTCTGATTCTTGTTCGGGATCGGAACCCAGATCGGGATGGTAAAGGGAAAGACCAGAAACCCACTGAGATTGCTTTGAGTCGGAGTGAACTGCTTGATTAATTTCCACTGATAACAGGTTCATTTGCTTTTGTTGTCGGCGATTCTTCAATTGCTCCTCAGCGAGATTTCCCCGCAGTGCTCGTTTTAATGGCCCTCCGCACAGAAAATGGGGACAGGTGGGGCGTGGACTTGGAGTTTTGCCTTGATTGAGGCGGTGATAAAGGTGCAGAGTTCGCTGCTCGAATGGATAATACCTCGGGGCGAAAGACAGCCCAGTTCTAGCACTCCAGTTCTTTCAACCTATGCAAATCGGAAAGCAACTTCCGCTATAAATCTATCTCTAGCTTCCCGATAGATTTCTCTTTTACTCTTCAGCCCCGCTGGTTTATATTGCTTCACACGATATTGTCTCGTTGATAGCGCCCGTCCACAAGTTGGGCTCATAGAATTTTATTGCCGCACGATCGACAGCCAAACGGTGTTCAATATAATGGCAGCTCCCTAATGAGGAAATGGGGAGTGGGAGTGAGAGAGACGATGATGGAGACAGTGGCAGGTGTAAACTGCCGTCGCTCGAATGATGGGAACCCGAAACCCGAAACCCAAACTTAAACCCAAAGCCGAAGCAATTAAAATGTTGAAATATTAATTTGGCGACGGCAGAAATTGCGAGTATGGGAAATCTGGTACCAAAGATTTGCCCAAGAAAGATAGCGGCACAAGTCGTGACTTGAGTGAGGGATTCGCGACTTATAGAAACAGTGAAAGCCACCGAGTGAGTGGGTTATATAACGCGGAGAACGCCTCTTTCAATTAAGCGGGTGCCGTAAATTTCAAGGTTCGGATTGGATTAGAATGTGAGCCAGTTTCGAATCCCCCGATCTACGGCATGATGCAAGTGGCTTATGCCCGTACTACATAGCATGTATGCAAATCAAGTACACGGACTACGGTCTACAATAACAGCAATGCTTTGTGACACTTTTGTGGGATTTGCGAATTACTCGAACGTGATGAAACTGAACAAGTACAGATAGAGCAACATTTGCGGATTCTGATTCAGATTCAGATTCAGTTAGAGATACAGATACAGATACACGTGTGCCCATATATGCAGGCCGCCTGCGCACTCCGTCAGATACAAGATACAAAATACAATAAAATAACTCACAGTACATGTTAAAAAAATGTAAATAAAATAAAAATAGATGTGCAATAAGTACAACACAAGACCTCAAACATTTTCTGTAATAAAATGAGTCTGTTTTTAATACCACAGAATGGAATAATACTTTTTAAAGAGATTAAACTCTAAGACCCAACTAGGTAAATAACATTTTTATTACTATAATATTTTATTAAATTATTTTATCGAAATTTCTGATAATAATATCACAATATCCATTATATGATATCAATGAAATCATCAAAGATAATTATTTCTTTATGTGTACAGCATACGAGTACCGAGCGAAAGGCGATTCAATAGACATAGAAACGGAGCCAATCCCAAAACAAATTTAACACGGTCCGCACAATCGCTGCCCCCCCCCCCCCCCCACCACGCCCACTCGAATGACTAATGCTTCATTAGCCGCGTGATTAATATGTTTATAAACATTTCCATGTCAATTAATAACGAGCGAACCAAAAGAATCGGTCGGTGAGGTGCGAGTGAATGATCTGAAAGGGCGCCAAATGGAATCCAACCCCCCGGTCGACCTGTGCTCAAGATTAATTGAGTTAAACTCTGGTCTCATAACGGAAAGCATAAATCAGCGAAATCGAAAATCAAAGGCATTCCCAACCGAAAAATGCAATCAGAACCACTCGCCTCCAGCTGGGCGAGCGGGAAAATCTTCATTAAATGCTGTTTAACAATATTATCCGTAAGATACAAATCTAAGATAAGATACACACAACAGCACCCAGGCACTCAGGCATCCCAGGCTCAATTAAGCGACCACCAAAAGATACCCAGATACTCGCGGTTGCCCAGCTGCAGATACACATACTCCTTTTATCAGGCGCCTTCGCCTTCTGCAGCTTAATGTCGTCAACTTTTTCGGGCTGATTATGTGAGCAGCAGCGGGCAGCCAAAAGGAGGGAAGGTATACCTATAGCTGCAACCAGCTGCATCAAGTTGGCACCTGCTTTTGGCCAGGCCAAAAACAGGAATCACATCATCGCCGTCTTTTTATCTCTCTTTGCGGCGGAGTGGAAGGCTTCTTGTGGCCGCTGGCTTCCCGAAGCTGATTTGCATGCTCCTCAGCTGAAGAGTTTGTTAATGTTATTATGTATTTACCCGGCACTTGGAAAAAATACTAAAATCTTGTTAACAGCGAAGTTATGAAAGCCTAGTTTGAACTTTTTATATAGTATCTTCTTATATGTCTATACCTATACCTATACCTACCTACATTTCTTACAAAAAACTTTTATTAAGTCCATACACAAAAAAAAAAACAGGTTACCGTAAAATCGATATGGCCATGTAAATTTAAGGTCATGCAAAACCCATATCGTTTTTACATGAAGTACACTTTTCTACCAGGTCAAATTTAAAATTGATCTTAAATAATGTAAAATTGATCTACGTTTCATATCGATTTTTTTTTTAATATTTGTTTTTACCTATTTTTCATGGATAAAGGAATAAAATTGTTTGGCAATATTAAGTACTAAATTAAATATATATTTTTTAATTTTCTGCATTGAGGTTTCTTGAGTAATCATAACAAAATAAACATTATACAAATGAATAAAGTTTTAAATTCTCCCACAAACTGTATTATCTTTATTTAAAAAAGTTTTTCGAGTCCTATAACTTCACAGTGTAGCCACAAACAAACTACTCGAATCAATCAGCGACTGATGACCATTCGGCGCGCCACTTTAAACAAATTCATAAACAACCAAATCGTTTGACGATTATTATTCATTTCGCTTATGATTTATGCGTCAGCAACACGCGACATGGCGACCTGGCGACGTGAGTTGCAAACTGGACATGGGACATGATACTGGGAACTTGGGGCCTCCACCCCCTAAAAAAGACCCCCACCTAATTTCGAAATTATTGCTTTATCAGCCGAATGCCAAACCCAGTTTAGTACGCCGAGTATGTGTCCAGTCAACTGTTCAACAGTTCGAAGAATCGAGCCAAGCAAAGTCAAGTCAACAAACAGCAATTTTTGCGCAACATTTAGGAACAGAAAAGAACACTCATAAATAAAAAATAAAAAAAAAATATAAGAAAAAGAATTAAACAAATTGTACATGGCATGCAGTTTTTAACTGGGACAAGTCACAGACCTCCGATGGAAGAACTTCAATTGAAGAGACCAACAAAACAAGCAACAACATTTATTTCTTTTTTAATCCGGCTCAGCATTTAGTAGTGCGATGTGTGTAGCACTAATTTCTGCCGAGTTTCCGGTTAGACATCAGAGCAGAAACAACAAAAAATACCTACATATATCGCAACTGGAAGATCCACAAGAGCTACAACATTGTCCGAATTAAAACAACATAAAGTTTTTAATTACACTAGTAGCAGGCATGCGAAAACATTACAGAGGAAGGGCCACAAACTCACAGAGGCCCCGAAGTTGAGCAATTGAGTTGCAAATTGAGGAACCGGAAGGTGGTGAATGGGGGGAGGGGATTACATGGATATTTGCAGGATGAGGATGCAAGAGCTGATTCAATTATGAGCTTCAAACTCTGTTGCCAGGGGCGAAATGTTGAAGTTTGTAAAGCTTGGATTACCGATCGAAGAAAGGGAATATGGACAGCAAAGCAGGCAAAAGTGCTTTTGCTTTGTATAAACTAAGACTATTAGAATAGAACTCTTTAAAATGAAGAACTAAATCACAAGATTAGAAGTTGTCCACTGAAATGAATAAGAAGCTCAGTTCTAATTACATGAGTTCTAAAAATAAACTCTAGATACAGAAATTCCATCCCAAGGTGTCTTTGGAATTGCAAACACTATCCTATTTTCAAATGTAATACGAGGCGTTTGTAAGCCAATTCCCACGGACCTCAACTATTTGTTATCTGTGATGCGACTGACAAGATTCTCCGCTGGACGAATCCGTTCGGTTCCACCTCCTTGGATTGCCCCGCTCTCAACCCCACGTTCGTAATATTAGCACACAATATTTTATTACACAAAAATTTATGCAAAAACCCGAGGTAAAAAAGGAGAACAATAATAAATGGGGAGAGCAGACAGGGCTCAGAACCCTGACAGGCCCTGGAAACGGGCATCTGAAAGCCTTGGCGACGCTCTGCCGACGGCAAAAAAAAATTCAGAAAAGGTTGACTCGGGGAATCGAAACTTGGTATACCCTTGTGGGCATAGCATTCCTAAAGATATAGATTCCTTTGGTATAGAGATAATGATTGTACTATTAATCATCTACCATTTAACATTATGTGATTTAGAACGAAAAAATCAAAATAAAGTTATGAGGATTAAATAAATTGGAACAAACCAAAACATACATCTCAAAACTCAAGTATTTTAATAAATACAGTTCATAGAGATAGAGATAATGATTGTATTAAAATTGATCTACCATTTAACACTATTTGATTAAGATCGAAAAAATCAAAATAAAGTTATGAGGATTTAAAGAAATTGGAATAAACCAAAACCTACATCTAAAAACCCAAGTATTTTAATAAATACAGTTCATAGAGATAGAGATAATGATTGTATTAAAATTGACCTACCATTTAACACTATTTGATTAAGATCGAAAAAATCAAAATAAAGTTATGAGGATTAAAAAAAAAGTATAGAGATAATGATTGTAAAAATAATCATCTACCATTTAACATTATGTGATTTAGAACGAAAAATCAAAATAAAGTTATGAGGATTAAAAAAATGGAATAAACCAAAACCTACATCTAAAAACCCAAGTATTTTAATAAATACAGTCCAAAGACCTCCTGATACTAATGAGGATTACACCCTATATAGGGTATATCCTTTAAAAAGAGTTCTTTGCAAACATTTGGGCCTAATTATGATACCCCCTATAAGGGTATATGCAAGGCAAGGGCGTAAAAGGTTTTTTAACGGCCAAAGCCGGACGTCGAACGCATGCGCAGCTGCAAAAGTCAAATCGCCGGCGTTGATTTATGAAAGTGCACGAATCGTCGTCGTCGTCGATCGCGGATCGGGGATCGGAATAAGAAGGGGATAATGCAAATTGTCTGGCAAAACTTATGCAGATCACCAAGTACACACACGTATGACAGTTTCGCAAAGTTAACAAATGCCCACGCATTCGCATTATATCGCCATCGCCCACTCTGAAGAACTCAGAACGTCAGAACGTCAGAACCTCGAACTCAGCACTCACTTGGATCCCCGGATATCCGTAGGCGCTCTGGTAGAGCAGCAGGGTCATATAGACGACGGCGACGGCTAACATCATGGCTTGCAGGATTCGCTTGAAACGTTGCGGTAGCGAGAGCACAGTCAGGCTCATCATACGATCACGGGCCACTACGCGCACATCGAAGCCCCGTCGATTCGATCACTAGGTTTTGCGTATATATATTTTTGGATATTCGTATTATATATATTTCTATTCGTTCTTTTCCGCAGGGGTTCTGGGTGTTACGAATTTTTCGATTCCTTAAGTTTTCGAACTTCGAATCAAAGGAAATTTTTCAACACGCGCGCACTGACGTCTTGCTTGTTGCAAGCTTGGAAGGCAACTCATTGTGGAAGCGGGACTTGAGTTGGCTTGGCGGCTCGGCCGTTCGGCTCTCCCTTCCAGCGAAAATCGTAAACAAAACAAAAACCAGAAAGACCAGTAAGGGGAGAGAGCCAGCAGAGAGACAGAGAGTGAGAGCCGGGGAACGAGATTGAGATCGAGAGAGATAGACCTGCTCGAATTGGAAGCGTGGGCCGCTGCAACTGCAATTTTCCAATGGGAGCAGGCGCTATCTCTTTGATCGCTCTCTCTCTCTCTGTCAGTGGAGCTCTCCTCTCTCTCTCTCTCTCTCTCTCTCTCTTTAGCTTGTGCCACAGTAGCTGCCGCTTGCATGTGTGCGGGCCTCCTCCCGCTCCGCCCACTTCTGATCAGAATCGAAATCGGAATCCTATACGACTGCCTTTGAAGGTCCCTTTTGCCATCTGTGGCCTACGCGTCCTTAAAGTAAACATAGCTCAAACAACTTGGCAGCGCTCCAAATGCGGTGACTCCTTGGCTATCTCATATATCCTCCCCCCTTTCCACCCCCTCGTAAATCGCCCCCTGCCGCGCCCCTTCGCTCCTCGGCGACGACAATTCCATTAAAAGTTGTACGTTGTCACTTTGCGTTAACTTATCTGTGGAGCATGTTGTGCGATCGCATTTTTATTGTCGCCATTGTCTCCTGCTCTCTCCGTCTCTCTTTCTCCTGCCTGTTTTACCCTGCCCACACAGGGAAGCCAACATACACTTAAATATTACACTCGGAAAAATATTAAAGTGTATTATATTAAAGTGAATTTCAATAAATATTAAAGCACACCCAAATTTAACACTGGTAAAAACAAATAATATAAAGTTAACTTATCATAAACTATATAAGAAACTAAATTTGTTAAAAAAATAGTAAGGCTTAACCGAGCAAACGTTTCTACCCAAGGATCATACTTTCTTATAAAATTTAAATTTAAAATCTAAATCTAAAATATCAGCAGATTCTCTGAAAAAATATTTTCTAATGTAGTCCAAAGGCAACCTCTTTCCAATAAGATCTTTTTAAAATATTATAAACTTTCTCCACATAATTTGATTTTTTACATTTTGAATATTGTAGGTGCGATAAATAGGACACTCTAATTTTATGGAATTCGGAAATGACTAAGTTTAACTTAAAAATGCTGCATTGCCTTTTAAAATATAAATTCCAATATATTATTTCTATACCCCTTTATCGCTCAGTGTGTCAAATGCATCCACATCTCACGTGCGTCGGCAGCGTTCTGCGACGTTTCTTTGTCGCTCGGTTTTTGTGTAGCACTTGGCCTGCTCCCCACTTGACAATGCTTTGCATGCCGGCCGACCATCCAGTATCTCCGCCGCCTCCTCTCGACCCATTCATCCCGATACCATACCATCCCATCCCATCCCAAAACCATCCTGCTCCTCACCAGCTTGTCATATTCCATGTTTGTGGCGGCGACAAAAGCTCTTGCGGCTGCCTCTGCCTGCGCCGACTGCGCTGCCCGCACAATCAGCAACTCGGCATCTTGTTCGCTGTCCCTTTGTGCGCCTTTCGCCTGAATTGCATTAAAAAGAGTCGTCCGTACACTGAGAGAAAAACCATGAGGAAGAAAAAATCATTAATTGTTAGGCATAAGAGTTTTGCTCAAGGTTTCCTATTAATAAAGTTTATAAATTAGGTTATTGAAATTATAATAAAATTTAAATACAAATTTAAAAAATCAAATTTTAAGTTCAAGACGTTTCTTTGGGGTCATCTTTCTGACAGGGATATGAAAAAAGCCTAGCACCAAAATTCAAATTTTAAGTTGACTGGGCCTTGATTTTGTCATTAAAATAGAAAAACATTTACTGATCTTGAAAAAATTCGAATGCGTTAAAAACATAGTTCATAAGTTCGAGGAATATTTTATCAATAGTTTTTCTCTCAGTGCCGCGACGTTGGTAGCGGCGGCGCAGGCCGGGCCAACCTTGTTCTGCCACAGAAAAAGACATCGCTCGGCTCGAATCAACCGCTCGCTCCCCATGAAACCCACAAACCTCACTTCTCCCGCCCCCCACCGCCCACCGCCCACTCCCCACTCACATTGCTCATTTTTAATGTGCAATTCCGTATGTACAGCTCGTAGCCATGGCCACCATTCCGCTAGTAGTGTGTGTGTTTGCATAGCAGCGTGGTTGCTGGTTAGGCATGTGCCACCTCCAGCTCCAAGCTCCGAGTTCCGATCCCCGGCCACCAACTTCAGCTGCAACTTCAGCTGGAAAGCCCAGAGATCACAGCCCAGCCTTATAACCAAACGAGTGCAGCTCCGTTTATCGGCCGGCCTAACCTTGTTAGGATTGTAAAATGTAAACCGAAGGCGTTGCCGCGGACTCAGTCCTCAACTCGGACTTACACTGGTCGAAACTTACACTGGTCTTAATAAGTCTGAAACATATTAAAACCTCTCAACTTCCATTTCAACATAGTAAAAAGAAATACTAATATAACCTAATATATATGAAGAAATACAGTTTGTAGAATCCAAGCGTTAAGGATTTGATCTATTATAAAATCTTTCAAAATAATATTTCAATCTACTTTAATCTTAATTTTAATTCAAGATGCATAATTAGGGGAAATAATACAAAAAAATTGACATTTTGAAAAAAAAAATTTTTTTTACGGGAAAGATTTTTTGAAATTTAAAAAAAGGCTTTCCAAAGTTTTACGCATGTAATAAAAGTAATCCATTTAACTCTGTTTTTTAAGGTGTAGCCTAGCTCTAGATCCTCAAGTGATCGGCTGGGCCTCCAACTGCATTTCGCTTGGCTGGCACACGCTCAAGTTGCCTCCATCCGCGTCCTCGTCCTCGTCTTCGTCCATGGTCATCGTTAATCGAAAACGGGCTGCGCCGTCGCCCTGCGGTTACGAGTGTCGCCAGGCCAAAACGAACCGCAGGTTGGAGTGGAGGATGCAGAAGGGAGTGGGTGTGTAAAGGGGGATTCACGAAGGGGCCTTTAAGCCTGGCCAACAACTGTGCGCGTGCGCAGAGCCGCCAACCTGGCAATGTGTTCATTTCGGGCCCATATTTCGTTCGGTCGGGCAGAAATTATGCCCGGTAGTCATGCAGCTCCAGCAACTCATGCAGCCATGCACTGAAAAATATTTCTATGTATGTCTTCTTATTGAATTTTTAATTTAAAATATTAAGTAACTAAAAGATTTTTTTATTTGAATAATAAAAAAACACATTCCCTTTAAAAAATCTTTTTAAACTTTTTTCAAAGTATTTTCGAACATCAGAAATGTATTTTACAAAATGTTATTAAGTACAAATAATTCATAATTTAAATACAATTATTTATTTATGTTAAAACTTAAACTGTTCAACCTTTGAGCTACATTTCTTACTCTGATTTTACCAATCGCGAGAAGGGGGAAATTAAAGCGAGCATTTGACTGACGGACTGAGGCAGTCTCTCTGGCCAAAGTGAGTGACTAGTTGACTGCCAGACACGCGGCTTGATTGCACGCCTTGTCCACGTCTGCGTCCAGATTCACGTTCACGTCCACGTCCACGTCCACGTCCCCAACCACATTCGCCTCAAATATCCGCGGAAATGGGAAACGGGAATGGGCTCGTCGGACCAATCTATGAGAATCGGAATGGGCACTGAGTACTGCCTGCCGCATACTGGGCTTAGAAATCGAGGCAAATCAGGGACACCAAACGACCGACACCCAACCGAGACGCAGGCGGTCGCTCATTCGTCATGGAGGCTGTAAAGCCACAACTGCAGTCAAAATAATAGCACTTTTTACTATGAATTAATAGAATATTTCGATATATGTATATATGTAAAACGATCTAATCTCGAACTTAATATTATTAAAAGTTAAGCTGAACTAAGTTAAGAATAAATGTAGTTACAGTTATTTAACTAAGCATATTAATAGCTCCTTAATTAAATTTTTTTTTGACAGGTTGTAGTTTGTCTGTATTACTTTTCTAAGTCATATCTCTTACAATTTTCTTTTTATTGTTTCAGAATTGTACGATCATCATTATCGTCAAAGGACTAACGAAATGTTTTGTTAATAACATGAATACTAAATGAATATAAATATGATATTTTTTACTATTTTATAATATTTTAATACTTATTTTGCTAACTGCATATCTAGCATTCTAGCCTCAGCTGTACTTGCATCACCATCCATGTAAACATGCACAATTCGCATTCGATTTTGATGCGTATTGATGGCTGCCCGGCCAGCATGACTGACGCTAAGCAGCTCCGAGATTAATGGTTCCGAATTAGTCAGTGTCACTTATTGGAACGTTGAGCTCTCCTCTCCCTCTGACACTTTGGCAGGGAAACAGATGAAGGAAAAACGTGGAAAATGAAATGGAAAAAGGGGAAGGCCACTGCTTTAGAAGCAGCTTAAGCGGACTCATTAGACCAACCGCTGAAGTCAAAATAAAAGTCAATTACAAATCAACACAATGAGTTCGTACAATTGAAGGCAGGAGATCGGAGAAAAGCCCGAAAACAGAGAGCAAAATAAAAATTAATTTCAACATTGTGTTTACGATATCATCGATCAATAACTGTCAACACAGCGGTTCGATTTTTTTTGAGGCTGCGTTGCCCTAAGTTGAGGTATATGAGTTTATATAGGAAGTTGAAAGAAGGTAGAGAAATAAAAAGGATTTACAAAAATAACAAAGTAAGGAACATGTTTCAAATAAAAAATAATTAAATAAAAATAACTAATATTGTAAAATAAAAACCCTTGTTTTAATAACAAATACTTTATCTCTTCAATACGCGGCATCCTTAAGTAAACATTTTGAGAATCGCATAGAAGGGCACTGAAATTTAATGCACAAGAAAGGGCACATCAATCTCGGCTCGCAGCCACCTCGAATTTCGCTGCACCCATAATGTAATACAAATTACATTCCGTGTATTTATTTCTTAACCGATTCTTGGTGATTTTCGATTTAAGATAGCGGGCGATGAGAGTGGAGAGGCGAGAGACTGGAGACCACCTGGCGTCTGCAGACCCCGCTAATTGCATTGTGGGTACGTAGGGCACAAAGGAAAGTTGCCAGGTGATGATATCAGCATGATCAAGCACTTAAGTAAGTACAAATGATGGCCCCCTTTTGAACAATCCGCCCCGTGGCTCCCACCAACCCTACCCGACCATCTGACCCACAGTTTGTTGGATAGTACGGAAAAGTTTACAATTTGTTGATTCAACGCGGCATGAAATCGGCTTGGAACTTTGTACAACTTTAATTAACCGATTTCTGCCCGATCCAACAGCGGAGGAATGATGGTAAAAGTCATAGAAATGAGTTAAATTACATTTAAGCCGATTAAAGTTCAGCTCGGTTTCGGCAAAACGATTCGATTTGTCTCGTTTGGAAGGGCCAAGACCGCTCGATCGTCTGGCGGCAGATGGTTCCACTCACAAAGTTCATTAAAAGTGGCCAACTTAATGCGCTGGGCAAACAGACATAAAACGGGAGACCCCAATACGAAACTCCAGACCTGAACTCGTTCCATGCATACTTGAGCGATGATTTTTCCCAAAACCTAATTTTCAATTTACCAAAACAATTAACAACAAATTTTATTGGCTTTTAAGCCAGCCAAACACTCGAAACAGTGAGCGCATCGTAAAACCCAGAGAACCTATATGAATATATTGTATCTCACAGAGTGCCGCTATTGATCCAGTATTATTTGTTCAGCCCCGTAGATTTGTTTGCCTTTCTGTTCTATTGAAGAAGGTACGTGTGTATCTTTTAATTAACAGCTCCGGAATGGGATCTATAAAGCTGATGTAACCGAATCCGCTCTACCTATTTGATTTGTTTGATTGGCAAATGGCATGGATACGTACGGTTTGGTTTGGTTTGGTCTGCATTCTCCACGACTTCATCGGTAAATCTTTGGAGGTGCCAGCTAGCATGTTGTTTTGCATGTCGAATTCAGGCTCCTTTTCCTCCGAGCTGCTACTCCAAGCTGCTCCAGGCTGCTCCACGTGAGCCAAGTCGAGGCCTATCCAGTGCCACTGCCAGTGCCACAATGTGCCATAAATTTATGACACTACTAAAAATAGTAGTGGTAAATGGTAGCCATGGAGTGCAGAGGCTGGCGAATCTGGTCATCTTCGTGCTGTTATGGCGGCTGTAACATTATGTTGCCTTTGTTTCCACTGCGCATTACAAGGGAGAACGAGGAGGGAGCATTACTTACATATATGCAAGTGAAAATGCCATTTAAAAGCAGATAAATAAACTTAATGCGAACCAGCGCCGCGGGAAGAAAAGGAAGGATGGAAAGTGTCATTTCTGTGGATATTTATGTTGGTTATAGTGGAGAATATCCTGTGGCGCAGATGGAAGGATGGCTACTCCACCTCACCCACACATCAGTACAAAAACTAACTTGGCCAACTCTATCATTAGGCCCAGCTGAGAACCGTTAAGACAGAGCCACTACCACTACCTGTGGCCCCATCAAATTGGCCCTTGCGTGCCACAAAATAGCGTCTGGCTTTTACCAGCAGATCATCTTAGCCCCTTAAATGCTGCGTTTGCGATGCGCAAAGGAAGCTATAAATAACAATTAATTGTATTATTAAACTAATTCGAAAACGCTGCGAAAAGGAGGACGAAAGGCCGTCAGTCATGCGATCTGAAAGAAACCTGCCACATAAATTTTTGGTAGCCCCGCTTTTTAGCTGGCTAATTTACATTTCGTTGTGCGGTGTTTTGCCGGGGCAAAAGTAAAAGTACTCAAGTTCGTCGAACGTCGTTTCTAAAAAATTGTGCCCCACGGCCAGAAGAGCAGGAGACCCAGAGCTTGGACTTCAGTTTTTCGGAACCCAGACCCAGCATCACATCCCTGGGACCAATCAATTATGGAATCAGTCAATGATCAGCAAGGAGCTGCCGGCTCCCGCCTGCACGCAATCGCCCAAAGGATGGTCGATGGTCAGTGGACCATGGCCCATGGACCGTCGACTGTTGGCGCGAAAGTCCCAAAAACTTACACATAATGACAACAATTAACGCCCAAACTGTTGTGCCGTTTAATGTTGTACAAAGGCGACGGTGGAATGGAAAGTCGTGTAAGAAAAACAAAAGAAAACAATATCAGTTTTGCATAAAGTCACACTGAAGAAAAATGTGCAACTCGATTTTAAAAAGATCAATTTAAATAAGAACGTTACGAATAAATTTAATTATCATTTTAGTTTTTTAATTAAGATAGGATTTATTTAACTTAAAAAATCATTATTTTAACCGTCTTATCCTAGAAACACCATATCATTTTATATTTAATATTTATATTATTTATTTACAAATGGACATAACATTTTCCTGCATTTTCCTGCAGTCCAAAAAGGTATATTACATAAAAACCAACAAGTGAATTACAATTTCTTAACTCATTAGTTTATTTGGATCGTCTAGTACGTCGCGATAGCAACACCTTAATACCTTTCTCGATGAATGGCTTCACGTAATGGACATCCGTATAGACGCCGGGATATCGTCTGCTGGCACATCCGATCCCAAAGGACACGATGCCGCAGACTTGCTTATCGTAAACCAATGGACCTCCGGAGTCGTAGGTGCAGGCATCCTTTTTTCCCAACACCGAGGCACAGAACATGCTGTCCGTTATAGCGGCTAGGCAAAAAAAAAGGGGGATTTGAAAATACATTTTGCAATACATGACTATAACTGAAGAAACGTATTTGAACTGTGAAGTTCCTTTTGAAATAAAGAGTTTCAGATCACCAGAAACTTGAAATATCAATATATGGTAATCTGGTACTTAAGTAATTTAATACTCATTATAAACACTTTCAATTCAAAAAGATTTAGGTAATCTTATCCTGATCCTACACAAGATCTACTCACCTGAATGCCGATAGACGTCGCGGCAGAACCTCTTCTCGATCACCGGCACCGTAACCGTTCGCAGCAGCTGATCCGGACCATTGCCATCCGGATGGGTCATTCCCCAGCCGGCAACGACCAGCTTCTTACCAGGCGTCAAAGGCGTAGCGCACAGGGATAGCAAACCGATATTTTTCCCCACCATCGGTCTATTCAGCAGCACCACAGCCACGTCCATGTTCATGGTGGACATCCGGAACTCGGCGGACTTGATGATTTCCCTAACCTGCCGTCGAACTCCGCGCTCGTTGAGCCTCGAGATGCCCCCGTCCACACTCCAGGCTTCCTTAGCATTCCGGTTCTCGAAACAGTGGGCTGCCGTCAGGACAATGACATCCCGGATTAAAGCGCCACCGCAGATGAAATTGTTGTAGTACCGCATTGCCAACAGATATCCGCCCAGTTTCTCATTGGTCGTCACATGGCCACCAATAACACGTGCCTGGTGGGCAGGACGCAGCAATATCTTGGCCAACTTCTCCAGGTCGATGGTCTCGTTGGTGCCGAGAGCATGGATATCAATCGAAAACAGAATGCCCACCAGAAGGCAGCAAACGAGGACACGTTGCATTGCGAGCGCAGAATAAATTCCAATATGATCTATAAACCAATCTACGCCTAATCGTAAACAAATCGATTAAGCGCATCCAATTGATATTTTAAAAACCTTTCATTAGGATTACCAAACGACCTTATACTCTTTTCAAAAATATAAAATATTTTTATATTTAGAAGAGGTTAGATATATATTGTATAACCTTATTGAATGTTCCAATATTTCTCGTTTTTATTTAATTTTTTAATGTATAATAGGTTTCCCGATTATAGCCCGACTAATATGCTTAATACTAGCTGTCAAGAATAAAACAATCCATAATGTGAGTAAAATATATATTTTTTGTAAATTATTCGTACTGAGGATGTGTTTCAAGCCCCGCCTCGGCCTACACAGAATTAGTAAGCAAGTGCATAAATGGCTGAATCGTCAACAGTACGCCGCTGCAAGTACGGCCGCAGTTGTGGTCCAATATCATGATGAGCCGGACAAATCGGAGGGTGACCGAAAACTCTACCGCTCCTTGAGCCTATCGAATGGGTTGCGAGCCATGCTGATATCAGATCCCTATATTGAAGAACCGCCCATCCAGCGAGCTTCCAGTGAAAGTATGAGTTCTTCGATTGAGCATTTTCATGGCAAATTAGCCGCCTGTGCTGTTCTCGTTGGCGTTGGATCGTTCAGTGAACCGCGACAATATCAGGGATTAGCCCATTTTGTGGAACATATGATATTTATGGGCTCCGAGAAATTTCCCGTTGAGAATGAATTTGACTCGTTTGTGACGAAAAGCGGAGGTTTCAGTAATGCGCATACTGAGAACGAGGAGACCTGCTTCTATTTTGAGGTGGACGAGGCCCACCTTGATAGGAGTATGGATCTATTTATGAATTTAATAAAGGCTCCACTGATGCTTCCGGATGCCATGAATCGCGAACGTTCGGCCGTACAGTCGGAGTTTGAGCAGACCTATATGAGAGACGAAGTGCGTCGGGATCAGATTTTGGCGAGCTTAGCTAGTGATGGCTATCCGCAGGGCACTTTTAGCTGGGGTAACTTAAAGACCCTTCAAGAGGGCATTGATGATGGCCAGCTGCACAAGGAACTTCACAAGTTTTGCCGAAATCACTACGGCTCTAATCGAATGATAGTGGCCATTCAAGCTCAACTTTCGCTAGATGAACTGGAGGAAATGCTAATGCGACATTGTGCAGACATACCGGTTAGCCAAGAAAGCTCAATTGACGTCTCGAGGTTTAATTACCAAACAGCCTTTCGTGAAGAGTTCTTCCGGGAGGTATTCCTCGTTCAGCCCGTTGAAGATGTGTGCAAACTGGAGTTAACTTGGGTTGTGCCACCCATGAAGAACCTGTATCGCAGCAAGCCAGACTATTTGATCTCACAACTCCTGGGCTACGAAGGAGTTGGCAGTCTGTGCTCGTACTTACGACGACGTCTTTGGTGTATTAGCGTTATGGCAGGAGTGGGCGGAAGTAGCTTTGACTCAAACTCGATATACTCCTTGTTCAATATATGTATATATCTTACCGACGACGGGTTCGATCATTTAGACGAGGTATTGGAGGCGACGTTCGCTTGGATCAAGCTTATTATAAATAGCGACCAACTGCAAGCTTCTTTCAAGGAATTACAACAAATTGCAAGTAATAATTTTAGATTTCAAATTCAAATGCCCTCTATAGATAATGTTCAAAGCATGGTTGAGAGCCTGAATTACCTGTCACCGAAAGATGTCCTCACAGGACCTCAGCTTTACTTTCAATATGACTCAGCGGATATTGAGCTTCTAAGGCAGCATCTAGATAAATTTAATTTTAACATAATGATCTCATCGTACATGCAATATGAAGAGAACGAGTACGATCAACGGGAATCTTGGTTCGGAACTCAATACAAAACCATTCCGATGCCTTCAAAGTGGCTTACTATGTGGCAAGAACCTTCAACACTGAAGGAATTGCACTTCCCACAACCCAATCCATTCGTAACCACTGATTTTACTCTTCATTGGGTCGAAGCAGGAAAGCCACATATTTCGAGAAGTCCCAAAGCTCTGATCAAAAGTGATTTATGCGAGCTGTGGTTCCGGCAGGACAACATCTTTCAACTTCCCGACGGATACATTAACCTCTATTTCATAGCTCCTCTCGTTCGGAAAAGCGTTAAGCACTATATGCTTGGTGTACTCTACACCTACCTTGTGGAATTCACAATAGCCGAACAATTGTACCCAGCTTTAGAGGCAGGATTAACATATGGTCTTTATATTGGTGACAAAGGATTGGTTATGCGGGTCAGTGGCTACAATGAAAAGCTTCCTCTCTTGGTGGAAATAATACTAAACGTGATGCGAACCATAGAACTGAATATGGATCAAGTGAACTCATTTAAGGACCTCAAGAAGCGGCAAATATACAATGCTCTGATAAACGGAAGAACTCTAAACCTTGACTTGCGCCTAAACGTATTGGAAAATCAACGTTTTAGCATGATCTCCAAATATGAGGCCATTGATGCCATAACAGTGGAGGACATCAGCGACTTCAAAGATAATTTTCACAAGAAAATGTACGTAAAAGGTTTGATGCAAGGGAATTTTACTGAAGATCAAGCGAAAGAGCTAATGCAAAAGATACTTCTCACCTATAACAGCGAAAAAGTGGACAATCTATCTGCATTGGATAATAACCTACTTCAAATACCCCTGGGATCGCATTATTTAAGGGCCAAAACCCTGAACGATGATGACTCGAACACAATTATAACAAACTACTATCAAATAGGGCCATGCGACCTTAAATTGGAATGTTTAATGGATCTGATTGAGCTAATTGTAGAGGAGCCGTTCTTCAACCAATTGAGGACCCAAGAGCAGCTGGGCTACAGCTTGGGCATTCATCAACGCATTGGATATGGTGTCATGGCTTTTGTAATCACCATAAATACGCAAGAGACAAAACATAGGGCTGAGTATGTTGAGCAACGTATTGAAGCCTTTAGGTCTCGCATGTCAGAACTTGTCTCACTAATGAGTGATACGGAGTTTAAGAATATCCAAGAAACTCTAATCAGTGGCAAAAGGTTGGGCGATACGAGTTTGGATGAGGAAGTCATGCGGAATTGGAGTGAAATCGTCACCAAGGAATATTTCTTTAATCGCGTGGAGATGCAAATACAAACGCTGAATAATTTAACGAAGGAGGATGTTTTGAATTTCCTAAATGACTATGATAGGAATAATCTTAGAAAACTTTCTGTCCAAGTTGTGGGAAACCATACTTTACCTTCAGAATCAACAACACAGGCCAATTCTCAAGCAAGTCGATCTGGATCTTTGTCAGACGTATTGGAAGATGAACAGCACGATATGCCAAAGGAACAATCTTTAACTAAGCCGATGGCCGAAAAGATCAGGATTGAGTTTTTAGGCGAGAGCGATGACCCCTCGAATATTAAGGATATTTCGGCCTTTAAAAAATCCCTTTATGTCTACCCATTGATCAATACTAATCCAAATCTCGCCAACAAGTCTTAAAATGTATACCACTATCAATAAATTAGTTTTGTTTAATATTCTTTTTTAAGACTTTAATATGTTGCTCAACATATTCCGCTTTAAGATTTGTCTCTTGAGATTTTATAGTAATAATAAAGATTCTTAATAAGGTTATCCGGTTTTTTTTTGCGAATCATAAATATATATTTTTTTATTCCGCCAGAGATCGATGAGAAAATCACTGTTTGGAATTTCCAGCCTTGAATAAGTAAAATCCGTAAAGCAAGCAAGAAAAAGCAATTAAAGCGAAACCAAACGCATAAAGAGACAACCAACTCGGTTGTGAACAAGTCATTTATTTCTTTGCCAGCAAAACCTTCATGCTCTTCAAGATGAAGGGCTTCACGTAAATGACATCCGTGTAGACGCCAGGATAACGCTTGCTAGCACATCCAATGCCAAAGGACACAATGCCGCAAACTTGCTTTTTGTAAACCAAGGGACCTCCGGAGTCAAAGGTGCACGCATCCTTTTTTCCCAGTACAGCAGCGCATAGCATACTGTCTGTTATTTTAGCTGCAAAATATAGAAATTCAAAAGTTTTTAAATATCTGAAATTTTTGACTTAAAATCTCCTTTCTTTCTGGATTTCATACATCCAATTTCACTTGTTGGAAAACTTTTTTCCAAGGTAAAATACAACTTACCCATTGGCTGATAGGCGGAACGGCAGTTTTTCTTGTGGATAATTGGCACCTTGACCGTTCGTAGCAAAGGCTGGGGTCCACGTCCTCTGGCAACGGTCATGCCCCATCCGGAAACCACTAGTTCAATGCCTGGATTAAGGGGTACTGAGCATAGCGATAGCTTGCCAACAGCCTTGCCTTTCATGGGACTTTTCAGCAGCATTACGGCCACATCCATATTCATCTCTTCCTCTTCAAACTTTTCAGAAATGATAAAGTCCTTCACTTGGCGACGCAAACCTCTTTGATCGAGTTTCGAAATACCGCCGACCACAGTCCAGTGAGAAACCTTCATTCGGCCAAGAAAGCAGTGGGCCGCCGTCAGGACGATAAGCTCGTGAAGAAGAGTGCCACCACAGACAAAATCTTTGAAATATATCAATGCCATTAGGTATCCTCCCAACTTGGCATTTGTGGTTACTTGGCCGCCAATGACCCGAGTCTCATGAACTGGGGGAAGGACTATTTTGGCCAGCTTTTTCACATCGATAGTGTAATTTTTAACCTGGCCACCGATAACGCTGTTCTCATTAACTGAAGGAAGTGTGCGATTAGTGTCCTGGCCATAAACGTGGATTGAAATCAGAGCGGCAGCCAGCACGCAGCAAAACAGAAGACTACGCATTGAATAGAGAAAACGGAATGGAATGGCTCTTACCAAAAAAGATCTTCTACCCAATGCAAAATGTAAGCGTGGATAAATACACTAATGTGAGACCAATGGTAGTTATGTGTGACATAATCAAACAAGTATAACCTCTAAATTCTCTTTTTCAAACATTTTATTTTCTGTAGTAGCCCAGATGTAGGTATTCATTATTCGGTACATATATCGACGGATATAGAATTGGTCTTTCTCATCTGTATGGAACACAAAGTCTACCGATTTTAGGGATTTAATGGACAAATATTAGCAGGTGATTGGCATTGAAGTCCCCCAATTCTACTCCCTTTTTTCCTTATTAATTTTCATTGTTAACCCTTATCATAGGATTAATTATTCATAATCAAGGAAATCGACATTGGCATAGTTGTATTGGCCGTATGAAAGGTTTATTCAACCCTTTCCAAGTAACTCTTTAATGCTCTTCTCGATAAAGGGTTTTACGTAAATAATGTCCGTGTAGACGCCGGAATAACGTCTGCTGGCACAACCGATTCCAAAGGACACGATCCCACAGATTTGTTTTTTGTAAACCAAAGGACCGCCGGAGTCGAACGTACAGGCATCCTTCTTCCCCAGCACTCCGGCGCAAAACATACTGTCTGTTATATTAACTGCAAAAAAGAAAGAATTAATGTTATAAAAGACAATATTTTCCTGGTGGGTGGACTGGAAACAATTTCTAACCGAGTATATTTGGACTTGAAAGAACGAATATCCGATAGTTTGATTTATTACAGAATGTAGTTAGGAAATGCGGGTCTTAAATCTTTAAAAAGATATGTTCAAAATAAAAATGGACTTTTCTGCTGTATTTTTAGAGTTATATTCGAATAAACATTAAAGCTATTAATAAAACTTCGGCTTGATGAAGCTAGTTTCCGTTCCCATAGCCCCTACATTTCCCAACCATAATCCACACTACACTCACCCGCTGGCCAATAGGATGCACGACATATTCTCTTTTCTAGAATTGGCACTGTAACCGTGCGCAATAGTTTCTGCGGGCGACTGCCTCTAGGATCCGTCATGCCCCAGCCGGAAACCACTAGTTCCAGGCCCGGCTTAAGGGTTGTGGAGCACAGGGACAGCTTTCCGATACCTTTGCCCTTCATGGGTTTTTTGAGTCGCACCACGGCCACATCCATGTTCATGTCAACTTCCCGAAACTGGGCGGACTTGATGATTTCCTTAACTTGGCGTTGAATGCCTTTGTCAAACAACCTCGAAGTAGCGCCGACCGCCAACCATTCGTTGACCTTCATCCGGCCCAAAAAGCAATGGGCAGCCGTCAGGACGATGAGGTCATGGATCAGAGCGCCACCGCAAATGAACTCATTTTCGTAGCGCATTGCAATCAGATAGCCGCCCAACTTCTCATTTGTTGTGACCCGACCGCCGACGACACGAGTTTGGAAGCTTGGGGGCAGTACTAATTTGGACAACTTTTCCAAATCGATGGTTTCGTTCAGGTTCAGGGTCTGGTTCTGGTTCTGGGCAAGGACATCGATCCTGGATAGAGTGGCGGCCAGCAAGCAGCAAGCCAGCAGGCGTTGCATTTCATCCGAGGGGTGGAGATAAAAATAGAACAAGAAGATTTCTAACCCACTCCAGTATCGAAGCGTGAAGAACCCACTTAAGCTAAACCAATGGAAATTATTCAAGACTTTGTTGTAAGGCAATTGCGTTTAATTGCTGTTAATTTGAAAGTGTACGCTGTGTTCTGTGTTTGTTTGGCAGTTGTTAATTGAGCAGCGTTCGCGGATCTAGGAGAAGCTCAGGGGTCGGATCTCCTGAAGAAGCTGACGGAGATAGTACATCTGGTTGGCATCGCGATTACGGACATCCGTGGCATATGAATACATGGAGTTGATCAGCTGATGCAGATCCGAGTAGGTCTAAAGGGGTAAAGTGATCATATTGAATATTCTGGAATGTCTTTTGGTAATACTTACCCCTATATTACGCCAGGTATTCTTAAAGTTCAGTTTAATCGCATTCAGGTCATCCGTGCAGAGCTCCGAAACCTCTACGAAGGTCGAGATTTCGGGAGTTACCCTTACCGTGACCTCTGATCCGTCTTGCACATCCCTGGTATTTCGCAGACAGAGCACTATATCTCGATCCGTGGCCAGGCGATTCCACTGGCTGCGGCAGAACTTCATCAGCTTGACATGCACAGCGATGGCATCGTAGATGTGCAACTCGGCGGCCAGGTGCTTCTGCGAAAAGTATCCCTGATCGATGTAGAAACAAGCGTCCAGCTCCGCAAACACATTCAGGTTCATATCCTGAAGGCGCTGTAATTGGATTATAGTAAATAATAGATTATTCCTAGAAGCTTTAGACACGAACCTTGCGAAGCTCGACGAAATCCGAGACTGGTTTATCGATATCTATATATTTATGGGGTCTGGCAATGTACTCTTTGGGTATATCAATCGCATGACACCGAATGCCATCCCCGCTGATAAAGAATACCACACGCACATGGTAGGTGTCCAAGGTGAAGATGATCTCATCGGGACTGCAAAGGTAAATATTTACAAATTCTTCACACAATAGTGTTTATATCACAAACTTGTCCTCGTTCTTCTCCAGTTCCCAGTGACTAAAGGGAAAATGCGTGTATCGCTGGTAGGCGAATCCAAAGTTGCCCAAGCGATCCGTCTTGATTGTAAGAACCTTACTGTCCTTGTCGAACTTTGACTCCAAAATATTCTTGGTGGTCCAGTTGACGACCTTTATGACCTCGTAACTCCGAGAAACACTTTCCGATGGCAGACGACTATCTTTTCTGATCTTTCGCAAGGGTTCGCCGGGCTCACTGGATTCGCTGATTTCATAGTCATATTCACCCGATCTGAATTCGGCCATGGTCACGGTGCTAACGTCCAATCCTAATTGTCTAGTAGACCTTCTCACGAAAGAACTCTGTCGGCGAGATCGACTCGTGCTAAGTGGATCCTGATGAGTGCGTCTAGTACTCATTCTGACAGCTTGAGTGCTCTGATCGGTTATCTTTTTCGGGGCGTCCGTGTATTTGTCCCTGATCTCGTCCAATGTCAGTAGAAGGCCATACATCGAAGTATCCTCGTTCGATCTATATTCCCTGCCAGGCTCCAGTTGAAGGTCCTTCGTCACAGGAAACCTTGGATATGCTCGCTCGGGATTTGACTGATCATCGTAGTTGAAGAAGTAATCCCCAATATGGGTAGATACAACAGAGTCCGCTTCTCGCCGCCTGTAGAGATGTGTGGCATTTGCCTTTTTGATGGCCAGTTCTTCGAGATCGCCATCTCTGAACTCCTGCGGAAATTTAAACGAGGATATGATTCGTGGTAGACAGTGCTCCTGCAGAAGATGAATCTTCCTTCTTGACAGCGGCTCCTCGCGCAGCTGAAAGTTTTTCAATGGACCCTGAAATGCGTGATCCTGTTCTATACTTCCCTGACGCACCATCGCCAATGCCGAGGGTCTATAAATGTTAATCGAATTCTCCCGCGAGGGCTTGTCGTATTTTGGCTTGGTAATTTCTTCTGGACTTTCTTCTTCTTTTACAATTATACCCTTTGGGGGAGTATTCGTGGGCTTTCGGGAAGGCTTACGCATCACTTTTTTCTTCTTATCCATCTTTTCCACACCATTTTCTACTTCAACTTCCTGCAGTCTTTCGATTTCGTCTTCAAGAAATTGACAAACCATGGGTTCACCCCATAGGCACAAATGGTTGGGCACCTTGAAAGTGAGAAAATAGAATGGCAGCTCGTCTGGGTCCAAGTGCAACTTGAATTCAGAGGCTTCTTCCAGTTTGGAATCACGTCTTATTTCCATACGACTCGGTTGTTGCAAGCTGCTAACTTTAGTGGACCGTCTTACAGATTTCCCATCTACTTCATTCAAAACATCCACTTGCTTTCGCAAAATGCGTCCATCTTCGTGCAATGTTATGTTGAACTTTTCAAAGGCGGTATGCTTGGCCTTTCGCACAAAAACGAGCGAGATAACGCCGCCTATGATGATGAATCGTCGCAAGTTTACCTATAAGTTGAGATAAAATCTAATACGACACTGTGCTTAAGATAATTTTACTTCTTTTGATACATTACCTCGAACGGCAGCAGGTTTATATTGTCAGGATGAAAATTTCTACTAAAGAAGTCGTGGCAATCTCGTTTTTCGTGCTCGAGAAATATCTTGTAAGGGTCTGGAAACATGCCAACGGGTAGTTCTTGCGGCATTTTTGGAGCTTTTGGCATAGATTTCTTTCCTTTTATTTCTGATTCCCTTTTATGTTTCGCTTCTGCCGCTGAGAATGCACTTTAAAAAAAGGGAATATATTACCGATAAACCTTTTTTATACAATCCATAACTATATTTACACCATTGCCTCATTGTAAATCTGCATCTGAGTGTTCATTTTCGTCATGAGATCCTCCTGAATATCCATCTGGGTCATCCATTCAGTCGTCACACTATCCCCGATGTCCATGAGACCACAGTTTGGAGTCATAGAACCTACGATGGCCAACTCATAGCTTCTGGCCAGTGGTGAGAAGGGGTCGAAGAAGGTGTGCACACACCGCAGGGTCAGATTATCGCAAAGCACACTGAGTGGCAGCTGAAGGGTCACACCAACGCAGTTGAGATCGCAGCTCATGATCGGTAGCCTGAAAATAAATATGGAAGAAATATATAAACCACTAAATTCCATTCACTTACTTCATATACTTGAAACGAATGGGTACATCCTGCAATCCCCAAATCTGGAAGTCAAAATTGTTGCAGTTATAACAGTAGTACGTCAAGATACTACCCTTGTTTCTGGAAAATAAATAAAAAGTTAGCATAGGTAAGTATTTTGGTAAGCTCAAACGACCTTACGTCATATGTGATTCGGGGGAACTGATTACACGATATGTGAGCCGATCGAAGAACGTATCTATATCTCCATGCAGTTCCGAGGGCATCTAGAAGAACAACTATAGAGGCTCCTTAGGTGTAGGAATGTATTACCTTATCCAGTTCAAGGATTTGAAAGGTTGGCAAACGAAGGAGCTCGTGATCGTTGCGTAAAACCCTTTCCACACGTCCTATTGTTTCCAGAATACGCTGCACAGTATCACCGTATAGCTGACCGATATTGAGCCTTGTATTTTCCAAGTTCCTTCGGGTCATGTCCTTGCGGTCAGGAGCATGCGTCAGCAAACTATGCTCGTTCACCGGCAGCACCCAGCTAATATCATGTGTGCAAGACTCTTGCTCCAAGAACTTTAGCTGGAAGATGAATTTTCGAATTTCGGCAGGACGATTGGGGTTCGGAAGACTGTCACAGGCCAAGTAGTTGTTCCATTTCTCTTCCTTCAACTGCTGTTTCTGCAGTTCCTTGTGCTCGTCGATGGCATCTGGGTAAAGGTTAAGGTTTGCTTCTACTATTTAGATAAATATTTAGTATCCTATACCATCTATAAGAGCTACACTGGTCTTAAGGTCCGCCAAACGCTGCATATATGAATTTCGCCGGGCCATCCATTCATCCTCCGAAAGGAGTTCCACGTTGGTCCTGTGGAAAACCGGGACCTTGCTTTTTCTTTTTACCATTTTTATTTTTTTTATGTGTTTTTCTGTGTGTATTTTGTGTGTGTGCTAGTGTCAGTTTGTAAATGTAATTGACAGCAAGGGCATTTTGAAAAAAATTACATTAGTTCGACGATAAGAATTATTGTAAAATTTATACACAAGGGCCGATGAGCCTAGGAGTAACTTAAAGGACGGATATCATTCAGAAGCCTCTTAATGTAGACGAATAGCATTGCTTCTTTGTTACTGCCCTCCTGGGCATGGGGATTCAACGATTGGATGGCCTGGCCGAAATCATTATAGTTCTGCGATTAACATGATGTTATTAACGAGACAAGATGATAACTACAAGAGCTTAAAAATATTATCGATATTTTCGATATTTTTTAAACATTGATTTTTCTTGATAAGGTTTTAGATTTTTACTTTTTTTTCTTAAAAACATCGATATTATCGATAATATACTGTGAAAATATCGATAATTTTCAAGCTCTAAAGTTAACTTACGTTAACGTTCCGCCAAGTTTCCTCGTAACGAAGCTTGACCACTTTTATATCATCCGAACACATCTCGGAGACTTTCACAAACGTTGTCTTCTCGGGTGTTATACGCATCGTGACCTCCGTGTAGTCAGTGCTGTCCTTGGCTATCTTCATGTCCATGATGATATCGCGTCGTGTGGCCAGACGATTCCAGCTGGATCGGTAGAATTTCATCAATTTGCATTGCAGGGCCATGGTATTGTAGGTGTGCAGCTCAGTGGCCACATGCTTGACGGAGAAGTAACCGTTTTTGATGTAATAGCTTGCATCGTTTTCCGCGAATATGTTCAAGTTCTTTTCCACAAGCAACTACGAAGGGAGTTGGCTTTGAATGGGAAGGATTTTCTACGTAAACCTACCTTACGCAATACCCGAAAGTCTGATATCGGTTCCACTATCTCCAGATACTTAATTGGCTTGGCCGTATAACCCTTGGTCAGATCAGTCACATAGCCCCGCACTCCACGGGATGTGATGTAAAAGAACATTCGCACATGGAACGTGTCGAGGCTAAGAATGATCTCATCGGGACTACATGGGTTAGGATGGGGATAAACAAGGGATCTCCATGGGTGTAAAAACTCTTACTTATCCTCGTTGGGCTGCAGACACCAATCGCCGAACGGAAAATGCTCGTATCGTTTGAAGGCCAGTCCGAAAATGCCCAAACGGGTCGTCCTGAAGGTGAGTGTGTTGGTCGCCTGGTCAATCGTCGATTCGATAATGTGCTCTTTCGTCCAGTGATCTAACAACACAGGTGGTTGCTTTTCTTCCTGGCGAAATTTCGAGAGGTCTTCCACCTTGCCAGACTTTCTTGTCGATCGCCGCTTGCTCACAGAGCCACTCCTTCTGGTTGCCTTATTTTCTGAAACCCTTGGTGAACCACTAGCCTTAATCTTAAGACTGCCATCTGTAATACTCTTTCTGTCCTTCACATCTGTAACACTCTTTCTATCCTTCACATCTGTAACACTCTTTCTGTCATATACATCTGTAAAACTCCTTCTGTCATTTGAAAGTGAAGAGTTTAGGTTGGAAGCACTTTTACTGCCCTCTACATTTTTTTTCTCAGACTTCTTGGGTACGATTTCGATTTGGTCCAACAGTTGTAAGGGCTTGTGCACGTACCTTCTTTTAATGGATTCCAATGTGGCCAACAATCCACAAGCAGTAGTTATTTTAGTGGAATCGGTGGCGGTCGAATAGTCATCTGGTACAAATTCTATAGGAGTTGCCTTTTCGAAAATGGGAAACATCCTTTCTGGCCGTTCTTGCATATCATAATCAAAGTTTTCCGCTGGCGGCTTGGTCTCCACAGCCATCTCGGTTTCAGCCCTCTTCAGCAAGCGGTTTGGTTTCGACTTAAGGGCTTCTGACGTTAGATTGTCTTCGGTGAATTCACTCGGCAGCTTAAATGAGGAAATTATGCGAGGCATACACATTTTTTCTAACTTCATAATTTCTATCTTATTCAAAGCCTTGTCCAGAGGAAAATCCTTGATGGGCAACCCTCTTTCAAGGATATGTGCATAGGAAATACTTTGCTTTAGGAATGATCGGAGGGTTGGAAAAAACTGATTGCCAATTGATCGGACGCCGCTTTCTCCCCTTTGAGTTAATTGAGATGATATCCGTTGGGGATCAATTAAATTAAGCGTTACGAGAGTATTCCTGTCCGGTGTCCGTGGCGGTGCCTCAACTTCTCTCAAATAGTGACAAACCACCGGTTTGCCCCATCTGCAGAGATCTGGCGGCAACTTCACGGTGACAACGAAGAACGGCAGCTCATCATCCTCCAGTTTTATCTGGCTGCCACGAAAAGTCATTCTAGTGAACTCGCTAATACGGGAGCTTCGGCCATCAGCTTCGGCCACCACATCGGCTAGGACCTTCAGAACGCGTCCATCCTCGTGCAAGATGATATTGAACTTCTCGAATTGCGTTTGGTCAGGTCGCCGCACGAATGTAATGTTATAGACTCCTCCTACTATCATGCACTCCCTAAGATTTATCTAAGGATGTTTTATTAGGTGTTTAAGGAGTGCCTTGAACCCAAAATCGTATGTTCTACTTACCTCCTCGGACGACAAACTTAGATGCTTTGGATGGAAGTAGTTTTCCAGAAACTTCTTGTACTGTTCATCCTCACGACTAAGAAACTCATTATATATTTCGGGATACATTCCTAGCGGTACGAGAGGCACAACCTTCGGGGTCTTTGGAATGACGATCTTCACTTGCTTGCCACCATCGGTGGTTTTACCAAACTTGGCATCCTTGGCAGCCTGTTCAGTCCTCTCGGCAATGAGCTGCATTAGCTGCTCGTACTCCTCTCGCTTTTGATTCATGTTGTCCAAAGTCTCCTCCCGTATGTCCTGCTGCATCAGCCATTCACCAACCACCGAGTCTTCCATGTCGGTTATTCCAGAATTGGGAACCATATAGGTGTCCATCGTCTGTGGTTCGTAGCTCTTGGCGTCCTCCGAACGGTGGTCAAAACTTGTGTGGACACAGCGGAGGGTAACGCAGTCCCACAGAACGCTCACTGGTAACTGAACCTGGACACCTGTGGCCTTAAAATCGGCCAGCATCAAAGGAATTCTGTAAAGAGAAGTAAGTGGAAATTCCTATCGGTTTAAGGCATTCCCTTAAAGCTTACTCCAATTGCTCAAAGATTATGGGAACGTTGAAAAGACCCCAGAGATCCATGCGCCATGAATCACATGAGTAACTCCACCTAGCCACTATCCCATTAATGGATCTTGAATCAGATGATTAGTATCTATATACCACAACGAAATTAAAACACTCACTCCATGTAGACCTTTTGCATCCGCAATATCCGATAAGTAAGGCGATCAAAAAGGTTTTCGATCTCCCTTTGGACGTCTCTGTAAACCTCCATGAGATCCATCTGCACTTTAAAATTTATGCGCTCCATTTCCACCTCGTTGTCCATCAAAACATCCACCTGACGCAATACTTCCAGGCAGTTTCCTAAATTGTTCTCAAAATAAGAACCCGGATTGTCGGTTGACGTTTTCTCCAACGTCGATCGCGTTAGATCCTTCCTATAAATATTTTGGGTAAGAATACTACGCTCATCCACGCCCAGAGTCCAGTCAATGGAGTTCTGGGCTTCGATCTCTTCAAAGTGACGAATCTTGGCCAAGAAAGTTCTGATCTCGACCGGAGATCGGACTTTGGGCAACCCATCACACCGGGTAAACTGATTCCAGCGCTCTTGATTCGTCCGCTCTTCCTCCAGATTTCTAAAATGAGCGAGTGAATCTAGGAATAGTGAACTGATTAGGATTTTTACCATCATAATTTGAATCGATCCCCATTACTCTTGAAGTTAGAACAGGCGGCACCAATGTCATGCAATCGAATGGTATAATTTTTTTGTCGCTCCATCATTTCAGCTTCGCTTATAAGACCAGTCGCTTCACCAGTTGGAACCACAACCCCCTTAGCCATCTTAACCATTTTGCCAAAATACCGCTGTTAATATCTTTCTCAATAGTTTTTGTATTTTATTTTATTTTTTATGTTTTTATGATGTTTTGTTGTTTAGTGGTTGAGTAGTTGTATACATCTGAAGGTTGAAACATGGATTGTGTAGGCAATGAAGTTTGATTTCATTAATTACCGCACCGCGATTTATTTGAAATCATTGCTAGGAATCTTTAAATTTTAATTTTAAATTCCCCACTTGATCAAGAGAGCATCCCCTTTATCTTTAGGAACCATTCTCTATAAACCGTTCACTCTAAGAAAATATACACCAAACATTTTCCAAGCTCTTCACACATATCTTATTGTATTGAATATTATCAAGTATTAGCAAGTATAGATTTACAAAATATAGATAAATTCTAGGAAAAGCTTAATAGTCTGATCTCTTTCAGCATTCGCATTACATAATGTAGAAGAATTGAGTCCTTATTACGCACTTCTGTGGCATTGGGTACCATCGAGTTTATGGCCTGATGCAGATCGGTGAAATTCTGCAATACCACCAATTTCAATACCATCTGGATGTTAGCATTAATTATAACACTTACGCTGATATTTCGCCAAGTGTCAGTATAGGTGAGCACAATCACGTTCACTTTGTCCGAACAATTCTCGGAAATCTGAACAAAAGTGGTCTTCTCGGGAGTGATTCGCATGGTTACCTCCGAATAATCCGAGATGTCCTTGGCGATCTTCATGCCCATGATGATATCGCGTCGCGAGGCCAGTCGATTCCAGCTTGATCGATAGAACTTCATCAATTTGCAATGGAGAGCCATGATGTTATAGGTGTGCAGCTCGAGGGCCACGTGCTTCATGGAAAAGTAGCCGTTTTCTATATAGAAACTAGCATCGTTTTCGGCAAATATATTTATGTTCTTGCTAATAAACAACTGCGAAAAGATACCGGTTTAAAAAATAACTATTATGTTGTTAAAGTAGGGTTGAATCACCATCAATACTATCGAAAAATAAAAATTAAAAGTAAAATTACAATATTTTTCTTAGCGATACTATCGGTATTGGGCCCAACCATCGATTTAAAACGTTTTTGCCGATTTACCTGACGCATTTGACGAAAGTCTGATATCGGCTCCACTATCTCCAGATACTTAACTGGCTTGGCCGTGTATCCCTTGCTCAGATCGGTCACATAGCCCCGAACGCCCTTGGATGTGATGTAGAAAAAGATACGGACATGGAATGTATCCACGCTAAGAATGATCTCATCCGGACTGTAAATGGAATAGTATTACCATGGGATCTCCTTGGGTATTCAAACACTCACTTTTCCTCGTTCGGCTGCAGTGACCATTCGCGAAAGGGAAAATGTTCGTACCGCTTGAAGGCCAATCCGAAAAATCCCAGACGATCCGTCTTGAAGGTGATTCTGCTGGTTTCCTTGTTCAGTGTCGGGTCCATAATGTACTTTGTGGTCCAATGGGTCACGTCCTGTTCGATCATCTGGTCGGTCCCAGATTTCGAGGACATGCTACTCGCCTCCGGCTTTTCCCCTTTGATGCTTGTGCGTATTTTTTCATTAAACTTAGATAACTTTCGTTTTCCGGTCTGGGCCTCTGGCACCTCTTCTTCGTCCTTTAAGGCTAATTTTTTTTGCTTAACTTTCTTATCCTGCTCGTCGGGCTGACTCAAAAGTTCCATGGGTTTTTCCCGGTATTTGGCTTTGATGTGGTCAAAGGTTCTTAGAAGACCAAGCGCAGTAGTGGCACTGAGTGGCTGTGGTTCCGAATCCTCGGAGAGCGTGGGATATTGCACAGGATCAACGGTGGGAAAGTAAGGAAACATTCGTTCCGCATTAATCGCTTGGGAATCGAAATCAAAATCCAGGTTCTGCACCGGACCAACGACTTCCTCGGTTTCGGGACGTTTGACTAAGCCCTTAATGCCTGCCTGCCTGCCCACCTCTCGCTTGTCATCGCGAAAATCGGCGGGAAACTTAAATGACGAGATTATACGGGGTATGACATGTTTCTCCAAGGATCTCGTCTCCAAATGGTTCAATTGCTTCTTCAATTGAAAGTCCTCCAAAGGAGTTTCGACTACCGGCGCCGTTTCTAATCGACTATGTCGGAGGAACGACCTCAGAGTGGGTCGAAATATATTTGAAGAATCTGCTGAGATTCGACTACCAAGATTAATGGTACCATCTAACCTTTCGTTATATTCCGAATGTCTTATTTCACTCTGCAAGGTGGGTGACCAGACGGATTCGCGCTTATAATCGACCGGAATTTGATCGAGTTCCGTCAAGAAATGGCAGACTTCAGGCTCACTCCACTTGCACAGATCCTTGGGCAACTGCAGGACCACGATGAAATACGGCAATTCATCATCCTCCAGCTTGATCTTGGTGTTCCGGTAGTTTTCCCTGGTCTTTCTGGCAATATCAGAATTCCGCAACCGTTCTCCCTCGATTTCTGCCTTCATTTCGGGCATGCTGTGTAGAACCCGTCCATCCTCGTGCAAAACAATGTTGAACTTCTCGAACTGCGTTTGCTCAGGTCGTCGAACGAACATGATCGCATAGATGCCACCCAACATGATGCGCTCCCTGAGATTTATCTGAGGGAAGGGTGTGAATATTATGTTCTTGATGATAAATATTTATACTTTTATGGTAAGCAAAATTGTCTTCATCTGAAGAATTCACGTAATTATAAGTTATTTGAACTATAAAATACTTTATCGTCATAAAAGATGGCTCTTAAGAATTCGCGATACTTCTGAAATCCTCTTCTTCTAAAGAATTCGCGTAGTTAAACAAAAAATACCCAATATTCTATTATGTCAAGTATCAATATCGATTCTCTAGAACATTCCATGTAAAGCAATTACCCACCTCGTATGGCTGCATGTCCAGATGCCTTGGATGATATACCTCATCGAGATAGCCTGAGTACTGGGCATCCTCGGTTCTGAGAAAATCGCTGTAGATATCGGGATACATCCCCGGCGGAACTGCTGGCGGCTCTTTCGGAGCCTTGGGTATTACAATTTTCACCGCTTTATCGGGATCAGTTTGCTTGGCCGCCTTTGCGGCTGCCTCCGTTCTCTCGGCAATGAGCTCCATCATTCCCTCATACTCTTTCCGCCTGTTCAACATCAGGTTCATAGTCTCTTCCTGGATTTCCTGCTGCATGACCCACTCGTTGATCACCGACTCCTCTATATCCACTATGCCAGCGGTGGGATAATTGGCCGATGTTGAAATAGATGTCTCGAAGCTCTTGGCATTCTGCGAGATGTTATCGAAATCAGTGTGCAAACTGCGAAGAGTTATGCAATCTTTCAGAACACTTTTCGGTATCTGGACTTCAACACCTGAGGCCTCAAGCTCGGCCAACATAACTGGCAGCCTAAGAAAGATTATTAATCCTATTCAGAGAACCCGGGTGAAGAACTTACTCCAATTGGGCAAAGATTATTGGCACATTCCGCAGACCCCACAAATCCAATTTCCAAGGCTTACACGTGTAGCTCCACTTGGCAACTTTACCGTCTTCAGAGCTATAACATAGATAGGTAAATAATTGATATATAATATAATCTAAACTCACTCCATATAAGCATCTTGCATTTTCAATATTCGATAGGTGAGACGATCAAAGATATCATCGATTTCCAGCTCGACTTCGGTATAAACCTATTGAATAATTATAAATATATAACATCTGGTTGCCCCTATCCAATATTAACCAACTTCCATGACATCCGTCTGCCTCTTCTTAGACATTCGCACCATTTCGGCCTCGTTGTCCAGCATAACATCCATTTCGGTTAATGCATTCAGGCACATCTGAACATTTTGATCGTAGTGGGTGCCCGGATTATCTTTGGTTAGCTTCATTGTGCCTCGCGTTTTGTCCACCCTGAAGATATTCTGATTCAATATAGACCGTTCGTCCACCGACAAAGTCCAATCCATTGAATTTTTGGTCTCGAAATCATCGTAGAACCGCATTTTGGAAATAAACTCTCGTATTTCGACGGGAAGATAGGGACGTGGCAGTCCATCGCAACGCAAATGATGTTCCCAGTGCTCCCTGAACATTCGCTCAACCTCCTGATCATAGAAGTCGCTATGAGCATCTGCATCGAAGGGACTTTTATTACTGAACTTTTCATTGGGAACCTTATTGCTTACGCTTTACTAAATCCGCACTAACAGTGAAATCATTAAGGCGACTCATATACTTGGCCTCCCGATCCGACATTTCACTTTCGGGCATCAGTGGAAATCTCAGAATCGGCTCCGTAGTGGCCTTGACCTTTTCTTTACTCTTCCTTTTTCCCATTATAACAGATTATTAGGTGGATTTCTTCGTTATATAGTATTAGGGAGGGCAACGAATCGTGTGATATGGAAAAAAAAGGCTTACTGCTTTGACATATGTTTTGATTTTGGGACTGCCAACTTGTTTGAATACAGTAATTTAGATATTAAATAAATATTATATCATAATATTATATTACAGACTTCAGTAATTTTTAAATAAAATTCAGTTGATATTATTTTGAACATACAGAAAGTAAAAAGCACTCATGTAAACAATTTTCAAGATTTTCTCCCCTGGCTGAGATCCAGAAAATGGAAAAGGCATAATCTAATGCCAAACTTTGGCCACAAAAACCCAGTCGAACTAGATGGATGTGGGTGCGGTGGTTCCGCCCCAGTAAAAACGCAACTCCCCACACGAAGCCAGGAGATTTATCTTGGCCTTTTGTCTGCATTCGTGCCAGGAAAATAGCATATCAACCTGAGAGAGGAGAAAGTGTAGATGCAAAGCCGGGGATAAGCCCCAAGTCGAGTCGACTCGAGTCGAAGTCAAAGTCGAGTCAAAAGCTGGAAAGGCAAAAGACCAAAGACAATAGCTCGTTTCCAATAAATTGATTAAATTTTATGTTGCATTGTGGGTACAGGTATCTCTCTCTCCCAGGCTCCATTTACATACGAAGAGCCATGTTACGAGGCATGTCAATCGTCAAAGCCCGTCGTCCATGTCTGATCGATTACATTGATGAATGAATTTCAACAAGCCATTCGCATTACTGGCCGTCAAACGAGAAGGACAACGACGACGACGGGGTTCTCTCCTACACAGGCCGCATTCCATTAGTCAAAGCCTCGAAGTCTCAAAGCCTGAATGCCTGGCCTTATTTATTTGTTGCAAGTTGTCTTTTAAATAAATTCGTTGTCGAATCGTTGTTGATCCCTGTTCGATGGTTATCAGAGTTGTTTCCAATTTAATGAACTTTACATTTCTTGCCCCATTAGGTGGCAATAGTTTTGACACCTTTACCTTTAAGTAGGGGCCCCCCAATCAATATCAATTGATCCCCCTTTTTCCTGGTTGAAATGACGAACAAATCACTTGGCTGCCATGCAATCATTCAATTATAATTTGCAAGAAGGAGCGAGATCTGCAGGTCCGCAAATAATAACGATTTCGTAGCCAACAATTGGATGACTTGCCACGTAGCCTGGATGGATTGTTGCAACTGGCAACTGGCAACTAGCAGCTCACAACTAGCAGCTCACAACTTGCAACCTGGCGAGCTAACGAGTTCGGCCAGCAATTTTCGTCCCCAATCGAATCCAATCCGAATCCGCGGTGATCCAAAATTGCTAGCGCTCAACTAAATCGAAACGAAATCGAAATAGAAGAGCTAGTCAGAGTCAGAGCTTCGCTTCCCGCTCCGGGCAAAAATAATTGACATCTGTATAAGTCTGCTATTTGATATTTGAGCTGCAGTCGAAGCTCTGCTGCAGTGGTTAACTGGATAACAAGTGGCCAAGTTGTGTTGTCCGCGAGTTTGTCGTTGTCTGGCTGGGCTGTCTGTCTATTTTTCACCTGCACTCCGATTGCATTTCAGCTCTGATAAATTACGCCAAAAAACTGAAGCAAACTTACACGGGAAAAACGTGCTCACATACCATTGCCTTAGTACTACAAAAGAATGTTAATTCCTAATGTTTTTACCTTTTAATTAAAAAAGAGCATGTAGTTGTAATATTGTTACCGAATTTTATAAAGGTAGTTTACTTACAATTCTGTTTTTTAATCGTTATAAAATGTTGAAGATTTTCCGAGTAACATTTTACAAATGTTTGTCTTTCGATTTAGGACCGTTTTTTCTCGTCCGTTTGTTAAATTTAAAGTAGGTATAAAACATTGAAATCGAAAGGGAAATCAGATTTTAAACCTTCCTTTAAATTTAACAGGCGGACGAGAAAACGGGCCTTCGGGTATTAATTATACATTCCATCTTAATCCAAATCTTTGATTTATTCGAATTTATTAATTATTTATTTTCATTCAAAAATTAAATGTGAAAAATACTGAAACTTATTTAGGGCCGTTTTCTCGTCCACAAGATAAATTTAAAGTAGGGATAAGGCCTCGAAAGCTGTTAGACATACTTTAAATTTAACATGAGGATCCACGTTTAAAAAGTAAATTTCAAACGAACGTAAAACTTTACTTCTAAAACACCACAAATATAAGTTGCTTATACATTAAATTTTAATCATTAATATTATGATTAAAAATAAAATAATTAAAAATTCTTTTTTATATATATGAAATAACTAAATAATTGAATTTAATTTTCTGGTGACATTCTTCTGGGGAGCCCAATCTTTGGGAGAGACTCTGCGGGAAAGTGTCAGTTAATGATTTGCCCCAATGCTCCATTGGCGGACCAGCCCCTTGTAAAATGAGGCGGCGCTTTCTAATCGCCGCCAAATGCTGGCCGGGCCACATGTTGGCATGTAAATGTTGACAGCAACATGTTTACCGTTTGCCTCTGTTTAACTTAGTAAAACACCCTGCCCCTCCCCCTTCCCCTCACCTCGAATCGCGTTTTAACAATGTGGAAACTTTTGGCATTTACATGAGAATTGTAAGCGCAAACATTTTGGTTTTTTTTCTCGTTTTTATCCGTATCTTTTCCTCTTGCCCATGCACAATATAAGCATAGAATTTGTCCGGCAAAAACCAGATTCAGCTGCCGCTGATGTTGCCATTGTTGTCCGTCTTGATGGTTGAGCAACAAATTGAGTCTAATTAATTTTCAGCAAACTGCAAAGACTGAATACATTGTCTCCCCTCTCATACCCTAGCCAACTTGGGGCTAATTAGCATGGTCAATAGACGAGAAAGACTTTGGAAAAGACTTTTCTCTAAATAAAAGAAAGTTATAACACTTTACAAAATATATTATAAATATTATAATTGGGAAAATAAATAATTTAAAACAAATAGTCCCTTCAAAATAAATACTAGTACCTTTATGCACCAAATTGTATTTATTATTTTCCGAACTTAAGCTAAACCATTTTAGTTTATTTGAAAAAAAAACAGCAAAAAATAGCAAAAGAAATTAAAAAATTATAATTTTACTCGATTAATTGATTTACTGCATTTATTTTCCTTAATTACCATTTTAGCTATAAAATAAACTTGTAATAATTATGCCATTACTACACCCAAAAAAAAGCATACCGTAAAATCGATATGCGCATGTAAATTCCTGGTTATGCAATACGCATATCGGTTTAACATGAAATACTCATTTCGACCATAACGAATTTACGGGGCCGCATATCAAGTTAAAATTGATATTACATAATGTAAAATCGATCTACGTTTCATATCAATTCATATTTTTAGGTGTAGTCACTATGTAAATTAAAATTAAAATTATTAATTCATAACTAACATAACATTTCTAGATAAATATTTCTAAAATATTTCTAAGAAATTATATTTAAAGGGTATTTAAAATGCACCTTAGCACCATTTGGCTTGGTTCGTCTTAACGGTAGATGAATGTTTGAACAATGCACTGCCATCATGTAAAATATATAACCACAGCGGAGCAGCTGAAAATAAATAGTTGAGTTCTCGAAAATCTATGCAAAGCGACATCAAAAGACCAAACGGCCATTCAGTTAATGCCTTAGATATGCAAATCAGCGGAATTCTTGGCATCGCTGGCTCCCAGTTGATTGGCTGCCTCCATAAGCTCTGCTTAATTGTTGCATTTCCATAAAATGCGAGCTTTGTTGGTCGCTGAAGCAGCTACCGTCAAAGGAAAGTGAGCGTGGAAAGTGGAAACATATCCATTTATGATTATTTTCTTTTATTTCTTTTAGTTTTTAGGTCTCTGTGTCAGCGAAGGGCGGCTTTTGGTGGGAACCTAAAACTCGTATTCGAATCGGAATGAAACAGTTGCGGCCGCCAAATTGACTTCTCGTGTCGACTGTGGCATGCCACACCCAGGGACCAGAGATATCGCCTGACAGCCGGCAATCCGCAGTTTGCAGTTTGCAGTTCGCAATCCCCTGACCGGATAACCGGCCAATGGTATTTGGTATCTGGTGTATATGGAGTACCGATGGCCAACGCCGGTGGCGAAAACTCAGCACTCGCCTTGGCTTATCACTCGACAGGCGACGCTGACAGGCGACAATTTGCATGGCGACCGGGGGATCACAGAACACTCATTACGAATGCGACAATCGCCAGTTGACGGTTGCAAGTTGCTAGGTACACTCAAAAAAAATACTTGTTTAAACTTTAAACTAAGAATGCAAACCAGTAGCTTAAAGAGTTATTACCGAATTTAATTAATTTCACATTCCTAGACTATTCCAAATTATATTTAAAACAAAAATGTAGTCTAATATTCATATTATCTTAACTAGGTAAATAAATCAGTCAAAGCTACAGGTCTTAATTTTGTAGTAAAAAATAAATATATTTATATATACCCGGTGCATTTCTAAAAATAAATAAAGCACATTCTTCGAACCCACAAGCTTCATTCCATTTATTATCTTTATTGGTAACTGAACCATTACAAGTCTTAAGTTAGAAGCCAAGAAATTACGTATTATTTGTTTCGAAACCCTTTATAAAGCTCTAACTTCTGTTGTAATCCCAACAATATGTCTTTACCACTCTTCTTGGTGACACTCTTTATAACTGGATCCCTGGGGATTCCATTTCGTTCGGGACCAAAGTATCAGACGGATGACTATTATACCTATGAGGGGATCCAGGAATATCTGAAAGGCCTGGCCGACACTTATAGCAACCGAGTGAAGTTGACCGATATTGGAAAGACCTACGAGAACCGGACCCTCACCACCATTACCATATCAAATGGAGATGGGAGAAAAGGAAAGAATGTGATCTTTATAGATGCCGGATTTCATGCCAGAGAGTGGTTAACTCACACAGCTGCCTTAAATATCATCGATCAGCTGGTTGTGAACTTTAGAGAGAACCAGGAACTGCTTAAGGATTATGATTGGGTTATTCTACCCCTGGTGAATGCGGATGGATACACATTTTCCCGGTCAGGAACTGTGTTCATAAATGAAACTATCACTTGCAATGATCACGAAATTAAATGCTGGCGGAAGAATAGAAAACCCGCTGCCAAAGGTTGCATCGGCACTGATCTTAATCGAAATTTTGATTATGACTGGGGCATAGGAGACCATTTAAACAATCCATGCTCAATAACTTATAAGGGTCTTTTGCCATTCTCGGAATCCGAATCTCAAGCAGTGAAAAGAGTGCTTTTCAATCTGGTAAACTCGGGACGTGGCATATTGTACCTAACGTTTCATTCTGCCATTTCCCTGATTTTGTATCCATGGGGCTCATCTAGGTAAGACCTATATAATGCATTTATTAACTGCAGATTAACATCGATTTTATTTCAGAGACAATGCCAAAAACTTGAAAGAACACCAAGAAATAGCTGAAGCGGGCATAGAGGCTATAGCCGAAAGAAACTTTCAGTTCCCTTCAAATTATACAACCCGCTCTTCATATGATCTATATCCTGCCGGAGGAACGTCAAGTGACTATGCTTACAAGATCGGATTTCCTCTATCATTTACTTGGGAACTTAAGGAAGCAAGAGGAAATTTAAAGTTTAATTTCCATCCGCCTACGTATCTCATAAAGGAACTTGTTGAAGAAACTTGGATTGGCATGCGCGCCATGGCAAAGAAAGTAATTGAAAAGTATCCAAAGAATAGGAGTTCTCCTAAATGGAATGATGAATAATTCTAATTGGAAATAATAAATCGTCTAGTATTTCTGGTATTTTATATTTAGTATTTCTAAAATTTTAAGCATTTAGTTGCTAGTAACTTTTTTCAAGTGCTTACTTTACCAGCAGCAACAAGTTTCAATCGTCATTTTGAGTATCTGCCGCCGTCTAATTGGCAAACTTATGGCACTCTTGCCGATGAGATACTTTTTCGATTTGCGGGGCGTATGAGTAATGTCAGGTCATCATTATAGCGGCAAGACACGGCCGCAGCTGCATTCCTACCCCCCCGTTCTTGCCACCATTCCAGACCAAATGAAATGCAAATTTTAAGTGCAGCTGGAAATGCAGTCGAAACTCGAATATCGAACTGGATATCGAACTGCAAAACTGGACTTGGGTGTGGGGTTGAAGTTGGTGAGCAGCGGGGAACGGAGATCGAAATGACGTGGCCGGATTGGTTTAAAATAAATGTTATTATTTCGATAAGTTGGCGTGTTTTTGCGGCTGTGCCCACATTTAATTATGCCACAAACCGGACAGCAAAGGAGCAAAAAATGAACGCCGGCGAACGGCAACCAAAATCAATATCACTTCGTGCCGAGTTTTTAATGAACAATTGTCGGGGCACACAATTTTAGCACATTGTAAATAAGCAATTGAATTGGCGCTGGAGTGGCGTTGCAGGCTGGAAGTGAGTGGTACGAGCAATGATATCTGCTCTCTGATCCCAAAAAAAAAAACCGAGTATTACAACAAAAAAAACCCCGGGCGCGAGCCTCCCGACAGTCGTCGCCCCCATTTGGGCTGCATTTCGCAGCCTGTTCGTTTTAATCAAATTCACATTAACAACGGAAAAGGCTGCAACAACTGCAGCAATTTTAGCGCAGCTGCAGCAAAGAAGGCAAGTCACAACTTTGTATAAGACACGCTAATAACTTGCCTCTCAAATCGGGTATAATAGACCAAGTGCTATGGTTGAGCGACCAAAATGTACGGAATTTCAAAGACAAACACAACAACTTTTAATAACATGACTTTTACAATCAGTTGAATTGAAAATATTAACACAAAAAGTATAGAAACGTTAAATATCAATAAAATATAGAAATTTAAATATCAATAGTATCATTATGGTATTTAATATTTTTATATATTTTATGTAAATAATTGTTTGATTTTAAAACATGGTTCTTAAATAGATTTTTCATGATATTTAGTATTTTAACATTATAATTTAATTTTATATTTTAAAGAATTAAAACATTAATGGTTCTTAATGATATTTCATTTTTAATATTAATAATGATATTTAATATTTTTATATTTTAAGTTAATAATAATTTTGAATCTCAAACATGGCTCTTGAACATGCAACATTTTATCACATGATAATTCTAAGTCTACAAGGATTCTAGATATCATAAATATTTGTTGTTGCTATAAAGTTCAACCTTAGCTTAGAGACTATTGCTCATTCTTCTTTTACTTCATACATATTTCAAATTCACCATTATAACTCCTTACTTTGTAGTTCCTGTAACTCCATTAGGAGCATCATTTAAATCACCATTTATCTATCCCACGGTACCTCCTCCGCCGATCGGATCGATCCTTGTCGCCGTTCGGTTATGGATTTCTATAGTTTTTTGTCTCGGTACACGCCCCAAAGGCAATGGCAACACAATAGCCGCCTGTTTGGACAAGTTACCAAAAATAGACCAAAGCCGGTGAAACCGAGCCAAAGGCTAAGCCAACTCAAATTGGCTGGCAGCTAAGAAACGAAAAAAAAATGTTATGAGCAAGTCGGCGGTTGGTTAGTCGGAAACTGCCGATAATTGCTGTGCGGTTTTATGGTCGAGAGTAATTCATATATAGAAAACAGCTAGAGTGCAATTCGCTTTGGACATTTACGGTGATGGCAAAAAAAAAACCCGAACCAAAAAGATCACCGATAATTGAAAATGTAGTTCGAACTTCGAATGCGTTTTCGCGATAATTTGCATGCCCAAGGTTGACGCCTCTAATTGCAGGCAAAGAAATCCGAAATTGCAGGTTTATGCGTTTCCGAATGCCGGTGGTTCGTTAAGCGGATCTGACAGTTATTACAATGCAACGCCCCTTAATGAACTGAACCCAACCCGTTGGTCTAGAACGAAATCATATGGCCACATGGCCAGATAGTGATAAGCCATTTGCTCGAACTTGGTCGGTAGGTAGATAGGTAGGTAGGTAATCGCGGCTGCATGTGGCAGTGCAATTTATGGGATCAACAGACCCGTTAGTGCCAAATTACAAATGGGCCCATGGCAGCCAAGAGCAAAACAGACGTGGCAATAACCAACAAGACATTAACCCGAAGCAGCGAGTCGCGGCGCATGCCTCGATACCTCCGATACCCCTTCAATGCCCCGATACCCCCGGTGCCCCGATGCTCCGATTCCTCAATGCCTCAATGTTGCCCCAGCTGCACTGCGTTCTGGCCGCATATGCTCCATCGCCCAATAATTGCCAGCCTCAAATCTGCTCCCCTCCTTACACTCAAAGAAAATAATGGCGCTAATTTAAATCATTTTATTTTAAGATAAGCTTTAAAATGACTTGCACAGTGTGTGGAACTATTTTAATTATTTTTCTAAATTTTTAAAATTTAAACATTGTTTTCGAAAAAAAAAATTCTTTTTTAAAAATCCAACCTACAAAATCATATTTTAGTTACTTGCCTAAATTTTTAAAATTAAAACATTGTTTTCGAAAAAAAAATTCTTTTTTAAAAATCCAACCTACAAAATCATATTTCTCACATATTAAAAATTATTTAAAAACTGAAGAGTATCGAAAAAGATTTTTATAAAACTAAAAATGTCATCCTAATACTTTTTTATACCTTTAAAAGAATATAATACTTTTAAAATATTACTACAATATTATTATTTAAATATAATTATAATTTTAAACTAATAATGAAACAGTTTTTTTTCCCCCCAACTTTGTTTTTTGCCGAAAATCTGGTTAATTTATAAATATTTTAGCTCAAATTCCTATCATATTTGCCGAGTGCAGTTGCACACAATCTTTGGGGAGCGGGAAGCTGGAATCAGAGCCGCCGGCGATTTGGCCAGATATGAGTGCAGTTGCAGTTGCAAGTTTCGGAGTTCCAGCGATCCAGCGGATTGCCAGAACGGCAGACAGGGCAGAGCGTCGAATGGTTGGAACGACGGACGGACGGTCGGTCGGTTGCTGGCCACAAAAGCATAAAACAATAAAGTTGGGCGCTGCGCAAAAGAATAATCGCATAAATCATGCGGACTCGCGGCGGCGTCTAAACTCCACTAACGGCAACGAGGCTAAAACTCCGGAGCGAGAGTTTTGGCCGGCACAGTGGCCAACAAGTGATTGGATTGTAAATATTCCATGTGATATTACCGAGATTATGTGCTAGTAAAAGAAACTATTATTGCAGCGCTTTTTTTATTACTCGATTGCTCGCTTTACTGCTAACCGTTTTTACAAGCTGCCATGAAATACCGAGATTGTTTTCCACCAGGATATGCATATAAAGTGCTGAGGGTGGCCTCGAAAAACTTAATTGAATATTCAATACTTTTGGTGTTAAAAAGTAAAGCGTTCGTTTTTCAAAGTAAGTAACAATTCATATTGCAACACCTGGGAAAAAATGTTATAAATATAGGAACAACTTACGGAACTAGGAACTAGAACATGACGTAGGATAAACTTACTATAATAACATTTAAAAATTAATATTAAATGAATATATTTATTTAGTTCTAGCAAAAAAACATTAAAAAATTGTGTATTTTTAGTAAAAAAAACTTTGTTATTAAATCCACAAATATGTTATTTTAATTCCTGAAAATGCATTAAAGTAAGTTAAGCTGAATATTCTGTCAAATATTTTTTCATTGATCCACGAAACTTCTACTGCATATTTAAAAAGATTACAACCCAACAAGAGTCTAATTGATGAAGTCGGCTCAGTGATTTTGGAATATCTCGAGCTAGATGCTCATGAAGTGCAGCGCTAATCCGCTTTGACAACCGTCCCATTGTACTCGAACGACCTGGCCCACTGTGCCACAATGCAGCGGCAACACTTTTCTTGCCTTAAGCCAAATTTATAGCGATCTAAGTAGGTATAAAGCGCTCATTTTGTGGCAACAACAGCAGACTTCAGCGACGACGACAGCGGCGACTTCGTTACGTTTTCGAGGAGTGGCCAACAGGAGTGCGGCCTTTGTTTTGGCCAACGGGCCCCCACCCAAAAACCCCACCGAATGCCCCACCGAAATCCTTCTTCGCCTTCCCTTATTGTTTTTGCCTTTGTAATTTCTTTATCCCGTTGGCAGTTTGGCTCTCTACGGCCAAGAACAATAGAAATGCATTGCACGAAAGCCGCCAGGAGAGAGCGGGCCAAGAAAGAGAGAGCTGAGGCTGGAGCTAAAGCCCAAAAAACCTGCGGCTAACGCAAAACCGTTGACATGCACTGGAAACAATTCCATAATTGATGTTGAAATTTAGTATTTTTTTTATGTCTAACCAAAATGCAAAAATAAAAACAAAGTACTTAATAATTATAATATATTTTTTTATACTTTTATTTTTGTTTTCTCTAAGAATCAAAGTTACTTTCCGTTGTATATAACTTTAAAAAACCTTCTAAAATACTTCGAAATTAAATTATCCTTTATTTAAATAGTATTTCAAACCTTGTTCTTAAATATTTTGTTTAAAATCAAGTCGAATATTTTATTTTAAGCAAATAAACACAGTAGCGGTTTTTTTTTTTAAATTTAAAACAACTTTTTAAAATGTTTGGAATTTTAAAAAAGTTTTCGACATTTTAATTAATTAAAAAATAATTGTAATGCTTAGAAATAAACGTTTTTTTCGGTGCATTAGAAAGCGGGCGCGGTTGCATATGCAACCCAAAAGGGGGAGGGCCAAAAGGAGGCTGAAAGAGGGTTCCTACCTCTGCTCACTCGTGCGCGATTTTAAAAGAACTTCTTGCCGGGACTTTCAGTTCGTTTGCCTGCTCGGCCTTTGTTGTGGTAAACAGTTGGCCAACACTCAAAGGGTGCGGGAGGGGGGGATTGGGAGGGGATGTCGCTGGATAACTGGGACAAAGTTTGGGCCAACCGAAAAAAGAATCAGCTTAAATCAAGAGTGGCCATGTGCGGTTGCTCAAGGGAAACGGTTGCTGGGGAAAGGAAGAATCATTAGTGCACGGTGAAAAATAATAATAAAGTAAAATAAAATCATATTTTGTAAGCATTAAAAAATATTTTAAACATTACAAAAAAATGTTTAGAAAGATGTATAGATAGAAATTTACATAAAATTTTATTTTTATGATTTCTTAAAGATTTTTAGATAAACAAATTCCAACGAATCGATGACCATTTTTCAACTCTGGCCTAAAGACAAACAAGAATTTTCTTTTATTTGATTAGCTGAGGCAAACAGCCTCCGCCCCCGAGTCCAAACTAGACAAATGGCATTCTAATGCCTCCCAATGGGGGTCAATCTGGACAAGTAGAGGAAAAGGTAGAGGGAAATCATGAAAATCAGCCATTAATCACTTGATATGACAAAATGCAAACCAAAGAAATGGATCGCATCCTTTGAGAGGGTTTTTGGGAGCGGCAAAAGGGGGGGGCAACTGGGGTGTTAGACAGGTCAAACCGGTTTAAGGTCCATGCTTCATCGCCTGATCCTCCCTTCGGTTCCTGCTCCTTCTGCTCCTCCTGCCCCAACCTCCTGCTCCTTGCCTCATTATTATGCGCGCATTGTGCGTGGAAGGGCAACAGGAACTGGGCATTGCACATGGGCATAGGAATTTCTGAGGCCCAGCCAGCGAGGCCAGGCCAAAAACTTGAAGCGTGCTCCGATTCTCAATTACAGTCGGTAGTATGGTGCATATGCCTCCAGGGACAATTCATGCAGCTGACAGGCGGCGAAGGGGTGCAAATCGTAAAAGGAAGCCAGCCCGGCAAAACTGCAAACTGCTGCAAAAGTCGCAATTAAACAAAGCCCTTGCTGCAAAAACAACGCAACCCGGTGGCAACGTGTTGGCATTGCATGTTGCCAGTGCAGCAGCAACATCGGCAGCAGCAGCAGCAGCAACAGCAATAGCAACTCCGCCTCAAAGGACGACTCTAAACGCATTTCCGCCAACGACGTCGCATTTTGCATTTTATGCAAAAATCGCCTATCGCACCGATCTGGTTTTGACTTTGGGAGGCGACCATCTCCATTCTCCATTTCCATTGGCCAAATGTGGGCTTGTCATATTTAGTTGGCAGTAGGCTGGAACAGCAGAACAAAGCGTTCGCCATAAACGCTTGCAAATCGCCAGCAAATCGCTGGGGAAACGCTTTGCTCGCCAAGCATGTTGCATTTTAAAGCGTTTTTAAACGCTAACAAAACGGAACGAAACCGTAAAGGCATAAATACTTTAAAAGGGAAGAGTATTTGCCTATGCATTTATTCAAGGTATTTCGCAATGAAAAGAGAGAGAGCCACATTGCAGTTACCAACTTACATTTTCTCTTTTTAAAAAATTTTGAAATTTATTTTTAATAAGTTTTATAGTTTTCTACTAGGCTAAACTAAATCTGTCTTTAATATATTTTATTTATTAATTTATTAGAACCAATAGTACCAACTTGTAAAATAAGCAGAAAACTAAATTAAGAAATTCACTAGAACCTTTGAGATATTTTTTGTAAATCTTTTCCGAAGTAATAAAATCTGTTGCCCCCATAAATGATTCCCAAAACGCCGTCATTCCCTGTTTCCCATCATTTCACTTGGTGTCGCCATAAACCCTTTTGGATTGGGATGGAGCCAAAAATTGCTCAACCAGGCCCACTCTCGCTGAGCCCCAAAAACAAGCTGCGGATCCCAGCGGTTGCCCCAATTTGGTTAAAAAACTTCAGATGAACTGAGGCGTGGAAAAAATTCACTGGCCGTGTCCACAATGCAAATGAGGTCCTTTCAGCGATCCTGGACATTGGTGGTGCCTCCAACGTTTTCCATATCTCCATCCGAGGCCTCATCATCTCCATCCTCGTTGCTGGTGACAATTTAACACAGAAATTCAGTGAAGCGTCAACTTGGGCAGGCATAAATTTACAACATTCACCGCTGACAACTCTCCCCCATCGCCGATATGTGCTTTAATTTTCCTTTTTCTTGCAGTTTTTCCTTGCTATTTTGCTTGCTTTTTTTTTGTTTTCTGCTTGTGTCGCTCATGCTACGAGTCAGTGAAGCGCAAAACTTTACAATCCATCAAATTAATGGAGCAATGTGTCACGAGGAGCACTCTGGAGCTGAACCCTCGCCTGGCTTCCCCGTCCACTTCGGACTGACAAACCGAGTGATACTGCTCCTTCTGTTCCTGCTGCTGGTGAAATGTCATCAACTTGAAATTGTAAATCAAGCAAAAATTGATTGAACAAAGCGCTGCGCTTGAGGAGCCAAAAGAACTGAACAATGAAGTTAAAGGCCCGGGGAATGGGATCTATATCTATGGTAAACTATAAGTAAACGGAGGGGAAGAGACTCTGACAATCTGTTGAATAGATTTGTGCACAGATTATGCACTTCCCCACCTTTCGGTTGGCAAACGTCTGGGGATGAGAAATCGAGGCTTTGTAGTGCACTTCAGCGTTGGCAGGGGAATTAGTCGTTCAACATTTGAGGTATCACCGGGAAATGTCCTTCAATAAGTTTCAATTGAAAAGGGTAAATTTAAATAATTATTATATCATAAATGGAACACATTTACATTTTATTATGGTTTATTTGTAATTCAGGAAATATTATATTTAAATTAAAGAAACAACAACTAAATTAAAATTTATTTAAATAAATTTAACATTATTTTTAGGTCTTAAAAATTTGTCATCCTAATCATATTGTCAATTTATGAAACCAAATAAAAAATTGCTGTCATTCTTTTGATATTGGCTTAGCCCAAGACCCGCATTTGCTAACTACTCATTGTAGTATACTATTTTGTAATGTTAATAGCTATAATTTTTAACAATTAAACCTTTTTAATAATACTTAGATATTTTAGGATGGTTGGTTTTTAGTTTTCAGGGCTTAGTAAAGTAAAATCAATGCTTTTGTGTTTACTTAACCAATAAACCCATAAATCTCCTTTCGACTAACTTGTGCCAAAAGATTGTCCACTCAAAACCCAACCCCTGGGGCAGTGACAAAACTTTCGAACCTTTCACCAGGAACCTGGTAATATGAAATACAATTAACACAGTTAATGTGCCGCTGGGTCAGCCCACGTCTACCAAAGGAGTCGAACAGCCCAGGGAAGTGAAGTGAAGTGTCCCCACCTTGTCCAGAAAACTGGGAACCTGCGACCACCTTTCACCAACAGAAGTGCTGACTTTAATGCAGTTTTCTTGGCAGCGCGACGAGGGCATAATGAAAGTCCTACGCCGATGCCATGGGTGAAAAACTTTCGCAAATATGCAAATCGTCCCACTGCCATTTGCACGTACAAATGTAACGTACATTTTATAGACTTATCACGCGACACGCGGAACGACGAGAGCGGTCCATAAATCTAAACGATATGCGCTCCATTGCCGCCCACTTGCAACTTGCGATTTGCAGCGTTGCCGCTGCTGCTGTTCATATTGCTGTCGGTTCTCGGCACTGAAAGAAAAACAGCCTAAAGTTTATTTTTAAAACATAAAAGATGAAACTTTGTAAGGCATTAAGATATTTATAGGTATTTTATTCTGATGAAAAGTACAAAAAGATCTTAAGTATGTAAAAGAAAAGCCTGTCATAATGATGGATCATACAAAAAATGTAAAAATTTTATTAGAAAATTTGATATTAGTTTGGTATCTAAAAATATGAATTACCGTCTTAAAGTCTTTCAAGCAGAATCGTTAGATTTATATACACACAAAGACCGCAAAATATATATTTTCTATAGCGTAGGTACTTCAGAGTTACTTCATGTTAACTGTTATAAACTCTTTTCTCTAAATTAAAACTAGTAAGTATTAAAACGTTGTTCATAAACTCTAAAAAGAAATATGTATATGTGAGTAATTTCTATGTTTTTTATAAATTTGGAAACCGATAAGCTTAATTAAAAATCCTGAAATATTTGGAAAATATGTACTTTTCTGAGTGTGATGTTTGTGCTGCTGCCACTGCCTCTGCTTTTGCTGATGTCGACGTCGTCACGAGTGGCAACAATTAATTTTCATACGCAGACGCAGTTGGACGGCGTGGCTGTGGAGCTGAGGCTTCTCTGGCAGGAAAGTCAGTCCTGAAACTCGGATCTCCAGACATATAGACAGACCCAGACCCAGACCCAGGCCCACAGAAGTCAGACTGGCTGGCAGGGAGCGGATGCAGTTTTCGGAGTCTTCGCCGGGGCGACAAACAAATTGCACATCGATGCGACTGAGATGGCGACTTGTGGCATTCTAGGAAAATAAATTTAAATAAACGCAGAGTTTCTCCTTCCTCCGTTTCCCAGAGGACGTAGCGATAGCGAATAAGAATTGAAAATGCAAATTTGCGCGAAAATAAAATCAAGTGAAGTGGCAAGAGGCCGGGTTGTGGAGTGGAATGGAGTGGAGTGAAGTGGCTTGGAGTTCGGGCCACAAGTGTTTTAACAATGTTTGCATGGCGCATTACGTGATTTGGCCACCGCCCACAACCCCCTGCTCCCGCATTCTCCTCGTCCTCCTCCTCCTCCGGCTCATCCTCATCCCAATCCTCCCACTTGGCTGCTCCTTGCGTGTTAGCACCATGTTCAAATTTGAATAAAACGCAATGCGAAGACAGCGAAAGCAGCCAACTGCGGAGATCCGATGAATCTTGAATACACTTTAATTGGGAAGGGAATCGGTGCAATTAGGGATTTTATAGGGAGCCTATACCATTTTGTGGGCATAACTTTACAACTGCTTAGATACTAACTTTTAATGGGAATAATATTTGTATTTCTATTTATTCTTAACTAATTACTATATTTAATTTTTTTTTAAAATTTAAAATATTTTTAATAATTTTATCTTTATAATAATATAAGTATGTAGCTTTCTAGTTCTAGTTGTATTATTACTTATTTTCATTATATTGAATTACAAAATCTCTAGATCCTAAAACATTCGAATCCTTCAAGGCAAGTTCTTTAGCAAAGTGAAGATATCCTTAGTTAGGAACAGTATACCAGCGATAAGAACATCGCCTTCGAAGTGGGTGTTGCTGTTGGCTGCTACCACTCGAACCCATTGACGCCTCCGCCTTTGCATTGGGCCTCTTACTGGCTATCATCGCCTCTGTACTCTCAACTCCAACTCCCCCCGCCGAAACCCACCAACCTTATTCCCCCTTCCGATGTCTCTTGTCTTTGGAGCGACACTTTTCGAGACGCTGGGCGTAGATAACATTCTTGGCCGGCGACATTTTGCATGTCTGGAGCTACCTTCGCGTCGAGAGTCGATAAATTAGCGCATGCATCTTCATTTCGATGGTCGGCAGGGTAGTACACTAGTCCCGGTGAAAGGCTTTAGCCGGAGACCTCGGGCCAAATCAAGAACAATGGGGACAGGATACCCACAGCTCCACAACGTTCCTTTTTCCTCTCTGCTGCTGCTGCTGCTGAGTCATTATTAGAATCTGCAGCTGCGACTGCACCGGCGGCTCAAATCCAATTACAATGCAGAATCAGCAGGCACACAATGGTTAGGGTTTGTTGGAGCCTAAAACTCTGAACCTGAATCGCCTGTATCCAGTATCCAGTTCCCTTCACTCTCTTTCCCCCATTTCGATCGGCAATTTGGCCTCAACTTCGGACATGGCCGAAAGCCGCTGGCGAGCATTGTCCACTCTCCGTGGGCCTTTTTGCTTTATTATAGCAACGCTTATACAGATTAGAATAAATCAACTTGTCCCCCCGCGCAGACTAGACTCGTTCTGCTCTCGTTTTGCTTGTCCGGCGATCGGAAAACGCTACCGGCAACAACAATCTCGAACGGCCAGTCGGAGTTTGCAGCTGCATTGGAGTCTGCAGAGGAAAAAATTTATCAAAATTGTTATTTTTGCTTATAAGTATAACAAAATAGGATCTTTTTGTATAATACTACCATGGGTAGTATGTAAATGCGGATCCTGGGCTAAGCTAACGAAACATTGTTTAATTTCTTATTTTGGGTTCATAAATTGACAATATGATTACAATTTTGGTAGGGATGCGAAAATTTTGAAAAATTATGTCTAAAAAATATTTAGAATTTAAGAAATTATAATTTTTTAAAAATGATTTATCTTTATTTTTAGATAGTTGAAATCATCAACTTGTAACTGTTATTATAGTTTTTAGTTTTCAGTGTGATATCTAGAATCTAAACCCTGGACTGACCACCCTACTCCCCAGATAGTTGGCCGCGGTTCCCCATTAAGTGCGCACAGACCAAAAGGATGTTGGCGGAGATAAGCAGGCAAATAAGTTGGCTTACGCTAGAAAAGGAATTAATAATGCAGAAATGATGGGCTGCTCGTTTGGTTGCAGGTTGAAAGAGTACCGGACGACGAGGATCGGAAATGCGAAACCGGGTAATGGAAAATGGATGAAAACAACATATCCAAATGATCTTTAGAGGAAATCGCCAAATAAATTCACTGCTCACTTGTGTGGTTTACTGGATTTCCTGGAGCTGCAACTTGGCTGGGTGTCGTATACCATTCTGCGGTCATTAAAATTATATTCACTCTCTCGGACTTACAGTTTTATGTTTGCCAAGTTAATAATGGGTATAATAAAAAGATGTGCTTAATATAAAAATAAATTTTTACATTAGTACATAATAGATTGATAAAAACTTGTAGATAACTTTATTTGAAAAAAGCTAATACTTATTAGAAACCCTCACAAAAATGTAAGATTATCTTAGAAAACAGTGACTTTTTATGATAAATATCAGACCATAATAGTCTTTTTAAAACCCTTCCGGTAAACCATATCCCACAGTATAAACAAAGAACCCTGAAGGTTAATGTCTTGTCCAGAGCAGCGGAGAACATAAAGTTCAACACTTGGCCGACTCAGTCGACCCAAAGCAAATCTTACAAATTAAACGCATTCAAGTGCAAGATCCAGGAATTTTGATTGGGTCAAGCGAGTCGGAGGAGTCCGCGCGGTAGCTGAAAAATGCCATAACAAAATGTGTCAAGTGCCAGACATAAATGCCTAAGTAAGAGAGCTCCGAGGAGCATTAAGAACGTTGGACCCCGAGATGCGGGAACAATACAATGCCGCGCCGAGTCTTCTTGGTTTTTTTTTGTTCATGGGCCTGCGGCCTTTTTGCTGTTTGCACTCGCCATTCGACATGCGGCTCCTCTCGGATCCTCGAATCGGATCGCCTTGGATCCGCTTGAATTGCCTTCGAACAATAAATTTTCGGTGCGTCACTTTTTGTTTGCTCCTCCAGTTGGCAGGCAGGCAGGCGCTTTTGGTTCTTCTCTGAGCTTTCCAATTAAAAATGCGCAATTGGGAGACCCAATCGCTGTACTTATTTGTAAGTTGCACGCATGCTCCAGCTTCTTTTTCTTCTCATTCCATTCCAAAATCCACGAAGAGGACCGACTGCTCCCTTCAGAGTTTCCATTAATTTACATAAAAATATCTTAATTGCGAGCCTGCGACGGCGGCGATTCGAATCGATTTTTTTTTTGCGCCTATCAATGCCATGTCATGTCGCCGACGCCCTGATCTGAGATCCCTCCAAAAGCACTGCGAAAAAACAGGAAGATCGGTTATACATCTTATAAGCGGCACAGAAAACTTTTTCAAAAAATACTTGTATTTATATTATAAATCATTTATATTGTCTATAGTCTCTACTAGAGGCTTCCTACCATAAAATGAAATTTATAATTACATTTAAATTTAAATTACCCATTGTTTTATTTTATTTGATTCGTAATATTATTTAAATCTTTTCATTTTTAAATATTTTAAATACAATTGTAACCATATTAAAATTTTTTTATTATTTAAATTATAAGACAAGACAGTCAAAGATATTAAAGTTAGAAAATTAAAATTATATAAATTAAGAACTATGTTTTTTGTAAAGTTGGAAATACTTTTAAACTAATTTAGTAACTTATTTAACCTTTTGAAGTAATTTGCTACATATAAAATCGGTCATTTTAAGATAATTAAGTGTTTCGCTGAGTGAACTCGCCTCTTTTCAGACAAATTTGTGCGACTCCACGTCAAGATCGCCATCTCGATCCACATGGCATCCACATCTGCGAGAGGCAGCAACACATGTCGGGCGACACTTTCAACCCGAACCCGCCAGTTGTGGAGCATCCGAAGTCCACGGTCCGCTGTCCAATGAGCCCGACTCTGACTCCGACTCCTTTATCCATGCATAATCGCTGATAAATGTGGCTTTCGGTGCTGCAAAAATGATTTGTTGATAATTAATGCAGTCGATTGGGGGAAAAAAACTGGGGGACAAACCACCCGAAAACCCGTTTGCCGAATGCCGCTAAAAAAGAAAGAAATATATATAAAGAACAGCAGCCAGCAATTTGTGCCAAAGTTGTTGTTGCCATTGCAATCAGGCCTTAAAGGCAATCAACGCACAGTAATTCATGCCGCCTGACAGCACCAGCTCCATTCTCCAGACTCTCCAGACTCGCGACTCCCAGCTCCCAGCTCCATCTCCAGATTTAAGTCGCCTGCCTCCCCAACCCAACTGAAAATAAACCGAGTGAAAATTGTTTCCTAGTTTTTTTTCTGCGCCTTCGTCACGCAGCTAATTGTAAATAGCGGAAAAGGGGGCGGTGGATTGGGGGGAGGGGCCAACATGATCGCAATTAATGCGGCTAAAGTTAGTCGGTTGCTTAATCGTGGTCACTTGATCAATTTAGCACGCAATGCAATCGAAGAAGGAGAGAAATTAAGGAGCTGAGAAAGGAATGGGTAGCGGAAAAAAGTAAAAAAAAAACTAGGAAATACTAGAATAATATCAAAAATATATTAAAATCTAGTTATTTAGAAATTCCAACAAGCCAAGTTCTGTCAAGTATCAAAATGCAACTTCTATACACATTTCTATTATATTTTCATTACATTTTAAAATGTATTAATAAAATTATACATTTTATATTCTTTAATTTATTATATTTTTTATATTTTATTTAAAGCCCAATTCAACGATTATTGAGTGCTTTACAAAAATGGTATTTTTGTAAGATTTATGTTTTAGTAATGTCAAAAAAAAATCTAGAAATAATTTATTTATATTAAATTGTCAATCCTGCGCCAAGTAACTAATATTGAAGAGAAAATAAAGACCGCTGTACCGTTAAAAAATAGTTGAATTTGCCATTCTTTAGCCTGATTCCTTAATTGTGGTGGTTGCCACGAAGAAGGCCAACACGAGTAGTGTCCATTACATTAAGTAAGAGCTCCTTGGCTCTATTCATGAATGAATACCTCCTCCGATCTTCGACGACCGCCACTTCGCGATGGGCTCCGATTAACGAAAATTATCGGTTCTGACCATCGAAATTTCAGCCCTGGAAAAGTTTCTTGATAGAGTGTCTAGACAACCCTGGAACTTCTAATTTGCGTCTTCCCTTCATTTCAATTTCAATTGCTTGAGTTTCGCTATTTCCCAAAATGAACATTACGAAGGTCAAAGTAGAGATGACACTCATGTCCGAGCAGGTGTGCAAGGATGCGGAGCTGTGGCAAAAGAGCATTCAGAAGGGTCAAAATGCCATGCAGGGGATTAAGAAAATAAACCTTAGGCTTTTCGCCACCGAAAACCTCCTGAACAATGCGGATTCGCGTTTACGGATTCAAGCCACGGAGAAGAGGATCAATAGCCTATATCTGCGTCTTCAGAGACCTCTAACAACAATGAAACAACTCTTTGAAAATCTAACCGAGATTAGGGACAACACTGCACGGATGTTAAATCGCGTGACCCTCTGGATGGACGACGAAATTATTTCTCAACACCAAATTACTCCCAGGATCATGAGTTATCAACTTTTGGAGGCTCTACAGTTCCTGAGCCAGCGATATGATGCAGAGTGGGAGGCCAAGGAGGTGGTTGTCAGTAAGTACGGCATCGGGCTAAGGATGTACTTTTAAAAACTCTCTAATTCATTTTATACAATCAAAACTTTTTACTAAAAAGTTTTTCAATGAAATCGCATGACAGTAATCGTTCAACGAAATATTTCTTGCAGATGACTTGGAGAATATAAGCAACGCCTACGAGCTGAACTTGTTGGTGGATGGCTGGAGGATCTGCAATCATGCTGGAGGTCAGGAGTTCGCCATGGTATTGTGCGAATTTTATAATATCGTCGATCGCTCGATACCTTTGGTGAAGGCTTCCTAGTTCTAAGATATGTCTTTTCGGGATACCAAAATGTCATTATATTTAAGCTTGGTTTTTTGCCCTCATATTACGCTAAATGTAGATTTTAAATCCCTAACTTAAAAGCTACTTTTAGATTACCATAAGGACGAAAAAACTGTTCTCAAAACCACCTTAACCTTGTTCACTACTAATAAGAAAACCACGTTATGTTTTGAATTTGATGTTAGTTTTATTTGAAAAATGGTTTTTTTAGTTTGTATTTGTTATCGCCTGCTTGCCAAACAAATCTATAATCTGTAAAGAAAATACAAAAAATTGCATTTCGTTTGTTTCAATTGTTCTTTCTTTTCTCTTGTCGTGTTTGCTTTGCACATTTAAAATTTGACCCATTTTTGACCTTTGCTATTTGCTCATCGATTTTGCTCTTGTTTCGTTTCTGACTTGGTAGCAAAACAAAACTTAATTGTAATTTTACTACAACAACATTTTGTTTTTGCCCATTATATAATATTTAATTGTATATAATATATATAATATGCAATTCTGTAGCTAGATTTTGACATTCATGTTCTCGTACCCAATCTCGATATATATATATAATGTATATATATAGTGTGTATGGTGTCTATAACATGCGCTCATTTGTTTTATAAACAAATGTCTGTCTTCATTTCAAATTGCTCCTCTTCCTTCGATTTTCTGAACTTGTTGGGATCATCTCATCGATGATCCTCGAAACTAATTTAACTTAATAATTGCATACTTTTTTAGGCTAGGCTAGTAAATGGTTTTTCCTCGTCAACGCTTAATGCACTTTTTTGTTTGTATTTTCCTTAGCTTTTTGTGGTTTTTCGGCTTTTTTTTTATTTTGTTTGTTTAATCTTTAATTAGTTTCCAAGCCTTGAACTTGCCCTTAATTAACTTTACAATGAACGTGTGTATAACTTTTAGTCGCTCGCATTTCCTCAACTCCATTTCCAAGTGAATTGTGGTTTGTCTTTGTCCTTAGTTTAAGCTAATCGTTATTTAGAAAATTTTCAACTCGTAAACTGAGTTTGGTTTATTAAAAAACTGTTCCCATTTTGGTTTTTAATCCATATATATTTTTTTCTTGTTTTTTGTTTTCTTTTTTGCTATGAATGCTTGTTGTCAATTGTTGCGGTAAATGTTTCGAGTTGGTTTTTTTTTTTTGTTTTCTTTAATCATTAAACATTTGTTGTGCTTTACACTTAATTATTGCTATAATTATTTGCTTTTATTGGCGCCCGGGGACTTGGATTTCCCGGGAAATGAATGAGAGACTGTGTGTGGCAACTGAAACCTTAGCTAGGAAAAACTCGGCAAGCACGATAATATCGATTTCTAGAAAATGATTGTAAGCGGTTCCTTATTTACAGCGTGCACTTGCGTGATATATAGATATGGATGATCTACGTGGGATCGGGATCTCGGGGGTCTGAGCGATAGGATACGGAATGGAATGAAATGAAATAATGAAAAATCAGATTTGCAAATAAGTTCGGTTTATTACACAAATAATAGAATACTAAATGAAATCGAAACTACTTAAAAGATATGCATGTTGGGGGTGTAGTGTGTGTTTTATGTTGGTGTTGATAATTACTAGAAAACGTCTTTGTAATCGTAGGTTTTGTTGTTTACACAATTTATGCTAATTAAAATACACAGGTAAAAATAATTTCATTGTTTAATAATTGTTTTCCATTTTTGTTTACTTAATTGATTTTGTTTTAAACTTAAGCCTAGCGAAAATCGTTTCAACGTGCAAAATCAATTGTGGTTGTTGTTGGGTTGTTGTTGGTGAGTGTAGAAAGCTTTCCCGTTCTTTACAAGCATTATTATTAATTTGTACACATTTTCGTTTAAGTATTTCATTATTAGAAAATTGGCTATGTGAGTGGTGTGTGTGTGTTTTTGTTTCGCGGGTTGTGTTCAGTATCTGTGTGTGAAGTACAAATGTTCCCTAGGATTATACGAATACAGGAGACAACAAAAAACACACAAAAAATACGAAATTAAAACTCATCCTAACGCTCATCCTAACTCTAAACCTGTCCTCGTCCTCGTCCTCCTCTTACTCCTACTCGACAACTCGTCCTTCATCATCTGCGCTTGGCGTCCAGATATATATAGTTTTTATATATGCAATTTACAGTATACCGTTTCAGTTAATTATATGTTTATGTTTGTTTCCATCGTGTGGGGGCGTTTAATGCGTGTGTTTTGGGTTGTGTTTGGGGGGATGGGTTTTTTTAAACTTTCTTTTTGTATAATTTAAATTTAAACTAATTCTCGCTTTGCACAAAAATTTACACAATTTATTGATTTAATTTATTAGATTTAAATACGGTCTCCTTCCTTCTCCTCCTCCTCCTGCTCTCTTTCAATTTGTTGTAAACTAATTACTAATTGTATAATTACACTTCTGTTTTGCTTTGTTGTTGCTGCTGCATTTGCTGCTTACGGCGAATTTGTTGTAAATATGTACAAACTTTGTTACTTAATCTATTTATGTTAATCGTTTTATCGCCACTCCGCTATTGTATATATGACCTATATGCCTACATGTGTGTGGTTGCTTGTTGTTGTTGTTTTTTCGCTACTTTCTCATTCGCTCCTCCTCGGTTTTTGTATATTTATAAATATTAAACACTAATCGAACGCGCCAGCCTATGTATATGTATACAAAAATAAAATTAAACAAACAATTCTTGCACTTGACACTTTTACAAATTCTCGACGATTAATAAATAGTAATGCTGTTGCTGTTCAAGACTTATCGGTAGACGATAATGTTATATATCCTATCCGCCGCTCTCATCGGTGATCTTTGTATGTTTTCTGTTTTGTTTTCATGTTGATTATGCTAAGTAATCTGTGCGTTGCGTTAACTGCTGCTATTGCTCTTGTTGTTCTGTTGGTGTTTTTGGATTCTGTTGTTAACTTCGATTAATGGTTGCTTGGTGTTGATTCTGTTTTAGATCTTTTCGGTTCTCTCTATTTTGGTGTTCTTTGAGGTTGATATAGCTAGTGGAAGTTCTGCAAACGGAAGCATGCGACTGCGTTTGATTGATTTTGTTTTGCTTTGTTATGTTTTGAAGTGATCCTCAGATCTGAGATCCCGGACCTTAGGCTATGGCAGCCGTCAGATAGTACAGATCCATCAGCGTCTGGACATTGATGGGTAGACAGGAGAGACGATCGTGTGTGTTGGAGTCGAGGGCCAGCCAGGAGAGGGCATTGTATCCCTCGAGGACGAAGCGCAGCACATCCGCCGTGAAATTCGAGTCCAGCGGATGGTCGTTGGCCGACTGATGGGCATTGGTCGAGTTGAGTATATCGTCGGCAGACTGTATACTGGGCACATGGAGGTGTAAGGCCGTCTTCAGGAACACGGGGCACACGTCCTCGAGATGTGGACAGGCGGACCAAAACCAAGCGGGCATTCGACCCGTTGGCGCCGTGGACACCATGTAGCCCACTGATATTGGCTGTTGGTTTAGCGAACCAACCTGAAATTATAGAGATAATTTATAAATGCCTTAGTTAAATCTCCAGTAATAGGTAAACCCACCTCCTCCACTTCCTGGGGCGGCGTGCACTTGAAGTTATTGCCACCGGCGCTCTGCCAGCTGCGGTTGTCATCCATGCGTCCCGGACTACCATGATTGGAGACCCTGTCTATGTGAGCTGTTTTGAAAAATAATTACCAAGAGTTAGTAACCGAAGGTAAACGCTAATGAAAACAAGCACTTACAGTCCCAACAGAGAAAATCGCCAATGTCCGCATCGCTAAAGTCCTCGTTGCCCTCCTCCTCGAAGGTGAGAAAGTCGTCGTCTACTTGCGGCTCGTTTTGGAACTGGCGGGTAAAGGGCTGCAAAACAAACCAATCACGAAATTAATAAAATATATTTAGTATTTAATGATTGTTCTATAAACTCACCGCACAGACGGCGCTGGTGGGAAATACCAGGATGTGGGTGCAGGTCACGTCCTGCGGCGTGGCCAACGGATTCTGCATGGAGATCTGTGAGAAGCGCTCATCCGGCGTAAACTGATCGGGCATCACGCGCAACTTGGCATCCGGTTCCAGGGTCACCAGGCAGGCACTCAGGATGGTGGGTGGATACATCAGTGTACATTGCTTGCACATATCCTTGAATTGCTTGGAGGCCTTTTGGAGTTGCTGCTTGCTGAGCAAATAGCTCCACGACTTCAGTTCACTGTGCCCAATCCTTCCGATGCGACCAATGACCAAACGCCACATCTGCGATGTCTGTGAGATGATGCCCATGATGAAGTCCATCAGTTTCTTCAGGGCCACATAACGAGCGGGGGCTTTCCTTCTCCTCGCCCGATTCGGCACATCGATATTGATGCAGATCTTCTCGAGCAACTCGCCCCGTTCATCAGTGGCGGTGGCTAGAAGCCAAGCCTGATCCTCGCTCAGGCAGTAATTGCAATACATCACCGAATATCGATGCTCGTTCTGTCCATGCATACTGCCAGCCGATCTGGAGAAATCCGTCTTGTCATTCCTCTCGTGCATCGGTGCCAAAACAAAGGGAGCCGTGTACATCTTGTAGGCCCTGCGATTGGGTTCGTCCTTGGTCTTGAGGAAGGCCTCCATATTGGCCGCCGTTCCGAAGCCCGTAAGACTTTTCACCGATTGAGCATGCACCAAATGTCGCCGGCACTGCGAGAAAATGTTCAAGGCCAGGCACCTAATCTCGTCAGAGAAGCGTTTTCTATTGCCACACGGTCCCAGTTCCATGACCGACTCCAGCGATATAATCTGTATGTTCATCTGCGCGCGCACCGAATCGGGAACAGCTTTCAGAAGTTCCGCATAACAGCGAAGAAGGGCTATTAAGGCCAGTCGCTCCAGTTCGCAGCTATCCGAGGCGAAGGTAAAGGGATTGACCACATAAAGGACAATGGCCGATGGGTTGATGTCCTCCAAAGTCTCGCCCATGCCCAATGGATCTCCCAGGATGAGAGCGGGTTTAGTATCACCTGCTGCCGAGGCTCCTCCTTTTCCCGCGCCCGCTTCCTGTTTTATTTCGTTGGCTTCCATCGGCTGAACTGGCGCCTCTGTACCCGGTTCCAACTTGATATTATCTGTGGGTAAATCCCCGCCAGGCAATCCAGTGACTGAAGAGCTGTTCGAGGAGCTGCCTCCCTTGGAGTTGGAGCTGCCAGAGGCATCCGGCGGATTCAGCAGCGTTTTATCATTGGGCACTTTACTAAGATACGGAGCCAACTGGTGAATGAAAGCCACTGCATAACGACGGATTTGCTCCGCTAGAGCAGCGTGCTCTAAAGTACGCAACCAGTCATCTAAGGGTGTGCTTTCTCGATCCGTGGGCACGTTGCGAGCAGCGCCCACCTGGAGAATACCTTCCCATCCACGAATGGGCGTGTGTTTGCCCAGCTTGCACATCTCGTAGGTGCTGCTTAGTTCCCGGAAATAGCTGCGAGTGCAACTGGCCACATGCTCGTTGTCCGGACAGACCACCAGGTAGACCACATCGCGGGCATATGAGTACGGTTCCAGGAGAAACTTATCCCAGTAGTGGATGGAGTGCGGTGCCACCGAGATCCAATCCTTTTCGTAGCCCACCACCACCGAGGGTATGGGTTGCGGCTCACATTGTCCGGATGCACGACCAGCCAGGCGATGGAACTGCCGCCAGGTGAGCGGTCCACTCACCGTATTATACGAACTGGCATCCTTCGAACCCGATCCGCCCCTCGACTTGCAGTGGAAGGCATTCTGCAGCATCGGCTGAATGGCATTCATGGTACGCACAATCTCCTTGTTGCTGCGGGTGAATCCCACGGGGAGATATGCCCACTTGTGGACTGTCAACCGGCCAGCACCAATCCCCGCCAGCTTGTGGCGCAACGCAGGCGGTGGTGCATGAAAGGCCGTGAGTTGTTGCTGCTGATGATGGGAGCTACTGCTCCCGTTGCCATGAAAGTCCATCATGTTGTCCATCCGCTGGTTCTCGAATGCCAAACGCGCGTGCTCCAGAGCCAAGCTGATAATGTCATGCGCATCCATAAACTCCAGAACATTTGCAATGGATGCCAACGAGGCGGTGGGTGCTCCATTGGTGCCAAAGATCCTTCGCTGACGGGACATTCGCCGCCGATGGGCTTGGAGGGCTCTGTGCACGGAGCTACTGGAGGTCTGGATGATTGAGCACTGATCCAACAGCAAGTCGAAGACAGCATGAGTCAGTTGCTCCAGTTGTTGTCCACTGGCCACTCCTCCTCCAGGTCCGACTTTCTCCAAAGCAGAACTCGTCTCTCCCGGTCCCTGCTTGATCTGATTCTTTCTGCTGAGACTCTGGATGATGCTGAGCAACGTGGGCTGCTTATTCCTGCCCGGATCATCCGCTATGCCCGTGATATCCACCTCATCCTCGTAAAAGAGTCCAGCGCGATGGGAGAGCCTCCGATTGACGACTGCGCTAAAGCCACACGTACACTCTACGGGATCGTCGTCCACATAGCCGGTGATGTGCGGATTACTGCTGGGCGGCGTGCAGGATGACGAGTTGGAGCCGCCATTCGGGCCGTGACCATGTCCGGAGCCAGCTCCGGGCATCGAGGCGGAGGCCGGCGAACCCCCAAAGGCACTGATCATCCGCATGCCGCCAAAACCACCGGAACTGGGTCCATTTGGCATCCGCTGTCCAGCCGCAGTTCCTCCTGCTCCTCCTCCTCCACCTGCTGTCGGAAATGGATTGAAACTAATGCCGGGCAGGGGTACATATACTCCGGAATCCGCTCCCCGAATATTGCCAATCTTTTGCGTATCCGCATTGCACACGCACACACTGCTGCTATCGAAGTTGTGATCCCGGAAGACATTCAAGGCCGTATCGTACAGCAGGATGTTCACAAGGACAGAGTTGACTTCGGGTAGTTCCTGTAGCAGACTCGAGGGTCCGGCGGCTGTCATCGCTGTTCCACCACCACTGGCAATGCCCGCATCGCCAGTGTAGGGCATCATGCCCATGTGTCCGCCGCTGCCAGCTCCGCCAGTTCCGGGACCCATGCCTCCTCCGCCGCCCATACCATGCATGTGCGGATGCTCCTGCGAGTGGAGTGGCCGGTTCAAGTAGGACGATGTAGAGGTAGCTGGACTGGCCACTGCCAAGTCGTAGGGATAAGGCGGTGGCGGATGCGTGGGCGTCGCCCTTGACATAGGACTACTTCTAGCCGCATAGGGACCCATTCCGGGTCCCGGAGAGATAGGCGACATCCCCGCCCGGTGCATTAGTTGCTGCATGGAGCTGCCGGGCGGCGCCTGTGGGCAATTCAACTGATTCAACAACAACTGACTGCCGCCACTGCTCAACGGCTGTGGCACTGTGGAGGGCGTTAGTGGTGTCCTTGGCGCCGCCGACAAAAGATCGTGGAGATGCTGATGCTGGTGCTTCTGATGGCCTCCCGCTGCCGCCGCTGCTGCTGCTGCCGCCGCCGCTTGTTGCTGCTGCTGCTGATGATGCTGGTGCTGGAGCTGCTGCAACTTCTGCTGATGCAATTGAATGCGCTGCTGAAGGGCCTGATGCTTCTGATGCTGCTGCTGTTGGGCCGCCGCAGCTTTGGCCAATGTGGCTGCCCTGGACTTGTGACTACTCCAAGTGGGTTGATAGAAACAGCCAGGGGGCAAAGTCAACGGCGGTTGCGTCATGCTGGGCAGGTTCGTCAGCGGAGCGTAGCGCGTGGCGCCCACAAACTTTTCCTGCTGCGGCGGTCGGTAGACATAGTTCCAGTCATCGATGGGCTCCTCCACAGGGCTACCCAACTCCAGGTTATACTCCTGCTTGACCAGCTTGGAGAAATTCGTCTGGATGGCCACCACGGTGACGGGAGCTTGTACAGCAGCCAGGATAATACTGCTGCTGTTGCTGGCCAAAGACCCGCCTGTGGTGGTGGTGGTGCTATTGATACTACTCGTAATGGTGGTGGTGTTGCAGGTAGTGGTGATACTGCTACTGCTGGTTATACTGGTTGTGGTGGTGTCCACACTGAGATCCGTCATGACCACGTCCGTTTGGCAGGGACTCGAGTTCGGGTGCTGCTGCTCGTGCGACGGCGGTGTGGGGAACATCTTAGTCAGATCCTCCGCCTGGATATTGCCCGCTCCCGATGCCGCTGCTGCTGCTGCCGCCGCTGCCGCACCCAACACCGCCGCACTGCCCATGGCCGTGCTCCGTTTGAGGTCCTCGATCGTATTGGTCACAGCACTGCAGCCGCCATTCGAGGGATTATTGGAATCGGGTGGCGTGTGGATTTGCACGCTGCTGCACTCATCATTTGAGCTCGTCTCAAACAACTGCTCCAGATCGTTGATCGATGGATTCAGACCTTCGGCGGTGAAGAGATTGCCACCACCGCTTCCTCCGCCGCTGCTGTTGCCTCCGCCAGAGGATTTCGAGGTTTCCTTGCAGGAGGGAGAATGCAATCCGGGCTCTGTCTTAATGTCCAATCCCTGAAAGAAGCTGCTGCCGCCACCACTATCGGCCTCGGCATCACTGCCATTGGCTGTGCTGTTGGCAATGCCGACCAATCCACCGCTGGAACTGCCCGCCGCTCCTCCTCCGCCGACGCCTCCTGCTGACGTGGCTGAGACATCCAACGAGAGCAACTGCGAGCCATAAACGGATCCGGGCGACGGCATCAGTGGCTTCACGTGCGTATGTCCCTCGTACAAGTTCTTGGCATACCTGGGTCGACGTTGCTTATCTAGTTTTGGACGCTTCACCGTCAGATAGTCCCTGGGATTAAGTAAATCAAACATTAGATTGATGTTTAAAGGGGTAAAATAAGGCAGAAAGTAAGCCTCACCAGTTTTCCTGGTACTGAAAGTCATAGATGACCTCCTTGAGCCACTCCTCGTCGTAGAAGCTGTCCGGATCCTTTAACGTCAGCTTCGGCGGGTTGTACAAGCGCCTTAAGTTGTTCATCGCCTCTGTGGTGGAGGTGACTCCTCCTGTCCCCCGGCCTTGAGCACCCGGCTCCTGTTTGATGGCCATTGCTGCCGATGAAGGAGTCTGCTGCTGCTGCATTTCAAGCTTCTTGACACTAATAGTTCCCACCGCAGAGCCGCCGCCTCCAACTGCATTCGAAGCTCCTCCAGCTGACGTTGCTGCTGTGGGCGTGGCCGGTTGCTGGGCGGGCACACTACCTGGGCCAGTGCCCAGGGATTGACCACCACCGGCTGCTCCTCCGCCGGAGGCATGATCCGTATAAGAGGGCGGTTCCACGCTGGGCGTCTGATGGACATAAGGCGAGGCCGTAATGCTCTTATTGTCGTGCTGATCCGTTGGCGTCGGCGCCGGTGTATTCTTGTCCAGCAGATGGTCAATGGGCGTTGGCGGCTGTTGCAGATTGGAAACGGAAGTGGGCGCATGGGGACTCATGTTGAGTAGCTGTGACGTGGGAGAAAGTGAACAACGTGTTAGTGAAATAAGTTGGTTTAGGTTTCTGCGTCTCTGTTTTTTTGGGTCGTCACTTTTTGCACTCACTTGCTCAGCGGGCGGCACGGATGTGGGTTGCGAGTGCGCCGAATTTGGATGCGGAGAGGGAGCCGGGGTGGCCGGTGATTCCACAGAGGCCACCGGCATCGAGGAGTCGCCACCCACGGAATTCCGGGAGTACGTCGAGGCCCCACCGTGTGGCGTTCCATGAGGTGTATTCGCCAGATGTCTGTCGAAATAGAAAGGAAAAGTAGAGATATAATATTTAGCATGACGGTTAAACTGTCGTAAGATTAAGTGGTGTCTCGTTGATTTTTATTTGGTTTAGAAAGGTTATGTACAATGCTCAAACTACGGATAATGTAGCTATGGATAGATTAATCATTTCAAATAATATATTATATTGCTCGGGAGACTCCAACCATAAAAGTGTCCCAAAAATAACCATAAGCAAAATTAAACAAAAACCACATCCATTGTTTAAGGATTAAATATATTAAAGAAAGCCTTCACAGCTGCAAAATAAAAGATATATAAAGAAGTGCTCGTTAAATCTCTAAAGATGTAAAAATTGCACAGCATTTTAGATTAAAAACTTAAAATCTTGCTCTAAGACAGCACAAATCATTTTCTTTATACACTTTAGAGATTTCTAAAACACCAATATTATTATTATTATAATTGCTATTGTTATTTACAAATAAGAAATCCAGCAAAAGAAATAAAAATCATTCCACAAAATGCATAAAACCTAGAAGAATAAAACAAAGATGCATGCGGCACCAAAACCAAAGTACTATAAACCGAGTATCCACCGGATACTCAAACTCAATCCAAATCCAGTGTCGAGTTTTAGAAAAAAAACGGGCCATGAGAAAATGTGAACGGCAATGGGGTTGTGGATTTGGGGGTTGGTCGAGAGTGGGGGGCAGTAGATACTAAGCTAGTTTAATGCTACAAAACGTGTTGTATGTCCTCGAAATGTAAAATATTATACAATTTGTTGTTATATTTGTTGCTTGCAGTCTTTTGTGTTGTTTCTTAGCGTTGCTTCGTTATTATTTTTAATGTTTTTTGCTAATTTACCATTCACCAAGGACGAGATTAAGTGAATTAGAATTAGAAATTGTTATTGCAAGATGGCGACGCGCGAATGTTTTTGTTTGTGTGTGTGCTGACTCCTTTTTTCGGGGGGCGTGGTGAACTTAAATTGGCCCCTCTTCGATTCCAGTGTATTTTTTGTTAGGGGTCAGAAGAAATAATATGCTCAAAACCAACCAACAAAATAATAAAACATAAGAAATCATAAGGTTAACAGAGCGTGTGAAGAGAGTGAATAGAAAAATATATAATGTGTAGAAAGACCGAAAGTAAGAGGACGGGTGGTATATACAGTAGCGGTCAAGATAATAGCGAGGATTCAGTTTTGGAAAAGTTATTCTAAATCGTAGTAAATTAATAGTATTCTATTAACCTTAAAAGGTTTCAATATTTGTCATTTGAAGACCACAACAATTAAAAAAAAAAATTTTTTTTATTACTGTTTTTACTCATTATGAATTTTTAGAAAGTGAAATTAAAATATACACAATTTTCGGAAGGATGAAAACCAACAAGATCATAAAACGAATTGGCTTAAAATATATAAATCATTCAAAATTCTTAGAAAAATAATATTCTTCCATTATCTATTAGTTTGACCGCAATAGTATATGAAAAAGAGAAAACTGAATAGCGTTAAACTAAAACATAGGCAGCACTGGCTATAATGAACAGACGCCACTGCACTTCACTTCACTCCACTCAACACACAAACCTTTGTTTTGGTATATTGGTGTCTGTTGTGGTGTTGCTGTGGTTTTTGGCTCGAAAGGTGGAGGCCGTGGAGGAGGCGGCGTTGGATGCCAGCGAATGGAGCAACCGCTTGTGGAACGGCACATTGTGACGCCGGAGGGCGGTCGCGGAAGAATTGGAGGCGGAAGTGTTGCTCAGGGAACTGGAATGATGCGATGTTGCTGCTGTTGCTGCTGCTGCTGCCGGCGGCACAGGTGTTCCCGGTCGCTGTTGTTGCTGCTGTAGATGTTGCTGGTGGTAATGTTGCTGGTAGGACAACGACGACGACGACGAGGATGACGATGAACCAGACGACGACGACGACGACTTATTGCCACTGGCACCGGTAACTGCTGCTCGCAGTGCCGGCGAACCCAGCGGTTGCTGTTGTCGCTTGTTGTTGCTGTTATTGCTAATGTTGCTGTTGCTACTGTTGCTGCTGCTGCTGCTGCTGCTTTGGGCGCTGAAATTTGTTTTTTTTTTGTTTTTTTTCGGGTTTAGACACTAGCAACACAATATATAACGTTTCGCTTTCGTAGCTCTGTCTCTTGGCTGAAGTTTTAATTTGTTTTGTTGCTGCTGTGTGGGTTAGGTAACTCAAAAAAAAAAATTGTATAGAAAAAAGAAACGGAAAAACTCTATTGCCTATCGCATGCACAGATAACAGTAAAAAGAAGGTCAACTACCGCCTTTAACTGCCTACTGTTTGCTAAGGTAAAGGTACTTTTTTTTAGGCATGCCATCAAAGCGGGTTCTTTTGGTGTTTTAGGGTTTTTAAGGGACTTGGAGGGAGCACAACATCTCCACTACATCAATTTCATATCAATCTTATATATGCATAATTTAAAAAGTGGTTATTCTAATAGAGAGGCAGCAAAAAGATTTTTTAAGGTCACAAAAAATAAGAAAAAACACGCGAGTAAAAGAAAAGGTATTTCCAAAATTCTCTAGAAATAAAAGCCCAATTGAAAACCCCTAAAAATAAACATTGAGATTTTAGGCAAAAAAAAAACAGATTCTTTAAAAAAAATATAGGTTACTTTAAGTTTCATTGAATATCTTTAAAAATTTCATTAGTTGTGTAAAATTCTTAAAAAATCAAGTTAAGTATGCGAAAAGTTAGACCAAATTTATTATAAATTCCCTTTTATTAATATAGAGATTTATTTTGACCACAAGGATTTAAATCAAACCTGAGAGAAATTGAATAATCAATACCCAAAAGTATTCCCTACAACTTATTTATATCTAATTATGAAAATCAAACGGAATTGAGAACACACAAACTACCAGAAAAGAATATTTTCTTTTAAAGCCTCTAGAGATTGGATAAATACCCTTGCATATGGAGAGTAAGTAACAGAGCTGGGAAACTCTTCTACAATTCTAAAAAAAGGACTAAAAGAACGAAACTCACTTTGTGCATATGCAGGGCGCCTTTTGCATGGGATCCACAAAATTCCAGAGCTTCTGACGTTGCTGTTGCTGTTGAATCTGCTGCTGCACCAGTTGCTTGGAATCCTGCTGCGGCGGTTTATTCTGCTCATTCTCGTCGCCATCAGCCGATGATGTCCCGGTTCCCGAGGCGGGTGTTGAAGATGCCACTGCTGCTGCCGCCGCTGCTGCTGCTGCATCCACGTGGAGCGTGTTCATCACGCAATCCTGCCAAGTTCGTTCCGGCATTTCCACGGCTGCCGAGGCGGGTATGTGAGTATTGTTGGTATTGAAGGTGAAGCCCGAGGTGGGCCGTTGATCGTAGTAGGGCTGGAAGGCGAGACGTTCCAGGGCGCTGACGGCTTGGGGAGCTGCCTTGCGGGATACCTCTTTGGCGGCGGCGGCGACGGATGACGCGGTGGCTCCTGGTCCTCCGCCTCCTACAGGAGCGTTAAGGGAAGCCGGACCCGCGGGAATCGCTGTAGCAGAAGGAGCTGCTCCCAGGGAAGGAGGAGCCGAGACTGAACCCGGTGGGCAGGAGAGCGAGGCCAGGACAGCTGCCTCAGCCGCCGCCGCTCCACCCACTGAGCTCTGCATCTTCTGCATCTCGACGAACTCCATGTGCTCCATGTCGTCCAGGTCTGTGACTAGTACGTAGTTCGTGGGATGATACATCTTATGACCACCTGTGGGTTTACAATTAAAAAAAAAAATGTATGAAATTCAAGTATATCCATGGGATTCATCTTAAGGTAGTTGTTACTCACCCGACACCACTTCCACTACGGGTGGCACATCCGAGTTGTCCTTATTGCACAGCGGAAAAAACGAGGCCCAATCCTCGAGGATCTTCTCGGCTATGGGATCGCTGGCCTTATAGCTATTGCCGGTGAGTATGGCCGCAATTCCGAAGGGGGCCAACATCACCTTCCGCGCATGCGCCGGTGGCGCCGCCTTGGCTGCCCCCTCGCCACCGTCCAGTGGCTCCATTCCGGCGCCATTGGCGTCCTGACCAGGATTAGGCACTGCTCCGCCCGCTGACGCCGCCGATCCCGACGATCCTGGCGGCGAACTGGACGCTGCAAAGGCGGCCGCCGCCTCGGCCAAATGCTCCTTGGTCAGCGGACGCACGGCGGGATGTTCGCGCAAATCTATGGAGGCGCAAACGGTGTCGCCGTGAACGAAGAACGTGAATGAGAAGGACAAGTGCTGGGAGCTGTAAGAAAAATATAGAGGTAAATTAGAAAAAAGAAATATTGAAAAGAAAAAATACATTTTTCTAAATTTTGATTTGATTTCCTATCTATAATCTTGATTTTATTTCCTTAAAAATCTAAAAATATTATCTAATAAATCCTAATATTGACCGAAATTAAATTAATATTTTTTAAACAATGTATTTCATTTAAACACATAAAATCTCCCAATCATATTATTCGTTTATGGATTTATTTCCTTATATGACAAGTCTATAACCATAAAAAAACAAACAATCATAAATATTTATGGATTTTTTGGCTTTCCATATAAAAATTATCTTGATAAAAATGGTTTACTATCAATTTCGTAATATGAGAACCAAACTACACAAGCATTATTACTTTTGGAGCTTTCTTAAATATAACCATGGTTTGTAAATGTCGCAGGAAGAACGATGCAATGTCACAAGCTTTAATGCCATTGCACAGAGTTCCTGAGTTCTTTATTCTAGGATATGGCCGTAGTGCGAATTGTACGAAATTTTCAGTATTTTCACATCAATTAAGGCCCTTATCCGAAGGAATTCGAGATTGCCTACACTTAGATCACATACCTGCGTCCAAAGAGACGATCGTTAGAGGTGCAGGGCTGCACAAACCATTTGCCAAATCGCACAATGTCCTTGGTGAGCACGAATCTGTAATAAATATTGGTTAAAAAGTGTTAGTTTTTATCAGATTTAAAGATTGATAAGTATAACATTACCTCTCCATGAGATTGTGCAGCGCCTTGAAGAGCAGCGATCGACACTCGTATGTGAGGGCTCCTTTCCAGGTGCCATTCCAAAGCGCTTGGTTGGCTAAAAAATAATAAAAAAAAAAAAATTATATTTATTAGAAAGATGTGGAATAGAGGTAGTGCTAAGAGAAACTAACAATCTCCCTTTTAGGAATTCCCAATGTTTTGAAATCAAATTCCTTTGTAAAAATAAGTACATATCTAAAAGATAGTTTTACAAGTTCATTTCAATGCTTAATTAGGTTTCTACGATCTTTAGCTCAAAAGTGTCCGTTCGTTCATTGACCTCTTTGAATACAAAGACTGTATTTAATTAAAAGATTAACATGCCATAGACAAAGTGTTTAATACCCATTGGTTTGTTGCCCTGTAAACTCATTAAATAGTTATAAAATGTGACTAACTACCAGTAGTTTAAAACAATATTCTGGATGGTTTTCTTGTCTTCTTAATTTAAGTACATATGAGACGTGTGAAGATCTCTTCCTTCAGATCTGAACAGATTTTCAAGTACCGGGTGTATAGCGATATTTTGTCATTATTCGCCACTTTAATTTCCAATAGATTTTTGGGTTTCATTAAAATGTATAGTGGAAAATAACCAAAAAAAAAAAAAGTGAAGGAGAAAACAAATTTAGTTAACAATAAAAAAAAACAATGAGAAGAGACGTCTACAACGCAAAACAATCAACCTCTCTCTCTCTCTCCTCTCTCACTTTTCTTTCCCGCAAAAGAGAAGTCAACGACGCGCGCACGCCTCAAAACCAAAAACATTTTTATTATTGTTTTGTTTTCATTTGTATTTGTATTTGTTTTTTTTTAAGTGACAAACAAACTTAGAGCGAGAAGGGAATACACCAAAAGATAAAAATATGTGTGGAGCGGGATATGTAAAAATGCAACGGGAGAAGAAAGGGAAAAAAAGAAGAAAGAGACAAAAAGCCGCCAGGCAACAAAACACAATTCCCACAGCGGAAGTTCAAACACTTGAAAACAAAAAGAACAAGCAAGCAAACGGAAGAGAGAGGGGGGAAAGAGAAAGACGAGGGGAGTGAAAGGATTTGTGAAAGAAAAAGGGCAGTCTAGAAATTTTTGGAAAATTCCAAGCATCCACCACCCACACACACATGTGTATGTGCTAACTCTCTCTTCCTCTCTTTCTCCTCAATTCCCACGCCTGCACTGATTTCTCCTGCTTCTTCATTGTCTTCTTTGGTCAACAATGTTGCACAGATAATTACGTAAAGGTAAACAACATGGACAAATATCAAAAGAAGCAAAAAAAAATCAGCGTAATAACTATTTTTGTTGTACTATATGGCTACTGCTACTGTTATATACATTTCTTATTTCTCTTCAATGAGATCAGCGTGAGTTTTTACAACGACGCTTAAAAACTCACACGCACACATATACATAAAAGGGCAATGTACGATTACGCCAGTGTGTGTGTGAGTGCGTGAGAGAGTCTGCCTCTCTTTCTCCTCCTCCTCCCTCTCCTCATCATCACCACTATTATTATCCCACCATCTCCATATTTCCCATCCCATCCCCATCCCCACACTTCCACTTCCAATTTCCATCCTGCAAGCCGGCTTCTCTTCTTCTCTGAGGTCACACACACATATTGACACACTACCCAACGGCAAAAAGTTCAAAGCTCGCCAAAAATAAAAAAATAAAAAAAAGCCCACAAGGGTAGGCCAACAACAACAACTGCAGCTTCAACCGCTCTCTCTCAGCAAACAAACAAAAGAAAGGCGAGAGAGGAGGCGAAACAAAACGGGACGACAAACACAAAAAACAAAAACAAAAAAAAAAAGAATGACTTCAAGCTTCAGCAAACAAAATATACGGTGGTATTTAAAAAATAATAATAATAACAAGTCATAAAAAACTAAAAAAAAAATGTATTTCAAACATTTTGTTCTTTAAATAAGATACTAAAGTTTCCTTTTTTTCCAAAATAAACCACGACATTCCTTGGTTGCATTTTATAATTGACTTTCGAGTAAAAGATACTGGTCAATCCGCTTTTTCATCCGTTTCCCCCATCCCATCACAGCTGCTAGATATCCGCATCTTCCCCCCCCTTTTTTTTCCAACTTCAAAGCTTTGGAACAGGAATTGTAATCGGGTGAATCGGAATCGGGAATCGGGGAATCGGAATCGACGGCGACTGCTCAATGCAAATTCCACAAACACACGCACACAAAACGGCCCTGTCTGTGTGGGTGTATTTTTTTTTTTAGCACGTGTGGTTTGTGCACATGTTGCTGCTCCTCTCTTTCACTCGCTCGAGAAGAGAGAGGTGGCAAGTCGCTCTGTGGAAAGTAGCGAGTAAGAGAGAGTGGTTGTTTGGGAGACAAAGTGCCGCTAGGCGTGCACTCGTTCTCGTTCACCCACACACGCACACCCTCTTTGCTGCTCTTTTTGTTTGTGGCCCAAAAAAACAATGCTATTTTAGGTTAGCATTTTGCTAACGCAGCAGATCTAACCCCCTCCCTCCCTTCCACCATCGACCCTCTCTCACACTCTCTTCGCCGCCTGTGAGAATTACACATTTGTAACGTGTAATCAAGAGAGCGTTATTTAGCATTTTTGTATTTGCGTGACACACAAAAAAGAAACAACAGAACAGAACAACAGGCAGCAACAAATGTTTAATCAAGGTCAATAATCTGCGCGCACACACATTGAAAAATTGTTTAGTAAGCGCAATAACAGAGCCAAAACCAAAATCAGGTAGAAAACACGAATGCAAAAGGCAGAAACAACAACAAAATGAGCAAGAAAGCGCATTGTAATGAAGCCCAAGCTTGCAAACCAGTTTAAGCTCATTGTGAGAGAAGAATTGCAAAAAGAGAGACGCTCTCTCTATTTTAGTCAGAGAGCAGCACGTAATTATTGGCTCCAATTGTGGAGCACACGCACACAACGACCCCAACTCGCTCACGCACACACGCGTACAAATGACAGCTGTTTAAGGTAAAAATCGTATGGCATCGGAAATACAACAACAAACTTTAAGTACAATGACAACAAGTAGCGTGTGTGGAGTGTTTTTTATGGTGGGTAAACGGCAGGGGCGGGGAAGGAGGGGGGATGTAAATAATGCTAGAATATATGGAAATTGGGGGTCTACTAGAATTCTCCAGCGTGTAGGCGTGTCTGCCGATGACGCCTGCTGTCCAAAATGGCCAAAAAATGTCCAACAAATGCCAACAGCAAGAAGGAAGACAAGCTAAATAGCCCTACAAAGTGGAATGTAAATTAGTTCACAGTGGTAGGTGGAAAGCAAGTACTTTGAAAGACTTAATTGGATTGACAATTGTCACTTCAAATCGTCAGATTGTCTTTATAATTTTAATGTTGAGGAATTTTTAAAAAACTAATTAATAGTTTAATTAAAAAATTATTTAATTATTATTACAAAGCGTAGCCTTTCAAATTGTAAAGTTCCAAACTTTTTCAGGGTGAGTTTCAAAATATCTTAAATCTACTGATCCTATAACATTGCTACTTTCAAATTTCGTATTTTCCAGAACTGAAATTCCATTGGCTAACGGCATCTTCATTTTCAAGAAGCTTTTGCCCCACTGTGCTGGCTGGCTGAGATTTGCGGCGTTGCCGTTTTCAAATCAGAGAAACAGCGCTCTCTCTTCGCCTCTCTTCTCTTTCTTTATGAATTTCATTCACACGCACTCGCACGCACACACACTTTGACCAGATGGGGGACGACAGTTTTTTGCCACTTTTGTTGTTTATGGCCGAAATGGCTATAAAAAGAAAACGAAAATTCACCCAAAAGACGGAGACAAAGTAATGTCAATGCAATTAGTCAAAGTCCTTGTCATTAAAAAAAAAAACATGCAAAAAACAAGGCGTTGCAACAATGACAAAGGCTAAAGATAAAAAAAAAACAAAGCGATAATTTCATCAGCGGCAAAAGCGACGTGCATTCAACTCTCAATTCCAGACGGCAAAAAAGTGCGCGCCTAAAACAAAACGAAGAAAAGGTTAACGCAAACAGGCAGCAAAAGCTAACTGTAAAATCAGTGGGCCACAATGACGTAGGCAGATAACGAAAGATACAGTCAAACTTCCGTATCTCGTGCCTCAGTCGGGCACTTCAAAAGATTCTCAATCTGTATCTCCAACAGCATCTACCAGATGGAAAGTTTTTAGTTTTCAACTCCAAAATATGAAATGAAATTTGGAATAAACATAATTTTAAGCCAGTTGGACTTTCTTAATTTAGGGAACATTATAATGGAACATTTTATGATATTAAATTTAGATACGATTATCTAAATTAAGGATAATAATGGAACATTTTATGATATTAAATTTAGATACGATTATAATTTGTACACTATTTCCTTCTTCTTGTAAATAAAACTAATGGAAATAAATTTAAAAAAATTCTACAAAATACTTCATAATAAAATCCTATTTGAGACACTTAAAGAATTAAGTAATTTGAAAGTTTATATTTGTTAAGATCCCTTGTTAAGGACACATAACATTAAAGATTTATCGGAAAAAATGGGCCAGCCGATCGCGGCGTTACGAATCTCGACGACCTGTGGTTGAGTGTAGTGGGTAATGGAATTTGCCGCAGAAACGCCGAAAATGAAATTCAAATTCTGCGATGAACAATAATGTACGTAGTACGTAGTTAGTGGTCAGAGATAATGAGGCAATAACAAAAATATTGAATAAATAGTAGCCACACGCAATGGGCTGATAAGAATGGAAGGAAGGGGAGATAGGGTGCGATAGAGAGGGGGGAGGTGAAAGAGAGAGCTTCTTTCGAAGGCCAGTGTGTATTGAACAACCCTCGAAAGAGCAAGAGAGAGGGACGTAGAGAAAGAGGGAGAACGCGAGAGCACCCTTCTTCTTCGTTTGCATAATTACCGGAGAGCGAGAGAGAGAGAAAGAGAGAGCGAGCGAAAAACATTGCAAATGACAGGTGACGTTTTAGCAGTGCCTCCTTAGATACACGGAAAAAAATATTTCATATTTTACTATTCTATGCCTTTTCTGGTCAACCTATTTGAATTTTTACCCGATTGTTATATGCAGGTGTCTATTAATATGAAAGGAAAAATTTACATTTTTATGACGACTCAATATCCAGTTGCTTTTTTCTGTGTTATGAGTGGGAGGGAGACGGGAGACAACCTCCTACGATTGACGTTTGTTGCTGTTTTTTCTTAAATTTTTGTCTTTCTCTTTTCTGTTGCTGACGGTTAAAAACGACGCCATGTGAGTTGAGTGACGCCAAAGGAAAGTCAAAAAGAGAGGAAGGGGAGAGCAGTGCGAAAACAGTAAGAGATGGAGAAAAACAAGGAGAGCAATAATAATAATAATCATCATCATCAGCCGCAATCGAAATGTATTTCGCGTGTTTCCCTGTTTGTTTGTTTGTATGTCGCATTTGTTTTGGCTTTTCTCACACAGATACACCCACCCACACACACACACAAACGTCAAAGAGATGGCGAAAATTTGTTGTTGCAATTGCATGCGATGGATGCGGCCTTGAAGCTTTATTAAATTCATCACCCAGTTGTCATGTGTGTGTGTGTGTGTGTGTGTGTGTGAATAAATGTGTGATTGTGTGTGTGGGAGTGAAAGAGAGAGGGAGAAAATATTACAATCGATCCTAAATGTAACACTTAGTTTTTAAACTGTTTACCAACTTATAAATTTCCAGTGAACAAGTTTATTGGATGTTTATTTTTATAAAGGGGTAGATTGAAGATAAAACTGTATCTCTACAGCAAAATGGTTATTCTTGATAAGGAACTCTGAAAGGGCAAAAACTCTATGACGAATGTTGGCTATAGTTTTCTATAAAAGATATTTCTTACTTCTTAGTTTTATTCAGGCGAAATACAGATTTAACAATATTTGAAATTCTAAAATTAGGGATAATTGCTCTTGAAATGGTTTTTTTTATAGTTATTTCCGAAAATAGCTTTATTAAAAAATAGTAAGTTGTATTTATAGTGGAAAACAATTTGGAGTTATCATTCCTAACAATCACAAATATCCAAGATATTCCATAGATCTTTTTAGGGATAATAAACCTACCCGCTACTCGGAGCAGCTCGGCGTCGACCAGTTCACTGAGATCGGGCTCCTCGCCGTACCAGAAGATCCACAGTTCCTTGGCGGCGGCCAGCGAAAGGGGCGGGTGGACCTTGGTCGAGGTGGTGATCTCGAAGGTTAAGGCATTCGGGTCGGCGTTGTCCGTCTTCGTGGATTGGACCCTCCTCCACACGCACAGCATGTCCGCCTGGATGCATCGCGAATAGGAGCGCAGGATCGGGTCCGCTAAGGGATCGCTCGATGCGTTCGGACGCTCCCCGTTAACGAACTTCCGCCATTTTATTCCACATAAATCAGTCTGTAAAGAGAGAGAGTTAATAGAGAATTAGTCATTAATGCGTATTTAAGCAGGTACTGTGGTAATGGGGGGCCAGACTTAATGCCAAATAGGTTCTGTAATACACTCAACTGATAACTACTTAGTACTGCTACACTATCTTTGTCTACAGGGAAGTTCCTATCATTTGTTTACCCCGCCATGACGAAAGTTCTATGTCAACACGATCTTTTAATAAATGACGTATGGGAAATGCCGAAGACTTGTTATTTCAGGTGTTGCAGGAAGAATCTAAAAAATAGTTTAAATAAACTTAACCAAAGCAGTATTTTAATTTATTACACATACGACCTAAATCTTGATACTGAAGTTTGCTTTCAGTTTAGCTTTTAAACTATAAAAATGTAATCACAATTATTTTAAGTTAATTTTCTATTTCTGAAAAATTACACAATAGTAACAATAAATGATTTAATAAGAAATACAATTAAAATAGACTTTATTGACCCATTAAATAGACGATTAGATCCCATAATAAATACTATAGGTAGAATGATAGGTAAACTGAAGCTATTTCGCAATAATTCGCAATAGTTTGTGAAATTTTAAGTGTCCAGTTTCTTACATCCATACATTATTTTCGAATATAAAAATAGAGTCTACATCATCTTCTGACTCACTGAGATTTGGATTTTAAATAAAAGTTTATCGGAATTTGCATTAAGTCTACCGATGACGTTAGTTTGAATTACAAATATCTGATTTTGTCACGATCTTGTCACAATATTCGTACTGAATATTAATATTAGGTGATGGAAAAATAAATCGGTAAATGTTGAGATAGGCTTTTCAAATTTCTCTGGAAAAATTATGTAAAATTAGATCTAAATTTTTTCTTGAGTGCATTTCAATCTATGCAAAAACGATAATCATCTTGAATTGTTGCCCACTAATTTACCAGTGTTGCGAAATCTTGCAAATCGCACACAGACACATGTAAAAATACATTCCTCATTGCACTTGGCAGCAGCAACAACAGTAAAAACAACAAGCAAAGCATAAAAACGACCAAAGCGAAGCTCGAAAATCTTCCGCTGCCTCGCAACTCAAAACAAAAGCACGAAAAAAACGGCAAAGAGGGTGGGAAACAGGGGAAAGGAGGAGCGGAAGAGGAGCTGCAGCAGAGACAAGAAAAACTTGGGGGCACCGAAGAAGAAACAAAAAGCGAAAATGAGAGAGAAGCACGGAGAAAAAGAAGAATGAGTGACTGACTGACTAACTGGGCTCGTTGGCTTTTTAGCTTTTTTAGCCATTTGGGGTCGTCATTGGCGGCTTCCGTTGCAGAGTTGCGTTGGATTTATACAACCGTTCCCAGTTTCACAAAAAAACAACAAGAAACTTCCACAAAAACTCGAAGTTTCCACTTTAAAACGGCATTTCCATATGGAAAAACTAACCCACATAAAATTTAAATATTAAATGTCACTGTGTAGATTTCCTTAGCGATACAACTAATATACTCAGGAATTCAAACCGAAACCAAAACCTCAAACTGATATCAAAAAGTGTATTTAAAAATACCATTAGTTAACTTTAAGAATTAAAACCCCAAAAACAATATAAATCAAGTTGAGATATGAAAAAGAAGATACGCTTTAGTAATTACAGTCTAGAATTGAGAGAAAAGCTTCTTTAATTGCTAGTAGTTCTCAATCAACAATATAAACGGACACTTTATATAGAAAATAAAGTACTTCAGTGCTTCAACTATTGTAAAAATTAAATCCCTTGTGTATTTTAACGAACTAAAACTCTCCTCTAATTTGTACATGTTTGGAGTCGGGGAAACTCGTCTTATAGAGGTTTTACGTTGGTAACAATTGTGGAAAATGGAAACAAGTTGCTGGTGTGGCAAGTGCCGAGTGAGTGCGCAAGCGAGCAATGCCAAATCAATGGGGCAAAGCGAGATGGGGCCAAAATAAATAACTGCACCTTCACGCACACATACAGGCGAGCGGGCGGGCGGGCGGTCGGTCGCTTACGCACACAATCACACCCAAAGGTATTCCCCCAAACCGGCCATTCTCCCCAATTCTCAAGCCCTCTCTTTCTTCCGCCGTCTTGTCTTGACGACAAAAATGTTCCACATTCTTCCGCTGCTTGGCTCTTCGTTTTTGCCATTTTTGTGTGTGTTTTCATTTTCGCTCTCATTTCGTCTCGCTGCTTTTTCTTCGTTTCAGTTTGGTTTGGCTTTTATTTTTGGGCGAGCAGCTATCTCGTAGGTTGATTTTTTCTATCTTTTATCTGCCCACTGTCTATCTTTCTCCCTCTCACTTTTTGCAATCCTTCAACGAGAGAGAGAGGGAGAGCGTATGACCCCCTCTCTTGTGCTGTTATCATTCCGACATGCTTTTTGCTTGTGTTTGCATTTGTATTTGTTCACGCGCGCGTGCCTCTCAAGTTCAAACTGCTCGCTCTCCCGCTCGCCGTCTCGCTCCGTCGCCTTGCTCTCCCTCTCTCGCGCTCAGAGAAAGTTTGGCGCGTTTGTTATTGTTTCGTTATTTCGTTGGCGTCGGCCTCTCCACCTCCTACTCTCCCCCCTCCCTCGGTTGCTCCAAACTCTCGAAGAGAGTTGTAAGCAGAGAGAGGGGCAAAGAGGGCGGGGGAAGTGGAGCACGTTGACTTGTACGCATTGTCGTCGTCATCGCCTCTTCAGTTTGACTATTTCTTTCGGCTTTTCCGTTTTCGGCTTCTGTGTCGCCTCTCATTTCTTCCATCTCCCCTTTTCGCCGTGAGATTCATTAAAGAAATATGCCAAAGAGGAGCCGGAGAGACAATAGCAACAATCACTAGCGTGGCCAACAAACTAGTCGCACGTAGTACCCAGTTTTCAGTTTTCAGTCTCGACTTTTGAGGCTCGGGGAGAAGGAGAACCTGTTATGGGCCACAAAGTCACCGAGCCGCAGTCACAAAACCCACAGAGTCACAGAGCAACAGTCGCCATCGCCAGGTTGCCACAAAGACCCCCGTTTTCACAGCTACAGTAAACACTCGAAATCTATTACTCCAGATACTACAGGTTTCTGTGGATAAATAGTATCATTTACTTAATACTTGATCCAATAAATACCGGCATTTCCCCATACTAGAGTTTTTTAAGAATGCGAAAAGTCAAACATCTAATATTTTAAATATAGAAACTTCATCATACAACTTTAAGAAAGCTAAAAATACAAAAAGTATCTTAAATGATTTAAAAGATCTATGCCTGGTATTTCTACAATTGAAGAAATATATTTTACTTGTAAGACTAGGTTTTAATTAATAATCGAAATAAATCCAGTTTTTATAATACTAGTAATATGTAAGAGATTTGAGTTTAAAACTGAAATTCCATTTTAATGATCTACTATATCTATCGGAATTTTAACTATTACACTATTATCTTTATGAATTCCTAAATAATTAATTCCTAATCACCATAAGAACTTTGACGTCATATAATATAATATATAAAAAAAATTTTTTTTTTTTAATCCTAAATGGAAATGTGAATCCCACTTCAAGAATTTCTCAGTGAATTCGATGCCTATAAGAATGTAATAAAATCTACAACTATTGGAAAGATACCTAGGTAAAAACTCTGATTTGTAATCTGTTTTTTGTTGTTTTGTGTGACTATGGTTATTAAAACTTTTTTCGGGTTCTTCGCGAAGCATCTGGAGCGATAACGATAAACAGCTGTCGCTGACCGGCGGCGTCTTCGTTTCGGCTGCCAATCGATAAGACGAGGAGGGAGAGTGAGTGGCGAGAGAGAGAGAGATTGGATCCCATGATCGGTGGTTTAATGGTGCCACTGTGTGGGTGACACACCCCCGCAAGCCAATAACCCCCCTTTCTTGAAACACCCCCTCTGAATCCTCACTGACCTAGATCTCATAGTCGACCAAAACTCACTGCAAAAATAAAGACAATTGCAAAAACATAATAAAAAAAAAAAACAACTACTCACCAAGGCATAAAAGTTTGTGTGGCAATCCTCCAAACTTGCGCCGTTTGTCTGATGATTTTGATGCGTCATAGTTCTTGGCTTGTTTTCTTCGCACAGCAGCAGCACCTCATTTTCTCAACGTTGTTGCTTATAGTGTATTGCGATTATAGTTATTTATCCGTTGTGTTGTGTTGTTATTTGTTGTTGATTTGGATTTGGATTTGGATATACTCAAGTATTTTGCACATTTGCTTGCTTTGCTTATTTTTTTGGATTTTTATTTTTTATTATTGATTCTGCTGCACGCACACAGACACACAAAGGTATAGGCACGGAGGCACACACGCGAGAGGGAGAGAGAGAGAGCGAGAGAGACGACACACACGGATACACAATATTGAAGAGCTCCTCTCTTTCGTCTCGTTTCTTTGCTTTCGATATTTTGTTGCTGTTGTTGTTGCTGAATTTTGTTTGTAATTTGCTATTTGATGTTTGGTTGTTTGGTTTTGATTTGATTTATTAATTTATTTATGTGTATTTTGTATTTATTTGCTCTCTGGCGAGAGGTTTTAAACGTAAACGTTGCTTTGGCAATGAAACACACATACTGTAGAATTATGCATGCTGCTGTTGTTGTTGGTTAAGCTGGAATATGAAAACTATTAGACTCAGTGACTCTTTTTGCGTTTTTTCTTAATAGGTTTTTCATTTCGAAATAACTGCATTTATTAGTTAATTTTCTTATTGTTTTTTCCTTGCTTATTTGTTGCTACACTCATGCACACACACACACACACACTTACAAGGGTTCGTTCATTCGCCGTTTCATTCATGCAAAAGAGAGGGCCGCCGAGAGAGAGCGACTCAGAAATTGACTTTTTTCATCCGCAGGCAGCGAGTATACACACACACACGCACACATTTACTTCTAGAAACACACAAACGACGATGAAAGTCGTTGGATTTTTCGTTAATCGTTGATGTAGACAAAAAGTAAAATAGGTAAGAGTTTTTTTCGGCTGTATTCGAATTTAAAACCATCTAATTTATGATTTTTCCAAAAGAAAATTAAATATTTGGAGCGCAAAAAGAGATGAGTAATAGGGCAGCACAAACACATACACTAGCGGGCACTCAACACACGAAAAACCGAGAGTCAGCGGTTACTTTTTGTGTTTTCAAAAAATAACAGTTCTTTCAGACACATTTATATTTAATCTATTACTCAGGCTTGCATTTCTTGCGTTGTATTTTGTGTTTTTTGCGCACGAATGACGAGTCAGAAATTTTCGAACCGACTGCGAACGCTGGCCGCCACACACAATGGAAATTTTGCTCGCCTAGCTTTGAATCGGCCATCTATATGGTATATAGGCAGTTGTGTTGTAGCAGCGGCGAGTAGCGAGAGAGCAGCGGGAGAGAGGACGAGAGCGAGTGCGAGTAGCGGCAGCGGCCGAATACGAATAGCGGCTTTTGCTCTTTTTGCAGAGAGAGAGAGAGAGAGCGAGCGCGGAGTGTGAGAGAGGGAGAAAACAAGTTTTACCAGCTAACTGCATTTGCACTGGTGTGCGTGTGCATTAGTGGCGGCGTCTGTTTATCTCTCTCGCTCTTTGTGCATCTCTTGGGGATGCAACCTTTTGGAGCGAGAGACAGAGAGCGAGCACACACAGATCGATTAAGGGAAAAATCAGAAACTAAACCGAAACTCGAAAGAAATCCGAAATTCCATAATTTATGCACTATACAACACTGCACAGACCCAGACTCGCACACAAACAGACACTCTGTGCGAAACGTGATACATAGACAGGCAGCATTCCTCTCGCACGGCGCACACAGCCAGACAAACATACACCTACATGGCAGAGCAACCACTTTCGTAGTTTTCCTTTCGCCCCGTTTTCTCTGTTTCTGGGCAGTAATGTGTGTGTACACATCAGTTTTTCTGATTTTGACTTTCGGCCACTCGAAATAGCCGAAAAAAAAAATGCCACCGATAACTAAAATCGCACAGTTGTTGCATATTCCCCATTTCTACACTCCCCTCTTTGCCACCTCTTTCTCTCCTGCACACACACACACACTCGCACGCACACAGCGTCGGGGCAGCGACCGCTAGGGCAATTAAAAACTATTAAACATTTCCGCCTGCAATTGTTTAAACACGGCTTAAATGCCATTCAATCATTTTGCGTCACAATTACTGGTCGTTCAACGGCACTTGTGCACTATTATTTATATTTAATTTGTTGCAGCTCTTCTTTCACACACACACGCACGCAGCAGCAGCACATACACATACGCGCACACCTTCGGCCATTCGCTTTTGCATTTGCATTTTTCGATCATCCGTTTTTTTACGTTTTATTCCTTATTCTCGGTGTTCTTTGGGTTCACCGATCTAGTTTTCGCTGGTTTTTTACATTTTGTGCCACTTTCTCTTTCGCATTCGCATACGGAAAAATCTGCGATCGATTTTTATAACAATTCGCAAGCCTCTGCTTCTTCGATTTCAGGAGGCGTTATGTTATTTATCCGGCCTATCGATAAGGCTCTCTTCTTCTTCGATATCAGGCTGGATTAATCGAATAGTCGAATATTAAGGGTCTCACTAAAATGTCACCGCTAGGCCTAGCTGCGACACCCACCCGACAGTTTTTAGTGCTGCCGATTTAGCTATTTTACTTTGGCAGCACTGTTAAGTGTGACCAAACTCGCCACAATCATGGCCAAAAAGTGTGCGTCCAAGCGGGCGAAAACCTGTTACCGCTCAAGACCGCCGCGGTAAGCCATCCCCGCCGCCCCCCTCGAACTTCCATGACACTGCGTGGGGCAATAAAAACAAACAGAACGCTTGGCGGCCAACCGAGAGCGCAGCGGCCAACTGTAAAAGTGGGCCGCCCGAGAAGAAGAAGCAGCAGCGGCGGCAGCAGCAGGTGACGCCAGCAGCGACGCCAGCAGCGGCGGACCTCGAAGATTTCACTTTTCGACGAACAATTCAACGGAGCGGAGCTAAAAACGCGATTTTCTCACCAGCAATTGCCAGTAATTGTGGTTTTCGTAGGCAAAACAAATAATAGGAGGCAACCATGTACCGCGCCAGTGGGTTAAGGATTATGCAACAGCTGCGACGAAGGATTCCCGCGGAGACCCAGGGATTCCAGATTCCAGTCCAAGCTGGGCCTGCGCTGCAAACTTTCACTTTCCAGCAGCAGCGGCAGCAACAACAACAGCATCGCTGGACTTCAACGTCGACGGCCAGTGGAAAGCATTCCAGTGCACAGGTGACGACCCCGCCCCCGCGACACGACTGGAACAGGGCGGTCAGCGAGGCGGAACGGATCGTCGGCTATCCCACGTCCTTTCTCAGCCTGCGCTGGCTGCTCAGCGACGAGATCGCCAATGTGGCGCTGCACCTGCGCAAACTGGTGGGCAGCGCCCATCCGCTGATGAAGACGGCCAAGTGAGTGATCCTAAGGTCCCAAATAGGGCACATTGCGAATGATCCTTTATTTAACTGCTTAAGGCATATTTGCCCGTCCTCATGTTAAATTTAAAGTAAGCTTTAAGCTCAGAATTCCCATATATGTTTTCAAGGTTTTATCCGTACTTTAAATTTAACAAGCGGACGAGAAAATTTAAAGTAAGCCTTAAGCTCAGAATTCCCATATATGTTTTCAAGGTTTTATCCGTACTTTAAATTTAACAAGCGGACGAGAAAATTTAAAGTAAGCCTTAAGCTCAGAATTCCCATATATGTTTTCAAGGTTTTATCCGTACTTTAAATTTAACAAGCGGACGAAAAAACGGCCCTAAGACCCATTTTCCCATCCTAATGTTAAATCTAATGTAGTGTTTAATCCTGAAAATGTATTAAAATTGTACAGTTTAAAGTTTACTTTAAATTTATCCTAACATCTTTCATTCCTGGAAGAAAAACTATATAAAAATTATTTTTTTATTATTATTTTAATAGTAAAGCATATATTATATTACATTTGTGACCCTGAAGAACCCACAAATATCTTTTTCATACTTCCAAGATTTGATATAGCTATTTGTCAAAATTTCCCCTTTCAGGCACCTGCTCTACAATGGCAAGAACACGATGCAAGCTTGGGGATTGATAGTGCTGCTGGTGTCCAAGGCCGCAGGACATGCTCCTAGCGTTCCCGATGTGGAGCAGGATAAGAGTGCCGGAGTGCTGCACTCACAAAGAGCTCTCGCTGAGGTCACCGAAATGATTAGGATCTCACATCTGGTTCACAATGTAAGTTCAATATTTGATGGGAATCTTTATTCGAAAGTGACTCATGAACATATACAAAAAGAAACCTTTCGAAACACGCTGTTATGCAAATCAGTTTCACAGCTCACTAGCTAACCAAGATTCCTATAACTTTCCATCAATTTATTTGACGGAACTGACGAAATTACCATAAATAAAGTTGTTGATGCGAAGAGCTAAAATCACTTTAAGAATGTTTAATCTTAACTTTACCGAAAGAGTAGTTTATAATAGATTTTTATCTCCTTTTCAGAGCGTGGTTAATCTACAATCGAGCACACAGGCTGGACAGGATGGTGAAACCTACGACGACATGTCCTTCGGCAACAAGATCGGTCTTTTGACCGGCGACTATCTTCTGGGCCATTCCAGTGCCGAGTTGGCCAACCTACGAAACCAGGAGGTGGTGGAGCTGATTTCGTCGGCAGTGCGTGACTTTTCCGAATCGGAATTCATCGGCGAGCGCGATGAACAGAACAATCCTTTGCCCTATAAGCCAGGCACTTTCCAGCGACCATCGCTCAGCGTTGGAGTGGATTTCAACGAGCACGATGTGATGACCCCCATGCCGATTGCCCAGGTTCTTGGAAATCCCGAGGAGGAATGGGAGTGCCGCAACATACTGAATGCTGGCAGTCTGCTGGGCAAATCCTGTCAAGCTTCGTTGAAGCTGGCCGGGCAGAGCGAGGAACTGCAGCGACATGCGTACCGCTTTGGCAAGCATTTGGCGCTCGCTTGGCAGGCTTGCTTGGATGCCGAACCCTTCCAGTGTCCCCAGCTGCCGCTGGACGTGACCTTTAGTCTGGTTAGTGCTCCGGTTCTCTTCCATTTGGAGCACGATCCCGGGATGTATGCCCAACTGGAGGCTGGCAAGCAGTCGGTGGATAACATCGACTACGACAAGATCCACAAGGCAATCCTGGCTGGACCGGCGTTGGTCAAGACCAAGGAACTGCAGCGAAAGCACACGGCTGCCGCCTTGGCTGTGCTTCAACATTTTCCAGCAACGGATGCTCGGCAGGCGCTGGAGAACATCATTCTGGCCATGCAGGATCTCTGATCCGAATCGACAATCGTTGATGATTTTACACGGGTTCAGGGCTTAGTTTAGTTGTATTTATTCCATTGGGTCATTCTTCATTAAAGCGCAGACATTGTTGACTAATATTAGATGGGAATTCTGAAATCATGCACTTCTTAAAGACAAGGTTTTTGTACTTACTTTTGTAAGTTTTTCATTTACTTGGTGCAAGTACAAAAATAAACATTATCGAAAACGTTTTTATAATCCCATTTGTCCATAGATCTTATACTTGTATGGGAAATTTATAAGTTTTTGAGATAAAAGTGCCCTTAAATTAAATTTAAAGCAATATATTTCGAAATTATTTGTTTAATTCAAGTAGTAACTCAACCTAAGGTGACAAAATTTAACTAAATTAGTGAGGTACACTAAGGTTTTAATTGAATCTAAGGACCGGAACGTCTAACGACCTGTGATCTTGATCAGAATCAGTTGCTTGCAGCGATCGTACTCGAAATACTGAGGGAAATCCAGAGGCATGTGCTCCATGTTCCATGGCTTATTGATCGTCTGCCGGATGAGGTACTCGTACATGGGAGCCACCGAATCGCAATCCTCCAGGGTGAACACATAGCGCTTCTCCAGGGCCATGTAAATGGTTTTGGGCCTACCAGTTTGGCGACCTCGCTCCAGGAGATTATCCACCACAGTGATGAAGGCATCGGTTAGGGTATCGGAATAGATTACATCGGCAGCTAATATTATATCGCTATTGTCTATGGCTTCTACAAGATCCTGCGATTGCTCTTCTTTTCGGGCGAGGAAATCAAACTCCAAGACGGAGATTTTTCCACTAAGGAGCTGGGAATTCCTTTGTACATTGCCGCGGATCAGCTTTAATATGCAGCCCAGATTCACATCCGTGCAGTAGATCCTACCAGGATTGTGTATAGCAGCTGCTATGCTTGTTAGGCCCACGCCAGCTCCCAGTTCCATAAGGGTTTTCCCTGAGAACTCATCCTTCTTCGAGAACAGGTAATCCGCCAGGAGGAGGGCTCCGCGCCACACCTGCAGGCCCACCAAACGCAGCTCCGTTGCCTCGGAATGTTCCAATTCGATCACGCCACGTCGTGGCCTCGCCACCTCAAGGTCACCGTCTTTATCGGCCGTGATCCTCGCCAGCTTCTCCTCCGAATCCGGATAGACGAATCGGAATCTGGACACCACTTTGCCGCCATCGCGTGTCGTTTGGTAATTATTCTCGCCGTAGATCTCCGACGTGACCGTGAACATGATCGTCGGGTTATGTATGCATCGGGCCAAGACCAAGAGCATATAGAGTATATAAGTTTAATGTTGCGGTCGGTCGCGACATTTTCCCCGGGCGTCGTGGGCGATTACACAAATCGGTATCGCCAATCGGTTTAGGGAAATTGATTTTGCATTTTGTCTTTGCACAGTGGATATTTGGGGTTTTATTTTTTTTAATTGTAATTATTTATGTATTTGTAAATTATTATTAAGATGAATACTATTTTTTGGTCCTACAATTTAAGATTTAAGTTTTTGAAAATAATTATTAAATCTTGTACCAACAAAAGCCAAGATAAAAAGTCATTAGATTTTAATGTTTTTCATATCTATGTAAATATTTTTTGAGTGCGAACAGTTCATACTAGTATTATTATATTTATTTTATTTGTTTAATTTCGAATCGGTCCTTGGGACAATCACTAAATTGTATAAGTCATACATTTATTATTCTAAAAATATAATCATAATCTTATTACTAACAGTATCAGTTTTTTTTTTAAATTATTCAGGAAAAAGGAAAAAATGCTAAATCTTTGGTTGCTTTACTTCCCATTTCATTTTATTGACCCCACTGTGCCAGTCAGACATCTGGCAACACTGGGCCTAGTGTTGCAAAGTGCCATCGTCATTTAGGCGTGCACCGTGAGGCAGACGAAACCATCATCCGAATTTAAAAAGCCATGGACGACGAGGACGATCCGGTTGTGGAGGAGGTGAGTATGGGAGTGGCACCTTATACATCCCATTCATAAATCCCCCGCTAATCCCCCCCAGATACCCGTGTTCCTGTCGAAGAACCTGCAGGACAGCTTGTACCTCTTCCAATACCCCACGAAAACGGAGCTCCCCAACCACGACGACTCCGTGATAGTCAATTGCTGTGTAAAGCCCATTGCCCAGGAGGTGAAGGTGGACTTCGGCCTGGACATCGAGTCCACGCACTTCGATCGCTTCAAGGGCGAGCAGTTCGCGGTGGCCGCCGACGGGAAGAACACCTATGGAGCGGTGCCGCCCAAGGGTCAGGAGCGACCCACCTACAAGCGTGGCATCATGGACAAACAGGCCTTCACCAGCTCCCGGTCCATAACCGATGTGGCCAAGTACATCGTGGGCATATTTACGGACCGGGAGGTCCACCTATCGCCCCTCACCTCCATAGTCCAAATGCGCCCCGTGCTCAACCACTTCGATAAGGATGACAAGCGCAAGAAGGCGGAACAGAAGGCCCAAACCGAGGACACGGACGATGACGAGGTGCTGCAACAGGTGACGGTCAAGTTTGCCCGTGGCAATGCCAAGAACAGCGGCAAGGAGCAGCGTGCCGGCACCTATGATAGTTTCGTTCAACGGATCGCCGATGAACCGTGGTGCGAGGCCTACTGGCACTCGAGGGGCACGCCGACCGCCGAACTGGAGCGCCAGAAACTCTACGCCACCAGTCATCAGGGCAGCTCGTCCCTGGCCCTCGGTCCCGGCGATTATCTCCGCAAGCTATTGCCCTACGATGAGCATGTGCAGCCGGTTGCGGCACCAGCGGCAGCGGCTACGGCTGCCGCCCAAGTCCTTCCTGTCTACAACAAGGCCATGCTCAAGACTATGCCGCTGCTGGAACAGCTTACAGTGCTCTTGCGGGATGCCCGGATGCTATCCTTCAGCGACGTCATTGACATTCTCACCGAGCACGTGGATCCGCATGTGGCGCCCGACAAGGTGGTTGCTTTGCTGCCCCAGGTGGGCATCCTGCTGCACGGCAATTGGGTTCCCCGTTCCGAGGTGGTCTTTCCCGAGAAGATGCTTTCCCATGCCAACGGAGTGTCCGCCGAGCAGATGATTCGCGCCAGGGATTATATAGTAAGTGAGCTGGCACTAGAAGAAGGATCACCTGCTGATGGCTTTCATTTCTTCCCCCCCAGCTCTTCCGTTTCTCCCGCACCCCCTACCTCTTTCGAACCCAGGTAATGGCTGCCACTCAGTTGCCACCTGCAGAAACGCTAGACGTTCTGCGGACTGTGGCCCGGGTGAATACCACAAAACGCTGGGAGCTGCTGCTGCCGCCGGATAAGGAGTTCGAGCAAAAGTATCCCGAGCTGGTGAGCCGACAGGAGTACCACTGGACCGCCTCGGAGCAGCACTACAACGAAATGGACTGGGCCCGGGAAACGAAGCGCGTGCGCAAGCGTTCCACGCGGAAAAGCGAGTCCCAGTCACTGTCCTCTTCCATGCCACCGCCTGCTATGAATCCCTCAGCCATTGCCTCCATGGACGCGTAGCATCGGATGATGACCTCCCAACAGCGGAGGAATGGGAGCACAAGTCTTATACATCTAGCCACTAATAAAAAAAAGACCAACAAGTTATTTTGTTACCAGAAGTGACTGTGTAATCAGATTTGTAATTTCATCAGCCAAAGAATCCCTATTAGATTTGGTCACCTTGTAGAGAATTGAGTTGGGAGCTTTCCTCAACTGTTCCACCAAAGGCAAGCTTGATTTTTCCGGTATTGTGACCACAAAGGGTTGTGTTTTCTTTAGGAGATTACTCACAGCCGCTTCGAAACGCTTGCTAAACAGCTCCATTTTGCCCACTTCGTCGATGACTAGGAGATGCGGTTCTGGCTGTTGGTTCTTAAAAGCCAACAGTGGCAAAGCGAGATCCTCAAAGTTCTGGACAAACACCGAGTACTTGCCCACTTTGGGGCGGCGTAGTTTGTCTCCTGGATTCTCGCGTGCCAGGACTCCTCGTTTTCCTGTCAGCGTCACCACATCGAATCCGATCCTTTGGTTAATTCCTGCTGCTCGCACTTCCTTTGTATAAAATCCCTGTAGGATGTGCCCTTTATCTTGAATACTGGCACAAATCTTGCGAATCAGAGTGGTTTTCCCAACTCCTGAAGAGCAATATCGTGACTTGAAGAAGTTATCTGTTTTTGCATGATTATAGTATTACCTGGGGGTCCTGTAATAATAATAGTCTTAGGAAACGAACTTTCCATGTCGGCTTATTTTGGATGTATATTTAATAATAAAATAGTTTTAATCGTGAACTAGATCAACCAGGAATGGAAAAGAAAACGGTTCACTAATACATTTTTAATTTAAGTGTTATATATATTCTTATTTAAAAAAAAAAAGGGTTTTATAATTATTAAGAGATAACATAACTATAGATTCTGAAGGAATTAAAATAAAAATTATAAAGCTAATAGCTAAAAGGCTTTCCTATATTATTATAAAATAATTATAAATATTAGGCGGTTTGAAAAAGTTGATTTAAACACGCGGGTAAATGGTATAGTTGAAAACAAGAAATGTGGTATATATTGGGTATTTGGTCAAGCGTGCAGCAAGGTAACACTGTCGGTATATTGCGGCGCCCCCAGGACGGTCATACTGTTTCCAAAACTAAAAACGAGAAGTGCGTCGTGTTTTTCGTCGCGCGTGAATTGAAAATCCGTGAAATTCCGTGAACTCGCGTTTCCCAGATCCAATTGTTGCTCACCTTTGATTTGTGTCGAGTGCCGAGAAATATCCAAGAAGACCGGATAATCCGAATTTCGATCCCAATTCGAATCCAAGGGCATTTGTAACTGACGAGCGAAGTTTTTTGGCTCGCAGCAAGCTGCATTTTCAGTTCTTTATTGTGAGATTCAAAGTTGCCCTGCCTGTTTCCACCGCTTTATCGCCCTCTCCCCCGCCTCCCCTCATTCGCGCGAGTGCGTGTGCGTGGCTGGCTATAATGTTTTGGCCATAAAATAGAAGAAAAGTGCAACCGATCCTCGCTAAAAGTTAATAAACAAAGTAAAATGTCCGAGGCCGATCTGAAGAATCTGTCGCAGAATTCGAATTCGGATGGCGATCAGGAATTGCTGCTCCATCAGACCACACAATCCCTTCTGATGGCCAGTTCCATGATGTTCGTGGAGAATCCGATGGTCGCTGGAGGGGGTGGAGGGGTCGGCGTTGTAGGTGGACCCGTTTCCCTGCCCCTCTCGATCGCTATGCCCCAACATCATCAGCATCATCCCATGCATCCGATCCCCTACAATGTGGACGAGCTGCTCAGGGAGAACAATGCTCTGCACAGCAAAATCAAGGAGTTGAGCCTAGAACGCGATCGCCTGCTCTGCGAGGTCTCCAATCTGCGGCTCGAGCTGGATATGTCGGAGCTCAAGAGGTTGCCCGTTGATTTCGATGAGAAGTAAGTTCCTAACTAAGATATTTATATTTATAATATTTCTTTATACAGATAAGAATGTCTTAAGAGAATTCCATCTTTTCTTATTAGTCATATTGGTTGCAACAAGAATTCTTGCCTTGCTATGCATTTTTATTTCCACATGGTTCGAATCCAATTGGGTAAATGAGATCACTATATCGTTAAAGACCTCTTGTACCAGCATACAAAACTATTTTTTAATAATATTCAACTAGTTATTAATAATTTCGGAAATAAAATATATTACCAAATGTTTTTTTATATTTTGCTAAAAATTTTAAGAAAAATTCTTATAATTTTTAATTTTTCCTAATGAGACAAAAAATTCCACTAAGTAAAATTATCATTAATTTTATTTCATTTAGGGACAGCATATGTACATCTGTTTATGTATATTTTTTCTTGATAATACAAATACGTACACAAGTACTCGATCAGATCGTTTTTATTTTATATTGGGTCTTAATCTTTTTCTTAGTGTTTCTTATCAAGGCGGTATTTGGCTTTCAAGATTCATGTCAAGGCCCTATTAAATGTAGGTATATTTGTATTTATATCATCGTTTTATTTTCTTATTTTTTGGGTAATAAAAAAATTTTTTTTTTATCAATTATATATATCATTGTTATTATTTCTTGTTTTTTGGGTAAAAAGAATTATTTTTTTCATATCAATATGTAAAAAGAACGTTGATTTACTAATATATGATAAGCAAAAGATGCACCTTATTAGAGATTCTTTGTTTTGAAAAAGAAATGTAAGATTCTTTTATAATTCCGAATTTTTCAAACTGAAGAATCTTAAACGTACTAATGACCTTTGGTTTCCTTTTCTCATTGAGATCGCCATTTTTGGCTGCACTTCCTTAACCCCCGACCCCAATATTTCCTTGCCCCGGGTGTTGTTGTTGACTCAACTTCTGGTTGAGTCACATTTTCGTCCCCTTGTCCTTGCCACCTTGGCAGCTGCAGGCTGACAAGTCCAAGTCCGACTTACTGGTTTTTGCAACCCCTTTTCGCACTCCTTACTTTCCTACCTGTGGGCTAATCGACACAGTCGCGGTCACAATATTGGCTGCGCAATAGGAATTTCCGTACATAAAAAGCACTCACTTCGCTTATCGGTCCTAGAACATTAGATAATGTTATATTTATTCTTTGCCAAATTGAATGAGTCATGAGTTCTGTTAGAACTACAGTTGCTCTCCGCTTATCGATCGACCAGAACCAAACACAATTCTCTATTTGTTTAGCTCTATCGCCCTGTTTTCCCTTGCTGATAACAAATAGTGCTACTTCGGGCGATAAGAACAGTCTCATGGGAATTCAATGTTAAGACCAAAATTTCGATCACTTATTTTAGGGTCTTTCGGGGTAGATTACCCCTACAAATGCATAGGTAAATAGGCAAAGAAATATTAATAACGATACGCCTGGCATTTGCCATTGACAACCGAATAAAGGTGAAAATACCTCAATACTCGTACCTGACTTTGTTTTGCATGCGGTCATGCTCCAAAGCAGACAATCTGTAAGAAAAAGATATACATAGTATACCCAAAGTGGGCGAAAATAAAGCGCAGTTATCTTTAACCGTTTTCTTTATTTTCGGGGCTTCTTGGCCTCTAAGGTCTGCCAGTAGAATCGTGGGCTCTTCCAATTATTCGTTTTGCGTTTTCGGTTTATTTTTTTATTTCTCTCTTTTTGTTTTTGCGCTCAGCTCACCTTCGCCAAAACATTCAAACATTAAAACAGCAGAAAAAAAACATAAATTTTAAAGCAGAGTTCATCGAAATTATTAATACTCTCTCAGTAAACAGAAAACCCATAAAATAATTAAAATGTAAGTTAATGCGCATATTATGGCTTATCAAATGATTAAAATAATAAACAAAATTAAATATTGACTTGATGATATATAAGGTCTAAAAATATCTCTTGGCTACATAATATTAAATTTTATTTTCACATAAACCAACTTATAATAACTTATAAACCAGTATATAAACACTCCAGGTATTCTATAATTTTTTCCTATTTTTTTTAAAACCAAATTAATATTTCAAACAGAATTCCGAATATAAACAAAGGTAAATAAATAGTTCCAAAATGATATAGTGAGGTATACGGGGTATTTTTAATTGTTTAAACAACTTTATTTATCCATGAGGTAAATATGTCCACGGGAAACTTTTTTCTTCTTTTATCACTACAATTTTTACCTTTCAATTAGCATAACTAAATGTAATGTGCAAGTGCTTACCATGGCTTAGATCCACTCTCAGATAAATTGTACAAGATAAGCCGCACGCACTGAAATGGTATATCTTCCATTATGGGAAAGAGTATGTCACGATGAGACACAAAACTCAAGATCAGAGATGTTGTTGAAAATGTGCGGGCAGCTTTCTGACTTATGAGTAAGGTTCCACTGCTGATGGTTGTTGTTTTTCTCTGGGTAAACTTCTGCATTTGGTCACTCCGCACTCCAAACTACACAGAAAACAATTAATAGTACACACAAAAAAAAAAATTGTCAAAAAGACCCCAACCACAAAAATTTGTCAATTTTGTCATGGATATAGGTGTGTCTTTGCTAAGTGTGTGTGTTTGTTTTTGTGAAAGTAACTATTTACTTAGTAGAATTGACTATTTTTTGTGGTTGGGGACTGATTGACAATTATAACAGTTGATTTAACCAAGTTTTTTTTTGTGTGTAGTGGACATATATTTATTTTTTATTATTGAGTAGTCGTAGTTTGAATGTCTAAAAGAACAATTCTGTTTGTAATAACAATATTATTAATAAATCTTTTCAAATGATCTTAAAAATTCAAATTCAGCATTATAATATTTTGGAGCAGTGCGGCCACAATGTCGTTGTTTGGCTTGCCGCAGAGTTCAGCTCATTAGCCAGTTATCATCATCTAATAAAACAGACACACGCACCGCAGGAAAATGGAGAAAGGGGTGGGGAACAGGGGGGAGGGGGTGGAAAACACTTGCCCATTTGAAAAGTGTTTTTGCTGTTGCTCTGGGTCTCTTTGTGATAATTAAGCGAGTGTAGTGGAGAGTCTATTAATTTCGTACGCCCCTCTTTAAAATGGTCATGGCCGGAGTTTCCAGGGGGGGTCAAGAGGGGGGTCACGAGGGGGAGGATGGGATAACGTTTTCCGACTACTTAATGAGTGTGTACTGTATTCTGTGACTTTACTAGGTGAAGTAGTTCTCTGCCCTTCTTTTATTTCATTTGCATGCAACATTTGGACTGAAGATTGCGGTTGCCCCCCATTATAAAAGGGGCGTAGATGATGGGGGTTTTGGTTGTTTTGATGGTCAAAATGGAAGCCATGCGTGCTGCAAATATCTTTGAGGTTTGAGAGGAAACTTTTGTTTTAATTAAAAGATATGCCAAATGGACATGCAAGTTCCGGGGGTCAAGTTTTGCTGGGTTGGATGATCTAAATGCACCAGCAGATGGGAAAAACTTTTTATATTGGGGGCGGAGTTGAAAACGAGATAATAGTTGCATAAATACCATGCTGATTTTCAAGTGACTCCCTTTGTGGTTCTTTGTTTGTATCACTAATCCAGATGGTTTTATAATTGCGGTTTTGGTCTTAAACTTTGAAACCATTGCAATAATTATTTGAATAGATTTTTTAACTTTTTTATTTTGTGGTTGCGTGAGATTTATTGTGGTTTGTTTTTCTATATATCTTCGATCATATGATGAATATGGTTTATTAATGCTTATGAAATGCTCCATAGGTTTAAACTTCAGAAGTTTCTGTTGGTTGTTGACGTTGTGGTCAGGATACTACTTCCTTATTTTTTGTAGTTCCTACAAATTTAACTTGACTTTTGTATGAATCTGTTACTTTTTTAATTTTTTAGAATCATTACAATTATAATTTTGTAAAAGTGCCTTGCGGTTTTCCATTTCCGTGTCGTATCGTTCAATGCAAATCATTTACATAAAAAAGCTTTTAAGAAAACCGTATCGTATTTTATTCTATTTATCGCATTCTGTTACTTACGCTTATGATATACCAATAATATTTTCATTTAAATAAAATACGAAATTGATATAATTCCACCATAGTTGTGTCAATTATTATGACAAAGTACTTATCCATCACCAGTAATTTCTCTCAATTATTTCAGTTGAGGAAGTGCTACGATACCATTATTTTTCCCTACCGAAAAGTTCTCTATTCTCTATTGCAAATTAACACAATTAAGTTGATCGCTTTTCTGGGTTATTCCATTGATCCCCCGAACACATCTGGGTTTTCGGGGGAACCATGTGTCGGTGCTTCGGCTTCAGGCTAGACCATTTATTATGCATGCAATAAACAGAAATGAATTTTTCAGTTTTCAATCGAAAAGTGAGATCATCGGCATCGCGCTGGCCAGCCGAAGAATAATAATTAAAATCATTTATTTGAAATGTTTAATAAACAATGTCATTGCCAAACTGACTCGAACTAAACTGTCAAGTCACAGTAAAAAAAAAGCTTGCGAAAAATTCCAATTGGCTCAAAGTCTTTGGGGGATTAGAGTTGCCAGGCGAACAATGTAATCAATTAGAGGGCGTCCCGCTTTGGATTTAGTTATTTGCATATGTTATTTTTGTATTTGTATCCAACTCGTGCAGCTCGTTACGCAGATACGCAGATACAATGATTGATGAGACATGCGTTCATGTTGGTTGTCCCTGCCCAAAGTGACAACTTCCGAGTCGATTTTCCCCATTCAGCGGAACTGGCTACTGGCTCAAATCGAAACCAAAGTCGAACTCTCGTTGCTCCAGTGGCTTGTCAATCGTGTTTGGCATTGACAGCCGGCAGCCCAGTACGCTTTACATGGCCATAAGTCCCGGTCTTGGCCATCTTCTGGTAATTTTTGCTCGATTCTGACGGCTGCGCATGCGCCCCAAAAATGGCCATCGTGTGCTAGAGATTCGAACTATCTATCTGTGGGATTCGCTTTTGTCTCTGACTGAAGGAAGTTGGAAAAAATAATGATCAGCTACTCAAATCGTGTCCATAGGAAGAGCTCTAATTTTTTTGGGGCGGGTTTCTGTTTTGCATGGTTGATTTCGGTGGGAGAAAACGATTGCATGGGAAGTATTTGATTGTCTTATGGGCTAAGTATTTATTTTATCAACTTATCGGGGCTATATGTTAGCAACTATTTCAAGCATGACTTTATTTTTGACTAAAATATACAAAGTAGTGAAAACATTTAAATGTATATATATTATCAAATTCCAATGTGTCTTACAAATTCCCATTAAAATGTATCACACGTTCGAAAATCAATTAATGCTTCGTTAAAATAGTTTTACCCAGCTAAATCATGATGATTGATTCTCGCGCAGCTGTTTGTGTAAATTATATAGCCTAGCCTATGACTAATTTCCATTTTAAAAAGTAAATTCAATTGTATTTGCTTCTTATCGTTGCAAGAAAAATAAAATATAAATGCCTATTAAGCCACAAGCTTGAAATCCATTGAAGGCCATTAAGAACTCGAACGGATTTCCTTTAAAGGCTAACAGAAATATCCATAAAGAGTAATATATGCAAAAAGTTTGTGTAACATAACACTTATTTATGAGTGTTTAATATATTCTTAAAAAACGATGAATAACTAATGGTTTTTTTTTTGTAAATTAACTTATTATTAGTCTATTAGTTTAAAAGGTTTTAATAATTTGATTAGACGGCTAGCTTGGAAATCTTTATTAGATTTGGACCTAATAAACGGATAAAATAAACCATTAGAGGCTTTTACTATGTAATCATTTTATAGCTTCCACCCCAATAAACTTTCATCACCATGAGCCCTCGAGGCCTTTGTCTTATCTATGGGAACGAGAATGAGAATGGGACTGGGTGGTCGGTCGCCCTATGACAAAGTCTTTCAAAATGTCTGGGGCGACATCTTTCATCTGTTCATCTTCATCTTCATCTCCACTCTACTTATCTGTGCTCTGGTTTTAGTGCTTTGACTCACTTATCTTATATATGTATGTACAAAATAAATTTCGCCTGCCGGACTGACTGACAACTTCCGGTTGTGGTTGCATCCCCCGAGAGTAACAACCCCATCCACCCACTTTGGAGGTCGCCAATCGTGCCCCTTCTTCAATCAATTAACACTGCCTGAAGTCGTAAAGAAATCAGCGAAATAGGGGGAAAAAACAAATGAGGGGGAATTATTTAGAAGTAAGAATAACAAAATGCACCCTCTAGTTTTTGACATATTAATGTTGTAAAATTAAAAAACCATCAACAAAAAAACGTGAAAAATCATATTTTTTCATTCGTTCTCTAGGCGTGAATGTGTATTTTGTGTACATTGACCCAAATTTTGTGGGGATCCCTCTTCGGTCTTTTGGTTATTTTTCATCGCCATGGTTGAGTAGAGTACTTGGGCCCCCTGCAACCCCCCCCCCCTGCGAGGCACGCCCCAAAATGCGAGTGCCAAGAAAATGCGTTGTTGCTTAATTTTCTTGGGTTTCCCACTCTCACTTATTTGTCAGAGTGCAGCGCCCTGTCTTCCTCTTCCTCAGGCTTAATATTCAAATTTTATTTGTTGCTTTTTCGAAAATTAAAAGCTCAAAAAAAAATTCAACAGCTGTGGGCTGCTGCGTGTGTGCGTTGCACAGTGTTGTCAGAATTTTGAGACTAGAAAAAAGTTAAAAGAAATATTTTAAAAAATATTTGAAAATTCCGAGGATTGTAACAAAAATATTTAAAAAATATTATACCTAAAATAATATTGTTTTAATTAATTTTTAAGGTTCTTTTTAATAAAAAGGTTTTGTTTACTGCATTATAAAAATACTTTAATAAATGAATATAAACTATATTTAAAAACCTACACTTAGAATATAATTTTTAAAAAATTAATATACTAGATTTTAGTTATGATATGATATTTTTCCAAATTTCCGGCTTTCAATAATAGCCTTAAATAAGCCAAATTATCTGAACTATTGTGCTGCATTTGTTTGTGTAGGCAGGCGCCTGCAGAACGAACAACGAAAAAGCCACCAAACAAATATATTGCGATTTATGTGAATTTTTTTGTGGGTTTTTCTTGTGCGTTTTTTTCGAACTCACTTTTGTCTTGCTCATCAGTCATCTGAATATTAATGCCCCCAGGGCCCTTCTGCCTCCCCACCGAATTAATACTGCTGCCATATCTTGACCTTAGGATTGTCTGCGCAGCCCGATCGCCAACGTCAATGGACGGAGTTGCGCAGACGCCAGAAGATTGGCGCTGCTTTTGTTTTTTATTATTATTATTTTTTCTTTTTGCTTATTTTTATTGGTGACCCAATGGAGCGTCGCAGCGGCGCCGTTGAACGCACTCGGCCAAACGCCCACAATATATAATAATTTCGTGTTTTTAAATGCTGTTTATGTTGATTTCATTCATCGACGAGAAAACGAGAAAAAAAAGCGTAGTAGTGAGCCAAAAACGTAAACGAAATTGAAAACGAGTCGAAAATGAGAGACACATGCAAATTGAATATATATATTTTTTTTAAGTAAGCTGACCACAAGAGAGTTGGCCACTCGCTATGCACTGCAGAAAAAAATATAGTGTTTTTTAAATTGACATAAAATTTTACCTAAGAAACTCGCATTACAAACCAACTCTTTTCTAAAAATATTAGTAGCCAATTAGGCCGATATAAGTATAAATAAAAAATCCTAAATAAATACAAATTTAAAACCGTTCATTTTTCTTGGTTCTCAAAAACATTTTTGAACTGAAAATTTTAAATTTTGTACTAAATTAAATATTATTATTATTATGTACGCATGACTAAAAGATTATATATAAAGTTACTTCTTTTTATTTTTTACAAAACAATATATTTATTTAAAAAAATTTTTTTTCACCTTAAATGCTTTATGAAAATGTTTTCTGTGTAACTTACAACCAACCGTTGATGCTGAGCTGGTTAGCAACTAGCCAACCAGAAGATAGCCATTTATATGTGCCATTAATCGATTGTCAGCAGCCTCGTCATGGCCCGCGATCGCCATTGCGGAGAGTGTGGAGTGATTTGAGGTGGGAAAGGGGGGGGGGGGGGAAGGGGAGCTGGAGGGGCAGGTGTGTTGACTGACAACCAGTTACCCGTTGCCAGATACCCTGAAATGGCCAAGAAGCTTTGACACTTTGTAAGAAGGCTAAAGGAGATCTTATTACTTGGGTTTAAAAGATAAAATCAAGGTGGAAACAAAATAGCTCGGATTACAGACTTGACCATATTATTTGATTTTTTTTTTGTATTCTGACAGAAATCATTGATGGATAATTGATGGATATGAAGTGTAAGTCTAAATCTTAATTGTCTGGGTTTAAAATACTTAAATATTATAAGAAATCAAATTGAAATTTTGGTTTAAAGATCTTAAAAATTGTAAGATAAAATTTTAGTTATGGTTAGTGCATTTCGAGTTCGATTTTCTCAGCTTCACCTGCGTATTGATTACCGACTTGCATTTTGCGTCTGTTACTGTTTTTAATAAGTTGCTCTCGTATTCGATTTCTGTTTAGTGCTAAACGCTTGGAGAGTTGCATTAGCGGATTGCATTACCCATTTGGGACCAGGCAACTGGCAATCATCATCATCGATGGTCGGTCATTATTATCCTCCGCTTTTTCCGTGGGAAGGCAAACAAATGTTCGATATATATTGGCTTCAAGTTTTCTCCTACACCAGTGAAGCGAAATATATATAAATAAAATATATATGCAGTGGGGTGGGGGAACCGACAGGTGAAAATTGAGTTACCGTTAATTGCCACGGCGTCTACGACCTGAAAGGCTGGAAATATACATATAGGATCCACCCACCCCCTTAATTGCCACACTTAATTAACACCCAACCCATTCCATTCCATGACAAATCGCAGAATTGATTTTTTAAACACTTTGTATCTTGGGAAATATCACTCTCTGAATTTCTATAATTCCAACTTGGAATTACAAATTCGTGTTTGGCGCATTAACATGCAGAGCGCAGTGCTTCGAAAAACAAAAACAAATTGGAAACAAAAACAGTGGAAACTGCGGGAAAACTAAGCCAGCAAGCGCCCCCACACACACTCGTGAGGCTGAATTTTCCTTCTCATGGCCGCCGAGAGCTCTAAAAATAGAGTTTAACAAACTGAAAAAGTATTCCACCACATACAAAGACACGCACACGCTTACAAAATTGAAAATTGGGGTTGGGGGAGGGAGAGGGGAGGGCTGGGGAAATTCTCTGGTCCCATTTTCACATTTCAATTTTACAAGCACACACAGAACAACCGCCTCTCATTTCTCATTTCTCAACTCTCATTCTCATCTCGCATTCAGATGCATCCTCAAAAACCTCCGCCCTGCAATCCGCAATCTGTGGGATGATGTGAGGGCATTCCAAAAGGGAGCAAATCTCAACACAGTTTTTTTTCCCGCGTTTGTCCCTACGTCATCGTCCTGTGCAGTCAACATCCTCATACCTTATCCTCAGCCTTTGTCCTGCGATTCGTCGCAATTCTTTAACATCAAAAATCAGGGGTGTTTAGAAGAGGGATTCGTTTTTTTTTTAAGTTTTAATCCCTCGAATGTAAAAAGGGTCACACTAATTAGTAATTAAAATGAGCTTTAAATGTTAAAGGGGGTTAACTATAACGATCCTCAATTTAAATAATTTATCTTATGAAGCAGGAGTTCACCCCGAAAATGGTCACACTATTAGCTGTTTCAGTTAAAGTACAAAGCAAAAAGGGTCACACTGAATAATTAAATAAGATAAAAAGGGTCACACTGAATAATTAAATAAGATAAATAGTTCGGCATTTAAATTTATAGAAAGTTTTTTAGAACCCCTTTTTATATAAAAACCCAGCTACGCCCCTGCGAAGAACCACCCCTGGGGAGCAAAGGGAGTTTTCACCGACTGACTGACGAACGAGTTCGCTGGCATGCATTCTTTGTCCTCAAGGAGGAGGTTGAAAGGGGGTTGGATGGATGAAGTAGGTGTCTGGAGGGGTGGCATCCTGAATGTTGCAAGCTCCATCTCCATGGAGGATGCCAGCGCCTGCCACTTGGGCACTTGTGTAACAGCATTTCTGTTTGTTTTTGTTCATCTTCTAAGGCTAAGCACCCGCGTTCCCTTTTTTCCATGTCAAGATCTCTGGTGGGGTATGTGGAATCGGGTGCTCAGTATGTGATTCAATACAAATAGATCGTTTAACCAAAACAAATAAAAGGAAAATAATTAATGGTGTAAAAAAACGAATAAATTAGTGAAATATTTATGAACTATCACATACCAACAAGTCTTATTGTTCCATAAATTAATAATTAATCTTATTAGAAACTCTATCGAACATGTTTCCTCTTTATAAACGCCATTGATGTAAACTTCCTGCTCAAGAATTAGCCAAATCATCACCAGCTCGTTTCCGTGTCCTTATCAAGGGATCAACCCTATAAATAGTTTCATTATATTCCTCACGATGTCGCTTCCTTTATGAAATTCGAGACCAGTGTGAATCAAAGAACCGTATTTGATTGCGTGAAATGCACATTTTGTGTGACTTTAAAATTTTCTCACAAGAATTGAATATATTTTTTAAATCCTAATGTTTTTTAGTCCTTATAAATAGTTGTGACCGTTTCTAAAAAGTTATTCTTAACTAATGTGCATTATATTTTTTGGATTTTTTATATTTTTCTTAAAGCCCAAACTCCTGAATTTGGTTAGGGTATTACCGAATTCATTAACTTGATGTTCATTAATTTTTCGCTCGCTGACTTTATGTGTTACCATGCGCCAGTCCAATGTTCTGCATCGTGTTCTTCATCATGTTCTCCCGGCTCTTCTCCTGTTTTCCTTTTCTCCCACCCAACAAGTCTCGTTTTCTCTCCTCCAGTTCATCTGCATGATGTGTCGTGGGTACATGAAGTGCTCTTTAGCGTTTGCTGACATTTTCTCTCCTTTTTTTTTTATTTTTTGCAACCAAAATGAAACAACGAAATGAGGGGAAAATATGTAGAATGATGTAGTGTGTTGCACATGTTGTTTATATATACATAAATATTCAGATGGGACGGTCACTGCTCCAATTCGTCTAAAATTTTCCTATGCATTTTAATAATTTGTTTTAAGATATTTCGGTCTGAGATGTGTGGTATGTGAACTTGTTTTTACCGGTGGATTCTTGATCTTATATTTACAAATTTATAAGTGTCTTGTTTATTGCTTTACTAATTAGGTTAGTAAAAATATTATAAATTCTAGGTAGGTAATGGGAAATTTTCTTTATTTTAAAATATTAATTTTCCTGTAAATCTGAGCTATTCTGATCTTATCCTTCCTCTCCATGTATGATCATTAATTTGAGGGACCATTAATAAGCTGATCTATCTGACAGGAAGCCAATAAGCCTTAGGGCCATGAAATGCACTGTGCAGTTTGAGGAGTAAACACACGCCCCGCTAATAACTTGTCATCTTTCTGGAACTTCATCTTTCAGACTAGTTCGTTCCCCAAGTTGTTCCCTATCCTATACGACGCTCGATATGATATATGTCCACCTCACACTCACACTCCACCCACAGCCTTGGGGCGTTCTTTCAATATTATGACAGCCAAGAGGGAAAATCTTTTGTTGCCATTGCGCTTAATTCATCTCGAGCATCTCGAAGTTGGTCTTTCCTCTTCATCCTCATCACCAATCATCATCATCATCTTTTCCGCGTTTCATTTCCATTTGGAGGAATGATAAAAAAGAATGTGAAAATATTGTGGCTGCTCTTTTCTCTGTTTATTCTTCATAAGTTCCCTGGGTTCCTCTCCTTCATCCACAGATCTTCAGTTTTTGTTTGTTTTCGTTGGTTTTAGGTGGGGCGAGATTAAAACTTTTCCTTCTTATCTGACGGAAAATTGTCTTTTATTCTATATATTTTTTCTTCTTTTTCTTTTTTTGTGGCATCCTCGTTGGCAGTTGCATTTTTGATGCGCTTCATTGTCAGTTGACCCAATTCGATGGGCGTGGACCTCGGGGCAAATGGCTCCCACACTAACACCCCATCTTCTGTCCCTTTTGTGCATCAAAACTCCTCACTTACCACCACCGCCCCCTGCAAACCAAACCCCTCATGCAGCTCGCTGAAATATTCATGTCTTGAGAAGCCATTCAGAGTTTTGAACTTCTTTCCAAGTTGATTTCGTTCACACAATAAAATGCACGAAGTGGGCTTGCTGGGTGGCTGCACTATAATAAAATATTACTGAGAAAAAAATAAAATATAATATTTTGTTATGACACATGATATAAACATTTGCAAAATATTGAAATTTTTCAAAGAAATCCTCAATCTTTAAATATTTAAAGTAATAAATAAATAAATACCAGTTCTGAAATATTACAAAAAAGTAAACTAAATAAAATTTTTTGACTACCATTAGATATTTTTTATTTAAGTATAACTCAAAATAAACATGACAATAAAAATTGAGCAATATTTAAAAATAAAATAAACTTAATAATATTATTATTTAGAATACCTACAATTCAATTTATTAATTCATTATTATTCAGTAATTTAATTATTTTGAAAAAAATATATCTTAGAAAATAAAAAGCTTCATTCTACATGGTGTGAAAATATGTTAATTTTTATACTGTTTTTTTCGAGTGCAACTCACAACTGCAGTTTGCAATTACCCGTTGTCGATGTTGTTGGTGCTGCCGTTGTTGATTATTAAATACTTTATTGCTCGGCTTGTATTTGAAAAGCGCGCCCAAGAATTAAAGTTGAAGTCGCTGCTTCTTTTGTGGCAGCGAAATGAAGAAAAGGCGGCAAGAAGGGGGTAGCAAAGAGAGCTGAGTTTGGGTTAGACTGCATTAGGTTGCATGCAACGGGGCCATAGAAAGTGCCACCGAACCGCCGAACCCACTGAACCCATCGTGAGCTTCCCCATGGAGAAGTCAGCAGCGAGACTTGAGCACGCACCAGACACGCAATAAATATATATGGAATATGGGATATATAGACGGGTATTTCCAGTTGTAGATGGCGTAGGGTGGTGCATTTGGAAGCTATCACTTTTCTGGGTTTTTATGCTGCACTTCTCTCCTCTAATCATGGGCACAAACCATATGGGAACTGTGTCTGCGCCTGGGATTCGTTGGATTCAGTTGGTCTTTGAGTTCCACGATGTCGAGCGATCTCGGGGCGATACTACCTATTGTCAAACAATCCAAACTATGGTAACTATGGTAATCACCTCAATTATTCGCCTAGCTGCGATTACCCACTAAATAACTCAATAAGAGTTGATGAACTGGGTTAGGGAAAAGTTTATTCCCACAGCCTGGAATGCTCTATTAGCATAAATATCAAGGTTTCATTTTCGAGTTCAGCTTATAAGAAATTGAGGTAGGAACAAATAAAAATATTTTAGGTTAATAATTAAAAAATATATTAGTTGGGCTTAGGGAAAAAAATTAAAAGGAAATCAGTCTTTAAAAAACCATATTCGAATATTTTATATCTAAATTCAATATAAATATTATTTACATTTTTACCAAATGTTGTATATTTCAACCTCCTTTTTTTTAATAGTGCATTTCCTTTAGATATTGCGATGGCAATGCCATTGCTCTTCCTCTCTTTGGCTCTCTTTTCGTCCTCTCAGCAACAAATAAGGGTTGACTGTCGGTAAATTTCCGTTGTTATTTGCATTTTGCAAGGATATTTAAGAAGGGGTCATATTTGAGGATATCCTGGCGGTTTGCTTTTGCATAAAACATATTTTTTGAACTTCTTTCTGGAAGTTGTTTTTCTTTGTTTTCCACTTTTTGTTATGATTTAAACAAAAGCCGCTAATAAATTGCAACCCTCTCGCACGCGACTCTCTCTCTTTCTCTCTTCTTTTCTGCCCCCAATTTAATTTCTCCCTCTCTTTTGTGCTCTCTCCGGAAATTGCTTTTAATGGTCGCTTTTAGAATGATTTTTAATGTTCACTAAATTGCGTCATAAAACTATTTGCGAAGCATTTTTCCAACAGGCTTTTCTCAGGCCTATTAAAGTTAAGGGGGTGGTGGTGGTCGGGGGGAATTTCCCCACGCTGGGCGCCAGTTATTTTTGGGGCCACATTTTCCGCTGCATTTTTCCCCCAACACAGCTGCATTTTGTGGATTTTTGCAACCCCCTCCGAAGAGAGGGAGCGGAAAAAAAAACAACCCGCACTAGAGACATCTGTCTGGAAAACTCTCTCTCTCACTCGTTCTAGTTTCTCTGCCATTTCTCTCGCCGCTCTCTCGATTTTCTCGAGCGGAGAGCAAAGGAGCCGCTTGGCTGCCGTCGACGCCTTCAGTAATGGAAATATTTTACCCAGTTCAGTACTCCATTTCAGTCAGTTAGCCGACGTTAATTTTTCGCAGACGCTTTTCCGCCTAGCAGTATTTCTACCCAAAAAAGCAAGAAAAAATGTCAAAAATTACCTAATTAGTAGGGAGTATCCCCAGACTAGTCGTCATATAAATTAGAAAAAAAACCACAGTAAATACAAAACAAGTGCCGCAGAATTTCGCAAATTTAACAACCATCGCCACGCCCCCCGCCCCTCGCGTACGTGTGTATGTATTCGCCTGTCTGCCGCCGCTGCCGCAGTCGACGTCGCTGCCACCGCTTTAATATCCCCAAAAACGTCCCTTAAAATCATATACATATAAATATATATATTTTATATATCCATCTACACACAACCAGCGATTAAAAATATATCGCGAAAAAAAAAGAAAAAAAAAACAAAATACGGACTTCAAAGTGAAATTCGAAATTCCTCACCCTCTCGACGTATTGATTTTTTTCCGTCATCTTCAAATTTATCGGTGCCAAAGTGTTTGTATACCGTCCAAAAAACAAAACACACACTCACACACAAGAACCTAGTTCCAAACACACGAAGAACAGTCCGTTTCACTGAACATTCTGCCTTAACTATATATTTACCTAATACATAATTGAAGAGGAGCGGCTAACTAGGGACATAGTTAGCGGGACCTGGTTAAGTCCCCCCATATCTCGCCACCCCCAGAAAGTAACAACACATCGGCAGAATGAGCAGCTACACTGCCGCCCAGTATTACAAGACCACCAATATGATTACCTCGAATGAGATTTACTGGTAAGTTGATTTTGACCGTTGGAATTCGTCCTTTGTTTTATGTCAGTTGGCAAATTGAGTTTTTGCAAAGTTTATGGGATATTTTCGGGTGCTGGGAGGAATTTTAAATTGCAGAGGGACTTTATAACAGAGTTATAATTTTAGACGAAGTTGGAAAATTTAACTGTATTTGTAGAGCAATTTATAGAATTATTATATGAATACAAAAACAAGGATTTCCAGCATGCTCGAAGGAAAAATGAAAGGAATTTTGGTATTCAAAAAGTATGCAACAAAAAAATTGTTCTGATATCACCCCCCACAACAAAATCCTAGATCCGCCACTGATTTCCAGGATAATATTGTATTATAATAAGTATCGAAACATTAATATAATATATCAGTCTATTTAAAACTTGAATTGGATATTTCTAGAAAATTTATTCAATTATATGGAACTAAAAGTCCCTGAGATCTTGGTTTTTTTTATAAACTTTAATTAACTTATATTTAAAACTTTTGTGTTTTAAAGTAGTAAGCTCTCCTATTTCTTAAATCTACCATACTTTTTCCTAAGTGTATTATCCTTTTTGCACTTGTAAGAGCTCTGTCTGCCCACGCAGCCCCCTTTTCACTCCTTCAGATTTTTGCAGCTGAAGTGCCAGAGTTCAAGGTTCGATTAGTTTGGCTCGAGGACAATTGTGACGCAATTGCTCTCGCTCTCTCTCTCTCTCTCTGTCCCTCTCTCTCAGCTGGACGAAGCAGCGCAAATTAATGGTATTTCGGTTCGCTCTGCAGCTTCCCAGCCACGCCCCCGCCCACGCCCATGCCCCCCTGTGCCGCCCCCTTTTTTTCGGCCCCATCAATAGTGCACTTTTGATGGGCTGATGCCCACACACGTCGATTGCCTCATAGTCGAACGAATGAAAAAAGAAAAAACCAAAACCCCAGCATATCCATGGCTTTTGATAACAACAAAAGGTCGGAGCCGCCTTCAAACGCCCACGTCCACGCCCACACAGAGCTCATCCAAGTTTTCCCAGTCGTGGGCGTCCATCTATCCCTCTCTCTGTCGTTCGACCCCTTTCCCTCTCTGTCGCTCCCCAAAAAGTTTCCGCATTGAAGTATGCAAGTGATTTTCAAACAATTCCCCCGCATACAATTTATATGAGAAATACTTGTTGTTGTGTGCGCAGCCATATACTCCTGCATATTTTATGAATATCTTTTAAAACAAAAGAAGTTGGTAATTTAGTTTTTAAATAAAAGAAATTTTTTTGCCCAGCGATCTATGCAACAGAAAATTTTGCAGAAAATGCCAAAAAGTATGCAATAAAGTTTGGCAAACATTGCTGCTTAGTTCCCCAGTTGGCTGCATAGGTGGCGCTTGGTGGTGGTTTCGTACGTAAGCGAGATTTTTGGTTGAAAGAAAAGTTAAAATGAACTAAAAACTTAAACTAAAATTAGTTTTAGGAATATACTAGTCTATTCAATATATTTAATAATCTTTCCTTCCGAACTTACCAGAAAGTTCCCAAAAAAATTCGTTTTTTTATGGCATAGTCTGTGGAACACATGAACCTTGAACTCTGGCATTTTTCGTGCATAAAATACATACAAAATGGGTATATATAATGTTGTTTTGCATGGCCAGTGGATAGATGTGGGTGGTTGGTGTTATGTATGATGGTGGATGGTACGATATAACAGCAGAACTCCCACGGCGAAGGCACGCTCATGGAAATTCCAGCGATAAACACGTGATTATATGTACATAACCGTCAATGGGTCTCCGCGGCACAGACAACATTATCTAATCCACTGATAGTGCACCCTAAAGAATAACATTTGTAGCTAGTGACCAACTGGGTTTACAATATCCGGGTTAGTTTAATAACCGAGCAGATAAGCACAGGTGCTACAATTCATTGTTTTATTAAATCGAAGTAAAAGGAAAATTATCTTAGCTTTAACAATCGAGTAATATTTTTTAGATTCTTTATAGCATGGTTGTAAATGTTTTTCCCTTTCCCATTGCATGTACAACACTATCTATTTTAAGATCTCGTTTATTATCTTGCACAACAATTTCAAATAAACAGCGTAATCAAAGATAATTAAACTTGTGTGCGCTTTACAAAACATATTTAATAAAAATACATAATAATTATTAATATTTACCCAAACAATCCAAGGTTACTATATAAAGTTTCATAATTATTTGTGTTTACGATCAATATTCCGATCTCGAATGTCGAAACTTGGTATACAATATATATGGATATGCATTATAACTGCTAATTAACGTGAAGGAATGAAACAAAAGTAAATAACAAAAGTTTGTATAAATAAGAAGTTATTGCGATTTGTATAGTCATTAACTCAGAGAGCAATAATCTAAAATCTATAAATTCCGTAGCAATATTCGTCATGTTCTTTTTGTCGTTATAGATTGCACTGAAAAGGCATTTTTATGAGCAGCTTTAGTATTCCTCTTCCTGTAAAATATAGATTAGGGTGATGCTTAGTCACCCAATTGCACAAGTGAAAAAATATGCAAATTCGAACTAGCTTTTTGAGTTGTAAATAAATTCGAATGGGTAACTATGAAAAAAAAAGCTCAATTAAAAATAATTGCACTTCTCCCTTTTGTCTGTTTCGGTTTTCCTTGTAAGCGCGTGTTATTCAATACGAAGCCCGGAATTATTCCGATTACTGGATAGCATCAACTGTTTGACATTTCCCCTCCACGCGATGGGAAGTGTTTTCTTTTTCTGTTTATAGTATACCTCTTTCTCTGTTTTCCTGTCTCTCCGCTGCTCATTATTCTCAAATCTCTTACCCCGTGCCCCTCATTATCGTCGTCGTCGGGTAGTTGCAACAGACTTTTCCAGTAGTTGAAAGTCGTGGGATTATTTAATGACTTTCTCACTTTTACTGCCTCCATTGTTGGCTTGTTGTCGCTGAGCTCTGTGCTGGCTGCCCTATTCCGTAAGGTGATTACTCTGGACAGTGATTATACTCCGATACTCTGACCACGTGACCCACAGCACCGACGTTTTCACATTTTCCGACGCTCATTGGACGGCTTAGTTTACTTTGGTCCAGTGCTAATTGAATGCCAGACTTTCGAGGATTGATGTGCCTAAGAGAAATGTGGATGTTAAAAGCAACCCGATATTCCAGGTACACGGTAAAAGTGTTTGGTAATTCGGTTAACGGTTTTAAGTATTTAGGTATACCAATTAAAACGTTTTTTTTAACAGCAAAATGGTCGCAGCATGAAAAAGATTTAATATTGTTGCAATATTTGAGCTTTACTTATTTACCTCGATTCTAAAATAAGGATCTTAATGTTTAAAATTTATGGTTTTTTTTAATAATTTTTTTTTAATTTTTGTATTTTTTTTTTTTAAGGCGAACGGATTCTTGGTTTGTTAGGCAGTCAAAACATTTCACAAGTGCAACTCTTTATCTTTAGAACTCTAAACTTAAAATAATTTTAACGTTTTTTTAACGGAGTTATTCCCTAAAAGCAAGTTAATTCATAAATGCAATGCAAATTGGATGTGAAATTTATCCCATGTTAACACTTAATTTTAAAGCGATCTGCATTTTTACGTATGTAGATATGTAGATGTGAAATTAAATCGATTACTTCCCGTTCGAACTGGATCCTCAGACTCTCTTAACCCCTCTTTCACCATCACCATTTTTATAGGCTTCTGGGTTTGTAGGCCTAATGCAAAAAAGCAAATAAATTCAGATGAGGTGTGCTGCATGCCCGAAATCAAAAACCCGGTGAGCATCGCCGCATGAAAGCATCTAAATTAAAGTGCGAAACCAGTTGGGGAAGTTGACGTCATGCATGTGGGCGGCAGAGGTCGGGGGGAGGGGAAATCACTGGATGGTGCGGGGGGATTAAGGGGAAGTGGCGGAAAGTTGCCGGTTGCCGGTTGGCACACACCAAACAGCCAAGTTAACCAGTTCTTGCAGCAGTTGCTGTCGTCGTCGTCGTCGTCCTAGTTATGTATGAGCCAAATTTCTTGGAGCCGGCTTTTTAGTCAGTTGCTACTCGCTTCTTGAATGCCCACCTACCGCCCCCCTTCCGCCACGCCCCTTTCTATACAGGCACTCCCAGTTTATAAGAGTTAACATGCACAATAAGATTAAAATGTTCGCAAACGATTATACATTTAAATGCGGGATTTAATGGTACTAATAAAACAACAAAAATATTACAATAAATTCTAAATAATTTATAATCTGTCAAATAACTTTTACATTTAAATGGGTGATTTAATGGTAATCATATAATATTAAAAATATTACAATAAATTGTAAACAATTTGTAATCTGTCAAATAATTTGTTAAATATTAAAATTAATATTTACGGTGATATTTATTTTAGATTTAGCTTAACCAATGAAAATATATTGATTTTCGTACATAGTAGATAAAATAAATAAAATAACACAGAAATAACAAGTTATTTCTTGCAGTGTAATCCAAGCTAAGAACCAACTGAAAAGTGTTTTTTGTTTTATTTTCTTAGATTTCCCTTGTTGTTTCTTTTGTTTCGTTTTGTTGCTTGCTGTTGTTGCCCAATTCAGCAGCAATTTCAGACTCGGACGCAGACGCATTGTTGTTTTCAGTTGGCTGTGTAATTTGCATTGAATTGAAGCTGACGAAATGCAGCCTGGCACTGCAATTTCTATAGAAATATTCAGACTTACCCTATAAGGGTTTAAGAAAGGCAGTAAATCTACCTGGTGAAGTCGAGCGATCAGTAGGAAGCCATTGACCCATGAATCAAGAGAATATACCAATGTGTACATAATTACTTGTTATACATGTGAGAAATGAGATCTTCGGCTGAGGTATTGAGTTATAAAAAATCAACATATCAAGTGATCACTTATGTAATTATTGAGAAGTTTAACAAGTGATCAACTTAGATGAAATACTTACTATGAGATCATAAAAGGTTGTTAAAAATATTTTGCATTCAATCAAAAATGTTATTAAGAGGGGAAATACATTACAAAATCTTTCGGAGAAATTCAAATAAATCTCCTATCTTGTAATTAAATTTAAACCTAATTTAGCCAGCCGCTTGGTTGCTTTTTCCCCTACTGACACTTTAATAGACTCATCAAAAAGACAAATTATATAATTACAATCAACCACGGCCCAACAATTATGAATCTCGTCTTCTACCTGAATTACTCAACACAAGTCTTTTCACTATTTGAAGACTCTTTCAAGTTCATTAGCTTCTGTTCAGAAAAGGCAACAAACAATCAAATCAAATAGAATACAAGAGAATCAGAAGAAAGGCAGCGAAACATTCACTGACCAACCAAAAATAGTAAATGAACAAATGAATTTCGCATAATGATGACCATTTGTGTGAGTTTGGATTATGTAAAGCTCTCGAGATTTGTCTTTCTCCAGGCGATTTCAGCGCCAAACAACATCAAGATGAGCCAACAGAAGGGCGGCATGGAGAGGAGTGCGAGAAAACAAAAGAAAAATTGAGAAATTGAATTTCAATTGGCTGAGAGGCAGACGAAAAGTAATAATAATAAGCTGCTAATCGCTTGTAAACATGAATTTTCCAATGAAAAATTCAAAATTAAAATCGGTGGAAAAGGCACGAGAGCGGTAATCATAAACAGACACCTACACGGAGGAAAATTTATAATTCTTTAGGAAAATGATTAATACAAAGTATATAACTTAAAAGCTATTAGGTTGAAAGTGTGATATTAATTTGAAAATCTGATTATCCAAATAACCTATTTTTGACCTTATTTTTCAAAGCAGGGTCACACTAATCGAACTGTTTTTCCTTATAAAAATAAATAAGATGCCATTATTATACGGAATATTTTTCAGTTTCGACTAGATTATTTTTTCTCTGCTCTTGTAGTGGACGGAGTGAGGGTGGTTGGCTTTTGTGGGCGTGTGATACGTGATTTAGAGCCTAACGAGCACCGCAGAACCCTTGTGGGCGAACTTTCCCAATGTGCCACTTGAGCATCGAGCGATTCAGAGCCGCCGCTCGTTGATTGATGAAGGCGCCAGTGGCGGTATGGAAGCAGCTCCACAAAAATAAAATACAAAAAAAAAAACTTAACCACTGTGTGCTGTCCAGCGAAAGGGGAAAAAGGGGTGGTGGGAGTATCTTTTTTTTTCGTTTTTGTTTTTTTTTTCATTCATGGCCCCAGCACCACAACAAGTGAAGCGCGGTGGGCAAGGCGAAGTGCAAGTGAAAGTGAAGTCGCGACTGCGATTCCGATTCCAATGAGTCTGAGTACTCGTACTTGTACTTGATGAAACCACAAAAATTTCCCACTAACATAATTTTGTTGTATCTTTTGAATCGCACAGCACCCCCTTCTTCCTCAGCTGTTGCTCTTTCATGTTTTCTTTCTTTCGACATTTTCATTTGTATCTCATCATCCGTCACTGGCTCATCTTCGTGCGCTATACTTTTGATTTAATTGAATGAAAACGCAAAAAAAAAAATGCGTTGGTAAATTTTTGACATCGAAGATTGGTGTACTCTTGAAGATCGATAGTTTCGATAATTCGGAAGGTGTGACTTAATTTCTAATTTCGATTTTAATTGAATGATTTTGCGATAATTTTACAAATTACTAGAAAGATTTTAAAGGTTTTATTATAGGATTTATTTCTAATATTGTAGTTCGATCTTAAAAATTCTCTTTATGATCCCTTAAAATTTGGTAATTAAGTAAACAGGAAAGTTTCATATTATTATTTGTTAAACCAACCAAGTTATAATATCTTGGACTGGTAATTCTGGCAAAAATCGATTATATTTGGATTTTTCTCTAATAATTTCACTACTTTCATTGATTTGACTGATTAAGCCAGACACATTCGGTCCAGTTGTGAGGTTTCTCGGAAGCGAATTAAAGCTAAAATCTGTGAAAGTGAAACCAGTAGTAGTGATAGGTCTTAACTTTAAGTACCCCCTTGCGAGGGTATAGAGAAATGGCAGCAGAAAGCCCTAATGACAGGGGCGAGGGAATCTCGATTGTGATGTGATCGTGATCGTGATCCGATCCCTTGCCCGATATCGGCCCTGTCAGGCTTCATTAGCCGCGCTCCAGAGACTCAGAGACTCGGGGCCCGGGCCCATTGTCTCGCATTTTGTCTCCCAGCAGCGTTCACTTTCTAATGAGCCCAAAAGCCGGCGTACAGTAGTAGTATAGTAATATAGTATAGGCAGTAGGTAAGCCGTGTAGCCATGACCGAATGAGCAATTCAATGGCCCCGCCAGCAGCAAGTTGAAGGTAGGAATCGGTTAGCTATACTATATATAAGGGGTATTCCGGGGATCGGGGATCAAGAGGGGGCCCTAAGCTCTTGCAATCGTTTTGCTGGGTTTTCTGTTTTGGGGCGGTTTGAAGGTCTGTTGTTCAGGTTCCTCCTTTTCCCATCTGCCCGCCCTTCCTCTGTTTACAAATTGGGTTCGAAATGCCTAAGGTCAGGCGAGCGAAGACAACGGGTGGGAAATGGGGGTTTTAGTGGGGGGCAAACGTGGTAATCGCATAGTTAGTAACTACACACGACAGAGCTTTCGCGATGTTTACTAATGAAATATAAAATGCGTTTCATATGTGAGATACACTAAGGCAGTGGGGAGTTTAAAGAGTTGCTATGAAGATCTTTAATTTAGAAACAATAAATATGTATGAAATAAGGCGACTATTTAATAAAAAATTCTAAACAATTTAAATTTTATTTTATAATGAAATATTATGATTCATATAATGATGATTACCATGTGGCTTTTCTATGAGCTCTGAGAATAAATTAATTCAAATTATTTGTGCTAAAGTCACCTGTTAGCTTTATATACCCCATTGTCTATTCCAAGGCGTCAGTTTATAAGATGGCTTCACAAAGAAAATAAATTACCTTCTAATTAAAGATTCCCTCCATCATGAATTGCTACCCCTGCTGATGGCTGTGGATTAATTAAAATACCTTGGCCAACCCTCGCCGCACTGGGGCTTTTGTTGTTTCTTGGGGGCTGTCATCATCGTTGACGGCTGTTTATTGTTTCATAACAGCTGAGACTCGGCCAAGACAAGTATGGCAAATGGGTTTGTGTACCTTGTACCTAATGCGTTAATATCAGCTTGCCTTTGGGCCGAGATGAGGTTGAGGGGCCGTTGCCTGTACAGGGAACAACTGTGGCAAAAGTTTTGGTTTTATGTGTGCATATGTTTACGACTTGAGTTTTAACGATGCCGCAGCTATGACAGCGTCCGCATTACAGAGAGATAAAAATGAGGTCACTTTTGTTTTGATATTATCAAATCAAAGTTGATTTTTAAATTATAACAACATATCTTTTGATTATGACGAAACGAATGTATTTATTGTACTGTTTTCTGTAAGAAAATAGAAGATCTTCGATAATAACGTATAACTGAACACAAATATCCGAATCAAAATAAAACCCAAACAAATCAATTTCTTCAAGTATCAGAAAATATTTTAATAGAACCCGTTAAAATTATAGATCCTACAAAAATGTATAACTTATATAAATGGTCAACGTGTCAGGTTTCTCTAATATTTATATGAATATTCGTCGATGATTTTTAGTAAAAATGTATTTAATAGTTATTGCCTTGTTGATCGACTTTTTAAGATCTAGCTTTTCCTGAAATAAAAAAGCCTTAAAATTGGTCGTTAAAAGCATATAACAATTGTTTTCTGTGGAGCAGCAGGTTTCAATGAAAATTCAAAACAGGCCGCAGGTCCGGATATAAATGGTTTGTTGTCTGAAACACACACAGATACTCAGATACTCGGATACTCGAATACTCGGATACTTGGATGGCCATACAGTCATCGGGCTTAACGCTTGGCTCAGCCGCTGAGCGGAGTGAAGCCAGTGAGGCATTACGCTGCCCATTTTGTTAGCGGGCCGCCGCAAGCGACTAACTACCAACTACCAAGTAAACTAACAGGCCGTAATGCCGCACACTAACGCGCACACATGCCTCTCCATATGGCACATGTAGACGTCAGCAGTAAAAACAATAAAAATAACAACAACAAAAGCATCGCCAGTAAAGCGCCCCCGCTCGCCCTTCAGCGCTCGTTTAGTGCGGTTCGCTCGGTTCGTGAGTCACCTGAGCGTAACGTAAGCCCAGCTTACAGTTCGACTGCGAGCGCAGCCACAATCGATATACCCTCGACTCGGGGGTATTATCATTTCTTGGTCGAAATGGTGTCACGTTTTGGGGCTGCCTTGGTATGCGATCCCTATTAGGGTTGCTTATCTAAACAAGGTTTTAGAACATATTTTTTGAGTTACCTAATTAAGGATTGTTAAAGTAATTGCTATAAGACTATATCTCTAAGACTACATTTAAACTTTATGTATTTTTGTGTCTTTCTTCAAAGGTTTACATTAGTTAATGATACATTTAATTTCTTAGATTAATATAGTAAGTTCCCTAATACTTATTACAAAAGTAGTACCTAGTCCACTATACGAAAGTTTATAATAAACTAAAAATGAAAATTACAAGTTTTTATTAAAGAAGAACGATTAGTATACATTTTTATAGGCTTCTTATTCTGTTGATGATCCTACTTTTAGGTGTCGCGTTCTGGGGCTGCCTTGGTATGCGATCCCTATTAGGGTTGCTTATCTAAAAAAGGTTTTAGAACATATTTTGTTGAATTAGCTAATTGTTGTACAAGATGTTTATCTTTAAGGATCGTTAAAGCCTTAGCTATAAGACTATATCTATAAGTCTACATTTTAACAATACTTTATGTATTTTTGTGTCTATACATTTAAATTCTTGGATTAATATAGTGAGTTTCCTAATAATAGTACTAACTAAGGGATACACAGAGAAAAAAACGGAACAATATGGGGTTGATATTGTTTCATATCAATTTTTTCATACCAAAATTGAACAATTTCATATCAATATGATACAAAATCATATGTTCGGAAATATAAATTTGATATGAACACATAACGGACCGAAATTGATATGAAAAAATACCCGATGGATGACTATTTGTGGTATTTTTTTTTCTCTGTGTACATATTGCTTTATTGAATTACGATCCACTATACAACAGTTTATAATAAACTGAAAATTACAAGTTTTTATAGAAGAATGAATACTATACATTTTAATAGGCTTCTTATTCTGTTGATGATCCTACTTTTAGGGTACTTAATCTTCGGTCTTATAAACTGAAGAATATGTTTTGTTTTTGGCACAGCACACGCTTTTAATGCAGGGTCTCCCACTCGCTCTCCCTCTCATTTTTTCGCGCTCACCTGCACTCACTTGCAGCAGCTGTTTTTTTCCCATTCTCCGAGAGCCGAGCTTTGCGCTCTCTTCTTTTATTTCTTTTCAATTTTGAGTTTGGCTTGGAAGCAGCGAATTTGTATATGTGAGATTCGGTCGTTTGCATACAAATTTACACCTCTTTACGACGGTTTGTCGATCTATGTGTGTGCGTATTTTCGGATCTGTTTTGCAATTACCCAATTTGACAATGGAGTCAAGTGGGAAAAACACACAACGCTCGTTGGAGGCTTTTCAAAGCGTTTTAAATCTGAGTCGAGTTCATTTTCGTTCGCTTTAAAATGCAAATAATGAGGATAATTGAGCGTTTGACTTTCTAGTAGCTGCTGCACTTTAACGGTGGGTTATACGGTGGGTTATATGGTGGGTTATACAGTGGGTTATATAATGACAATTAGACCCACCGTGACAACACACGTCAACGCTTATAAATATGTAGTAGAGAGCTAGCTTAGCTGCAGGTAAATGCACAGGTGTGCGACTACTTAAAATTCATATTCAGATAAGTATTATATGTACTTTGTTTCAGAAGATATATATATATATTTTTTTTTACCAAGCATGGTGATTTTTCTATTTTATATAACTTTAAGAATCACAAAAATACCTTTCAGACTAAGTAAAATAAGTTTAATATATTACAATATAAAAAAAGTAAAAAAGAAATAATTTTATTTGAGTTTAAAATAAAAAAAATATGTGATAAAAAAAAATCTTAGATTTAAAAATATATTTTTGATCTTTAAATCAGACAGAAATGACAAGGATAGGGTTTTTTCTGAAACAGATCAAGAGGAAAATAACAGCTTGTTACTTCATTGGTCTACGAAAATAATAACAGTAATGAGCCAGCTTATTAAATTTTTGGTTAAACTTGATCCTGTTGTCAGGTATGTTTTATTTTTCAGTCTTCTGATCTTTGAAACAGATCAAGTGGAAAATAACAGCTTAGTCTTAGTACCCTTAGTTTAAAGCATAACAACAATATTAGCCAGTGTTTTTAAGTGGCCCACAAACTTGGCCAATAGGCAATGACAAATACAAAGGCAACCGCTCTGGCTGCTCTCACCCATACACCTGCACTCTCTTTCTCTCTCTTCCATCCATTTCGAGTCGCTCGCAGCAGTTTGTTTTGTGGCTCAGATACTCAGATACTCAGATACTTTCAAAGCTTCGTGGAGGCAGCACACACGTCGCTCTGCTCGCCCGTTTTCTGTTTTTCCGCTGGCTACACCTTTCGCAGTCGCAGCTTGCAGCGCTGCCCGCGTCGCAGTCGCCGATCGTGTGTGTGTTTCAATATATTCCAGATATATTGTTTAATTAACGCTTTTTTGGCAAACCCAAAAAAAAATAACGAAATTTCGAAATTTAATTTTTATATATGAATTCAATGCAAATTAAAGTGTGTATGTGAGTGCTAAATGAAAAGAAAACGAATATATGGAAAAAAAAGGGTTAAACAAAACCCTCGAAAATTGCCAAATTTGTTCATTAATTTGACATCATTGTGTCACCGCCAAGCCACCCAAATAAATCAAATAAAACACAATAAAACAAAACGGAAACAAGCCACAATTTTAGTTGTACAAAAAAAAATAAAATATAATTAAAGAGAAAATCGCCTTTCTCCAAGCGTCGAGTGTATCACAAAAACAATAGTGCCGCCAACAGCAAAAAAAAGTATAAAATAAAATAAAACACAGCAGCGGGAGCGAAAGAGACGGGAATAGAGAGGGGGATCGGTGGAAAGAGCGGGATCCACGGCCACTGCCCCGTTACGTTTCGGCAAACACACCAAAAAAAAAAAAAAAAAAAACAGAAGAAAAAAACCCGAAACAAACAACACATAAATCGCGTGTGTTTTTTTGTATTTTTCATGTGTGGATCCAACTGGAAATTTCTATTATTTTGTAATTGAATTCAAAGCAATTGCTTGGGCACGCTGCTTTTTTTCAAAGTCGAAAAAATTTCCAGGCATTCCCTGGAAAAATCTGCCCGAATTGACCGCCAAAATTGCTGATTCACCAATTTTTAGCAAAAGGCCAGCTGTAAAGGGGTTTACTTTTTGAATCACCTTTTGTTTGGCCTGTTGGCACTTAAAATGCAAAACTCGTAAACACTTCAAGTGATTTAAATGGTTCATAAAGATACATTTAAAGCATTCAGAACTTATTATCGTATCTCACTTTACATTCAAAACAATGAAAATGTTGTTTGGAAGCAAAGAAGCCTTCACTTCGATTCTTCATTTTGTATCCAGGATCCTTATAGATCAGTTGAAACCTAAGAGCTAAAATGTTACAATATTAAGATATAGAAAGAGATTTGAAAAATATACATTTTTTTAACTTTCTTTTGGGTTTGTCTTTAATCAATGATTTTTAAATCAAAATATTTTTTTGTTGTATACTATTATAAATGTTATCCGGTTCTTCTGAAACTTCTTCCTCAAACTGTTTTTGATGCTTTATTTTCTTAATCAGCTGATTCAGAAAGGTAAACAAAGCTTGGAAAGCCAAAAGCCGTTGATCCAAAAAAAAAAGTGGAATCAATCTTTGAGCTCTCTCTTTTTTGCTCACTCTCTTCGCCCGTTAAAATCAAAGGCGGTGATGCATTTTCCAGTGCGTTTTCGCTGCCTTTGGATTTTTGAATCACTTTGCTTTTGATTTTGAGTTTGCTGTGTGACGTTTGCTCTTTGGCTGCAGTTGTTGGCTTTTCGCTTTGCCTTTCGGCCAGGCTTGTATAATCGCCTGCCACCCAATTACGCTGCGTCGCCGCATTCGATGTTTGTTGCATATTGTGTTTCCACTTCCTCTTCCGCTGGGAGAGAAAACGGAGACAGATAGGATGAGAGAGAGAGAGAGAGGAGAGCGGGAGAGAACGAGTATATTCGTGCTTTTTGTTACGTGCGCCGTTACTAATGACACGAAAGTGAATAAAAAGCATTGAGCACGGGCTGTCCCTCCCTCTTCCTCTTCTTCCGCCTTCCACCCCGCCCACTTCCCCTAACTCATCCCTATAACACTGAGAAAACCCCATATTTAAAATTGTCCATCTAATTTAATAAATTGAATTTATAAAAAAAGGAAATACATTTTTAAAACATTTTAAACTTCTTTTTTAAAATTTTATAAAACATTTTTTTTTTTATCCTAATAATAAATTGCAGTATTTGATTTATTAGTGTTTCCAGTTAAATTAATTTTTTAACTTTTTTTTTTGACACATCGTATTGCTTTTACTAAAGTGGGGAATAGTTTTTCTAACTGCATCAAACTTCGCTGCTTGTTTCCAAGTATTTGTGTGAGAGCGAGAGAGGAGAGCACAACAAATAATTATAAATTAAATAATTATACAACACAGTACAACAGAAGCAAAAAAAAAACAGCTTTGCAACTGATTGTGGCTGCCGTCGCTGCTTTTTCTCCTACCTGCATTCGCCGCTTTTGCTACTTTTGCTGCTTTTGCTGCTCGTGCAGTGGAACACCTGTAAAACAAAGGCAGCTCTATCTGCAACAAAAGCTGCAACTATAGCAACCTTAGCCGATCCGATGCTTATGTCGTGCTCTAGAGCGGATGCAGCTTTAGATATAGCCACCAGAGCCCCAAAGCTCTGACCATATACTATATACCATACACAGTGATCACTCTTGAAACTCAACTTCGGAATACAATTAAAATTAATAGCGACAATAAACCAAAAACAAAGACAGCAGAACGTTATTTGATACTCTTTATTAGGTTTTATTGATCTATTAGACAGAAGAAAAAAAAACTTTGATTGTAATGCGATCGGAAAATCTTTAAAAAATATATATTTTGTAATAATTTTTAAATAACAGATGTTAATCAAATTAATAGTTTTTAAAATCTACTGTTAGTACTTGGTTTCATTATGAACATTTTAGAATTAACTCCCATCATAAAAATTACGACATATAATGCCTTTTATGAATGTGTACAAAGTGTATAAGAAAAACTCAGTTTTGCAAAACATTTCAATCTATATTTAAATTATAATTTCCGTTTAGTTTTTACCCTTGAACGTTTGATATTAAAAAAAGCCAAAACTGTACTACCAAGTTCATTGAATAAAAACTACCCGTAATTCGCTAATTAACCAAAAACCACTGTAATTTAAAGTGAACCAGAAAAACAACAACAGAATTTTCTTATAAACTTTAAAACACCGAAAAACTTGTTCGACAAAATTGCAATTACAAACCAAAGTTTCTCAGAAGCAAACAACAAAAAAATAGAAGGAAAAACAAGTTGAAACTGTTCTAGTCACTGGCAACACAGCAGCAGTAGAAACAACTAGAAAAGCCACAAACACTAATAGTTGCTAAATAACACAAATATTCAGCTTTTAGCATTCAGTTGTTCTTTTCGTGTGCTGTGCGCTTGTGATTCGTATATTTTTCATATATATTTTCTGTATTTTGTGAGTGGGCTCCGGCAGCATTCTAAGCGATTGTGATTGAGAACTCCCCTGAAGCGTTTATATTCTCGCATATTGGCAGTAGGCGACTTGTTTTGGCCAATAATTCCATGACTTGTTCCAAGGCTGGGCACCGTGAGTCGTGAGATTAAGCGAAATTCGTTTGTTTGAACAGCTTTTTACTCGATTCATTCGGTTCTTATGGATAACATACATATGTATATAGCATACGTACATATGGTTATGACGAAACAAAAGTGTTGTCACAATTGTAACAGAGATGTCTCGGGATCGTTTTCAAGCTCTTGAGGCTCTCGAAAAAGGTTCTTGAACTTAACGACAAAATTTATTAAAAGAAGAAGAAAAAAAGACCACTCGAAAGAAAGTGTGGGGGCTTTAGCCGCGATTTCCATACATACATATTTATAGCCATATAGAGATCTTGATCTTGGGACAATAACACCTTTTTATATGTGTGTATTTTTGAATATTTTTCCCTTTCTATGCATTGTTTTCAGTGCGAATTCTCACGCACTTTGCACATAAATTTTCATATGATTTATGATCACGCGGCCTTTGCCTTTGTGTGCAAAGTGGATCAGGTCAGTAGATTGCTAATCAGCTAATCAGATCGTGGGTGATTGTTTCTGACAAGCTACGAACAACATAAAAACCTAGGCCCACTGCCAGTTTGCACTTTCCCAAGGCACGTTTTCGAGGTCTCATGTGTGTCTGGATCATTTCGGAATATATCGGAATATATATACATATATATACAGCTACCTGTCTGCTTCGGTGCCAAATCGATGTTGTTATGCCCGATGTCTGCGTGTCTGACATATTCAATTTGAATATTGTTTATTCGCCAGTCCCGCTTCCACTCTCTCTGGCCTGCTGTTTTAGCCGTTTCGCTTTTTTCTTCATTTTTTTCATTTTTTCTCTAGTCTGCAGTTGACAACTTGCGACTTTTACTTGCGATCGACGATCAACGGATCGGCAATCGACGCTGACCCAAAAAGCGGAACAGCCGCAAAGTTGATTGAATGCGATTGCAAACTGCGACTCTCTCATTGAGGCTTTAATAAACAAAAACAGTTCTGTTTTTGCAAGTGTCATTCTGCACCACCCAGTAGTTAAATACATTTTTGGGGTATGATGGGCTATGAGTGCTATGAGTCCTTTAATATTATAGTAATTCTATAGTAAATATGTTCCTGTCTTACCAAAAAAACCTTTTAAACTGTTTATAAAATATTTAAAAATCTTTTTATATAAACTTCAATAATATTCTTTATTTAAAAGTACTCGAACAGCTAATCTTTTAATTGGGATCTACATTTTAAACATTTAAATATCCCTGGTTTCAATGATTGATGCTTCTAACATACCTCTTGTATCTAATGAGACATTTAAATAGCTGCTGACTCAGTTGGAATTTCAAAATTGCTTCCAATTAAAATGTTTCGACATCTAACTAAAATCCACAACGACCCATATATGTCAACTTAATTAATTCCATAACTATCCTTATTTGACAAGTGATTCATGTGCCAAAAGGTGAATCAGTGCAGTTGAATAAAGTTGTTGGTGAGCTAGAAAAAATGCTAAGAGCAAAAGAATTGAAATGTTATTGAGATTTTCAACTTTTACTCATCTGGGGTATATAACAGTCTCGATTTTTCCTAAAAAAGTCAAGCTCAGAATGATCTGTGAATTCTCTGCTCTTTTTCTCATTTTCTCTCTGTCATACTGGCTTTCTAACCCCGTCAATTGCCAGTCATAAACCGTATTCTATGAATTGTTTTTACGACAACCGCGCTTTGAAGGGCATTCTCAATCGTTGACGTTCCGAAACGCTCGCTCCACACGGGGCGTATACGCAATATACGTGAACAATAAAATTGTGGCTTGGCTATGGCTAAAGGAAATGTCACGGTGAACAAATTGCAATTATTATCGAACAAAATGCTTTATCTTAGGCTCTATCCACAACGCTGACTCTGAATTGTGACAAAAATAGAAGTAAATCGAAATAAAAAGAATGTAGACGCGCGACGCGACGATACATGGAATTCCAAAACTAAACCAAAGATAAAATGGCAAAGAATGATGCGAAGCTGTTCGTAAATAAATTAATAAACCCAATCGAAACGACGAAAGAAAACAAATCAATTTGCAAATGAATAAACGAAAGTAACCATAACCAAACAAAGCGAAAGAATAGCTAACACAAAAGGGGAAATTCCAATAGTAATAATAAAAAAATCGAATAAAAATACAATTGCATGACGGTGAAGGCGAAAGTCAAAGACGCCGCCGCCCCTCTTCACCCCCCCCGAAACGCATGAAGAGTAGCAGAAACCACAATGTCCAGGTGTGACAACCACAAGTCCCGCCGCCAACAGCTGCCCGTTCCGGCGCCCCTGTCCTCCAACTTCTCGTCCCGCTCGCAAGGACACCACCACCATAACCACCACATCCACTCGAGCAACTCGGATCTGGGTGGAAGTGAGTCCTTTCTGCAGTACTGCGATAGCGACAGCGAAAAGAGGCCACCGCCCATTGTGGTGGTCGTGGGCGATGGGCGGAGCAGAGTGCGGCGGGTGGTGCGCACCGCCACCAGGCACGTCACCGTGGTCAGCCTGTCCACCCGGCACAAGGAGACCCAGACGCACACCTCGCACCATGTGACGGCTGTCAGGTAAGCAAGCGCCATGCCACGCCGCGATCCTCGAATACCGATTTCGATCCAGCTGGTACGAGGCACTTAGAGAAAAAGCGTTTGGAAGTGCATTTAAATTTTAGTTATATTGAATGTGAGCAAAAACTTGTTTGCAAACTAGGCTGTGTGTTTTCTAACCTTGGGCATAGAATACACCAATATAAGAAATCAAAAATGGTTATCATAAAACCTGAAAGGAAATATGTAAAAAGGTTTATTGCCATCACGACTTGTATATTCAATTTTGCTGTTAGTAAATACCATCGGGTTTTTTTTTTGTAGGTGGGAAGATTTTATTTTAAATTAATATATGTACAATGTACATTGTACATACATCTGAAAGCCCATATAAATATATTAAACATTTTTAAAATCTTGTTTCTACAAATTAGTAATTTTTGGACAACCTTCATTAAACGAATATGAATTTTTTTTTTTAGGAAACCTACAAAATGAGGTATTTTAAAGCTCTGCTAAAATAATATATACTTTTTGTTTTTACCATTGTTTTTTTACTTTCTAAATAAATCTTAATGTATAACACTTAATAATAATTATTTTAAGTGCTCTGCTTATCGCACCCATTCGTTATTATCCGTTATCTTTATGGGACCCCGACATTGTTCTTGGGGTCTGCAGCCGTTTTATGGGCTGACTATTCTTGGCCCAGCCAGCAAAAGATAAACCCCACTCACTTATTTATTAATACGCACGGTATCGGAGTGTACTGTAAATATTTATTGCGGGATGCTTGAGTCTTGGAATTTTTAGAAATTCTTTAATATCCGTTTAATTTTAAGGGAAAGGAATTTGCTTACATGTGATTGTACAAATAAAATTATTATATCAATTAAAAGTTCAAGGGAAACCTTTAAATTTAATACTCGTACTTATAATATAAAGTCAGGATTGGTTTGAAACTTGTCTGAAGTGGTTTGTGGGTTTCATGTGGACGTTAAGATCAGAAACCTGATCATTTTACATAACAAAAATTGTTGCATATCTTCAGGTGTAAATTTGATGTAAATAGGTACAAGTAAAATACATGCGTTCCACAAGTAAAGAAGATCAAATCAGTTAAAGGGAAGGAGGAAAAACGGGTGAAATGAAATATAATTAAATAGGTTCAGTAAAAAAAAAATGGAAATGAAATGTAGTATAATAAATACTATGGGAAACTTAATGAATTTTACAATAAACTGGTAAAACAGCCATTACATAACGTTAAAAATCATTTCTTCCTAAACTCAACTGTCAATTGTAAGTTATTTTTGGTCAACATTTTTTAAAAATGGTTTGTTGTCATATAAATTGTTGAACGAAAAAACCTAAAGAGCACTAAAAAGTATGGAACCAACTATTCTACACAACCTGCAAAAGGTTGAAGAGTTCAAGACTTTCGATCTTACGTATTTCCTTATAATCTACGCCATCGTTGTCCTAATGGTCCTGGGTATTCCTCTGGCGTTTCTATTGCAAAACAAGGGATCGCAATTCGAGAGGAATCGTTATCGATTGGAGGCCAATCGTTTGGAGGAGGATACAATGGGAAGAAGCGAAGCTCGTCGACGAATCCGGGATTCGAGCGCCTAATAAGCTTTTAATATTGATGTTGATATTCATGGAAATACATTGAATGCGAGACAGCGGTCTGTTTGTAGTTTTTCCTAGCCCCCAACCCCAAGTGTCTGGCCCGCTTGTGGCACACTCCATAAGCGTTAAGCCCCCTTTCAAAATGCACATAAAAACAACACAAAAAAACCCGAGAAATCTAATGTAAAATCAATAATAATTACGGCGAGTAGGCCATCGGCGGTTGGGTCACGTCAACCGATTTGGACACTTGTTGCATACGAAAACAGGAGGAAGTCCGCTGCAGTTTTGGCTCGCGAGCGTCGACGGCCAAGTGTCAGCTGAGATACAAGATACAAGAAACGAGATACGAGATACTCAGATACATATACACAGATACTTGCCCGCTTTCGGATGGTCAAACAGACGGACGGACTTGAAAATTGAAGCCCCAACATGTGCAACGTGCAACGGCAAACAATTAGGGCGACGTGTGGCAGATGTTTTTCCTTCTCGCAAGCAGGACTCTTAAAAAATCAGAGGGATGCGAAGGGAGGAGAAGTGGCTACAATAACAGGCAAAACTACCTGCCGTTGTTGTCCTTTCGAAAATAATAAGAAGAAACCCATACAAAGCCACGCCAGGTGCAGCTGGAAAACTGGCCAAAAGAGTGGAGAAGGAGAAGGAGATAGACAACAAGGATGCCCCTTTCAATTTTCTGTTTTCGTTATCCTTCGGCAATCCTGCTGATCCTGTTTTTGCTTTTTTTTCCAACTGTGAATAGGTGCAAATATGCAGCTGCCCTCGAATGTTTCGGAATGCCTATATTCTGGGTTGATCCCGCTGCGAGAAGATTTTTGGTAGTCATTCAAATTGCATACATAGATAATGAATTATCTGTATCTGGGGCTCTTCTAGCAAATCGAATTATGATTTCAGGGTAATCTATCTCGGCTTTTAGCTAAGGGAAAATCAATTAAGTGTTAAGGTGGATAGATTAACGGGAGAGCGATGTCCTATGGAGTTGGAAAAGATTTTACTGAATATATTTTTCAAGCATAACAAATCTGGAAAAAAATAAATTAGAAATACTAATATATTCAGGTAGCAAAAAGTGAAAAATACTAATATATTCAGGTACCAAAAATTAAAAAAAAACTTATTGAATTTTAAATCTTTAAAAAATCTAGAGATTCTCAAAATCATACATTTATTTTGTGTCCTTCTATCTTTTCTTTCTTTACTTTATTTATTATATTTCTCTAATTCTTTCATCTGTTGCATTTTCTGCAATCCTTGTAATCCATCCTTAACAAAAAAATCACCCTCCTAGATATATTACTGCCAAAAATCTCCTTTATTAACCTCTGATCAATAAGTTTGTCATCGTGGGCTAATCATTTCCTTCACTTTCCTCACAACATATGGCACTGCTCCCTCTCTGTCTCTATCCCTCTCTCTACCTGTCCTTCTATCTCTTTTCAATAATGGATCCTTTTACGCTTAGGATTTCTATATATTTTATCCGCTTTCTTTGTGTTAGGGGTAGTACAATTGTTCTTTTTTTTTTTTTGGGTAACCCGACGAGGGCCAAACAAAACAGATGCATTTTGTGTGGGATTCATGGGATATATGTGTAGGTCGATAACGCACACGCACACAAATTTAATGAGCCATGCGAAACACGTTTTTGGAGGAAGTGAGAAGGGTAGAGAGAGTGTGAGAGAGACAGAGGGTCCGCCGCCGACGCGCTTGCGCAGTTTAGTTCTTCTTCCTTCACTCTTGTGGATCGTCGATCACCTTGTCGAGCGGTCGTCGAATGCTCGGTTTAGTTCAAACGCGAACATCGCCGGGATCGGACGTTACCCTGGCTTATTTAGTAACCTCTATATAGTTCTCTTCCGCCGGTTTTTAGTGCTTCCTCTGAACCAGCGTCCCCAACCGACCGACATTTAATTTGAATATCATTGTAAAGCGATCGCGAGTCGCGTATTAATTAATGATCTAGCGGCGATCTTGTGATTCTCTCAGTCTATATAACTGTGCCTCAAATGTGTCTCTGAAAAAAGACCACACCACACCACCGCCTAGTGCATAAATCTTGAGCGTTCTGTGATATTTTCTTCAACATGATCATTTGCATATCGGGTTTTATAATTGGCGAAAGGTAGGAACCCCTTTGGCTGACCCAGAAAACGAAAGTTCTCTTATCTCCTACTTTAGATAAACAAAAAACAAGGCTTGGTCATGATACTGATATCAAAATTGGAAATTCCTAAGAGAAGCCATTATTTATATGGAATTTGGAAGGCCTACTTTAAATTATCATAATTTCTATAAATATTACAGGTTTTGATAAAATATATAGTCATAAATATAAATAAACAAATCGATTTATAAATACTCTAAGAAAATTCAATTAAAGACCAATCATTTCTAATTCAAGAGCAACACTTGTCTTTCAAATGTTTGATTGTGATAGCAATATTGATATTGCTTAGAATTAATATACAACTTTTCGAGGGTAGCCTCTTTAGATCCTCCGATAGCAACAGCTTATTAACCACTCAACTCTTTCTCCCTCCACTTGCAGCTTTCCCCAGAAGAGCCTGGAGCGGAGCGGTTCCACCCAGTACGAACTGGCTGGAGCGCAACAGCCGGGATCTGCCAATGCCTCCTCCACCTGCACAGATGGCGGCAGTGTCGGCGGCTATGTCTACCTGCAGAACCACTACGCCCCCGGCGCCCACAGCTCCTCCTCGGCCGCCATCAACTATCCTGCGCAACAGCATCCCCAGATGGTCTACCAAATCCAGCAGTATCCCACGTGCCATCAGCAGCAGCAACAACAGCACCTCCAGCAGCAGCAGCAGCATTTGCACCAGACCTCCGCCGGTGGTCACTACATGCAGGTGACGGCGACGGGCGGCGGTGCTCAGTATCACCATCATCACATGCTCCACGGCCACGGGCACCATGCCCATCATCATGGTCACGGCGGGGCGGTGGTCATCGCCGGCAGTGGTGTGGGCACTGGCCTGGGATCCGGAGCCACCAGTGTGATCATGCAGCACCAGCAACAGCAGCAGCAGCAACAGAATATGCACAAGAAGAACTCCATCCGGAATGGCGGGGATGTCCTCAAGCGAACGCGAGCTCAGTCAGCGTAAGTGTTTCTAAAGACTAGGGGATGTTGACATTTGGGGAAGTGATATTTGGGGAAGTGAGCTGGGGAATTATGTGCACTCATAAGTGTATACTTTTCAGGGGGCCAAAGGAAGATTTCCGGGAAGCATTCGTTATCGAAATGTGTAGTTTGGAGGGAAAGTTCTATCAAAATGTGTACCTTAGAAGGAGATTATGGGAGGCATCATAGCTATAAAGTAATGACAAACAGATGGTTAGATAATCAACACTAAGGATATCATTTTTAAATTATGGATAGATTTTTATTATTACATCATTTCTTTTAAAACCGTGTTTATTATTCCTGAAACAAAGCTAAAACACCTCAAAATATAATTTATTTTTTTTATTATCATGGTAAACCGCAAAAATATTAAAAATAATATTATATTTTTATGCACAGATTGCTTATACCTAATAATCTTTTTCTGGAAAGTGACTTCAAAGTTGATTAGCTATTTCAATTCAATTTATTTAATCAGAGATGTGAATTTATCAATTCCTAGCGATATGTCTAGAAAATCAGCAATAAATTATGCATCACCTGAGCTTATTCACAGTCAATTTCTTATCAGAAGAAAGAATTCTTATGATTATAAAAAAAATTCCCTATCTGAAAAATGCGTTGTATACAAACAAAAAACGAATGGCAATGCTTAGTTTTGATTTCTGTGCTTAAATTGGCTTAACATTGAAGTTAAGAGTGATACGCCTTTTTTAAAAATGACAGATTCTTCGTGAACATTAATTGCCTACTTAAGGCATTTCACCAGTTTTTGTGTAAACAATCCATCAAACGGAAGGGTAGCAACAGAAGCTCATCGTCGCTTATCTAATTAGTTATCTGTAAAAGTAAAAGTGTGCCTGGTGGGATTGACCATTCGTCAGCCAAATGGGTTTGGACTTTGACTTGAAAATTATCATCAGCTAGCTTGGATATACAGGTGATATCTTAGATAAGGCAGCGCGACGTTGAGGTAAATATTTGTCCTACTGCAGTAAAACATCTGATGTGCTGGCAAATATTATTTAGAGAAGGTGGCTACTATGCAGCTGGCTTGGAAAATTCTTAGGAGGGAATAGTAAGTTTGCAATTTCAGGGAATTTCCCAGAATAATAGTAACTTTATAGCGGCCTGCTGACTAATTGCCAATGTCTGTAGACAGAGTATCGATCGAAATAAACGATTGCTTGTGGCGCGAGCAATAATATAATTGCCGCCCCAACTCGAGAGGCGAATGTTAATCAGGTCGATAGCCCAGACAGTGACGACGACAGCGAATTGTATTTCAAAGATACTCGCCTCGTACTCGTGCGCTATCTTATCAGGCGGGGCGAAGAAAACATTCGGTCTCCGGCGTAGACTTTTGTCAGTTATTTGCAAATTTCCAGCCAACCCAAAGCAGAGCGCTCTTACCATTCCAACACACCGGATACCCAAGATATACTTATCGGATATATATTATTCTTCTTTGATCTCTCCCCAATCCAGCTACGAACTCTCACAAGATCTGCTGGAGAAACAGATCGAGCTGCTGGAGCGCAAGTACGGCGGAGTTCGGGCCCGCAACGCAGCGGTCACTATTCAGCGCGCCTTCCGTCACTACATGATGGTCAAGAAGTTCGCCTCGATCACGGCCATGGCCAAGGCCGAGAAGCGCCTCAGCCGACGGATGGTGGTGACGGCCAGTAGCCTGGGGCTGGCGGAGGAGGGTGCCTCCTCCTCGTCGGCCTACGGCAGTGCCACGGAATCTCAGCTCACCGAGCAGCAGCAGCAACAACTGGCGGCGGCACAGCAGCAGCAACAGCAGCAGCAGCAGCCACGTGTCACCATCATGGCGGGTCCGGCGGGAGCAGCCTCACCGGGTCTATCCCGTACTCCTCCCACACGATCGCTTTCCATGCGGGAGCGACGTCAGCTGGACTGCAGTCCCATTCCGCGTAGTCAGTCAGGTGAGTGTAAAGAAAATATTAGGCAAGCGTCAAGTAGAGTGACGAAAATTGCATCAGCTCAGAGTGTTTTTGGAAGATAAAGAATTTAGTGTATTAGTTTAATTAATTACAATAGCTTAGGTAATCAAGATAACCATTCTTTGTTTTTGGTAATCATTTAAATTAAATGAAAGCAAAAGAAAATGATTATTAACTCACAAATATACTTATTAAAAGTAAAGCTAAATGGATTAATTATATTATATTACTTCTTAAAGTTTGACCTCAAAGTACCTAAAAATTACACGAAATAACTTTATGATATTGACTTACTTTATCTGCTTGGGGTGACCCTTTTGGTGACTTTTCAAAGCAAATAGGAGTTTAATGATCTCAAGAATGCCACAAGGTTAATTTGAAATTTAAGTGTAAACAAATTGCTAAATAAATAAAAATATTTTTTTATTTACATATATTTTTATAGAAATGTTTTTTTTAAGACCTTTTGGCCTTATCAACATTCTTTCTTAATGGTCAAATTTACCAGGCATAAACAAAATTTGCGTCTCAACTTTGTTTTATCAAACAATACTAGATATGTTAGGCTTTTAAGAGGGGTCTTTGATCTCTAATCAAGACAACTTGTTGGTCTTATCAAAGCAATAATGATTAAATAAAAAATGTTTTTCAACAATTCAGGAGAGGATGCCATTTTATTATCCCCATTCTATATATTTTTTTAATCATTTTACTAACCTTTTCCTTTTTTACAGGAGCCTCCCCCGCCTCCATATCCAGCTCGACAGTCAGCACCTCCGCTCTGGCCTCCCATCCGCATGTGAATCTTTTGCACGCGGCCGAGCCGCATTACTACAATGCCCAGGCTCTGCCCACGGCGGCTGCCTATTACACTAGTTACCACGGATCACCGCACGATTTGAGCTATGCCAGTTCGGCGGACACCTCGCTGAATGCCTCGTGGGTGAACACCAGCGGCCACTCCCCGCACACGCCCTACTATTCGGCGGCCCAGATATATATGCGACCCAAGGGCGGCAGCACCACGCCCACGCCCAGTTGCAGTGGCAGCACGGGAAGCGGCAGCGGAGGCAGCGCCGGTGGCGGCAGCAGCAAGAAGGTGCCGCCGGAGGTGCCCAAACGCACCAGCTCCATAACGGCCCAACAGCAGACACAGCTGCTGCTGCTGCAACGCCAAACGCCGCCGCCTCCCTCGTTGCTGCGCACCAATGGCCTGTGCAAGACCGCCGAGAACGGCAGCCTGACCTCCGTGCAGAGCTCGGGATCGGATTCGAGTGTGACATCGGCGGAACGTAACCTAAACAGCGACTTGGGCTCGGATCGTAGCAACTCACCGCATACCTGGAAGCGGGGAACAGCGCTGAATAGCTCTCAGCAGTTCTCCACGCACTCGGCGGATTCAGCGGGTGCTGTTTCGGGAGGAGTAGTTGGAGTCGCTGGAGGAGCCGGCGTTTATGCCGCACAAATGCAGGCTGCAGTGGCAGCAGCCACAGCGGCCGGCGGATTACCCCCAGCCGATGATCATGCCATCTCCTCGCATACCAGTGCCGCTCAGTACGAGCAGCACGAGCAGCAGCAACACGAACAGCAGCAATTGCAGGCGGCCGCCGCTGCCGCCGGAGTGGCACAGAACTACAAGATGTCGGAGACGATACGCAAGAGGCAGTATCGCGTTGGCCTCAATCTGTTCAACAAAAAGCCGGAGAAGGGCATCACCTACCTGATCAGGCGGGGATTCCTGGAGAATACACCGCAGGGCGTGGCCCGTTTCCTCATCACCCGAAAGGGTTTGTCCCGCCAAATGATCGGCGAGTATCTGGGCAATCTGCAGAACCAGTTCAACATGGCCGTGCTCAGTTGCTTTGCCATGGAACTGGACCTGTCCGGCCGCCAGGTGGATGTGGCTCTGCGAAAGTTCCAGGCCTACTTCCGCATGCCTGGCGAGGCACAAAAGATTGAGCGTCTGATGGAGATCTTCTCGCAGCGCTACTGTGAATGCAATGCGGACATTGTGGGGCGACTGAGATCATCTGATACGGTAGGTTTATTAGTTTATTATATCTAAAGTTCTCCACTAATTTTATTTTCCTTTGATTTTACAGATCTTCGTCCTGGCCTTTGCCATCATTATGCTGAACACGGATCTGCATACGCCCAATCTCAAGCCAGAACGTCGCATGCGCGTCGAAGACTTTATCAAGAACTTGCGAGGCATCGACGACTGTCATGACATCGACAAAGACATGCTGATGGGCATTTACGATCGCGTCAAGTCCGATGAATTCAAGCCCGGCAGCGACCATGTCACCCAGGTGATGAAGGTCCAGGCCACTATTGTAGGCAAGAAGCCCAATCTGGCGCTGCCACATCGCCGCCTCGTTTGCTATTGCCGTCTGTACGAGATTCCCGACGTGAACAAGAAGGAACGACCTGGTGTACATCAACGCGAGGTTTTCCTGTTCAACGATCTGCTGGTCATCACCAAAATCTTTAGCAAAAAGAAGACCTCCGTGACGTACACGTTCCGCAACAGCTTCCCGTTGTGCGGCACCGTTGTCACCCTGCTGGACATGCCCAACTATCCGTTCTGCATTCAGCTCTCCCAGAAGGTCGATGGCAAGATCCTGATCACCTTCAATGCCCGCAACGAACACGATCGCTGCAAGTTTGCCGAGGATCTCAAGGAGTCCATTAGCGAGATGGACGAGATGGAGTCGCTGCGCATCGAGGCCGAGCTGGAGCGCCAGAAGTCGGCGCGCAATCGTGCACCTGGCAATGCGGAGAATCGTGACAGTGGCGTCGCCGATGTGGAGGTCTGTCCGTGTCCCTATCAGCCGGGATCCCAGGCAGCTGGCGAGCAGGCTCCGAATTCCGCTGACTCCTCGCAACAGCTAAAGCGCAGTGCGCTCAGCAACAGCCTTCTCGACATGCACGAGCAATGTGAGTTTACCTCATAATAAAATGGCTAAATAAATTGATTTTAAGTGTAGCACTGTGATCTCTCAATTTGTTAAATATAAGAAGCCCTGTTTAATCTATTTAAAAACTAGTATTTATTAGACCTTACTGACTCCATCCATCGTATCCTCTTCCAGTTGGCAATGAGAAACCTCAGCGACGAGGCAGCGTTGGCTCCCTGGACAGCGGCATGAGCATTTCGTTCCAGTCCACCACCACCTCCAGCGCCTCGAGGGAAAATGCCGCTGCTATTGCGGCCGCAGCCAATGCAGCGGCGGCAGCCAAGATGCGATTTAACATGCCGCCCACGGCGGCCATAGCCACGCCTAGCAATGTGTATGCGGCGCCGGGAATGCAGGCATATACCCATGCAAACTTTGTTCAGCAATCGCAGGCCGCTTACATTATGCAGCAGCAACAAATGCTCCAGCAGCAGGCACAAATGCAAGCCCAAGCTCAGGCGCAGGCACAGGCTCAAGCCCAAGCTCAGGCCCAAGCTCAAGCACAGGCCCAGGCTCAAGCGCAGCCACTTACTGGCCGAATACCTGGACGCGAGCGAAAGGCTTCGCGCACGGATGAGAACGGACGGTCGACGGAGGTCTAAGTCATCTATTGTACATTTTAGTTACTGAGCAAAGCGATAATTATTAAATCTATATAGCATATAGAATGGAATATCTGTATAATCAGAATCGAAACGAACCGAACGCCATTTTCTTCAACACCTAACCCACACACAGCTTACGAGTATATAGTGAATTCTTAAATGTTCCTTCGTTCTCTGCTAATATTAATGTATATAAATTAAACTTTTGTCCGTTTCACACTATCTACACTTTACACACTAAAAATAAGTTTCTAAAACTAATTGTATATACATCAGCATAATATAATACACCCACGATCTATGATAACTATTCTCTAAATATGCATATGTATTAATTGTATAATTCTAATGTTTCTTGAAAACACCAATTTACCCCGGGCAGCTTCTATGTCCATCCTCCCTTTTTGATCTAATCCTTTACGAATTACAAGAGCGATTTATGAATGTAGTTCCATTAGCATATACTAACTCCCGTTCCCCCCGTTAAGTGCGCGCTATGTATATTATATATTTTCTTTACCCAACATTATGTTTGTGTAACTAAAAAATGAAGTTCGTGTATACCGCGTGTCTGTGTGTATATACCCTGAATATTAATTTAAAAGCAATTAGCTATAATTATTCATATTTATAGAGCCAAAACTACCCAAAACCTAAAATATTAAATACGAGTATAACAAACACGAAGTATATGAAAACAAAACAATATGTATATGAAAAAGCAAAAGACTTAAAAATTTCAATAAATGAAAGGAAATAATACCAATGATCAGTTGATCGCTTTTACTTATTTTGTGGGATATCGTTGGGACTTAAATAGATTGTACTTTTTTCCCGAAAACAAACACATTTTCTTTATTCGTTTATATATCGTTTTTATTAGTGATTCAACTTATTTTGTATTATTGCTGACTTTACTAATTAAGGCCTTGTACAAAATTATTGTATTTCTGTTTAAGTGCTAAATTCTATGTTCGTAGTACAGCTCTGTTCTCTGTTACGGTTCGTGTCTGTATAGATAGGATTGCATTTTGGGCGTTGTGTTAGTATAAACAATTATTTTGAATAATGTACACAAAAGTAAGGATAACACATAGTATTTGTTGTGGATTTTTACATAAATCGGTTTGCTTAAACAGAAGCCGCTTGGCGGTGTCTCTGTGGTCGAAAGCGAAATACGAACTGGCATATATGAAATAATAAGCATTAAAATTAATCGTAAACGTATTTTGGCACTGTAAATAAAAGTTTGCTTCCGATAAAACCCTAAAGAAAATACATACAAATTGCTGCTATCGAATGGGGAAATCAAATTGTAATAAATTACACAAGATTGCTTGCCAAATGCGGGGGGAGTATAGTAACTCCTAACTAGACCCTATGATTTTTTTGTCGTTTGATTAAACTAAGAGGCTAAGGGGATCCCTCCGGTAAACCCATAGCGATGATCTCTGTTGGGGCGGAAGTGATGCCTAGACCATGCCAAAGTCGGTGCAAACGGATGCAGTTGGTCCTGCCGCCGTCGGCTGGTTGTTCTGTTGCTTTTTCTGCTGCTTCTCCGCCGCCGCCGCTGCTGCCATATTGAGTTCCACCAGGGTATCGATGCTGTTGAGGCTAACACCCTGCAGTATCTTTCTCGCCGCCAGGGATGTAAAGTTGAAGGATAGGTCGGTCAGACTGGGAAAGTTATACAGCTCCTCGTTGCCATTGGCCAATACACTGCCCATTCCTTGCTCCAGCGATTCCTTGGTCAAGCTGAGACGCCTGTCGATGGCCTCCTTGTCAATCGATTTATCATTGGCCAGATCTTTCAGGGCCAAATTGGGCTCACTGCCCAGCGGATTGCTGGACTTGTGCAGCAAATGGGCCAGCGCCAGTTCGTCCCCGTTCATGGAGCACTTCTGCAGCTGGCACACGGACTCGTAGCACAGATTCTTGAGGTCGGTGCTGCTGTTCATCATCATGTTGTTGCTCTGCGAGGCACCCACATCCTTGGAGCTTTTCTCGTAGAAATGCAGGTTGCCCACCGAGCCGGCAATCTCGAAATCCTGCTTAGCCAGCGCCGCCAGCTTGAGCGGAGCCTCCGCACTCGGTGAATTCGGCTGGGATTCATTCTTCAGCACGTTGTTCTTATAGGCAATGCCGTTGGCCAACTGGAGGCACAGCTTCCGGCTGTTGTTCATGGTCGCATCGTTATTTGTGTTCTTGGCATACTTCCCACCATCGTAAATTGGATGATCCGCCTCCACAGTACATGTGTTCTCCGGGGAACTCTCACTGATAAAGGATATGGAGTCGCAGGTCTCGGAATTTGCCTCCGTTTCGCTGAGTGGCTGCTCGGTGGCCGTGTCCCTTTCCGGCTTAACAGGCGTCGACGTGGCCACCGGAGGAGCAGCGGCAGAAGTCTGCTTGGACAGGGTCTTCTTGATGATCTCGCCCTTCTCATTCGTCATCGTCTCGTTGTTGATGATGAACACATTCGAATTCTCCAGCATTTTGCCATTCTCCAGGGTTATAACACTCCTTACCGGTGAGTTTTGCACAAAGATCTTGGTGCTCGGTATGCTCTGATTGCCATTTGAGGTGGTTACCTGCAGGGTAATGGAGTTATTGCTGCTGGAGGTGGGCACACCATTGCTTCCCGCGGGATAGATCATCTCCTCCAGAATTCGACTGGGCGTGCTGGCTCTTTGCCTCTGCGCCTGGGCCTCGGCTACGCGTGCCCTCATGGCCTGATGACGTGGTGTTCCGCGTGGCGAACCATTTAGCAGGAGGATCGACCGAGAACTCCCGGTTCCATTACTCCCACTGGTGGAGGGCCCTATCACTGCCGTGTTGGTGGAGCATTGCGAGTCCAGACTAGAGTGGCCGCTGGTCTTTTGGCTAAAGGACACCTTGCCGCTGTCGATGCTCGATGGGCCGCTGGCGAGCATCGAGGCGGTCCTGCAGGACTCCAGGCTCGAGGGACCGCTGCTCTGCAGACTCCGGTACGTGGCCTTGTTGTCCTGATGACAGCCGTTGATGATCAGTCCGTCCGTGTGGCGCTTGGCCGCCGTCGCCTTCAACGTGGCGGATCGCGATGGCGAGCTCTCGAAGATGTGCTTCCCGATCACCGACTTCTGCGCCGTCTTTGGCGGCGTCGGCGTCACCGATCCGCCGTGACCTGGATGACTCAAGCGGGACTTGGCCGTGGTCGCGGGTATCGACTGCGTGGAACGAGGTAGCGAACTGCTGCAGTACACCGGCGATCGTCGGCGGATGGGCGAGCAGTCCCTGGAGGAAATCAGAAACGTCGACTCGCTGGACATGTGGCGTCGATGGCGACGGGGCAGCGTCGAGGAGCGCTGGCTCAGCTCCGAGCCGTCGTAGAACGTCGAGTTGGACAGCGTGTGGGCCACGGGCATGTCCTGTGGAGAGAGTTAAGGAAAAAGGGTTGAGTTAGAAATATAATTTATATCATTAAGTTAAAGATTGTAGGTTTGTATCTAAGTAACTGTATCATAAATGACTAGTTTTAAGAATGAGACAGAGAGAGAGAAACTTAAAGAGACAAGTTTCAATAATTAATATATTTTTATATCAACAAGATAGTTCGAATACTGTGTTTGAGTTGATTTCTACTCAAAAGAACGTAAGTTTAGGGTCACAAAGTAACTATCGGTAGACCTCCTTATAAGGCGAAAACTTTCAAAATACCATAATTGGTTAAAAATCTATCTTTGTTCAGTAAATTAAGTTATATATTTGTTCCCCAATACTGGTGGAGTATTTTTGTATAAAAGCAGACTTTAATATTTAAATTATTCAATTTTTTTAATAAACCATAAAATGATATATTGCCTATAGCGTTTTTTGTACCTATAGCGACTAATATCTTTAACTACTCACACTTTTGAATAATTCAAATTAAACTTCTGAAGAGATCAGCAAATTAAGGGTTTAATATGTTAAATTCAATTTGTCTGTGTAATATTATGTTACTAATATGATATAATATGTTCTTTTTTTTTAAATATAACTTCTTACATGCTCGGCCGTTTGGGTGCCCACGCTGTGGAGGTGAACGGCTCTGGTGTTGAACCACTCGGCTGGAGGGAATTGGGCCGAATAGGTCTCAATTTGTCGCTGCTTGGCTCGACCGCTGCGTCGGAACAGGCGTGAGAGCAAAGATCCTTTTTCTAAAACGGGGGAAATAAACACCTTAATTAGAAGAGCTATGTAAATATTAAAGATATAAACTCACTGGGTGATGACGAATCTGTGCTTTGGTATTCCGAGCTGCTGCTGTCCGTGGTATTGAGCGTTTGGGCGTAGGTCTTGGACAGACTTCGCGTGGAGGCGCAGCGTTGCAGGCGCTTCGACGAGCCAAAGAGCCGCAAACTGTGCCGGCGTTCCAAGCTGCGCGGCGTCGGAAACGAGGCACTGCGTCGCTTCGCCGCCCTTGGATAGATGATCTTGTCATTGGGATTGCCTGTTGATCGATTGCCGATTATATTGATGGATTCAATTGAGATGACGATGATGCACTACTCACCGCCGCAGATAACATCCGCCAGATTCGTTTGGATGCACTGATGGGTGAGGTCGCCGTCCCGCTCCGTTGAGATTTCGCCGTACAGCGAGTGCAAAGCCTCGGAATTGGACATCAGCATGGTGCGCGCCTCCTGGGGAACCACATCGTCGCCGTGCTGCTGCTCCTCCTCCGCCAGATGACCGTAGGCCAGGCTCCCGTTCAGCTGGTGGTGATTGCTGCGCGGCCTCGATCGACTGCGTCGGCGCCTGGAGAGGATTAGGGAGTCAGTTAATTTTGTATTTATTGTATGAAAAATAGAAGGACTTAATCTGAAGCTGTAAAAAGTAATATTTATAGGTGGACTATTTATTTAACATTTTTTTAATTTTAATTTATTTATTTGATTTATTATCCCGTATGATGTAAGACTATGTCTTTTTGATTAACATCTGTCACTATTATAGATGAAATAAATGTAGTGCCTAATGTTATTTATTATTTTAATATTTATTTATTACTGTTTATTTATTTAAGTATTTATTTATGTTTTGATTTATTTTATTTTTTTATGTATTAGTTAATTTATTTAATTACTTATTTTTTATTTATTTTTTTAATTAATTTATTTTTTCCTTTTTTTATGTATATATTTATTTAATTATACATTTATTTATTTAGATATTCGATATTCATTTACTTATTTTTATACTTTTTTTATTTATTTTTTATTTTTAATCATTTGTATTTAGGATTAAATCGAATCAACGCTTATTATTTAAACACTCACTCTGGCGTGAAGATAAAGTATCCCTTGGAGGTCTGGTAGATCTTCTGCTCCTGCATCAGCTGGGCGAGCGAGTCGTAGATGACCTCGGTGGCGGGCGTGGTCATGTGGGGGAAGCGGGCGCCCAGCTTGCCGCGCACATGCTCAATGGTGGCCGACTGGCCCTCGGCGGTGAGGTCCATGATCACATCGCAGAGTGCCTCGGGAAGCGGCGTGAACTGTCCCTGAACCGTTGGCGTCACAATGCAATCGTCAATGTCACCTGGAAAATGTCAAGGGGAGAGATGATGGTGTGGTCAGAAAAAAAGTAAAGTAGATGAAAATAAAAACAAGACAACATGTGCAACTGGCCCGCTTATATGGCTAATCACCGGACGGACGACTGCCCCATTTGGTCACCTAAACTTGCTCGCATTTTTTCCAACGAACTCGACTTTTCGCCTGGCATTTTGGGTGGCCACCTGGGAGACTCGCCTTGGCTCGCTTGGCATTTTGGCCACGTTCGAGTGACGGGGTAATTAAACCGCCTGAATTGAGTTTGGCTTTTTAGTTTGACCTCTCCGCTGCCCGGAGGTCATGCGGAGACTGCTGGCATATGCATGAGATGCCTGTCGATGCGATGGGCGCAGAGAAAATTTTGATTTAAAAAGTACACATAATTCCTTTTTTATATATTTAAAAGAAATATATACAATACAGAAACTCAGCTATTTAATAGTGAACATGTCGAGAAAGAATACAACAAAATATAATTATTACTCATGCAAAAAAAAAAATATATTATTCCGTTAAAAAAAAAGTATTCTTTTCACAACTAAGGAACCAATAGTCCAAATATGAAAAGTAATACCGCGTAGAGCTCGTAATTTAATTCCCATTCGATTTGCATTTAAACCTACAAACTTTAATTTTTGACCGTTTTTTGAAAAAAATCATGATAACCCCTTATAAAAAATATAGAAATTGAACAAAATATTTTTTTCTAAAAAAACCGTCGTCCTTTTTTCTGGGACAGATATTTAAACAGAATTAATCAATTTTCCTTAAAAAAAAAAGCCAACGGACATATTGCTTAAAGTTTGTTCAGTTTGTAATGTAATTCTCAAAATTGTATTTCAAATTCCCTTCTCAATATAGGTAATATTTATAATGACTATATTGGTAAGCAAAAATATTTAACTAATGACCAATGCTGCCACCATTTTTCTGCCTGTAATTGCAGCATCATCTGCTGGCATCACCGTATACGGCGGTCGCATCGTTCACGCGGCGTATACTTAATTAAAACGCGCTCCCATCAGCCAGAGAAATCAAAACAAAGCGAAGAGCGCTGCACACCTTACTTCAAGCGTCGCTTTAATATTTTTACCTGCTGGTGCCGCATCGTGCCCGTAAATTAAATGCGCCTCCACAAACGCTTCCTACTTGCAACTTAACCTCTAAAAAAGTGGCAAAAAGGCAACGACAAGCAAACGCCCCCGAGGCAAGTGTCTAGTGGCATGCCTCAAAATTGCAATAATAAACATAGGGGGACAGAGACGGAGACAATGACATAAGACATCAGCCAGAAGACAGAGAGGGATGGAAGTGCGATGACTGCAAAATCAGACCAAGTGTGTGACGACCTCCGTTTTGGCCGGGCCAAGAGATGCCGGCACAGGCGCAGGCACAGGCAAGCCTCTTGGCCAAACGTCCTTGCGGCAGTTGCATAATCAATTTTTCAAGTTTTCACTTTCCGTTGCAGCCTGCGGCTGTAAAATTACACCGTGAATAATGTCACCTGCATGGTGATGGAGGAAATTAGGTTTATTGTTATAAAGGAATTCGATTTCTCAAGGTTTGAACTAGATTAGATTAAATTGAATAGTTATTATACTTCGTATCTTTTAAGGATTGTGAAAAACTATGGTAAACTAAACTACTTGTTAACGACATTATTTATAATAAGAGCAACTACACAAACTGATCACTTTATTAAGTTTTTACAAATGTAAAGGTTAGGTAAAGGTTAGTTTAGGTAAAGGTTAGTTTAAATTCAAATTTATAGTAGCTAGAAAGAAGTCTTATACTGTTAAATCGTTATATCCCTTACTGCTTTGACAGGAATTCAACTGCTTTTAAGTAACTTTCATATATTTTTCTCAGTGCACAAATACCCGGCAGCAATTTGCGCCATCAGGCAAAGACAAAATAAAATGCCATGTGGGATGCTCCGTCGTCAAGGACAATTAGCGGCAATATCCAACGCAGCTTGCAGTTGGTTTTTCTGTTTTTTTTTTTTTGCTTTTGAGTTAGCAACTTGCAATTTTGAGTTTGCAGTTGGCAGCTGGAAGTTGGGAAGTCTTGTAGAAAAACAGTCGCCAGAAATCCGCCTTTCCCTCTCTCTCGCACTTTCACATTGCAAATTTGCTAAGCGATTAATCTTTGGGTCGCATTTTCTGTGTGTGTGGCGTCACTTGGAGCTGCACTCAATCTCCATCTCCATCTGCATCTGCATCTGCATCTCGCCGGGCCCCAAAAGCATTTGTTGTCCGCCAGTTACATGGATGCACTCCCTTTTTCCTTTTTTAGCCCCGAGCTAAGCTCGGTTTGGCGATTTATTTGCCAGCGCTTATCATCTGGCACACTCGCCTCTTTATTATACATTTCCCATTTGATTTCGCCACTCCGCAATTTGCCATTCGGCGCTGTTTGGCAGCAACGCCCTGATCATAAATTTGCCAGTGCAGTAGCCAAATTGGGGCTAGATAAACAAATATGAGAGATGGCTGGGCAAACACAAGTAATATATCTACGTATATGGTGGCTCTTGCGGCCACCAGATGCCGCGAGTCACCAGAAAAAAGTTTCTGTGGGCCCGAGGGGCAGAGTTCGAAATGCCATTTGGCACTGGGCGCAGTTCGTTACATATTCGAAGGCTATATGGGAAGGTCAGGGCTTTAAAATCAAATTTAATATCGGCAAAAGGTCAAAAATGTGGCGAGGAAATTTAAATATTTTTAAAGGCGCTCTGTGATTTTGGGGAGTCATCTAAATTTATTAAAATACATATTTTAAGCAAACAATTTAAAATTTGAATAATAAATCATTTAAGCTGTTTTTTACTAATTAGGCACATTAAATACTGCTTGTACTTTAGCAATTACTATACTTTGTAATACATTATTATCTGTGTATCTGTTTGTTTATGACATCAGTTCAGTTAAATAAATTAATGGCTTCCTTATCTAATACTTGTAATATTTAAGTACTATAATCATTTAAATTTTTTTTTTAATTTTTAAGAAATAATGAAAGATAGAAAGTTTTTTATATTTTTTAAACATATGATACCTAGCGTGATTAAAGATAAACTGTTTTTTAAAACTAAAAATTAGATTTAAGATTAATCAAATTTGGATTTTTTGAAAAATAATACTACCCCAACTAATTTCGCATGGGTTCGAATGCTAAGAATACTGTTTAACCATATAATTCAACGTCTAGTACAATTTATTATCCATATACTCCAGATATTGATGAGCTACTATCTTCTCGATTGGTATTTAAATGTTAAAAACTATTTTCTGTCTTACTAAGTATTATAAATGGAATAATATCTATTTACTTATCTCTCCTGCAAACAAATCCATTTAAATTTCCACAAGATTTTTCTGAGGCGCCTCGCATTTTCTTTTTACCCCCCTATGGCAATGGCAGTTCCACAGTTGACGGCATAAAAGATGCTGCATATTAATGAACCCACACCGCACTCTGCCTACATCGAAAAACCTGGCCAAGATCAAGGCTTTTGTGGCAATCTTGGCTCCCCTGAAAATCCAACAGCCCCTCGAGCACGCGCAACCCACTTTCGTTGGATGGTTTGGTGTATATATATATATATATGTATATATGTATATGATATATCCTCCGTTTGGGGGAGTGTTGTTCGCAATTTGTTCGGCTTATCCGTGGGCTGGATATTAGCCGGCGGGCGTTGCCACCCCGTTGCAATTAAAATTAATAAACGAATCGAAAGGCAAACTCGTGACGCCCCCGCCACAAAAAAGCAGAAATAACCAGCGACACTGGCATTATCAATTGGCATTTCATTTTGATTTCCAAATGCATTTCTCCACCGACCGACCGACACCGACCGACCGAGTATATCGCCGGGGATTTCGGTGTTTATCGTTTAAGGAAGTGTTAATTTATTTGCTCCTCTCTTTTTTTAGTCGCTGCCCGGCGGCCAGAAAAAAATGGAAAAACAAAACGAAAACAAAGCTGGTTGAGGGGGGGCAAAAATAGTAATAAATTGCCATCGATAGCCAAAAATTATTGATTATTTCGAAATGGACAGCGTTAAAAGTTTATGATGCTGCCGTGGCATCGCTGGCGGTTATGAGATCAAACAGAAACCCCCCCCTCGTAAAAAGAGCTAAGCGAAAATGTGCCAACAACACGATAGGCGCACAAGATTTCCTCCTTATTTTTTAATTTTTTTCTTTCTGTTTTCTTTTTCTAATAATAAGAGACAGCAACGAAGGAAAAAAAATCATACATCAAGATTATTGTTACTCGCGGCAATTGCATCACAGTAATGGCCAACGAAGAGAAAAAAACAACACAAAAAACAAAGCAGCTGAAAACAAAAAAATGGAAATCGCAAGAAACATTTTTCATTTGCATAAAAATTCATGGCAACTACAAGCGCTAAAAATGTTTGCCGCATGTTTGTGCCCCATGGGGTGGTAGGGGGTGGGCCTGCCTTTTCAGTGGGAGGCTGTGTGGAAAACAACCTTCAAGCTACAAAACACTTGACTCCAAAGCAACAACAATCCGGGATCCTAAAATATTTCGACTCCGTCGCGTTGACGGCGCTTTGGTTTGATTGAACACAAGGATATGTGTCCGCCGGCTAAAATAGCTACAATCTAGCAGCAAAAACAGCAATATAAACTTAAGGAAAGACCAAAACAAAACAAAAACTAGAAAAAACTGAAGCCTGGGCAACAACAATTGCAACTGTGGCCACAATTCGAAACCAAAACGCAACACTTTCACTCTACTTAAGACGGATGAAGCTGCGGCAAAAAGGAGGCGGCTCCAGGAGGCGGAAAAGGGGGGTGGAGGGAGGCGAAAAAGGGGGCGATCGAAAGGGGTGGAAAAACCAGGGGACGGCAGGTTGCCTTTGAGACACCATCTATAAAGCGTTGGTGGGAAAATCGCGGCAATCGTTTTCACGTCTTTTTCATATTTATTATCATTTGCAAGTCTCGTTTTGCTTCGGTTCGGTTTTAAGGTTTTTTTTTCGGCGTTTTTTTTTTGGTTTTTCAAACCGAGCGTTAAAATGGAGATGAAGCCGAAAGCCAAAAGACGAAAGAAAAAGAGTTTTCCAGCTGCAGGCAGGAGTTTGTCATCTGGGACAGAGACTGTGTCTTTCGTTTTCACTTGGCAATTAATCAATCACTCTGGCTCGACAGAGATTTTCGGGAAAACGCTGGGGAGAGGGGGCCACCAAGTTAAAAATCAGTAAATCAGTGAGAGTATTTTATTGAGATTTTACAATTAGGAAAGTCGTCGGCAAGGCATAAGTCATTGTTAGTTTCGGTTACTGTTAAAAAAAAACTAAACAGGATTTTAATTTTAAATATAGAAAAAATCTTAAAAAGGGAAATAATAATTTAATTTTAATAATTTCAAAGTTTAAAAAATATATATCTTTAATGCGCGTAATAGGGAATGGAGTCCTTCTTAACCGATACTAAATAGGTTTACATATGGGACCAAAAAAATATTTTTTATTATTAAAAAATCAGTGTCAATATAAATGAATAGAATATAGATAAAGCTCAGTTAATATTATTAAAAAGTATTTAAAATCCTCTCAATGTCAGATATTTGATTTCTATAGATTTTCTGTCAGCTTTTGACTTACTTTTGAAGCCAATTTGAAGAGCTCTTCCTGAAATGATTTCTTTTACATAAGAAGCCAGGATCACCACCCCTTAAGACCGCCCCATTGTTGACCTCAAGCCCCTCCTCACCACCCCTTACCACCCCCTTTTCGTCAACATGTAGAGCAGCAACAGTAACAAAAACCAAAATGTCTGGCGGCCAAACGAAGGCAATCACGATTTTGTGTCTGAAACGTTTTTTGCGCGTTTTCAATTTCCCATTTTGGTTTTTCTTCTCTCGTTTCGCTTGGGGGTGGTGGGTGTTTCAAAGGGGGCGGGGAAAAGGCCACGCAGTCGCTGGCAAAAGGAAACAGATACGCCTGTCCACAGATCGCAAAAAAATAAAATAAAAACCAAAATAGAAAAAAAATAAGTAGAAAGAGAGCTAAGCTATGGCTTTAACTTTTTGGCCGGCGCTTGTTGCGTTCGTTGAGGCGACGCTAATTGTTTCCGTCTGTTAATAAAAATATTTCAGATCAGTAACAAATTGAAAACAAGGCTGTGGGGATAACAAGGGGAGTTGGTGGGCAGTGGACTGCTGTTTATGCAACGCCTCACGAAATGCAAATTGACATTTACGTGGTTGCAACACCAACAACAAAATGCCAGTCGGCAGTCGGACATTGGGCCACCACCACCGGCTTTATAGCCTGGCAAATAAGGAGCAACACGATTTGGCCACAAAAAAAAAGAAAATAAAATAAATAAATAAAACCCAGACTGAGAAAAGACAACACAATATTGTTGGCGACACTTTTTGGCTCATTGAGGCTGTTCCTGTGCTGTGTTGCTGTGTGTTAAAGGTCAATGAGTTTGGGGTTAGTGGACCTGAACCTGGGACCTGGGAGCCTGCCAAGAGTCTCGTTGTGCAACCTCCAATTGCGAGTCCCAGATGATGGGATAATGTCAGCCATAGAATCGTGTCGCATTTGGCTAAATTGCCTGCCATTTTTGGTGCGTTCAAAAGGGAAAAAGGAGGCAAAACAATGGTGGTACGAACTATGTACGATTTTCCGCAGAACACTTTCCACGGCAAATGAGGGAAAAGTTCGCCAAGCGTAACCAAGAGCTAAAATCAAATGGGCTGACCTCATTAACCGAAGGGTTATTGGGCGGCGAGGTAGTGGTAATCAGAAGAATCGGTTGGAAAGACCAGGCCCCGGGAAGAAAGAGAACAATAAAATTACAATAATCGCTGGGGTAATGCTCTTCAAAGGGCGGCAAAGGGGGCGGTGCTCAAGCGACCATGATGATGATGAACTTGCAAAGACAACTAACTACTCCCCAATGACAATGACTCTTGTATCGCCCGCTCTTCTTTATCTGTTTTTTTTTTTGGCAAACTTGGTTACGCTTTGGAGAATTTCTCCCCCTATACAGTGAGGTTAACAAACCTTTCAAGAAATTGGCCAAGAGCTTAACGGTAAAATTATAAATTAATGCACAGTCGAAGAAAAAAGACTTTGATCTTATTTCAGCTAGCATAACTAACATTTTTTTTATTGAAGCCAACTTCAAAGGGCGGTATTCCGTAAACTAATTTGATATTGATTACATTTTAATTGCTAGAAATTTATAAAAGCTTATAAAAAAGTTAGTATTGAACTGATTTATTTTTTGTACAAGTAAAAAATGCTATTAAAATTCCTTAAAGTAATGGAAACCGTAAATTATTTATTGAGCTAAAAAATCAGATATTTATACCAGATATTTATTATTATTAGCAGAATTAAATGAAAAATTCTTCTTCTAAATATGAAGAATCTTAAATTTATATATATTTTCTATTCTTGTTTAGTATTGGTAATAAAAAATTTAATTTAAACTGCATTTTATTTTATTCGTATAAATATTCTAAAATCAGTGGGAACTCAATAAATATAATTACAACCTTTTTGCTTTAGGATATAACCAAATAAATAAATAAATAAATTGTTTAAGATTTTCGTAAAGTTTTCATTCGATTCCACAAATTTTCCTCAGTTTATATTTTATCTGAGATCTCATGGTATTGTGTGTCCCATCTGCATGTGGTTGCCACTAGCAACATTTGACTGACATTCGATTTTCGCAATATGCTCGATCGCTCGGCTGCTGCTGTTGACTTGGCTGATTTCTACCGATTTGCGATTTGTTAATGGCTCGAATATTAAGTTACAATTATCTGACGGACGGCCATCGATGACTGCGGCTCCTCTCCACTCTTGACTCCACTGTCATGGCCACATTTCACTTTCAGCAAGATGCGGCGACGAGAAATCGTGATGAAATTGATTTGCGGCTCTTTATTTTACTTTTTACTCGCCATCATAGTTACCGACAGCTCTCTATCTGTCCGTTCCGTCCGTCCCACCTCACCGATATCTCCTTAGTTTTCCCATCATCTGGGAAACTGCATAATTTTCTCGCTTTCCAGCTATTTTGCATTTGCCATTTGTCTGCTTGGCTTCTCTGGCGCTTCCACCGATATTCCGCTGTCAAATTGCCAAGCGGCAAGCGACGGCATTTTCCTCTGATTTTCCTCAGATTTTCCCTGCCCCCTGGTTTTTTCCACCCACTAAAAAGTAGTCTCCCAGTTGGCTCTTTAACACGAAACTGAATTTAATTTGCTTTTCTTCGTTTCTTTTGCATTTATTTGGCATGTTTGTTGTCTAATTGAGCGAGAAATTGCCGTTGATTGATTGTTTTGCATGCAATGTGTTATTTGTTATAGTGTTATTGCTATTGTTACTGCCATTTCAATGGCTGCTTTTATTTCCCACTTCGCAACGGTTAATGGCGATTTAATCAACGTTCTGTAATTGTTGGCCAACAACTTGCAACGGCAAGTAATAAATCTTTTCCTCTTTAAGATAAATGTCAGCTACTTCTTTGACAAATGACTGACCAAAGAAAACTCTGTGTGGAAAACTCAATCGCAAAGCGTTTAAGTTGACTCGTGTCAAAACTTTACAGTTTGTTAATTTTCAAAGAGTTGTTTCGATGTTTAAATGTATAAAGTGGAACCAAACAGGCGGCATTCGCTTGAATTTAATGCATATTGGCAATTCCCAAACTGCCAAGCTTTTATTTTATTTTCATTTAAAGCGACAACATTTTAAAAGTCTGGCTAAGTGTAAAACATTGGCCATAAAAACGGCTGACAACGTTTGGTCACAACACATAATAAATAACCGATTAAGTGGCTTTAGATGAATATGAAACAAATTAAAATCATTATTTATGGCGAAATATAATTTCTGATATTTTTAATACACATTTCTGAATTTATTCCTATATTACAAACATTTGTAGGAAAAATCAAATAGAATAAACAGTACTAATAAGAACTCAAAATGTAATAGTAATTATTAAAAAATAATAATAAATTAGTCAAAAAATTATTTAATATTCTTGTTTTCAAGAACATTTTTTCCCATGTTTATCCAGAGGACTTTGCGAGTGTACAAAATGTGCCTCATTGTTCGGACTCCTTGTTGGCCAATGGAATTGTCATGTTTATGGTAATTAACAGTTAATGGGTTCTACGCCATTGCAGTTGTTAATTAGCAAACATGGAGCGGATTCTGCAGGCCACACCATATGCTGCACTCAGTCTGCTATTCTGTGTGTTTGAGTGCAGCTCTTTGTTTGTGCAGCGATATTTCCTCAATTGAATTTCACAAAAGATAAACCGACAGCGAACCCAAGCCCCCCTTGCACCCCTCCTACTGACCAAGAAGAAAAAAATATATTGCAACGAGTTGTGGCCACAAATCGCAGCTTATTAATTCCCAAACAAAGTTCGCCAAAGGCCGAAGAGTTTCCACAACTTCGACGATCTCCGGCTGGCCGGTCATTTATCAATTCATGGAGTTGCCAATGGACTTTTTGGCCCCCCTCCATTGAGATGGGAAGTGTGAAAAACTGCCGGGGGTGGAGAGGGGCAGTAAAGGTGGAAAATGGGAAATGGGCAACGGCAGCATCGCATTAACTGCACAGGTGTCCACTTAATTGACAGCTAACGAGGCACAGAGGAGCAGACCAGAGACCATAAACCCAGACCAGACACATCAATGTTTGATGAAGTGCATGTCGCTTCGATTACACAGGAGAAATATTAAAAATTTCATAAATTTATAGGGCCACTTGAAGAAAAGTTGGCGTTGCGCTTTTAATAGAGCTGGAAAAAATATCGACAGTTCGATATTTCATAATTGTTTCCCTGGAAAACACTGATTTTATCGAAAATATCGATATTTTACCAGCTCCAGTTTGTGATCGATGTATTAAATTCAAATATTTTGTAAAGCAGAAGACCTTTTTTCGCACTGTGTAGATTAATATATTGAAAACAAAGTGGACAGGGTCTAGGCCTTTTGATTTATTTTCACCTGGTCAGAAGCGAGGTGGCAATCGCAGGTGTCTTTCGGCACAGAGAGGACAGAAGCCCAGACTTCGGGGTTCCCCAACGCTTTTAAACGAGTCTTCACTTTTCGCTTGGAGATTGAAATCGCAGTCCTGAAAGGATTCTTTAGAGAAATCATGGGTTTGTTCAGATCTTTCTGCATGATTATATCGATTTGGCCACCTAGTAGGCAAATTCCGAGTGACCTTCTTCAGTTTCAGAACATCCTCTGATTCTGAATCCGAATCATAACCAATTAGGATTGACTTTAGGGGTTCTAGCAACTGATGCCTTCCTCCGCTCTGTCTGTCCGTCTCCTCCATGAGACTCATGGGCGAGGGAAAACGCTGGCAACTGCCACGCATTCGATCTATTTGGAGTTTCTTCTCCAGATCCTGCTGGGCCATGGCCAGGATGCGCCAGATGGAGGCTCCATCGGGTCCAAAGCGTTCGTTGTACTTTCGCTGCTCCTCGTACATTAGATATCTTAGCTTATGGAGCTCTTTCCACCGCTCAAACTCTGCCTTTCGACGGTCAAGGGCGTCTTCCTCTCTTTTAATGACCTGCCATCGCCGATTGAGTTCCCCATCCGACATCCTTGCCACCTCGTGAGGCATCAGCTGCAGTCGTCCTGCCCAGAACAGAAGTCGCCGTTTGGCCAATTCCCTTTGGCGATCGTAACGCGACTGGACTGAATCATCCATTCACTTTCTATCTCCAAAACATATGAATTTTGACTAACCAAGTCCCGAAATTACACAAATTCTAGGTTTGCTATGATCTATGATCCCCGAGGGGAAAACTTACCCACTGAGCTGATTACATAGGTGGCTGGCGGTTTCAGGACACTCCGGGCAAAGGCTCCTCGCAGGACCTCCAGGGCACAGGGTTCAGCCGTAACCAGCAGCATTCCAGGCGCCACATGTCCTGCGTATTTCAGCGCCCTCGTGGCAGCAGTCAAAGGTCCATTCCACCAGCATTGCGCATTGGCAGCCAGGAAGTTCTGGAAAATATAAAAACAAAGTTCAAGGGTCAGTTACAGAAGAAAAGTAAAAAAAATCAATACAAAATATCCTATTAAAGCTTTTAAATATTTTTGAAAATTTTGTTTGTAGTCTAGAAAAAATGTACCTAGCCTTTTTTAAAATTTGTCTTATTTACTAATATATTTTTCTACTGATTAATATTTTTATACAGATTATTGAATGTGCCCAGCCCATGGTTTTAATATTTTCTTATAAGCAATTTTATTTTTTACAGTTTATATTTTTATTCATATTATAAAAAGTACATCGCATGCTTTAAATATTTTTCCATTTAACTTCCATATTAACTTAAATATATTTTACTGAATAATAAAAACCAAAATGCACCAAAAATGCCTTGAAAGTGATCCACCCTTTAAGGAAGCCCGAATGAAACAGGTCAAAGGGGTGTTTCCACTGGACCTTACATCCACTTCCAGTGGGAGTCTGCATCTCATCAGCTAATTGACAAATTGCAGAGCACCGCGTGGCATAATTGGTGTGCTGCTGTCTGGCTTAAAGAGCTATCCGTCTGTGGGCGTTGCGAGTGGTAACTGCCGCTGCTGCAGCGGCTTTAAACTGATGGCGGGCAACCGTCAATTAGCTAAAGCGGATCGCTGCCACGCCCCCGAATGAAAAGGCGACGGATGGGGTGGCGCCACAAAAACCAAAATAAAAACCAAAAATAAAAACTTAAAACCAAAAGCCGCCGTCTCATTGCTGGGAATTTATTTTTGGACTACCCAAACCGAATTGAATTGAAAACTAAACGAAATCCTTAACACGTTCTGGCCGAAAGATTTCCGTGGAAAAGGCTGAACAAAAAAAAATGCAGGGAAAAGTGGGAGGAGTGCGGAAAAGTGGTGACTGGGGCAGCAAATAAATGTCCAATTTGTGCAGTGACAGGAACACTTGAGGCACGTTTTTGATGTAAACACGGACAAAAAGGGTCGAGAGTCACAGCAAAAAGCCATGGACAATGGATGAGAGCCAAGGGATCGAGGATGGGGGAGGATTGAGGACTGGGGAATGAGGACTGAGGATTGGGAAAGAAAGGCCAAGAGATCGATGTAGCCGCCGGAGTTTCACGCTTTGTGGCTTTCTGTGTCGCTAATGAACATCATCCAGTTTGAGCGATTTGACCTTTTCGGTCGATGGGCCATCGAGGGAATCCCGGTGTGGGTACCGGGGTATCCCCAGGTATTGCCATTTCTTGTGGTCACTCCTCTTCGGGCTTTAATGTCGCCTGGCTCTGGTATGACAGGCCGCTTATATAAGTTGGATCCATCGCCATCTCCCTCATCCATCTGCATCTCCATCTCGATGGCCAAGATGCCCATCCATGCCCATTCCATTCGAACCTTACGCCCCGGGGCCGCCGCTCAATTAATGCATGAGAAGGCGAAGAAATTAACTCGTCATTGCCTGCCCGTCAGGCTTTTGCTTTGGCTTCGGCTGTCACGCGCCGCCAGATGGCGCTCATCGTGCACTCGAAGAAATTGGTAAGCGAAAGAAGGGTTGGCAGGTACAAAATGGTAGTTTAAAACCATTTTCTAGTCAATTGGATCGAATAATTTAAAGATATCTTAATTTCGATTTTTAAAATTTAATACCAAAATCTGTATATAAAGCAATTACACTTTTTTAAATAACAACAAAAATTTAACAAAAATATTAATACTATTGGAATGCTCTTTCAGTAACTCAGAGTTTATATACTCTCGTAATAATGACCTAAAAAATGGTATGCTAACATTTTAAAAAGTACAATTTCTATAAAATTAAAATCCAAAAAATTATATTTAAAATAAAAATTTAATCATTTGAAGTTTGATAGCTCCATAAAGCTCTAAATCTCTTTCTACAAACAAAGTAATAATATTTCAATTAACTTAAATAAAATTTCATTGTCCTAGAACTCAATCACTCTAGATAATATTTCTTCAAATATAGTGAGATAGACTTTACTATTCACAAGACCTTTTCCCATAGTGCAGCTCATCCCCCGACCAACAGCATAATTATAGTGCTGCATCATCGAAAGACACGAGACAAAATGCCAGAGACAGTCATCAACAGCCTACTTATACTTATGGAGGCTTTCCATCGATCAAAGGGATCTGGTTTGGAACCTGCGCTTCGAGGTGTCTGCCTTTATCGTTTCTCGTTTCTCGGAAGTAATGCAAAACTTTTAATAATCAAATCAAATGCTCACGCCGACCTGTGAGTCGCGTCGCGCGTATGAAAGTCATTTTCACCGCGGGCTGAATTTGAAGTTTCGCTTTTTGGCTTTTTGGCTGCTCTTGATGTCGTTTCATGTCTTTTATTATTATATTTTTTTCTTGTTTCGGGTGGCGGCTTTCGTTTTGGGACTTTTACTTAATTTCATGTAATAGAAAACTAAACAACAAAACTCCCACAAAAGTAATGCTCAAAGACAAAACTATCACCGAGAGTTGGAGTGGAGTTTATGAATCGAGCAAAAGAGTTGGCAGGAGGCCTCATGTGGGGAGGTTGCTGCTGCTGCTGATGTAGCTCTGATGTTGCTGCCGTACCACTGATGTTGCTGCTGTGCTGCAACAGTTGCTGCCGTTGTAGATCTCTCGTGTGTGCCGCATAAAAAGATAATAACAATATACAAACAAATGCGCAGTCAGGCAGCCAGGCAACCAAACAGCCCGTAAGCCGGAGATTGCCAACCGCTGCGGACTTCGAGCTTAATAGAGTTATGATGAAGTATAATAATCCTTGACCTTTCCACCAGCCAACATCAAGTTGCAGCTACAAGTCAAGACCGCAGCTTACCGCTCTTAGGCACAAGTCAAAACGTTTTTGGGCTCTTTGTGTTTTGTACCCCTACCCTCTCTCAACTATTTTGCCTTTTTTTTTGTTTGGCGGACCCTTCATTTGACTTTAAAAGGCGCCATTTAATTTCGCAAAAATGAAAATGTTAACCATTTCTCCAAGATCATGCAAATCAGGGGATCTAAAGAGGTAACAGGGGATTTATAATATAACCAAAAGGTGTTTTTTTAGTTACGTATGAACTTAATTGGAACCATAAATATCTTAAATATATATTTTAAAATGTTGTCCGTGTCGAGGTTGTTTATGTTTCTCTTTGACGGCCCCTAAATTGGAAACGCCCATTTTGCTGGGGAATTTGTATTCGTTTAAAACGCATTAAAATCGTTCATTTTATATTAATCGGCTGGATATCTATCATGAGAAAAATTAACTTTTAAAGGGCAAACTTATAAAATAATTTTTATGGCAAGACATTTTATCAAGTTTACAGATTTGCAGAAGCAATCAGACGACGATTGATGGCCCATAATTACATAATTCATAAATTATTAATGGTTATATTTTTATGGTTTTCTTTCTTTCAAAGTTGAAAATGTTCTTCTTGGGGTAATTATAACTTGATTTTTATTATGATAGCATTTATAGCGCAATTTATAGCCCCTTAATGGTCTTAAAATATTGCTTTGATTAAACTTCGTGTTAAACCGTTCCGCATCGAGCAAATTATAGGTTGCTAATTAGTTTAATGGCTTATTATTTAATAATTTAATATTTTATTTTAATGATAACTTTGGGAATAATTGAGGAATATTTTTGTGAAATTCAAAGCCAAACGAAGACTCACTGAGTTAATTATTACAGTGCTTGCCATGCAATTCATTTAATCTTCTATTCCCCGTTGATTACTTTTAGGATTACACTTCTTCCAGCTACAAATGAAAACGCTCGTTTCCAATTATTTGAGGATTTCTCACGTCCATAACTTGTACATGAGCGCCCTGAGGGCAGCTCCTTTGTTTGTGCCTTATCCCTGTCATCATTGTTTATTTGTCTCTGGTCAAGTGCCAGACAAAACCGAGGGTTGAGTCCATAAACCGTAGTGCCTGTCGGAAGCTCAGAACGAACAGTGTTCCAATCAATGCGGCTAGTCCTGATAAGGATACAAATTGCACGGCCATGTCCGAGTGACGCCCACTTCCTTCGCTAAATTACCAACCCCCCCTTTCCCCCCCTTGCACTTAAAATTCCAATCGGATTTAGGGGGCGCGCTTCACCCCCCGCTTCAGGCAATGATTTTGGTCAGCTATCGAGGGTTGCCAGGATGCCAGGTTCAATGACCAGATATCCACTACTCTTGGCTAAACATGCGATTTGTTTTATTAGTTTTCCTCGAGCAAAACACACACAAGTATGTACCAACAGCTGGTTGGCAAAAGTCCTGCCTGACTGCAAGCCTTTCTGCCTGCCAAACAAAAACAGATCCAATGGATTGCGGCCTGGATATCTAGCCAGGCATCGCATCTGCAACTGTTTCAACTTTTTTGACTTTTTGGCAGCTCATTGCGGTCGCTATTTTTGTTGCAATTAATAATAAAAACTTTCAACTGGAAAAGCTAAAAAACTCTCTAAAACTCTTTCGTATAAATATGCTCGCTTTGTGGGGAAAAGTTTTGCAATTGCTAAAACTTCTAAAAAGTAAAACCTAAAAGGGAAATGGGGAAAAACATATGAAATGTTATAGACCGAAAGATACCTGATATTTTTATTGTATTTGCGGAGAATTCTGCTTATGTAGTCCAAAAATCAAATAATAGTAAATCAAATTTCCATATGACGTAACTTATGACGCCCAACGTGGGGCATTTGTAATGTACTTTTAAATGGTATTTGGAGTAAACAAATTTCTAAGTCGTTGATTCTAATATTAAAATTACTTTTTGTCTAATTTATTTATAAATATTGTACAGGTTTTGGTAAAGCCTACATTGATTTATTTACAGGAAATCCCAAATACGAAAGCAAAATGAACCTGTTAGACATGTAAGATAAACAAGATCTGCAAGGCACCTGGCACAGCATAAATACAACTTCTTTGAGATCTAGTTCTTGGATCATGAATCGATCTATTTACATAAACACAAATACGTCGTGGCACCACAAACAGTGTGTATATTTATACGCTTTGCATTTACATACAACTATATGATATGTATAAGGTATCAGCTGTAAGAATCAGCACCTCAATTTAAAACCAAAGCGTGAAAAGTCTATTAGAGGTTGACGGGCGGCGACGATGGTGACGAAGGCGTCTGTCTGGGAGCACTGTGGGAACAATCCAGTGTGCTGCAGTCAGCTCCAATTCTACCCCAAAGCTCCCCCCCCCCCCCCCCCTGATACCAACCAATATCTGGATTTTCAACTGCACCTGTAGTCTGTAGGTTCTGCAGTTTTTTCATTTTGTATATTTTTTTATGTGCTTTGCTTTCATTGTTAGTGCATTTATTGTTATTGTTGCTGCCTTTTGTATTTCGGCGTTGAAGCTTCGCTGGCACTTGCTGAAATGTCTGGCCAAAATGAATACAGCGGGGGGGCATTGGGGTCTATTTGGGCCCTTTGTACTTCGACTACGGTGTCTGTCATTCACTTGCAGGTAGTTAAACACCGTATCTATGAGTGTGTCTAGCATTTAGCACGCAACTGGGCTTTAAATGCAGCATACTACGGCCTACTGTGTATGAACCTTGTCATTCAATCAATCTGGCAAATCATGCGATCGGGGGGTATTCATCCATAAGATTGCCCACCAAGTTTCGCGAAATGGCTGTCAAAGTTACTAATGAGAATCGGATTGCCCAAGGGGTATGAGAGTGTATTGTGAAAATGGGCTTTAAGCCGGGTTTTAATTGCTGGCTTAGTGTACAGCTCAATTTGAGGGTAGCATCATTATGGGGTAATTACTTTCGGGTGAATAATTGAATTTAACTTTGCGAGTTACAGTTGTAATAGATTGAGAAATTTCTTGGTGAGTCAACCATATATCTAGATATCTAGATTTATTTTTTTAAAATATAAATTTAATAGTAATTTCCTTTTTTAGTTTAACAATTATTTCCTGCATTTATTAGGGTAAAATTACATTAATTCGTGGCTTTCATATTGGTTTGCCCTTTTTATTTTCCAACTTCCGAATAGATATCTCCAATTCCCGAATAAACATGATCTCAAAGAGGCGACGAGTAGCATGAAGATTGAACTACAAGTACGTGGGCCAATGTTTTTTCTTCATTTTTTATGTTTTTTTTGTTTTTTTTTGGCTGGTGCCGCAATCTCAGTCCCCTGGCGTGACCGAAAACAAATAAATAAAGGAGAAACGAGAGCTTCAACTTGAACTGAAGTTGTTTGCCACTGGACACCAATGGCCCCGGGCGACCTTGTCGAAGAAAATTATGCAATCGGAGGGGCAGCAGAAAGCAGGTGGAGCTGCAAGCAGCCGCTGTTCAATGTTTGTCAATCAAATTAGTCGGCGATGATTGCAATCGAAATTAATGAAAAGCAATCATAAGGCGCACGCCAACCAATTAAACCAGCTGACGACAAAAAGTAAATTTGCGCTTAAGCGATTGCACCATCGATTCAATTTCATTAAACCCAATCAAAGCAATCGAGGATTGAGGGAAAGGGGGGAAGCGGGGGAAAGGGGTTAATAACAATTCAAATCTCTTTTCTTTCTCCCCGTTTGTAGGAGCCGCGTGCCGATAAATCAATTTGCTTGGCTCTTTTTTTCGCTTTATTTTCCCTGTGATTGCATTTGATTGTATTTGAACATTATCGGAGTATCGGAGTTCCGTCCTAACCGGTGAATGTTACTGTCCATCTGGAGTAAATTGGTTCTGAAGCTGGAGTTTTACAGGAAAAAGATTCTTTAAATACGAATAGGAAGTTGAAAAATCAGACTCTTAATCAGAAGATGACAAGTAAATAATTGGTTTTGTAATTGCACTCAGTCAACTCAGTTGGTATTTAAAATAATCTTGATAAAGAAAAGAGGAGGAAGAATAAAACAGCTGTTACAAACTAAGTTCAGTTGTTTTTAAAGAGATCTATAATAATAATATAATAATATTATTATAATAATACAATAATAATAATATAATATAATAGTTCTATAATAATAAAAAATCATTATTTAATATTTTTAATATGTGATCTCATGAAACCAGAAAAAATATGACAGATGTTATTAATGATTCCCATGTTAAATCCCATAAGCCTGTGAAGGATATCATCTCAACGTGTCCGACTCAACCTTCCTTTCCCAAATCGCTTTGTTTCCTAACGATCACAGGTTTACCTTCATTCATTCTAGCCCGATCGAAAACAACTCCGTTCCCAGACTTTCCATTTCTCGGTGATATTTCCAGAGCCAGTTTTGCCTTTGCTAACAGTTCATTTAAGTTTTTGTTTTGTTTTTTGCTGGCGGTTCTCAGGTTGGCAGAAAGAAACTCCCGCGCTCTAGACATGACGCAATCAGTTCGCATCCGTTGAGCTATTTCAAAACTTGTTGCAGGCTTATTAATTTGGCTCGGAGCACCGAAAGCACAACTAAAACAAGTTGATTTAGGTGAAGTCATTTGCGTGCAGTCGGACACTAAACACTAAACACTGAAACCGAACACTAAACACGGCAACAGAAAAAGCAACAAATAAAAACAAAAAACCCAGTAAAAATAGCGAAACAACGAAAGAGTTCAGAGATCAGCTCGGGGCATTCAGGAGATCAGAGTTTGGAGTCAAGTCGGTCTTCGGCTGTTTGTTGTTCGTTACCTTAGTTTTTTGTTTCTTATTTTTTTTGCCAAGTTCCAAGCTTTAAGCCACGCCGCACGCCTGACAAATTTGCGCAAATAATAAAAACAGATTTTAAATGCCTGGAAATTGAGTCTGCCATTGCGGCCCTAAATCAGTTTCCTCCCCGGCCCAACTGACATTTAGAGGTTTACTGGGAAAACTGAGAAAACTGAGAAAACGGCAACGAGAGCCCCAAACTCAGCGCTTAAATAGGAGAAACTTTATGGGCTTTGTCTCCTTTCAGCGTATTTATTATTGCTAAAAATATATGTTTTTCGCAGCTTTAATTATATTCATTGCGTTTGCTTTATATGGTCGTTAGGTAGGTAACGAATATATGGCAGGCATATAGCAAAGACTTCCTTATGATTTATCGACGTGTTAATGTCGACTTGGGTCTGTAAAAGTTTAGTTAGTGCTAAAAGGTTTGCTTTTGCTTACAACTTAATTAATAACTGAAGACAGCTGGTACTAGTAATATAAATTTATTGTATTGATGGACTTTAGCATTATTATAAATTTTAATTTAAATTTTTCTAAATAATTTATGATCTTCTATGATAAAATATAAAATATTAAAAAAGTGTTGTTGAACATATAAAAATGTTCTAAATATTTTCCTTACCATTTAGAACTCCAGAAGTCTCATTTCAGATTTTACACGTAATTCAGTGAAGCCCTCAAGGTTTTTAGTTTTTAATAATTTATATAATGACTACTGTGTTTTTTTATGGGCATAATAAATATATTTATCATAGGCTCATTTAGTAATAAGACAATATATATACTGATATACTGCCATTGTTATTCTTTAACCTTCCCAAAAATTGCCTCGTAAGCGTTTTCTCATCGGCACAAAAAAGTTGTTAAATTATGGCACGCCCTAAAACTTGAGCAACCGCACCGGAAACTCTTGCCCATTCGATATGGTCGATGGTTGTGCAGAAGACCCGCCCTAGGGAGTATATATATTTTATTTCCCTTCCTCAACTCGAAGCGCCGGCACCTCAATCTACATAATTCACACTTCATTGAGCTTGGAAATTTACGATAAAATACTCGGCTGCATTATCGTTGCCCCGCGTCGAATTCTTTCGGCTTCCCATTCATCAATGGGCATTTCCCCATTCATGTTCTCGTCGTTCTTTCGTTTCTTCCATCAATTCACGCACTTTTCATTCCAGCTCTGTCTCTGCCCTAAATGCTTTTGGCCCCTAAATCATCATGTGCCTGCCCCTCGTTTATATACATAGTTCATAGTTCTATTCAGGGCACGCTTTGCATTGGCTCTTATCTCCGGGTAAACTTTACAGACCGAACAGAGGCACGTAATATTAATTAGCCCAGCTCGAAACTCATTCGAAAAGCCCGCAAATGAATGCCCAGCGATTGTTATGTTGTGCCTTCCCTATACACACGAAAAACTGAACCAAAAACTCGACTCAAGGGAATGTTTATGCGACACTTTTTAGTATGCAAAATGCAAAATCCGAAAAGGTAATGCAAAAAAAAAGAGGAATGAAAAGAAAACACAGCATAAAACAACACAAACGAGAACAACTGAAATTGAGCTTGACAAAAATACAAAAAGACAACAAAAAAGCGGCACTGCCTTTCATGTTTCACACTTTTTGGCAGCCCAGCAATTAAATTGAAATTAGCCTGCATTGTGAAGAGAATTAAAATTAAGTGATTCACAGAGAGGTGTTGACAATGGACATTGTCTGTCCAGAAAATAAACAAAAATCTTGTAAAATTCACTGTCATTAACTAAGGTAAATATTAAAAAACAAGAGAGAACGCTATAGTCGGGTGTCCCGACTATCAGATACCCGTTACTCAGCTAAGGGAGTGCGAGGGAGATAGATATATAAAATCTTTGATCAGGCATAACTTTTTAACGAATGGTCCGATTTGAAAAATTTCTTCTACATTTCGATAGGTATTGATAGTCACAATAAAACTGCATTTTTAGTTTTCCAAAATCTTTAATGCTGTGGGCGCCAGACACCTTTCAAAAAATGGTGTAGGGCGATTGAGGGCGTTAGAAGGGGCGTGGCACCATTTTGAAATAAACTTGCGCTGCGTAGGAACTCTAAGAATATGCATGCAAAATGCCAATCCTCTAGCTTTTATAGTTTCCGAGATCTCAGCGTTCATACGGACGGACAGACGGACAGACGGACATGGCTAGTTCGACTCGGCTAGTGATCCTGATCAAGAATATATATACTTTATAGGATCGGAAAAGCTTCCTTCTCCCTGTTACATACTTTTGCACGAATACAATATACCCTTTTACTCTACGAGTAACGTAGTAAATTATAATTTTTATATTTACATTTTTATAATTCGCAGAAGATAAAACAATTTTAGGAGCATTACAAAATATTTATAGACTTAACATAAAATTTATAAAAAAAATACTTGTATCTAAAATTCTTTTTACAGTCATTTTTCATTTTAAATACCAGTTCTAAGGCAGGCAAAATATCAAAGATACTAACCGGCATTCCAAGCAAATCATTAACCAAACTATTCAAAGTTTTCCAATTTTTTACTCATCATGTGGCACATCGTCAATTAGCACTTCAAACTTGAACTTGTCAGGTCGTCAGTGACGTCATGTCGAGTGTCAATTTGTACAATAAACAATGGGAAGGAACAACAATAAAAATCAGCCACCGAAAAAGCTCAAAAACGTCGGAAGCAGCAGCCCCAACAAAAGGTTGGAAAATAAACTGATTTGAAATTTAAATTCTTTTTCAAGCGGCTACGAAACGAGTTAAAATATCATCGAAAAATACTAAAAAAAAAAAGAAACAACTTCGATCGGCTGCTTAAGGGTTCCATGAACTCATAAGTTATTTAAACGTATATGTATATGTATTTTTCGGGTATTATCTAGGGGACGCAAACGGCTTCCTGGCCAAAAACTTTCAGAGACTTTGGCTTCTTTTCGAATGTCATCAATAACAAAGGCGGTGGGTAATAAAGAAAGAGCCACGAAAATGGCAAATGTTGCAAGTGCAATATGGTTGTTGCAACTGCAGTTGTTGCTGCAGTCTGGGTCTAGTCTAGATGACGCCCTGCCCTGCAAAACGGAACCGAGCAACCTGTTAGGGGGATTCGTTCCCCTGGCTCGTTCCGGGCCATTTATTTTCATGGGAAGTGGTCGCGAATAAAGGGAAACGCCACCCGAAACCCCCAACATAGCGACCTTGAGCGGGAGTTTCAGTCCATCGTCACCTCACCGCCATCGGCCCTCTCTTTCGCACCGAGTATCGCGTATCGCCCTCTCCCTCGCTCAGCCTCACGCACTTTTTGCAGTTCAAACTGGACAACCAGTTCGCAAACCAGTTCCTTGCACATTAAAAGCAGAAGAAGCTGAAAGCAACGCGGGGGCCACACTCAGAAAAATTATAAGGAAAGGTCTTTGAGAATTAAGATCTTAGGTATTTTAGAAACCATTTTAAAGGTTAAGAAAAAAGGTTTAAAGTAGCGTATATTATAGAATTTCCACTTCAGCTACACATATTTTAGACAACCCACCTATTTGTAGTTTCAAATTTACATCCCTAAGCCTAATTGAAATATTATTATAATTAATGTATGAATTTATGACCCACGTAAAAATTATGGTTTCCATTTAATTATTTTAAACTCTATTATAAGTTCTAAATAAAGTATTATGTTAGAACTTAAAACATATTTTATATGGGTATAACTGTTCCATATTCTTATTAAGAAGTTTGAGTTTGTCGGAAATGTCCTAATATAATTGTTAAACTTGTTTTAATTTATTTTAATACATTTTAAACACATTTGTCATTTTGTGTCTGATTTTTTTAAAACCACTAAACTCACATAGCATTTAAAAAATATTATTGCGGTGTCACATAAATCTGTACAGACTGTTAAGTTGACAAATATCTTAATTTTTGAAATATTCTATTTAAGTTTGAGGTATTACGGGGGAACTTTTATCGCCTAACCAAAATAAGGGGATTTCTGAATTCATAACCATTTTTAACCCCTCGATTCCTTCTATTTTCTCTAGGAGCACCAATCGAAACTCACCTGAAATATCATATATCCCGAGTCGTACATCCAAAAGTCCTCGGGCGTGTGGCCGGGCTTGGTCAGCTGAATGGCCAGGCAACGCTGCAAGATCAGACGGCAACGCTGTGGACCACCGGGTGACTTGGTGCCCATTTCTGTTGCCTTTCTGCTGGCGGGTTTCTCGGTTGCTTGGTCTGGCTTTCCCAGATTTTTTCGTTAGCCGTCTAAAAATAACGCCAAGTTGAGGCTTAAGGATCTGGCACTCCGCGCGCGTCTGTGTGTGTGTGTGTGTAGAAGGTTCTTTTAATGGTCAAGCACTTGGACAGCGAACAAAAAAATAAAATACAAAACCGAGAAGAACGCGATAAGAACGAAACCCGTATTTGCAGAGTTTTATCTCTTTTTTCCTCCTTTTGTTTTGCTTTCGGACTGGCTACATTTTATTTTTTGCACACTTTTCAGACCGGACTTTTGTGGCTTTTTTTTGGGGAATGAACTTTTCACATCAACATTATATTATCCCAGCATCTCGAACGCGACGCCTGCGCACTAAATCACTCAGTACTCGGTACTCAGTATGAAGTACTCGGTGAGTACTCACTCCCGAATGCGAATGCGAACCGAAACCGAAACCGAACCGAACCGACCGAGCGACGAATCTCCAATAAGACAATATTTGAATCCAACCCAAACGTAAGTGTAGCCAAAACGTAACAGAGAGAGCAACTCAGTCTCTCAGAGAGCAAAAATTCAAACTGAAGTCGCGGCGCCAAGAAAAAGTGGTTTCTCCCCACTCTTTCTCCCCCAATTTCCCGTCCGCTCTCTCGCCGGAGAGCGGCATTCGTGGTGAGCGCAGTCTCCACTCGCCAACTTCTTTGGAGACCTGAAACGATATAAAAAATCGGAGAAGCCGCTTTAAAACCTTGATTATTAAATCAATTAGGTGTACAACAAAAACAAAAAAAGCAACAAAAAAACGGAGAAAAATACAAAATTTATAAACTGGAGTTAGGCGGCCGAGATCGCAATCTTGTCGTCGTTCTGTCTGAGAGACAAACGGGCTCTGCTCCTAATAACATCATCACATCATCATCATAGTCGTATCATTATCGTTAACTGTAAGCCGTGTTTGGCAACTGTTTTTTAAGCCAGACAGTGGGGCCTCGAAAGATCGCATTCTAATTTACAGAAATAAACTTTTATAAAAAATAGAAGTTTTAATTTTAAAACTGTTAAGTTTATATACTTTTTTCGTTGATAGAAAAGATTATCAGATTATCCAATATTGAACACATTTAAAAAGAATGTATTTCTTTTTCTCCGTATCAAATTTACTTACTTAAAAATTCTTTAAAAATGTCTAAAATCATAGCGTTTTTAAATTCGAAATTTTATGTTATTATAATTATAGAAAAAAACCATATTTTTAGCCCCCACTGTATACTAATTTTTTGGCATTCGTTTTTGCATTGACGAGTTACTTTTGGAATTATTTAATGTGCCTTTCAATCTGGGCTGGCGCTTGGAAGTCATTTCCTGCCCGAATTGCCGGATGTGCAAATGACTAAAAATGGGTTAATTAAAAACCATCTAGCAGTGATTTTATTTAGGGTGATGTAAAGACATTTGCCCAAAAAGTCGTTCTCAATTCCATGGATGTAGAACTCTAGGGCAGCCATACATATAGTTCAGAAATGGAGCTCCAGCCCAAGCGAAAAAGAATCTAGGAAATGTCAGAATAGTCACTCGCATCCATAATTGCGTATACGCCATGTGCGCCGACTGTCAATCACAATTCTAATGCAAATTCGCTTCGTTCGCTTTCCGCACTGTCCAAATGCATTAAGTGGAAATGCATTTGGCTGACTGTCTTTTTCGGTGCGTCAGCGTCAGACAATCGGAATTTGCATAAACAATTACGATTTAACGAAATTACGCGATAAGGCCGGATTGCCCGAGTGAGATTTATTTTAATATCCATCGTCCCATCGCCCATCGCATTTGTGGCACCATTCATCTTCCGAATTCGGTCAGAGCGCGCGCCACCACATCCATAACAAGAAAGTTTAGGGGAAAGACAGGGCCAAAAGCGAGATTCGTTTGGTTTCGGGGCCAATTAAATGGTGAGATCATCGCCCACATATAAACGACTCCAGAGACTAGACTCTACCTTTACGATTCCCAGCCGCCCCGCAGATCAAGTGTGTGCAGCCCCCTCCCTTTTGGGCATTTTCTTTTTATTATTTATTTATTGCGGCTTGTATTTGTCGACCCATTAAGCGTCGGCCTTTGTTAGAAAACACGTTTCTTCTGGCCACATTCCGAAAAAAAAACCAAAAAAAATGAGAATTCGCCGTCTTTTGTTTGTCTTACAAATCACAAACATTATGAATTGGTGAAACGCTGCTGGCCGGGCTCAAAAGGTGCTAAAAAAAATTAGCATAAATTATTATTAACAATTATGGCCAAGCAGTTGAGCTCCTAAGAAATCCGACAGATTTACCATGTTCTTTGCCTCGTGGCCCCAGGCTCTTTTATTTAAACCAGCGAGAAAAATATGTCAGCTTCGGTTTTTTCTAAAGTAATTTGCGGATTTAAACGAAAATATACCTGTCACCTGAAACTGGAATGTTTTGGTAAAAAAGTTTTGACAAGGGTATTGGAAACTTCGGACAACCTTTCTTTTCTCGCTTTTCGATTTTTGTCTAGCCGCGGGCCTTACTTTTTTGAAGGCTTCGCCTCTGATTCGGTAATTAAATTTGCACATTTGTTGAAGTTAACTTTCGAGAGGCTTTTTTGGTCAAGAGACCGCTGGCGAATGCTCAAAAAACAATTGAAGAAGTCCTTGACTTTCAACCTTGAACTTCAATTGAGGATCGTCATTGTTGTGTTTATAGAATTGCACGGAAAACGAATCGATCATTTCATATTATGAAATGGCCAGCATTCTCTAGTGGTAAACTTGAATTCTTACGCAATCGAACCAATGCTTTTAACAACTCAAGCTAAATTAACGCCTTTCGAGTCCATCGACATTGACAAATCAAAAACCTCAAATGTTAAATGCTAGATCTTCATTTTTGCCAAGGCCAGATTATTGAACTTTAAGATTTAGCTATAAGCTAGCTCCTTTTCTTAGAAAATCATTTAAATATATATATCCTAACCTAAGCAGTTAGATTTGTGAAGTCGGAATTAATATTGATTCATTTTCTTCATAAGTTAAATATTAATAATCTTAATATTTTGCAAATATTTTATAAAATATGTTCATAGCATTATAAATAGTTCTGAAACGTGGAAAAGAAATTGTTAAATTTTTTTATAATTTTTATTGGAAGATTAAACGTGTAGTTTTTTCTTTTTCTGGGAATTATATTTAAAATATTATAATTATGATTTATCCTTCTTATGTAAATGAACGTATTTATGATTAAATGGTCTATGGGCTTCCCATAAATTAAATCCTTTCATTAAACATTTCCACATGTCTTTTCATTTTAGTGTAAATGAAAATCCTGAAACATTTTTACCCCCCTCTCAATCGACATTTGCACAGCGTTCGATTGGAATCCTTTTCTTCATTATAATGAGGCTTTATGCCGCCGCTCACCTACACCTACTGCTACACCCCCCACGATAATATTTGACAGCTTACTTTCAATTGCGACATCTAGTTAGCGCAAATTTAAGAGTGAAATAAAACAACACGATCGCATCGAGTGGATCGAACTGGGTATCGCTGGATGGCTGACTGGCTGACTGGCTGACTGGTTGGATGGATGGATGAATAGCTTAATGAAGCAAGAGCCTGTTCCGCGGTTCGTGGTCCGTGGTCACTCAACGCGATGCCAGGCTCTTGGCACTCGATCCGATCCCATCCACCCGCAAAAGCATCACCCAAAACTAAAACCCCCCTCCCCATCGTACCGCTTCATATTTCAGTTTTACGGTTCAACGACAACGACTTTGCGCAGTTTTCAGAGGGGCTCGAACCAGGGAGGAGGAGTACCACCGATCCAATTGCCGCAATGTGGCAAAGCAATCGATTTAAGCGCCGCATAAATTGAAGCCGGGGCTCCGACTTCGAGGAAAAACCAAAAGGTTCCTCCATGTACAACATGATGAATTGTTTTCTTTGTCGACTTGTCGACTGTTGCGCCGCTTGTGGGCAACTTGGAAACTGAAAACTGAAAACTGAGGCACAAAACTGAAAAAACTGCCAACTGAAAACTGGAGGAGATCGCTGAATGATGGAGTGTAGCTGGGTATGAAGTGGGAGTGGGTGGGGATGGTGGAGAGGAAAGGGGGGAGGGGGGAAAGTGGCGCGGAAAAATTGCAAATTGTATCAAAAATTTAAATTTTCGCTTTCATTATGCGGCGGCAGCCTGCGCTCTGCTAATAGACCAACTGCCATTGTGTTTCTTTCTTCTCTTTTTTTGCCTAGCTTATATATTTTCTTTGCCAACGAGGCTTTTCCCTATTCAATTTTGACAGGCGCGTTTTTATCCAAATAATGAGCTGCATTTGTGCATTTGGAAGAAAAATAAGTGAAATAAGTTAGAGCATTCAAATGGTTTTTTGACCGCCTTATAAGGATTTTCCAATACCAATTCTTTGAAGATTTACTTTACATTTTTGTAATAATAGATTAATATTTTAATTATTATGGATACAGTTATACAGTTTTCAGTTTCTTATTAATTTATTATTTTTCTACCGCATAATGAGGATTTTCTTCCCCCATTCAGATTCAGACGTAATAAGATGGCAATTCTCATTAGGCCCACTACTCGTATACGTGATGTGAATTTGCATTTGCATTTAAACCGATGAAGGCTGCAAAAACCAATGAATAATTATAAATCTGCAGCAAAAAGTAAAATGAGGAACACAAACTCGAGTTGGGATTGTGGGGAAATACCAATCCAAAGACAAAAGCAAATTTGAGAAATGCCAAAGATGCTCGACGAAGCCAAGAAATGACATGCCCATGTGCTCCTCTCCCGGGATGGCATCTCATAGACGTGGAACGGTGGTCCAGACCACGACGGAAGAAGCATATTGCTGGTGGAGATGGAAGATGGAAGATGAAAAACGGGATGGCAAGACGAAGTCGGAGCCGGAGAAAATGTCTGCCAGGCGGAGACATTGCGGCAGACGATGCAATAACACCCGGGAGTTTCGATAAAACAGATCTCTGCTACTTGGAATACTCTTTCTATCTATTATTTTGATACATTTATCTTTTAATTATAAATAGGTTTCGTTTTTTCAATAAATGGTGATATAAAAGTACCTTACTATATCTATTACAAAGCTTAAGAAAAACCTTTTAAGTGTTCAAACTATTTAAATTTATTACTTATTTAAGAAATCACTAGCTTTATATTGATTAATTTTAATTAGTCATTAAACTTTAATGACTCCTTTAACAACATGAATTTTAAATTACTTTGATCAGCAGGTGAATGAAAACTGTTTAGGGCACTATAAAATCCAAATTACATAGATAATCATAAATATTTAAGTGTTAACATAAAAATTTTATAAAATTATAATTTTAAAAGGAGATTCAACGAAATATAATTGGGAAATAAAATAAATAAACAAATAAAACTGGTAAGTATTACTACAAAATGTGTATAAACTATTTTAAAAGTAAAATTTAATACGTTTTTTATGAAAATATTATTATAAATTAAATTAAATGACTGCGAATTTAAAGCATAGCTTTTGGAAATATTTATATTAATCCATAAATATCTTAATGAATTTATTTTCTAAATTCCAATTTTAAGACCCAGCGAATATGCCCGCTTTTTTCAGATCCCGTTGTCAACAGAAGCCGCTAACAATAACCATTGATAACACCACACAGTACAATAAGCAATCCAAAATCCACACAATCCAATCCATGCAAGCATCCAGTGCAGCGCATCTTCAATTTCAGCATTCTTTCGCCAGTCTGCGTCTGCATACTTGCCGCTTCTGCGTTCCCCGTACCGCTCCAGTACCGTCCCCTCCCCCTCCCGCCCCCCTGGAGCAGTCACATTGATTGCTCTGCCTGGTTGGAGCTTCAGTTTGAGTTTAAGTTTTGCCGCGTGAAAGCAAACACAGAGAAGCCAACAGCCAAACAGCCAGCAAATAAAACCGAAAGGAAAAGCGCAAAAAAAAGTAATAAAATCAACTGAAATTGCTTAACACCCGGCGTAAAGTGATAATGGTTGGATTTATTTATTTGCTCGCTGCTGGGAATATCAAAACCGATTTAAAGGCTCTCTCGACAGCATTTATGGTACGGGGAGCGTTTATCAAAAGTCGTTTCATTAAAAGGTGTTGCCATTATTTTGAGTTTATATATGAAAAATATTGCATTTTGATTGAAAATTTCGATTTTGATATTTCATCATTAATTATGAAATCGTTCCTTAAATATAAGTCAAATTAGGTTAAATAAATATTATGTTTTTCCGAAACTGAAAAAAAAATTAATGAAAAATAAACTAGAATTTTAAAGAAAATATTATAAATACAATATATTTTCCACTTATCCACTTGACTAAATAAAAATTAAGTTAGAGTTATTTCTCTACAAAATTACAATTTTTAAACATTATTTAAACATTCTATCCACTCATAATTTATTTAAATTTGAAAATACCACGAGAAAACTTTTGATTACCTGAAATGGCAGCTAATTATAAACTGACTGCTGACTGATATTTGATAACTGCCACACTCTGTGTGTTAATGCAATTTGATCGGCGCTTTGGTTTCGGTTGGCTTCCCATTAATCCTGGGCCACAATGCAGTAGTCTTCCTCGTGTTTTTATTGCTGCTGGTTGTGTGCGAGTTTTGTCTTTTTCCTTGTCTCGTTTGTCAGACATTTGACAGTTGTTTGTTATTTTTGCACGTTGACTTTTCTCCGTCTGCTTCTGCGTCTGTGTGTCATGTGTCTGTGGCATATTTTCCATTTTCCCCATTTTCCATTTTCCATGCCCCCACAGAGGTTGCCTAACAGACGCCCACTGTCCCATCGCCACGCCGCCACCCCCCGCCCCTTTTTTTCGGTTGCCACATTTTGGATTTCAATTTTTATGGCAAGTCAAATTTTTTTATATTTTCCTTTTTTTTTCTTTGCAATCTGCAACCCGCTGCATTTATTGCCATTTTCGTAGTGAGTCGAGGAAGTTGGAATTTGCATAGAAAAATGGAAATTAACAAGACCATTTGACTGGCTGTCCATCTAAGTCGGGGTCTTTCTCTCGGGCCGTCTCTTTCGCTCCTCGCTTAACTTAATGCCATCCTGCTCTAGTGCCAAATGTTTGTTCGTCCTGTTCGTACATTTGTCCGTGTCTATATTTAGCTTTATGTAAACATGTTTGACCAACTGAACTGACTGAATGACTGACTGCCTCAGTTGGGAATTGGGAATGTACGAATACAAACTCCCCCTCAAAAGTCCACTTCCCTCTCTTTCTTTCTCCTGTATATCCGTCTCTTTCGCCGCCGCCTGCGCCGCCTGTGATGTAATCTCGGTAATGCATGCGACAAACTTTCATCTCGAATTGCAAAATCCACGCAATATGAAACAAAAGATCGCAAAGATTGGCTTACACTGTTTGAATAATAATTAATAAATAATACTTAATTCGAAAAGGTATTCCCCAAAAGAGCTTTATATAAACCCCTATTTGTTGTTTTGTTTACTTCATAATTGTGTATTATTTCTGTTTTGCCTGGGATCTTAATCTTTGGCTTACAGCAGCTGAGGTGAAATTTGTGGCAGTTAAGATGTTGCTGATGTTTCCCACGTGACCTCGAAGACAAACCTCACGTACAAGGATTTCTTTTTTTTTGTTTTTGTTCGACTGGGCCAACCTACACCACTTATATAAGTAAGTATTTAGGTATCTTGTATCGTGGAAAGTGAAAATTGATGCATGCATCGTCATCACCATCGAAATCGGTTTCCTTATGGATTCCAATATTTTTATAATCCAGTCACGGAAATTCGTTTAATGCAAAAAAACGCGGCGATAGGAGAGAGAGTTCCCCCAATGATAATGTATTTCGTGCGGAGAGTTCTCTTTGCAGGCAGAAATGTCAAAGTAATCCTGAAATTTCAAATGATGTCATAATCAAATATCATCAAACAGCTAACTGAAAAGGGTATCAGTGGGTATCTTCGAAAGGAATCACAGGGAAAAGTAATGTCACAAAGTGACGAAAGCTACTACAGGTACTGGGAGAAATAAATCAGCAGAGACTTTTTAATAATTATTTTTTAAAGTAAACATATAATTATAACAAAGCATAACAACCAGAAAAGATTAGGTACTTTCGTCACTAGTTTTATTTTACAGAAAAGAACATTCGTCACTTGTTCGTAAATATTTTTTTTTTTTAATCACAACTAAAAGCAAATGCGCCAAATTGAAACACAAAAACCCAAAGAGAGCAACAGACAGTAGGAGCTGGTTAGTTGGCTGATGATGATGATGATGGTGATGAGGACGGGGACGGGGAGGTGATGGAGAGGTTGGAGGAAAAGGAGTCACTAACAGAGCACGACGAATTTAAACAGGCTTTTCAAAGGCGAGGGGGTGGCCGGAAAAAGCAGCAGTCAAAACGGACAGCAAATACAGTAATTAGATCACAAAACAGACAGCAAAAGAGAGCGGAGGGAGCGGGGCTAGTGACGAATAAAACGAGAAGCTGGAACGTGACTGCAGAGAAGGAAGAAAGGAGTGGAAAATTCGAATAGATAAAAATAAAACGAAGTGAGAAGTTGACTAGGAAGCATAAGGTGGGTCAAGCTGTTGGCCTGCAATTAATTTGTACTTTCTTGATTTCAGTTAGTGACGATATCTCCTTTTTAGAATAATTCAGAAAGTTACCATATGACATGACAGGTAATTGAATTAGTTTCTTATTTCTTTTGAAAAAAACCTTTTTGTTCATAACTTTATAAAACACCTTTAACCAAAACCTCAAACTAATTTGTTTATTTAAATATGACATTACCAAAAAAGGTTAAAAGTAATGGAGGTTTAATGCCCGCAATTTTGCCAAAAAGTAGATTGCTCATACGTGATGTTGGCTCTGCTCAAAAATGTTCATAAATTAGCTATTTTAATGCACACATTTATATAATCGCCTAATTCACTTTAAATACACAAAATAAATTATTTCCGTGAAGGATATTGCCTTAAAAGGATACAGCTATTTGGCAGCGTAACTCAGAGATAGCTGAAAAATAAAAACACAACCCCCACCGCCCCCAAAAACTCACTTCCTGCCAAGAAAAGAAAATGAGTTGCATGTGTGGCAGCTTCCTAATCGACAACAACAACAACAACAACAGCAACATGGAGCAACAATGGACACATTCGTGTGTGCGAAAAAACTAAACTCAATTACTCAACAAACATAGTAACCTAGTTCATAAAAAGCAACTGCAACAAATGCTGTTAACAGCAGCGGCCAACAAGAAAAGCAACAAATTCATTTGCGCCTTTGTTGTTTTGTTGTTTTGTTGCTTTGATTTTTGTTTTAAGTTTTTTGTTGTCGCTTTCCACGAGAAAAGTCCTTCAAGCGTGACAATCACATGGAAAACGCTGGCCGCCGAGTTGTTGCTGATTTATCGTTTTCATTTTGCAGAGCTTGTTGGATGTTGTAAAAGGAAATGTCAATTCTGCTGCTGCTGCAAATGCGGCTGCCCGTTTGCCAAACAATGCTAGCAAAAATATAAAAAAAATCTGTAAAATCTGTGTGCAAAGGGGGTGGACAGGGGGGACATGCACCCACTAATGTAAGTCATATAACAAATTTCGTTGTTGGGCTACTTGAAAAACAAAATCTCGTGTGCCTTGGCAGCTGGCCGAAGGGCACACTTCAAAAATATGCTTCATATTTGGCTGCAAGTCGTCTAACATAAAAGTTTATAACATTCTAAATATACACACATTTTTGCTAATAAAAATAATATTTAGTAATACATTTAGAAAAAAATATATAACAATTAGAAATAGTGAGGATTGTATTAAAAATTCTTAAATATTATATTTATGCCTTCGCTTTTGAAAAGTTTTTAAAGTTTCTTAACACAACTTTTTTAGATGTTCAAAATGTTTGTTATTTTTTTAAGAGATTGGATTTTTTTATATATTTTTTTTAATATTATTTTAAAGAATTTTTAAAGTATTGGAAGATTTTTCATCGCAAATTTAATCAAATTTAAAGATACATTTTTCCGCGTGCATTTGAGAACGTGGAATCAGATTTGGAGATTCTTGGCCGCCCTTCGTGGAGACTTTCTCCTTCCTCCGATTTCGATTCCGATGCCACCGATTTTGCAGCGATTCTCCTTGGTTCCTCCTTGCGTGATGTCCAGCAATGTGCCCAAGCCTGTTTTTTCGCCCTGCCACCCCCTTCAATCCCGCGGAACCCCCTTCTCTTTTTTGGACCATGCCAGAATTTGTTAGTTTAAGAGGAACAACAGGAAAGCCAAGAAGTACGGGGAGTAAAAAGTAAAAGACACGCTGAAGACTCAAAGCGAAGCGCCGTCCCACTCTGGGAATGGGAATGGAATGGGAACCCATGCTATATGGTATATGGTATAGTACACACACAGAGGCCCTGAAGCTCTTCGGGGATCGTGAGTCAGCAAAGTTTTGGCTAAGAAATCTGCTAAAAATATAAGCCCCGATGATGATTTATTGTTTGGCTTATTAGAACGAGAGGGAGAACAGCGATAGGAGATCGCTTTCATGCCTGGATTTATGCTGTTATGCTGTTGACTTTTAAGCACTGTAGCCGTGTCTTATTGGAGCTTAGTGACTCACCGCAGGCTAGAACTTTCCACTCTTAGGTATGCGAAAATGAAATATGTAAGTGGGTACTTTTTAGCACATACACTTCACTCGGTAATTGGGGGCATTTCAAGTTCCATTAGTTGGCTGTTTGTGATGGTCCTCTATTGACCAGGAACTTGTTATGTGGTTGATATATCTAACATACGAAGGGTTCCATTGTTATTTAAATTATGATCAATCATTGCTTGCTAATGGATCAATATTTATTTGTATATTTAATACAATTAATAAGAACCACCAGTACAACATAAACAATCTTTGTTTTTGTACTATATATATAAGAATTTAATAAAAAATCATTAAGAAAGCACTGATCACTAATAAGGAGCTATATAAAGGTAGTGAGGTCTGAAAAATATGGAATATCCCTTCTATAAATTCAAATTCCACCTTAAACTATTCCAAATATTTGCGATTAAGAATGGATATGAGCGAATCGCTTGCCACAGAGCCAAAATATCTCTCTCTCTTGGCCTTCCACTTCCACTGGCTTTCTTGGAAACGCTCTTGATCGGATTCCGATTCCAATTCGGGCTCGCATTCAATAACAGATTTATGCATTGGCCATGGCAATCTAATACGAGCCACAATAAAAGCTCGAATATGGCCATTTGGCAACACGTCAACAGCACAAGCAACAACTGAAGCCAAGGCAATGAACGAAACGTGCCAACGTCTAAAGATCGTCGATAAGCCCAAAAAGAGGGAGTTATAGCCACACTGGTGTTGGTGGAGTAAAGTCACAAGGGGGGATAAAGCCAGGCTATGCAAAGAAAGTTTTATTTTTAGAGCCCCAGGACCAAAGTGTATGGACTTCACTTCGACTCAGAGATCATTTACGGTCATGAAAATTCGGTCGAGATTTTCTGAAAAACTATTATAACAGGATATAGGATGAAAAGAATTTAGATTACTTTGAATCGCTTCGCACACATAAACTTAATATTAAGATCGCAAATTAGGGATACGATTTTGTTTAGAAATTTTAATAATTAATATCTGTTTGAAGAGGGTGACAGAGAAATCACTTTGGAAGGAATTCAGTTGGAACTTTTATGAATTCATAAATACATAAATTCCATCCGAATTTCGACAGAAAATATTTCTGTATCACCCCCGTAAATACATTTTAATTATAATTTAATAGAATTCAATATTTTCTAATTCATTTTCTATAACTTTCTAGAGTTTGTTTAGAATTTCTAAAAGTATGTTGGTTGGACAAACATTCTCCTTTCTTTTACTCGATCTTTAAATAATTTTAGGAAACTGTGGCAAATCCATGTGAATGTCTTCATTTGCAAAACTCATTTGGGTGACTGGCGATCAGCGCATTAATGTTCAGGGTCTATAAATATTCATAAATTCAGACGCGCATAAGGCGATGGCTAATAAAAATCCTAAAACAGGATTTCGCAAAACCCTGGCGATATTTTCCAGCAGAGAAACTTTTCTCTCGAAATCTGCATATAAGCCGCAGTAGCAGTAGCAGCCTACTGTGAATGATCAGCGATCGTGGGCAGCAGGAGGAAAATGCAGGTGACTGAAATTCAGGTGGGGGGGGGATATAAAAGCCAGGCTGCCGCATTTGGTTGACGATTTTTATGGCTGGTTTTTTCTTGGCGTTTGTCTTAACGGTTATTTCTCCTTTATTTTCCTCTGGTTGTTTTTGTTTTTGCTTTTGCCTGTTGACTGCCATTAGCAATTAATAGTCGGCACGAGAAATTTGCATTGCAAAAGGAAAGTGACAAAAAGGTGAAAAGAAATATATGTATGTATGGAGACGGTGGCAGTAGCGATCAGCGATCAGTGATCACAGATCACAAATCACAGATACGGCAAGGATGCGATAATTGCGTGTGTTTTTGGCCATTCGACTTTGGTTAGCTAATTGTTATGTATGTAGGCTAACACCGCAGGAAAGTGAGAGTGCGAGTGCGAGTGCGAGTGACACCTGTTACACCTTCGATGCGTGACCAAAAAGATGCGTGACGTGTGTGCTTTTCCAGCCATCAGCCAGCCATCAAGCATCATCAGCTTCGGATCCTCAGATCTTCAGATCTTCGGGTTCAATTTGATCCACCTGCCACCGGGGGCAACCTGCCGGCTGCCTCCATGGGATCGATCTCTTTCGGGGCAGACGCATTAAGTTTCATGTGCCGTCATTATTTTAAATTATGCACACGAGCGAAACTCATACTCAAAGGCTGCTAACGAAAAGTAAACTTTAAAAAACGAGACTCGGCATAAGTCGAAAACTTAATTTGCATCTCCACTGGGGAGGGGGAAAGTGGGTACTCTGCGTTTGTGTGTGCGGAAAATTGTTTAACACTCTTGGCCCCTGTCTCTTTCTGGACTTAAATTTGATGGATTGTGTGGCCACAGGTTGATGATTTCATTAGGCGGCGGACAACCCGAACGAACCGGTGAATGGGCGAGATCTTAAGTTACGGCTATAACGAGGCGAAATTAAAAATCATTTTCATGAGTATCGGCTGGATTCACTCGAATTTGGCCATCCAACTGAGTGAAAAGTTTACAATTAAGATAACTAAACTTTAGTTGTAAAAAATGTAGTCCAATCGAAGTTAAAAAAATAAATTATCTAAAAAGACTCAAATACATAGAAGAAAAATTAGAAAAATTAGAAAAATCAACAATATGAGATATACCGGATTTAAATTGTAATCTTTCAAAAATGCTATGTAACTATTTATTATTGTAAAAAGGAAATATTTTCAAATAAATTATCATTTAAAAAATCTTATTATTGTATTTTATACTTACAGTGAGAATTTTCTAAGAGGCAAAGAATATGCGATTTCTTATCAACATTTGTGTTTGCGATCTGGAATATTTAAATATTTAAATATTGATTAGTAAAGGGATTTTTGGAAATACGAAATACTATTAAACTTAATAGTTATATATTCTAATTTAAAGCATTACAAAATAATGTATTTCAAATTTTTTAACCATACCACACAACATTATGGAAATAGTTCAACAATTGATTTGGCACCTCCCCCTTGATAAATATTGACGCCAAATGAATCAGCGCGGTTAGCCGCTTTAAATCCGTCGTAAAATCCGCGTAAATCAGATCAAATGGATGCGCCACCTCGTTGGCAAGACAAACTCATTTCTCATTCAACAGAAATACACGCCCACAGAACAACTCCCACTTCGTTAGAAACTATTTCCACCCGCTGATGACACATTACTGTCACTCAGCGTTATGAGCTAAATTTATTGATGCAGCCCGGCGGTGCCCTCCCAATTTCTTCTTGGCCCCGAAAGAATGTTTAATGTTTTCTTCGTGTCAGCGCATGCCAAAAAGTATTTTTTTTTCCACGGTGCCTTCTCCTTGCATGTGGAAATGTCACTGGGATCTTTGGCCCCCCGATTTTCCACGGAGGGGGAGGAAAATCCCATGTGCAATGGGAGAAAAAAAAGATAGAAAAACAAGAGCGGAGAATAGACTCATTTCGTAATGATGTGGCCAGGAAAATTAGAAGAAAAACCCAAAAAAAAGAAGGAAAAGAAGCTGAAGTAAAAACAAAAACAAGAAAAAAGAAAACGAAATCGCTGACATCTTTGCTAACTAAAAACACAGAGACTGAGAAAAGAGAAGTCGAGGAAAAGCCCCTGTAATTTATAGGAAAATTCCTTTGGAATTTATGTGCGGAATCATGACATAAATTAACCAGCCAAGTGTGTAGAGCGACTTGCGTGCTGAAGTGGTAAGGTGGTGCGGTGGTTCCCCGATTCTCCTCGGTGGCTCCTCGGTGGGTTAGTGGTGCAAATTGCGCTGATGCAACCGCCCGCGCAGGTATTTAGTTGAATTATCATAATTATAAGCAATTATCTAACATTTTGTTAAGCGAACGAAACTAATCGTTTTCTTCTCCAGCTTTCTTCGCTCTTCTTACTTTCTTTTGTGGGCAATGCTCTTCTTTTCTTTTTTTGCGTTTGCTCTACCGTTTGCCGTAATCATTTAGTTCGAAATCAACTTTTGTTTTTAATTTTATGTAATTGCCGCTTAATCACAGAGCAATTAAAATGCAACGCAAGTTTCGGGGGCGTCCAAAAAGTTTCTGAAGCGTTTCGAGATTTTGATTTTTCGGTTTCTTAATTTTGGCTTTTCATTTGCAGTCATCATGGCAGCCATAAAACGGGGTCAAGAGCTTCAACCAGGAGCAACTGGCAGGTTGGGTCCACGACCAGTGCAACGGTTTTTCCACCAGCTCAGCTCCATCGATGAGTCCGCATTGCGTCATCGTTCATAATTCGCTGTCCACTTGGCTGTCCACTTCACTTGCACATTTTACCGCTCCATCTCGCTCACACGCTCTCTTTGCCGATCAAGTGCATATAATTATGCCCTATACCCTATATAGTAGGGCATCGTTGGGAGAGTTGAGAGGATTTATAATAACATTGGAGAATTCTGTTCTGTAAATAATATTGGTTCAAAAACGATAATTGTACTAGGAGTATCTGAATATATTTATGATTTTAAACAAAATTGTAAACAATATTAAATATATATTTTAAAAATATTTTAAAGAAAATCACATATGTATATAATTTTGTATATTTCCCAAATTAAGCATTTTATTAAATTTTCAATTCAGTTTTAATTTTTGTTAAAGCCTTTGTTTCGTATACAATTTGTTATCAAAGGTTTTCAATTAGCAAGATTATTAAGTAAAGTTCTTAATACCAACTGAAACTTCGATTTAGAGCATCTGAGTGTTCGACTTTTCTTTGCTATTTTCCTACTTTTTTCCTGGCATTTCTGGGCCACCGAAGTTCGTGTTTGTTTTCCACAACTGGCGGCCATTTAAATTGTCTTCAAAAGCGCACATTACATAATTAAGACAGCAGCCGCATTACCAGCATAAGCAGATATAGAAACGGTCCGGCGTTTTAAAACAGACCGACAATGTCTGTCCGTCCGGCAGTTGAGTTTGCCTGACTGACTGACAGGCCATCAACTCCAACAAAATGCTCAACACCTCGCCAAAGAGCCGGTGGAAAAAATAGAGAAAAAACAACAACAGCAACAGAAAAAATAGAGCCGCTGCCGAGACTTTCCTCGCCGACTCGCTTTTTTCGATGCATCATCGCATAATCAAAGAGTCATAAAAACCAATAATCATTATTAAGCAAAACAAGCCAATTAATGCAGCAACAGCAGCCGTAATTAAATGAAAATAAAACGCCAAAAGATTTGGCCAACATTGCAAATTAGCCAGGGGCGAAAAACAAGTCTATTACGGGCGCATTTTATAATATAATTATAACAGCAGCCGACAATTTTCAAATATTTTTACTAATTTTGCCATTTGCGTGTCATAATAAAACGATAAAGCGGAAGGCCAGGAAGGAAGTGGCCAGGCCGAGTTTTCATCAGATGGAAACTTTAATTGCCCTAACTCTAAGGCCTCCCATTGTTTTTGCTTGGCAAATAAAGGGGTTTTATATTTTTGGGAAATGGAATTCAGAATTACAGTTATTACTATTTCTGAACTTGGTTTTATTTTTGTAATATTTATGATACCTTTTTAAATAATAAAATAAAAATTATTTCCCAACAAATGTCTACAAAAAATGAGACATATTTTCAGATATATGAACATTAAACTAGTATTAATAATTTTTTTCTAAATTTCAGTTATTTTTCTGTATATTTTAATACTATTGAAGAGGTTTTCGTTCTATCAATAAACTGACCAGATGGTTTTTTACAAAGATATATCTATTATATCATATTATTTAACAACAAAGTTCTTAAAAAAATAGATTTAATTACCTTTTTTTTAGTTCCAGTTATTTTTATGAATATTTTTAATACTATTCAAGAGGTTTTCGTTCTATCAATAAACTGATCAGATGGTTTTTTATAAAGATATATTTATTATATCATATTATTTAACTACAAAGCTCTTAAAAAATTATATTAAATGATAGATTGGCCAACTTTTATTAGCCAATTAACGTAAATTATTTTATTTATTATTATATTAGCTATTATAGTCCTATTTATATAGTTTTCCATTAAAGGCCATTAAGAGTATCAACCGAGGCCCCCACGAAACGGGAAGAATGCTGAAATCCCGCGTGTCCATTCCAATTAGTGTGGAAAATAAAGTGGAAAAGTGTCCAATTGATTGGGCATTGGACATTGGGCGAGGTGGAAATCCAACTCAGGTGGGACTGAGAATGGGTGAGAAATATTAAACGGAGTGCGTCCTGCTGCCGCAATTTACCAATCAAGTTTGCTCGCATTGAAAATTAGTGAAAGTTGCGCCCAAGTTGTAAGTGGCCTGGTGTTTGCCTGGGTTGTTTTGGGTTTTGTTTTGGTTTTTAAGCCTTTGGTAGTGGACACTCGGAACGGTAGCCAAAAACCTAGGGCAATATCGTGTCGGCGATCGCGGCCAATCGATAGCCAATGATCAATGAGTTTTGGGGGCGAAAGAAAGGGAAAAGGGAAAAAGGAAAACCTCCCGCGGCGAGTGCAGGTCCGAAGGGCACCTGGAGGTCAGAGCTAATTGATTGGGAAAACCATTTCTCGATTCGACGGCTTTGGCCGCCATTAACAAGCATCGAAAACATATGATCCAAGCCATGGCTAATCTGGTTAATTCCATTAAGTGGCCCGTCGAAGATCCAGAGATTTAACAATAATCGGGTAATTGGTTGGGGATTAGGTAAGGCAATAAATATTTGGGGAAATCTTAATCCCTGGTTAAGAGAAATTTAAGTTTTAGAGTCTCTCAAAGATTCAGGCAGTTAAAGTTTATAGTGTCGGTATACTTAATGAAGTGAGTATTAAGTGACACTTGGGTAGAGCTAGAAAAATATCGATATTTTCGATATTTTTACAATGTTTTCGATAAACATCGGTGTTGAAAGATATCGAAAATATCGATAATGTCAATAGGGCGATTTGGTCTGTTTCTATAGTACGAAATAAATATGTATATATACTTGACCTATCTCAACTCTCAAGTTTCTTGTATTTTTTCTTCCCATGACTAATTCAAACTATTTCCAATCTCCAAACTCTTTCACCTATTGAAAATAATTCAGTAATTCGTTGTGCATTTCAATTTAAAACATTTCTCTGTGCGTTTCATCGCAAAGTTTTGGCTTTGGCATTTTATAAGCAGCTCCTCCCCACCGCTAAAAACTTGGTACCATTTGTCAAGTTTGCCTTTTCGAGTGCTGAATTTTTCATGTGCATTTAATTAGTTGAATTATGGCTGCGAAATGTGGCGACTGGCAACTGGCGGCACTGCAGCCGCCAACAACGGCAGCACTAAACATTACAATCTAATAAAAAGTCGGAGAAAATAAAACTTAAAAATACAACTTAATGAAAATGAAGTAAAGACTCTCTGTGCAGCCATATTGTGCGACAACTTTCGCGAAATAATTTTTATTGACTCCCGTCCAGTTGGACAATGGACCGCTTGGGATGTCAGCTGCGAAAATCGCACGAAGTCACCTTTCCCCCATTTTCCTCGATTATTTTGGCGGCCGATAATTACCAGGGGAGTGAGGTGTGGGTCGGGACAATCACTTGATTGTTTTTCGAAATAATTTCCGTATCTCTAAATAAACAATCAATAGTTCAATAAATCAATGCTATCTTGATTGAGCTTTCAATTTTTACTAAAACATTAAAGCATGCAAACACTAAGCACAATTGTAAGACTGACATATTTAAGTGTTTGTTCTGTTCTGAAATACTTCCCCTAATTGAGGTACAGAATCAGCAGTCAGGACTTATCCATCATCATAACCCAAAGCGGAAACACCTCCCCGAATTCATTAGAATAATTGTGAAAAGGTAATTACCAGAAAGGCTGATTACCCCTAATTGCCTAATACACCCTAATTGGGCATTCTCATAGTTCTCAAGCCTTTCTCCGCGCTTCTCGAGTGCGTAAGGTGTACGTTGGATAGGAAAATCCCGACTTGGAGGCGTGAGTTTTTTGGCTCCGGGCTGAAAACTTAATTGAAACTCGGCCCAGTTCCCCAGTTCGTCGATCCGGCCAACCGCCAGCGCATTAAACGTACGAAAACAAACAAAACCGAAAGACAACAAAATAAAACCGCAGATAAAAAGATCTTGAGATTTTCCACAATTATTTTGTATTTTTCAACGCCAGCAACAACAACTTGACCCAGTTACATTTGTTGATGTTTTTTTTTTTTTATTTATCATTTGTGTCTCTTTTTAATTTTGTTCTCCAGCATTCAGCATTGTGATTAGTGACAAGAATCGTTGGTAATGAGTGGTAGAAAACTGTGGAGAAGACAAAACAAATTGTTTGTGGGTCGCTTTTGTTTCATTTTCCGAAACTCGAAATTGTTGGACCATAATTAAAAGATTGCCAGCGTAATTAGCCGGCTCAGCTGAGCCTAGCTAAGATTTATGTGCGGAGTGTAAAGTTCAAACTCGGGCAAGGTACACTATATACCTGTATACACGTGGTAAAGTAAAGGGCGTAATTAATTTTGAAGGACAAGTTTCGGAATCATTAAAAACGAATTTACTGAGGTCACTGTATCATGCCAAAGGTTCAGCGGAGCTTGACTGCTCTTGGGCCAAAAGAGAAAAACTCTCCAATAACAAGAGGTTAACAGAAGGTGGTCAGAACTCTACTATACTTAACTTTATCCTATACCCAATAACTTGTTGCGTTAGAAATGTGAAAACGTACTCCAATTTTAACCATAATATATTTTTGAAAAAATATGTAATTAAATATTTAATTAATATATTTTTGGTATTCTTAATAATAGTTTTTAGATATAAAAGAAATTTTAAATCGTAAAGAATACAAAATTAACTTGGAAAATTAAAACATAAAACTTAAGCGGTTGGCCAGATCTGTTCTAGACCTAAGAAATAATAGATACCTACAAAATATCGAAGATTTTAAAAATCCTATAGTCTTTCAAACATTTTCTCAGCGGGAGTGATGCACGCTCATAGTGCAAGTGCACTTCCGGCTAAAAAAACCATCTCATAATCTAGCCCTTGACCAACAGTTTTTGGAATTCTCCCGCAGACACTCTTCTCCACCCATCGGCTGAGCACGTGCCCACCGATTGAAGAATTGGAAATCTCTCGATGACGCAGAAGAAACCGAGAAACGAGACCCCAGCGAGAGGGAAAGTGAAAAGCAGATACTCGAACATCGACAAAAGTCTAATCAGACCCAGTGCAATGGCTAAAACAACAACAACAGACAGTAGAGCCCGGTAACAAGTACATATCATGCTCAGGCTTTTGAAGATTTAAACTCTCTTTCTATGTCATTGACAGACGCGTCTCGTCTTTCGCTATTCGTCGTTCGTCTTTCGGTTTCGGCCTTTGTTTCGCCGTGGCTGTTTTGACTGACAAATGAAAATCTCAATTGGCTATCGCCAGACAATCAAAAGCCGAAGAGACAAACAGCCAGAGCCATGAGAAGTCGTCTGTCGACGGTTGCAAACTTTACACACATTACGGCCCGGCCAAAAAGAAATGAAATGAAATGACAACAACTGCAGCGCAACATACGAAAATGTACTTTCACTCATCGGCTTCATTTTTTCTACATTTTTTTTTTTAGTTTTTTTGACTTTTGAAAACGTCATCGTGTCGCAGATAAAATAACAAACGAACCCCCTGCCCCCCCGAAAAAGAAAAACAGACAAATGCAAAGATCGCCGGCTGATTGATGTCAGCCAAATCTCATCAGCTGCGTTTTTCCCAGGCTCAAAGGAAAAGGGGTTTTCATCTGGTCAGGGGTTGTCACTTCAAAGCAGAATGAATACACTTTGTGGCACCTCAACAGGCCGCACATCCCCCGCCTGCTTGGGGCAAAACTTGCCCAATTAAATGCAAATTTTCGTGTTTTAGAAATCGAAGCCAAACAAACAGATGCACGGGAAAAAATAGAATTTCCTACTGGACGAATTTTGCAAATACCTATAGTCTTTAAAATATTTATTCACAAATTAATTTACTACAGATTTTTATAAAAATAATTTAATGCTGGTTTTTAAATAAGAAAACCAATAGCTCTTAATATTGATATTGTTTAAGGTTATGATTAGAATAAATAATATTATATTATACAAATTATATTTAATTATTTTAATCAATATGTTGACTAGGAATACCATCAAATGTTTAAATATTTATATTAAAAGAAGTTTTTGACTTAAAACTATTACAAAAAATAGTTTCAGAAACTATATAAATGTAGTCTTTTAGTTTCCCGCTTTAAAAATGTTATATATCAAAATAAACATTTTTTAGCAGCGAACTAATATTATTTTATTTAATATACCTATTTATAGAATTTTCTAAAATTAGCTCACCAAATTACAAAGACATAAAAACATCCCCATTTGTTTCTGTGTCCAAAGATCTACACACTTGCGAACCGGAGAGAAAGATGCAAATGGTCTTTTCTCCACTTTTCCACTTTTCGACCGCGACCACCCACATGGACAGTGGGCGCCACAGACGTCTCACTCGGCAGAAAGCACACACAAGCACAAACACCACAGTGCAGGCCACAAATTTATGCGCATTTTGATGAAATCGCCAAAACGCTAAGTGGGCGTGGTCGTGTTAAATGGGGGAGGGACGAAAGGGGGACTCGAGGTCCAGTACTTGGAGCCCCCTAAGCATTTTAACATTTTTTATTTTTTTATTTGAATTTTATCTCTTTTATTGCCGCCTTATTTATTTCGTTTGTTTTGCTCGTTTTTCTTGCCAGCGAAAGTGAGCAAAACAAGCGGCGAAGAAGTGTAAGCGATAGTAGAAAATGAATTTGTGTTTGGTCTATCATTTCCATGGAAATTATGCAAGAAGTTTACAATTTAGATACGGATATGGTATGGTAATTACTAGAAATTCTGCTGCCGGATTTGATTAATATTTGAGATGGGGAAATTAGTGTTAATTTACATTCAAATGAAGTTTAAAGAGATTCTAATAATTATTAAGATTTAATGAACTTCTGTTTATGGTTAGATTAATGTAAGATCTCATGTTTATTTAACAGATATACCTGTAATATATCATCCTTTTAAAATTCCTTAGAAACCGTACCTTAAATTTCAATAATCGTAAAATTAAAATTCCAATATCGTGCCGCATGATTTACCGCATTTACCCAGTGAATTTCAGACCACAGACCATGTCGAATTTATAACCTTTTGCCACTGCCGATTCAAATATTTCATTCACAAACATTGAGTTGGCAAAAATAAGAGACCCAAAGTCCAAAACAGCTAGCCCGGCAGAAATCGCAGCATGTTGCACTCTCATACCCATAACTTCTATATGTATACCGTTATACCGTTATGGCCAAGGCCCCAAACAAACCGCAAAATTTATGAGCTCGCAACTCAGTTGCAGATTTTGTGTGGAAAAGGGAAGTTGCAGAATCGAGAATCATTTGCTGGCGCTGCAAAACGAAATCTTACAGCATCGTCATCTTTTCAGCTTGTTAATTACGTGGCTCAATTGCTCGAAATTAATCTGTTTCCGTTTTTGTAATTTAATTTGGAGCCCGAGTGACGAGGGGACTTCCACTCTAAGCAGGTCAAGAAGCCGCAGATGACGACTCAAACTTGACCTTAATTGCAATTTGTGCACAATTTATAATATATATTTTAATTCGGTTTGTTTTCTTAGCTGGTTCGCCTTCAATCACAGATGAGGAACTCGAGATTGAGGAAGAGAAACTGTTTTTTAAGGCCGTAAGGCAAAAATCGGTTTAGGAATTTGATAGAAGATGTTATTAATTTTTAAAACTTATAGGGATTATATAAATACCTATATGATACGTGGTAAATAGCAACCTCTGGATTTCATATCATTCATTGTTTTGTTCACCAGTCTCTGTTACAATTCCATTCATTCCTCTTCTTAGGGTAATATGCAAATGTATATTTTTAACTATCTAAAAATAATGGCAAATCATGGCAGAAAAGTACCCCACAATTTGGGGCCGCCTCACCCTGAAATCGAAAACGAAATTTGCAAAAAGACAAAGGCGGCAATTGTCTCTCGGAGATAACAATTGTTTTGGATTTGGCGATTTTGCGATTTTAGATTTTAGCCTGGGCCAGCATTTTCTTGTCAATTCATTGGCTTTAATTGCTGTGTGGTGTGTTTGGCTGTTTGTGGCATGTTGTTAAGCCAACCAGACACTGTGAATGATATATGGCCTGCGGCAGAGCCTATCCTCCTTGCTTTTGGCCTGGTCAAAAGATTGATGGTGTTATGCAATGCAAAACCCTTTCTGAGAGGCAGAGGGTCAGAGGGGCGACCTTATCGGCAATGCGCATCGTTGTGTGCAGCATTAAAAACCGTTTGCGAAACTTTTCTGTGGCCAGGCACACGCAAATATCAACAAACTGAACTCCATTGAACCCCACCGACTGGCATTTTCCAAACAAAGAGAGGGTCCCCGCCAAGGTAATGCCAAAATCCGCTTTGAATTAAGATTGAAATAAAAGCGAAGGAAAATTTTTATCATTCGGCTAATTCCTTTTTATATTTATTTTTGTATCGCTAAGTCGCAGAGTCACGCAAACATGAAGCCAAAGCAAAGTGCAAAATGTCGCGGCAATATAAATTGAATTGGGGGAAGGTCCCTAAGCTCCTGGTCTAAAAACCAGACCCGGGAATAAACTCACTTTTTCGCCGAAAAATAGTGAAATAAATGAGAAATATAGAAATGGGAATGCAGAATAGGGAAAAGCCGAAATAAAGTTCGTTTGCCGCAGTCTAGACAACAACTGCATAGGGTTTGCGGGGTGAGATTTTCGGGGTGAGATCTTCGGGGTGAAATTTTCGGGGTGTGGCTGCCAAAAAGGACATTAAATCATTCAGCCACGTTTGCAGGGCCAAAAATTTGAGAGCCAAGGCGAAAAGCCAGACAGACAATGCTCTGTATCTGTGTGTTTTGTTGGGTCTTAATACCTATTTCTATGTATGCTTGTGCTGCGGAAAATAATAGTAATTTGGCTAATTCAAAAATTGCAGCTCTTGGGCGTTGTTGTATTTGTGGTTCGCTGCTTCTAGCCGTGAACTTGAAAAAGGTTTTTTCGATTTTTCGCCAGCCAGACAAAGTGAATATTAACAAGCCAGGGAAAAGGAATATACAAGCGAATATTAAATGCACTTTCTGAGATTACATTTAAATATTTTATACATTTTTCTTAGGTCTTTTGTAAACAAGAAATATTATTCAATCATCTTTGTGAAAGGATTTTAAGTCCTAAAAAAAAACAAAGTATTGAAAGTTTATAAAAGTAATTAAAAATAATCACAAATATTTCAATGTTCAATCTTTTAATAATTATTTATATTTTAAATTCTTATTTAGTTATTGTAATCATTCATTTATTTTAAACTTAATGTTATTTATTTCTAAAATCGATTGGACTAACACAATAATCATAAGTATTTACTAGGAGCGTAGGATAAAAGCAAATATATAATAATAATTAATCCGAAATTATGTTTTTAATGATGCAGTACTAACCAAAAAATGTTCACCAAACTTCTGTATTTACAAACAAAATATCAGTTTTAAATTCCATAAGTTCGTTGTACAAATTTTTATTTGCGTTTGTAATCGAACCCATAGAGATTTGATTTTTACGATTGATCTAAGGGGTTGTTGCTTTAAATTACATTTTCCCCGCCCAATCAACTGCTAAATCAAGCACAACTTCGCACAGAACGCAGTTAAGAGCCGAAGAGCCGAAGAATCGAATGGCTGAAATCAATGCTGGGCCATAAATATCTCGGCATTTGAGTTGGCCTCCTTGGGAGTTTTCCGACTCATGTGCCATGACGCAGGGAAAAGCCCCGCGAAAGCGTTTGGGGGGCGTTGCCATTGATTCGCGAAGGAGGCGTGTCATGGTGTGGACGATGGGGCGTATGAGTAATCCACACGCGGTGCTCATAATGCAAACGCCTTCCTTTTGCACTCGTAAAAGTGTTTGCGATGGCTTTAATTAAAGATCTGCGAGGGATTTGCATTCGCCCAGCAGCAGATGGCCATCAATGCGGAAGCCCAGGACCGAATGAATGAATGAATTATTATGCAATTAGCAATTAGCTTCAATTGAATTCGAGACCAAGTCCGGCGACTAGAATGCGTTTGCTGGCCCAAAGCCACTCGACTGGGTCAACCGCTCATCAGGCAAACGACGGGGCCTCCAAGGTAACATCGCATCGCCTCCTATATTTTCCATTTTCCATCTCCATCCCCATCGACATCTCCCCCAGCCTCTGTTGTTTACCCACTTTGATGCAACGTTTGTGCTGCTGTCAAACAAATAACGAAACGATTTGCTCATTTGTTGATATTTGCATTTCGCAACGGTCTTTGGGGCAGAAGAAGAAGAAGAAGAAGTCTGTTTATGCCTCCCTTCTATAAGAATGCAGATCTCGAGTGTGCTAAAGATTTCGCAATGGACTCTGTGATTTCTACGACCTCTCGGGGGCTTGAACTCCACTCGAGGGAACCACGTACATAGATTCCCCGCTGGATGGCGATGATGTAAATCGTAGCACCATTCGCTCCACATAAAAAATAATTATAATATCTTTCTTGGTTCTTGGATTTTTTAGAGAACATAGTGCTGTTAAATATTTTTTTTTTTGAGAATAATTTATACTTTTGTAAAAAGAGTTAAATTAAATATTTTTACCTTCAAAAAGAATAGGTATATTAATTCTTAATATTCTAAATATTTTTCCCCCTGTAAAACCAAAGAAGCTGCGTCATCGGATCGAAGATCTGGTCAAAGTCCAAAGCGCCGTGCTATAAATAGGCAAACAACTGCAGTCTGCGCAGAAACCGAGGCGCAGAGTCTTCGCAGATTTGTTTTGTTGAGGAGACTGCGATCCGGCTGCCAGCTGAAAGCAATCTGGCTTAATCATGTGAGAAGCGACCAGGCCAACGAGCAGGGAATGTGGCACCGAAAACAAACGAAAACGAAGAAACTCGCTGCGGCAGAAAGAAGAAAAAACAAACCAACTGAAATCGAGTTTGGCTCTACTTAGTGCCCGCGTAACTCAACTTGACTCTCTTGGCCAAAAGCAAAGGCCCATCTTCACATCGGATCAAGTTCTCTGGCCCGTTCTACTGTTTCTCTGGCAGATCGCATGACTCAACCGGAGAAGGTGGAAGATGAAAGATGCAGCCAAGTGGAGAGACAAACGCATTCAAACAGAAGATGGCTTCGGCTTCACACAGAGAATGTGATTTTCGTTGTTTGCGTTATAAAAATGTATTTTAATATTTCTAATAAAATTTATGGGAATCATAAAAAGGAAAGGAATATCGGGTACTTTTCAATGCATTAAGTATACGGAAATTTGATGCCAGTGGCTCCTTTTATTACGACGATAAATAACAACAACATTAAATTTATATTTTCCTTTTACTTTCATAATGCAGTCAAGAGGTTAAATGAAAATAAATTAATTAAATAGAATTTACAATTTTAACGAAACAGTTTTAAGTCATTAAATGTTCAAATAAATGTTTAATTTTTTGTGATTGCAATAAATTAAAATCAAACATGCTTTTGTGAACTATTTTATTTAAATTTCCACAAGACAACTTGTATTTTCATTTACTGCCATTTTTGGTCTATACATAAGTTTATTTAGAATACGCAAAATTATAAGCTCTTTCCAAAATGCCGAAATCTGTTTATATTAAAATTGTAAATAAAGAAAAGATGTTTAACATATATTATCTCTAAATGAAGAACACGAACTAATGCTGTTCTTCACATATAATCATAAAACTAGAGCCATCGACGAGAAACGAAGAATCATTGAGCTTGATTCAGGATTAGAACCACCAATTTAACCAACTCCACAGTCACCGAAACCCAAAACAAGTTGAAAGCCGCCGAAGTGCGGAAAAGTAAGGAAAACCGAACTGGCTTTTCTGCTGGCTGCGGCAGAGGAAACGTTATTTCCAGGAAATGCACTTAACTCTTTCACTCTGTCTCGTTTTTTTTTCTTTTTTCTCATTCCCTCTCGTGCTGAGCGAAAATTTGAGGACCCAATCGCTAGGAACTTTCTTTTGATCAAGTGAAAAATTGGTGTGCGAAAAACATCGCCAGTTGGAAAAGCTCACTCGCTCGGAAAAATAACATTAGCGGCGGGATGTGAGAACGAAAGCGAAACAATTCCGATCCGCAGATGCCAAAGTACAGATGCCAGAAGAGCCAGAAAAGCCTGAAAAGCCCATGGAGCTAATTAAGCCGCCTCGCATGAGTGGTGTGTGGTTTTCCAGGGGCCAGAGGTTGCGGGTGGCTCTGCATCAAGGGAAAGCACTAACTGCAACAACATCCAAAGCAGCAATAGCAACATGAACAACAAGAGCAACATTAGGCGGCAAGCAACAACAAAGATGAGAAATCGCTGGCTTCCTGGCTTCATGAAGAAATAAGTCTAGAGTGCCAGTTCAGTTGAGGAAAAACTTGTTCATCTTCAGCTCTAACGAGCTAACGGAGCGACAAGCGGACTGATGGGCGGACTGGTAGACTGGCGGACGGACAACTGTGAGCGATTCCACACAAAACGAGACGATAGGTAAACAACAAGCAACCAGCAACAACAAGAGCAGCGGTACAAGTAGCAAATGGCAAGTGCAAGTGTAACAGCAGCGGACTCCTGTACTTTTCTGGAGATGGTCTCGTGATCACGAGGTCTTTGCCAGCGCTACAATGTGATACCAATTGAATGAAGATTTCTTCAAAACGAAATAATCTTCTATGGGATATTTTTATCAGTAGCGCTCATAATTATTATAATTATTATTCGAATCTTTTAAAAAAAATACAATTTTAATGCTTAACGTGTTAAAAATAAGTCAATAATTACGGACAGGGGCACTAATATGCCCTCGTAACAGAATTGGCGCCCAACGTGGGGCTAGGTATGGCATAGCCATTTATAACTTCATAAACTCTTCATCTTTAAAGATGTCTTATTTTAAATGAAGGTTCTCCAAATAAGTATCGGTTATAATTTAGTTTTATTATTCATATTTTAATATTCATTATTCTTATTTTTTATAGTTATCAACTTATCCCCAAATATGGACTCACGAAGCATGCTGTCCGCCCATCCGAAATCCAAGGTTTAGGTTGGTTGCCTCCCGGGGTGGGTGGCAATTGGATGAATGGTGGATAATGTATAGTCCGATGGTTCGACCGATGTGTAATGTGTGTATGTATGGCCTGTATAGAGGGATAGGGAGTGTGTGTTTCTGGCCTGGCCCTGGCCAAGACAATAAACAAATAAATTACATGAAAGCGGCTGCCACAGTTTGAATCTCCTCAACAAGATAATCACAATGAAGCGGCACGAAATGTGCAGCAATGTGGCATCCTCATTAACCCTCCGCCGCCGCCGCCTGTGCTGCTCCCCTTAACCCCTACGCTGCCGTTCGGGGCGAGAAAGTGAAAGTCATTGCGAATCCCAGTTGCTCGATCCTCGACGAAAAAAAATCGAAAAAAAAATAAATGCAGAAGCAGGCAGAAAGTAATTGGCCAGGTCGACTCGTGGGTTAATTAAAACGCACTTTGTGGCCAAAGGAAAAAGAGATGAAGCAGCGCTCTTTTCAGCCAACTCATCATCGGATATCTATGGATATAGCCACACATATCGATGGTATTCGCACGAAATGTAAATATCCCAGTGACCACAAAAACCGCAAGATACGCATCCGTGAGATGCCTTTGAAATGTCTAAGACAAATTAATTTGCACGAGCATAAAGACACGGGGTGATTTGGCCGCGCACTTTTCACTTCTTCCGCAATAAACAAATCGCTGGCGATTTTTCCTTTGCCAAGTGCGAGAAGAGCGAGAAAGTATAGAAAGCTGCTCAATGAGATTCAATAAATTTGCCCAGGCGGCAGTGGCTGCCACTTAAAGCCTGATAGCTATATTTAAGTCCATTTCCCCGCTGCTTTTGCCCCGCCGCCGAAGGCTTTTTGTGGGTCAGTCGATCAGGCGCAACTCGAGTAGGAGACTTCCATGTAGGAGGCTTCTAAAAGCGCATCTGAATCCGTGGCAAGTGGACTTGGACTGGCGGCAATTGGGTCATCGGCCCATGGGTTGTTGCACTGACCCCACACACTTCCCGCCCAGAACTCGAATTCAAATTGAAACTTAATCAGCAAAACGCTGGCAAAACGTCGGCAGGAAATGACAGGAATACGTTAGTGCTCGACCATGGAATTACCCATGAGAATCGCCGGGTCTATTCATTAAAAACCACAATGCCGGAGAAGGTTTCACAGACTTTGAGTTCCCTAACTGAGCAAATCTGGGTGGAAATATATATAACCTTCTCTAAATATCTAAGAATGTTTACGATTAAAAGTATCGTAGATTCAAATGCTTATTAATAAAAAACTAAAATGTTTTTCAAATATTCAAAATTATATTTAGATTTATTTTACCAAAATAAGTTTAAGCCAATCTAATCAATAACTTCTATATAACATTTTTCCCATTAATGCTTTTCAAATCTTGGTATTACGTTTTAATACTATTTTTAAGACTACAACTTACTTAATGAAGGTTTTTAATTAACTATTTACCCCACGACAATTGCAACTGCGATAAGCTCGTTTTATGGACGTATAAAAATATAACCTTTTAGCAGAAAGCCTACCAATTATTTCTTATTTCTTGGCAAGGCCTTAAATTAACATAAATCCATCTTGAAGATGAAGAGCTGACACTTAAACCTATAAACGAAATGATAGGAAGGATTTCCTAATATAGTGACTTCTTTATGAAGAACTTAAGCAAGCTTTTAGAACTTAAGGCGGTTAACTGATACCTTTTTCGTATCTCACACCTTTGGCAACTAGAAGAACACTTTCCTTTCGAGTGCCCATATGCTGTACATAAAATAGGCATGGGTATAGTATGACAAACCGAATGAGTGGAGTGGTCACTCGGATGCTTTTTTGCCCAGGCCACTTGGCCTCGACGCGTGGGCATGACAGGTTGGGTTAACTGAGTGCAGACGACGACTCAATAAACTAGCTTTTTGTTGGCTTATTGACAGCGGGGACAGCAGGACAGCCGCACATTCTGCGATTGTGCAATGGGTGGCACATGTGGCATATACTCGGATTCGGATTCGGATTCGGAATCGGATTCGTGGCAAGTGGCAAAATGCTAGAATCTGGGAGATCGAGACCAACTGGCAGCTGGCCGGCAGACCTTGCCGAAACGGTAAATGTCGTACACAGCAAAAAATTTGATTTCTATGTTATAGATCATGAACTGAAATTTAAAATAAATTATTTTTAAATAATTTTTAAAAATATTTTAAAGATGATTTATGGTTAAAAATGCATCCTTTTAAAAATTTCTACCTCAATAACGAAATATAAGAATCCTTCAAGTGTAGCATATTTTTTGGGAGTTTTAATTAACACTATTTAAATATTTATTGGAAAAAAAATTATTTGTTAACATTTTACTATTAATTTAACCTATTGAAATTCCTAAACAGAAAAAAAATTGGTGTTCAAGCTAAATTTGATAAAATTATTCCTATCTCCTTAGTCACTTTATCTTCTTAGTCTTTTAATATAAGTTTGTTTATACATTTTTCATAGAAACAATGCTAGTGTATATGTATATTTGGACCTATTAAACCGAAATCTGGTCTTTTTCCCAAGTGCATTAAAAACTGTGTGGGCTTTTTAAGAGGGCAACTTGGGCGGCTGAAGGGGGAGTTGGGCTAACATTACCGGAGGCCCACATTGACATGCTCTGAATACTGGGCCCCAGCTCATTGTTGTTGCTTTTGTAGTTGTTGCTGTTGTTCCTGCCGCTGCTACATGTGGCACTTGCAGCAGCCGCCGGAGTCTTGAGAATGGCATTTTGATTTATTGGCTGGTTCCAGAGCTTCGATTGCATAATAGCCACCAAAAAAGTTTTTGCGACTATAAAACGCAATGGGGCGGCAGTGGAAGTGGAAGTGGCGGGGGATCCGTGCATTTTTTCCCACAATTTGCAAACAATAATGAAAACCCAGCTCACCGGCTGGCGGCCCGCCTGGCTACCTAGGCTACCCAGGCTACCTGGCTAATTAAATCAAATAAGCCATGCAAGCGCATTAAAAATGCAGGCAGCTGAAAAAAACGCGAGCAGACAGGCAAAACAAATAAAATTGGGAAATATCACATTAGCCATATAACGCGTCGAACGGTTAATGCTCTCGCTACGGGATGTTAAAAGCCAACACACGAAGCGTAATTAAATAAATAAATAAAAACATTAGTTTTTAGGTCTTCAGAAATGACCCCGCCCACTAGTAACCTACTCTGGGGATAAGGTTTTCGTGATATTTTGCTTGCTTCTTAATTTTATTACCAGTTTCTTGGTGAGAACCAAATAAACTTAAACTTAATAATAATATTATAAATTAGAGGAATCTAAAAACTTTGAATCAAATGGGTATTTTTATAAAAATTTCTATTTCTGTTTCTGATTATTTAATTTTAAAAAACTTAAATTTTATTAATAATTTTAATATTTCTTACACTTTTTTTGTAGTTTAAAAAAATTATGAAACAAAACCAAGAACCCTTTTCGCTTGATTTCAAGAACATTCGTTCTCAAAAAATTAAGAATAAAATACTGAAATCAAGCAGATTTGCTCTTGATATTTGTATTCTCCAGTTTATATTTATGTACCATTTTTTTTTTAAGTTTGTGAGTTTATAAAATACATCAACATTAATATGTCAATAAGAGACGACCCAAAAGCATAATTTCCCTAGTATCATTTCCTAGTTCACTAGTAGTTATTTGGTTTTCCAGAGATTTCAGTGGCACACACCCGTTCGATTTTACTTTCCCAAGACCAAGCCAATTCCGCAGCAATTAGACCCGGCCAAAAAGGGCAGCGAAACAAGACGGCAGATAAAAAATTACACTCGGCTGCATGCCACAAGTGGCTTAAGGCCGAAAGTGGCCAAAAGTGCTTCCAGCCGGCCGGCAACGACCGATAAGAGAGCAACAACAAATGTGCAACAGGCTGCAGAGACCGAGACAACAAAAATATTATGGTCACAACGACTCGAAAAAAAACACTGCAACTGCAACTGAAGCGGGCTAACAACAAAATTGGCAACAAAAAGGCAACCAATTAAGGCCAATTTAGTTGCAGCAACGCCAAGCGGCAGCGACACAAGAAATAATCAGTGGAAAAACAGCAACCGGAGCAACAACAACAATATCGCAGCATGCAAATGAGAGCAGCAACCAAAGTAACTCGATACAAATTTTGCAAAGGCAGCAACAACAACAGCGGGCAGAAATTGTGTATGTGCAGGTATTTGCAAGAAATTTTCACATCTTTTTTTTCTGCATCGCGGGAACTGTGAGAAAATATGCAAAAGGCAACCGAAACAGAAAACTTGGAGACAGTGAAACATCCCTATACCTAATCAAATTCAAATTAGAGAGATCAGAACTGCATTTATATTTTGGAATCATTTTTCCCACATATTTCGAATATATTATATTTTATTATATTTTTAACGAAAAGGGGAGTTGAGAAATTTGTCGCTTATTTAAAAACAAGTTGAAAGCGAGTTTTAAAATTATTACAATATATTTATGGATTTTAGTAAAGTAAATTGAGTTTATCATTAAGTGAAAAATATTTTACTAGTTAATAATTAAATATGGAATTTTTACTACATATTAAAACTAGTTTACATTTTTGTTGAAAAAGCGAACCAAGTTCAGATTGACTTGTTTGAGTTTGCGAGCCAATCGAGTTTGCAGTTTGCTTTAAAATAACAAAAATAATTATATTGTGTAAAGATGTTGAATGGGTTACTTGCAGTTTTTAATAAATACATTAATACTCCATTTTTAAACAATGTCAAGTCATTTAAAAAAAATGGTTTATTTGTTTACATTTTCAATTGTTAGATAAAATGGTAAAAAAAAACCAACAAAAAAAATGTGAAAGCTTTCAGAAAAATGTACAGGTATTTTTTTAGATTTCCGATTTTGAAAAATTGTGTTCAATTGTCTAAAAATATGGTAAAAAATGTTTAGAATACTTTTGTCAATGCAATTAAACATTATTACTTATGATTGATACCGTTTTAAATATTTCGCTCCTTTAATTGGGTATCGATCATCATTTAAGATACTTTCGTTTTATCAGAAACCTATAACATTTATTTAAATTTATTGTTCAAGTCATGCTTATAGACGGTAAACCGTAGTTACCAATTCTTGTTATGAACAAGGGTCTAATAGTGTGGGAGCAGGAGACGCTTGAAGACAGAGACAGACAGCTTGGCGCTGTTCTGATTTCGAATATTATTGATTAATGCCGACCGATGACAGTATCCAGTACAGCAACACCATCTGTGTCAGGTTGCAGATGAAGAGAAATCTTTGTTGGCTTTCAACAGCCGGCAAGAGGGAGCGAGAGGGTAAGCAAGGGGGAGCGAGAGAGATAGAGGGCTAACAAGGTGCCCGCTTGCATTAAACAATTGTTGGCCTGCTCTTGTAGTTGTTTTTGTTGTTCGCTCTGCCCAAGGCGGCCCATTAAAGCTTAGCAAGCAGCAAGTGCCGTGACCTTTTTCCCTCAACTTCGAGTTCTTTCGGCTGCCTCTTTTTTTCTTATTTACTTTTTGTTTCGATGATTTCATTGTAGTGGCTGGCTTTTTCGTTTGGCTTTTTTGTTGTGCTCAGTGGCCGCAACCGAATCTAATTGCAGCAGCGGCTTAAGATCTTCAGTGCACAGAAAACAAAGTTAAGATCATTTTGGAAGGAATACTAAAGCTCACTTTTTATTTAAAGATAAATATATTTTTCAAAACCCTGTAGTTCTGTAGAGGATAGTACTTTTGTGAATAATTTTTAAGATTATACCATATCTCATTGCTTGAACGTTTTTAAAAAGATTTTAAATATAATTCAAAAATTCTGTCTAGAAACCATGAAAAACTATACAATCATCTCTGTTATGAAATGAAAATATTAAATGCCGATAAATTTTAAATTTCCAAACGTTTTCATTAAAATACAAGCTTTTTAAGGTTTTATCCCTAGTTTAAATTTACGTATATTACTCTACTTTTCCAAGTGTAGTTTTAGGGATCTCAAAAAAAAACCAACAAAATAAAAAAGCCGCCGTGTCACGGGCTGCTGGTGTTTTTGTTTAATTGTATCTTAAAGTGCATTATCTTTTACTTTTTGCCTTAATCAATTAAGCTGGATCACTCGCACACACACACCTGGGATCCAAACACACATGCAGGTGGCAAAAACTCCACCTCACAACCCGTTTTTTTTTACGGACAAGAAAACTACTAAACTTTGCACACACTTCTTCACTTTCCTCTCGTGCGTATGTGTGTGTGCAGCATCAGAAAGTAACTGTATTTTTGTATCTTATAAATACTTACGTACCTGTCCAGCAAATTAGCAATGCCTGATAAAAAAAATATGTGTCGCTTTCAATTTTGCAATTGCACTTGCAATATTGCAGTCCCAAAAATAAAAACTCAAGCTCGAACTTCAGCCACCGGCTAACACACACATGGGCATATAAGATCCAAAGCACACACACAGCGATAATCGGAGGTAAACAAACGAGGAAAACTCACGGCACGAGGGAAAAGCACTTGCGTAAATATAAATATGGGATGGTTCGTGGGGGAAAAGCGGGGGAAAGGCAAGAAACGCGTCTCGAGGTTCTGGTGGCACGACAACAAGAAAATAGAGTCTCGTCTCGTCCGCTGCAAGTCTGCAAGTCCAAACATGAAGTGTGCAATCAAAACGTAACGAAATACGTGAAGTGCAATAATAACGTAACAAAATACGTGAAGTGCAATAATAACGTAACAAAATACGTGAAGTATTAAAACGTAACAAAAGACGTAAAATGGAACCAAATACGTGAAGTGCAATCAAAACGCTAGAGAGAGAGCAGAGCGTAAGAGCGTAAGAAAATGGAAAGAGTAACGAAAGAGTGTCCAAAGTCGATTTTTTAACCGCGCAGCTAACAACAACTTCCTTATAACAGCTGTTATATTTGGCAGGGCTGCCATACTTTCCGCTGCGCGCCTTTGTAGCGATTTGAACATTGAACAGCTCCGACTTGCTGTGTACGAATCCCGTGGGTGTGCAGGTAGTACAATACACTGCGTACACATGAGTAAACTTCAAATTAGCTTAAGGTAATATCTGGCGGAACCTATGAGAACGGAATAAAAAGCATTAGTTTTTAGATTCAATAATTCTAATATGTCCTTACCAATTTAATGTGAACGATCCTGCAGAAGATGCCGTCCACTTTGCTGGCCATGACTGTGTTAAATCTCATTTTTTTGCCACAGTTGACCTCGAGTGTGTCAAAGCACAAGACAAAGGGGACGTTGAAGCTTATAAATTTTCCATAGGCCTGGAACAGTCCTTTTTTAGTATTCCCAATCCGAACGCTCTCGTTAAGCCACTTAAAGTAGTCCCGGGATCGTACCGGGTCTTCTTTAAAAGTGGAAAGCGATAATAAAGCTGAATTCATATTTGGCCAAATGCGGTAAAATTGCTATTAGAGGTGGCAAACCATCGATAGGGCATTATATAGTGTTGGTTTATGACCAAATACTATCGCGATAGTTGTCAAACCACTACCGATAGTGGTAGCTGGTTCATCGACAGGGCACTATATAGTGAATTCAAATACCAACCCCAACCGCCCCCCAACCAACAGGAGGCGAAAAAAAGCAGCAGCTGAAAACTGGAACGCAAAACGGCGAAAATATGCTCAAGTCGGAGGTTCAGCACCAGTTTTGGATCACCAAGAAGGTAGTGCAGCGGAAGCTGGGGACCAAGGAGGACAAGCACGTGATATCCTCGGACGCGGAACTGGACTCCAAGATCGAGGTGTTTAAATCGATATCGGACACCAGCTTGAACCTGTGCAAAATCATCGACCAGTACCAGGAGCGCCTGTGCATTTTGTCGCAGGAGGAGTGCGTTTTCGGACGCTTCCTCAAGGAGGCGGGCAAGCGGAGCAGGACCACGGGCGGCAGTATCGCCCACACGGGCAAGGCGGTGTCCTTCGCGGGACAGCAAAGGATGTGCGTTCGTGTGCCGCTCCTGCGACTGCAGCACGAGGTGGATGTGTTTCGCTGTCGGGCCGTCAAGGACACGGAGCAAACGCTCCAGACGATGGAGAAGGAGCGCACGGAATACCGCGCCGCTCTCTCCTGGATGAAGTCCGCCAGCCAGGAACTGGACCCGGATACGGGCAAGGGCCTGGACAAGTTCCGCACCGCCCAGACCCACGTGCGAGTGGCCAAGCATAACTTCGACGGTTACTCCATGGATTCCATCCAGAAGGTGAGCGGGGGAACTCAATAATATCAAATATTATACCATTTTATAGGTTGTAAAGAAGTTATTTATTGTTAATATGCGATGGTATCCTCATATCCAAGTATTCCTAGTTTTATATTATTCAATTCACATTAATGGTTTATCCTAAATCCTCTCCAGATCGATTTACTGGCCGCTGCCCGCTGCAACATGTATTCCCACGCCCTGGTGGCCTATGTAAGCGAGTTGAAGAGCTTCGCCCAGAAGGCGGCCTCCACATTCCAGACCATATCCAAGGCCTTGATCTTGAAACCCAAGTACGACTTCTGTGTGCTGAAGGAGCTTTCCCAAAACGAGGGAGCCAACGAGGAAGTGCCGCCCATTGAAGCTGTGGACTCGGATCAGTCTTTGTTCTTTGCTGTAACTATAGATATCAAGCTTTCCTCTTAGAGTACCTGCTAAAAATTCAATCCCCAGCAGAACGAGTACCAGGACAAGCTGGAGGCACAGCCACAGGCCACAGAAACCAAAGAGACCGAAGAGGACAAACCAAGCGAACCTGCCACTGCTTGCGGCGACAATGAATCCTTGCTGATTGAGCTCTCCAAGCAGCTGGAGGACAGTCCGTTGATTGATGCACCGCTGGATGAGGAAATGCCTGCCCAAAACAGTAGCAGTAACAAGTTATGGTCGCGCCTGTTTAGCCAGAACCAACAGCCCTTAACGAGCCACCAAGTACCCAAGGATTCCAAGGCCAGTGGAGGTACCGCCCCGATTGCCAGCAAATCCCAGTCCACCAACAATCCCTGGCTTGATCTCTTCGCCGACCTGGATCCCTTGGCCAATCCACAGGCATTCGATCTGAAAATGAGCGGCGGTCGCAGTGTGGCTGAGCAGACATAAGATTACCCCTTCTATATCTCGATCCTCGATATACCTGTGTGGCAGCTAGCTAGTCAAAATGGAGAAACTTTGGATGTAACTTTTCGCTAAACGTTCAAAAACTTTTTATGTTTTATTTAAATAAAATTTATATGGGACACAGCAGCTAGAAGTGGTTGAGGCGGACGAGTGGCAGGGGGGAGTGGGGGTAACACTCATTTGACCGCCGCCTGTGCCTCCTTCTTGGAGTTAACCAGCTCGACCAGCTCCTTGACGCGGCGCAAGCAATCTTTTTTACTGCGATTCGGTATGCACGAGGCAATGCGATCCCAGCGATCGGGTGTCGTTGTGGGATAGGTTTTGATGGCCTGTTCGAGCAGGGCTTGCTCCTCCTTGGTCCAGGTTTTAGGTCCACCACCCGAGGATCCATTTGTGGCCGGAGCTGGGGCTGCCGCTGCTGCTGGAGGCGCAGCTGCAGCTGTAGGAGCCGCAGGGGCAGCAGCTGGTGCCGTGCCATTCTGCTTGGCCGACTGATTGTTCACCTTATGATCTACTCCGTTCTGTTTCACGTTCTCCTTGCTTGCCTGGGCCGGCGTCTCCTCGCCCAGGGTTATATCGTTGCAGGTCTGAACGTCCTTCTGCGACTTTTTGAAGCTGGCGAAGGCGGCATCGTTGGCTTGGGTCTTCAGCGAGCTCTTCGAGTGATCTGTGTTCTGCAGCGCCTTGGCTTTGTTCAGCACATCCCTGGCATTGACCAGAACAGTGTTTCCCGGACTATGCTGATTGATAAACGTGGCAATGACATCCCAGCGCTGGGCAGTGCCAGCGGGAAACAGATTGACCGCCTTGATAAGCAGCTGCACGTTCTCATTGCTCCACAGCTCGCCCTTCTTCACTTCCTTGACACCTCCTTTGGGCGTGACCGCCGCGCTGGCCAGCTTCTTTGCCTGGGTCTGGTTAATCTCCTCCAGCTCGGCGGCTATCTTTTGATCGGCCGTCTGCAGGGCCGCCACGAACGACTCACGGCCCTTAGTCTCCATTGCCTTATTAAGTGCTTGCAGCTCGGCCAGACTGAAGGTCTCGCAAATCTTCTCGGTGCCCTCCATGTGCTTCAGCTGGTCCTTGTCGTTCTTGGCATAATACTTGCAGTCCTTGACCTTGTCGCGCAGCGTCTTGCGCTCCTTCTTGAGCAGCTTCTTCTGCTGCTCGCGTTCGATGCGGATCTGCTCGATGCGTTTCTGCTCGGCCTTTTCGGCCTTCTCCTTGGCCAAGGCCGCTTCCCGGACCGCCCGATCAGCCTCGGCCTTTTGGGCCTGGGCGGCGTCCATCTTGGCCCGCTTGGCCGCCGCCTTGCGGTCCTTCTCCTCCTGCTTGAAGCGCTGAATGCGCTTGTCATTGTTGTAGGCCAGATCGACGAGCGCCCGGATGCGGGACATCTCCTCCTTCTTGCGCTTAATCCGCGCCGCCCTGTTCTCCTTCTCGATCCAGCGCCGCTCGTCGCGGTCCTGCCCCTTCTCCTTGTCCTCCTCGTCCAGGTAGCTGAACTCGCGCCACGACTTAAAATCGTACCAGAAGTTGTAGAAGCGCTCCACCTCCTCGCGCTTGGCGTCCACCTGCCCGAAGGCTGGCACATGCGCCTTCTCGCTCCAGCGCCCGTTGAGTGTGAAGAATTTGTTGAACACGCCAAAGTAGTCGCCATCGATGTCGTTCTGCGAGGGCAGCGCGTCGTCGAACTCGGGGTCCACTGAGTCGAAGCTGCGACGCGGCTTGGATGTACCTGGAATGGAAAGGGGGATTATGAGTCGATGAAACGGGAAGGTAATCTTAAATTATACTGATTGGTACTTCTAATGGCATCCGCCAAGTGCTTTTCTTCAACACAATCACTTAAATCGATTATATAACCACACTAAGTAAAAATCTGGCATTTTAGATCTAGTTAATGCTAAGTACAAACAGCTAATCCTATTTTTAGGTGAGCAAATATAAAGCTACAGGTATGTATGGGCAATGCCCATTAAGCATGTTTATCTTTCAGAAGAACTAAGTTTCATATAAACATAAGTAAGTTTAAAGTAATAGTGACCTAGTTTTGATATCGTTCATATCGTACATCATTCATAAGTACATAAATTTGGATATATTGAAATCTTATATTGCAAAGAGAAGAAATATTAATTTAGAAGGATTTCTCATCCTAGTTTCGATCGTTAGTTTCGAAGAATATTAGTTTTAGAAGGATTTCTCATCTGACATCCTTGTGTTGGATTTTAAATAGACAATGTTACATGTAACAGAGATAAGGAATTATAATCTAGTGAGTCCTTAGAACTTCGTATAAGGACCTAGCAAGGACACGGCACCGAAACCCACCCAGTATCTCGTAGGCTTTGGTTATGCATGTGAAATAGTCGTCGTCCTGGATGACTTCCTCGCCCTTGGCTTTCCGCTTGTCGGGATGATGCAGCAGGACCATGCGTCTGTAGGCCCGTCGAATATCGTCCTCGCTGGCCTCGTAACTGCGGGGAAAGGGGTTTTTGAAACATAATAGAATCAGTACCAGTGAACGATCAATAGACCATCAGACTCAGGCACATGGGGGATGTCTGTATGACTAACACGTGCTCGCTCACTTACCGGATTTTGCCCAGACCTAGAATGGCGTAGTGGTCCTGGTCCTTCCACTCCTTGGGATCCAGCGACTTCAGGTAGCTGATGTCCACCTCCTCGCCGACGCCCTCCAGCTTCTCATCGCTGTCGCTGCGCTCCACGCCGCCTGGCGCTAGAAATTGGCGCCGCTGCGAAAAGTACGCGAAGCCAACGCGCTCGATTCTGCGACGGGCGACCTTGAGCGGCAGCTGCACCTCCACCGCCGTCGTTACCGTACCGCTCGTCATCTCAGTGGCGTCCCGTTCGTCCTCTGGCTGTTGGCATTCACCGCCACTCTTGGTTCACGCGGAATTTGGCGAGCGCTGCCTTCGAATCGTGGAAAACGAGAAATTGTAAGCACACGCTTGTCGGTTGAGGTTACTCGTGTTCGCTATAGAGGTGGGAGAAACATCGCTTAGAGGTGGGGAAGCATCAGCAACCTCGAGGCAATCGTTGAGTACCAGGGTTGTCACCTTATTTCAACTATATGGCAACTCTGCAACATTTTACTGTTATCAGCTCGCATTATTTACTTTAAAATGTAATCAGAAAGTCTAACTAACAATAAAAAATCGAAATATACGGAAGTTTCTTGAAACTTTTAAGTAAAATTCAAAAGGAACCATTTAAGGTCGTTCTTTCAATTTTTAACAATTCAGAGAATACCCAGAATGTTTCTCAAATTTTGGAAACATCGGAGTTTGGTTTTTGTCTTCGCTGTTTTTCGGTTGGAGCCAGTGCTGGAAAAGGCGAGTTCTGGTGTGACCGTCCTGCGTCCCAAAATTAAATGTTTTTCAAACAATTTAAAAATTTGAGCGCGGACTATCCCAAGTGGTCTAGAGAAATGTGTAAGATACTGTAATTGTATTACCATAATAGACATTAGTAAAGCAATTTGCTTACTCCTTCAAAAATTACGACAAAAAGAGCGCCAACAAATTCTTGTTTTTGCCAAAAGTTACAATCCTAAATGTCTTCAAAAAATATCAGCTCAAAACAAGGCAATAAATGGCCCAAATTTGGAACTCCATTCCATTCGTAATAACATTCACATTTAAATTAAATATTTAAAAGTTAATTACTTGAAATTAGAAGAGAAAATCCAACTTTCCAAAGTTTTATTTATCACATTTATTTTAAACATTTTTTTTGTAATTACAATTTATGTGCTTAAACTTTGTCGGCTATTATAATTGTACACATTTTATTTTCCCTTATCAATTTCGCATTTCAGTAACACATGTCCGTCTCTTTACACATAATTTGATATTTTACACTTAAATATTCTTAGCCTATTTACATATAGAAGAAGAAAAGATTTGTACAACGAACATTTGATTTTCTATTTGATTATTGGATTTTTAAATTGACTACTAAAAACTAGAAAATTACGCTATACATATTTTGGTAGAATTGAACAAAGTTAGTAGGTTCATTGGCATTTCGTTCGGTTGGGCTTAAAGGGAAGATCAAAATTTCTTACTCTAAACTGATTTCAGATACACACACATAAACGGCAATGCTTAGGTTTAACGACTAGAATTGTGCTGAGATAATGCAAGAACTACATTTATTTGATTTAAAAACTCTACTAAGTAGCTTCAGTGCCGATATCTCCACTAGTTATTCTTAAGGTTGTGACACTGCTGGTGCCGACATATGTAACTTTATAGTCAATTGTTTTTCGTGTTGAATAAAATCGTTCCAAAAATAAATTCATCAGACATCATTCATCCGCTTGAGATCGATTTAGACCCAGTGAGTGCGCGTAGTCGGCTATAACGCATCGTTGTGGCTCTTCGATATCGTCGTCTCGATCTGATCGATCCGTCGAAACGATGGCATGTAGCTGGAGCTGGCCTGTGTGACGATCGAATTGTTGGAGGAACTCTGAAAAGCAAATAAAATTTGAAAGTATTACAAAAAACGTATTTTTAAAGAATGAAACAAATTGTATAGAATTTCTAAGATATTTCGAATATTTTCCAAATAAACTCCATAAACGCGAAAAATGTGGTGTAAAGTACCTTTTTCTGGCGATAGGAACGTCCCCGAACTCGGGTTGTATTTCGGCGCACTGGATTGACTGTCGTGGACTTCTGGGATAACCGGACCGAGCTGAAGGTGCTGCCCCGATGTCCTCGACGTATTTGCGGTGAAGGAGTGCCGGTGGCTAGAAATAGTGATAGGTTAACTTTGTAAACGGAAAAACCAACCTCACTGCAACTTACGTGTTCCGGCAATGGCTGTGCTGCGTTTGCTGGCCTGCAGCATTCCGAAAACCACGGCACTGAAGGAACCATGATGCGAAGTCTGTCGCTGGAGGTTCGGCGTTTGGGCCAGGGGAATCCCGGCTGGCATGCGAACCGGCGAGATCAGCTGGCTCTCCGTAATGCCCTTGGGATGCACATAGAAGGTGGTCATCATGCCCTTGCCCTTCACAGCGATTTCACCACGTTTCTGGGGGGTTAAACATGGGAAAGGGGTATATAAGTAGAGTACACTGATACAAAAAAGTAGTATACAATTTCATTATTTTTCGCCATGATTTTTATCGATTATATCATCGAAATATAAAATTTACCAATTATGTTAATTAGTTAAAATTAAAAGCAAATAAATATTATAATTCTTTTTTTTAACACTTTAAATATTTTAAGAAAAAATTTCTAACATCGAATCGAATATTTTCGACTTTTTTTTAAATATTTTCAAAAGAAATCATGCAATTAAATATTGTTTATATAAATATTAGCATTCCATTCATTATTATCAGTGTAGATAGCAAACTTACCACACAAGTGTAGCCGCGGGAACAGAGCAACTCCGCCGTATTCTCCGGCACCTGAACCCGCCAGTTCTCGCCCGTGGAGTCCATGCGCGAGGCCACATTGACCGTATTGCCCCAGATGTCGTAGACGGGCTTCCTGGCCCCAATCACTCCGCTCACCAAGGGACCACTGCAGATGCCCACGCGCAGCTGGAAGTTGTTGAACGCATCGCCGTTGATCTCCTCCAGCTTCTGCTTCATGGCGAAGGCGAACTCCACCAGGTCGCACACACTGTCCTCGGAGGTCTCGCCGCGCAGCCGGAGATGCTCGTGATTCAGGCCCGCCGCCGCCATGTAGGTGGCACCCACTGTCTTGATTTTCTCCACCGACGCGAAACGCGGCTCCTCCAGCAATTCATCAAAGTCACCTGATTTGATTCGTGTGTTTGCGGCGGCATCATTTGATTAGATGGAATCGCTTTGGAATAGGGCTTAATCAATCAACTCACAGATTATCTCGTTCAGGATGCGAATGCAGGCCTTGCCATTGTCGATGTCCTCGGAGTAAAAGTCCTGGAAATTGGGTATCGAGGCGAACATCACGCCGCACTGATTGTGCATCTTGGAGTAGAGCTCGTCCGTGTGCTCGTCGGATAGGTAATAGGTAGCCACATGGTCCGGCAGGATGTTCTGCAATCAAACGGTTTAATTAATGACGAAAAGGTAGGCAAAAGGGAATATACACTCGAATAAAAGAATTATGATTAGTTAATTAAAACATTTGTCATTTCATTGCCGTCTGATCCCCAAACTCCAAACAATTTTAGGATCTTTTTTAAAGGAGTTATAATCGAAAGATTGGCGTAGTAATTAACATACAGCTGCGGTCAAAATAATAGTAGTGCCACCGCCCATCATCTTTAAAAGTAATTGTAATTTATCCTATCCAATTCTGTTGATAGATATTTCAACTATTGAATATAATCATATCTTTAATCCTAATACATTAATTTTCCCAATTTTTTTTTTCTCTCTGTGTATCAGGGCAAATCTCTTACCTTAATTAATGTGTCATTAAGCGCACGATTGGATTTCATGTTGGTCAGTTCACGCTCGGCCTGTTCCTTCCATATGAAGTCCAAACGGGAGGTTACCTGGGGAAATGGGAATGCGGATGAGTAATGAGTAATGTGCCCGGGGGTCAGGGAACACCCTTAAATAAAGCTCACCTCCACTAGTCTCGCATGGTAGCAGACCATCACCAGGAACGATATTAGAAGTATCAGCATTTGGACGCCAAGGGGAACGCCCAGCGTGGAGAGCTGGACCAAACTGAAGCTTTCACCCGTGCTGAACTTGAACAAGATCAGCGCGGTATAGAATGCCACCATGCCCAGGGCCATTAGGGCCTTAACCAGGTAGTAGAGCTTCAGGGCGGTGGCCAGGGAGACGAGGCAGAGCACCCAGGTGAACACCAAATACTCCGGATGGGCGCACTGTCCCTCGAGAGCCACTGCATTCCTTAGGTCAATCGAGCTAATCGGTGTGCTATCCGGCTCTGGATATCTTTGTATATAAATGGTCACATTCAGATACGCGTTCTCGGAGCTGGAGCTGTTGCTATAGGGCGAAATCATCCGCTGGTATCGCGAGTGCTCGTCAACGGTGCCAATGTAGGTGGACGAAGGACACAGGACCAGTCCAATGGCACTCAGCATGCACATGGACACGATGACGCCGCAAATGAAGAGAGTGCGCCGCTGCCGTTGATGCACCAATTTGGCAGAGTTCGTCTTCAGGCAGCGGGGTAGACCTGAAAAATAGTTATAAAAGATTTAAAATTGAGGGTTTTCTAAATTACAAGCTTTGAAATCACTATAAAAATCTTTAGAGGTTCCGAACCACTTAAAAAGGTGCTCAAAAGTATGCTGTGAAAAATTAAATACCTACTTTCTGATTGAAACTATTTTGTAGCATACTTTTGGACGCCTTTAAAAATTATTCTTTAAACCTGCAAAAATTCTGGCGTAAATCCCATAAGTAAATTACAAATTATCTTCCGACATATCTCTCCATTTACCCCATTACCCCCATGCTCACCTGGGAACTCCTCGGCCATAACCAAAACGCAACAGAATGTGAGAACTATGGTGCCCACCGAGAGACAAATAATGAGACGCGTGCACCGCGGAATGATGATGACCTGGCACAGCACCATAAATATCCAGATGACAAACACACACAGCATATTGGACCTGAATGGGAAATGGAGGCAGGGCGAAGGCAGCGAAAATCAATTAGCAACAGTTCATTAATTAAGAGAGTCCTGCCCTTTGTTTGCTTTCCATTAGCAGGCATTGCAGACGGCGGAACATACCGGAACATATCCTCCCGCAGCTGGCAGAACTTCTGCTCCTGACTCTTATCCTTGAACTTTAGGGTCCAGGGATTTAGGTACTCGCGTCGGATTTCCTTATTCGAATTGATTTGGATGTTTTGCTCGATGAACTCGTCGATCTGTTTGCGATTGGCAGAGGTTATAAAAGGAGACTACAAGGATAGGATCCGCTTACCTCCTCATCCAGAACGGCCACCGACACTCGATGATCCTCCTTGGTGTCGACTAGGATGGAATCGGCACGATTGAGTCCTTCTTCGGGGCTGTTAAGCTATAAAATAAGAAATGTCTTTGATATATCATATATTTTATATGTTGGTACTTAGATGTTCCTACGTTCTTGAACGGAATCTCCGGTATCCAATCGGTGGTGGACTCGTCCTCGATGATCAGACCCTTGCCGTCGATGGCCTCGGCCAGATTTTGTATGCTGGTTGCCCCGTTCCTGGGCCGCAGCTGCACCTCCAGCGGTGTCGACATCATGGCCGTGGGCGACGACACGGTTGACATTCCCGACGGACCTGTTCCTCCGGCTCCTCCAGCGCCACATGCTCCACCCATTCCACCGCAACCGTTCCTCATCCTTCGATTGTCCATGGCCACGCCCTCCACCACATTGGGCAGCGAGTTCAGGGATATGTTCTTCTTCTGCTGCTGCTGAAGAAGTTGCGCCGGCTGCTGGGCGGGCACACTGATGGTGGCCGCGTACTCCAGACTCCGACCGTCCATGCTAGCACCATCGCCGCCCGTTGTGGTGACCCCACCAATGCTGCCGCTTCCGCTGGCCGAGATTGATTTGGGCAGGGCTGTGGGCGTGGCAGAGGGGGCGGTGGCGGTGGCAGTGGCCACGCTTCCCGCCAAATGGGCGCTGCTGCGCGTGCCAAAACGCCTTTTGGGTCTGTGGGCGGGGGAAAAAACCAGCGAAGGGTTAGCAATCTAGGATTTTATGTTTAAATACACTCGCAGAAAATGTTAAAAATGTAACAATATTTTTATTTAAATTTAAATGTAAATAATGGTTTAAATAATAAATCTTACAATGAGAAAAATTGTATATTTTCTTAAAAAACTTTAGGTAAAAAATGAATTACTTAAATTTTTAAAATAAAAACGTTCTTCAATAAATATTAAATTTTAAAAACGTTAAGAGTTTACTGATAACATGAAGTATGATTTTTTTAAGTTTTAATTTTACAGAACTTAATTAATTACAGCACTTAATTAATAATTATCTCCCAAATTCAAAACTATCTATTCCTAAGAAATGACTTTTCTCATCCCAACTTTGACAGCCAATTACAATAATATTTTTTGTCATGTGCACTTTTCACTTACCTCAATGGCTCGGTACGCTTGATGAGGAAGGTCTTAACGTTCAGCATTTTGAGGTGATTGTCCCGACTGCCGCCATTTCCTGGTTCCACCTCGTAGGCATCGTTCAGGCACTTGAGCGTCGCCTCCGAAATGTGGACTCTTCTGCGGGCGGAAAGAAGGAAAGAAAGAACAGATTCCGAGGTGAGAGTATTAGCAATTGGGCCAGGAACTTGGAACTTCGGAAGTTCGGAATTGTAGTTGGCGAAAATTAAATTCAAATATTTGCATACGTTTTCTATGAATGTGCGTGGTGATTTGCCCAAAACCACCGACCATTTCATTTCCTTTCCCATTTTTCCCGCCCATCTCTTTGTGTTTTCTTGTGGGCGGTGGGCCCTTCATAATTGGGTCTCCACTGGATTCCTCACAGCTCTATAATGTTCCAGCTCCATCGGCTGCTGGTTTCTGGTTGCCGCCCAGGCCACCATCACATCAAAGCATTTTGCATTAAATTGAGCTTTTCATTTCTGGGGCTTTTCATTTTGTTTCGGGTTCTGCGGTCGCTCGGATTTTCTCCATTTCCCACTGCTGCTGCTGCTGGGCTGTTTCTTTCTATTATTTGGTTTCTTGTGTCTAAACACGCCAAGCTTGCAAAATTGCCGAGCAATTGTTGTGAGCTGCACAGGAGCAGGAGCAAAATAAAGAGCAGGACCTGAGCCACAGGACCCGCAAATTGGCCAATTAAAACTGTGGCCAGGCCAAGATTTACCACCAAAGTCAAAGTTATTTGACTTACGGTTAGTTTTACAATTTAATTTAAGACTAAGCAGATATGCTACACTCAAAAAACGTAAATCACCAAGGTATTAAAATATTAATTTAAATATTATTTGTTTTAAAAATTAATTACAATTTCTAGAACTTATTTAGCAAATGACTTCAACTAAATTGCGAATAAAAAATGATTAAAATAAATATTTATTATTTTTTTTAAGCAAATTGAAATATATTTTTCTTAATAATTAATTTCAAATCGAACAGTAATCACAATTTTTAAGTGTAGATGCCAAACTATCATACTGAATTAATAAGTAGAAGTTGTGGCTGCTGACTTTGCAACTTAATTAAGATGCTTTGACCTTCGAATCACTGGCTCGGTTATTAACAGCATCATTTATGGATGCAATTCCGTTTCTAATGAGTAATGAGCCGCTTTATTAGGGAAATTATCCTGCTGGCAGGATTTCAGGACACTCTCCACCCCGTGTGCGTAGCTGAATTTGTCAACTCATTACGATTGCACTCACACGCGGAACGGAACCGTGTAGTTGGTGCTCTACGTGACTGGATTACTTACCCGGGAATTCCGCCGGATTCCATGTGATTTGCAATGATAACATCATTGGACCAGACGTCAAAATGCCATTTCTTGTTGCCCAGAACGCCGCACATCACCGAACCGCTGTGGATGCCGATTCGCATGTTGAGGTCCACCTGCAATTCGCAAAGCGCACTTCTTAAAATATGCAGAGCACAGCGGAATTTCGAACTAAGCCGGTTGAAAGTATCCACTATAAACAAAATACACTCAGAAAAACAAATGTCCTGAATGTTTGGACTATAAGTTTTAAAATGGCTTAATTTAATGAATAGTTTTCATTTAATAAATGATAACAAAGTACTGCCAATACTATTGTCTTTATAAGGAACTTTTTAAATTACATGTACCTTTTAAAAAAAGCTTAATTCTATTTTAGTTTTTAAATTATTGCCTTTTAAAGCTAAAGTTTTTCTACAAATAAACTGATTACTTAGTATTGAAAATATTTAAAATATTTATATTTTTATACTGCTTTTTTTTGCTTTTGTTTCATAATTTTTGAATTCCAAAATATTATATAATATAGTGGCTTTGATGTTTTTTTTTATCGTTATGTAATTGTAATGCCTTTATGAATTCGGTGGAGTTCGAGATATATATTTTCGAATGTATAGAATCTTTATCTTTTCCATTCAAGATCTCCACTACCTGTTCCACAAAATTTTCTCCTGACCTGTCACTCGGTTGGCAGTGTGAGTTACCCAGTCAATCGTCAAACTGGCGCAGCAATTAAGTCGCCAGCCCAATTATGCGACTGCAGGCGGCATAAATCCCCGCAAACGAATATGGGATTCCCCCGTTTTTATGCGGCACGCCCCAAGCTTTTCTTTCCCCGCATTTCCCCGAAAAAAAATCAATTAAATTCCAGTGGCACTTTGTCGTATGAAAATTTAACTCTCGCCGCTGCTTTTCGGCCGACTGTTGTCGTTGCCTTTTGCTCTGTTGAGATTTGCATACAAATGAATTGTCAACACGTCCACGGCCTCTGCTCTACAGCTCCTGCTACTGCTACTGCTCCAATATGTACTATATATATTCTAGAGCCACTGTCCAGGGTCAAAAAATGGGGCACTGGATTGTGCAATAAAAAATAAACGAAAACCTACTCACAAATAAAAGAATGCCAAACAGCTGAAAACTGCAAAATGGGTATTAAATATTTCAAATGTGCCGCACAAACAGAAAAAGTCCAGACGACCTCAACAGATGTCAGTCGGTTTCGTTTAAATGCAGCCGATTGAAAAAGTATTTAATATAATTATTTCTTAAGTAAATTTAAAAAAATGAAATATTCCATGTTAGTCAATAGAATTGATGGAATTTAAATGAATAATATATAATTGGTGTTTCCACAAATTTTACAAAAATTTATATTATTTAGATTGTAAATAAGTCAAGATATCAGACCACTTTTAAGGATAAGTTTTTACTCGTTGCAGCTTTATATGATATCACTATTTTCCTAGACTAAAATTAAAGTTTAATCGAAAAAAAAAATTTTTGTAATGTTTTTGAAATATTTTGAATTTAACTTTATGCTAACCACTAAAAAATGTTGTAGAAACCCAGCCCCGCAAATATGCAACGTTTTAAATGTCGTTTCCCTTCTTCACTTCGCAAGGTTATATTTCACAAAATTTAAATAAATGTTTAAGGGCCATTCGATTCGATTGGAGTCGATTCCACTTACGTGCGTGTGCAGGCGCACATCCTTAATGGCCTTTATCATGTGCAGGCCAGTTTCCACGCTGCACACCGCGTGATCCGGTCGCGTCTTCCAGTTGTCGCTCTCGAATTGCGACACACAGTAGTAACAATCGCCCAGCAGCTTTACACGCAGACAGTGGTTGTCCTTGAGGGGGGGTGAAAAAGAGGGAAAGCGGTGAAAATAGGTGGGAAAATTGCTAAACAAAGCATTAGCACCACACAGAAAACTATTCAACTATTCAGTTGGGCGACTTTAAGTCATCGTTTAATTGTAAAACTTCTTGAATCGAAAAACTTTACTTGAAGATTCCCAAAATAAAATTACTAAAGGTTACAAAAATTCAATTGGCATTATTTTACTTTTGACTTTTGCCATTAAATCATTTTTTTCAGCAAATAAAAATTAGTTTTAAATTTTTTTAAATATTTTCCATGATTTAAAGACCGATAACTTCATTTTTAGCAATTAGTATTTTTTTATTAATTTTTAATAAATAAAATTAATATTATTAAATGCAGTTTCTGCCCTTTTTCTGTGTAGTTCAAGTATACATTTTTGTTTTGTTAACCACTTACCTCTGCAATGCGATCGAATCGGGCAAACAGGTCATTTAAGATTTTCACCAGCTGCTGGGCCGAAGTTTTGCTGGCCAACTGGGTGAAGCCCTGGGGGTTGGCAAAAGGAAAAGTAAAAGGTGTCCAAATTCACACTATAAACCTCGCAGACTACACCTACCTTAATGTCGGCGAACAGAATGCTCACATTGTCCATGGGATAAACGTACAATTTGTTGAACTGCGTCTCCACCGTGGGATCCGTGCCCTTGTACATTTCGCTGCGGATTTGATTGTTCACGATATTGGGCAGAACTGCGAAAAGGGAGCGGAATTCCGCGGAGTGGGGTTAGCAGCGACTTGAACACGAGCCAAAGGCAATATATATTCGGTCGAGGACCCGGAACCCGCCAAAGGAACCACCGACTGCCTGCAGTTGTCAGGCAACGCGAAATTACCGGGAACGGCGGAGGTTTCTTCTACCTGTTCTTTATTCTTTATAGCGAAATGCCAAATGCCACTTAGAAGACCCTCAACAGGGCTAACAACTTATTAAACAGGCCATTGGCGCATTTGTAGTTTCTACTTAGGTAAACAGCAATAAAGTCTTGAAAGGAATTCCGCTAATATCAAGCAGTCGCTGCTGAGAGCAATAAGTTAAGGTATGCCACAGATCTTGGCAATATAATATTGCTTGCAACAAAATAAGTTAATAAAAAAGAATTTAGTTTTAATTTTAAAAGAAATTTTATTCTTAAAAAAAAGTAATTTAATCAGAAAGTAATAAAGCAATGTGATATTCAAAATTGAATTGAAGAGCACCTTATTTCTTATTAATATTAAGAAAATATAAAAGTGTTGGAAAATATAATTTAGATCTATTTAAATAAATAAAAAAATATGATATTATCCAAAAAAAGATAGGTTTAAAATTTAAAATAAATATGTATGGCAGGGCTATTTGTGGACAGTTCTATAATGAAAATTTTTTGTTTGCTGAAAACGTTTATAACAAAGTCCTTAATGATCACAACGACACAATTTCGAATACCCCTTAAAAATTGAAATAATCAGCATTTTTCACTCACTCGAATCCAGTAATTTTTGGGTGCGCTGAAGCTCCTTCTCGGACTCCTTCTTGTGCTCCATGGCCTTGTGGGTTTCGATGAATGCCAGACGTTGGCCGCGATCCGTGAGATACTTTGTGTACATACCAGCCACGTTGATGGCCGTGTACAGAATGAAGTTGGCAAAGATCTGGAACAGAACGCACTCGACATTGAAGACGGCCTGCGGGTGTAGGAAAGATTCCAAAACAATTTTAGGCAAAAGTCACAAAACGATTTCGGTGGCAGGCCAATTACATCGGGGTGCTGCAGTTTGATGATGGTAATTACGGCCAGGTGACAGCTGGCCGTGATGGTTCCGCCCACCACGCACCATTTGAGGGGCAGCGGCAGCATGGCATACGGCACAAAGATGACGAACAGTATGTACCACACCAGGTACTCCCGATCCGCGAATCCCACGCCCTGGCCAACGAATCCTGTCCCGCAATGGAAGATGGAAAATCGGTAACATTTACGACTACTCATCCCGCAGGCGACCCAAAAAGGATTAGCCATTTTGACGGTCCGTGCAGGTGACGCATGATTTACGACCCCCACACACACTCACCCTGGATGTTGAAGAGCACCCAAGTGCAGACCGCGGCCCAGTGCAAATAGTTGTTGGCGAAGCAGCGCCAGTAGCCCAGGAAGCAGATGGCCATGTTGGCAATCCCGCAGCAAACCGACCATGTGATGGCCGTCGCCATGCTCTGCAGGGAAATCAAAGAAGGTTAATAAGATTTAATAAATCAATTTAGCAATCAATTAAATGGTTACAACTAAATTATATCGAACCTAATCGAAACATACTCCTTAATCACCACACAATTATTTGAAAATGTATGTTTTCCATGTTGTGAGTATAAGTAAACCAAAGATTTAAAGAAAATATTCCTTAACATCATAGGTATAATTATTAAAATGATATTTTAGATTTTGATTATGACAACAGTTCCTAAAAGTTATTCAAGTTAATCAAAGAACACTTCCACTCACCGTTCCTCCTTCGTTTTCCATGGGACCCAGTTCACTTCGTCTCATCATCCAGACAAAAGCCAATACAATCTTAAGGACAAAATCCACCACGTTCACAATGATCAGGGATTTCTGGCGTTGGCGATGCGTGTACGTCAGGTAGGATCGTTCCAGAGAACTCTGCTTGAAGGAGTTGGTCAGCGAGGGACAAAGGATTCCCTTGACCACGTTGCCACTCTTGAAAGCGGAATACATCTCGTTGTTTAAGGGCCGTTGCGGTTGGCCTGCGATGCTGGCCAGCGAGTTACCCGATTCCAGATCGTGTTCTATAAAGGATATGGATAATAATAAGATAATATAGATATTATATAGATGTAATATAAAATAAGTAAGGTAGGATATTGCAATCTTTATAAACTAAGATTTAAGAACTCATAACTAACAGAACTCATTAAATTAAAGTTCTTTTATGAACTCTTTTCTAGGATAACCAAAAATAGAGTATAAAATACAAAATATATTAGTATTTTAATGATTATCAAAATCACTTAATTTAATTAGGGAAAACCCTTGTGTTATAAAAATCTTAATGAAATTGTTAAGTAGCTTTGTGGAATTGCCCTGACTTAAGGCGGGTTTATCTTCCCCTCACGAGAAAAGCCATAAGCGGTTTTGGGTCAGATCTCTTTGGAGTTCCACTCCATTTCCGGGATTTCCCAACCCCCACTTACCGAAATTGCTGTTGCCAAAGATGCTGCAGCTCTCCGTGCGGCGCTTGGGTCCGTAGACCCGCTTGGCCTCCACAATCCGGACGGACTGCACCCGCAGCGGCGTCTGCTTGGCCACGCCCCCGCTCCGCAGGGGGCCGCCCTGCTGTTTCTTGCGCAAATTGGACAAAATTGATGTGGTGGAGGCACGCAGCGATTCCGATGGCGGCTGGTCGCCAGTGTCCTCCATTTGGGCGCCGTCGCCGGGCAGTCGGGGTATTTTCGACATGTCCGGAGTGGCTATCGTTGTGGCGGCTGTGGCTGCATCCTGCTGTTTTTGGTTTTAGCTTGGCTTTAATTAGTCCTGAGTGCGTGGGCACACACACACACATATAAACTTACCTCGGAGGATGCGGCTGCTGTTCCTGTTCCTGTTCCTTTGACCGTAATCTGCTCATCATCCGTGGTCTGCGCTGCGGGATTACTTAGACCCAGACCTTCAGCCTCATCCTCATCGTCATCGTCCCCCTCCAGTTTTAGGTGGTCGATTTGCGCCAAGGCGATGGCGCCCTTGTCCACCGCCCGCCGAAGAACCACCCTCTCATCGGCGTCCGTATCCTCCACCGCCTCCTCCCTTGGTGGCGCCTCCTCTTTCGTGTCATCCCCCTGCGTGAGTTCCGGGGGTGCCGAGTGGGTTACACTGTTGCTCTGCCGACGCTGATGCAGCGAATACGCCGACGAGGGCGTCGCACTCAACTGCCGCATGTGCACCTCATCGGAAACCAGCTTGTCGTCATCCATGTTGGCCAACTGCCCCTCCTCCGCGGTCCTACAGAAACAAAGAGGGACACAAATAAATTATTTACCAATTTAAGTTAAGGTATCTTGGCATTTGAAAAGCTTTCAAGTCCCCGAAATCCCTTAACTAACCTATGAATATATATTTCAGAACAAATTCGTAGTTGCATACTTTTTGAATACCACATTTCCTTTTACTTTCAACAGAAAGGGAGAGATTTATTTCTTAAATCACCGCGCTTTCAAACAACCTTCACTTTGAAGTTCGAATGCCGTCTAATGAAGGTAAACATTTGGTGGCGAAAATTGAAATTTAGAATGTAGAGGAGTGTAAATTAATTTGCTCTAAGTGAGAAGTACCTACAATTCCACGGAAAACCTTTAATTTCATTAAAAATTGCCTTTTTATTTCTTTGCTCTTGAGTTCCAAATAATGTATTTTAAAGTATTTAGAGCATTCAAAAATCTATTGATTACTTTCTTGTATTTTGTTTCATAAAAGGAATAGGTCATTGAAATTGAATTTAATTTGCGTCTCTGTGGGAGGTCCTTTCGGCTCTTTCAATGCGTCTTTGCACAGAATTCAATTGTACTAACAATGAGTGTCTGAATTAATTGCTATTTATTGTGTTGTTGTTTCTTGCGAAGGACAAAATTGATATTGAAAACCGTGCACATTTAATTACCTTACATTGTGCTATTTAAATAATTATATCTTATTATCGAGCAGAATGAGGTTTTAAATTATTTTGGAGATTCTCTTTAATTATGACAAAAGTTACTTTCATTGGGAAAACCTTTCAATTAAATTGTAATTTATGTGCTTAAATTTCATGCTGGAGTCCTGTGTATTTGATTATTATTTATTGCAATGCCATTAAGCCGCAAATCGAAATCGAAATCGAAATTGTGCAAATGAAATTACACGTATTGTGGCATTTGAATAATTTTTTGAGTTCTGTAACTTATTTTGCGAGATTCTGTCAGTAAGAGCCTTTAAATTTTCTAAGACTAAGTTGTTGTTTTTGTTTTCCGCTGATAACAGACCGGATATATATGTATATGAATACCCCATGCTTTATGGCAGATTATTTGATGTTAAATTCCCGATGCCGCAGCGGAAACGCAAAATGGAAACCCAAGGCAGCTCGACAAACGGTGGAAAATGGAAAATGGCGCGTTGATGTCGTTGTCATTATTCAAATTAGCAGAGAAACACTCACACACCCGACTGCACAAACACACGTGCAGGCACGCGCACTCACATGTACATTGTACACATACACACACACGCATTCGCTTGCAAAACGTAGCACACTTTTGAGGGAAAGTAAATTTAAATCTAGCCAAAAGGAACTTGACAAAAAAAGGAAATACCAATAAGTCGAGGGGTCAGCTAAGCCACGTTGGGATGCCCAAGAAAACCAACATTGCTTTTTATTATGGGTTAATAAAGTCATTTTTTAGACAGACCTATTTTATATTGTCTATAAAAATATATGGAGGAATTCATATAGTTTGTATGACATTTTGGATTTAATGCATATACCAATCTTTAATAATACTCATATATTATTATTATTATTTCATAATCTATATTTATCTTAATACGATCCTTTCATTGGTTGCATGGCCGTCATTATCAAATTGATGTCAAGTGTTATCGGCCCAAAGGAACGTGGTGTATTTTCGGATTGCTTGCGCCAGACAGCGTGGATTATAGTTACCATATTTACTCGCCTAATCAATGTGCATCAGTATCTAGTATATCTCTGTCCTAATCTCTGCTCTCTCAATGATACCTGCTCTTTTTCCCTATAAAATAATCGTTATCACTTATGGGAAGTAAATGCGTTATTAGGCAAATTCAAACTCCGATTTATTGTGTGCCAAGGTAAAAACTCAATAAATATTGGATAACTCCCACGTTAGATGGAATTTTCCGCCATGCGTAAAAAACAATCAATTTTCACATCAATTTGCCTAGCGAGATCGCGAGTTCAAGTGTAATTTTCAGGCTGTAAAGATGCTGATTTTAGCACCTTAGCAGGCAACCAACCGTGGAGTATTTAGCATCTGGGCAGATGCTTCGATTTATTTACGCACCTGTAAGGTTTGGTCCAATAGAGGACGGTATCACATGCCCCCGATCGATCAACGCGGATTATGTTCCGTTTCACTGATTAACACATTGTCAGAGCGATTGCACTACTTTTCCCGGCCGAAGTGGACCGATGAGTAATCCCCAAAGAAGAAAATCGGGCAACTGAACCAATCCGATTCGAGTCGAGTGGAGTTTATCGCCAGCGATGGCGAGAGATAAACTTCTAATATAATTATCGCGTATATAAATGTGTTGATAATGGCGCAACAATATTCAAAATACAAAATCGATAAATCGAACGCGATGGAATGGGCAGGTTCAGGGGCAGGGTCTCCTCGCCCATCGTTGTCAGCTTCGAATGTGTAAATATGTGGGACCTATTCAGTGAATCACTGAACCAAGGAACTTTGCACTTTTCACCGTTTTTGACTCGTCGTTATATGTACCATGCAAATGTTGATCTATACTGGGCGTACACATATAGACATATGTTAGGTGCGACTGCTCAACAGGTTTTTTGTTTATTATTATTATTATTTATTTTTTATATTTACTGCCGCCAGCGGCTTGCTTTGGTTAAATACTATTTTTTTCGCGTCTTTCACATCGGACTGGCGTTTGACAACTGAGCGAGAAAAAAAATCGCCATCGCCGGGATATAATATGATACTGTCAAGCGATATGTTTTTTTTTTTGGTTTTGGTATTGGGTTCTCTCCATATTCTCCATATTTCTCTCTTTCTCTCGGCGGTGACGCCAAGTGAAATCAGTTTTGGTCAACAATGTTGCTGATATGGTAATTGACTCCAGTTCGCCCGGTTGACTTGCCCGCGGGAATGATAATGATAATTATGATGGGGTCCTAAATGATAATCAACGATTGATGGCTATATCTTGGGCGGGAATGAACTGCTTGGGGGCTTTAATACATTTTACCAACTAATAGAATAAGTTAGCATTTCTCAGAAATTTTTTATGATGCCTTTAAATTTATCATATTATATTTTTTCTAGTATTATTTGTTATTATTTCTAAGAAACAATAAAATGAATGTTTAAATACGGGAATATTTTGCCGTTAAGAAAACACTTTTAATAAAATTAACTTGTGTATATTTTTTTTTTCAATAATATTTTTCTGACATTTTTAGGCAAAAGAAAAGAAACTAACGAAAGCATCCCCTTTGGAATTTTTCAATTTTGATTATATGTTGTCATCTAGCATTCAAGTGAAATTCCATTTTTAGCTTGGGGCAAGTAAAAACATTTTAATTAAAGTGTCCCCAGCATAAGCATATTTTCTAATATTCGCTACATAACAGTTCAAAGCTTATTTTGTAAGAAAAAAATGCATATTGCTTATTGCTCTTCTTGTTTCTAGTTTCATTTTTAAAATTCTATGTTTCCCTTATTTTTGTGAATTTTCTGCTTAGCCTTTGAGGTGTGTTTGTGAACGGCCAGTGTTGAGATATGAAATGTCAAAGGCATGTCTGCAATGCCGGCTCTTATTTATATAGACAAACAGTGGGGATAGTTTCAAGTCGCCAATCAGCCATTCCAGCCACCCACTTTTGGCCCAAAGGGCTGGGAAATCCAAGGACGAAAGGTGAGGGGTGGGGCAGTAGTCAGTCCTTTTTATGAGCTTTTGTTGGCTTGTTGAATTTATGGCCATAAGAAACTTGTTAAAGCACATTATTGGGTGTGTTACAAGTGTGTGTGTGGGTGGGTGGGTTTGTTTGCTTTTGCTGCTGCGACTTTCGAGTTGCAGACTCAGAAAAAGGGGTGGTGGGCGGAAAAGGGGGGTTCTAGGCGGCAGCTGCTAAGCTAAGTAGATTAAAGTCATATTTACACGTCTTTGCTATATGTGTGTGCACTGGGAAAAATCAGAGAATTCTCTAGGCCATATTTGATATTTTTAATATATATAACTTTGCATGAAAAATATATTATTTAAATTTTTGGATTAGAAATTAATATACCACAACATTTTAAAGGCTGCTTTCTTGAAAAAAAAACATTGTTAATCTTTTTTTTTCCAGTGCAAGTGTGTCTCTGCGGTTGTATTTGAGTTTGTGCTCTGCGTTAAGTGGCAGCAATTAACACTTGACATATTTATGCTTAACCCGAGGGCCGCAACGGGCGGTTCCCATGCATTATTGTCATGCCCCGGTGGCACCAACAACAACACCACCAACTATTTGCCAAGGTTGAGCCACCGATATGGCCAGAACAACAACATCGGCTACAACAACTATATCAGTGATGTCTGGCAAGCTGCTAAGCTTATTTATTAAGCGTTTAAGCCCTTTCAAGGGGGCGGGGCCATACAGCCGGAAGGGGCGTGGCTATCATTCAGCTTTCTCCTACGATATAAGTGAGGCAAATATTTAAACATAATTTGTTGAAGCTTGCCTGTAGAAAATTTCTAAGGAGGATATTAAGTCCGGAAATATTTAAGGGGTTAATTAGTTGACGGATTTATTGGTTTTAGATTAAACCTTATTTAGAAAACGTATTTAAATAAGTTAAACTCTGACTAACATTTAAAAAAAATAAAGTTTTAAAATGAGTATTAGATACAAAATTAATTTTCAAAGCAAAAAAAAAAACTTCAGACTTTTAAAAATTATGAAAATAATTAATAAACAATACAAATTTGTTTATAAATAAACCTACCAAATGATATAGCTTAAATCGAAGAAACTCCAATTAATCCATAGAAAGATATAAAAAGAAATCGATGATACTGCAATTACCCCCATAACTGTCTCCCAAGCGGGGCCATAAAATCAATTAAAGCAAGCTATGAGCATAATTTTATTGGTAATTAATTTCCGGCACAGGTCAGGAAATGGCAACCATCAGGATGACAGCGGAGCAGGCCAAAACAAACGCAGCAGGTGGCCAATTCAGCAGTTCACCGCAATGGGAATCAGCCAAAGGCCATCTGTGCTATGGATATGGCCATGTCTTTGGCAACTTCATTTGGCTAAGAGTCCTGGCCCATAAAGGACCCTTCGGGCAGACAGACAGACACCTATATATCCTCCGTATATATGTATGTGGCTATGTGAGTGTGCTGGATTTGGGTTAATGTCGACATTGGTCAACATGGGCGTGCAATTGAAAGCGAGCAACAAAGCAGAAAATAGAAAAATTACTCAGCGGCTCAGTTTGGGTCGGACAAAAAAAAAGGAGTGAAGAAACCCATAAAAAAAGGACAAAGGGCAGGGTAAGAACAAGTTTTTCTTGACACAGAAAAAAATCGATTATCAAGTAAGGAATATTGTGAAATTAACTAAGAAATATTATTTGTTTTATTTTATGAAATTATTATGCTTTTTAAAAATGTATTTATATTTTTAAATTTAAATTAAAAATTATAAAAAAAAAACACAAAAAAATTTACATTTTAAATATGTTATGTAAATAATTTTTTATTATTCCCAATTAATTTGTTTTTTTTTTATAAATTTATAATTTATAAAAATATACCTACATTTTATTTATCATTTAAGAATACATTTTTGTTTCAGTGCACTTAAAATCAGCAGGAAGAAAAGGATATCGAACATGTTTGGGTATCAATCAGAGTTGGACTGCGAATAAATTCGCCCATTGTGGGCACCGAACCTCAGCTGGTGCTCCTTGGCGGTTCTTTAAAATACCATTATTATTAGATTTTCTCTTGTTCGTCCTTGCTACGCATTATTATGCAGAAAATGCGCTTAGCAAGCCCACGGCTTTGATGTCCCTTTGCCGCTTTGTGGTCCGAATCAAAGCATTTTATTTGACGGCTGCCTCTGATTTGGGTAAACACACTCAAAATCAAAAGCAATCAGGACAGAACAGCTTCGGTGGCAAAAGAAAAAGGCAATAAGCCGTGTAAGTGGCCACTTTTAAAGCAGCAAAGCAGCAATCAAGTTGGCAAGTATTTGAAGGCCATTAAATTTGACAAATCGCTGGGAGCCACGGCTACTCAAACCTCAAATCCCGAGTCTAAAGAATATGGTATGCCAAGTACTCTTGACTTGGGCCCAAGAAATCTCACAGACTCGTAAAAGTTGCCAGGACATGGCTATTTATGTTTATGGCTTACTAATTAGCTTCAGTCGCTGCAGCAAAAGTTTTCCTCGCATTAAAAGTCGCGCTATTTTCTACTTTCCCCTGCTCTTTCCTCTTTTTCAAAACCTGTCCCCTGCCTCATTGTTTGCCATTAAAATTCACATTTTATAGCAGATTCGGTTGGCTTTTACCTAGTTTCTGGGTTATGTCGCCTGCGACAGAATTTCCCCCGATTCCGGCGTTTGTTTACTACGGGCGAAAAGAAAATTTGCATAGAAAAAGAAATTTGCATAGCATTAAGCAGACGTTTCAAGTTGTACCGACATCTACAGCTGCTGCTCTCCGAGGTTGAACCATCGCAACGAGTTCGACAGGATAGGGGCGAAATATTAAATTTATGGCCAGTAAGTTATGTTTATTCTGCGGGGGAGGCCGTAAGTCAGTTCCATTTAAGTGTTACTAAGGCGCAGGGCTCAACTCGCAGCAATTAAAGCCGTTTAATCGCATGACTTTAGATTTTATTTCTTCATTATTTGCCTCGTTTTATGGCCAAGCCATAATGATTGGGAAAGTTCCACCCTTCCTTGCGAAATGTATTTAAAACTGGGCTACGACTATGATGTAATTAAAATGGCATAACTCGATTAAGTCACGAGCGAGCAGTCCTCTATGGTCCTGGCTTTATGTATCAATGTGAGTGAATTGTCAGTGGCCACGGGGCGTATGTGCAATTTCCCAGGTTCCCAATTGGTCAGGGAATCTGATTTTTGAGCTGAATTTTCACACACTCATTTGCTGTCACTTAAAGGTTCTTCCCCTTGTCGAGAAGGCGAGTCCATTGAGCTCTTGGTTCCCCTGAAGACAGCATCTTTGTCAGACGCGTCGTCTGTTGCCATTTATAAAGCATAATTGAAATATGAGATTGACATTGAATACCAGTGGCTTTGTTGCTATTGCCGCCTTTTGTTCCCGGGCTTTCATCGGATACAATTCCACTGGCAATGCGACACATTGTCGGGGGACCCATTTAATTGATTATTGTAAATAGAAGTTCAGCGAAATTGGCGCCTCTCTCCAACTACAGTAAAACTCGCGTAAGCTATACTTTTCAATTTCAAAATATTGCAATATTAATATTATAAGATTATATATTCCCAACTGAATCTTGTCTAATTCGGAAAATTTAGAAAATATAATTACAAATATATTTTAAAATCTTTTTAGTTTTCATAGAGTTTTATAATTTATTTTTTCCTACCCACATTTTAATTCAGAATACATTATAGATAGGTTATATTATAATTTGCAATTATGTATTGAAATATTTTAATTCTTTTGAAGAAATATTTAATTATTAAAAGCTTTATAATTATTTTTGTATTTATTCCAGTGTTTTTTTAAATCAGAAACTGTTTTTTGGCTTTTAAAAGGATCAAATTTTCCGCGATTTCTCCCCAGGTGAGAAATATGCAATTGGAGCCACCAAGGAGAATCGAAACCACTGACATCCTCGAAGCCAAAGCCCCAACATTGTGCCACACTCTTGGCCAAACTGTCAACACTCACCTGAGGCAAATGCGCTCCTCCTCCTCCTCGAGTTCCACGTCCATTGTGCCCGAGGATTCTGTCTATTGCTATCGAGCAGATTTTCTCCTCTTATTGCGGCTCTTGTCAAGTGAGAGTTTTAACTGTCGACGGCAGTGCCACTGCGAATCCTTGAGGTTGACAAGAGGTTCTTTTTTTTCGCCGTTGTCGAGGCTTTAAGCCACCTCAAAGTGATTTAAGCTGTTGTCAATTTGCGTAATGCCGCCATACAAAGGGAAAATCGAGGCAGGAGGCAATGTCCGTTGGTGACGACCGTGTGTTTCATCCTGCCGGTGAAAGAATCCGTCGAGGAATCCGCTCCAAAATCTGTAAGCAGATAAGCGGAAAATCACATTTAGCCTTCTCAATAAACTTAAGATGCCCTTTAAATTTCGCCGGAAAAAAAAAGCACCCACTTCGTTTTCAGACTCGCAGACACCAGACGTTCGCATTTAACAATGGCAGTATATAATTTAATAAATAGTTGCAGCTGACAGATTTCAAGTGGGTGTGGGTGCGACAGAGTGGCGAACACTACACGTCACCGGGTCTATAAAGCAGCTCACATATACGTATGTATGTACGTCTTTATAGGGATGGTGACAAGTGCAAAAGTGTGCACAATAAGTGGCATAAAAAAGAAGCCAAAGGAAACAAAGGAAGTGGCATATATGCAACTATATACTGGCATCGAAAGCTATATACTCTCTTCTACGATGGTAGAAACTTGAAAAAGTTAAGAAGAAATACAAAAATTAAGAAGCAAAGCAAGCGATATATTCTCATCTAAATTTAAAAAAATAAAAATATTTTTTTAAAGCACTATTTATATTTTTTATTAATTTTCCTTTCTTTAATATTTATTAGAATTTTTAAGAAGCAAGGAAACTACCCTTCTAAAAAATATTAACGAACATAATGTTCTCTTTTCTCTTCCCACATAAATCAGTCTAACATTCCTGGGAAAATTAAACCTAAAATACCCATGCCAAAGTCTTGACAAACAACACAAGCCAGGCAATGGTAAAATCGGTGCACTCAGTCATATTGGTTTGTGTATGTTAGTCGCTCTTACTTTGCAATTTAAACTGTCGCCTTTTGGTGTGAGTGGGTGGGTGAGTGGGAGGGTGGTGCTCCTCCACATAAGGCAAACACTAGAAATGTCAAATGTTTTGCCTCAAACATGTGCGCCCTGCCCAGAAGGAGCAGGATGCGAAGGGGGAGCAGGATGAGGGGCAGGACAGGAGCAGCAGTCAGGGACATTTGTCGTCCTGTTGGCTGTTTTTTATGTTCTGCCCATTTTTATTGCTTATTTGACACAGGAAAAAATATTATATAATTATAAAAAATACATTTTTATATTAATACAACGTAGAAAAAATAAAAAAAAATGTATCTAAAGTATTCCCTAACATTTTTAGGTATATAATAAATTTTGGGAATCATAAATATTCGTAAAAAATATTTTTAAATATTATTAAATAAGAAACTCCCCCAAATTAGCTTATAAAATTTCCAACTATCTATTTAAAAACCTTGATTTTTTTCCTGTGCACCACCATTGAAGCTAAAAGCCACTTGGAACTTGCAACACCCAGTCGAAATTCAATCAGTGCGTGCAACTCGCGGCCACTTGGCAATGCTGTCTGTGGTTCGCCTGTTCCGCAATTGGACGATGGCGATGTGGATGTGGATGTGGATCCTCGAACACGCCGTTTATTATTGAGTCATAAAACACAATTTAATGCCATTAAACAGGATGCACTTAACCGCACAGGGTGTCTATTAGTCCCATGACGTGGCGTTAAGGCGGCAATTCGTCATTGTAAATATATGGCAGATATCCTGGTTCCCCATATGCAGAGTATGCTTTATTGCCCTCCTCGCATATTTATCGGACAGCGACTTATATAAACCTATATGTTTTACGGCTCTTGTTATGATTTATATGCATCCTGTTGCGTGAGGATATTCCAGCAATTTCCTCTCCTTTCATTCCGTTTCTTTTTTCCCATCCTTTTTCCTTCCTGCGCCTGACAATGTAACCAGTTTATGACGCTGCTAGCCGAGTTTCCGGTCTGTCTAACATGTGGGTGTTCGGGGGGTTTGGATTCCACCCCTTTTAAAGTCGAGTGTTTCGGGATCCTGCTTAAAATTGTTTTTTAAAAATATACTCTCAAAGGCGGATTCTGTGTGTGACAGTCATCAGCAGGTGGAATGTCCAAGCCGTTGGTCCCCCAAGTAACTCTACCAAAACCCCCATATCTTTCGGGTGGCTGTGGGACTCACAAAAACACCTGGGTTTACGACACTCGAACGGCTGAGTGAGTGTGGGTTTCGGGGGGCCGTCGGAAAGGTCTCATCACCAGTGGCAGTAAATTGAGTGTAAATATTCCTACGATTGTTTTGTTGCCACTGTTGCTGCAGCTGAGTTGTAAAAAAAATGCTGGGAGCTGCGTCAAAATGTCGGGCACATCGATTTATGTCGCATTCTGCCAGCACTTTGTTGTTTTTCCAAAAGCCACTAAGGCACCTAAAAAAATTCCTTTAAGCAAGGTTTAAATTAAATTTTAGTTAATTTAAAGTTATAAAAAAATATTACAAAAGCATTTAATTACCAAATTTTAAAATATAATTTTTAAAATTAAAAAAAAAATCTTTAAATATTTTTGAAACACTTAAAAATGATATATTTTAAAAATTTTTAATTGATTTTTGATAGTAATGTATAAAATCGGCCGAAATCTCATTTTGTTTTTTTTTTTCAGTGTATATTTTTTCCACTTGTTTTTATCGTCCTGATGCTATCCTGTTTGTTTGGCCAAAACAGTTTGCGCCATCGCGCGGCTGAAAATAATTAAGTTTCTGATTCATGTCGACACCGGAGGGACAAAGGCGACTCAACTACTCATCTTGCTCAAAAGGGCAGCGAGGTGCTGCTGGCAAGGACATGCAGCTTGCAACTTGCGATTCGCCCGAACCCGGGGTCCTTTGGTCCTTTGCTCCTTTGGCCGCTTGCCACACTCTCGCATTAAGCCAGCGATTTATGTTGCATGAAAGGAGCGATGAACAAACAAACGGACCACAGATCCTGCAATCCGAGTGGTGCCTTCCTTTGTTTATCCTGCAGCCAAGTGCAGCGCCTCCTCGCTCCCCTTCTTCGCACCCCCGCTCATGAATAAGCGTTTACTGGACCGGTTAGCCGGCCTGCAGTTCCAGTTACTGGCCCAGTTACAGGGCAATTATGCGCTTCTTAAAAATAAATTAATGACCAACTGGCAATACTGAGAAACCGGAGAGAAAGGCAGCAGGGACTGAAACAACGGACAACGGACAACGGACACTCCACTCCCGCAGGTGAACCCGACTCCACCGGACCCTTTTAATTAATTAAACGGCTAAGAGTCTTTGATAAGCCCCGGCTAACAGGGACTAACTTTTTACGATCGCCGCGGGACAGATTGTAAAATATATTTTTTGAGTTTTAATTAGTGCGATTACTAGCTTTTAGTACTGTGATGGCTAAAAAAGAAACATTTTTTATTTATTCTTTTCCATTCTTACTTAATTTTATAATATAAAAAAAATATTTGGAACTAAATTTAAATATGCAATCATATTTATTTAAATACAAAAAATATTTTCTGTTCAATTTCCATTCAAAATCCTATCTAAAAGCTGAACTTTTTGAATTTATGAATAATTGGAAAATTAAAAATACATTTTGTAGTTTTAAGCTAAATGCAGATTTTCTCTGTGCTGCATTTTGATTTATTTTAATAACATGCAAACGAAACAAATCCCGACTTCAGTCACACAGGGCGGATGAGCAACTTAATTGGCTGGCCATCCAAAAAACGTTGCCTACTTTCAGGCGATGTTATTTTTTTTTTCTAGCGGCCATTTTAATGACCTTTTGAATTTGACGAATAAATATGGAATGAGGCAAACATAATTTATTATTTAATGCCTTTCAGTTTTAATTTCATGCGTCCGCTGTCAGCGCCGCAACGGTGTATTTAATTGAATTGAAAAACGAATATTGCACATGCATAAATTGAATCAGTGCCCTGGAATTGAGTAAGTTTTTGCGCGAGGGCATCAGAAAGCGACTGCGGACAGGTGTCGACCGATAATGGTGTGTGTTTATGCTTTTACCAAAAACATTTTCACATTTACCACCACCACCGGGCAATTTATTTTAATTTCCCACAAAATGTCTGCTAATCATGGCATTCGCTCGTTTACATTATGCGCTCGGTTTTCCCTTTTTTTTTTGTTGCATGCATTAGCTGCAACTGCATATTACATGAGTTGCCACAGGAATGCTTTCACCACTGCGCTTTGGAATTTTTCATTTTATGTTGGTCATCGCCAATGAAAGCTAAAGATTCCTGCTCGCAGATAGGGAGGCAACATTAATGACGCAACCTCATCAGCGCGAGCCAATAAATCATCTGTTTTATCCTCATCCAATCATGATTTTAATATACGAATATAAATATAAAATGTTTGTATTTGTATCCCAAAGTGGACTGACAAACGACACAATAAATGAAGCGGAAATAAAATTCGTATCCAGCCAAATTGTTTACACAAAAAAGAGGAAAAGCTTCTCTTTTTATGAGCCACTGGCTCAAAAAGGGGTAACACCTGCCAGGACGAGGAGCCCACGGATGGGGAATATTAAACTTTAATTCCACAACAAAGCCGTAAAAATGAAACGGGAAACATATAGCCCCCAGGCCACATCAAACGCATTGCACTAAGCCGGACGGGCTCACTTTGTCTCCTGTTTTTGCACCGAAAAAAAATAATAGAAGTTGGATATGAGTTTTTGAAATTCTGTCGAAATAGCAAAAGCTCGCTATAAAAATAATATAGAAAATACGAACGAACGAATAAATCAATCTAAATTTATTACATTTGAAAGGAAAAGTAATAATAATAATTTTAAAGATCTTAGTTGCAATATCGAAATATACATGTAAAAAAATATTTAATATTCAAAAAGAACCAAGAAAAACATTTCAGATTTATGTAGATATTATGTATATATTATGTAGATATTTTCTTCTGTGTGATTGCCCTCTTTCCACCCCTGAATTCATGTAAGCTAATAACCCCTTTGCTCTTCGAATATGCCGCTTTGCAATGTGAAATATTTGAAAATAAAATATTCCCTTCGTCTCTTTTTTGCCAGGGCCAAAAGCAAATACGAGACGACAAGAAGGGCCAACGACAAACTCGCAAAAATGTTGCATAAATTAAGCAAAGAACAAACGCTGGAAAATCGGCAGAGAGTGGGTATTTAGAATGGGGGGTTTCTCTGGACCATAAGCAATTGCCTTGCCTCTGACTTTGAGTGACGTTGAAGCGTGTCTTAAATTATGATTAAACAAGGGAATTAAATGGTTTGTGTTTAGCCTTAATGTCTGCATTGCCATTACGCCACCTCCCCGCGAAAGATCCCCTCCTCCCCCCACGGCTGGAAAATTAATGAAAACTGTTGCGAGTTTCAATTATGTTTTATTTTTCCGTTTTTGCCACCTCCCCCGCTTTTCGCCTTTGCCCCTTTTTGCACTGTTTGGACAATGACAAACTACTTGCATGTGTGTGCTTTTGTTTACTTTTCTTTCGCCTCTGAAAATGATTATCTTCCCATTAATATTTTTCGCTTCTCTCGGTAGAGCAAAAAATTTAATCAAAAAATTAACTCATTGTGTGTTTTTAATTATTCAATTATTATGACTTTACGGCTGTTTGTCTTGGCAGCCGTTGCCCATTTTTTCGGCTCATTTCTATATATATATATATAGATATTTATGGCTCGGACTCATTCTGGGCGTGTTTTATCAAAGCCGCAGCCAAAACATTTATCGGCCAAGTGAACAAACAAACAGGCTAACAGGCAAACAGGGAAGATGTTCCAAATGCGATAAAAGACAACTATTTTCCTTTCTTCTTCGGTGTTTGCGGAGAAACCCGAGAATGCGTGTGCTGGGTTTACAATTGTTACAAGGTGGTAAACAATCATCGAATGGCAACCATAACTTGTTGGAGGACTCTGGGAACTTGGATTGCAACAAGGTTGGACAGGAAAGTTGTGAAACTTTCTTGAGCTGACAGTGAAGTGAGGGGAAACAAAGGGCATGTGCAAAAGTATGCTGTATGCCACACAAAGTTGACCCAAGGGAATGGCTTAAGCTTCCGTGTTTAAGTTTGGTTTTGATGGTACTTTTTAATCAAACATGTGGAAAAGTAAAATATCTTATCAACCGAATTTTTCCTATTAAAAATATTTAATGTTTTCGACTTTCTCAAATGTAATGTGATTTCAGAACTATCATATGATGCAGGTTAGATTTAGATAATTTATAGGGATTTTTCTTTGATTTAAAATAAATATTATTAAGTATTTATTAGCTTTTTTATTTATTTTGTTTTTTTTTTTAATTATTACAACGACCTAACACCTTTTTTTCCAGTTCTATTGAAGCCTTTCCAATTTATCCCCAAGTGAACATAATAATCTAAAGAAGTCAGCAAGAAATATTTTTTTCATTCATTTTTACCAGTTGATTTTTAAGAGTCGAACTCCTCGTAGACGCTGCACTTGAATGCTGCAACTTTGTAGTTTATTTTCCAGTTTGATTAGGGAGCTCTCCGCATAATCCCCCTTGATTTTCCCACACATATCCCACTGCTCTGCACTCTGCACTTGCGATTGCAGTTAAAGTTTCATATTTGTCTACCAGTTTGCGTTTTATTGTTTGCCACTTCAGCGAACCCCCCCCCCCCCTCACTTTTCTGACCCCCTTTTAACCCGAATGCAGACGACCAAGCGATGTCTCCACTTTGTTCTAAGGCAAATAAACAGCCAAAGTGAATAAAGTGAATTTTTATCAGCTTCACAAGTAAATAGACAACAAGATATTCTTGGCAAACGCCCCCGAACGTTTACTACTGATTTCGTTCTTTCTTTCTCTAGTTTTTTTCCCTCTTTTGTGGAACATTTGTGCTCGTTTACTGTGTTTGGGAATTGTACATTTTAATGTTCCGCATATGAATGGATTTCGCCCTTGTTGTTGCCCATTAAAACTGAGAAACTGAGAAAAAAAAGAGTGGGACAAGGGGGTAAACAAAACCGAGAAGAAAGCAAAGTCAGCCAACTAAGAATGTATGCATTTAATTATGTATCCGTATCTGTATCTCGGGATTTTGAACAATTCGCAAGCGAGAATTCGCATTTTATCACTTTTTTGTAGTTTTCTGCTTGGCTGGCGAACAGTGAGTCATTCGGAGGTTTTATATTATGACACTCCGCTTAAATGGATTTTACGTTCGGTGCCTTTTAAGGCGGCCAAAGCCATTGAAATCTGCCAGATCTGGTTTAAACCACAATTGGCATTAGCCGGTGGAGAATGCATCGCAAAAGCCACACAATGCTGGTATTAAATTGTGTTTCCAAAATATTTCTCTTTAAATATCAATAATTCTGACACCTCGTGTGATGGAATATCCAAAATAGCCAAATGAAAAAATTGCCCCCTATCTATACATTTATTTTTACAATTTGTTTATGTTCTGTTCATGTTTTTTTTTGGAATTTTATCTAGTCCCAGGCTGCTTAAGTGATTTCTGGGGCCGACTTGTGTCTGATTTATTTGTCCAGCGGCTAAACGAGGAAAAAATTTTGTGAAGCGGGGATAAATGTGTCTGCCAAAACCGCCAGCCAAATTGTTGGGAGAAAGTTCTCCCCCGGTTGTTGCAATTTTTCCGGCTGCTTTGCTTTGTTTCGGTTTGGTTTGGCTTTCCTCCTCCTCGTTTTCGATTGCAGCGCAGCCTTGGCAGCAATTTGACAGACATAAACAAACGGGAAAACTACATACACAGTGGTATAGTTTTAGGATAAGTAATCCTAAAAGGAATTTTTAATGCTCTATTCAGGGATTTAAAATAATCTAGGATTAAATAAATTGTAAAATAAATATATATATATATATATATATATATATCCAAGACAAAGATAAAATGGTTCCCATTTGTTGAGGATTTTAAGATATATTAAATAGAATAAGAAAAAAATTTGTTTAATAATAGAAAAGTCACAAAAACGTTCAATTCCTAGTTTTATATAAGAAAAGAATTAAACATGTTGTCTTAGTAGAAAATAATAAATTTATTTATATACCTAGCTAAGGTAACAAAACCAAATACAATTCATTTTCTATAAATTTCCCTAAAAATGGTTAGCCCGTCGAAAATTTGGCCACAGTTGTGCCTGCCCAATATCGTAATTAAAGTCAACATTTAGTCCGCTCACCCTTTTGCTTACTGTTTACTTTTTATTCCGAGAGTATCCTCCAGTCAGGATTAAATGCAATTGTTGGCTTTGTGGCCGATGCAGCCACAAGTTTTGAGCTTGGCCAAAAACTGGGCTGCAGTGTTTGAGCCGCAGCCAACGGTAACAGCAACCAGGACAATTAGCACTGCCGAAACTGCTGAGCCATAAGTTTCCGTTGGCAACACAACGCACACACACACAAAGGACACTCGGATCCTGTCGTCTGGGGAGCGGTGTGTCAAGTACCTCTTTCTGTTCTATTCCCAATCCCCCATCGTTTTTCGGGCCAAGCGAAACTTGCAAAGAGTCTAGTCAAGATGAAACTAAATTAAATGCGGCTGAGGAGACAATTATTCTGCCATTTATCTCTCATATGGCATAAAGTTACAAAAAGTTCTCCCTTTCGAACCGAACTCGCTTTGAGCTGCTTAGCGACACGTGGCCTCCGCTGAAGTGAGGTGAACTTTTCAGCCTAGATGCGGTGTAAAATATATCAAGTATACGCCATGCTATACGCTATTCCTCCTCCCCGGCGGATACTTTACTTTTATTTACTTGTCGCTGGGCATATTAAATTTCCATCGCACCAAAGTTGAACGAATGTTGGCTGTTTTCAAGGCCCTCTTCCATTGAATCGGCTTCCTGAGGGGCGCTGCGCGAATTGAATTAAATTGTGTGATTGGAGCATAAATAAATTCATTAAATACTTTGCCGACTTGCCACAAAAGCGGCCAAGTGTTTTTCCAGCTAATATTTAAGGCATTCGATCGGATTTCCCAGCTCTCAGTTCTCAGTCCTCAGTTCAACAGGTCGCCGAGGGCAACCTTCGATGGAAAGGAAAACCAAAGCACTAGTCACACAGCTTGACCTTCCCAATGCGTCTTATTGATTCAATCATAAAAATAACTGCAGAATGTTTGTATTTCTCTTTTGTGCCTGTGTATATTTGCGTTTTTGTATTTGCCCCTGGCTTTGGCTACTCATTGCATCTTGTATCGCGTACCGTGTATCTTGTATCTTGTATCTCAATGTCAAGGCTGTCTCGCAGCTGCCTCATTATGGATGAATTTCAATTGGACTGACTGATTGACAATGAAGCCAACTGCAATAAGCGGCGGCTGATGGCACGTTCAATGAATGCAAGTCGGACTTTTAAATAAAAATACCAAAGATCCTGCTGCTACACACAGAGAAATTTTGGATTTTATTCCAGGAAAATAAATACATATATTTTAAAATTTCTATAATTCATTTAAGTAATGCAAATTAATTAAAGGAAAATGTTCAAAGTTACCATTTTCATGGTTTAAAATACTATTAATATTTCTTGTTAAAATCTTTTATTTATAAAAGCATTATAAATCGACTAAATGGAAATTTCTTTTAATTGTCAGACTTTTAAAAAATAAAAATGTTTTTTTTTTGTGTATTTAAAATATTATTTCAAAGCTTGCTATTTACTCAATTCATAATATTCTCTACAAATAACTAAAATAATTCATTTTGTGAAACAAAAATTAAATTTGTGTTTTTAGATACCAAATGTGCAATTTTCTTTCAAATTATTTTCCCAATATTTTCTTTACAATTCAAGCGCACGGCTGTTCGGCTCTCGTTCAGCTTTTATTTGAGAAGTCCCAGCTTACAGAGGGGATTAAATTAACTACCTATTAGCCTGTGTCCTGGCCCCCGAACCTCCCCGTACCCGATGTATCCTTTTTAAGCCACCTCTTTTTTGTCCCGGAACTCGCCGCTTATTATGCACCCTGCCCATCAGCCGAGAGGGCCCAGTTAATTTCACCTTTCAGGAGGGACTAATCCTGCAGACAGGATCGTCGCTCTTAATGCCCGCACATGCCAACGAGCTCGGCAGCATAATGCGTCAAATTGCTAATTAAGAACTGCAGCAGTGGCAACTTTTTGCCCCGATTAGTGGCCATGTCATTAGGGTTCGGGTCCACAAAAAGAAGCGAAAAAGGTCTGAGCTTGCGTGTTAAGATATTTGATTATGACAAACAGCCACACACACATATGTATATGCTCACACACACACACGCACACACCAATTAGTCGACGGGCGAGTCCTTTAGGGGCTGAAAAGTAGACTACACTTTTTTTTTGTGTTTTGCTACTGGTCATTCAACTATTCAGGCCAAAAGCCGAATTTGTGACACGTCACAGAAAAAAAAGGGAAAAGGAAAACTAATTAAGAGCTTAAAGATAGCGACAGTGAGCGAGCGGGCGATTAAAAATAGCTCGGGTGGAGGCTGCACACGCCTATTTTTAGGGTCACCTCGGGGTCAAGCACTCCGCGCGGCTAGACAACCAGGTGGGCGGTTCACCGTTAACTTAAAGGGCCTCTCTAATCAACCCCCGCATTCGAAAGCCACCAATTTATTTGCGTTTTGCCCGCTGCGCACAAAGTTTTTTGGGCAGCTCACTGAGGCTGCAGTAATGCGAATTGATTTCCGCCGGCTGCAGATAACACGGTTATCCATTTCAGCCGCATCCGGATACGAATCCGCGTCCCTATATCATGGCATATACCACAACAACAAGAGAACACTGTGCACTGAGGAAAAAGAAATCAGGAAAAATGTTTCATTCATCCGAATAACTTTTTAAAACCCCAAAACGATCAAAGGCGCCAGTGCTCATTTTAAATTTTAATTCAAACTTTTTATAAATAATTCTTAGTTAAATTAAGAGTGAAGAAAAAGTTACATTTATGCTATACATTTTAAAATATTAAAATAATTATATATTTAATTCAAACTTTTTTATGATCAAATAAATAAATCTCAATTAAATAATTCTTTATTAAATCTAATGACTCAGAGGAAAGAAGAGGGAACTTAAAATATATATATTTTTTTTTTAAATGTTCACAAATATTTTATCAACAAACATTCTGAGCTATGAAAGCGATTAAAGTCAGGCGTACAAATAATAAAATATTTTACAGTCACTTCTTTGTAATCGTCATGATTCCCCAGAGTAAATTTCTAGCTCACATAAATTCCAGAAATTTAAAAAGATTTTTTCTAGTTGCAGAACATCCATCTCCTTGCAGCCCCACTCGATTGTTGAAAACTTCGAACTCGAATTTTACGCCTAAATACTTGTGGAAATTGTTGATTTGATTTTCAGCCGCGTGAAAACTTTTTAATTAATTGGCCCCGCCTCGGCAGTTGCTCTATTTGCCCATGTTTTTAAGGCAATGTGCATCCCGAGATCTGGTAAATGGGTCTTGGGCCATTTGAATTCGTCCAAAACAGCAGACGTGACCCAAAAGTTGGTGGCCCGTGTTTTTTTGGCCCATCTTCCACGGAATTCCGGAAACGGACGTGACAGTAATAGGTCATGCTCGATTCCCTTCGATTTTCGGGCTGGGCGCCAATAAAAAGTTTGCTTTATTTGATTTTGATTTGATATTTTTGAGTAGCACAGCACACAAAATTTACCTTCACTTTTTGCGTTGAAAGTTGTGTCCGTGTTTTTATGGTTTTCGGTCAGCTAAACTTTTCTGATGAGACTCGGAATTCCCAGATTGATATGTCTTCAATTTATTTTCCATCTCAAGTAAGCATTTTAATTAGGTTCTCGCACTTTTATTCACAATCATCTTTAAGTGATAAAAAATATTAAATTGTAAGTTTTATTTTACACTGTATTACCCACTAACTAAATTATTATTTAATTTAATTAAATTTTTAGTTTTATAAACACAATTCAATAAATTGTTTATATAAAAACGCTATTTCATTAAATAAAACTCTTGTTAAATTACACAAAACTTGTGACACTCGTATTATAAACTTTCTCAGAACTCTTTTGAACTTCACAATCTTGTGCCTTGGGCCGTTTTATTCAAACGCACAATTTCCGGCGGTGAATTTCCACCCAAAATTCACTTTTCACTTTTTGGCGTCAACGTAACTCAATTTGAGATTCTTTTCAATTAATTGAATTTCGACTAATTACACGCACTTAGCACCTGGACGGGGTTTATTTTCGGGAAAAGAAAGTTGAAAATTGAAAACTGAAATCGTGGAGAGCGCGCGAATAAAGGACTTCCGATCCGATTCGCGTCGCCTGCCGAGTGACAATGCGTCGTATACGCAACTTCCTGCCGCCCAGTGTCGCGTTCCATCGGCAACTGAATTGAAAGGCCGCTCGTCGGCGACCAAACGACTTGGAAGCAACAAGCGCGCACGCCAAAAGCCCAGGAGCGCATCTCGGGCCCCCGCGGGTTGTAAATCTCGGGTTATTTAATGAAGTTCGCACCATTCGGTCGGCGGTGGGCATATGACATCACTGTACAAATTCGGCTGCCAGTGTTAGATGCGTAATTAAAACGTCTGCATAATTAAACACGAGAGATTTCTGTTTATCTGCCGGCACTTGACATATTTATCGCATGGACCGAAGTCGAAGTAAAAGTCGGGCGACGTGGACCATTGGCAACCACCTGTTAGCTTGCGCTTGGCGCCATGTTAGCCAACAGCAAGCTGTTCGGGTGAGCTTTTCACTAGCACTAACGAAAGGCTTTTTATAACATCCCAGAAGATGTTAATTTTATCCGGCGGAAATCAAATTTTTAGAAATATTTTAAGATTTATCAACTAAACGCAGATGATTTGACTTTGTTTTAAAAATATTTTAATTACTTGTAAAATGTCTTATTAAATTTTAATTTAGATTTGTGTATATATTTATGAGTTTTGATATTTTTTTTCGGTTCTACCTTTAATTAAATGTTTTTTTACACGTTTAACCACTTACTACGGCTTTGTTCAACTAATTCGTTTATTATTATATAATAATATTAATCATTATCATCATAATCACATTTCAGTTGTTTCCAAAATCTAGTTCTCATAAATTCTGATAAAGAAAATTAAATTAAAATATGAAGCAATTTTGTATAGGAAATACGATAAGGCTCCCTAAATTAATATTTTTAAAATAATTGTTTTCTCCATATTATATGGTTATCATCGTACGACCTCACATACATTATACAAAATACAGTAATTTACATAGTCAGAGCGTAAGAGAGCAAAAGTGCTACAGAGACAGACACAAAACAAACCGGTATCCCTCTCTGTTGGTGGATTTGCCCCTCTCTTTTTATACTCCTGGCACTCAGCCAAAATCGAGAAACAAGGAGAGAAGGGGAAAAGACTGCAAATTTGTTAAAAGCATTGATGCACTTACTATATCTGGAAATACTTATTAATTAATTAATATTTATCTATTTAAATATAAAACTATATTAAGCTTTAATTTTTAAAAATCGTATTTTTAAAGATATAATAACCTACAATAAAGATATTAGGAAAATATAAATTATTATTAATTTATTCAGACTTGTGACTTTATCCATAATTTGATATTCCTAAAATATTTATTTAATTACTATACAAATTTATAGACTTTTCGAAAGGTTTTTTTAAAGGCTAATTAATACATTGTTGTTTTTGATGTACCCCCAAAAAGAGTAAATTGGATGACGAAATCGTTGATAAAGAAAAATCAGCTGTGACTCGGAGAGTATAGAGAGAGTAGAAATCCAAGTGCACGGTAAACAGACTAGCCGGCATATTCTTTATCAAGTTTTTTACCGCTGCCAGCTGTTTCACTTTTGATAAGACTTTGTTAGGCCCAAGTTAATAAATACAACGCAATCATTCATAGTGATTTTTATTGGTTACTCCGATGTACGAACTGAAGATTTTATTTTAAGAGCAGCGGGATTCCAGAAACTAGGTGACGAAACTGGTAGCACGTGGAAGTCAGCATACTGAGAGTAGAGAGAATAAAACGAGAAATAAAGAGGGCAATTAAGAGCGCCAGAACTTGAGAGAGCTTTGGCAATAAAAAAGCGAGCCCCCAGTAAATAGCTTCACTCAGTTTTCGAACTCGGCAAAGTGCGGACCTCGCTTAATATAAATATTTAAATTAAATTCGAAAATGTGCGGCATATTTTCCATATTTTCGCGGGATGGCGAACAGATTCCCCCGCAAATTCTGCACGGCAGCAGGCACACTTTAAGGGAGCTGGCTTATAGGCAGAGTGGAAAGCAGCGGCATCGTGGTCCCGACTCCACGGGGGTCTACGTACTGCCCTCCGAGGGCGTGGCCATGGTCCACGAACGCCTGCGAATTGTGGGCGTGGAAAGGGGCGATCAGCCGTTCGTCTCGGAGGACGGCAACCTCATCCTGGTGGCCAACGGAGAGATCTACAACTACCTGGAACTTTCGGCGGAGATTGCCAAGAGACGCGGCTCGTACAAGCCCAAAAGCGATTGTCATGTTATATTGGAACTCTACCAGGATTATGGCAAGGATCTGCTGCAATACATCACCGGAATGTTTGCCTTTGCTTTGTACGATCGAAGGACCAAGGAGGTTCTGCTAGCACGAGATCCCTTTGGGATTATACCAATGTACGTGGGTGAGGATGCGTCGGGCAACCTTTGGGTAGCCTCCGAGATGAAGTGTTTGGTAGATACCTGTGGATCCAAGGTGGAGACCTTCACCCCCGGCGAGGCGAGGTTTGGCCGAGTTGGTAACCTAAAAGTGACGTGGCAGTTTCAGCAACCTTGGATCAAGGAGGTTCCCAGCCAAGCCTGCGATTTGGCCTTACTTCGAGCCAACTTGGAGTCGGCGGTGCGCAGTCACCTGCAATGCGATGTCCAACTGGGAGCTCTGCTCTCCGGCGGCGTGGATTCCAGCCTGATAGCCTCCATTGCCACGAAGATAATGAGGGAGAGGGATCCCAGTTTCCGGCTGAAAACCTTCTCGGTGGGCCTGAAGGATGCCCCCGACTTCCAGGCTGCCAGAAATGTAGCCAAATACATAGACAGCGATCACAAGGAGCTGGTCTTCGAGGTCGATGAGGCTCTGGATGGGATTAGGGATATAGTCTATCACCTGGAAACGTTCGATGTGACCACCATAAGATGCAGTTTGCCCATGGTCCTCCTGGCCAGGTATATCAAGAGCACCGGGATTAAGATGATCCTCTCGGGCGAGGGAGCAGATGAGATTTTCGGTGGTTACCTGTACTTCCACAAGGCTCCCAACTACCAGCTTTTCCACGAGGAGTTGGTCAAGAAAGTGCACGGCCTGCATTTATCCGACTGCCTGAGGGCCAACAAGGTGGCCATGGCCAAGGGCGTGGAGCTGCGCGTGCCCTTCCTCGACACCGGATTCGTTAACCATGTGATGCAGATCCGGCCGGAGGATAAGATACCGGGACCACTTAACCAGTTTGGAGGAGAACAGCAGAAGCGAATGGAGAAGTACGTGCTGCGTGCCGCCTTCGCGGATGACTATCTGCCCGATGATGTCCTCTGGCGGCAGAAGGAACAGTTCTCCGACGGCGTGGGCTACGATTGGATCGACACCATCCGCAGTGTGGCCTCCAGTCGTGTAACCGATGAGGAATTCTCCACAGCTGCTCTACGATTTCCCCTGAACACTCCATCGACCAAGGAAGCCTTCTATTATCGGTGCATTTTCTCCGAACAGTTTCCCGGAGAGGCGGCCGCCGGAACAGTACGGAAATGGGTGCCCCGCCTCGATTGGGGCTGTGCGGAGGATCCATCTGGAAGGGCTCAGGCCGTCCACCAGGTCAACAAAGACTGATAATACCTTAGTCCACTTAGCCTAGTATGAAGAATTCCAATCAGCAAGAAATGCTGAGAAATGCACAATAAATTTATTGAATTTAAAATGAACTTGAGAGGTGTTCCAGTTGTTTAAATATGCAGTTATTCCAGACATCCGATATTTTGCCATATGGTGATCAGACAGGCACGTGTGCTCCACTTGGCAACTAAGTAGGAAGCCAGCTGGCGTCAATTACAATTAATATGCATAGTAATGAATACGGTTATTTACTATTTACTATAAATAAAAGCGTCAATCAAGCCAATTGACATGGGTTCTAGCTGTTATCTATAGGGGCTATATGGTTAAAGGGCGCGCCGGTTAAGTGAGGCTTTATAACACATTCCATATCAGCATGTCTGCTAGAGATTACTGAATTTATAAGTATTATCTCAGGGGAATCTAAAGGATAAGCATCTGCTTAGTAAGATAAGCGGAAACATAATGAATAAATTTGTTGGTAATTTAAACCTGAGTCATTTTATGAGAAACGTACTAAATATACCGGTTACTCGTAGAGTAAAGTATATATATTCTTGATCAGGATCACTAGCCGAGTTGGTCTCGACATGTCCGTCTGTCCGTCTGGATGAACGCTGAGATCTCGGAAACTACAAAAGCTAGAAAGTTGGGACTAACAACATATGTATATTCTTGGGCTTTCTACGCATCGCAAATTTATTTCAGCCGAGCGACACGCCCACTCTAACGCCCACAATCGCCTTAAACGACTTTATAATATGTGAGGCGTCCACAACTTTAAAGTTTTCGGAAAACAATAAAGGCCAATTTGTTGTGTTTATTAATACCTTTCGAAACGTAAAAGAAATTTGTAAAATCAGACAATCCATTAAAAAGTTATGAACAAAAAATGAAACAGCCACTAGATGGCGCCAGTAGCTTTGACGACTGCATATTTATTTTTGAAAAAAATGATGTCATTTAAGACATCTTCGAGAGTCTGTAATCAATTTATTTGATACCTATGTCAATTGCTAGAATGCCCTTTTACAGAATTGCATTTAAGGTTCTATCATAATTTGAGTCAATCAGAGCTTATGGGCATTTTAAGTAATTTGTTCACATTTGCTTATATACGTCTTCTTTAACATAATGTAATGCCCATAGACATGCACAAATACCACTGTCGAGCAGTGTTATTAATATCCATCTGAAACCCAAAAAAAATTTTTTAATCGGACCATTTATTTAAAAGTTATAGGCACTTTACGTTTTTCCCAATAGATGGCGCTAGTTTGAAAATCTTAATATGTTGCTCTGGTAACCACATTTTTAAAGATAGAGGATAAAAATGTTTCACGTAGGGTCTACGAGTGTCTATGAAGACCATATTTCCTTCCAACGAATGCTCCGCCCACTTTTACGCCCACAAAAGCCTTCAACACTAGAATTGCTATACCGCGCTTATTTTTAAAGATTTTGTTAAAGTGTAAATGACGGTTGTTTTCGATTATCAATACCCATATACTCATCCTACATTTTTTAAATCGGACTATTCATTAGAAAGTTAGGTGCAATGAAAGATTCATATCTTCATCTCCCTCGCACTCACGTTAGCTGACTAACGGGTATCTGATAGTCGGGGCACCCGACTCTTTCTTGTTTTAACCTCAGATACCAGCTCTTTGATTAGTTAGATTCATATCTTATCGCCGCAAAAAGCCCTGAAACCAAATCTCCCTTTATAAATCCATATGTAGAGCTCGGTGCTTTCTGTCTACCACCAATTTCTTCCCTGATTGGCAATAAAAAAAGCGAGTTAACAAGGAAGTAGCTTCATTTAGTTTTCGGACTTGGTAAAGTGCGGACCTCTCGCTTAATTAAATATTCAAATTTAACTACAAATAAAATGTGCGGCATATTTTCCATATTTTCGCGGGATGGCGAACCGATTCCCCCGCAAATTCTGCACGGCAGCAGGCACACTTTAAGGGAGCTGGCTTATAGGCAGAGTGGAAAGCAGCGGCATCGTGGTCCCGACTCCACGGGGGTCTACGTACTGCCCTCCGAGGGCGTGGCCATGGTCCACGAACGCCTGCGAATTGTGGGCGTGGAAAGGGGCGATCAGCCGTTCGTCTCGGAGGACGGCAACCTCATCCTGGTGGCCAACGGAGAGATCTACAACTACCTGGAACTTTCGGCGGAGATTGCCAAGAGACGCGGCTCGTACAAGCCCAAAAGCGATTGTCATGTTATATTGGAACTCTACCAGGATTATGGCAAGGATCTGCTGCAATACATCACCGGAATGTTTGCCTTTGCTTTGTACGATCGAAGGACCAAGGAGGTTCTGCTAGCACGAGATCCCTTTGGGATAATACCCATGTATGTGGGTGAGGATGCGGGGGGCAACCTTTGGGTGGCCTCCGAGATGAAGTGTTTGGTAGATACCTGTGGATCCAAGGTGGAGACCTTCACCCCTGGCGAGGCGAGGTTTGGCCGAGTAGGTGACCTGAAAGTGACGTGGCAGTTCCAGCAACCTTGGCTCAAGGAGGTTCCCAGTCAAGCCTGCGATTTGGCCTTACTTCGAGCCAACTTGGAGTCGGCGGTGCGCAGTCACCTGCAATGCGATGTCCAACTGGGAGCTCTGCTCTCGGGCGGCGTGGATTCCAGCCTGATAGCCTCCATTGCCACGAAGATAATGAGGAAGAGGGATCCCAGTTTCCGGCTGAAAACCTTCTCGGTGGGCCTGAAGGATGCCCCCGACTTCCAGGCTGCCAGAAATGTAGCCAAATACATAGACAGCGATCACAAGGAGCTGGTCTTCGAGGTCGATGAGGCTCTGGATGGGATTAGGGATATAGTCTATCACCTGGAATCATTCGATGTGGCCACCGTGCGATGCAGTTTGCCCATGCTCCTCCTGACCAGATATATCAAGAGCACCGGCATCAAGACGATCCTCTCGGGCGAGGGAGCAGATGAGATCTTTGGCGGCTATCTGTACTTCCACAATGCTCCCAACTACCAGCTTTTCCACGAGGAGTTGGTCAGGAAAGTGCGTGGCACGCATTTATCCGACTGCCTGAGGGCCAACAAGGTGGCCATGGCCAAGGGCGTGGAGCTGCGCGTGCCCTTCCTCGACACCGGATTCGTTAACCATGTGATGCAGATCCGGCCGGAGGATAAGATACCGGGACCACTTAACCAGTTTGGAGGAGAACAGCAGAAGCGAATGGAGAAGTACGTGCTGCGTGCCGCCTTTGCGGATGACTATCTGCCCGATGATGTCCTTTGGCGGCAAAAGAAGCCGTTCTCCGACGGCGTTGGCTACGATTGGATCGACACCATCCGCAGTGTGGCCTCCAGTCGTGTAACCGATGAGGAATTCTCCACAGCCGCTCTACGGTTTCCCCTGAACACTCCCTCGACCAAGGAGGCCTTCTATTATCGCTGCATTTTCGCCGAACAATTTCCCGGAGAGGCGGCCGCCGGAACCGTACGGAAATGGGTGCCCCGCCTCGATTGGGGCTGTGCGGAGGATCCATCCGGAAGGGCTCAGGCCGTCCACCAGGTCAACAAAGACTGATAAAACCTTACTCAATACTTTAAAGTAAACACATTAAACAATTTTTTGAATATGCAATATTTAATGAAGTTATAATTAGTTAATCATATCCACTAAATTCTCATAATCGGAATTTATTTCAATAAGATCCACGATCCAGTCCATATAATGCGTAACATTTGTGTAAACACTGGCTCCACTGCAATCAAAAGTTCCAAAGCTAACTATACCGAACTGGAAAGCCCTTTGAGTTTTACCAAAGGTTAGCTTTGCGGTTAATGGACCACCCGAGTCTCCATTACATGAATCGCTGATCGAATCGCCAGCACATATCTGCGATTCATCCATATCTATCCACATAATTTTATTGCAAAATCTACGATCCAAATTTGAAACAGTTGCAGTCTTCAGTACCCGACTGAGTACACCATTTTCATCTTTACCCCAACCTGTGAGCTCAAATGAACTAAGTGGCCTAGGTACTCGTTCATTGACCAGTAAACAGATCGGCCTTATGTAGTCTATGGAAAAGAGTTTCACTTATTTTGGTCAATGTTGGCATTACCAATTAGTTACATACCTGAAAAGTGAACTGATTGTGCCATTCGAACCAGAGCTATGTCATACCGTCGAGTAGCCAGTTGGAATTGTTGGTGAATAATCAACCGATCGATATCAATATCACCGTTTCTTGGTATGCAATCCGACGCGATGCAGTGTTCTCCTAAACGCACCTTCCTGCAAATAATTAATTTAAATATTTCCATAACAGAATTTCACTTATTTGTATACTTAATACGCGGCGAAAGGCAACTAGCAGCAGACGTTAAAACAAAACCTGAGAGTAAAAACGATTATAATTATTGAAAAGAGAAATACAGAAATTTAAGTGAACTACGTACGCGATGTGATGAGCGAACCGGAACAAAAGTCATTATCATCTCCATTATCACTGAGCAACAAAGCCATCCATGGATTCTCCAGCATTCCAGCAATTCGTCCTCCAGTTACCCGTCTATGCCGCGAGGATCTTCTTACTGTTCCACAATCGTCTTCTAACAGCTTGGCCGATCCTTCGTTTGGCGCCAATAAATATACCGGCTAACACCACAATTCCCGCTATGAAGAGCTTCATGTTGATGCAGAGACTAACTTAATCCCGACATTACCTCGGACTTTTATAGGATGCCCAGCTCGCTGATAAAAAATGGTGATAAGACAATCGTGCCACTTTAATGCCTTTTCTAAGAAAAGATTTTTGAGTTTAGCTTAAAAGGTGCTGATGACTTACTACAGTAGATCTTCGGTAGCTCGAATCACTGCCACCTTTCAAAACTTAAATTTCGTTATCAGATAAAAATATACATATTAGGGCGGGTCGATTTATGAGACCAAAAATCGTATAGGGGGAACGTAATCCGTTAATGGATTCTATGCAATAAAGCCGAACAAAGTTGTGGTCTAAAATGACGTATGACTGTCTCTGCCATCGAAATTCACTTAAATACTATTTGATTATTATTGTTTTAAGGCTGCTAAGATTTCTGCTTATAATTAATTTTGCACATTTTGCTAAAAAACAAAAAAAACAGTTTAACAGCTTGGAAGTCAAAGTTTATTCATAGTTTAAAAGATAAAATAAAATGGTATAAATACAAAGTACTAAATAAAGTCTAAATCTGTCTTAATTTTATATGATTACTATGGATGTCGGGGGTTCTCGGAAATTTATTTATTTCAAAGCGTTATTCCTAATAAATATTTGTTTACATATAAGTTTTAAATCATCCTAGTTATACCCGTTACTCGTAGAGTAAAAGGGTATATTGTATTCGTGCAAAAGTATGTAACAGGAAGAAGGAAGCGTTTCCGACCCTATAAAGTATATATATTCTTTATCAGGATCACAAGCCGAGTCGATATAGCCATGTCCGTCTGTCCGTCTGTCCGTCCGTATGACCGCTGAGATCTCGGAAACTATCAAAGCTAGAAAGTTGGGATTACCCACACATATTCTTTGGCTTCCTACGCAGCGCAAGTTTATTTCAGCGGAGGGCCACGCCCCCTCTAACGCCCACAATCGCCTTAAGCGATTTAAAAAGATGTCTGACGCCCACACCTTCCCAAATTTTGGAAAAGTAAAAATGCACTTTTATTGTGCTTATCAATACCTATCGAAATGTAGAAGACATTTTTCAAATCGGACCATTCGTTAAAAAGTTATGCGCGATCAAAGTTTTTATATATCTATCTCCCTCGCACTCCTTTGAGTAACGGGTATCTGATAGTCGGGGCACCCGACTATAGCGTTCTCTCTTGTTTTTTCATATAGTTGGCAACGCGAGTTTTCAGTAGGGCCGTATTTCCCAATGGTGGTGGAATATTTTTGGTATATTTGAAAAAGTGATTATGGTATTAATAGTACTTTTCCTACAGCCGGACGGGGTTATTGATCAACAATGCCGCGGTCACACTGTAATTTGTAAATTTTTTTTTGCAACGCAACGGACTGGCGAAACGCTGCTGAAATTAAGCTGAAAACCGTGTAATTAACCCGCAAGCCGTGGCAAAACAGCGTCCCGCAGCCGAGGCGCAGCAAAATGTGATGTTTGCCGGGGACAGCAAACGCTCGGCGACCGCAAACACAGTGCAAATCCACAGCCTCTGACCTGACCCCAAGCGCGTCACCCAAAAGAGGGAGAGACGAGAGCGAGAGCGAGAAAGGTAGCGAGCGCGAGAGAGAGAGAGAGTGGGAGGGAAAAACTAGCGCTGCCCCGAAGACGTTGGAATTTCGTGTACCGTTGTTGTTGTTGCTGCAGCCCAGCCAAATAACGGTAGAGAGACAGCAACAACAAATACCAATGACAAAGTGAAACTGACTGCGCTGCCCACGAAAAAAAACCAGAACAACAACAGCAACAAGAGCAGCAAGCAAAACAAACGGAATTAGGAAGAGCAAAACTGTGATCTGCTTAAAATTTTTTTCATTTTTGAGGGCAATTGTTCAATTTGGCTGTGCTCGAAAGTAATTTTAGTCAACTCGTTACGCGTATTTGCGGTGTTTGCCAACGCTTTTTCCAACCGACGACTGGAAAATCAATTCTCGGCTTGCCAAAGGGCAACAACAACGAGCAGTTGTTGAAGTTTTTCTTTCTGCTGCTGCGGCCCAGCCCAAAACAAAAAGGCAGCCGGATTTGCAAATAGGTATGTGAGTGTGTGCGTGTGTGAGTGCGTATCATGAAGATACAAAAACAAAATTGTGTTAAAATAAGACCTTTTCCGCTCCGCTCTTTCCTCTCTCTATTTTACTCTTCTCTCTCTGTTCGTGACATTTAGCCGCGGAATGACGTCGTCGTCGCCGGCAATTCTTCAACAATTAATTAACCAAAAATATCAGACGACCAGCTGCTGGCAAACATTTTGTTAGGTTAATTTTAACCTCGAATACCAGCACTTTGATTAGCAAGTTCATATCTTATCGCCGCGAAAAGCCCTGAAAAATAGTTACGAAAGCTAGTTTTGTTGATGTTTTTTATAAATAGAAAATTGCGTATGCAAATGCTAATTCTTTTTCTTAGGTGGAACGAGAAACCGATTCTCTCTCTCTCCCAAGTTCTCGCTCTCAACAAGTCGCTGTTGTTGCTTAGTAATTTAGATATATTATCTCATTCTGCCCAGTCCATTTTTGCACAGAAAGAAAAAAAACATATCAGTTTTTGGTGAACGGTCTTTCAACAAATTTCAAGATCATATTTATTTTGGCTAAAATATATAAAAATTATTTTTATACCAAAATCGTAGTGATAAATAATATTACTCTCCGCACGCAAATTGTTTTTGTTGTGACGACAGCGCACAATGCCAAAAACGTTGCTGTTCGAATCCAAATCCGAATATGAATCCAAATCCGAATCCCCATTTATAAATCCATAGACAGAGCACGTTGCTTCCTGTCCACCACCCACTTTTCCCCTGACTTCGTCACGCTCTCGGCGCCCCTGAGATGATTCACGTTTCGTGCACGTAACAACGCCCCACCATCTGGGCGGCCGTAGCCCCCAAAAACCCCCTCCGGCAACTCTGGCAGTCGAGTATCCAAGTATCCATGCAGCCACATATCCATATAGTCGTATAGTCATACAGCCATGTATCCATGCCCATCCCCACCCGCACAGCCGTTCACCTACTTTTCCAGCTCTCTTTCGGCTTGGGTTTGGGCCCACTTCTCCACTCCTCAGCTCTCTCGACTTATCGCCATTCTGGCTCTGACTTCACCTCACACGCAAATTGTTGGCCAACTAACTGCGGCTGTTGCTGCTGCTGCTTCTGGCCGCTTTTCGGAGCTTGGAGCTCCACTGCGCACGAGCAGACCACAATTAAAAGCCGATAGATGAGCATGTACAGGATTTGGCGGGAACATTTCACCAGGGAGGATGGAGCATCCTATTAGTCACTACCTTTGATTTTCAGACAGACACCTTGTTTTCTAGAGCAGCGATTCCTTACTTGTAATACAAACACTATGAACCAAACATATTGTAACATTTTCCTCGTAAGCCTTATAAATCCTCCAATTCCTAGAAGCTTTTATGTGTGGTATTGTGTTCTTAGTTCTAAAAAGTTTACAGAGTGTGCGAAATAATAAACAATTTACAATTTCTACTTAAGAGGTTTGTTTTTATAAAGCCGATTACCTTCTCTTGGACTAATAATCGTTTTTAAAATAACAAAGAAAAGTCTTCAAATGAATTTGAAACCTCTTACCCTTGGATTCAAACTTCTTAAAAAGAAAAACACATCAAAAGTCACTCACATAGTAGTTTTCTAAGTCCAACAATGGATTTCTAGCCTAAAATATTAGTTTCATTTATACCGTACACTTGTAAACATTCAGTCGAAATACAAATAACACGTTCTTCGCCGCTCTGAAATCCTTTAATTCCCATTTAAGAGTCCTTCAGTTTTATGATACCTGCATCCTTGCGCCAAAATCAGCCCCAGTCTCATGCAATTTTAATTTAGTTTGGCAAACACTGCAGCTACACTAACACGGAATCCTGGTTTATTTCAGTTGCCGCAGCACGGAGGACGGATAGACAACCGGAACGATGGCGTACCGGAAGCCCAGCGATCTGGATGGATTCATCCAGCAGATGCCCAAGGCGGACATGCGCGTGAAGGTGCAGCTGGCCGAGGATCTGGTGACATTCCTGAGCGACGACACAAACTCGATTGTCTGCACGGACATGGGCTTTCTCATCGACGGCCTGATGCCCTGGCTGACGGGCAGCCACTTTAAGATTGCACAAAAGTCCCTGGAGGCATTCTCGGAACTTATCAAGCGGCTGGGCAGCGATTTTAATGCGTATACAGCCACCGTTCTGCCACATGTCATCGATCGGTTGGGCGACAGTCGGGACACGGTCCGCGAGAAGGCTCAACTTTTGCTGCGCGACCTCATGGAGCACCGAGTGTGTCCGCCCCAGGCGCTGATCGACAAGCTGGCCACCAGCTGCTTCAAGCACAAGAACGCCAAGGTGCGCGAAGAGTTCCTGCAGACAATAGTGAATGCGCTCCATGAGTACGGCACCCAGCAGCTGAGCGTGCGCGTCTATATACCACCAGTTTGTGCCCTGCTCGGCGATCCCACGGTTAATGTGAGGGAAGCTGCCATTCAGACGCTGGTCGAGATCTACAAACATGTGGGAGATCGTCTGCGACCAGACCTACGCCGAATGGATGACGTGCCCGCCTCAAAGCTGGCGATGCTGGAGCAAAAGTTCGACCAGGTCAAGCAGGAGGGCCTGCTGTTGCCTTCGGCCCTGAAAAACACCAATGGCAACGGCAATGGCGTGGGCTTGGATGAGGCCGACAACATTGGGTTGAAGGAGCGACCGACCCGGATGATAAAAAGGCCACTGCACTCGGCTATCTCTTCATCGCTGCGCTCCAAGCCCAGTGTGAACGATGTGAGCGGCGATGCCGGCGCTGTGACTATGGAGACTTTCGAGTCTAGCTTCGAGACTGTCCCACAACTGAACATCTTCCACGCCAAGGACATGGACGACATCTACAAGCAGATACTTGTGATTATCAGCGACAAGAACGCGGATTGGGAGAAGCGCGTGGATGCTCTGAAGAAGATACGGGCTTTGCTCATACTAAGCTATCACACCCAGCCCCAATTTGTGGCCGTGCAGCTGAAGGAGCTGTCGCTGAGCTTCGTGGACATCCTCAAGGAGGAGTTGCGCTCACAGGTGATCCGTGAGGCGTGTATCACGATCGCCTATATGTCCAAGACGTTGAGGAATAAGTTGGATGCCTTCTGCTGGAGCATTTTGGAGCACCTAATTAATCTTATACAGAACAGCGCAAAGGTCATAGCTTCAGCTTCCACCTTGGCTCTGAAGTACATCATCAAGTACACGCACGCGCCGAAGCTGCTCAAGATCTACACGGACACTTTAAATCAGTCAAAATCGAAGGACATAAGGTCCACACTCTGCGAGCTGATGGTGCTGCTCTTCGAGGAGTGGCAGACCAAGGCGCTGGAGAGGAATGCCGCTGTCCTTAGGGATACCTTGAAGAAATCCATCGGCGATGCGGACAGCGAGGCACGCCGGCATTCCAGACGCGCCTACTGGGCTTTCAGGCAGCACTTTCCAGAATTGGCGGATCAGGTTTATGGAACCCTGGATATAGCTGCCCAGCGCGCATTGGAAAGAGAACGAGAGGGAGGTGGAGGAGGAGGAGCAGGAGGAGGAAGTGTTGCTCCACCGGAAACAAGACGCACTGTATCCCGCATTGGCCGAACTCCTGGAACCCTGCAAAAGCCAACGCCCAGTATGAGATCCATTTCGGCGGTGGACACGGCTGCAGCTCAAAGAGCCAAAGCCAGGGCGCAATATACACTCTATTCAAGGCAAAGGAAACCGCTGGGACCGAGCAATTCCAATCAGGCACCGATGACAGGAGCAGCGGCCAGTGGATCTCTTCCCAGACCACGTTTAAATTCCAATAGCGGCACGCCGGCCACCACGCCGGGATCGGTAACTCCGCGTCCCCGGGGACGAGCGGGTGTTTCGCAGTCACAGCCAGGATCACGTTCCACCTCGCCAAGCACCAAGCTGCGGGATCAGTACGGCGGAATTAGTAACTACTATCGTGGAGCCACTGGCGCCATACCCAAAAAGGCCTCTGGAATCCCACGAAGCACAGCCAGCTCCCGGGAAACAAGTCCAACTAGGTCAGGCGGCGGCGGCCTTATGAAGCGCAGTATGTACTCCACAGGAGCGGGATCGCGACGAACGCCAGAGAGGAATAACCCCGTTCGACCATCGGCGGCAGCTCGACTTCTGGCGCAATCCCGAGAAGCAGAACACACACTAGGCGTCGCCGAGGATGGTCAACCGGATTATGTGTCCGGGGATTACATGCGCAGCGGTGGAATGCGGATGGGCAGGAAGCTGCTGGGTCGCGACGAATCGGATGACATCGATTCCGAGGCCAGTTCTGTGTGCTCAGAGCGATCTTTCGACTCCAGCTACACTAGAGGCAATAAATCGAACTACTCGCTCAGTGGGAGCCACACTCGTTTGGACTGGAGCACGCAGCGGGCGCCATTTGACGACATCGAGACGATCATTCAGTTTTGCGCCTCGACGCATTGGTCCGAAAGGAAGGATGGCCTGATCAGCCTCACGCAGTATCTGGCCGATGGCAAGGAGCTCACCCAGCAGCAGCTGCAATGCGTTCTGGACATGTTCCGGAAGATGTTCATGGACACACATACCAAGGTGTACTCGCTGTTCCTGGACACGGTCACCGAACTGATTCTGGTTCATGCACCCGAGCTCCACGACTGGCTGTTCATCCTGCTTACGCGACTGTTCAACAAACTGGGCACCGATCTCCTCAACTCGATGCACAGCAAGATCTGGAAGACGCTTCAGGTGGTGCACGAGTACTTCCCCACGCAGTTGCAGCTGAAGGAACTGTTCAGGATCATATCGGACTCAACGCAGACGCCAACAACCAAGACGCGCATCGCCATTCTGCGCTTCCTCACGGACCTAGCCAACACGTACTGCAAGAGCAGCGACTTTCCCAGCGACCAGAGCCAGGCCTGCGAGCGGACTGTTCTTAAGCTGGCCCAGCTGGCGGCGGACCAGAAGTCGATGGAGCTGCGCTCCCAGTCGAGGAGCTGCCTGGTTGCCCTCTACAACCTTAACACACCGCAGATGACCCGGCTATTGGCCAACCTGCCAAAGGGGTACCAGGACTCTGCCCGCTCCTGCATCCAGTCGCACATGCGGCGGCAAAGCCAAAGTGGCAATTCGGGTGCCAATTCGCCTAGTAGCTCTCCATTGAGCAGTAGCAGCCCCAAGCCTCTGCAAAGTCCCTCTGTGGGTCCATTTGCCTCGCTGCAGAGCCACCACCAGCTCAGCCTGAGCTCCACTAGTCCCCGCTCGCGGCAGTCCTCCGTGGAGCAGGAGCTGCTCTTCTCCTCGGAGCTGGACATTCAGCACAACATTCAGAAGACGTCGGAGGAGATCCGGCACTGCTTCGGCGGTCAGTACCAGACGGCGCTGGCGCCCAATGGCTTCAATGGACACCTGCAGTATCACGATCAGGGCCAACAAGACTCGTGTGCCTCCCTGTCTTCCAACTCCAAGACGCAGTCGTCGGCCAACACCACGCAGTCGAATACTCCGGAATCGGCCACCATGCGTCTAGATAATCTGGACCACCGGGATAGAGCGACCCAGAATGCTAAGTCGCCGCAGCCAACGGGCGATGCCAAGGTGCACATGGTTTCGCTAAGTATGACGGAGAACGGTGAGCTGATCCTGCCCAGCGACCTGATGGAAAGCGAAGTGGTGCGCGTGGCCCTGACATTAACGAAGGACCAACCCGTGGAGCTGCTGCAGACTTCGCTAACAAACCTGGGCATCTGCATCAAGGGCGGCAACTGTGAGCTGCCCAACAAGCACTTTAGATCGATCATGCGAATGCTGCTCAACATTCTGGAAGCGGAGCACACGGACGTGGTGATAGCCGGCCTGCACGTGCTCAGCAAGATAATGCGCAGCAACAAGATGCGCCACAACTGGATGCACTTCCTGGAGCTGATCCTGCTAAAGATCATCCAGTGCTATCAGCACAGCAAGGAGGCTTTGCGGGAAATCGACGCGATGATACCAAGGATAGCACCATCTCTGCCCCTTGACCTCTCTATCAACATTGTCAATCCGGTAATTGCGACGGGCGAGTTCCCCACCAATTTGTGCGCCATCAAGATCCTGCTCGAGGTGACCGAACACCATGGCACGGAGATTACGGACGCCCACCTGGATATTGTGTTCCCAAATCTGGCGCGATCGGCGGATGACTTGCAATCGATGGTGCGCAAGGCGGCGGTCTTCTGCATCGTTAAGCTGTACTTTGTCCTGGGCGAGGAGAAGGTCAAACCGAAGCTGTCCGTGCTGAATCCCAGCAAAGTGCGGCTGCTCAACGTTTACATTGAGAAGCAGCGCAACTGCATCACTGGCGGCGGTGGAAGCTCCACCAAGAACTCGTCGGCGGCATCGTCCTCATGATTGCGGGAGCCTTTGCCAGGATTCCTGCACCAGCACCTTAAACAAGACACGGACGCAGTTGCGTCCCTCGGCCTACGAAGAAAGTGAGGAGCGGCGGACATTTAATGATATATAATACATAAACTAATTATTTATAACTAATTATTACCGATGATCCAATAATTGTGTAATCGATGCGTATATAAAGCGAACGCAAAGCGATACAACCAGCTAATTGTACTAAAATTGTAGCCAACTCCGCACCCCTCACCCGTTTACCCCTCAGTCGCTCAGTTGTATGTGTTTTACCAACTCCTAACTATTTACGATGCTTCTGTTTAGTTTGTAAGCCTATATACCGGTCTTTCGGAACTCCAGGCGTATGCTTTTGTACTTTAGTTCCAGACGTCTTCGTGTCCTTATTTTGTTTCCGCTCAACTAAATTCTAATTACTATTATTGCTACGATTCTGCTCTTCTTACAACTGAACTATTTTTGTAATTAATTTAAACACACAAACCCACACAAAACGATAAAAACAATAAACACTTCTAGGTTATGTAATAATATTTATAAATTAATTAAAAGAATAAAACTGTTTAAAAAAAAGTCCCAAAATACATGATGTAAACAACAAGTCAGCGTTTTGTTTGCCAACATCTTTTGCTAATCGTTTTGCGTGATTTATTTCATAAAATTCAAACTTTTCAAATATTTATTTACACACGGACTTAATTATACTAAATACTTGGTTTATTTCGTTTCGTCCTCGGTTGTTGTTCCTTCATTTTACTGAAGACATCCAAATACTTAGTTGGCATAAAATGTCAACGCTACATTGTTTTCTTCTTTGTGTTTCTTTCTTCTTTTTTTGTTTGGTGAGTAGTTTCCTTTTCATATTAACTAGTTTTTTGTTTTAATCGCTATTAAACATTTTTGAATGTCGCTCGATGTGTTTGGATTTTTTCCGTTTTTGGTAATTCGGTTGTTTTTGTCTTCATTGATTTGTTCGATTTGCATTTGAAATTTTGTTGGGCCCCTTTGAAACCTGAACTTGGTTGTTTCTCTACAAGTAAATCATACAAATTCGTTACGTTTATTTGTTCACGCACAGATATTGGAAATAAATTCAAGTAAATTAAGGCACTCAATACAACAAAGAAATCGATTCGAAAATGAATAAGTTGTTAGTAAATCGATAGAAACTAAATCAATTTTGCCAAGTACAAATTAGTGCGGTGGTTCGAGTGTGTCTCTGTATGGGTGTATTTGTATCTGTGAGTGAGTGTATGTATGTGTGTGTCGGTGTCCTAGACTAAAATGTACTGCATTGCTTTAACATTAACTATCTGGCTTTAGATTACCGTAGCTAATCTTTAATTTGTATTTGTATTGTACATAAACGTAATTCCTAAATTATGGTGTTTTAAATTAAATATATATTTTTCAATGGCACATCTTTTTGCTAAATGTAAGATTTTCGCTCTGTTTCATTTGATTTTAGCGGGGACACTTTGGAATTTTGTGCCCCAAAAAAATTGGTTTCCAATCGGAAACGGTGCTGTAAACAATTTTGAGTGTGTTTTCTTATACTTTTAAGTAGAAGTTGAGATAAAATGTCTCCTAACACCGGGAGGCCTCGAAAACTTTTAGATCCCATTACCAACTGCCCAAGTAGTTTTACTATAATCTAGTGTTACATATACGAAATGCATATTTATGTACAGTGGGACAAGATTTCAACTTACACTCTGAATCGATTTAAAACGCCTTCGATTTAAAATACATTGAACTACTTAATTGATTATTACTCATTTACATGTAGATGGTTTGCTAACAATATTTTGGCTTCTTGTTTCTTTTGTTTTTCTTGGTTTTTAATTTTTTTTGTTGTGGTAAATTTTGAACGCACTCATTGCTAACAATGCCCCCCTCGACAACAACAACTCTTCGGGGGAGTTCATTGTCCAATTTTGACCGAAAAAGGCACACACAGAGAATATCGAATGACAACGACTATGCACGACTACAACAACACTAACCCTAAGCTATATATGATCCGCTGGACATCGGTGGACCGTATCTAGTAGCCGTTGCAGCGGATTTCCCCGTAGCGACCTCTTGGTCTGGCGGCCCCGTAGGCCGCATATCGCTCATACGCCATGTAGTCCGCCATCTCGTAGCCGTAGCCTCGCATCCGATTCCTTGGATTGCCATAGCCGCCTTGGTTCTGCTCCTCGTAGGCATAGTTGTAGCTGTGAGTGGGCGTGGCCGGGGGATCGATGTAGCCGCCAGCTGAGAGATGAGTTGGCAAATGGCTGGGCGCACTGGCCGCATATTCCTCGGCTAAACGTTCCACCAGCGATTCGGGCGTCTGCAGGAATCGCTCGGAGAAGCGTCCGATTTCGGTGGAGCCGAAGGCCTGCAGGAAACCCGGCAAGGGCTTGATGTCCTGTGGGGAATAAAGGATATTATTAGTGGGAATTTTTAAACTGGTGTAGGTACTCTTTCTATTACATTTTTCTCTGAATTTAATTAGTGCAAATTAAACGTTGAAGTCATTGAAAAAATTATACATTAAGACAACAGTTTTGTACAAATCTTTTCAAAATATATAACTTTATATAACCCTTATTCTCATTATTATATTTTATAATATTCATTTGTTTGCATGTACATTAAGTATAAAAATTTCTTTTTGGTTATACGAGGTATGAGTTGTATTAAGTTTTTCTCCGAATTTAATTACTTGAAATTGAGCTATATTTAATGATTTGAAACCATTTAAAAATTAAACCTAAAACAGGGTAATTTCTTAAAAATCTATTTACGTTCAATTGCTATTTAATTTCCAATACTAAAAGTCGAAAAATGTTGTAACATCAATTTAATCTCATAAGATTATAACAGAACTTTTTCTAATTCGATTATAACTAAATCTGGAATAGAATTAAAGCTGTGAAACATGGTTTTAGTACTCACCCTAATTTGTTCCCTTACAATGGGCTCCACAGCCTCCATGTTTTCACTGGCGCCGGCTTCCTTTTTGGCCGACTTCCGTTTTGATTTCTTGCTCGGAATTAGATCGCACTCGATGATGCGGTTGTTGTTGCTGCTGCGATTCCTGCCCGACGTAGCATTGCTCCGCTTGATGTTGCTCGCCTGGTGTTGCTGCTGCAGGTGCAACTGCTGCTGTTGCTGCTGCTGCTGCTGCTGCTGCAGCAGGGGAGCCAAAGCCGGTGGTACACTAGCATTCTGGCCAAAGCCAATTGGCGAGTTCTGTGGCGCCGGCGGAGTGCGCGGGCAACGTTGCGGCGTCGGACTCCAGTTGTCCGTTGCAGGATGTGGCTGCTGTGGCTGCTGCTGTTGCTGTTGCAAGTGGTAAGCGAAATAAAAATCGATTTTGTTATTTTCCAAGCGGCAAAGTTGTTACGCTCAAGTGGCGGGCCCTTGAACAACTTCCCCTGCATTCTCTATACCCCATTCCCAGTCGCAGTCCCCAATCCCAGTTCCACTTCCATTTCCATTCCCCGCCAGCTGGCCGGCGCGTGCTCGCTGCTGGCAGCTCGTGTTACCAGGCAACCCCCAAAAGAGCCACCTTCTCCTCTTCTGGAGCTGGTTCTCCAATCTTGCCAGCCAGCCAGCCAGGCAGCCGGGTGAAGTTCAACGTAGCGCCCCAAAAATCAATAGGCGCCCCTTTTTATGTGCGGCCGGGACACCCTGTAAGAAGGCTTCTCTCTTGGAGAGCTTTTCCCGTGCTTTCTCTCAGTTTTTCCGAATCGAATCTCTCTGTGAAGCCGGTCGATGGAGCTAAACGCATTTCGCTTTTGGCCTTCTCTCTTTTTTGGCCAGGATGGCTGATGGGTGATGGCTGCTCCTCGTGTGGGCGGCTGTCATTATCAGGCTCGGATTGTTGGCCTAATTTAACCCCGGCAGAGGGGCAGGATTGCCTCTTAATTGGAAACCCCCGTACATCGCTGAACTTCACCTGCAGCTTTAATTTGCAATTTTTCCCGCCCGCCGCTAATTCGATTTCAGCCACTTTTATTCACTTACCGCATGTCCTGGCTTCTCGTCGGCCGCCTCGATTATTGGATCACGACCAGGAGTAGTGGTAGTATCCTGCGGCGTCGTCGGCGCTCCCGAGGATGCTCCTGTCTCCGGCTGCAAATTGATTTCCGCACGCCTGGCAACTTCCGGCGGAGTGGGAGCCTTATCACTGGCCATTGGCGAGGTGGCGACGCTTATGTCATCTGGAAAACAAGTTGGGAAATACATAAGTTGGAGGAGGCAAGGCGCAAAAAAATCAATACATAGGTCTGAAATGATTGGACTCCCTTGGCGGATTTCTGGGACTCTAATTATTTTGTCATGCGTGCGGGCGGCAATCAAGGGTTAAAAACCAGGCTCAGAACATTGACCATTCGAGGGAAGGGCTTTTTCGCACGCGCTTATCAAATCATTTTTCCCGAGGCAACAAGAGAGGAGAGGGAGAGAGCGGAAGTGGGGAGAGATGGCGAAGTCGGGAGAGCGTCATGCACTTGTTGAACGTGGCCAGCACACACACACACATACGCATACGCATACGCTCTCCCCCTCTCCCTCACCCATACAAACGAAAGCGCGGAGAGAAGTCAACAAAAAGCGTAGCGCACTTTTCGGCGCATGCGACTCGGCCTGCAATGTTTACGTATTTCCCATCAAGCTTGGCTATATTTTCGGACTTGTTGTTGCCATTGTGGCAGTTACTGCAGTGCATATAAAGCCATAATCAGTTGCGTCGATAAATCAATTATTGTTGCAAAGAGCTCTGAATATAGGTAAACAATTTGCCAAAGCTTTGCCTTGCGTTTGAATATCCTGATGGATTTTACCTCAGATCCTTTGAAGGAAATCAGATTAAGGGTTTTTATTTAAATAATTCAGAGTTATCCGCATGGATAGAATCACGGTGCAAACTACCCTTGATGTTTATTTAGAAGTCAGAATGGTATTAGTCTTAATTTCAAGGAACTTTTCATTACCATTTTTTAAAAATCTGTTTTAAATGATTTGAAAACTTTAAGATATAAAAACTCAATTTTTTGCAGCTTCCTTAGTAATTAAAAGTCAGTCTAGTTCTATTCTATTATATTTTTCTTTTTCCTCCAAGGGAATATCCCCTAATTGCATTCCGTTTTTAGGCTGCACTTCATTTCACATAACGGACATTGATTTTCGCCTCCATATGGTGGCTACAATCGGAGGTTGAGGCTGAAGTTGAATTCGAGCCCTGGCTATTGCACCAGGGAGCTGTTCCTATTCCTGTTCCTCTTCTTGTTTCAGGGTGTCGTTGGTTCCTCCCTTGATTAGTACACGAAAAAAAAATCGGATAGACTGTTTAAAAATCGAAATAGAGGTGATTTTAGGAAAAATATGAAGACTAACGATAAACAAAAATATTTATTTTATCAACTGGTTATTCTTTATCCTTTAGTATTAGAAATTCTAAAATGATCTCAACTTTTTCTACTGTGCATGTGTTTGCGGGTGTTCGGGCGTGTTTGCTGTCTGTGTGGGCGGTTTGACTAACGGTAGTAAAGCGGCAAAAGCAGCGGCAACCACCGCATTACGCTGAAAAGTTCATTTACATGCTGGCTGTGATGACATTTCACGCACACACCGATGGCCAGAAAGACACCCTTAGATGGGGCTGTGTGTGGGTGGGTTTGTGTGTGAAAGTCAAACGCCCATTGATAACGACGTAGCTCTACACCAGAACACCCACAAACACAGGCAAACACTCCACCACACTTGGAGAAATATCACTAAGTAAAGATTAGGAAATAAGGGGGGAAAAATTGTAAATGTAGTCTTCAGGATTATAAATATATATAAATGTTTAAATTTGCAGAATATAATATTTCATATTAAATTTTTTTCTAATTTAACTAAACTTTAATTCTTTATTTTCTAAAGTTTTAAATAATAATTGATTTTTTCTTTATAAATAATCTTTCTGATTTTTCCCAGTGCTGGAAGTTCGTTTGCACTGCAAAATATTTAGAAAAAAAAGCTGTGGGTTCACTTCGCACCTGGTGGGTCATCCACATACACAGTTGACTTATTGATTTGCACACACGACAAAAAAATTAAAAAGCCACACATCACGGGGCAAAGTCGGGGAGTCTCGGGTATCCGTATTCGCGTGCCTAAATAGACAGCTAATTTTGAAGTCCTCCGAAGCGCCATGACGTAGGCGCCCCAACGCCCGAACCACCCATCCATAAAGCAACCCACGCCCCCTATTAAACCAAGCCCCCCTGTTAGGAAACGGAAGTATTTCAGCAGTTAACCAACGCTGATTGGTTGAGTTTTTGCCAAACGTCGGCTTGTCAGGCTTGTGAAATATGTGGGTGGGAAGGCAGGGGAATCGGATTCGGAGGAGCTGGTGGAAAAACCTGACGGACAGCGTTGCCGGTGAGGAGCTTTACGGACGACACTCCGGACACGCTGACAACGATGACGGCAACACGAACGGACAGCTCTTGCATTAATTTGCATGCGGAATCAAGCATAAGGCTATGGGGCCACAGTGGGTCTGATTAAAATGAGTGCTACATTTTGAAAGGGATTAACCATTGAAAGGGAATTTTTGAAGAGAGTTTCAAGTATTTTATAGGGGTTTGTCCTAATATTACTAATAATATTACTCAAGCAGTTTCAAAATATTTATTTTGTGCATCCGAGCAGATTTGACTTATCGAAGGCTTTTCTATAGAGTTTGAAAAATATCGATATATGACTGTATCGATATTTTCGATATTTTATCAGAATTTTATCGATAATATCGATGTTTTTTAAAATCTTTTTTATCTACCTTTTTTAATATTTTACATTTTATTTAAATTCTCAATTTTTTCATAAATATTTTAGTTTTAAGCTAGAAACGAACGAAATCTCCTTACACAAACCGATCGATTCCCAATCCCCCACTGTGCTTTCAATCGTTGATTTCAGTAACTGAAGTAACTGCCCGTCGTCTGTCGCCCCTCTTCGACTTCAATACTTGTTACATAATCTTCCCCGACATATGTTTGCATAAATTTACGAATTCTCCCCCGCGGCCTTGCATAATTGCGAATTAAATAGAGTGTAATGAAGGAGTGACAGCGATAAAAAAAAGGCTGACAACCTGACAACTTACCGGGAATATCGAGCGGCGGCGGCGGAGTGTCCGCCCTTCTGGTCCCCGCCGACTGACTGACCGGTGGCTGCACTGGTGCCTCCTCCTCCTCGTAGTCCCGTCCATCCCCGGGACAGTGGTAGGGCACACAGGAGGCGGACTCCACGGACATGTTCACGGGATATTCGCCACTGTAGACGGGCGTACTCTGACTGCTGTCGCTCCTCGCCCGCGTGCTGCAATTGCTGATGCCGCTGTCCGTTCCGGTGGCACTGATCATGGGCGGCGATGTGGTCAACCGCTGGGGGGCGGGGGACTCTGCCACGGCCACCTCAACCTCAACATCCGGATCCTCGAGCTTTGGTGTCCCAGCCAGCGGCATATGTTGGCCAAGATGCGACTGCTGGCCGAGATGTTGCTGCTGCTCCAAATAGCTGGGTGGCAGCACAGTGCGATTGGGAGCCGGCGTGGAGGACCGGCCAGGTGGCGCATAGTGAGGCGTTGGACCCGCAAAGCCACCGAAGCCACCGCGTGTTTGATAGGAAGCAGAAGAACTGTAGGGCAAAGGAGCAGGTGGCTCGTAGCCAGGCTGAGACTGCTGCTGCTGCTGCGGGGGATAGGCATGCGATCTGGGCGGGTAGTGGAGCACGCTGGAGGGGATTAGCTGCTGGCCAGCCGGCGTGAACATCCCCTGGTGGTGCTGAGGCTGGGGGCTGTAATGCGGCGAGGCGTACGGGGCATAGCGATAGTAGTTGGGCATTGGGGAGTAGGGGGCCGCAGTGGAGGAGCCATAGCTGCCATAGCCGTAGGGATGGTAGCCGGTGTAGCCCGATCTGTAGGGCTGCGGCGGATAGTGCGACATCGTGTGGTGATGCTGCTGCATCTGCTGATGATGGTGAAGATGATGATGATGCTGATCGTAGAAGCTGGCTGGATATCGGTCCGACATGTTAGTGCCTCGAGTTCGTTACTTATTCCACAGGAGACTGGGCGACGTCTGCCCCATGCCCTTCCAAATGGCCAGCATATCGATATCGCTCATATCGCCCCGTTGTCCGCTCTTATTGATTTTTGCCCTTTCGGCCAATCGCAAATCCTTCGGCTTCCCTTGCTGTTGCTGTTGCTGTTGCTTTCCTTGTCTGGCCACGCTTGGCTGCCCTTTATTTATATGTTCGAATCAATTTTCGCCACACTTGCAGTTTTCTTATTGTCCTCCGGTGAATGGAGCGCTGAATAACAAAAAAAGGGAGAGCAAAGTGGGTGGGTTTATTATCGCACGAAAATAGTGTCCTGTGTGAGTGTTGGCCAGGACATTCGATGGCTCGACGGAAATGGGAATGCCAATGGCGAGATCGTTAAACAGTTGCCCATGGTTGCAAATAACGAGACAATTGCGTTCGCAGGGCCGCAGACAATTCAATTAACATCGGGCCAATAACATTTTATGTGAGCTACATGGTCTTGTTACGATGGGAAATTATGTGGTTTCAACGGTGCTTATCTGACCGAGACTCACAGATAAGTAGAGACATTATTGAAATACTTATGGTCTCCCCAAGATCTTATTTTTATGGTATTACTTATCTTGAAGAAAAATAACTTAATTAAAAATGTAGGTTGCCTAAAGGTCTAAAATGTTATGATAATCAAATTAAGATAGTTTAGGATTTAGTGTAAAATACGCTAAAAAAAACCATAAATAAATATTTAGTTGTTGTTGTTTCTTAAGTTGTATGATCTTAAAAATGAACTATTAAATGTATTTAAATATCTGTTAAGTTATAAAATCTTAAAAAATAATTAAATATTTAATTAAATATCTGTTAGGTTATTTGGTCCTATAATTGGAAAATCCATTTTAATTCTCCCTTCCCTTTAAATCCCCCATTCTGCATGAGAATGCCGAATCCGCAAGTGCCTCAATTGTGCATCCTTCAGTTTAACTGAGTGCAATTGCAATCCCGACATTCCACACATGCTAATGAGAGCCAGCAACTCGCCGAATATCCCTGCATCCCAAGTTATGATGCACGAAATGCGGTTGCCGACTGAAGATGGCTGGGAAATGGAAACGGGGAAATGGGAAATGGATGGCTGGGTCTGGTAATTGGGGTGATGAGGGGGGGTGGAAAGCGGTGACGGGTGGGTGCATCTCTTGATGGGCCATGCGCAAAATTCCGTTTGTTTTGCACTCACGCACAGGCAGCTGAGGCACCACAACAACGACAACAAACAGCTACTCAACTTATCGAGCGCCTCTCCCACACACACGCATCCTTCACACACACATTCTTGCACACAACCCCACACTCGCACTCACACTCACTCTCACATTCAATGAATAACCGCATGCATTTTGGCCGCATGCAAACCGTTAATGAGCCACAAAAGTGCACACATCTGGAGTGGGGATTGATAAGGACCAGCGGGTGGTTCCAAGTCGTCACCAGGCAACCCCGAACGTCTTCCAGCAGCTTCTCGCAATCACACAACCACCCATCAACCGCACAGGACATTACATATCAGGACACACAAATACTTTACACGGAGGAAAACAAATAGCTATTACTCACATAAATTAGTTCAATGAAAACTTTGAAAAAATTCTCAGTAAAATCAAAGATATTTGTAGATTATATTACTTAGGTTTCATTTTATTTAAAATGGACATAAACTTTAAAGGAAATACTTTTTATAATTTAATTAATATAATAATAATAGGAACAACAAGAGAGAACGCTATAGTCGGGTGTCCCGACTATCAGATACCCGTTACTCAGCTAAAGGAGTGCGAGGGAGATAGATATATAAAATCTTTGATCGGGCATAACTTTTTAACGAATGGTCCGATTTGAAAAATTTCTTCTACATTTCGATAGGTATTGATAGTCACAATAAAACTGCATTTTTAGTTTTCCAAAATCTTTAATGGTGTGGGCGCCAGACACCTTTAAATAAATGGTGTAGGGCGATTGAGGGCGTTAGAGGGGGCGTGGCACCATTTTGAAATAAACTTGCGCTGCGTAGGAACTCCAAGAATATGCATGCAAAATGCCAATCCTCTAGCTTTTATAGTTTCCGAGATCTCAGCGTTCATACGGACGGACAGACGGACAGACGGACAGACGGACATGGCTAGTTCGACTCGGCTAGTGATCCTGATCAAGAATATATATACTTTATAGGGTCGGAAAAGCTTCCTTCTCCCTGTTACATACTTTTGCACGAATACAATATACCCTTTTACTCTACGAGTAACGGGTATAAAAATAAAAAAAAAAATCTTTAGTTTTAATTTTATTATTTTTATTATTATTTTACAAATGTTTTTTAAAGTGTCAAACAGTCCATTTATGTTTTGAAACCATATTTAAATATTAACTAATTACCAACACTAGTGGGCTTTAAATAAATATAAATAAATATATAAATAAAAATGTTTATAACTAAGGTTTTTATTTTCTAGAAGCTGCGGTAACTTCTTATTTGAACAGTATTGTGGTAAATCCTTATAGTAATTATTTTGCCTGTGTAGCGCAGTTACTTGTGTGCGTCTGTAAGCTCGAGCTTGACGTGTGCGTTTATTGATTAATAAACTTTTTTTGTGCAAAAACACCAGAAAAAGGCGAAAAATAATAATTGAAGGCAATCGCTAGTGGGTGGCGAGCGGGGGAAAGGGAGGACCTTTATTGATTGGAGAGCCCGAGCGACTGGCGTTCCAGATGAGCTTGATGACGATGATGATGTCCTGGCAGCAAATTAGCAAGTCAGGAGGGGGAGGGGCAGGACAACTCTATTAGCAAAGTCAAACATGGGGGCGGAGTGGATAACATAATCAATGTAAACACAAGTTGGCCAAGAGAGCGGGCAAAAGCGAGACATTAGCCGGCGAAGAGAGTTCGCGAGAGTTTCGGGAGAGAGAGCTTTCGAGGCTGGCCCAAAGAGTTATGTTAGGTGAAACAACAAAAACTGCCAGCCGTAAATGAAATGAGCCTCGAAATAAGTCAAGTTAAGCAACTGCAGCCGTTGGAGTCCCGAAAAGGAGGCAAGTCTGGCCTCTCTCTCTCTCATGTTCGCTCTCTTTGGATCCTGCGACAGGAAACGGAAGTTGAGCACGACGGCAGCCGTGTAAATGGATGGATGGATGCTGCGTATGTGTGTGTGTGTGTGTTGGTGGTGCCTCTTTTTGGGACAGTGCGACACAACAGCAGCAGTAGCAGCAGCAGCAACAGAACAGCCTCCCACTCGCCGCCACCGTGTATATATAAATCAATAAAAACAGCAGCCCGAGACGGGTTTTCGCCTCAGCTTCTGCACTGTTCCTGTACTTTTTTCCCCCATTTTGTTCCTTTTTTGTTTTCCTCTTTTGCGTCCAGCAGCAGCAGAAGTAACCAAAGACGGAGCAGGACGAGGAGCTGCTGGTGTACACAATCATTACACGGACCCGCGCGCGTCACACGCTGCGTATGTGCAATGTGGCCTGGCCCGAGCGAAGCGCCCGAATGTATGCAGCGGAATATAGCGATTTTAATTGAGTCTCGTCTCTGCTCGAAGGAATATTTCCAATAAATAAATGGGCCAGGACCTCAAGTGCGTGGGCGTACTTGAAAGATGTAACAAACGATTCTGATGCCGAAGTCTATGACGGTGTATATGAATTAAAAAAAAATATTTTAAAGCATAAATAATAAATAACAAAATAAAAACCAAAATAAAAAAGGTGTATTAATTAACTAAATTGTAAAAGTAAACCTAACTAAATAAAAGAAAATTATCAAAAATTAACGAACTATAAAAAAAAAGTTACTATCTTTTAATTTTGTTTAAATTAATTTTACCTATTTGTATTTTCATTTTAAAAATTGGGAAAGATGTAAAACTACTGTACGGAAACAATTCTGATAAAAACAAAACCTTAGTTTGTTTGTAATCCCTTTAAATTAACATAAAAATTTCACAAATTTATAACCTTTTACATTTTTTAACATTAACATTTTTAAAAGTAACAACAATTCATTACCTAATTTCCAAACGTTGATTTTATAAAATTTCTTAAACTTTTCACTTTAATATTAACTATGATTTTTTTAAAGTATTTTTTTATCGTTTATTTTCACTGTGTGTTTTTTAATTTTCCTTAACTTTTTTCCGTCGATTATTAAATTTTCACTAATTTGATTCAATTAAAAACCTCGCCTTTCAGATTTCGAAAACTCTCGCCACCACAAAAAGCCGTTAAATTTCAAATTCTAGTGCCCACGCAAGACAGTTCACAATGGTTCACGAGTGTGAGAGGCACTTTTCCACTTTTCTACCGACGTCTTTTCCACCGATTTTCTCTTCGAGGCTCGAGCGGAAAAATCGAAGAGCGGCCGGCCCAGAACGCCAAGTGATCGGCGGCGTCACTCGGACGGAGGCCTCAGTTCGGTGCGGATTCGTCCGCCGTGTCTTGGGATGCGTTACGTATACGCAGCGTGTGCGGCGCGCGCTAAAGTCCAACATAGACTGAAATGCGATACGCGGGCGCGCTGCCATTTATACACCGAAGGCCCCCGAAGGCAGAAGAAGAAAAGCTGGCAAAAGACACAAGCACAAGCACCGCGGCACAAGCAAGGAGCAGACGGAAAGCGACGGAAAAAAATAAATAGAAAAAAAGAGGAGGAACACACACAGAACACAGAAGCTGCTGCACTGGGAACTTTGTGACCCGATTCGATGGGCAACCTGCCCACATGCGCGAGCGAGCTTTCCTTTTTGGCCATTCGGCCTTTCGAGGGCGGAAAATGCGCTGCATTTTGCTCACTCTCTCCTTTTGCTCTCTGGGAAATGGCAGTCGAAACTATTCGCTTTGCTTACGAATTAGAGCACAAAACAGAAAGCCAACCAAAACAGAGCGGCAAGCCGAAAGGAATCTAGAACGTGGCGTTACTTCTAAATGGATGAGAGAGATGGGAAGTTCCCCGAGAGAGAGATAGAGAGAGAGAGAGCTAGCCGTGAGTGCGCAGCGAATTTTCCGCCAGAGTCCCGCTTGGGGGTTTCCCACGTTCGGTGTGTGTGAATGAGATATGTATAGGCTCGATTTATCGATGTCCGGGACACAAATTTTCCCCATTAAGCGAAAGAACCGTAGCGCGCTTTCTGGCATATCCGTATGTAAAGAGCTCCCACCGCCAAGGGATGTTTCCGCTTATTAGCGGAAAGTTCTCCCGTGAACCTGTGGCATTTGACCAGCCCAACTTCAGATGACCGATAAGCCGCCAGGCAAACTGATAACCAGGCAGGTGAACTTTCAGGAGCACAGGCGCACTTGGACAGCTTAAAATATACGAATTCTGCATTTTCAATGAAGCTCAGTTAAGACTGCAAATATTTCTTAGAAAGCCGACATTTTACTGTGGCAATGGGAATATCCTTAATCAACTTAGCTTAAAACTAATATAAACTAAATAGCTAAACTAAAATATAAATCCCGACTCTTAAGGTTACCATTTTCCAGGATTTTAATCCTTTAACAGTTACTTTTTAGCAAACACTTGAAAAGAAAAAAAGAGCTTAGTTTCTCCAAGAAAGTTCTCCTACACTTCAAAGTCGCATACTTAGAGTAAAGGGTTTCCCTGCTCAAAGGGCAATGTATCTCTATACTTGGGAATCCGAAGAACTTTCGTACAAAATATTTGAAATACCATAGCCGTCCCCTAATCAATTATTGGGAGTCCCCTTGCGGCTACGCGCCTGGTTTACTGGCCACCCACTGCGCATCCGCCGCACTCTCTTTTTGGCTTTCTATTTTTCTCTCCGACTCTTTTTGGGCAAGTGCACGTGTTTGTTGCGGTTTTCGCATGCCAGCCCAAAGAGGAAAGCCCTCAAAATATTTGTGGGCGAGCTTGGGAAAAACGTAAACAAAGTTTTGTGCGCACGCAACGAAGGAACAGAGTGGGGTAGGATGAGCTCCTCATCCGCAGTCCTTGTCGGGGGTGTTTCTGCTATTGATTGCGTAGACGACAAACAGGGTGTTGCTCGAGCAGTCTTTACTATGGTATACAATTTAAAAGTAGTCAACAAACAAAACGGGCACTTCGGGCCGACGAGGATGACGAACGACTAGCCGAACCAGTGGGCACCCATGCAGTCGCGTGTCCACTCAGTCTGGCAGACCCAGCACCACTCGAATCCGCAGCCAGCGCGTGTGCAGACCATGTGCATGCAGCCGCCTGAAAGGACGAGAGTGGGATTAGGTTAGGATATGTTACGAACTGCGTCTTTGGCATGCCCCATCCCGTCCCAAACTTACCATCTCGCTCCGTGGGCGTTCGACACTTTGGACAGGGCTTGGTGCTGACTTTGATGGTGACATTGCTGGCCTCGTCCCATCGCGCCTCGGCAGCTCGCTAGGAATAGCACACGATTACATAAGCGGGAACGATTGAGGCGCAAAAAAACCAACTTACATTCGGATCCACGGTGTATTCGCACGAGTTTTGGCCAACGGCGCCCGCCCCCTCGGGCAAACACTCCCCGATGTGGTAGCCCTGCAGGCAGTTGCGGCAGAACACATAGCCGCAGCCGCTCTGGCAGGTCACCTTGCGGCAGTCGGGGTCCACCAGCAGGCCCATGCCACAGCCTGGCTGTGGACATAGGACGCCGCCCGCCTGCAGGACATACTCCTCGGTGGCGAACCTCTGGTAGCGATCGTACTCCTCACGCGTGAGCAGCTTGAAGTGGTGGATCTCCTCGATGAACGAGTGCTCGCAGCCGGCGGGACAGGGCAGGGTGTAGCCAAAGTCCGGATGCGGCATGAACTGGCGCTCGCCCAAGCGGGAGCGGCAATAGTGGCGGAAGCAGTCGATGCAGGTAACGTGCTGCGAGGCACAGGAAAAGACCAAAACGGTTTCACTGCAAAAGAGGGATGACGATTTGTCAGGATTAATCAGCTTTATAAATTTCTTATTGGATTGTGTACCTATATTGAATCTATCTCAACATTTTAAGCTACAACATTGCCAAGCTATTTCTATAAAAAATAGACGTATATACCAAAATAATTTATGTTTTTATAAGTATACTAAATTTAAATTCATGAGAAGAGATAAAATTCTAATTTTAAAATATTATTAGATCAAATAGGTGGACAAGTTTAAATATATTTTGCATAAAGCAAACAGTTTTGATTGCATAATCACCTGACATCTGTGCAAGCCAGACAAGGCACATCTTTGATGTTGTTTTTGATAAGGTTTAAGGGAGCGGCAAAGTCCTTCTCCCCACCGGAAACATGCTCCGCACACTTGAAGTAGAATTCGGCGAAAGGCGGATCCCCAGCCTCGTTGTCCACGCAGGCCACCTCCAGACTCTCACAGTGCCCGGGAATTCTACGTGATTTCAAAACATCATCCCAGCACTCGGGATCGCGATGGACAGTGAAGGCACCTCCCTTGCAAAGGGAGCAGCGCACCCGGAGTTTACCATTGCAGAGCTTATCACACTGGCCGCAGTGGACGAAGAAGTGGGCCTTGGCACGTACTCTTTCTGCAGAGGATTACGAGTATTAATGAGGATTTACCACCCAAAGAACAACCTGTTGCCTACCCTCATCGGTGATGTTTAGTCTCTCCTCACTCTCCAGCTGCAAGTCCAGCAGGGTTTCATTGAGCGGCTTGGAGGGTTCTTCAGCCAGCGAAGAAGGTTCCTCCTCCTCCAGGGTGGCCGACTGGATTTTCTGGCGCTGCACAGGCGGACGCAAGCGGATGGCATGCAAAATGCTCTGCTGACCCAGGTCGCATTGCTACTAGAAAATAACTAATGTTATTTATAGGGGACATATCATAAGAGACCCTATACCTCTATAGTTGTGGCATCGCTGAGTTCCTTGCCGGCAAATATGATCTTGAGGTCATCCGGCTGCAGTCCCAATTGCGGAGCCACCAGTTCCTTCACGTTCTTTATGTCCCACTGGGGCTCCAGATTCACCGTCAGCGTTTTGCCCGTATTCGTTTTCACATAAATACTCAATGTGTGGGTGAGGGTCTTCCCTCCAAATTGCAACAGCTCCAGCATTTTGCGAACAAAAGTGGCAATAAATTTAAAAATAAAACTCATTTGTAAACAGCTGACCTTTTTTAGTATGACCGTATGTGCACGTCGTGGATTACTTACGCGCTGCCAAACACCAGCTGACTGCCATTCGCGAGGATACGCGGACACGAGAAATGCGCACAATTGAAAAAAAGTTGTTTATGAAAAGTTAGAAAGATATAAAGTTGAATACATTTGGAAATGTCTGGTCTAACCTACAGAGAAGTCAATGGCGACTTATTTAGTTGCAAAAGCGATTATTCCATGTGCCATTGTGTGGCTGCCGATTTGCGAATGGGCAAGGGCATAGCGGTAAAGTTTCGGTGGGTTAGGATAATGGAATACTACGAAGTCTTTAATATAATTTCAAATTTTTGAATTCTATAGCAACAAATTTGGACAATTGCTGAGCCTGCAGAAGCAGAATGTTCAGCCCGGGGGCGTGGCCATCCTTCAGGATCAGCAGCGTTATGTGTACTATCTGATAACCAAGAAATCCAGCTGGGGAAAGCCCACATATGAACAGCTCCAAAGTTCCCTGATTGCCATGCGACAGCATATGGTAAGTGGATCCAAACCCTCTCTATCCCAGTTTAATATACCATATACATATGTATCCCAAGATATCCCACCAAGTCCCCAAGTTGGCCCTGCCCCGCATAGGATGCGGTTTGGATGGCCTCAAGTGGCCCAAGGTTAAGGAAATAATATGCCAGGTTTTTCAATCGGATACTGTGGAACTGGTCGTTTATAATTATGTAGCTCAGAAGTAAATGGCACAAATTAAACTAAGAGACTCCATTACTTGCTCTGCGGCGGCACGAAGTTGTAGACCACAATCTCCAGCGGTTCCTGGCCAAAAACGTACTCCAGGACTCCGCTGACTTTTTCCCATTCCAAACCATCAATGCCGCATCCAATTTTCGGAATGGCCAGCTTATCCACGTTGTTTTTGCGCTAATATAAGAGAATAAGATAATCATTAGGATAGTATGGATATAAAGATCAAATAGTATAAGATTGCCCTTAGTTAAGAATATGGGCTTTTGAGTTTATGAAGAATATATATCTGGCTGTGTCATAATCTTTTGAACTTAGTGAAACAGAAAATATCCTACTTTAAGAATACTAAAGATTTATAAAAATAAAAAGTACATATACAAAAAAAATAATATTTACTATTGTAGTTCAACCCTTAATCAAGGGTGAATTAGGCCAAAAGCTATATTTACCATATGTTCGCGCATCTGCTCTAGAGATGCCTGCAGAGATTCGTAGGTGGGCTTTCCCCAGCTTTGAGGCTTGGTCACCAGATAGTATATGTACCGCTGGTCATCCTTCAGCACCGCCACCTCCCCACTGCTCGCATTTTGGGCTCGCAGCTCGTCCACCTTGCCGTAGACCTTCTTGAATTGCACGGCGATTCCAGCACCCATTGCAAGATCAGCGCCCACACAATGGGCCAGGGAATACGTTTTGGGGGCGGAGAAGAGATCTCCGTCCACCTCGCTAAGATTGTACTGAGGTTTTGATGACATTCCGACCACAAAAGCCCGTCGAAATGCTCCGCGTAGTTCTAGAAGTTTGGGGGAATACATTTTGATTAAAGTTATTATGTTTAGGTCGAAACTACTAGATTTCATTTGGTAGAGGGGCGCACAAAAACATCTACCCTTTTTGAAAAAGTACCCTCTATTATCTAAAACTCAGATCTTTGGTTAATACCCTCTCGAGGGCGTGTTTTGTTTATTAATACAGTACATACAGTATAAATACCCCGAAAATATAAATTGTACGTGCCATGAAAGCTCTTAGGTGTATGTTCTTAACAGCTATATAAGTATTTGGTGCATTCGGTGCCACAAGTCCCAAGCAAAACCAGTTCGAGTGTCATACAAAGATTGATATATACAGTTGTCCCATGTAGAGATTTAGAAAGGGGTCTTTTCGCGATGAAGGGATTGCCTCGATCCGCTGACCGATCTCGATGGCAAATGGATGGTCTTCATGTGCCTGCAGGTGGGACAGACGACATTCAGCGTGTCCTTGACCATTTGTGGCGGAGTGTAGAAGAAGGCTATGATGTCCACGTTGTCCTCGGCGAAAACCAGATCCAGCAGACTGCGCACGCGCAGCCAATCCAAACGATCGATGCCGCATCCAAGGCGGGGAATGGCCAACTTGGTCACGCCATGCTCCCTCTGCAGAAGGAAATTTAAATGGGATTAAAAATGCTAGGGTATTTTATATCTGTCTCCGATTTTATACCATATGTTCCCGCATGGCCAGCAGGGCGTAGTAAAGTGCCGTATAGGTGCACTTCTCGTGGCTCCGCTCCTTGGTTATCAGATTGTAGATATACCGACCGTCCTGCTCCAGAACTGCCACATTTCCGGTGTGCCTATTCTGACGCTTCAGCTCATCCACATGGCCGAATTTGCAGCGGAACTGCAGATTGATGCCCGCACACATGGCGAAATCCGCACTCACCGAGTGCACCAAAGCGTAATTCTCCGGGGCACTGAATAGATTGCCCCTGGCCTCCGTAATCTGACACTTGGGAGCAGCCAGCTGTGGATCAAATGGATGGATGGTAATTGTTCTTTGGTAACAATCTTATAGAGCTCACCTCCTTGGACAGGTCTTCGTGCTCACAGATGAGGATCTCGATGGGATACTCGCTCTGGGAGAACGTCTGCTGCACCAGACGCTTCACTTGCCTCCATTCGAGGCCATCTTTGCCGCAGCAGATTCGGGGCATGGCCACTTTGGTGATCTCGTGGTTGCGCTGGAAAGACGGTACAGTGAGTATTGACTAACACAAATTTAAGAAAAAGGAGACCTAAAACCCATAAAAAAGGGTTAGATAAATAGTCGTTTTAAAACATGAATTAAAATAAATATTTTTAAATATATAAAATATACAAATGTAAAAATAATGTATACCTCTTTAAAAACATTTTAATGAGCATACAAATATTTATAAAAAATTAATATTTAATGAAGAACTATTGAAAAAATAAAACAACTAAATTTAAAAATAAACAATAGATCTTTTAACTTTCCTTTCAAGAACCAATACAAAGTTTTAAATGTAAAACGAAAAGACTTTGTCCCAAATAAACTACCATAACAACTTTAAAAAACTAAGAAACTGACTTCACTTTCTCTTCTGGCAATTAAGATTAATCAAAAGAAATATTTTTGTAAAAGAAAATTGCAATTTAGATGGGATCGCCGGTTAACCGATAGCTACTGTAGCCCAGAGTTCAAATAAATTAACTGTATGCAAATTTCTTTGAATCGTTTTATGACTAAACATTTTGATATAAGTAAAATCTTAAACATTTGGATGACAAAAAAGGGGGAAACTGTTTTGAGATATTTACTGTATCTCAATGTACAAATAAATTAACTGTAAATTGACGAAAGAAACCAGTTTACTCTTTGGGGGAAATGTCACTTGTATTTATGTTCGGGTAAACCCCCAACCCGTCTTGAAGACGAAGACCTCACTTAACTCACCATATGTTCCCGCATACAGATCAAAGCCGCCTGGACGTCGTCGTAGGTGCTGGCCTCGTAGAGATTCGACTTGGTCACCAGATAGTAAATAAATCGGGCATTATGCTCCAGCACGGCACAGTTTCCCCTGGCCACCCGCCTCTGCCTGAGTTCATCCACATCGCCGTAGATCAGGTTAAATTGCCAGGCCAAGGATCCCCGTTCCGCCACAAAGGACGACTCCACGGCATGGGCCAAGGCATGGGTCTGCGGCGCCTGAAATATGTCCAGCTTGGACTCCACAATCTTCACATTCGCCATGGCAGCACACTCTATGTATCAACTGCAATTAAGCCGAAATTATTCTGATTGCCAACCGAAACCGAGACTCAATGCCAAAAATGATTTTCGTACTTACGTGCACGCAGCGGTGGCGGTGGAAACGGAAACTTTCACGTCGAGGTCGAAACTCGCGTTAAAAACTTTTTCGGCTTCGGAATGGTTTAAAGTTTGGCTTTGCTTTCGGACTGCACAGAAGAACCAGAATGAAAACAAAGCAATTAGCGGACGCGATTCGGCTGGGGATTCTGAACAGTTAGCGGCTAGTTGGTAGCTTGTTTATTTTGGCGATTCGCCGATTTCCCACTCCCAATTCTCCCGATTCCGTTGGAGGTTATTAATGAATCGACGACTGCCTCGGCCGGCGGTCTGCAGCGGAATGCGCACTTGGGTGAAGCGACGTGCCGGGCGAAAGCCCAGCGAGAATCTTCGAGCCCCAGTGACAACATTTCGCCCAGAGGCGCCGCCGCAGGGGGCTTCAAAAAATTAACGACTGCACAGCGAAAAAAAACACCATAATTTTCCACTTAATATTAAATGACTTGAATTGAAGACAATTTGGTTAGAATTCTTATATGAATATTAAACAATTTTGTGATATTTGAAAAATTATCTTGTCTTGCTTTTGTGGTCTTAATTGCAAAATTGGCCAACTTCATGTCTATAGACTATTCGTAACTATATTTGAAATATTTAATATCTTGTCAATGCTCTTCAGTTTAAAAAATTTTTAGTTTAATTTGTGAGCATACTATTTTGTAATTCTGATTTAAAATAGAAAATAATCTTCAAATATCCGACTGTTGGGTAAATATTAAAATTTATTTTAAATATATTTAAACTTAGGCCAGATTAATTTTGTAATTAATTTTGTTTTGTTTATAATTTTGAAATCCAAGTAAAATTACAGACCACAGAAAAATGTTTTTACTATATTATTTAAAAAAGAATTTGGATATTATTTTGTGAGCTAACTAAAAAACTATAAAATGGCAATATCTATAAGAAATTCAACAAAGTAATAAAAAAATGGGCAATTAAATAATAGGTACTTAGAAATTATGTTATATTTTCAAGAACTATTTAATTTTTTCGGGTGTAATATCCACCACCAAGCATGACGATCCACTGACTCATAATGATGATGATGATGACATACGTGTGCTAGTAAGTGTTAGCTGATATCGCTTTGTTTGTTTGTTTTCAGGCGACAAGTTGACTTGGCATCGCCCAAAATCGCCAAAGCCGCTGTAACAGCCAATTAAGAACTTGTGCAGGCTTTTGATAGCGCTCTATAGATTAATGACGACGGATCGTTATTGATCGGAGCACCTGTATGTGGCTATGAATGCGAATTTGTACCGGTGCGTGGGCCGCTGTCAAAGGTAATCGGCGCCCATGTGCTAAATAGGGGCAGTCAACCGACTAGCGACATTATTCGTTTGCATGTATAAATATAAATATAAATATAAATATGACTTAAATTATTCGTTAATTGAAAGGCAGGTGAAATATGAAAATATAAACACACGTACAAACACCGAACAAATAACCATATTAAGTGACAAGTTGTATTCTAAAACAAACAAAACAGGCAGCAGAGCAACAACAGCTTCGATTCAATATGAGATAACAAACTAACTTTACATTTTGACCGATTGTTTGCTCATATTAAAAAGTAAATATTTACCATTCTAGTTATTAAGAAAACGCTTACTGACAAATAGAAAGGTGGCCAAAAGAAGCCAAAGACTCTGGTTTTTATTCGATGTATTTTAAATACATTCCATAAAAAATATTTGCATTTAAATTTAGTAAAAATATGATCATCGAAATTTACGGGTGACCTACACAAAATGCCATTGTGGTTACTATTTAAAGCTGTACAGATCATTTTATAAATCATATTCATATATTGAATCAGCCATTTTTATATCAATTTATACCTTTTTTATTAAATTTAATATCAGGTTTTTTATAAAGTAGAAAATTTAAGAAATGGTAACAGTTTTATGGAGATTGGATCTGACTTCTAATCTTGAAAAATAGCTTAAATTATTATTATGACAGAAAATATTTTAAATAAATAAATTCTTGAATAAAATTATATAATACACCTATATTCATTTAATAACTAGGGTAATTTTCTTTATATCCTTTTTTGATTGGGGTACTTGTACTCCAATTGGAATTACAATGCGGACAAATTGCGTGGGTGGTGGTCTCGGCTAAGGCTCACTACGTCATCCAAGACTGCCACCCACGTTTTTGCAGCTTTTGGCAACAAGAAAAAAAGGAAAATTGCGAAAAACCAACCAATTGTTGATGCTTTTCAATTCATAGAATTTCTTATAAAAAACACTGATTTCAAATATTAAATGTTAAATCTTTTTGGTTGTTAAATACACAACTTTCCCCTTGTTTTATGACCGTTTTTAATACGCATGTCACGCGGCAGCTTTGAATCGAAATTGTTATATTTAAATTCCGATTTCGCTTTTCCTCCCGATGGGGCGGGCACCTTGTGTGGAAAAGCGATAGCTGCGAACGATGCCAGTTCACGGCAGTTCAGATTGTCGCCTCGAACGATAAAGACGCCCGATCCGGAGAGCTATAATATAGCGTTGTAACATCGATCTGATTGGAACTTGACGTGCCAATTGGCGCTAGTTGCTGTTGTTGTTGTTGCTGTTGTTTTGTTTGTTGTGCTAATTACGTAAATTGCGTGTTTTGTTTGTTAGTTGATTTAAATACTTTACGTAGTAATCGTTTGGTTAGTTGGAGGCCCGCCAGTGTTTTTGTCTAATTCCTTTTATTATCTGGGCAATTAATCCCGCGCGCGAGTAAATCTCCCCGAGACAAAAAATAAGAGAAACGTTGTGAGTCACTTGAGAATTAGAGAATAACTAAAAAGTGCAGGCGAAAAAGCAAAGCTCACAGCCGTCACGTCAGCTGATTGGGATTCTGATTGGGATTCAACCCCTCTCTATCTCTCTCTCACTCTCTAGGTGTCTTGCTTACGTATACGTAATATATTACGTAGCAGACTTGTGTTCTCGGGCTCTCTTCTATTCTGTTTTGGTTACCGCTTTTTGTGTGTTACCTTACCTTATTTGCCGACATGACTGTGCTGACATTGCTCCGTCGATCGGTTACGGCGGTCAGCTGCGATGTTTACGCCCACGCCCGCCCGGCCAATTGGCGGTTTTTGCCCCAGCTTCAAAGGCGCCAACTGCATTGGCCGACTTGTAGGCGGCCTGCTGCACTTTTGGCCAGCCAAACAACAGCAACACCAGCAGCAGCAGCAGCTACGCAGGCGCCAAACGCGCATGCTAATGCAGGCGGTAAGTTCAAAACTAAAAAACGATTTATGCAAATTGCGCGTGCAATTGCTGATTTATGATGCGGCAGCAGATTCTTGGAGGTGAATCACGTGTTCAACGGAATACCAAAATGTATCCACCCATTCGCAATTGAAATCAAAACATTTACAGAAGATTAATAGATACATAATTGGGTTAAAATTGTTTGGATCTTAAAAAATTCTAGCACAAAGGAAACCAAAAAAAGTGATACGATACTAACCAAATAAGTATCGTAATGGTAATTTAATTGAATACATTTAACTTTTATTGATATTATATTAGAAAATCCATAAATATCTCAAAGAAACATTATAAAAATGTAAAAAATAAAAAAATATTCGAATTGGAAATCAACTACCTAAGATTTATATTTACAACTGAAAGTTTTAATTTCTTCATTAAAACCAGTTTTATTTAGTTCTAACATCTGTTTTAAAATTTCGAAATATATGAGACTACCCTATAGTTTGTTACTTCTTGTCTCCCTCTCATTTTGGTTCCCTCTCTTTTTCCATAACTCAGCCGGTTTTTGCAAAATTTTCTCATAATGACTCCCACACGCCGTGCTAACGAATTTCTATAGACGTTTATAATTAAAACAAATGTTTCTCTTTTGACAACCAAAAAAAAATTAAGGTCTGGCGAACAAGTGGCGATTGTATAGGAAAGGGGTACCGGCTCTCAATTAACGATAAAAACAATAAATGGGAATGGAGGCGTCCCTCCGTCTGCCTTGCATTTCTTACTAATCACATTTTGATTGCCTCATTGAAGGCTCATTAAGCACTTGCTCATCCTTTTGTAGCAGAAATAAAGAACAATTTAAGAACTGGTTTCGTTTCCATTGCCTTTTCATCAATTTAACACCCGCTGCGAAGGCGCGGATCGATCATTTTTCTGCCATTACTCAAAAAAGGTGTTAATGAGCGCAGCGAATCGGTCATAAAACTTGTTTACCTAAGCCCAACAGTTGTTGCTCGTTGTTATTACTTAATGTACTCGTCTACTCCAGATTGATTAGGGGCCAGAACCCCGAAGCTCTTCAAATATATTTTGGACTACGGGCTAAACCTGATAAGATAAGTGGGCAGACCGGGGAGAAATCCTCTAAGAAAAATATTTAACAATTAGCGTTGACTATTTTTATTTCATCATCAAAGAAAACCAAGTCGTGTTTAATCCATTTGAAACTAATCTAAGTCAGGCTTTGTTGAGAAATTAAATTAAATATTTTAGAATTCGATTAATTGTATTAAGGTGTTTGTAGGTTTAAAATAAACATTATGCAAATCATTTTCTCTTCTAGTTGCCTACTTATTGAGTACAATATATATTGCATAATTTAACAGATAATTTTTGATTATTTTTTCCTTGAATTTATTTTTCCTGGTTATTGAGTACAACGAATAATGCCTAATAATATTTCTTTGCATAACTTAACAGAAAATTTGTTATTGTTCTTCAAACTTCATTTTTGACCCACTTCAATTTCTTCGAGTGGTGTGACTGCGTTCCGATAAGATAAGCCCATCGTAAACCCATCAACTTAATTGAGCGTTAGCAGTGGATTTATGTGTTTGCCATGTGCCCATCTGTCTCACTCGCTTTCATTGTGTAAGGTCAACAAAATGATATGGTCTACGCCCATTAGTATCTTCCACTTTCCCCCAAAACACCCAACAAGTAAATAAATGAACTCAAATTGAAATGCCCTAGACCGTCAGTTTTCTTTGAACTCGATCACTTGCCTTTTATTCCAACGCTTTAATTTAAAAGTACAGAAATAATTTCCACAAGTTCAAGGTCATTACCAGGCATACACACAGATACTGCTCTACCCACACACACTCAGCACAAAAAACTTGAAATACTCGTGCACAAATAATAAATAGCTAGCGAATGAATAAATAATGTGTGTATATAGACTTGCGAGCCCCCTATAATAGAAAAAGTAAAGAGAGGCAGAACCGAAAAAAAGCAGAAAAATATAAACACGTTACACGCGCTACAAAATTTTGAGAGATTGCGATTATTTATATGCTATATACTAAATCAGGTAGAGAGCCCCTGAATAAAACCCAGTAGAAACCTGACCAAACATAATGCTGATAAGCATATTCGCCTCGAGAATTTCGGGTTTGCCAAAAAGAATAAATAAACAATAGGAGATAGAGCATAAGCATATAGGGCTGTTGTTTCCAACTGTTTTTTCCTAGGGTTTCTTTGGTATGGGTGAGAGATTGCCAGAACAATTAGAAGTCCGCTTCGGTGGCCCCGGAGCATTTCGCCTCCAGTCGCTCATACGCCGCGTATCCGAAAGCACACGTTCCGCTCTTTGATATTGGAATACGAATACGAATACGAACCTACCTACTTCTAAATTCTAAAGTGAAACCAACCCAACCCTTTTCAGACTTTCGCACCATGTCCTCTGCCGCTGCTCCGAAACTTGTGGCCGTTGCCGAGTCGCGTCGCTTCATGATCGACTGCTTCAAGGCGGTGAAGGTGCCCCAGGCTCATGCCGAGGCCCAGGCGGATCTCCTGGTGGCCGCCGATCACCGGGGACACTTCAGTCACGGCATGAATCGCCTCGAGATGTACATCAACGATCTGGCCATTAACTCGACCGATGGCGGAGCCGTGCCGAAGATCCTGAAGGAAACCCCTGCCACCGCCTGGGTGGACGGGCTCAATGGATTGGGCGCCGTGGTGGGCAACTACTGCATGGACTTGGCCATTAAGAAGGCCAAAACTGTGGGCGTTGGCTGGGTGTGTGCCAAGGGATCGAATCATTACGGCATGGCCGGATGGTATGCCATCAGGGCCATGGATCAGGGTCTGGTGGGCATGTCCATGACGAATACCTCCCCGCTGATGGCTCCCACTCGGGCCAAGGAGGCTGCTCTGGGCACGAACCCCTTGTCCCTCGGAGCCCCTGCCACCAATGGCGATAAGTTCCTGCTGGACATGGCCACCACTGCGGTGGCTGTGGGTAAGATCGAGATCCAGCGAAGGAAGGGAGCCCCTCTGCCCGATGGCTGGGCCCAGGATCCCGAGGGAGCGGTGACCAACGATGCGGAGCTGGGCTTCAGCACCGGCTGCCTGATGCCCCTGGGTGGTTCGGAGCTGACCTCCGGCTACAAGGGCTACGGCCTGGGTGCCATGGTGGACATCCTGTCCGGCGTCATGTCCGGCGCCAACTACTCCACCCAGGTAAGGAAGTGGACGCACGCCGGCGCCGATTCCGCCGCCGATCTCGGCCAGGTCTTCATCGCCGTGGATCCCAACTGCTTTGCCCCCAACTTCGAGGAGCGCATGACTGACTTCAACTCCCGCCTGAGGGGCACCACGCCGGTAAGGATAAATATATATTTTAACAGATTATTTAAAGTTTTAGAAAAATTTAAAAGCTCTTTTGAATTTTTAAAAATATTTAATTTATTATAAAAAAAACATACCGTACTTCTCTATTGACTAATTTAAATAAAACTAAAACAAAATAAAATAAAAAAAATCAATAAAATCTAATTAAGTGAAAATTAAACCTTACAAAAATCTTGAACAATTTATATTCTTTTTCTTCTGCTTGTTGCATACTCCCCAATAAATACAATATACCCGTTTAGTCTACGAGTAACGGGTACAAAAATAGTCATACGAGTCGAGACGAGATAACCGCCTACACGTCAATATCTCAATATGCTCCTCAGAGCAGACTTTTCGACTTCTAGGGTAAAACATCAGTACTTATATAAGTGGGGATATAGCTCAGTGGTAGAGCATTCGACTGCAGATCGAGAGGTCCCCGGTTCAAACCCGGGTGTCCCCTTGTTTTTTGTCTTTCTTTTTTTTGCCCAATTAAAGTACTTGTTCTGGTGGTTTTTTTTGGTGGAGTGAGATATTAAGACAATCAGCAGGCCATAAAAATAACCAAAATTAAAATTTTCATACAATATATTCGAATGTATATTGTTTTTGAGTTCTAAAGAGTGGGGATTATTTCAAGTGGTTTAATTAATTAATATTGTTTTAATTATCTATTTTATTTCACAGACCGATCCCAGCAAGCCCGTTTTGTTGGCTGGCGACAAGGAGCGAAATGGAATGGCTGAAGTCGATGCTGCCGGCGGTATCCAGTATCTGGAGAACCAGCTGAAGACCTGCGCCAACCTGGCCGAAAAACTCAATATCAAGCCCCTGAGCTTTAACTAAATGGGAACTCGAAAAAAAAATATTGGAGGATTTAAATAAGGGAGCCAAGCTCACCGATTGCCATATGCTGGAGACGCTTCTGCATTTCGACGGACCAAAGCACTACGTTACTTTACACTGCAAGAAATATTGATATTCGCAACAGTTTGATTTGCGCTGGTGCTGATTTATAGTTTGTTACATATCCTCGTGCACTTAGAACTTATTTCTAGTTTCCCAGAAGTCTGTCGTTTTAATTCGTTTTCGTACACTTTAAAGTGTAATTAATTTTTTAACGATTTTTCGACATTCTTTTGGTAAATTGGCCATAAATAGTAGAGTAAAGACTTGCAGCTTGCACTTTTGTTATAAGTAAAGGGACGTCTAAATATCTTTTTAGAGAAACTACAATTTGTTATACAATATATTGCTTACGGCACTTAAATATATCCAAGTTGTGTTCAGCAAATACGTAAATATTAAAATAAAACAAAAACTTTATGACATATTTTGATTTATACTTGTGTTTTTTGTAGCTTTTAATAACTATTTGTTTACGGTTTAATTTCTGGAGTAACAATGTTGGTAAGTCAATTGAGTTGTAATTTTAAAACTTTATTTTCATCTCATAATAATATTTGTAGCACTGAAATCTGTAACGATTAATAATCCAAGATGACCTCGCTTAAAACGGCCTGGGCTTCAAATTTGGCATCTTTGTGCGCTGTCGGCGACTTTAGGATCCTCCTGGACTTAAATTCCTGGCACTTGGTGTCGAATAGTTTGGGTGGCATGGGTTGTTTTGGGGAGGACACATGCATGGCAGTGCGCAGCTCCTCGGGATCCTCGGTGACGCTCATCGACTTGATGAAGTCGATCAGGCGCTGGTTGTCCTCGGTCAAACGTCGCTTCTCCTCCAGCATCAGCAGGTTTTGGGACTCAGCCATCGCCTGGCGGCGCCAGAAGTTCCTCAGGCTCTTGTTCAGCTCCACCAGCTCCTCCTCGGTCATGTCCACGTGGTCTTTGAGGTTAAGCGTCTGCAGCTTGAAGTTTTCATCCACCTCCAACTCGGTGTCGTCGAACACCTCGCCGCCCAGGATCACTTTCTCCGCCTCGGTTTGAAGTTTCCTGCACGTGATCGACAGGGCCAAAAGTAACTCCCCGCTCTTCACGTGCTTCTCCATTTGCTGAGGATTTGGTAAGGGTATCAATGGTAATTAAAATATATTTTTCAGATTAATAAAGACGTTCTCATCTGAGTTGAAAATGTTCTTATAAATAGAACAAAATTCTTTAAGTTGAAAATTACTATCAATCAACTCAAAATAAAGAACAATTGTTCTCAATTCAAGAACAATTCGCTCTCTCTCTCTCTCTGTGTAATTGGAATTCAGTACCTTGGTCAGTTCGTAACACTCGCCGGTGAGGATGCGCAGCTTCTCGTGCGTGATATCACGGTCCATTTCCTGGTTGAGCTCGATCTTCTTGCGCACGTTGGTAAAGTACTGGAACTCCAGCCTGAGATCATTCAAGGTGGAGTTGTTCTCCATATCCATTCGAACCATTTCGCGCTGCAGCTCGGCCTGCATATTGATGTACTTGGACTCCTCGGCGTTCAGCTTGCGCGACTCCTCCATGAAGGCCGCCTGGCGCTCCGTCAGCCAGTGGATCTTCTCGTACTTGTGGGCATCCAGTTCGGTGCTCCTCAGCGACTCCACAAAGTCGTTGAGCTGCTGCTGCATGTGCGTCATTCGGCGGACGATCTGATCCCGGATCTTGAACCTGTTCTCAATCTCGGTGTTCACGCGATCGTCACGCTGCTCCAGATAGATGGTGTAGTCCTCCTTGATCTGATCCCGGGTGGTGATGTTCGTGGCATGGATGATGTTTTCGGAGTTCGTCTGCATGGCCTCCAGTTCCTCGGTGCGTCGCTGCACTTCCTCGTAGTAGTCCCTCAGCATCTCGTCCGCCTGCTGGTCGTACATGCTCCTCGCCCCGCCCAACATCACGTGGAAGCAGTCGCGGATGTGGTCAATCAGTTCCACCGTCTTGCTGTAGCAGCGCACATGCTGATCCTGCGTCTGCGTCATGTCCTCCAGCAGCATCCGGATGTGGTCGTTCTTCGCCTGGATGTTCCGCTCCGAGCGCTCGCCCCACGCCGCCATCTCCTCGTTCAGCTCCTTGATCTTGATCTCCCTGCACATCTCGTGCCACTCCTCATTGCCCTTGTCCTCCATGCGCTTGCCCATCTCCAGTTCCCGCATTAGGGCATCCTGCAGGGATCATGTTATTATGGTTATAAAAAGTTTAAATATAAAAATTGGTTGTAAAAGTGAACACAATTAGTTCTTCAAGTTATTTTCAGAATCTTATTTTGTTATGATTTTCAAAATTAAATTTCATCTATATAAATAAAATTGTAGCTTTTAATCCAGGAACCAAGGAGTATTGAGGAGCAGAGGTTCAGCTACCAAAACATCAGGATTATAGGAAAAATCAGATGATTTCCATGATTTTGTTTTAGAATTTCTAGATTACATCCCAACCCACAATCATGGAAAACCCACCCGCATGATGAGGCGCTTCTCCTCGATCATCGCCTGTCGCTTGGCCTCCTTCTTGATGGCCTTCTTCTGGGCCTTGGTCAGTTTGGGCGGTCCCTGCGGCTCCTGCTCCTCCTCCAATTCCTGCAGATAGTTGGCCGAAATGCGCGTTATGCGCGCCAAAACGTCCGCCATATCGCTAGTGTATATTATATAACTAATGAATCGAAAGCGCAACAATATAGAGTATAATTTTCGGGTAATCGGTTGGCAAGTTTAATTTGAATTGTAGTCGAATGAGTTTGAAAGCTGAATCAAAGTGTAGCTCAGAGCTTTCGATGGGTAGATTCCAACACTGGCTTTTAGCTTTTCCTAACGACTCTCTTTTCGGGTTTCGGCGCAGCATCTGAAGCTTCAAAACTCGGCACTGATTTCCTCAGTTGACGCTCAAAGCTTGGCTCGCGAGGTTGTTTATAGCGCCGAGTCTGCAGCAATCCATTCAAAAACGATTCGATTCTGTCCTGTTCCGTTCCGTTCCGGGTAGTTAAGCCACCCACTGAAGGCACGCCACATCGTGTGGTCCTTTTTCCCGGCAGTCAGTGCCTTGTAAACAAAAATAACTCTGCTGCCTGGCCTGACGAAGGGTGGTTACAACCCCCAAATCGGAAAAAGGCAACTACAAAGCTCCGCAGGATAAGTGGCAAGGGCACTCCTGGCTGCCAACTTTTTCGGGGTTGCAGACAGTCGGCAAACAAGCTGCGAATGCGACTTTAAATGTCCATAAACATTCGGGCAAAATAAAAAATAATAGCAATAAACCAACAGTCGTTCGGAGTATCAAGTATCTCGTATTTCGTATCGGTGAAAATGAGCGAATCCGGTGGATATCAGAAAATGCCGCCCGGCTGGGACTGCAAATACGATCAGACAACTGGAAATTGGTGAGCTGAGAGCTGCAGCTACTTTATATATATAAAATAGCCCCGATGTCATAAATAATTGTGCATGCATTAACCACAATGCCGTGAGAAGCGGACTGTACTGAAAGACAGAAAGAGATGTGGTGGCCAGAAAAATAGAGGGGGGAATTTCATTGGTTGCCCTGGGAGGCAACTGATTAATTTGCGTGCCAACGTTGCCTTGGGAGGCTCCTTCGTTGGGCGGGTGAAGGATAGTGGGTGGTGGGTGCCAGGGCGACTTTAAAATGCCAAGTGGGTGGTGGGTGTCCAGTAGAAGTAACGCGAAGGTTCATGATGCCTGATTTTACGGTGGGAAAATTCTCCAAAGGTTTGCTGAAGGTAATTTTATAGGTATTTCCCTTTTTTTAAAAGGAGAAGGCTCTATAATGAGGGGTATTGTGAATTAACTGCCGCTAAGGTACATAACAAATGTAATGTTTTAAATATATCCATAATTTTCTATTACAAGGGCATTTTTATCTATGTATATGTATATGTCAGGAAGTGAATTTAACTCTCCCAAAACTTAAGTTTCGACATAAATATGTTTTGGGCAGGGAATCAAACCGAATCTTATTTCGGTTCCGGTTCCGGTACTGATCCCATACCGAATCTGCTTATTCGGTAAAGGGTTATATTTTGGTATTGATGTTTTGGTTCCGGTTCTTGTACCGGTACGTACCGGTACAGTTAAAAAATTCTATTAATACTTTGAAATGATTTATGTGTGTTTTATTTGGAAAAAAAACTTGAATGTAAAATCATTAAAATTAATCAGATTTTTTTTATAAAAATATAAAAAAAAAGATTTAAATTAGATTTTTAACTTTTTTACTTCTAATAAGAAATATATTCATTAGCTTCTTAAAAAAAATGCGTAGAATGGCGCTAAAAATGCCAGATTTACAGCTTCTTTAGACAAAGAGTGTTACTGCTACAGCGACATTTTCTTACATAAGCAGTACATGTGCTAAAAAGCGACGGGAAGAAGTCGATATAGCAGAAAGTGGGAGCTGATACATACATATGGGTATTATTTTATTCAGGATTTTTAACGAGTTTAGTAAATTAGTACCAAAACCGTACCGGTACCAGCAATACGGTAATCGGTTCGAAATTAAATTTTTATTTTGGTCTCGGTATCAGTTCCGGTTCTCTATAAGGAATCGGTTTATTTCGGTTATCGGTTCCGGTTCCGGTTATGGTTTTATTCCCTGGTTTTGGGTTAATCAGTTCCAAGAAGATAAGTATGAAATACTTTTCGTCTGACTTTGTCAATCGAGTTCTTTGTCCTTTCAAAAATGAACGCGTTTTATAGATATATTTGTGTAAACCGTACTTTTCAATGGTGGATTGACCTGAGAAGGGTCAGATATCCTAGGCAGACAAGCGACAACAGATGTACGCACTTGAAAAACCCAAGGACTAGCAGGTATGTCTGCGTGGGTCATTAAATACAAGTAAAATAAGATTCTCATGTTAGCTACTTAAGAGTTGAATATTTATAAAGAAATCAGTTTGAAACAATAACTCAACAAAAGAAGGCGTCCTTATTTCTGGTCGCTCTATTCATTGTCAGTATATTGGATTTATTTTTAAAGCTTTTGCACTTATTTAATAATTTATTTATATAAGGCTAGCTTAACATTACAATCTATAAAAATTTTATGAGCCGAACTGATTAAGTTAAATTTAATGCATATTCCTTTATTTAAACTTACTTGTTATAGACTTACTTGTAAATCTGAATTTAAAACTCCAAATTGCCCATGTGTCAGAACCTTTTCCTCCACGGACTACTTAGGACTCCTCAACCACTCCAATTGGCCTCTTTTCAGCGGCATAAATTGTGTCACTTCCGCGTCGTCGGATGCCAGCGGGGTCTTTAACTTCTCCTTAGCCTATAAAATGTGAAAAAAATATACATATATAGAACCCAAACCCCATGGTTTTTAGAGGGCTTGTGCAATTAAGCAACAAGCCCAACAACGACTGTCATACGTTAATTCAAGAGGCCACTCAGCCGGAGACGAGTTTTGCATCCACATCCCTGTAAATCGTACATCTCCATCCATACCCACTCCCAATCCCAAAATCACAGACACGATTGCCTGCCAAACGGAGATGAAAATGACGACTGTGCATCCGCCTTTTGGCAGCTACTTGGCACGTGTCTCGCTTTAGGTTTAGGCGGTTCCTTTGCCTCCTTCTTCACCCTTTACCTGTTACCTTATTACCTTCCCCAGAGGACCATCAACATGTGGCCAGAATCCCAAACTAAACCACCACCAACCGGCCGGCTTGAACAAGTCCACCCTTGGCCTGAATCCTGGGGAGCTTTCGTTTGGCCCTGGGTGGGAGGTCATTTGACGGCCTTTGATTTCTTGCAAGCTCATCTTCCATTTGGTTACCCTTCCAGCTATTACATAAACTATCTGACCAAGGCCATGCAGCTGGAGGATCCGCGCGGACGCAGTTACAAGCAGTTGCAGAACGAGCGCTGCTCCACGGAGTCGATAGCTCTGCAGGTGAGCTCCTAATTCACCGACTCCCCTGTGGGCACTTTACATTTTATTGATTTTTATATTCAACTTTGCAGCAGTTGCCCAGTCAGCCGCAGACGTCGCACAACAGCTCACCGTACCACGTCCATCCCAGCAACAACTTGACCGCGATTCGGGCCTTCCAAGAGCGCCAGCATCCCACGCTTCACAACGTCTCGACCAGTCCGCTATTATCGGCCTCCTCCAGGGGACAATTGGTAAGTTGGCTAAAGAGTGATTGAAAGGGGGAGAAAAGAAAATCTACAGACAAAAAGTTTGAAATCCTACGTGGGAGTGCCCTAAAAACGTATAGATTCTTTAAGAACAGCAATCAATCATCAACTAATTTGTTGGATATAAAAACAATAGAAAAATTCAGTACAGATTATTTCAGATATAATCAAGCTACCAGAATATATAAAAAATAATATATGTAAAGCTCCTTTAGATATAGTACCCTATAATATTTAGAAAAAAGTCAGCATATTACTCATTATTTTTCCTCTTAACCCTCAGGAAATGTCTTCACCTTTACCCTTTCAACGAGCTCGCTTGGGCCCGAATCTCTCCCGGCGCTCCACCATCCAGGAGACCTCGTTCACCACCCAAGCGGAAACGGATGCGGTGGTAACCAAGATCCAGAACATGTTCCCCACAGCGGGCGAGAATCATATACGCCTGCTGCTGAAGCGGTAAGAAATCGGTGGTAGATTCCCCAGCCAAGCCAAGCTTTCGTGTGCCAACTCAGCTAATCCCCACTAATCTCTGTCTTCTCACACGCCGCCTAATGCCGCTTACTGCACCCATCTTACGATTAAACACTAATCCCACGCTTACTAACCCACGAAAACCCAAAAACCCACAGCTACTATAATAGCGAGGCGGTCGTCGTCAGTGCCCTGCAGGTGGAGAAGCACCCGGTGACCATGCCCGGTCCCTTCGTGACGCCGCCCTCGCAGAGGCACCTCTTCCACAGCAGCTCCGCCTTCTACATGACGCCACCGGCACGTCGTCCGGACACGGTGGCTAGTCGTCGCACCTCGCGCACGGCCAGTCCCTTGCCCGGCGGACGCTTCGGTAGTCTCGCGAGCGTGCAGAGCGGTCCTGGTGGTCCCGGAGGTGGCTCTGGAGCTTATGGAGGCCACCAGGTGGTCCTGCCCTCGGGCTCGGCTGTTCCGCCGGCTCTGCACGGATCGCCCATGTGGCGCAGCTCGCCCAGGCCGCATTCCTCGCCCAAGATGAAACTGAGGTTCGCTGGGGTTTTCCTTTAGGGTAACAACAAATAGAGTAGAATCCCCATTGATTTTCGTTATTTAAAATTCCGACTTTATTCGTTTGTCCGCGAGTTGTCCGCTCAATAGAGAAGCCATCTATTTGTTTTATTCTTTTTTTTAAATTAAAAACTTTTAAAGGGGATGTTAATTATAATTTATTTTACATTATGTAGCATTATGAAGATATCTTTTTTACGCTCAAGGTCACAATTTTTCAGTCTCTAAATGTTGTAAGCTAAATATCCAATTATTTTTTAATTTTTACCTAGTTAATTCTTCAAATAAGACCAGAACAACTAACATATAACTTTCCCCCCATAGATACATGAAGAATATATTCCCCAAGGCCGATGAAGAGTTGCTCCTGGATGTCCTGGCGAATGCGGATAATAATGTGCAGTTTGCCTCGGAGAAGTTGATTTCCTTGGGATATACAAAACGCGAAATGCAGCAGCCACACAGGCCCAACAATCGTCCACCGGAATTGAACCAGGATCAGCAGGCTGGCGGGGATCAGGGCACTGTGCATATTCCCCTGAGACCCAAGGAATATACCGAGGAGGAGAAGACCAAAAGTAAGTGGAGGAAAAGAAAGATGTCCTTCCTATATAACCTATAAACTGTTATTTGCAGTGCAAGCTTTGCTCAAGGAGAAGTACCCACAAATTGCCGAGCGCATTATACTGATGGCTCTGGAGTCGGTTAACTATGCCGAGGATCGGGCCACCCAGATCCTGCTGATTGTCCAGGACGAGGATGAGCAGAGGGCCCAGAAGCAGGCGCCCTCGAATCCCAAGCATCTCGAGCTGACCAAGATCACGGGAAGCGAACAGGTGGACGGTGCCACCGGAGACAGGTAGCCCTTAACTTTACCCCTTACCTTTACCTCCTCGAAGAAGGTCGTTGCCACCTGCTTTTCCCACCAACCCACTCAACCATGTTTCTCTCTTTGGCCCGCTGCTTTATCCGTTTGTTAATCGACTGCCTATTTTCTATGTGAACTTTTGTTGCTGCCTCCGCCTCTGACTAAATCCCCGAACCAAAAAATCAAACACTATCCGCTTGCTTTGCGCCACTCTCGATCATCCAGCCTGCCCACCGTGGTGGAGCCCAGCACCTCATCCAAACCGAAGCCACCGCACAAGCGCCACATACTGCCATCGATCAATGTCACCACACCATCGACGTTCACCACCCAGATCATTTTGGCCCAGGCCACGCCCACACCAACGCCCACGGCGGCGGAGGAGAAGCTGGAGTCGCATCTGTCATCCATATCGAGTGCATCCTCATCGCATTCATATGCCTCACCCGCACAATCACCCCGCATCGGTCAGAAAAGCTACGAACGCCTCACCACCAAGGGTATCCTGGCCAAGAGCGGCTATAGCTATAACCATTATGGCCACGGCGATACCAATACCAATAACTACAGCATCAGCGGCTACCTCGTGCATGGCTCCTCGAATGCTAGCTCCTACTCCTCCTACTCCGCATCAATGACGTCCTCATCGCTGGCCTCGTCGGCCCAGTCCAACTCCTCATCCATCGCGAGGAGGCCAGCATTCGAAAGTCGCGCTCGCACCAAAACCGATTCACTGAAGTATGCCCGCTAAACCCGATACCGATACCGTTACCGTTTCCGTTATTACCGTTTCGCTAAGTAGAATCTGAACCAGAATCAGAATCAGTCGTTTGCGCATGCGTTTTTCAAGGATTTCGCATGGATTGTAGCAGGGAATCCAGTTTTGAGCTAATCTTTTCATCTTTTTTGGCATGCCTAAAGCAAATATAATCTTTGAATTTTATTAAATCTTATTTTTAAGTATAGATTTACTTTCCCGAACAGGCATCGTCAGCACTCGTCGGGCTTTGGCAACTCCAACAATTCGGAATCGGCTGAGTTCCAATCTATCATCGAACGAATGGCCAGTTTGGGACCCAATTCCCAGCTTAACAAGGGCGCAGATGAAAATCTTCTACTGTGAGTACCTAATTAAAAGGGATATCAAATACAGTTTTTTAAGATTTAACTATCTTTTGCTTTCTTTGCAGAGCTGACTATGTCACCTGGAATGGACCCAATACCAAACTGCTCCAAAAGCAGGCCACTCAAGGTCCAGATGCAAGCCTCTTGGCCGAACGAAGCTACAAACCGAGGGGCGGCAATTCGGAACTCTGCAAGGGCTCGCAGTCTGGATTGGCCAAGGGCAGCATTTACGCTCAAGGCAGCAACAAGAGCGCCAACATCAAATGCAACTAGGCGGGAATCGAGTCTCCCCCAGAGTGCCAAAGAAGAGGAGATGAATCTTAGTAACTAGCCAAGCACCACCCTCCAAAAGTTCAGACTTACATACCATTTATATGTGTCGTAAAGTGTTTTTTGCTCTTCCCCCAAATCCCTCCCAAACACTCCACGAGTACGTAGATCTCAACACCCAAGAAAAAAATTCAAATTCCATCCAAGCTCCAATTATTTTTAGTAACTCGTAAATAAACAGACTTTAAAACTAACAAACTTACTTAATTATAATGCGTGTCTGGAGAGAGGGGACTATGGTACAAAACAGCATGAATGGGCGGGTCTAGACCTCATCCTCGTTGAGGAGCATGTTGGGTATGCCATCGGTGATGGGGAACACTCGTCCTGTTTCCGGGCACTCCAGCTGACCCTCGAGCACGTCGATCTCGAAGAGGAGGTGGTGGAGCTTCTGCAGGAGCAGCTCATTCTCCCCAATGTTCTCCGGCTGCACGGCGGGAATGTCTTCTGTGAGTTCCGCCTGAAAGATTGGATTTGGAAAAGTAATTATAAGGTGTGTTTAGAAAAATGTATATTTTAGTGCAAACTTAAAAGTAAAAAATGATTTAACAGTTGCTAAATTTATCCAGCAGAAATATTTTTTTATAGAACTTTAAACATTTTTAAAAAAGTTTAACATTCATTTTAAAATTTTGGTAACCGTACAATAAATCTATGATATCGTGAAACTTATTGATTTGATTCAAATAAAGCTTACGGAGATGAAACAGTCTCCTTATTTGTACAAAATATTAAAAAATGTTACAGTATTCCCTAGCTATAGTAACCTTGAACACTCACCACCTGTGCGGCTCCGTAGACTGCTGCCCAGTCCAATTTGGGAAGAATTCGCTCCACAAAAGTGGGATTGAACTCGCTCTCCACCACGTCCTTTTTAATTATCTGTATTGAAAAACATAATTTCCATGAAACAATCAATAGCTAGAATTTAAGACTCCAGAACTCACAGTCAGTTTTAGGGGAAATCCAACCTTTACTCCCTTGATGGCCATGGAGGTGAGGAAATTGTAGGTGCTGAGTTTCATTTTATGGCTTTTAAATACTGTATTTATACCACAAATTCGAGTAAATAAGAATGTTTTTAAAAATATATGCGGTGCACGTTGTATTCCTTCTTCTTCTTTTATCGGTAGCACGATAGGCACCTATCGATGTTCTTAAGCAGTTGGCAACGCGAGCCAAAGGTAAATGCTCGGCTCGTGGAAATCGATATTTTCGATGGTTTTGAAGAAAAACATATATATTTCTGAAAAACTAATATTTTAAAATCCCGATTTCAAATAAAAATTCAAAATGTACATTTTACTTAAATGAATAATGGGCAGAATATGATAAAATAGATTACTATTCCGATCTCCGTCCATATCCTCGACGACATGACCAACAAAACAGTAAATGTTTAACATAATATTAAAAAATGTACAAACATTTGTAAACCAAAAACATCGATTATTAAAAAACAAACATCGATGCTTCCAAAATGTATAAAAACATCGATGTTTCCATCGATGTTGCTCCACCTCTAACATCGCTAACATTTTTAATTAGAAATTCTCACAACTGTCGCCTTTTAACAGTTTTTAGCCGTTTATAGATGTAATTTGGGTTGGAAAACCTACAAAAACAGCGACTGAGTGCGGAATAAAGGCGTGAGGAGTAAAAATGGAGGACATATTCCACTGGTGCCGCGAGGGCAACTCGATTCAAGTGCGCCTCTGGTTGGATGAAACGGAGCACGACAACAATTTGGGGTAAAACTAAAACAAGTAACTAACTAGACAGTCGAGTACTTTCTAGTTGCTCAGCGAGTGCTACTAAGAAAGTAAGACCGTTGAGTGGTAAGCTCCCTTACCAGGAATCACCATTTAGTCATCGCCTAAATACGCCCAAGATTTCGAGGGTCTTTTGAAGTCTCAGTGACGTCATGATTTATTCTTGTGTTGTGTAAACAGTCGAATCAAAAATATATGTGTGCATGTGTGCATATCGCGAGCATAAAACCCGCTTCCCACACAATGAATTTCTATTCAGTCCGTCAGATGTTTTTTTCCCTTTATAGTCTATCAGAAGAAATTCGTTTTCGTTCCTTTGAAGCACATACTATCTTGATAAGAAACATTCTTTGTTTAAGATCTACAAAATACAATTAAAATAGTTGTACTATTTTCTGGAAATAGTAAAGAAAATTTTGATTTGTTGCTATAAAACTAAAAAAATCATACAAAAATAGATAAGGTCTGCATGATCTATTAGGACAAGTGATAAAAAACTAAACTGATATATTTAATGGTAGATATTAATATATTTCAGAATAGATGAGTAAATAATTTTAAGAATTTAACATTTCGATGTCGTATAAAACATTCTCCTCTTTTTTAGTGACGACCATGGCTTCAGTCCGTTGCACTGGGTCGCCAAGGAGGGCCATGCCAAGCTGGTGGAGACTCTGCTGCAGCGTGGAGCGCGTGTTAATGCCACCAATATGGGCGACGACATCCCACTCCATTTGGCGGCAGCTCATGGCCATCGCGATGTGGTCCAGATGGTGAGATAACCCGTAAAGCAACCAGCTATCTTATATCTCATAACTCATATCTCCCACTTCAGTTGATTAAAGAGCGCAGCGATGTGAATGCAGTAAACGAACATGGAAACACACCCCTGCACTACGCCTGCTTCTGGGGTTACGACATGATCTGCGAGGATCTGCTGAATGCGGGAGCCCAGGTGGGAATCGCCAACAAGGACGGGCACACGCCGATCGAAAAGGCAAAGCCCAGTCTGGCCAAGAGGCTACAGGATCTGGTGGAGAAGAGCGGCAGGGAGGTGAAGGTGATCAGCTTCAAGGAGCAGAGCTGGCAGGGCATGAAGACGAGGTCAAGGGATGCCACTTTGTCCCGGTTTAAGGGAATCAGTATGGGAGACTTGGACCTGCACACCAAACTCTCGGTGACGTCGTCGGGGGAGACATGGCGAGGACGCTGGCAGAAGAACGATGTGGTGGCCAAGATTCTGGCCGTGCGCCAGTGCACGCCTCGTATTTCGCGGGACTTCAACGAGGAATTTCCCAAGCTGCGCATCTTCTCGCATCCCAACATTTTGCCCATCATAGGGGCTTGTAATTCGCCGCCTAATCTGGTGACCATTAGTCAGGTGGGTTGGACTAGGACACCTTCTGAGATCATTTCATGACTAATCCTTTCTTTCACAGTTCATGCCTCGTTCTTCGCTGTTTAGCTTGCTGCACGGAGCCGCTGGTGTGGTGGTGGACACCAGCCAGGCGGTCAGCTTTGCCTTGGATGTGGCTCGCGGAATGGCCTTCCTGCACTCGCTGGAGCGCATCATTCCCACATATCACCTGAACAGCCATCATGTGATGATTGACGAGGATCTGACGGCGAGGATCAACATGGGCGACGCCAAGTTCTCGTTCCAGGAGAAGGGACGCATCTACCAGCCGGCTTGGATGTCGCCGGAGGCACTGCAGCGCAAGCAGGCGGATCGTAACTGGGAGGCCTGCGACATGTGGAGCTTTGCCATACTCATTTGGGAGCTGACAACACGCGAGGTGCCCTTCGCCGAGTGGTCGCCCATGGAGTGCGGCATGAAGATTGCGCTGGAGGGATTGCGGGTCAAGATTCCGCCAGGCACCTCGTCGCACATGGCGAAGCTTATCGGGATCTGTATGAACGAGGATCCCGGCAAGCGGCCCAAGTTCGATATGGTGGTGCCCATTCTGGAGAAAATGCGGCGCTGAACGGAGGAAGCAAAGTCAATAGATGCCAAGCCAAAATGTGCCTTGAGAAACCTTCGTTTTGCCAACTAATTGTAATTACCTTTTTGTGTTATCTTTGTCTAACCGAGCCTAACCGAAAACCGTACCGAAATGGCGAAGCAAGTGCAACTGCTCTGTCTAGAATTTATGTTTCTGTGTCTCACTGTCCCCTACTTATGATTTTCCGTCTATGTTTAGTGCGGGTGCTCGATTTTGTCTTACATTTTAAGTTCGATAACCTTTAGAATCGTATTTATACAGAAATATATTTGTTACTAATTAATTAAATGGATTGCGTACTTAACAACTTATGGGGCTACAAATGAGAGCTTTATCCCATAGAGCTTGTTCGCCGAGAAGCAAAACAAGAGGAGAGCTTTCCGCCGAAGTGGGTGGCGATGCAGGAGCGCAGCGGGTCGGGTAACGTGAGCAAGGCGGCCCTGACCTGGTTTCCATTTCATGCACGCGATTTTGTGCAGCCCGCGTGGGCAGAGCAAGCTCGGCGATTGAGGAAGAGAGCGCGCCGACGTGAGAAATTCGCTACGAGAGCAGAGAAAAGTTATTGTATTTGTTTAAAGATATTTTTTATTTATTATACCCTAATGTTTACTTTGATGGATTCTTAAGAATATGTATTTTTATTGATTCTGTATTTATTTTGACACTTTAACATACTGTTATTTATTCTTCGTCAAAGATGAGCAATTTATTTTTTAAAATTGATTTTTTTGTAATTCTAAATTTAATTCTTAAATTTTAATTTGATTTAAACGATGTAAAAACTTGCTACTTTTATACATCCAAATAATATTTCAAGAGTTTATAAATAAGAGGAATTGGATTATATGATATAAAGTTAATTTTAAAAAATCTTTTATTGCGAAACAAAAAATTCTCTGTTGAAGTTTTAATTGTATTACCATTTTGTATAAATTTTTTTATGTTTATTACCCTTCTATCTAATTGTTCTTTCTATATTTTTAAGAATAATTGTTATTAGTATTTTTTAAAAATTATAAAGGTATTCAAAGGAGGATAATATTTATATAAAATGGATTGAAGTTTCTCAGCCTTTCGCGGCTCTCTCATTTGGCCCGGCTCTCACCGGCTGGCGGTTCTCTGTTTATGTTTTTGCGGCAACGCTTTATTCGGGCCAGAATGTTGTTGCTGCGGCAAGCTTGCAACGAGCCATGTGATTGTTTTGCTGGCTCTCTCTTTCCTCACATCCTGTGGCAGGTCCTTTTGCTTTTTTTTGTTGCCTTTGCTGTTGCTGCTGCAGCTTTAAGAACTTTTTTGCTGCATTTTGTTGTCGCCGTCGTCCTGTCGCTGTCGTAGTCGTCGGCGCTTTTCGGGCCCAGAGGCTGGTCGCTCGGTCTCCGCACGGGCTAAAACGGAAAAACGGAAAACTGCAGTGGCCAAAAGCCGATTTACAGTATTCCACGCCAGTTATGACGGCAGCCAGCCAAACGGCAAGAGCATTTCCGCAAAGGAAGCCCAATAAATTGGGAAGAGTGTAGTGCAACGTGGAATAAATTAAAATTAAAGGAAAACTCGAAGCTTTAAATTTTAAACGCACGCACACACACGCAAACGTTATGCAGTGAAAGTGAAAAATTTAGTGGCATCCTTTAGGCGCAGCGCAGGCGAAAAACTCTCAATACTTTCACTTTGAATCACTTGCAATCATTTTCGTTTTGGCCTGGAATCGGTGGTGCAGCTGCTTAAATGTATTTTAGTGACAGCTCGGAAAAACAGCCAGCCCCTTGGAGGGCCGGCAATCCATGGAGTATTCAAACACCCAGGGTTTGAGTCACATCGCCGAGGAGGAGGAGCATCCAGAGCAGGTCACCAAAACCAGGTGGGTACTGGGTACTGGTAAATAGTGCGCACACATGCCCCATTTAATGACCACACCTGAGCTTATGGGCTTTCACTCCTTTTTTTGTTCTCATCTCTTTTTTCAATTAACCATACAATTGCCCGGGATGCAAAAAGGGGAAAAGAAGGGAAAAACTACATATAGCCGAGGAGAATGGGAACTTTTCAGCCACAGTTTGCCGCAGTTACTCCATCATTCATTTGGCTGACGAGTGAGCCACTAACCTACTTCCTTCACACACAAAAGCCGCAGTTGCAGGCAGGCAGCAGCATCTGCTGTGTTGCAGCGATGGTTATTGTTGCTGCTGCTGCTGCCTCCATTGCCGGCATGCCACGCCCACACAATGGGAATGGGGCGATGGGAGGCCGCGGGGCGAGTCAGGGATCTCATGGAGATGACGTTGGCGTTGATGAGTAAAAATGTGAAAATTACATGGCAGGCAGATGGAAATAAACGACGACAGTGCATAGCAAATGATGAGATTTACTTCGCAGCAGGCGGCTTTGTCCTTTTAAAGCGATCGATGGGACGGCTGAATAAATCAAAAGTTCCATTCTGCAGATTTTTGGGTTTTCGGCACATAAAGCGATAGAAAAGTATAGAATATATACGTAGGCTGCTTGCCAAACTAAAATGCCACATGGGCAAATATTTCACTTGTGCTTTCGAGAGCGGCGCATTGAAAAGCGAAAATATTGTGACAATATAAGTAAGCAGCAGGAGCATCAGGCCCAAGTGTCTTGCACTCGTGTGAAGTGCATAACAACGTGGAAATATTGTAAAGGCAAACTACACACATGCAGAGGGAAATGGCAACTAAAAGCAATGACAGGCAACAGCATCAGCAGCCACAAAGGGGAAAAGGCAGAAAAAAAGAAAGAAAACACGACAACAAAAAATCCTAAAAGGACATGTGGAAATGCGAAAAGCAGCCGCAGGATGTGAGGAAGACGGCAAGACGACAGGGCACATGCAAAGCATCTATTGATTTTTATCCCCTTCGGTTTCGGCTCAAGCCACAGGGCGTATGAGTAATGCAGATTGCGTATACTTGATTTATGCGGCCAGCTTGATTTGTTGCTCCTCGTCACTAAGCAGAGCTGTTGCCATCACATTCAGCTGCAAGTGCAATAAATCTCAAGGAGCGCAGGAACTTTAAGAAGAGCTAAAGCAAACAAAGTCCTCTTAAATTTCAAAACCATAGTCAGCCAACCAAACAATCGATCAATGTGGGGGAAAAGTGGACGTTAGTTCTCAAGTTAGTTCTTCCCACCCACAAAACGCTGATGTTCAATAAATTCTGTGTGCCGGGCCTGGAACTAGGGAAAATGGCCAATTACGAGGCAAAACGAGTTAAGAATTGTGCCAGTAGAGAGAGATGGCCGATACAAAGGTCCTCCGTCTTGCCCCTTCCTTCCTCTCTATATATCTCTTGGAATAAATGGCCATAGCCGCCTGCACTTAACATGAATGGCCATTTTTCCAATCAATTACGTACAATAAATAGGGGGTAGTGGTAATCTGGTGGCCGAGGGGGGTCGGTGGGCACCGGAAAATGGGGAAAAAGAGTTGAAAACGTGCAAGGCAAATAAACAAGGGATGGGATTCAAGTGCGGGCTACGAACTCGAGCTAACGATAATTATTTGAATTTTAAAGCAACATTGCGGCCTTTCTTTCGCCGCAATTACCTTTGGCATTGACATTGTGGAAACTTAAGCAGGAAAATATTTTGCCACCCCCTGGGTAATAGGAAAAACATTTCTGCGGAGAAATAAATAAGATTGCATTGCCAATTTTAATTGTTTCAGAATTTTTTAGTTGTTTATTGTTTCTTTTAGATCTTCTTATTGTGCCAAATCATTAGTCTTGAAAGAGATACACAGAAATAAAACCGATATGAAATAGGGTTATTTCTAACTTATTTCATATCAATAAAAATCGATATGACTCAAACATATCAACATGATATTTTATCATATCATATAAAATACCAAATTTAGTATTTTTTGAGCAAATAATGTAAAATAATATTAACATAATCTTCATTTATATCAAAATGATATGAATATCTTGATCTTTAAAAAATATTAAATTGACCTTTATCATTTTTGTTTCTGTGTACCATTAAATTCCTATTCGATTGGCCTTTAAACCTAAAACTTTTTAGTTTTCAAAATTAGAAAACTTGTCAAAAAATAAAAAGTTTCAAAATTGGCATATTTATTTAAAGATGAGTTAACACAGTAATGAGTATCTGATAGTCGACTATAGCTTTTCTTTATGATTTATACCAAAATGTTTATTTGCAGACTGTCTGTGATTGGGAACTGCTACATCAAGATTGAATCGCCGACCGGATCGCAGCCGATAGCTTTGGGCAGCCAGCGTTGCCTCAATACGCCCCCGACCACGCCCAGCAGTCCGCTGAGGGAAGCGCCCCAAAGTCCGTCGGACGGACACGCCTCCTCGCTGAGCTCGCACTCCGGATCGGGATGCAGTGACATCCTGTTGGGTGAGTGAATATGGCTCCGAATCGGAGACTTTTTCCGGCGGCCGTTATTTATAGCTGCCCACGAAACGGATCATGACCTAGGGAGCGAAGAAGAAATGCCGGCGAATGGCAACATTTTATTGAGGTTGCTGACATTCGCCGTCTCTAGTTCTCCCCATCGATACTTGCCTGCTCCTCCCACTCTGCGCCACTTTTGGCTTAGTTTACTCTACATGCCATCGCCAGCCAGTGAAAAGTGTTGGCCAGAAATACCAGCCCGTCCTGACACAATCTGTGCCAGATTGCTGCCCTTCACTGGGAAAAATTTTTACTTTTGTATCCATATTTTCTTCGAGTGAAAAAACATATTTTTTTTAAATCAACAACCCAGATTATTTTTTTTTATTATTAATCTGGTGTTTAATGTCAAAAGACAATCTTAAGACTTTAATTAAAATAATTTCAAACAAAATAATTTTGTCAAGATTTAACGGGTTAATCGAATTTTTTTCTTAGGGCGGCCTGAAAATGGACAACTCTTCCAGTATCGTTTACCGATTTTTTTCTAAGTGTAAAACTGACTTTTCCTGCCTTGACGTTTGCATGGGCATCTCTGCATTTTACAGTCTGTATTTTCTGGCATTCTGACACTGGCACGGCGTCATGGGGATGGAAATATAATAGTTGCGAGCCTGAGTTGCGAATTTCAGTTGTTTGCTGTTCCGCTGAAATTCGGCCATTGTTTGATCTTCGGCTGTGCGCAACTTTTCCTTCCATTCGCTTGCCCATCGAGTGATAATTTCTAACGCTCACTGAGGCAAAGTTTGTTTACCAGTCGAGTGCTATCAAAATCAGTCAGGCCTCAACAACAATAGCAACAAATGGTGGCGAAAGAAAAATGCGCCAAGTAAACAAGATTCAGCACTCAAGCGGCTAAAATCTAGAACCTGCACTGAGCAACTTTTTTTATAACAATTATTGAACATTTATTATTTTTCTTTAATGTTCAGACATTTTATAATGGTTATAATAATATTATTTGTCATTTTTAAAAACTAAATAAAATCTTTTCGCCAAATTAGTTGGAATATGGTTTTTTTTAGAAAATATTAATATTGTTTACTTATTCCTTATGTGATAAATATTATTAAAATATTTTTACATAAATAAACGGATCTATTGCTAAAATAATTATAAAATTATAAAAAAAACTTTGTGAGATGTCTCATTTTGAAATCCTTATTATTTTTGGTGATATATCATACCAAATCACTACTTTTTTCGATCATTTTCGTTCTGTGTAGAATCTAGAAACTGACGGCAGTGGCATAATAATAAGCAAATAAATAAAACTAAACGCATTTTGCGCCACTTTGTTGCTGCCCGCGCCTAGTTGTTGTATTTGCTGTTGTATGTGCTGTTGTTGCCTCAGATGTTGCCCATGACGTTGCCGACAAGTCATTGAACTTATAGCGGCAGCGTAGAGCCAACAATAGCAAAATAAATAAAACGCGAAAACGCGAAGAAGCCAAGGCAACCAGCCGCCGCCCTCCCCCTTCGACCGACCCCCTTGGATGATAAGTGAAATGCAGTAATAATAAGAATAGTGCCCCCCCCTTTTTTCGCCCGCCCATCTTTAAACAACTCTCACTCACACACACACACACTCACTCACTCAATTCGATTACACAATCTTCGCGAGGCGGCATTTTCATTTTTCTCTTCCTGGTTCGTCGTCATCGCGTGTCTCTGTATGGGTGAGCGTCTCTGAAGGAGTGTACGTGGAGATCAGGTTTTATCGCCCGACTCAATCGGACATATAGTATGGTATGGTATGGGTATAGCCTGGGTGGATCGGTGGATCGGTGGGGGCGGCGGAGTTATCGCTTCGATTGGTCGTCGTACTTCGGCTTTTCGCTTTCGTGGAGGAACGTGGATATATAGCTCCGCCGATCGCCCAGTTGCCGTTTTCTTGTTATTTACAGTTTCTGGTTGCTTTCGCTGCCCGTTGGAAAAATGGCAAACTAGCATGCAGTTGACGTCGCCGCTGCCGCTGATCATTGACTTTCGTTGGTTCCCTTTTGGGCCAGGCATTCGTCAGGGAAATTGTGCAATGCGTTAGGGAAAATGGGGAAAATGTACGATATGAGTATCACCAAAAATAGGGATGTGTCTTCGGAAATTTAAATTGTAAAGATTTTATTCATTTTGGCACTATAAATATTAATAGCATACTTATAATTACATGGTAATTTATCTAATTCCCAAAATTTTTAAAAATTAGGTATTTAAAAATATTTTTGTGGTTTTTCTTAACGAATTTTTATTTTGCATTCCTTAGGGAGTCTTTTTGACATCATTTGCCTTGCATACATAGTATCTTAACTGGAAGACCATACAAATTACAGCAGCAACATGCAACATTTCTGACTAACCACATACTTTCCCAATATATTTCTATTGATCTTCAAAAATAGTTTTTGGAAAGTCTTTTTGTGCCAAATACTAAAGTTTACCACTTTCTTTTGGGCCGAAGAAGAAACAAAAAACGCAGCAGCAACATGCAACATTTAAACTTCCGCATTGCAGAATTTTCTCTCCCACTCGGAGAGCCAACGGCCGCTATCCCTTTCTCTTTCTCGCCCGCTCAGCTGAAGGTTCTTTGACCCCCCTTTAAGGCGCCCCCACTTCTGCTCTCTCTCTCGCACCCACTCACACATATACACTATAAACCCCCTGTATTCTATTGCCTTCTCCCTCGAGGATAGTGCAAACTAAGTAACGGTTCGTTTCTCTCCCTATCGTTCTCTCTCTCTCTTGATGCTCTAGTGTGTGTGAAATTGATCTTGAGTGGAGTGTTGTTGCACTTGGAAATGTTGGAAGTCGACGCCGGCAGCGACGTCGGCAGAGACAGCAGCAGCAGCAATAGAAATTGAAAATAGCAACCAGGAAAAGAGTTTGCAAATGGAAAAGCGCAGCAGCAACATGAAGGCAGCGAGAGTGGCAATGCATGTTGTCGCTGTTGTAGCTGCAATAGTTGTTGCTTCTATTGCTGTTGTTGCAGCTGCTGCTGTTGCTGTTGCACCTAGTGTTGCTGCTGGAGCAGTCTCTAATGTTGTTGCTGTTGTTTCTCTAGTGTTTGCAGCATGTGTTGCCGCTGTTACTTCCCTGGTTGTTGCTGTTGTTGCTGCTGCTGATGTTGTTGCTGTTGCAGCGGCTGATGTTGCTGCTGCTATCGATGCGACTGTTGTTCTTGTGGTTCTTTCTGTTGGAGAGTGTGTTGCTGCTGTTATTTCCCTGATTGTTGCTGTTGCAGCTTGTGTTGCTGCTGTTGCTGGTGGAGATTAGAAAGATAGAAGCTCCAGTGCTCGCAGCACATGGACTCTCTCTCTCCGCCCTCCCGCCCCTCCCACCTCGATCTTCTCCTCTCCTCCAGAGATTCCGATTCCCATTCCAATTCCGCCTCGTGCTGCGGCGGCGGCGCTTCGCAGTTTTCCCACTCCATTGGGCCACACAGCCGCATTGCATTCTATTTTCCTGCTCTTTCCACACTCACACCGGCGCACTCACACTCACACGCTCACACTCGCTCACAGGGACACGTTCTTGTTCTTCTGCGTCGCTGCCGTCGTCGTCGTCTTGGACTTTTGTGTGTTGTCGTAGGTTCTGCGGTTCTGCAGTTCTGCAGTTTGGCTTGGATTTTCCCTGGCGCATTTGGAGCGCTGCGAAGTTGGCGCTTGGATCTCGACGAGGCGAGAGTTTCGTACGCGCGATCACCATTTCTCCCCAAAAAAAAAAGTATCGAGTCGCGAGTGCCGCCCCAAAACGAACGAACCTATACCAATATCATATCATATCATATCGATCGGCCGATTTTGGAATACGCTTGAACTTGGAAACGAAGGACTGCGAAAACAACACGGAAGTGAATTGAAAATTTATGCAATATAAGCTATTATGAATGCTAAGTGCAAGTGACAAATAAAATGGCGGGGGGATTAGGGAAGTGAAAGGCGGGATGATAGCGATAATTTAATTGAGCCATTTAGGAGAAATTGTGCACACAAATTGGGGAGGGCCATTTGTCAAGATATAATTATGTGGTCATGTATTACAAAGAGCTGTAGTTAGAAAAGCGGTAAATAGGAGATTGTCAATATCTTTTTGTAACTAAAAAAACAATTTTTTTAACACATTAAATTTTTAGTGAACGTATTTTTTTTAATATATTTTTTTCTTTTTAAATAGAAGTTATAAGATAATTTCTGAAAAGATAATACATTTTTTTTTACATTTTATATTTTGATAGAATTTTTCATCAAGAAAAGCTTAAGCCTATGTTTACTTCTTAATTAAACCGCAGCTAATAAAAAGTTGAGTATACAAATATCCCAAAAGACTCTAAAACCTTTTCAAAAACCCCTCTCCGAATTCCCCATAAAGTGCCAAACGGTATTGAATCGCAAGGATTTCCCTCAAAAATGCTGAGCGGGCGCCATCGCGGGTTGCCAACATCGATATCGATTTCCGCCAGCAGGACGATGATGCGGATGATGGATGGCCATCTAACCGATCCGATCCGAGCAACATGGATGTATACCAAATAGAGCTGGAGGCACAGGCACAAATCCGCTCCAATCTTCTGGTCGAAACCTGTGTGAAGCACTCGGCGGAGCAGCAGCAGCAGCTCCAGGTGAAGCAGGAGGATCTTCTAATCAAGGATTTCGCTAGGGACGGCGAGAAGCTAAGCGAGGAGGAGGAGGAGGAGGAGGAGGACGAGGAGGAGGACGAGGAAGAAGACGAAGAAGAGGACGAGGAGGAAGAGGAGGACGAGGGCGAAGAAGCCCTGCTGCCGGCAGTCAATTTTAATGCAAATTCAGACTTTAATTTGCATTTCTTTGACACACCGGAGGACTCGTCCACCCAAGGGGCCTACAGTGAGGCCAACAGCTTGGACTCGGAGCAGGAAGAGGAGGAGGAGCAACAGCAACAGCAACCGCCTTCGCAGCAGCAGCTACATCACCGGGAATTGCAGGATTGCCTAAGTGCCATCGAGGCCGATCCCTTGCAGTTGCTGCAGTGCGACGATTTTTACAGAGCAGCAGCAGCAGGGGCGCCAGTGGAGAGTGTTGCAACCAGCAACCTTGCCCCCCAGCAGCAGCAGCAGCAACTTAGCCATCAGCAGCATCCTGGACAGCAGCAACACCAGCTCAACTGCACGCTGAGCAATGGTGGAGGTGCTCTGTACACCATCAGCAGTGTGCATCAGTTCGGTCCGGCCAGCAACCACAGCAACAACAGCAACCACAACAACAACAGCAGCAGCAGCCCCTCCTCCAGCGGGGCCCACGCATCGCCGGACAGCGGCTGCTCCTCCGGCTCCTCGGGATCCTGTGGCTCCTCCGTCTCGGGTTCGGGTTCGGGTTCCTCCTCCCACGCGGTCTCCTCCTCGTCGTCGTCCAGCTGCTCGGAGCACATACATCATACATCCTCGTCAGCGGTCAACAGCAGCAGCAGCAGCAAAAACAACGCCAGCAGCAGCAGCAACGGCAACGGCAACAGCAACCACAACAACCCAGCAGCAACATCTTCATCTGTTGCGCATCTAAACAAAGGTACGTGGTACGTGCAACTTGCAACTGACACAGCGACTCTTCCGCGTTGTCGTCGTCTCTTCTGCGAAGCATTGTTGTCGCTGTTGGAAATTATGTTCAATAAATTTGCATTCATTGCATAAGAGCAGCAGCAGCGGCAGCAGCAACAGCAATTGAAAGTCGTTGGGGCTTCGGTTTCTTCTCCTTTTGAGGAAACTATTAAAGCGCAGCATGAAAAATGTGAAAATGAATATAATTCCCTGTTATTGGCCAATGGCTGTTGCGCTGTTTCTCCTTTCCTCGGGCCTCTACGAGGAAATTGCTTTACATGCTGCCCGTGCAGCAGGTCTGTCAATGTGGTTGCATTCGCCAATCGCTATTACTATTGCATTGGGTGCAATTGAAAGCCATGGAAAAAATGTTTTCATTTTCATAAATCGCCTTGAATTGGTCTCGGCTGTTGGATTTTCTTGGTTATGGCTTTTGAACGGGCTTAGGGGGGAGTTGTTGGTGGCTCCAACGGAATGGGTACTAAGAACTGAGCCGGAAAATGCAACAAAAATTGAGTTTAATAACTATTACGGTCAGCAGCTGCTTCCTACACAAAAAAGAATTCTATTTTATTTGAAGGAACAAAAATTAGATGTTGATTTTACAAATATTTAGCTATTTTTTTAAATTTAGAAATGTTTATTTTTTATTTTTTTGTGATTTGAAGGAACAAAAATTAGAAGATGAACTTAGCTATCTTTTAATTTTTATGGTTTTTGAAGGAACAAAAACTAGATGTTGATTTTACAAGTACAAAGCTGGTTTTTAAGATAAAGAAATATTTTTTACTATTATTTTAATGTTCTTTGCAGGAAGAAAAATTAGATGTTGATTTGAAAACAAGAAAGGAAGCTAGCTTCGGCCAGCCGAAGCTTATATACCCTTGCAGATCATTCCTATTCATTTACAAAAACATTACATTTAAATTAACTTGCGTATATGTTACAATAATTCAAATTTTAGCTGATTTCGTATTACTTTGGCATTAATTTTTTGATCCTTCCTATGGCAGCTATATAATATAGCCGTCCGAATTTTGTTAAATTTTATTCGAAATTTTGAAATGTTAAAAAAAAACCATATCCTAGAGGAAAAGACAATGTAATAAAAATCAACAAAGATATAATTTCTTTCCTATTAATTTCCATATAATTTTCCGACCGTTCCTATGGCAGCTATATGATATAGTCATCCGATTTTTTAAAAATTTTATTCGAAATTCAGAAATATTTAAAAAATATTATTCCCAAAAGTAGAAGATAATATTTCAAAAAACACCAAAGCTAGAATTTTTTTTACGTTTTTTACGTTTTTTTTTCGATTCTTCATATGGGAGCTATAAGATATAGTTGTCCGATCCGGTCGGTTCCGACATATATACTACCTGCAATAGAAAGAAGACTTTTGGGAAAGTTTGAGCCCGACAGCTTTAAAACTGAGAGACTAGTTTGCGTAGAAACAGACGGACAGACGGACAGACGGACAGACGGACGGACAGACGGACAGACGGACATGGCTAGATCGACTCGTCTTGTCATGCTGATCAAGAATATATATACTTTATGGGGTCGGAAACGTCTCCTTCACTGCGTTGCAAACTTCTGACTGAAATCATAATACCCTCTGCAAGGGTATAAATATTTAGCTGTATTTAAAAATAAACAAAAATCTTATTAAAATTTCATGTTGTTTAAAAGAATAAAAATATATCTTGATTTTACAAATATTTTGTATGTTTTGAAATATTCAAATTTAAAATTATTGTCATATCATTAACATAACAAGTTTTTGCGGTTTTACACTAACTTGCCTGCCTTTAAAAAGTTTTAATAAAAATAAAACTACAAACATTTTTTTAACATGTACATTGTACAATTCCTACATTTTCCGTGCCCACTCCTTCGACCGTAAAAACCATAGGCACTTGGGCAAATTTGTCTTGGCCGGGCTTGCTAATTGCCTGGATTTGCTGGCAAGGATTTCATTTTGCGGCCCGCAACGCCAACATTTAATTGCGGCAATTAGTGCGGGCAGTTGCAGGCGAATGCAAATTGCAGGCAAATTAAATCAGGGAAACGAAGAGAGTCAAATGGGAATTCGTCAAGGAGAAGTCCCAAACTCGACTGCTTTCCTCGGCACTTCAATTCATATTTTTTCTGCGGCCAGTAATGTCTGCTCGTTGCCTTCAATCAGTTGTCTTCGCCCAGATAAATGCAAGAAATTGCAAAATGGAAATGGGAAAAAATCGAGGAAAATATGAAGTCTCTTGTCGTCTATCGTCCATGCCTCTGACTTGTCTGACAACGCGGAAATGCCAAGCAGTTTTCCTCCAGCCCACAGCCCACAGCCCGCACCCCTTTTTCTTCGGCTGGGTAAACAATGGCGTTTCAAATTGTCAACTCACAAAAGCCACCAAATGATTTGCATTTGAACGCGGCGCGAAAATGAAAAGCAGGCACTTGAGTTTCCTTTGGGTTTTTCTTTTCTTTTTTTTGCTTTTCCATTTCTGCCCGGGCCGACGACATTTTCCAGACAGCGTTGTTGCTATTGCCGGCAGTCCGATGGTGAAAATTCAATTTGCAATTGCACAAGCGCGTAACGCGCCAGGCACTGAAAAAATTAAGGATCATTTAGGCGCTGTAGGGAATATTAATTTGGGAATTTTTGGACAATTAAATATTTTTAAAATTAATTAATCGCTGATAAAGTCAATGAGACATGTGAAAAATTTGATTAGAGAAAAGCATAACATGCTTAGATAGTATTTTATAAATGGAAAATATTCCCTGTGTTGAAAAAACCATTCAATTCGCTTTTAATATAAATCAAAAGGTATTTATTAAAGAATTTTGATTCATTACAATCAAAATTAAATTAAAAAAAAAATTAACCATGTGTAATGTCGTAAAGACTGTATAAAAAAAGTATGTTTCCAATGTATCTATGTACAGATATTTATTCAATGTCAATTAAATAATATATAATACTTTATATTTAATATTAACAAAATTACAAATTTTAAAAGAATTTGTTTTAAGTCGAACTTCCGTTTCTTTTAATATTTGTTTTTTTAATATTTAATATTTAGTTGTGTTCAAATATTTAAAAACTTCTTTCCGTGTGTCCAAATCTTTTATTTTTCTTTTCTTTCGCCTATTTGTCGGCGCGTGCAAGTTGCACATTAATTTCATTTTGTTTCGCATTTTTGAGGTGTGGCAACGCCAATTGGCACAGCAGCAACTAGCAACCAGCAACACCAACAACTAGCAACCAACAACAACATGCAACACCAACAACAACAACGGCAGTTCAAACTCCGCGCTTAGTTCATTTGCCTCTTCCTCTTGCATTAGAAAAACGAAAAATACAGGCAAGAAATGCAGTCAAATTGAATTCAAAATGAAATGCCAAGAAGCAAACATTGCTGTCTGGCTCCAGTTTTTCTTTGCCTGCTTTTCTGTTTTTCCTTTTCCTCTTCTGTTTTATTTGTAATTTGTAATTTGCAATGCAAATTTATTTCGGCTCTCGCACAGTGAAAATTGTGCGGCTGCAGTTTTTCCTCGTGACTGCCGTTTTTACGGGCAATTTATTGTAGGCGGTGGCGTATACGTGATTTTTTGGCATTTCTTCTTATCGCACATCGACGGTGGTGAGTTGAATGCACTCGGTGGGCAATGCATTGCATTTGACTTTGATTGCCAGCCGGCTTAAGGATGATTAAGATTAAGGGGGTTCAAAGGCTGGCGGACAAAATTGAATTCAGCCATTAGGTGGGCAAATGTGACAGTTGTCGATGGATTGTGGCTGCCCCCGTGTTGCAAGTGTGACATTTGTGGAGATGGCGAGTGGGTGATATGGCAAACTCATTTGCCAAATTGCACACACACACACCGAGTGAGTGTTGCACATGCACATGCGGCGTATGAGCAATGTGCCATTGCATAAGCGACCAGCTGGACAACTTTCCAGCGGAGGAAATGTGTTTAACCAATGCATTTTTCCCTTGCAGAGCAACAGCAGCCACAGACGACGACACAGCTGCAACAGCAGCAGCAGCAGCAGCAACACCAACAGCAGTTGCAACACCCGCAGCAGCAATCTTTTGGCCTAGCCGACAGCAGCAACAACAACAACAACAACAACAACAACAACAACAACGGCAGCAGCAGCAACAACAGCAGCAACAGCAACGGGGGAGTCTCCTCGAAATCATTTGTACCCTGCAAAGTTTGCGGCGACAAGGCATCGGGCTATCATTATGGCGTAACCTCCTGCGAGGGTTGCAAGGTGAGTTTCCATGGCTCAAATGGGGGTACCTCCTTTGATGGATTTTCCTCCTTCAGGGTTTCTTTCGGCGCAGCATCCAGAAGCAAATCGAATACCGCTGCCTGCGGGACGGCAAGTGTCTGGTCATCCGGCTGAACCGCAATCGCTGCCAGTACTGCCGCTTCAAGAAATGCCTCTCCGCTGGCATGAGCCGCGATTGTAAGTACTCAAACCTATACCTTCGGTAGCTAGTAGCTACCAGCCAAATGCCAACCTTTTTGGGGCCAAAGTGAAGGGGAGGCTGCACCTTTTTCGGTTTTTGGTTTTCTGGTGCCCCTTGATAACTTTATTAGCTGCGAAACCACTGGCAGATTTCTGCCAAAAGATCGCAGATTGTGTCAGTTGGCTGTCAGTGGAAATTGGCAACTCCAAGATAAAGTTTTAGAAGAGCAATTTATATTACACTCAAACAAGCCGGTGTTGAAAAAATGCTAAAAGTTTATTTGTTTAAGGAATATAACCCATTTATCAAACACTTGATTTCATGAAGGATTTAATAAACAATTTTTATTTTTGAATTTCTAAAAGTTTTGGACCATTTTTTAAAAAGTGTATAACAAAATGGGATAAAATTATTATTTAAAAAAAAAAATTAAAATAATAGACCATAGGTAAGCTTATGCCCTCAAAGTCTTGAACCTAATTTTCATCCAATTAAAATTAGTATTTTGACCAGAACAATAATTGACAAAAATGCCCAAATATGGAATATCATTCCGAAATGAACTCGTAATTAAATTTCCCAAATAATTGAAATACAAAAAGTAAGAACTTTAATTTTGAATCAACAAAAAAATATAGTTCTACTTTATTTAGCTGAATTATGGCTGCTAAAGTAAGGATTATTTACCGATATTATTTATAACGTTTAGTTCTTTAATTCCATAACGCCAAATTAGCTTAATCGACCGCTGTGTGTAGGCTTTATTACTACTCCCAATAATTGAATCAGCGAGCATCGCTTAACTAGTTAGCTAATGCCCCCTAAAACGTTGTAAAGCCTTTACTTAAGATAATTCACCCATTTAAAAACTCAATTCGCGGTCGGAGGCCGTTCATCCAGGCCTAAAACGGGTTTACAATCCGCCCAACCTTTTAGCTAACTCCAGACTCGCCGCATAAATGTGAAGCGGGCGGAAACCACGGCTTAAATGCAGTTGAAGTTGGGTGAGCCACAAATTTTCCCCCTGTTGCCGGCTTGGGAAATGCTTTCTGCTAATCCGAAATCCACCCACGGACCAAACCGACAGCGAAATTAGTTTTTATGACTGTTGTCAGCGGCAGCAACACGAGCAACACAAGCAACACAAGCAACAGCAACAACAGTTGCTTCTGGGATCCCTTGGCTTTCAAATGCAATTTATTTGATGTTGCGCAATTAATTGCCCAAAAAGATCGGAAACAACAGAGAGCGGCACATAAAATCAGGCAACTGGCAACGAGTGTGTTGCTGTTGTTGCTGCTGCTGTCACTGTTGCTGTTGCTGCACGCGAGCAACATTTATTAGCCAAGTCCATTGGCTGCAACATTTGTTGCAATTTTTTATGGCATTTGTCTCGCAAAGAGTCGGGTCTTACAGTGTTGAGCAAACATTTCCTTAATTTTCCCCGACGCCCACGCAAAGTGAACCACGACGAGGAAATCCCCGCGACCCACACGAACGAATCGTGAGGCTGGGTTTAACCGCATTTAAGAAGTTTGCACTTCACAGATTTGCCTAAAACCGACTGGAAATGCCTTGAAATAAAGAGGTTTTCTGATCTGAAATATATTCCCTATAAATTAGAAAAATAACAACTCTATTATATAATTATTCTCATTATTTTATTTTTTAATTTTTTTTTTTTTATTTATCTACCTACATATAAAAAGGTTCCCAAGTCATTTGCACTATTTATTGCCCATCAAAGTCCCCTAGATTTTCCCAGATTTAAAATCATCAACGCCAAAGCGATTTAAGAAGTAATAAAACATTTTTATGGCTAAGAGGTCCTTAAAGTGGCATCACCATTTATAACCCATCGTTACTGCCATATTTTATTTGCCCAGAGTTATGAGGGCTAAAAACTTTTCCATTTTCCATATTTTTCACCCCTTCCCCGTTTGGCTTTTACTTGGCGACTTTTCCCCTGCCCCGATGCATATGGAAAGTTCAATAATTTACTTAAATTGCTTTTGAGCCAAGTTTCGTTCGGGCTTGAATGGATGTTGCTGCTGAGCCTGTGCGATATTGCTGCTGTCGGTGCACCGATGGGCGGTTGCAACTTTTGAGGCGCCTTCTGATTTTTGCTTGCTCGCTTTAATTAGACTTTGCCACAGACTTTGTCGATTCGGGATGGGGTTATTACGGCTTATGGTTTGTGGCAATGCTGCAGCTGGCAATTGCTGATTGTCGATTGCTGTTGGTGTTGCTGTTGCCGTGAGAGATTTACCAATTAAGTTGGCTCAGAGAGCTGCTAACATGGTCGAAAGCCTAAAACGAACTTTAATTTCAGCGACTCCCTGTGCAAATGTTGGAGTTTTAGGATTTTTTAATGGGTCAAACCCACTCCCCTTATCCCACAAAAAACGGAAAAGTAGAAAAAACAAATGCAATTATGCTGCCTGTGTGTATATGAGTGGGCGTGGCATGACTTTTATTTAATTTGCAAAGCTTTTGTTGGCAGTGGCACAAAGTACAATGAAAAAAGGGAAAATGGCGCGATGCTTGCCAAGCTGAAATTGCATTTCGGATGTTGCAGTAGCAACAGCAGCAACACCGTCGACGACGCTAACAGCAACACTTTGCATGGCTCTACAGGAATTTGGGTCAAACATAAAGCACATAACACTCACACACAGCCGCCCAAAAGTTTTCATGCCGGCATGCGGCATTTTGTGGCAATATCAACATGCCAGCAGCAGCAACAGCAACAGCAGCAACTGTGCCACGCCGACAGCAACATCTGCCTTCCTTTGCCTAAGCCAATTATTTCCCAAACAATTTGATAAACTTTTAGTTGTATTTATTCACATTTAGGGTAAAATGAAGAGGAGCAACGGAGAACATGGAACAAAATGCATAAAAGTTTAATCCGAATAACTTTTCCATAATTACTGTCTGGCATTCCTGACCTCTTCACTTGGTAAATTAAAGCTAAATGTAGAGTTCACTTTTAAAAATTCACAAGTTATAGAGAAAAAGACTAAGATATTTTTTTTTGATTTTTTTTTTTTTAACTATCGACTAAGAATTATAACATTATCTTCAAAAAATGTTTATTCATTATTAAGTGTTTGTTTCTAAATTAAAAATTATTTTTAATTGAAATTAAAAGTTTTTTTTTTATAAGATAAAACTTAATCATAATGGTTATTAATTATTCTTATTTCTTCAACTTATCAATAACGATTATAGCCATAGTTTTAATAGATGATACCATTGATTTTGAAAAATAAAACTCATAATATAAAAATCATGTTATTTAAATAAATTGAACAAATTGAAGCTCATTGGTGTTCATGATTTTTTTTTACGCTTTTCTTAGTGGATGGTTTTTTTGTTTAGGAAATTGTGAAATAACTAACAAATTCCAAAATCTTTTTCTTTTGTGCTCTAGAAATACACTGAACTCTGACCCAAAGTTGCTGGCAGTAATCAAATTTATGTGAGAAGATTTGTCTGAGTGGGCTAATTGAAAAGTTTCCGGCTTGCTCCCTTTCTCCGCTTTTCTATTCTATGTGCTATTTGTTATTTCTTAGGCCGCCGTCAATCAAATTGGCCGCAAATCAAAATGCAATTAAATGCAGAACTTTTTGGACAAAGTTCTGGTTGTCTGCCGTTGGTTCTTTGGCTGTTTTGCTGTCTGCTTGGGAATGGGCACATTGCTGTTTGCTGTCACTGCCAGCGGCAACATCAGCGGCAGAAACAACAGCAACATCAACCACCAAGGCGACACAGTAACACAGAATCAGATTCAAGCTGCTCTCGACTCAATTGTAGTCAATTTGAAAGCCAACTATCAAATGTCAGCCAGAAAGATCCAAGCTCCGAGAATCGTTGCCACGACTCTTCTAGACGCCCAAAATCGAGTGCAAAACGAAACTGTTGCTGCCAAAAACTTCATGTTTCCGCTGCGCCTGCGCAGTGACAACAGCAACAACGGCAACAACAAAAGCCAGAGAGCAAGACAGGCTTATAATTGTGGCGTAAACTGGGTCAGTTGCCAACTCAGTTGGCCAGGCCAATCCAAATCCAAGAGCCAAAAGCCAGGCCCCGTTGCCAGTTGTACCGGAGTGCGAATGCTCATTGTTGCTGGTTGTTGGTGGATGGTTGTTGGTTGCTGGTTCTTTGCCCATTGTGGCTGCTCGCTCTGTTTCTGCGCTTCTGACAATTGTCTTTTGTTTGGCCGTCGGTTAAATTAAAGTTTGGCCACAGCCACAGCTTTATTTAGCCATTGTCTCGCTCGCGAAATTTTATTATTATTATTTGGCAATAGGCAAAGCGGCCGAAATTGCAGAGAAAATATTCTGGAACATTGTACGGTCTTGTCAAAAGACCATCAGCTCTTCAGCGTAAGAAAATTAGCATTCGATTTTATAATAATCAATATATTGAATTAAATGGATAGTACCAATCTTCCAACATATTTATTACATTTTTTGACGATACACATTTTAATCAGGTAAGTCAATTTCAGTTAAAATATTTATAAACACAGAACTAAAGAAGTAAATTAAATAAGGAAATGTATTGCTTGCCAGATAAAACCACATTAATTCCATGTTTTTAATAAGTTTATAAGTTTTTTAATATTTTCCGGGAACACCCGGAATACAAAGACGTAAATAAATTGTAAATATATTTTTTATTTGTCTGCAATTCTCACCTTAGGGCTTACAGTTCACGATTATCTCTCTCTGGATTTCATTAAACTTTTTATCGATTGCCTCATGGAGTTCACCAAACCGCCGGATTTCGATTCCGTTTTCGAACTGAACTCCCCGAGCGTCAGTCTTCCGCTTCCTTTGAAATTCCCCCAGCGCCTTTCACTTTCAGTTTTCGTTGTTGGTTGTTCTTCTTGTTGTTGTTGTTGTTGAGCTTGATGTTGCTGCCGTGCTGCTTCCGCTGCCATTGGCCAACTTCCCCTGCGAAATTCCCCGCCTTCTCCACAAAAACCAAAGTCCAATGCTCGCAATGTTTATGACTTTTCGCGAAACAAATCAGCCACAACAGCAAACACAAAATGCAATAAAAGCAAGAACACAAACAACAACAACAACAACAACAACGGGCGAAAAGTAAATAAAATATTGCCGAAAAAATTTGTAGCCGCTGAAACATCATTTAATTTTTTAATTACGTATTTAAAGTGTTGTTATTGCCGCGCGACTCGTTTGTAAACAATTCGCCAGGCTGGCTGGCTGCATAAGCTAAAAAGTTGGGTAAACAATTCGGCCAGAAATGAAAAATCGATCGTTAAACAATTTAATATACTAACAAAAGCGGATTGCACTCGCACCTGTTGCAGGCGAATGAGTCAATCTCGCGATGTTGCTGTTGGACAGCGAGTTGTTGCTGCTGTCGTTGCCCTCGGGTGTTAATGTTGCAACTTGTTCTCTCTGACTAATTGCTAATGTTAATTTATGCAATCGCCTTTGTTGCGGCTCATTGTTCTTCTCTGTGCAGCGTGTGTGTCGCATGTTGCCGCCGTGTTACGCATGCGTGCCCCGCAGCAACATCGCTGGCGACGCGAGCAATCTGTCCGCCAATTACAACGAAACTCGTTTGTATCCGCCCGGTAGATGTTTGCCGCCGATTGTTGCTGCAGTTGTCCCTCTATTTATAGTTCAATTAACACCTTGTCGCCTAGCTAAGCTAGCGAAAAAAAAACTAAATTAAAGACAAACCTAAACGTATAATTAAAATAAAAGCAAGCGATTTGAAGGCTACGGTGTCTAAAAAAATAGTGATAAAATAGGAAATTCATTTAGTATTTGAAAAACAAAGATAATGCTATAAAGAAATGTATTTTATGCGCTGAAAATTACTATTTTTATTCGAAAATCCCAAAAAAAATCTGGCAAAGAATAATGAATGAATATTCATTATTTTCCCGAGTTTATTGAACCATTATTAAAGGTCAAACTTAACAAGAAGTGCTTATTCACAGCTTGCCGTATAATTTGCACATTTCTGCTTCACTTGCAACTTAGGAAATTTACATTTTTTGTTTGTGACTCAGTAACTTTCCAGAGAGTTTAAGCGTAATTTGGTTCTATTCACCCGAAGTGACAAGATCACAGGTGAACAAATTGGCAAACAAGGCGCACAAATTGTCATTGTTCGTGGGAATTCCCCTGCTTTAAATGAATAAGTAGGTAATAGAAGTCAGTAACAATTATAGTAAGTGCCAATACAACTCCTCCCCGATTTATATTGTAATGCAATTATGGAACCCCCGCCCTCAGCACACAATTAATGTCATAAACCATCGACAAATTGCCAAGAAATGTCGCACACTTATAGAGAGTGGTGCTGGGTGATATAGGGGTGCTGTGGGAGGGACTTTGGGTGGGCGGTTGACAAAGACAATGACAGCAAAGCCACCGCAGCAGCAAAAGCAGCAACAAAGCCACCCGAACGTTGACTTCTAAATGTCAATCACTGCGGACTCCCCTCTGTGTGTTTTTCCCCCGTCAACCATTTACCAACGTGCCCGGCATAAGAATGTCTTAGTAAATATCATAAAAAAAACGTATGTATATGCAAAGTGTGCAGAAAAAAAAACACAAATCACTGGCGATGCAGAAGAAAAGAAGTTTATAAAATTAGCCAGCGCACTTTGTGTTGTTGTCTAGTGCGAAAATAAATGATTATGATGCGCCGCCATTCCCCAGAATTCCCCCAGAATACCCCCACAGTCCTCACAAATAGTTGACAACGCATCGCCCGAGGCGGCGGCAATTGCACCCGCCTTTGGGTTCAACGCCCAGCAGCAACAGCAGCAGCAGCAGCAGCAGCAACAGCAACAGCAACAACAACATCATCGCATCAGCAACACGCATTTTTCTTGGCGCTTCCGCGATTCTGGCCATCGACCGTCAACAATACAAGGGCATTATCAGCCAAGTGGGGAGTGGATTCGGAGGTTGCAAGTGCCTCGATTAAGCTGCCAATAACATAAGCAGCTGTTTGGGTTGCTGCTCCTTTGGATGATGCTGCTGCTGCTGCATCTGCAACTTTACGCGTCGTTAATGGCTAACTGCCACCCGGAAGACGCCAAAACTTGACCAATTTGGATTGGCTTAATGGGTGGACTGCAGCTGCCGCTTCTATGCAAAGCCAAGAGAAACCTTTTCTACTATAATTATATTCGCCAGGGGCGGGAATTCAGGCAGAGATCAAAGCTTACACATCGGAAAATGTTTATAATTTGTTTAATTCTATACTGATAATTTATAATAAAAAGTTAAATAATTAATTTTGCTTCCGGTCGTGAAATCAGCTACTTCACCATTTTTTGTAGAAGCTTTAAATCATCTTTCTTCTTTTATTTTCGGTACTAGTTTGTTTAAGGGTCCCTTAATTTCCATTTCTTACTGATTTTTATGTCTTATATATTTTACTTTTCTTGTTCTTATTCGTTTCTTGTACATAATTCATAGAAATAATAAATACCAAAGGGCAAAATAAAATCTAAAGTGATAACATTCATTGGTTATTATTATTTGTTGCCCAAAACATTCGGTCTTTTAGCTTTGTGCATTGTCTTGATAAAATTGTAAATAGAAAATCGTTACAAAATTATAATATATTTTTTTTCAAAGTCCTAATCTATTTATAGGCCTTAAAAATTCAGTATTTTTGAAGGCATTGTGGCACATAAGTTCAGAATAAAGATTATCTTACCTCGTTAAAACTAAAAATGTTCGTTTTTTGCCATTTTTTTCACATAAACAAAATACATTTTCCAGAAATTGAGGGGAATTGTTGGCTATGATTATTATCTGCCCAAAAAAGTAAGACTTTCAAAATAAATAGAAAACCACTTTTGAAAAAAGATTCATATTTGATTTTTAACAATATTATTATCATTTAATTAGTCAGTAAACAAATTATTAATGCCCATACATCATAATTGGCAACATTTTCCCCTGTGTATTTGTTATGAGCTTGTGCATGCCACAGAAATGAGGAAGCAACTTCAAATGCGCTGCGGTGGCAGCAGCAACCTAACCATTGCATTACATCGGGTTGCCGCTGCCAACAACGCAGAAATCAGTGAAGCGTTTTGGATTTCGAACAGGCTGGCCATTGCTATATGGCCATAGCCATATAGACCCCCTTCACTTCTGCACTTCTTCAGTTCACTTGAGCCCCCGTTTTTGTGCGGGGTGCCTGTCTTCAATTAACACGCCGCTTCCATGTTGCTGTTGTTTCTGTTGTTGTTGTGTGGCATTTCCCTTTACGATTTTGCAGAATGCGTTGACCTTTTTGCCGGGTAAAAAGGGGCCAAGGAAAAAGGCGGAGTGGCGAGGAGTGGAGTGATGTGTGCTCTCGAGTGTGGCCACAGATGACGATGATGATCATCATGGTGGCGGCCACTTTGACGGCTTGTTGGGAACACCTTCCCACCTCCGTGCTCCTCCGTGTTTCAGATTCAGACTTAACTGCTTAATCAAGCCGAAGACGAGGATGGGGATGGAGGTTGAGGTTGCATGGTAAATTGTCCCAGCTGCTGCCGCTGATCTGCGGCTGATCTCAGTGCCTCAGCCTTATGATGATGATGCCGGAGAAGCGTGATCGATGGTGGCTCCCTGTTCCGAGTACTCTCCGCCTCATCTTTAAGTTGCTACTAAATTAAATCAAAACTGGCAGCGTGTTAAGACGTGCCTGACATGCCAAAAAGGGCACAGAAAAGGGGCAGTTGCAGTTGCTCTGCGAAGGAAGTCGGCACTTGAGACGCGTGCAATTTCCCCGGGGGGGAAGTAAGGGGTTGGGATTGGGATTGCCGGGCGATCCGATGGTCGGGGAGGTCATAATGCGATTTTTAAAACACACTTAGCCGCTGCGTGTTGCGTGCTGTAAATTAGCCAGAACTCCTATAACGGCTTTCCAACTAGAATAAGGTTCACCCTTATTAGGCGAGTGCATTTGCACCCATGTTTAGCATTGGCTAAAACCTTTAATTAGTCAGGGAAACCAGGCAAAAATAAAAGCAGAGGAGCTAAACTCAACTAAAATTGTATTAAATAATGTTTAAAATATTTTTATAATAATTGAATAAAATTTAATTTTAAATCTAATCAATCCAAATTTTTAAAATAATTTTTTTTGTCCTATAAAAATGGTATAAAATATTCATAAATCAATTTAATGTAATGTAATTGATTTAAAATCAGTTTTTTATTTTCCCATAAGTATTCAAGTGCTTTACGACTTTCCCAGCCTCGTTTAGCCAATCAAAGGCGAAACTTTCATTGCAAATCGACTCGATTTTCAAATATCCAGCGGATGTCATTCGCTTTTTGTGTGGGAAAACTATCGAAAAGTGTCTGCGGAGCAGGAAATTGTCAAGCGATGCGTCCTGTGTCCCGGGGCAATCAGATCCAAGAAAAGCCAAGCAATTGCTGGCAGCAACAACATGAAAAGTCACTTCCTTATTGCAAAGCTCACGCATACATGCACATTTAAGCCATCATCTAAATCAAGGCTTATGTAACGTTGGCCAAAGCCGAGACTGCCTTTTCCTTGGCTCGTTTTTCATTTTGATTTTTTGTGCCAGCGGCTGTGTTGCCAAACTGCTGGCGAGAAAAACGTGAAAAAAAAGAATGCAAATGCATCTAACACCGGTTAGGCAGCTTTTTGCAGCAGCAGCAGCAGCAGCAGCTTGCATGCAACATACACATCAGCAGCAGCAGCAATATCAACAAATCTTGTTACTCAATTTCAATTGGTGCTCTGCCGGCGTCGCTGCAACTGCAATGCTTCCTGCTGCACTCGAAAGTTCTGTCGCTCTGCGAAAAAGCTCTCTCTTTGGGCACTCTTTCTACCCGTCTCTTTCTGACTTCTCTAGCCCTCTCTTTCTGATTTTTTATAGCCCTCTCTTTTTGGTTTGAGTGCCGCCTGCTCTTTTCGCTTCTTTGTTTTGCTTGGTGTATTCTTCAGCTGGTGTTGCTGCCGTCCTGTTGTTGCTGTTGTAAAAGCTTTGGCGTCGGCAGCGACGCCAGCCGAGGCAGAGGCTGCGGCAGCGGCAGCGGCAGCGACGTTGGCCACTTTTCGTTGCCCTCGGTTCGCTGTCGTTTTCAGTTGTCTCTCGTTGCTCAAAGCGCGCGGCACGCGAACGCTCCGAACAAATCGCCAGTTACAGCAGCAACACCAAGCAGCAACAGCAGCAACAGCAGCAGCAGCAGCAACACCCCACCCAGCAGCAAAAACGCTGGCTGGCAAACAAACAAACAAACAAACATCGTTTTGTGTATCAATTCCCGGCCTAAAACTTCACACAAAAGTGCGTTCAATACGAAAACGAAAAAATACATATATATATATCTAAAGAAACCGAAGCAATCGCACCCGCCTGCGGTTGCATAAATTGATTTCGGGGCATTGTGTGATTTGAATTTCAAAATCCCGAGAGCAGAAGAACTCCTCTTCCTTAGCCCCGAAAAAAAAAAATCCACAAAAAAGTCAAATAAAATTTAACCAAAAGCAGAGCAGTGAAATTAAAGCAACAAAGGGAAAAGAAAACCAGCTTAAGTGAAGTTTCCGAAATTAAAAAGCAGAAGGAGAGCCTATTTTTGGATAACCTCCGCGGCAGGAGCTGAATGGTAAATGCTTGATTTTAATTCGGTTGTTCATTTCCGGGGGGAAAATCCGGGGTTACAGAGGCTGTGTGTGTGTATTTAGCATACGCGGCGTATACGCAATATCGAGTTATCACTCGGCAATCGCTGACTAATCATCCGCATCGCGGGGTCAGCGCACTTCCTGTCTTTGTGGTGGGCCAATTTTACTTCCTATTCGCTTGCCAATCGTCAAACGCCAATTGCCAATTGCCAATGGCCATTTTCCTTCGTATTTAAACTCTACTTTGCAACTAGGGGCCCAAAAAAAAAACAAACTGGTTTGCAATTGCGAAACTGGTTGGGCGTTTTTTTAGTGTGTTCCTCTCTCTCTCTGTGTTTTGATTTGACTCCTTTGGCCCGTGGGGCAATTGATTTGCATTCCTTGGGCTCGAGATTCTCGTTGCTTCTAATCAGAACCGGAAACATAAAGAGCCAGGCCAACAGGCCAGCGAACAGGTGCATAGAGCAGCGATTCCTATTAGGGCTAATGGCAGCTGCTTCTGCTTCTGCTTATGCGACTTGAGCTCGGGTTTCGTTGGATCGAGATTCTCCAGTCGTCGAATCGTAGAATCGTCGAATCTCGGCATGTGCATACGAATGTATGTAGATATATACATTATGTTTGCAACACTGGGACTATGGGTCTATCTATCTACATACATATGGCCGGGGCCTCGCATAAAATAGTTGACAAATTCGCAAACTATACAAACAATGCCCCGAGATACAAAGATACATAGATACGCGGCCACACAGATACAGATGGAGATACTCGAACTCATGCCCAGGCACTTGTTTGCCGAGTTCATTAACATTAAGTGTTGTCCTTGTGCGTTTTCAGCTTTTTGCTAAGCGAATCAAATGCATAGGCGCGACGAGAAACGACTGGGGAATACCCTGGAATGGGAAAGTGTTAGGAATGGCATTAATATAATTAATAAAAAATTAAATAATAATAAAAGATGGAAATTCTATACTAAAGATATATTTATTTCATAGTTGGGATATCCCTAATCGAGTGGTTTTAGTAAAGGGTAAGCACTAGTAAATAAATGATTTCCCACAACAACTGGGTTAAGTAGGTACCAACTTTTTAGCCAGGTTTTTTCACCTTTGCCAAAGGCAGCAGGAGTCGAAATAGTAGATATAGGATATTTAGATACATATGTACCTACCTAGGCCATACCTATACAGACCAACCTACCCATCGAATAACCAACAGAACGCCGATGATGATCTTTATCGTCATAATCAACGTTCGCCGGCGTCATCATCGAAAAGTCAGTCGAAGCCAAGCGAAGCGAACGAACGGTATTTGTAGTAAAAAAGCGGCCAATAAACTGAACGCGTGCGGTTCAAGGTTTGGCCAAAGCCAAAAATGAAACTAAAACGTAAGGCGGAGAAACAAAAAAGCCGAAAAAAAAAACAAAAAAAAAAAAACGAACACACAGACGACAGAGCGAATGAATAACAATTAAATCTCAAAAGCATGAAATCATCTGCCGAGCGGGTCTAAAAACTAGCACAGCCACTAAAATCTGTATCCATGGGATTGGCCGACTATCTCATAGTCACTATCTGAATCCGAACCCGAATCCGAAGCTGAGCATGAAGCTCATTGACCAAAAAGTCGCCGAGCGGCGGCTTCTACTGATACCGTTAAGCTAAAAACCAAGTCAAGCGCCCATTAACAGTTAAGCTGCGAACGGCGCTGGGGCCAATTACCCAACTCAGGGTAATTGACTTGGCCAAAAGAGCAAGACAAAACTCAAAAGAAGGGGAAACTCTGGGTGCTGAAATCATTTGCAGCTCTAATTCCTACGGATTCTGGCCGGGAGCCTGGGAAACTGGAAATCTCTTTTGCCGTCTAGTTTATTACAAAATTGACCCACATATTTCTTCTGCTCTTCAGATACATTTGTATCTCTCGGCATTCGCCATTTGTGCCCCTCCGCTTCTTGTTATTTATTCATTATAATTTCATTTCGTCTGCTTTGTGTGTCATTAGCAAACGAATGGGTGGGTTCGCATTGTCCGTTGACATTAATGAACTTATATGGATTGGTCGGATGGCCAAATGGCCAAATATCCCATTCTGACCATGGGCCAGAGAGAGCCGAGTTCCGAGGCGAATGGATAACTTTCAAAACCATTTTGTGGGCCAGTGGATTGTTGGATTGTGGATTTGGTTAGCCCTCGTCATAATTGACAGTTTTGTGCCAAGAATATACCGCAAACTGTTTCAGTTTTGATTTGGACTGGCAGCCGCCGCAGAATGATTCGCTTGGCTGCATTGGCAGGTCGAGAAACAGTAAGAAAAGAGATATACACAAACTGATACCCAGTTCGGCTGGCAGAACAACAAGAAGTGACCTTTAAGTTCTAAGAACCCGAGACGCCCTCACTTGTAGCTCTCGAATCTCTGGTACTCAGTCTCTATGGATACCACTCACTCGTATACTCAGAAAACCCCAGATCCAACCACAAATGTGGCAAGGTGGCTAGCATAACCACAAACGAGTACGATGATGTTGATGAAGAAACAGAAGCACGCTAAATATCCGTTTAATAAGTGCATTTAATGCTGTGTGAGCGCTAAGCACTGGAAAAAAAGTCATACAAATTATCTGTCAAATAATCTTAATCAATATAAAATTCGACCCTATAAAAAACCGTCAGTAGCCAAATTCACCCAGAACAAAAAAACATAAAAATCTAACAAAAATCAGATAATTTCGTCTTAATTTAAAATCATATATGTTGTTGTTAACTATACTAATATACTAATACTTTTTTAATGGTAATAAAAATGAACAATGAATAAAGAATAATATATATTAAACGTTTTAAAAGAAAGAATCAAAAAAATAGATAATATTATTTTATTATTATATCACATATTCTTATGCTTAGCTGCGATATCCAGTAGTTGTAGTCATTTTCCCCAGTGCACTTACAACATGTGATTGACAGACGGAGGCTGGCTATATGGCCATATAGCTATGACTGGGGCCTGCCACAAATGGAGACGGGTCGGCTGCTCCATTCAGAGCGCTAAACAGAACAGAACCGAGAACGAAGAACGCAGAACGGAGAACCGAGTCGTTTCAAACCCCAGAGAACTAAGCCAAACCAAACCGAAGTGAACTGAACTGAACTGAACTGAACTGAGCAGGGGCGTCGGCAGTAACTGTTTCGTGGGGTTGAGTGGGGGAGGATGGGAGGTTGCGAGGTTGGGAGGTGCTGGAGTCGGAGAAGCGTATCTCGCCAGTTACTTGCGAGCCGCCATTTAATGACGTCTGTTTTTATTACAAAATGTATTAAAATGTTGTACAGGTGGTTTTTGTCGGTTGCCTAGGTGAAGAAAAAGGGGTTTTCGAAGGGGGGCAGCTGAGGGTGTTTTGCTTGGGTGGAGCTGCAGCGACGACTCCGTGTGTTGATGAGCCTATTAAATGCTGTTGATGGCTCTCAGCGGAGCTAAAAAATAAAAAAAAAAACACAAAAACAGAGGCTGTTTCCAAAGCCTCCGCCTCCGCCTCTCGAAACGATGAGACATGCGATGGATCTGCAGATAAAGATGGAGGTTTTGTCGGCTGGCTAATGACTGTGACTGTGTGCCCCGAAAACAGACAAGTTTAAAGTGGGTTAAACGCGTGGATCGGGGTCGCTGGGAAATGTCTAACACGCCTAACATGATTTTGGAGGGGGATTTGGGTTAAAGTAGGCGCTGCTATTAACTTGGCAAATTGCCTTAATTGAGCTCTATTGAGTTGAGTCTGTTTTCATGGTGGAGAAGGCGAAATATCGAATGAAAATAAAATTATAATCAAACTACATTAAATGTTTCATCGGAATATAAATAAATCAATATATTTATATAAATAATAATTAATATTATAAATTATTAATACTATTAATATATCAATATATTTTTTTACCTTTGCTGAACATATATTTTCTCTGGGTAGTTAGTTCCCCATAGTTTCCAGTTTAAAAGAGGTGCTACTCCTAACTTCGAACAAGCACTTACACCTTTCAAAGAATACCCATAATTTATGTATGTAAAATCTTTAGTTCCAGCCGCACTTTGCATAGTAAATCTCCCTGCTGAAGTCCATTTAAGGCACTTAGCAGTAGGGTCTGCAATCCACTGCACTCTCAGATCATCCTTAGTACTGTCTCCTCCCCCTCCTCCGTAACTCTCCCCCTGGAAAACTCCTAACCCTTGAGCTAATATGTGCCCATTTCATATTTATGCGTAGCCAGCTCAGCTCATTAGCAAACTCCAGACGTTGGATGGGTTATGTTATGGCTGGGGATTGGGGGCACCTCCTCATGGTAGGTGCCACAAAAAGCAATCAGCAGACACACACAAACCGAGAAAGAGAAAGAGAGAGAAAGAGAGAGAGAGAGAGGGAGAGAGCTATGGCACTTGGCAACTCCATCTTTAGCAATTTTCACTTGCACTTCCATGCTGTGGCAATCGCTGGAGTTAATTTTATTTGCAAAATAAAGCGAAACAAACTTTAAATGGAGTCAAATGCCAATGCACACACACACACTCACGCACTCACAACCATGCCCACTAATACCAACGAAAGCCAGACGTCTGCCGAACAAAGATTGCACGCCAAACAACGCAGCACAAAAAGTTCAAACGCCAGACAAGGATGCACCAAAGTGCAAAGGCAGCCAGCGAACAAACGAAGCAACGACCCAGCTGCAGGGGCGGATCAGGGGGGGGGGGGTTCAGAGGGGGGGCTAGCACGAGGGGCTAAGCCAGGGAACAGGGGCGGAGCAGGGGGGCCGACAGGCTGGGCAGGCACTCGAATCAGACGACGACCAGGCGACGTTGCAAGGAAAGGGATAGAGCACACTGAAAGAAATTTAGTTCATTTTCTACGGTTTTTATACTTTTATTTTTTTTGGATAAATTGATAATATTATTAGCTTCCTATAAATTAAAACTTCTCTTATTTACTTATAGTAAAAGTACTCTGTGCATTATTTATAAGGTTATTTAATCATTTTAATTATTTAATCTTAGAAAAATAATTTCCTATAGTCATAAAACAAATCAAATGATTTTTCGGCTAATTTGTCAATATTTTTTCTAAAATGGTTTCCATATTCTGATTATAAAAATAATTTCTTTTTGGGAAAATCAATTTATTATGATGTTTAAGTCTTTTTTCTTTGTGCCATGAAATGCATATTTCTAATAAATTTTTATTTTGTTTAGATATATTTATTTATTTATATTTTTATTAAAATATATTTAAAATTTGTTTTCATGAAAAATATGATTTAGCCGCTTCTAAATATTGCCTGTTTTATTAAAACATAAGGTAGAATTATTTTAAGAAATTATATATCCAAGTTTGTAAACTTTTTCTAAGTGCAGAGGTTGCTGGAGAAACAGTGCTTGAAAAACGGAAAGCAAAAAGGATTGAGCAACCTGGGTGCCTTAAGGCAACGAGAGAGGGGGTGGGGGGCTTGGCCAGGGGCTTATGCTGAGGGGGGAGGGGTAGGGGTAGGGGGGTTCAGCCCAAACAGCAGGAGGCGAAGGCGACGCACGTGAAGACGACGCAGTCAAGCACACACGCACTACGCCGGCAAACACAATCACACAATCTCACAGTCGCACAAACAGAGAAACACAAAGGCACACACAAATACGCTGCTGGTTGAAACAAGAACAAGTGCATTGACACTTTACGGACGGAGGGACAGGGGCGGCGGGAAAGGGGGAAAGGGGGTAAGGGTCAGGGGAGCGGACAGACGGCGGCAAGGCGGCTGCAAAGGGTGAAGCACCGACAGCGCTGCATTTTGATAGCAATCCGCAAGCAGAGCAAAGCCCACAAAGGGATCGACCTCAAGGCAGCAGCAACAGCAACACCAGCAGCAACAGCAACACCAGCAACATCAACGAGCACAACACAACCACAGCTGATCGATCGACACTCAGAAAAAAGTTGATCTTCTTACATTCATTTCAATAGAAATAAAGGGTTGCAACATATGCAAAACATAAAAATTCGTAAAAAATTAGATGATATTTTTAAATTCTTAAAATGATCTTATATCACATTTACTATAATCCCACCCTTTATATCAAAAATACTCTTTTTGGAAATAACAAAAAATATTTTATATTTAAACTTATTATAACATTGTGTGAAAGAACTTGTTAAGTGTGCAGAAGTGAGGATCTCGAGGGAAAGCTACAGATACGGAGTCAGAAAAACTCACCGAAATATACCCAAAAAAAAAAAAAGAAACTGAAACTCGCGTTCGTTGCACCGAATCCGAATTGCTAAATGAGCAGAGAAAAAGGGAGAACAGCGGAGCCACAGAGGAGGGCTACTGATTATGATATTGCAAAACAAGCAAGCAAACTCCAGGCCAGACTCTCATTCTCATAATGATGACGATCGTAATCGCCTGCTGATGACGATGACGTTGCCAAACGACGTACAGCAAAAAGTCAAGAATGAAATGCCCCAGCCAGAAGACCGAAGACCGAAGAACGACGTTTATAGTTCAACGCACTGGTTACCATTGCCCCTTTCCCCCAGCCGATCGGTAGCCACTGGCCAGTGCCCTGGAAGGATCGGGGGTCTGGGGATCTGGGGATCAAGGGAACCGGGGGAAATCACTCACGCGCTTGCAACTCTCCGTCCCGGTCAATGATCGTCTGCCTCTGTATTGGAGTCTCGGTGCGAGGAGAGTGCTCCTCATAATGAAGACAACGACTCTTGTTGACTTTCATTGACAATATGGTGACGGATCTGATGTTGATCTTATTATGCTGAGACAGTAGGGGCCGTCGGACAGGAAGCTGCTCTGCTGATACCGATATCGATGCCATTTGGCGGGATCTGATTATGCCGAGATTCGATTCGAAGGAAATGCAATGCGATGGGTCTTACATGGGATCAGCAAATCGAGGGGAAAACTTAATGAGATTATATATGTAAGGCACTGGGCCTGGTTTATTTAATAGTACATAAGATATTTGTATGGAATATTGATACATCAATGGTAGTTGGTTACAAAACGACTTCGAAGAACGGAACTTAGAGCGACGACACTTAGAGCAACGGAATGTATTGACTTGACGACTTGAATTCAACTGGATTTGCGATGGACCCTCCGGCGTACCAACTTCTTGTACTCGGACTTGATTCCACGGCGACGACTTTATTTTCCTCTTAGCTATATTCTCCCGATGTGATGTCTTCTGTAGTTCAACTCTCTGAGTGTTCCTTACACTTTTCTTGCCCCTGTCTTTCTTATCTCCGTCCGATCTGGCCACCCCGTCGATACCGAAGCACAGCTGACCTGGCCGATGACAGCTATTATCGTGAACTATGTTTTACATTCGGCCATCCTGATACTCCGAGTCTGACCCAGACGATGGTCCATCCTCATTTTCGACTACGTACTTCCATAGCTTCATATTATCCGAACTGGTCGATGTAGCAGCAGGTCCTTCAACTAGTGCAGCTTTTTTGACGTCATATCGTCCATTTCTCTTCACGTTGGTTACTGTGTAAGGACCAAGGAAAGAGCTAGCAAGCTTTTTCCCAGCAACAAATTGTGTCCTCTTTATGGCCACTAGATCTCCTTCTTTATAAACTTTTTCCATAACACGATTCTTGTCGTAATTTCTTTTGTACTTCTCTTGGGCTTCTTGAATTTGAATTTTCGCCTCCTGACGTAATTGGTTCCTTTCCATATCAAAATCATTGATCATTTCTTGTTCCAGTACAGCCAACACACTATCGCAAACTTTGTTATGCATTTGTACACCAAACAGCAGTTGGAACGGCGTCTTCTTCGTGGAACAGTGGACGTGCGAGTTTATGGCTTTTTGTACTGTAGCTACAACCTTATACCATTTAGAAGGATCTTCTGCAGACAATTTAGCGACCATCGAAATTATTATCCTGTTTACGCGTTCAATTTGGCCATTTCCTCTAGCAACTCCTGTAGTAGTCCAAACATGTTCAATGCCATTTCCTGCGACATACTCCTGAAACTGATTCGATGTAAACGCGACTCCTCTGTCGCTTACGATCCGTACTGGGTGGCCAAATACTACCGACCATTCCTCCAACTTCTTCACAACCTCGTCACTTCCGGTGCTTTTGGTTGGGAATAACCAAACAAATTTGGTAAAAGCATCCACAGCTGCAAAAACGAACCGATATTGCTTAGATGTCGCATCCATTGGTCCAAGGTGATCCACATGAAGAGTGTGCAGTGGTTTATCTCCCTTCTCAATGCAATACAGAAGACCTTCTTGCTTTCCAACTTTTTTGTTTATAAGAATGCATTTGACACAATTGTTGATAATCTGGGCCACTTTTTTCTCCATATGCGGAATCCAGAACTGCTGTTGCAAGGCATGCATAGTTTTCTGCAGTGCGAAATGACCGACGTCGTGTGCTTCCCTTATAACTTCGTACTCCATTGACTTAGGTACCACCATAACATCATTACCATCCACCACTTTGAACAGGATTCCTCCTTTTAGTTGAAAGTCTTTGTAGGGCTGCGACTTAAGTATCTCGAGAATGGCAGAGATATAATTGTCCTTTTGTTGGGCCACCTTTATTTGAACGGAGACTTCTGATGTTACCGTAAAAACATCAACTGGATGACGACTGAGACTGTCTACGTGTTTCATTTTCTCCCCGGCGCGATGCTCAACATGGAATGTGAAGTCCTCGAGGTATAGAATCCAATCTGCGACTTCTCTTGGTACATCTTTCTTTTTCACAGTCTGGGAAAACGCTGCACAGTCGGTTACCAATTTGAATTCAATCCCCAGAAGGTAGTGGCGAAACTTCTTGACAGCTAGGTAAGCTGCCTTTACTTCAAGGATATAACTGTGGCGTTTTGCGTCAGCGCATGATGTCTTTTTACTCCAAAATGCCACCGGATGAAGTTCACCGTCGAATCTCTGCATCAGTATCCCCCCGAAACCGTTCATTGAAGCATCAGTGTACAGTTCTGTTGGCGCTTCTCTGCAATATAACCGAAGGACTGGTTCTTGCGATAAGAAATCTTTCAACTCTTTCATGGCATTCATCTCAGCTGCTTCAAATTTAAATTCGACATCTTTTCTTAAAAGATTTGTCAGCGGCCTAGCTATTAATGCATAGCCTCGAACAAATTTTCGAAAAAATCCTGTAAGTCCAAGAAACGATTGGATATCCTTGACATTTTTAGGACGAGCAAACTTCTGCACCGCTAGTGTTTTTTCCTGTCCTGGCCATATTTTGCTGTCTTCGATTGTGTGACCCAAGAAACTGATCCTTTTCTCTAAGAAATGGCATTTTTTCCACTTGATACGTAGTCCATATTTTGCGGCCTCCTGTAGTACCTTTTCCAACTTCATTATGCATTCTTCATCCGTTTTTGCAAAGATAATTATATCATCTACGTAGATCTGCATTACATCATCTTGAATTAGATCTTGGAAAACACAGTTGACAAAACGGTTAAACACTGCGGGTGAATTGCAAAATCCGAATGGAGCTTTGCAGAATTCAAAGAGGCCCTCTTTTGTTATGAATGCAGTGTAGCGGCGACTGGACTCTTCAATCGGTACATGTAAGAAACTATTTTCCAGATCCATGACTGTGAACACCTTTGCCGTTTGCAGCTTTTCTAAAACATCATCCATTAGTGGAACAGGGAAGCTGTCTCTGAGTACCATCCTGTTTAGCTGACGGAAATCAATGCAAATTCTGTTTGTGCCATCCTTCTTCCTTACGACGACCACTCGACTTGCGAAGTTTGACGTAGACTTCCGTATTACGCCCTCCGCGAGCCATTTTTCCACTTGTTGTCTTACGGCGTCTGCTTCTATTGGTGAGTATCGACTCGGTTGGTGACGGAAAGGCTTTATCTGCTCATCAGGTACTATCTTTAATTGAACAGGACACTCAACTGGGGGTTCAATCGGCTTGTAGTTGTCGACCATCGACTGGATGAGCGGCTTAAACTGTGGGGAGACGTTAATGTTATCCTCGACCTCAACAATGTTATAGATACTTAGCTCCTCTCCTCCAGCGCTCTCTGACTGCGCTGACACCTTGGTGAATGTGAATCCATTTTCATCTAAGATGACCCGAAACTTGGAAGCAAAGTCAAAACCTAGCAGAGCTTCGTCTTCGATATGGTTATCCGGAACAACAACAAATTTTTGCTCAACAACCAGTCCATCGACGTCTACGATGCCGATGAAGGTACCCAGCGGCTTTGTCTGAATGTTTCCTAGACCTCGCAGCACGGCATAACTTTTTTCCAGCTTTACGTCGAGCATCTTTTTAAGCACTGAGTAGCAAACAATTGATACGTCCGCTCCTGTGTCTACAAGGCACTGTATGTCCAATCCGTTCAGTCTGATCCCCTTCAGGCGCTTTGATGATTTGATCACTTGCACAGATCTGGTCACTTGTGGACAGTCCTTAGAAATATGTCCAATACCATCACATTTAAAGCATTTGGTGTCCGTCTTGCAGTCCTTCCTCAGGTGGTCCGCTGATCCACAGTTAAAGCAACGACTGGTGCGGCTGGTGGCAGTAGACATGTTTTTTTTGACACCACTGTGCTGCTTGACTTGGTTGTTCGATTGACACTTGCGTTGATATATCTCGAACTTTTCTTTTAGCTCTTGAAACTCCTTACAGCTGTACAAGTTAAACTTAAACTCACTTGGTATATCCAATCCATCCACAATGTACGCAATGAGAGACTCTCCATCAATTGAGCCCTGTGAAGCTATATTTTTCATTATTAATATGTACTCCTGAAAACTCTCGTCGTTCTTTTTCTTCCTTTCTGCTAGTTTGGCATGTAGATCGGCGCTTCGCATTGTGCGCTTGAACTCTCCCATTAGCACATATTTTAGCTGATCGAACGAATTAATGACTTCCGACTCCAGGAACAGCTTGGCCAGCTTTACCATCTTTCCTCGTGCTTGTACATATTTTTGCTGATCACTTAGTCCATACGCGTCAGCATTTTGTTCAAAATTGTTGAACCACTGTTCCACAGAAATACTCTCTCCGTCAAAGTCTGGAACAATGTTCGCGAAGTTGTCCACTGAAATTGTTGGCCTATTTCGATCTCTTTCCGCAATTTCGTCTGCATTAATTTTCAGCGTAAGAAGCTGAATTATTTTCTCAAGATTTTCGTTATTCATTTCGGATAGATTTATATTTCGGTGTTCCTTTTCTCTTTGCTCAATTTTCACTTCTCGCTCGTTTGACTCGTTGCGATTTTTTTGCAACCGAGTTAAAGCACCAATTCTCTGTCTTCCTCTTTCTATTTCCTCTTCACTCATACTTTCGTATTCACTGCTTTCTGACGACGTTGTGACGCCTCAATTTCGCAACTTTTCAATTTAGCTGATGAGCTTGTAATCGGCGTGTCCAACGAGTTGACCGGATCGAGCCCCCAAATGTAAGGCACTGGGCCTGGTTTATTTAATAGTACATAAGATATTTGTATGGAATATTGATACATCAATGGTAGTTGGTTACAAAACGACTTCGAAGAACGGAACTTAGAGCGACGACACTTAGAGCAACGGAATGTATTGACTTGACGACTTGAATTCAACTGGATTTGCGATGGACCCTCCGGCGTACCAACTTCTTGTACTCGGACTTGATTCCACGGCGACGACTTTATTTTCCTCTTAGCTATATTCTCCCGATGTGATGTCTTCTGTAGTTCAACTCTCTGAGTGTTCCTTACACTTTTCTTGCCCCTGTCTTTCTTATCTCCGTCCGATCTGGCCACCCCGTCGATACCGAAGCACAGCTGACCTGGCCGATGACAGCTATTATCGTGAACTATGTTTTACATATATTCAGTCACATTGCAAATCAAAACATAGTCTTATAATTAAGTCTTCAAAGGATGGGATAGGAAATGCGTATCGATGGATCACGTTTCAATTAGCATTATTAATATAAACCCGAATATTAAACTTGCAAAAAATAAGAAATTATTCCATTTTTAATTTCATTATTTGTTTCTTAAAAAATGTTATATATTTTTATACAGAAATAATAAAATATTTTTACTGAAAAATCACAGAACATTTTAAAGAATTAGAATTTAAAAACTTCTTGGAAATATTTGACCAAAATTAAAAAAATCATTTAGTAGAATTTCTCTGAAAACTTTCTTATAAGTTATTTAGAAGTCATTAATCATGCATAATTTCTAAGAGATTATAGTTCTTAGAAATTTGTGTTAAGCTTCTTTAATTTTGTTTATTACTTTTTTAATGTATTCATTTCCTAAAATATTTAAAGAGAAATTCTCAGAAATATTCGCACTAAGCGAGAGGGTTTTCCACTCGATTAGCGATCGCAGCTACTGAACGTACATAGATTGTTATGATCCACTATTGTGATCCGTATCTTTCCTGTTTTGATAGCTTATAGACACTCGGGCAGCTTCTGCCGATGAAAGCGCCCACGAACCGAATGCCGTTCCACTTGGCTCGCGATCATTGATCTTACCTACTTGGCGCTGTTAATTCGTATTATTAATTCAATCAATCACGGGTTGGATTGGATTGGATCGGATGGGATGGGATGGGATCGGATTGGCAGCTGCCCTAACGATCGATCACCCGGCGATCGTCGGTCGATCGACGAATCTGTTGGGAGCGGGAGCGTTGATCTCATCTACTGGCTGTATCTGTGGCTCGTCTGTATTATAAGGTATCTGTGGATGTGGATGTGGCTATGGATGCGTGTGTCTTTTGGCATTTCACAAATGTGGCGGCGTTCTAGTTTTGCCCTGTCGATTCGCATTTTTGTCTTTCTTGTCTTCGGCCTGACGTTTTGCCTCTTGGCTAATTTAATTGTTTGTTTTTTTCATTAAGGCTCCCTCGAGCAGATAGATGGGATCCGAAGGCTTTTTTAGTTCATTGAAACATTTATAGCACAAACGCGCGTTCGCTGGGCTGGCATTTAATTCGCTAATTGCTAATGCGCCCGCCGCTTATCAAATTGGAGCATCAGAACCTATTTTTCCTCTTCTATTTCATTTCGTATTTCTCTCTGGTTTTTGGCCGTCTGCCTTTTGTTTGTTGTTTTGCTGCTTGGTTTTAATTTAGCCGCACATTTTAGTACAAATATTTGATAAGACCACTCGAATCGCACGTCTCGCGGCGATAATTCGTCGGCATTACTCATACGCCGCGTTGCCCTCGCCCTGTTTGCACCGCTTGCGGTTTACAGTTAGAATTGCTTCCGGCTGTTAAACGCTTTTTATTCTGGCCGCCTTAATTTTTCATTTTGCATGCCTAATTCGAGTCGGGAATTAATTTTCGATTCTGACGCAGCAGCAGCAGCCCATAAATGCGGTTTAAGAAAATGCTCTTTCGAGCAGGTTCAAAATACGTTTAATGATGTGGTAATTCCACTGAATCTGCACAGCAAAAAATTATTTATTTTTATTTTTAATATTTTTGAGCTCGTAATCTCGATTCATTAATTTTTTAATGCGGTTAGCTATATAAATTCGCAGAATTTACACTGAAAATAATTTTTAATTCTCCTACGGTTATAAACATAATATAATTTAGATTAATAAAATTATATAATTAAATATATAAAATATAATTTAAATTTATCATTAAACTTTTTTTTATTAAAAAGTGAATTTTATGGTAAAATCCAGCTGCTTTTATTTCAGTGTCTCTATTTATTTTTGGCGCTAAGCTGCTGGCTAATTGAAATGTTTATGGCCGGACGTGAAGCGCGCCAGTTATTACAGATTTCTGATGAAGCCTTCTTGTCGCTGGCAATTTATCTAAATTTCCACCCATTAGTCGGTTATTTTCTGGCTTCGATCTAGCCACTCCATCAGCGAGGGTCCAACCACCCGAGACTCTCCGTTTTTATCTAATTAGGTAGTCTAAACAAAATAAAAAAAAATGTATAAAAGTGGGAAAAGGAGAACGCCATATAAAGTGTGTCACTAAACAAAAATCCGGGGTACGAAGGGGCCAAGAGAACTCAACTTTGCCCAGAGAATTGTGTCAAATAGATAAAAAAAAAAAGAAAAACGATGCCAGCGGCAACGAATGCGACAGCAATGATGATGATGGTGATGGTGATGATGGTTATATCGTTATAACGATGGCTGCAGAGATGGAAGCAGCCACTCCTTTTTGAGCACCATAATTATAACCCCGATTCCCAGCTTTATGGGAGAGAACTGGAAACTGGCCCCGAAAATTGTGGAGCATTTGAATAATTTTACAAGAATGCAATCAACATGAAAACAGAACGTAAAAAAGAAGTAAGAGCGAGAGATTGTCAAAAAAGTAGGCGGCGGCGGCTTTTGTTGATTTAAATGGCACCCGAAAGTCCAAGAGGGGTAAAGAAAGAACGGGGGGAACTTTGGCTATATGGACAACTATTCAAATTGAGGTCATTCATCTCGCTTCGTTGAGCGCGCTTAAGTGAATTATGTATACGTAGAGATATATGTGAGTGAGTGGTCGCTGTGGGGGAAATCGGGGATAGGGAATCGGGGGTCTGGAGTATTTGAAGGCGGGTCAGCAACTTAGATGAGCATGTGAATGGAGGAATGATATATATACACCCAAAAAAAAACCATACCAATATACTAGATGTATTATAATAGTGTGGTTTTAATACTTCCGATCTTATGTACATTTTTTTTCAAAATTTAAAAATTTAGAATTGATATACAAATAGTTTAGTTCCTATGATGATTTTCTTTCCAGTGTACCTTTACCTTTTGTCGCTTTTTCCCCGAAAGTGGTTCCATTTACACATCTTGGAAAGCCTTTCACCAATTCCCCGCTAATTGCCCGCAATTTGCCATTGGAATCTGTCAACCTCCCGCTGTTCGAAAAAAAAAATACAAACAAATTCTGGAAATCTGATTGATTGACTCGAGATCGACGCCCTCCTCTGGGGATTTGCATAAATATTTGCCAGCACTTTGGAATTTTGATATTATTGCCGTTCTCTATCTGGTTTAGTTTCGTTTTGTTTCTGTTCTTTTCTTTTCGTTTCTGTTCGTTTCGTTTGGTTTGGCTTGGCTTGGCTTTATTTGATTTTCTTATGGGAGTAGGTCAGTTCAAAATTTGCATATATGGCCGCTCTGCTGGCTGCCTTTGATTTCTCGCTCGATTTGATTTTTTATTCATATTCTGACTGTTTGCCCTGCCCCAAAAACGTAAATGTGCTAACACGTGCTATACATATGATGATTTTCTGAGTTCTATTCAGTCTAATATCATTAGCGATCTTATTGGTTATAAAATAAACATAGATATCGCACATAACTGAAGTGGAAGTGGAAATGGATTGTAATGGATGGGAGGTATGTTGTGGGGTGTTCCCCTGGGAGTTGGGTCAATTGCAAAGTCAATAGATTGCAACAATGCAACAGTTTGTCTAGCTATCAAGTGTGCAGCTAATAAAGGCCTATAAAATGGCTTGGATTTCGCCCACAAAGAATTAGTTGAGACTCTAACATATCGCTGAAAGCATGAAGTTGGGTAAGCACTATAACCTGTACCTGTATATAACCGGTACCTAAGGACTAACTCGTACCTTGCAGTTCTAATGATCTTGGGAGGACTTATCCTCATCCTTGGAAAATATCCTACTTATGGACAGTATTTTCCCTGCAGTCCTGCGGATGCAATTTGCGTGTGTTCGGGTCACCAGCAGGGTGAATTGGTACCTGACTGCGAGGATTGCTCCGGTTACTTCGTTTGCGGCATTGGTTCCTACGAGAAAGTGAAGTGCAACCCAGGTCTGATCTATGACATCAAACTGAAGGCCTGTGTGGACGGTCAGTGTCCCAGATCGGATGGCACTTGTGTGAGTAACACCACAGTGTCGCCAATCACGACGCATTCTACACCAGAAATTCCAGGACATTGCGCCCAGGATGTGATTTGCCGCTACCACGGACAGGTTATCGCCCATCCCCAGCACTGTCGATTGTTTTACACCTGTGTGGAGAAGTGTCCTGCCTTGGGATTCTGTGAGCTGGGCAAATGGTTCGATCGGGAGAAATATGTGTGTGATTATCCGCAAAATGTCAAAAATTGTCCCTCTAACAAGGACTAAGTTTTGGACTCTTTATTTCTTACAAAATATTCTATTTTATTCTATTCAGTCTGAGTATTCATTTTATTTACTCTTTACCAGTTTACCAAATTTTAAAATTAAATTCATTTGCCAAAATAACTTGCTTTAAAAGTCAAATTCAATCTTAAAACTTAAAAAAATATATATTATATATTAGTGTAGTTTATACAAAGTTTTTCATTATATGCAATCGATTTTTGTTTGTTTTAACAACCTACAAAATATAATCAATAAAAATAAGATGCACAGTATATTCTGATCTTTATTATTTCCTTACAATGAATATTTTTTTATTGGCCTTACACTTTAAGAAGCTTATGAAAATCAATCAATTTTAAATCAGAACGGAGTGCAACAGCACTTCTATCAATTTATTTCATACGCATCACAACTTTCGATGCTTCTCTCAAATATATTGGTTAAAGAAAAGTAAATTCACTCGAAGGACCAACTGCAATCGGGGCTAAATCGAATCAAATAAATATGTGTCATGGCAAATCGAAGTGAGGCAAAGTTAATTTGAACGGTCATTAAACTGCAATTGTCCTCATGAATAGTCAGCGAATCCGAATCCGAATCCGAATAGGCAAAAATCCAACCAAGCAGCACCCAACAACATGGCGATAATTTACGCAAATTGCTTGACACAATTTTGCAGTTCGTTGTAGTTGTTGTTTTTGTTGTTGCTGCCGCTAAAGTTGTTGTTGTTGCCTGGGGCGTGTGGGCGGTTGCTGCGTGTGAATTGTTGTTGGTGCTGCTACCGCTGGCAAAAAAGCAAAAAAAAAAAAGCAAAAAATTTAGCACGCAACTAACAATTTTAGCTGTTCCAGATAGAGCGACACTCGCTGACTGGCACACCCAGGTGCATATGAAAACAAACAAAAGAAGCTTCAAAAGTAATGTTTAGTTTTCTACACGCCACGAAAAGTGCACACACTTTGCCCTTAGTAATTCCGGGAAAATTGGAGTTCCATTTGGTTAGTGCTAATGGGGTCTATTGGTTTGGCTAAAGGATTTAAAGATTCAAAGAAAGCAAACTATTTTCAAAAAAATTTAATCATAATGTAATACCATTTTATTAAGTTTATAGAATTAATTTACCTTTAAAAAATAATGATTGAAAAATAAAGAAAAATAGTATTAGTTCCATAAAGAAAACAATCTTCAAAAAAATCTAAGCAAAATGTAACACAGTCTAACTTTTGTTCTTTACAAATAAATTTATTTAATCTTTTTAAAATATTTAATAAATTTATACTAACAATTTCAATAGCAAATCATCTAGTATGACAAATTTATAGTTATTTTTAAAAGTCTTTAAATATTTTACAAATAAAGTTTTCAAAAATCAGTTAGGGTATTTCGATAGTTATTCTAAACCACTTTGCTCTGTGGGTCTGCAAACAAACAACAAACTTTCACCCGGCAGTAAGCCGCAGCATTTTGGACAATTTCGTAACTGGGTAAACACACACACACACACACACACATACGGTACACTCACACACTGGCACACCCGGGCAGTCATGCAAATGTAGAGTGCATAAAGTGCAGCCAGCAGCGACAGGTGAACGAACGACCTCAAACGAGGTCACCAGCTGGGTTTATGGGCGGCAGGGGGAGGGGAAGGGGGGTTAGAGGAGGCCATTCATGCGCACGATAAAGCCGAAAAAATATCAACTATATATAATGCATACATCCGTGTCTGTGCATGGGTTACTTTTACTACAGTTTGGCAGTTGGATGTTTGGATGTGGCTGTTGATGTTGCCTGCTGGCAGTTGGCATTTTGGCCCTCTTCGCATGCTAATGGCCCGGTTGGGTCCGAAAAGCGACGAAAGACTACGACCAAAAGTTCGGGGCCGGAAAAGAAAAAACTCCAGCTAAATGTGGGCAACATTTGGCCACTTTACGAGGCGATGCTGCCGCTGCTCGCTCGCACTTCTGCTGCCTCAGATTTCAGATTTCAGATTTCGGTGACCTAAATCCTTTTTTGCCCCGGCCAGAAGTGGGGAGCTCAGCTTAGCGAGCAGCCCCACCCCCTACATTGTGTACTAGAAAAAAAAGGTGGTAGTTTCCTAACCTCATTTAAGTTGATTAAATTTAAAAACAAATTTATAAAATATTATAAATTATAAAAATAAAATAATCTAGTAGTATATATGTTTTATTTTATAAATAAACAAAATAAATTAATAAAAAAATTTTAAATAAATTATTTATTTATAGTTAAAAACAAAATTATAAATAATGGTTTTCAAAAAAAAGGTTTTACAAGGATTTTGAATAAGGTCAAGCAAATAATCTAGTTGTTTTATAATATGTTTTATTTTATAAATAAATAAAAAAAATTTTAAAAAATTATTTATTTATAGTTAAAAACAAAATTATAAATAATGGTTTTCAAAAAAAATGTTTTACAAGGATTTTGAATAAGGTCAAGCAAATAATCTAGTTGTTTTATAATATGTTTTATTTTATAAATAAATAAAAAAAATAAATGAATAAATAAATTTAAAAAAATAATTTATTTAATAGTAATAATTTAAAAATTTATAATTATAAAAACTTGTTTTCGAAAAAATGCTTTATAAGTATTGTAACTAAGGTCAAACAAATTTTTGTTGTAAATACAGATTCGATTCGTAGATTTTTTTCGAATATTTTTCCGTGTGTGCTTCTGCTTGTGAATCTGGCCTAAACGAGTTTTTCCGCCTCCCTTCTCGCTGCTCCTCCTCCCTCCCCCCTCTTTACCACCCTGCTCCCCTTTGCTCGTCATTTGGCTGCACTAAATCACTTAAGATGCTTTTAGCTGGGAAAAAAAAGTTTGAGCTTAGGCCAGCAGCGCTCCGCTTATTTATGTGGGCTCGGGCTCCCTCGGAGCATGTGTAATGGATGGTGTTGACCTGGTCTGAATGGGAACCGCTCCGTGGGTGGTGACAGGTGACAGGCGAGAAGCGTGAAGCGAGAAGCGAGAGGGTCCAGTGCCAGGTCGATTGAATAAGTAATGACGGGGATTATGGAGGGGCCATTCGGACAGGGGCTGTGCTCCCAATTCCGCACTGATAGATACTCCAATTCCATTTCGAACACTCTCCTGAAGCTCTGAAGCAGCCATCGATCTGGCCCACTTCGGGGTGAAATCTGCAAAATCAATAAACCAAAGGCCCCTTGGCCATCGCTAATTGAAAACACCTTAGAACAAACAGAGCAAGAACGCAAGCGTCAAGTGCCCGCCATGAGCAATTAGCGGCATATCGAAGGTGGCACAGAAACCAACCCAATGTCCAAGTGTATTATGCATGTGGGGGTGCTGCTGTGGCGAATTATGCCATAATTAATTTACGAGCTGTGACAATTAACGCCAACGAGACGATTTACGATCGACGCTCTTCGGTGGGCGGTGAAAAGCGTGACTCCGGGCACAATGAGAACGTCGTAAACCTAGAAAACCTAGAGTTAAGAGCGTGACAAGGCTGGAACCGAACTGAAACCTCGTCTGGCTGCGGTCGTAATGGGATCATATTGTCGCCTAACTAAGGTCAGGGAAGCTCCGGCTCAGGGTCTTCCAGAGCTGCTAAATCCGTCACTGAAATAGGTCAACTATTCGGGGCTTACCTTATCTAATTAGATCGTTCTGTCGGCAAATCAGCATGACTCTTTAAAATACTAGAATGTATTATAATAATTACTGATAATAAATATTCCGATAGTTATATAGATATAATATAAGATATTTTTAATTCCATACTATCGAAAATATTATCGAAAACATAACCCAAAAAGGAACATAAAGTTTACCATCCTAACATAATTTTAAAAAATTATGTTTTAAGATATAGTTGCTTAGAACATTTATAGGTTTTTTTTTTTTTTTGTTGTTAAATAATAAACCAACATTTTCCATCCACAAAATAATACAAAACTGTACCTAAATTTTATTTAATGTTACTTTTTTCTGAATTATATTTACGGATATTTCTTTTTGTGTAGTGCAAACGACCTTTTCGACCCTCGACAAAAGCACAGATGCCGATGTTTTGGTGTGCCATAAATGGGTCAGTGTGTTGGCCATCTTTCACTTGGCCAGATTGCCTTTACACATCTGCTGGCGGCGGTGATTTGCTTTGCGTGCAGAAGAGTTTTCCGGATTCTGCCTGTCCACGCTGCGTATGCGCAATGCATGCGAAGTTTCTTTCACTTTTGCCTTTGCCTTCGCCACACTTTGTGTTATTTTTTTTGATGGGATTTACGATGTTGTCGGGCCGAAATGCTGACGCATAGTAAGAGTGGAGAGCAGGAGGGGCTATCGTCTGTCGTCATTAGTGTTGTTATTGTGACCGTTTGTTTGGAAACCGCCGGCGGCGGCTACCGCCAGACCACAATCACAATCACAATAACAATAACAACACATTAACAACAGAAGACAAACCAAAGAAATGGCCGCACATAAACGCATATAAGGCAAGAGGAAAAACAAAAACAGCGGCAACGAAATCACTTGCCTCCGTTTTCATATTGAGCGCAGTGGGTCAATGTCCCACTGATAAAGTGAGCAACTGAAAACTGAAAGCCGAAAGCCGGCAACTGGAGCAGCTGCGTCTGTTTCTTCGTCTGTCTGTCTGCTTGGTTTTCGGCCAGCCAAATGCGATTTTAATTAATAAAATATGTGTCGTCTTCGGTTGCACAAAGCAACCGAAATTCACATTGTGCAATTTTCACAGTCAAACAAAACAAAAACCGAGAAATCCTCCGCCGGCTAATGAACACTTCAAACGGCAAACGAAAATTGAAATTAATTATTTTCGCCCCGACAGAATGTATCGCATTTCGACAGAAGAAACAACTTGTAGGACACGCAAATTTTCTAGTTGATAGCACAGAAATGTTGGCAATTTGCTCGAGAGATGCGCAGATACTCGAAAGTGGCCGCAAGTGTGTGTGACGCATTTATAAGATTTATGCGTGTGCCAGTTTTTCCATTTTCCTTCAACTAAATACAAAGTATATATCATCACTTGGTGGCTGCTATAATATGTTAATTGTGTATTTTGTAGGGAACTTAAATAGTCAGGTGACTAACGAGATACAAACTATCAAGAAAATACGCACTATTTATTTTCTGTGGGAAAACGAGAAAATTTAATGTAAAATTTGAATAAGATTTTTAGTTGCATACTTTGGGGGGGGGGGGGTGAATTTTTTCTAGGTATACAAGAGTATATCAGTAAACCTGGGACCGGAAAGTGATTAAAATACGACTGAAATACTGCAGCTTGTCTATTTAAATATGCAATTTACTGCCGTTTATTTGCCTGGTTAGGGTGCAATTAACTAGGTAACTAATAACCCCATTTCCACCCCTCTTTTCACCCCTTCAGCTGTACGTTATGGTCGCGTTCCCAAGCGTTCCCGTGAGCTGAACGGAGCAGCCGCCGCAGCAGGCGCTTCCTCCTCCCTCAATGTGGATGAGTCAACCAGCAGCAGTCTGCAACACCCGAATCAATTGCAACAGCAGCAACAGCAACATCTCCTGCAGCAGCAGCAACAGCAACATCAACACCAGCAGCAACACCAGCAACTCCAACAGCAACCGCATGTCAGCGGCGTACGAGTGAAGACCCCGAGTACTCCACAAACGCCACAAATGTGTTCGATCGCCTCCTCGCCATCGGAGCTGGGCGGTTGCAATAGTGCCAATAACAATAATAACAACAACAACAACAATAGCAGCGGCAATGCCAGCGGCGGCAGCGGCGTAAGCGTCGGCGTTGTCGTTGTGGGCGGACACCAGCAGCTGGTGGGCGTGGGCATGGGCACGGATCTGGGCGGATCGGCCCATCACCAGGTGGGAATGTGCCACGACGGACTGGCCGGAACGGCCAACGAGCTGACCGTCTACGATGTCATCATGTGCGTGTCGCAGGCGCACCGCTTGAACTGCTCCTACACGGAGGAACTGACCAGGGAGCTCATGCGCCGACCCGTGACGGTGCCACAAAATGGGGTAGGTATCTCAGGATTTAACATCTTTCAAATAGTTCAAATAAATTTAATCCATCATTGCCAAAAAAAAAAATTCAATATTTTATAATTTAGTTTAAAGATAAAAAACTCTTAAAAAATGTTACAATTATAGAATCTTCAAGATTTATAAAGAAATTAAATTAAAAGTTGGATTTTATTGATTTTAAACACTATATATGTTTACTATAGGATCCTAAAATATGCTTTGAAAAATAAACAACAACTCTGAAAAAATCTAACAAAAATACATTTCCTTAGAAAACTCATTTATTTTTGAGTCCTTTAAAAGATTTCATCGATAAAAAGGATGTTTTTAAAAAAGAACTATTTTTGTGTACCAAAAATGATCCTTTAATAGAAAGATTAGGGTTTCTCCACAACATAAATTGGAAAATATGATTATACTAATCCTCACTCTCACACAGATTGCCAGCACAGTGGCGGAGAGTCTCGAATTCCAGAAGATCTGGCTATGGCAACAGTTCTCCGCCAGGGTGACGCCCGGCGTGCAGCGGATTGTGGAGTTTGCGAAACGCGTACCTGGCTTCTGTGATTTCACCCAAGACGACCAGCTGATACTCATCAAGCTGGGCTTCTTCGAGGTCTGGCTGACGCACGTGGCCCGCCTGATCAATGAGGCGACGCTGACACTGGACGACGGAGCCTATCTGACGCGCCAGCAACTGGAGATACTCTACGATGTGAGTACTCAGAGGGGGTTATCGGGAAATTACGTATACGTCATGATGAAAGGGAATTTTCGGAACCGGGAATAGATCTTGAGTTTCCAGTGGGTGGATTGAAAATTTCTTTCTTAGTGTTTACTTTTGGGTTGAATTAAGAATAAAAACTTAATATTTAATATTTAATTAATTTAATAAATGAAAATATTAAACTCGAAGTCATGTTTACTTTAAATAGTTTATGACACTGAAAACAAATTATTTAATTATTAAATCAAAGTATAAAATATTAAATAATATTTAACATTTAATACAAATAATGGTTAAAAAACAGCGAAAATTATTTAAATTGAATTAATTTTTTATCAGTGTATAGTATTGATCTCCTTCTTTGTTACTCATTTATAAAATCAAATTTTCTTGCTCCTTTGCAGTCGGACTTTGTCAACGCCTTGCTGAACTTTGCCAACACACTGAACGCCTACGGGCTGAGTGACACCGAGATCGGGCTCTTCTCGGCCATGGTCCTGCTGGCCTCCGACCGAGCCGGCCTCAGCGAGCCCAAGGTGATCGGCAGGGCCAGGGAGCTGGTGGCCGAGGCGCTGCGCGTCCAGATCCTCCGATCGCGAGCGGGATCGCCGCAGGCCCTGCAACTCATGCCGGCGCTGGAGGCCAAGATACCCGAGCTGCGGTCCCTGGGGGCCAAGCACTTCTCACACCTAGACTGGCTGCGGATGAACTGGACCAAGCTGCGCCTGCCGCCCCTCTTCGCCGAGATCTTCGACATCCCGAAGGCCGACGACGAGCTGTAGGATGGGATGGGGGGATGGAATCCCCGCGATTCCAGGGCCGTGCAAAGCAACAACCGCAACAAACATTATTCTACCACTTGTAGGCTTAAGCAAAGTAGCTATTTGTAGCTAGATATAGCGATAGAGAGAAATGGGAGGGCCGGAGATCAATAACACGTCTACTCAGCATTACTGGAGATAGTTCACTAAGCCTATATGCATATTACTAGCAGTGTTAGAGCGACCAGGACTCCCCGCTGAACATATCCATGCGCGAACATAAATTATTTATTTCATTGTTGACTCATTAAGCTCCACTCCGAACATCACCGCACATCACTTCATCCCAACAAGCACTCCCAACCAAAATTAAAGGAAATGAAAAGTAAGGAAAGGAAGGGAAATTCAGCTATCCAAGGCATCTATTTAGAACTCGACTGAAGGGCGAGCGTTAAAGTTCGATAAATACTGGTTTTTTTAAATAATATTAACTACTTTAAACGATATCGGATATATGTGTACGTTACACCTAGAGATACGGACCTAGCGTAGGCGAAAGCAAAAATACCCACATCGTTTGCTTGCAAAAGTTGGATATCCCATACGATATAAAATATACAAATATTCAGAATAATAAATGATAAATCTATGCCTAGTTTAAATCATTTCGAATTGAAGATCGATGCGTTTATTGTATCTGCGTGTAAATAAATTTAAATTAATTCTTACCATTAACTCGCTGACTTGATTATTTTAAAACCCCCCCTCCCGATCTTTGGCGACCACCACCTCCATTCAAGAAAAGTGTTCAGTTTCTCACTTAAGATCACACATTTAGACATCTTACGATTAAGATCCCTCGGTTAGAGACCATCTAAGTTAAGTGCTTTAAGGCTTCATTTGTATAACTTGGAACAATCAAATTGTTTGATCAATTTTTGAATAGATTGGTGCTAAATTTGTGTGTTAAGTTTACATGGAAACAAGCGAGGAAAACCAACAGACAGTCGAACAAAATATACATATATATATATATATTTAAACCTATCTATATATCAAATACGTGCATGTAAAAATCAAAAGGATTCTTCTCTAAAGCTCTTCATTGATTGTTGAATTTATATAGAAAATTTTGTAAATTTTATTAGTGTGACAAAGGAAAATATTAAATGTAGATTTTATGCTCCATGTGTACCTTTCGCTTATTGAACTAGAATATCGAATATCGAAATCAATATAGTTCTATATACATAAATTTATAGACAACTGACTAATTCGCAATATCTTAGACGTCATGCATCTTACAATGCTAGCAATTCTCTCTCCCGATCCTCCCCCTACACCACACTATATACTTTCGATCCAAGCACAAACCCAACAAATCTCTGTGTTAATTTTGTAAACCAGTGCGCATAATGGAACCTTGTGAATGTAGCATTAAAAACGACGACGAAAAGATCAACAGATTTTTAATTACATTATTAACTTATACCTAACTATTATATACAGATATATAATAAATATATAGATACAATTTTTTACCTACTGTAGCTTTGATTACATTTTTCAATGATGTGTCAAATTTTAAATGGTATTACCGATAGTCCAAAATACTCAACAACTACAGAAGAAAAGAAAGAAAACGTTACAGCGCATTAAGGAGGCCGACTTCCTACGATCATGGCTTGTTACATGTCCACTAATCGCTCCGCTCGAAAACAGTGCAAAGATCCAACCAGATATATAGAATAATCATCTATCAATATGCAAGACATTGCTTATTCCCGAACAACAACCCGCAGCTGATGAGTCGGTAGTTTCGACCTTGCAATGCCCTGTACTACTATATCATAAGGTCTATTTTTCGTAGATCCCCAGATAGATCATATATGACCTGTGGTCTGTGGTGAATACAACCCCATTCACTCCGCTCCACTGTGCAGGGCATTCACAATTATCAGAGATATGAGGCCAGCTCGCTTTACTAACTTACTAAGAAATAGACAAAACCCGTATACATAACACTAAGCCGGAAAACAAAAAATATAACAAATAAACAAAAGACGATAAGAACACTGCGAAAACTAATTAGAAAGCGAAATACATACGCAGATTGTAATAAAATTACAGAAAAACAAACAAACGTCTTTGAATGATTTGATAAAGAGCTGGAAAATTATGAAGGTTTATCAGGGGGTAAGAAACTATTTTCAGAAGAAAGAGATAAGCAACAACAGCTTTTAATAATGAAATAGATATATTTGTTTACATAAAACGATTTATTTGGAACATCCATGACTAGGCGTATTCTTTTTGTTTGTTAGGTACATGGTCGGTAATTTAAAATGCTTTTATTTGGTTAGCTCGGAATGGAGTTAGACAGATCCATTGGTTAAGTCATTATGGTTAGGACAAATGCCATTATTTAATCATCGCGTGGTAAGGGGTGAAACTGGGTTAGCACCTTGGTGATTTCCTGCGCCAACTGGGTAGTGGCTGCTGCCAGGACCCTTCGCGACATAATGTCGAACTCCCCGCCAGCGGGATCGATGACCACTCCTCCGGCCTCACGGACAATCAAATCCCCGGCACAGACATCCCAAGCATGGATCCCAAACTCATAGTTGGCATCGGCGGCTCCCAGAGCCACCATCGACATATTGAGGGCTGCCGAACCCAGGACGCGTAAACTGAAATATAATATTTCATATTATTATAATGAATACATAAGTATAGGGATGTGGATTAGGTTTTCAATTGCAATCAATTAAATTGCCTGTACAGATCTTGAGAGATTTTATAGAGAAGATTCATCAATAAAGAGCATAACTCACCCATGCGCCTTCTTTGCCATCTTCTCGAAGTTCTCGTTGACGACCTTCATCTTGGCCTCGTCCCGAGTGGTTCCGAATTCACTGGTGATCAACGCCTTAGCCAGTTCCTGCTGGCCACTCACATGGATCCTGCGTCCGTTGTAGAAGGCTCCATGACCGCGTCTCGCGGTGAAGCGCTGCTCCAGAATGGGATTGTAGACCAGTCCCAGCTCCGTGACCTTGTTCACCTTCAGACCCACCGAAATGCAGGAGTGGGGAAAGGCGTGCACAAAGTTCATGGTTCCGTCCACGGGATCGATGATCCAGGTGGGGTCATTGGTCAGCTTCTTGACGCCCTCCTCGCCGCTGCTTTCCTCTTCGCCGATGAATCTGCAATCCAAGAAGTTCAGAAAATTGCCGGGAAAATCTAGATAAATCCTACTTGTGATCCGGAAACTGCCGGCGAATCCCCTCCATCAGCAGCTGCTCCACATCCTTGTCCGTCTGGGTCACCAGATCAATGTCGTTACTCTTGGTCACAAACTCCTGTCGCGTCTCATTGTTGCGAGCGATTAGCTGGGGGAAAAGGAAAATTCCATTAGCCTCTGCAACACTCGAGTGTTTCTCCTCTTATGTATAATTTACCCTTCCAGCTTCGGAGACCAGATTGCTGACCACCTCAAAGCACTTCTCCAGGTCCACATTGTCGCCCATTTTGCAGTGGTGTTGTCTCTGCGATTTCTGGCTTTGCAATGAGCCGCTAACAAATCAAATCCAAGAGGAGCAAGTTTTAATTTAATTATACTATTATCAACAAAGTGACCGAGGCTAGCGACCGTTAAATTATTCCAATAAGCTCGGGGGAAAGCACAAATAAAATACCAGAAAAATCCTCTGATTGGGATTGGTCAGAAGCAACAGGTTTTTGCATATACCATTAAAATATTAATTGAAAAAATGTCTAAAAAAATGTTTTTTTTAATTTGTACAGTTTTTTAGTTGATATTTATTAAAACATCTTAAAAATAACTCTGTACATTCCCAAGTAAATGGTTGAGAACTTTACTGCACTGATAGCGTCGACTCGAACCATAATATATTTGCGGAAAATTCGAATCGTAATTGAAATATAAAGAACTCGTGGTATTCCCAAAACTTACCTTGGTGGAGCATTTACTAAATGACTTCTATATATTGAAGACTTGCAAGAAACAATTTTTGAACAAAGCAAATAAAAATTCGAGATCATGTTGATGGGTTAAGTATTCAAATAAAATACAACAAATGAATGGGTAATGAGATATTCATTTGAAATATAGGGCATGTAACCTTAAATTAAAGATATTTACCAAAAATAAAGAAAGTTTAAAAATAAAATTATTCTCCCCTTGGTCAATTTATTAAATAACTAAAAACACGGAATTTCAGCCGGCCTTCCTGGTGGTCAGTTAGCAGTCGCCGCTGGCTTCTCGTTGGAATTTTCGGTGTCCGTTGTGTCGGGTGTGTCCGTATCGGGAAAATCCGTCTGGCCGGTAAAGTCTCTGGTCTCTGCAGCGGGTCCGTATTCATTGGGATTCACAGATCGCGGTTCGTCGTCGCGTGGCGATGGATAGTTCTGCTCCAGGTGGCTGCCCAGCTCCAAGGCCAAATGCTCGGTGGAGGCAGCCAGGCATCTGCGTGACATTATGTCCAGTTCCTCGCCAGCCGGATCTATCGCCACTCCGCCCGCCTCGATGACTATAAAAGTTCCCGCTGCCATATCCCAAACGTGCAATCCAAAGTTGTAGTAGGCATCCGCCACTCCGGAGGCCACCATTGCCAGGCCCATGGCAGAAGATCCAATGGAACGCATCCTATTTATTAGTTTAATATATTAAATATAAAAATAAGATTTATGTACTCACGCATGGGTCTTCTTCAAGAGCCGCTGGGCATTTTCTTGGGCTATCAGGTTGCGCGTTTCATTGCCGCCCGAGCTGTATTCCTGCAGGACCATCGCCGAAGAGAGATTGACCTGGCCAGTCGTCCTTATTATCTCGCCGTTCAGGTGAGCCCCCTTTCCACGCTGCGCTGTGTACATGTTCTTCATCGGAGGATTATAGACAATACCGAATTGGGTCTGCTGGTTCACCATGTAGGCCACCGAGATGCAGTAGTACGGAAAGTGGTGGACATAGTTCATGGTGCCATCGATTGGATCGATTATCCAGGTTGGCTCATCCGTCAGGGTCACCATTCCGGTCTCCGACTTTGATGTGCGCTCCTCGGCAATGAAACTGCATGGAAAAGCGAAAAATTATACAGAAAAACCTCAAAAGTATTAGTTCCTACACTGATAAAAAAAACGTATTATTTCCAAAGCTTTTACTTTCAATTTAAAAAAGTTTCTTTTTGTTTTTATCCATTGCGAGATAATAATTTTGTAAAATTACGGAAAAATATTTATACCTATCCATTATCTATAAAGTTTAATTTTAATTTGCTTTTTCTTAGGACTTCAGGTTTATTTCCTGAAAATAAACTCTACTTACTTGTGTTCGGGAAACCTCGCACTGATGGCCTTGATGAAGCTCTCCTCGACAATGTTGTCAGCGGGAGTGACGAGGTCATTGGTGTGCTTCTTGGTGGTGTACTCCTGCTGCTTATCGTTCTCCGCCAGGGCGATGGCGCCGGCCTTCTTCACCTCGCGACAGGCCAGCAGGAAAAGGGAGTCCAGATCGCTGGCGGAGAACTGAGCCGGCAGCGGGGGAAGTTCCTCCACTGCCTGCTGCTCCTCCTCCTCGTCCGAATAGATCATGCCCGAGGTGTTGGTTCCCTTGGAGGCGAACACTTTCGAAGGATGAAAGGTGATGTCCGTGTTGGTCAGCTTGCTATTCAAGCTCTGCATATCGTCCTTGCTGTCATCGTTGGGCAAGGATGCCATCATGGGAGGTGGCATTGGCACATCCTCCTGCCTCTGCGCAGGAATAGGAGTCGCTTCTGCCTCCGCGAAATCAATAGACTTCCGCTGGGGTTGGGGCTGAGGTTGTGCTGGTGGCGGAGGTGGAGGTGGTTCATCAGCCTGTTTAGGAGCGGATCTCTCGGTTTTTTTTGGCGTCGTGTCGTCCTCCGACGACGAAGAGGAATCCGTTTCGACTTTCTGCGATTTCCTCCTCTGGTTTCCTGCCGGCTTCTTATCCACCTCGGAGGATTCACCATCGGCGTCGGCATCAGAGGAGCGCTGTGGCTTTGGCGGAAGATCTGGTGCCACAGCGGCACCTGGTATCACGGAGTTACGGGACGAAATGTCCTCCAACGGTTTGGATGGCGTCGGAGCTGGCTTGGGACTCGGTGATCCCGGTGCTCCAGTTCGATGCGGTTCATTTCCGCGGCCCTGCGCCATGGAGCCACGTCGCTCCTCGGCGTGCCGCAGTGTGTTCACCCGGGCATCCTGCTGCGTGGCCTCGTGGTCCTCCAGGCCGAATCGCGTGGCCGCATTTCGCTCCCTGGTTGTCTCCTGTGAGGGACTGTGTGCCGGCTCCTTCCCCGGCTCCTTGCCAGGCGAATGCTGGTCGTCGGCCATTCTGATCGAGATCAAGACCAAGTCCAAGTTCCTCCACTGCCACCAAGGTGTTGAAAGGCCGAGCCGAAAATCTACTGAGTGCGTGCTTGTTAAAGGTTGGGAATCGACTGCTCCACCCGGAAGTTTCCAGCAAGGCCAGTGTGATAAATAATATATTTTAATATTTTAAACTAAAACGATCTCCTTTGGATTTGCAGGTTTAAACACATTAAAACAATAAACTTTATTATACACATACGTTCATATACAGAAATATATATATAGATATGTAAATTGCATTCTTCCCTTCCGCCATCGCTGTAAAGCTAACAATCTTTTTACAATCAGACTGGGGACCCATGCCCCTCATCAGCCAATCCGTGATATCGAATTTCTCTAGACCGATCTCTCAAATCTCCCAAATAACGAGCTCTAACAATAAAATCCTCTATAATATTCATAGGCTTGCAGCAGTAACTTCAATGATATGTTTCGTTGCAGTAAGTCTTCAGACCGTATAACATATATATATATAGTGTATATAGTATATCCGAGCGGTTCTCTTTAACATGTAGATCGTATGTAGGAATGTGTCGAGCATTATGCCACACTGATATGTATCGTTTTCGAAACTTACGTTCTAGTGGGAATGGGGAAAGAAACCGATTTCCCCGATCGGTTCCGGACTTACGTGCGTGTCCTCTCAGATCTGAAAAGGTGAAATCAGAGAGTCTACAAAATAATACATATAAGGATACAAATAAAAAGTGTGAGCTGTGTAATTTGTGGCTACAACTGGAATCGTGTATATATTTTGTCTCATATCAATTCTACTAAAAATACATACAGTAAGATATAATTAAATTTGTATCACAACGAATTAGCGAGAACTTAAACTACGACTACAACGAAGAAACGAAAAGAACTGGAAAATGTGTGCGTGCTGAGCATGTTAACTACGGTGAACAGGCAAATACACAAGGATATATAGACGATAGATAGTGACCGGCGATCGTAAACCGCCCAGCCGACTTACTTACGCACACGCTTAGGCTTACGAACTAGGTAGAATTTAGAGGGTGCTAACCACGCCGCAGCCCGGAACGGGACCAACATTAAGCATTAGGTATTTTATATATGTAGGGGGAGATTTACAGGACACGTAATCGGGTTACGCAAGTGGTTCAAATGCGCTGGCAGAGTGGAGTGGTCATTGGATAGGGGATCCTAGCCGCTGTTGGACCAGTTTGACCATCTGCTACCATTTACTTGGCCTCGACTGGCCGGTTGGCGAAGAGTTGCTCCACAATTTGCTCATCGGCCAGTGTGGAGGTGTCGCCCACGTTGTGATCGTTAACCGCGATCTTGCGCAGCACTCGGCGCATGATTTTGCCGGAACGCGTTTTGGGCAATCCAGGGGCATTCTGGATGACATCCGGCATGGCAAAGGGTCCGATTCGCTCGCGCACCATCTTCTTCAGGTCAGAAATCAGCTTCTGGTCAAACACCTCGTTCTCATTGGGTGTGATGAAGCAGTAGAGGCACTCGCCCTTGACGGGATGCGGACGGGAGACAACGGCGGACTCGGCCACACGAGGATGCTCCGTTAGGACCGATTCCACCTCGGCGGTGGACATCAGATGTCCGGACACGTTCAACATGTCGTCCACACGGCCAGTGATCCACAGATAGCCGTCAGCATCGCGACGGGCACCTGTCAGAGAAATATGAAAAAAAAAAGATTTAGCAATGGGTTTTTAAAATGTAGAGTTTAAAAATGACTCACCATCGCCAGTGCAGTAGTAGCCAGGGAACTTGGAGAAGTAGGTGTCCTCAAAGCGTTCATGGTTGTTATACAAGGTGCGCATCATTCCAGGCCAAGGTTGCGAGAAGACCAAGTATCCCTCGCCCTCTCCCTTAATCTCGATACCGCACTCATCCAGCAAAGTGGGCTTAACGCCAAAGAAGGGGAATGACTGAAAAAGTATCACAAATATTAATTTCGGTTTTGTTTTTAACGAGAGGTCATTTTCTTACAGCAGATCCTGGCTTCATGGGAGTGGCTCCGGGCAGGGGTGTGATGACATGACCGCCGGTTTCCGTCTGCCAAAAGGTGTCCACAATGGAGCACTGCTCCTTTCCAATAACGCGGTAGTACCACAGCCAGGCCTCCGGATTGATGGGCTCACCCACGCTGCCCAAAACTCTGCAAGAAGTGGAGATAATATTGTAAGTAAAATATTACAGTAATTTAGGTTTTATATTAAACATTCCTTCATATTGATTAACAATTATAATCAAATCTAAATTTTGGTTTGTTTATTATATTAAAAGGTGTATATAATTAGCTTAGACAAATGCATTTATAATCAAAATCTAAACTCGTCTATGTGATTAACACCTTTTGAACTTAGACAACTTTTGAATTGGAAAGTAACGTTTTGATTAGACTCATTTCCTTCAGATGATGTATTGTTGATAACAACAGTAACTAATACTCATCGTTCGAACTGAAGAATTAGTTTTAAGTCCCAAGAAACCTACTTGAGTCCGCTGAGGTTGTGCTTTAGCACGGGTCCATCGCCGTACTTCATAAGGGCACGGATGGCCGTGGGAGCTGTATAGAACTGGGTGACCTTATATTTGTCAATGACACTCCAGTACCGATCGTTTCCAGGAAAGAATGGGGTGCCCTCAAACTGCAAGAAAGCCAGGTGTTAGTCAGAAATCCCAATGTTGGTTAGATCTAATCAGACACTTACAATCACTGAAGTGGCACCATTGGCCAGTGGTCCGTACACCACGTACGTGTGTCCCGTGATCCAGCCAACATCGGCGGTGCACCAGTAGATATCGCCCGGCTTGTAGTCAAAGACGATCTTGAAGGTTGTGGCCGCATACAGCAGATAACCGGCGGTGGTGTGGAGCACACCCTTGGGCTTGCCGGTGGAGCCACTGGTGTAGAGCATGAACAGCGGATCCTCGGCGTCCATCCATTCGGGATAGCAGGCCGGCTCCTTGTCCTCCATCTCCTCGTGCCACCAGTAGTCGCGGTCATCGGTCCACGGGATCTCCTCCTCCACATGATCCGGCTGGCAGGGGGTCACGCGCTTCAGATGCGACACTACGATGCACTTCTCCACCGAGTGGCCCAGCTCTTCGACCTTCTCCAGCGCCGTGTCGCACAGGGCCTTCAGGTACAGAGGCTTCTCTCCGCGCCAGGCTCCATCCGCCGTAATCAGCAGCTTGGCCTTGCAGTCGAACATCCGCTCGGCGAGGGAATCCGGCGAGAAGCCGGCAAAAACGATCGAGTGCACGGCTCCAATGCGGGCACAGGCCAACATCGCGATGGGCAGCTCCAGGATCATCGGCATGTAGATGGACACACGGTCGCCCTTGCGGATGCCATGGTCCTTCAGCACATTGGCAAAGCGGCACACCTCCTCCAGCAACTTGCGATAGGTGAGTCCGCGGGAATAATCGTCGGGGTGGTTGCCCTCCCTGGAACAATGACAAAAAAGGGGAAACGACCATGAGGAAACACATATTGCATTATATACTTGGTATTATTTATTTCAGTAGCATTTACATCGAGCACGCGCCGGTGGCGTTCTTAAATGGGTGGCCACGTACCGGGTGTCCCACAATTGGGCTAATTACCCCGACCACAATTGGATCACTTACTGTAATGCGAGGCTTCCTAATTGCCCGAGGCGACTTAATTCGATTCTATGCACTCAAATAGTCACCTAATTTCAAAATTATCTCGTATAGTTGCGGTAAAAATTGAAGGAATTTTGTAATTGTAAAATTTGACTAAATTTTAAATATGGTAATTTAATGGAACTACTTGGAAAATTAGATCACAAACTTGAAATCCTACCTACAATATTAGTTTTCTTATTTTTCTTATAAACATATTGTTCTATATAATCGAGATATAGTAGTGCTATTAGTTTAACCGCAGTTGTTCTTACTTAATACTATATTTTAGCATTGTACAATTGAATGTTTGTGTGTACTTTATATGCCTTTCCCTTTTTGTTCTGAACTTGGCAACAGAAGCCAATGCCAATAACCGACATAATGTTATATACAACAGCTGCAAAAAGTCTTTGACTGACTACACTGGGCATTAATAATATATGGACCTAGAATTAAACAATTATTCATAGTTAAACATGGCTAAAACTAAAGTGGAACATGTATAAATAAATCCCATATTTTTAGTATATTAAAAAATTCGATAAAAATTTAAAATGATCTTTAATTTGAATACAAACATACGGCACTGTCGCCTTTTCCCTAATGGCTGCTATTAAGTGAATGAATTTAGAATTAAACACGAAACTGTATGTAAAACTTGTCAGAGCTTTCGAAGCTTTGAATGGGTAAACAAAAATCGTGACTGAGCTAAATCGTGAATGATTTCAGCACCCAAAACGGATATAAACATTCGCGATCGTCGATGGACAGACACGAAACTTGGAAAAGTAATGGGGAAAGCCAATTTCCATGGCACTTTTGGAGGTCAAGGCAGATTGGTAACGCAAAAATTAATAATAAACTAACTGGACTACAAAAAACAAAATAAGCGACAGGTGGGCTGGGCAGGTAGACAACGGCAATCAGTAGAGCACAATGGGGTGTGTAAATCATCGCCTGTTGTCCGTCACCAGCGATAAGAATTAGAATTAGCCGGCAATAAAGCGGCTTTTATTTCAGTCCCGACCAAAAAAATATTGGCAAAGAGAAATGCAGGAAGCAGACGGAACAAAGCACTCATCGTGACGTTTTTTGGGGGTTATTTCGGTATTGCTGACTAGTCCGTACTGTCCAAAGTTCGCCCTGAAAAAAGGGGTGATGAGTGGGGTTGTTTTGGCCTGTTTCGGGTGATTCGACTGGCCGTAACAGCCGTGAAATGTTATTCCACTTGAACGAAATACCTGTTTGTACTTGTACTTGTCAATTAGTAAGATGGTAAAAATAACTAAAATACGCATTGAAAACAAACCGTTCAACTGTGACTCGAAATGCTTTTTTGTAGCACTCACACTATTGGGTTTATTCATCCTTGAACCTATACTCAAAGTTGTGCTCAAAATCGAGGATTCTACAACTTCCTAAATCTATTACGACTTTTATATTTTCCTTAATTTTATCTAAATACATTATATTACCATTTTAAAAATCGTTTTTCCTACATAAATGCCATTTTTAAAATGCTAATTTTATGTTATTTAAAATAATTTTTTCTATTATTCTGGAGCTATAAAATGTAGATCACAATAATTTTCAATGAATGTAATATCGTTCTATAAGTTAGCTAGTTAGATAACTATACTAGTTTGGATACTATACTTTAATAACAAATCCCATTTTTAAAATAAGGCAATTTGATTTAGGGCATAAGATTATACATAAAACTTTCCAAAACGATTTTAGAATGCCGAACTGTGCCGAAATCTTTATCAGCCGGCGACAGCTCACAGTCAAGGCCAAGTATTAGTAGTTGCGGACGTCCTCTCCACTTATCAAAATTTCGAGCACTTGATTTGATGGTTCCTCCGCCTCCGCATGACTAATCGAAAATGGTGGGAAAAATGTGGCGCGACGCGTCCCGTCGAGTGTATTAATTTCCAATTTAGAGACGTAATCGTCGGGCCACTCGTCGCCGCCTAATCTCGTCGCCGGATCGCCAGACAAGAAATTTTCCATGCCGCCTTGGAAACACCTCATGCAACGTCCCGCCCTCCACATTCACCTCTTGACCACAGGAAGACGCGTGGCCGTCTCCGGCTTATCAGAAATCAGAAAATATGCTAAAAACAGCCACTCTCTCCGCACGAGTGAGTCGAAAAAAAATTTTGAGGAATGGTATAAAAACTAAGGCAAAAACAATCAGCACCGCTAACTTATCTTAATAACAATAACATCAGCTGTTGATTCGCGTGTCGAATAAATCGCATCGAATGTTTTTAGTTTCCTCCAAACAAACACTGAACAAAAATATTTGTAGCTTTTCGTTTCTCATTAAAATGTTTAACAGGTTTTTATAATTTTGGATCAGGATTCTAAATCCAAATATATTTTTTCTATCAAACCACTTTCCGAAAATAGAAACAATAAAGAATTTCATTTACAAATTACAATTTTAGAACACTATTTCTAAAAGGTAAGGGTGTATGGAATTTTTGGAGTTTGAAAGAAACATTCCATACACTTCAAATAAACATTTATTGTATGAAAAGCTACCGTTCAATATCTGTAAAAATAAAATTTGATAACTTCCTATAAATCTAAATTTTTTACAGTGCCCTTCTTCTCTCTCTTTCTTTCGCGTCTCTGTGTCTGGCTGGGCCCTACAGTTTGAGAGACATTATCGTACGATGCTGATCCCCTATGTTTATCTAATGATCTTTCGTTTGTTTTTAACGGTTTGGTGGATCTTCAAGTTGAAAGAAGTCAGCAAAGTTTACATAATTTATAGAGAAGGGCTTGGCAACCTGTTTATGTGGAAAAACTGATAAGAGGGGCGAAAAAGTCAAGAAATGCCTAGGCAGCATTATTATTTGTATGTTGGTTTTTTATCGCTCTTTCTCTTGCAGGTAAGACCATTCTTTTTTTATATTTATTTTCTCTCTATTATCTCTGTCCTTGTCTGTCTGCGGGTGCGTGAGTGGAGCGTAGTGGCTCTCTAATTGGTTGTGAGTGAATCAGACGATGTGATCGCGTGATTTTCTAGACGCCCAGTGAAGCTAAAACTGTTAACTGTTACTGGAAATTTTAAAATACTATGTTTTGGAGACTTTTCCTAAATTTTTACTTACTTACTTTTTGTCTATTCTACTTTTTCCTCCACCTTTTGCCCAGACGCCGCCACGCTGACACAGAAACCGAAAAAAGAAAGGTTCGAAAAAATAGCAAATCGTTTAACGCAAAGACGCGCTTCCATCAATTTGAATAAACAATTTGCGCGCATTGTCAAATCGCTTACATAATATTGCTGGGCTTTCGTTCAGGTTTTCGTGTGTTTAATTCGACTTAATTTTGTTGCTAACGAGTCAGGAAATTGAAAACAGTTTGCGTAAATCGGTTGGGTTCGAAACGGTTATTTCGGTACCAAGGTACAAATGGGTTTGAATCGGTTTAAAATAAAAATGTTCAAAAAAATCTAAAGTCTTGTTCAAATTTATCTTTTGAAGGATTCAATCGGTAACACATGAAAAACAAATAAAACAAGTATATTTTAAGGTCATAAGGAAGAAAATTGACGGATATTGGAGAATATAAAAACAAATTAATGATCTTTTCAACAACTTTTCCGTTTCGCAACCCCTATCTATGCCGTAAAAATGGGCATATAAATTTTAAGATTTTGTTTTGCTTTGGTTTGCAATAAAATTATCTGAAACGGCCGTTCGAAAAGCGTTAATTATTACTCATTACCTGCACCGTTTTTTCTGTCTTTTTCGGTTTGTGTCCCACTCTTTATCTTATCTAAGGAAAGTGAGGACAGACAGATTGTGCGCTGGGATTAAATAATTCCCACAAAAATGGGAAACAGCCCAGAATAGTAGTGATGGGCCCTCGTAACTTTGAGGCTGAATGGGAACCAACCAACTTGCGATGACCTTGTAATTGCCTTTCAATTACCTGACTTTCATTTGCATTTCCTCCGGCACACGCGCCCCGCCCCCTAACCCGCCCTCTAAGTGATAACCCCGAGATAAGCTCATTAGCATTAACATTTGTTTAACATTGTGCTTTTTTCCTTTTTTTTTCGCCCTGACGCATTGCTCAGTGAACTTTGGGTCTCAAAATAACGCGAATCTTCTCGCGCAACCAAAACAAAATACCTATTTCATCCAGGCTATTCAATTTAATTGCGTTCTGAGTGGGCACTTGAGAACCTCAAAAGATAATATATAGTACTGGGTTCCTCGGCAGCTAATCAGTTAAAGGGAGTGTCTGTTGTTTAATCGTAATCAACGAAGTATGTAGTTTTATAGAGGGAAGAACCTACATATTATAAAGTAGGTGAAGTCACTATTTAATATTTGCTTTGATTGTTAACTTTTCGTTACGAACGAGTGTCTCGTGTGGAGGAAACAAACAAATGCGACGGAGATGAGTTAGGAACGAACTTTAGATAAGGCAGTTAGAATAAGGGATATTGAACTAAATGGCGGTTATAAAATATGTTATTTAACATTTTATTTTAATTATTTTAAATGTTTATTTTCTATATTAATTTAATCACTTTTTTATAGTGAGTCTATACAAGGGATAATAACTTTTAAGTGCATTTTTGTAATTACTTTGTTTTTTATTTAAGAACAAAGGACAAATAATACATAAAGGATATAAACAAGTGCTGACAAAAAAAAACAATTTAAATTAATAAAGAAATATTCCTTTTAAATAAAATGTAAATTTATAACACATTTTTTAGAATTTATGATAAGGAAAAATAACTTTCTTACTCACATTAAGGACTATAGATTGAATAAAATAAATGTGCCAAGTAATAACAAAAATACCTTTGCATTTAAAGACAAATTTTCCCCTAACCGGTTCAATTCTTAATCGATTTTAACTGAATAAATAAACAAAAAAAAACCGAGCGTAAACTTGGCCGGGTCACCCTGTTATGGGGGTCGTCTCGAGGAACGAAGACTGACCCTGACATTGACCCAGAGTGTTTAGCTAATCCGCAGTTTGAAATCCAAAAAAAAGCACCCAAAATTGAATTAATCATGGGTCGTTAGACTCACTGTCACATTCGCCATGCAAACGATTAAACCGATTGCTTGCAATCAAAACAAAAATAATAGCTTCAATTAGCTAAGCATAAAAGGAAAAGCTCCTGCCCAAAATCGATGGCAAAAGGTAAGATGCCTGCCCTTGAGTAATATCATATATATAAAATATACAAAAGAAGTGCCATCATCTGTTTCGAATACGGTGCCTGCGCAGTAAATCCTCTCCTGTGAAGAACCCACCTTCCGACGTCACAAGGCGAGAGTTTCGTAACCACACGAAAAATCAATAATCCTGCACTGCCACCCAAAAAACTTTTGTTTTCATGCGACCTACGCCACCCAGTGGGAAAGTGGGCGAGGATTAGCAGCCAGACTCACCAGTAATAGGCGATTTGGTCGCCCAGTCCGTTCCTAACATTGCGATCCAGGAGATTGTAGCACAGATTGGTGGACGCGCCCTCCATCCACTTGATCGAAATGGGTCCCTTGGAGATGTTGAAGTTGTACTTGAGGAACTTCTCCGGATCGGCGGGCGTTTCCCAGTGGAACTGCTTGGCCACGCGGGACCAGAATTCGGCCGGATTGTCCAGCGACTCCTGGTAGAACTTCTGGTACTCCTCGAAGCTGGATATGTAGGCATTTTGGCTGATGGCCGGATTCGGATCGTATATTGATTTTTCCGCTGGCATTTTGTTTTTGATTTGTGTTGTATATATCTCCTTGAATTATTTTCCCTTGTTCTAGCTCTGTAATTATCCTGTTTTGCAGTTATCCCTAGCTTAGTGTGTGGTGTGTGATTGTTTTTATTATTCTTGGGGTTGGTTTTCGAGCAGCACGCGCTTCTCGCACCGCACGGAATGAGTTCTTTTTGAGCACTGACCGCTCGAGTGAGCTATAGCCAAGCTTTTCGCCTCTGTGGCCATAGCTTTCGGGTGGCAAAGCTTCGACGAACACGCTCTTCAAGTTCAATGGGACATGGGCGGCGCTTTCCGGAGGGCTTATCGTCTTGATCGGGCATTATTTCAAGGCGCGACTTGGCACATCCTTATCGCCCAAGCACGGCGTAACTTTCCAGAGAGGTGGTAGGTGTGTCATCGGTCCATCATCAATCAGGTGATGGCTGAATGCCGTGGCGTGTGCCATCGCCCGTCCCGGCAACAGTGTTGAATGTTGTTTTCCAAATCCGCCCAAGCACGCCGGTCCAAGCTGATCCGATCCGTATTATTATGAAATTGAGTGTTTTCTGCTTTCGACGACTCTCTTAATCTTTTGTTGAGTGAGTTGTTATCTTCGATCAACGTTCTCTGCACGTTTTCTCTTCATTCGAACGAGCATGCTTCTTTCTTATCGCCTAGAAGGTTTCCATGGGGGAGCAGACGGCGTCTGCCACCCGCAGGTCAAGATGCCCAATTTAAATATATAATATTTGGCTTTACTGTTGATTCTTATTCGTAACAATGTTCAGAGCTACAACAACGTGTGTGTATGGCGATGAGTTTGGTTGGTTGGTGATTTTCGGGTATGAGTGTTTTAAGCTGATAACAAATGCTAGATCGTTTGGTTTTAAAGGCTAGCTGCTGCTGGTTGTTCTAGTGATCGCCACTGCTGCTCACGAAGGTTTTGTACTGCTCCTCGGACATGAGGGCATCGAGTTCCTGTGGGTTCTTGAGGTCCACCTTGAAGAGCCAGCCTGGAAGCGAGAAATATGTCATTCTACTGATGTGGATAGGGGCTTAAGTACCAGATCTTACCCTTCTCATAGCAGCTACTGTTGACCAGGGCCGGTGTGTCCTCCACCTGGGCGTTCTTCTCCGTCACCTTGCCGGTTACGGGGGAATACACCTCACTGGCCGCCTTCACGCTCTCCAGGGCCCCACATTCGTCATCCTGCTTGAGTTCCGTGCCCGGTTCTGGCAGCTGGGCGAAGACCACATCCCCGAGAGCCTCCTGGGCGTAGCTGGAGATACCCACAATGGCGTTGTTGCCGGAAACCAGCTCCACCCACTCGTGTTTGTTTGTGTAGCGACGTTCTGGCGGGGATTACAGTTTGAGATTCAGTGGGTGTTGCATAAACAGCGATGATTACTAGGGATTACCTGCGTCGAGGAGGCTGGTCAGGTGGAAGGCGCGCCCCTGGACGGCGGCTAGGGGCGTGGCACTCAGCTGGCGGGAGGCCAGCAGGCCAATTCTTGCGAATTTCGTGATGAAAACCATATTTTCCAGTCCAAATGCAAAGGCAACTGTCGGCGAAGTGAGTTTTCCAACCGTTCCCGGGGGTGTTTCGGTGACAAATGATCGGATTCAAAACACACACGCTACGTTTAATGCCCGGCACCCCAGATGAAAGTCGAATATTGCCCCGGCTTATCAGAAATCAGACAATATTGTGAACTTTTGTTGACCCAAGGAAACGGCGCAGAAGGCACTAAGAAATGCCAAACGCCTGCCAATCGATAACGATTGTTATCGCACTACCCTGGGTTATTCGAATAATTGAAATTATTGTTTTCCTAGTTAAAATAAATGATTTCTTCTAAAAACAAAAAGAACTTGTATTGTTAGCAATTGAATAAATGAAAAATATTAAATACAAATAAAAGTTCAATTATAAAATTATTTTAATTTTTAAAAACTATATCATTTTTTAGTTAAAAAGAAATGTCGGAAAATATAGAAATAAATCGGAACTTAATTCCCCTTAAAGTATTGTGAACCCATCTCAATTTTAAACTACGTTCCGATGTTCCTCCTGTATTCGTTATCTCTTCCCAATAAAATCGTTGCTGGGGGCCGTTTTCCGTCTTAATCGGCGACCCGCTCCTTATCAGCTCTATGAAATAATCAAATTACCATATAAACAAATACCATCTCACTGGCGGTGCAAATAACTATAACGGTTTCATTTATTTACAACTGTACACTTATTTTGTTATAAACATGCAAATAAATAAGAATAACCAAGCAGAACAATTGTCCACGCTGATAAAATTTGAACTAAATTTTAGCTGTCACTTGGGGGATTATTTGAGAATTATAATATGGAAGAGGGCTTTTCGGAGGGGCGCCAATGGGCTTAGTACTTAGTACTGGTGAGGGCGCAGAATTCCATTGGGACTGGGCTGTGGCGAGTAGTCGGGCATGGGGAATCCCGAGGTGGCCACCACAATGGTCTCCTGCACCGGCACCTGCGACTGTTGGCGCAACGGGCGACTGCTCTGCGGATTGGGTGCCGGATACTGCTGGAAGGCGTTGATGTCCCGGAATCGGCGATCCATCAGATTCGAGTCCATCGACATGTGGGCCGCCCGCACAATGGCGCCTTCGTTCACCTCGATGGTCTCCGCAATGGAGCGGGTGTCCGGAATGTAGGCGGCATTGTTATACGCCTGGACCTCCACCCTATCGATGAAGATTGGGAATTATATTGGTAAAATTACATACATATTTTAATACTTACTTCTCTTCCTCGTAGGCGCGAATGGGCGCCCTTGTGGTCAGAATATCATTGGAATCCTTGCGAGGATTGAACAAAGTATCCTGTGAAGGAAGGGCATTACAAACATTGATAATAAATATTTTCAATATTATTTTAAAAAAAGGTAGAAATGAAATTACAAATATTTAAATTGATAAGAAAATTTGGAAACTTATTGATTCTAACATATTTTCTATTTGTTATATGAAAAATTGAATTATTTTTTCCACATTGATAAAATCATTGGGAATTCCAAAAAGTTTAAGTTCGATTTAAGATTGAGATATCAGTTCAAGTGAACTTTTCTGAGAGGGAACACACGCACTTAGAGCCCAGTTAATAATAATGGGTTTCGGTAAAAGAACCTAAAAATCCGAGGAAACCGCTATCAGGGCAACCTGAGGCCAATTGCCGACCGCCTTTGCGAACCAGCTTATCAGTTACCACCACCACATTGAGTTAATTGCGACAAAATGCTAAGTTTAGCCATGTCGTAGTCGAATTTTACTTTCTGCTCTGTTCGAATATTTTCACAGACAGAGGCGGAAATTTATGGAATCGAAGAAGACAACGCCAGCCAGCATAAGTGGGCGATGAGCTCACCCACTGACCCCCACCACCGACTAACGGACCAGCACTTACCACACCATCCTTATCGGTGGCAATGCGAGTGGCCCTCATCAGCAGGTACACGAGCAGTCCAAAGTTGATGAACCACAGTACGAATCCCTTGAAGGAGATGATCATCATGGAAATGGCGGCCACTCCGCCGGCCATTAAGGTGGCAGCCATGGGATCGATGGCACCAGCATTAATACTATTGGCATTCTGCTTCAGAGCCGCCGCATTGAAGCGTCCGTAGTCGATGCCAAAAATCACACCGGAGGCTATGTCCATGCAGCAGATGGCGGCCACAAAGAAGGCCCACGTGTATATGGCAGTCAGGGTCTGCTTGGGGTTGTCCTTGCGCACCCCTAAAAGTAGGGAAAATACAACATTTTATTAGCAAAAGTACAATCCATCACAGGCGGTTTAAATGACTTTCACGAAAATAATATCGCCCTAAACATGTGATACTTAAATGGGTTTACTTATTGGCGATACATCAATCAAACTCATAATTAAGTCATTAAATAATATTTTTTAAAAAGCAGTCACTACTAATTGTAAATATATTTTTAAAAAATATATACCTATTTTTATATTACTTCGTAATATTCTTCTTTCATATTCCCATTGTATTTTGGCTCGAATAATACCAAATAACACCACGCTAACCCCATTGCAAATGTAAAGAAAGTAATATTGTGGGGAATAACCATCAATGAAATCATTATACAACCTATCATATAAGTTTTAAGGGATCTTATCAAAATATTTTGTTTATTTTGGCTTTATAGCTTTGTGGCATGCGAGGTACTTTTGATTTTATCACCAGTTTTGGCTGCCCGATAAAAAAAATTCCTAGATTTCTCCGAGTGAATCATAAAAGCTGGCGATATCTCAACTATTGTATGCAGTTAATTTCCGGTTCTTAAGTTACTCACACAGTAGCAGCACAATGGAGACGATGAGCCAGCAGACCGAAACGCCCAGGTACACGGAATCCCAGATCAACATTTGACTAGGATCGAAAACGGTCGTCACTGAATTCAGGATAGTTTGGTCGTAGTTCTGGTAATCGGAGGTACTCATCCTGCATCCACCCTTGAAGTACAGGTCGAAGAAAACCGTTTTGATCATGCTCCCATAACTAAGGTAATCCGTAATGTACAGCACACAGTTGAAGGCACATATCGCTGTAATGGTCAGCCCCATCCAGATGATAGACTGAGCCTGGTGGAAAGAAAAATGTGCATTAATAAGGGAGTTTTAATATTTTAAGGTTGTTGAATAGTTAATAGTTCATGGGTAAGTATGGTTTATTTTTTCCTAGATTTTTATTTTATTTTATTTGTATATTTTATTTTGTTGTATTCATATCTAGACGATTTCAAAATGCATTTGTTTTTATTATTTTCTGCTGTAAAAAATCCCAATCTAGATCTTTTGTCCCTTTAGTTGTTTAGCTTAGATTTTTATTAAAGAACCAAATTCCTTCTAAATGCCTAGAATTATCTAAATGATTTCAAAATGTATTCTTTTATTATTCCCTTTTGTTAAAAAAAGTCCCTATCAAGATCTTTTGTTCCTTCAGTTGTTTACACACGTCAGTCGCACTGGTTATCAGTTCCTCTTCAGTTTGGGAAACGTCCCAAATGAGTCAATGATGATTATATCGCGATCAGGTGGAGTAGTGGACTTTCCGATAGAGAGAGGGCATCCAATTTGAGTGAGTGCTTCCAATGTCAGTTCCTCCGATATCTGTCCATATCTCTTATCATTCGGCATGGAATGGGGTCGCGGTCGATTGGTAGTGACTGTGACAGTGACTTCCAACTGTTTACTTACCACTCCGAGAATTCCGGCCCAAACTGCAGCCGTTCTGAGGGAGCCAAAGTGCTTGATTCCCGCCGCTGTCGGAGGATACATTTTGCAGTGACTGTTGGATTCGCTTTTATTGCTATATTCTCACGCCCCGGATGCGGGATTTAAATCGAACTAATTTTCGGGTTGAGTGCCTTTTGCAGTACGCGACGCCCGTTGGCCAACTGAACGATTGTGCCGGACAATTGAATTTTGCGACGGGTTTGCAACTCGTTTATTTCCCGATAACCTAGCGATAATGGCTCTTTAAAAAATAAGCCAATTGCCCTGGGGCTTTTATTTTTATTTTATTTTAATTTCACTCGATTCCGAGGGGAAATCCGCTCGCTTTTCGTTTCGTTCGTTAACTGAATACTGTGTTTTGGCCGAAACATTTATCGGCCGTAAGTTATGTTCTTCTTTTGTGATGATAAATATTATATTATCTCTGCTGATAAGAAAGTATTTACTTGGTTGAGTTTGTGTGAGAGAACCCAATCGAATGGCTAAAATTGGAGCGCTGAAATCTTATCGGCCTTCTGTATTAACACATTAGTGATGTCGGCCTTTATCATTGCTTACCTCATCACCAAAGTATTTGAATTATTTTTTGGTGTGCATTTTAAAACATTCAAAATGCGCGGGCTTTGGCGCCCTCTGGTGGTGGACAAGCGAACTTGAAACTGTATGACGTTGCATGACACACAAGACACGTCACCTTTTATTAGGCAAAAACTACTTATAGCAAAGCCTTCAATACAAGAATGCAAGCCAAATATTATGCTTGATTTATAAAACTCCTTTTTGACCTAGCGCAATATTTAACTATGTTATTTTCCGTATCAATTGTTCCTGTCATCATGCAAAACGGCAACTCTGTCATATTTTTTCTCTGTCTGACCGTGCCTAGCCTTCCCAGCAGCCGCCATTTCCGTGGCGAGTGAGCGAGACGACTAGCAACTGCTTTCCCGCCGTGCCAGGGCCACGAGCATGCTAAAGAGCGAGACGACTATATGCGCTAGAGAACAACATACGCATTTTTAACCCTAAAAAATACAGCACCGAGTGTTTAGTACAGTCAAAGTGACGCCGCGGCGAGAATCTAGAATCAAAAAAATATTAAAAGCGGAGGACGATTGTTGTGCCTGCATTTCGTGCGTGTGGCCAAGCTATAGCTCTAGATCCCGAATAGAAAAAGTGAGCCCCCGCGAGCAGCCGCAGTGCAAAAGTGCAGTTTGTCGTAATCGCCGATTAATATTAAAAGCAAGCGGCTTGCAGTTGCGCGTGTTGCGCCCGCAAAAAAGCGATAGCACCACCAACTCCACCATCACGGCGTGCTCATCCTCATCCGCCAGCGAAAGGCCACGAGATGAACAACCAACTGAACCCGGCCACCTACCGCAAGTTTAACAATCTTCTGAGTAGCGGAGCGGTCACCGTCACCGGTCCCAGTCAGCCGCGAATCCTCAAGACGACGCGTCTAGTGGTTCCCGGCGGCGGCGGCGGAGGAGGAGCCGCCGCCGGTGGTGCCTCGTCCGCGGCCCATCAGCAGCAGGCGGTCAGCGATGCGGAGGCCGGCAGTGTTGGAATCGGCGGCCTGGCCACGCGATGCTACATCTGCGACGACCGCTGCGAGCCGCAGACCTCGCTAACCGAGATGTCCACCACCCACACGGCCACCAAGTTCCCCAACAAACTGGCCCAGCTGGTGGGCGAGGGATTCCTCGTTATCGTCTGCGGTGAGGATTACGTGTGCTCGCGCTGCACCAACCTGGTCAACTACTACGACCGCCTGGAGAACGATGTGGAGCGGGTGAAGACGAACCTCATCAGTCTGCTGAACAAGAAGTATGCCATTAACGAGGACGCGGGCCTGGAAGGCGGCAGTCCGCCGCTCAAGATGCAGAAGATGGCCGCCGGAGCGGCCAATCGCTCGCTAGAGGAGAGTCCCAGTGGGGAATTGCGTCCACGCAAGATCTTGCAGGGCACCCCAGGTGAGCTCTTAGTCTAAGCCATTCCAAAGCATTCAATAAAGCTATTTCTTGTTTCAAACAGTGGGTCAGAACAAGATCGCCGCTGGAACCGCCCAGAGCAGTGTCCAGGGTACCCAGACAGTCCAGCGCAAGGCCACCAAGATTTACAAGTGCACCTCGTGCGACTACAAGACCTCCGACATGCGGCTGTTCAACACGCATTACGAGACCTGCAAGCAGCAGACCTTCCAGTGCAAGACCTGCCGCAAGATCTTCCCGCACTTCGGGGCCATGAAGCAGCACATGGTGCGCGACCACAACACCGCCATGGACAACACTTGTGCCATGTGCCACATCAACTTCGTGAACGAGACCAGCCTGCGCAAGCACATGGAGACGAATCATGCCACCAATGTGCTGGTCACCAGCACCACCACCATACCGGCAGCCGCTGCTCCGGTGGCTGCCGCTGCGGCCGCCGCTGCTGCCGCCGCCACCGAGAATCTGAACGTGGTGGGAGCCTCGCTGTACACATGCAACCATTGCCAGTTCAAGTCCACGGACAAGGGCGTCTTTGATGAGCATATGCGCAAGCATTCGGCTGGCAAACCCAAGCCTTTCAAGTGCCGTCTGTGCTCGCAGCGCTTCGAGACGCGCGAAGCGGCCACTGTGCACGCCAAGCAGCATCAGACCAATTTCTTCAAGTGCGGCACTTGCTCGATGACCTTCCCCAAGCGGGAGCTCCTCGTTAAGCACTTCGATGTGCATCAGAACCCCAGCTCAGCGGCCGTGTCGCCCAAGCAGCCGGTCAGCCAGAATCTAAATACCCAGAAGCTGCTCCAAGAGACCATCGACGAGGCACTCAGCGATAGTGTCCCAGCTTCCAATGCAGCTGTGGTGGCCACCACCGAGGCAGAGAACAACATACGCTTCTTCTCGTGCAGCATTTGCTCGCTGACCTTCATCCAGGAGACGTACTACAACCACCACATGGAGACCCACAGGCGTGACAAGAAGGGAGCCTCCGCCGGGGCTACTGCCCTCAATTCGGCAGCAACGGCCTTACTAAGCGACGAACCCGGAGAGGCATCCGGAAAAGCTGGAGACGAGGGCGGCGAGCAGAATGCCGAGGCCGACATTGAGAGCCTGTTCGAGAAGCTCCACTCCGACAAGAACGAGAGTGGCGAGGCGACCAAGCCGGGCAGCAAAGGCAGCGAGATGGTCATCACCTCCCAGGAGGGCAGCGGAGGTATCACCTTCAACATTACCATCCCGCAACCGGACGGCGATCAGTCTCAAAAGGATTCGCCCAGTGCCACAGCCCCTGTCTCCGTTAGCATCGATATGCCCAATTTGGATCAGGCTGAGGACGAGTCCCAGTCACAGGGCAGCATCGATGCCAAGGGAGAAAGCGGGGACGCCTCCGCCGACAGCAAGTCCAATGTCGCTCCCGTGTCGATGCCCAGTTTAGATGATGACAATGAAGCTGCCGCTGCCGATGCTGAGGCCGCAGAGGAATCCAAGGCGACCAGTAAAGCAGGTCAAGAGAAATCCAAGGCAAAGGCCGGAGAAAGCGCCAAGGCGAAGGATGCTGCTGCAGCAGAGGAACCACAACCTTCGGACGAAGGAGAAGCCGGGTTGAAGCGTGAGGCCACGGATACGCCCACAGCCGAGTCGGAGGCTGGTGCCGCTAGCGCAGAAGGTGTTGAAGCTGGCGAGGGCCAGGTGACCGCCGGCACAGGAGCTGAGGGTGAGGCTGGAGAGGCTGCCGGTGGCGAACATGTGGCCATGGAGCTGGACGAAGCCATGCAGGCGCAGGTCGACGGCAACCAGATCAAGTTCATTGTCAACGAGAACGGCCATCTACTCCAGCTGGACAATCACATCCTAACCGACGCCGAGGGCAACCAAATAATTGTTCAGGATCCCGAGCAGATCCAGCAGCTGCTGCAAAGTGTGGGTGTCCTGCAGTCGGGCGATGGACTCGAGGGCGAAACCCTTCAGATGATGACCGACGGCAGTGGCCAAATGGTGCTCGTCCAGCACGACAGCAATGAGCAACAGCTGATCGATGCCTCCCTCCTAAACTCCGAGGGTCAGTTGGTTATCCAGCAGGGCCAGGATGGTGAGGAAGGCGCCCATGTCATTAGCGAGGATGGCACCCGCATCCCTGTGTCCGTATCGTACACGGAAGATGGCCAGCCCATCGTCCAGGTTCAGCAACAGGTCTTGGAGGCCGCTCAGCAGGCGGCGGCGGCGGCCAACGCCTCCGGCAGTGCCGATGACAAGGATGCCGCCTCGGCCGGAGAGGAAGTGCAAGTGTCTGAAGCATCCAGTGCCACGGCATCCACCACCGTCGTCGCCACCAGCACGGCAAGCAGCAGTGGCGGCGCCTCAGGCGGCAGCTTCTTTGCCCTCGAAGAGTTTACGGAGACGAAGACCGACTAGGATTGGCCCTAGGGGCGGGGCCGTGACCACTACACCATACTGGCATGCGAAGAGGACTGGTAAGTGAAAAGAAACATCAACTTAAAGTGCGGAACTAAAAGTATAACATCTCCTACAGGTTTTAGCTGTGGGCGCGCTCAAGATCTCTGGAGGACTTTTGCACACCCCGAATAGCAACCAACACACCCGGACACACACCCTAAACCGAAAACCAACTTTACAGATTACAGACAACACTGAACACACAACATGAACTATTCAATATATATTTACATTTAGTATATGTATTAAACACTCCAGTAAACTAAACTTACGATTTCTTATTCACGAGCCAGAAGATAAACGTAATTCAATCAATCAAATTGTTCATTCGGTCCGTTTCGCACCCGGCTGCCAGGGATCTCAATCCAGATCGCTCTGGCTGCCTCTAAAAACTAAAAAATCGTGTCTAGGTTTAGTTATAGTATAGACAAAACCGCAAAATGAATGCGACAACAAAAATTCTGTAAACATAACAACAATTACACAACAACATAACACAACAATTACACTAAATAAAATCGATTTAAACACAAAAAAGGGAAAGAAATGAAAATCTGAAGTCGGTCCAACTAAATTCAGAATTAATGCGGCTCCCTAAGAACTCGTGATCCCCGTAAAATTGTAACGTTAACCCACTTTGAATAACCCCCAGTTCCAGACCCAACAGAAACAAATACACGCCACGAACACACCCAGAAATACACACATATATATGTCAAGCGACTTGAAATATATTATTGTAAAGAAACGAACATCGATTCCATGTTTCTTTTTGAACTTTGTGTGCGATCGTTGGAATTTGGTATGCATGTAAATCAATTCAGATAAGATAATTAAACAACTTTGTTCCACTGAATACAGATGGCTCATAAGTCAGGCGGCAACCCCAACGTTTACACATTGTCAGCATCGATTTAAGCATTCATTTCTCAAGTCTGTAGTCTATCGGGGCGTTGACCTTAAAAAATAGACTAATCAGTTATGAATGATAAAATTTCGAAAAACTCATATTTAATAGCGAAACTTTCGACTCGTTCTTAATTGCCCAACACCTGTTGGCTATTGATGTACGATTATATTTAAATGTTCAGGTAGTTGATTAATAAGATTTAATACTAAGTTGGATACTAAACTCCCAGCGGCGGCATAAAAGCAATTTAGACAGTATGAATGCCCCGTTCCGATTCATAAATCAGCGAATGTTGAGAATCTGAAAGCAACAACTGAAATACTGCAACCGGATTGGCACGTGGATAAAGTTTCAGATGAATTCGGACGACGAACATGATCAGATAGAACGAACAACTAATGCTTATTTGATAGTTTCGGATCCAAAAATAGGACGTGTACAAATTGTCGGTTTTCGCCTGCGGGTTGTTTGTCATTTATCTAATACATATTTAGCATGTTTTTGTTTAATGGATCTGTTGAGAGGAAGATCAGATAAACGAACCCGCCATGAATAATTCATATTTTAATATGTTTTCAATGGGATATTCTACGAACAAACTGGTGGCTGAAATGCAGTGGTAGTAGCACTCATTTATTTACATGATGATGATTTTTGGGAGATGCCTGCGGTAATCGCTTTAAGATATTTGTGCTTCCCAAGGCCGGAACCAAATTGGGGATTAATTTGAAGCTTGGCTCGCATCAATCAGCAACTTGTTTCGGTGACATTAAACGGTGTCAACTCAATTTGGTTTATTAGTCTGGTTACATTAAGTCGGTCTTGAGGAGTCGGTCAATATTATGCAACGGCCTTAATTAGGCGCCCACATGCAAATGAGCGGCGACAGGCGCAATCTTCTCGTCGGTTGCCGCAAAAGCGAAAGTCGTTCTTAAAGACAAGGTCGGAGATCGGATCGGTTCGGAATCGGAATGGTATGACATTTTATAACAAAGAAGCCGGAGCAAAAGTGATCTGATGAAAGCTGACATTTTAGTGCGCTTAATTCACGAGTCATTAGCATGGAAAACATGATTTCAACTTGCAAATCATAAATCGTAGAATTTTTTAAAATAGCACTCTTAGGTATTTTTTAAGCATAGTTGCCGGTTTCTACACTGCGAAAAAAATGGTAATAGAATTATAAATTATATATCTAAAAAATATCATGACAAAGAAGCCAACGCAAAAGTGAACTGATAAAAGCTGGCATTTTGGTGCGGTCGATTTTTTCATTATTAGCATAGAAAACATGATTCCGATTAGTTATGCAGTTCATAAATCTTTTAGTTTTTAAATAACATTCTTAGCAAATTTCATTGGTAATAGTTGCCGGTTTCTACACAGGAACAAAAAATTTGTTAAAATTCTTAACTAGTGCTTTCTTAATATAATAATCAATAACCATTTACATAGGTTAAATAAAATATTACCATACTGAAGTCCCGTCCTTTCCAGTTTCGAAATTGCAAAGTGATTAACGAATTTTAATTGCTATTTATTGGATAAACTTCCTTCCTAGAGGTAAACTTTCCGGACTTCCAGAACGCATATCAATTAAGTCTAGTACTTTATTTATATTTCTAGAATATTTATTGGCTTGCTATATATTTTGGCATGATCTTGCTGCTGGCGCGCAGTTGTTCTTTCGTATGTCCCATTTGCATGGAAAAACAATAAACATAAATACGAAATCAAAATATTCCCCAACTGTAATCGACGGCTATTTAAGCGACGATATATAATTGTTTTTAAACCCGAGAGTTTTACCAGCGCCTCGAGCGACGCTCGTCCACCGGCGGATGTGTGCGGATGTACTCCAATTGGCGGATTACGTGCAGCGGAATGGCCGGGATGAGATCTCCGGTGGGCTGATAGCCGTTGGCATCGGCTACGTACGAGAAGGTCACGGGAATACCTTCAAGGGACACGAACTGAACCACGCCGACGGCTCCGTTTTCATTCCCGGCTCCCTTGGTGGTAATGCCATTGGTGGTCTGGAACTCGTAGTTGTAGTGACCAAACGGATCGGGCGGGCTATTCCGGTAGTATATGGTCCTATCCGTATTTCCGATACAATGGCTCAGGTGAACTAGGACCAGGAGACCCGCAAGCTGATCGGATCGGATTTGGGGGAGGAGGTTTAATGGATCGGCAAATACCAGACACAGAACATTGCACAAACCTTGCGAAACGACATCATCGCCTAATTAAAATGATTCCAAATGTTTGTTTTTACGTTGTGGATCTTGAACCAGATATACTACTGATATTCTGATACCGAACCGAGTTTTAACCGTTATAAAGGCAGCAGTGTTAATGCGTCGCGATCTGCTGCGCTCGAAAGTTAAATTGAAACTGGCCAAAAACCATTTGACGAGGCCGAAAAGGAAGCTTTCGATTTCGTTAGAGGAAGCTCCGCCTAATCTTTGGGCTCTCTTTGGAAACTGTTCTCGAAATACATCAAACGAGGAAGCTAAAAATCATAAGCTGGGAATCGGTGCAACCAAAAAGCAGACGCATTATCACCAAAAAAAAATACAAGTTCGAAGACCGGGAATTGATTTATATTGATTTTGTGCTAATGCCCGGCCATTATCGCCTGACAATGAAGTTGTTTTGGATTTTTCGGGGTCCATTTGTAGGTGTGCCTGCATAGCAAACCGATCAGAAATCGAAAGTTATGCACAGTGGTTCAAGCTAAGATGATATGATGATTCACTTGCGGACATCCCGCCTCTGACATGATGTGCCATTTATTTATTAATTTATTATAATTAGATGCTGTTTTTGGTTGTAAAAGGTCATGGTTGAAATCAAGTCGCAACTAAAAAGCCAATACCAAATATATTAATTTGATTTAATGAGGCGTGGTAAATATGCATACAATACGTCAACTTTGATTATTCGATTAAATGTTTTGCGATTTAAAGCGAAACTGGAAATGCTAAAGGTTTCTACTGCACAACCATTGATCATGGTTGATTTGGGGTTCTTTTTTCGGTTTGAATGAGTTATTTGCCCAAGCAAATAACTTCTGTTTGGCGAGTGCTCGAAACTGGTTGTTAAAATGCCTCAAAGTAAAGATCCCTGTATAAGAGAATTCTGAAATTTAAAATTTAATTCATTATACATGTTATTTTTACGAATGTATATAAATGTATTTATACCCGTTACTCGTAGAGTAAAAGGGTATATTGTATTCGTGCAAAAGTATGTAACAGGGAGAAGGAAGCTTTTCCGACCCTATAAAGTATATATATTCTTGATCAGGATCACTAGCCGAGTCGAACTAGCCATGTCCGTCTGTCCGTCTGTCCGTCTGTCCGTCCGTATGAACGCTGAGATCTCGGAAACTATAAAAGCTAGAGGATTGGCATTTTGCATGCATATTCTTGGAGTTCCTACGCAGCGCAAGTTTATTTCAAAATGGTGCCACGCCCCCTCTAACGCCCTCAATCGCCCTACACCATTTTTTGAAAGGTGTCTGGCGCCCACACCATTAAAGATTTTGGAAAACTAAAAATGCAGTTTTATTGTGACTATCAATAACTATCGAAATGTAGAAGAAATTTTTCAAATCGGACCATTCGTTAAAAAGTTATGCCTGATCAAAGATTTTATATATCTATCTCCCTCGCACTCCCTTAGCTGAGTAACGGGTATCTGATAGTCGGGGCACCCGACTATAGCGTTCTCTCTTGTTTTGTTTTATAAATTGTATTTTATTTTTAGAAATCCAATATTTTGTATTTTATACTACCCGTCCATTAATTTCCATACTTTTTCCAATTCTTTCAACCCACTGTGTGGAATATGGAGCTATGCAGACCTAGACCTTGCACGACTTGTATGATTTAGCCCCGCACCCCGTTGATTTGCATAGCCTCAACTTTACATCTTGCCGCTCGTCAAGGTGTCGGTCCGGAGAATCAATCAGCCCATCAATCAGAATTCATGTGTGTTTGCCTAATGATATGTGCATTATGTTTGTTTGCCTTTAACACTGTGTTTGCTAATTAAGAAACAACGCCTGTGTTTTCGAGGATTTACATAGCAAAAGGGGCACTCGACGCAGATGAAAGCATGAAGCGAAAATAATCTTCGGCTAATTTTCAGACATAAATCTTCAAGTCAAACGAGTCGAAATCTTTTTTTTTCGCGGACAACATTAATTAAGTAACACAAATCGACGCCAAATAGTTTAGCCTTAGAATCGGTTGCGAAACGCAAACTCGAAAAACTAGAAAACCAAAAATCGAAAACTACAAATGAACTGCCTTTTCCAGTTCTCCTCCTTCTACTGGCAGAAATCGTCTTCTCATCTTCGTGTGTGAACTATTAGATAGTTGCTGCTACGATGACTCTGCGGGTGACCCCTTCGGGCATCCGACACTTTTGAGAACATTAATTCAGGCGTATGTAAATGGCAGCATAAACAACGGCTGTTTATGCTGAATGTTCTTCCAAAATTATCATAATTTATGCTACGCTCCTGCATATGGAGCAAGAAACAAAAGACTCAGGCAACGAACTTGCTGCTACGACTCAATTGAAAACAAGAATCAGTCTGCTTTTGAACCTGTAGGCCTATACACAACCCCCAGTCGCTATTATTCTCCACACGGAACTGTTACTGTCCGTTAATTAAGTTTCTTCAGCCAGATTAACAAATCAAAAATGGTTAAAAAGCCTTCTGTTAATCCAAATTCCATACTACTGACTTCTTATAATTTTAATGGCCTATTTTCAAAGATTTTTATGATCATAATTTGCATCCAAACAAGAAAAGGCTCTAAAAATTATATTAATATTTTTTTATGTGATCATGCTGGGCATCAAAATGCTTCCGTGTTTGGAACCGCATGTGGTACGTGCCTATAATCGATGGATAAGTGTAAATAGTATACACTTTTACCAAACGGTTATATGGCCATTTTCAAGTGGTTTACCCTAAGTGAAATCATTTGTATAAATAAAATAAGTTTAAGGCAAAACAAGACATCTCACTATGGCAAAACAGTTAGATGTTAGAGAGATGCAATAAACCCAAATCGAAACTAGTATATTAATATTTCCATTGAGTCGAATGCGGCCGAATAACAATGGTAAAACCAAATTCGGAAACTCTGCCATCATAAATTTCGTAATAAAATTGGCAGCAGATCATCTTCAAGAACTCGCGCTACTTAGCACTTTTTAGTAGCATCTCTTATTAGCATCTGATGTATGAAATCATAAAATATGAATAGGCAAACATGATAAACGGAAATGAATTATATAGTCGATTCGAATCGATATGACCTGCTATCGAGAGCTAGAATTGGTGGGCAGGGTAGCAGCATTTAACTCAGAGGCGCTACAGAAGACGACGGAGCCAACGATTATTGGCATTTGGTTATGCTTATTAGATTTTCGAAGCTTACGTTTTGGCCCCTTGTTTACCACATATAAAAACGGAAAAGACCAGCTGGCCGGATTGGCAGTACGGTGGCTAACTTTGAACCTCGCAGACGTCGAAATTCCGCAGCGGATTACATCGAATCGGGAAATATTACAAAATCAATCAAAGATTGCCTGTTGTGTTTCAGTGCCTGTGCGAATAGAAAAACGGAGATAAATCCAAGAAATATGCGATATTTTGTAAGCATTTGGCCCTGAGCCCAAGCCATTTGTGATTAGATCTTGAAAAATATAAATATTTTCACAATATTGCTTGGCAAAAATATGAAATATCGAAATTTCGATATTTTTCAAGCTCTTTTTGTGATATTTAACTGCTCTGTGTGATGATCTTGATGGCTGATAAGACCTCTTTTGGTTTCAGCTAATTGGCCTGGCCTTCCTGGCCCTCGCTGGGATGGCCCAAGTGGATGCGCGTCTGGTGAGGGTGCGTCGGATTCGGAGACTGGTGGGTGCGTCTAGTGAGCAGGATGCCCAGATAACGGACTTTCGGGTTTCGCCCTCGGACGACGAGGGTGTCTTCAAGTACGCCTTCAAGACCAGCAATGGCATCGATGTCCAGGCGGCGGGATCTCCGCTGGAAACCATTGGGATCTACAGCTACATCTCGCCCGAGGGTGTTCCCATCGAGACGCGCTACATAGCCGATGAACTGGGCTTCCATGTTGTGGGCCGTCATCTGCCGCAGCCGCCGCCCACACCCGACTACATCCTGCGATCCCTAGAATACATTCGCACACACACCGAGGACGGAAAGCTGAAGAAGCGCGAATTCTTCTGAAGCTCCTGAAAGGATCCTATCCATCATCATGTCCACCATCCACATCGATTTGGATGCAAGTGTCCAAGAAGAAGGCTGAACATACCATAGCATGTACTAATCCCCAACTAACTTTCATATCTTAAGACTCAAGACCTAGACTAAGTTGTTGCTAGATGTTCTAAGCCCACCGAAATGCGCAAATGTTTTCTGACCACTACAAAACCTTGGGACCGTTCTGCTTGGGTTATAAATCAATCCATCCATCGATTCTTTCACGGCGTTAATTTATGGTCTTTGCGCCCATAAAGAGCAAACAAAGGCACGCCCAAACATCGATATCTCGGGTGACCCCAACGAATTCTAGCTTGTTATCCCATTAACTGCGAACAGCTTTATTTGTCTGCGTGTCTGATTAATTAATTTACGTCTATTCTCAGATATGGAAATTTGAAAACTGGATGGAAATGAGTCGCGGTTCTGTTTGGCGACCTTTCGATGACTTAATAATAAACGGAAATTTCTTTCCGGGTAAACCCATCACCCAACTCCAAAAGAGCGGCGGGGAGCATTTGCAAGTTTCGAAACAAGTTCGGCTCACTCGAATTTAAATACGACCTAACATATTTTTTAAGCGAATTAAACAATGCGAATTGAGAAAACATTTGTTAAAGCCATGTGTTAAATTGTTGACACTGCAGAAGGGGTTTGAGTTGTTGAAAGAGTACGAAGACATAAAATGGAATTCTTTTGATTTGCCATATATAAAAATTGGCGCAAGTCTGGTCACTCTGAAATTCAAATTTAGGTTTGAAAATGAGGAAGAAGAAGACAATTGTGAGATCTGGCAGCCCTGAAAATTTAGCCGGGTAAATTCAAAAGGGAAGAAGAATGGGAAAAAACAAGAGAGAACCGCACATGTGTGTGTGCCGCAAACAAACAAACAAAAAACGAAAAGACTAACAAACAGAGGGCCCAAAACAGCGAAAAGTACAACAATGCAATGCGTGCAAATTTTTAGAAAAATATACAAACAAAAGAGGGAGGGAGGGGGGGGTGGCGAAGGGGATGGGGCATTATCTCATGTGGCACATACATTCGCTGGATGCGGCATTCGCGCCTATACTAGCTTATAACAATATTAATCGAATGATGCAGTGACTTCGATAGCGATTATCATTCAAGAAACAAGGAAAGTCCCTCCCTAATTTGAGAGAATAATTCCAATATAATTTTGTATTTCCCCGAATAAGGACAAAGACGAATGAAAAGCTAAAAATGTCCCTTAAATTCAACGAGGCGATTGAAATTTTGGTAGAAAATCTACCAAAAACCATAAAACCTGAACAGCAAATATACATGGAGGACGTAAAAGAAATATCAAAGAAAATAGATAAGGAGCTTATCAATATAAATTCTATTTTCAAGGGATCAGTTGCAAAATGGGAGCAAACAGGTAAGTCAGAATTCCTGAAAATACAAATAAGTTGTAGTTATTTTTCTAAGATAAAATAATTTATATACAAAGCTCCTTAAGTTTTGTATTTTGAAGTTCCGCTTGTCAGCACTTTACTCATTTTGTTTACTCTTAATACTCATCCAATGGCTTCGATCCATTCGATCCTCTCACAAACAAATCACAAAGGGAAGCGAAGTTCGGCCAGCCGAAGTTTATATAACCCTGCAGATTATTCATATTAAATTACAATTTACAAAAACTTACAACAAACAAACCTCTGATATATTAAAAAAAAGGTTATTTCCCAGAAAATCAACGAGGCTATGTTTTTTATCGTGTTACTTTCCTTTTTTATATTTAATGATATTTCCAGTAGTAGAAGTTATATGAAAAAAAAAACAGAAGCTATAATTATTTTTCAGCTCCTTCCTATGTCAGCTATAAGATTTAGTTGTCCGATCCGGCTGGTTTCGACTTATGTATATTCAATAGAAAGAAAACTTTTTCTGTCTGAAATCATTAGACCTTCTGCAAGGGTATAAAAATGTATACACAAAAACAGAAAATCAAATTATGCGACATATAGATCTAATATTCCTGATATAGAACATAATAGATTTCCTACTAGTATATGCATTGACTAGATATTTAAGTTATATGGCAATTTATAATTTTAACCATTTTTTAATATAGTTATGTTCTGCCATAAACCATATCCTAAGACGCGGGTGCCGATGTTGTGGGTTGATATTCCATTTGCAGTACAACCTCAGAAAGTTTTTGTTCATCTTGACCCTGGATGCAGATTGTTTAACCTCAAGACGGTTGTGAATCATCCAGCCGTTCAGAATGGATATGTAAGCGGAGATAAGCTGATCACCCTGTTCTATTTTGATTTGAACAGAGCCATCGACAGAGTGCACATTTCCACTTGTAAAAGCGGAAAGAAGTATAATATATCTACTTCCTCTGTTGACTCACTCGACAGATTTCTTAAGATTATTGTGAAGGAGTATGGCGCGAATGGCTTGGAGGAAAATCCGTTATTACTTTATGAGTTTCAACTCATGCTTAACTTCTCTAACGATTCAGTCCTGTACACATACGTAAATAATTTCTTTCTCCAATTCGAAAAATCCGATATCGAAGCGAAAGATCAAAAGAGAATTAAGTTGCTGACCAATGCACAAAAATTGCTGCTACAATTACAAGTTTCAGATAAATCACTGATTGTCGCAAATATAAACTTGGTAATTGATACTTGTGTTGATCTACTTAAGTTTTGCACTACCGGAGATTCTTTGCTTTCGGTAAGTTAACAAAGCTCTGAATAAAATCAATATTATCTAAATTCTTTTTAATTATTAGGCCATAGACAGCTTAATACCGATGACCGAAACTCCCGGGTTCTTGATAAGTGTCTTCGGAAAATTATTGCAGTTCAAAGAATCGGACTCTGTCAAACTGCCTGAGTTGTTGCGCCTTTTTGGTCTCCAAAAATAATTGCAAGGGATTTCAAGAAAGAATATGCAACTACTTCCAGACGTTTTTAAAAGTAAATCTGGATAACTTAATCTCAATATTCACATTATCGTTGCTGAACAAATTGCATTGAATGGTCTGCACAACGAAAACACTTAAATAAAAAGAATAAAACATTAAAAAATGTTGTTATTACAACATTATCTGCTTTCGAAAAAAGTAGTATGTTGCTATGATTTATAAATGTAAGCTTAATCCAATTTTTAGTATTTTCGTCAGCCGAATAAATATAAATTTCAATTTGCAAAATACCAATCAGTGACATTTTTAAAATAATTAAATTAGGGTATTGGTATCTGGTCTAAAATTTTATAAAAATCCTCAAATATTAACCTTTTTCCATTTCGAATTTTATAGATTTAACGAAAAGTATCTGTATCGACGTTCTTTATTAACGATAACTACTAGAATAACGCCCCTAAATAACAAATGACTGGTCGCAGTTTTCGATCTGATTGTGATGGCTGCTCCGAATTACTGCTGATCCTTCTGGGCAGGCGCCGGGGGATGGGTGCGGATGTATTCCAGGGCGCGCAGGATGTAGGCCGGAACTGGGGGCGGGGTGGGCAGATGGTCGCCCACCGGATGGTAGCCCTCCTCGTCGGCGGTGTAGGTCAGCGAGATGTGCTCACCCTCGGGCGACACATAGGCCACTGCACCGCGTGCTCCGCTCGGATTGCCCGCCTCCTGGACCTGGATGCCGTTGCTGGTCTCGTAGGCGTACTGATAGTTGCCCTCGGCATCGGTGGCATCGTTCTGGAAGCTACGGATCTGGGCATCCTTGTTGATATTGTCGGCGCAGGCGCAGCCGATGAGAGCCAGGCAGAACAGCTTTAAGAAAATATTATATTATAATGGATGGTTATCATCCGGAGGTAGGCGGTCCTTTTACTTACATATTTGTACATCTTGTTGGGTTATATTGTTTGTTTAGCTGAAAGCAGAAAGCTGATGCTGTGATGATGCTGCTTGCAGTGCAACTGTTTAATTCGATCAGCTCAAGTGCGTCTTTTATATGGATGAGATGAGACTGAGACCCTTGTCTTTAGTTGCAGGCAACCTAAACGGGTTTTCTTTTTTTTGGGACCCGAGGACCCGAGAGATGGCTTGGCTATAATTGCCAAAAACTTGTCTTATCATACCTCCAATAATGGGGAACAATAACAACAATGCTCAGCTGAACTATAGTTAAAATACATGAGTCATTTGCCAACAATTTATATTGTATGCTTTAATTCGGTTTCAGTTTCGGTTTTGGTTTCGCACGAGATGTACCACTAAATGTTAAATTACAAACAAATAAAAATTGCTGTTTAATGCGGTTGTTTTTTTTGGCTCATTCACAAACCGCTGGAAATTCCCCCCACGAGCTGAAGATGATTTCTTGTTACAACTTTCAATTGGAGATGCGCCCTGTGGGCTCGATCGAAGCTTCCAAATGGAGTGGCAGCAGGTGCGGAGTGAACTGGAGATCTGTTGAAATCGGTTCGGAGACAAGGTCACCTGGCAGCATGTCACCCGGAGCGCCGCCGAAGATCGTCCAGCCAAGAGCAATGCAGTGTGTGATCTTCTGATACCCTACATTTATGACTTTAATTAATAGTTCACTTTGATGTTCGGCGAATTGATTAATTGCCAATGGACTAAGCGATAAGTTTAACAAAATTTACTTATACCTTAGCTCTTTTTTGTTGCGAAATAAGCGTAGCAAACATCACAGGAAATCGGTGTTAATTGTCGAGAATGATTTCGGTCAACAAGGAAGTGTGCAAAAACTGGTAACTAAATATCGTTCACACCTATCCGTAGGCCTTTCTTCAAGACATTCTTGCTACACACAAATGACTCCAGGAAATACACGTCAGACAATGTTATATTTTTCCCAACTCAGGTAGAGTGAAACCAAAACTAAAGAGGCATATTAATCTATTGGGATAATCCCTAGGTCTTTACCGTGGATTTTCCTGCTTGTCGTGATTTGTCTGGACGTTGAACCCCGGCCCATTCCCAAAAACTATTCCCAAACTGAAAGCAATATCAAGAATGTTATCATACCAGTGGAGCAATTTGTGACCAAGGAAGCGATACCTGGCTACTTGGTATTCAAACTGCCCGATGGAGGACACTTACGGGTGATATATCATGTGAATGAGTACGGTTGCTATACGGAAACCCTGCCTTGAGATGGATAAAAAGACTGTTTTATCGAGAGCATACTGTCTATGCAATCCGAACTGCATCTATAAATGGAAACAAGTTGTATCATATTTCAACAAGTCCAATTTGTATTTTAGGTTTTAAAAATAAATGGAACCATATGCAAATATCGATTAAAAAGTTGTTTGTAAACCGTTAGAAAAAACTGCTGTATAACGTCCCGTGATTTTGCGAATGCATCTATGTATAATATAGATTTTATAAAGGTAATCAGACGCCCAATTTATCTATAAATTTGTATATTTAAATTTTGGCAATTTAGCAATTCAAATTTTAGTGAATGTTGCCCCTGCCATCTGTCGAATACGTCATAGAACATGGTTAGGGCTTGGATACGGATAGGCTGAACTAGTTTGCCGGATCAGGTGGAGCGGCGATTGATGGGCATTTTATTAGTCGGAGTGCTAAGTGCGTTTAGGCCTAGGCAATTTATTACTGGACAGCAAATTTGTATGCTAATGCGCTGAACTTGCTGAGATTTTTGGGGAATTTAAGAATTCCTTGATGAGCAAACAGGTTCTCCGCCTGCGCGCTCTCATCCCAAGCCCCAGCCAAATGGCCAATGAAATCGAAATTGAAGCGAATGACAAATGGGATTGAATTAAATTAACTCGGGCACGAGTGGCTGCCCCCTCCAAGTCCAAGTCCAGGTCCGTCTCTGAAGTAACCCTCGGTGGGCGAATGTCACAGTCACATTTGGCTGCCATTACCATCGCGAAAACCAAACCCCAAGCCCCCAAAAGCTAACCGAAACTATTAGCCATTAAGTGCAAAGTCAGATCGGTGATTACCGCTACCAAGGCGCAGATGTGGATCCATCAGCAGCAGCCACTCGGAATGGGTTCAGGTGCTTCATCATACCCTTGCTAGGGTTTTTATCATTTTGATCACAGGTTTGATCCCATGATCATCAGCAGTCGAAAATGGTTTATATCTTATTTATTTACACACGTTTTCAGATAAATATATATTTTTGGGGACTTATTACCGATACTGATCGATTTTTTGTAAATAAAAAAAATCAAACCCGACTAAAATTAAAAAAATAGTTCTTCTCCTTTATAATCGCATTATTAAAGAAAGTTCTTACTTGATATAAGACAGATTTATATTTCTCTGCCATGTTAATATATTTTATTCCAACCGAACTAACTAAATTCTTTCAAAATGATTTGAAAAATATTCTTTGTACTTAGCTGAAAGTGGAATATCATAGGTAATGTAGCGTAAATGGTGTCATAAAACCGATCAATCATTAGGAAAATAATTTCCAGTGTTATTCATATGCCGCGGGAAGTACCGATTAAAATTGATAAAATGTGAATGCCTAAGAAGACAATTAAATCAAGCTTGGCAAAATGGTAAATTCTTGGAAAATCCTTCTATATTGTATCATCTAGCAAGGGTATTCCGCGTTCCGGTGACCGAAGCCAAACCTCCTTTCTAGTTTTTTTTTTCGGCGGCTGCGCTGAATTTTATTAAATTTGATCGGTATGCTGCTCTTTGCCGAAAAAAAACACACAAACGTATTAAGTTTGATATTTAGTTTGGAGCGGCTCTTCGGAGTTCAGAGCCAGATTAGAGACGTCAGCAGTGGCTGAGGAGACGCCAACGCCAAAGTCGACGCAGCATTTGGCTGGCTATAAAAGCCACCGCCTGCGAAGATCACCCAACCAGTGTGGATTATACCAGCCCAGAAACCAGAAACCAGAAACCAGCAAGATGTTCAAGCTAGTGAGTAGATGATATTGGCGCCCCGGAAGGATCCCAGATCGTGACCGTGTACTTCACCATTTCAGTCGCTCTGCCTGCTCGCCGCCTTGATGCTGGCCAATGCCTATGCGGATAACATTAACAAGGATGCCGTGATCACCCGCGAGGACTCCGATCCTGCCGATCCCGAGGGCAACTACAAGTACGCCTTTGAGACTAGCAATGGCATCCAGTCCCAGGAGTCCGGCAACACCAATGGAGTCTCCGGATCTACCAGTTACATCTCCCCCGAAGGCCAACAAATCTCTCTGACCTACATTGCCGACGAGAACGGCTTCCAGCCTCAGGGTGCTCACCTTCCCACCCCTCCCCCAATCCCACAGGCCATCCTTCGCGCCCTGGAATACATTGCGGCCCACCCCCCACAAAACTAGATCCAGATTGGATGCCCCATTTAAAGCCTAGTCAGTGCTTTTGCTGAAAATGAGTTATATCTAGTTCTAACAAGTCTGTACATAAACCCACAAAAAAAAAAGAAAAGAAAAAAATACGTTAAAAAATTCCATCAAATATATCCACCAGCCATGCTGATCATTTGAACAGAGGCTAAGTTTGTTTTAATTATGGAAATCGACAAAAAATGCGCTGTACTAGATTTCAAACTTGAAAGTTCCGCGCCGTCTTATCTGAATTCATAATTTTTACCCCCAAGTTGCATACAAATTATATTATATTATATGTTTTTGGGGTGTCACACATTCCAGCTATAATTACTTTTAGAGTATAGGACTTATTCAAAGATGCTAATGAAGAAATTTAAAATCACTGTCAGATTATGTCAGAATGTCTTGTTTTTCAAAGCCATTTTTCATAGCCTTATAAACTATGTATGTTTCTATTATCCGTTCATTCATCAAACTACTATCTAATTCAGGAACATAAACCAAGCTTGTTTTGAGGTGTTTTTCTAAATTAAATCAATACTTCTTGCATATTAAATGTGTTACCATTTTTAGACAAATTAAGCGGCTGTCCAAGATCATTTATCACACTGCGAACCAGACCCAGGAACTGACCAAGGCAAAAGAAAAAATTCAGCAGAAGCAACACGAGTGCAGACAAATGTGGAAGCCGCAGGGCCATCAACTTACTTGGCTTCTTTTTCCCTGTTGCCTCAGTTCAGTTGTTTTTAAAAATATATATCTTTTAAAAAATCATTTCCATGTAAATCCGACAGAGGATGACCTCCAGAGCGGACCGACAGCCGCAAACGATGATGATGTTGCCAAGAAAGAGTCTAGAAAATGATGCAACAGCCGGCTGGGATTTTGGAAACTGGTTTGCTGCGGGTTATTAACACTTTCGCTGCTTGGATTCTACTCGGAGGAGATGTAGGTCAACTGCTGGCGATCGGAAGACAAGTTACTTCTTTTCACGGGAACTGAAAAATGTCAGCCTAATTACAGTTGAAAAAAAAAGAATTGGAGTATAATTACAAAAAGGTTGTTATAAAAGACTATATGAAAGCTTATCTGAAAAGGTATTTTTATTGTTTCTAAAGGTTTGAAGTCTTAGTTGACTTTTTCTAATTTTTGAACCCTGAAATGAATGCAATAATATTAAAAGTTCGTTATACATAATGTTTTGTAAAATAAGGTTTTAAATCTGGCAATGATTTGTTAAAAGTCACTTCATAAAACAGTTTTCCTAGATAAACAATAAACTTTGGATTTAGTTGGGTAAGCTTCTTCATTACAATAACCACTTAACTTAGTTTTTTCCCAGTTTAAGAAAAATATAAAGTTTTAAAATTTTAACTAAACGTGCTACCGAAAGGGTTAAGCTGCACGCATAACCAGTTTCCCAGTATCCTTCACGACTTCCCCATTAATCGGAGTCGAACAACCACTCGGCATATGTACATTGTGTATTTTTAGCAGAGTCGAGTCCTCTGCCGCGGTCACATAATCAACAATTAAGTATAAAAACCTGTGCAAGATGTGCAACAATAAATAAGTTCCATTTACCATTGTGAATTCCCCTTTAGAGCTTGCTCTCCTTCGCCTCCTTGGCTTTCTGGCGGGATGCAGCCGCGGCCGCCGGTCCAAAGCGGTGAATAAAGTTGTTGACCGGTGCGATAATGGCCTCCGGATCGTTCATGTGCACATGGTGCGAGCCATTAACCTCCAGGTACTCGAAGTTGTTCTTCTTCACCAGTACATCCAGCACCTCGTCGTAGTACTTCTTGTCCTCGAAATAAGAGGACTGGGCGGCCTTGATGAACAGGTAAGGGCATGTGATCCGATTGGCCATCTCCACGCACAGCTCCTGGGAGCCAATAGCATAGTTGTAAAACTTCAAGCGCCGATCGCGGCAGAAGTAGTACTTGTCCGGGTACTTCTCCGACTTGCCAATGTTGCGGGCCATTAAATGCTTGCAGTGCTCCTTGTTCACCGAATGGAAGGTGCCGATATACACCCTTTCGATAAGTTCATCGTAGGTGTAGCTCGGTGGCTCGTTCTTGCTCCGATTCCTCTCGTCCTCGCGCAGGAACTCATCCAAACGGGTCTCCATGGTCCTGATAACCGAGGGATACGGACGCTGATGGGGTTTCAGGGCATCAATGCCAATAATCATGTCCACTTTGTCGGGAAAGACAGCGGCGAATACAAAGCAAATAATGGACGACATGGAATGCCCAACCAGGGACACCTTCTCCCACTTGTACTGCTTCATGATCAGCCGAATCACATACAGATTATCCACTGAGTTGTAGTAGCAGCCATCGGGCAGTCGGGATGACAGGCCGTGGCCAGGAAGATCGATCGAGAGGAAGGCCACGTCCGGCGATAGCAGCGGCATCAGTCGATCGAAGGTGCCCGCGTTATCCTGCCACCCGTGGAGTCCCAGAATCGGTTGGACATTCTGCGGGCCGTACCATTTGCCAGATATATGTCCCCATGGAACCGTAATGCTGATCTCTGCGAACTGAAAACCAAGTGAGAGATGAAATATCATATCATATCATACGATCACAAGGATACAAAAATTTAAGTATTATTTATTATGTTTTCTATCCCCAATATTTTTAATCGGTTGACTGTTCTTAATATATGTATCTTGAGCAATCTTTACTTAAAACATAATATCGATTCCTCTATATTTTTTAATCTTGATCATTAAAAATAATAGAATATTTCATTCTGTTCCGCTGTTTTTTAAAATCTTTAGAGATTCTGGGAGCACCTGCATATAAGCTTTCTGCATTGAAAGGTATATGAAATTTTGTCAACGTTAATAAAGAACAAGTATTTATTTTTAGAACAGCATCTGTTACATTACTTTGTAAATTTCCTGGAAAACTACTATTTAACCCCCTGCTAGGGAAATTGCAGTGAAGTAGTTCAAAGTACACTTACGGTTCTGGTTGGGGCTTCGCCAGTTAAGTCCCCAGCATGTCGATAACGCTGGCCAAGATCACTACCGGCGGTGCCACTTGAGTTGTCGTCCGAGTCCATTTCTGCTTGAAAACCGAATGAGCTCCAATTCCAAAGTTTAGCCAATTTCGGCGCTTATCAGTTACGACCTGTGGAGATTAGCAGGGCGATTAGTTAGCAAAAACAGGCGGAGAAACATCGAAAATCCGAAAGTAAACATTAAAGAGAAATCGTGAAAAATATATGTATTTATATGTGTATAATATCCGAATCGATGCCGGCGTCTCATTGAAGGTGTCAAAGGTCAAGGTGATCTCCTTGGCGAATCATAACTCACGTTTCCTTCTTGTCTCTGCTTTGTGGGGTTGGGTATGTATGATACACTTACTTATATTCCTGAACTGACAGATTTGTTTTTTGGCTTTCCCTTCAATAGTTTTTATTAATTATTCGCAACACAAACAGGTGAAAACAACGGGCAAACGAAAAATATAAACACTTATCTACAGCTGTTCATTAAACTTGAGAATGGGCAGCAACGTTTATGCGGCGTGAATTTGGAGAAGTGTAAATTTGATGACAATTATTTGATCACATTTTAGGTATCTTGTATTCACAGGCTATTACGTAGATAGTATCAAAGCAGAATGTTAGATTTTCCAATTAAAATAACGAAATGAATCTTCCTTTTTATTAATGTCAGAAAAGTTCGCGAACTTTCTGCACATAACCGAAAACTTAGTGTTAAAAAACGCGCGCAGTGTTGACCAGTGTTGTAAGTTGCCAGCTGCCGCCAGCGAATGACAAGATTAAAAACCTTGCTGAAACATAGTTTTCTTTCCGCGTTCAGCCGTCAGACGAGAAGGTTGTACGGTACTACTGTCATTGGAAGCCATTTTTGCCGCCAAAACCCCGATCGTGTAAAATTTCTCAGAACTTCTGGGATTCCTGGAAACTGCAGTTTTCGTGGAAAGACCAGAAATGAGTTTAAACGGAAAGGGAAAGCTGCCACCGAGTGGTACGATCCCGAAACCAAAAACTTACGCAGCATCAACTATCTCGACAAGAAGCAAAGGAATAAAAGAACAGAAAATAAAGGAGGAGAAGAAGAAGGAAACACCCAAACAACCAACCAACGGTAAAATACAAGTGAAACCGAATCAAAAGACTGTGAGTGAAAATAATTTCAATAATAATACGCAAAATAAATATGATTGTGAAGATAAGGGACCTTTCATTGTCTGCATAGACAAAATAAGCGATTCAGCCGAAAGAAAGGCAATCAACCAATTTCAGCTATCTGCATGCCTGAGCAAGCTGGATTTTGGCGGGATTGAGGAAGTCGCCAAGGTTGGCTATGGACGCTGCAAAGTCACGTGCAGCTCGGCTGATAGGGCAAATGAGTTGGCCAATAACGCCATTTTAGCAGAGGAAGGATATATCGCTTTAATTTTTAAGCACTTCATTAGTAAAGCCGGCATCATATTCAACATTCCTATGCACCTTTCGATAGAAGAAATAACACATAACATAAAATCAGACATCCCCATTGTGGATATAAACAGAGTAATGAGAAAAGATAAAAATAACAAGAAGGAACTTGTTCCAACAGGAAGAGTAATAATTAATTTTAAAGGACAACTACTCCCAAAAGAGATTAAGTTTTTATATGCTAAGGTGGAAGTTCAGCCGTACATTTACTTTACACAATGTTACCGATGTTTTAGGTTTGGTCACACTGCCAAGCACTGCAAAGGTAAAAACAAGTGCTTTAAGTGCGGGCTAGAACACGGAGTAGAAGTTATATGTTCCAAAATAGAATGCGCCAATTGCAAACAGGGACACGTAGCTACCTCCCACACATGTCCGGCCAGAAAAAAAGCGTATGCTATTCAAAAAACAAAGGTCTTGGAAAACTTAACCATCCAGGAGGTGCGTAAAAAGTATCCATCTCTATTCCCTAGGGAGGCTCCGGTGTTAGAGGACCATCGGTCCTTTCCCTCACCGTGTTGGGAAAGCCAACAAGCAAATAGTACACTTAACAGCTCAGCGGAATCAGCAAAATCGATTCATTCCATTAATTCATATGCCAACATAGCGAAGGGAAACAAAAGGCAGGGTAATAGCTCATATAATATCTCACAAACGCATCAGAATCTAGCCATAGACAAATTAAATACACTGGGGAAAAAAATCTCAGAATTCATTACCATTAGCAACAATAATTCCACAACAAACGAGTCAATATTACACTTTCTAGGGGAGATTAGGGACTTTATAAACCAAAGTAACGCAGATATAGATGCACAACAGATTTCGAACACCATTGAATCTCTCTCTCAGCCGATACCATCACAATGAAAATTCTACAACTAAACATACAAAGCTTGAATAACTTAAACAACAAACATCTCTTAAGCATGCATCTCATAAACAACAATATCGACATAGCGGTTCTTTCTGAAATCTGGGTTAAGGATAACAGCGACTGCAGCATTCCAGAGTACCATTTTTTTGGAAAACCCAGGGAGGATGGTTATGGTGGAGTTGGTGTTTATATACGATGCAACATAAAGTTTAGAATTCTAAAATCTGTAGATAATATAGAAAATTTGGGAATACAGACACTAAATCTTAAGAAAAATATTAACATCTTTGGTTTATATATTCCCCCCTCAACCACAGTTCAAAATCTGAAACAGGGCATTAGAAATCTATTTAACTACGCTGCATCTCTAAATAACCCGACCATAATCGGTGGAGACTTTAACTCGAAGTCAATAACATGGGGTAGCACAAGTAGCGATCAAAAGGGCCACACAGTCGAACGAGCTGCTCTAGACGCAGGCTTTGTATGCCTTAACGACGGCTCCCCAACTTTCTCAGTCAGCCCTGCACAATTCTCAGTCCTCGACCTCACGTTCTCTAACACGAGAGATCTTGACATTTCATGGAGTTCCTCCAGATGCAAAATTACCAACAGCAACCATTTTCCGATAGAAATTATTATTAACAACATAAGTACAAACACAAACTCATACAAAATACTAGACAATAAAGTGGCTAATGCCTTTGAAGGAGTTAACTTTACCAGCCTAGAAACTATTAACAATTCATTAGAAGCCATTACCAAGGCAAATACAATCAAAATCACTGAAAGAAACAAATACGAACCGAAAAAATGGTGGTGTCAAGAAGGGGAAAAGTTATATCGGCTTAGAAATGCTGCTAGGCAGAAGTTTTACCTTACCAAAAAATTCGAAGACGCCCGTAAAACACTAATTGCAGAAAAGACCCTCCAAGACTATATCCGAAACAAGAGAAGGTCTAACTTCCAAGCCTTTGTAGAGGAAATTTCAGAAAGTCCATCCATCTGGAAAAGTATCAAAAATTTGAAAAAATACAAGCAGATAAAACGAACGGGCAACTCATGGTCAGAAGAAGAAGATGAGCAATTCCTGCAAATTATCCAAGATACCCCGTCCACCAGAGAAGTTACAAGCGGTCCTATCAGGGATCCAGACACTCTGCAGCTCTATACTCGAAATTCCTTTGAAATCGCCGACTTTTCAGAGTTTTTGGCCTCCAGAAAACCAGACTCTGCAAAAGGACTGGATAAAATTTCTTATCGAATGATACAAGCACTATCTCAGGCAAAGAAAACGGAATTGTTCAATCTCTTAAATTCTATATGGCTTTCCGGCCAAATCCCAGAATGCTGGAGAGAAATAAAAGTAGTGCCAATCCCAAAGAGAAACTCAGACGCAACCAAATTAACCAATTACAGACCTATATGTTTATTAAGCGTCCTATTCAAGGTATTAGAGGGGCTCATAAAACTTCAATTTGACCAACACATTTCGGCAAACAGGCTGCTACCTGATAGATCTTATGCTTTTCGAAAATACAGGTCCACAACACTATGCATAAATGACCTTATAAACAAAATACAATCTCTAAAGGCTGAGGGCTTTCAGGTGGTAGCAGCTTGCCTTGACCTCCAAAAGGCTTTTGACTGCGTGGACATAGGCATCCTGGAAAACAGACTCACAAGTCTCGGCTTCAACCTCCATCAAATCACTTGGGTAACGGACTTTCTTCGAAAGCGAATTTTGGTGAAGGGCGGATGTCGTCTGGAGCTCAACAGGGGGGTCTCTCAGGGTAGTTGCCTTAGCCCAACTCTTTTCAACCTGTACACGGCTGAACTGCACTCCCTGAACGACCAAAACTGTGAGCTGTTCCAGTATGCGGATGATTTCTTTCTGGTATGCTTTGATCCGACCTTCGCAGGAGCCAGAGATAAACTGTTAGAAAAGATCTCAGAATTTGAAATTGAATGCAGTGACTTAAATCTATCCTTCAACCCTACCAAATCCAAGGTAATTCACTTTAACCTGCGTAGGCAACCGCTTGAAGTTCTGCACAATGGCACACCAATTAGGGACGTAGATCAGATTAAATATTTAGGAAGAATCGTAGCCGCAAATAACTCACCTTGCGCCCATATCGAGCGTGCGGTCTCTTCAGCAAACAAAACTTGTGCCTTCTTAAAGTTGCTCAGTGGTTGCACCTTTGGAATTAACCCTAGTAAAGGTCTTCTCTTACATAAAGCGTTTGTGAGAAGTAAGCTGGAGTATGCATGCTCGTCATTTAGCAAATTGTCCAAAACAGCCACAGACAAAATTAAAACGCATACCAACCTTAACCTTAGGCGTGTACTAGGTCTCATTAAATGCACTCCAGTCCCCATCATATACCACATGGCGGCTGAGCTTCCACCGGAGTATAGGATTCGATTTCAAACAGCTAAAGAGCTGATCAAGGTATTTGCACACGAGTTACCTGCCAAAGAAATCCTACTCTCCAATAGCGATCTGAACACCAGCTACGCAAAGTCGTACAAGGACTATAAACACATAATAGACCAGGTCAAAATCTGTGATCCGGAGCCAATCCGCACTAGCAAAATAAGGGTAGATTTAGACTTCTTTAAGGGAACAGCCAAAACTAAAAGTGATATAGACTTAACAAGCATTATGCAAATATTTAAGGAAAAAATTGTAGACCTTAGAAGCAGGGGCTTTGAGATTGTCTTCACAGACGGATCCGTTACGCAAAATCATTCAAGCGCAGCCTTTTTAATAGACAGTTCCAAACATTTAGAAAGTTGTTACACAAACAAGATTCTGTCCTCTCTGTCAGCCGAACTGCTAGCGATAGACAAAGCGGTCAACCATGTCATCTCGGTGGGCATACCTCGAGTAGCCATCCTAACCGACAGCAGGAATAGCGCGATAGCATTACAAAAGGCCAGTCATAACAACTTTTTAACCTACAATATTAAAAAGAAAATTGCCAATAATGAGAAACTGAGTCTAGTAGAAATTCACCACATACCCAGTCACACCGGAATTCCGCAAAATGAAATCGTGGACCAGGCCGCCAAGAATGCCCCCTCCCAAGGAACTTTCACAGCACTAGGATGGAGTATAAAAGATGCCACTGCCGAAATTCACCGGCTAATACAAGACGACTGGGAAAAGGACTACGCCAACTTTGCTGCGGAAAAACAGCGGGGTTACTGCGAACTCTTCCCTACAACACTAAACAAACCATGGTTCGCGAACCAAGGCTCCAAGCTAAATCCAAACAGTATTAAAATAATTAATAGATTACTTAGCGGCAACGCATTTGATAATTATACTCTTCACAAAATGCAAGTAGTAAATAACAATAGATGTGACAGTTGCGATGTTTTCGACAACGCTTCACACATAATTTTCAGCTGTTAAAGTAAACTTATAACTAACAGGCCTTAAACCAAATTTCTTAAACCATACAACTTGGCAATTTCCACGTTTACGAGGGTGGCCAAATAATCCCACGGCATTCAAGGGTGTCGTGGAAACTTAAACCACAAAAAAAAAAAAAAAAAAGAAACATAGTTTTCTCAGATATTACGTACCAAGATCAAAGTTCATCTGGCAGAGCGCTGCCTCATCGCCGTCCATGTGTGGTGAAATCACGGCCAGCACATTAGTCGCGCATTAATCGCTGTAGAAGAACGTGACAATTATACTCGAAGAAAATAGCACATCTTACGTTGAAATGAAGGTGTCTAGAGGTATTCACCTGCTAAAACTGCTCCCGAATGTCCGGAACTCCAGCAGTGGACCCACCAAACCGCTGAAGATCATTAATACCAAACATGTAGGTTTCACTGTCTCTTCGATTATTGCTCAATAATGACCTTGACTTTCACTTCGGCAGTTCGAGGAAATCAGCATACCCGTTCCATGGGGACACATTGCGGGCAAATGGTATGGACCCAAGCACGTAAGGCCCATTGTGGGCATGCACGGCTGGCAGGATAATGCCGGGACCTTCGACACTTTGGCCCCACTCCTGCCATCGCATCTCTCCTTCCTTTCCATCGATGCTCCCGGGCATGGACTCTCCTCCTGGTTGCCAGCCGGCACATCCTACCACTCCATCGACCTGGTGCTCATCACCCGCCGGCTAATGGACGAGTACAACTGGGACAAGATCTCCATACTGGCCCACTCGATGAGCTCCATCAATGGATTTGTGTTCAGTGCTCTGTTCCCCGACAAAGTGGATCTGTTCGTGGGCTTGGATGTGCTCAAACCGCCCGTTCGGAGCTCTCGCAGTATTGTGGATGCTCTGGGTGAACGTATCGAGTCTACCTTGAAGCTGGAACGTCGGCTAAGGAGTGGCTCTGAGCCACCTGCCTACGAATGGGATCAGTTGGTGACGCGGCTGCACGAGGGCTCGAATAAATCCGTATCTATGGACGCCTGCAAGTATCTGCTGCAGCGGAACTGCAGACCCTCGACGCACGAGCCGCACAAGTATTACTTCTCCCGCGATAACCGACTAAAGTCATCGCTATTCTACACTCTGCACCAGGAAGTGCCGATGGAAATGGCGCGCAGGATCAAGTGCCCGCATCTGTTCATCAAGGCCTTGCAGGCTCCCTACTACGAACGCAAGGAGTACTTTGACGATGTTTTGGCGGAACTACAAAACAATCCCCTGTTCGAATTCCACGAGGTTGAAGGCACCCACCATGTACATCTTAATGAGCCCGAGAAGGTGGCGCCCATCATTAATAACTTTATCAACAAATATCGGCCCTTATGAGATCGGACTGGACAAATAGGCAGTGTAAGCTAGTTGAATGGTAGACTTAATTTCCCCCCGACGCAGATTGATGATATTGACTGGATATTAGACGAAAATCAATCTCAGTAGTAGAAAATACCTAAACGTGGCACATTTGGTTGCTTCTATTTAATTTATTATGTACAATCGATACCGGCAATAACATTAAAGTTAAACACTACATTACAGACTTCAAAATATAAATTTTGAGTTGTTCTATTTTTTTTGTTTGTGTTGAATTAGCGCCGTAACTAAAACTAGCCAATAAATAGCTAACACAAATGGAGTTCGACTCACAGGAACCAAGTGAAATAAACAAGAGTTTGTAAATTTCCCATAGCCCCCACGAAGTTTCCTTTTGTAAAGCGGTAAAAAATAGTGTAATAATCATAGGAGTTAAGTATTGAGTCTATGGGATCGATTTGGAATTATCTGTGCACTGCACCGTTCCGAACCCATAAAGTCAGCACTTGAGCCTTGCATGACTGCTAAGAGTAGAACATTTTAAAATAAATATTAAGTGGAGAGATTGTGGTTAGCTAAATTCTAAAAATATTTATCAAACTACATATATATCTTTTTGGGGTTCTCTTTTGTAAAATCAGTCGGCGCGAGGAAATATAATATTAAACAATTACAACATTGGGATAGCCAACTTGGCAAACATGGTGACATACTCGAATATATATGCTCTTCAGTTGTATATAATTGTATATCAAGCGTAATCAACAATTGCTTCGGTTTCGCATGGAGTTTTGTAGCATATGAGTGTCTTGTGTTGTTCTCAATCAGATTCAAAGTGTTGTAGAAAAATATACAATATGTGGTAAATAAATATATGTACGACATACATATGTTGTATCTATGCTGCAGGTTTTACAATCTATTGCAGTGGCAAGTTAAGCAGTCGCAGCATTTCGTTCATTTACTAAATAATTGCCAAAGCTCAAAAAAGCGCTATTGCAGAAACGATGATCAATAAAACTCTAAATTTACATGGGAAAATATTCACCTATTGCAGAGATGGTTAAAAAAAATAACAATCAATTTGTATAAATTTCTAATTAAAATAATAAAATCAATAAACAGTATTTTAGTAAATGAGCGACTTGCGATTGCTCGAGCTACTCTTGCACATCAAACATTGTAATAAAACAACAAACTAATAACTACGCTATAAATAAATACAATAAATAAGTTACGTTCTAAAGAGAAAATGCTTAGCAACATCTAGTGCGGATTTGTTAGTGCTCCTCCTTCTCTCAACTTTCCCCCATTTTGGTTTGTCTATTTACAATTGTTTCAGGTTTCCGTTTCGTTTTGCCGGCTTTTGTTTGGGCCGCAGCTCAAGCTACTGGCGACGAGTCGCCCTTCATGTCGCGCTCGCGAAAAAACCCCCGCTCCGTTTTGCACTCGCGTATGGTGACGGTCTCCAGGTTGACGGTGACATCGGTGATCACGACGCTGTTGGATATGTTGCACTTGGCCGGCAGCCAGAAGCGCGGCGGCAGGGCGCGCGGCGAAAGAGGAGTAAGCGGTTGCTGTTTCTGGTTGAGGGCCAGGTTGTTGCACGGTTTTGGTATGTTGTTGTTCTCGGGAGGAACCCGTGGCTCCTCACTGGCAGACTCCTCTTCTTCGGCTCCAGATTCAGCGGGCGTAGCGGTTGCTGCTTCAATAGCCAGTGGGTTGGTGACTTGCAGCTCGGACTTAAGCGGCGTGGCTGCTGCCTCGTTGGCCACCTTCTCCGCCTGCTGCTGATCCTGGGAGGGGTGTTGCTGCATCGGCTGTGCCGGCTGAGGCTTTAGTGTGGGGCCATCGGGCGAGGTCTTGATCGTCACTCCAATCTTGCCCGACTCCTTGAGCACCTCGGCCTTGCGCTTGGTGCCAATCAGGGGCTGATCCTCGGAGCTGGAGGAGTTGGTGTCCGCCTCGGGCACGAAGGAGTTGTGCGTGGAGCTGCTGTTTGAGGAGGAGCTGTGATCCATGCGCTGCCGCTTGGACTCGTGGTGGTGGTGCGGATGATGGTGGGTCAGCGGGGATTCGGACCGCCTTCCACTGCTGCGCTCCGACTTGATGTGGTGATGATGATGATGGTGGTGATGATGCTGGTGGTGCTTCTTCTCCTTTTTCAGCTCCTGATCCTGCCCGGCCGCCGAGGTGGTGGCCTGATTGGTGTCCACATCGTCGCCGGTGAAGGTGTACTCATCCTCCTCGGATTCCGGCTCCGGATCGGGCTCCTTCTCCTTCTTTTTGAGGCCTCGCTTGGAGGGTGTGCCCGAGGATTTGTTGCTCTGTTCGTAGATGTCGATCAGGCGGCGATCCAGGATGTTTACCTCCGGCTCCCAGGTGTTGTAGCGCTGATTCCAGCCCTTCCATTTCACGCGGTACTCCACGGTGCCCTGGAAAAATCGAGAACATCAGTATGATTGCATTTTCTTAGACAACTAATTGATTTTCCATCGAGCGCAATAACAACAAAAACACACGCCACACATACACACACACACACGCACGCACTACGCACACACACACACACACATGCAGCGTGCAAATGGTGGTTGCTGCAGCAGATGTCCTCTGGCCAAAAAATGTCGAAGGACATGTGACCTTGTGGACTATACATATATCCTGTGTGTGCTGCGCATATTGCGTTCTGCATTTCTCGCTTTGCACCTCGTTTTCATCGCCCTTTTCGCATTTGTTTACGCTCTCGCTTTACCTTTCTAACGCGCTTTTGGATTATTTTCTCGGCCGCGTAAACCAGGAAATCGTCCCTATCGTCGGTCGCATTCTCGCGCACCACCTTCCCCTTGCCCCCCTTGCCACGACCAGTCATTTTTAATTAATTATCTTTGCGGATCGTTTGATTTTTCGCGTTATTTGCAAAACTTCGCGTTTGGTTTACAATTCTGTTCTGCTGCTCTGCTTAGTTAACACGGTCATACTGGACACCACCTGATATCGAAATGCTTATCGCCTATCGGTGCCGGCGCGACTGGTCACACTTAGAATATCGATTGTTGAGTGTTCATTTTTACACAAGGAGACCATGGTGTTTATATCTTGACATTCCCATGACACAAACCGTATGGAGTTTTGGTCTAGTACAGACACGAACCTTGCAAGGCCTGGTCCCACTTCATATCTTTAATTTGAATTTAAATAAAATTAAGAAGTTTTAACCAAAGTCCGTTAAAAGTAATCATTTTGAAACCACTAACTTAATACATTTTTAAAATGTTTTTCATTTATTGTTTTTATTTTATTTATATTATTTATTTAGGTAACTAAATCTATATTACCACTGATGCTTTACGCCATATTCCGAATATTTATAGCTATTTATAATAAATTCAATTAAAACACAAACTAGTTCAAACTCTTCAAATGTCAAATCCACAAAGAGAAATGCGAGAGAGTGAAAGCACAAGGGCGCTCTTGAAAAAAAGCTCGAAAAGGATGTCGAAAGGAAGTGGCGACTGCAGATATTTTTTACCAGTTGTATGTTGGCCGAGGGTTCGCGTGGCGGGGGCGGCAACGACGATGACATTATTTTATTTATGCTGTGATAGTGAAATAACAACAACAACAACAAAAACACCAAGAACAACAACACCCAGTCATCTCAAGTCAATCGCAATATTTTCGACGAGAGACGCAAAACCAATGGAGAGTCATTATATTTAACGATAAAAAACCAGAAATTAACCAAAAGCTTTAACAGTAAATAAAAAAAACACCAAGCAAGACGTTGCAAACCGTATAAATAAATAAATATTTAATGCATAGTGAAAAAACAGCACCAATTAGCGCATAACCTATAAAATATTAGTCAATATGTTTAGCTAGTTACAATTTACATAGATAACATTTAATTAGTGGCTTCAAACAAAACACCAAGCAACAAAAAAACCAACAACCAACAAAAGGGGAAAAACCAATACCTAGTTCAATTGTACGGAACGCAAAACTAACGAATAGCGTTTAGAAAACTGGCCAACTGATAAGGCTGGCGAAAATATTAAGCTTATAGCGAATAGGAAATAATAATAGCAACTCAACTTCCCCCCAACCGCGCCGAAAGCCCCGAAAAGCGAATTCATTCAGAAAACGTGCCACACAACCGGACGGCAGCGACGTCGACTGCGGCAGCGACGGACAACGGTAAATGTCAAAGTCATAAAGAGAAAGCGGAGAAATGCCGATGAGAGAAAGCTCAAAGCAGATGTCAAAACTATAGGGAGGGATAAAAGTTATAGCGAGCTTTTGAGAGAAGCAACGTTAAGTGTCAAAAACAAAAGAGAAAGGGAAAAGGATAACCTGCGGTTAAACAGCTAACCAGAGCTTTTAGTTGTTAGCTGTTAAAATATTTGAAAAGATACCAATCAACTCGAAATCAAATGTATTCCGGTTAAATCTTTATCCTTGGATAAATGCTAAGAATCAATATTCCAAGAAGTGAAGAGAAAAAACCAGGTCAAAATCCTTCGAATAGCTTTTAAAGAAGAGAAGTCTATGGCAACTTGACATACTTTCAATCTGAAGAGAAAAGCCAAGGAAAGAAATCGAAAAGAAAGTGAAAGCCTAGGGAATTTCCTTAAAACTAGACCAATGAGAAAGCCTTAAGTGAAAGCTCAGGATAAAAGCTCAAGCACAGCTTTTGGCCAGGACACAAGCCAATAAATCGAGACCAATGGCCACCACGGCGGTGGGAATAGGAGGAGGAGGAGCAGGAGGGCAAGGAGCAGGAGCGCCAGCTGGATCGGCGCATCCGGACGACGCGAGCAGCATGAGCGACGACGTCTTCGAGGACGCGGAGACCACCCAGGCCAGGATCGAGGAGCTGCGTCGCCGGCCCTTCGGCGATGGCTGCTACAATCCCCCCGCTGCACCCGCCTCTGTTTCCGCCTCGATAAACACGACAGCATCGACGCAGCAGCATAATCATAATCCCAACCCGCACCAACACCACCACCATCACAGCCAGCTGAGTTTGACCGGAAGCGGGAGCCATCACTACCACGACGATGCCATCATGGCGCCAGTTCAGCGCTCAGCCACCGGATATCCGGGCTATCGACCCTCGCGCGAGGCCCTGCAGATGTATGCATATGGCGCCGAGGACTACGAGGATGACTACAACGACGGGTGGCGATCGTATCGCTACGACGAGGTGGACATGCACCCGGCTCAGCACACCGTCCCCCATCAGCCGCCCTTCGACGATACGGTCAACCACAAGACGATCCTGCTGGGCGACTCGGGCGTGGGCAAGACATCCTTCCTGGTCAAATACAACACGGGCGAGTTCCGGCTGGGTTCCTTCTCAGCCACCGTGGGCATCGCGCTAACGGTGAGTGATTTTGAAACATTATAACGCCTATAAGTCTGGGCAAAAAACCTCGTCCTATCTTCTGTAACTCGAACCGGGAACCATAAACAAGTTCACAAAAATATAGATTTTCTAACCTACTCATATAACAAACTATTAGTTTTCCCTTAAAAATTCGTTTTTAAGAAAGGAAAAATATATTTTGTATGCTTTATAATGCTTAATATATATTTAACAATAAGGCAATATTTAAAGGAAAAGTTTGTCTCTTAGCACTTCATTAATTTGAATTTCTTTTTAAAAAGGTTTCCATTATTTATATATTATTAATTTTTGATTTAATTATTACCTAAGATTATTTTACAATATTTATTATTCATTATAAATATTTTACAAATCAATTTTAAAAGTAATACAAAATTTTAAAAGGTTTATTTAATAAACAAATTTCAATTAACCTCTCTACTTACCTTTAAGCCATGTCACCGACTTTTTTGCTTATTTCGTTAATGAATAAAATAATAGGTGATTTAAATATAGAATGTAATAAATTTTCATATGCACATGGTGGTTCGAGTTGCAGAAGTTCGAGCCTAAAATGTTGCCCAAATTCCGGAACTCGCATAGTCGAGTGTCTTGCGATTGTGGGCGAATCCGTAGCGCTGCCTGCTGCATGAAACCCGCACAGTAGCCCGACCCCGCCCCCTTAGCCGCCTTAGCCCCCCTGTGACCCCCGCCCATTTATTGACGCACATTCGAATGGGTTCGCTTATGTAGTACGAGTATGTCTGTGTGCATTAGCTTGCTGTGTGTGTAATTGGGGAACAGCTGCCCAGTGCCTTTTGGTAATACAAGTCTTCGCCTTGACACTGAGAGAAAAAGTGGAGGAAATAGTAATTTAAATTTTATTAAAATTATTTTAGCAATATTTATCAGTGGTTTTTCGTAGAAAAGAGGAAAACATGTTAATTAAAGCTTATGTATTTTATGAAATTACTAAAATACAACCAACATTACTTGTAGATTTAATTTATAAAAGTTTATTTGCCTTTAAATTGACAATTAAAGGTTTCGAAATAACAAAAATTTTTAGGTAAGTTATATGAGTCAACAAATCCAAAACCTTTCTTGCAGTGCACCTTTTTGCCCCGCTAAATAGGCAACATATTGTTGGGGTAATCGCCGGAGATTTTCTATTTTTGGCGGGCCTGTTGAAATCCCCCAAATTGATTTTTTCCCGCAGGATAAATATAAATCGCTGCGTTCGACCTTTTACACGTTGTCGCTGTTGACATTGATGGCTGGCTGGAAATGGAAATGAAGAGGGGAAATGGAAGGGAAATGCCAGTGTGTGCAGCACCCACCCACTCACATTCACACACACACGCGACCTGTTGCTGTTGCCTTTCACTTTCACTCACCACACGCACACTGTGGTGGATCCAAAAAACACACACAGACAGAGAGCCACCGCAATGGCCGCCAGTGAAGTTCAAGTGCAACGGTTTTCAGTTGCCTTGGAAGCTGCTTACCTACCCCCTGCTCTCCCCCGCCCCCCTCTTTTCCCCACTTTCCACATTGCAAAACTTGGCGCGTGCTTAACTCCCTTGCACAAGGATAGGGTGGGTCAAGGGTTAAGGAAACTACATAAATATTCAACCAAGCCAAGAAAGTCTTTTAAATAATATTTAAATACTAAGGGAATTATCTGTTTTAGCACTGAAAAAACGATTAAGAAATATTAATTAATATCTGCATATTGAATTCAAAGTTTCGTATTAAATATTTAAATTAAATATAAAAATAATAGAAAACATATTACACTGTTTACACTGAAATATTTAAATCATGTTAGAAAATATTACAAATGATGTTATTCATATTTATTTTAAATATTTTCTGTTATTAAATTTAAGCTGACATTAACTAAGATTTTTATATTTAATATTTTCATTTTTAAAATGTATTTAAATCAATAACATCAAATCTAGTATTATAATATTCAACCTTGACTTAAATATTTTTAAATTAAAATAAATGGATTTATCAACATCTTATTAATCCGAAAAATATATTATTTTCTTATATTAGAAAGAACCATTCTATCTATTCCATACAATTACTAAAGTTTAACTAAATATAAAATCAATCAACAATCAATAACTTTGAAACCCCTTTATGATGTGGACCTACAACTTGGGATGTAGATAAGTGGTATATTCAGGAAGAACCAAGAAATCGGAGCACCCTATCGGACAGACACCTGAGTCCTGAGACCCCGAACCATCTCCCCCCGCCTCCTCTGGCGCCACCTTCCACGTTTCTAGGCCAGGGCTGCTGCTGTTGGCGATTCAAAGCCAAAGCCAAAGCCGAAAGAACCGAAGCCGCCCGAGCTGCAACTCGAACTCAAATCGAAGCGGAGCCGAAGGACTCGGCTGCTGCGAGTGATATGGGAGTGATGCTGGGTTCTCCTGGGTCCGCCAGTCAGTCTAGCTGTGGGTCTGAACACTGACGCCTCGATTAGCAACGGACGCGCATCCCTTGTAGCTTTTCCGAATTTCCCAGCCAGGTGGAAAGCTGCGCCAGCTGCTTCGGCCAAACAAATACCAAATTCGTCGCGAATCTCCGAGCCGAGTAAAAGTGAAGTTATAAATTTGTATTTGACTTTTTGTGGCGCGCTCATTAAATATTTGGTACATTTTGTAAACATATGTGAGAACATTTTTGTAAGCACTTGCATTCAAAATGCAGCCCTTTTTTATTTGCTATTTTTGGCGCTTTAATATCCTTTACGCATCCTCGGCGCTTCCCTGTGTGTGTGTGTGTGCTTGTCTGGGTAATTTGACAAGGTCCTGCGCGAGTTTAAAAATAAATAAAAACAATTATGGCAGACTGGCTTTCGCTTTGCCATTTAATAATTCAAGTGCAGCGGAAAATGTTGTGGGCCAACATTTGTTGGCTTTTGTGGCGTCGAGAGGATTTTGGGAATTTCGGTTGCCTTCTAATTGGATAATCTGTTTGAAACATTCCTTGAAACGGCATAGGAAATGTCGTGGGAATTCAAACTTAATGAAGAGTTTTGTGGGAAGTGTGTTGAATTTTGTCCGCTACAAATAAATAAATATTAAATATATTGTATATATACAAGTTATTTAAAAAGTGTGTTGAATTTTTTTTTAATTTTATTTTTACGATCTTTATTTTAGTTTCCAAAATATTATATTGAAACCCCATTTTTTAAACCACTAATTTGTGTTTAAATATTAAAACTTATTGTAAAGTTTAAATAAATATTAAGACAAGTTTAATTTGATTTTTATTATCTTTATTTTAGTTTCTAAATGATTAATTTATATTGAAACAACGCCTTTTTTAAATAACTATTTTATGTTTAAATAGTTTAACTTATTGTAAAATTTAAATAAATATAAGGACAAGTTTAATTTGATTTTTGTTATCTTTATTTAACTTTTAAAATGATTAATTTATATTGAAACACCAACTTTTTTAAATACCTAATTTGTGTTTAAATATTTTAACTTATTGTAAAATTTAAATAAATATAAAGACAAGTTTAAATGTAAATATTTAAATATACACCATTTTGCCCAAATAGTATTCTAAAATAATCTGTCGTATTAAATGCAATTATTTTGAACACAGAATTTCCATAAAATGAAATCGAAATTCGCAGAAGAGCTTTGCATTAAATACATATCAATGTCGGCACTTAACTTCTGATAATCTGATTAAGTGAAAAGCGAAATGAATTGCTACGTGTTCATTGTCCGTCTCTAATTGGAGCCAAAATGCAATTGATTTTAAGCCAATTCATCCCCGAACCTGATATCAGTCATGTCTTGCCAGATTCTATTGTTGTTTACTTGGACTCTCGGGTATCTTTCAAATGCGCATTAATTATGCGAGACCCAATAATTGCGCATGAATGCAAACTGACGAAGGTCACGGTTAGTATTTAGTATTGAGTATCTCCTTCCGATTTTCCCATCCTCCCATTTGCACTTAATTAAATCCACTTTTCTTACGGCACAACTTATATTATTTTCCTTTAAGCTGGAATTTCAGTACATTTTTTGTAAGCCGCTTGTGGTTTTCAAGGTTTTTTCGAGGAGATAAACGAGCCATCGATTTTCGCAATTAAAATTGGTTTTCCCTCACCCCCTGCGATTTTCCGAAAAACTTCAAAGCTGGGTTGGAAATTGCAAAACAGAATAGAGGTCTACGAAAGCCACAAAACTTTTCTTTCACTGCCACAGGTGTCTTGTTTCTGGTCGTTTCGAAATTTCCAGGGGCATCCCCGTGGGGTGGAAGTCACTGGAATCGTCATTTAAGCCGATTACTAGCTTAAATCTCCTGGGGGGCCGGGGGCTTTTCCTCCCCCCGCACTGAAAAACCCCCCAAGTTGCACTGGCACTAAATTGCTTTGAGGCTGCCTTGAAAGTTCTATCAAATCGCTTGGCGCGAAAGCATTTCGCCTTTTGTCCTGTCAATTGGCTCTCTCGTCAATTTGAAGTTTCCTTTCAAAATCTTCAAAGTGTGCGTTTTAGCAAAGGTGGTCAGAATAATAATAGTGCCACCAGGAACATTATTATACCAAAATAAGATATGTATGTAAAACTGTTTTCAAGGGGGTTTTGTAATCGAAATTTTAAGATTTTAATAGCGAAAGAAATTTTTAAATTGTAAAAGCTTAAAGATTAGGAATGTAAATTCTATCTATAATGATATTACTAAACATTTTCCATCTAAAGTCGGTCCTCTGTCTATAAATTTCGTATAATCTGATCTGCTGAGATTCAAAATCACCCTTATTTGTAAAATTCTCAGAAGAACGCCTATCAATCTGAGCCCAACTGTGTAGCCTTCAAAGCTGTTTTTGATTTGAAATTTTAAGATTTGAATAGATAAATATGTTTTCAAATTTTAAAAGGCTGAAGATTATGAATGGTAAGGAATGTAAATTCTTGTAATATTTTAAGCTTTTCTCTACAATGATATATTATTTACTCTGATCTGCTGAGATTCAAAACAATCTTTATCTGGTAAATTCTGAGAAACACGCCTATTAATCTCAACCCAACTGTGTAGCCTTCTGCGTGGGAGGCAGTCCATCCATCTGGCTCGTCATTTCCTTAAAGCTGTCCGTGTCCATGCAATCAGGAAACTATTGTCTGGCGCTTCTGTCTGCTCCTTGTTGCTGCCGTTTAAGCGGCGTGATTGAACGCTAAATTGAATGTAAGTCAGTGTGTCCTTAGCATCTGTGTGCGGTGTCTTCAGGCAGACTTCATTGTGGCTGTGTGTGTGTGTGTGTGTGTGCGTGGGCAGGACCTACATACTTGAGCGCTTACATGAGCATTGGGTCCTGCGTGGGCGTCCCGTTGGCTGTGCAATGAACCAGCCACGCTGGCTGGCCCTTTCTTCACTTTCTCCACTTTCTCCACTTTCTCCTCCCCCCGCACAACCCACTTTCTCCCTTCGCTTTGTATAATTACACGGGGAATGCTGCAAACGGTGATTCCCCCCGTTTCCCCATTTTAAACAGCTTCTCCTTCCTGCTCACCCAATTTATGAAAGGAACTGAAAAATGCTGCTTAACTTTTAACTTTGAACAAATTTCGTATACTCGGAGAAAGGAAATTTCTCTTTTCCTTTTTTGTCTCTTCGCTTTTTGGTTGTTGTCACCAACAGCGGAGGGGGATGCACTGGAAAAAATGTCTTTAATTAAAAAAAAATATTTTCAGGTAAATTAAAACTTTTTTAGAAGTAATATTTTTGCAATAAAATTATTTTTTTTACTGAATGAATTTCTTTTTCAAATTTTAATGTATATTTTAGCATTTTGATTAAATGTTTTTTATTTTTAATGTTGGGGAATTGGATATGGGAAGGTACCCACTGAATATTCTCTGTGTAGGATAAAAGATGGAAAGCAAAAGCATCAGCTGGGCAGAAAACAGCGACAACCCAATTAAAAACTTTTGTTATCAGGCATTGCGTTTTAAGTTGATTAAAGTAAATTGCTCGATGGTTGTGCTCGAAAGGATTCTTCTCATGGATTGACACCTCATTGACCCCCAAGCCCAAGGAAAAAAGGGTAAACTTTTCGAATATCATTTGCCGTATTTGCATAAAGGAAAACGAATTGTCCACCGGCCATGTAGGGTTACATTGAATTCGGGCATAATTAAAGGTCGGTCTGCCTTTGAGTGCGTTGCTAGGAATGCTTTCGTAATTGGTAAAATTATACGTTTTGACGGCTTTAACAAATTGTCCTTGGCACAAAGGATATCCGATTTCAATGTCCTTTTTTGTTCTATGCGAAATATAAAACATCCATTGATTTTTAATTTCAAGGGATTTCCTGGAATATTTCTGACTTTTTCTGATAGATTTCTTACTGACCTTAAAGTGTGAATCTAACTTTGATGAATTTTCTTCACAGCACTTGTAAATGGTTTTCTTCGATTAAAGTTTCAAAATAAATGTATATATATTTCTCCGCCTAAACAATTTGTCCCAGGCTCAAGGGTTATCCGATTTCATTGCCTTTCCATCTCAAACACTTTGAGAAAGTAGTTAACAATTCGCACGTGTCCGCTGCCGTTGACCTGCTTTTAAGGACCCACGGCAAAAAGCCGCCATAAAAAGAGCGCTTTAAGACGGTCTCCTTCGAGAAGGAGAAAAAAAGGAATAAAGGTGAAACGACAGGCTGCAGACAGCCGTGTTGGATGGTTGGCTGAATTCGCACGGATCTGCGGGCCCGTAGCTTCTAAAGTCCTTCCCCGAACCCTTTGGTCCTCACCCCTTCAATCCACCCACGTCAACTGGGGTTTTTGTCTGCAAATTGAAAGCCGTACAGCCATATTGATATATGTATGTATTGGCATTTGGCAATTTGTTGAGCTGCAAATTAAATTAAAGTTCGGATGAATTTCGCCTTGCCGGCAGGCAGCCCCAAAAACGTCAAAGTAAATAAGAGTTCAGCAACTTTTCGTACACGAAATGTGATTTCTAGTTTATAGCTTTTGGTTGGATGCAATTTCTATTCGCTGCTTTTTATCTTATCGATTTAAATTCAATTTTTACCGCGGATTTATTGAGCTAGCTAGATTTTCTATTATTTTTTGTTCTGGTATTATTTATGTTTTCATTCAAAGCTTGAAAATTAATTTTTAAATTAGATTGAATATTAAATATTTTAATTTAAATATTTATTGCGCCTTAAATGGCAGTTGATTATAAATTTAAAGCATTTATTTAAATGTTATGTTATATAAAATATTATTTTAATATAAGTACATTATTTTATCAAGAAAATAAATTTAAATATTCTAATATTTAAATTTTTCGTTTTACAATGATTTAGTACTTGCATAAATATTAAATTTAAATTTCAGAAAGTAAATAGAGGATCTAAAACTGGGAACGCCTCGTTTCGGCCCCAAAAAGTAGGCCAAGAAAATTGGCAATGTTGCTTTGGTACAGGCGATTTGTAATCACTTAGTAAAACAGCCGTTAGGGCATTTCGTGGTTGCTAATGAGCGCTAGTTAATCACAGGGTTGTAGGTATACCTCCACCTTCCCCTTGGCGGTATTGGCCAACTTTCTCCTGCAGGACGAGCCAATGCATAATTAGCCAAAAATTTAGTTAGCCACACAGCTTCGGTCCGCTGATTTTGCTTTCGCTTTCGCCTTTGGTGGCCTTGCGGTTTGCTTGCCAACTGTTGATTTAGCGACAGCAACCGCAGCCGCCCACAATAACATCCCCTTTGCTCATCACCCCCTCTTTTTTCCGCCCCGTTGTCAACGACAGTTGTTGTTTGGTGGCCCTGGGGCATTTGTGGGTTTCGGTTGGTTTTCATTTCATTTCGCCGAAAAGAGAAAGCGTCGAAATTACATTCAATTTGCACCTGGTCGTCCATTGTTTTATGTCGAAAATTCCATTCCAGTATTTTCATTTATTATTTTTTTCCCCATATACAGTTCGGTACATAAGTTGCCATCTTGTTGATGCTTTTTAATGAGTTTTAATGACTGCTTGTGTGTGTGTCTGTGTGTATCTGCGACCTAAACAAACTTTATTTCTGGGTACTTTACTTTACTTCCTCCCGTGGGTTGGTTTTCGTCCATCAATAATGAAGACAGAGCCGAGTCGAGATTATTGATTTATGTGCTATGTGTGTTAAATATAGAATCAGGCCAATCAGCAGGAACAGGAAGTGAAAGTGAAGAGTTTTCAAAGATGCGTCGTCAGCAGACAAGATATCGCAGCGATTCCATCGCCAGTCCATCGGGCACACGGAAGCCCTCCATTTCGGTGGCCAATCCGTCGCCATTGTCGGCCAGCAGTGGATCGCCACCAGCTCGTCGCGAGTCCCTGGTGAAGCCCACCTGGCAGCACATTACACCGGGCCAATTGCCACCCAAGACGCTGGACAAGATCAATGGCATTGCCTCCGATGATTCCGACGACGATGGCTATCCAAAAAGGCGGCCTAGTGTGATTGTCCACCAGCGCCAGCAGTCCATCTCCCAGCAGCCCCTGCTGCCCGAATACATGACCTCGGCCTCCATTTTCCGGGATCAAACTCCACAGACATCGGTGCAATCCCACTCGCAATCGCAATCGCAATCGCACCATCTGCCATCTGGCAATGGTTTTATGGCCCGTTTGAATAGCGTGAGATTGGCAGCTGGAGCAGAACAGCAGCCACTCTTGGATTCCGGAGGAGCAGGGGGAGGAGCTGGGGGAGGAGGAGGAACTGCTGTGGCCAGGCCATCTATAGCACCTGCTCCGGGACCTGGAAACGAGGGAGCAGGCGCCACGCTCTGCAAGAACGCCGGACGAGCACTCATCCGCATGATTTCATCCAACAATCCGCCGGAGGAGGAGGACGATTTCGATATCATGGGCAAGGTGAATACAACTGGGAGATGGGGAAAGAATTTAAAAACTAGTTAGTTGACTTAAAAAATAAATAGTCAAAAATGGAAAGTATGTGATACTTTTTAAAAGTTTTTAGGAAATATTAAAAAAAAAGTTTAATTAAATAAAATTATGAAAAAGTTTATAATGAAACTGGTAGATTGGATAAGGATTTTTTAAACTAGTTAGTTAGCATAGAAAATAATAATTAAAGTCAGTAATGGGAAGGTATCTAAAGCATTTTAAAAGTTTTTTGGAAATATTAAAAAAAAAACTTCATTAAGTAATATTATGAAAAAATTTTCTAATAAAACTGGGAGATAGGGTTTTTTAAACAAGTTAGTTAGCATAGAAAATAATTATTCAAATCAGTAATGGCAAGTATCTAAAGCATTATTAAAGTAAAAGATTTGAATAAATTAAAATTGTAAAAGGAGAATATTATATGATGCTTATAAACAGAACTTTAAAAGTTAGTTTTGTTTCTAATATTTTTACTATCTATTTAATTTGATATTTAATATTCCAAGAAACTTATCAGCATCACTAGTTTGCCAGTTCAAAACCCCAACACTTATTGGCATCGACCTTGAGTTCCAACCAGTTATAAAGAATCCCTCCTCCATTGAAAACTCCCCTTTTCGATTCAACTTGTCAACTGCCAATTTACATTTTCAAAAAGGCGACAATAAAGGCGTACCGAAAAGAAAAAAAAAGCGAATAAATATACACACTCTTATGGGTATATTTTTATTTGCAACTTGAAGAAGAGTCTGGGAGTCGAGTGCTTCACTTCACCCAGCCGCAATTTGATTTATGTATTATACCTTTTTGTTTGACTGCCTGCGACTTTTACGAGCCGGCTTTTATTCGCTGCGTCCCTGATCGGCTTTTGGCCAGATTTACAATGTGATTTACATAAGCAGCCGAAAATAAAGTCATAAAATTCAATAAAGTGCAGAGTGACAAAGGAAATTAAATGGGCGGACAGAGAAACGGAAAGTTGGAGAGCAAAGTTTTTGGCGAAATTCACTGGCTGCTGCTGCAGCTGCTGTTGATTAGAATAATTCTGGTGAATTATGACAGGACTCCTGGCGGCGACTTCCTGTCAGCCAGCTGCCAAGCCAAGTTGTGGAAATGAAAAATATATAAAACAGGAGCTGCATAAAAATTTCATTTATTTGTCGCGCTCGTTAAATTTGGAGAAAGGCATTTGCATAAATCCCCCGAGGCAGCTTAAAGCCATTTAAAGTGTGCAAATTAGTTGGCTCCAATGAAAGCAATTATTTAAGCAATCTACATTTTAATTTTGGCCCTGTATAGAGCAGGTATACAAATATAAATGCACAGGAGGAAATTTTATATTTTCCTTAAAGATAAATTAAGTTTAAATAAAAATATATGAAAATATTAAAACCTAATTAAATTAATCCTAATAATCCCTTTTTTTCAGTAGAGCATCATTTCTTTAGGATGAAAATCCTAATTTTTTTAACACCTTCGGGTAAATTTTTGATATTTTTAAAATAATTAAATAATTAAATTTGAAAAGCCTTTAAACTCAAACTTATTTAAAATTGGAATGTAAAATAAATCGAATTAATTAAAATTTATTTATTTATTTAATTAGATGGTAAAAATAATAATATGAAAAAATAAATATTAATATAATAAATAAATAAATTACTATAATAAATAAATTATTTTCAGCAAAACTAACTTTTAAATATTATTTTTAAAATTTTAAAAGATATTTAAAAATCATAATTTGAAAACAATTTTGGGTAGTGTTTTATTTTCTGCGCTCAAAAAGTTTTTGCCCAATGCTTTTTCATATAACATTTTCGGCTAGTTAGCAGCTGGCAAACAACAAGGTATTCCCTGGGAAATCAGCAATTGCAGTGTTTGCATAACCGAGCTATGTAACTTTACGTATCCCAGCAGAGTCAACAGCAGCTGGCAGCAGGACCTTTTTGAAAGGATTTCACGTTTTAACTGAATATTTCGGATAGGGTAAAGGGGGAAAAAGCCTGCAATTGCCGGAGGTTGAAAACGAGAGCTTTCAGGAATACCGACGGCTTACATGTAAAATTCATAAGCAGCTCATTAAATATTTAACTGGAAACATTAGGGAAGGGCATAAATTATTATGCAGAAAAATCAAACCTCCGCCCCAAAACGAATGTACATAATAATTTACGTCTCACATGGTTTTCTTTTGGCTTTTCTCGCCGCCTCCTTACGCCACCCACCGAAATAGGTCATAATGCTGGGCGATTCGGGAGTGGGCAAGACCTCACTTTTGATCCGTTTCCGCGATGGTCGCTATGTGCCGAGCTATTTCCTCAGCACGGTCGGCATTGATTTTAGGGTAAGCGCTTTATTCCCGCCAACTTTGTTCTGTTCTTTTCTGTGTGTGTGTGTGTGTGTGTTCAGATCCCTCTTTCTATATATTGTTGTCGTTGTCATTATCCTTATCCTTATTGTTGTTGTCTTTGTTATTGTTGTTGTCGTTGTGGATATTGTTCGTATCATTGTTGTTCTTTCCGCATAAGTGTTTTCTCCGTCTCTCATAGTTTTTACGCACATCTCTGACTCTTCCTGTCTACTAAATCTACATCATTTATCTGTCTATTTGAACTGTCCGTCAGGGAGAAAAGCAAATATAAATGTGTTCATCATTAAATGTTGTTTAAAGCTCTAGAAGTGGCTTACAGAGCAATGGCAAACTTAAAACAAAATTTATCAAAATATATTTAAAGTAATAAATTCTTAAATAAAGTTTACATAAATTTTACAGAGAAAACAATGTTAATTGAAAAGATTTTTAGAAGCTTAAAAAGTTGTGTAACTTATGGTATTAATTATTTAGTTTTAATAAAAATCACGATTTTAATTAACAAAAATGTATATTAAGACTTATTATTTAACCTACTAAAAAAAATGTATTGTTTAATTTATTCAAACAGTAATTTAAAATCAATAAAAGTTTATTTTTATTAATATTTATAATTTACATTTTCTAATTTAAACATATTTTTCTCTGTGTACCGCCACCACTTCTGTTGTCTTCTACTTTGCGCCAATCTGTGTGTCCTGTCAACAGTTGTCAAGGTTCTCAATGCGATTTTCACCTACTGCCCTCTCAACTCCACTGTTCACTGTCTGTCTCTTTCTTCTGTTTCTGTCTCTCTCTCTTTCTCACCGTCTGTTTCTGTCTCTCTCCCCCTCTGACCCGTCTATGGGTTGCGGTTTTCATGATTTCGTAGTTGCCTGCGGTTGTCCTCTTTACGTTTAGTTCTTGTTCAAACCCAACGAAACCAACCACCCAAGCCCCCCACTTTGTTGATAGAGATAAAGATCCTTGGGGGACTATTTATTAAAAAGCATGTGAACTTGAAATGGACTTGTTGATGTTCTTACTGTATGTGTGTGTGCGTGTGTGTGAGTGCTGTTTACTCTCCTTTTCGGTGTTGTTATTGTTGGCGTATTTAACTTGTTGTTATTGCTTTTACCATGCTTATTATTGTGGGGTTCAACATTTAGGAGCTTAGTTGTCCTGGCCGGAGGCCTTCCATATATCCTCTTTTCCTCTGTGGTTCATGGCTCATAAATTTATTAAACTACCCGTGCTACCTATCTCTCTCTCTTTCCTTCTATTACTATCCGTCTCTGTCCCGGGATATTTTACAAGTGCCCCATTCGTTTGGCGTTTCCTTGACTTTAAATTGTTGCCATGTTTCCCATATTAAATATGTCGACTCTGGCATTGTCTAACTTTGGCCTCGGGGATGCACCTACTACCCCCGATTCATCCACATTCACATCATCTACATTCACTGGGGAATGACCTGGGGAATTCAATTCGCTAGGGAGTTGTTCATGTTGATTTTCAACTTGGCTGATTCTTGGCCAAAGTATAAAGTAAACGAATACTGTATATGAGTGCCTGCCAATTTATGGATAATTAAATGTTTGAACTCCCTAGATGTAGGAAAAGTTTTCCATTTTCCATTTGTAAGATATTCACCCACTTATTTACTTTCTACACAATTATTCATAAGACAAAACAGAATGCTTAAAATTTATATGATATAGCGAAAACCAACTAAAAATTTGATTTTTAAGGCATATAACATTCTATCCCATAAATTTGTGACAGTGTGAGTGTGCTGAGCCAGAAATTTTTAGTCATGTTACTTTCCCCGAAATTGAAATCAAATCAAGGCAATATGCCGCACAAACACATTAAAACCGTATAACCGTACTTGTACCTTTTGCTGTTTGTTCTGTACTTTCTATGTCCTTCTGTGTGTATTCCTCCTCGAGTCGTACACTTTTATGGTATTGACTGACTGTCTGAGTAGTTGGTGGGACTGGGGGCACGACATGGGGCCATCGGAATGCCAATGGCCGAACGAACTTGCAGCGTCTGCTGCTCATTATCCGGGCAAAAAAAGGAAAAAGGAAAACTGAAAAGGAGGAAGCGGAAAAGGAGGCGGCTCATCATTATGCCAGATCCTTCGACCCAAGGCTTTCATCATGGAAATTGCTGCCTGCTCTTCCCCCGTACTTATGAATATTCCCCCGACCCCGTAATCTTTTGCTTTCTTCAAGTCTTGTGCATGTGTTATACGGTCAAGCAGCCCACGCTGCGTATAAGTGATATATATGCATTAAGTATACGCCATGTTATCCCCTTTATTCCCCTCTCTCTCTCTCTGTGTGTGTAATTCGGTGGCACGGCTTTTGTGCATGAGCGTTTCGTGAATTAATTGCATTTTACATAACAATTGCATTTCCAACAGACCAGTTTTGTGTGTGAACGGCATTTATAAAATAATAAATTACATTTCGTTCAATTACAAAAATATCAACAGAACAAAGTGGTGGTCGTCGATGGGACGCGCGTCAAGCTGCAAATCTGGGACACGGCCGGCCAGGAGCGATTCCGTAGCGTTACCCACGCCTACTACCGCGACGCCCACGGTGAGCTAACCTTACACTTTCACCAAAAAAAACACTAAAATACAATATAAATACATTTTGAATGTACTTTTTATTGAACAAGAGTGTTAGAAAAATATTTAGTTATCAGTAAATATGAAGATAATTGTATTTTCTTTTTTATTTTGATAACCTACAAATTTATATTATAGGAGAAAGTATTAGTTAGTTAGCTTTTTAATTTTTAACAAAACTTAATTTATCCTTAGCTGGAAACTAAAAATATAATTATTATCTTTTTTTTCAAATAAAATAACTCAAATTTCAAGAAGTTTCTGACTGTCAGCAATTTTCTGTGTAAAAAAACAAAATGACTCTTCACTCTTTTATAGAAATATTTTCCTCTTCCTAGAATTCTACAAAAACCTCTCTAATGGCAGTTTTGCTTTCCAAAGACCTTAAAGTTTTGCCTTTCAGTGAAATTTGCTAGGATCTTATCTATGTGAATGCATAATGAAAGAAAAGATCTTAGTTACTTCTAGGAAATACAGGACAATTTTCATTTCCAGCTATGTACATAATAATCCTTAGAGCTTATCTACTGAAGTTAAAAGAATAACAGCAGTTGTTTATTACTTAGAATGATTGCGTAAAGTAAAATGTATTTTACATTAATTTTGCTGTCCTTGTAAATTTATTCCTTAGTATTTATTCAGGGAATTTATTGAGTGGAAAAAATCTACCTAAAATATCCTATGATTTTCAGTTTTACTTTAAAAATAAAAATTATTAATTTACCAATTTGACTTATTTTTTCGCGTGCATTTCCCTTTGGCCCCCGTCGACTGGCTGTCCTTTGATTCTAATTAAATTTTTGAACCGAAGCTCTGCTGCTGCTGTACGACGTGACCAACAAGACCACCTACGACAACATACGCGCCTGGCTGGGCGAAATCCGGGAGTACGCACAGGAGGACGTGGTCATCGTTTTAATAGGTGAGAGATCCAGCTAAAAGGCTTTGATTACGCTTAATCAACTTACGAGCCCCGGATGGAATCGAATCCACTTTTCCCCCGTTTCGCAGGCAACAAGGCCGACTGCAGCGGCAGCGAGCGGCAGGTGAAGCGGGAGGATGGCGAGCGTTTGGGCAGGGAGCACAACGTGCCCTTCATGGAGACCTCGGCCAAGACGGGACTCAACGTGGAGCTGTCCTTCACAGCGGTGGCCAGGTAGGTCTTCCCATTGAAATGCATCGATATGGAATGAGGTTAATTTCTACTTTATTTCATATCAATAAAAAGCCGATATGATTTATTACAAATTTAAGATTCAAACATATCAACATGATATTTTATCACATCACATAAAATACCAAATTTAGTATTTTTTGAACAAATAATGTAAAATACGATTAAGATATCAAAATGATATGAATAATTTACCAGCACATATCAATCTGATCTTTTATCAATTTTTCTTACCAATATTAAGTAATTCCCATCACTGTTGGCTTCTTGGAAATTGTCCTGCTCCTCATTTGACCTTTCCTTACAATCTTTTCTCTTTCAGGCAGCTGAAGAGTCGCGGCTACGAGCACGGCGATGATGGAAAGTTCAATGTGCATGATTTTGTGCGTGACAATACAAAGGCGCGCTCCGTTTGTGCCCAATGCAGAAATATGTAATATGTTATCATGTAGTTGGCCTAATCGCGACTAACAAAAGCCATATCCTCCCGATCCCGATTCCGATTCCGCGAACAAAGACAACAATAAACCGGCAGTCAGATTAAGGGGCAGTGGAAACTCTGAAGGATACGGATAAGGCAGAGTCGAACTTCTGCATTTATTATTGAAGAAAAAATCACACAAAGACACTCGACAAGATGGCACCAATTTTGTAAGAACCTAGAGCGGAGGTAGAGGTAGAGTACTCGGTATGTTTTGTATGTAAATGGGAATTTCGGGGCGGAACGGGACGCGATACGCATAATTTTTTTAGGGCAGGCCAAAGTAGGCCAAAACCAATGCATAAATATTGAACAATATATTATATATACATATATATACAAATATCCATATACAACAACTGCATAAATTACTTTAACGAGAGAACGTGGGAACCGCAGCAAAATCATGCGACATTGAGATTTATCCAGCACGCCGTTGGACCTTGCTGAGGATCGTCTATATATACCTAACTATGTTAAACCAAGAGGAAATCCCGAGAAGTACCAAGCCCAATTAATGAGAAACAATCACTCAATTTACCTACTATTAATTTTATTGTTTTACTCCTAATTGTTAAGTGTTATATGGCCTATCGTTAAGTTTTAGACCCACTCGAGAACACACGAGACCCCTGGAAATTATTTACACACACCCCACTAATGAATACCCTACGCAACTAAGTTAATTACTTCGACATACGTCTTATCTATTGTAAGCCCAACCCAAAACCCATTTGAAACTATTTTGAAAAGCGCGCCAAGGCAAACAGTTTGCGGATAATCAAAGGCAGTTGAACCTATGTACTACTATACTGAGCTACTACAGCAAAGGAAAGGGGAAAAGAATCCGACGAAGGCATATATCACGGGGTTGGATGTAAACTAGCTACTACACAGCGTAATATTCAAGCAGACATCAAGTCTATACCATAAACAGCAAATACATATTTACATTGAATGTGGTTTAAAAAAACGAACGAGCCTGTGTTTTATTTCTGGATCATTGGATCATTGGAATTTAACATTTATTTTAAACGCATTGACTTTGAACATGTAGTTATTCTAGAATATTTCTAGTACCTACATATATCTGATATTTAACATTGTGTTTCTGTCTTCGTAATAGCTTATGGTATCAGCTATCCACCTTTGATAGCTCATCACATTTGTGTAGACACCATTAGAATTGCAATATATGCTGCCGTAACTGACTACACCAAACTGTACGAATCTTTTAATTCTCTGGTAGGTAAAATAGGCCGCCAAAGGACCACCGGAGTCACCAGCACAACTGTCGCCTCTGGAAGATCCGGCACAGATCTGCATATCAGTTAAAGGCATCAACGGATAGCTGCAATCTTCCAATTTCCGCTGGGACATTTTAATGGTCTGCAGTATGTTGCTTCTTGGCCCAAAAGCATAAAGCTTTCCCCAACCGTAGACCCAGTATTCTTGGACTGCCGCTGAATTTACCGTGTCATCTAAGATAATGCAAATCGGGCGAATGTGCACTGGAAAAGAGAAATTGTAACATACAAACTAAAACAAATTGAATTGCTTACCATTGAACTGCACTTCTCTGTCCAGTCTTAGCAGTCCTATATCAAACTGCCCGTGCCAAAAAGTAAAATTGCTATGAACTATGGCCAAGCTTACATTAAATGGGTCCGATGGGGGGCAGGATCGGTCGTATTCTCCCAAGTGCACATACCTAAGACAAGATACCAAAATAACAATGATATGTAAATGCAAACTCACAATGATATTTACAGTAATTCCTGTCCCTCTATACAATGAGCAGCTGTAAGAACGAAACCTTAAAAAAAATGTAAGGTTAAAATAAAATTTAGCTAAAATGTTCATAAACTCACGTTTTGTTATTAATGATCCTCCGCAAACTTGTCCAGTTTCGTTGTACACGCTTGCCATCCAAGAAGTACCGAGTGGTCGGTCGGAAGTGTCTCCAAACTCCGCCTGACTCTCACATCTGTCATCCAAGAGTTTGGCCAATCCTTCGTGGCAGAGCACCAACCCTATGAGAGCTAAATACAGCATGGAACTCATCGTTCCGAAGGCAAATGCTTGAATGAATAACTGATTCTACAGACCCAGAGAAGCCAAAAAATATTCTTACCATCCTAAACAAACACCAACAAAATTAGGTTTGAATAACTATAAATAGAAAAAAAGATAAGGAATATGAAACCAGATGGAAAAAAACGAGTGCCTAAGAGTTTCTGAATGTTCAATTCACACTAGCTATCAGCCTGCCGAATGAGAAAATTTTAGAAATGGTTTATTTGTTTACTAACATTATTTGTATTTTTACCGAAGGGAAGTTATAACCAAAAGAATCGAGGGCATGGCCCAATTCAAAAAGCAAAGAAAAACAAAATTACATTATCAACATTTAAACAACAAACTACATTTAAAATCTGCATTTTAAAACTAGAATTTTTTTTTTTTAGAAATTAAGTTATTTTTATGAAGAGTTAAGAATTATTTGGCCACCCCGTTGGAAAAAAACTAGAGTTCATGTCAGAATAACTGCCCATAGTGCAGTGGGTGAAATTTAAAGGGATAAACTCCAACTAGAACCACAGGGCCAGCCACGACACAAACCATTTCAGAGACAACAACATTTTAGCCTATTCCCACAGAGCCCATTCGTTTTTGTGAAATTCTTACAGAGTATATTCCGAATCCTTCTTAGAACGACTCTCGCTAATTAATATTATTATTGCGAAATTGTAAGCAAACCAAGAAACACGGATGTATTCTTTAAACTGGATGCCGAACATTTTGATATATCGATACTGTATCGATACTTTAGCGTTACGATATTTTATTTAAACAAAAATAATAAAAACATTTTCGAATATTTTTTTGTCGATATTTTAATGTAAAATAAGATATTTTTGGAAATATCAAAATATCAAATCTGACTGTTCCTCCCGAAATACATTCAAGTGTAATCGCTTTTCGAAATAATAGGGTTAATGACTAACTCGATAGGAAACTGAAATTGCAACGAACAGTAGTTAATCAGCTTACCGAAAGTCAACGATTTAGCAATTCAACAGTTGGGGGAATACCCTTAATGTTTATTTAGCAAAATGTGGCAACGGAATCCGGCTATTAAACTCAGCATTTCGTTACCTGACTCGCTATGGTCATACTGAATTTTTGCAAATATGTAAAATAAAGCAAAAGTAAGCACTTTAACAATATAAGGTGCACCACAATCGATTGAATACCTGTTTAAGCCATCTCAATGCCAACCAAATCGAGTTTACATCCGCGGGCCGAGTGAAATGGAAAGAAAGTGATTGGTGATTCGCCCAACGAACAATTGTTTGTGTGTTTGTACTTAGTGACGTGCGCCCGCTGCGCTGCCGCTGCTCTGCTTCGCTTGACTCCGCTGCAACGCAAAAAAAGGAACCCCAATAGCTAGAGAAATATAAACATAGGATCGAGCAGGATTGAGCGATGGAAAAGTTTCCGCTGAAGGGCAGCAGGGAGGCTGCCGCGGAGGGCAACAGCTACATAACCGCCTACCAAACGGTCATGAAAAAGGTACGCACCGTACGTGATATTATAATCCATTGGGATTTCCCCCCATATCACCTACGCAGCACAAGACATAAAGGTTAAAAACATGAAAAAATGGTTAATTATTCGTTACAAATGGTGGATAAATAGAAGTTATGATTTAATATATTTATTAACCTTTCAATAGATTTTTAAACTATATGTTTATAAGTAATCATTTTAAGTCCTAATATTGTTTTTTTTAAGAAATTCTAAGTAAATTTACTAGATATCCAGAAAGCTCGAAGTCAATTTCTCTATAATCCCTTTTCTATAATTTTTTTTTATTTATCTCTTATTTCACCGGAACTGCTATGTTTTTTTTATAAATACTTCCGGCTAGTTTCCAAAGACAATAATATATAACTTCCAACCGAATGTATTTGACTTTGGAAGGGATTTCTGAAGCACCCGGATAAGGGTTTTGTGCGACACCCCTGATTACAGCAGTATTCCACGGAACGTCCGAGTAACATCTGGCAAAAGGGGGGCGGAAATGCTGCCAAATGTAATTCAAAGCACAGATGAGTGTATTGTATTTTAACTATCTCGCTTTGTCCGAGATCTTAATCTTATCAGAGTCACTGCGTAAACAAAGCGCTTGGCTACCTCTCCAAATCCACGAACCATGCCTTATAGCTTTTCGTTATTTTTGCTGTTTGCTTTCAGTCGAACGGCCACACAAACGGAGCGGGCGGCGACGCTGACCTAGACGGATCGTTTCGCGATCACCCGCTGGCCCAGCACTCCAAATTGACCACCTCCCTGACGGCGCCGGGCACCGACGACGAGGACATGATCGACATCACACCGCGCTCCAGTCCCGGCGACGTGATTGGCGGCGGGATCGGCGGAGGAGGAAACAGCAGCGGCTATCACCGGGAAACAGCCACCGAATCGGATACCGAACGAGATTTCGGTGGCGGCCTCGGCGGCGGTGGCAATCATCACAATCAGCGGACAATGCACCAGCTTCACCACCAGCATGTGCCAACTCACAGTGCCTTCGGCGATCCCATGGACGGTGAGTTCAGAGAGAGTTCCATTGCGTAAAGCGTCCACTGTCTACGGTGTTAATCAAGATCATGATCATATGAGCAAGGCGACGTCACCTCCTCGCCTTGTCGCCGGTTCTCAGTTTTCGGTGGCGTGGCACACAGCTGTACTCGCTCTCTGGGCAATTCAATTAATTCCAACGATCACTAGCATACAGGCATATTTTGGATACAAGTTATTCTTAATACATATATGATAAATAAACACAAACACAGAGCAATGGTTTGTACACGTGATGCTAATTTAACGAAATAATCATTGGGTTGTCCAAACAACCAGCTGGCATTTCTATTGAGAATTATTTATTCGAATTCAAATGAATGCATTTTATTTGCTGGGCAAATACTAATTCACATATGTGATGATAATTGCAATCACTGCTGGGTAATTATGATGTTAGCGCTATAAAAATATCAAACTTTATTGAAGCGAAAAAATTAATTGTGTTTACAATGTCGTAATCACATCAAATAATCAGTTCAACAGCTTTGCCTGTAAAATAAATATATTAACTCCAAAAATAAACACTATATTATATTTTTAAAATATAAAATTAAGTACAAGTAAAATATTCAGAATTATACTGTAATTTTCTCTGTGGACTTTGGCACCAAACCATTAAAACTAAAGTAGTCATTTAAAAACATTTAATCCCACTCAATCTAGACAACAAAAATGATTCTGGTTTTCTTTTTCATTGCTGTAGGAGCACTATCCTTCTATGGTTCCTCGGACGTACAAGATGATATTCCTGGCATTGGACAGTACGAAGATTTTCACACTATCGATTGGCAGCGGGACATTGCCCGCGATCGGATGCGACATCGCTACATAGTCAAGAAGCGGCAAGACTCGCTGTGGGACTTAATAAAGGTAAGATTCCTCTGTCTTGTAATGAAACACCTAACTTGATTAAATATTTTTATTTAAGGGTTCAATTGATGCCGGATCTGGCTGGCTATGCGTTTTGCTCGTCGGAATTGCCGCTGGTTGTGTGGCTGGCATGGTGGACATTGGAGCCAGTTGGATGTCGGATCTAAAGCATGGCATTTGTCCACCCGCCTTTTGGTTTAACCGGGAACAATGCTGTTATCCGGCCAAACAATCGGTGTTTGAGGAAGGCAACTGCTCGACTGTGAGTTTGTACTACATATATATTTCTTACAAACAAGACACTAAAACAGTTTTCTATTGCAGTGGAAAACCTGGCCTGAGATTTTTGGCCTGGATCGGAATGGCACCGGACCATATATCGTCGCTTATATCTGGTATGTGCTGTGGGCCTTGCTGTTTGCCTCGCTCAGCGCCTCGCTGGTGCGCATGTTTGCGCCATATGCCTGCGGATCGGGTATTCCGGAGATAAAGACCATCTTGTCAGGCTTCATTATTCGCGGATATCTCGGAAAATGGACGCTGCTGATCAAATCAGTAGGCTTAATGCTCTCGGTGTCCGCTGGCCTCACTTTGGGCAAGGAAGGACCCATGGTCCACATTGCCAGCTGTATTGGCAACATATTCTCGCATGTGTTCCCGAAGTATGGTCGAAATGAGGCCAAGAAGCGTGAGATTCTTTCGGCAGCAGCAGCAGCAGGTGTCTCTGTGGCCTTTGGTGCACCGATCGGTGGCGTTCTGTTCTCGCTGGAGGAAGTGTCCTACTACTTCCCCTTAAAGACATTGTGGCGCTCCTTCTTTTGTGCATTGATCGCTGCATTCGTCCTAAGATCGCTGACTCCTTTTGGCAACGAGCATTCCGTGCTCTTTTTCGTGGAGTACAACAAGCCCTGGATCTTCTTTGAACTCATTCCTTTTGTATTCCTTGGAATTATGGGAGTAAGTTCTATGAGATTTTAAAATAGGTAGTTTATTAATTAATTAATTTTTGTTTCATTCATAGGGTGTAATTGGAACCTTCTTCATCAAGGCCAATTTGTGGTGGTGCCGCTACAGGAAGTTCAGCAAGCTGGGCCAGTATCCCGTCATGGAAGTGCTCTTTGTCACCCTGGTCACTGGCATCATTTGTTACCCCAACCCATTTACCCGCATGAACATGAACGAGTTGATATTCCTGTTAGTCAGCAAGTGCTCCCCCGGCGATGTCACCAATCCCTTGTGGTTTGTTTCAAAAATAACTTTAATATTTAAAAAATTCGATATTAATTTCATAATTTTTTCAGCGATTACAAACGTATAAACATGACGACGGGCAACACCATCATTGAGGTCACGGAGCCAGGTTCCGGTGTATACAGCTCCATTTGGCTGCTGATGCTCACCTTTATACTCAAACTGGCCCTGACCATCTTTACGTTCGGCATGAAAGTTCCGGCTGGCCTGTTCATTCCGTCCCTTCTGCTGGGCGCCATTATGGGTCGCATTGTTGGAATTGGCGTGGAGCAGTTTGCATACAGCTACCCCAACATTTGGTTTTTCACCGGCGAGTGTGCGGATAGCAATCTCATTACGCCCGGGCTGTATGCGGTTGTGGGCGCAGCAGCCGTGCTGGGAGGTGTCACCCGCATGACCGTCTCTCTGGTGGTGATCATGTTTGAGCTGACGGGCGGTGTGAGGTATATCGTACCGCTGATGGCAGCTGCCATGGCCTCCAAGTGGGTGGGCGATGCTCTCGGCCGGCAAGGTATCTACGATGCGCACATAGCGCTGAATGGTTATCCGTTCCTAGACAGCAAGGAGGAGTTTGCGCACACAACACTGGCGGCGGATGTGATGCAGCCCAAGTGAGTATACAAAGCATGATTATATTTCTAAAAACAAATATAATAAGAAAAACTCCCTTTTTCAGGCGCAATGAAACTCTGAATGTCATTACCCAAGACTCCATGACGGTGGACGATGTAGAGAACCTGCTTAAAGAAACCGAGCACAATGGATATCCAGTGGTGGTGTCCCGGGAGAATCAATATTTGGTGGGCTTTGTGCTGCGCAGGGATCTTAACTTGGCCATAGGTGAGTCGTTCCTCGAAATTGATTTTGGATTATCCATTAATACCTTCTTTTTTTAAAGGCAATGCCAAGCGCCTGATTGAGGGTATTAGCAGCAGCTCCATTGTATTATTTACCTCGACCCAGCCGATTCAAAATCTGGGCCCGCAGCCGCTTAAATTGAAAAAGATTTTGGATATGGCGCCGATCACAGTGACTGATCAAACGCCTATGGAAACGGTCGTGGACATGTTCCGCAAGCTGGGACTGCGCCAGACATTAGTAACACACAATGGGTACGTTTTCAGGCAGAAATGATGAGTAACCATTGATCTAATCTTAATTCCATTGCAGTCGCCTACTCGGAGTCATAACCAAGAAAGATGTGCTGCGCCACGTTAAGCAAATGGATAATGAAGACCCCAATACGGTGCTCTTCAACTGAATTTATCGGCAAATCAGAAGCTGGGCGAGCTCTGCTTCTAGTTATTATTATGTGAACTATCGCGAAAACAACAATATTTGATATGTGCAAAGAGCAGATTGCAATCTAAGCTTAAGTGAAAAGTTGAACGTGTGTATGCAAATTGGACTGAAGTGGATTAGAGTGGAATCGCGTGATTAGGACAGTTAGGATCGGACGTTCAAACGTGAAAGAGAGATTTAGCAAAATTGTGTGCAGTTCTATTATATATTTATATATCTCGTTAATGTTAGTTGTATAATTTATTTTACTCTAGGCAAATGGTTATAAAGCATATACATTTATTGCCATTCTGTAATTATGTCATTGTAACACACTTTTTCTACACACCACATATTATTTTTTATATGTTTTTTCGCCAGCCCTCGAGCCTGATAAAGAGTGTACACTATGGAATGATCGGTAGTTAATATAGATACCATTTTATTTTGTGAGTCATTTGAAGAAAGCACCGTTTTAACGAGATCCTCGAGAAAAAACAGTCTTATTTTACGCAATGCTTTAATTTTTTGCGCATTTTGTTCGAAATTCTACACAGAGAAACTCTTGTTTTTAAAAAAATATATAGTCTATATTTACATGTGGTATTTGTTAGAGATCTGAGAAATTTTAAAATAAACTTGTGTAAATAGCAACTCTAAGAGATGATGAATCCTTTCATATTGACATAAGCAGTCATGCAAATACAAGCGATTATTTGAGAACAAAACCAAATGTGTCTCGTTAATACTCCACGTAGAAAATCTGAAACTCATCTCCATAGAGGCCGGCAACTAACCAGCGACTGTAAGACAATTTTCATACGAATTAATCATATCATTTTACTTTACGTATATAATGTATTTAGCTTACCCATTGTCGCTGCTTCGGATAAGGCTACCTTTGCCTCGAAGGCCTCCTTTGACATGGCCATGGGCACCATCGCTCACCCGGTAGTATTCAAGTGCTCCATCATTGGCTGGGCAGTAAATGACGTTACCATCCCGACTGCAAGCGATGACGTTCTTGAATGGCAATGGTATCTGGACTATTAACTGAGCCATATCCTGTTTAGTATTGGAAACAAAGTGTTTAAAAGTCATCCAATTATGTTAATCATGTGCTGACCTCATCCATAAGTCGCATATCGTGATAGAAAGCCTGCCCACTGAGATCGCAGCTGAGGACGAACTGGTTGCCTCCCATCTCTGTTCGGAGCAGGGTCGAGACCATGAAACGATGTCGCCTTAGGGCCAGCAATTGGATCTGTTTGGTGGCTGCAGCCTGACGTCCTGTGCTCCAACAGCGGTAGACGCCACCATCGTTAGTGCCCAGCACGAAATCATCTAGGCCTAGGGCCACCATAGCTGTGGGCTCTGAGGTAACCGAGGAGGGCAAGGAGTACCTAATGGAGTTCATTAAATGTTATATAATTTTCCTTATCAACCAGCATTCTTTCTTGAATTTTTCGGAAATATTTCAGTAGTACTCACTCCCAATCGAGAGTCATCTGTCTGCTCAAATCCCATTGTCTTACACTGCCATTGGCATAGCAAGCCATCAGGAGGTTGTCCCGTGGCCAGTCGAGGGCAACTGCTGCTCCTTGGGTGGACGATACACCGTAGAGCTGTCTTATATCCACGCTGGAATCGGCGCCCCTGGCCTGCTCATATAACCAGATGAAGAGCTCCCCGTCCATTGTGGAACCAGCGAACATATGCTTGTTGAATGGATTCGTGCTTAGACTTCGCAGGCATGACTTTAAGGGCAACGTTTTGGCTTCGGTGTAAATCACCAGGTTGCCATTGGACATCCGCTGGGGAACAAACAGTTTGAGCTGCTGATCCACATGCTCGCACCAGTCATCATGGGGAGCCACCGTGGTGGCCACCAGAACAGGAGCATTGTTTGTGTGCACACACAGCCAGATGGCCAGTCCCTGTGAGTTTTCCACCCCACCCATCGACAACTTCTGGTAGGTGTACACCTGCAGCTCCTCCTCCAACCGACATTGCATCATTGTTGGATCTTCCATAAGGGGAGTGGGATTCAATAGCTCCCGCTCCATCACTGGACAAATTTGTCGCAGAAACTTGGCCAAAGCCCTTTCGTCGTATTCCACATCCTTGCTGCTAGCCAATCGTTGATCCGTTTGTGTGGCCACATGCGTCTTCTCCTGCGTTCCCGTGGTGGCATTTTTGCTGGGCGGCGGTGGATCGGTGCCAGTGCAGTTATCTACTAGGGCATATTGCTTCTCCAACGGCTGAGTTGCCGGAAATTCAACAACGGGTGAGCTGTAATGCGATAGTACGTCCATTTTCTATGAGCTGGTGAGCATTACTGTTTTGGTTTCAGCACTTGGCTATCGGTAACCTAGGTAACACCTGTTTCAACCCTTAAAAATAAGGAAGCTATCTGGAGATCGGTTATGAATTTAAACTAATAAAGTTTAATATTAATTCATTACCCTTTTATTTCTTTTTTTTATCACACTTATGAAAAATTATAAAAAATAGGTATGAAATTAAAAAAAAAATATTGAATTACAATATTAATCGGCTTTAAAAACTAATTTTTGGTTTGATTTTAAAATACATTCTAAGATGGCAACCTTTTAAAAAGTGTTAGAAAACAAATAACCTTGCACCAAAATGGGTGACAATCCATACCCACAAAAATCCATAGGGTAATTTTTAAGAAATATAGTCTTCAGTAGGCTTTCTTGGCATCTGTCAACGGAAGCTCTCATTATAAGCTAGATTTATTTGCAGCGAAGACGTCGAAGGAGCAAAAGAAAAAAACTTAACTTAATAAAAATGTTGGGAACATTGACTAAAGTGGCCACGGGTAAGAATAGACCGATTTTATTAGCTCAGCTTTCTCTTAAAGAACAACATAGCAGCTTGTGCCAGGATTGGTCTGAGGATTGGCCAGGCCAACGGGGTGCATGGGGGAAGCTACATGGGTAGTTTTGCTCGGCTTCCTATCCATGCCCGCTCTTTGCACGCATCCTCGTCGCTTTGGGATGATAAGGACAAGTCGAGCGATGATTGCGATCCCGATCCGAAGGACGTCTGTAAGACGGACGCCGAATTGGTCAAGAAGAAGGATGAATGTGAGGTTAAGGAGAAGGATGAGTGTGAGGTTAAGGCAAAGGACGAATGTGAGGATGAGAAGTCGGGCGGCGGAGGCAAAGTTCTGGAGAGCAAGGGTCGCAAGGGAGTCATCCATGCTGTCATCGGTCCCGTCATCGATGTGTATTTCGAGGAGGAAGTTCCGGAGGTGCTCAATGCCCTCAAGGTTCAGGATGCTCCCATTGACAACCTGGTGCTGGAGGTAAGTCATCCTTTTATTCATTTTTTAAAATAAAAGATATCTTAAATATTTTAGTTTTTTATGCTTTAAATATACACATTTTTTCAATGTTTAATAAATTAATATTAATAAGTTTTGAAATGTATAAACAACTATTTTACATAGGTTTTCCACCACCTGGGCAACAATATCGTCCGTTGCGTGGCCATGGACTCCACCGAGGGCCTCCGCCGTGGTCAGCCGGTCATCGACACCGGCTATCCCATCCGTGTGGCGGTGGGCAAGTCGGTCCTGGGCCGCATCCTCAACGTAGTGGGCGATCCCATCGATGATCGCGGTGAAATCAAGTCTGATTACTACTCCTTTATCCACAACGAAGCCCCCGAGCTCACCGATCTGAGCGTGAAGCCCGAGATCCTGGTCACTGGGATCAAGGTGATCGATCTGCTGGCTCCCTACGTGAAGGGTGGCAAGATTGGTCTGTTCGGAGGCGCCGGCGTGGGCAAGACGGTGCTCATCATGGAGCTGATCAACAACATAGCCAAATCCCATGGCGGCTACTCGGTGTTCGTGGGCGCAGGAGAGCGGACACGCGAGGGCAATGACTTGTACCACGAAATGATCGAATCGAAGGTCATATCCTTGGAGGATGATTCCTCGAAGGTGGTGCTGGTCTTTGGCCAGATGAACGAGCCACCGGGCGCTCGTTCCCGCGTCGTCCTCACCGGACTGACCATCGCCGAGTATTTCCGCGATGTGGATGGCCAGGATGTGCTGCTCTTTATTGATAACATCTTCCGTTTCACCCAGGCGGGATCGGAGGTGTCGGCTCTGCTGGGACGCATTCCCTCGGCCGTCGGTTATCAGCCGACTCTGGGCACCGATATGGGCACCATGCAGGAACGGATCACCAGCACCCGCAATGGGTCCATTACCTCCGTTCAAGCTGTCTACGTTCCCGCCGATGATCTCAGTGACCCGGCTCCGGCGGCCACCTTTTCGCATTTGGACGCCACTACAGTTCTTTCGCGTCCCATTGCCGAGCTGGGTATTTACCCGGCCGTGGATCCCTTGGATTCCTCCTCGCGCATCCTCGATCCGGACGTCGTGGGCGAGGAACACTACAATGTGGCCCGAGCGGTTCAGAAGACCCTGCAGGCCTACAAGTCGCTGCAGGACATCATCGCCATCCTGGGCATGGACGAGCTGTCCGAGGATGATAAGCTAACGGTAGCGCGGGCCCGCAAGATGCAGCGCTTTCTGTCGCAGCCTTTCCAAGTGGCCGAGATCTTCACCGGTCATCCGGGCAAGTTGGTGCCAGTGGAGAAGTGTGTGGAGGGCTTTAAGCGGCTGCTAAACGGAGAGTACGATGATATTCCCGAGATCGCCTTCTACATGGTCGGGGATGCGGAGGAGGTGCTGGCCAAGGCCACCCAACTGGCCGCCACCATGTCGGGCGATGCTCCGCCACCACCGAAGGATGAGGGCGGCAAGGAGAAGGAAAAGGAGGGTGAGGCTAAGAAGGATGAAAAGGACAAAAAGGAGACCAAGCCGGAAGAGGGCAAGAAGGAGGAGCCGCCCAAGGGGGAAGTGAAGGATGACAAGTCAAAGGATGAGGAAAAGAAGGACAAGTGAATTCGAATGGTTATACCTTAATAATCGTCTTATTTTAGATTGGTTTTATCAAACACTTTTAAAAATGTTATTTTTGTAATTATATAATCGCAAAAATAACTTAATCTAAACAAAACCAATTTCAATAAAAATTTAAAATCCATTTTTCCAGTAAAAATGTATTTATTTTGGTAAATTCCTGAAATTTAGTTAATTTGTTTTGTTTAAAAATGTATAACATAAAAAATTGTGACAATAAAATCCTTTAACTACCTCGTTTTTTCACATTATAACGAAGTTTTTGAACATACGATCCACACGGAGAGGAATAGTGTGAACAGTGCTTAAGATCCATATAAACATATGTGAACGGTGCTTACGTTCCACATAAACATATGATATTCATTCACTTTGCCGGCTGGTGTTACGTTTTACAACCTCTTCTTTTTATTTAGGCAGCAAAATGCTAAGGCTTTTCAATTTTCGCCTTGGAACTCGCTTGTACTCAGTGAAAACTGCTAAAAAAGATGCAAAAAAATATACAGACACCATCAACCTGCCAAAGACCAAATTTCCCAACCGTCTGACCTCGGCAAAACGTGAGGAACAGGAACGTCTGATTTTGGAGGCAAGTTTTTGGATAAGTGAAGTAACTAAATCTTTCATTACATATGTATGTGCCTATCCTTTTTCCCAGAAGAAAATAGCCACTTCCTATGAGTACCAGGAGCAGCAGCTGGCGGAGAAGGGGCAACCCACCTTTGTCCTTCACGACGGACCGCCCTACGCGAATGGACAACTCCACATGGGCCATGCCGTCAACAAGATCCTGAAGGATATCACCCTGCGCCAACGGGTGGCACATGGCCAGCAGGTCAACTACATTCCCGGCTGGGATTGTCATGGCCTGCCCATTGAACTGAAGGCCACTAGCACCGCTTCTGGCCAAAATGCTCTCAAAATTCGGCAGAAATGTGAGTGCTTTCGCTTGATTTCGAGTTCCTAATCATACCCAATGGTAATCAATAGCTCGCTCGTTTGCCTTAGAGGCCATTAAATCGCAGAAGGAAGAGTTCAGCAGCTGGGGCATATTGGCCAACTGGCAAAAGGATAATATCTACATGACCTTCCAGCCAGAGTTCATAGTCAATCAGCTGCAAATGTTCCACAATCTCTACGAGCGAGGACTGGTCTATCGTGATTTGAAGCCAGTTTACTGGTCTCCTTCATCCAGGTGAGTGGCAGAGACCCCAAAATAGTTGATACTTATTAAAAACTATTCGATTAGGACAGCCCTGGCTGAGGCGGAACTGGAATATGACCCCAGTCACATAAGTCCCTCGGTATATGTGAGGTTCGCACTCAATGCAGATGTCTTCGATGCTCCAGATAAGCAAATATATGCTCTTGTTTGGACCACAACTCCCTGGACATTGCCTAGTAATCAGGCCATTTGTTACAATGCCTCCTTGGAGTATGTTCTAGTCAGGCTATCCGATCACCCCGCGGATGAGCTATATCTCATGGCCTCAGCTCTTTTGGCTGACTTTGAGGCCCAGACCCAGCTGAAATGTGAAGTAGTCCAGGATGTGAGTGGTAAGTCATTGAGCAGGCTCAGTTATAAACATCCCATCGACAAGGATCAGTCGGAGCTGCCCTTTTTCGACGCCAGCCACGTACAGGATAGCAAGGGTACGGGATTGGTGCACACAGCTCCTGCCCATGGACCAGAAGATTTCCTGGTTAGCCTGTCCAGGAAAATACCTGTGAAATGCTTGGTGAATGAGGAGGGCATTTACACAAAGGAAGCTCCTCGCTTTCTGCGCGGGAAATCTGTGCTAAAACAAGGCAATCCTCTAGTCCTTGAACACATAACAAACGATGTAGTATGCTCTGCCACGATGGAACACTCCTATCCCATTGACTGGCGCACCAAGCAGCCTGTGATAATTCGCGCCAGCGAGCAGTGGTTCATCAATACGGAGAAGCTGAAGTCGACGGCTGCCGAGGCCTTGGAGCAAGTGGCTATCTACCCGCGGACCAATGCGGAGGCCAGTAAGAAAGCATTGCTCACTCAGCTCCAAAAGAGACCGTATTGGTGCATCTCCCGTCAGCGGGCATGGGGAGTTCCCATTCCCGTTCTCTATTGTCGGGAGACTGGAAAAGTGGTACTCTCATCCGCCCTCATCGAACACCTCTGCAATATGTTGCGCCAAGAGGGATCCATAGACTTCTGGTGGGCCAAGTCGGTCGAGGAGCTTGTTCCCGCCTCTATACTCAGCGAACTTGGCTATGAGGCCAAAGATCTCGTCAAGGGCAGTGACATATTGGACATCTGGTTCGACTCTGGCAGCACATGGTCTGCAGTGCTGAAAGGGGATAAAGTAGCCGATCTTTACCTGGAGGGATATGACCAGTTCACCGGCTGGTTTCAGTCTTCCCTGTTAATGAGCATTGCTGCCCGAGGAGTGGCGCCCTACAAGTAAGTAAATATAACATAATATAGCAGAAAGCCTCTTAATCACTTGATCTCTCAAAGGTCGCTCTTTGTCCACGGATTTACGGTGGACGAGAAGGGCTACAAGATGTCAAAATCGCTGGGAAATGTCATTTCCCCCAAGCAGATAACCAAAAAGTATGGCACAGATGCCCTGCGCTGGTGGGTGGCCTCCCATGGAACCCAACACATGTCCATAACGGTCAGCGACAAGTTGCTGCAGCAAGCGGCTGAGAATCTGAGCAAGGTTCGTGGCACCCTGCGGTATCTAAAGGGTGTGATTGGAGAGAAGCCACCCAACAAGGAACTCCTAGCAACTTCCGATAAGAGCTATCTGAATCGCTATTTGCTGAGCCAGTTGGTTCAGTTTGAAGCCGAGGTAGGAGAATGATAAAATCGAATGATTTTACTTAACTTTTAACTAACATTTTCATTCCTTTTCAGGTGGAGAAGCTTTACAAAGCGTATGAGTACAATCGCGTTGTGGCCTGCGTTCAAAACTTCCTTGCCAACCAAGTGTCCGCCATCTACGTGCATCTCATCAAGGATCGCCTGTATTGCGGTGACGATCAAGAGCTTCTCGCCATCCGTCGGACTCTCAGTCATTGCTACCGGCAGCTCTGCAAGAGCCTATGGCCCATTGTTCCCTTCCTGGTGGAGGAAAGCTGGAGCTATTACGATGCCCACGGTGGAGCATTCCATGAGCAGAGTGTTAAAACTGAACCGGAGTGGAAGGACACAAAAGTCACTGAGGTGGTAAACGCAGCGCTTGATGTCAAGCGACTCATTAACCAGCAAGCTGGCGAGGTAAACACTTGGCACTTGGCTGTGACCATTAGGGGAAGTAAGCTGGATCTGCTGCAGAAAATTCACAACACTTCCGGAGAAACTGTACGAAATTCAGAGCTCTGTGAGATCCTGCAAGTGGGGTCTGTTACTCTTCTGCAGTCCGATAATCACGACTTGGACGTGGCCCTAACTACACTCCAGACATCTCTGTGCCCACGTTGTCGTCGCTACAGTCTAGAGGAGGATGCAGAGCAGGAGACCTGTCAACGTTGCTCCGCGGTAATGAATGTAAAGATCTAAGCGTTGTTTTTTATGTGTAAGGAATACATTTATGTTTTCAAAAACTCTGCAAGCACTTCATTAAGGTGTCCCGAAGCTTGAGACGAGTGGTTGGCTTTCCGCCGCATATAATGTGCGTCTCGTTGTCCTCGAACTTGATGACCGTATCCTCATTGACAAGGTTTAGGGTCACAGCGCCGCCAGTGCGGTCCAATTTGATGTTGGAGAAGCCGTCCTGGGTCAGCCGCTTCATCACTGCCTCGACATCGATGCTGCCGTACTCGTATTTGACGTTCTTTAGCACATCCTCCTTGGTCGGAGCGCTGGTACTCGAGCTGGTGGTCTCCTCCTGGATGCTGTCTGCACATGGTTGGATGCAGTGGACCTTGTCCTTAACCTGCAGCACGCCAGTTAGCGTTGAGAATGTCACTCCGGCAGCCACCTCTCGCGGCGATATCTTTTGGGCCAGCTCCGAGGTGATGTAAATTCGATCCAGCTTTCGTTTCAACGGCAGTCGGATGATCTCACCGCACTTGAACGTGATTATCTTCTTGTCCGGCTGTTCTATGAACAGATTCGGCGCCGAGGGATGCGGCTTTGTATAGGCTTCCGGGATGACCAGCACATTTGGCTTCAGTTCCTTGATCAGCTTATTGGCCTGCTGATAATTCAGCGAGGTATCGATGGGGCAGTAGAAGGCCTTCATGGCAAGCGGCTGGAAAGGCGCTAGTACTTGCAGATAGGGGAAGTCCGGCTCCGTGAATATGATGGAGTTATTGGGGTTATTGCCCCACATCTCGATGAAGTGCACGGCGTCGCCAAAGCGCAGGCTGGGATGCCCACAGAAAACCACGCAGGGCTAAAATAGAGAAAAGGGAGTTACAAAATAGATATCACTATTAATATGTTTTAATACCTGTCGAAAATCTTTGCTGAAGCCCTCGGAAAACACATGGTTATAGTGCTTTAACTTGTTGTTGCGCAGGTAAAAGGCATGCGGAAACGGATCATCCGGCAGATACACTTTATTCTGCTTGGCCGAACTGAGCCATTCGGCCAGGATGTTGGAATAGGCCAGCGAGCTGTCCGCCACGGGGGAAATGAAGAACATGGGTACATTGTTGAGCCCGGCGTTCTCCAGATTCTGCGTTAGGCACTCGAAGAGGTCATAGACCACGCCAGAGGGATAGCAGGGTATCAAGGCGGATCCGTTGTTCCGGATGGTCAACGCGACATTCATGCACAGCTCGCCCAGCTTGGTGTCCGGATTGACCGTCGGCGCCTGCGTCAGTCCGGTCATGATGAGTACGTCGGCGTGCTTCAGCGCCGATTGATTGATGGGCCGCGGATGCGTGGTCAGCGTGGAGGAGCCACTCACATAGCAAATCTTCTCGTGGGCCGTGCTCAACACCCAGTTGCTGGAGCCCAGGCAGTAGCCCGAACTCACCGGCGTGGCAATGAAGGCGCCCAGAATGTCCAGCTTCTCGTCGTAGCCCATGATGGTCACCTTGGACAGGCTACCTTGGACATCCTTCAGGCTGAATATGGTGCGCCATTTTTTTGCCCGGAACGCTTCGCTCAGCGGACTAGGCAGCAGATGGAGCTTCTCCTTCCAGAGGCGCGCGGTGCACGCCTTGGGCGACACCTCGATGTAGTCCACCAGCTCCTCGAGGAAAAACCGGCCGATCTGCAACGTTGGCTCCGTCGCATAGACCTTGCCCTTGAAGCCCGTGTTCTCCGTGATGTACGGCAGGGCCAGCATATTAAGATAATTCGAGATAAGTATCACATCCACCTCGCTGAAGTCCAGCATCTTGTCCATGGGCAGATTGAACTCCGGCGTGGAGTCCACGAACACCCGGCCGCAGCAGTCCTTCAGCTCGCCATCCATCTGGGGATCGTGATCCCGGGGCGGCACAAAGTTGGGCAGATTGGACCACTTCAGGGACTGGACGAAGGGCAGCGGCAGGAAGTTGAGGACCGTCTGCTCCGTCAGGCCGCAATCCAGCATTATCCGCAGGCCCTTGAAGGTGATGATGTAGCATGGCTTGGCCAGGTCCCCGCTGAGGCAGTACTGTGAATGAAGTGGATGGTCACTTCCGCTGATAGGAAAGTCTCTTGATTGCCAGGATGACTTACCAAACGCATATTTAGAAACCGCCAGTAGCAGTGACAGCGCTCCAGATTAAACGCTGCAGCTTTGTTTATATTTTGGACCAGGGATGGAGAGCTATTGCTGGCCGACTGGTTCACTTAGGAACCGGAATCGCTAGTTTCTGAAAATGTATAAAACACATTTAATATGAAGATTTGATATATCATTTAATGAAATTTTAAGAACTATTAAACCTAACTGTGGATTAGCTTTATAAAAGTTTTAATTTTATTTTACCGGTTCCAGGTAATAAGAATTATCCATCCCTGGTCAGTCTAAGCGCCTTTATATTTTGTTTTTCACACGATTTTAAAAATGTCCCAACAAATCCGAGTTTTACAATGCATTCAATGCAAAATGTACCAGGTGAGTGCTTAAATAACTCCAGATAATTCCAATCCTCAATCAATACTTGCCCGTTTAGGTGGACTTTGTGAAGAAGTCGAACAAATGGCAGTGTAAGATTTGCAATCAGAAGCAAGATTTGCTCAAGGAGTTCTTCAGAGGATCAGGTTTTTAATTAAAAGTAATTCATTTTAAATAAAAATAATTCGAATTATTTAAAATTTCAGGACCAGAGTGCCGGGCCAAGGTGCAACAGTTAAATTTGGAGCGTGGAATGCAGGAGGAAAAACTGGAGGAGGATCTATTCCTCACAGCCCAGCAGCAACTGGAGCAGAAGGAAAACAGCCTCGAAAAGCAGGACATTCCTCCCAAGAAACAAACGAACAAATGGGCCAACTATGTGGATGAACCCATTAAAACCAATCAGGAAACTGCAGCAGGTCCTCCGGAAATACAAGATGAAAAACAAGAACTATTCGAGGAAGTTTCCATGAACTTTAATAAATCCAGGAACAAGGTGTCAAGGTCCAACAAACGTCCTGCAGAAAGTCTACCAGCTGCAAACAAGAAAAGTTGCTCGAAATGGAATGAATTCTTGTAAAACATGACGCTGATTACGTACAATAAATACTTAAAAAGATTAAAACGGAACCTCCCTTCAAGGATCCTCACAAGAATGACGTTTTCTGGAGGGATACAACATTTCTTTATTTTAATAAAAATAATTCGATCATTATAATTGTTCATTACGTTTTATTAAAATCCGTTTCGTTCTTGTATTTATGTATATATATGTGTGAATCGTGTGAGGACCAGATGTTCACATCTAAACTGAATACATTGCCTTCCGTTGCACTAATGCTAGAAAAATACAAGTTGTATGATCCGCTAAATATTGTTTAGTTAAAGGTTTGTGTATAGGGGGGTTCTCTAATTGCCAACCGGGCAACATGTTGGACATGCATAGCTCCTTGTGCCCCAGTTGGTTTGAATACTCGTGGAGAGATAAGAGTTGGTTATAGTTAAGTGTTAAGTGACGCTTGGACGCGCGTTTATCTTGAGAGAAATTGTAATATTAGTAGCCGACTACGTGTATATAACCTATTTTCATTTCCGCCCTTTAGGCGCTACCAGAGCCAGAGCCCCCGGCGCCCTCCTTCTTGGCCACCTTCTCATCGGAGCCGGTCTCGTCGATGTCATTGGACTCGGTCTCTCCGCCGGGCGGACCTCCTGCCTTGCCCGATGACCTGCGACGCTTGCGGTTGATGCGCCACGGGCGCATGGGAAACTTCATGGCCGGCAGCGGCTCCATGCCGAGCACCTTGTAGATCTGGCGGAAGGCAATGTAGCGCAGGAACAGCTGGGCCGACACAGTGAGATCCTCCCGTTCCTGTTTGGTCAAGTCGAGTAGGGCGTCTGTGGGGTCCTTCTCGCAGGGATCCAGCAGGCCAGGTCCATTGATCAAAAAGCCCGAGGATAAAGCCTCCATAATGCGGCGCATGCAGTCGCCGGGTGAGATGGGAAAGCCAGCCGAAGAGATCACCTTCTCTACGAGGAGTTCCAACGACCACTGGGGCAGCGCCTGCCAGGAGGCCACGCGCTGGCACAAGTCCCTGAGGATGCGAATGACCATGACGCACGACTGGAGGCCAGTGGCGCGAGCCTGGAACCACTTGGCATGCCGCAAATCAGCCAAAGCCTGTAAGAAAAATATATTAATTAAGTCGAATGTCTTTTTTGGAGGCAAATTCCCGTTAAAGGTTATTAAATTAGATATTTCTAAGGTCTATGACCTACTTACACGCAGACACGGCTCACGGGCCAAGTATTCAGCATCGCCCTCACTATCCTCGCTGGTAGATGGGTCTCCTGGATTGGTGTCGCGCAGCAGGGGCGAAGTGAGGGTTATTTTAACCGAAACAGCCTCGTCCAGCACGATTAGGGCCGCATCCTCGGCGTTGACCTCCACGCGATAATTGACCTGAATGTCGCCTGAAAACAAGAGAGCAAAGAAAAAAAAACCAAATGTCAGATGGGCGTCTAAAAAGTATATCATAAATAACATCGAAATACTAGATTCGACTTGGAAAAAGAGACAAACATTGTGGGTGAAGCAAAATTCCAGTGTGGGCCCGCAAAATGCACGTATGTATACATTGTAAAATAGTGATTAGCAACAATAGTAATATTGTTCAAATGGGGACTTGATGCACGGTATATGAAAGGCACGAATAATGTTTGTTTCTTCCCACGATCCTCGTATTCGCTCGGGTCCCAGCAAACAGGAGATTCGTTCGACTTGCGTGCTGGGATCGGTATCTCCGTTTTTGGGGTCTCGTAAACGGAATTGCAAGCTCGAGATTCGGATTTTGACTCGGACTCGGCGTCATCCACCCGTTGCAATTCCACTTAGAGCGCGCACTCTTCTGTATTTTACTGAATTTCGACTTGAATTAACGGAATTTAACGGAATTATTGTTTGGATTGTTGGTTAGTTTAGTTTGCATTTAAATATTGAACGAAATTTTTTGGCTGCGGGAAACGTGTTGAGCCGACGTCTCTCGTTCAGTATTCTCCATGTAATATATTCTATATATTTTCTATATTGGACAATCAAGCTTGATACACACAATTCGGCCGCTTGGACATATATATGTATACGAGATTATATTGTATAAATATATTTGCTTAGTTTCGAGTGAAAGACGAAGCGCCTCGAAGATCAGCGCTGCAATTTTGGGCTCAAGCACTGGCAATCGCGTCTCGTGTGTGGATCAATCGCATTGCTTCTTGGCGTGTTGTTGTCTTGTTCAACTTCAAAGGCCAGGCCATGCCATCAAAGGACTTTATTTACACAAAGTTTCAACCGGAATAATTCGAGAGCGGAGCGCAGTAAACTTTGTATAAATATATTCCTTTGGTTCGAAATTCGAATTTCAGTTGGTTAAGAGTTTGGTTTTGGTTTTGATTTTGATTTCGTTTGTTCATCAAGGACACCACACCACATTAGACTGCTGGGCTGGACTTGTGGCACCGAGTCCGCGCTTGTTACCGTGACGATCCGCTGCTGATTGGTGGTGATTGGAGTGGAGTAGAGCGGAGCAGCAGCAGTGGCAGCCGCAGTCGAGCGGGAGGAGGAGCAACCTGGGAGGGCTGAGCTACAGCTACAGACGGCTAACTGAACGACACACACTCTAGTCTCTAGACTCTAGACTCACAGAGCTTCTAGGCTAAGGCTCAAGGCTCGAGGCTCGAAACTTATCCTGCAGAGAGAGAAGCTGAAAACGGCAAATACGTTTTTATTCGCAATTAGTTGCTATGTTGGCTGGGGCGTTGGGCGCGGTTTGGCGGGCGTGGCAATCATAGATCCGCCGCAACAACAGGGCTCAACTCAAGTCCTAGTTTCTATGTACAATAATTTTAGTTAATTAAATTTCTTTTGTTTTGATTTGATTTATTTTGCTGACTTTTTCCACACAAATTGCCCGTCGAACGTGAACGTAATGAATAGCGAATGTGAACGAACGGATCGTGAGTTGCGTTCATCTTGCATCTTTAGCGCTCCGAAAATCGGGTTTTTTTCATTGTTTTATTTGACTAGTTAAAGCCGCTTCCAATTTGGCCAAATTCACCTGCGCTGGTCAGTGTGAAATTGGCCAAGCTAAGAACGTGTTTATTTATGTTTCGTTTTTTGATCATGATTCAGTGATTTTCTCGACTTTTTAGCCGCATTTATCACTCAAGCCATTTCTCTGGAAAAAGTTTTCATCTGTTCTGTTCCTCTCAATAGGACAACCGAAATGTCATTCAAGAATAGTGCTATGCTAATGCTACGTTGGCAGCTCATGGCCTCATCTCACTTACCTGCCACCTCCTTGAGTTTGTCGGGCAGCACATTGGCCACACGCTGCAGGAGACCTGCCGTTGGCTTCTCCGCGCAAAGGACAACCAGCTCGACGGCGTTGTCGCCGTGGAGCAGTAGGCCCTTGGCCAGGTAACCGACTCGCATCACTCCCTTCAGAATGCGCACCACATTGCCACCGTTGTCGGCGTCCTTGTGGAACGAGAAGATCTGGTTGTCGCGTCCATCCTTCTCCGACGGCTTGTCGGTCTTGTCCTTCTTATTAGCCGCTCCGGCATCGCTGGGCTGCTCTGCCAAGGCATCTGAGACCAGTTTCAAGGCCCGTTCGGTGTGTGAGACGATGCGCTGGATGGTCTGCAGCTCCTCCTCCTTGGGATAAATCTCAGCGTGACGCGCTATGGCATGGCGATCGTCGGTGCTCTCCGGGCGACGCACATTTCCACCGGGCATCATGCCAAAGTGCGGTGGCGGTCCATTGCCCATGCGACCAAAGCGCTGGGCACCTGTGAAGAAAATTTCAAAAAATATTTATTAATCAGCCACGATCCAAATTCATATTCCAATGCCCATTAAAGTATGCGGAATCAATTATAACTTGTCTACAAAATAAAATAAAATAGGTATTTTAAATTGTACGTTATTTAAATAAAAAAATGTATTTAAAATCGAAAGTTACAAAGGATCGTATGAATTTTTTTGTTTTTTAAATTGATAAAGTCCCAAAATAAAAATAAGTAATTAAAACATCTTCTTCATGGTATACATCTATTAAATATTTATGATTTCGACTGCAAATGATGCCATGTATTTCATCCACAGGGGTGGTTTTAAACTGGTGCACTGACCCACCCCAAAGAAAAGTATGTGCTGTGAACTCACCTCCGAAACTGCGAGACATCCAGTTGTTATAGTCATACTCCTCGTTGTACTGTCGGTTGCGCTGCTCCTCCCAGTAGTTGCCGTCATGATCGTCGCCGCCGCGATGTGAGGACATCATGGCCCGGTTGGCACGGGCCTCGGCCAGGCGACGCTGGCGCGGAGTGGGCTTGAAGTCCACCACCAGATCGGGCTGCACCTTGCGCTTGTACTGCAAGCGATGGCGGCGGCCCTTCATGTGCATCTCTTTGGCATTGGGGTCGTTGAACTTGCAGTCGCACAGCTTGCAGTTGAAGCTCAGTATCTTGCCCTCCTCATCCTTGACCTCCTCGATATACTCGCCGCCCACCGGCTTAATGTTGTCCGTGTTCTCGCCCAGCGAATCGTCCAGATTATCATCAAGGTCTCCAGCTGCATCGCTTTCGTTCGATCCGCCCCCCTCAGTCTTAGCGGCGGCGCCAGCAGCTCCAGCTCCTGATCCGCCAGCCCCAGCAGCGGCGGGCACAAAGTTAATTTTGCCCATCTTCTTCGGCTCCTCCGAGGGAATGGGTTTGCCCAGCTTCTGGTGCAGTTTGACCACCTTCTGGTGCTTGGCTCCGCGCACATGGGCGGCATACGCATCCGTGCCGGTGCAGGTCACATCGCACAGCTCGCAATGGTAGTTGTTGCCACGATTCTGCGTGGTACTGGTGGCGCTGGCCGACATCTTCAGTGAGGCCTCGCGCTTCTTGTGCTTCTGTCCCTCCAAGTGCTCCCGATAGGTCTGCGGTCCGGCGCAAGAGATCTTGCAGACCTCGCAGTAGTGCAGCTGCTGGGGTCGTGGCGGTGCCTTGGGACGCATGCCCCTCAGGGCGCCCGGAGCACCGGGAATGGTGGGTCCCATCTTGCGCTGATACCAGTTATTGGCACCGCCATTTGGCTTCTGGTTGGGATTGCCCTGATGCTGCTGGGCCACATACATGCTGGCCGCATTGTAGAGGGCCGTATCGTAGCCGCTGTAATTGTTGCCCGACGGCGGGGCCGAGCTGGGCGGCTTGGGACCACCATTGGACTTGTCCATCTTGCCCTTGACCTGATTCTTCACTGGCGGAGCCGAGTAGTGCGTCTTGCTGACCGAGGAGGCTGTCGAACCGGAGGCGTTGTAGCTGGCCGACGATTGCTGATAGAATGTCTTGGTGGCATCGTACGATTGCATGGCACTCCGGTAGTCGCCGTAACCGCCGCCATAGCCCCCGGGGCCCGAGGAGGCGCCAGCGCCCGCTCCCCCGCCTGCCCCACCCTGGTAGCCACCCTGTCCGGCGGCCACAGCGGCGTTCTGATAGGCGGCCGCATTCGCGTAGGTGGCATTGGTTACCGCCGGGTACGAGACCTGGCCCGTATTGTACTGGGTGCCGCCGTAGTTGAACCCGGCGTAGTTGTTGTTGGCCATTGTCGGTGTGCTGCAATTAGGGAAATCGAATTTGTTTGCGGTTTACCATTTTACCAGTGCCATTTGCATTTGCTACTCACATTAGCTATCCTCTATCCGACTGTCTCGATATTTATGCGACTTCGATTCGGGAATTTATATGTGCTTTCCGCGTAATAGCCTGTTTATAGCTGTAAATGCAAAGTGGTCTTAGTCACGTCATGTTGGAAAAGGAGAGCGCCCCCTCCATCACATCACCATTTTCCCATTCGCTTTTCTCTATCGATTTTTACCCTGCAACTTTGGACGCACTTTTCGCGTGCTCGGCCAACATGCAAGCCGACACACGTGGAGTACCCCTTTCTAACGGCACTTCTGGCACAAGTTGCACATGTTTCGGGCACAGTTATTGCAATTTTAATTACCTCAATTCGTCGAAATGAAAATTTCCTTCTCGTGTATATGTGATAGGGCCGGCATCAGTTAGAGGTGGAGAAACATCGATAGGAAAACATCGATGACGATTAAACGTAAGTGTGCAAACGTAGTGTCACCAAACGTAAGTGTCGTCAAACGTAACGTAAAGGGAAAGAGGTTGAGCATTAAAGGGTATACAAACAACGGCTTGCCGGAGTTAACCATAAAAATAATAAATAAATACGTTAGCTCTACTATAGATAACTATATGTATAGTCACGCCACCGTTGTTAAAACTGTTAAATATTTAAGCCTAACTATGTACCATTGCTTTATACATAATTACACAGATGGTAAAATTATAAGCTGTAGGAAAATTATAATTTCATGGATATTCCTAGGCTACGCCCATGTGCTTATTATACAAAGCTACAAATCAAAGCTGTACGACGAAACATTTTGTGTCCGGGTCACCAACATTAAAATCCTTCAAAATCACTGGTGATTGAGAACGATGAACGGTACTACTGCGAATCAGTATATTTTTCCCCGTAACGCGTTTTATTTCAGCGTTTTACTGCCCAACCCAAGAACGTTCACACCGCACACACACTCCGAACCTCGGCGGTCCGTAAACAATATTTACTCGGTTTTCGGCTAAATCGCCAGAGAAACGCAACGGTAAATCGTTTAAAATGCGCCCCAGTGCACCGAGTTTGAACGCAAAATGAATTGAAGTGAGTGCATCGGCCGCAGGGCCCCAAAAATTGCCCCCGACATCTGCAGGCTGTACAAAACTGATACTGAAACACACACACACATACGCACAGACACGGACGTGGGTTTATGCCACCACCCGCTGGCCGCAAAAGTAGAAATTACTAATACTACGGCTGGCACGATGCTCCATATTGCCACTGGAGAAATGTAAAAGCTGCAACTGGCTGTTGTTATTATTTTTTCTTAATGTTTTTGTTGGTTGCAGTTGCATAAAATAGGAATTTTTCCCACTCGAAATATATTTAATTTAAAGTGTTCCAGTTTAACAATTAAAACTTCCGCATTAACGAGTATTACGAACTGTCCGCCCGCATAAACGCCCGGCCTTGCCAGATCGCCGGTTACGTGTTTTTCGCCCGCCATCTGGCAACGCCCGCCTTCCTCGATTTTCGCTTTGCACGCGCATTCGTGAAAATGGCGGCGTTCTGGCACCGTCGCTGCCAAATTTTTTGTACATCAAAATAATCAAAATAAAGCATTCTTCCAGTGCTCAACAATCAGTCCGTGCGAGCGCGCGCGTGTGTGTGTGTGCGCAGGAAAAACCGCCGATCGGGAAAGTGTAGAAAAGGCCTAGAGAGTGAAACAAAAGGCAGCGAATTAGCAAGATAACACACACGCGACGACGTCGGATGCGCCAGGAGAAAGGCAACGGCAACGGCGAAGGCGAGTGCGAGTGAGCCAGCGCAGCACTAAGTCAGCGGAGCACCCGCTTTTTTGGCCAAGGTGAATGCGATTACCTGTGCGCGGCGACCAGGTGTCCCAGTCTCAGTGTCGGATTCCCAGTCCCAGCATCTGGGTTGCGAATAACGGTTGCCCCCAGGTAGCCGGCGGCCAGGTAGACAGTCAGTCCCTCCGCCTACCTGTTCCACCTCCTCCTCCTCGACTCGCGTCTCGTATAAATACTAAAAGCGCCTCCCCTTGCCTTGCAGTTCGCTTCTGGGAGCGCACAGCATGCAACAACTCCTCCACCACCACCACGATTACAGGATGTGCGCCACTAGTTGATCGGAACAGGATCGCTCGCCCACACCAAACGGAGAAGTCAGAGGAAGACAGACAGACACTCGCCAAAAACATAAACAAAACACCACACACAGCACGATGAACACCAGCCAGACAGCTGCCGGCAACCGCATCACTTTCACCAGCCAGCCGCTGCCCAATGGCACCATCAACATAGCCGGCAATCCCGGCGCCGTCATATCCACGGCCCAGCTGCCGAACACCACCACCATTAAGACCATACAGGCGGGGATCGGTGGTCAGCATCAGGGACTGCAGCAGGTCCATCATGTCCAGCAGCAGCAGGCGCAACAACACCAGCAGCAGCAACAGCAGACGCAATCCGTAGGTGCCACCCAAACACAAACCCTAGTTATTAAATCCAACCACCATGCTGTCACCCTGCCGGCGGGTCTAGTCTCAAGTGCACCAGCAGGAATCGTAACCATGACCAAGACCATCAATCAGGTATCCACATTAAAGCTAAACCCACTTCGGGCGCTTGGCGATCGCAAGTCGGGCGTATCACTCGTCCAATACTGATCCTTATCCGAACTTCCCAAACTCCTCGCTCGAATCGGATTGTAGTGGCCGCACACACTTTGGTTGTACCTTATACTTTTCTTACGCTTTCATCTATGGCTATCGTTGCTGTCTAAAAATCCCAAGTCCTTACTCAAATGAGGTAAAACCCAGGCTTGAACCATCACTTCATCCCTCTTAGAAGTATTTTTACATGTAGGTTGTTAATTTGTATTTTAAAAAATCATCCAAATATCATTTTGTGCCTTTTGAAAATTCCATTTCTTTTTAAAGCTATTTTAAAGTAAGCATAAGATAATATTTTACATTTTACCATTCCGTTGTCTTTCCTCTTTTTTCCCTTTGCTGTTAACGTAAAAAATTAGTATTTAAAAACAAATTAATTATCTTCTGTTCATTCATCTTTAACTCTATATCGAATACATCCCAAATGATCGAATCCTTAACTAAATTCCCTATTATTCCTACAAACGCAAGTACCATTATATTTGTAGAACTATTGCTTTCAATGCTCGCTTCCTAAAGAACAAATAGTAGATCACACGCTTTTAAATTTGGTCAGCACAGCAAGAATCGGCTAATCAAACCTGAGGTCCTCCGACGAGCGATAAACGCCAACTGCTGCATGTTGTAGGCCAACTTAGAATCCCGCAACCCCTCTCAATGCTTCCTCTGTCCCAAATAGACTTTGAAATGAGTGACGAGATAAGCTTAGCGATCGATTGATTATGATTGACTAATGATAATGTTGTGTACTTCCCAGGCCGGTCAACCGCTGCTGAACTCGATGCTGCCGGCGGGCGTGGTGGTTGGCATGCGCCACCAGGCGCCGTCGCAGCAGCAGCAGAAGAATGTGCCCACCAACCCGCTCAGTCGTGTGGTGATCAACTCCCACATGGCGGGCGTCAGGCCGCAGAGTCCATCGGTGAGTATGAGGGATAGAAAGAAGCTATTACTACGGTTGGTTGTGGTGGGTTCTTCTCTACTAACTCACAGAGCTCCCTAACCCAGCCACACTCCTCACAAACGAGCATGTGCACAGCCCACCATTCACGCCATTCACCATCCACCATACACCATACACACCATGGTCCAGCAGATGAAAACCGAGTCTCTCTGTCTTCTCTCTCTACTTCTAGATAACTTTAAGCACACTTAATACGGGTCAGACCCCGGCATTGTTGGTCAAGACGGATAACGGATTCCAGCTGTTGCGCGTGGGCACGACGACGGGTCCTCCGACGGTGACACAGACTATAACCAACACCAGCAATAACAGCAACACGACAAGCACCACAAACCATCCCACAACCACACAGATCCGTCTGCAAACTGTGCCGGCTGCAGCTGTAAGTAGATACCAACAACAACATCAGCAGCAACAGCAACAACAGCAGCAATCGCAACAGCAGCAACAAGCAACCAGCACTACCGCCAGCACTAGCATTGCACTGCGCAAAACGATTGTCCGTACTTCATCCACAGTCCCATCCAGCAATAATAATAACAATAATAGTATTATCAATGCCACCACCACCACCAACACCACCACCACTACCAACAACAACAACAACAACAACAAACCCGCTACTAACCAGCAACAGCAGCAACAGAAGCTCCAACAGCAGCAACATCTCAAGGCCCAGCAGCAGCATAAACAGCAACAGGCATCCGCTGCGGCTGCCGCTGCAGCAGCTGCCGCCAATGTGGCAGCCACCATAAAGATCAAGCAAAACGTAAAGAAAAGCCAGCAGGATAAACTCCTACTCGAACTTTTTTTTTTTGCTCTTCTCTCCTCTGTTCTCCTTTGTCTGTTATGCATTTGGATTTGATCTTCTTATTTATATATATATATATAACTACGCCTACGCTTCAGTTCCGTTTTGGTTCGTGAGACGCGAACACTTCATTTTGATTTATCGAAAATATTCGTATATAAATGATTGCATATATTATATATGTAAATGTATTGCATGCTGCGTTGTGTAACTGTCTGTGTATTTTCGATACTCCTTATTTCGATTCGATTTAGTTATATGCGCTGTCCACGAGTTGCTGTTCCAGTCGAAACATCATGTAACAGGACTGGTTATCGGGCTAACCAACGATGTGTGCTGGGCTGTTGTTAGATTCCTGACAAATCCCTCCTTGAATAGTTTCTAACCTTAAATCTAGTAGAGTATTCAAATTCGAAAAAAATTTCCAAACTTTTCATCCGAAAACTATTTATTTAAATGTTCTTAAGAGGTTGGTTTTTTTTGAAAAGTTGTTAAGTAATCTTGCCATGATCTTAATTGTTTATTTTAAAAGGTATTTTTGAGCCTTATTCAAATTGTCTCGTATGTAATCATTAATAACTTTTTAAACTGTAGACGCATTAAGTAATTGATTCTAACAAATAGGTCTTTTTGACGAGTACTTCTGAGCTATAACATTGCTCTTAAGGGCATTTTATTGTTATCATCTCATTATCCATGCCCCAGCCATAGCCCTGCCCCCTGCACACATATTTGGAGACCAGGACCCTTGAACCCTCCCATCCTGAAAAAAAGAACCATCATCATCTTTATTCTGCTATAGATTATAATATTTTTAATAATTATTCTAACGCTTTTTGGTCTTAATTTTGCACTACTATATATGCTAGATTTTTATCCAAACAATTTAATAACTAATTAATTATCTCCCCCTGTAGTCTATGACCAACACGACAGCCACCAGCAACATTATTGTCAATTCGGTGGCCAGCAGTGGCTATGCGAACTCATCGCAGCCGCCGCACTTGACGCAATTGAATGCGCAGGCGCCGCACTTGCCGCAGATTACGCAGATCCAAACGATACCGGCCCAGCAGTCTCAGCAGCAGGTGAACAACGTAAGCTCCGCGGGAGGAGTGGCGACGGCGGTGAGCAGTACGACGGCAGCGACGACGACGCAGCAGGGCAATACCAAAGAAAAGTGTCGCAAGTTTCTAGCCAATTTAATCGAATTGTCGACACGGGAACCAAAGCCGGTGGAGAAGAATGTGCGCACCCTCATCCAGGAGTTGGTCAATGCGAACGTGGAGCCGGAGGAGTTTTGTGACCGCCTGGAGCGCTTGCTCAACGCCAGCCCGCAGCCATGTCTGATTGGATTCCTCAAGAAGAGTTTGCCCCTGCTCCGGCAAGCGCTGTACACCAAGGAGTTAGTAATCGAAGGCATCAAACCACCGCCACAGCATGTGCTTGGCCTGGCCGGACTCTCTCAACAGCTGCCTGTAAGTCAAGAAAGCCATAAGCATCCGAAGAATGTTTTTTGTAATTACTATTTTCGATTTACCATAGAAAATACAAGCGCAAATCCGTCCGATCGGTCCCAGCCAGACAACGACCATTGGACAGACGCAGGTGCGCATGATAACGCCGAATGCCTTGGGAGCGCCGCGACCCACCATTGGCCACACGACGATATCGAAGCAACCGCCCAATATCCGGTTGCCCACGGCACCGCGACTCGTCAACACGGGAGGAATTCGCACCCAGATACCTTCGTTACAGGTGCCTGGACAGGCGGTAAGTTCACAATTTTATTGAAATTTTATAAGGATATTGGTCCAAAGGAGTAGAGCAATTGATAATTCCAAGTTTTCGGAGAGATATTCATTAATATGCTTTCTACATTCACAGAATATAGTGCAAATTCGTGGACCGCAGCATGCGCACTTGCAGCGTACGGGATCGGTGCAAATCCGGGCCACCACCCGGCCACCAAACAGTGTGCCCACCGCGAACAAACTCACTGCCGTCAAGGTGGGCCAGACGCAAATCAAAGCGATTACGCCCAGCCTGCACCCGCCCTCGCTGGCCGCCATCTCCGGCGGACCACCGCCGACGCCCACGCTGTCCGTTTTGTCCACGCTGAACTCCGCCTCGACCACATCGCTGCCGATACCGTCGCTACCCACGGTCCACCTTCCGCCAGAGGCTCTTCGAGCCCGTGAGCAGATGCAAAACTCGCTGAACCACAACAACAATCACTTCGAAGCGAAGCTGGTGGAGATCAAGGCGCCGTCACTGCATCCTCCGCACATGGAGCGGATCAACGCGTCGCTTACACCGATTGGAGCCAAAACAATGGCGAGGCCGCCGCCAGCGATCAGCAAGACGATTGGTAAAAAGAAACGAGACGCCATGGAAATGGACTCCAAGTTGAACACATCAAGCGGTGCGGCGGCTGCTGCGGCCAACTCGTTTTTCCAGCAGAGCTCCATGTCATCGATGTACGGCGACGATGATATCAACGATGTGGCCGCCATGGGTGGCGTTAACCTGGCGGAGGAGTCGCAGCGGATACTCGGATGCACGGAAAACATCGGCACGCAGATTCGTTCCTGCAAAGATGAAGTGTTTCTCAACCTGCCCGCCCTGCAAGCCCGGATACGGGCCATTACAACGGAGGCGGGACTGGATGAGCCGTCGCAGGATGTGGCCGTTCTGATATCGCACGCCTGCCAGGAGCGACTGAAGAACATTGTGGAGAAGTTGGCTGTGATAGCGGAGCACCGCATTGATGTTATCAAGGTGGGTTTCAGACTTTTTTAAATGTAAACCATAATAAATAGTTAATTCTACTAGTTGGATTCACGCTACGAGCCCGCCAAGGATGTGCGCGGTCAGATCAAGTTCTTGGAGGAACTGGACAAGGCCGAGCAGAAGCGACACGAGGAGCTGGAGAGGGAAATGCTGCTGCGGGCAGCCAAGTCACGGTCGCGTGTAGAGGATCCCGAACAGGCCAAGATGAAGGCGAGGGTAGGATCGCAATCTCTATCGCCTTCTCTGGAGCCATTTGCTCAAGTCTTTCTCTTATTGTCTAGGCCAAGGAGATGCAACGCGCCGAGATGGAGGAGTTGCGTCAGCGCGATGCCAATCTGACGGCGTTACAGGCGATTGGACCACGGAAAAAGCTGAAGCTGGACGGCGAAGCGGTCAGTACGGGAGTGGTATGTACAGATAAATCATTCTTAAAGATAGTATTTCAAATATACACGATTTCGCCGAGCGGTTATTAATTAAGTTGTGTTCTCAAAAAAAGGGTTCCAGTGGCGGTGGAGTGATGAGCAGTTCGGGATCTGCGCCAACGACGTTACGGCCGCGCATTAAGCGTGTGAACCTGCGCGACATGCTCTTCTACATGGAGCAGGAGCGCGAGTTCTGTCGTAGCTCCGTGCTGTTTAAGACATACCTCAAGTGATCGCTGCTGTTGCCCATCATTCGCACCGTGTTCTTCTCGCTGATTCTCCTACTCCATGGACTGTCGTCGTCGTTGTGTTTCCAGCTTAACGATTTCATCCATTTGCAATATAATTTAGCCTCAGATTTAACTGCGTCGCGTCTCCCCCTTTGTTGTTTCTTTTTAGTTAGGCGGCCCTATTTAGTTTCTATATTTACGTTTACATACCTACACCCTAATTTCTAATCGTATTTGATTTAAGCCTAATTTAAAGCTCGTTTATTTCTCCCAATAAATTGTCTGTAAAACTTAAACCAAACCAATCCAAAAGAGTAATAGAGAGGAATAAAAAGTAAAGTAATGAGAACGCGCAGTCAGCGGGCGTTTGATTGTAATTTGTATCATAATGTTTGCATCAACTGCATTGACGGCCTTATCTAAACGATATAAACATAAATATTAATATTTAATTATTTAGCTTAGTTTGTTAAACGAAAACGAAGCATAATTTCTAGATATTAAGTGAAAAGAAAGCGCGCGAGCGATAATATGAGAAATCGAAACCGAATTGCAGATAAATGGTTTTTAAAACCAAAAGATCGAAACAAGTTCAGCAACAGCTAAAGCAAAATAAAACACATCAAAAACAAATGCGAAAAATATCCATTTAAATATACATTGAATTAGTTATAGTTGTTTAAACAAAACGATGTAATTTTTAATTACCTATAATGTATAAACGGAAACCAATCGTTAGGCAAGACCACAACACAACAAATTGTAAATACATGCTAGGCTACGATTTTTCTAATAGATAACTAGGTAAACGCAAACGTAATTAACGAATTCTCGATGGCTAGGAACGGAGGGAACGCAGACATCTTAGTACACCGAAATAAAATATGTTTTAGTGGCGCTCGTTCATCCATTAAGGAACACGGTTCACTAGGCTCCCCAAATCCCGTAAGCGCCCAATCCGACCCGGCCTACACACAAAATAGACAAATTTTATACAATTAGCCACATAAATCTTGTAAAATACAATCCCAAAAAAAAAAACAAATATAACAAATAAATTGACAATTGATGTAATTCAGAAACACTAAGCAAAACGGAACAATTCAAAACAAATTCTTTGTGTGTACATTAAATTAATATGAAAAACAAAAAGCAGGCAAACGCAACCGTAAACACAGCGCATAGTTTGGTAGGCATATAACTGAATATATATATATATATATTATTATTATTATGTTTTACCATTAAGCAAAAAAAAAATAAAAGAAAAAATTCAGAAAACTTCAACTGAGCACGGGAAATTGTTAAGGGGGAAATGCAGAATTTATTTAAGTGCGCAGTGTTTTCTTAAACAAAATATTATTTTATGACGGATGGAATATGTAACGGTATCTCAGTTAATTAGCTAGTTAAATCATTAAAATTTATGTAGTTGAATTAATTAATTTTATTTATATTTTTATATTCATTTATATGTTAATTAATCTTACTGAAATTTTGTGTAGCCCCCATAGAATGAAAATCTAACACAAAATAAACAGAACCAAATTTACTTTTGGATTCAACTAGAAACACCTAACAAATTGGCCATTTTTTAATAGATATTTAAATTGATTAAATTTTGTGCGTTTTTGTTTTATAATTTAATATAATAATAGGTCCCCGGTCCGATGCTGATATGCTCCTTAAAAAAATCAGTTCTGATCCCATCAATTTTAGTGACAGTAATATCTTTACAGTTTTTTATCACATCCTTTTTATCATTTAAACTTTGGCGCCCATAATATTGAAATGCTTGGCAACCCTATATCATCAGTTTAGTATGACCCGTTCTTAGTATGCATTTTTGTGAAAACTAAACACGTTCATACCTAGTGATTGCCAAAATAAAAACAAAAGATTTAAATTTTTAATAAATGGGATAATTAAGCTAAATTTATCCGCATAGCTGATAAAGTTAATACCTTTAATCATAAAAAGTTGGTTCTTGGCAATCCCAAAACCAAGGAAATGCACAATGACTGAGTTCCTTGATGAAAACAATGCCTGTGGCCAAAATCTGCTGAATATAGTGTCTGTGGGTAATTCCATAATAGCGGAGATCCTGCGTCTCAAGGACTATGTGCCCAGTATTTATAGGTAAAATTCAGTAGAATGCCTACCAATGATGATTCATTAAGGGCCACTCCTCCGCAGATTGGACAACAAGGCAGATAAGGCAAAATATGGCGAGATTATTTTGGATTTCAGTTACTTCAAAGTTGCCGAGGATCACGAGAAGAAGATCGAACAGAGTCCGGTAATTGGAAGGGGCTATGCTTGACCAATGATTATGTAAAACCCACTTGATCTTCTCCAGGAACTGACCGAACTGGATGACGAGGCGCGTGCCCAGCTTCCGCTGATCAACCGATTTTACCTAGCCTTCCAGAGCATCCATCACTACGCCTCCGATCTCAAGCAATATATCGATGAGCTTAACACTGGCTACTACATCCAGCAGACACTGGAGACAGTGCTCCAGGAGGAAGAGGGTCGCCAGTTGCTTTGCGAATCCCTTTACCTATTCGGTGTGATTCTCCTCCTCCTCGATTTCCACCTGCCGGGCGACGTGAGGGAACGTCTTCTGATCGCCTACTATCGTTATAGCGGCGGTGATGCCACGCCCAGCGGAGATGAGAGTAATATCCATGATGTCTGCCTGCTCCTCCGCTCCACGGGCTATGTGCATCCTGCTGAGGCGACTAAAGTGCTTAGTTTGGGAGGCAAACAAGCAACTGCTGCAGCTGCTAGCCTGGTGGTTCCCAGATACCCAGAGGCCTACTTTTCTCGCTTTCCTTTCGATGAGAACTTTGTGGACCTTGTGGTAGCTCGCCTCCGATGCGATGATGTATACAACCAGCTGACCCTGTACCCACATCCCGCTCATCGCTCCACGGCCCTGTCCACTCAGGCTGCCATGTTGTATGTGTGCCTGTATTTCTGTCCAAAAGTTCTCCATTCCCAAGGCTCTCAGATGCGTGAGATTGTGGACAAGTTTTTCTGCGACAACTGGACTATATCCGTGTACATGGGCATAACTGTGAACTTGGTGGATGCCTGGTTGGACTTCAAAGCCGCCCGATCTGCCATAGAAAATGTGATAAGTCCGGCGGGGATCAAAGCTCTTTGTCAGCAACAAAAGGATCAGTTGGGGAAGATAATGCTTAAGACGCAGGAAATTGTACGTGAGGGCGTTTTGAGTGATGACTTTGTTTTGGAGCACGCTAACAAGATCATACTGATGATGAGGCAGTCCAATGTCCTGCTCCGTTGGTTTTGCCTTCACACTTCCAAAGAGGTTTTTGTCTTCGCCCACACAGCCACTGTGCCGGGACAAGTGCAACGAACGGTGCTCCAGGAACTGCAATTCGATCGGAATACGCTGTATAACCTGTTGCTGAACTGCAGCCAGATGGAACTGAGCGTAAGGGAGTTCTTAACGGAGATTCAGCAGACCAAAGAGGATCGCTGGACGAAAAGCAGGGATGAGGCCATCCAGAGGTTGAACGAGCTAAGTGAGGCCTTCGCGGGATCCAGACCTTTGACCAAGATCGAGCAGAATCCCCAGTTGCAGCAATGGTTCAAAGAGGTAGCAGGACGTCTGCAGAAACTGGATTTGAGCAGGCCACAAAAGTCCGGCAGGCTGATCATTCAAGTGATGCAGGCTCTCGACGAGGTGCAGGAGTATCACAATCTTCATTCCAATATGCTGGTCAAGCAGCAGTTGCAGGAAACCCGGGATATGCTCAATCGGATGGCGCAGGTACCAACTTCTGCAGTGATATTAAGATGTCTAAGTAAATTATTCCTTTTCCTAGCTTATTAACCTGAAAGAAGACATCGAGATCCACATCCAGATGATCACTGACTTCAGTTACGCCTGGCATCTTCTGCAGCGCGACTTTACACCTCTCATGCAGGAACACATAAAGCGACAGCCGCAGGCGGTGATTGGCATCAGGGCGGTGTTCCTCAAACTGGCCAGCACACTGGAGGTGCCGCTGATGCGGATCAACCAGGCCAGGAGCGAGGATCTGGCCTCAGTGTCCAACTACTACAGCACGGAACTTGCCAACTTTCTGCGACGCGTCCTGCAAATTGTTCCAGAAACTATGTTTAGCATTCTGGCAAGAATCATCTACCTGCTAACGAACGTGATTAAGGAGTTTCCCACTCGGGTGGAAAAGGAGCGTCTCAAGGATTACGCCCAGTTCGAGGAGAGAGCTAAGGTGGCTCAGCTAACGAACTCGATTGCCGTTTTTACCAAAGGAATCCTCATGATGAAAACGACTCTAGTGGGAGTAATCGAATTAGATCCCAAGGAACTATTAGAGGATGGGATACGCAAGGAGCTAGTGAATCACCTGGCCAACGCCTACAATCTGGGACTTATCTTTACGCCTGAAAAAGGCAAAACTCCGGTGCAGCTTCTCCAGCAGAAGCTGCAATCTCTGGCCAAAACGATTGAAGGATATCGCAGATCCTTCGAATATATAGAGGATTACTTGAGGGTCCAGGGACTTCGCATTCTTCTGGAGGAATCGCAGCGCATCATCAACTATAATGTGGAGAAGGAGTGCAACGCTTTTCTCCGCAACAAAGTGCAGGAGTTCCAATCGGAGCACCAAAGCCAGATCATTCCCATTCCCAACTTCCCGCCGCTGCTCGGTGATCCTTCCAACAACTTCATTGGTCGCCTGGCCCACGAAATCCTACGCTGCACGGATCCCAAACAAACGATTTTCCTGGACCTAAAGAGCACCTGGTATGAGAAGAAAGCTCCACACCAGGAAGTGCTGGCTGGATCTGCATTTTTTGGCATACTACGAGAGGCTTTGGCTCCGGCGGGTATGGTAGGATTGGAACGCCTCTACGCGCATATGCTAGCAGATGATTTAAAGCGGAACGTTGAAAGGCTACAACGAAACCTTACCTCGGATCGAATGTGGGTGGATGCTCTAGCAAGTCTGACTAGAGAGCTGGAGGCCCGCGACTTCCCATCACCCGAGGTGGCCAAGCAGCCATTGAAGTACTACCAAGCGTACACTCAACGGTGGCTCAAAGTATGGCCCACGCTTTTGGAGTGGGTACTGTCCATCGGACAGAAGCAGCTGCTGCGACGAGAAATCGCCGGAGAATTAAGCTTTAGCAGCAAGTGTGATGCCAAGTTGCTGGAGAACACGGCTGATACCCTAAATAAGTGAGTATGATAAAGATATTCTATATTATAAAATTATAACCTTTTCGATCTTCAACTTAGGGCTCTTCTGCTGGAGCTCACCCTCAGCAAAGATCTCTGTGATGAGCAGGGAGTGGCCATGCTGACTGAACTGCATGAAACACTACTTTATACGGGGAATTTTGAACCCCTGGAGCAGGTCTTTCTCATTACCAAGAACACTCATAATATGGCGCTCTTTCTGTTTCTCTTCACCGTTGCCCATTTGGGTCGTCTGCAACATTCCACAAAAACCGATTGCCTGTTGCCAAAATCAGCCAAAGATAATATTGATAATGTGCCTTTCATTGTGGGTCTGCTAACGATCCTGCAACAGTTTCATAGGAACGTCAAGATGTTGTTCATATCCTACATGAGCCAGTATGTGGTGACGATTTCAGAAGCTCAGTTGTTGTGAGTGGAGTTTACATTTTGAATACCATATATTCAAAAATATTTTAATGAAACATTTATATTTCTAGGGACAAGGAAATCCTGGGTCCCGAGGTCGCCACCGCCCTCCACTTCCTGCTAGCCTTTGTACGCATCGCTCGATTGCCGCTGAGAGTGCTGGAGCAGCGCATTCCCAATATGATACTCAGCGAGTACGAGTACCTATCCACGCCTCTAAAATAAGGACACACAGCTTGGGCTACACAAACTTTAATAAATCCGAAAACATAACAAGGAAATGCCTCGCTGAGGTACAAGTGGAGATTTTGGGTTGGATAGGTTGGTAATCTCAGTTATCCTTTCCAGGCAGGAACTCTTTACGTGATGACGGTGGGAGCATTGCGCCCGGTGAACTTGGGCAGCTGAGAGATCTCCAGGGCGATGTCGATCAAAGGTTTCAGCATAACGCTGGCCTGGCCAAGAACGTTTTCCTTTTCATAGGAATCGATGTACAATCTGGAAGATCATCGATTATTTAAAGCCTTATTTTGGATAACTCCCGTCGTAACTCACCGCACGGTAGCTCCTGAGCTGCCAGTTCCACTGAGACGCACCACAATGCGACTGCCGTCCTCGAAGACGATGCGCAGACCCTGTTTGGTGGCCACCGACTTGTCCACCGGATCCGTGTAGCTGAAGTTGTCCGCCTCCTTGACCTTGTAGGTTTTTCCGCCGCTGGAGTAGCTCTTGCCGACGAACTCCGGGGCTGTAATCGTCTTCTCCATGGTGGAAACCATCTCGTTGCAAGGATCCGAGGCGCACTCCTCGTAATCGTAGCGGGTGAAGTAGTTGCGTCCATACACAGACCAGTGCTGCTTCAGGATGTCCTCGATGCCCTTGCCCGTATGCTGCATGACCGAGATCCAGGCGAGCACCGCCCAGATGCCATCCTTCTCACGGATGTGATTGGAGCCCGTTCCGAAGCTCTCCTCGCCGCACAGGCACAACCTTCCGGCGTCCATCAGGTTACCGAAGTACTTCCATCCAGTGGGCACTTCAAAGACCTCCTTGCCCAACTTCCTGCCCACCAAATCCACAGCGGAAGCAGTTGGCATACTGCGGGCGAAGCCCTGAACACCATTCTTCTGGAAGTATGGAATGGCCTCCAGGTAGTGGGCGATCACAGCCAACGAATCGCTGGGGGTCACGAAGAACGCCTTGCTGCCGATGATCATGTTGCGGTCACCGTCTCCATCGAAAGCAGCTCCAATATCATAGTCTCCCTGGGCAACGGTATCCACCAGATCCTTGGCATAGGTCAGATTCGGGTCGGGATGCAGGCCACCGAAGTCCGGCAGCGGGGTAGTGTGAACCACCGAGGACTCAGTGGCACCCAGGCGGTTCAGGAAGATCTCCCGCACATAGGAGCCAGTTACTCCGTTCATCGCATCGATGCGCATCTTCAGGGGCTTTCCAGTGGCCTTTCCGCTAACGAAATCCTTTAGCTTGGCAAAGTCGAAAATCTCCTCCATGTGACGCACATAGTTGGCCACCGAATCGATTACCTCCACGGTGAAGGGCTTTCCGGCGATGTCGAAGGAAGTGACTCCCACCTTGGAAATGTCAATCTGCAGATTGCGCACCAGCTTGTACTCCTTGATCTCGGTGGTGATCTTGTAGATGTGGTTGGTGAAGGCATCGGGAGCTGGTCCTCCGTTCTCACAGTTGAACTTGATGCCGAAATCGTTCTCGGGACCACCGGGATTGTGGGAAGCGGTCAAAACAATGCCACCTAAAGTACAGGGACAAATTAGATGTCAATCAAAAGCTAAACAGTTATTCAGTAAATAAATCAAATTAGAATTAAACTTAATGTAAATTAAAGGTAATTACATAAAGTAAATTTTTCTCTAAAAAAGTTTAAAATACAAAAACTAAAAAACATTTAAGATCTGTAACTATTAAATTTTAATAACCCTTTTTATAAGATAAAAAATCAGTTATGATCAATGCAAAACTGCTTTCGTGTTGTGAAATAAACTTGCTTGATAGATAAGGTAAGACAATTATGAAATAACAATTTTCTGTCTATCTATCGTTAATAAAACACATTTAAATTCCAGAACAACTATTTAAAACCGTTATTACTTTAACCGATTCAAATTCAAATTTGTTATTCGACCCCAGGGACCTCTGTCACTGAGCAGCTCGCCACCCGTTGATTGTATAAAGATGCTTCTTATCAATTAAAATCTTTACGAGCACTCGGGCACAGTGAGTACTGCCTATATGGAAACTCACCCAAGGCCTTGTTGTGACGAATCAGGCTGGAAACGGCGGGGGTGGACAGGATGCCGTTTTGACCCACCAGCAGCTTGGAGACTCCGTTGGCGGCGGATAACCGACAAATCAGCTCGGCGGCCTCCTTGCAGTAGAAACGTCCATCGCCACCAACTACAAGGGTGGATCCCACCAGGGCAGGGCCATTGGCCTCCAAAATGGCCTGGACAAAGTTTTCCGTGTAGTTCGGTTGGGTGAAAACTTTAACCTGCGATTGTGGATGGATTTCACAAAGTTATAGGATGGATCTAGTGGGTTTAGTACTATCTGAAGACCCCACCTTTTTGCGCAATCCGCTGGTTCCTGGCTTCTGACCCTCGTAGGGCTTTGTGGCTACATTTTCCACCGTTAGCGACATTTCACTGGAGTTTTCCGGCTGCTGGCTAAATTCCAACTGGACGAATGAACCGCGTTTGCGTGCGATGAAAATTGAGTGTCAAACACAGCACAGCGAAATTCGCCTCCCACTGATAAGCCAAAGCGATTCGGCCATACCGATCGAGATAACCTCTATCTTCGCTGCGTGTTACTAGTCAGACATAATCTCAAGTTGGGGGTGTGTCTTGAAGACCCTCAAGAACCCATAAATTTAGTTATCTTTCTTAATACCCGTCGCATTTCTTCTCTTCATCATGATTTATCGCAATTTAATCGTCATGACTGGGCGAACTGATATGCCGAAAAGCACGGTGTAGGGTGCAAAAGTCATTTCAAGGGCATTCCCAGGTACCGGCAAACAGCTGTTTCAAGCGAAATGTATGTCAAATTTATAAACAAAGCCAGGTACAACCTGTGAATATTAAACAGGGGCTTGCTTAAATAATAACCAGTCATAAAACTAGATAAAATAGTTTTGTTTACATTTGTTTTGTTCGCTTTTGAACAACAGCTGTTGGTTGTTAACAGCGCTTTAACATAAGGCGGTGCGGTAGGGTTGTCAAAGTTCGGGACGTCTGATGGTTTTTTGTTTGCTGGAAATATTCTTCTTTTGCATTTGGGAAAACCAAAAAGGTAATATTTAGTCAACAGATAAAGTAAACTAATACTCATTTTTATTAAAAATAATTTAAGTTTTTTTTAATTTTATAATTATGAAATTTTTTCTGAACATAAGTATTTAAAGACTGTGAAACATAAAATGCAGTAGGGTAACCAATTATAAAGACGTAAAAAATAACTAATATAAATAAAATACCAAAATTCAATTTAATACCACAGAAAGCCGGCCGATATATCGATATCTCGAAGCTACTTGGCAGCCCTGACAGCAAAACACGAAGTTTGACAGCGGAACCATTCCACGTCACGAACCAACGAGAAAGCGGCCGCCTGCTACGACTGCTGTTTAGTTGCACTGAAATACTCGAAAAAGAAATAACCAACGCCAAGTAAGTAGTTTAATAATCACTTAAAGCGTATGTGTTTATGTGCAGTGCGTTCTTTCCGCTTATCTGCCTTTACAAATGGAGGGAAAACTGATCGGAAAAATGTCCGCCCTGCTGGGCCTCTCATTTTTCGGCGACCCTTCCACGTCAACAAAAAAGTGAAACGTGCAGTTCTGACCTCGTATTATCTGTAATTGCAGAATGTTCAAGCACCTGCTGGCTCTGTGCGCCCTGTGCGCGGTATTTAGCACCTGCCTGTCGGAGGACGAGACCCGCGCCCGTCTCCTGGTCTCCAAGCAGATCCTGAACAAGTACCTGGTGGAGAAGAGCGACCTGTTGGTGCGCTACACCATCTTCAACGTGGGCAGTGGAGCCGCCACCAAGGTGCGATTGGTAGACTCCGGCTTCCATCCGGAGGCTTTCGACGTGGTGGGAGGACAGCCCACCGCCGTCGTCGACAGGATCGCTCCCCAGACCAACTTCACCCATGTCCTGGTGGTGAGGCCCAAGGCTTTCGGCTACTTCAACTTCACCGCCGCCGAGGTGTCCTACAAGGCTGTCGAGGAGTCCGAGACGGTGAGTTGTAATCTTTAAATCTTATCTAATCTCGGTTGTTACAGAACTCTCTCCAATCATATATCATTTTACAAGTTTTGCCCAATGTACAGTCCATTGAATAATTAGTTTGGAAAGAATTTCCATAAAAAAGGTGGAAAAATCAATGATTCAATAATATGACGACCTTTGAACAAAATTATTGATCATCTGTAGGTGGACAAACAGATAGAGATTTCTGTGTAACCTTTAAAGTTTATCTTCTTAAATATCTTCTTAAATATTAGTTAACCCAAATCACCTCCATTCTTACAGCTTCAACTGGCGGTCAGCTCGGAGCCCGGTGAGGGTGGCATTGTTAACCTGAACGAGTACAACAAGCGCTTCTCCTCCCACTTCTTCGACTGGGTGGCCTTCGCCGTGATGACCCTGCCCTCTCTGGCCATTCCTCTGGGTCTGTGGCACCAGTCCAAGAGCAAGTACGAGCGCTCTGGCAAGAACAAGAAGCACTAAGCTGCGAGACGGACGGTTCCCTCACCTCAAGAGATTTTCTTTACGAACACCCATTACAAATTCCGTATAACTTTGTTGCTTTAGTTTCAAATTGATTCCATGCGTTGTTCATCTATTCAACCCACACATCTAATTTACTCCAGTCTGGGACTGTCGTCTGGAGACGGGCGTTAAATCGTTTTAGATTTGATTCGAGGACGCATCGAGTAAAGAGATAATTAAACAAGTCCATCAAGAGTTAAGCTTTGACTGCTTTTCTAAATAAATTAAAAGAAATGTAAGCTATGGCGTTGGTTTTGGAGTTTGGGTTTTGGTTACGGTATGAAGTAATCTTAGGAAAAAAAGCTTTTCACATTAAATTAAATCATATTTATATTACAACGTCACTTACTAGCTAAAGATTTTAACAAATTTAGGATAACAAATACTTTCTCCCGAAGATCTCCGCCTTCTTCTCAAACATTGGGGATTTAATGGGTGTGTTGATCCGATAGAATGCGTTTAGGGAGTGTTTAATATACGTGTCATACATCTCGTTGAAGAAGTTCTTGATGCCCTCATCGTTTTTGTTGTCGTGAACGATGATGAATCTGATTTGGCTGGCTGTAATGAATGCCGAAACGAACCACTGATTGAATCTGTCAATGGATTTCAGTTGCATATTAGCAGTTTTCCACTTGTGCTCGTCCACCAAATCCAAGGCGGCATGGGCAATGAACTGGCTCAGGTGCCTGTGGTCCTCTTTCTGTGTGTGGAAAATGGGATTAGCCAAGGCTGTAAGGTGCTTAATAGGTCTACGAACCCTCAGTTCCTTGTTCACCGTGCTGAATTCCTTCTCGTAGATGGGATTATCATTATGGCCCACAATAACAAAATAGTAGGTGGACATTTTCACGAAGCAAAATGAAAACAGTGAGATGTGGAGTATGACCGAACTATAAAAGAATACCATTAAATACCAATCATGGCTTTAAAATATACCATTTATTAAAATGTTTGTTAAATTAAAGGTTTGCTTTGAAAATTGCTTATTAAAATCGTTATATATTTTAGAATAATTATTACAATTAATAATCAGTTTATAGAAGAACAAAACAAAGAGACACCGAAAAAATACCTCAGCGCCCAAAAAAATCTCCTAACGCCTGGCCAAATAGTGCTGGAAAATACCACCCCCACCCAACACCGTTTCTTCGCGCCTTTTTTTCCTCAGCACATTGTGCCAACAATTTTTGCATCGAAAAACTCGGATAAAATGTTTATAATCGACTGAATTGGACACCGGATCAGCAGTAACCCATTGGGGCCCCAAGTACCGTTAGGAAGGGGAGCGTGACCAACGCGACGCCAGTGCGATCGCGGCAGTGTGTGTGCGTGTGCGGGAGTGTAACAAATACGAGAGACCAGAAAATCGCTACGAAGGTAGATCTCATTATTATTGTATTGTTGTCTCTTGCTTTTGCCCCCCGATCTTCTGTTGCGATCCCTTGAGTTTGGCTTTCGTTTAATCATAATCTGTAGATTTCAATCGCTTAAGTACTTAGATCTTACAAAAGAAGACTACACCATACACAAACACACGCACACACTCAGCAATATGCATTAAACAAAAAACAACAAAACAAAAAAAACAAACGAAAAAGACCCAAGAAAATGACCGATGTAAATTGTCTTACAAGTGAGCACATTGCAACCACAACCGCTGCGAGTCCACCAGGAACTCCCGCCAAAAATGCTGGCAGGGATCCCGCCGAGCCGACATCCCCGTTCGTTTTGCGAGCACCGCCCAGCGCCAAGTCCAAACTGATACTCCAGAACATGGAGGAGGTGCTCCACTCGGTGAAGCAGAAGCACCGGGAGAAACACAAGCGGAAGAGGGAGGAGAAGCGGAGAGCGGCGCTCCTGGAGGACCAGAAGAACGCCTCCCAGGATGCCGGTAGGCCGGAGAAGGAGAAACCGCAGCCGCTGCGGGAGAAATCCTCGCAGGAAAACGGCCTCAAGAACGGCCATCGGCGGCGCTCCAGTCCGCTCAAGTCCAGCACGCCGGTGGCCGACAACCAGAGCATCATGAAGCACTTTGCCAAGGCGGCGGGGAAGCCAGAGAATCAGGCTGCCTCCCCGGTGACCACCCCCAAACCCAAGCCGGCCACCAATGTCTTTGAGTTCATGATGAATGCCCGCAATCGGTCAATAGGCGTCAACGAAGGTGGCGCCGAATCCCCCGCGGATCAAGAACTGGCCAGCGAAGCGGCAACGCCAACGACCAAGCGGAAACTGCTACTCCAGGAGTGGAACGAACGGAAGGGTGGCGCCAAAAGAAGACTAGCGGACGAGGCGCGCGGCGAGTTCATCGAGGTGCAGATGGAGCAAAGAGCCAAGAGGTAAGGGGATTTTTCTAAAAGATTTGCAACGTTTAGTAATATTTCCTTTTCCTAGATTGAGGAAAATGCTCACCAAGACTGACCAGAAAGAGGTGACGGCTCCTTCATCAGCGCCCACCGAGCCAACGGTCAAGCGTTCGAGGGGAAGGCCACGATCCCGACGCCTCAGTTCCGTGGATGCGCAGCCCCAGGTCGTGGAGGCCAAATCGCAGGATCCCGAAACAGAGGAGTTCCTTTCGAAGCTGGCGTCGCCTACAAAAAAGCGTGACAGCCTGCTGGGCTACTTTGCCAAGGTGGAATCGCCCAAGGAGCTGGCCGAAAAGGTAACCATTGCGATAGAAACTCCCCCCATGGAAACGCCAAAGCGCAGAACGCAGCGAAGGAAGAGCCAGCAGGAGACACCCATCATGGAAACGGAATCCACGCCCTCGTCAAGACCAAGACGCTCGTGTGCGGGAAAGGCGCGCTACGACTACGACCTGGAGACGAGTCCTGCCAAGCAACAAAAGGCCAAATTGCAAAGGGCAGACGAATCTGTGGAGATCATTGATCTGGACAACAGTAATCCAGCTGCCACGCCAAAGAAATTAGCACCGCTTTTCGTACGCCAACTGCCAAGGCCTAGTCCGGATCCATCGATTTTGAAGGCTCGCCAGGCTTTTCTGCAATCCGGGGTGCCAGATAAGATTCGGCAGGAGCAGAATCGTCAAAAGAACTACGAACAGATGTACGAGGAGAGCTACGAGGTGTTTCCCCGATTAGCGCATATAGGTTGCGAATGCTTTGTCTCTAGGAATGATCCTCTGAAGCTGCCCTTTGCTTTGAGGGCAGAGGAGGAATACATAGAGGTCACCGCTGCCTTGCCTTCCAACAAACGACGTTCCAAAACGAGTAGCATCACCAGCTGCCTGCCCGCGGACTTTACTTCTAGCAAATGTTCCAACAAGTTCAACTACGCCACACTACCGCAGCTTGACAACAAGCGCGGATTTGTGAAGCTCTGGAAGAACGACTTCGATCGCTTTCCCACATTCAAGTGCTACAATCAGATGAGGGAGAAATATCGACACTTTAGCGCCATTGACAGTGCGCAGGATACGCAGCAAATGGGTGAATCCTTGGTGGTTACGCGGCGCACCCGTCGCTCCATGGAGCAGAATATGGCTCAGACTGATGAGGAGGCGAAGCCACCACCTTCGGCACCCAACGGTGAGCTGCTGTTCACCGAAAAGTACAAGCCACTGCTGTTTGAGCAGGTTCTAGTGAATCTAACGCCAGTGCAGGAGCTCAAGGAGTTTCTGTCCGCCTGGAGTGGCAATGGCGGCAGCACTCGCAACTCGCAGGGCTTGGATGACACCTTCGATATGAGCAACGATTCGGCATCTATGGGAGCAAACAGCAACACAATGGTGCTGGTGGGACCCTCGTCCAGTGGAAAGACCAATGCAGTTTTCACTCTAGCCAACGACATGAACTTTAATGTCCTGGAGATTAATGCAGGAATGAAGCGTACGGGCAAAAAGCTGATACAGGAACTCCAAGAGGCCACGCAGTCGCATCAGATAAGAAAGGATAGCAAAGCGGGTGGAGGATCCTCACAGCAGTTGCTACAAAAGCTGCAAAAGAGCGGTTTAAAGGCGAAAGCGAACGCCTATGAACCTCCATCCGAGGTGCGCAAATCCCTGATATTAATAGAAGATGCGGATATCCTTTTCGATAACATGGATGCTGGGTTTACGGATGCAATCTACACTTTGGCCGCCAGTTCAAAGAGGCCGGTTATTGTAGTGGCCACGGATCCAAATTGTGCGCATCTGCAGCGTCTTATGCAACAGAATGTGGTCCATTTCCAGGCTCCAAATGCGTTGAACATCTCCCGATTCCTAGCTGTTCTGTCGCTCATGGAAAACTGTCCCATCGAGCTGGATGAACTTATATCCCTGTATCTGTACAATGAGCAGAATCTGCGCAAGACGTTAATGGAACTCCAGTTTTACATTCAGAGTGGTGGCGATCCAAGTGGCGGTAGAACGGGTGGCGTTAAATCGCCAACCAAATCCTCAAATAGCCGGCTGGCCACCGTCGACGGCTGTCGCATCCATCAGCGATTCTTTGAGTTCTTTACCACCCCGCAAAATGTCCAGCATCGGATACCCTTTCCCGTCGACTTTAGTCTGCTGCGTCTGAATCTCTCCGAGCTTATGTCGAGCTCCCCGCTGCTAAAGGAGCTGCCACCAGGTGGTGGAAGCAGAACCACTGCCAAGCGGAAGTCCCGCTCGCCAAAGAAAGCCTGGCTAAGCAGCGCCACTGGGCAAAAGAACGATAGCCAAAATTCATCCCTCGCCTCGCTGGCATCCTTCTATGACAACATTTCGCTGGCTGCTCTGATGGACTCCGATTGCAGTGATCGCTTGCAGTGCCACCTGTCCGAGGATATCGCGCACCTGCTGGTGGAGCAGGCTCTCCAAACTGGACTCGCGGCCAAGGAGTGTCCGTACAACCTATTCGACAAGCCGACTCAGAGGTAATAAGCTTGAAAAATATATAAAAACATATCCATACAACGATAGTATATCATTTCTAACAGTTTCTAAAAAGTACAAATCATATTTCTTTACTTTAGCAGTTATTTTAGAATCGGTTCGATAGAAAACACAGATTATAATTATCATTTAGTAATTCCGTGCCCCATTTTGACAAGCTTCTACTAATGAAAATGTTTAATATGTTTCCTGATTTCTAAAAAGTACCAAGTTAGGTGTTCAGCTGTCATCGAAATAATCGATGGTAAAAGGAAATAGGGGTTTTTTTTTATCGCCTGGCAGTAGAAATACCGACTAGTCACAAGATAAGTTTAGCATACCGTACTTTAATTGCCATGTCATAAAAATGACCGATCATATAACTGTCGCAAAAACACAATCATTCATAAAGTTATTCACCAGAATGCCTAGTAATCAGATAAGCCCAAAGATGTTGAGTGTTTTAGTTATATTAAAGAGCTGGTGACTGAAAGCTGAAATAGCTTTACGGTGGAATGGATTAAAAAGACCTTGAAAGATTTAATGAGTTTTATATGTAGGTACGCTTTATTATTAATACTAGAATAAATATAGATGTTTTAATATCAAACAGAAGATCTTATGATTAATTCCTACTTTGATTTCTTAACTCTTCTAGGGTAACCATTTGCGAGCACCTGGGCAACGGACTTATTCGTTCCTCCTCCGCCAAATCGCTGGACTTTGAGCCAACTCTGCGTTCCATCTGCCGCAGTGAGAAGGAGCGGGCCGGACAGGAACGCAAGTCGAGTAGATTCTATCACTATCTGCGCAACCACACGGTGAACGTGACCAGTTTCACGATGGAGTACTTCGACGCTGCATGCAGTACGTTTCAAGCGAACCCCAGCAGCGGTCCACTGGCGGAGTCCGAGCCAAAGGATTAGCTGGCTGTCAGGAAGGCATAGTTTAATTTTTTTCCATATGGTGGAGCAGCTCCACCGGATTTATTTGCAATTTATTCAAATCGAGGTAAGAAGAGTTGATCTTTTTAGGATAGTTTTGTGGGCACGATTATGTTGCGGAGCTATTATGAGATAAACCTAGACTAAGTTACAAATTAATTACGCTAAATTAATTACGACCTGATCCTATGTTAATAAATCAATTCAATGACATGTAAAACGATGACTAGCAGCAGCAGAAGCCGGAGGAGCTCTTTTTCGCTGGCTCTGGATCGCCTGTGATGGTGTTTTCCGCTGGCTTCGTTGCCGCAATGGACGTGGGCTGGATTTGAATGGGTGCAGCTGAGTTTATTTCTCCGATTTTGTAGTTCTTTAGATCCCTTTCGGCATCGGAAGAGTGTCCTGCCTTCTTGAAGGCCTTGGTGGCGTCCTTGCCGCCATATTCGAGGAGAGCTTCGCTGCCGCCAGGATGTTCGCCCAGGAACTTGGTTACATCGTAAACGTTACCCTTGATGATCAGCCAGCAGGGTTTGCCGTTCTTGCCATTCTGCTCGGCCACCACGGAGAGTTCGTACAACTGTGACATAATTGGATCGATTGCTTAATTGCTTTCCCGTGTAGACGAATGTTTTTAATGGCTGCTGTTAATTTTGCCAATGCGCGCTTTGATAAGTTGCGCTCTTGATTTGCTAATTTTAGGAGCTGTTAACCGTTGGACGGACTTGCAAACACTGGACGCGTGCCAATGGCCAACCCTTGCTTATGTTTAACTTTTATCAATAGTGCAAAATATCGTCTAGATCGCTTGTACTTGCCCTGTTTTCCCCCTTAACCCCCTTTCGACGATCAATTACTATTTGCTGTTTTATTTCCACAATCTGTCTGACTTGCGGCTGATAAGAAATACGTGAGAATTCGCCGTTCTTCAATGCGACCCACTGAGTTGGGCTGTGTCCAATAACTTTTCGGGGATTTGTGCAAATCATTAATGCAAATTGATTACGCATGTTGGCATGGAGTGCTTTACTATCATTGGCGAAATCTAAGTTCAGTTCGTGAGTCAGTGGATACAAGTTTGGTGGTTCTTCATTGAGTTCTGAGTGGGTGTGGGTGATAAATTTATGGTGGGTTTTTTGATAACAATTGAATGCATGATGCATCAAAGAAACGGTTCGTATCAAAGAAGCAGTCAAACCCAAGCTGCGATAAGGTCTACTAAGTGTCAATCAAAACCGGAAAAAAATTACCCGTTAGTAACCAGCATTCCTTTTTAGAAGAAACAATTATGTTTGATATTTTTGGCTTTCAAAGTTATATTCTATATATTTTGGAAATATATTTTAAATTTGCTTTCATTTTTCCCATTTTTATTTTCGGTTTTAATGGGTTTTTGGTTTTTTTTTTTATAAGAGACAACAACAATAATTGGTATTCATTTAATATATATGTATTTAGATATATATCGATTTTTATATAGATTTATGTATCTTAGACGTTTTGCTTAATGCGCTTTAAAAAATTTCGCTAGTGTTGGGTGCAACTTTGCCTGCGGGGGATCGAAAATCAAATTCGATTTCTTGGGGAGTGGGAGATTTTGATCTCGGATGGGTTGGAAAACTTCGGGGACTGTCGGGAGTAGGTCTGTTTACATTAACATAATGCTCCTCGGCGCATTGTCCTGCATTCGGTGTATTTACAAATGAATCCCTTCACTTTCCTAGTAATTTACTTTATTTACTTTTATTTTGTTATAAATATCAGTCGACGGTTTTGCATTTTCAAAACGCAGCTCGTGTGCGTTTTTCTTTGTATTCTCGATCTAAATGTACAGATACCATATCGTAATATGTATATATCGTATATATAAAGTGTAAAATTAATTACTTGTCAATGATTGTTGATTTGTTGAATTAATCGATCTGCTCGAATTTTAAAAAATTGTAATTTAATCAATTAATTTGCTATAATTAATCGATTTGTTTTCCATTTGATTTACTTAGTTTTTCGTTTAGTTTTTGCTAAACATAATTCGTAGACTCGATCTTTGTTTAGAATTTAATTGTTTAATTTAAAAAACAGTTTTGGAGGTAGTTGAAATTAGGCCTGTTTACGTAAATTATATTTATGTATGTATATAATTATTTGTATAAATGTGTATATGTGTCGCTGATCAAACGAATGTGATCGCTTCGATATTTTAGCTGGACTTAATTTGTTTATAACTAATTATTTAATTAAATTCTACGTGTTTAATTTAGTTATTCATTGTCTCCAGTTTTCACTTCGGTCTGTGTGATATTTCGGGCTATTTCCGGTTGCTTTACTTTAAGTATTCTTTGATCCATAGACATCGAACTATATTGTTATGTATTTAAAATGTAGGCTTGTAGGACTTGTTGGCGTAGTAAAGTGTTTTCCTTTATTTTGCATTTGTTATCATATTTTCCTAGTTTTTCGCTTTCGATTTTTCATCTAAATTGTTGGTTAAATGTGGTTTAAATTTGATTTAATGGATCGTAAGTTCTTGAAACCATTTTTTGTTTTTCTTCTCATTGATAATTCAAATTTGGATTTTTTGGGGCAACAAGGTGTTGGGCTGTCTGGAAATGACACTCTCGAATTTCAGAAATACTTTCATAATTAAATGATTATACGAAATAAGTAGAGGATCTAAAAATAATTATAATTACAAAAATGTTCTAAGTGTTTTGCTTGTGCTTATAATTTACATTGCAGTGGGATTATTCGTTAGTTCTTTTATTTTCCTAAATTAAACGCCAAATAAAAATCTATTCTTCTTTTGAATAAACCGACGGTGCTGCCACACTTGGCAACGTTCGATCAGAGTTGCACGATCGACCAAAGTTGCCAGACAAGGGTTGGTTATCGATATCGCTTACATTATCGACCATTTCAATTTCAAAATTAAATCCCGCTGAAAATCCGGCATAAGAATTAACATCAGCCAAATAAAAATAAAAACAATAATTTCTCTACAAATTGGTTTACATAAATTTCATTTCATTTTTTGTTTTTTTTTTGTTTTACATTGTAATTCCGTTAGCAAATATACAAATACGAATTTCAATTGAACTAAAAATTGTTTGTGTGTTTTTCGTGTGTTCCAGCACATGGGACAAGCGTATAATAATAATAGGGGATATGGGATTTGGATAGGGGTAGGGATAGAGTATAGTTAAGAGTTGGTTGGGTTCGATTTAAAACTAGAGTTATTCAAACTAAAGTGTATACAATATTCATTCATAAAATTACAATTACATATTCACTTATATTTTGTTATTTACCTTCCTCTTTCCCTTCTTCAAGTTTAATGGTATTGTGTCTGTCTCTTTCAAGTTTGTGGCTTTCTTCGTTTTTACAAAAAATTTCGTTTCTTTACGTTTAGCAAGCGACGAATGGAAATCATGTTACAGAACTAAAAAAGAACCTTCTATGGTCTGTGGTGAGTGCTTAAAAGGCGGCAGCGCAGCTATATGTCTTCTCAATTTATCATTCTCTAGCATTCCTTCTCTCTTGTTACTCAAATTTACAAATTAAATTCTGACTAATAAACAGTCTTTTCGTACCAGCGCAAAAGTTGGCGACAGACCTACATAAAATAAATCTGTTAAACTTTAACATAATAGATAAACATAGGCTAACATAAAAAAAATATATGTGTATATATATTTAGATATATATATCTATATATATTGGAGGTACCGCACAAATCTCTGGAGATGCGACAACATTAGTTAAAAAATCCTTGCTCTGGCTCTATTTCAACCTGTTTTTCCATATTACGATAAAATTTCTTTTAGGCTTTTGTGAACGCAAAACAGATAGAGAACTCTTAAAACTTAACTAATGTTCTTAAATCTCCAGGGGCTTCTGCATCACCGCCGATATTTTAATGTAGTTAAACTTAACACGAGCTCAGTTATGAGTTGGCCGCACAGTGGCTGCAATTCCGGCTATTGCAGCTGCAGTGGCAGCTCATCATGCTAGAGTTGGAATTATTGCGGCTCATCGTGGTCAGCGGGAGATCCCCCGTCGCTCCGGTGGCAAAGGAAGACTGAGTGGTGGCTGTTGTTGCCTCGATGGCGGGTAGGCTGGCGGTACTGCTGCTACTCCCGCTGCTGCTGCTGCTTCTCAGTGGCTGCAGACCAGCTCCAATTGGCACGGAGACGGACAGCGGCGGTGTGGGTATCCTTTCGGGGCTGCAATTGCCGCTCGTTCCGGTTCCCAGGCTGGTCAGCAGTTGTGCGCTGGGTCCCAGTCCCGCGTAGATATGCGTCCCACTCGGATTGGTGCCATAGCCGCATGCCGTGCTCTTTAGCAGCGATGCATTGGACACCGGCAGCGTGGGCAGGGGCACGGCAGCCAGCGAGGAGGCCGACGACGAGGTGGAGACACAGGCGGACGAGGCTAGCGAGGAGGCAGACGACGACATGGAGACGGAGGATGGTGGGGAAGCAGCAGCTGCGACCGAGGACATCGTACAGCTCGGCGGCGACTTGGGCGAGCTGATGCGCGAGAAGAACTTGGTTATGGCATTCGGCTTGGACTTGCTGGACGACGAGGAGGCGGACGCTGACGCGCCTGTGGGCGTGTACGTGGAGGAGGCGGCCTGGAGCGTGGTGAGACGGTAGCTGGAGCTGGAGACGCCGCAGCCGCCCGCCGAGATCTGCTCGGGCACATCCCGCACCGTCTTGTTGGGCGGCGGTTTCGTGTACGATCTGGTGATCTCCGATTGCTGTTTGGGGATAAAAACCAAATCGTTAGTCAAATACAATTACTGGAGAGGCGTTTACTCAGACACCCACCTGATAGCTGCTCCTGATCTGCAGGTGTCGATCCTGTCCGTACTCGCTGTCCGGCAGTGGTACGTGATGGGGACAGCGGGGCGTCTGCTGCTGCTGCAGCTGGTACTGGTAATGTTGGTGGTGGTCGTTGCTGTGGCTCTGCAGCGAACTGCACGAGGATCCGGTTGAGGAGTTGCCGCAGTCGCCCTTGTAGCAACCTCCACTCCCGCTGCCCGTGTTGCCGTACTTGAGGGTGGTGGCTTCAATGCCGCCTCGCGCCACATTACTGCTAATACTATAGTTGTTGTTGCTGCTGCTGCTCAGCTGGTGTTGGTGTTGGTGATGGTGATGGTCACCGCCTCCTCCTACTCCTCCTCCGCCGCCGGAGTTGTGCGTGCTTGGAGTTGTCATGCGTTGTTGCTGGTGGTGGGAATGTTGTTGCTTGTTGCTGCTGCTGCTACTGATGCTGCTGTGATGGAGATGGTGCTGCTGCTGATTGTTTCCGGCGCCACGAATCACAGTCTCGCCACGTACAGCCAGAAGCTCACGTGCTTGGAGCGCATCCACGCGCATTCTACATCTAAATTGATCCCTAAAATAAAGAAAGAGAAAGAAATTAGTACACATTTTTAAAATGTTTAGAATATTGTAAACTGAATTATTATTATATTTCAGATGGTTTCTAAGAACATTTGAACTATTGATTATATATTCAATAATAAATTATTTCTTAAAAAATATTATGACTTTGACTTACCTATCATCGGGTGGTGAGCTCAAAGATGTGCGGGTCGGAACGCCGAGCCGCTCCATTCCCGCGCAGCCGGCCGTCTGTACCGATAGCATCTGCAAAGAGGGAAACCAAAATTAGTATACAGTCAAGCTAAACGGCTTTAAATTATAATCCCAAAAGAGACCTAAAAGTCCTGGCCACCATCCTCCCCCAGCTCATCCTGACAACTCTCCACCTCACTGAAAGTCTGAAAGCGCTCCAGCATGAGCCATCTCTTGGCCACCCGACGAGTACAGGCGTCCCAATCGTCATCGTACTCAAGACCCTCGTAGAACTCAATACGTATTTCCATTTCCTTTAAGCTATTCGATTTCAGGGGCTTGAATTTCAGGTTACCCGTGTAGTGAAGGTTACTGCGCATTATAAACGGCTGTTCTACAAAAAGTACGGTTTGCAACCAAAGCGATTTGTGGGGTGACTTGCAGCAGGGATTACAGCTCATCTTAAAGTTCGAACTGCTGAACTGCACTTCGAAAAAGAGGAGAAAGCACTCGAGATAACCCTCCTTCTGGGCCTTTAATCTGATTTTTCGATCTATGAAAAGATCCTCCTTCTTGGCTTTCCTCAAATCTAGGCTTAAAATGCCGTGAGCCAGGGTCAAAATGTTTCCTCCACTAGTTTTGGCATAACGAGGTTCAGCCAGGGAATAGCGACGCATGGCGTTCATATTAAATCCGTAGATATCCCGCCACCAGTTGCAGCGATCGTTCTTTAGATTGTGCTCCTCTGAAGCAACGAGATATAGCGAACCCAGATCGGGTAGGATAAATCCGCCCTTCTTCAGCCAGCGATCGCGAGCTTCTAGAACCTCCAATATCTCCGATTCGAAGAGCAAACAATGGCCCATCCAGGCGCAGACGATGCCATCCACTTTCTCCGGTAACTTTAAATCTTTTATGCGTCCATTTAGAACCTTGATGACGGTCTCATAGCGATTTTGGCGCACCACCAACTCCGCATAGCCGGTAACCTTGGAGTAGTCCACGGCATAAACCCTTTTGGCTCCCATTTGGGCAGCCATTAGGGCAAGTGTTCCAGTTCCGCAGGAGAGTACCAGGATTACGCGACCCTTAAAGAGGTGCTGGTTCTGATGCATAACATTCTTGAAGAATTGCATGTGGTCTTGGTTCTGCTGCCGGAATCGCATGTTCTTCAAATCAGCACCGTAATCGTAGCGAAAATCCGCCGATGTCATGAGATCCAATTCCCTTAGTTCTTGGGGCACATATCGTGGAGGCGTGGGAATTCGTGGACAGGATCGTACTCGCGTCTTGGATCGACCATGAGAAGCATCCTGGGGATTTGGTCGCCTCAGTAAGGCATTCTTGGTTTCGCTGGGACTACCAGTTTTATTTGGTTTACTTGGGTTTTTGGGGCGAGTACTAGGCTTTGGCTCTGCCAGATTGTTTTCCCCACTTGATTTAGTGGTAGTTCCATTCTGAACTATGGTATTATCCACATTCCTGGGAATTATTGGAATCTTCTCACAATAAACACCGCGACCTCGAGTTCCACTGACAATTCTAGAATAATCCCCATTTTTCGTGTCCATCTTTGTGCCAGTCTTTTCCGTCATTTGATTTTCTATCTGATTATGGAAATCGGTTAGACTTAGTTTTAGGGGTTTCTTTCCCATTTTGAGTGTTTTTTTATTATTCTTTTCAGTCATTACGGTAAATTCTGATTAACCAAATAAGCTCAATGAGTTCTTAAGGGAGGAGGAAGGAAAAGGTCGGAGTGAGCGAGTAAGAACATGACTGAGAAGGTGGTGCTATAGAATAAGTTTGTGACGTCACACGAAAAAATTTGTATCGTTAAAAGATTGGTTGAATTGATTTTACTGGGATAAATCCTTATATATTTCTATCAGCACATCTAACTTCAGTTTTATTTATTAATTATTGATTATCTGAATATTTATCATTGGAAATGAAAACCTAATTAAATGTTGGCCACCTTTTTTCCCATGCATCATTTGTTGAGAGCGATACATCGATAATAGTAGGGTGACCAACCCTTTTTGATCGATAAAGTTTTTAGATAGTGTTGGAAAGTTCGTGACCGATTTTAAAATGCGGTTAGTTTTCGGGTAGTTTTTAAAAATTTCAACACCTGTTGCACCTGTTTTTTAAGGCAATACATACAAAATTTTGTAATAATCAGTAATAATAATATGAAATCCTCTATTCACTCGATTTTTACACACCGATTATTCACCACAGAGGCAATTCGCATAACTCAGCATGTTCCACATTCCGTTGGCCACCTTTTCCTATGTTTTTTGTATAAATTTTTTTGTGTGTCTTAACCCCCCATTGCCCCACCACACCACCTGGCGATTGATGTGTGCAAGCGAGCATGAAAGAAATGACAAATCTCTGCGCGAACAACAACAAATAATAGAGCACGAATATTTTCGGCGACGGCAGACTTTGTAAATTATACAAATATGCAAATGCAATTTTGTAAATTAAAAACTCGTGAGACTATGTGGTCAGAGATCTCAGCGGGTAAGCATGTTTCTTGTAATTTGATTGTACAAGCCAATTTATTTAACTTGAATTTATTTCGAAATTTTACATCATTTTAATTTGTGGCTTTTAGTTTTACTTTACTCTGAATGGCGAACACATTTTCATTGAAATAACAAGAAAAAACTGAGTAAACCTTTTGTAAAGTTTATTTTTTTGTAACGCTAATTAGTTTTTAAGTGACCCATATTTCTGAGAAAAGAAAACTTTTTTTCTTTTTTCCCTATTAAATTGGTACACGTACACTTTAGCACCATTAAAGTTAATGGAAAACTAAAAAAAAGATTACCATTTGAGGTCGATCCATATAAACTGGGAATAAACTTTAAAAACTTTAATGGACATAATGCTTGTTAATTGTTCCGGTGCCAAAATTTTTACCATTTTAAGTCTCCACTAAAAAGTTTTAAAAATTAGTACTCACACATTCGTTTTCAACTAGAAAAGTTTCAGTAAGATGCTTGATTGTTATTTCAAAAACTGCATTTGGTTATGATATATGAACTTTGGGGTTCCTTAACCGAAATTCATGATATAGCAGATGCGTTGCTTGCATTATGGACCATACAGAGTGTAGTGTTTTATTTTTTGCAATCTTTTCCTTCGTTTTGGGTAATCTGAGGCACCAGAAAATATCGCATCACATTGTCTGGGGCGTCTCCGCTGGCAAACACACATAGCCGAGGCCCCCGACCCCGCCCCCGTCCCCGCAACGTCCCGCTCTCAGGGCAAAAAATTAGGTTAAAATGTTTACTCGAGCATTGCAGACGGGATTGGCAATAACCTCATTTTCCGTTCGTGCCCTGGTGTGCGTGCGTCTGTGTGTGTGTGGGCCAGACTCTCTGACGTAAGAGAAATGTCTGCCTTTGTTTTTGTTTTTGTTATTATTTTTGTTGTTGTTATTGTTATTGTTCTTGTTTTTGTTGGCCTAAGCCCAGCCATAAGTTAACATGCTTTTCCCGACTGCTCTGCATCTGTCGCTTGTTGTTGTTTATCTTTATCGTGCTTTTTTTGCGAATAAAGTGACATAATATTGAGGGTAAACCCCTGTTTTTGTTCTTTGCCCGCTTCTGTTTGCCTTTGGCCTTGTTCGAATCCTTGAAAGTTTCCGACTTTCTCTGTGTTTGTTTAGGCCAACCGAAAACTTGCCAACTAGCCGAAGTCGCAGATGCGCTGTTACACGCAAAACAATTGATTTCAATAATTATATTAGATATTATTAGAAAAATATTACGTGGATAAAAAAAAAATAATAATATCAAAAAAATAGAATTTTTTTTTAATTGGTGAAGAAAATAATTTTGAAATTGTATTTAAAAAAAAAATATTTTTACATTTTCGTATTAACTAGGGTTAGTTCGATAGTAGTAGTATTCATTTTTGGAGGCCGCCAAAAATTCCGAAACAGGAACAGCTGTTTGTGTGTGCGTGCGTGTTTCGAGCTTTCGCTCTCTCTCTCTCTCTCTCTCTTCCGCGCACGATGTATGCAATTGTAATTAATTTATTCACGTCTGCGTCTGGTGCGTGCGTCTGGCATAGATAACGGTTTTAATGAAAGCCCGCTCCGCTCTCACACACATCCACATTCACATCCTAATGCTGTTAATGCTAACGCCTACGGAATTTATGCGTGTGTGTGTGTGCAGAAATTCACACACTCACATGCTAGCGCACATTTTAATAATCAATTTGAATTATTCATTGGCTAACGGCGGCAAATAAAATTCGATTAAAACACAACGCCACTGCCTCTCTGCGTCGGCTAAACGCCTTGGGTTATTAGCGGCAATTGTGTTTCACATTTCCAGCCGCCACAACCGCCCAAGAAACCCGCCCACGCACTTGGCCCCACCACTTCCACATCCACATCCATTTTCTACACACATTTCCACATTTCCATCCGCATCTTGGGCTTCTAAATGGCTTTTGCCCACGGTTGAGGTTGAAGGGGGGGATCATAATGGATCAGAGTGACTGAACAGTGTTGAAAAACATTCATTTATTATGTTCTCACTACAGTAATAACTCGCCAGCGTTCTATTTAAGTGTCTATTGTTAAGAAACTCTCATGAAACATTTTGCTCTTATCATAATCTCCCTATAATCACGCTCTAATTTTATACTTTTATCAGGATAACTTTAAACTTTTAAACAGGGTTGTCCCAGAAAGCTTGTATTTCCCAAAAAATATTTAGTTTTATCTGGGCTATTATCAAATAATATTAATCTACAAAGGTTTTTTTGAAAAATTTTTTTTTGTCATACAAATATTCTATTGCCTACTTTTGGGTATACACTTTTTTTGAAGGATTTTTATCCGGCCATTTAGTTATTATTAAAAAATACAAATCTACAAAGATTTTTTTAAAGAATTTTTTTAAAGCATACAAATATTTTTTATTTGCTAATTTTGGGTAAACCTTTTCTATTTTGTTAATTTACTAAAGAGGAATTCTGCAAATATTATTTCAAATATAATTAGTTTGCTTGAAATATGAAGTATTCCCTTTTCATCGAGTCCGCACTGTATCTGATTTGTTTCATTCATAGTGCTCATTTGGCGTGGGCAAATTAAACACGAGAAAAAATATGAAACAAGATTCTAGATGTGCTGAAAAAATGAGCAAATGCGCACTGGAAGATGTCAGCAAAGCGAGTAACAATTTGTCAAAGTTGCCGACTTTAATCTTTTGTAATGGGCGTCACACGGAGCGGCACTCCCCCACCTCAGTTCCCAGCCCCCAGTCCCCCCAGTAATGGGGAATCTTAAAACCACAATCTGAAAAGCCGCTTTAACAACTTTGGCCCAATGAGCCCACGACGAGAATCCACAAAATCCGCATATGTGTGTGGGTGTTTGGTTTTTTGGATTTTGAAGACTCGTCTTTTTCTGTCGTTGGAGTAAATCGCCTTACCTCAAGGTTAAAGCAAATAAATAAGATATGTGGGCAAATGGAAAGCATTTAAGATCGGGTAAATAGACAAAGTAGAGAGCTGATGGATAAATTGAATTTGTCTTGTCCATTACAATAAAGACGCACACAAGTGCCAGACAAAATAAAAAAAAACAAGGAGCTACCCAAAAGAAAAGGACGTGCTGTGCATTCAACAAACATTGCATAACACTCCGGAATACACACGAAAAAAAATTGGGGGCTAGAGAGGCAGTAAAGGGAATAAATCGGTGTAGGCGCAGTTACATAAGTTACATAACTTTTTGCGTGGGCGGCGACGAAAGCAATTTAGGCCTGTCTGCCACCCACTTCTCCCGCCCCCTTTCACAACTCGCCTTTTTCAAGGACTTTTACTGCATTCGCAGAGTGAGCGATGAGCTGTCTCTCTCTCTCTTTCGCTTTTCCCCACTCCCTGTCTGTCTGTCTGTCACTGTCTCTCCTTCTTTCGCCAAAAAGGGAATGCATAGGATATTGGCGAGAGCGAAGGAAAAAGGCAAAAGGCGGCGCGGAAAAAATAAGGAAAATGGAAACTTTCGACACGTGTCTCCTGGCTGCCTGGCTTTTATTATGGCTATACTGGGAGAAAAACTCATATTTATTTAAATTGGGTCAAGGGGGTAATTTGCAAGCATGTGCAACATAAAAAGTTCCAGCACGTAATGCCAATAAAATTATTTTCAGCCATACTTGCGACCTAATCGTTAAAATAATGGCTGGTTAATAAAAGTAAAATCATTGTTGGCATGTCAACCGAATTTAAATGGTATTATACATTTTTTAAGTTTAAAGTTTAAATTATTTTAAAGATTTTCTGAGTATATAAGCTAAAAGTATGCAACGATATCCTTTGTCAAGTTTTTGTTGCATACTTTTGGTAAACTCTTTGAAAGTTTTTAAATCTCTGAAGATATTATATGATGTTTGGTACTTTATTTTCCAAATAATTTTCGACGAGTGCATTTTTAGAGACAGACATACCACCCACTTTTCCACCCATCGGCAGTTTGCCAAACTTTTTCTTTTACTTTTCTTTCCCGTATTTTCTTGTTTTTCTTTCCCTTTTCCTTACTTTTCTTTGTTTTGTTTTAGCTAAGGGAAAAGTACTTACGGGTACAGAATGTTCCGGCTCGGTTGGCAAAAGTGTTGTTGCTTCTGTTGCTGCTGCTGCTGTCGATACTGTTGCTGTTGTTGCTGCTGCTGCTGCTGCTGCCGCTACTGCTGCTGCAGCTATAGCTGTCTGATCCGCTGCTGTGGAGCCCGATGTTGATGGTGTTGCTAGTGGCAGGGCCAGAGCCGAATTGGTTTCCAGTCCAGGCCCGATCCCGATGCCAATCCCAGCTCCAATCCCAGATGACAGCACTGCGTTGTTGTTGCTCCGCCGTCGTTGCGACGAGCGACGCTTGTGCCGTATCCTGCGCGTTGTTGCCGCTTCCAATGTTGCTCCTGCCGCTGATGTTGCTGCCGTCGTCGTCGATGTTGCTGCTGCTGCTAGTGTTGCTGTTGCTGTTGCGTTGGCAGAGCGTCGCAGGGCAATCGCGGCCACCAACACACTGCCGCAGGCCAGGCACACGGATAAACTAATGGCGATTAGCAACAAGCGACCTAAAACGATTGCAAGGCGGAAAATAAATATTAGTTCTAGGCTTTTTATGAGCTTATATCGGTTATAAACAGTTTAGAAATGAAGTTAAACCGAATTATTATAGGTTTCTAGGTTTTAACTTGTACTTTTTCCGTGACAAATTTTTATATTTTATTTAAAATCATTAACGTAATATTACCTATCTCATATCTACACAGAAAGCAACTTCAATTGCACTTCCTTTCATTTTCTCAGCAACATTCGATCTTCCATTCAATCGATTGTAACTTACAAAATTCGTTCTTAATTTTCGGCTTATTTGTTGTACAATCTAAATAACTTATTCCCACTCACAAACCGTTTTTAATTACTATAAATAAACGAAACAAAGCGAATGCGGCCCACAGCACCGACCAAATAACAATGAAAGAGAAGCAAAATGTAAAAAAAAGAGCAAAGACCCGTGAAACTGTCGCTGGTTGTACGAGTATTTCGTAGATACTCGCACGTATTTCAATCCGTATCTACAAGGTGCTCTCTCTCTCGACGGTTTTGCCCTGTAGAACTGTAGAAAGACCCCGTGCAATGTCTACGTCTACGGACGGACATGGCATACGGGTATAGGTACACGGGCCTACATACGTATATATACGGTCGTCTGCGTCTAGACTAGATAGCAGACGACTTAAGTGATACAAGCACACATGCGCAATCGGGGCGCAGTAAGTGCGAGCGAGCCGGCAAATGTAGGCGGACAGCAGTTCGATAAAAAAGAACACCCAACGAAGGGATTGATTGACACTTAAGGTACCCTGTAATCTATGTTCAAGCCTTGGTATCATGGAAAACAACCAAAGATCATCAAAAACTTAAAAATACCTATATGTAAAGATTGTAATATTATTATTAAACTCTTTTATAGCCTTAGTATCATGGAAAACCACCAAAGATCTTTAAATTACCCATCTATCAAGATTGTAATAGTATTATAAGACATAAATGTGATTCCCCGAAAATAAATACCCAAACCGCAAAGGAATAATCCAATTTCCGATCTTTCGGGCCAAAATTGTCAGTAATGTTTCCACTCACAACAACCTTTGTAATATCAGTTCTATTTTGGTAACTTTAAAAGCGTTCTCCCCCGCCTATTTTTAGATCACCCTGCGGCAAAGCCAAAACGCTTCAATTAGTAATGGGTATTATGTAGACGATATGGCCGGGCCAGACACGCTGCTGATAGAATGGCAGACAGACGGAGGCCACCCGTCGCGGTCGCAGACCCTGTAACGGAGCAAACTCACAGATACACCGAGCGCACAGATACCGATACCCTCCTGCCGCCGACTGAGATACAGATACACGCGAAAAGCTTGCGCAACAAGATTTTACAACTACATATAGTGAATATATCATGACGCTCCGTCTGATATACGGTTACAAAAACAACACCGATCCGCAGCGCAATTTCATCAAGGCAAAAATGACGCAGCTATGTGTGTAAAAGTCGTCTATCTCAACGATCGGTAAATGAAAACATAAGTATTTGGGTTTTTAATTAATTTATGATTTCTGATGGATGCATGAGAAAGGAGAAAACAATAGGTGCATATACATACATACTCGCATATTAAATGCCAGTCAGTGAGACAGACATGAACGAATTATTCAACAAATGCCAGACTGAAGTTAATCAACTGAAATTAAAATGTACTACATACTACGTACAACGAAGGCATCCAATTAAAATATGTCAACAATTTCTATGACTCTTTCACCGTCTGTCTGTCTGACTTCAAGCCAAGCGACAGAGAAAACCAAAAAAAAAAAAAAGAAAGAAAGGAAACTAATATTAACAGGTACCTCCACTCTACTCTACCTACAACAACAACAACAAGTGGCACTTTAGACTTTTGCGCATTCCCAGCCGCTGTCACTCGGATTCAACCGTCTCAGGTGACTCAACCTGGCTGGCTGTCATTCGCTTTCGGTCTGCCTTTTATGGCCTTTGTTTTCTGATAATTATTTTTGCCTGCTCAGCTACCCTGAGCTCAGCTGATATCTACGGAAATTACGTGGTTCTTAATACTTTAAAGCCTAATATTATCGCCAAGGTCAAAGGCAAAAGCTTAAATTATTGCTATCATCCTGTATTTAATCATAATATTATGGATTGTGGAAGTTTCCTATCTTTAGAGACATTTTAATATTTAAAATTCTTGTATTTCTAAGTTTGTCTTGGTTTACGATTTAAGATCTAAGACATTTACCAGTTTATAGTTCGATTTTACTATACCATTTGGATCGTAAAATGTTAAAACTAGACAGAGGTATTAAAGCCGGTTTCATTAGACTCAGAGGGTACTTGTGTTCGCTTGATCATTCCATGTGTTTGATCGTTATTTTGTATTTTTTAATTGTGCCGCTCGTTTCAGCTTGTTGCAATTATTTTTATCGCAGGTGAAATGATTGAGCACGTCTGGGGACTTCGTTTACGTCTGGAGCCGCCGCCACAAACATGCATTCAAAATATACAGACATATATACACTCGTACAGGTACAAACCAGCTAGACAAATCACCTGATACCCTATAAAAGCATGTCGCGAAAGAGAAAGGAATACCTGGCAACAGTTCAACTATCCGCCGGTTTTCAATTCGATTGGAACCTCTGACGCACGTGTGCCCGCCAACTATTGAAAAAGTGCTAAAATAATTGAGCGAATACAGAATCAATATTTGAATTGATCACACCAGACGCAAATCGTCGAATGCCAGACCCCAGACCCCAGACCCCGTATATTGTATATCGCATTCAAACAGACATACTCGCACCCGGCCAAACCACATCAAATCGGACCAGCCAGACCAGACAGATCAGACAGTTGGCTAACACTTTCAGAGATCCATAGCCGCGACCAAAACGGCTTTCATGGCTATTTTTATAGTGGAACGGACAGCGAACGGACAACGAACGGACAACGAACGGACAACGAACGGACACCCGACAGTGGGCAAGCTTACAAAACGTGGGGAAACCTGCTACGATCTCTCTCGGTTCCTTGACCGAGGCGGATAATCAAATCTCTGTCCTTTGGATTTTCTTCGGTGTCACCATTATGACAATTGCATTTGATTAAGTGCGCGATTCCAGCCGCGAAAGCATATCACTTTCGATCAACTTTCCTTCTTGCTCTGGCGCACAACAAAAGTTATTAATTTAATGATTATGATCACCGCGCTAATGACAGTCAAGTGCAGTACTTGATCCCCCTCCGAAAAAAAAGACCCATAAAGCCCGAAAAAAAGCATTTGAACATTTGAAGGCAATGCCATTGACACCTTGATTGGATGTCAAGGTTGTGCGAGGATCGTCGCATTCTCGGCCCGCAGATAAACTAACTAAAGGCATTATCATGAGCTTCAGCAATCATAATACATTGAGGTGACATTGAACTTGAAAAATCCAGTTGAATTGTGTATCTTTGTGTTGTTTGAAGTTTAGATTTTCTCGGCATCTTGTGTGATATTTTGATGCAATTTAAGTGCGATTTATAGCATTGGATTAAACGGAATCTGGCACAAAGAATTTGCTAACTTTAAGCCACAAAATATCAACAAACTAATAAATGAAATGGAAAATTTTATTCTCAAAGTGAAATCGTAAAAGTAGAACCAATCCATGGGACTCCAAACTGGTTTTAAACATTTCTAAGCGTAAACAAAAACATTATCATAAACATTTGACTTGCATTTAAAATTAAGAAAATAAAAAAGCAAATTGAATTTAGTTCTTGTGCAATATTTTGTTTAGCCTTGGTTCGAAAAGGGATTTCTGCAGCCCATATAGGAAGTAGAACCAGCCGCATCATCAGCTGACGTCAGTTTCGTCTGCAATCGGGTTTCTATTTATTTATATTTCTGCTGATTTGGTTTTTTTGGCAACAAATTTTGTCTAGTTTGTGCAAAATATTACAATGTTGTCTGGCGCAGAAGATGAAAAGTCTGAATGCCCGCTACCCCTTTTTTTTTTTGATTCCCCTACGCGAGAGGCCAACCCTTTTATTTTGTATTTTATTTATTTTTTTTTTCGTTTGCAGCTAGACTGCGCACGGCAACAGACGGAAAAACGGGCAAAAACGAGAGGCAGTGGCAGCAGGAAATGCAAATGAATGAGCTAAATGCAAAGAAGCAAGCGCAGAGAAAAAAATAAAAACGGAAAAACTGAAACAAACCGCAGACAGAGAAAACAGCGACGTCGACCTCGCCCAGGCAGCAGCGTTTTTCCCATCATCATCATGATGATGATGATGATGATGAGGATGTCGTTTGACCTTTAAGCGAAGCGAGTGCATTCCACCAACAACAACCTGGCGCAGAGAATCCCATTTTGATTATATTTTTTTTTTCTACTTTACTTTTTACTCGCTTCCTTTTTTCTTCTGTCTGTGTCTGCTCTTTTTTACATTTTACATTTGTGTTTTTTATTTGATTTTTTTCATAATTCGCAAACGCATTTAATTAATGGGAAATCACGTGGCAAATTGTGCAAACACCTCGTATGCGCAATAATTCAGCGATTACGTATACGCAACGTATCGCACTTTCTCGATGTGTTGGCGATTTCATCATCTTTTTCGTATGCTTGACTTTGCTTGATAGAGCAGGCAAATTCTTGATGCATTGAGAGCATTTTAAAGAATATATAACTAAGTTTAGGGATCTCCCCTCTTGTTTTCATTTCTATTTCCTTTATTCACCTAATCCCATCTAAACAATTTACGCATTATTCCGTTTAGCTCTTTCTATACTTTACCCAAGTATCTAACCCCACTCAACCTCCTGCACTTTGCGGCTCCTGTATTCTGGTTCTCCTTGCCACATTGCAACATTGTGTCATACTTTTTGTTGATTCTGTCTTTCTGTTTATTTGCCGATTGGTTTTTTCCCCATTTGGACTTGACGTTAGCTTCGGTTCTACGTCCACTTCCACTTCCGCCCCCGTCTCACATCCCAGAAATTGATGTAGACTTTTGTTCTGTTTGCCTGCGCCACTGCAGATGATGATGATGGTGATGATGATGATGGCGCTCTGGCTGGCAAATATTGACAGAGGCTTCGAAATATTACGCAGAGAAAAAAAATTGCCTTTTAGGGAGATTCACATGTTTAACTTCTTCTTTTTCCCCACTATGTATATAGAGTCCTCAATTTTTCCCCCGACTTGCCGGCGGCCAATGACTCATTGACCTGGTTTAGGTTCCCTCTGTCTAGAAATTGTAGTTCTCCGCCGCTGCTTATCCTGCATAACTGGGTCAGTGGGCGTGGCGAAAAAGGGGCGGCCAAAGGCTCTCAGACCGAAAAATCTAGTTCATATAGGGATAGGGGTTCCGCCACTTTTTTCTCTGTTTTTTTTCCCATTTTTGTAGGCCCTTTTTCTCCCGAACAATAGAAAATATATCCTCAAGTAGCAAATCTACCACCACCCCGAGTAAAAAGTGTGTCAACTGCACTGTCTGCGCTCTAGTTTCTTTGGCTCGGGTGATTTTCTGGATCATACATATATATCGCGTTTAGCCTGGCGTATGCGTAATGCCATCGATTACTCATACGCCACGGGTCACAGTTCCAGGGGGAATTGCGTTGTTGCATTACTGCAATTGTCTGCAGATAAGGACAGGCCCATTTCAATTAATTTCCTTATTTATTATAGCTATTATCAGAAACTTAAAACTTTCTTTAGTACAGCAATCAATCAATCAGTCTGCAGTCATCGTCCTGTCAACATTTATTCGTTACTTTTATTTATGATCCCTTTGGCCGCATTTGGCTTTTATCTATCGCCTATCACAGAGTTGAGGCGTGCAAATTGATATCAGCGCGTGTAGCTAATTTATAATTTTCAACCATCGTACGTTTGTATATAAAACTGTGTGCCTAATTTCCCATTTTGGCCAAACAAAATGATTAGTGAAAGCCTATTAATGGTTTTTAAATAATAGGTATTAATTGATTGATTAGTCAAAGTTTTCTGGGATCCTGTATAGCTTCGCGATATATGTGTATATACGGATGCCAGGCATCAATGGGTGTGTATAGGCATGTATGTATGTATGGCATATGGCAGATTAGTTGACCGCGAAACAATAAAGCTCATTAATCGTCGCTGTTAATCACCAGTTCTCGTCTGGAATGCTTTTAAAATTTAGTTTTGTTCGTCATGATTCAGAGGCAGACGGGGGTAAGATTAATTGTATGTTTGCCCAAAATTCCCGGCAATTACGTTGTCTGTTTTAGCGTTTCGCAACGTTTGGCTACCGAATTTTTCAAAATATGTGTATGCAAAAAAAATATCGAAAATTAAGAATTCACCAAGTAAGTTAGCCAGCTTTTAAAAGCCAGTTTACAATTACGTAAATCGATTTTTCTTACAAGTAAATAAACAAATAGGAGAGGCATAAGAGAGAGGGAGAAAGAGAGGGGGCGAGTCAGACAGAAAGAGACAGCAAGTTAGCTGCGACAAGCGTCGGCGCTTCCACTTTGAAGTCACTCTCCTGCCATTGTAATCCAAGTCGTTTTGCCCAAACTCGGCAGCACTTGAAAGATGAAAGCCGAGAGGGGTGTGTTTCTACACAGAAAGAATAATAATCCCATTTTATATGGTATATCTTAATTATTTTCGCTTTTTTCCTATATAATTTTCGAGATTTGTTTAAGATTGGATTTATTTAAAGACGAACAAATACAAATTATTGATAGTTTCGATACAACACTTAAAAACGAGTATCTTTTTTAGGTCTAAATTTATTTTAGATTTATTTTAAGGCGAAAAAATAAAATATATTGATATTTTCGATATCTTTTCCTTTTTAGAATAGATCGAAAATTGATTTCTCACTTATTTTCGTTTTTTTACTATTCAATTTTCGAGATTTGTTTAAGATTATAATTATTTTAAGACGAAAAAATAAAAATATTTTATAGTTTCGATATAACACTTAAAAACAAATATCTTTTTTAGGTCTAAATTTATTTCACATTTATTTTAAGGCAAAAAAATACAAAAAATTTATATTTTCGATATAAGACTTAAAACAAATATATCTTTTCCTTTTAAAATCGATCGAAAATTGATTTCACTGTAGTTTTTCGGGGTGCCAGGTTTTTGCCAAAGGCAGAGAGATCAAGACAATCAAGCCAGCGTCGTGGAATTTCGATCTATCTATGCTAATTGCATTTCATTGAAATTAATGCTGGCGCGTCCAACTTCGAGCAGGGTCAACTCATTTATAACCCAAGAGAGAGGCGGCTAGTTAATCTGTCCAAATGTTGCAAGACCATAAATTTCTCGCCAAGCCAAAAGGAAAAGCAAAACAACAAACAACAAAAGTTAAAATGCCAGACGCCGACTCGGCACATACATATATGCTTGTACCAATGTACATATCTTGTTGTCGCTCTGTTTTTTAATTGTATTTTCCTAGTTTCATTGCACAAGTAAAGAACAACAAAGGCATTTGACAATGTTTTCAAATTTATTTTTAAATGATTTTTTGTTACGTTTTTGTTCCATTTGTTGTTTTTAGCATGACGCGACAATTTGTCTGTCTATTTATACCAGGCTCTCATACGTCCGTCTATCTGGCTATCTGGCTCCCTTGCTCTTTGGCGCGGTCAGAAAATTGTGTCCGACATTTCGGCTGAACAAAATAACACTTTATATACATACATACCCCCCTTTGAACCACCTCAGAGATCATTCATCTGCACAACAAAATACAGAAGAAGAAAAAAAATGGCAGTATTTTTCGAGGCCTATGAGACAGCCAGACATAAAAATAAATTTGTGCGGAATTTTATTTTGATTTTTTATGAGCAGCAAAAAAAAAAAGAAAGATAGAAAGAGAATTTGCCGCCGCTTTTTGTTGTTCAATTTGAATTTCAAATTTCCACATTTCGACTGTTAGTTTTGCTTGGGCTCTAGCACGTGGAATTGTTCGGTGTGGCAAGGCCCCCTCCTCCCCCGATCTGTCCCCCCCCCCCATCCCCCCCTGCCGCCTGTCTGCAGGCATTATCAGCAGACATATAGTTTTTTTTGTTTCTGTTCCATTTGTAATCGCTCATTGAGTCAGAATTCCGAGTTTTCACTGCACGTGTGCGTTTCCATTGCGATTCCATATCGATTCGCGATGGAACCAGACATTAAAACCCCATACAGTATATATGGCCGGGAGGTATTAACTGAACTATGACGCCATGGGGTGATTATAAATGGGTTTTTTTTGCGCTTTGGTGTCGGCGCTTTGAAGGGATTTCCTTTCCCAGAAAATTATGATGGGCCTTAATTGCTGTCTGTTCAAAAAAAAAAAAAAATAAACTAAAAGTCATGTGGCCTTAGATAGAAATAATCTTACGTAATATCAGGCGGAAGATAAATATTTGACCTACATTTTTGAGAGGGGAGGAGGGGCCAAAGAAGGGTGTTTTTGCGTGCGAGTGTGTATGTGTGTGTGCGAGGGACCGAAAACATTCAAGCAGGAAGTTTCAGCAGGACACACAGACACACACGCGAAACGCAAATAAATCATTGATGAAGTCCCCAACACAGTCGCACTTTGGGAGCTTCAAGTCATGGGTTCGTGCCTCATGAAAATGTAGGCCACAGGCAGCCAGTGGCCCTAAGCTTAACTCGGGGGGCGTGGCCACGGGGCGGTTGCCAAGCCAAAAAAGTAAGTGTGCACACAGAAAGAAATACTATGCAGTGCAAAATATAATTTAATATGACTTTTTCAACTTTTACCTGAAAAAGAAAAATTTTTAATATTAAAAAAAATATATTAAAATTCATTCAAAAGATATTTTATTAATGAAAGACTGAACATATCGGCTTTTTTTTGGTAGATATTGGAATATTTTTTTTTTCTGACTGTGTGCGAAACCCAAGAATGTTGCTTAGCTCTTGGGAGTCTGCTGATTGTCGAGACAAATTTCCAAGAAACGAAAGAGTTTTTGTCGTTTATTTTGCTTCTTCTTTTTCTTCTTCAGCTATCGCGCTATTGTGTGGTAAATATAGTAAGGCAAACGGGAGCGATAAAGGGGAAAAAAGGAGGGGTATATTAGTCAAGTGTCTGGGATTTAGCTGCACTCAGAAGATCTGTTTTACTCGCTCCACATAGCGATAGTCAGCTTCCGTTTCATTTCTAGGCCCCAACTCGCCTTTTTATGGGCTTATCAGGTGGCGCCTCTCCCTGCACCCCGTAGACTCCACCCCTTTGCGACCGGCATCCGCTGTTGTCTGGCTGACTGACTGCCATATTTACTATATACCATATTTGCTATACCCTATACTGACCACACACAAGCATGTTGAGTGAGCGGCATGACGTGGCACAAGTCAGGGTCGCTCCAAGTAATCGGATACTTCGGTGCCCCAGACGAACTTCAATCGTAGATTGTGCGGGGTCTTGTCGAAGGATATTATGGTATAGGGGGTATTCCCCAAAACTCTTTGGTTGATATATAGTAATATAGTAAAGATATATAAGAAATGGAAAGATTCCATTAGATAAAGAACAAATATGTTATTTTATTAAATTAAATTTAATTTAATTATAAAATATTTTAAGGATCGTCTTGGGAATTACCCTTATCGATATGCTAATTTCACAAAAATAGCCCATGATTACATTGAGTTTATAATCTTTAAAATACAATTCTATGATTACTTTCGCGACTTATATGGTCGATCTTTGTCGACTTTTCATATTTGCAAATCATTCTTACGTAAAAACATATTTTAAAAGAGAGACTTTTCCTATCTTCTCAAGATGTAAATAGTTGAGAGAACATACATTCAATTCTTTTGCAGTTTTGATTAATATTCCTTTTATTAACGGCTACCTATAACACCATAATTCGTTTTTCATTTTACTGACTAATCTCAGCTGTCTTTCTCTTTTTCTCTATCTCTATCTCCACAACTGCGAATCTCTTAATCGCAATGTGAACTTTTCAGCTGGACTCTTGAGACGTCTTCAAACAATCAGGCAAAGACCGCATGTCAATCGATTAGCGATTTCGCCGCTTGTCTGTCCGGTTCGGAAATCTCATGTTGTTGTTCTTCTTGTGTAAATCTTTTTTTTGTTGTATATATTTTTTTTTGAATGAACAAAGCTGATAAGATGGTGGGAATGTGTGTAGACTTTAGACAAAAGAAAGCCCCCAAATTCCAGATTTTTTTTTTTATATAGAAACTAACAGAAATTAGCATTTATTAGCCGACGGCGTTGGGTGAAAATTTATGCAGGCACAAAAGTCTCGCGTCTGGCGGATATCAGAAAAAGTTAAAGCCCGATAAGACTGGGGGCGGAAAGGAGAAGAAACGCAGATCAAAATGTACAAATATATACAAAATGTCTGTTGAAAAGTCGCCAACGAAAACAATGGAAAAGACGACAAATGGCGAAAAAAAGGCGAAGAAACGACAAAAAAAAAAGTAGTAACAACAATCGCAGAACAGTAAAAACGAAACGAAATAAAACAGCGAATTTCAGACTTCGACCCAGACAACCGACCGATTCCGATTGGAATGAACTGATGACTATATATGAGGCTTTCATTCGGTGTGTGTGAGTAAACTTGATTATGAACTCTAACGATTCGCTTGGTTTATAGGGTACAAATGGGGGATCTATAAGTCGGGCATGCTAAACTTCTCGTTAATGGAATACTTAAGAGATATTTTTTGATATACGTCTTCTTTTACGATTAGTCTTTGGCTTGTATTCTTGTCCTACTAAATTACAAAATATGGTTTCGAAGATTAAACCATTTTAAGAAATATGTTTTCAAAGAAAAAACATTTCTTAGAATACAATGTTAATAAGAATTTCCTATAATTAAAATGTTTCTTATATATAGCTCTCAATAAAAAACTCTTCTCGTGACTATTTGTGGTTATTTAATAAAAACTCAAGGGAGTAAGAGAGAGGAAAAGCTATAACCATAACCCTGCGATTATTTCACAAATTTTGGGGGTCAGTCGTTGACCAGGCGGCAATGACGCCGCAACACGTGATTATCAGGCTGGTCATCTTCGATTTTCTTATCGAAGGAACTGGGGTCCCTCAATCAGTCGCCACCCGCCTGCAGGCCGGGGCTATCCCACCCGATCCCCGCCCACAACCCCTGGGCTGCTCCACTGCAGCACTAATAATGACCTTGGGGAATGTTGTCGCTCGTCGTTCGTCAGTTGCTGTCCGTTCTCTAATCTCATGCTCGGTTGCTGTGTGTGATGGTGTTGCTGTTATGGTGGTGCACTGTGAAAAATTACGTTCAAATTAAAGCTAGGCTTTTTTAATGTTTTTAATATAATCTTCCTTTAGGAAAGTTCCAAAAACATATTAGATAATTTTTTATTATTATTATATTATTATATTTAACTTTTATATTTATAACTCTAAACCTTATTTTCTCTTCAGAAATTAACTATCCTAAAGAACTGCAATCTAAATTCAAAAGAATTTCTGGGTAATCACAAACTACTTCTAATTCTGAGAGGTATATTCGGAAATTCCAGGGTGTTCTTTTTTTCGAGTGTGGTGTTCCTGCTGCTGTGGTGTTTTGTGGTGCTGATTTCGTGGTGGTGGTCATGTGGGTGGCGCGGGAAGTGTTGTTGACTTCGACGCCCGGTCGGACAGGTGCTCAAGTCCATGGGTATCTCTAAATTGTGCAACTGTGTTGGGTCTATTATAGAAATAAAAACAAAAACAAAAAGAGAAAAAGAAAAAGAAGAGAATTCTGCTGATAAGACCGACTGCCTGCTATACCTTTTCTCACTCCGTCCAGAAGCCAAAGAAGCGACGCAGAAGCAGGCAGACGAACCAGACCAGACCAGACGCTTGATAAGCGGCCATGGGGCGTATGAGCGATATATGGCGCGACAGGGACGGCACTATGGCAAAAACAAAAGACCTTGATTTAGCCCTATATATGTACATATGTGTGTGCCCATGTCGTCAGCTGTTTGATTTGCTTTCGATTAATTTTCTGGCCAATCGAGCTGCTGTCGCTGCTTCGTGATTTTCTCATGAACTTTTAATTAAAATTTTTGTTTTATTTTTCGCTACGGCTCTTGGCATAAATGTTTCAGCTAAATATTTGGCATTTTGCGAAAGGGTGTTGGAGGTAGCCTTAAAAAATAATAACCATTTTAATGGCCAGTCGTAAAGGTGTTCGGAATGTGCCGGCCAAGTAAGTCAAATTTTCCGTGACAACATACAAGGCGTATGCGTAACATTCTTATGCTCGGCGAGGGAGAAATGGGAAAAACCGAGGTGGGAGGCCAGGTGGACATGTAAAGGTAAGCCAAAGACGACAAAGCAATGAGAACTCTTCTACTTTTGTGTGAGCGAGTGTGGGAATTTCCAACAGTCGTCGGTGAAATGATAGAAGTCATGTGTTTGGTATTATAAAAGTTGGTAAATTAGGATGGGTATATTTTTTCTTTTTTACGTAGCTCAAGATAATTAGAATAATTTTAATATATTTTGACTACCTATTTATTTATATATTTTTAATATTGTTTAGAACCCGAACTCATTTACTCAGCTTGAAAATAGTGGTAGCTATTAAGAAATTAAAATAAATACGTAAATAGTATAATTTAAATTTTAAAATATTTAAAAATCTTTAAACACCCAAAAATTAATTAAATTGAATTTTTATCCAAAGTTGTTTCTAATATTTTAACCACATCTGTATGTAAAAAAGTGAAGAGAAAAAAACTGGGACTGAGCCACATGTGTGACTCTGTGTGTGAGTGTTGCGCCAGCAAGCATGTGTGTATGTGTGTGTGTGGCATAGCCAAGAGGCAATAGCAATAGCATAGCAATGGCAAAGGAAAAGCAAAAGGCAAGAGCAAAAGCAAAAGAGCTGATGAAGAGCTGGCTTACGCACGGGTTCATTGAACGGAAGTGATTTGCCTACTGCCGTGCGAAAGAGAGGGGGCGAGGCACCTAGAGCAAGAGAGAGAGAGAGACAGTGAGAGAGAGAGGGGAGACACTACACGCGACTTTGACTTGGTTTTGTTCTGGTTCCTCTATCAAAACTCCATGGCCCGAGCCTTTGTTTTCATACCCATAGCTCCATAGTCATAGCCATAGCGAAGCCAAAACCTTGTGGCTCCGATAGAGCAGAAAAGATAAAGCTCTTCTGGGAAGTTCTTAGCTTTTTTCCCAACCTAAAACCGACTCTGGAAGATTTAATCTGAAGCTAAGCCAGGCACTTTGGGTTTCAGGTGAGAAAATCACGATTTTATGGCGTTCTTTCTAATTAATCCAGTGTTTTTTGCGTTCTTTTTACAATATTAGAAGAGAGGCTGAGGTAATCGTAGTCCTATAAAGTTGTACGAATTTCTACAACTCACAAAGGCTTTGGTAAATATTTACCAAATTGTTATCAACAACGATGTGCTTTATAGAACAGTTTATAAAAACTCCCAGTTGTAAAGAATGCAAAAAGTTAGATATAAGTAAAGTATCTTAACTTTTTATATTTATATATATATCTTTAAAAATCCCAATTTATTTGTCTTAAAATTATGAATTTAGTTTTTTTATTAATTTCGGTGAAATAAAACTAAGTCTAAAGCCCCAAGTGTCTGCCAAAGACACACCCCAGATTACGTATGAAATTAATACATATTTCGAGATTCCTGACCCCCAAACAGAAATCATATATTTTCCGCCTCTCGTCTAATTTATTACAAGATGCTTTATGACAGCCACAAAAAATATTAAAGGGTTTTAAAAGCATTCAGAAATGCTTTAAAACAAATGTTTAATATTTGCCTTAATACTTTTTTTTCGTATTCCTGTCTGTGGAGAAGGGAATCGCTGGCGAGGGGGCGTGATATCTGTTGTCTGGTGCGAACTAGTAAAAAATACCAGAGCTGATTTCAAAATTTATTGCATTTCTGTGGACAGTGGACAGTTTTTCACTGGATTTTGTTGCTCGTTTTACGAATTTTTATTGTTTTTCTTGCTTGGATTGGTGTGTGAGTGTTGACAGGAAGTCGCCGGAATGCGATTTATAGAGAGCAGATTTCAGATAGAATATGAATAGCATATAATTAGATAGTGCCTACAGTGCGGCTACCGAATATTGGGCACACTTTGTGCAGCTCCAAAGTTCAATTACGTTGTATCTTTTTGGCTAATCGGGTTAAAAAAAAAAGTTTTTCCCTTATAGAAATATGTATGCTTGCTCACCTTTTTCGTAGTGTTTTGAGCTTATATATTTCGACTGTTTAGTGGTGTATTAACTATATCTTTTAGATTAAAATTGATTTAGGAATTTCGCTATGTTAAGGGCATAAATTTCCTAAATTTGTTTAAACTTGTTTAACACTTTTTTGTGACACTTTTAGGCGAATTGATCTAAGCAACACTTATTTACATGGCTTTACTTTTGATTTAAACTTTTTTTCTTGCATTTGTTTATTTGTGATTATTTTTGTTTAATTTTTTGTTGTTGATGATGTTGTTTGGCTGCTTGTTATTATTTTTTTGCTGCGATTAGGAATGCTTTTGAGTACAGGAACGCTGGCTATGTGTGTATGTTGAATATGTGTGGTTTCTGTATTTATTTATTAACTGCTGCTATTTATTTTTCTTCACTTTTTCTTTTTGTTTTTTTATTATTTTGCTTGGGGTTTCCTACTGGTTTTTAAGCTTAAGTTGTGTTAATTCTTAGCGCGCACGAAACGAACTGAACTGAAACGCACGCAAAGTTACAGTGAGCTTAAGTTGAAAAACACACGATTCCATGTTCGGTTTCAGTCCCAGCTGTTCCACAATATTCGATTTCAGTCCCAGCTGTTCCGCTCTCTCTCTCTCTCTCTGGAAACGCAGTGGCATGAAACGGGGCCGAGAGACTATCTCTCTCGCTGTCTCTCGTTTTCGTTTTATTTTAATAATTATCGTTGGCGAAAAGCGCAAAACAATTGTTTTCCCGCATACACTAGCATTGAAAGTATGCCAACGCAACAACAACAATGGCGACAGCCATGACGTAACGCCGCCCTGTTGTTGCTATACTCCCATTTATTTATTTAGTTTCGAATCAATCATTTGATTTCAAATCAACTAAGGCACAGACACAAGCACACACAAACATTAACATCGACCAGTCGTTGTTGTTGTTGTCGATCGCTGGACTTTATTGTTGTACATTTGGCGGAGAGCGAGAAAACACACACGTCCGCAGCGTCGGAGAGTTTTTGGCGTTTTGAAATGAGAGCGAAAAATGGCAGAAATATGAATCTCCCTCCATTTTAACAGCGAAAATAGTGCTGTTATCGCGCAAGAGAGAGGCACGAACTTTCGTGGGAATCGAACGAAACGATGGCAATGGAACGGGCTTTGGGGGTGGGAGCGAGCGAGAGAGACAGCGAGAGTGGCGCACAGCTGTTAATGTTACTGTTAACCAAGGTGGGTGGTGGAGAAAGGGGAGGAAATGCAGCCAGAGAGCAAGACAGAGAGAGAGAGAGAGGGAGAGGGAGAGAAAGCGCAAAGTTAACTGGCAAATTGCAAATTCATTACGAAAATTACTTCACCAATTTTTGTGGCTTTATTCCTTAATTTTTATTCAGTTTTTATTACTTAGTTATAATAATTTAATTTTATTTGTTTTTCTTCTTTTTTGTTACTTTCCTATAATGATTATACTTTTTATTTAATTTATTATCTTAATATATTTGTTATAAATTATTACATTTTTATTTTAAAATAAAATTTGTGCTAGTTTTTGTATACAAATATTTATTTCACTTTTTTTTTTGTTAAGCTAAATTTCAGTTAGCTCCATGTGACTTGATTTTTTATGTTGTGTACTTATTTTTTAAAGTTTACTTTGCCTTCTTTAATTTACCTAGTTATTTATCCCACAACTACTATTGCCTTACTCCATTTGTCGCTCTCTTTTTTGCTTTTAAATATTTTTTTCACTTTTTTTGTTAAGCTAAATTTCAGTTAGCTCATTGTGACTTGATTTTTTGTGTTCTGTACCTATTTTTTAAAGTTTACTTTGCCTTCTTTAATTTACCTAGTTATTTATCCCACAACTACTATTGCTCCATTTGTCACGTTCATATTTACTTTTAAATATTTATTTCACTTTTTTTGTTAAGCTGAATTTCGGATAGCTCATTGTGACTCGATTTTTAATGTTCTGTACTTATTTTTTAATGTTTACTTTGTCTTCTTAAATTTACCTAGTATTTTATCCCAAAATTACTATTGCCTTACTCCATTTGTCACGCTCTTATTTGCTTTGAATTTCAGTTAGCCCATTGTGTCTCGATTTTTTTGCGGTTTTTCTGTTTGCCGACTTGAGCCGCCGAGCAAAGTCCAAGAAATTAAAGTGTCAGACGGGCGGTCGGGGTGGTGGAGCTGCGGGGGGAGGGGCGACGGCAACCGCACGTTAATTAAATTTATTTATGCAGCTTTATTTCGCCTTTATTTTATTTTTTTTTGTTTGGCTTTATTTTTAATGATATGATTCACATGTGACATTCTTTTGATGATACGCGATTCGACGTTTTTTTAGTGTCCCAATTACTGGGTGATTTTTAGGGTATATTACATTTAGAATCAAATCGTATATTTAAAGTATATTAGATTTGTCTTAAAAATGATTTTTAAAAGATTTAAATTTTTGTAATTTTATTATTACCGTAAATATATTTAACTAAATAACTTGTAAACCCCTGGGTTACTAAGCAAAAAAGTTCCAAGTGGAAAATTAAAATTATTTATTATATGACTTTTTTAATGTATTATAATAATATTACGAAATGTTTCAAGTATATGAAATACCTTTTCAACTCATTCTTATAAATACTGGATACTTTAGACTGTCTAGATCTGCTAGTTGATTACCATATTTGTTTGCCAGACATTGTTGCTTTGTTTTAAAATAGAAACTTCGAATGTATTAGCATGTCTGCGGATTTGTTATTTTGTTGCTGGCTAGCCGGTTGTTGTTAATCGAATGTGTTGTGTCGCCCCCCATGACCCCCCCCTCATAAGCTCACCCCACCGTGTTCCGCCCCTGTAACTACAGCACCCCCGCTGCGCACTTTTCAGCCGACAGCCGACGACGGCAACAATTGAGACAACTTATCATGAAGTGCTAATTAACATTGTCTGGCCGGGGTCTCTCACGTATGCCAATGTCTGGCGACCTACCTGCGGTTACTAGGAGCACACCGCCCTGCTACACCACCACCCCCCCCAGAAACACCGTCACCAGCTCTAACCCACCCAAGCGAACGAAAAAAAAACCGCAATTCACCCAAAACTGGCACTTGGTCGCGTCGCTCGTCTGTGTTTGCTTTTTTTGGCATACAAAGAAATATATTTTGTATTTTTTCCTACCATGAATATTCCTAAAAAGTTGGGAAAAAATCCAAATAAAAAAAATACTTGTGTACACATACGACGAGACGGAACATTTTTGTTTATGTTGATAATCTAATATGTGCTGACGTATCTCCTATCTTTCTTGTTTCTTTTTTTTTTTTTTTTTGCCACTTTTTATGCTGGGGAAAGACGAATTCTGGGTCTGCAGGTTGTGTGCGGTGGCAATTTGTTTTCTGTTGACTTTTTGGCGGCTGCTTTGAGCCACCTGGCCGGGCGATCGATTGATCGATTGGATCGATTGATTCGAAGCGATCAAGTGATCGTGCCAAGGCTGTGAGCTGTCTGTCTGCATTTATAAATAAATTGTGGCAATTAAATAAATAAAATAGATGCATATGCATGCATTTTTAATTGTCAGCCAGTGCTGAGGCGGTGCACGTGTCGTATACGTAATGCGTACTAGAGTCACCCCGTGCGATCGTTTAAAGGTTCGCAATTAAGGCTTCTGGTTTTCGTAAACTATGCGGTGAATTTAATTCTTGGTGCACGAACTGTAGGAATAAAGTACCCTAATATTAGAGAAAAATACCATGTACATATTTTGAAACCTTAAAATCAAGTTTGCCGGTCATTTAAGATCCTGCGAAGATAATGTACTTTTTTCTAATATTTTATCAAAATTGGTTTTATGGAAAGAACTAATGTCACAAAGAGACTTATTGGCCTTTTAAACTTTTTTTAAAATTATGTTAAGAAATAATAAAATAAATATTAAGTAGAAATATTAAAAATTAATTTTGACTTATTTTTTTATTTTTTATATTTTTGTTTGTATTAAATATAAATATTCAAAATCAATTTCGTCATATTTATTTATTTATTTTTTATATTTTTGTTTTTTTGCTTAAAATCCTTCTCAGATTTTAATAGTTACAAATTCTCGTAATGAAGCCTTTAAAATTAATAAATATTTTGTTTCACTACACAATTTTCTTTTAATTCATCTACAATTTTTTTTATAATTTAAGTAAATGTTTTCTCATTTTATTTTTGTCACACTTGTAATTTTTTAATGGCTATCACTTTCTGCACTTCTCACAAATAACCCTTTTTTTCGATATGTTGCCTAATGATTACCACTTGAACTAGTTGCTCACCTGGCAATCTTTGGTTTCCTACCTGCGATCACCGCAGACTTTCGCCGCTTATCAATTTAGCCAAGTTCTAGGAAACTACGAGAAGCATCCTGGTCTCGTCGGCCTTTATATAGGGTATCGCCCACATATATACATTAATCTGCATGCCAGAGTGTTAGTCATTAACTTGCTATTGTTGTGGATGCAGAAAGACTACTTTTGACTCATTGTTGCCGTTTGGCAGAGCGACAACCTACCGATTCCGATTCCTATTCCCATACCCATACCCATACCCATTCCGATTCCCATTCCGATTCCTCAGCCTTTTGGCTTGCTGTGATTGTGATAAGCAGACTGTGGCGAGACAACAAAAGACATCGCAGACAAGTTTGCACTTACTTTACTTGCACCGCTGTAGCAATGTAGCGATGTAGCGATGTTGTGATGTGATGCGATGGTGCTGCTTTTGATATTTTTAGACACCGCCAGTCAGCCTGCCGAGGCGAAAAATAATAATAATAAAAAAAGTAGAAAATAAAAAATACAAAATACAGGCGGAGGCAAAGGCAAATGGCGTTGGCACATCTCGCACACAAATCGCATCGCCTCACATGCCGCCAGACAATGAGTCTAGTCGGGCATCGGTTCAGATTCAGATACAGATACAGATACATTTACAGATACAGATACTGATTGCGAAACATACGCATCTTCACCCAGTTCATTCAAAATTTGCCACAATTGATGATGCATCGATGCGTTAGTAGACACTCTCAGGAAAATAATGACATTTTGTAGTCGTATCTTATGAGAGATCCCCTGAAAATGTTGCCATATAAGCAATAATCGAGATCTATCATATTATAGGTTTCCTCCGCATGTCCGATATTTTTTTAGAATTATAATGGACACATAAAATAAAATATTAGCTACTTTGTAAGCTACTTTAAGGGTTTTCTTACTGAATAATATTTTTTAGTCTTATAATAGACATATAAAATAAAATATTGGTTAGTTTGTAAGCAATTTTAAAGGCTTTCTTACTAAATAAATGATTTTGGGTCTTTTAAATGGTTAAATTTATAGAATAGGTATTATTCGCTCTGTGCATAAAGTTCGATTTATCATCGGATGCAACAGGTACAAACACGGTGCCAATGGCACCCCAAAGATTCCTTTGCGCTAATGAATTTCCTGCCGCCTTTCTCCGCTCTCAAAGGCAGCCAGCTCATTAAGCCCTCCATTGACTGGCTAAAGATGGAACAATAGCCAATACAAAGACCCCGGGCTCGAATCATAACTCATTGAACTTTTGCCGGCAGCAGCAGCAGCAGCAGCCGTTGAAACATAAAAAGTGTCAATCAGTGACTCTGCTGTGGCAACGATGGCGACGCCTCCAAAGTCCCATTACAATGCCATTTTTATGGACACCGCTGGCGGGGATGTTGCACCAGCCGGCGAGGAGTGAGAGTACAGTGGAGCTTCAGCTGGAGGGAAAGGGGAAAGAAAGGGGAGGAGAAGGAGGAGCAGCAGCAGCAGCAGACGGCAGGGTCGTAAATGTAGTAATAATAGTCGCCGAGGGCCAACGTTTGCTAGTTGCGGTCGGGATTTTCCGAGGGGTTGGCAGGCGCATCATACACTGGCATAAAAACCTAACACTTAATAAAATTGCTAAAAACTTTTAAAATTATGGAGAATGTCCCTTAAAAATTATATGAGTATATCTAGTAAATTCCTAGGAAAATAACCTTTTTTATCCATTTTATGAACAGTGTCAATATCGCGAATACGCCTAGCTGGACAGTTTATTTTTTAAACCAAGTTATAATCCTTAATATTACATTTAAATTTTATTCAAAATTCCGATTTTTACGACATTTAAGGATCGAGATCTTTTTTTCTCAGTGTGTTGGCCATTGGCTGGTGTCGAAAAGCAAGACATAAATGTCTAACATATGCTGAGGATGGCTTTTGGAGTTGGCCGGCGAGGCGACAGGTCTATTACCAAAAGCCTGCTTATGACGGGTTATTGCCCGTCTTTTGTGCAGCACCGCAATCTCCAGCAACACTTAATATGGATATATGGATATCCTTTGTTGTGGAGAGGGCCAATATGATCGATCAAAAGGAAAATATTAATATTAGCTATAAAGGCTTCTTAATAAACCTTCTTTTATAATAATGTATAAGTTCTGTAACTTTTTTTATAAATAGTTGCCTTATTTTTAAGTATAATACTTTTGTTAATATTCCAGGTGAGATAGCATTTTGGAAAGGTCCTTATAAAAATTAAAAAGAAATATTCCAATGCCATTATAGGGCCTGCGCAGAAACCGAAATCCGTCGATTTTAACCTTGATGAGCCAAGGCGTATAGCCACTCCCCCTTTTGAACAATCAGTAGAATATATCTAGTTGGATAGCTGAAGGTTGCATTGAAATTGAACACAGACGATTGATCGCCTTCAAGAGAAATTGATTAATCCTAATCCAGGTTTGATTGTTACTGCCGCAATGGACATTTGTCAGTTTACGAACGTTAAGATCATAAATTCGATATATTTATCAGAAACCTATCATGGGTTTAAAGTTTAATATACAGAAAATAGTCAAAAGAGAGACCATTTTAAAGGCCGACTTCATGATTTCAGAACTTTAAAAAACTAAGCATCATGTTCATATGCTTTAATTATATTTTTCGTTGTTCATTCCATGATATATTTTTAATTTCACTTTTAATTAGTTTTCAATTACGTCTGCTTTATGGTAATGATTTTTAAATTTTTTTATAAAAAATTTTATCTGTATGGATATGAATATGAATATTGTTATGTTATTCCTGATATGAATATTCCTCTTATATATTATTTATTTGTTTAAAGCAATATTGGAAAAGCTGGTAACATTTTAAGAAGTTGGTCAACCTAATTGAAGGAAAAGCAAGAGAGAACGCTATAGTCGGGTGCCCCGACTATCAGATACCCGTTACTCAGCTAAGGGAGTGCGAGGGAGATGGATATATAAAACTTTGATCGGGCATAACATTTTAACGAATGGTCGATTTGAAAAATTTCTTCTACATTTCGATAGGTATTGATAATCACAATAAAACTGCATTTTTACTTTGCCTTTTACTCTACGAGTAACGGGTATAATTATAATTATTTACATGCGTAAAATTGCATGTGGCTTCCAAAAATGTTTTAACTTACTCAAGTGTGATTGAAATTTTCTTATAGAATAGATTCCTTTAGAATATTGTCATTGGGATCGGCACAGAATCGTATAAAACCAAGAAATCAGGTTAATAATGCAATAAAATTCAGTTTTTATATGTACTTCTTTTAATTTCACATTTTTTTTTGGTTTTTCCATTTTTAGTTCGTAAGATTTTATCCTTTCGGTTGCAATAAATCTTCAATAAACTGGAAGCTAACGTTTGTGTCGAACTGGGGCTTCCCAAAGAACTTCCAGTTCATGGCGAATAAATATTCACCGGTTGGCCATGGAAGTCCCTTAAACGGTTCGGTGGTCAGATACATGTTTTTAACGATGAGATCACCCTATAATATAATGAAACTATAAGGAAAGTGTTTATAGGCTGGGCAACAACTTACAGAAAGCGGGCAAGTGTGATTGGCGTTTGTAAAGTTTCTAAAAAAATTATATACCATAACACCAAAAACATTATACGGTTTCCTTAGGAATCGGCAGCTGTCGATCTCTACATTGACCATCCAGGGTTTATAGCCGTTCTCCCTCTTAAAAAGCCGATAAGTCACTCTGATGTCGGGGGTTGGGTAGAACAAGGTGGCGTTAAAATTGAATATCACTTTGTAGCGACTTATCGCCTTCAAGCGACACACATTGACCCGCACCCACGATTTATTATGACTTTGGCACTGCACATTGGTCATTCTGAAGATGACGGAGTCCTGGAAATGAAATGTTATTCACTGTATTCTCTATTTTAACTTTGGACCGGCCAACGTCCATTACTCACACCTATATCACAAGCAAATAAAAGGGTTATGATAGTAACCACTATTGTAATGATCCGCATGATTCTGGCACAAACAGTATTATTTATGAATACACATTAAATGGCTTTTATTGTAAAATCTATACTTATAGAATTCATTTAATGGGACAAACGATTAGGGCTTAAATAATATACCATTTTATTTGTAGCTGAAATGATTAAAAAAATCTATAATTACTGTGTACGAATACCAATTGATCATTTATAAGTTGATTGTTTTTAATGACCAAAAAAAAATACTTTTTAGGAACATTTGATTACTATCTCCGAGATCTTTATTACACTTTTAACGCTTAAATTTATTATTCCTCAACCTTAAAAGATTAAAAACATTGACGAGAAATATATATCACAATAAATTTTCCACGATTTTGGTTACATACTGAATTTTCCTATAGAACAATTAAACAAACAAATTGGCTTACACACAATCTCCATGTGAAAAATATAGTTAGAATCCCGACTGCTTTGAGCGTGTTCTGCATGACGTTTGACTTCAATGAGTTTTGCAAAATTAATTTCACAAATATATATTTTTAAATAGGGAATTTTATATCAAAAGCACATTTAATTGTACAAATGGTTAGGTTTTTTTAATAAAGCTCTAACTTTGAGTAATATCTTTTTAAATAGTTGGTGTATACAAAAATATTGGGGTATACACACGAAAATAGGTATTTACCAAAACCATGGAAATGGAAACTTAATTATCAGATCAAACATATATATAGACATATCTTTGTCTTTAAATGTTATTTGTGGGCACGATATACAATTATGCATACATAATAATCCCTTACAAAACAATAAAAAACAATCTTTAACTGTTATTATTTAACAGAAGTAAAAAAATAGACATCACAATAAATTTTCAACGAATTGATAACTAACGTTGGTTACAAACTGAATTTTGCGATAGAACATCCAATTTATTTGCAGCATATAATCGCCGATGGGATAGGGTACGGATTTTAATGATGTCGTGAGATACATTCCCCTTATCAAAATATCGCCCTTCAATAAAAAAATCAAAGATTACAAGTTTATAGCATTTTAAGTACTTCAATACTTACAACAAGTGGGCAAGTGTGATTGATGTTTGAAACGTCCTTATATGCAATGTATATCATTATGGTCAAGGCATCATAGGGCTTTCTTAAGAACCGGCAGCCATCGATCTTTTTTCTGTATAACCATGGCTTATAACCACTGGCCCTCTTTAAAAAACGATAGTCCATTAAAATATCGTTGGTCGGGTGATGGAAAGTTGCATTGAAATTAAAAACGGTTTTATTTCTACTGATCGCCTTTAATCGGCACTCATTAATCGTAACCCACGACATGTTTAGGCTTTCGCACTTCACATTTGTTAGTTTATAGATGACAGAATCCTGTAAATTAATTGCTACTTTGATTGACTCGTCGAACTTTTGCATGCATTACACTTACGCTCAATCTCCATGTCAAAACTATTGTTAGGATTCCGATAACTTTCAGCGTGTTCCGCATGACTTTTACAACATGAATGAAATATGCAAAACTGATTTCACATAAATAACCTCGGTCAAGTTTGCATAATTTACATTTAAATTATTTTTTAATTACTATAGTTATACCCGTTACTCGTAGAGTAAAAGGGTATATTGTATTCGTTCAAAAGTATGTAACAGGGAGAAGGAAGCTTTTCCGACCCTATAAAGTATATATATTCTTGATCAGGATCACTAGCCGAGTCGAACTAGCCATGTCCGTCTGTCCGTCTGTCCGTCTGTCTGTCCGTCTGTATGAACGCTGAGATCTCGGAAACTACAAAAGCTAGAGGATTGGCATTTTGCATGCAGATTCTTGGAGTTCCTACGCAGCGCAAGTTTGTTTCAAACAGGTGCCACGCCCCCTCTAACGCCCACAATCGCCCTACACCATTTTTTGAAAGGTGTCTGGCGCCCACAACTTTAAAGATTTCGGAAAAGTAAAAATACAGTTTTATTCTGTTTATCAATACCTATTGAATTGTAGAAGAAATTTTTCAAATCGGACAATCCATTAAAAAGTTATGAGCAAAAAATGAAACAGCCACTAGATGGCGCTAGTAGCTTTGACGCGTGCATATATTAATCTCTCTCCCACTCCCTTTAGCTGAGTAACGGGTATCTAATTGTCGAAGTACTCGACTATAGCGTTCTCTCTTGTTTTTTATTTGAAACTATAGGCTTTATTTGGATATTTGTGTATAGGTATTTAAAAAAATTAATCATATGGAAAATTAATTATCATTTGTTTTGAGGTGTAATTGCCCAACAAAGATACATTCGTCGCAGTGATTTTGACATATTTGAAGTATCTTTAATTTATTGTTTATGAAATCTAATCTGAAATATAACTTATAAATAAGGCAGTCCAGTTAAATACAACAAAATCTGCATAAAATGATAAAAAAAAAAACAAAAAAGAAGAAAAACCATCATTCCTACAATAAAATCCAGATGGCACCAGTCCGCTGGCCACAATGAGGTGCTGAAAGTCAAAGGAGTTGTGTGCCAAATGCTCATTATACAAATTGCACAAGGAGACGAAAGATCCTGACACAAAACGAAAATGGGAATGAGAATGAGAACGCTAAGAAGTCAGCCGAGCCAAAGGCCCCTGGACAACACCTTGGGAAGCCGCAGAGACATAGACATTGATGATGGAATGACTGACAGACTCGGGCAATCCTTCGAAAGTCGCACTGAATTCAGATTCAAATGAAGCCGCCACCGAGCACAAAACACCGAGCGGAGCCGGGCGAAAAGAATCTATTAAGATATTATCAGGCTGGGGTGAATCAGTGCACATCCATGCAATTGTTGCCGACAATTTGGGTCGGGATGAAGCTGCCGCCATGAGGCAGCCCACAATTGCGGCCATTAGTGCGGATCGAGGGGCACGAAAAGCGGCTGTCTGGCAGTGGATCTGAATCTCAGTCTCAGGATGAGATTGGGAATGGGGATGAGACGAAGGAGGATGACGTTGAGGATGCGGCTGAGTAGGGTAGTCGATGCCAAAGCAACCCTTTTTCTTGTCTCGCCCGCCGTGTGTGTTTTTTCGTTCGTTTTGTAGACATTTTTCGTATGACAACGACAAATATTTGCCGGATAATATGAATAACAAAGCAGAAGGCACTGAAGGCGAGAGAAGAGGCCACATCAGAGGGCGCAATAAGGGGGCGTTGCGGGCGGTTCGGTGGGTGGTTGGGTGGTTGGGCGGTTCGGTGGGTGGTGAGTGGTTGGGCCGAACACAGGGTGGTTAGCCAGCCAACCTACTTAAGCCGCAGTTAGAGACCCAGACTCTTATTTCCCAGTCTTCCATTTAGAACTTTTCCACTGTCAAAAATAAGGTCAAAATTATGTGTGAAAACATTTTCTTAACATCCGATTATTTAAATATTATTTTTATAATTTTTATGAATTATTTAAGAATAAAAGAGTTTCATGATCAGTAAGAATAAATAATTAAACAGATTTTAAGATCATAATTTTCCGAACTAAAAATAAATGTTTTTTGAAAAATTTATGAAATATTTGCAATGGTTAAAAATAAACACATTTTTTAAAACAAAATTTTTTTTTTAAGTATAAAATGTTTACAGTTTTTTCCTAAATAGCAACTAATATATCAACAAAAAAAAAAAGAATTTTTAAAAGTTTTGAATAACTTTTCTTTCTGATCATATTTTTTCTTACAGTGTATCTCTGGCCGGGGCTAGACGACTACAACTTAAACTAAAAGGCTGCACCACGTTGTTGCCGTCGGTGATGGTGATGTTGCCGCTGTGTTGTTGTCGCCGGTGTCTGAGACGCAGACAACTTCAAAATGGAGCGGTTCTGGAGCCGGAGAATAGCTCCGGTGGCTCTAGTCGACGGCTGGCTGGACTGACTGACACAAAAGTGCTTTTGTTGCAAAGTTTAATGAAGAAGAACACGTTGAGGGCGAAGGCGCGGTGGAACAGATTTGCCAGGACAAATGAGACATGCAAAGCTCGGGTGAAAGTAATACATAGAAAGGGAATAATTAATGCTGTTGAACAGAATAGAACATTTTTTAAAAAGTCATAAGACCTGCAGAACTGCTCTCATTAAACAAAAAAGTTGATAGAAAAAAAGGGTTTGTTATAATAGAATGAACCTATTTTGAAAATGAAGCGAATGGGTCGGTTCAAATGTCCTTTTAGAGACTAGATGTCATATTACTTTAAGTGGGAAAAAATATTTCAAGTAAAAGATCTGAAACTGAGCTACAAGTTTCAGCTAGAAGAAAAGAAAATCAGTAACCAACCAGAGTGTTTATATTTTTCGAAATGTTTATTTTATATAATAGCTATAAAACCAGCTATAAAACGCTATCATATCGTTATATTTCCCTGATTTTTAAGAATAGGTAGAAAAATGAAGTCACAATCATTGGAGTGCCGAAGGACACTCCTGATATGTTTTTATTTCTTATTTTTTTCATCTAAAATTAACCAAAAATGATTGAAACCGTTTCGAATCGCCCAGTTAGTCGCCATTTGCTGTGACACTAAGCTGACTGAAGTGACGCCACCAGACTTCAAAAGGCATTGGCCTCTCGTCAATAAGGCCATAATTCCGATCTTTTCTGGACACAAAAATTGCCCAATGTCTGGGCAGGAAATAAAAAGGAAAAAAATTTAAAGGGTGAAAGAAGTAAAAACAAAAATGAAAAAAAAAATGAAATCGAAAAACCCAAGTGCATTGCAGCGAATACAAAAAATTGCATGCTGAGCTTTGCTGTTGCTTCGGTTGGTGTTGCTGCTGCTGCTGTTGTAGTTGCTGTTGCTCCTGATGTTGCTGTCGTAGCTGCTGCTGCTGCTGCTGCTGCTCTTACCTCTCCTGGCGATGCACTTCAGACGACGACGACGACGACGACGCTTTGTTGCAGCCCAATACAATCGACACACAGACAGGGGCGGTGTGAGGGGGTTGCAAAAAAGAAGAAAAAAATCCAAGGGGGGTTGCAGGCGCTGGAGGGGCTGGAGGGGGTTGCTGACGACAACAGACGGGGTCGCGAAGGGTTTTTTTTTGAGGCGGGGTGCGGAGTAGGGCGACTTGTCAGCGGGACAAGAGGGGCTTCTGCGGGGGTAGAACTGCAGACCGTGGCAGACAAAACAATATGTTTGTTTGGATTATATCCTACATACACACATGTGCAGCACACACACACATATACACATTCGCAGTTGCAGCGATGCGACGACGCTTCTTTGTATGCGCAAACAATTGGAGCAGGCGGAAGTTGCATGGCGGCGTCGCTTGGGTCGTCGGTTGTCCGTTGTCCGCTGTCCGTTGTCGGTTGTCCGGACAACCAGTGAGAGTGAGCGGTATGGCCTGGAGACAGAGACGAAAGAGACTGGAGCGAAAGAGAGAGAGAGAGAGCGAGAGGACTAGTCACGACCGAACACCCCATGGTGCACCTTGAAAATGCGTTTTTCTCCTTTTCTTTCTTGTTTTTTTTCAGCACACTCGCAGCTTCACTTGGCCCTACGGCTTGATTAACTGTCAGTGACTGAAAAGTGATTTAATCAAGGCAATGTCCAATCAAACACACAAGAAAACCATAATGAAGTAGAAAGAAATACCTCAGGAAGGTTGATATTTAAGACTTTAAGATACCCGGTCTTGAGATTTTAATTAAATATATCATTTATCATAACATATATCATTAAAATCAATTGAACTTTTAACTCGTTTGTTCTAAATGTATTTATAAAAAAAAATAAATTATTTAACAATCAATACGAAAAAATCTTATCAAAAGAAAAAATAAATTCTTTTTCTAAACTCAAAAAAGTATTTTAAAAATGCTGGATGCGTTTTAAAAGTTATTAAATACCTTAAAAAAATAATATACCCACATATTTTTTGTGCAAAGGGTAGGGAAAAACAAAAGACAGCAGCAACATGTGCTCCATATGGGGAGGGGACGAAGACCCCGATTCAGATTGAGATTCGGACTCAGACTCGGACTCTTACCCACAGCAGATCAGACACGGACAGATCGCTGCTATAGCTTAGCCCAAGCCCAAGAGCCATCCCAGTCCCAATCCCAAGACCGAGCCCAACCCAAAGACCATGGACTATTCCCCGGCAGCCAGGCCACATCAATCAACTGCTGCCCTCCGTTTGCTGCTGCCCTCCGTTTGCTGCTCCCTCAAGTGAGCATCCTTCAAGACGCAGCTTTTAGTCGAAATCCACTTGCATCTCCGCTGATGTTGCTGATGCAACGTTCGTTGCTGCTGTTGCTGGTTGCCGTTGCTGGTTGCTGTTGCTGCTGCTGCTGCGTCAACGTCGCCCATATTTGACATGGCCATAATTACAGTCAGTCGTCTGCTGGACTCACGACGACGCCGTCTTGGTCTTGCAGCTGGACTTGGACATGGGATTTGGATTGGGATTGGAACCTCGAAAGGGGACGATTGCTGTTGCTGGGGACTGAAAATGGGGACTTGCAGCTTGTTTTCAGCGCGTTTTTTCAACGTATTTGTTGTCGTTCCATCCTCTCAGCGAATTTAAAAAAAATGACGCACATTGGTGTGAGATGCGTTGAAAAATGTGGGAGAAATGTTAGAGAATTGGGTTGTGAAAATTCCTAATTTTTTAAACACAAAAGATTAGAAAGTTTTTTTTTAACATTAGTTCATTATATTTAAAATGTGTATTTTGTTAAGTGTTATTTAGTTATTGATGATATCAATATGTGATGTATTTATAATAATTTCAATCAATTATTTTTTTTTCTTTTTTATTTTTATTATTCTTTCTCTTTTATTTTTTTCTACTTTCTATTATATTTTTTTTCTTCTTTCTTTTTTTTTATTTTTTCTCTTCTTTATTATATTGAATTTAATCATATCAACGTATAACCTTCATCCCACTGTGCAAGCAAACATCGGGGCACATCTGCAAGCAGCCTATCAATTTTTGACGAGACAATCTCAGAGTCCAAAGGGGGCAGTGCAAAAAAATGCAGTCGGAGCAATTGGCTGGCGGACCAGGGGTCGCTTGAGAGGTGAGCTCACTGTGGCCAGGGGCGTGGGGAACCAGCAGGGAAGGGGCAAGGGGAAAGGGGGAAGAGCCAGATCAGACGTCTGCGGTCTGTGCATAAAATTACGATAAGTGCAGGCGAGGCCACAGTCCAGAGGGCAGAGACTCACCTCACTTACCAATCCTCAGCGCTGTCCTCCCCCAACTCCCAGATGAACCGTTGACTGTTGGGCTTCTTCTTTTTCTGCCCTCAACTCCCCGGAGTAACGTCATTGTCAACGGCTCCTCGCTGGGTATGTGTGTCCTTTTTTCCTTGCCTTACATAAGCCTATTTGCTTATTATCCTATTAAATGCCAGGCCGACAAAAAAGTCACGAAAAACTTACACAGAGAGAAAGCCGACAATAAACATTTGAGAACATTTGTAGAATTAGAAGTTTAATTTCAAATCATAGATTAATTTTTAAAAACAGTTTCATATTATTTCTAAACAAATAACTCTAATTAATAAGATATTAATGTTTTTTGATTAATGACGTAAGGTTACTAATTAGGTATTCTATTTTCTCGCAGCGTAATAAGAAAGGAAGGCGAAAGAAGACGACAAAATAACCTGAGAAAAAGTCGAACAAAGCTTAAGAAAAGGACACTTGTATGTACCTTCTGTGCAAAGGATACACAAGTGTCTCATTAAAAGAAATAAAGGACAAGCCAAGCGCCGACGAAGTCCTTAAAGTCAACTCGAATCCCTACCAGGCGACAAGGACGGGCAGATTCCGACAGCGAGAGCGAGAGGGACAGAGGGCAGACTGCCGGGGAAGGGCGATTGAAAGACAGTCGCAACGTGAGCGACTTCAAGGACAACTACAGGCAACAACAAGAACAAGTGCCAAAAAAATCAACGAAAATGCGCTATTAAGGCAATTTTTTTTTGGGTTGGAATCCAACAAACCCCCGAACTTTTCCTTCCCCACGACATCCTTAGCCTGCACAGGAAAAATATTTAGTGTTTTTTTAGATAAGTTAGTTAAGTTTATACATTTTTGAAATGAAGGGTTCAATACAGGGTATGCTTTACTATTTAATGCTTTTAATTTCTGAATATACAAATGTTTTTCAGCTTACAAACTAAACTGAAATCTAAAATCCTACAAAGTTTGAGTTTTATAATATCAAATCCAAAAGGAATACATATTTTTTCTGTGTGCCCACGATTACAGCTTCTTCGCCAGACGGAGAAGAGTGGCGATATGGGGAGAATCCGTGGGAAGAGGGGAGAACCGGGAGACTGCAGACAGGAGACTGGAGACAGGAGACGGGGACAAGAGACAGGCGACGGGTCGCAAAGTGGCTCAATGTCAGACACAGACACGGGTACAGACAGCGAGACACAGACACCAGACGCCTCAAAGTGATTCAAATGCTCTGCTCAAACGCAGAGGCTCTCTTTACGCTCTCATCGATGCAACATATAACACACAAAATGCATGGACATTTTTGGAGGATACTTAAGAGGAGTCGACTCCAAGGATACCTTATTTTTATCAACACGGATTTAGATATTTATTAAAGGCAGTATCATAAATGTACCTAAATATAGAAACTTTATTATCTGAAAGCTGAATTTCTCATTTATCTCAAAGATTATCATAATCGGGTTCTACAAAATCTAAAATTTGTAACTCATCAGATAACCTTTGCACATTGTTTATCTGTTCAGCAAGTCGACTAACCATAAAGTAAGATGCAACAAAGTTGTACTTTGATCTACACTTTTTATGGGCTCAAGCAAAGTTATCTCGTTTTGTTAAGCTTATTCGCTTAAACAAAAATGTTTTGATGTCTGCCTCCCGTATTTAAACAAAGTAGATAAGGCCCAAAAAATATTCAAACAAAATACTGTTACTTAACTTTTAAAAAGAATATTATTATTAAATATTGGATAATTTTTATTATAAGTTAAAAAAAAATAATAACAGTATATAGACTAAAGTCTACAGTCTATACTTAACTTTCTTATTTAGTTATAATTCTATAATTCTATCTAGGACATTCTTCCATTTCGTAATTACAGGGTATGCCAAAAGCTCTCTGCTAAAGCCAAAAAGGGATAGGGATAGTCGCAGTCTGGCCTCGCTCCCTCTCACTCACTCTGCACTCGGGTTGCTTGTGTGTGTGTGTGTGTGTGTGTGTGTGTGTGTGTGTGCATCAGACGCATGAAACAAAATACCGAAATTCTATGCGTGACCTTGAAAAGTATTCCTCATCTGCAGACCGACAGCAACAAAAACAAAAGCAGCAGCAACAACAGTGTCAGCAAACCATAAAGTCTGCTGCTTCAGTCGGTGGTTGTTTGTGTTTGTGTTTGGGTTTGCGTTTGTATTTGTATTTGTTTGCGTTTGTGTTTGTGCTTCGCTGTCGTCATCAGCGTCGCTTGCCGATATTTGCGTTTGCTTTTTGTTGCCGTCTGCATTTTCCTTGTTGTCTGCTGAGCACAATTTGTTGTTGCTGCTGCTCTGGAGAACTTTTTTTTTTGTCGATAGGCTTCCATACACTTTCAACGCAAAAGGGTTTCAATACCATTTCTTGGGTATTTTTAAAAATATTTTTAAAGATCTTTAAATTTGAAAATATGACTTACCCATTGTAATATCATATTTTGTGACCAAAAAAAATTATAAATTTTACTGCATTCTTAAAAAATAATTACGACGAAAAAGCTTACAATAATTAAGGTTTTGTTTTTAGGTTTTTTCATAAATCCGTAATCCTAATTTTTCTCAAAATAATAGGAAGTATTTTAAGCAGGGCAACAATATGTCAAAAAATATGGAATATCATACCCATTGAGTTTGTTATAAATTTTCCAATCGATTGGAAACCAAGCTAAAATATTTAATTTTTTATATTTTTTTCATGATCCTGTAAGTTTTATAAGTTGTACAAATGTTTTTCTTGCTTATCTGCTCTGTAATACACATTTTATGCTTTCTGTAAAAGAAAAGGGAATTCAGAAATCGGATCAGTAGGCTGTCGATTTCCCAATTTTTTTCGCTGGTCCTTTTCGTTGTCGTTTGTTTGAAGTTGGTTTTTGTGCCCAAAATGCATTTTTTTTTTGTTGAACGCGCCACAAAATTGCAAAGGCGACTCGAACTCGGTTTTTCGGTCTCTTTCTCATTTACCCCCTGCCCCTTTTTTCCGTCTGGCATGCATTTTGACGTCAGACGCCTATTTTTGTTGCAGTGTCGAGGGTCGAAGGGAATCGGCCAGACATGCAAAAAGAAAAAAAAAAGCGGAGGAATACATTGAGTTGAAAGCCAAAGAGCTGATGGCAGGGGGAATTTCCAGTTTGGATCGTGTAATTGCATTCGCCAGCAATCAATTGATAAACGATCGAGAGACATTCCATTATGGTTAATAAATTTCCCCGAGAAGGTAGTTGTTATTCTAATTGGCCGGCGATTAAGAGTTATGAATTAAATGCCACAAAATAACCTGTTTGTCTTTTCCCTTTATTTGGTCCTTCGAAACCGCCGCGCATGCCCAGTAGCCGATGATGAAGTTGATGATGATGCAGCCGCCTCTGTTGCTATTTTGGGGCAACCTGCTTATAATTAGCATCTTGCATCTTGCAGTCGATATGGTCTGGGATCTGAGAGTGTGTTAGCTCAAGATTTATAGTGCCCAGGCAACAGGATATTGAAAGGCGCTCCCCCAAAAGAATCGCAGACAAACATCCTGCAATCTAAATGGGGGTAAAAAAGCAGAGTTTTCAAGCGCTCCACATGTTGCACGTTGCCATGTTACAAATGCACATAAATTTCAATGTAATCACATTCACATGTCCAAAACTCCTTGGCTTCCGTTTGCCTGCCTCTCCTTTTTTGCTCCTTCGGCCTGCTTCCTCTTTGCGTTCTTTTTTGTGTTAAAGGGTTCGGGCCGCATTTCATTCAAGTTAAGACATAGCATAGGAAGCAACTCGTTCGTCTCTCGTGGGGCAGTTAAAAAGTCTGGCAAAAAACCTCGATTTCTACCATTAAAAAACAATGTTAAGATATATTTTTAAGGTTATTTTTTTAAATGTTTTATCTAAACCTTTAAAAATTAGTGCACCCAAAAAAAAAATCGATATGAAACGAAGATCGATTTTACATTATCTAATATCAATTTTAACTTGATTTACAGCCCCTTAAATTCTATATGCTCGAAATGAGTATTTCCTGTTAAAACGATATGCGAATTGCATAACCAGAAATTTACATGCGCATATCGATTTTACGGCGACATGCTTGTTTTTGTGTGTGTGTTTAATAATATTAATGCATCGCGAACACTTATAATCTGTCAACATTAAAGTAAAATTTTAGTTTTGTAATATTTGTAATTAATTAAATTTACAATCTTAAAAAAATTTGAAATAAATTCCCTAGCTCTCCCACCATTTCGAGTTATGCAATTGCATTTCGTAAATACCCAAACCAAATGACCACAGACCAAAAACATAAAGGAAAAAGGCAGCCCAAAAAAATTAGGGAAACTTTTCAATGCCAAAGCCCAGACAGACAGGCAGACGGAAGTGGGTGGGGTGCTCGGTTTTCTGTTTTCGGATGGGTTTAATGCTTGGTCCAGCCTTTGAGGGGGTTGCTAACTGTCTGGGCCCAAGGTGGAATTCACTTTGGAATTTTTTCTCGCCTTTAGTACCTCTTTTTTTGTACTATTTTTTTGTTTTTTTTTTTTGAAAATTTGATTTGGAAAATGTGTCTGGCTGTTTGCGGGCAGGTTGAAGGTCGTCGGGCTTCAGCAAATTAATCACGATATTAACTACCCTATCTGCGAACGGGGGTTGGACCGCCACTCATGTGGATGAGTTATGACTCACTGCGGCACTTGAATTGAATTTCAATTGCCGGACCTGTTGCCCGCTAGATAAATACGATGGCCATATGTTTAATGGGCAGCTAATTAGGGAAGATATCGCTGGCGGTCGTTTGGTCGATGGAAGGGGTAGAAACATTCTGTCTGACTGTCTGTCGCCGATTCTGGAGCACAATCAGAGCTGCTGATTATACACAATAATGCCGAGCAGCAACAAGCACAAAAGGAAAGTAAAACAGACCAGACAGGGCCTCAAAAGCCAGACAGAGTCCCCACTCCCGAGGCATTGTCGCTGCTCTTACCCAATCCCAAAATGTCTGGCGGCTGCTGTCGAACTGCAAGCGAATTGAGACTACAAAACGCATGAAATGTTTCACCGCCCACACACCGGTTGGATGGAACAGGAGTAGGACAAGGGACTCACTGAGAAATATAAACCACATTTCTTACAAATGCGACAAGAAAAAATCTTTTTTTGAAATTATCAAGACATTAAAAACACTACTTTACTAAGGACCAATTTATCATCGAGTTCGAGTACAACTAAAGACTTTAGTAATAATGTGCATATTGAATGATATAATTGCTATTGAAAAATATTTAAAAATAAAACATTAATCATAAGTATTTCCTTTTTAAAGGTTTTATTAAAAATACCTTATTATCAATACACAAAAAGGTTTATAATTTTAGGCACTTTTATTCATTTAATATATACAATTTTATGGCCAAAATATCATTGCAACTTAGAGATCTATATATTAAAAACACTTTCTGAAAATAACTACATGTATAATTGTGTTAAATATTCTAGAAATCAAAACCTTTTATTAAATATTTTTAAGTATTTTTCTCTCAGTGTAGCCAGCATGAGAGACACTCGTCGCATGTGCATTGAGCGCTATCTCCGTCTCGCTCTCGCCCATTGCTGCGTGCGCTGCGCCTTTGTGCAGGCAACAGAAAATAAAGTTTATGACTTTGACTGCCGACGGCAGCGACGAACGAGAGAAAACGTCTGACGATGTCTGCACCGGCGTCTATTATTGCCGATTTCGCATTGTTGTTATTGTTTTGGCCGCCGTTGCTGCTCGCCGGGCAGCACTTGAGGCCTCAACTACAGTGGGATATACACCGAAAAGGGGAATTTAAGAGCCATAATTTTAAGACGGTTTTTGGTTTCGAAAGAGCTTAAAGAATTGTCAAAAGTGTGCATTAAATTGCTTTATGGGCCTGGAATTGCCATTTTGAAGATAAAGTTGTTTATGGAACTGCATAAATCTAAACAAGAATTTCGTATCTTGTATTAATTGAAAAAATCATTTTAAATAAAAAAACTTTTAAAAAAAATTTTTTATTCTGTTTAAACGATTTTTAATGACTAAGAAATAATAATTACTTAAGTTTTGTTTGTCCTGGCTTCAGAAACTTTAAAAGCTTTAATAAAAGATTTTAAAATCTAAGCTAAAAACTAAAATTAAAAAATTACAATTTTAAAAATGCTTTAGGGAAATACATTAAATCCCCATTAAAACAATGAACGTAGAGCAATGCAATTCATCTAAATACTTTTCAAAGTATTCCTTGTTCTTATCGACTGTATTAACTTTGCCAACTACTTTCATCAATCAATTTCGCACAATTTAGAACTTTGCAAGTAAACTACAACTTTTCGTAGACTATTTTGTGCGCCCCATACTCCCCTTTTGCACCTAACTTTCGGGAACTCAGCCAGTATATCACATGTAATTCGCACTTAGGCGGGCACATTGAAAAATATAAAATTTGAGGCGACGGTGGCGACAATCTAAAATGCCGCAGACCACTCCAAAAAATACGAACGCAAAAAAGAAAAGAAGAAAAATCCGAGGAGGACACGAGCGAGTGCAAACAAAGCCAGAAGGCGTTGCGAAACTTTGGCGCGTCATTCATCCTCATCCAGAGTCGAAAATATTGCACCCTTGAGCCTGCGAAACGCACACACAGACATCGGGGCATAGACGCAGGCACACAGACACACATAAAGTCGCACATTTATAGCCCGAAAATTAAGTGAAGCGTAAGCTGAAATGCACTCCCACTCAACGAGGCACCACCCCCCAGCACCCCATCACCCCAAACTTCCCCCTTTCCGATTTCGTCTGGCTCGCCGTCTGCCACTTGGCGCTACTGTATTTGTATTGGTCGGCCTGTGTGCGTGTGTGTGTGTGTGCTTAACCTTGAAAAACGAACGAGTCCAGTCGGACCCCAACTCCTCCCCAAAAACACCCCCACATTTGCCCCAACTCCTGAGAAGTTGACAGGCCGGCGACGATTTTCATCCTCTCTCAGCAAGTCGAGTTGGTAAAATGAAATTTACGAAATATGGTACAGTGGTACTTCACCATTTGAAAAACGGAAAGTGTGGAATTTTCCAGGAATAAGTAAGTAAATTAACAAAAATATTAATATGAAAGCAAAAAAGATAAATATAAATTTATATTTCTTATTTTTATTTAGAAATACAAAACAATAAAAATTCCAAATGGGTACTTAAAAAAATTTAATATTATTTAATTAATATAAAATAATGCTCTTTAAAAAAACAAATTGTGTTAAATATTTCACTGCAAGTAAAATTAAGCACAATCTTTTTTTTCTCACAAAATCACGAGTGTTTTAAGTCTATAAACTAGTTTTACTAACGTATTTTCTGTAGATTTTATTTTGTAAAATATATTTTTTATTTAACCTATCAATAGGACTAAGCCTATTTCTAGTTTAATTTTTAATTACCTTGAAAAATGTCGCAGTTAGCACTGTACAAATTTTCCTTTCTGCTTTTCCTTGGTATTATTTTATTTTATACTTTTTTCCCTCTTCATCATCGTCATCTTTTCGGGCATTTAGAGCAACAGAAGCTGCGGCTGAGTTTTCGGAATTGAATTCAATATTTTTGTGGTGGGCGGGAGGTTGAGTTTTGGGATTGAGGAGACTGACTTTTGCACCCCTTTTAAGCGTTGCCTTGAAAGTCTGGCCAGACAGCCAGACCAGCCAGACAGCCAGGGGTGGCGGGGAAAAGGGTTTGTCCTCTTCATCCGCCCTATCCACATTTCGATTGAGAAATACTTTGCGGACCCCTTGGGCCAAGTTAAAATGAATTACAAACACTTTTTGTTTGTCGTTGAAGCTGCCGCCTCCGCTGACTTTGCTTGCGGATTGATGTTCCGGGAAAATGAAAATGTCAAAGTTGAGCTTAGGCCGGGGCATAAGGGAAACTTATTATCATTACGAAATTTTAGCTAAATTGAGATGAGTTTTCGGGAATTGTCCCAGTCAGGAATTATTCGTCTGAGCTGAAATTTAGCAAGGGAGTCTTAAATTGTGATTAATGATTTTTTGGGTTAGCTAAGATTGTACTACGACTTTTTTAGGAAAATCTTTTGGAAGATCTCTTATTTATATACCTAAAATGGCATATAAATAATAGTATTTATAAAAAAACATTTCTAAATATATTTTACATTTAATTTTATTAAATACAAAAATTCATAAGATAATTTTGATTAAACATCTTAATAAAGTATTTTGTTTTTTAAATGTATGAAAAATATATAAACAAATAAATAATAATATAAATAGAAAAACTGAGGTACACAAATGTTTGAAATATTTTTTGTGTTTTAAAAAACCGATATTTTTATATATAATTAAATATTACCTATTAAATTAAAGGTTTTGCATATATTCTAGAGGATCTCTTTTAAAAACCATGAATAAGAAATACTTTGACTGTTAGTTGGCAATCATTCATGGGCCGCTTCTTCTTGGAGTTTCTCCCTTCGTCTTTTTTCTTCGACTTTTGTTTTTTCCCATTCCATTGGTTACGTTACGTGGCCCTTATTTATGAGTTTGTCTGCTCCCTGACAGCCGTGCAGCTGCAGCGGACTAGTTCCCTTCCAGCCTGTCCCCTCCTGCCCTTCTCCTTTGCTCCTGTCCAGGATCATCGAGTCCGCCACACGTCAACTTCATTCGCCGCGTCGCTGCCATCGCTCTCATCGCTGTCAACGTCATCGTCAGTCGTCCTCCGCCAGTGTCGCCGCCGCTCGCCGAATGCATCAATAATGCTTCCAGCGGATCCAATTGTTGTTGCCCCGCTGCAGTGAGTTGCAATTGTTGTCTGGCCCACAGGGGGGCGGTGGGCAGGGAGTAGGGAAGGGGGCGGGGCTGCGACTGGTCCATCTGCTTGCAGCGGCGACGCCGTTCAAATTAATGAAAACTAATGCGACACTGAGAAATTGATGATTGCCGGCGTCGTCTGCAGAAAAGCGACCACCATTACACTGTGAAAATTTCATTCAGTAAATTTGGTAGAAACTTTTTTTTTACTTTTTTCCCCCTAAACCTGTATGCTAAATTCCTATAATTAGCACCATAAGAACTTAAAACTTTTTAAAATAGTTTCTTTGGGTCTGAAAATTAATGAATGTAGTATTTGTATTTCTTTAATATTTTCATAACAATGGATCGTACAAAAGTTAAATATTTTCTGTAATAAAAAAAAAAGTGTTGCATATTTAATATACTTATTTATATTTATATTTTTTATTAAAAAATTTTAAAAATGCATTTTTACTTAATATTTTTACCACATTTAAACCCAATACCTGAGGCAGGTAAATATAATTTTTTTTGAGTGCACCACGTCTGCAATTCCCTCGGTCGCCATCACCACTCTACCTTCTTATTTCTCCCTTTTTGCTTTTGGGGTCGAGACATTAAAAATGACTGCGACTGCGGCTGCTTTTCTGTCTGTGTCTGTTTGCGAGTCTGAGTCTGAGTCCGTCTGCCGCTGCACTTTGGATCGCTTTTGGGGCAACAAAAGGGACCAAAAGCCGACCAGACGGAGCCGGGATGGGGATGGGAATGGGGAAGGGAATGGGAAACGGGGAATGGGATGAGAAGGAGGCGGATGAGGTCGGGGGCAGACGGTGAGGAGACTGATTGATGCCGTCAAATAAAAATTTGTTGCGAGTGGCAAGCGGATCGGCCGGACTCACTGACCCGGCTGCGATTGCGAATCCAAATGTGGGACTGTACTTGGAGAATTTGAAACAAACAGTACTTAAGCATTAATAAATATTCATAATTTAGTAATCTTTTAAAATTTAATTGATTATAAAAAAAGAAAAAAATATTCAATTCCCACTAATGGAAGCATTAACATATTATAGCTATATATTTAAATATATACGGGGTTTTTAAAGGTAAATCTTTTGTATAATGTAGGTACAATTAAAGTAAAAATAAATAAAATTATATACCCACATTTTTACTTTCCAAAAATGCAATACAATAACCAAAAAAAAAATCGACATGAAACGTAGATCGATTTTACATTATGTAATATAAATTTTAACTTGATATGGGGCCAGGTAAATTTGATATGGTCGAAAAGAGTATTTCATTTAAAAACGATATGGGTTTTGAAAAACCAGAAATTTGCATGCACTTATCGATTTTACGGCGACATGCTTTTTTTTGTGTGATAATTTCATATTAAAGTAAATAATTTAATCAATAATTTTTAAAATTAATGAAAGTGTTACAATTTACTTATTTTATTGTATATATTTTAAGTGGCTGAAAACTTTATATTTTCTGATCCCCTGAGTGGCAAATATCCCTCGACTATTAAGTTGTCAAACACAGGCCATGAGAACTTTACATTGTGTGTGCAATGTAACTGTAACTCAGCTTCCGTCGCGTTTGCCTTTGGCCAGACCCTACTCACCTGCCACCCCCAGAACCACCTGAACCACCCGCCACCCCCCAAACCACCTGACCCACCTGCCGTCCCTCACCTGTCTGCTTATCTGGCCCACAATAATTTCGCGAGCAGCGGAAAATTGTGTGCGCGCCTATTCATTGGATGACTCCACCACTTCCGACACAGTTGTTGCCGCTGCGCTTTTTATTTGACTTATGACGGGACTTTGTTCCCTATCTGTATTATATTTTTTTTTTATTTTGTTCAGCTTTTTCAGCGACTAGCGACTGACTCTTGCTGGCACCGAAAAAAAAGGGGTGAGCGGGGGGCGGGGGCGGGTTTATTTGCCCTGGTCCGTTGTCTCGCTTAACTTTTTTATTGCCAGACGAAGCGCAAACATTTGCGAGTATTAATTAACGCTTTGTTGAAGTTTGCGCTTCGATGTCGCCGCCCAGACATCGATGTAGACCTAGACGTTTGACGTAGACTTTGTCAAATGTAATGCTGGGCAAATATTACGTAGCCAACCCGTTTTGCCCCCTTTTACAGTACAGTAGATATTTCCTAGATTTATTGTGAGATTTTTTAAACTGGATCACGCGGTGTCACTTGAGAAGAATTAAACATAGGTTTTTTGGATTTTTTTTTGGATTAGTTATTTAATGTGAGTTTTTAAAACTTAAAAAAAAAATTAAAAACATTTTTTAAAATATTTTTAAAAATATGTTTTAGGATATAATATTTTTTTATACAACAATTATTTTTTATATTCGCTTAACATTTATCTTATGCCCAACCAAAATTTAAAAATTTTCCGTATGCAAATACTATTTATAAACCTCTATAGCTCATGGATTAGCATTTAAGCGACATGCACTGTATATTCATACCCCGTTTTGAGGCTCTGATTCAGATTTAGATTGAGATACGCTCTTCTGTAGTCGTCGGCTCTGGTGCTCACTCAATTATTCAGGCATAATAAGCAAATTGTTTTAATATGCATAAAAATCTTGTACGCCATTTGGCAAACAAGTCAAAACTGCCAGACAAACTGGCAGGCAGTGGCGCAGACAGACAGTCGCAGAGGGGGTAAAAGGGGGCAGAGGGGGCGAAAGGGGCGGGGGGCAAAGCGACTGCATAATGCCCATGGGATATACAAAAGGTGTGTTTACATATATTTAACCTTCAAGATCCGCAGACTAAATATGCCAGCAAACATTTCAGCCACAAAAACGGACGACAACGTAGACTTTTCCAATGCCCTAATATTGGTCTGATAATCTATCTTTTTGTGACATTTTGGGAATATCTTTATGTTGATTTTTGGCGTATATATTGAAAATATTGGAAACAGCTTGCCAACGAATATATTATTTTAGCATACCAATTTGTTTAGGAATATGGCAAGATGTTTTGCATATTTTTGTTAGCTATAATTTAAATGTAGGTAATAATTGTTGTTGTTTCATTTATTTTATGATTTATTTTAAAATTCTTTTAATAAATTTTTAAAAATATTTTATAATATTTGAATCTTATCATTCTTATATTTGTCTTTTTCATTTATTTAGATTTCAATTTTATTTATTATTTATTTAAATTGTATAAGAAAATAATTAGCATTAATTAGGAAAACATTATCTGCATACCCTAAGTAGCTGAATGTATTTCATAATCCAATCCTTAGGTAGCGTGACTGAAATCTACCTAATTTTCCATGGAATTCCACAAAATTACATTACACCGGAGACTTCAGTTTGTCCGCACCACACTTTGCCCCTCCAATTGTTTGTCTGTCTGTGTGTGCGTTGTGGCATCGGCATTTTGGAAGGACCAGACACAACGAGTATGGGATTAACGAGGACCAACAGGAGCAGGAGCAGAAGGAGGGAAAGGGGCTAAAGTCCGGGTGGCACAATAAAATAAAAGCTTAGGCCACAAAAGCGGCAGACAACTAACTACGCATAAGCGAGGATGACGACGCAGGATATGCGCTTCAAACGCGTTAAGCCGAGCCTGAAAATAGGGAAGAAGGAGGTGAAAAGGGGTGGGGAAAAAAGAGAAAGCCGCCGGCTCACAATTGAGAGCTGAACGCAGCTGATAAACTTGGAGTGCCTACAATGCGGAAAATGTGGGAAAGGTGCTGCTGGGAATGATTCTCAAGGACACAACCGAGTTTGTATGTATGCGGCCTACGCATATTTGAGTGCTCTCTCTCACTCTCTCTCTCTCTGTCTGCCTTCCGTTCCATCTGCATCCCACTCTCTCTTCCGGTCTGGCGCAGACGGTGGCGTATACGTAACGTGCCTGTGTGGGCCCAACAAAATAAAGCATACGCAACGTGTTTCCCCCATCGTCGCTGTTGATGACGTTAAATTTTCGGGACTCGGCCGGAATTCATCGAAAGTTATGCCACAAAAATGCGTTCTTGCCTCCTAAACAAATACCACGTGGCCTCACTCGACAAAAAAGGATCCTAGTTATTTTCACACGCGTATATGTATTTTGTGTGTGTGTGTGTGTGTATTTTGAGCCCTGCTATTTATTTTAATGCGCCCCGAAAATAAATGACAACATAAGAAATGTGTTTGATGACAGCTTTAGACATTTATGCGCATTTATGCTAAACTGTTTGATTTCAATTTCACAGGAAAGACTTTTTGCTGGGGGAAAACATTTTTTGTTTGCCCGAACTTTGGCGTTTTTTCTTAGGATTACTTATGGCATGAGCTTATGGGTTGTTTGGGAGTAGATGATTTAAAGAAATCACCCATTTTTTAAAAATATGAACTTAAAAATTAAATGTATTGTAACTGCAATCAATACTACATGTTCTTAGAACCTACGACAATAGTTTAAATGCCATTTCCAACATTTTTTCGAAATGCCACGTAGTTCTGAAGCACTCTGAATATGGCTGTATATTGTTCAGCCAGACATTCAATAGCTGCAGCCGGCAGCAGCAGCAAAACAAGGGCAAACAATAAAATAAACAAACAAACAAACACGCAACGAGGCAGACGCACACATGACAGACAGGATGGTCGATGGACATGGATGGAGAATCGGGAATGGGGTTCACAACGGGATCGGGAATTACGGGGAAGGCCTCTAGACAGCCAGACCTGCATTAAATAAATATGTGCGTAATAAAAGGCAAATAAAAAATAAGGAAGGCAAAGCAGAAAAGCTGAAAAGAGCAAACCAATTGAAGTGTGTCGCGCCAATCGAGCCACAACACACACAACAATTGCAATTTGTATTAATTTTATTGGTTTATTATTATCAACGGCGACGTAGCCACGATTGATGCCATCAGAATCAGACAGTGTTTAAACGTTTCTCGATTGAAGGCGAGTTAATTTAATTTACTGATTTGTGGCTACCCGTCGTCGCTGATTGAGGATTCAGGGGAGAGGCGACAGGAGAAGATCTGGGCCTGTAATCCAGTTTGCCGGGCCCATTCATCGACTCGATTCTGGGTCGTAATCAGCGGTTCTCGTTCGATGAACTGCACTTGCCCTGCGATTGCGATAACGCACAGTCACATCCAAATTTCAAATGGCAATGCGCACGTGTCGCCTTTTTTTTTATGGAACACCATTGGAATCTCTGGCGGGAGTCATTCACTGATAGCTGGGGTTTATCTTTTCCACATTTAAGTGCACATTCTGCCTAGAATTGCACTTTCAAGTTGCTGAGCTACTGAGACTGTTTCAAACACTTACAAGTTTTAGCAATATAGATTAAACTATTACCTATTACGTTTCTGAAGTTTTCCAATATTATTTATGCAGCTTTCCTATCTTCTGATCGATTACATTGATTTATTTAAAATAAATATAATAGGATTTAAAAAGCAAATTAGAACCATTTTTTTTAGTTTTTTTCAGAAATTATATATAGATTAGGAATTTTTTGCAAGTCTTCCAAAATTATTTTTGCAGCGTTCCTGGCTTCTTAACCTTATTTAATTAAAATAAATATAAAAATATCTCAAAACCAATTTTATTAGTTTTTTAATTTTTTTTTTCAAATATATATTTTTTTATATAGAGGCTAAGAATTTTGTTTGTATTATTCTTAACTCTTTTGTGGTTTAAATGTATATAACATTTACATATTAGTTTAAAATAAATGCTATGAAATGAATTTTTATTAAATTGATTTTATTACCCATCTTAATTTTTTCTGACAATATAATACAGGTAAATGTAATTTTTATCATAATTACTTATAACCCTGCTCCATATCGTTGCACTCCCCTTAGTGATTTCATAAGAGTCCCAACCAACCAGTTTTGATATGGCCAGATGATGCCAAGGGCGTGCGAATACATTACCGCTGACTCAAGTTAGTCGCACCAGATCGGCCGCCCCCATTATCCCCCCCCCCCCCTCGGCATTCGCCCCCCATGTCCGGCGTTATCGTCTGCCCATTCCCATTCCCACTCCCACTCCCATTCCGATTCCCGATCGTTGCTCCGCGCTGCGTTCATTGAACGCACTTTCGGCTCTCGACGCACGCGTCGTTAACAAAAAAATGTAAGGAAAAATAAGGGAAAAGAAGCTCTGTCTCCGGATACTTGGCTGTGTATACGCGTGCATAATACAATAATAATTTCGTTTTACAAAATGAACAAAAATGGGGGAAAAAAAAGAAAAAGTACACAAAATAAGCGCAGCCAATGGCCGCGGCAAAAAAGGGAGATCGACTCGGAGGAGTCAGAGGAGCAGAAGAAACTTGCCCAGACAGCGATCCCAATCCCGATCAATGCACCTTTGCCAAAGGTGCAACGCCTCGAAAAGTCGGGTCTTTATATTCCAGTACATGGCATATAGCAGTTGCGACTGTGTGAGTTGTCTGGGCATGCAGTGACGCACGAAACGCGATCACGTTCGCATTTATTAAAAGATGGTTGCTGGTTGCACCGGCGACTCGATGGGATGGAATGGAATGGGATTGAGACTGGGATGGGGACTCCAGAGAGGTCTCGGTCTTGGTCTCGTACTAGGAACTCGGACTGCAGCTAAAACTGCGACTGCTGCTGCAGACAGATGTGGGTAACATTTGGTGGGCTAGGCAACAAAAAAATGGGCATCCGATAGGAAAACTTGAGTTGGAAAGGAAAACGAACAATACTCTTTCAGACACTTATTTTGGTTAGGGACCATTCCTTCTAAAAAAGTATATAATTTTAAACCTATATCTTTTAATACTTTCCCATTAAAATAACAAATATTATTGTGAATAAATCTGTTAAAAATTAAAAAAGTATTTGAAAAACTTAGTTCTTAGTTTTAGTGTAAAAATATAAAGTCAATAAAATAAAAAATTCATATTTTAATATTTTTTATTTATTTTTAGATCTAATTTCTGGATTATAAATAAACCCAGGAATAAAAATACATATAAATATTTTGGTTCAACTAAACCTTTTATTTAACATTTCATAAAGTCTAACTGAGAAATAATTTGTTTGAAAACTATGTTTCAAAATTCCGTAATTATAAAAATAGTATGTCGCCGTAAAATCGATATGTTCATGTAAATTTCTGGTTATGCAAAACCCATATCGTTTTAAAATTGCTATTACATAATGTATAATCGATCTACGTTTCATATCGATTTTTTTTTGGGTGTACCCTCCTCTGCGAGGGTATTGAAATCCGGCGAAAGGGAGTGAAAAACTTGACCAACATGTGGTTCTGGTGGCTATTTTTAGACGCCTCGCTATCTGTGCGTCCGACTGGCTGGCCATCTTCCTGCTGCAGTCCATCCAGATGCAGACTTCCCGAACTGCATCGCCGGGGTATTGGTTCATTAACTGGGACCGAGTTTTAATCAGATTTGTGCGTGAAGTTCGGCACTCACCCGCGGCAGCACTGGCAACTGGAAGCAACAAGAAATGGGAGGGATCTGGTGTGTTCTGCAGCAATATTTTAATGGGAAACTCTTACAAAACGTCTCTCGCCTCGGAAGGCAGACTCCAAACTCTGTTCCCGAACCAGTTGCCGACATCTGCGGAAGCGTGGCACTATAAACAATATTCTTTTAATTTCTGCTGCCTCGCTTTCTGGTCTCGTCTCGCAGATTTTGCGGCAGACTAATTTATGAGCGTTAAGTGAAGGCCAATAAAATTCTTTTTGTCTGGAGTGTATTTTTGTGGCCCGGACTGCTACTTCTGCTGGCCAGTTTTATTTCCATTTCCAACTTCTCGGCCAGGCCTCACTTAAGTCATCTCCTCTGCGTTCACATTAATTTTACGGATTCCCTCTTTCGTTTTTGTCTGGGCTGTCTTTTTCGTTTGTTTTATTTGTGTCCGGTTGGAAATATGTAAATCCGAAAAATTTGGTAGAAACGTGTCTTAACCAGTAAGAGAAAAGATCTTTTTGAATTTATATATCAGCTGTTTTTAGAATTAAACATCCTATCTTTGTCTAAAGCCTTTTAGAAATAAATTATGGGGCTAGAAAAAGCCACTTGGAAAACACCACACAATAGAGTTATTAAAATCGAATCGAAAATTTGTATAATTACTAAATTTACTATAAAATACAAAAATACTTGGCTTAGATTCCATTATTGATTGTTATCGCAAGCTAATGAAAGCAATCTCATTAGCGGGTTTAAGTGCCATAAAATTTGAATGGTTAACAACAGTAAATGCTAAAGTTTGGAAAGTTGTAGTTCCGGAAGGAACGTAAGCATTAAAAGATGTGGAAGATCAATGTGATTTTAGTCAGCTTGGCGACAGTAAGCATTGTTTTTCATAAATATTATCATAGCCTAATATTCGTATCATAGTGCTCTTTAGGTCATGTGAGCTTTACCAATCTGAAGTGTGAAATGATCGACAGAAAGTTTGGAAAATTTGACATCTGTCGTATCAAGGCTGTTAATCGAACACATAAATATATAGATCTAGAGCTAAAGCTGTTTATACTTCCCATTAATAACGCTATGGTATGTGCTGTAAATTTAAACCCGAACTGTTAAGGAAATGTTTGTATTTTTCAGATTAAAGTAGAACCGATGCGATACGGGAATGGATACAGACCCTTTTTTATGAGCATAAAGTACGATTTTTGCAAATATATGAAGAATCCAACCGCCCGGTCAATGATATTTTTAAAAGAATTGCATTCAACGTTCATTAGTGTCACAAACTTAAATCATTCCTGTCCCTATAATGTGAGTATATCTTGAATTTTGGTTTCCTAATAAAACTATTGTGAATTTAGCATGATATTTCGATTACCAAATTATGGACTGGCAATCTGGAAGCGGCGTTCCTACGATACATGCCCGTACCCAACGGAGATTACGCCATGTAATCGACGTGGTATACTTCGAATATTCCTCTTTTATTCGGAAATATATACTTTAAAATAACAAATTGACAAAAATTATGAGAGTTACGTAGATAGTCGTTTAATATGTCCTAAATTTGTATAAAATTGTTGTTACAACTATTAATTTCCTATTTACACTTGCACAAAATATATATTATACCTATGAATAGCATTTAATTTTTTTGAACTAATTAAAAGCATATCTATAAAATGTTTTTATTACGATTACATTTTTTACAGTAAATGTTTTTTAATATATCCGTTTTTCTTTTTTTGTGACTAAACAGACAAGATCTTATTAAATTTTTGCATAATGATCTGTACAATTGTTAATGTGCTTGGTCGTTATTTAAAACTCGTTTGCTTAAATCATTTAACCAAATGTTCTATATGGTTAGTTTTCAATCAAACTGGGACAGATCACCATGCGAGTGTTTCTCCATATCATAACAATTTTGGGATATTTAACGGTAAAACTATGAGGAGATTAAAGTAAAGTAAAGTAAAACTGTTCTTATAACCTAGACGATCCTCACCCATGTGACGTTCACTAATCTGAAGTGTGGCACAAAAGATCAAAACTTTGGTAACTTTGAAAAATGCTATATCAAAGCGGTGAACCGTACTCATAAGTACATCGATGTGTATTTAAATCTGTATGAAAAGAATGTGGATAATGTCACAGTAAGTTCGAAAAAGTTTTGATTAACATCTTATGTTTGGAGTTCCTCACTATTTGCAGGTTTCTGTGCAATTCTTGCGAAACGATCATGGCTATAAACCCTTTTTCGTAGATGTCACCGTTGATGCTTGCAAATTCCTTAAATATCAACGGCAACCGCTGGCGAAATTGTTTTTTGATTTGTACAAAGGTAGCTCCAACATCAATCACTCTTGCCCATACAATGTAAGTATCTTAATCCAGAGCTGACTAAGAAAAATAATTCAACAAAAATAATTAAGCACGACATAATTGTGGATCACTTTTGGACTGGAAATTTAGAAGCGGATCTTAAAAACTACATCCCTATACAAAAGGGCGAATATGCCATCTTTTCCGAATGGTCTGCATATAATATTGCTCGATTGATTGTAAATTTATACTTAAGAATAGAGTAGAAAACCGAAAAAGAACATAAACTAAATAGGGTACGAAATCAAAAAGGTTAGTAAAAAAAGGATTACACTAGTTATAACTTTGAATTTTTTTTCGAAATAAACGCTGAGACCAATTTTTTTCGTTTAACGTTTTTTGTTATAGCTAGTTTTCATTTAATAAAAAAAAATTCAAATAAAAATGTATAAATTATTTTGTGCTTTCAGATCTAAAGGCCCTATTTTTGTTAACATGTTAGGCCAAATATTTGCAAATTGTTTGGAAAAAAGCAAAAATTCTATGAATTCGTTGTCCCTAGATAAGATTGTCACTACTTCATAAGATAATAATATACTTAAAAATCGATTGATTTATATAATATATATCGATTTCATATTTCGCCATCCTTTAAACACATTTATTCATTCGTTTAAGCCAAAAATAAATTATATATTATTTTTTTTGTCAGTGAACTGATATTATCATAATATATCGCTAGCTAAATAAGCTCCAATCCATAATTATATCTACAATTGGTAATTGTCCAGATCATTATGTGAGGCCAAAATGGCTCCAACAATTCAAACAAAATGTAAATATTATTAGCTTTATATTCACTGAAGAAGATCATCATGCAAATGGTTCTATATGTACTAATGATTCTCGGATCTGTTACGGTAAAGCTCAGAGAATATTTTAATGGAGTTGAATAAACCAGTTCTAAGCATCTTCAGGTGATCTTCAGTCATGTGACGTTCACCAATCTAAAGTGCGGCTCAAAGGACATCCGTTTTAGCAACTTTGAAAAGTGTTACATCAAAGCTGTGAACCGTACTCATAAGTACGTTGATATTCATGTCAATATGTATCGGATACCAGTGGATAATATCACAGTAAGTTCGGAAAAATAAATGGCAAAACTTTTGTTTGGAGTAGCAGGCGTTTGCAGGTTAAAGTGAAGTTAATGCGTTATGATCATGGCTACAAGCCATTTTTCGTGGACATTACCTTCGATGGCTGCAAGTTCCTTAAAAATCAGAAGCAACCGATTGCAAAAGTGTTTTATGCAATTTACAAGAATAGTTCCAACATCAATCACACGTGTCCGTTCAATGTAAGTAAATCAAGGATAAACCATCTTTACGTTACTAACAAACAGAATTCCCAAGCACGACATTATTGTGGATCATTTGTGGACAGGAAATATTGAAGCGGATGGCTTGAAATACATCCCCATGATAAATGGCGATTATGCGGTATATACCGAATGGTATGCATATAATATTTTTCGCGCATTTATTAATTTGTACATCAGAGTAACGGAAAGACAGAACTAAACTATTGAAAATAAGGGTTAATTCGTGCAAGATCATAGTTTGACCCCAAGTTAAGGTCAAAACATTTGAAAAAATTAAATTAAAATTGCGTAAAAACCAACTGGTTTTGTTTGTATTTTGAAAGTGGTCTGCCACTTTTATTCAAAATGGTAATTTAAAAAATAGTTGTATTTATCGTAGATGTATTAAAACGATTACTTTAAAAAAAAACGACTGATTTTCATTGGATCAATAATTGTATAAGTAGACAACGCCAAAAAGGCTAGCAAAAATCACTTCTTGAGTATAAATGTTACAAATTATTTGAATGGCAATGCAACGTTATGAAAAAATTAGTCTGACTTTCTTAATTATTCCTGTGATAACAATCTGGTCAAACACTCGAGTGTTTACACACGTGTAGTGCGTCATTAAAAAAAAATCAAAAGTATACTCCAAAACCAAACATTTAAGGCAATTAAGAAATTAAAATAGAACAAAACAAATGTTTACGGTTTTTAGTCGAATTAATGACCTATTTGGTTATAAAATGAATCAACCAATAATCGAAAACAGTTCCAATCGAGATGCCGAAGTTGATGCTGGCTATCTTCTGGATGACTCTGCCAATGGTAATCGAGCGAGATTACTAAAACCGAATACAAAAGAATCCTTTTGTTATACAGATCTGCATTAGTAGAGTTATTATTATTTTATCCTTTACAGGCAACAAAGCCAATTGAAAATTAAGAGCAACAGACATCCCTTATTTAAAAAGGACAGATCTCCCCGCAAAAGAGACAAAATGGCAGCACCGCGTGTCCTGTTAAATAACTTTTCCATTTCCTGTAGGCTGTGTCTGTGTTTAATTTAATTTAATTCAGATCCAACTTTTTTTTTGGGAGTAAGGTATTTTCCAGGAACGTCTGAAAGCATCACACAAAATAATTCATCAAAAAAACGTGCGTAAGAGGAAGGTGGGACCGTCCATTAATAATAAATTAAACATATTCCCTGGCATGCCTTTGCCAGTCCCGGCGACACCGACGCTACTCTTCTCTTTTCCCACTGGTTCCTGGATCTCTGGAATGGGTTTTGTGTGCCCTCCTCCTCCTTGTTGGTGTTGTTGGTGTTTTTGCTCCCCTAATGACCTAGAATACAAATTCAGGCTACCTTCGTGCCCCCGCTCGCCGATTAGTGAAATCCCTGGGCTATCAAGGCTGCCAAGTCATCCACAGCCAGTCGCTGAAACGGTAGCTAATCGCTTGACTAAGTTCCTTAGTTCCCACTCCTCGGCCTGACCCAATCTTTAGCGGATTGCGTAATATGTACAGCTCAGGGCAGTATAATAGCACACATTGGGAAATTTCGATATGAACTATATTTGTATTTTATTTTAGTTTAGTGGACCAAAAAAATATATTTTGATATATTTAATTATTTTAAATTTTGAGAATAAATTAATAAATATTTTACAAATTTTTTTTCTATTTTTTTATAATACAAAATTATTATATCTAAATATAGAACACTAACTTACCATTAAATAGTTTAAAAAAAACTTTAAATAAAATGTTCATAGGTTAGCAAACTTAAGAATAGCGCTATTCGTCTGACCACCACTGTATTCATGTGCAGTGCAGATGCCGACGGTCAAGGTGGAAGCTTTGTGGCTTCGACTGTTTGTCTGTCGGATTATAAATGATTTGCCATTAATTCTACACAAATGCCAGGGGCAGGCAGACTGAAAGCAGACCGGGAGAACATTAACATTTAACATTTGGCATTGGGCAGGAAGGCAGGTAGTCGGGCAGTCAGACAGAAGTGAATAATCAATATCATTTGATTACATTGATAACGCTTTTTTGTGCCGCTTTTTTATTTTGCGGCTTTGTTCTGGGGTCCCACTTTATCGCGCTGCGATTCCGATATCCAAATGCTTTCGTCACTGGCGGCATTGCCGAATGTCTAGACGATAGCTCCATAAATGTATTATTGACTCGTTTTGCTTTTGCTTTCTATACGCTACACTTCGCCCAAAAGCAAATGTGGCGGGTATAACGCCTTCAGAATGCAAAATGGTATAAAATGTGGACCTAACTGCGATATAAATAAACCTACTTTGCATAAGGGGGAAAGTTGTTTAATGGTTTTAGGTCTTGGGAAAAATACATTTTATTATTCGGATTTAATTTGATTATATTTTAAAACTTTAAGTTTTTAAAAGATACATTTTTAATAACTTTGATTAAAATAAAAACATATTTTCTACGGTATTTTAAGTATGACAAAAGTAAAATCAAAAATTTTATTAGCTTAACTGAAAAATTTAAAAAAATTATATACGAAAATTTGTTTTTTATTATAATTATTCTAAATATAATTTTAGGAATATTTATAAAATTTCCATTTGACTTTTTATGTCTTGATTTAGCAAGAGTATCCTCTCCTGGCATTGCCTAATCCCTAATTTCTTAGCATTGCTTTTGGTGCAAAATGTTGTTTTATTTTTCGGCTGGTGATTTGAATATTATTGAACGTCTGGCTGACGTTGCGACGTCAGAGCTCTGACGTGGATGTGAATCGATACGAATACACCCCATACCCGGTGACCAATAACTAAAAACAACCAAGCCAAGACCAAAGGCGGGCTCAAACAATGCAGCTGAAGTCGAAGGAAGCCGCAGATGATCAGAGGATCGAATGCCGCTGGCGACAGTTGCAGCCGATGCGAAAAAGGGGTGTGCATATAAGCCATATGAGCCAGGATGTGTGTGTGTGTGTGTCTCCTGCTTTTCCCCTGCGATAATAAAGACAAACAATTTTTTTGTGTTGCATATTAAACCGATGAAATGAAGCGCAAACTGATTGTGCTCGTTTTCTGAGGAGGGGGTTATGGGTTATGGTCAAAACGATTTGCTGGACATGGCATTAAGGGAAGTTCCCTCTTCCCGTCCCCGTTCCCCCTCCTTTTGCGGATCCACCTCGAGTCCATTCCCACCTTTCACATGTAAGTGCAGCCCAAGGCGGCGAACTACAAAAGCCGGCGACCGACGACAACGTTTTGAGTATCTGTATCTGCCGCTCCGCCACAGCCACTGATAACAACTGGAGCGGCAAATCAAGAGGGGAGATTACTTAGGGAATCCGAAGGTTCTGATACACTAGCATCTTGAGTATGTATCATCGTTGGTATTATTAACTAATATGAAAACAATCTTTCTTTTTGGTCGCTTGATTAAAAATACCTTTATATTTTCTCAAAGTTTTAGAAAAGTCTAATGGAGTGCTTAACTTAACATTTAGCTTTTCATTTTCTTTCTTGAAAATAAAAAAGTAAGAAAATTGACTTGTCTTTGAAACTTTTGATTTAAACACCAAAAGTTGATATATAAATTCAATGATTTTGTAAACACCATATCATTATGTTTGCACTTTTAAAACTTTTCTTAGGTTTTGGTGTTTGTTTATTTAAGATTCTTCGACTTCCATGCGTGATGGGGATGAAAAACATAGTATTATAGGATTTCCTTGGTTCTCTTTAAAATATGAGTTTTGTATTTAAAATAAACAAAATAAACTATAAATTGTATTTTTTGTAAGTAAGTAAGTAAAATTATGTTCTGGTTTCCACTTGTTACATTTTTATAAGCTCAAGAGCTGCTTTCCGCCAACCTCTGCATCGCATTAGCATACCCCTTTGAAGGGCATAATAAAAACCTCACAAATGAGGTGGTGAAGGGTGGCAGGGAAGGGGGAGGGGAGGCGAGGGCCAGGTAACTGCAGCGGTGGCGGCGTCATCAAGAGATTGGCCCAGGCAACTGACACACGCACCGAATGTCGCCTTTCGGCTTTTGAAGTTGCTTATTTCGTTGCAGTTGTTGATTTTTTTTTTCGACCTGAGAAGTTTCGGATTGCAAAAGAGCCAGGCAAATGAGATGGCCCTCCTCCTCCTCCTCCTCCTCCTCCTTCACCTCCCCATCCTCCCCGTTTTGCTGCCCGTCTCAGGTGTGTGTTAATTGCATTAAAATGTTTGTAATTGCAATGCAGTCTGCCTGCCTTTCTCTTATCTGCGGGAATCTGGGATAGAAGTCGGGGGCATATACATACAAATATATGTATGTTTGTTTGCTTGCAGGAGCGGCAGGGCGGCACTGCCGACATGCCAAGCTGTCGCCGGGCCAAAAATGCCATAGATGCCGCCAAAGTCGTGTAACTATAATTGCCATAATAACATAATATCTCGGGGCAGCAGCTGCAACAACAAAAGCCCCGACCAAAAGGTGTCGAGAGACATATTCTCCTAGACATATTCTCCTCTCCGGCCAAAAAAGGCATCAGAATGCCGTAATGACGAGCGGACAGCACCAGACAATTGTCCCTGTCTCGGTCCCAAGCCCCAGACCCCAAACCCCGAGTCCCTTTTCCCCCGGGCCTTGTGCCTTGTGCCTTGGACCCGAGGCTTTGGAGGTGACATTTTTCCCATGCCCAACGAAGCGAACAGCTAAATGCAGTTGATGGAGCGCCGTCAGCAGAAGGGGTTACAAAGTGGACCTGGCACAGTGGTGGCGAGAAATCGTTACTCAGTTAAATTTGAGGGTTTTTTTATTGTAAGATTGTACAAAAATAATTTAAGCATTTACAATATTTTTGAAATCTTTATAAATCTATAATTATTTGTTTTAAAACAAATTTTGGGAATTTAAAAAAATATTTTAAAAATTGAACTACAATTATATAGTTTAACTAAAATTATAAAGTTCTTAGTTTCTGATTCCATTAATTTAATTTGTGAAACTAGTTTTTTAAATTCGCAGTATATAAATTTAAAATAAACCAATTTTATTACGCCTTTTGGAAAAATCCTTAAAACTTAAAGAGCTTGTTTAAAAAATGTTTATATTTTATTGAGCCATCTTTGCTTGTTTTAAACATTATTATATTTTATTTTCAGATATATGCTTTTTTTTAGCTTACATAATTACATTGCTATACTATTTGGATCTTTTACATGTTCTGTTTAGTAACTAAAGTGAAAGGTAGGCTTATATTTTAATCAGAAATTATCATTTATTATTCTGCATTACTTCGACTTGAATCACGGTAGAGAACCTGCTTTCGGCTTCGCTCTCCTGACTTTTCCGCATGTTTGGCTCACTGCCTGATTCGCTTCCCTGTGAAGAGCCCCCTCCCCCACCAAGTCCCCATTTACCGAATCTACCCTCTACCAACTATCCCCCCTCGTCTGACTGACGACTGTCTTTTGTGTCCATTTCGGTTGTGGCATTTAGCTGGAGTCTGTCATGCCCGCTCACGTTCACTATCTCATTGCAGTCGTCGCCGTTTTGTCGTCTCACTCGGGCTCCTTGGAAAGCCCCCTGCTCCGCCCCCCCCCCCCCCTCCGCCCCTTCAGTCCGTCTGCCTTGTTTGTCAAACAGCAACAGAAAAACAGTTAAATGCCAGTTTACCAGTTAAAATCGGAATCAAAGCGAAAACAATGACACAGTAGCTTTAGCAGAGCATTTAGTTAGGGGAGTCAACCGGAGAGAGGCCGTAAAAGGAGGGAGATAGCTAGACGGCGGTAGAAAGAGACGGCAGATACTAGCCAGGTCGACAGCAAGTGAAGTAAGCAGTAGTAGCAGCAGCGAAGGCAGAAAAAAAATCGTCTAGACACAGACTAGACTCCATAAAAATAATTATTATCGGTTGCAATTTCTGCTGCTCAGACTGCTGCTGCTGCTGCTGCTGCTGCTGCTGTTGCCGCCATCCCTCCTCCTCCTCCAACTCCTCATCCACATCCACAGCACATACCAAAACTCTTTCTCCACCGTTCGACGCCTCCAAATGTCCATTCAGTCCCACTGACTGAAATCGTTCGTCTCGTTCGTTCGTTGGCCGTTGTCCGTTTCATCTGCTTCACATTACACCAGTTTCAGTTTCAGAGTTTTACACTCAAAAAAACTTTATTTTCAGAGCTCATATAATTGTAAACCTCTAAAAACATAAATTGCTTAGAAATTATGGGAATTCAGTTTAGAGAAATCAAGAAATAATATACATCTACCAAAAAAAAATATAATTTCTGAAATTAAAAAAAAAAATTGTTTTTATTTATTTATTAAATGTTTATTACAAAACTAAGAGGTTTTTAATTTTTTATGTGCAAGGTAAATGTGGTAAATATATGAAATCTCTTAAATCATAAAATAACATTAAACCACTTAATACATAAATAGTTTTAAAAATATATATTTTTTTTGAGTGCTTGTGCATTTTTCCAGCTCTCCTCAAATCACTCCTATTCTGTTCACCCATTCAAAAAGTTTATTCTTTGTGTTCGTTTTGTTGTTTGTTTGTTAGAGAATGGCCACAGACTCGACCACTTGGCAGTCCTTTCGCTCCTCCTGTAGGTTCTCAGGTCTCCAGGCTCCAGCATCACCAGTATCAGTATAGCATCATCATCATCATCATCATGATGCCATTGCAATGGGAAACGAAATGAAACTAAGACGGAAACGCGATGCAAACGCAGACGTCCGCTGCAGACGGAATTGAATATTTAACACCAAATCCCCAGAATGTGGCAAATTGCCTTTGATATCCAATTGCTCACTGGGAATAGGGAATATTAACCCCCGGGGCTTTGTGGGGGTAAATGCAGTCTAGGCGTCTGACTCCTAGGACTTTTATTAAGTCCTCTTTAAGTCCCCCGAGAATGCCAGGGATTAGTTTATGTGCCAGAGGAATGAGGTATTTTGTAACGAAACTTAATTTCTGCTTTATAGGTCCTTCGTTTCTAATTAGGTTCAACATGCTTGCCAATTTTAAGTTTTAGTTTGAAAAAATATAGAATTATTTTAGATTTGTTTTTTAATATAATTTCTAGATTTATTGTTTAAAAATCTGCTATAAAAAAACATAACCGAAACAGAAATAAGTACTTTGAACACCTAATTAAAAATATAAGTGATATTTAAGTAGACTAACAGAGCTTTTATTAAACAAGATTTATAATTTATTCAACTTCTAGAAATTATACAATTTAGTGATTCTACAAATACGAATTATATTAGGTAAACGTAATACAGTAAATTATTTACCCAACAGTGGTTTGAAATCTGATTTATTATTCATCGTGTCTCTTTTACTTTTCCACCCGCAATTATTAACCTTTTTCTGTAGCCCCATCCCCATCCACAAATATTCCCTCTAACTGCTTAGTTCACACACCATCCACTTACGGTCGCCTCACTTTGATAACCAATTTATTTTGATGATTGCCGGCAAAATCAATGCCCGAGAGCTAAACACAAATTGCAGGTGGTCGAGCCACAAGGCACCACCTAATGGGAACCCCAACGATTTGGACGATTTGGACGATTCGCCCGACTGCAAAGTGAGGAGTGGGTATTTTTGAATACAATTCGAGACCATAATTACATTTATTGCAATACAAAAGCGCACTGGTCGGCGGGGCAGAGGGGGTTCAACGGTGGACACGGGTGGACATGGGTGGAGGTGTCTAGGGGAAGTTTGCCAAACGGAACATGCATTGACAGATGGACAAAGGAGAGTGGGCGTGAAAGGGTTGCGAGGCGCGGGGATGGGGCGACATGTCGTCACGCATCGTTGGGCAGACATGCAGTGGACATCGGTCTCTATTCCATGGATATGGAGCATGGCAAATGCGAAAGTACCCACGGAGAAAGCACTGAGATAAAATCAGATATTATTAAAACTAAATTTTAATTTGCTCTAAAAGAAAATAATATTTTATTTTATTTTATTTTATATTATTCAAAGCTCTAAAACTAAAAAAAAAAACTTGTTAAAAATAAATATAAATGTAAATAAAAAGCATGATGAAATTAAATTAAAACTCCTCAAAAACTCCACACACAAAAAAGAATGATATGAAACGTAGATCGATTTTACATTATGTAATTTCAATTTTAACTTAATATGCTCGATATGCTCGAAATGAGTATTTCATGTTAAAACGATATGCGTATTGCTTAACCAGAAATTTACATGCGCATATCCATTTTACAATATATATAAATACACAAAATACGAAACACAATCAGATCAAGACCCACAAAGCTTACAATGCACAGAAAAAACCTAGATAAATAACTACATTAAAATATCTTATAATAATAATAATAATCAAACTTCTTTTTCCCAGTACATATCCTTTATAATTGCCACAATTTGCTTGTTGCGTGAATGGACAGACGGAAAAGTGCCGGCGATTACAAAAGGGGAAGGTTTCTTTCGGCGGCGAAAGGGTGCAAAAGGGACAACTTCCGTTTTGCCGGACACGCGGACATGGTCACTCGCACTTATATGCACATATGTCTTTTTTGTCTTACGTCCGCCTTGTGTCATATTTGAGGTGAGCATAAAGCCACTCAACGCCGCCATAAATCAACTGCACTCTGATCTACGGCTGTCAGCGCGGAGAGACACCAGACAGCGCGACTGAGCGACAGATAGCGACCAGGAACAGCCAGAGTTACTAAAACTTAAGTAAAAAATAAGACGACTGACCAAATACCCCAAAGATTATACCCACCGAAAACTTAATAAAAGAACTTAAAGGCCAAAGAAACTGTTTGGATTTACTTTAATATTTGGTACTCCATTTCAATATTTAATATATTGTTTGTTATTTTCCTTACATTTTAGCAGAATTTACAAAATAATTTTGAACTTTTAAGTAATGTTAATATATAGAAATTATTTTAAAAACAAGCAACCATTCTCCTTACTGTTTCTAGGGAATTAGTCCTATAAAATATAGTTCTTCAGTATGTGAGAAAGGATTTTTCGATTGTTCTTAATTCTTTAGTCAATATACCCTTTGGCAGAGCATTGCAACAGCCGGCGACAACGACAACTTTGTCCCATAACTTTCCAGACGACAAACAGACAACATCGCCGTTGTAGTTGATGTGTGAATGTCGATTGCGATGTCTGCTCTTTGGGTCTGGGTTTGGGTTTGGGTCTGGGGTCTGGGTCTGCTCTCACCTATGGCTATAGCTTTGGCTATAGTTTCGACTTTGACTTCGGATCTGGTTCTGGTTGCCATTCTCATTCTCGTTCTCATTCTCGTTTCTGCTCTGGGTCTGTGTTTCTCACACGCGGAGGCTTTCCAGGTCGCTGATGCCTTTTTGTGGGAATGCACCTGAGCTTTGGGGTTCGCCTTGTTTTCAGCCGCTTTTTTGTGTTTCGTTCAGGTCTTCAGCCGACGACTTCGACTTTGACTTGTGTCTAGACTGCAGACTGCAGACGGCAAAAAGGAAACAACAGGAAACGCCGGCAGACAACAGACGGGCAGACCTCTTTGACAGCTCAAACAACTGAAACGAGCCGACAGCAGCAAAAGCAACAGCAGCAGCGACTTGCAACCAGCAACCTCAATTGCATAGCTGCAACATTGCAGCAACAGCGACAGCAGCAGGCAGCAACAATGGGTCTCCACATTCACATCCACATCCAAGATATTGGGGCAAACATTGCCAAACTGCGCGAACAATTCTCGGCTGTCAATATTGTCTGTCAACGTTGTCGTTTGTGCCATCTTTTCCTCCTTTATACTTGGCTCTTTTGTTTCTTGTCAGCTTGACAGTTCTCTTTGCTTAGTTTCATTAGTTTTTCTAAAATATGTCACATGACTCGGGCTCAGTTTAGTTTTGGATTGCTTCTGTGTTTTGGTTTGTTAAAGAACATGTATTTCTAATTTCGATTTAAATTGAATATTTGAATATGAATTGAATATTTATCGGAGAAGCTAGATTTTTTTTGCATTTTTTCATCGGTTAAAATAGCAAAAAAATTTTTAATTTTAAAATTTCGTATAATAACGATTTTTGAAAATATGTCAAAAATGATATTGTCCAGTACCGAATGTCAATCGATTGGAAATTTAATATGCATTATACAAAAACACTATACTTGGGAACAGAAAAACAATGAAGCTGTACAATATTTCTTTTTTACTATTTTTCCGATTTTTTTTTCTGCTAAAGCTTTAGAGCTAACCTAATAGTTAACTAATAATACTGATCAAGAGTATAAAATAATTAGCTTCGGAAACTTGTCCTTCACTGCGTTAAAAACTACTGACTAATTTCATAATGACATACTTTTCCATGATTTCTTTATTAAAATCCCCCTCCTTTTATGACAACCTACTTTGCCCCGGCAACTGTAATTCGTTTTAGTGAATTAACCAGCTTAATTAGTTTAACTCGAGAGTCGAGACTGGAACGTGGAAATGGAGAGATTCCCGGCCAGTGATTTGGCGGTTAGTTCAGGACATTGCATTCCTGTCTGTCTGGGGGCTTTCCCCCTTCGTCTGGTTTTTGGTCAGCAATACGAGTGCTCGTACTCCTATCCGAGTATCCAAGTATCCGAGTATCCGCTGCTGGCAGCTATTTAGTCCGACTTGATGTCGTTGTCGTCGTTGTGTTTAATTATTCAAAACCATGTCATGTCGCTGTATAATTTTATGCATTGGCCAATCCAAGCGCCATGATGAAACTGATGATGATTACGAATGATGATGATGATGATGATGATGGTTACGCCTACACAGAGGCGCAAGCGGTAGACGGCAGACAGCTGACACCGAAACTATAGCTACACTAACAAAAAAATTCCTTACATTGTCTATTTTATTCGTATTTTTACTTGAAAAATTAACACTTATTAGAAAACTAATGGATCCCTCTTTTTAAGAATTGATTTTACTTTAAAACCCCCTCTTATTTATTTATTATTATTTATTTAAATTTAAATATAGATATTCCTATTTCGAAATGAAAATATAAGTTTGTAGATAAATAAACCTTTTGAATTTTAATCTGATCGGATTTCTGTTCAAAATTGTAAACTTAAATTACCCCGAAAAGTAGGCAATTTTTATCTTTTCGAAATGTATTCCCAATTTTAACAATACAAATTTGAATCACTTAATCAAAAGATAATTAATAAATGTGGCTTATAATATAGACACTAGATTTTCTGAGTGTACAACTACAACTATCTTTCGACAAAGCCACATGTGGCAAAGGCAGCAACCGCAAAACAGACAGAGACGGGTAGACGTCGAGGACGGGAGAGAGTGAGACGGAAGGCGTGCGAGAGGGAGAAGGAGAGGGACAGAGAGAGAGAGAGAGAGCTGGCTGCACTGGCAAAGTGGCATACCAGACAGTCTGACGCTGTTGGAGCCCACGAATGGCCCCAGTTCCCCCGCCCTGCCACGCCCCCTTCCTCTGCCTCCCCCTCCCAATGGCCAGATCTTGCCGTCTGGACGAGTACAACGACAATAATAACAACAACGACGACCACGACCACTGTCTGTGGCAGACCGAGACTATCGAAAACTCGAAATTTATTCGTTGGAAAAAGTTGATTTCTGTCGCCTTCTTTTTTCTGCCCACTTTTTGTTTTTATTTCATGAGCGATACGAATAGATTCGAGGGGTATATGGCCCATATAATATGGGTAATTAAACATTTCTTGTAAATAATGCTAACCAGATCTTGGCTTACTGAAGGTTTTTAAAAATATTTAAATTTAAGAAGAAAATTATATCTTAAAGAACAATTCCTTTCGCTAGAAAGTCGTTTTTGACTAATTCTTATCATTTTTGAAAAAAACCTTTGAGTAGAAGTCGTGGCTAACAGATTTGTAGCTTTTATTGACCTTATTTGATCCAATCTTTTCATAACCAATTTGATCTAAAATTCGTTTTAAATAAAATCTTAAAATATAATATTAATTACTGGATAGTATTTGTGCCTATCATTCTCGACAGCTGATGCACTCTTCTTTCTGCTTCTCCATAATCCCCAACTCTTCTTTCTCTTTAACTCTCTGTCCCCCTCCCCCTCCCGCCGACAGTCTGTCCTTTTTACCGTCGTTGTTCGCTTTATTTTCCGAAGAATAACAACAAAAAAATGAGATGCCCACGAAAATTATGTTAACCAGCCAGCTGTGTTAAAAATCCCACATCATATCCACATATTCCCCTTTCTCCTACCAATTTTTTTCCTCCTTCTCGCTGACGACAAATGCCATATCGCATAAGGCATAAAAATGTTCAGATATGATGTCTGGTACTGGAACATTTCAGGGCAATTGTTGCTGCGATTCGCTGTTTATTTCCAGTCCTTTGTTTATTCTTTCTCCGACTTTTTTTTAAACAATTGTGACATGCAAGTGGAGTATGTTTTTTTGGCATTGGTATGCTTCGTTTATTTTTGAACATTTGCTGCGTTTGGATGTTGTTTTTGACAGGTGAATGAACTACGGAGCACGTTTTGAAGTTGAAGAATCGGGAGAGAATCATTTGGAATATAAAGTACTTTACTTAATGGTAGGAAGTTGGGAACTGTAAAGAATGTAATATTGGATAAAGACAATTCTAGGAATGCGATATCGATATAAGATCAAAAGATCTGCAAACTACTTGATCACATTATTAAAGGTTTAGCACATCATTATGAAATGATATGAAGACATAGCTTAAATTTTCTATTTTTATTATATATTGTTTAAAGGTATGACATCTGAAACATTTGGTTCCCTTTATAATATAATAGATAGTGGTCTCTGTCTCTAATCTTTGTATATATTACCTACTCACCGTATTTCTGCCAGAAGGAATCGCTGCTGCTGCCCACGTTCGATTTTGAATGCGAATCGCCGGGAGAAATCGAATCCCCCTCCGCTTCATAAACTTCCGTGTAAAGTATGAACTCGAGTCGCGATCCTCGCGTGGTTGTTGTGTTAGCTGTGGCCGATGTTGCTGCAGCGACTGTTGGCTGTGGCTGCGGGGTCAAAGGTGATGCGGTGGTCGCTGTTTGGACCGTATCACGTTTGCGTTTAAAAATACGAGGCACGGCACGCAGAGATGTTGTTGTTGCCCCGGGCACATGTGGCAATGTAGTTGATGTTGCTGCTGTTGCTGTTGCAGATTGCTGCAACAATGTAGCACGTTGATTAATTTGATATGGCAAGAGCATAGACGCGGGCGATGCGGATGCAGACTGCGACGCGTCGCGACAACGACAACCACGATGACGATAATGATGATGCTGGCTATGACGATGACGATGACGATGACGACGAAGATGACTATACGGACACAACGGACACGGCGGACAGGACGGGGATCGCGGCGGTGATGGGCTTGCGGTTGTACGAATATTTGTCTCGGCACTTGGACTTAAGTGGCAATCCGCACTCGATGCTGGTAATTTATTTTGCAAATTTGTGCCAACAGCGAAATGCTCCCCTCGCTGTTGCGGCTGCTGCTGCTGCTGCGACTTGCTCAGAATTAAATTTAACTTACGCGTATTATTTGCACTATTTACACTGCACAAAATTGCACTACCACTATATACAGCACTCTGCACCTGCGCACTGGCACTGGCACTCTCACTTTCGCCGCCGCTTCCAGTTGGATTCGATATTGAATTGATTATGCTTATCGAATCGCTTGTCTGGCATTTCACACACTTGACACCGCTCCTTGCCAGCTGCTCTTCTTTTACACGATTTAATCTCTCAATGACCAACGCCCATGGGTGGGCTGCGTTTCCGTTGGATCCCGCTGGAGATCCCTGATGATCCTGCTGCAAGACGTGAGGACGAGGACGGGGACTCGCCGATCCCGGCATTGGCACCGCGAGGGCTGAGGCTGAAACTGAGGCTGAGGCCGGCCGGAGGAGCGTCGTCAGGCTGATCGCAACCAGAACCACTGTGCACCACCACAAGGTGCAGCGGGCCCCCGCGGCGCCACTGGCTGCATGCGTGGGGGCCACAGCGTCGTCCGCCGCCGGCGATCGGATTGTTTACGCCGTGCTTTCGTCCGGAAAATCCCCCAATCGCATGGTCAATTGCGGTTAAAACACACGATCAATACGGCGGTGATTATAGCTGCAAAAAAAGGAGACAAGTAGGGTTTTCTTAGAATTATTTACAGCATTTTATTTGGCAATATTAAATAATATTATTAATTTAGTAAAAATGAATATATTGAATATTTAATTTTATAAATTTTGCAATGAAATATTATAAAAAACATTATCAAATTTAAAAATATATTTTTTCACTTAAACAGTTTATTAAAATATATTGATATATCATAATTATTATGCTCATATTTATTTTAAGAAAAATGTTTATAATATTTTTGCCTAATTCTCATACAGGCAAGATCAATACATTTTCTTACAGTGCTTTTATGCTGTGTGGTCGCCCACTTGGCTCTTGTGTTTTGTTATTTTCATTTCTTGTTGTCGCGTTTACTAGCTGCATTTGCTTTTGTTTTGTGCGAGTCTGTCCCCAAGTCTGTGGCAAAGTATCCACCGTCCCACAATGATTCCTCCCCAACCCCCGACGAAAATACATAGTGACTCATGGGCGGGAGAGAATCGGAGAAAAAGGGGGCGCGAAAGGAGGAGACAGTGTCTGAGCATCGCCCTGTGGGCATAAATAACCCCAAGAACTGCAACACGAACAACAATAATACATGTATGTAATGCTTCGGCATTGTTGTTGTTGCTCCACGTTGCGTATGCGTAATATTTTGCTGAAATTTATGTTGCACTTCTTTGCGACTTCGTTTTTATTATCATCATCATCATCATCGTGGACTTCTATATTTAAAGCAGATCAACAAGAACACAAAGAAGGGAAGAATGGAGACGGCAACTTCTTCGTTATGCACTTTACATTTACCCCAACTTAATGAAAGCAAACAAAACAATTTCGGAAAAACTACAAACAAGTCAAGAAAAATAAGCTCTAAAATAAAAACATCTAGATTATTACATAGTGAAGTGAAATATCATAATAAGAAATAATATATGAAGTATGCGAAAATAGTGTGGAGTAGTAAAAAAAATAGGGATCTAGTTACAAAATTAGTGATATTGTTGGTTTATGAATTTATTATGAAAAGCTTTAGAGACTTAACAGTTCCAATCCCTTTACGATACTTTTCCCCTCTTTATAACAACAACAATGTTGCACCCCAATGTGTCAGAGACAGATTGATGCCACAAAACAACAAACGCATTAAGATGGATCGCATTGTGGAGACGAATCGTCCTCATCAACATCAACTTCATCCTCATCATCTCCGTCTCAGTCTCCTCCTCCGTCTGATTCTGTTGTTTGTCCGTTGTTTTCTCATTTTTATTCGCTTTATTGAAATTCCTTTCAAGTGTCGGAGGAGATCGTCATCATCCTGCTATATCCTCCTCGTGAACACGATCATGATCATAATCATTAGCAACCTTTACCGTGGTGTTGTGTTTGTGTTTGATCTGTTTTCGTTGCCCAGACAGACAGAGGCGGCGGTTAAAGGGGTTCGGGGGGTTCGGGGGACGAGGGACCCTCGACGGCAGCTACTGTTTCCCCTTTTCTGGAGCCCTCTTGAGCCGGAGCAATTTATTTGATTGCCTCTTCATTTTCCTTCCCTCACTTCGTTTTGGCTCAGACCTTAAGTCGAAATTTATGTTTGCCATAAAAACACGATCTCCGACTCGGAGTCATAATTAATAAAAAACAGAACAAAAACAAAAAAAGGAAGAAGACCAAATCCGAAATGCAAAATGCAAAACAAAAAGCAACGCAGAAATGTGGCCATAAAGTGCTGACAAGTGTGTTCTGCCGTCCGACTGCAGATCCCAAACAAAGGTTCGCGTGAGTCAAGATCATTTTGAGACAGCGTTTGTTCGGGCCTTTTTTTTGTGGCACCAGCTGGACTGAATGCGATGGGAATGAAAGGTATGTATATGAGTGGGGCTATATGAAAAGAAATTACCATACAAAGTAAACTCAGATCGAAGGTATGTGGCAGTTATAATAAAATGTCTCCTTCATAACAATAAATGTTTTTTATTTCGCTTTCTCAATGCGAAATATTTTTAAATGTTAATTTACCATTATAAAAACCAGTTTAGGTAATAAACTAACCATAATAATAATATTAAATAAAAATGTAGCGCATTTTTTGGAATTTTTTACTATTATAATAATGGATATATAAAAATCTTTGATCCTAATAAACTTAAAAGTTAGCACCAAACTTTTGAAAATATAGAATTCCAAATATGTGACCCCCAACAAAGTGAAATTCTCTGTAAAACCTCTTTGAAAATGGCGAATAACTATACCAAAAACCATAAAACAATAGCAGCAATAAAAACAACCATATCAATACGCCGAAACAACAACAAGATACTTTTGAGCATAAGCATTTTCATCTAATTCAAACACATTCCAGTTTATTTTTAAACAAAACGCTACATTCTTGTATTTATTTCGGTGCCGGCAAAAACAAAATCGAAAACTTTTATTTTCAATTTTCAACATATCGAGCAGCGAGGGGAGTGGGGCAAAATGGGGGAAAACCCAAGAATTCCCGAGTAATCGACAGAAGCCGGCTGTTATCGATAAAAACACCAAAAAGCGAGCATTGGCATTTGCCAGATAAGCGGGTAAATTCGTACTCGTACATACCAGAAAGTCGAACGCTCGATTTGACATTGAGCAAACGTAAATTCGAAGAATTCCGGCCCAGGAAAAGTTTTCCCCACCGCCGAAGAGGAAGAAGTGCGGCTGCAAAACGCCTCTCGAGTTCCCCGATCACGGCACTATTTTACTACTTCACGCACGACTTTCGAACTTTCCGTGTCACGAGTCACGAGTATCGAGCACACTAATCAAGGAATTTCACACATGACAACCAAGTATTTGGGCCTGCTCTCTCCCTTTCACGCACTTTCTTTCTATCTTTCTCGCTCTCACCTTAGCTTATTCTTCTTCAGATTATTAACTATTATTTTGGTTATATCGATATTTTGATGTTTTTCATACTTTAAATGTTGCAAAAAAAGTGAAAAAAATTCAAAAATCACTTGAAGTGAACTTTAAATTTACTGCTGAGATAACACGTTCAATAACCACGTAATCACCGCTAACATATGGCCATATAGCTTTCACCGATCCGATCTAGCCGCCAACCTGCGCCGCACTGAACTAAATGCGATTTTTTTCGCAGCTAACATAAAAACTGCCCGTTTGTCTCCAATATTTCACACATTTCGCACACTCAGGCCCCGGCGTCTATATAGACGATATATATCCCTGCATTGGCCGGGAATATAGAAGGGGGCTGGGCGGTCTGGGACTCCGACGCGGCGACAGGCGTGCCTTTTATTTTTACCGCTCATTTTGTTGTTGTTCGCGAGCACGGCAAATAAAAAAAGAACTAGAAAATAGCAAAATTATTTTTGTACTTAAAAATAAATTGAAAAGCATTTTCTTTATCTGTTTTTGCAACAACGGCCGCAGGAAAATCAAGCGTGAAAAGTGATGCCACTCCCTTCTCCCCAATTTTCCTCTACACTTTAAAGTCTCCACTCTACAATCTCTTATTCCTGAAGGGACACACTGAAAGCAATTTTATTTAAATGTTTAACATTGCAATATAAAATTGATTAAATTATTTTTAGTTAACAACTTTAAATGTTTTTTTATTTCCTATTTTTAATCCTTGACTTTCAGATATTGTTAATATTTTTTGATGACTACCCAAAAAGTTTTCTTTCTGTGCATCGTGATGTTTTTCTCTTCGAGGATCGAGAACTGTCTCCCTGCCTCCGTCTACGTCTGTCCGACTGTCTGGCCCTGCTCATTATTTCGCTATCATCGGGAGAGACGCAGAATCGGCGACAAGAACAACAACCCGTTCCAAAAATACCCTCTAACAGTGGGGTAGAGTAGGATGAACAACGCAGACACAAGCAGCATAATTTGTATTCAAATAGAGAATAAGAATGTTGCAGAAATTGTTGCACAAATAAGTGGAGGAGGAGGAGCAGTAGTTGAGGTAGCCAACAGGGCGAAAACAAAAATATCAGCTTTGATGATAGGAAAGACGAATGAGAAATGCTCTTCAGGTTACAAAATTGAAATTTTTTATTTTAATATTTATACCTAATACTTCTTCTTTGATCCAATTTTAAAAGGATATTTTATTTAATTAATAATTACAATTTTAATGAAAGTTCTAGCTACTTTCATAACTTACCATAATAATGTACACTACTGAATTTATAAAAAAAACCTAGGAATATTTTCGGAAACTTTTACCTTTAACCTAAGAAATTTAAGTTTTTATCTAGGTTAAATTCAAAATTTAAATATTATAAATTTAGGTATTATAATTTAAATTAGAGAATAGAGAAAATGTAATATTAACAGTTTTATTATTTATTCGACACCCAATCTAAGATCATTATAACCTGAAAAATCTTCGAGTAAAACAAAAGCCGGCAACAAAAATATCACAAAAGATGGGAACGATAGGGGAGTATAGTATAATTCTCTATTCCCGAGCATAGGGTCGCCGAATGGGAGTCTATGTGTGGGGATTTTTGGGCTATTTTCAGACCCATCTGACTCACTCGCCCTGAACCTCAGCCGATCTTCTCACTCCCTCGCTCCCTATCTCGTACTCCCCACGAAAAGAACAATGAGCCAGCAACCGCTGAAAATCTTCCACTTGCAGAACCGCACAAAAGTAACGCCTGGCCCAAAAAAAAAAAAACAAGAGGAAAATTTTGCAATGTGAAAATTGCATGAATTAGAAAACAAAAAGACGAGGAAACTGCCGCTCCTGCTGATGATGATGATGATGATGGAACCGTGGATGGAGCTGCCAGGCAAAAAATCCACTCAGACGAAAGTCCTTAGACTTTGCATTTCGGCAAATATAATGCACAGCGGGCGATGGCGGTAAAGGGGGCGTGTTCGGGGAAATCAGGAAGTTGCCACTGCAAGATGCAGGCGCAGGAAACTGCCAGACGGCGACGTTGGCTGGCTAAGAACAATGCCGGCCACACAAAAAAGTAAACCAAGAGAGAAAACTAAGCAAACTTGCTGATGACGACGAAAGCACACTGAACGAAAATACGATTACTAACATAAAAAAATGCAAGCCTATATTGGCAATGATTTAATGTTGGAATACTGTTAAAAGACTAGGTTTTGAAATTTTATTTAATAGATTTATTTAATAGATCATAACTAGCATTTGATGATCTTTAAATTAAAAGTATTTTATAATAAAATAATGATATAAAATTTAATTTTTTTATAATAATACCTTTAATTTTAATGTATTAATGTGTATTATTCAGAATAATCAATCTCTAAGTTTACCATTTCACCTTAACTTGATTTTTTCACATTTTTTTTCGGTGTTTCAACAGAACCATCCTCCTAACAACAATAATACATAATTACAATAAAGAACTGCACTTTCTGCAACAGCGCAGCATCAACAACATTCACATGAAAATTGACGTGGAAAATGCAATCAGCGAAACTAAAACTAAAGGAGCAGAATATTTCGAGTAATGTGTATTGTTCAGTCCAACGATATTATGATGGCATAGATGGATATTCATCGCATTTTTCTGGAAATTTATTATTGCTGGATTACTGTTATTCAAGTTATGAATAGAGTTTTTTCCAGTCGCACATCAGTGCGTATACTTGATGTTAGAGTGGGTGAAAATGTTGGGGAACTATTATTTGATTTTAAATGGCGTATTGTGATTGCAGGTCCTTTCATTGAAAAATCTATTGATTGGCTAGGTATTATTATAGATTTCCATGCATAAGAAATAAGTATTCCAAAAAGTTAAACGATCTAAAACCCACATTTTGATATTTATAAAAAGGATCATATAAAATTTTAAAATAGGGAATGACATGTTTATACGGAACACATATATTAAATCAATATATTTTTTTTATTTATTGCCCTGACTTTCTTTGAAAAATGCACATTCTTTTGTCTCCACATTCTTTCTAAAACTTTAATGAAGTTATAAAGAATAGTTATATTGATACCTAGCTTAACTTAGCTTCAACTTAGTTTTACTTCGTTTAAAACTGACCCTGACTTTGGCCACAACTTTTGCTGTTTTTTATCCAAAGAGTTAATGGTTTCAGCAGAAAAAAACTTTAGAGAGAGCTAGAAAGAGGGAGATAGCAAGGAATAGAAAAGGACAGAAGAAGAGATGCAGGAACCTGGGAAGAACCCGTTGATGGTTGAACATCATTAGAGCGCTGTCCTGGCGCCAGTTGACCAGACGCAGACTTCCTCTATCCCCTTCCTTATCCCACCCCCCTCACTTCGTCTCCTTCTAACCCTATTCCCCTTCCCTCTCTCTCTCTCTCTCATCGGCGGCAGTTGCATCCTGTCCCGCTGTTGCAGCCTCGACTGGAAGTCACGTCATATTGATTGAAATTTAAAATGCAAATCACTTAAAGCGTTCAATTTAATCAAATTATTACAACAACCAGCTGGAAAAGTAGGGGAAAAAGATGGTAACAGGTGGAAAAAAAACGCGGTAAGGGGGATACGGAAACTGTTGCCAACCCGAACAAACCACAACAACAAGGAAAGGAAAGCAACGACAAGTCATTTTCCACATTTTCTGTTTGCGGTCACTCGAGGAGGCGCCGCCGAGTGGCTTTCCATAAAGGGGTGAGGCCGGTGGGCAGGGGTAGGAAATGCTGGCCACATGAGAACGTGTCTATTAAAGTGATAGCCCGGCCTGGAGTTGGTCACTTCTGGACAAGGCATACACCTAGAAAAAACTAATTGAGGTTTTAGCTTACTAAATTCGAAATTTTATTTTTAATACTCTTTTTTTCGTCAAAGATTTTAATAAAATATATATAATTTTAATAAAGCAACTGCATAAAGAATTGAAGTCCTAAATATATATCGTAAATATACAATATTAATATTATAAAAAATGTTTTTCGTTCGAATGTTAAATAAAAACTCTCTAAACTGAGTTCCCATTGATTATAAAGGTTTAAAATCTACTTTTAATTTAACATGCAGATAAATAAAATTTCTATAGGAATCTCCCAGTCAAAACGGAATAATATCAATTGGTTTTTAATAATTTTTTGCAGTGCATTCAGCTAGAAAGTAAACACATTGCCTGACATCAACAACAATGTTTCCAATGCTAATGTTGTCCAATCTACCAGCCCGCCGTCCATCAGCCACGCCCCACACCCCTCCCCACCCCACCGCCTTCCTGGGCGGTTGCTGTTGGCTTAATTAAATTGTGGTTGCAACTTGCGAAGCGAAGCGCGTACACAAAAATCACACACAACATCAACCAAGGGGCTGAGAAGCGAGTGCGGTTGCCACTTTATGATTGCAATTGTTGTTCTAGCTGCGGTGGCTGTGGTTCGATTTTAATAGGCCATTTTTAGCATAGAACACCCTGTACCTTGCGTTTTGTACGGAAACATGAATCCAAGCTCAGGTGTTTTTTTATAGGATTTCTAGTCATGGATCTTTTTTCAAAAAGCCATACAAAATTAGATCCACATGCGGAAACATCAGGACTTCATATTGGCTGATTAGAAAGCCAAGTCAACCAGAGCCTCGGTGGCGCAGTTGGCAGCGCGTAAGTCTCATAATCTTAAGGTCGTGAGTTCGAGCCTCACCCGGGGCATGTAACTTTTTTTCTTTTTTTTTGGAATGATGTTTAAATATTTTGTTTTGTTTTGTTTTATTTTGTTTGAATTAAAATGGTGTAATTATTTAAAAACAGTTTAAATTAAAGAATTTTATTCATTTTTTTACTGTTAAAAGTTAAAAAATTTTAATTTGCCATTAAAAGACAAAAGTAACTAAGATATTAAGTATCTTTAGAGTATAATTATTTTCTAATATAATTAGTAACTAAAAATAGTTTATTAAAACTTTAAAAAAATCTTTCCATGAAAAAAAAATGTATTTATAAAAGTTATCAAACCTTATTTATAAAATTGTAAAAAAATTAAATGGCTGAAGAGTATTCCACAGTCGCATAAAAGTTACAAAATCAAATCAAAACAAAAATTAACAATAATCAGTTTTCCTTAATATGTTTTTTAAGTGCAATAAATATTTAAATTTTATTAAAAAACATAGTTTATAAATAGCTGAAGAGCAAAACCGGGTTGGCTTACGGTATCTATTATGTTTTCGCCTCATTAAATCTGTAAACCGCAGAAATACCACAAAATCTACAGAAACCGCAACGAGGACAGCAAAAACTTGGCTAACATAATTATGAAGATTATGACGGAAGTCACATTATGCAAAAATCTGGAAATAAAAACCAACAACGACAACAGCAACAACATCAGCTAACCGAGAAACAGCAATTAAGTTAACTAGCAGAAATAACAGTGTTGAACTGTTAGACTTACTCGATTTAACAGGGAAGCTAACTGAAATTCATGGGGGAACACTTTAAGTCTTAGGCCAAATCCAGCGGGAAACGAAATGCAATTTCCAAGGACTCTCCGACTCAACAACAACAGAATGCGAGGGAAAATGCTCTGGAGCTGCAAGCTCAACTCTCTTCATTTGCCGCCCCAAAAAGTATGCAATGAAAATCGAAGCAAACGAAGTGAAATGCTCGTAAATTGTAGTTGGCTGACAAGTTGACTCCTGGCTGGATTTTCCCAGAGAGGTGGCGCCGCCAGAGGGCGCTGGGTGGCCGCCAGGATGTGCGGGATGACATTGCACTCGACTCGACTCGCCGACGAGTGCAATGAAACTGCAAAACTTACTCCAGGCAAGCCAGGAAGCGTAAGGAATATCGAATTGCTGGTGTTTGTGTGGGCGAATGGAACCTCAACTAAGCTCCTCGCCACTCCTTATTTGCTCCTTGTGCTCAGCTCCCTGCTCAATGTATCTCTCTTTATTGTGCATTTGTCCTTTGGCAGCTCAGCGAAGGACAAAATTCAATGAACGTTTTCCTGTCTTTGCTGATGCACTACAAAAATAGATTTCCGGATTTTTTAAAGAGAACTGAGAAAAATGTATTTAAGTACTTAGTACTTATCTAAAATATATTTTTAAACCTGTTTTTAAAAAGTTTATTATAAAAGATCTTAAACTTACCTCTAACTTTTTTTAAAATCCTTTCGTACGAAATATTTATTTTAAATTTCAATTTTTATATTTCTTAAAAAGTAATCTGATTTTAATCTACTCCTTATAAAATTTTTAATATAAATCGGTTCAAATAATATAAATTTCTATTTTTCTCAAGTGTGTTGAGTGTCAATGAATGAAAATCATGACCAAAAATAGACGGGAAAAAATAAAATAAAAGCGTTTGATACTCCAAATTTGGTCATAAAAAGGATTTTTATGAACCCGCTGCCACTTGAGTTCGCCTGCTCCCAAATGACCTTTCAGCGCTGGTCATCACCTGCACAGCTGCACTTTCATTAATATTGTGTTTTTGTTGCGGCTTCCCAAAGAGTTTTCCTTCAGACCAATTAAGTGCTGGCTTTCCTCCATTGCTTTTCCTTCATTGTTGTTGGCGAGCATAAAATTCAATCAAGTTTTGTGTTGAGCCAAAAGTTACGATGGCTCAGACAAGAGCGCAGTTACCCCTTGAGTGCCCCACCCCGCCTATTGCCCCGCCCCTCCCCCCTCCAACGACTGGCATACAGACAGGACACGTTTGTCCTTACATTGTCCTCTGGTCGGTTGCTGTTGCATCCCATGGATCCCTGTCTAGACTTGAGTTGGTTGCCCCCAACCCACTGTCATGACAACCGCATGCGATTTATGCTGATGCGAGCATTTACCCCCTTGGCCCGCCCATCCCCCAATCAGCAAACCCCCCCCCCCCGCACTCTCCACGCGTTAATATTATTAAATGCAAATTAAGCTTTATCCCATTTCATTCATTAGCGGCTGTAATTTAGCCCACAAGAGTCCTTGTTTATTAGCACCTCGAATCGGTTGGGGTTTCACACGAAATTAACAGGGATGCAACCGGAAAGGAAGGTGTTGAAGGACTTACAGAGATTTTAGGACATTGATTAGGCCCTAGATATAACCTGAATTCTAAGCTTCTGATATTTTTCGTTAATTCATTCATTAACAGTTTCAATTTACCGAATTTCAGTCCTTTAAAAGGTTAGAATGGCAATGATATTTAATTTGGAAAGAGAATATTTGAATGTTTTGTATTTAAAAATTTTTAATAATCGTCTAAAATTAAGAAATTAAAATTTAAGTTAAATTATGAGTATTGTAAGTAATTAATGAGTTAAATAAAACCAAAATTCTAGTCAGATTTAAAATATATTATTATAATATGAAATGATCAACCACAAAATTTGTATAAAAAAATCTACGAAAAATCAAAGTAAAATTATTACGTGTTAAAATCCTTTAATTTAGATTTGCTCCTTGAAACCGCTTTGCATCGCTGATTATGCAAGGGAGAAATGTGCAATTGAGGTGCAAATTCCCATGCGAAGATTGCCCCTATTGTTGCTCCGTTTCTTGGCTAATTTGCAAACCAATTAAATGTCAATTTGAGGCATTGTTCCTTAACCTCTCGTTCTGCACCACACCTTCGGTGTTTTCTACCCCCATGTGGATAAAGTTTTTTTTTTCGACACCGCCAAAGTTTCGCCCATTGCCTGTCTAGACTTCTTTGGCAGACTCTCACGACTTCTTCGTTTTCCTTCGACTGCAGCCCGACTTTTCCCCGTAGTTTGCATTGCGTAGTTTGCATAACTTTTTCCCCAAACTCCTGCCTGCCTTCCTTCTTTCGCCCAGCGCCTTTCAACGGCTAAGTGAGTTTTAATGCCGACAAAAGCGCCCAAGGGCGGTGCTTTGGGTTTGGGGCTTCCAGCCAAATTGGCATACGTTGCGTATGCGTTATATGTGCATTTACAGTTGGTATGCTTAGTTTGAATATTTCACTCCATTCACTCATTATTCATGTCTGTTCGCCACTTGGCTGGCAATGGGAAAGCTGTCGTCCCACGAAAATGACGCGCCCCCGCTCCCGAAACCGCAGTCAGCCAGTCGGTCGGTTATGGTCAGAATCGGGGAAAGTTACGGATCCACGGGGAATGTTACGGAATGGTCAAAAAATTGTATGCAAAAGGAAAAACAAAAAGCCGAAAAATGCACATTGCACATAACAAGATGGAAAAGTTGATACAGGACCAAACCGAACTATGAATACTTAATAAAAATCTATAAATACAAAAAAAATAAAATATTATATAGAAGAGGTTTAAGAAAAATCGTAATATTCGTACATATATTATTTAAATATTGTAATTTTATAATTTAAACAAATATTAATTAGTTGAGTTTTCTAGGTTATAGAATTTAGCAACTAGAGATTTCCAAATTAGTTTAAATTTTAATACCGGTAAAGCAGCAATCCATCAGTTGTGAAACCCCACTCTCAGAGCTGTGAATGCAAAGTTTTAATCACCTTTCTGATCCCAAAGTGGTCATGGGCCAGCCCAAGTAGAAGCCTCTGCTGGCATTCGAATATGGCTGCGGGATATTCGGACGTTTTTTTTTGCCGAGAAACAGAATCAGAATCAGAGCACACACCCATCCACCCACTCAGGCACAATGGTGGTTCGTCGACAGACCCAGCCGGCCAATGAGGTTTTGAGCTAAAAGTTGAATTGTGCATCGACGGCCCCCCAGGACCCCCGAATCCCCGCGCACAACGCCTCTGTGTGCGTGTGTTTTCGACTGTCTGTGTGGTATGCACTTGTCTAGACATTGGCTAGACAGTGTAAAACCAAAAAATAACAGCAACAACAATTACAGTAAATGCCGGCGACACAAAACGAAACGAAACGAAATGTTGCACAATCCACGTAGAACCCCTGACAAAAAAATCATGGGAATGGGAGCAGGAGACATTGTCGTCGTCGACGAGACGGCGGAGACAAATTTTTGGCAATACATTTGACAAATTTCCGTGCGAATGCAGAGTGCGAGCCGCGCAAGCCGTCGAAAAATCCATTCCACCATTGTTTTCTACTTTTGATTTTATTTGGTAACTAAGTGGAAACTACTGGGTAAACCTAAGTGGAGGGGCCTCCACTCCATTTTATCCTCCTGCACTCCGTTTACGAGGCAGCGAACTTCTTCCGCTGGAACGGCGGCGGCAGCGGAGCCAACAGATTGTTTGTCGAAATGCTGACGTTGACAAGTTCGTTAGAGCTCAGCCGAGACACGTGCACCAGGTGCTGCAAGAAGAGGAATGGAGGTGAGAAAATGTTTGCAAATAATGGGTGGAATGTGGGTTTACTGCAGATAAGTTCGGAAAACGTTACAAATGGGCATTCCCATTGGGCTATTTGTTAGCAATTCGAGTTGGTAGGTACATTATTATTTACTACTCTACTTTGTTTAAAATCAATCAATAATAAAAAAAATTCCCCTAAGTGCCTATCCTAAAATAGAATAAAAGGTATTTTATAATCATCTTACCTGCCGAGGCAGCTGCGTCTTTAGACTCAAGCCCTTTGCATTTTCAGTGACTGAGGAGCGGTTTCCGTTTGCTAATTTCTTCGTCTTGCCCTTGATCACATGCTCCTTCGGATCCAAATGCTGATTCCTCTCCAGCACATACAAGTTTGTTTCGGTGTGAACCAGGAATATATTGGGATTCCTGGGGTCCAAGCTAATACCACTGATGCTATGGTGCCTTGTGTCCGGTATTAGGTACTCTTCGGTTTCACAGGTAAAGATCCGATTGACCAGATCGTATTCCACCAGCTGGCCATTGGCGTAGGCCACCACCACTCGGGGATGTTCCTCGTGCATGGATAAAGCTGTGGTTCCTGCCCGGTGCCTTGGCAGATTCAGCAGGTGCTTGTACTGTTTTCCATGTAGTTTCCAAACCGAAACTATTTGATCCGAGGTTCCTGCCACTATGTAATCGCACCCTGAAGAAATTACTAGATGGCTGATGGTACTTTTGCAATGATCACTCAAATCGATGCTGTTCTGGAAGATTACCCGATCCTCCTTCAGGTTAAACCAACTAAGATTGTTGTTTTGGGGATGGAGCAGTGCTAGTCGGCCCTGCTTTGTGAAGATTATGTGACTCGCTGGTTTGAGTTCCTCGGGAAGATCCGCCACCAGACGCTCCACCTGCACGGGATTACTCTTTAGGCGACTTAAACGCAGTTCTTTCAAAGTGGAGTAGCAAATCCAGTTTGCATCAGGTGAAATGGCTGAAGCTTGTATAAAGTTACTCTCTTTTACATTTAGTTGAAGGAGTTTCTGGGGAGGCTGCTCCAAAAGAAGTTCCTCCGAGGCACCAACTGGCTGAGCCCAGGGCTTTTTCTTCTCCTCGTCTTGTGGAACCACAGAACCCAGGCGCCACAGGTGAAGGCTGTTGGGATAACGTAAAAGCAATAGCTTTTCCGCGATGGCCAATGATGCTACGGATCCCTTGAGGAAGGGAGCATGCTGCGACAGATGCGCCTGCGTCCTTTCGCTGGACGTTATAGTCAAAATGCCATCCAAGCCTGCAGAGAAAATCTGGTCGTCTATAACCAACAGGGATTTCACATAGTGTTTGTGGGCATCGCGCTGCAGAAACTTGATCCAACGCTCGCTGGTGGATTCCTCCCGCCTGATCTGGGTCTTGCTGAAAATCCGGATGAGCGGTGGCTGCATTCCGCTGCACACCAATCGATCCTCTTTTTCATTCACAGCCAAGGCGAATACGTTCTTATCGAGAACTCGTGTACAATCGATCTGTGTGGCATTTTCTGCATTCCAAACGGTCACAAATCCGCCTGAATCACCAGCAATAATCGTGTTGTCCGACAGGAACTGGAGAGACCAAACAATTAGGTCCTTCTCGGAAAGAGTCATCGTGTGGAGCGTGGTTCCCTTGAGGACATTCCAAATGCGAACGCATCCCTCGGTGCCGGTCACCAACTTCGTGCCCGTCTTATCAAACTTGATGCAGAGAACGCGACCTTTTTGCTTGTTGAAAAGCGATTTGTAGGTGATCTCGTCATTCTCGATGCTCAGGAGGTTGATGTGTCCTTCCTCGGAACCGACAGCGATTTCCGTTTCCGCGGTGTTCACGTCGAGACTCCAGAGTGCATTGCCGGTGGGTGAGTGTTCGTAGCGTGGCTTCAGGCTTTTCACATCCCACTCGATCAGTTTGCCCGTAAGATCCACGGAAAACAGGCGATTTCCCGCCCAAGCTAAGGATTCCACAGGGCAATCGGGCGCTAGGTGGATTACTCGATCCAGAAAGGGGGTGTGCTCCAAGTTCCACAGCTCTATGACGGGTGTTTCACTGGAGGAAGGGTACTTGTTAGTGATCTGCATAGTTATCTTTAGTTTTACATATATTTAGAGTATAATTTACCGATTTAAAGCGAGACACTTGCTCGATTTACTGTACGCCAAACTGATAATGCCACGCGGTTTTATCGTGTAGAAGCGAACATTGTGCAACTGATGCTTGCCCCCTCCCTGGGGTTCCTTCTTCGTATTATTAGTCATTGTATTTAGTTTAAATAATAATTAAATCGCGTAGAAATAAGCAATAATAACTGAAACAAAATTCCTCTGGTTGCACGTGTGTGCCTAAGGGTTGCCAGACGATCGAGTGCGCGAAGTAAACAAACCGCGAGAGTTGCCATTCACGGGAAAATATACTAGATTAACCCTTGTGCTGCCGCTGTTAAATGCTAGTTAATCAGTCAATTAAAAGGGAATGTTACAAAATTATACAAAAAAAATCATCATAAATAAAATAAAAGCCCTTCGTAGATAGTTTTAAACTACTTACATTTTAATATTGTAAGTGTATTTCATCTTTAATAATTAGTATTTATTTACCACTCGCACTTGGTCACTCTAAAGCGGGGGTGGTTTTTCGCAAATGTTTTCTTTTGTTGTTGCAGCGGTGCGAAGGAAAATAATTTCCAGCTGAAAATTAAACCAATCAGCTAATTAAATTAAGTTACAAAGTCAATAACAGATCATAAAGCATGATATAGCAGAGGAGAAGCTAAAAAATCACACTTGGAAGTACAAATAAAAGCTGTTGCAAAGATGTCGCCGAATTCTGTGTGGACCTTCTGCCTCCTAAGTGGTAAATAAATAAGGAGGAAAGGGGAAAAGCTAAAAAAAATACTTAATTATTTACACCCCAATAAAACAGCGCTCCTTGTGACCTTGGGCTCCACAGCGATTTCCTCGAGGGTTCTGGAACTCAGCGACCGGTTCATCGATGTGCGACACGAGGGTCAATGGTTGGTCCTTGCAGTCCTTATATGATGGATTATATTTATTATTATTATTATTATTTTATAGGCTGGTCATGTTTTACGCCCCCTGGTGCGGCTACTGCAAGAAAACCGAGCCCATCTTCGCTCTGGTGGCCCAGGCACTCCATGCCACCAATGTGCGTGTGGGTCGTCTGGATTGCACCAAGTATCCGGCGGCAGCAAAGGAGTTCAAGGTGGGATATTGGGGATTTCCATCCTAAATGTAACCCGAAATGTTGTCGTTGTAATCTGTTACATCTACATTCAAATGTTGTACATCCAAGACCCCATTAAATATCTCCTATCTTTCAGGTGCGTGGCTACCCGACCATTATGTTCATCAAGGGCAACATGGAGTTTACCTACAATGGAGATCGTGGTCGCGATGAACTGGTGGATTATGCCTTGAGGATGTCGGGGCCCCCAGTTCAGCTGGTCACGCGAACGGAGAGTGTGGACATGCTGAAGGGATCCCATACGATCTTCTTTATTTTCGTGGGCCAGCAGGAGGGCGTGGTGTGGGATACATACTATGCTGCAGCCGAGGGTTACCAGGAGCACGGTTTCTTCTATGCCACCAGCGAGGATATCGCTGCTCAGCACTTTGACTTTGAGAAACTGCCAGCGGTAATAGTCTACAAGGAGGAGCAGCACCACTTCTATCCGCACGGGCACTTGGCCCACGAAATGGACCCCAATGAAGTGAACGAAACCGTTTTCCAGTGGGTGAACGTGGAGAGGTTCACACTCTTCCCGAAGGTCACGCGATTCAACATCCATCAGCTTCTGAAGACAAATAAGTATCTGGTCTTGGCTGTGGTGCAGGAGGATAAACTCAATCAGATAGCCACCCATGAGCTGGAGTTTCGGGACATGGTGGAGGGCGTGATCAGGAAGCACAGGGCGCGATATCACGAGAAGTTCCAATTCGGATGGGTAAGCGACAGAAGAATGCCATCTTCTATGTACTCATCGAAGTATCCCTCCTAGATCGGTGAGCCATCCATAGCACATTCCATCATTCTGGACCAACTGCCTACGCCGCATTTGATAGCGATTAATTCGAGCACACAACATCACTTCATTCCCGACGACGACCCGTTGCAGATGACCCCGCAGGCTCTGCATCTGTTCCTGGAATCCATCAGCAATGAGAGTGCGGTTGCCTATGGAGGAGATACGTACTTTGTGCGCTTGAATCGTGCGCTCTTCGAGGTCCGAAGAGCTCTGAGGGATATGTGGCTGGGAAATCCCGTATTGACCACTGTTATCTTCGGCCTGCCTCTGGGATTCCTTTCGCTCATTATGTATTCCATCTTCTGTGGCGATTGCTTGGTCACCGAAGACGATACGGATGAAGATCACGAAAAGAAGGAGTAAGAGGACAAGAGAAAGTATATAAGATGATCTCGAAGTGAATTTCCGAGGAAGATCAGAAGAACCAAAAACCATGAGCAAATTCCGCTCCCATCCCCTAGAGAAACTTTTCTACCGCATACAAGTGTAAGCCAAATCTAGTCATATGTCCGCTGGGCGAGAACTTCCAATCCGTTTCAAGATCCGCCATTTGACACAAAGAATTCAATTCGCATTCGTGAGTGTGGTTCTTTTTTTTATCGTTTTAAGTTAGTACAAGTAATAAACATGATTTAGCGGATGCGAAGAGCGGGGGGTAAACTTAAATTAGAAGCTGGGCGGGATATCGGATGGATCAGCAGCCGTAATCTTCGTCATCGTCGCTATCGATGGCTGCTCGGCGCCGATCGTACTTCACGGAGGACTTGCTCTGCGGCATCTGGGCATTGACGCTTTCCAGGATGCTCACAAACTGGGCGTCATCGAGCTTTCCGCGCACCTGGCCCATCTGGGCCATGCGGATGACCATGTTCTCGAACATTTGCGCTTTCTCCGGCTTGCTGACTTTCAGGGTGTTCACTGTGGGATAATGAAAGTGGTATTCAGTGAGTTTTTAGAAGGGTTCAATGGCCCTTACGTCTTGCCCTGGCCTGCTGGTCCAGAACTTGAGATAATATCGAGTGCTTCATCTCCTCCTGGGCGCGCATCTGCTCCTGCTGGGCCTGTTGCTTTTCCGCATCATTGCCGCCGCCACCGCCCTAGAAAAGGAATATAGGGTGAAAGGTCATTGAAGGATAGCTCTTTAAAGGAACAGGTGTCTCAGACCAATAGGATGACTCACAAGGGCTTTTACACCTTTCCTATAAGACCTTAAAACTAACCAACGTAAACAAATCTTGTTTATTCTTATATTCTCCAATATATTTTAAGTAATGTTTTTTGTTTTTGGTTCTTTTATTTTCTCCAAGTTATGACTATTTTTGGATTTTTCTAGAGGAATCTAGCCGGTTTGGATCCTATCAAACTATTTTACTTACGAATTGCGACTGCATTTGGGACATGCGCTGGGCGCGTAAGGCATCCAAATCACCATCCGACATTCTGAGTTCTTATTTTAATAAATTTATGTCAGTTAATTAGGCAATTCTTGTGTTTTTGGTTGTATAAAAATAAAATCACGCACTTTTGGACAAAAAAGTGTGCAGTCAAACAGTGTGGCCCTGCTTTCTTCTGTTTATCGATAATAACTCATAAGTGCGTTGCAGCAGCCCTGAATACTCGGTGTTTTCGAGAAGAAGAAGAGCAGAAGAGAAAAATAAAATATCACCGAGGGAAAACAAACAAATAAACTGGATAAAAGGAGTATTAGCAATTCAATATCATTGAAAATGTCTGCTCCGCTGGAGAACCTTGAGACCCAGTTGGAGATGTTCATCGAGAATGTGCGACAGATCCGCATCATTGTCAGCGACTTTCAGCCACAGGGTCAGAACGTACTCAACCAGAAGATGTAAAAAAAAGATAAATAATGGTTAAACTATGTGTGTGTGTATATTTATATATTTTTACATTTTCAGTAACAGCTTGGTAACCGGCCTCCAGGAGATCGATAAGCTCCGTTCCCAAGTGCAGGACGTCTACGTGCCTTTTGAAGTATTCTTCGACTACATCGACCAGGATAAGAATCCCCAGCTGTACACCAAGGATTGCGTGGAGAAGGCTTTGGCCAAAAACGAGGAGGTCAAGGGCAAGATCGAGAGCCTGAAGAAGTTCAAGTCCAATCTGCTGCTGGAATTGTACAAAACCTTTCCCAACGAGATGAACAGCTATCGCGCATATCGCAAAGACTCCATGTGAATCAAGGATACGCCACCTGAATCCTAGTTAATAAGCCACATCTTGGAATAAATTTATACTTCTGTACATAAAGTTAGCTTTTACTATTGTCTGGGTATTGTAATGCTCTTTTTCTGAGTCTTTGCATACTTGTAAGCGAGTTTCATTAAAATTAGTACTTAAAACTATTTATTTAAATTTTTTAAACATTCTTAAGATTCAATTATTTTTCACCAAATTCTAAAATATTTTTTAAGTATTAAATAGATTAAAGGATTTTTTATCCTCTACAACCCTATTTTAAAAGCGTTGCCACACTAGTTTTAAAACAGCTGTTCTTTGTTTTGGTAGCTTGTGTAATTTTTAAGAGTTTCTATTGTGGATAAAAGTAGTTAAATTTAGTGTAAAATATGCGGAGTGTGATAAGTGGCTTTAAAAATGCTGTAAGGGCAACCAATTACACACCAATTTCTAGAAATGCTGTGCCGTTTGAACGTTTCCGTTTGCCTGAAAAACGCCAATTTTCCGTTGAATCCTCGCCGGCTTGTTGGAATTGCCAAAATAAATCGAATTTGAGGCAGAATATGATGTGTTCCTACTGTGGACATTTGCAGGATGTTAATACAGGAATAGTGAGTATATATCACTATTTTTGTACAATTCATTTAACCATTCGTTTTTTGTAGAATTACTTTGAATTGCTGAGCTTTCCCACCCAGTTTTCTTTGGAGTCCCAGAAGTTGACAAAAAGTTTTCGTCAGTTGCAAACCATAGTTCATCCTGATAAATACAGTAATAAGTGGGTATAGTACTTAATAATAGCAGCTAAAAAAATAAGACTTAAAATCTCTGCATTTCCAGATCCTCCCGCGAGCAAACCAACTCCGCCGATTGGAGTTCCCTGATCAACAAGGCCTATAAGACCCTGGCCACTCCCATAGAACGTGGTCAGTACCTTCTTCAATTGGAGGGCGAGCAGATGCCCCAGGATAATAGCGCCCTTAACAAGGAATTCCTAATGGCCATGATGGAACGGAATGAGGAGGTGGAGGATGCGGCAGACACGAAAGCTCTGGATGACCTTAATGCCCAACTTATCAGGGAGCTGGAGGAAATGGCCCAGAAGCTAAGCTCCCTGTTCGAAAACAAAGACCTTCAAGGAGTCAAGGGAACCCTCGTGGAGATGAAGTACCTCCTGAGTATTCAGAGCAGCATTAAACAGAAGCAGCAAAGTTTGCTGGGCAGCTGAAAATTCATTAATCGATCTGCCAATCGGTTCTGATCACGCACACACGTCCACCTGTTGCTATCTATCAGCTGTTGAGTAAACAATAACACTGACTTCGTTTGTTTTATAATGTGAATAAAAATCGCGCTACAACAGTTATGGTCGCTGCAATTAGTTAATCATCCATTAGTGGCCGTTTAGGAACGGGTTATTATCTAGATTTCTATGTAAGCTCCTAAGAGTTTTTCCCCTTTATCGTCGCCCACCCAGTGCCACGGTCAACACTTTGGGAATAATATAATCAATTAATCGCGGCACTATCTGTTGGACCCAAGACCCCAGGGGGAGACCCCTTGAAGAACCTAGAAATCGAATACATCGTCATATAGCCAACTCATGCCCACTCACACAGGCTCACGACATGTGTATAGGCGGAAAAATCGGCAGGGTTTATATAAATTTGAATCGCTTGTCGCTACAGCGGACAGTTCTTATTCACCTGTGGAATTGCCTGGACCTCAGGCTGGGAAACTTTTTTGGAGGCCGGATAAATCTAGAATAAGTGCAGCGAAACTAAGGAACTACTTTCAGAGAAATACAACCCTTAGGTTTAAATTATCACAGAAGACGTATTTGCCTGAAATAATCAATACCTGCTGATAAGGTATATGTAAAACAAAGAACCACTTCAGAAGACTAACGATTTACTTTGGTAAGAGAGGTAGCTGAAGATAACAAAGACTTAACAACCGCACGCAAGCAGGAATACCACTTAAAAAACTTGAAACAATATATAATAAATACCTCTTATCATCAAAATATTTGGAAATACAATATCTCAGGAATTAAAAATATTAAAGCCATTATCTTGCCATCCAAAATAATTAGAGAAAATAACCAATTACTCAGAAGGTATAATATTTATCTCTGGATTAAGAGGCTCTTAATAAAGTCTTAGAAATACATTTCTGGAAAAAAACAGAAAATCTGCAAGAAAAAATGCCGAAACTTTTGGCTAGCCTGCTGATCTTCATCGGCTCTCTGCTGACCGCCTCGGCAGACATCTCATCACCCATCATAGGTGTTCTCACCCAGGAGGTTTACACCGATGGATTGATCTCGCGACACTTCGATAACAAGACCAGCTATATAGCCGCCTCGTACGTGAAGTATCTGGAAGGAGCTGGAGCCCGAGTTGTGCCGATTTGGTGAGTGGAGCAGACAGATACAGGAACCCGGAGATCTTATCGTGAAAAGCTATTTCACCAAACCCAGATAAGGTTTATAGGGTGGCATTAACTATTCAAACACGTGTATTTATAGAACATAAATTCATAAATGAGTAAATTTGATTTGGTGACTGAAACTGCGTTGTATTGATAAGATTGCTTGAAATCAATTAATAAACAATTTTCATAAACCCTCGACAGGATCGGTCGCAATCGCAGCTACTATGAAGATCTCATGCACAAGATAAATGGGCAAGTATAAATATAAATTCAAGGAAGTTCCCGCAACTAAATTTATTGATGCTTTGACAGAGTTCTGTTGCCCGGAGGAGCCACTTGGTTTAATCAGAGCAATGGTTATGCCGACGCGGGCGAACACCTTATCCAGTTGGCTATCGAACGAAATGATCATGGAGTCTTTATGCCCGTTTGGGGCACTTGTCTTGGCATGGAACTGTTGGTCTACAAACTGGCCAATGGCACTGAGCATCGGATTAACTGCGAGGGAACGGGAATTGCCCTGCCAATGGAGTTTAAGGAAGGTAAAGATCAAAAAAGGTGTATACAATATGTTATTTTTACATTCTAAATATTTGTATTTCATCTAGATTACAACAAAAGCCGTCTATTTGCCTCGATCAGCGATGATGTTGTGGCCGCCATGGTTAAGGAGAATGTGACTTATCACTGGCACCAGTTTTGCTATACGGAAAAGGACTTTGAAAGGGATCTCCTGAACGAAACTTGGCGGGTTATGTCCTTGAATAACGACTGGAATGGCAAAGAGTTTATTTCCACCGTGGAGCACAAAAAGTACCCCTTCTATGGAGTACAATTTCATCCGGAAAAGCCGTTGTACGAGTTTACTAAGAAAAGCATTCCCCATACCGCGGCTGCTGTAATAAGTGGTCAATTCTTCGCCGATTTCTTTGTGACTGAGGCTAGGAAAAGTAATCAGAGCTTCGCAAATGCCACTGAACAGGCCAGGACATTAATTTACAACTATAAGCCCGAGTACACTTCGATTTTGGGTTCCTCGTACATCCAGCAATACTTGTTTACCAACGACGAAATGGAAATTCCTGATATTCCAGATATCCCCGAAGAGGGCGGTGATGGCGATGGAGGTAGTAGTGGCTACCCCTATGTTCCCATCATTGTGGATGGCGGTGGCGGTGGTTCTGCCATCCTACCGCTTTTTGGAGGGCTACTCTTAACCTTGCTGATCCTATTAATTAATTAATTAATTGTTTGCATTGCATGAACTTTGGTCAACTTATGTTATCTTATCATGAGATTAAATTCATCTACGCACTCGATATTAATGGAATTAAGTTTTCACATTCTTTGAGCGATTTTATAATGTTATCTTTGAAATAATCAAGGTGATTGTTGTTCAAATTATTTACTTGCCAGCAAAATATTAAAAAGATTGTCCCTGTCGCCATGGGGGTCTGTGACTCAATCGGTAAATTAATGTTTCTTTTAATAGATTTAATTTCCAAGAAGATATTATTTGATAAGTGGCTTAAATTTAAATCAGTTCTGAATTATTTAGATATAATTTTTTATCTCTGTTGTTTTTAGGGGTGCGATATCTGTATAGATAAGTAGATACATATTATTTTTGTTTTAAAGAAGCTTGTATGAAGATTGAACTTTGGAGTTTTAATCTCCAAAAAATAAAGATAATGTACCTTTTTGCTTAAATCTGGGCTACCATTATTTTAATAAAATAAGATTATACGTTAGAATATAAAAAATACCTTATTTATTTAATAAATTAATTGAGTGGGCGAAAGATTGTATTGAACTTTATGCTAATAAAATAGAGTGCTTTTGATTTGTGTGTTCAGAAAACCGAAGGGTAATTGTTAAAATTGTATCAAAAGTAGTTAGTTTAAAAGAAAGTTATATTTCGGGGATACTATTTTACTTTTCCCCATTCCCGAAAGTAGGCAAACATTTCTTGCAGTAGGTATGGTTTAATTTTTATTTGCACCTTTGTGGCTGTTGAAATTCTGCCAAGTGAGAATGCATTCTGCTAGGTTTGTTTACGTTTAGTTTGCTTTTGTACGGCTATTCAGTCGGCCGTAGTCGGGAATCCCAAGAAGACGATGGCGGAGAGCGCATGTCTGAACGACATACCAACAGTTGGCGTTATGTGCATCGATATTGCCACCCGATTGCAGCAGAACTTTGGTCGGAAGTTCTACAGCTACATTGCCGCGTCCTATGTCAAGTTTCTGGAGGCATCCGGTGCCCATGTCGTGCCCATTTGGTAAGTTATATATGGTCAAAACACCAATTGAAGAGCCGGCAATCGAATTTAATGAAAAATTGAGATACTAAAGGGCACTTCATTCATTTGGTTGAATGACTAAAGGGTATAGAATCGATCTATATGGTATAAGTACGGTTTAACGCGTATATATTATAGTGAATATATTTTTTATTAGCCAAACGCATTCCAAGCATTTCTCTTCCGAAGTCACGTATGCACTTAGTTGGCTTTGTCGGCGATGTTGACTTGAATTTGCTATAGAATTGGGATGACAAAACATAACTTGATGGAGGAATCGGTTACTCCTCCTTGCATCGGCATCATGTGCATCGATCTGGCCAAGTCATTGGGTCTCAAATATGGCCAAAAGTGGCACAGCTATTTGCCCGCTTCCTACGTGAAGCACTTGGAGGCCACCGGGGCATCGGTAGTGGCCATCTGGTGAGTTGAGCAGACCGCCAGCTAAATGATAAACAAATTGCATAAACAAGCAGAGCTATGAGAATTAATTATCTCAGTGGGCAAAGTGCCAAGATATTCTGGCAGAATGCAATGCGATTAAAGAATGAGGCGAGAAAGTGCTCATACTTAAGGTTTATTTAATGTAGCCGGCGAACGCTTATGCTTTCATGTTATGATTTAAAATACTTATAATATTTTTCAAAACTAAATTTAAGATGTTAGTGGAATATTACCTTGAAAAACCCTCTTTTTAAACCCAACAAATAATTATATAAATAAGTTAAGAAAATGTAATAATCGATGTCCTTGCAGGATCGGTAGGGAGCGAGCCTACTATGAGTCGATAATGGGTCAAATAAATGGCATCCTTTTGCCAGGCGGAGCAGTCTTCATCGACGAGGCCGATAGACAAGCACATCCGGATCTGACCAGCGATTGTGTCCGGAGTGCCGAGCACATTTACCAACTGGCCATGGAGCGGAATCAGCGGGCGAGGAAGCAGGATGATGTCGGCGGGTACTTCCCAGTTTGGGGAACTTGTCTGGGATTCCAGCTGCTTCTTATCCATGCCGCCGAAGAGCCCAAGATTCGCACCGATTGCCAGCCCATGAGTAAAGCGATGCCTGTAAAACTAACTGAGGATTACAAGATATCGCAGTTATTTGAGGGATTAGCGCATTCCGTGGCCGAGGAGATGGAAAGGCATCCCTTTGCCTGTCACCAACACCGCTATTGCATCACGAAAGAGAGGTTGGAGTCCTGTGGACTAGCCAACGATTGGCATCCTCTGGCCACTCAAAAGGATCCTTCAGGACTGGAATTCATCACGATTGTCGAGCACCGTCGTTTTCCCATCTTTGGATGCCAGTTTCATCCCGAACGCGCTGCATTCGAGCAGCTCATTGTCTCAAAGGATCTCTGTTACTCGGCGCATTCCCATTTTGGCATCAAGTTGTCTCAAATCTTCGGCAGTCGATTTGTTGAACTCTGTCGTCGCAACAGAAATCGATTTGATAGTCCTAATCTAAAAGTGCGTCATCTCATCTGGAACTGGCAGCCTGTTTTCTCCGGTCAATTCGGGGACTCCAATTGGCTGCAGTGCTATCTTTTTGAGAAGGACGAGGACTATTCGAAAGACAGCAACGATTCTGCGGAACTTACCACGACTGGTGCCTCGTGATAATAGTTTGAATTGAACTGTGAATTAAGAGCGTATTTTATTATAAATTTGTTTTTAAATTTGACAGTAATTAAAGTAAGAGAAAAATGTTTATGGATACATTAATACTTTAAATGAAGGCTTAATTCAATACCAAAAATTTTTTTAATATTATAAGTATTTTTAGACTGAATGGCATTGTGATTAATAATAAAATATTAAAAATATCTTCATTTTTGCTTGCTTATTTTACATTTACCTTTATTGAAACTATCAAATTCTAAGTACAAATCTTTTTCATTTATTCCATTAACATCAGAGGAAATGTGTGATTAAGAATTTTAAAAATTTTGAATCTGTCTGAATTTTGTATGCAAAATTACTTGTTGATTCGAGCCTGTTTCCTTTGGCTTCACCCTCCAGTAAATTTTCCACTCATCTTTTCCTATTTCCCATTTCTTGTGCTCAACTCACGGAGTAGTCGGGAGTACTTTTCCACATTTGTCTCATGCAAATTTCACGCTGTACTTTTCCGTTCAATTTTTGTGCGCGCTTTTCTTTCATTTTTTTTTGTGTTCAAGGATGGAAAGCAATTTTCTGTTAGCTCCTGTTTTCCCTCAAGCAAATGGAATATTTTTGTTCATTTTTAGGGGCCTTCCTTTGGCAAAGAGTATGCATATTTTTTAAGTGTTGTGGGAATAGAATAAAGAGCATTTGAATTTGAGCAATGGATGCTTATAGTTTACATAGTTTACTAAATCGGTAGTATGGATTCTAATTTTCGAATACAAATTTCATGTTTAGATTTTAAATAATATTTTTTTAGAATTTAATGTGATTTTTTTAGATTTTTAAGTCAATCCGTTCTGCGTGATATTTGCCACTGACCGTTTTTTAAAGGGAGCCTTTTATAGTTTACTCTAGATTTTCTGAAATCTTAATTAGTCTTAAATTTAATACTCAGAATTATTTTACTTAGAGTGAGGACCTTTTGGGTTCACTTAAAAGGTTGTCCCCTTTTTTCCAGGGTAGAAATGAAACCAAATTTTTGTAAAATTAGTCTATTCATTGGGTTTGTTGTTTGGCAGGCCCATTTTCGTGCTTTTACTCTTGAAATTTCCACTCGGGGGGCTCGTCAAAAGGTTGGCTGCTCATAATTAGCGCGTGACAGAACGGAATTTTTACCCGTCAGGCTTATGGTTATTTGTAAATTCCTCCGAAAATACCATTAGGCGGACACTGGCTTGGTTATTTATGGTTTTTTTATTAAGGTTTTTTTTTGTTCGCCAGTGCTAAAGTTCAGTCTGAGGTGTGAACACGAATTATTGCTGCCGGTGGAGCGGCTTGTTATGGCACATGTTTTTGTCTGATTCCCATTATTGTGTGCGGCTTCTAGGAGCTGCCACTCTCATTGTTATGTCCTGGTATCTCTGCGTCTGGGTCTCGGGCTTTTCCGCACTGTCTGGCTTCCTTTCTTTCTGCCCCCTAGCATTTTCTTTATCCCTCTATTGTGACTAGTTTTTTTTTTTCGATCTGGAATCGCATGCTAATGAGTCTAGGTAAATGTCTAGCCTTTTCTTGAGTTCTTAATCATCGTTATTAAAGTTGCAGTGTGGTCTTTGATTTTGTCCCTTTCTTTAGTTTGTAAATATTTTGTATTTCTGAACCTGAAAAATATGGAGTGAATTAATAATCATTAATTTGTAATATTTATTGATTTCTTGATGAGTTTATTTTAATGCTGTAAAATTATTTTTTTTAAATAGACTTCTTTAATAATATTTCCAAAACATTTCTACATTGCATACTTTTTTTCGATGGTTTGGAAGGCTAATTTCTCCAATGTTTGAACATTTTTCACATTGTACTCTCATTGATTTACATATTACCCTGTTACTACGATATTTACTTGCGTTTCCTTTGTTTCGCTTTATGTGCACTTACGTTATTGTGAGAAAGAAAAAATTGTCAGCATAAATGCCGCATTAAATGCCCTTGTGCCCATTTTATAGACTCACTCACATAGATGAGTGTATTCACACTTGCAGAGACACACACTCACACATGGGCAGGGGTTGGGGTAGAAGAAGAAGGGGTTGGGGTTGGGAAAAGGGGTTTGCCCTGGGAAAATTGGGGTAGTCCAAAGTTGGGCCAAAGTCTAAAAGTAAAAGTTGGCATATTTCTGTTTTCTCAACTGAAAATTAAGCCGCCTTTTCGCAAGCGAACACACACATACACACTTAGTAATACCCCTCTCTTTTTACCGCCTTTCTCATTCTGTGTGTGTGTGTGTGTGTGTTTGTGCGGCTTTCACAATGACGTCATAGGTATGCTTCTTATAGGGCCGGCCTTTTGCCATTCTATAACCTACTTGCCGTGCATTGAACCGGCCTTCTTGCTCTCCCTCTCTCTCGTTCTCTCATGGCTACTTTCTCCCGTCTCCCACAACCCCTACTTTCTCCCGCATCCTCCCATTTTTTTGAGATTTGCCTCTCTTACTACCAGTCTCTGGTTACTTTTTTCTCTCGCCGGAGAGCGCAACTGCAGGCTGCAGCTCGGCGTTTTGGGCCAATGAACTCGGGCTGCAAGGACATTGCAGTTGCCGTCGAGTGACATTATGAAAGGCAACAACAACAGCAGCAGCAGCAGCAGCAGTTTGACAAATTCTGCAGAAGCCAAAGGTCCTTTGGACACCAGGACACCATTCTCGCCCCCCCACCCTCCTTCATCCCCAGCAGTTGTGCGGTAAGCCCCCTCTAGACGAACAATTTACGCTGATTTGGCATTTAAACTGCAGTTGAAGGATACACACCCAGCTTTCGAAAATGCCGTAGAGAGCCTGTCTGTGTGTGTGTGAGTGCGTGATATTTGCGTGCGTGTGAGTCTGATTCTGACTCTGATAATCCTTTCAACTGACCCGACAAATGGGCGTGACTTGGAGCAGGATTCGGCCAGACTTTGAATATTGTCCTGCATTTGACTTTGTTTTTAATCTCTTTTGGGTGTGTATTTTTTAAGCTTTAAGTACTCACTGTTCCTAGTACTTTAGCCTAAAAGGATGTAAGATTTTAGTTATAATTCATAATTTAAACTGCTTTAAATCGTTAAATTTTTTGATAAAATATTGATATTTTTTAGGGAAATTTGGGATTAGGGATTTATGGCAAAAAAGGAAATATTTTCTGTGTTTGTGGATTTAATTCTGTAAAACAAGGTCACCAATTATAAATATAGGAACTAAATTTTTTTTAAATTAACAACGAAAAAATAAAGAAGATGTATTCACAATTCAAATTTCATGTTTTCCTATTTTTTTTAAATTAAATAAAATTATAATCTTTTCAGACAACTCATTTCGTGTGCCACAGGACTTTAGAGACGATTCCCGAATCAAAAATTCCCGTGCTTATTTTTAATTTCCATTCTTCCGTTTTCAATTGGAAATTTCGTCCATAACACTCAAAGTTCATATCTCTCCCCAGTGCCACTCACCCGCAGAGCTTTTAACTATCGGCCGGTCCCGAGTTCCTCGAAACCCCCTGGCAATTAAAATTGCCATTTTCATCCGCTCATTTGTCAAACCGTGTTTTTGTTGGCCTCTGACTTCAACTGGCCCATAAACATTTGTCGTTCACTTTGGCCCATTTTCGTTCCCTACTTTCGGGGGCGGAGGGGGTCCTTTCGTTTTTTTTTTTGGTCTAATGGGTGCGTGTGGTGTGGTAAGCCTCTTAAATGCTAAAGGCCCAAATGCTATCGGCCTATTTGGTGCTGCTGATTTTGGTATTTTATTTTTACATTTCTCCGGCAATTATGGGCTCTCTCGTTTGGCTAAATTTAACCTGAAAGGCAGGGCGTGACATTCAGCAAGCCACCAAATCGGCTCTATATCTATATATATATATATATATATATATAGCTGTGTGTGTGAGTGCTCTGCTTGTGACGTCATCCGCGCTCTTGCAATGTTCGAAGGCCAATCGACAGCGGGCCAACACAAAAGCTTCATTATTTGCAAACATACGAGTATTTGGGTTAAGCCCGCGCCCATGTGGCATCCCTTGAAAGGATTAGACCAAGGATGTGGGCCGCATCTTCATCAGTCATCTCGTTGAGGTGTCGGTGTCGCTAAGAATTTTAGTGGGTCAAGTGTCCTTAAGGATTTCGAAATTGTTTCGAGCTCTGACCTCTGATCTCGGGACATCGAGCAGAATCCTTGCACAATGCAAATTGTTGCAATTGTCCTTTTTCAAGGTCGGTGTATTCAGATTAGCTGCAGTTTATTTATGTCTCGGCATCCAAGTATCCGTTTTAGCCCGGTTTATATGCAAGGCACAACGCGCTAGAATGACGCCTTTGGTTTTTTTTTTGCTGGTTTTTGGTTTATTAATAAGTGCGGGGGGGGGGGGAGGGGGTGCGGTGACTGCTCAGCTGAACATGAATGTTGCGAGGGCACGAGGGGGCGTGTCCTGCATATAAATAAACCGAAAAAAAAAATTGGACCTGCAACCGCAGGAAGGAAACTGTACCAAATGCAGTTCCCTCGCCGGTGGCCTTAGTCGTAGCCGATTCAATTAGGTGGCAAAGCTTGATCACACCTGCACTGGAAACATTTTGTAGGCCTCTTTTTAAAGGTAAAATAAATTGAAAAATATTTACAACATAAGAGTTATCGTTAAAAATTGCAAATAAAATATATATATTTTTTTTTTATCCATAACACAGTTCAGGAAACTAAACAGTTATTGGTAAGTTTTTAGTGATACTTAGTAAGTTCTTAGTAGATACCTTCAAATATACCATTTAAGATCAATATGATCCGACCGAAGATCAAATTCAGCCAAAATCTGGTACTGATCTTTATTATTGTTTTCTTTGGTTCCCTACCAACTTATCAAAAAAAAGCAAGACTATTGCGATACAATCCTTTTTTATCTCCTCTGCTTGACGCCTTCAAGTTCCGGCGGTGGAAAAGGGGTTTTCCAAATAGGTGTGGAAACGGCGGCGGAAAACCGCAACCGACAAACGTCAACGACTCTAAGGACAACAACGACGGCGACGAGCTGTTAGCCCCTGACCCAGTTAAATGGCTGAGAGATACAGTGGGAGCGAGAGAGAAGGCTGGAGAGAGCGAGAGTGAGAGGGAGAAGGAGACAGTGCCGACGTCACCATTTGGAGAACCTTCGTTAGGTGCACGGATGACGATGCTTAGCGCAGATGCCCTTGCCATTTGCCTTATCGCAGCGGTAACAGCGAAGATACTTCTTCAGAGGCACCCAGCATCACCCAGCCAACAGAACCCCTTTGACCCCAGACCGCCATGCAAATGTCTACTTTCCGCTCCACTGGTCGTATACGCAATAAACTGATTATTATTGAGCTTTAAATTCAATTTGGCGGAGAGCGCGTGGAGTGCATAAAATGCCACAGCGCTGGGAATTGAAAGGTGCAGGGGGAAAGGAGAGCTGGCATAGAGATTCATCTGAGATATGCGGCCACCTCCTCGGGGAATCGATCGATTTTGTATGACTCTGCCATGCGTCACTTACCGCCCAGGATTCATATGCAGCACTCGGCGATGCAGCTGCCCTTGCACTTTCCCTAATTAAAGGGTCTTGCGTCAGTTCACATAAATTTTGCCATAAGTGCGGTGTAAAGGGCATGCGAATAAATATCTGAAAATGGACACCTTTTAATATGCCAATATGTTTATGTACAATGTTCTTCTTATTTCGTAAATGAGCTTAGTTTCAGAGGAATCCGATTTTATTATTCAAAGCTGCAGTTCTTTTTAATTATTCAAAAGCTTTTGCTAAAAACGGGTTTAATCTGGTTGACTATTTGTAACAAATATTACAATTGTTTTTTTTTACTTTAAAAAATGAGTTGGTATGTTTAGGATTTTTATATATTTTGATAAAATCAACAATTAAAAGAAATAATATTTATAAATATTTTAAGTTACAAATATTAAATTTATATCATATAAAGACCAAATAATCAAAGATTTATTCATTCTTATATTTCTGTTATTCTGCCAAATAACTTTCTCGATTAACAGGTAAATGCCTAACCTTTGACACTTTGGCAATTACGTTTGATTCATTCACAAGTTTTGCGTAGTTCCCTTGTCGAAAGTCCTTGAGGCAGCCACCTTTGGTGGAGTATTCCCAACCCATCCAGACATCGACAGCTTCTCCCAAGGACCTTGGCTCAATAAAAAGGCGAACTACAGTGCTAACCCAGTGAACCAGTGCGAGAAACGAAAATCGAATTAAATGCCTGGCGACGTGTGGAGCAATGAGGCAAAGAAAGTTGCCAATTTGTGCGTGGGGTTTCCCGAGGGCATCCCGCATCTGTGGATATAAAAGTAGGTCGAGGACAGGATGCGTGATCCAGGAGGTCCGGATTCGCGTTCGCCACTTGGCGGGCTTCTTGCGGCAATTATGAATGAAATCCTTTCAGGAGCGAAATCCGTTCCACCGGCAGTCGCCCCAAGGTCGTGTGGCATCCCTCTCTCTCTCTCTCTCCTCCTCGAATCCTCCTCGTTCTCTCTGGAGCCGCCCAAGGATTTCTGGCCCGGCTCTGAACGAGCTCGGTTCAGCTCCCGTTGCGGTAAACGTCATCGTCATCCGTCGACCTCCATGGCAGGCGTTAACCTTCGGCCGGCGATGACTGCATCATCCGATTTGTGAATGAACGCAGGGCCAAAGATCCCAGTTTTCCCCTTTCCAAATCATTTGAAAAGTTCACCTAATTAAGAGAAAGCAATTGAGGTAATAACTTAAAATCTATCGTTATATAGAACAGGTTTATTAACTTAAAGGCTACAATGTTTTTATCTAATCCTGTTAGTTTGTTCACCTAGTTTCATCTCCAATTCCTATGATTATATTATGTCCATGTGGGGAGACTAATTAATATGGGACCACAATTCCGACAACATTGGGCTCCTTTAGGCCTTTTTTCGCCCTGACAAATGGTACGTGCATTGGCCCAGTTAGCTTTGCGGTCTATTACCTTCCTTTTGGCCGCTCGACTGCGTTCGGAATAAATGTTTTGTTTATTTCTCCTCTATTTGCGACTCCCTTATTTGTCCACCCATCCAGGCACGTAGTTTGCTTAGCTCGTTATTCCCAAAAACTGACTGCAGATGTCAGCTTATGCATTCGTTTTGGGTCACTTCTTGTAAATAATTGAAGTTCCCAGGGGAACAGGCCTAAAGAGCCCGAGTACATGGCTAATTACTGAGTTACAGAGGGTGGGATGTTGTAATTTATGTTCTTTATAAGATATGTAGGTACTTCAAAGGACTCCGAAACTTAAGAGGTTCGAGTGTCCGAGAAAGAAGTGCATGATTTATGCACTTAAATATTTATTAATCTTTATTAAATGAATTATGTAGAAATCTAAGAAAACATATACTCGAACCACTTTCCTCTCATCAATCAAACCAAACAACCTGCTCAATTTCCGAAGCCTACTTTTTCGGCACTCCTTGTCAGCTGTCGCCGTGAAATGTAGACATTTTGTTTGCATATCCTGTTCAATTACCGGCACACAGGCTGCATATCTGATGAGAATCAGAGCCACATCCAGCTGGAGTGCCACTCGACCCAATATCACACAGTATTTGCCAGGCTGCCACTTGATTGTTCTCACGTAGACCGGTATTTGGGTCAAAGTGCAAATTAGCATAAGTGGTGCCACCGAAAATCTCCCACGCCTGCGGCCTGACTGTCAATAGCCAAAGATTTAATTCGAACTAAAAATAGCGGCTCGTGTTGCCCAAAGATCGAGGGACTCTTGAGAATTTCATTAAATTTCATTTTCCCTCGCAGTTCTTGCTTGAAAAATGAAATTACAGGACGAGTGCCATTAAGAAGCGGCAGAAACAACAAAGATAACGAGCAGGAAACATGAGCAATAAAAATACACAATAAAAAATGAGAACAAGCGTAAAAATATGGTATATGATGGGGAAAGGCCATGCTGATGTTGATGATGAGATGGCAAAGGTAAACAAGATACAAGTAAATATTGACATGGAAGTCGTTGGCAGTCATATAAGCGGGGAATGTAATGCAAATAAAAATGAGAATGAAAATGATGCATCGTGTTTTTGTGGCCAAAAGTGAAGGCCGCCACTAAAAGACAGTCAAAAAGTTGACAAAGTAGGCCGCAAGTTCAGATTGTTCTTCAAGTTGTCGCGTTTGAGTTTTGCCCCACAATTTTGTACCACCTCCCCAACCTCATGTGTGGCGAAGCCAGAAAGAAGATTAATTATTTTGCTACTGTTTGCGAACAGCGGTGAGGATGTTTGCACCCTGTAAGTATGCTAGAGTACCTAGGTTGCCAACGAAGGGAGCTGGAAAAAGTTAAATTAAATATCGTACAAAATTATACTTTTTAATTCAAATTATCACTTACACCCAAAAAAAAAATTTGATATGAAACGATGATCGTTTTGATGTTATGTGGTATCAATTCGATATGCTCAAAATGTAAGCAACAGGCCAGTTCGAATTTCGAATGTGTCATTCTCCCTCCCACACACAAAAAAAGCATGTTACCGTAAAATTGATATGACCATGTAAATTTCAGGTCATGCAAAACCCATATCGTTTTTACATGATGTACTCTTTTCGAACGGTCAAATATAATATTAAAATTGATCTTAAATAATGTAAAAGTGATCTACGTTTCATATCGATTTTTTTTGTGTGCACTTTATAGCGCTATATCGCTCTATTTTGAATTAAGAAACCGTATATTTGTATGCCGTTCTGTCAATTAACTTTGATCTAAAAATTCTAAATAAGTTCGTAAACAGTTGAATTAAAATCTTTAAAAAGAAATAAAAAAAATACAATATTCTTAGAAATTTCCTAATAACTTTAGGGTATTTCCCACGCCCAATAAATTTAAAGCAGTAGAGAGGCAACAAGTTGACCGCTTCCTTGATCCCCTCCCCTCCGTCGCCTTGGCTTTTCATGCCCGGCGCGTGCAGCAAATTAACACGCCCTGCCTCATAAAGAGTCCCCCCCATTCCATCTGAATAAGATGCGGAAAAGGGCAGAGGAATACGGCGAATGTCGGAGGCTGGGGGACCCAACTCCCTGCGCGAAGTTAATGCCGCGTAGCCTGTTAAAAAGGAAACCCGTATTCGATTCCCCCCATGAAATCCGTGCGTTACCTTGAGGGTCCCATAAAGCGAGCAACTCGAGACTCCGCCGCAGAAACGAATGTAAAAATTATTTCCGTTTATTATTAATAAGCAGAACGGAACTTTCATACACTCGGGCATGAAGATGAAACTTAAGCCAAAAGATTGGGGTGGAAAGGCTAGCGAAGCCCGCATTGAAATAGCAAAGAGAATGCTAAAAATATTCACCCCAACGACAGGCACTTAATTAAATGCTTAAAAATAGCTATTCTCATGGTCGGAAGAGACAGCTGCTGGAGAATGGTATATTAAAGGATGTGAATTGTGGGGGAAACTAGTCCTGGATGCTGTCAAAATGATTACGTGACTGCGGCTGCCGGCTGGAAATGCTCGCTTTATTGTTACGAGCATTTGCAATTTCAACTGGGAAAATGAAATGGGAAATGCGAGCCAAAGCAAAGCAGCCAACGCTTCGTATGAGCAACAATCACAGCTGTAAAAATCACACATACGCCCCGTAGTCGTCGCCACAATTGGCTGCCCATCTCTTTATCTCACTTTAATGCCCCAACATTTGTCGACTGTCAACGAGAATTAGGTCAAAGGATATTTTTAGCCCTCCGACTAGTGAGCATGCCAATTCGGTGATATGGGCTGTGTTGTGAAAATATTTAGATTCTGACATTTTTCATCATCTTTTCGGTCACGTCACGTCGCCGGTCCAAGTGATTGAGTGTGTGTGTGTTGCCAAGTAATTTGTTGCTGGGCCGCAAACAACAGAACAACAAATCGCCAGGAGCCTCGAGTGCGTGACTGCGGCGGCCATTTAGTGGCAGGAACTTCGAGGGACCATTAAATCGACAGGGGTGACCAATTCTCCCCAGTGGTTATGCCTAATATCGCTGCTAATTTCGTTAATTTGATTTGCCAAACAGATGGATTTTTATGATGATTGTTTCGGTTTCAATTTCCCAACGGGAGCCCGCTATTAATTTGAAATCTGTCGCTCAGCCACAAATCAATCAATGCAAAATGCGAAATGCAAAATACAAACCCATTCCCGATCCGATGTCAAATCAAACTGTCAGTGCTTTGCGGTTTGAGCCCCGGTTATTCGATATTTATTGTCTGCCAGTTCGGTTGGAATCGTATTAATCAAATTCAGACATGCTCAGACTCATTATAAATTCAGCTTGAGTCCTCCGTCAAGACGTACAGCGTCCTGACAACCGAGTACGCGTGCGAGTAGCGGAGCAACAGAGATATCTTGATGGCAATTCAATCGTTGACCTACTTTCCTGGACACAACACATTATTCTAGTGGATGGGGTCCATTATAGGAGGTTCACCCGTGCGTTTCTCCTCCATGCCAGACTCTCCTAATTGCAGTTTCCACATAATCATCATTGATTTGTAGCTATTTTTGGCCAACTTTTTTATGGAAAAACTTTTCGATTGGTGTCGCCAGAAGATGAAGTGCAGATAAAGTAAGCGCTATACGAGGGTGTAAGTTTCGGTTGATGTGGAAACGATAATTATGCTGGTGTTATGGAAATTGAGATAATACGAAATGAAAGATGGATGGCCCCCACTTCAAGTGAAAACACTTCCATTTTGGTGTAAATTATTTCACTTTTATTGAACTCTGTTTGCTTGGTGGCTATTGGCCTTTCAGATGATTACAATTCTTGCTGCTTCTGCTTAGGTAAATAGTTATTAATTGGTATATGCTGCTGTATATATGCGTATATTAATGCTGATATTGTTTTGTATAATCCGTCAACTTTTATTGCTTTGGCTTGCGATTCAATGCGTTGGCATTCGTATGTATATATAGTCAGGCCTTGGTTTGCATGGTTTATTTAATAGTTTTCTCTATAAACTGTAAATGTGTATAACTGCTAAAGTAATGTATATATTGAATACTCTTAAGTCAGTTTCGCGGCTCTTTTAGACTGGCTATATATATCATCTACTTCTGAACTCTACTTACTGGAGTGCTGGGTTTATTATTATATCTTTGGAATGTGTTAATCTTTTGGCAAATAATTACTTTTATTTGAATAAAAAGACTTAAGGTAAATAATTTATGTTTCCTAGGAGAGTTCTTGGCTGATTCAGTTAGGATTGCGGAACATAGATAAATGCCTGACAAATTTTGATCCCATTTAAAATTTAAAAAGGAAAGTTACTTAAACTTAGTCATACATACAATATACTTCTTAAGTGATTTCTCTTGGAACAAATGTTTATTACGTGAATCTTCTTTTTGCTTTGACTTTTTGATAAAGGCACGAATTGTATAAGAATTTATACAAAAAGGAAATCTATTGTGACTTTTCCAATCGATTCAATCAAGCTTCTTAACTTCTTCTTAATTTTGTTTTGCGTTTACAGTCTTTGGTATGCGTGGAATGATCTTGATCTAGCATCGAAGCGGTGACAAATGTGTGTGTATATAGGCTCTATATCTGACGAACTCTACGCATCTACGATTTAGTTAATATATATTAAGTGCAAAAGTTATTCAAATTTTTATAAAACATTATCGTGTAAGTTTGTTAGATCTTTTCCAAATCTGCCGATGTTTTGTTGAAGGCTTTCGGATACGATGGACCTGGAAGGGAAGGTTTTTCGGGGATTGCAGGGACAGGGTTACGATTGTTGTATCACAGATTTTGAAATGAATTCCAGGGGAAGGAGGGTGGGGGAGGTTAGGTGGAAGATGATGTCTCGAATAGATAAATAACTTCTTAAGCGCCTGCAATGAGATTACATTACCTTGGAGGTTTTTATAGACTTACCTAAATGATTTTGAGAATCTTAAAGTATTAATATCTTGAACTCGGACTTTACTTAAATTTAGGTGAATTTTCGAAAATAATTTAAAATTTTACGGTGCTATTTTAGAAAATTAGTAATCGTGTTTTTTGTTGCCTAAAACTCGAATACTCAATTATATAATTTTAGATAAATAATAAAATAATTTAAAAATATTTAAAGAGATTTTGTAAATGAATCAGGAATATTTAATTTTAAAATTAAATAATTAATTAGATAACCTTTTAGTATTTGATTATTTTTCAACCCAAAATAAAAGTAAACAAGATGCTTAGCTAGCTGATTAGTAGTTCCTGATACTGCTTACTCTCTCTGTCGCTCTATGTTTTCTTCTCATTGCCTTATTATCCTTCCTATTTTCATGCGAGTACTGGATCCTTAGCGCCTGGCATACTGACAGCAGACCGAACTGCGCGGCACCCGCTGCGTCGGCAGACCGGACATGCCCTTGAGATATGTGTAGGAGACGGGCTGCCGCAGGATCCTTTGGGGAGGCGGCTTCACCTTGCTTTTGGACGCCGAACAGCAGGACGATGAGGATGATCTGCCCGCTGGCTGGTGTTGTTGCTGCTGTTGTTGCTGCTGTTGCTGTTGCTGTTGCCTGTTCAGCTCGACATTTGAGGCGGATTTGAGAGCCGACTTCAGGGGCAAGGCAGCTGCAGCTGCTGCTGCTGCTGGCGGAGGAGCCGGCGGCGGTGGTGAGGGACCGCTGCAGGACAACGAACGCGAGGTGAGCGACAGACTCTCGAAGGCGCGACGCAGCGAAGATGTGGAGCGTCGATGGAGACGCGAGAAACTGGCCCGGTTGATGGGCTTCCTCTTCGATTGCAAGTGCTGTTGCTGCTGCACCTGCTGCTGCTGCTGCAGTTGCTCCTGCTGCTCCTCGATGTCCAGGGTGCTGCTCGTCTCGCTGGAGGCGCACGACATGGACATGAGCTCCAGTCGCGACTGGTGGGCCACCGAGCCGAGGCCACGCCCCGAGGAGCACGAGTCGGTCGATGAACTGTGCGCGTCCTCCTCCTGGAGCGTGACCCCGGCTACTCCAGCACCTCCTCCTCCGCAGCCTCCTCCTCCTCCTGCTCCTCCTCGCGATGTTGCAACGCTGGCTGCGTCATCCGACTGAACTAGGTCATCCTGCGACCTCAGGCCGAAGCGGCGGCTGAGCTGCCGAAAGAAGCCCAGATTGCGCTCGTAGCGCGGTGTTGGCGAAACGCTGAGGCTGCCGCCCGGCGAAGGGGTTCCTGTTCCGTTTCCGGTTCCGCTGTTATAGCCCACATTCAGTTGGTTGCTGCTGCTGCTGTTGTTGTTGTTCAGGCTGCCATTGCTGGCGGTCTTGGGCTGCTGCTCATCGGCGAAGCAGACATGGGGAGTGCCCATCTTTTCTTCCCGTCGGGCCAACCCGGCGTATGAGTAATTTCCTTATTACAAGACTGCGGCCAGCCGTGCGTATGCGTAATTTCCTTATTAAGAGTGCAGCCAACTCAATTCTCGGCTTCTGTCTTCGATCAGCGGTGCGTATGCGTAATTTCGAATGCCCACGGTGCGTATGAGTAATTTCCTTGTTTTTAGCACTGCACTTCCGCTTCCTTTGTTATCCTTGCCGGTGTCTTTGTTCACTGTTTACCTTTGCTTGTTTCTTTTTGTTTTGCCAGCGAGAGCGAGAGAGAACCGACTGGGCACGTTGTCCTGCCGCTTGTGAGTCGGCAAATCGGAAGCCGCTGCCTTTTATAGCCTCGCCCGGCACTCTGCAAAGTGTCCTTAGAAAGAGCGAGAGAGTCAGAGAGAGCAAGCGGCACTTTGAGAGAGCGAGCGTCTCTGCAAGGCATCTGCTCCTTGCCACATCCTTTGTTCCTGCATCGTTGCCTAATAATAAAACGGGAAGCGAATTGTGTTTACCGCCGTTGGTTTGTTTTGTATTTTGTTTGCACTGCCCCCGGGAGCTTGCGCCGCTGGCCGCCAGGTGGTGTCAATGCACGCGGTCTGCTCTGGGGTTCCAGCAACTTCTAGGTATTTGACCATACCTGGTATTATCAGGGGGAAATAGTGCATTTTAGTTAATAAACATTTAACAAAAATCATCTACTGATATTCCCCATATAACTTGATTGAAACTTTAAGATAAGAAAACTGTTCTGTAAAAAAATAGTAATATTTACTTTATTTTTCATAAATCTTATATTTTAATTTTTCCATTTTTTATGTTAAAATATTTATATATATTTCAGACCTTTTTTTTGTGTAAGAATCACTGTTTGTTCGTTTTTATTAACATTTAATTTTCGTTAATATATGAATATTATCCCATTTATTCGCAGCATTAGGCATCTGCTATTCGAGACAGAATTCCAAAGAACTCGAGACACTCCTTCTGCTCCCTTTAATTGTTTTCTTTTCTCTCCCCACAAAGCCATCAATTATTAATCAGCTAGACGTTTTCATTTCACTTTGTTCCGTTTGACTTTCTTGGTTGATTTAATTTGCTATTGTCGAAAATAGAACTGAGGGGCTTGTTGCTGCTGGTACTTGAGAGACCTGTGCCTGATTTGCCTAAAAATATCCTTGAAGATGACAGTTTTCAAGGACTCTAGGCAGCGCTCTCAAGAAACCAAGGGGCTTTTGGGTTGAGACAATATTTTATCAAAATTTCACCTCACCTAAGCTGAGGGTCGAAAATAGATTGGGTCTGCTTCTTTGTTGTTGTTGGTTTTTATTTAATTGCGCCCAAAATTGATTTTAATGCGCTATAAATAAAGCCGAATGCCAATTTTGTGTGAACGCGTTTTAAGACAGGCTAAGACGGCGGCGGCTTAATGAAGTCCTTTGTTTTCACTCCGAGACGATGAAATGGTGGGGCATGAAAATTCAAAAGATGGGCAGTACTAAAAGCTAGGAATCAGGAGGTGTCGTCATTTTCCCACTCCCCCTGGAAAAGCGGCGAACATCTAATTAGAGGCGCAATTGTTGACACCAACTGACGTCAGAGCGGCCAGTGATTTTGTTATGGCCAAAATGACACAACTCTGAATCCAATTTGGCCAGTGGGATGCGATGGGTCGGCAGTTTGGGGATCCATTGTCGTCGACTTGTTAAGCGCTTGTCGCAATCATTTAGCGGCGCATTAACTCATTTCGACTTAATCAACTTTGTCAACAGATTAATGAATAAGCTTAACTGTTTTCCTGCCGGCGATTGAACCCAGTTTTCAAATAAACTTTGAAGGATTTTAATTATATTAGTTAGCCATTAAGTGAATTGCAAAACAAAGCGTTAAAAAGGCATTAAATATTTTTTTATTTTATATTTTTTGCTGGAACTATATTACTTTGCGTTGAATTAAAAAATCATCATGTTCCTTTTTTTGATTTTGATTTAAATATTATGTTTATTTATTATCTACCATTATTTTAAATAACCCAAAAATCTTTTTTAGAAAAAGAAGAAAATATTAAATAAATTTAAGATCTGAAAAATATTTTCTTCAGTTTAAGGAAATAATTAAAGCTTTTATACCATTTTGATCAACTAACTTTACCATAACCTTTGAATAGATGATTGTTTTGTTGTATTTGCAAAATCCCCATCCTGCAGGATTCCTAGAATGTCATCTTTGTCTCTTGTATCCTTCCATTGGAAATTCAAAAACAATGCCCAGAACCATATCCCTATCGAATTCCTGGAAGACATTTATTAAAACGCACTTTTCAGGAGAATGATAACAATCAATTTAAACATATGTATAAAATTCATTTCCTAACTGCGTCATAAAACTATTCCAGAGACGGAGGAATCTGTCTCCCATTGCTTGCCGAAATTCGGGTTAAAGGCTTTTGTTTGTTTGCAGATAAATCATGCATTTTAATTTGATTTTTTAGGACAAACTGTGCCAAGGATATCGCAACCCTTTCGAGCTTGGGGCTTGTTTATTATGGGCTTGCTATTATACAAGAAAGGGTTCAAAGATACAATGACCTCGAAGCGATTGCTTGGCCAGGGGCCGCATCCTCATCGCGTCCATCCCAACGTCCTCGGTTTGAAGAACCTTAATAATTGAGGTGTCATCAAATTTTAAACGCTTTCGCTTGTCACGCCCGCCAAGTGCAGCGGTAACGATTAACGTCACACGGACATGATATGCGCCAGTCAAAACTGTAAGGTCGAGTCCTTCGGCGACTTGATTTTGAGGACTTTGCCTACATCATCGGCAGCCCCAAAGCGCCACTGTTCCCAGGGAACAGAGTGCCGCAGACTGTTACCCAAACAAAAGGAGGCCACGTGCAGGATGTGCTCCTCTCTCTCTCACTCTCTCGCGGGCTGTGCTCTCTCGCTCTCTTTCGGCCGGAGCTTTTGCCTACGTTAACGGTGTCCTTTAGCTTTCGCCAAACCGTTACGAATCGAAGCTCCTTGGCCAATGCAGTTCGGTTCATTCGCTTTGTCTTCCCTTCACCTTGAATGCAATTAAAATCATTTCCCTTTTGTTTTTTTGGTTTTTTATAGTCATGTATATTTTATTTTATTGACAACTAGACTTAGGTGTTAGGTTATCTCGATTCAGTTAGGATCTAAAAATATATAGGCTCTAAACATTTTCGCTAAGTTTTCATTATCATCTACAATACCATTTACAATTCATCATGATATTTCATTGTTTAGAATAATTGGTTTGGTTTTAAAAAAGTTTTCGATTTATTGGAATGTGAATTATTGTAAAATGTTCCTCTATTAGTGTGTTCTTAAAGAATTTAGCTTCTGTTTTGGTTTTCCGTTGTATAAATTCGTAAAATTTGGTTTTGTTCTTAATAGTCGTTGAAATCAGTGCAAAATATATATGTTAAACTAGTTCAAAAGTGCAAAAATTTGTTTGGTTTTCAAAGTATACTGAAACGGTTTAACTCAAGGGCTCAAAAATTGCGGTTTCAAGAGCTACTTTCGAAAGATATGTGAGGGGCTTCTAAATAACATTTTTTGTTTGACTTTAAGCTAAAGTTAATTTGTATTCGTTTGTAAACTGAAAGTCCCTAAATTAGCCGAAGACAATTAGATCATCTAAGGGTGTATATCGTAGCACATAGATAGGTTTTTGATTCTCGGGGCTTCTGGGCTCTAGGTACACTTATTGGGCCTAAGCTTTGACACATTTATAAAATATGCTGCTCTTCTGTTTGTTTTTCGTTTGTAAACCCCCTTTTATTCCGTTTCCACTCTACTCAAATCTCGGTTTTTTCAGGCACTACTCGTACATCACTAGAAATTCCTAAGTATATTGTTCAAGACCCCCCCAACCAGCTTGCAGCTTTCTGTAATTTCTCCCTCATTTTAGCCAGTTTTGCAATGTCCCTTCCCTTTTAGTACATATGCTGCAGGGTGTAGGGATAGCAGACCGCGTAGCTGGGCACCCGGGAGTACAGGCCCGACATGCCCTTCATGGAGACATACTGGACCGGCGGTCGCAGGATGCTCTGCTGCTTCTTCTCCTTCTTGGAGGCGGGAGCGCCGGAGGACTTGTGGCTGGAGCCGGAGTGGCTGCTACTGCTGCTGCTGTTCGAGTTGTTCGGCGACAGGGACTTCTTCGGCTGTCGCAGGGGAGTGCTGCTGCAGGATAGCGAGCGCATCGAGGCGTTGCCCGTGGGACTGGAGAAGTGCTGCAGCATGCGGCTCACCGACGAGGAGATTGAGATCCGGCTGAGATGCAGTCCCGGCGACTTGGCCGAGGCGGCTGAGGCGGACCGGGGCTTGCTGTTCTCGTTCTCATCGTGTCGCAGCTCCACCTCGTCCTCCGCCTCGTTGCTGCTGCCCTCCTCGCTGGTGTCCTCCTCGAAGTGCAGCTGCGGATGCAGTTGCTCCATGGCGCTGCCGGGCCTGTAGACGGCCTCCACATAGATGTGCCCCTGCTGGTCGTAGTAATCCAGTCCGGGCGAGTATCTCGAGCAGGCCGAGGCGCTCGAGGTGCGCGAAGTGTGTTCCAAATCCAAAGAGGAGCCATTGATGGGACACTCGTGGCTGCCCCGCTCGTAGCTCAGGCTGAACGAGTCCGTGGAGCTGCTCCTGATGTCGTCCTGGCTGCTGTAGACCGTCTCGTTCTGATGGTTCTGGTGGTGGAAGTGCCTGCCCAGGTGCCTGCTAAGCAACTGCAGCAGACTCCGGGAGCGGGACAGCTTCTTGGGCCCATTCCTGGGGTGGCGATGCAGCTTCTGCTCCTTCTGCTGCTGCTTGCCGAGATCCATGGAGGAGCTGGCCGCCGAACTGCCGCTGGAGCTCGACTTGGAGCCATTGTTGGGTGACAGAGTATCCATTATTGAAATTTTATTTTATTGGATTTTGTTCAAATTGTTCTAAGTTCACTTTTCTTGTGGCACTGGCACAGTATTTCAGTTCGAGTTCTGGGCTTTGAGTTCTTAGTTTTCAGTTATTTATTTCCAACTTGTTTTTGGCTAACGCGAACCGCTGAAGTCTCGATGAAGACTACCAGTGGCAGGCGTTGGGCACCCGCTTTTATACAGCTCCTCATGGTCGTGGCCGCTTCGCTTCCTAACCTTCGCCCCCACGAGGACACTGCCGAGGATTCGTCGGTGGCTTCGGGTGCTCCCGATACCGATCCCGATTCGCCTGCCATACTGACACACACCCGTCGGAAATCAGTGCCTTGTGTGCCGTCGAGAAGGACACTACACAGGAGACACAGGACCCGCTCGAGTTTTTCCGCCTCCTTGGTGGAAAACCTGTTGCTCGCATCGGGCTTTTCCACTCAACGTGACTGCTGATGCCTTCCCTTTTCAGCCAGACCAACAAAGCCAGCTAACAACACCTTGGGCGTCGCTGGTTGCACTTTTGAGTTTTTAGCATTGTTGTGCGTGATGGAGAACGTGATCCGTGCACGTCATTCACCCGAGCGACGGGTTCCTGCTGAACACTACTCGAAATATAGTAGTTCTTTAAGAAAGGAACCTACTGGTCTCGACTTGGAGTCTTTTTATAACAATCTGCAGACAAGAGAACGGTTTCATGAGTATTAACCAAATATTTTAAAAGAAATTTGAACTTTGTGTTAAATGTTTAATTTATGAACATTCTGCTGTTTAATTTGTTTAAGCTTATAAGGCTAGCAGCATATTCTGTTTTTTATAAAATGGAAAAGATGAAATATTACTAGAGAAACTTTAAAATATTCGAATTGCTTAAGATCTATCTATTTTATGATTAAACATATACTCTATTTAACATTATTTAATACAATAAATACAATACAATAAATACAATTTTAGATTTCTATACGCATGTGTGTATTTGAATTAAAATATAAATTAGCAGCATTCTCCCAAAAATCCCTAATTTATTATGCTTAATGAACTCTAGAAATCAGAATCTTTTTTTGTGTTTACCGAAAGTCTTAATACCAATTCTCCCTTTACCAATTTTATATCATTTAGCAAGCTTACCCTGCTTTTCGCTCAGTGTGGCACGCCCAACACCTTCACCTTCGCCAGTTAGGAGCACCCTTTAATAGTTCAAGACTTCGGTCAAGAAATGGCTAAACTGGGCACATGCTCAACGTAACGTGCAGGTGTCGCATCTCAAACTTATCGCCATGTGTCCGGAAATCACGAGTGGCTGTGTGTGGAGTGGATGAGGAATTCCGTTAATCCCTGATAGTTGCTGCAATTATATGCTTGGCCCAACAGGTTGCATTTCCTTCGCCTTGGGACTCCAGCTGAGTTTGCACGTTTTGCAAACGCATTTCGGTTATGCAGAGCCCACCGAAGACACAACTGCTATAAATAAGTGAGACACCGTCGAGGACATTAGCATAATCGCCAGATCGAAAAGGTCGTGGCTTAAAATACGCCGAATGATTCATTTCGCGGGGAGGAAATTTCGAACTAGTATTGACAACAATATTATGACGCCCACATGAACCTTAAATCGGAGAACTCTCTCGTTCCGAATCAATCAAAAGGGTTTTGTGACAGGAAATCGAAAATCCTGAAAATCAGTCACTGGGTCACCAGAGTCCTCGGGGATATGTCACGTACTCGAAGTCCACCTCTCATGGTGATAGTACAATATATATCAACCTGACCTGGGCTGAAAAACAAGGCTTAACAGTGCGTGACTAGGAAAATAGTGAAAAGACTTTTGTATGATTTTCGCTTCTATTTGCTGTGGCTCTTGGCTTTTATGCGGTATCAGAATCAGAATCAAAATCAGAATCAGAATCAGAGGAGGAATGAGGATAGCGACAGGGCGCCGATTCCGAGGTCGAGGGCGCCATAGCGATTGGCATACGGATAGGGGTAGCCGTAGGGTCCCGGGCCATTGTAGTAGTTCTGGTAGTAGCCGCCCCCCTGATAGGGTCCTCCTCCATAGTAGTAGGGTCCCGGCTGGTGGGCTCCCACGTAGGGCTGCTGATAGCTGACACCGAAGGAGACCAGCGGCTTGGCCTTGACGCAGGTGGTGCTGGCCACCGCCAGGAGCACTGCCAACTGCAACGGGAGAAGGTGAGTGGTGCTTGCAGCTCGAGGAAGGTATCGATTGCCTACCCAAAGATAATTGCGCATTTTCTATTCAACCTGCAAACTACGTCGTCCAGAGGTGATTTCACTTTGAGCTCCGCTCTGCACTCCCAAAGACCTTTTATATCCAAAGCTTCCCGGTGCCCGGGACCCAAAGCCTGTTTTTATATTGGGTAAACAACTTTCCGGGGGTCCGCTCCCAGCAGCCCGTTCTAAATTCAGTTCATTCCTTGGCCAGCTGCACGCCGAAAAAGTTTAAGGTCTTAAATCGAGATTTAAGATTTTCATTTATTTATAAATAAAATATATTACAGGAAAGTTGAAAGTTACCTACTTCCTTCAAAAAACACGAAGTAAGAACATGTATAATATATTTATGATGGTTTTTCTCTTTATGAAACTCCTCTTTCTTCACTTTAAATTTCTAAAAAATATTTAGAACTATATGAACTATTTTTCTAGTGTATTTATTCACTACGCAATGTAAGTTTGTTGTTCGCATAGATTTGCCTGCCTGGTCGGCTGGTATTTCTTTGGCCATTAATTGGACATTGTAAAACCTTGAACTTCCCCATGGACCGAATCAGATGCCGATGCAGATGGCTTTGATGGTGCTCCTGCTCCTTCTCCTTTGGCACAGGAACAGGTTTTCCCTTCCATGGAAATGATGGGCTCCAGTAAGCTGATATTGATGCTACCTTCCCTCGGCATTCCACCCAATCAGAGGTATCTGTTGGCCAGATGAGTACTTTCTGATTAGCTTTGCATAATGAACACGAGCTCAATCTAGTTTCGTAATCATCAATCATGGCGGGTTGCCGGCCAGTAAAATACGCTGTAATTATTATTCTATAATCTGTTGTTTTAACATCATGTTATAATTTATAATATTTGTGTTATATTGGCATTTAAAAAAGTAAATATTTATTAATTATTATTTATATAGATAAAAAAAATATATAAAGATATTACCCCTCATATTATTACCTATTATTTTATATTCTTTTCTGTTAAGCCTGTACCTGCATCCATTTTGAATCTGATGAGTGCTTAGTTATTTTAAATAAAAATGTATTCGCTTGTTGTTTAATATGAATAAAAATCTAACTCATTATTTAGACAATTTAAATATGTATAGGCAACCGGTGAAAATAATTTGAATGTTTAGGCTTTAGCCAAAAGTGATCAAATAAATTCGCAGAATGAAAGCAGAGATTCAACATATTCCTCACCTTTCGGCCAAAGGTGTTATGCAAATACAATTAATTAATTGTTTAGTTATAGTGGGAGGCAAGGAGGATTTATTCAAATTCCAAGGACATCGAAGTGCCGACCAAGCTGTTTAAGTGTTCATTATCAGCCCACGAAAATACCTGAAGAGTATGCATTGCCAATCAAATGTTAATTAATGTGGGCCATTCGATGGCATTCGGTTTCCGTTCTGCTTTGGTTTCCTTTGCCTACGTCCCATGGGTGGCTAGCATGTGACAGCCCCCGGTCACGTTCTCAAGTTCTCTTCAGGATCTGCAAACCACGCACCGAACGGCAAAAGTTGTGGAAGGCGGCTTCCACGCAGCTTTCTGTGCGGTCACATTGCATATTGCGATGGATTCTACGGCTTCTCCTCGCCCGTCGTCGTCGTACGTCGTACGTCACGATGTGAGTCTTGATTTGTGGCCACTTTGTAAATTTGTTAAATTTAGACAGGCCTCCCGGGGCACATAGGTGAATAACTGTGGCCAAGGGCGGAGCTATTCGATATAGCCAGCCATTGTTGGGGCTTTATAACTGAACAATAGGAGGCCGAGTTCAACAGACAGCGGGTGACCTAGGTCACTTGCTTTTGGGGGAAGTAGGAAAGTTGTTTTCACAGACAGCTCAATACAATGGGGGTTATCCAGAGTTAAACCCCTTCGATGAGGAGTGGTCGAACTTTATTCAAATTTCACTTGGTTACAGTTTGCGCTGCCCAGCTTCTAGTAGAGATACTGATAGGTCAGGGGCTTGTAGTCGCTGCGATACTGCTGCTGAAAGGAGTTCGGGGTCTCCACGCTGTGGTACAGATGCGATTCGGCGGCTGCCGGGGCAATCAGACGGGAATAGGCCAGCGGCAGGACGGGCGAGGTCCGGGCAAAGGTACTGGGGTAATACCCATAGGTCGGGGTGTAGTAGTACACCTCGTGGCTCAGTGCCAGGCCAAGCAAACAGGCGAAGATTAGCTGTTGTCGAAGGGAAAATTGTTAAATATATTCAAGAACTCCGATTTCATAGGTTCCGGATCTCACCAGCTTCATTTTCTCTCGTTGCAATTCCTTGGAGATCACCTATCCAACTGAATAGCCATTCCTCGCTGCTCCCGGCCTTTTATAGCTGCCCACCAACAAACGGACCTTCACTTTAACTTTAGCCAAGGTCAAAGGCATTTGCCCAGCAGGCGGCAAATGAAAGAAGCCCTTAACTCACTTTGAATGGGCCAGTTGCAATTGCAATTGCCAGCGGAACTCGTTCCCTGCCACTCAGCATCAGAATCCAGATGCGAATCGGATGGTCGTGAGTCCGCTGACAAGACAGTGAAACCGCAAGGGGCACCTTTGGTTCTTGCCACTGGCATTCCAGCTACCTTTTTCTTGCTTTGCAGCAGAACCTTCTCTACACTGGCAATAAAATCCAGAGCCTTTGTCTAGAATTTTGTACTAACTATTTATTTTAAAGTTTTAGTAACTTCTTCCCCAACACTTTCATCGTATTTTAGTAATTTATTGATATGATAAATGATATCAACAATGAAACTAGAATTAATTAAGTCCGATTATCACTTTTATCACATTTTAAAAGGGCACATAAAAGTATTGGGACTTACAAATAGATATTGATGTTTCTCTTTGAAATGACTATACCAATTCCAATATAAATATTATTTTAAAGTGTACTCTCTACTCCTTGGTCTTCGCTAAGTCGCAAATGCTCGCATCTCCCTTTCTTTTGTTTACTCCCATCGATTTGGTTTGGGTCTTGCTCTTGGCCCCAAAAACAAACAATTAAGTGCGTCCGGAATTGAGACGCACTTCCGGTATTTTCCCGCCTCCTTCGAGAGGCTTTCAAGGTCAGAGTGGATGGTGCGGGAAAGAAATGGAAAAGTTTCCCTTTGTCTTGGAACCAATGAAAACAAACTCCCACGCCGAAATCAATTAAATGAGTTTATTGTTTGTACCATGCATATAATTCCGCAGAATGTTTTCGTATTTTTGCGGGTTTGTTGATTTGTTATTCGCCCGTTGAATTGCGCAGTTTTTCTAACATTTTTTGGAGCTCTGCGGTGCGTACTTGCCAATATTACAATCACAAGCCTTTTGTGGTGCAATTTGCAGTGGGTGGGCGGCAACTGCAATACGAAGTCAGTCACTCACCTGAGCCCCGCGAGCTGGGAAATCTGAGCACTCCGCGTCCGCTAAGATTTCAAAGAGACTCTTAGGGTTTTGGGTATCGGACCAAGGTCGAGCGATTGCTGGGGCTTCTTGGCTTATATAAACTCGCATCGCGTTCAACCAGCCATCAAAGCATCTTTTGGCAGCTTCTCAACGAGTTCCACTTGGAGTTTCCATCTTAAGAAGTTCTTCTTCGGTAATCAAAGCCCACTCAAAATGTTCAAGCTGGTAAGGATTTCCTGGGGATTTCGAGCGCCCGAAAGGAGTTAATTAAGTGACCACCTCTTGCCGCCCCCCAGTTCGTCTTCCTCGCCTTCTGCCTGGCTTTGAGCTGTGCCGCTCCCGGTTTGCTGCACTCGTCGCCCATCCTGACCCACTCGTACCACAGTCTGCCCTCGGTGCGCGTGATCCAGCCCATCTGGACCACCTCGCACAGCGTTGTGCATCCCATCGGCTACGGAGGATACGGCCATGGTCATGGCCATGGACATGGCTACGGTTGGATCTAGGGTGGAGCCAGCTCACAAATAGGCGTCCTCAAGCAGCCGACAGAGCACCTGCTGTCGCCCCCAGCTATTCCCGGGAGTTTAGCCACCTCTTTGACGGACATGCCTCGAATAAAGTTCTGAAATTGGTCTGAAATTTATGTGTCATAATCTGCTTCATTTCGGGAGGAGGGGAAGGTTTCGTCCCAAGGGGTATTTAAGCCTCCGTTGTTGTTCTACTTTGGCTTAGTAATCGTTCGGAGTCACAAGAGATATGTTGGCTGTGAGTGCACTAAGAAAAAAAGGGGGTGTTCTAATGCATAGAAATTGAATATAAATTTGAGTTTTTCTTACTTATTAACTTAAAATAACTTACCAATTTAATACTTTTGAATTGTTTTAATATTATTTTTAAGGGGCTTATTTCTTGTTAAATTTGTTACTATCGCTTTCAAGTTTTTTAATTGTTTTAATATTTTTTAAAAAATGTTTTTTATTACATTTTAATAACATTAAATGTAAAACAAAACAGGCAAAAATTGAAACTGTTCTAATAGTAAATATTTTAAGTGTTTCTTTATCGGTTCTGCTTTTTATACATTTTTTCTGAGAATAAAATATTTATATTTTATTTCCTTTAAATAATATTAATTAAATATTATTCCCAATAAATAGGTTATTACTAAGCACTTGTTTTGTTTTTATTTAACAGTTTGTTTTTATTTGGCTACTTTTATTGAATGTAAAATGGTGTCAGTCGATGTATATCCTTTTACCAACTCAACTTTCCCGTAATTTGGACTTGAGAGAGGAAACGTTTTACCAGGAACCAATTGAAGCCATTCAATTCATTGACGACCCCGCTAAATTCTATAGCAATAAGGATTTTTTCGGAGAGGTGAACAAGTTCGTCAACGGCGTTCAGCAGTTCGTGCAGCATCCGTCGACTTCACTGTACAGTGCGTTCAACCAGCTCCAGAGCAATGCCAAAAAGAACCACCAGAAACAGAAGCCCGTGAAGAACAAGGTGGTTCTTGACCCCTTTGGAAATATTTCATTCACCCTGGGCTGGTCAGCCAACCTGCAGGTGTTCAATAGCATCGGTTTCAGCAAAAGTCGCAGTCTGGTCAACTACAATGGGTCAACCTAAGGGTTAACACACCGCTGGGCCAAATCAATAACATACTTCTGGGCTGAGGCGAAATATTATTATTTGAATTAAACTGAATTTTACATAATTCCAAATAAATGCAAACCCTTTGTACGAATCGGGCTGGTTCTGTTTCTGATTTGCCGCAGATTACGTATACGCCACGGTGTCTAATTTTAAACGCAGCACGTTGCATTGTCTAAGCGCTGTGTGTTGTGTCCGGGCTAGAACGGCTGCACGCCTGGCAACATGTGTGTGGAAAAAAAATCTTTAATTATTATTAGTTCGTGGTCCCCTATCTTCCTTTCACTCAGTTTATTGTAGTTGCGGTTTTATAAAGTTTCCTTATTTCCATGATGATAAAACAAAATATGACGTGTAGCTTTAAGACATAGGGCAAGCTGACAGGGCGGTAAAATTAAAATTAGCATCAGAAATGTCGATAAAGTTACTGTAAAAAGACCGGTAGAAATTTAAATGTTTAAATGTCTTTTCTTATTTAAAGCTAAGTCTTCTTTGGGTAATGTATTTTTTAATCATACAAATTTTGTTAAAATAAATCATATATTTAAATTTAACCATTTATGATTGTAAAATTAGTTTTAAAATTATTTAATCTTTTTAGAAAAAAATTAAATTGCCTATTTAGTAGAAAGATTGTACAACTTATTAAGGGTTGTGTTGATCTAATGTTTATTTCTTCAACATTTTTTTTGGGATCTAGTTTTCTAAAGCTGTAAAATTTTACCCCGAGTACAACCCCCTTCGCCCGTGATTAAAAGACAAATGTGTTCGATTGTTTTGCGAGTTTATTTCAGTTTCATTGCGAGTGTCCATCTGTTATCCTGCGATGCGGATCATCCTTCCGGGAATCTACTTCTTCAGCAGCAGGGGGGCGGTGTAGGCGGCGGCATAGGGGGAAGTGTAGGCGGCGGCGTAGGGAGCGGCGTAGGAGGCGGTGTAGGCGGCGGTGTAGGGGGCGGTGTAGGCAGCCGAGTAGGGAGCAGCCACATAGGGAGATGCCACATAGGGAGACGCCACGTAGGGAGATGCCACGTAGGGGGAGGCCACGTAGGGGGCGGAGTAGGCCAGAGGAGCCACGATTCCGGGCTTGGCGGCCACGCAGGCAAACAGAGCGAAGACGACGGCGGCGACGAACTTGAACATCTTGGTAGGATTGGTTTGTTTTGGTTGTTTACTTGTCGAACTGAGCAAATGCAACTGATGTCTGAAACAGTCCAGAGCGGCGGCTTTTATAGCCCCACAGCCGAGTGCCCAGCGACGACCTTGCAAGGCCTCCGGCCGAAAACTAAATTATGTTGCTCAGGCCAGTCACGTACTTTCATGCTTACTCTATGCGCAGTTGGCTTCGGCGAACGATTTTAAGTACAAGTACTTTGGCTAATTAAACGGTGGGCCAAGAAATATAAGTACCAAGCCAAAGTGCCAAGGCTAATTGTGGGTGGTCCGGCTGGTATAAAACGCCGTGTTCATCCAGCAGTTGTCATCAGTTTCGTTTGCCAGCAAATCAAAACAGCCAAATCCACCAAGATGTTCAAGTTCTTCGCCGTCGCTTTGTTCGCTCTGATTGCCTGCGTGGCTGGAAAGCCAGGAATCGTGGCTCCTCTGGCCTACTCCGCTCCTCTCGTGGCTGCTGCTCCGGCGGCTGCTGTTTACAGCCGGGAATACCACGGAAACTTCGCGGCTCCCTACGTGGCATCTCCCTATGTGGCATCTCCCTATGTGGCATCTCCCTATGTGGCATCTCCCTATGTGGCGTCTCCATATGTGGCATCCCCCTACGTCGCTGCTCCCTACACCGCTCCCCTGCTGCTGAAGAAGTAGATTGAATGATCAAGGACTGACTGGAATTTATAGGACAACACAAACTGAAATAAAAAATAATAAAAGAATTTTAAAAACCTAAAAACCGTTTTTATTTTGTTAAGAATGTTTATTTTACTATCTTTTAGATTCACTAAAAATAATATCTCAATAACCGTTAGTAAGATCTGACCTGAACAAGAATGGGACATAATATGTGATCTTTAGATAAACTGGTAAAAATATTGTATGGATCAGTACTTTTTTATTATTATTTATAATCATGTATCAGGAAACACATTACAAATATTGACAAAAAAAATTTTTCATAATATTTATTATTGATAATTGTACATTGGTTGTTTAAAAGCACGGAGTTATCAGAGCTCAATGGCATGCAGGAAGTCAGATCTCTGGATGCAAGGTCGCTTTAGATAAACCAACCAGTATTCCTCCTCTTCCTTCCCCTTATCAATTTCTTTTCCGCATTTCTTATGTTTCATCTTGTATGTAAATACAACTCCGTACTTTGTTCAGTATTTAAATATAACAAACGATTAACGTTTATTTAAAGATCTTTGGAAGCAAGAACTTAAGTATACGTCTTATAATACAAATTTTTCGTTTAAAGAAATTATTTTACGAAGTACGATTATTTACTCACAATTTTTGGCAAGACTTCTTATTTAAGACTATAAATTTTTTTACAAACATTATAATAAAAATATGATGTTGTACTTTCTATTTTTTAATTGCATAAAAAAATAATAAATTTTAATTTAAAACTTTTACTGAAGATCGGCACTACCCAGGGTGAGATTAGCTTCCATTGTGGCATTCGAGCGGAAGACAATGCTGCTGCGATCGTATCGACCCGATCGACGATTCTTCAGATACCGGAGAGATATCAGGGCCACCACTCCAACTAGAACTACGCCACCGAGCACATAGGCGAAGGCCTGCATGAAAACAAGATGAAGACCCAGGTTCTCCGAGTGGAATTCCACTACCTCCAGCTGCTTCGACAAAATGCGGATCTGCGACTCGAGAAGCGACTCCTCGGCGATGAAGGAGGCATTGGCCAGCCGCTGCGATTGACTGATGCAGGACACGTCACGGATGTGCGGGGTCTCCTCCAGATTGGCGTCCGGTTCGATGTTTAGCACCACGGACTCGGGCAGCGAGGGCGGAATGAGCAGGTGGTGCAGATAGGAGCAATTGAAGCGGTTCCGCGAGACTCCCAGTTTCTGGAGCTGCGGAAAGGCGTCGGAAAACGAGCGATTTCCCTGCAGCTCAGTCAGACCGTTGCCGTCGATCAGGAACTTCTTCAGATTGGTCAGGTACGGCACAAACATGTCCAGATTGAGGCTGGTCAGGTTGTTGAACGACAGATCCAGTTCCTCCAGATACTTCTGCTTCGAAAACATTCCGAACTTTAGCTCTCGAATGCCAGTGGCTCGCAGATTCAGTCCCCTTAACCTCTTGAGTTGCGAAAAAGTGCTGATATTCAGGGGCCCAATGGGATTATCCGAAACATCCAGATACAGCAAGTAGGTGATATTCGTAATATTTGATATCCCGGTCAGTTTGTTGGCACTCAAATCCAATGTTTCGATGTGCAGACTTTGGTGCAGAAAGAGCTGCGATATTTGATTGTGACTGGCGCGCACAAATCGCGTGGCATTTATGGTCAGATTGGTTAGGTTATTATTATCCAAGTGCAGCTGATGCACAATGTTTTTCTCCGTCAGCTGGAAGTTCTTCAGCTCGTTGTAGGACAACACCAGATTCTCCAGGCTCGCAGCATCGGCAAAAGTGTCCGGGTGGATGAAAACCAGCCGATTGTTGGACAGATTCACCTCCTTGATGCGCCGCATATTGCGGAATATCTCCGGTTGAATGCTGGTCAGCTGGTTGCCCTCGAAGGACACCTTCTCCAAGTACTCGTTATCCTTGAAAATATCACTGTGCAGCTCCGTCAACCGATTGCCCGTCAGAAAGATCTGGCTGATTGTCTGTAGGCCACAGAAGGCATTAACACTCAGCGAGGAGATTTCATTGTAGGACAGATCCAAACGCATAAGGACATTGGCTCCAATGAACACAGAGGTCTGGATGGAGGTCAGATTGTTGTAGGCCAGATTCAGATAGGTCAGATTGCTGGCCGCACTAAAGGCATTCCTGGTCAGCTCCAGGATATTCGTATTCGAGACATCCAGGGTCTTGAGATAGGGAAACGTTTCGAAGAGATGAAAGGGCATGTAGAGCAGCGTCGATTCGTAGAACTTCATGAACTTGACCATGTTGCCGGGTGGTATGTTCTTGATCACAATATTCTGACTGTGGGTGACCGTGAATCCAGTGACCGTGCAAAAGGCCTCGTTCACATCCATGAATCCCATGGAATCGTACTCGTCGCATCTCAGGGGAATATCCCCTCCGTTGGCGCTACTTTCACATATCGTTAGAGCAAGGATAAGGATCAGAACCGAGATCCTGCGCGTTTTATTCATCATTTATTCACGAACCGCTCGCCGTCAATCAGCAATGTAAACTGCAGCAATGCAAATTCGCCGACTGCACTCCAGCTTCCACTCAATGGATTTGCATATATATCCCCGACTTTATCTGTCTCCCTTAAAGATTGTCCGGCTTTCAGTAGTCCAGCGCTACGAAGATAAAAATTGTCGGTCTGCACTTTGTTTTGTTTGGTTTACGTATGTACTCTTTAGAGTGTTAGGGATACAGTACACGCAAAGTTTACATCCTTTAAGTACTCTTAAAAAATAATAATAATAATAATTCATGCAGCTGTTGTCAAACAATTTAAGCAAATTAAAATCATAATATCTTCACATACTCTGAAACTTATTTTTCCTCGTTAATAGCTCATGTATGTTGTGGTTTTTATTTTATAAAATTTTTCTTATATACATTTTTCTTTATTTAAATATTATTATTATTTTATATCATCGATTTACAGAAGGATTTGATTAAGCCAAGGGTATTTAAGCCTCATCATCGCGCTCAATAACAATTCCACTTTTAGACCCTCTATCTGTCTGGATTCTTTTTCCAACCAGCGATATATAACTGCATAGGCACGCTTCGCTTCTGAATGGTTTGGTAAGTTGAGCTGTCTGCCAACTATAGTCGCACTGATAGCTTTCGACCCCCTCGAAATTGCATTGCTCCCTTTAGTTTAATGACCTTTCCATCCGAGAGCGCGCGTAACGGGCGTTTTCAGCCAGTGGGCGAGATTGGGCCGTTTCGTCAGTAAAGAAGATTAGATTTTGGCAACGCCGGGATCTGTAACTCGATTGCATGCCGTCGAACGTAACCGAATGTAACCCTGAAACAATGCAATCGCAATCGGATTTCATTGATTCCTGGCCAACTCTTGGCACAAGAGGTTACTCATCGGCAATTAGCTTTGTCTGGTGGCATCAATCACAACGGGCTACTGGTTACCTTCTCGGCGACAACATTTATGGGCCCACAATGCGTACGTGCCCGAAATAATGGATGGATTCCGATTCCCATTCCGATTCAGATTCCCATTCCGATTCGAACTCGGACTCGGATCGACCTCCGTGGGCGGCGGTCACGTAGCCAAACGGCAAATTGAGCCACTGAAAGGCCGCTCTGCATTCCCATGCAGGCGGTATAGAATCATTCGCTTCGTCCGATTATCGTGTGTGCCCAGAAAGTCAAGCATCCCCCGCGAGTTCCGATGGGCTATAAAAGTTGCATGTCCGAGCGAATCAAGTCGTAGTCCAATTTGCTAGCTCAAATCAAACTAAACTAAACCAACATGTTCAAGCTGGTGGGTTTCAATGGGTATATCCTGATTTCTGGAGTGCATCTAACTCGTTTCCTTCTTGCAGTCCGCCCTCGTTGTCCTGTGCGTCCTGGTGGCCTCCTCCGTGGCTGAGCCCAAGCCCGCCGTTCTGGCCGCCGCCCCCGTGATTGCAGCTCCCGCGGGAGTGGTCACTGCCACCAGTTCCCAGTACGTGGCCCGCAACTTCAACGGCATTGCTGCTGCTCCAGTCGTTGCCGCCGCCTATACCGCTCCAGTTGCTGCCGCTTACACCGCTCCTGTGGCCGCCGCTTACACCGCTCCAGTTGCTGCTGCCTACTCCGCCCCTGTGGCCGCCGCCTACTCCGCCTATCCCTATGCCGCCTACCCCTACACCGCCGGTTACACCACCGTTTTGTAAGGGGGATTAGCCTGGACTCAACACGGACTCGAAATGGACTAAAAATACACTTGATTGGAAATAAAAATAAATGAAACAAAAGCTTAAACCCAGTTTTATTAGGAAGGCGTTTGTGGGCGTACTTAAATCCTCAATGTTTTGGAAATTATTGTTACTATATATTATATATATATTATGATATGGATAATATGACTTTACATTTCAGTCCACAGACTTTAACTTAGACATGCCCCTAAATTTGACTTCCATATTTATTTTTTATTAGTTGTTTGTTAATATTTGGACAGCTTTTTTAATTTTAAAGAAATTGTATTACTTTTTAAAAAGTAATTACAGAAAGGAAAATAGAAAAAAATCGTTTGACTGTTTTAAAGTTTTACTATTTAACTAAATTTAAAAAATATATACAGTTATATTTTAATTTGAATTGTTAAAATTAATTTCAGGTTCAATAAGAAATTTTGAATTTATTATTTTAAGCTCAAAATATTTCTGTGAATAAAAGAATTTCACAAAAATGTTTACAGTTCAAACTTCCTTTCGTTTTTTAACCTTAAAACCTTCTTGAAGAAAACATTCCTTAATGTATTTTTTGCAGGTGGATGCATGATGTCCAAGCCATTGAACTCCTAATCTCAGCCTCTTCTGTTCACCGAAAATGCGGAAATGTGCTCAACAAATGCCAGTTGAGTTGCGTCATAATCCATTGACAAAATGCAAAATGCAAACGGCAAAGGCGTTAGATTCCTCAAAATAAGCGAATACCGAGCATCTCTCGTAGGAGAATCACGTGTTGGCCATTTAAAAAGTGCCGACCGAAAGTTGCGTCAGCCCTGAGTTTAAATAATTATGCATAACGTATCTAAAAATATATATTTCATTCAAAGCGGGCAATAACAAAATGAGTAACAGTAGCAGGTGAATGAATTCAACAGGAGGGACAGCCGTGTCCTTTGGCCAGCTTGTGGTGGCTGGCGGGAGGAGCACTCAGGCAGCCAACGGCTGGAGGGGAATGGAGGCGCTGAAGCGTCCGAATGGCAGCCACGCAGCTGGGTAGAACAAAGGATAGCTCGGCGGCGGTGCAGAGCCCACAGGTGGTGGTGGCCCCAGTGGCTGCGGGGGAGCAGCAGCTCCAGCTGCCTGGGGTGATGCAGCCCGGTGGGCAGGCGGCACATCGATCTCCTCGGCAGCATCCTGGATCTGACCCGCCGACGACCAGTGGGTCAAAAGGAGGAGCAGGAGCACCACCTGAAATGGCCACCGATGGCGAGGCCTCATCATCTTTGAGCAAGTGCATCGACTTCTCCGCGGAGAACCGCTTGAGACTTACTAGTTTCCTGTACATAGCCACTAGCTAATCCAAGCCGATAAGATCTGATGGCTGAACGTTCTGAAAACGAAATAAACATGACTCGGGCTACAGAACCGGGCTTTATAATTTTCTAAAACCGAACCCGGCAGTTTTTGTGGGTCATTCCAAGACTCCAGGCCGATCGATGGATCAATATTCCACCGTGTTTCGTATGCAAAACACGCCCACGCATTTCGATTTGTTTTTCGCTTTTCGTCACGCTTTTAAAAATACCAAATGAAACCAAAAGTGCAAAGCCATAATGCTCAAGATTCTCCTTGGCTGGCTTTAAAATGGACTTGGAACCGATCTGGGGATGGCCTGTGCATACCAATGGCCAGGCATCACCTTCGCTGCTTCGAGGCTTAGGCTTGGAATTTTCTCGACCGATTTTGCTATATATACCCGAGTGCCGGGTGTCTAGGAGATATCAGTCTAGTACTTGAGAACCAACCGTTCACTACACTAAACCAACTCAACATGTTCAAATACGTAAGGAACAAAGGATTACTGGATCTATTCGTCGATCGAAGGAGTATTCATTGTGGTCTTTCTCCTACTTACAGTTCGCCCTCTGCCTGTTCGCCATCGTGGCCTGTGTGGCTGCCAAGCCGGCGGTGATCGCTGCCCCACTGGCCTACAGCGCATACTCCTCCCCCTATGTGGCCGCAGCTCCTTACTCGGCTGCCTACACCGCTGCTTACACCGCTCCCGTGGCCGCTGCCTACTCCGCCTATCCCTATGCCTCCGCCTACTCGGCCTACTCCGCTTATCCCTATGCCGCCTACTACCGTTAAGATGGGATAGATGGAGGACCACTTGAACCCCGACTGCTAAACTGGACCTGAAACCACATACCTATTACAACAAGGATACCTACCCCGCTAACCATCTAAGAACTCCATCCCCGTGCTATCCACCTACATTACATCCCTGGTATTAGTTCGGCAGACCCCCTACTTTCCCACCTCTGCCGACTGCTGAAAGTTAAGTCATGGGAACAGGACTCACAAATATAAATGGATTATTATTGTTGAAATAAATACTGCACTTTGCGTGAAACGTAAACATTTCTTGGATTTTTCTTTACCTATTACTCATTGAACTTTTATTTGATTTCACATACTTTTAGGCTGATTTTTTATTTATTTTTTTTAATTTTATTTTTATATATATATAATATATTTTACTTTATAAATGGAAAGCTAGCAAGAGCAAATAAATTTATTAATAAATTATTAATTTTTAATTAACTACCCTTTTAATTTTATACTTTATAAATTGAATGCTAACAAGAGCAAATAAATTTATTAATGCTCATTAAACCGAAGAACATTTTTAAACATTTTAAAATAGGAAAATCCGGTGTAAATTGAGCATTACATATATTTTTAAAGAATTAATAAGCTTAATTTTCAAGAAAAATAGGAGGCTTGAAACCACGTTTCAATAATATTTTTGGCTAATATTTGATTGTTGTTTAAAGTATATTTTTTAAAAAATAAATTTTTTAAGTTTTTGTATTTGTAATCTATTTAATAAATATAAATATTTGTATTCAGTCTTACCTGAAAATTCTTCAATCATTTTAGTAGCTGAAACCAAACAATTTATTCAATAAAAATAGAAAATATGAAGGAAACTGCGTTCCTCGTTGTGATGGCCATGTTTACACTAGAATAAAAGGGTCAACTCGTTGGCAGGTTCTTTGAACTCCCGAAGCCCTTGATCCAATGTTTACGATTCCCCGCTCCGAATGGCCTCCACCTTCAACCGAAAGGTTCAACTCGATGACGTCCTTCGAAACTGGATAGATAAGCCACATCTATTTTTATTTGCTTCTCCGATTAGAATGCAAAGCGGCGCGTTCAAGTGGCTGACAATTGAAACGTAAAGAGCCGAACTCCGAGCGAAGATGGCCAAGACGGTTGGAATGAAACGCACGTCCGTAGCCCACAAAACGCACTGAGTGTTAAATTATGATTATTCAATCCGCAACAGGCAGCCACTGACGCCAGTCGCGGAAATGCTCAAGTGGGGGAGGAATAAAATCTAAAACTTTTATTGAAAATAAATTCACCAGAAATGCGTACTATCTGCAAGCGTATCAAAAACTGATCTGCAAACTTTAAGTGAGCTAGTAAAAAACCGACCAAATTAGTGGCCTTGACTTAGCCCTGGTACAAACGTGATGGAAATGCTTTAAACATTGTGGGGTTTTGTCAAGGATGAAATGAGTATTTGACTATATAAACCACTTCAAATCCAAGCAAAGACATCAATCAGAAGTTTAGCTTCGAAGTTAACACAACCAGCCAAAGCAAAATGATGAAATTCGTAAGTTTACCAGGACTTAGATTAAGGATAAAAATCAAATTCAAAAAATCAATAAAAAATAATATATATAATATATAAAATTTTCAGTTGATTACAAATTATTTCCATATAACTATTCTTATTTAGTAGCATGTAATATTTTATAATATTTTTTTAGAATTTTTATTTACTCATATACATGTTGCCATTAACTTTATCCTTCAGTTTGCCGTCGTCCTGTGCGCTCTGTTCGCCGCCGCTGCTGCCAATCCTGGTTTGTTGACCTACTCCAGCCCCCTGGCCTACTCCACGCCCCTGGCCTACAGCTCGCTGCCAGCCGCCGCCCCCCACGCCTACACCGCCGCCTACACCTCTGCCTACGCCCCCTACGTCGCCCCCTATGCCAGCAGCTACAGTGCCCACAGTGTGGCCCACAGCGCCGCCCTGCCCGCCGTTTATGCCGCCGCCCCCGTGGCCACCATCCTGAAGAAGTAAGGTGTACCAGGATGCCGAAGGGATACTGTAAGGATGCCGCACGTGTCCACCAGACAGATACAGATACTGATACGAACGGAGATGGAGATACAAGCTCCGAGGCAAACACAAATAAAAACGCAATGCATCAGGCCCACGCACTGACCAACTGAGAACTGAAACGAGTTTTATTCCTTCCGTTTGAAATTAATCTTTCAGTGGGTAGTGGGATTTGAGCTCAAAGGAAGCTATTTAATGCAGTTTTGCTTTTTTTTGCCACCTTATCCTCAGTTATATTTCGAATTTTATGAATACCAAACAAGGTTTTCCTCAATATTTTACATTTTAAAAATAAGGTCAATAATATTTTGTTTTAAATATTCAGCAGAAGGTTTAGCTACAGAAAATCTTTTCCTTATAAGTATGATTAAACGTAAAATACAATTATTGGGACTTAAATGTATGTCTTACTCTTTTTTAAGAATATTTAGGTATACAATTTCTTTTTGTTTAGCTATTATTTCTTCTTAAATTGAAATTCGTTTGTATCTTATAATTTCCATTACCTAACTTTGCTTTTGCCAGGACCAAGCACTATCCTTTTTAAATGTTTACCATATGACAGAGTGTCCTCAAAGGGTGTTTTCAACTCTTGGCTGGCTCTGTGTGCTTATTCCGGTTCATCGACATTTTGCCACGTTCCTCGGCGTAATCCTTGAGCTTTGTTTTCGCAGTTTGAACCCCATTATCACTCTGGCCCTTCATAGTTTATGTGGCCACGGCCCGCGGCATTGTTTATCATTTCGTTTGCAAGTTGCGTGTGTAAAGGCTCAGAGGTCGTTGGTTGGTTGGCACTTCCCCTGCGAATAGTGCACTCAATTAAAAGGCGCCGCTTAAATTGCATTTCGTTAATCACAAACAATCAATAAGTCAAACGAAGCCACGCCCTGGCAACTTTGGCATTAATCATACGCCTCGTGCAACCGGCCAGAAGTATGAAAATCAAATCAAGAGAACGACATTTAACTAAAGCTAAATTTTGCAAATTAATTCAAGTCTTTGAGTCGCTGATTTGAAATGCACTTCGATGTTTTCAACGCCTCTTGTCCCGCCCCCCTGCCTCCTACACGAGCAGTTGCACTTCTTGCAGCTAATTTACTTGTTTGTGGCTGCAGTCGGAAAATTAAATTAAAATTTTAACACAGCCTTTTGTCTTGATGGCCACGCCCCGTTAATAGGTTGGCTTACCCCCTCGCAAAACACGCGGCGATTTATAATTGCCGAAGCCCCAGAAATAGCACTTAAACGATTGGTTTCCCAGGCTACAGTTGAGTAGTGCAGAAAATTATAGTTAGAGATGGGGTATTTTGAAGAAAAATAAATAATATTTAAGTAATTGTAAGCTTAAAGAATATTTAGCCATTTTTTTGACAACCAATGATCATTTTATTACAATTGCCTTAAAAGACCTTACATTTTTGTAAAAGTAAAAATGCCATTATTACAACCTATCGAAATGTAAAAAACCATTTTAAAATCGGACTATTCATTAAGACGATATGAGCAAATAATGAATTTCCGATAGGTGGCGCCACTTTGAAACGACTGCTTGCTTAGCTGCTTGCATATCTCAGTCTCTCTCACGCTCATTCAGCTGAGGTACTTTCGAGGTATTCGTTGTGTATATTATGGAGAGATGAAATGCAGAATGTAGAATTTTTTCTCCTTATTAAATATGAGCAACCTCAAATTAGCTCTACGCATTTCAACTTTACAAACAAGCAGACTCCCAGAGGCATAAACTATAATTACCCCCCGCTGTTTAGCGACTGCCCGAGCGATTACAACAATCTTGTCTAATTGACAGTTGTACACTGTCATTCGAGAGCATTGAAACGATAATGGGCGAGTCTGTGGCGATTAGAACTTGCTGCGATCAATTTGCGGAGACATCAATACAAAAATAAAATAAAAAACCCGATCCGTGAGCGCTCGCATTTCAACTCGGGTGCCCAATAAATTGCATTTTGATTTAATCGCTGTGTTGCACAAGTGCCACAAAATTAATTGCCAGTGATTTTTCGCACTGTGTAGATATCAGCCAGGCAGCAACTGCGAGTCGAGCCGGATCTCAGGAGGCTCTTAATTGAAATGCTTGGCAAGTTTGATTTACAGCCCAAAAGCGCGAATCGGGTGGAGAACTTCGGCTAGTCCAGTCGCCATCACCATCGCCCACACGGCGTATGCGTATGCAAATCCCCTTCGAGTTACGCATTGGGAACCCCTTCCTCCCTCCTTTTTGGCCACCTTGTTATTGTCACAGGCTTTTTGCCTTTCCATTCGCCCGCAGGCTTTTTCTGGACGAGGCTAAGCCTTTTCATTAACCCTTTTGGTCCAACATTTTTATTTTAAATAAATATATTTTAAAATAAAATATTATATAATTTATAAAAATGATCTGATTGATTCAGGAATTTAATTAGAACTTTGTATACTGAAATTGTGGATATAAATAAATTTAATTTTGTTGGATATCAACACATTATTTATATGTAACCCACCCTATATTATTAATTTTATCTAATTTATTACTAAAATATAATATTTTTCAGCAATCACACATCATTGCACATTGAATATTTCAGACAGAAAGTGTTAAATCCAAGCGAGTATTTTTAGTTTAAATAGCGCCTGCAGGGCGGGGATTTCAGCAAGTGCTGGAGCGAGTCCCCGACCCCTTTTTAGGCCCCCCCCCCCTTTCCGAGCCCCGCCCCTTTCATAAGTGTTAAGTGCTTTGGGCTTGCGTAAAGCGCTGTCTGTGAAATTATGCATTGAGTGGGTCGCTGGCAATTAACTGGCAGCCGCAGTTCCTTCGGCATTGTTGCTGCTGTCGCATGAGTTATGGGTGCACCAGTTCATAAGTTACCTCCGCCAGAGGCGTAGCTCGGCCCAAGATCCCCCACCCATCCCCCGTCCGCCGAACAAAGAACGACCTTGCCCACGCCCCTGCCTGCGATCGGTTATTGTTCTAAACGCACATCGAGCCCCGAGTCGATTGTGGCCCACATAAAACGATCTCGGGGCGGATCTGGTTTGCTACGGTTTTACGCACAGGTGTGTAGCTGCCACGCCCCATTCGTTGCCCGGCCTGTGTTGTAATTAAGACTTTGTCGCTGAATGCTCGAGCATTTACTGCGAAAATTTCTACCAGCCAAATAGCCGCACGCATTCGCAGCGGCTCATTTAAATGATTTTAAACGGCGGAATGAGCGAAACTTGTTGGCTGCAGGAAAATAAATGCATAAAAGAACCGAATAAGGCAAGATACAAAATGCAATTTAAGTTTTTCTCACACACACCTTGTCGCGGCTTCGGCATAAGGTAAATAGACCAAAAACAAATTTATCAGAAATTATTCAAAATCAAACAACAAAGTTGGGTGATCGTAGATCGGTGTGGGAATACCCTTTGACTGAAATTTAGACTAACGCACAAAATTAATAAATTAAATTTAACAATATTAAACATTAAATTAAATTAAACAACATTAAACATATAGATGGTGACTTTTTACTAGGTATAATAACTGTATTAAATGATAGTTTTGTACAAGTAATTTATTTTTAAGTGCATAGAGTTTACTGGTAAATATATTACATAACTTTTGAAATATCACATATAAAACTGGAAACTCCGAGGGTTTTATTCTAAAAAACGTTGCATACATTTAGACACCTTTGCACCGAATACTTACGAAAAACTTATAAATTATGTTTTAGTGGATTTCCTGCTTAGTTTTGCAACCTCCTCTGAAAGGGTATGGCCGAATCTCAGCCCAGGCAAACATCCGCGTTGTCTGGGGCGGGGCAAGGCGGTTCTCTGGCGGGTCGCAGGCCTCTATCGCCATCTCGATACTCGACAGGCCAGCTTTGCATGTTGCTCTCTGGGCCTTTTTTCGTTTGGGCCGAGTCTCTCCGTTGAACAAAAGTAAAAGTCTCTGGGCCACCAGCTTGGATCCGTTCTCGTGCAACATTTTGGCCAGGTCTTTGGGCTATAAAAGCATTTGGGCATTAGACAGCGGCATTATTCAGCTTTGTGTTCTTGCCACGAGTTCAACTTGCAACCAAAACTTAAAATGTTCAAATACGTAAGTGGTGGAAAAGTCCTTAAAATATGATTCTTATTATTAATATCTATTTTTTCCAAATAAATAGTTTGTTTTCGCCGCCTTCTGCCTGGCCAGCGCTGCTGCCGCTCCGGGATATTTGGGTGGATTAGCTGGTCCTGCCTTGCCGTTGGCTGCAGCTGCTCCGGCCATCTCCTATGGACACGCCTTGGCCGCTCCTTCGATCGCCTCCTACGGACTGGGCCCCAGGATTAGTTATGCCTCGCCGGCCTTGGCGCACGCTCCTCTGGCTGCTCCCGCCATCTCGGCCTACGGATTGGGATACGGCCATGGTCCCATCGGCCTGGCTCACGGCTCCCTCGGCCTGGCTCATGCTCCTCTGGGTCTGGCCCATGGATCCCTGGGCCTGGCTCATGCTCCTCTGGCTGCTCCCCTGGGACTGGGCTACAAGTCAGCCTATCCGGCCCTGGCTGCTCCTTCCTACGGACTGGCGCATGGATGGTAAGGATTGTCCAGCCTATACAACATCGTTTTCTGCATTGCTTTCGTTTCGTTTGGATCGGAGAGAGGAGAAGAGAAATACACAGAGAAAAAGAGAAAAGAGAGAGAGAGAAAATATAGTGGAGATTTGAGAAATAAGATCAAATTATCAAAATACAGATTGTAAAGTGTGGGTTTGATGTTGAAATAAATTTCGTTTGAATTGAAAAAAATCAATCACAAAGGTTTTTATTTTTATGGGATTCAAGTAAACCTAAAATTAATTCTATCTTGAAAAGTATTCTTTATATTTTTGTAGCCAAACAGAATTAATCGAAATAATATTAAAAATTTCTTAAATTTCTTCTTGTTTAATATTTCTAAAAATATGCTTTGAAATCCATGAGTAATTTCAAACGATCAATAATACAATTTTCTTGTTTACATTTGTTGCTTTGTCTTTATTGATTTATTGACTTGCTGAGTGATTGACTGATTAAGGCTATCGTAATGATTTGGGTACTGCGAAGTAAATGACTCGATTGAAAACTCTCACATGTTGCACGCTCGCCGTGGCTCCACACATTGAAGTGGATTGAGATTGATGGACTTGGGAGCACCTCTACCACCCATGGCCGTAGCCATATCCCAGTCCGTATCCCAGACCCAGACCGTGTCCACCGTACAGTCCGTGTCCTCCGTAGCCTCCAAGGTATCCGTGGCCCAGGCCATAACCATAGCCGCCCAGACCATAGCTCTTGCCGATGATCGTCTTGGAGATGATGGGTGCATGGTAGCCCAATCCCAGCCCGATTCCTCCAAAGTGTCCGCCGTAATGGCCGCCATAGTGTCCGCCGTAGTGCCCGATGCCTAGACCCAATCCCAGGCCGTATCCCCCGTAGCCACCATGTCCAAATCCAATGCTGGGCGAGGGAGCGGGAGCAGGAGCTGGTTCAGGAGCAGGAGCTGCCAGGATGGAGGTCGTCAGGCAGGCCAGAGTGACAAATAAAATCTAAAAATAAATTACAAATTAAATAAAATTCGCCAATCCTTTGATATCCTCATATCTACTCACCCCTTTATACATCTTGCTGTGTCTAAATTTCCGGCTGCTGCTGGAGAGGCTGAACCAATAGTGTTGCTGCCTTCGATCCCAACGCGGCTCTTTTATACCCACGCCCAGTGCAACGGATTGCATCCCCACATGGACATCGATGATCTAATGAACAGTGGCTACAAAGTAATCTAATTCGCTAGACAAGTTGCCCAAGTTAGCGGCGTGCCACGAAACCATCCTTAGCCGCCGCAAATAAAAACAAATTCCAACACCTGTTTTTCGCCTTTTGGGCCTCCATTGTATAATCTGCAATCGAGTTTGGCATTTACCAGTCCACAATGGTTCCACTTCCAGTTTTTTCTTTGGCCCGCGGGCAGTCTAAATCCAGTGGGTGGCCTTTTCCATCGTTTCATTCATGTGACTCCGATCAGATCAAATAGTTTGACTGAGAACTTGGGGTCAATGGGCTTTAGATGTACGATTTAAAAAGGTGATGACAGCTGTTTTCGCTTTATATATCTTAAGTTTATCTTTCTGAAGAGCTCAAAATAATCTAAAAGGCTAATAAATCGTATCAAGCTTATCTCTTTTATAATATAGTTAAGTTAATCGACACCCGTTGACAAATGTAAATCGTAAGATTGATTTTCTTTGTTGAGTAACAAAAGCAACATCCAAAAGTATCAAACCGGATTCTATATAGGGTATGCCCTAATATAAAGCTCGAAACATCGATTATAACAGCTCAAGCATAAAGAGCCGAATAAAGTCAGGCTAATCAATTCTCAACACCTCCGAAAGCAACATAAAATAGCACGAAAAACACAAGATTGGGCAATATTTAAAAGTTACTAAAAACCCACTATAAAAACGGGGAAACAAAGGCAAAACCGAAGACGTGCGACCAACTAACTCACAACCTAAAAACAAACAAAAACAGAGAAATGTAAGACAACAAAACCAACGATATGCCATAATTAAGTGCACAAAAGAGTCACTGACTCTTTGACAATCTTCGGCGTGGACGCTTTAAACTTGAACTTGAAAACGGGTTTTTTAGGAAGAGAAGGGGAGAAAAGGCCCGGTGGAGTAGTGCTCCCACTATACAGTGGATGTTGCAACAGGTTCCCGGTGGCGAAGGAAATGCAGTTGGTATTTCAGTACTTTAGTATTCCAGGGGATTGTCAACCGGTTCCTAACTGTTTTTTTTTTAAAGAGGAACGAAAAGCCAGCGATGAAGACGAGCCTATAAATTGATTGGCCTTCGGATGAGTTCAGTTTAGTCCAAGTGCAGTCCCAGCCAGAATATCACCAGACAATGCTCAAGGTAAACGGGGTGGATTCTCAGAGTTCTCGTTGCAAATCTTATCTCTCATCTGTTCTGAAGGTTTTTGTGTTTTTCGCCCTGCTAAGTGGGGTCCTAACCGCCACGGTTATTTACCACCACCCCGTGATCTATCATCATCCCCTGCCGGTTGCCTCCAGGCCCCAGGAACTGGATCAGCATCCTGGCTACACCATTGTGGCACCTCTCACCAAGATTGCCCACGTCACCTACGATTCCGTGCCCATTTCGCACACGCCCTACGAACATGTTCCACTCTTCCAGCGGATTGGTCATGTAAAGAACAAGAGGTTCTAGCTGGGGTTACTATGAAAATGTATTTTAACATAAAATAAATAGTATTATTAGAATGAAGTTTAAGTTTTTTTTTGCTGAAGGAATGGACAACTAGAGTCATTTATTATTAATTAATTAATAAACAAATTCTTCTGTAGTTATTAATTTAAAAATTTAAAGAAAAACGCTTTGAGGAAACTTTACACCTATGTATACTTTGTTAATCATCTAATAAACGGTTTTTGGAGATACATCCCAAGGCAGCTATGATAGGAAATATCACCGTAAAGTTTCGTCGAACACCGATTATATAAATCGCCCCAGGAAAAGTCTTGAAATAAATTGATTAATGATTTAATTGTTTATTCGCCAAGCATTGCTGCTCTCTGGGTATGAAGATTTGGGCTAAGTTCTACAGGCTAATAGGACGGATGTGGGTGAGTTGGGTGATCCTGCGGCTAAATCCTTAGAAGAAGTAAGGGGCGGGGGCGAACTTGGGGGCCACAGCCAGAGGCGCTGGCACTGGAGCAGCGAGGGGAGCGGCGTAGGGACCGAATCCGATACTTGGCGGGAGCGGCGAAGGCCAGAGGCGCCGGAGCAGGGGCGAATCCGAAAGGAGTAGCCACGGGAGCGGCAAAGGGTCCGAATCCAACCTTAGCGGGGGCGGCAAAGGCCACGGGAGCTGGGGCAGCAGCCACTGGCAGAGGAGCAGGAGCAGCAAAGGCCACAGGAGCGGGAGCAGGAGCAGCAAAGGCCACTGGAGCGGGAGCAGGAGCAGCAAAGGCCACTGGAGCGGGAGCAGCCACAGGAACGGGCAAAGGAGCGGGAACGGGAGCAGCGAAGGCCACTGGAGCTGGGGCAGGAGCCACTGGGTAGGCCACGGCATGGTTGATGCGGTGGGCATTGAAGCTGGAGGCATAGGGAGCCACCACGCCGGCAGTGGCCACAGGAGCAGCCAGAGGAGCGGCCAAGGGAGCGGCGAAGGCGGTTCCCAGAGGAGCAGCCAGGGGAGCGGGAGCATGGAAGGGCAGCAGACCAGCCTGGGCGGAGGCCACGCAGAGGGCAACGAGCTGTAAACGAATAGTATTTAGTATATCCTGTGCGATAAATCCGGAAATCCTTCCAAACTCACCACAATCTTGGCGAACATTTTGATTGGTGTTTTGGGTTTGGCTTGGCTAGGTGTGATTAGCTGGAGGGCAGACTGAACTGTGATATCAAACGGAGCACCGAGCAATGCTTTTATAATTCTGTAGCCCTCGGATAATCGGTGGCCAGGCATACGAAAATACCTTGGAAGACTTTCTATATGGGGGCCCGATGAAGGGCATTGCTGGATCGGGCCGATATGTGTACTTAATAACCAATCGGTCGCCTCTTACGTCGATCGCCCCCGAAAACTTTCATAATTGCACGCCATTCCCGACCATAACCTAGGCCAATATTGGGCAAGATTTCGTTTTTTTTCCTCGGTTTATGACAGTTTGGGTTTTGGGTTATTTCTTTCGGTGGGTGGTGTCGGCCAAATGAGCTGCAATTATTCACCCAAAATACGTGTTGGCTCCCTTGGCTAAAATCATTTAATTGAATTACCACTTTTTCGTGTGCTTTTTTGTTGCAACAATTGTCGCGTGTTTGGGCCGGGTTTTGTGTCTGGAATTTCTGATTCGATTTCTTGTTGCGTGCAGTTGGAAATTCACTAACAGAATTTCGTTCGATGTGTGTGTGTTACCAACAGTTTGTATGTTTGTATGTGCAAGTGTTAGCCGAATAACTGAAACCCCATTTGGCGACATTACGAGGCGTCTGGTTCGTAATGAGAGTCTGAATCAGATATCAAATATGTTTCTTTTAACTAATTTTTGGTCTGGCTATGATTTTATCATCCGTGGTTACATTCTATGGGTTTTCTATTTTTGGGTTCGGATTGGTAAGAATGTTTACCTGACTTCCAGAAAGTAACAAATGTAATTCACTTTAACTTTCGTTTTATTGTACTATATTTATTCGATAAATTATGGTGTAGTGCAGGTACTTTTAGGTGTATATTAACATTTTCTAGCTGACTTTAATGAGTCTTTGGTGAGGATTCCAATATCCGTGAGGATTCATCACCACAACGAGTGGTGATGGTGACGGGCGAACTTCAGGGGCAGGGCCTTCAGGTGGGCGTGGGGCGCCGCCAGCAGTTTGGGGAAGGCGTAGCCGATGGACACTCGATGGGTGGTGGTCTTGGGTCCGGGAATGGCACGATAGGTGGGTGCAAAGGGCACCGCCTCCAGGACGGGTGGCAGCACTTGGTGGGTGACACTGGGCACGTGGAACTCTGGCAGGAATGCAGGAGCGGGTAAGAGTGGAGAAGGAGCTGGTAAAAGGGGAGCAGGAGCTGGAAAAAGTGGTGCAGGAGCGGGTAAAAGTGGTGCAGGAGCAGGTAAAAGTGGTGCAGGAGCTGGTAAAAGAGGAGCTGGAGCGGGTAAAAGTGGTGCAGGAGCTGGTAAAAGTGGAGCAGGAGAGAATACAGGTGCAGCTGGTCCATAAACTGGTGGTGCTTGTCCAAAAACAGGTGGTGCAGGACCATAGACCGGCGGTGGAGGAGCAAAGGCTGGTGGTGGAGCCACCGCAGGTAGCAGAGGAGCCGGCGGAGGGAGGACCGCCTCCTGCACCGCATAATCCAGTTGGTGCGGCAGAGCGTGCAGTGAATCCAAGTGGTTTAGATGGTGCCCATCAAAGTGGCCCAGGTGATGAGGATCGAAGTGGTTGTAGTGGTGATTGAAGAGATGGGAGGGTTTGGCCTCACCACCCACAAGGAGGAAAGCCACGGCGAAGGTCTAAAGAAATCAGTTCATATAGTATTTAAAACCCTTGGGGAAATGTCATCCTTGAATCCTCACCCATGTCAGTTGCCACATCTTGTTTGGGGGACTTGTTGTTCGGTTTCTTTGGGGGAGTAGCTTCTCGATCGATGTGCTCGACCTGTTGGTTCGGCTGTTAATGTCTTCCCACTGTCAAATTCCATTAATATTTATAGCGAAATTGTGGCGGTCTTCAATCAAAAGACTTGCACTTGCATTTCTTCACTTTCGTCGTCGACTTGGCCCACTCAGCCCAATGGGTTTGGTTTTGATTTGGCTCGTTTCGAGGTGAGGTAACCCAATCCCCTTTAGTTGGTCAGCAAGTCGTGACTGCGACTGCGACCGAATAATGCCTTCGATCGAGGGGCCAATAACTTCTTGGGCGATTCGAAAGCACGGCCCAAGATTATATAACATGAGGCCAAACCAAGCCCAGGCATTGACAGTTCGCCATAAGTGGCATATGATTATGATAACCCATAAATATTGCTTTGACCATAAATAACAATCGATATTGCGCCTAAGGTGACAACGCAATCACAACAAATGTTGTTTACACACTGTGTGACTAACTTCTGCAGTTTGAACTTCTTTAGGTCCAATTTATGTATTTGGGAACTTTTGTCTCCGCAATGCGAACACTTTTTGCAAAAAAATAATTAAAAAAGGGTACAATTATTTTCACATTTCCAAATCCAATTCATTTAAAATAAATTCAGAAATGAAAATGTTTTTTTAAGACATCTAGTATATCGATTTAAATATTCTAAGTGTTAAGCATTTTTAATGTAATTTTTTGGAATTTTTTTATTTTTATCGAAATATTATTTATTAAAATATCTTTAAATTCATCTGTTATAATATGTGCAAAGATTGAAGTACGTCTATAGAAAGCATGGATTTTTTCTATTTCGATTTAAAGAGAAATACCGAATAATTTATAATGGTTTGACCGAAAGAAATAAGACAGTATTCCATAATTGTTTTTTCGTTATTTAATTTCAAGTTTGTTTACAAAAATTGTCTATAGTTTGGTTTGGTTTATGGGAGTGTCCTTAGACCACCACTGGAGCTGGGGCAGCAGCAGCGAAGGGAGCAGCGTAGGGAGCAGCATAGGGAGCGGCGTAGGGCGATGCCAGGTAGGGGGCGGCATAGGGCGAGGCGTAGGGGTAGGCGGAGTAGGCGGCGGCGGCGAAGGGGGTGGCATAGGGAGCAGCGGCCAGAGGAGCAGCAACAGCGGGAGCAGCCAGAGGAGCGGAGTAAGCGGCGGCCAGAGGAGCAGCAGCGTACTTGGCCACCACGGCGGGGGCAGCTGGGATGCCGGAGACATAGCGGCTGGAGTAGGGGGCGGTGAACTCGAAGGGGGCGGTGGTGTAGGAGGACAGGGTGCCGTCGTAGTTGTTGCGCACATCCACCTGGCTGCTGCCACCGGCGGCGTAGAGGGGAGCATTGGCGTAGGCCAGAGGAGCAGCCAGTGGGGCCACAACTCCTGGCTTGGCCGCAGAGCAGGCGATGAGGGCAGCGAGAACCAACTGGAAAAGGGGAAAAAATATACATTAGTTGGATCAAAAAACCTCCTTTGTTTTGGTTAGTCCTCTTGGGTCAACTTACAAACTTGTACATTTTGCTGTGCTTGGGTTTGTCTAAAGCTCTTGAGCGATAATGTTCATTTGCAGCCAGCCCAGTTGCTTATATAGCTCGTGCCCATATCCGTACTCTTTGGGGGACATTCTGTCTGAGCCGATTTTTTTGGTCGCTTCTTCTTTAGCTGGCCAACCTGGCCGAGTGCCAAGTAGCATACATGATCGCCATTTGGCCAAGACGTGCTCCGCCTTCAATTGCCCAATGTATTGTCGGAAGTTGTCCAAGTTGTCGCTGGGATTTGTTCAAGGCACTCGGAGAAATTATAGATTTATCTATAGATTTAGACTTAAAACTTTAATTAACTAGCTAATTAAATCCAACTACATGTAAGCATTTCTGATTTGCCAATAAAGTAAACGACACCAAAGAAATCCGAAAACTCTACTAAATTCGTTTTAAAATAATGAAATTTCGATCTAGTAAGCCCAGTTTATCAATGTAAAAATGAAATTGTTAAATTATATTTCCACATAAAATATTTTCAGCTCATTTTGAATTTTAGGCGAATTTTCTAAAATAAAAAATTATTTTTTAGAGCAATTTTACATTTATTTATGCTGTATTTTTCTATATACATATTTTATTATATATTATATATTTTTTTTCAGTGCTCTGATCGACATTTGTATGCAATTGAATACTCCCTCGGTGGCCGGGCGGTCTGTGCGTAATTTGCAGTCTGTTTGGGCCATCAATGTGCGCCGCCTTGCATTGAATTGGCCGCTATCTAAGCCAAATTGGCTATTAAACTCGTCACCCCCCCTCTAGGCCACAATTCCGCCCCACTAAATGTCTCATTAGTTCACTTTTTAATGGCTCGCAGAGTTGCCAATAAAAAGCCGGTCGTAAATTTCCCTCTCATCCTGGCCGCCGAACCTTCATTTGTTTTCGTGTTGACCTGACCTTGACGCCAGCTGGCCGCAGGATGTGATGTGGCTGCCTCGTCCACCAAGTGGCTCAATCATTTCGGCACGGCTTAATTGGCCAACGGGGTGAGAGGAGCCGAGTGATCGAGCAGTCGAAACCGGCTTGCCGACTTAATGAGCCATCGCAGCTCTCTCGGTCACGTGCTGGCCTGGTCAGCAGCATCGTCGTCATCTGATGACTTGTTGGCCTGCGATTTGCATGGGAGTGCTCTTTACGAGGCGAGTACTTTTCCTTTACTATAAGTGCCGGCAAAAATGAGTTTACAATGTTAAATATTTGGCATTTACAAGGATTATCTAGGAAAAAGATAGGTACCGCAATTTAAAGGAGACAAGTAGTTTTATTTTGATTTTTTTTTTAAATAATACGTAAAAATTTAAATAAAACACACCCTTTATTAAAGAAAAATAACTTGATGAGTAATGGAAAATGATTATTTTTTATATTTAGAAGAGGAGTTTTCGCAAGAGAATTCTGATAATTGATTTCAGATTAATGATCACAATTTGTTTCTGAAGATTACTGCCACTTGTGAATAAAATGCTATTAATATATATTATATATATATTATATATTAATATAATATAATATAATGCTATTATAAAGAAAAAAGTTGAGAGATATATGATTTTTAGCTAGAAAGAACTTTACCTGGATTCTTAACGTGACAATTGTTAACAACATGGACAGAGCACCTTGAAAGTCGCTATATTTTTGCTGCTTCTGGAATCCGAACCGATGATGACGCTGATCTCAAGGTCTTAGAGATGACGAGTCGAGAGGGCGAGATATATATGCTGTCTGTCGATTTGACGATCCGACGATCCGTCGATCAAGTTGCCCCACGCATGTAACTGTATTCTGAATTCTGTATCCGCATTGCCGCCACTTCTGATCGGAGTGATCCAATCTTAAACCACAGGTGGTACAGTCCAACTCAAAGGCTGACCTCTCGATCACTTGGTAAAGACAATTTCTGGACTGGAATTCTCCGCCGATGACGCGCCAATTTTCCGGTGAGTCAAGCACGGAAATATATCTACCCATCATCATCGCCATTACCATCACCATCGCCATCACCTTCTTGTCTTCAGCAATCCACTTCACACTGGTGCTATCCGCTCACTTCCTAGTTAACCTTTTTCAATTGGACTGCAAGCTGATTTAGAGCCGCTTCAGAAGCTTTATCCCTCTTAAGAATTATTTGACTGTCGTCAGTACCGTTTGTTTTAATGGATTTTCGAAAGCCAAATTTATGCCGATCACATTCGAATTCCTGTTTTTGTTTTTGCGGGAAAGCAGGTAGATCCAGATCCCAGTTCTGAGTTCCCAGTTCCGTTCCCAGACCCTCATCAATGACACTTGACTTTAATTGGCTTTCATAAATATACGTCAAAACTTAGTCGCTGTCTCGATTTCTTTTGATTTCACAGCCATTTCCAATGCCAAGTTTAAGGTCTCATTATGAGATGAGATCTCTTGGCCCGATTTGTGTGTATGTAAATATATAGCCAAGACTATTAACCCATCGGAGGAGAGTGAAAGGTGTAAACCCAAATGGACGAAGACCTCTTTGTTGTGTCTGCGTCTCAACCTTCGAAGCATTATGCAAATGCAGTCTCCATCGATGGCAATGAGACAAATACAAAAAAATGGCCAATAAAAGAAGACTCGAACGAAAAGACTAAGCTTAGATGGCAAGTTTAATATCAATGTGTATTCGCTAAGAGCAGAAGTCATCGCAGTTTGATGATCAGTCGGGATGGCTCTGGCTCGTTTAAATTTATTATTATTCTAAGTGGATTGGGTTAGGATTAGTTCGGTGGGCCTAACGCCTCTGGATCTGCGGTGTTCCGTAGGAGGTGAGCCCAGTGGTCCGGGGCACACTGGCATAGGGGGCTCCGGCCTGCAGTGGCAGTTGGGCCACATTCAGGGGCGTAAAGCCAAAGGGCACGGGCAGCTTGAGATTCAGGGAGTTGGCATCCACGGCCGCGGAAGAGGAGGAGCCTATGGAGCGACCTGCGACAGAAGGCCTGGCCACCTGCTGCTGGGGCAGTGCAGCCGGTGGAGCCACCTGAAGTTGAGCTGGAGCTGGAGCTGGAACCGAGGGTGCTCCAAACACGTAGCCCTGGCTGGTCAGGGCCTGTGTGAAGGCAGCCTGCTCCAAAGCGGGCTCGGCAAACTGACGGGCCACATGAGGATACTGCTGGGTCTGCTGATACTGGGTTCTCTGCGACCGCTGAACTCCCTGTCGACTGGGGGCGGGATAATGGTAGTAGGCCAGCTGGAAACTGGGTGTAATCGAGTAATCCAGGTGAGAGACATCCGACAGAGTCAGGCCCACCAGTTGCAGCAGTACAATCCACACACAGGTCAACTAAAAGAGGTTTTCATTGGCATTAAAACCGCAGATCTTATCACACACTCTCGATCCAAAGCACTCACGTTGGGCGCCATTTCTCACAACTTCTTTCACTTTTATCGCCGTTCTCAGTTCTAGTTCTTAAAACAATATATATTGTATCCAACCGGGTCGCAGGTTCGTTGATGTTCGCTGGCGCAGCTTTGGCAGCTGATTAAAATTGGTGAGCCAGCTGAAGATGCTTTTTATATGCGTATGGAGGAGCTGCGATCGGTTCTCTCCGTCACTCTTTTCAGGTCTTCTTCTGGCTCTTTGTGAATGGCTTGAATGGCTAGCCAACACTTGAGTGCAGGCCAAGACGAAGCTTTTTGGCATTTTGTTGCCTTTGTTTATTTACTTTGTTTTGTTTGTGGTGCCTGTGGCTTAACAAAGCTGTTGCCGGGCAGTTTTGTCTATTGATAATATTGATATTTGGCTGCCTTGCATATAAATCAATGTTGGTCATTTTTATTGGCATCCAAAGTATGCAACTACACAAATTAGCAGCGGCTTAGTATGATTAATGGCAGAGGGGTGTGGTATATATTTTTCGCAAGCCCCCTTTTGCAGCCGCCACCACTGTTCTAAACTTTTCTGCATACCTCAGGCATGTCGACAGCATTTGAGCTTATTAAACACAAATCGAATCGAGCGTCATGTGACAGGAGCCAGAAATGCCGCACAAACATAAAAGCCATTAGCCCCCAACCAAAACGGAGGACTTTGGCGGAGCGGTGCGAGATTTGCATGCTAAAGACCCGATTGTTGTCCATATCAAATCTCAGCGCTCGATTGCCGCTCTCGCTGTGTGGGTCTCTCGTCAAAGATTGACCTCAGCCGGTGGGACTTGGCCAAAATCTATGCGCATCTAATTTTAATGTGCACTGAAAGAAAAAGGAAGAGGGTTCAGACAATACAATTTTTTTAAGGATTTATTTTATAGGTGGGATTATTTGTTTCACATAAGTATATATTTTTAATAACTGTAATTTTTTTTTTAAAAATTAATTAATTTATTTTTTTTAGAAAATTTTTTTTATGGTATTTATTTTTAATAAAGTGTTCAGAAATTTATTAAATATTCTTATTCTTATAAATACAATTTTATTTTCTTAATATTCAGGCATTTTTTGTTGATAAGTTGATAACTAAATACGACACCTATTTAATATTCAATCTTTGAGTGCGGAAATCGTCAATTTACTTGATTTATTTATGCAAAGCCAATGTTTGAGGTGTAATCAAGCTGTCTATCTTTCAACTCAAAAGCTCTTTAAAGTTTAAACTGTTGACCCAATTGACGGATGGCCCGCTAGCTCCCTTTCCTCCATTGAGTTAGGTCAGTTGGTCAGAAGTTATCGGAGATAAAAGCGGAATATCTTTCGGTATTTGTCTGGAACCACTTTCAGTGTCATGCCTCGCCTTTGGCCAAAATTGGCAGAGCCAAAAAAAAAAAAAAAACAGTTCGAAGCCATGAAAACATCTGAATTATTTATGGGCTTTGCTATAAGCATAATTAAAGCGCTACGCTCCGCGTTCTTCGCATAAATTCACGAGTCGCGGATAATACGAAACATAACAACATTATTTAGATTTAATTAATTGCTAATTTGAGGAAATTATCATTCATATTTATGCATAATGAGCCGGGGGGGCCCATCTGGGGTTGGGGTTTCTCGCTTTACCAGCCCGGGGTGTTAAATGTCGTCGGGGGAGCTCCGTAGACGGCGGCCGGAGAATGATGATGAGATGGTGGTGCTCCAAAGTGGAGTTTGTATCTTCCGTTGGAGGGTGCGGCTGCAAACTGGTAGCCCGTGGGCGGGACAGCATATCTGGCCACGAACTGTGGAGGTGGTGGTGCTGCAAACTGAACATGCGGTGGTGCTGCTGCATAGTGAGCAGTCGGTGGTGCAGCGAATCCCGTGTAAGTGGTGGTGGTGGTGGTCACCGGAGCTCCCAGGGAGTATTTAATAACCGGTTGTGATGGAGCATAGGAAGCAGAATATTTGAAGATCGCCGGAGGAGCGGGAGCATAGTGTTCGGCAGTTCCATAGGCAAAGGTCTGATGAACGTTAAACGCCGCAGGCACTGTCACAGTATCCGAAACGGGAACAGCAACTGGAGCTGGAACCGCCACTGGAGCTGGAACCGGATATGGAGAGGGAACCGGAACTGGCACTGGAACCGGAACTCCCACGGGAACACCCACCGTCGAAGGACCATGAAGGAAGCTACCCAAGGCGGGAGAACCGAGACACATCAGAACACATATCAAAACACTCTGAAGTATAAGAAAATAATCTGTTAAATTGAAACACCTAAAATCTCTTTGCATTCACTTGCTTTGGATATTTTCAACATTTTTTCTCCTTATGCTTTCTTCCGTTTTCGATTTCCGTATTAAGTTACTTCACTGCGACACTTTCACACGTAATGAATCGATTTTGGTTGACCATCGCCGGCTTATATACCTTGATCCGAGTTGCGTCGCTCACATTATGCTGATTTTGGGGGCGGAGGAAACTAGAGGAGGCGATAAGTAAAAACTCCATTAAGGGATCTGCGCACGACGTGCAATCGACAAGCGAATCGTGCGGCAAATGCATGCGACAAGTTTTGCAATGCCCCATCCTCAAAGGGAAATTCGGATGGTCAAAACTTTAAATGGGTTTAATTATGGTGAGTGCATACCCCACATATTTTTGCCAATGTCATGAAATAATATATGATGACAATTTTATTTAGATTTTATTTTCCATTTGTATGATTAAACAACCTTTCTTTATTTCAAAATAAGTTTTAAAAACGATTGCTCAAAATTCCCTAATTAATTCTACGATCATCTGATTCCAATCATTATTCTCATTGAGCTGAAAATATAAACCGATGCATTAAGATTATCCCAAGATACCCTCCAAAAATCCTTTTAATCCTGACAACCGAACAGAGGCTATTAGCATGTGCACTTTACACACCCAAATCCATGGATATGGATAACTTTTACGAATGCAACTTTTACTGCCGCCAGCAGCTGCAAAAAAACGCATAAAGAAAAAAACAGCCAAGTAGCGGCGGCTACAAGAAACCCATTGCGATCACGTTCCAGGCACCTTTTTATGCCTTATGACTCTGATTGATGGCCGTTGCCGAAATATAAATGCCAAAATATCACACGCCAGTTAAAAGTCGATTTATTACCGCCGCCAACAAAGCCAGGTTCGAAGCTCTCAATTAGCCGGCAAAAGCCCAAAAGTTGGCAGGGCATTTTACATTGCCTCGTGGCTGCCCGAAAGTGAGCTACTGCTACTGCTACTGCTCCCATAAAATCAGCTTCAGCTCCAGAATCTGTCGTAAACAGCCGAATTTCCCGCACGGGTGGCCAATTAAATTGGCTGCCAAATGCGCGACACGCGCTCATCGAAATTGTCAACACAAAAAACAACGGGGGAAGCCAGGGAAATTACCATAACAAAGTGGCTAAATCAGAAATCGATATGTTCACCTTCGCTGAACCGAAAAGAGGGCACTAAAAGCGGGAATTTCCCCGAAGATTTTCCTTTGCCTTTGCTGAGTGGAGCACACGCCCAGGTCTTGAGCACGCGAGCCCCTTGAGTGGTTGCCCCCCGCGATTTCCACCGATTTTCCACCGCTTTTCCACCGCCGCTGGCAACAGGTGCTCTCGAGTTGGAGCCGCATTGTAATGTAATGCGTGCTAAATCTGCTGCACGTGTTTCGCCTCCTCGGAAAAACTTTGTTGCAAGCTTTTGAAGTTTTCGATTTGATTTCATTCATTCGGGCATGAAAAATATGCTACAATTATTATGAAAATGGTTTTCTTATGGGGAAAGATAATAAATGCATAATCATACGCTTAGTTTTGAATTTTAATACAATTATACTGGAATATTTATACCATATTGCGCATCTACTGTCGTTGAACTCAATGCAAGGACATCCGAGGGCACAGCTGCATTTAATTATCCATTGCAAATCCTTCTGACAAATAACAAGTAAATAATTACGAGCAAAGGACGAGTGTGGGTGGTGGGTTGGTGCTCCCTTCATGTCAATGTCCTGGTCAAGGTCAGATGAAAACGTGTGCATTTCCCCCAGTAAAAGCAGTTCCTGCGGCCAGGAATCAGCTTGACCCTTTGGAATTAATTTTCCATTCTCGCAGTCCCTTTCCAGAGATTGTGGCTTCAATGCAGGTTTTAATTAGAGGGAGTATCCTGCCAAAGGTCCTTGCCCTGACTCGAATCAGTGACTTGTTAATAATGCAGAGCAGCAGTAAAGCGAGATGCAAATCCGATTCCGCTTGAATAATTCAATTAAGCTCAGCATACTCTCGGGCTAAGAGGAAAAACTCAAAGGGAAGTCTAGAATTTCCACTCAATCTGAGGAGCGGCGAGTAAACAACAGGTGTGTGTGCGATGCATTCGCGAGGTTGTGGGAATCAGCTGAGAGCTGCAACTGTGCCATGGAGAGCACCTGCCACAGAAATGCATCCACTTAGTGTCAAGCGAGAAGCTCGAATGAATATTCAATGGCCTCTCGGCAGATGTAGGAAGCACCAGTTGCTGCTGCCCACCTTTGTCTGCGAATCCCTCAAGGTTCTTGCCAAATTATCGCTTGACTAGCTAACGGTAATGCCGTCTCCATAAACCCATAACTATAACCAAGACATGCTCTATGAACAGGCGACATAATTTATGCCGAACTGAAATGAGACAAATTAAACTCAGAGCTGGTTGTCAAGGTCGAAGAGCCGCCAACAATGGCTTATTGTTATTGGGCGCCATGAATTATATTTAGTTACCCCACCTTTCAGCACAAGATTTTCACTTTGCGAAATAACATTTGTTGAGTAAAATCGTAAATTGATTTCCAAATGATTTTTCGCAGCCGCCGGGCAAATATTAATACACGACTTTTCAATTTTCCCATGAATTATGGTCGGGTTTTTTTCAGGATCAGCTGGTCGGTTGAAAAGGTAATTAAGTGGCTCAATTCACTTTGCAGCAGCTCTTGATGTGCTCCAATTTTTCACTTACGAAACTGGGCAAAAAGCATTTGGCCGGGCATTAATAAAAATCCATTTCAACGCACTTTTCACTGGTCAACCTGTTGACAGGCGCACGCGTTTGTCGCTTGAGTCTTTCGTCTCTCAATGATAATTGCCAGGGGAAGAGGGGGGTGTGTTGGGAAAGGAGGCAGGTGGGCTGGGCGTTGCAAATTGCAATAAAACAATTTTTTCGCTATTTTGTTTTTTTCTTCGAAGTTTCAAAACACCCGACGGGAGTCGACTGGAGTCGCTATGAATCGATCGAGTTGCTCAAGTAAAATGAATGGAAGTCGAAATGTGGGGGTATGGTTGGGGTGAATTAGTAGTTGGGTGATTGAAAAACAAACAACCCGTTGGGTGTGAAATATTCGTGATGCCTCGACGAGCAATTCGATCTGGAATCCTTATAAATACACATAAAACTGCTCTGTTCACACTTAACTTCCATAGATGATGTATGAATATCAATTAATCAGTAATGAATTTAGAACTAGCTGAATACTAATTCCAATAGCTTTGCTTTTATAACATTTGTAATACGAAATATGAAGTATTTAAATTTTAATATAATTTTTAGAACCGTTGTTATAGCATACTAAAATTAAAACAAGATCATAAATATTCCATTTAAATTAAATAAAATTAAAAGAAAATATAATTAGTCTTTTTACAATGCTTTTGCACCTTTCTAAAGGTGAAACTATAACTTACCGCAGTTATAGCAATAATTTAACTAGTTTATGCCAAAATAAAGTTTTATTAAATAGTATTTAGATTAAAATTTAGTTGTAATACCCAGAAATTAAAAATCAGTTGTATTCGTTTTTAGAGTCATTTATCGTTTATTTACAGAAAGTGCTGAAGCCTTGGTGCACCGAGTTGCACCATTGTAACAAAATCAACGAAACTTGATACTTCTTTCGAATTCAATCTCTCTCGCTCTCGCCGCCTCCCGTTAGTTATCCTTATTTCTCTAAGTGTCTCCGTCTCCAAGTGGTCTTCTGGGTTTTCGAGGGTTTTTGTACACAATTTGGGGATTGACCCGATATATTCTCTCTGCCTCTGACTACGAAATGCAAGTTCAACACTTTGACGGCAGCAAAATGCGAATTATCGGCTGGAATATCTCACTTCGGGGGGTCGTCAACGGGGGGCCTGGTATCGTATATCGAAACCAGATCCTTAGTGCAGGTAGGCTCCATGTCCGTAGCCGGAGTAGCCAAGTCCGCCGTAGCTGCCATAGCCGCCAATGCCGCCGTAGGAGCCGTGGTAGGTGGAGGTGGAGTGCAGGGCGGGAACGGCATGGACGAGGGGAGCGGCGTGCACCAGAGGAGCAGCATGGACCACCGGGTAGGCCTTGGTGGCCACCTTGTAGGTGTTGGCATAGGAGGTGGCCACCGGGTGGGCCACAATGGGGGCGGCGTAGCTCTTGATGATCGGGGCGTGCGAGATCACGGCAGGAGCATAGGCGGGAGCCAGGGCGGCGCCGTATCCTAGTCCATAGCCATGGCTGTAGGGCGAGATGACTCCGGCATTGGCCACGGCGCACAGGGCAGAGATGAGGGCGATCTGCGGAATCAATACATTATACCTATTATATATCCATCATGGCGGGGTTATCCTTTAGTATCCTGCGCTTACCAGTTTGAACATTTTGCTTTTGGCTTTTCTGGTTGGCTTTTTGACTTCTTGTCTGAAGAGCTGAGTGTGTTATGCTTAGACGTCTCAAGTTGCCCTGTTATTTATACCCGCAACATGAGAAATATTCTGACAAATCTTGGCCCAAAGAGCGAGGGAGAGAGGGAGAGCCGACACGCCCCTTTCAGCGGCCGAGAGCCGAAGCTTTGTGCATTTGCCGACCAGCAGATCGCGAAAGAGATCAGTCACGCGGCGACTTGGGATCGGAACCACCGCCGAATCCGCGTCCGAGTCCCAGCTTTTCATGGAAAACCTCCATGGGCATTTAATTCAATTTGTACATATCTTTTTTTGTCAGCAAACTGGCGGCTCTAACGGAAACTTTTATATTTCCATTCATGTTGGCGTGGAAATGAACAATTGTTTTCTAGCGGTTTCCAGCTGAGAAAATTCTAGTACTTATTCGGGTTCTGTGACTATTAAGTCTTTTTTTACTACCTCATAACTTTATTTTTAGTTATTAAACTAAATAAATAATTTTTACTACCATATTACTCAGTGAAAAATCCTGTAAGCCCACTAAGCATATCTGTTCGCCGATTACTCGATCTGTAAATCCTTTCTAAAAGCAGACTTTAGACACGCACTTGATTATCAATCAGCTGATTGACTGACTGACAGCTCATTACAGATATAGAGATCCGTAGGTGTGGAAAATGCTGTTGCCCGCATGCAAATGATCAATCGGAGCTGCCTCTCCACGCACCAAATGGACTCAAGTGGTCCATGAAAAATTACTCACTTTAATAACTGACAAACAGAGAGTGGAGTAGATTGGTGCAGTTGGTCAGTCGGCAGCTGGTTCGCCTATATTTTGCATGCATTAATTTTCAACTGATTTGTTATCGCGCACACATGGCGTATGCGTAACTTGGGTGGAGGGAGCCGAATCAATTGCAAACAGAGGTAAATCATATTTGCCGCATTTCGAATGGCCTGCCAGATTTCCTAATAGCCATGCTTAATTCCTTTGGCAACTTTGCAAATCAAATCACAAGATCTGCCAGAACGAAAAGAATTGCAAAATGCTTCGCAACGAACCTTGAATCGGTGTTTTGTGTCGAAGTTACCTATTTTTTTTATCAAAGTCCGAGTTCTCAGAGGGCGAACAAAGAGCGACTTAAAGTTTACGATCCATAAATCAATAAACAATTACGATGGCGACAATTCTTCGGCTTTGACCCTGGGCAATCTGCATATCAACGGGGCCTAAGCCGAAAATCTAAAATCTAAAGTGTCTCAAACTAAAGCGGACTAACCCTTCACCAAGCCAAACACCTCGTGATTGGCGACCCGGGGCGTTATGCAAATGCTAACCGAATTGTCGCATAAATCTAAATCGAAGGCGGCTTGATTGACACCAAACAGGATGCCAAATTGCGTGGCTATCGATCGATTGGCAGCCACAAGACCTAAAACCAAAACAGCCACCCACTCGGCGGTTGGGCCTGCGTTTTGTGGCTCTAATTCCGATGGCTGCAGCTGACCACCGGTGGCCTGTAATTGCATTTTAATGGCCTCCCAATTGCATTCTGTTTGCCTGCCTCTATTGGCCAACATCCATCCAATTCACATAGTCGATTGACTTGGATTCGCATTCGCATTTCCCAAGCGACGCCCAAAATACTTTGATTGCCAACAAATCATTCAAAAGTCGAAATTAAAAGCCGTCAATTTTTCAACTCTACTCGTGGCTCAGCTCAATATTTTTCCGTTTCATGATTTATGTGATTTTTCTGGGGGAAATAGTCATAGCTGAAATTTGTCTGGCGAATTCTGGCTAAGGAAATTTCATAATTCGGGGGAAGCAAATGGAGCAGAGGCGATTAGTTGGGCTTACTTGCATTTGATTAGGCCAGCATATGACCGCAAAAAGTTATTATTTAATTCGTTATAGTTATAGTTTTACATAATTGTCGGTTGGCTGGATGGCAATTTGCATAGCTGACTCCCATCTGTGACCAATTAAGTATTAAGTATACCACATGTTGGACGCCACTCGGTCAAGGTCGTGCTTACCCCAGCCTTTGTCACAATGTCGTGCTCACTTACATTACAATGTGTACTCTGTACAGCGAAAACCCCGGCAATTACCCGTTTTATAATGATTAATACCAAGAGAAACAGCGACAACAGCCAAGTGCGAAACTGTAACAATGGCTGGCGAAAAAATCTAATTTTTTTTGATTAGTTAATTACCCTGGAAAACATTCAGAAATGAGATTAAACCTTATTATGGGGTCATTACCTCTTTAAAATACATTTTAAACACTACTTACTATCTAGATTTAGAATCCATTCATGATTAGATTGGTATCATATCAAAATGGTATCATATCATCTTAAAATTCCAAATCTATTTTTCTAAATAACCCTTGATTCTATATAGTTAATCTCTTAAAATCGCTTTGTTAATACTGCGATTATTTCCATATAATTTTTTAATGAGTCTAAAATATCATTCCGTGATTATGTTTCTAGGGTACCAATCAGCGCTCTGTTTTTCCACCTTCGATAAACCAAATGTCAGCCAGGCATTGCTGTGAAAAGCTCTAGAAAAACACACTGGCCAGCGGAGAGCAGGGTTTTCATTAATGGAATTACACTGAGCTTAGGTGGATTTACCCCATCCGACCTCCTGCCTTCTTTCGACTACTGTTTTACCTTCGGCTCTGCCTCGAGGTTGGGCCAACAATTATCATTTGCAAACTTGGTTTCATTTCGCTTTGAAGTTCTTTTTGTACGGGGACATTGCGCAATGTGGCTCATGGCACGTAAAGCATTTTGTTTTTGTAGCAAATTTGCTGTTTTGATCGGCCCGCTGCATGCTAAAACTATTTTGGTCACAGATCATTTGACAGCTTCACTGAGCGTTCGCTCGCGGGACTGCCAATGCAAATAGACCGATTTCTGCTTCATAATTAAGTGGTTAAATCGAAGCTCAGTGTCTACGCTTTTCAGTTGCAACAATAACAAATGACAACCGAAAGTAGAAACAACAACAACATGTTGAACAACTCACGCCCCTTTTGGCGCTCGTAAATTAAAGTTGTGTGTCGCCAAATTGTATGCAAATCGCTTGACTCCCAGTTGCTGAGATTTATGCGAGGGGCTGTCCACAATAATTCGTTACTCGATTAGTGCTTTTTAATTGAATTTAGTCTCCGCGTGGGTGCTCACTGCTCCTTCCCCTTTTCTTCAAGTGTTTGTTTAGCCATTGTTATACAAAATCCAGCAGGTTCTAATGCATCCAATTTGACTTTCACTTTTTGCTGTCCAATCTGAGATTGTTCTAGAGCAATTCGGTGACTTGTGTGGTTAGTCACCCTGAACTTGTGCTGAAATCAAATTACTGGGCAAGATCCAAGCATGATTGCACACCTGTGAGGGTAGTATCTATATCTTGGTTAGAGGTGGTAAATCAATAGATCACGAGTTTTAGATTCGACTTAAGATTGGGTTGGCTCCCGAATAGGGACCTTATGGTCTTAACTCCTATCCCTACTCGGGCGCCATCAAAATTTCTTATGTATCTGATTTTATTCCCAATTTTAAATACTTTCCAGATTTTAGATCTCTAGTAATCTCTACCATCCCTAGGTCGCGCTCTATGAACTACTGCCAATCTGCTGATCAAGTTCGCTCTGCTTCGGATTTCTCACAAAACAAAAGCAGAAATGAGCTGAGAAAACCATAGGCGATAAAAAGTCAATTAGACTTAATGATAGCCGCAGCTAAACATTAAATTCATGTACGTAAATTATATAGAAAAAAACATCGAAATAACTACAAGAAAACGAAAACGGAACCAAAACGAATTCGATTTGAGAACAACAACTGGCTGGCTAACAACTTCGAATTCTGTTTGTAATAAAGGAAGTTGTTGGCGCTTTGGCAAGCTGCAGCCGGCAAAAAGTTGCTTGTGCGTCGGATTTTGTATAATTCAGTCATTAAAATTAATAAGACAATGCAGATCACACGCCCCACAAAAAAGCGCTGACAGAAAATCTCAAAGGCGTTGCAAGAACCGGCCAAACTAGGCATTTCCCAAACGTTTAGGCCTGCAGGCGGATGTGGCTATTACAGATCTAATTACATGGCGTATGAGCGATTTTCAATGCTGTTTTAAGCCAGGCCAAAAACCAAGTCACACCGATAACGTTCAGATAAGGCCAGCTCAGAGTGCGGCTACCTTGCATCAATAATTACAACAAATAACTGAGACTCAGCTTTGGTTACTACAGCTAATTAAGTTGCATGTTCCATGCTGACAACCCCAGAGATACAGGTACAAATGCAGACTCGAGTTGAGTTCGCGCCAGTCCCAGTGGACACAGTCAACTTCTATTAGCCAGACTATTAAAAACGCCTGTTCATTTGTCAATATTCCAATTACTGGGGGATTGTTTATGGAATGGTATGTATTAACTAAAGCTTCAGTTCTTCGGTGAAACATTCATTTCCTTGTGGAAATAAGCCTGAACAGAAAATTAAGTGCATTAAATAAATTGATTGAAATATTTACTATTACTTTGGTCAGGCCTAATTGATTGTAAGAAATTCCAAAAATACCTACTCTTATATGTGGTTAAAAATCTACCCTAAAGCTGTCATGGGTTAAGAGGCCAGACAAAGCTGTTTAAGCTAGTAAAAGCTTGAAAAGCAAGCTTAACTTTGAGACAGCAGCTCAAAAGTATACATTTGATTTTTTAAAAATATTTTAAAGTTTTCCAATTATAAGCATAAACAAAAAGTGGCTAACAACTTTGTTAGCTTTGTTAACTTTTTTTATTTATTTTTATTGATTTTTTTTTCATTTGTGCAGCTAGAAATATTACACCCGGCGGTAAGTGCAAGTCAAAGATTTATGAAAACTACTGCTAAACAGTGCAGTGATTTACACTTTCAAGCTGGCTTAGACCAAAAACAAAGCCCAAGTAGAAGCCAAAGTGGATCGAATCCAGCAACAATGACATTCTGCAGTAGCCAAGCCAACAATAAGAGCAACTTGGCCAATGATTAAATCGTTTCGGGCCCTGTCAGCGTCTTGTTAAATCTCTCGCTTCTGAACAAGCTCATTGTGGGTTTCTTTTTCTGCTTTGATTTTTCTTCTTAATTAAATTAGAGCCAAGGTCGTCTCGAATGGGCTGGGAATCTGTTTGGCTGGCGTGTTTGGTTAATTAAAATCCAAGTTACCAAAATGGCCCACAAACGACATATGGTGTTTGGTGTGCGATTTGCGTTGGTGGCACCCAAAAATAGTCGGGAAAAACTCGGGCAGGCTGGAAAAGAGTTATGCTAATGGCTGGAATGCTGTCCCAAAGCCAGTCGAGTAGAAGAAATGAACAGGAATCGGGTGGGTGCAGGTATCACTTGGGTGGGTGGCTTAGTTGGCTCAGTTGGCTTGTTTATTCGCTTTCGGTTTCAGCCTCGCCTCGGTCCAAGCCGCTCGCTCAGTTACGCCCAAATGGGTCACTAATGAGCCATCTGGGCCTGGGAATATGGCTAAAGGAAAAACGCAAAAAACAGACAAATTTTAGATGATGGCTCGATTGTTTGTGCCAATTCTAACGTAAAGAAGCCAATTCCCTTGGTCGGGGGCTGTATAAAACCCGAGTGACTTCTTCAACAGCCAAACATTGTTGCAGAGTTCACCCAGCGAAGATGTTCAAAGTTGTGAGTTGCCATGGTTGTAAGACAAGGAGTAACTATAGCAATATTTATTTTCCACCAGGTATTTCTTTTGTGCGGACTGTTGGTGGCCCTCATCCAGGCTCGTCCCAGTTATTTGCCCAGTTACGAGCACGTGGAGTATGCCCCCAGTGTGGTGGGATACGAACACTACGCCCTGCCAGCCGCCGTTTCCCATCAAAGCTCCACTGTGGTGCACGAGAAGCGTCCCTACTGGCGCCCCATCGTGGACCACACTCCGCTCCTGAAGGCAGCCTATGCCCCGGCCACCTCGATCTCCTACGCCCCCCTGGGCTACGCGGGCAGCAGTGCCGGATGGTATGAGCCAGGAGTCTGGGGAGGAGCCAGTTACCCCAGCATTTACCTGAAGTAGGGGAACCCACAATGGAACCTTCTAACAGCAGCAAACCTCATTTCACGATTGTATTTTTAAAATTTTTCAATAATGCGACAAAGTAAAAATATTTAAAAACAATTTCAACCACAGCTTTCTTAAAATCTACTTAATACTTAACATAAATTGTTTAAGTGGCCAGAACATATTTTGCCTAGCTTATGAAAGATTACTAAACTTGCTACTTCAAATTTTAAAATTTGTACTTAATACAAAATTAAAATGTAATAAAAAAGCTTTTCAACTGTCATCTGTAGACATGGAATAATACATAAAATCACTTTCCTAGCCTACGAATGGCTTTGATACTTAATTTGTGACACAGTTTTTACAAAATCATATTCTAATTTAACCTTAATCAAAATAATAAGCGATAGGCATTTAAATCGGATTTTTTTGTAAATTAAGGAAATTTTTTGAAAAAGCCCATGATGTTAAAATATTGTTTGGTTTGGGTTATTAGCTGCTTGAAGTCGTTAGTCCCTTAACTGTGGGTAGTCAGTAACGTCACTTTATTAATTTAGACAATTTAAAACTGATAAGAGAGTATGTGATAGTCGAGACAGTCCTCCTTCTTAAAGATCACTGATGTTTTAAACTTCTTAGCTTCCAATAACTTCATGTCCCCCTTGATTTTTGAAAAACACGGTATTTGTTTGATATTCACATTTAGTTTATTTTTTCGTTTTTAGTTTTTTTGCATACTATCTAGTAAACAAGGCACAGTTCAAAATCTTTCGTTCTTCAGCACATAACGATATTTTACCAGGCGCTGGCGGCGTAGGTGAGGGGGGCGTGGTGCAGCAGAGGCGCGGGGGCGGCGTAGGAGAGGGGGGCGGAGTACGAGGAGTAGGCCACAGGTGCGGAATACGTCAAGGGTGCGGAGTACGAGGAGTAGGCCACCGGGGCGGAGTAGGCCAGAGGAGCCGAGTAGGCGACGGGGGCCACAGTCTTGACAATGGGGGCGGCGGCCACCACGGGAGCGGAGTGAACAGCGGTGGTCCTGACCACGGGGGCAACCACATCCTCCACCACCGGGGTGCTGTGCACCTGGGTCAGGCTCTGGTGGCTCACGGCAGTGGGCACGCTCTTCACCACGGCTCCAACCTTGGCCAGAACGGGTTCCTGGTGAACGACGGTGGTGGCCGGGGCACTGTAGACCAGAGGAGCAGCAGCCAGGTGACCGGGCTTGGCGGCAGCCACGGCCAAGAGAGCAGCGAGAACGAACTGGAGAAGAAGGGAATACCAGTTAGTAATCCATCAAAGAAAATCCAATCCTTTGCACCCGGATCCAGATCCTTACCAATTTGAACATGTTGAATGGGGAGTGAGTTGGCTTCTTCGACTTGTGTCGCTGGAAAGGGAGACAGACTTCGAATGTGTCGAGTTGAGGGACTGTCAACGTCTTTTATACTTGAACTTCACTTTCGTGGCTCCCACACACACACATGCACGCACTTCGAGGCGGATACAAAGAGGCATAAGTCGAACGTGCCTGAACGGATTCTGGCCGCTTGTCCCCGGGGTCTTGGCCATAAACCAGATTATTATTCGTGGCCAATTTCTGTTCGGCTCGGCTCGGTAACTCCCCATTACTTCACTTATTTTCGGCCTCGCACTTGTTTGCCATACCCACTCTTGGTTTCATTTCACAACTCATTAGTCGCACGTACTCGCCGCAGATTCGATTTCTGGTGATCTCTGGCGAGGAGGGAGATCCAAGGGTCCGAGATTACTTCTAATTGCCAGCCAATCGAAACCCGCTTCCGACTTAAGTCAAGGCCAGTTATCCGATGACAGAACCCCATACTTTCGTTTCAAGAAACTCTTACTTCGCTTCAAAAGAATAGGCAAATGCATTTCGCTGGGTAAACAGCGCGCTTCAAGAACAGACTTTGCTAAGAAAATAGATAATCACTATATAACAGAAGCTTCTTAGAGTATAGTTTATAGAACTGCAATCAACGCTCGTTCGAAATGGATGTCGTCTTCAAAGTGGTTAGATTAAATCAATCAAATTCATGAAAACTTGGGAATTATTATTACTTTTTCACAGATTGTTTTATGCCTTGGTCTATTTGCTCTTGGATACACTCAGGAGCCACATGATGTTATCAGGCGAAACTCAAACTTTACTGCGATCTCATTTTCCAATTTGGTGTTCTTAAGTGGAAGTGCAGACTCCTCACCAAAGCAGGACAACGTTGGAAACCTCACTGCATCCGTTCCCATTTCAGTTCTGTCTACGAACCAAACGCAAACGAATTTCAATGGAAATGTAGAGCCCTCACCAAATCCGGAAAAAGTTGGATACGTCACTACTACACTTCCTATTTCAATTCCATCGGCTAACCAAAACCAAACGAATGCTCCATTATTTGTACTTCATCCGACAAAAAACTAATTACTTAAGAATAATTATAAATAAATAGTACTTTGTACTTTAGAAAACTAATTCTCTTTTTATTTCTATGGGCTTAACTTTATGACTATGGGATAGGGAAAATACACAAATAAGATAATTGAAGATTGCAAACTACATATATCTTTAGATATCTTATTTTATTACCGAACGAAATGAAAAAAAGAGAGGAATCCTCTTGTAAAGATGTTGTATACCTTTCTATTTAACCATACGGTCTTTGTTGCATTTATATTCAGCTAGCACTTTCTATATAGTATTCGCCCTAAGAAAGATTTCCGCTGACAGTAAATACTTTGTAAATACCTGTTGGTTGATTAAAATGAAAAGAAATCATTTAAGCTTATGCCAAAAACTATGTCTATTAAAAAACGGCAATCTTCTAAATACCTTCTAAGTACCTCCAAAGATCAAACATAAAACCATTAATAATGATTAGTGAATGCAATTCTATACTAACCTGAGTTTAATGTTTTATAGTTTTTCCATACAAGTTGATAAACATCAATATAATTCCTAATTTAACACGGTGCCATCCAAACTTTTGTGGAAAATCAGTAAGAAAACTTGACGACTGAAGTATAGTTTTTATTTCCAAGAAAATGTGTCTGTGTTTACTTTTCGATTCAACAAATCATGCGTGCACCTGTGCATCGAGTACTCTTGTCCCTAGAATGTAAGAAAGTGTTCTATAAAAGCGGAAAGCTGCGATAATGCAGCAGTTATTGCATTTGAATCGCCTTTGCCAGAACTACAAATGGATTTCCTATTGAAAGCGGTAAGAATAAGTAGGGAAAATCCCTTGGTAACTTATTAATTCCTTTGTAGCTTTTGTTTTTCCTCTTCCTGTCCTTCCACTGCACCAGTGGATATGTCCGAGATCGCCACGAGATAGTCAGAAGGGACCTAAACTTAACCGCGGTGGATCACGGATTGGATGGAGTATTGACTAGGCTTTTCGGCCCCCTTGCGAATTTGGCTGCCAGGGCCGATATCGAAATTCCCTTGATATCAACGTTCCGCACCAAAAATGAGAGCAGTTAAATTTAATTTAGGAAAATTTAAGAAAATGTAAGAAAATTCCATGAAGGCATTTAAAATGTTTGTAAATTTATTTGATTAAATAAATTTTTAAAATCCTATAATAACAATAACACTAAGTATTTGCCATGACATCTTGATAAAATGAAAAGGTCACTGGCCGGGAAATGCTAGCAATTTCCTTCGACCCAACGGGATGTTAATGCTGTCACCCAACTAATTCTCACCCACATTTGAGGCGTGTTCTCGACATATGAAAATCCAATATTTGCCCAAGAAACAGGTGCAGCAGGAAGTAAGTACGTGACGAAGGGCAATGAACTAGGACAGTTTTAGAAATGAAATCATGTTAAGACCAAGTCAACTCCGAGGAATGTGAGAAGTAAACCCAATTGACGTAAAAAATGTCAAAAATATAAAATTGCAATTTGTGATTTACAGAACAGGTGAGTATCAGCCATATTTAAAATATTAAAATTGTATTGTTCTTACTTATTTTTATCGAAATTTAAAAAGTCAACAAACAGGCAAAAACTATGATGATGTAATGATTTTTTTTATAATTTTATAGAGCCCTTTTCTTTGCCAGTGTAGGACTCTTGAAATTGCAACCTAAAGGAAGATTAATGAACAGGATTGAAAGAAAAACACCTTGCACGATTTGAAAGCAAAACATTTATTCATTTAAAATTCGTATCACATAACCGTCCAGCGATGCACACGCATCCTGGTCACCTGGCAGCGGTTGGAGGAGTGGGAGTGGAATTGGATTGGCCTGGAAGCGGATTTACCACACACCAGTGGCGGTGTAGGTCAGCGGCGAGGATGCGGCCACTTGGGCGTAGGATGTGGCCAGAACGGGAGCGGCAGCGGCATAGCTGGTGTGGACAACGGGAGCTGGAGCAGCATAGCTAGTGTGGACAACGGGAGCAGCAGCAGCGTAGGAGGTGTGCACCACAGGAGCAGCAGCGGCGTAGGAAGTATGCACCACGGGAGCAGGAGCAGCATAGCTGACCACCGGAGTGGACTTGACCACCGGGGCCACGATGTCCTCCACCACATGGGCCGAGCTGTGCACCACCGACTGGCTCTGGTGGCTCACCGAGGTGGGCACGCTCTTGACCACGGCACCCACTTTGGCCAGGACGGGCTCCTGGACGATGGTCGTCGCCGCTGGGGCGGCATAGACCAGCGGGGCGGACTCCAACAGGTGACCGGGACGGGCAGCGGCTACGGCGAGCAGAGCAGACAATACCACCAACTTGAACATTTTGGAAAATGGGTTAGGTCTGTATTGACTGATTGGATTGCTAGTGATCGGTTTGAGTTTCTTGCGAGAACTGTTGCCGATTGCCCGGCTGCAGTTATCTTTTATACAGCAGCCACTTGGCTTTGACCTTCCATTTCCGGCGCACAAAGACACGTCACAATTCGAGCCGAAAATTAAAGCCATATCAGATTCTGGCCGACGATCAATAAGCAATTAGCGTCGGTGGACGGCTCAGTAGAGGCAAGTGAGCTGTGTACTCTGTACATGTTTGAGTACACTGAAAAATACCAATGAATTTATAAAAAGTTTATAAAAATAATACAATTAATAATAATATAATAGTATACTTTACAAAGCGAATGGCCAAATGACACTTGCATAAATTTCAACTAACTAAAGGAATTTATTATAAAAAGTCGAGGCAACTTATGGTATGTCTAAATAGAAATTCATAATAATTTTTTGAGACTGCTCATGGCCTATTTAAAAAAGGCGATGGTAATACTTATAAGGAGTAACTTAAGATGTTTTTAAGGAACTTACAATATCGTATAGGAAATAAGTTTTAGATTGCGATCTTAAAAATCAACCTATTATATTTCTACATATTTTATTCTTCAGATTTAAATGTGCATATTTCTTTGTAAAATTATGTTTCACCCATATTTTCTCTGTGTAAAATCGAATCGAATTACAGCCATTAGGCCCCCTTGACTGCCATTAGAGACTGGGATTCCTCGGCGACTGCATTACTTGCACTTTGAGGGCGTGAGTCAGGGTCAACTTGCAGTGCGTGAGCTTTTCGTGCGTCTGGGATTTCGGGTCTTGTCTTCAAGTGACCAATTGCAAGTCTCATGCTTTATTGTCCCAGCGAGGGCAGATTTATACAACTCATTTGGTTTTGACTGCCCTCTGCTCGGCTCGTAAATGTTTTAATTAAACCGCTCTTTTTCGCTTTGCAGCTGCGTCGGGGCGACGATGAACCATAACTTCAAATCATATATAAGGCAGCACTTTGGGTTGTCAAATTATCAGTCAACTTTGTTCGCTTCAGCAGCACAACACAGACCAAGAAACAAAAATCCTTAAACATGTTCAAATTGGTAAGTTATTAAATATATCATTGCATCATATCATATATCTAACTCTTAAACTCTTTCCCAATTTCCCAGGTGGTGTTGTCTGCTCTCCTCGCCGTAGCTGTCGCTCGTCCCGGTCATCTGTATGAGTCTCCCCTGGTTTATGCCGCCCCAGCTGCCACAACCATTGTCCAGGAGCCACTTCTGGCCAAGGTGGGTGCAGTGGTGAGCAGTGTTCCCACTTCGGTGAGCCACCAGAGCCAGTCGGTGGTGCACAGCCACTCGCATGTGGTGGAGGACATCGTGGCCCCGGTGGTCAAGTCCACTCCGGTGGTCAGCTATGCTGCTGCCGCCCCAGTGGTGCACACCTCCTATGCCGCTGCTCCCGTTGTCCATGCCACCTATGCCGCTGCTGCTCCCGTGGTGCACACCTCCTACGCCGCCGCCTCTCCCGTCGTCTACAATTCCAGCTGGTAATCGGGAGAACTGGACTCTTGGGGGCTCAGACGAGCGATCTGGATGGTTAGAAAATAGCGATTCCTATTGTATATAAACGAGTTTAATTGCGAGTAAAATGTGAATGTTGAAAAAAAAACTTATATTTGTCTATTTCTGGGATATCTTTAAGTGGGAATTCCAGATCAACGATATTTTTTCTTAAACTTTTAAGAAAGCAAAGAAGAAAAATCATTTTTATATCTGTAGTAGTAATAAAGATATATGAGTACTTAAATTCTGAAACTTTAGAAAATTATCAGATTAATTTGTCAAATGAATACTAATTATATTTTGCGGACAATTCATTTTAAAAATGGAAACTGGAGTTTACAATTTAAATCGGAAATACAATTTTAAAGCGGGTTTTCTTTCGTTGCTTCGTAACACCAAACCGCTATAAAATGGTAAAATTGGAATCCCTATTTACATTTAGTTTTTAGTGACATATTGCAAAAAAAAAGCGGAATAAGGAATGTCATACCTTTTTGAGCTTGTAATTTAATTTCCAATCGAATGGCTATCCAACCTGGAATTTTTAAATTTTTGACTATTTTGTCAAAAAATAATGATGTTACCCCTTAAAAAAATTCGAAATTTCGATAAAAAAATAAATTCTTTGGAAAATGGGGCGACTCGTTAGCTTATGTTGTTAGCTGTTTAAAACAGTCATTCTGTTGGCTGTACGCCTTGTTTTATCGAAATTCTGATTAAAAACTCGCTATAAAATAGTTTTTTTGCATAACATTTTTATCAGATTTTTCTGTCCGGTTAAAATTATTAAAAAATAATTCAGAATAATAAAAAATTTATCAGACCTTTAACAAAGTTTTCAAGCATAGCGCCCTGTTCCCCTTAATGCAGTCTTGGTAGAAGAAGTTGTAGTCGCCGTATCTTGCCCACTAAACACCATTTATAGGACACCGTAGGATTATTTTGAGCATGAAACATGGATTTATTTACATCAGTCGAAATGTGAAGGAAGAAAAACAAAACAGCAGGGTGAAGAGAGTAAGCTTGGGATCGGGGTGAGGTTGTTAGCCACAGTTGCTAGCCCACGCAAAGCCATCCAGGACCTTCTAAGATAATTCTTTCGCCCCCCTTACCAGGATGGGGCCCAACCGTGTCCAGCCCAGCCGTGTCCGGCCCACGGCGATGAGAGGAGGGTCGTGTGCAGGGCAGGAGCCGCATAGGTCTTGATAATAGGGGCGGCATAGGTCTTCAGGACGGGGGCCACAATCGGCTGGATGATGTGGGCCGAGCTGTGCACCTGGCTGATGCTCTGGTGCGAGACGGCACTGGGCACGGTCTTGATGATGGCGCCCACCTTGGCCAATGCAGGTTCATGGATAATGGCCGGGGCGGCATAGCTGTGGAGCAGCGGACCAGCCTCCAGGTAACCTGGACGGGCAGCCACCACGGCGAGCAGAGCGAAGAACACCACCTTTGGGGGTAATAAAATACTTATTAAATACAGAATATTTAGAATCAAACTGGGGACTAACTCACCAACTTGTACATTTTGCTAATCCTTGCGATCCTGGTGCGCTAGCTATTGGCTGAACTACTGAATTGTGTTGTTAGCTCCAAATTTGCAGCGACTTTTATACTGCCAAAAAGGCGGACAGAGCAGAGCAGAGCAGAGTGCCCCATGTGCAGCCGAATCTTAAAATGCAGAAAATACAATAATAATAATTTTGTTGCTTTTTTCCTTCTTCAAGCATCGTTAGGAAAAGCTGAAAAATAACGCCAACGGCCAAAGGGGAGAACCGAACCGAACCGAGTGGCAGAGCTGCCAATGTTTGCATGTGCTAGGCTGCAGCTGATTCTCTTTGTCTTGGTTTGCTTTTGGCCAAAAACCCCCTTAACAACACACAACTCTGCAAATGGCCAACTGACCGAGTGGCCACTGCCCACCTAAGACATCGTACCCCATTAGGTTGCAAAAACAGAGGGAAAAAGAAACCAGTCAAAATGTAATAATGTCTGCCTGACTGACTGGGTTGCTCTCGCCGACGCTGGGCTTTTGGCCCACTCGGGCAGTTGGCCAGCAGCCGCCACTTGCATCACTTCAGGTCGAGAGACAGACGTCGCGACGCTGAAAATGCGGTTCACACTTGTCATTTTCCTCCTCGATTTTGACCGTGAAAATTCGCCGTGGCTAAAAGCACGCACAACCCGCCCAAAGTGGCCCAAGTTCAATGTAAACGCACTTGCGTGTATCTGTCATGGCCGAAACACAACTGGCTCTAATGTGCGGGGGACTTGGCCAAAGGGGGATCGTCGTGTCTGCGGGAGAAGATGAAGGAGAAGGCCAATGGTAATCGTCACCGGGTTGATTTGAGTTGAGTTGTGTTGGGAAAGGAATGTGCGCCAACTTGCTGGCCAATTTGTTTGCCCATCACGTCGGACGACGAACGCGTAGCGAAATGAAAATGAATTTCTTCATATTTTTAGCAAGTTTCACTGTTTAATTCTTCTCACTTTCTGTATAGAGATGAGCAAGTCGAAATTACAGGGAGGTAAGAAATATATAAAGAAGTGATTCGAAATCATTTAAAATATATAATGAAAAAACAACTTAAATTACTGTGAGAAATTATTAAAAATTAAGCCCGTTGTTCCTAATTGTTTTGTAGGTAACATTTTATTTTTAAAATATTTAAACCTACTTTGCATTAGTTTTATCTGAGTTTAGTCAAGATCTTATTACCCATGAGTTCATACATTTTTAAAAAAAATTAAACATTTATGGTTTTTATAGTTTTCGAAAAGAAATTTGAAGCAAAAGAATATTAAGTAAATCAATAAAGTTTCTAATACTTTTAAGGACAAAGAGATGTAAAGGAATCTCCATTTTAGATCTTTAATTTAAATGACTTAGAGATATTTCTCTAAAATATATAAATCCATATTTATCCTGTCAAAATAAATTGATTTCAAAATTTCTCATTTCGTTTTACTGTATCAGTGTTTTTTCTGGGCACTCCCTTCCTTTCTCCACCCCTTTTTATCCGTTCGTTTTTTTCAGGTTATGCTAATCTCGGCTTGCAATTGTCTGGCATAACAATGGCCAGCCAGACGGGCCAGCGATAAAGCACCAGAAGGCACAGGCCCAGTCCCAACCACAGTCGCAGCCACATCCCACATAGAATCGCACTCGGGACTGGTCTGGAGTTCCGCTTTGTGTAATAAGCAAACATCGATTGCGATTGCGCAGGCGCACAGATCACACATACGCGGATGGACAGAGGTGTGGCAAAAAGGGGGATTTGATTTTTAGATTTGCCTATCCACACATTATACCAGTTTTTATATAAATCTATTTGTATGATATAATACTAAGGGATGCTTTTAAAAAAAAATAATATAAAATCCCCCTTTAATTTTCTAAGTACACACCCCTGCCCAAAGGTAACAAACACAACTGTACTTCCAATAGTGTTCAACTTGAGTTGTATTTGCCGCCGTTATGGTGATTTGTCAGCAATTTTTAGCATGATTAATGAATGCTCCAATCTGGCGACACAAAACCCCCTCCACCCCTTCCCAATTGTTAGCCGAAATTCTTGAGTGACTTTTAATAGATTTGAGTCTATTTCTGGTAAATTCCTTGGCAATATCCGGGCCGTGTTTGTACCAACAAGCTGAGTACTGTCATACATATACGTAGTATCTCTCTTGGGATCTCGAGTTGTACTGCTCTGGGGGTAATGTACGCCTTATGGCCAGCGGGCAAGTGACAGTTCTGCCGTTTTCTGTTTCTGCCAGTGCATTGCATAACACTGGATACAGCAAGATCACTACTAGCCACATTAAGAAATGGCCAGGCAATTATCATGTGGGGAACCAGTTCCTCGGGCAAACTTCGTTTCGATCGCCCCTTATCGCCACCGTTTAGCACCGAACTCAATTTCGCTTTTAATTAGAGACATTCGAGCTGATCTCAGTCTAAGCGTAAAGAACAACAATTAAGCAGCGCTTAAAGATCAATTACTCGGGGGTAAAGAAACACTTGTTGACAGTCTCTTAAACGTCATTACTTTTCCGTCTTGTTCTTGCCTTAATTACCTCTATCTTTTCAGTGCTTCCGAGTCTTTCAATATTAACTTGTGATCTGCCATTGTGCTATTGTGATTTTTATACAGGTAATTGGCTGGAAGGTCGGAACAGATCAGACGAAAGAATATGAGAAACGTTTGATATGATGTAAGTATCGTATGGAACTCATAAACGAGGAAGTAGTTATGGGAAATCAATTGGAAAAATAAGTCAACGAAGTGGAAGCTAACTTAAATGGATTATGATTATATTTAATGACGAAACGATATTATTTTAAAGTGGATAAAATCAAAAAGAATCCTCACAAAAATATTCATTTTCAGCTCTTACTTCTAAGCATATAAATAATTTTTTAAGAATTATTTACAATGACTTACTAAACAAAAGATGCAAATTAAATTTCTGGAAAATTCTGGGCTTGCATATATACACATTTTAATTTTTTTTATTTTTATAAATAAATAACTACGAATAATAAAAATATAAATTATTTTATGTGTGTGCCGAGAAAAAAAAGCCTCCCAAGCTTTTTGTGCAAAACACATCAAGTCAGCCGCCTACGAATGTAATTCAAAACTAAACCCATTAACTTGTCCATAAACTTTAAGTACAAAAGCATTCAGACCAGACAGCCAGCAAGACTCAAAATTAGTTGACCATTATGTTAAGCGAAATTGAATATATTTTGCGGGCTTTGTTTTGTTTGTTGGCCAAGCCCGAACTGCTGCGGTTGCCAAACACTCCCGGCCACAAATACAAATGATCCGACCTGTCCTGTTGGCACGGTTCACTCAGGTGTCAGAGCGCTGGACACTCAGAAACTCGGCCGCAGAGTCGAATAATCTGGCCAGAAGGAGCATTACGCAAATGGCAGCCGGGTGAGAAATGTGCTGCAGCTGCGGCAAGTAGAGCGGCATATAAAATTCATTTTCATTTGGCCCCCCCGAGTAATTACGTTCGACTAACTAGCATAGCTGCTGCTCGACGAACTCCCAACAGGTGGCCAAGCAACCAATTGGCCATTGCCCATTGGCCACTCGCTAAGGTCAGATGTGTCCATCAATTGAACGGCGGCGCGGCATTCTCGGCACAGAATTGGATGTGCTGCGTCACCAGCGGATGCCCGACTTGGTTCGCAATTAAACTGCACTAACATTGAAAATAACTCGAGATTCCGAGCCGAAGATAATGCCGACTGGGGCCCCCACTAACCCACTGAACTGAATCGAACATTTTGGGTGGAGTGCTGGCACTGGCTAGCGGTTGCAAAACCCGCAGTCTTTCGCTGCAACCCGTTTCTGCCGCAGATGCAGTGCTTCCTGGTGGCGATAAGCCAAGCAATTGAATACATTGTGAACCATTTTTTTTTTTTTTGGGAGTGCTGACCAGGCACCCCAGCGAATTGTTGTGTAAATATTTACCCCGCTAAATGCAAATCATGATTAATTTACGAGACTTCGATTCCTTTTTGCAATGACATTTCAGCACTTGCCGTCCGTGTTGGCTGTCAAAATACCAAACGACATTCTAATGAGCTCGTGCTCTCGGCTCAAGTGTTCTAGTTTGCCATGGAGCTGAATCCGCTGTTCTGCCGTTCGTGAACTTTTCCAGCCGACGAGATGACAGGGCGCAAGTGGAAGCCTTAAATATCACAATCGATGGCAGACAGAAGCGAAGCTAAGCAACTGCAGTCAACATAAAAGCACTCAAGATGAGCTCCAAGTTCGATTTTAATGTTTCTTTTTAGAACTCAGATACACACAGCAGGAGTTTCTACAACTAACATTTATTTAAAAATAATACTTCGTTTACAATCTAGGTCTAATCAGTAATTACTCTTTGTGATGGTCTTAAAACATCAAATAAATTTAAACCAGTTATATGTTTAGTATTTTTTATTTAATATATACACATCATAAACTCACATAAATTTTAGAAAAATTGTAAAATCATATTTGAAGGTTAATGACAATAATAAATAGTTGAAACCCATGTAAGGCTATAAATTCAAATTATACCCACAATTAAAATAATAATACTCTTTCACCACTGGTAAACAAAATGATTTAAATTTAATTAAATGTTTATAATACAAATTATCTATTTATACAGGTCACAAAACCATTTAACCTAAGAATATTTCATTTTTTAATCTCTTATTTTTATCGCAAGTGTAAAAACATATAAAAACAGAAATATATACAACAGAAATATCTAAATCTTGATTCTCACTCATTACAAAACATAAGCCTGTGTTTTTGAGACACATTCTCAGACCCAAAGATAACATAGACATAGACGTAGGCAACTAATTTTCACGACATAAAAAAAACTGCAACAATTAAATTGGCAAGTGTGAATTTCCGCTGACCAAGAAACGAAAACAGAGGAGGTCGAAACAACAAAAATGCGATGCTGTAAAGCCAACAGCAATTTGCGGGACAAAAACTGCTGGTAGTCAAGGTCGCAGCGGGGCAAATGTAACACTGGCATAAATTATGCTACTTGCAAATACATAGATACAAAAGCAAACACAGCGACAATTTGCAACTGGCAATCGTCTAACGGTACGAGCGAATTGCAAGCGCAAATTGCAATGAAGTTGCAGCAGCAACATCGCCGGCAGAAGCAGCAACAATTACACTTACAATTACCATTGCCAATTGCAGCAGACAAACATCGAGAACAGAACGGCGACAATCGCTGGGATATTAAAGTTGTAGTATAAGTCTTGCCAAAAGTAAAAAAATTCAGCAGCGACAACCTTAAGATAAGCTTGCTGAATGAACACATAAGAAACTGAACTTCCATTAAAAGGTATATCAGCAATGGGAAAAATTGGGAAAAGAGGCTAAAACAAGTTAATAACGAAGACTGAACCCGTAAGGAGGTACTCTATAAATACAAAGTTACAACCAAAAAAAATCTATATGAAACGTATATCGGTTTTACATTATTAAAGATCATTATTAATTTGATATGTGGCCAGGTAAATTTGACCTGGTCGAAAGGGGTATTTCATGTAAAAACGATATGGGTTTTGGATGACCTGAAATATTTTTTTTGTGTGTATGTAAAGGGTTAAAATAAGTAGATCAAATCGTATATTTAAAATATATTTATGTTTTATATATGGCGAATTTGGAGCTTTATTTTTAATCAAATGTATTCTTATTTATTTTGCCTACTAAAAACTAATATATTAGATTAAAATTGCTATAAATCATAAAGGAAACAGAAGTACCTAATGATTATATTATATCATGGTGTTAGGATCGGCTAGAAACTTTGGGTTCTGATAACTTGACCAATTTAATGATTATTACATTTCTTTTGGTATCCGATTAGAGCATTCCCATAGCAGCATCAATCGGTGTGTCTGCCGCCTCATTGAACCCAACCGTGGTAGAGTTCAGCGCTTGGGGTTGGAAGGGGTCGATGGATGGAGCGTCTCAGACACGAAGCGATGGCTGCGGGTAAACAATGCGGCGCTTGACAAAACTCTCTGCGAAAAAAACGGCAGACAACGCAAAAACAACAATTGAAATGAAAACGAAACGAAACGAGCTGCAATTACAACGGCTGCAGACTGCAAACTGCGGATGCAAACGCAAAGTTCCACAACATTGAAGCCTCTCAGCGGCGGCGGATATGGCAACGAGAGCATCTGCATCTGCATCTGCAGCGGAATCTGCAGCTGTTGTTGGTGGCCAAATGGCTAGGTGGCAAGTGAATAAAAGCCACCTCCACTCGATCGAGTGGCATCAGTTGCAAGCAGCGAGCCATCGAGATTAATCAGCCACCCACAAAATGATGAAACTGGTAAGGATATCGAAGAGGACTCATCTCTAGCCAAGAACCGCTCTAAGGATATTCCGATAAATCGATAAAACCCCACAGGTACTATCGTTACTATCCATCTGCGCCCTGGCCGCAGCTCGTCCTGGCTTCCTGCACGGCCACCACCACCACTATCCGGAGATCCCGTACTATCCCCACCACCACCATGTGGAGCCGCTGCACTACCACCTGCCCGCCGCCGTCTCCCACCAGAGCTCCACGGTGGTGCACAGCGTGCCGCATCACATCATCAAGCCGGTGCTGCTGCCCACCGTGGTGAAGACCGTGGTGCATCCGCCCATCATCAAGGCCTATCATCCTGCGCCCATCATCAAGGCCTATCATCCTTACGATCCCTTCCATCTGCACCACCATCACGACTTCCACGATTACCACCACCTGCACTAAACGACGATTAACGATTGACAATTGACGCTGATGACTGATGATCGATGACGATGGCTGATTACCGATAACGATGACGGGAGAATGCCACCTTTGTATGCTGTGTATGTTTGCGTGTGTCGATTGTTCATGTGTAAAGTCCAAAAGGATGTTTCGCTGTAAGCTGCTGACTATGCTATTCCATCTATCCTTAAAACTGTACATAAAAGATACAATATCTAAAAGTTTTGTTTGTTTTTTCGGGGAAGTGGGGTAGGTTAAATAATATAAGTGATCTAAGGCTATTCCAAAGGATATGGATTTTAAAAAGATACATTCGAAATTTAAAGAACTAAAAATCAAATAAAATATTTTTAATACTGTACATAAAAGATAGAATATCTAAAAGTTTGTTTGTTTTTTTAGGGAAGTGGGGTAAAATAGTATAACTGATCTTAGGCTCTTTCAAAGGATAAGTAGAATAATAGTTTTGCTCAACTAATAATTTCGATAACCATTTGAAATTAATCTTTCCTTATTTTCAGTTGTAAATGAATACAGGAAGTGCTTGAAATGAGATCTGATCTAATTGTGCCGCAACGACCGCACGACAAACGCTTCCCCATATCGAGGTGACATAATTAGCCCGCTATCGTAATTAACCGAAAAAACCATTCGATACATTCGAGGAGGGATGGCACATTTCCCATGGTGACAACACACGTTGCCACTACATGTGGCAACTGAAAATGCCTTTTCAGTGTTATGCAAATCAGTGCATAACCAGATGACGAATGTCTATGCAGGCGGGACGAGGGGAATATCTATGGGAATATTGGCCAAGAGAGGTGATAAATAGTCGCTGTTGCCACCGCTGCAAGCAATTTTCCATTGTGAACTGCCTCTGAAATTACAGCCAGAAGGGATCCAGATCTATTTCAAGTTCAAGTCTGTTTGGCTTTTGCAATTCAATCGCCGCTTTGCATAAGCAAATGCAAATTGCTCGTGTATCTTACCCACACCGAACACAACCGGCAATATCTATTCGCATTCGGAATTAGCTTAATCCGCAAACATTGCCATAAAGCCAGTCAAATGGGATATTCAAACATTTAATGTGACATAAACATCAATTAGAAATTGCCAATTTGCAATAAATATAAGTTGTGGGGTTGGGCAAAAGCAGAGGCGTTGCAATGGGGGGTTTCAAGTATTGGACTTCCCTCTACACAAATAAGTATTTACTTCCTTGTTTGGTGCATTAAAATCAAATCAAAATCCATATCAATCACCAACTAACCCTGAAAACTTTTCGCTTTTTGTTTTGGCCTGTCTTCTCATCGCCCAAAAATTGGCCGCAAATCGGTTATGGTTTAAGCCAACTTTTCAGAGTGGTTCGCTGACCGGCAAACGAGGAATATACAAAAAAATTAAATAAAATAATAAGCAAATAGATTCGGCAAGGTAACTGCGGTTTTTGTATTATTTTAGTGGCACGTGATTCGGTAGCTCATTAAAGGTAAACAAACGAGCGAATGGCAAAGGGGGAAAGATGTGAAGATACAGATAAAAAGGTGGGGTTGGTTTTTTTTCTAAAAATCTATAGTTTTTATGATTTTATTACATTCGAAATATTTTAGATATTTTTGAAATTCAGGGTAATATTTTAAATACACAAACAAGTTTTTAGTAGTATTTCGGGATAGTCAAAGATGGGATATTTAATTGGTATAAATAAAATTATCTTCAGCTACCGAAAAAGCCATACTTTGAAGAAGGTTTCTCTGAACTCAAAATTTATTTCCTGATCTCCATGACGGCTTGTAATAACTCACTGCCTGCGACAGCGATCATAAAGTGTGTCTGATGTGCTAGTGTCGCAGTATTGCACAAGACAAAATCGCTTTGGAGACTATCTCTGTTGATTGGCCGAGCCCCGGGGCAAGTTGGCTGACCAACTGGACTACCAACTGCCCGCCGGCAAGTCACATTAATCAACGTTTCGCCAAGTCGGGTACTTAATTTATGCAAGCCAAAAGTGCAAAGAGCAAGCCCCTCTTCCCCCGCCAACTAAGCCGCTTGAGTAGATTCTTTTCTTGGGCTCACATTACATACATTTTTCCACACCGACATGATTCTATTTATTTATTTGCTTAATTGTGCGACGCATGCAACAGTGTCAAGTATACGCCGCATGGCCCCAAGTGAGATTTTCTGGGAGGGGAGGGAGTCCACTTAGAACATGTCTCGCATTGCATAAATCATAAGGCGGCGAAATCGAATCGAATCGAATCAGATCGCTTTGAAGTGGCCAGTCAACTGGGTGAGAACGAGTGCACTGGGCAGAAAAGTTATAAAAAAGGGGGAAATTGAAATTATAAAAATATATTTTTACCACAAAAACAAGGAACAAAGTTAAAGGAAAATTGTTTAAAAATTTTTAATTAAAGCTATTAATGTTTTAAAAATAAAAACAAATTTTTAATTTGTTAATGTCAGTGGGAATTGTTTTAATTTAATTTAATTTATTTATTTAAACAAATAATTTGTTTTCAGTTAAAACACATAATTTTTTATGACTTTTTACAATTCCTTTTTAATTATATATTTTTACTAGCATTTTTATTTTATTTTTTTATGGTGTAGCCGGGTAAGACGAGAACCTGCCCCCGGAAGGGTTTTCGTTTTGTTCAGTTCAGTTTGGTTCTATGTGGCTTAACTTGGCCTGAACGCTGGGGAAAATGTGTTTGTTGCCGGGCCAAATGAGTGCAGAGTGCAGAGGCGTGTTGGCGACCCATTTAGAGAGACTGAAACTGCAGTTCAGATTAATCTGTATAAATAGGCCAGTCGGGAGTGCAATTCTATGTCAAATCGTTGCAAACCATCGACAAAACAAAATGTTCAAGCTGGTGAGTGGTATAAGGCGAAAAAAAGGATATTCTTGAAAGAATTTAAATGAAGAAATGGGATTCCAAAAGATTGATTCAATAATATTCCTTACCCTTTCCAGTGCGTCTTCGTTGCTCTCCTTAGCCTGGCTGCTGCTGCCCCAGCTCCTGCTCCCGCTCCTGGACTGATTGCCCCCGGCCTGGTGGCTCCTGGACTCTGGGGACCCACCGTCGTCGGATCTCCACTCCTGGCTCCCCATGTCGTCAGTGTGGTGCCCGGTGCCATTTCCCATGCCGCCATCACCCAGGTGCATCCTTCGCCGCTGCTGGTCAAGAGCATCCATGGTCTGGGACCCGTTGTGATCGGTTAATCCCGTTAGCCCCCCAAGATCCAGCCACCCATATATCTCACCCACACGCCAGCCATTCAGCTCCTGTTCAACTTTAGCATTTTCCTGCGGATTACTTCAATCACGTATCCTGTGCCCTGTTTATAAAGCAAGCAAATCCAGCAATGAGAAGAAAAAAAATCACAAAAAAATTTTTAGAAACTAAAATACATTCCAAGCAATAAATTACCTACCATACTTGTTATAGCGAGCGAAAATGTTTTCTCTAATTTATTTATTTTTGTATTTAATGGATTTTCAAAGCAGCCCTAAAGTATGCATAAAATTTTAGAAGATCGCAAGGTGAGTATAAGACTTTTATAAGAATAAGGTGTATACAAACCTTTGTTTTGGCCGTAGATTGTTTAAATATAAAGCAAACATATCCTTGAATTTCTTATAAATTAGCATGGAAGGTGATAGGATTAGATATAAATTTGGTAAGACTTCATAAAATAGGTTTACCTACATTATGTAGTGTTTAGAAAAGCTCTTAATTATCTTTACTTTAAATAAAATTTAATTTATTTATGTATCCAAGAAATGTTCTATGCTTTAGGTTTGACAATATTTTGCATCCCTTTAAATAAAATTATAAACCACCATCGATTAACTTGTTATGAGAAAACGAAAAATATTTATTTAAACAAAAAATCGTAAATACTGTATCACATTTATGAATCCTTAATGGTGCAGGGTGTAGGCCAGAGGAGCGGAGTGCACCACCGACTTGATGAGGGGAGCAGAGTGGACCAGGGGCACGGAGTGCACGGAGTGCACCAGAGGAGCGGAGTGCACCACGGGCACAGAGTGGACGACTGGAGCGGCATGGACGACGGGCACGGAGTGGACCACTGGAGCAGCATGGACATGGACGGCGGGCTGGGTGTAGGTGGTGGTCTTGACGATGGGGGCAACCACTGGCTGCACCACCGCCTTGCTGTGCACCTGGGTGATGCTCTGGTGGGAAACGGCAGAGGGAGCCGAGTGCACGACCGATCCAACCTTGGCCAGGACGGGCTCATGGACCACATGGTGGGTCTCGATCAGACCAGCGCTGGCGGTGGCAACCAGGAGGGCGATGACAGCAACCTGGGATGGGTACATATTACTTTAGAGATCTTCTTTTCCCTCCGGAAATCCTCTATACTTACGAATTTGAACATCTTGAGTGGGTTTTTGGTTGGTTGGTTGGTTGTTTTGGGGTAAACTCAGAGAGATGACTGATGCTGGTGGAACCTGCCGATGAGGCTTATATAGCAACTAACCAACGCAGGCTAAGGGCTCAAACAGCCAGAGACTTCGGCTACCGAAGTTGTCCACCTTGGGGGGCTTTTGATAAGGCACGAGGTACTTCAGACTTCGGGCTCCAACGATCTTTCGAGCTTTCGGCAATCGACAATCGGTTGCTGCAGCAACGAGAAATCATAATGAGCCGACTTCGCCTCGATTTCGGCTCTCGATTTGTTCAAAGACGGGTCATGCAGGGGCGTAGTGAAGGTCAGCGGTTGGGCTTGAAGCATTCGATGCGCTTTCGAGGTTCTATATAAGTTAGGTTTGCTGTTCCCAAACATCATCAGTTATTCAACGAATCTTCTCAAGCTAACAAGCAGCATTTGCCTAAAAAAATCAATTATCAATATGTTCAAATTCGTAAGTTACAAAAGGAATATTATCCTCTGGATTTGATGTAACTGAAGTTTTAACTCCCCAGATCGCCGTCGTCGCCCTCCTGGTTGCCACCGCCAGCGCTGGTCTGATTGAGACCCACCATGTGGTCCATGAGCCCGTCCTGGCCAAGGTTGGATCGGTGGTGCACTCGGCTCCCTCGGCGGTTTCCCACCAGAGCATCACCCAGGTGCACAGCAAGGCGGTGGTGCAGCCCGTGATTGCCCCCATCGTCAAGACCACCACCTACACCCAGCCCGCCGTCCATGTCCATGCTGCTCCAGTGGTTCACTCCTTGCCCGTCGTCCATGCCGCTCCAGTCGTCCACTCTGTGCCCGTGGTGCACTCCGCTCCTCTGGTTCACTCCGTACACTCCGTGCCTCTGGTCCACTCTGCTCCCCTCATCAAGTCGGTGGTGCACTCTGCTCCCCTGGCCTACACCCTGCACCATTAAAGCCCTTAAACAGTTTGTTTGTTAACCAATTATATGAAAACTAAATAAAATTCTCAAAAGTATTATTGATCCCTAAATTACAAGATTGTTTATTTTATTGCATATTTGTAAGCAAAGCGTACAGTGATTAATATTTAACAAATCATGGAAGATTATACAAAAAGCTGAGATAAATTTAAATTGTAGTATAATCCAAATACCTATAACAGATTGCCTGTCCAATAAATTATGGAAATTAAATTATCTGAAAAGATCATAGTTTTACCTCGATTTGAAATATCACTTTTTTCTTAAAATAAATATTTAATTCATCTTGTAGACCTGCTCATTTTATAAAACATCATCATTTAAAATTCGCAAATCTAATAGTAGTTAAACTTTTTAGTTCATTCACTTTATTCACATAAAACATGTAGAGTACTTTACTTTACCAATAACATTTTCACATATTATTAATATCACAGAATTAAAAGTGAAATTACAAATTCACAAATATAATAGTAGCTAAACTGTATAGTTTTAGTTTTTCACATAAATTAACCAAAGAATTTTTCTTGCCCACCAACTTAAAGTTTTCGTTCGATTACTTCTAAATAAATCGCAAGATAATTTTATAAACCCCCGAACAAAATATCTTCCACAACTTTTTATATGATAAATAATTTACAACAGTTTATTCAAGCAATAACAAGACCAACAACAATGCAGGCTAGTGCCTTAACGTAAATGGTTTGCCATAAAAGCAAAGTTCAAGCCAAGGAGACATCGAGTTTCCGTAGGTTAATGTGGGCAGATCCCTTGTCAAACTCCGATTATGAAAATTGAGGTGGTGGCCAGAACAGTCGGAAACTTGGCCCGCAGCAGGAAATGTCAGATTATGATGGATTTGGAAGGCCTGAACGAAAGCGAGGGCAACGATTACCAAGGTGTAGAGCAACTACAAAGAGAATTCAAATTGATTAGTTTATAAAGTTAAAAATAAAATAAATATATAGTATTTCTACTCACCATTCTGTGCATGTTGAGGCGGCTGAAATTGGATCTAGTCTTAGTTTGAATTTGGCTCTGCGAAACTCCAGTAAGAACTCATAACCCACTGAGGCCTACGCAACGTTTATATAGCCAAATTGTCAATAGATTTGCCAAAATGACAAATGACACGCCGAATTTAATGAAGGTCTTACAACGGGTCTACTTAGCAAAACGATTGAATAGGCCAAAAAAACTGTTGTTTACCTGATCAGATCAATGATCCCTATACTTTATAAAGTATAACAATTTAAGCTAAGGTAAAATCTGCAGAAATACTGACAAAACGTTTAATACTAAATTATTATCAGAAAGAAAACAAATTATTATTAAAATTATTTTTATAAATATTAATATAAAACGATTGTGAAATTCGCTCTAATATAATATAATAAAATAAATATTTGCCTTGTGGCTATCGCATTAATTTATGATTTCAGTAACACTAAATCGTTTGGGGTTAGTAAAAAAAATATATAAAATTAACATATGCTTGTAACTTGCGTCCCAACCCATAAAATAGAGCTCAACAAAATCAAACTAGTTTATCCTGCGATGACTGATTGAATTGCTCGAATCAAAAGCCATAAAGAAATAATCGACCAGCATCACTCCATAAAATTACAGCGACCGCAAATTAGGATTTACGAGAGCAGCGAACGAATTTCAATCAAGATGTGTGCATAATTTTCTGGGTATTCATTTTCCACATTACCAGTTGCCAGATGGTTATCTTAAGTACGTGTAACTGTCGTCCGATCCAAAGCCGAGCCCCGAAAAACCGAAAGACCGACTGAAACAATGACACAGACGGCGAAACAAACAGCGTCCAGCTTGAAATTGTGGGTTAAGTGCGCGTGGGGCTTGTCCGGCGGATAACCTTGACATAGGGACTGCGACGGGGACGGAATCGGAATCTGGGACCGAATCGGGGGTCTTTATCTGTCACTCGAGCGGGCACTTAACAGCTGCCTGGCTGCAGTTGGTAGCCAGGTCTTTATGGCCTGGCCATGAATCTCTTGAGAAGCCGCAGCCATCAACTGGACCCGTCGATGTTGCAATCGACTCCAGCCTCAATTTGAATGCAGGCGTACGCGTATAATTTACTGCGCTTTTGTTTGTGACCCGTTTAATGAAGGGCAGAGCCGGTGGCTTCGAGGGTTCTGATTTGGGTCAAGTTCGGATATCAAATGGGGTAAACAGTTCTTTAGTGTACCGATTATGTTTAATAACAAAAAATCATTGTTTGTTTAAATTTATTTGAGAAATAACTCCGTTTATATAGGTTTATTTTTGGGTACGTCTATTATAGAGTTTTAAAATGTATAGTCCAAAAAATTGATTCGTCATTTTGCTTCAACTTTACCTGTATATTTGTAGCTTCAAGAAGGAAGTAATAGTTTATGCTATTTTGGGGAAGAATGTTACGCTTTTTAAGAATTAATTTCTATTTTTATTTTACGTTTTCTTTTTAGTATTTCTTATTTAGATAGTATTTATATCTCATGTCCTTTAATCCTTTATTTCTAGTATTACATGTTCAATTTAAATTGATTTTAAAATCTCACATTTATTCTTAGTTCATCTGCTCGGTTCATTACCAAGTCAAGGTCTTTAAACACCTTTGAATAGTAAGACTAAATCACTTCTTATGCAATATTTTCTATTATTACACTTTGGTTTCTCAGAATTTCTATTCAACTGAAACTTATGTCCAGCTTACCACATAATATCCTATTTTGACTGTGTCTTAATCCTTATTTCCTTCTTACACGTTCAATTTCGATTGATTTTAAAAGGTCACATTTATTCTTAGCTCATGTGCTTGGTTCATTGCCAAGTCAAGGACTTTAAACACCTTGGAATGCCCAGACAACTGTCATATCCTTTAATTATCTGAACATCTTTTGACAATGTAACTGCTGTTATATGAACAACCCTTATCAAATTGCCATCGATGGTATTTACACTTTTACACATTGGCACATTCATTCATTAGCGTTATGTGGTAAAAGTTCATATAACGAGCACTCGTAGATGCATCCCCTTGAACACACACACATCTAGGATAGGATAGAAAACACCCCCTGGTGGGAGGCATCTCCAGGACGAGAATGCAAGTCAATTACGGGCGGATCAAGTGACTGTGAAAGGCCAACGAGAAGGAAGATGTAGTAAGTATCCCCGGGTGAAGTGCAAGGACAGCCCACGCACTCTATGTGCTCCATCTCCATCTCCAGGCAGCCTCATTTGCGTAAGCGACCGCATCTAAGGCCAATTACTTGGCCCATTGTCGATTGATTGGCCCGGCTTGTTGTGCCGCCCAAGACTTCCTCTCAGTATACCCGTCACCCACACACAAAAGCCACTGGAACCTAGGTCAGTTAACGAACTGCGTCTTTGATAAGCGCTTAGAAGCCAGAAAGCCAACTGAAAACCCGAAAAAGTGCTTTATTTGAAACCCAAACCGGTTCGAGGCTCAAGTTCAGCCAAGTACTTAGCGACAAAAAACCAATTGGGGTTTGGACCAAACTAGGCAACTATAAAAGCCACTCGTTTGGCCTGTGATCATCAGCAGTTGCAATTGATTCAGCAATCACAGCAAACCCCCAAAACCAAACCTCCAAAAATGTTCAAATTCGTAAGTTATCCGGGATTTGGAAACTGAAAAGTGTCCTTTAACCGATTTAACCCCTCTGCAGGTCGCCTTCTTCGCCTGCCTGGCTGTGGCCGCCGCTGCTCCCGGTCTGATTGCCGAGACCCACTCGATTGTCCAGCCAGCGATTCTGGCCAAGACCGCCTACGTGGACACCAGCGCCTCCTCGGCCATCACCCACCAGAGCAACGTGAACCTGGTGCGCAAGGTCCCAGTGGTCTACTCCGCCCCAGTGGTCCATGCCGCCCCAGTGGTCCATGCCGCCCCAGTGGTCCATGCCGCTCCTCTGGTCAAGACTGTGATCCCAGCTGCTCCTCTCATCAAGACTGTGGTTCCTGCGGCCCCCCTGCTCCACACTGTGGTCCCAGCCGCTCCCCTGGTCAAGACCGTGATCCCAGCTGCCCCTCTGGTCCACTCCGTCCATGTCCAACCGCTGGTCCACACTGTGCACAGTGCCCCCGTGGTCTACTCCGCCTATCACAAGTAAATCGGTTGAAAGCGTGCTAATAAGATTTTGATATAATTGTTAAACGAACAAAGTTACAACTAATAAAAAAAGGATTTTTATTAATTATTTTGGTCTCTAAAGAACTTAAAGGGATGTATTGGTTTATTAATGATCATTGATAAAATACTTAAGTTATCGAAATAAAAATCACCACTTGTAATGCATTAGTCATTTTTTAAGAACTAAACAAATATTTGCTAGTAAAAGCAAATTGGCATTACAATGAATTGAATTTTCAGTAGCATTAAAATTAATAGTGCTACAGAAAAATATTTTATTAGATTGTCAAAAAGTAAAACTACTGAAAATACCTTTCCTTAGATTTCCGAAAATAAAATTCATTTGCATTGGAAAAAAATCATCTAGAGTCCTTAAAAGTGATGTTAGCGCTTATAGGAACCTTTTTGATATGACGATCAGAATTTCATGAGATAATCTATCTATTTCCCATATAAAGTTTAAAAACTAAAGTCATGGAAAAAAAATAGACTTTAACTATTTAGTGGTTCCAAAAACCAAATAAAAAAATAGTCATTTTTGATTTATTATTATTTTTTTTTTTTTACGTATTTTTTTATATTTAAATCTGTTTGGTTTCTTATTTTCAAAAAATGTTAAAAAATTGTATCTGATAACGGAGTCGTTCCTATTATTTTTACCATAAGTGTATATGTAGGTATGTAAATAATATTGTACATTCGTTTACATTTGCTTTTTTAAATGACAAAAAACAAAAAGCTTTTGCATAATTTATTTTTGGGGTAGCCTCTGGGCTTCTTTGCGGTTTTGTTATCTTTTCATAAATTTTAAATTTTTGCTCTGAGCTACCGATTTAAGCATGACGCTGAATACTAATGAATAACACTCAGATAAAAGTCATTCAAATTGATTATTTAGATGCTTATTGTATTGGATCAAATCGATAAACTTTTTGCCAAAAAATTGAAACTGAATGCAAACATTCCCCCTAAATAGGTAAATTTGAAATTTCACAATTTATAATATCAACAATTCAATTTATTCAAAAAAGCATCCGTAACAAGGTTCCTAATGGTGGTAGACATGGGCCAGTGGGGCAGCAGCCACGGCGACAGTCTTGACCACCGGCAGGGGAGCAACCACCGGGGTGATGAAGGTCTTCTGGTGGTGCACCTGGGTGTGGCTCTGGTGGGAGACGGCATGGGGCAGGGCCTTCACGACAGGCACGGCGGCCACATGGTGGACAGCGGGAGCCACGTAGGTCTGGTGCTGCACCACGGGCACAGTCTTGATCACGGGCACGGAGACCACGGGAGCCACATGCTTGACAACGGGAACAATGGGAGCGACATGCTTAACCACGGGCACCACGGGGTAGACACTCTTGACCACGGGAACCACCGGGGTGGCCACAGTCTTGATAACGGGCACAGAAACATGCTTCACCACGGGAGTGAGGACCGCCTGGTTGTGGAACTGGGTGAAGCTCTGGTGGGACGTGGCCACCGGGGCACTGTGCACCACAGCACCCACTTTGGCCACCACGGGGGCGACGGCCACATGGTGCTCCTCAATGAATCCCGGAGCGGCGGCGGCAATGGTGGCCAGGGCACAGATGGCAATCTAGAGTTTAAAAACCCAAGTTAGATCCTCAAGTAGATCCTTAAATCCCTTTCTGGAATACTCACGAAGCGGAACATCTTGGTTATTAGGTTTGTTGGAAGTTTTGAAGTCGACGAGTGACTGTTGCTGATTTCGAACTACGTCTACGGCTTTATATGGCAAAAAATTAGCCAGCCAGATTGTCCTTCATGCGAAATCAACTAACGAGCAATTGGCAAACTCGTTTGCTTTACATTGAACTTGAACCCGGCGCTAAACTAAAGATCTGCGAACCCTCACTTGGAAATCAGTGAGACCCGACAATCAATTGTCGTTAGGCCCAAAAAGGTTTCGAAAAGCTTTAACAAAAACCCAAAGATCAATACCAAAAACGTATTGTTAGTTCAGAGGTTCAGAGCCCAAACGAAGGTCTATCGGTCCATTCGTGTCAGCGAAAACAAGATGAAATGCAATTTTATTTCGAGCTGTTATAACAGATAAACCAAAAGACACTATAAAAGACACCCGTTTTGGGGCCTCACGTTTTCAGTCCGAATTCAGGAGAGCTCAGATGCTACGGCGGTAGGTCAGGCCCGAGTATTCTGGAAGGGGAGGGGGATTTTTCAGACATTGAAGATTTTGATTTACAGCAGGTGATGCATCTGGTTCTCGTCATCCGACCCAAAACTGTAGGGATGAATCTCGATCTGTGGGATGTTCAGAAGACGCACCAGTCGAGTGTCGCTGGAAGTGGAACTGCCAAACTCGCGGTTCTCCGCATCGTCCTCCTGGCTGCTCTGCGACAAGCTTATATATCGACAGGGTAAGCTGACGAACTCGAAACCGATCCCCAACCTGGCCATCGCCGGGTGCATGAACTGTGCCCGCCACGCCTGGTTGACGGTCTCGTGGTAGTTCAGAGCCGACTCGTCGGCCTCCTCCTCCAAGGACTGCAACTGGGGCAGCATCATCGCCGGACTGGGAACCCTTATATCGCGACGACCACTGTTCGACATAGTTATTGTACTTTCGTCGTACGTATGTATGTCACACCTTCCTTATATGCTTTAAATCAGAGCCTACTGAGTAGATAAATCTTTTTCCTACGCAAGCAACTTCAAATTGCGAAAATATTTACTTTCCTGGTAAGAACTATCTATTTTACATTCATCAAGCCAAAAACAGAAAAACTAAGCATTTGACATTAAAATATCTCATGTCCTATGATATTACTATTATTTTTTTCCTACTATGTCTTTGGATAGTCAATATAGTTTTTGAAAAATCCGCAAAAATCTATCTAAAACAATACTTTTAGATATAATTTAGAGTAATTAGCACATGGCAATGCCTTTCCAATAAATAATGCTTTTCTATATTAAAAACTTCAATAAGTAATAGAAAACAAGATTTTCAGAGGGCTTTATTCGACAAAACTTATTTAAGGTGTGCTATTTTCTTTTAAAACAATTTTTTTAGCAGAATTTCTTGAATGTACGTATTCAGTGCAATAATGGTCGAAATATAGAAAGAAATACTGTTATACACGCTGTCTTTATTTACACATTTACCTATCTAAAACTAAACTATTATATTGCCTAGCTATTAGGCACATAAACCGGACTCAGATTGAGCTGTTCATAGCCGGTGGCGCCGTCCTCCTGCGTGGCCTTCGTGTGGAAGGTTCGATTCAGGTTAGTGGGTTCCACGTAGCCCAATGCCCGGCCCATGGGAGCGATGACGAACCGGGTCTGTGCCTGCGATGAGCCCTGATAGGAGACCACCGAGGGCGCGGAGTCGATCAGCAGACGAGGTGCCTCCGTCGCCGGCTTGGCCAAAACCAGAGCCACGGAAATTATGGCCAAAAACACCTAAAAGGGTAGTAAAATTAAAGATTAGTAAATGAATAAAATGGCGGAGGATCGATTTTGAGGAAACAAAGAATTATATGCCTAATATTTATTAATTCGTAGGCTTAAAGGCTATAAAACCCAGGTTGGTTTTCATTAAAACTATTTTCCTAATTAAAGGAGAGTTATAAGAGAGTACAGACCTGCTATTCTATCCAAAATTACATTTGATATATTTTAAACATTTAAAGAAAAATAATATTTTTTTTTTTCACATTGGTCTTATGAAAAAGTATTTCAAGAGGCTCAATACATAGACTTCTTTGGTTCTCCCTCAAATTGAACCCCTGCGTTGGAGTATGAACATCCCACTTACAAGATGCCGCATGGTAACGATCCAAGCCTAATGGGGCGATTATGGAGACAGCAAAGCCACTGAGAACACCGCCGTCGAACTGAGGTGGGCGGATCAAATCCGAATCCGAATCGAAGACTGGAGGTTCCCCTTTCGAGAAGCAAACACAAAGCGGAGCGAGTGGCAAAGTCAAACTGAAGTGCTGTGTGAATTGCTGTGCCATGAAATCGCGGTGGAGCAGTTGCTGGCCCAAACAGGGGCGGCCGTGGAGCATGCCGAGGGGGTGAACTCAACGATACACCCCCCTTCCCACAGCCCCTGGTTAAATGCTCGATCTGCGATCGAAGCGTTGGAAACACGCGCGCAGTCGCGGTTATCTTGCAATTGTGGGAGTGTCTCAACTTGGACGCAGCTTTACGTAAAGAAATAAACCGAAAAAAAAATCAAATATAAATAAATACCGAACGCCGCAAATATTGTAGTAATAGCGCCGCAACAACAAAGCCTACAACATGCGACGGCGTCTGCGTCTGCGCAACTCGCTGAAGGTTGATCCACTCCACTCCACTTCGCACCTTCGCCGCCCGAACACCGCACCACCAAGCTCTGTGGTTAGCTGGTTTGTTTGCTCTGGCTGATATGATACCCTAGCGGGGGGTATTCACTCTTAATTAGAAGTACAAATGAACCCATCAAAAACCATGAGTTCCAATAATCAATTTATATAATATTCTAGGGAAGTTGCGATTTTTTTTTAAACAAAATCCCAAAAATCTAAACAAATCTCATAAAGCAAAGAAAATATATAAACAACATTTTTTAAAGTAAGTTTTTTTTAAAAAATTATATTATTTTTATTTTAAATTTTAGAATGCCAGGATGATTAGATAAAGTGTCTTAATAATTTGCAACTTTCTTATCAGATTGGTAAAATCATAAACATTATTGAAATTATAATGCCTTTGTCAAATCTGATAAACTAATAACACTAACACTTAAATATTTACCCTATAAAAGATTATTAACTTTGAAATGAAATGAATTATTGCTTTATATGATTAATCTTTTAATCCCAATCATTAAATAATACAGCAATGTAATCCTTTTTAAGCACAGGAATGAGATTTCTGAGATTAAAATTCTATCCATTATTTGGCATTCTAATGTTATAGATAGGGTATCTTAGGCTGCGAACCGAATACTTCTTGCTCCCCTCAGGTTTCAATACTCAAAGTTGCCGTCGTGGCTTCGCACATTCTCCGGCAATCGGACGATGTTGAGTCAGTCGACCGGCCATATGATTTGGCGATTAGCCGGAGGCGCGTAATGGAAGCTCTAAGTGCACGCAGCTCATGAGAGGCTGTCGGATTGGAGTAGTTTTTGATTAATTAATTAGCTGCATACAAAATGGCCCATAAATCTTGCTGCGACAAGGCGGGGGTGACCTTTATGGTCAAGGAGTCCTCTTGGCCACGTCCGGCTATAAATGGCAGCGGCACATGCCTAACGGTAATTAGTTGCCCACTCAAGTGTCCATCATGCACATCACAGTGAGAAATCCGCAAAGGTTTTGTCTTCCCCGATTCCCAAACGAAATCCCCAACAGGTTGTTTGCCTCGTACTCGCCTGGGGAATAAGCCGCAGTGAGGCAGCCACGACCATCCTCCATGGCAACGGCCAGGTGGCCAGTGCCGTTTCCCACCAGAGCTTCACCAGATTGTCGTCGGCAGAGCCACTAATCCTCCAGTCCCACAAGCAGCCGCATCAGCTGGTCGCTCCTTCAGCGAGGATTGTCAGCCATCACAAAGCAGTGGAGGAGCAGCGGCAGAGGTTCTTCCCGGTGGTGGAGGAGGTGGAGGAGCAGCAGCTCCCTCTCACCTCCGGTCAAACTCCCGCCCACCTCACCTACGCCGCCCATCCGGTGGTGCACCAGATGCTGCCAAGGATTAAGCCCGTGCGGAACATTAGCTTCGCCTCCCTAGTTCCAGGACCTCGCAGCTTGGCCACCCATCGCCACTTGTCGTCAGTAGTTTAGCATGCGGAAAAAGCTGCCCTTCGAAACTAATATGTCATAGAACCATTACATAAACTTATCATCCCATAAGCATGAGACACATCCTTGACTTATGCCCAGCTATTACAAAGGAAAAGCAAAAAAAAAAACACTAAAAAATCGTAAGGCCTCCGATTTCCTTAAATATCCAACAACAGAAAGTATAAAAACTATATACAATATTATAAAATTCCTTTAAAAATACCTCTCACTCCACATACTAGCCATAGGTTTGTAAATAAATAAAAATTAACAAATAAAACTTATCATAATCCTTAAAGAAATAAATCTAAAGTGATCAAATTTGAAGTTTTCATATGCTCAAAAAAAACGGTTCACCAAAAACTGTTCAGGATCGAGGTTTTTTTATAAACCCAAAGGTTATAGAGGTACAATAATAGATCTCAAGCTTTTTTGCATTCACACATATACACAAATGTAGACACCTGAGTTTCGCTTGTCAATATTTTCGTTTACGCAAATTCTGTTTACTTAAATCCTTTTTTTTAAGTGTAGTTGGCTTTTATTAAAATAAAATAAAATCGATCCCAGAAGCCAAAATTCAGAGTCAACCAGAGGACTCTTAGGAGCTGAGGGGATGAATGCCCGGCTGATCCTGAACAAGCTACCGAACCACCTGATCTTTCGCATCCTGCACTACTCCCTGATCTCCCAGCAACTGCGGGACGAACTGGTGGTCTCTGCAGGATCCCTAAGGCCAAAGAGGACCGGTAGCAAGGCGCTGGAGTGGCAGCCCTTCGTCCTGTGGTTGGCCAACCTGCTGCTGAACTACGCGGGTGACATCCTTGGCAACCTGCTCCTGGGCAGCCTCCCCCTGGAACCGCTCTGCAATACCGCAGATATCCTGCTCTCTTCGTTAATCTGGTGAGTGAGATCTATTATGATCTTATGTGAGTTCTGTAAATTTAGGCCACCTTCCCCTCAAGTAGGTACTGCATCTTCTACTGTCCCTTCGACCTGGGACACGCCGTGGCCGGCACAATGGCCTTTCGCATCCTGGCCACCGCCACGTCGACCATTAGCCAGGTTCAGCTGATCGACCGAGGAGTTCATCTGGCCGGTCAGTTGTACGGAAATGCCCCAGTTCCCATGCTAGTGGTGGGCACTGTCATGGGCAGTGGTGCTGAGGTGCTAAAGCCGGTGGCTAGTCTTCTAATCAATCGCTGTCAGCACAACCAGATGGCCTACCTCAAGTTGAGCAAGTGAGTGCCGAAATATCTAGAATTAAAATCCAATATGAATTGCTTTTCTACAGCAACTCGAAACTGCCGCTGGTCATCTCTCTCCTCTTCATGCTGGAGATCTACCAAAGTCCCCTGGTTCTGGGCATCAATCGCCATCAACTGATGGTCTACACGCTGGTCATGACCACTGCCCTTAAGTTCCTGTCGCTGACCTATCGAACGGACCATTTCGTTTGGCTTTTGGAGCACCAGATAAGATACACCTTTTTTGGCGGTCTCTCGAGGGATTTGAGCCAGTTCCTCCAACGCCTGCCGGAGAGCAAAAGGCGGCGAACGTGGGCGTTTTCGGAATTCGATTGAAACTCTCGTGGGGATTGCGCAATCATTCCCCCCACATCTGGTGGGGAGGTGAGGGAAGGATAGGGGTGACTTAAGCGGCTTAAGTTACCGCCCCGTCCAGCCAAGCGATTGGAGAACTGCAGCAGATGGCTCGCTTGATCGGGTTACGTATGCTAATCAGCTTAGAAGCGCTGGAAGCCCGCTGGTGGACGGAGCGATGGAGCCGAGGAGGAAGTGCTCGGTTACGGCCACGGGTTGCTGGGTGCTCGAGTGTGCTCGTCCAGCTGCAGCGTGAAATTTATGTTTGGGAATAAATTTAAACGATAACTAGAAAATTAATTACTAATCTTTTTCATTATCAACCCCAAAAATAATCTAAAAGAAATTCTGAAATCTTTAAATAAATCACAAAAAACAAAAAAAAAATATTTATTTTTAATAAAAAATATTACATTCAATAATAGTCCTCTGATATTTTATTAAAAGCTAGTCAATGAATCAAAATATCAAAATGGTTTCTAATTACTTGCAAATTTTTGCAATGGAATCCTTAAAAGAAAGTTATCTTATTGTATTAAAACTCTAAATCCAGCAAGTAATCTTTCTTTTAGAATGATTTTAAAATGATATACCACATGCTCTTAAAAAAAATCTCAATACCTTATAAAATAGAAATAGAATATCAAATAGTTACCTTTGATTTATATTTTCGGTGCAAAGTAACTATTATTTTAATTTCCTGACCAGTTAGCTTATCAAAATGTCAGAAAATCGAAAAAAGAGCACCCACAAGAAGAGCAGGACCGGTGTGGATAAGGCCAAGAAGAATCCCTCCGCTATTATATCGATCCTTTGTCCGGATGCCGAAAAGCCCAAGGAGGAACCCAAGCCAGAGGGAGATGGGGTCAGGAAATGCCAACGGGTGGAAGGCTACAAGTCCTCGGCCGACAGGCGATTGTTTCTGGAACAGGATGTGGTGCCCATTCTGATGGAGGGCATGCTGGGATTGGCTCGCGAAATGCCCCGCGATCCCATCGGTTACTTGGAGAAATTCTGGCTGGAAAACAAGCACAAGTGCGACATTCAGTTGCCGCAGAATATACTTTGATTTACACATAAGTACCTATTGAAACCCACTCAAATTTCAAATTGATAGCTGATTAAATGTTTCTGGTTGGGTGTTTAGCTTAGTCAGCGATGCATTTCTTTGGGCAGTGAGGCGAGGAGATTGGTTCCAGATTAGAGGGCTATAAAAGCAGATATTCTAGTCTCAAACTGCATCATTCATTCGTCAGCTTACGGATTTGAAGGGAGACTACACGATAATCATGTCCAGAGTGGTGAGTCATTCGCTTGAGATGATCTATTAAGGCTTTCCTAGCTACCTGTGTTATCTTTTCCAGTTCCTGCCCGTCTTGGCCATTGTGCTCGTCCTTGCCGGAGCTTCGCAGGCAGCCAGCTTGGAGTGGCCCTCGAACTTGGTGGCCCTCAGTTCGGCCAAGTCCTCCCAGCTCCTTCCCGTCGCCAGCGAGGATTCCGTTGAGTTGGCCGAGGGCGGTTTGGCATCAGTCATCTCGTCCGGTGCCCAGGCGGAGCCGCAGTCCGAGGAGGAGGATGAGGAGGAGGCACCCCAGCTATCCCAGTCGTCCAGTGGCAGCTCGGATGCCATCGATGCCCGTCTCGTTTCCGCCGGCATTCCCGTCTCCGTGCCGCTTCCCCTGATCCTGGCCGCTCGCAATGGACTGCGAACCGTGCTGACCATCCAGGAGCCAGCGGTGGCCAAGGTGGGTGAGGTGGTGCAGCATGTGCCCACTGCCATTTCGCATCAGAGCCAGACGGTGGTGCACGACCATCGTCGCCTGGTCACACCGATTGTGGCTCCCGCTGTCCGCACCACCCAAGTGGTTCGCCAGCAGCCACCGCTTCTGTGGACCCTGGCCTCCTCCGATCCCCGAGTGCTCCTGATCCGCAACTAAGGAGCCATGCCAAAGATCAACAAGATGAACTCGCCAAATCTATGAGATACTTTTACTCTTAATTCCCCTTCTGGACCTGATAACCCACTACGAACTCTGTCTCTTCTCTGTCTCTGTCTCTATCTCTTCTTTCTTCTGCCATTTTCTGTAGAATTCTTCTGTAGTGAGCTTTTAATAAAGATTTCGCATTTGCATTTAAAGAACTTTCAGTCTTGGCTTCAAATTCCATTACATTCCCCTCAAAGACTTTAGACACTCATAACCCGTAGATATCCATGTCTTAGCTATCTTATGTAAAATTATTGTCCTGCTTTTTGCGTATTGTGCGCAGATTTCATTTTCACTTGCCTGCCTTGGATTCTTGGGCGTTGTTGGTGCGACAGGAAATCAATAAAGTTAACACAGAGACCGGCCCACACGACCACAATAAATATGCCACATCCGACCCCCTTAGCCTCCTCGGTTCCCAATGAACTCCCCGATTGTGTGCAATCAAGATCTCTGGAGGATTAGGCCGACACAGGGTCTGGGTTAACGCCCAAGCGCTTCTCATGTTCAAGGGCTGGGACCACTCATTTAGAATGCTTGGTCCATTCACCAATCTTGGACTATAAAAGCGGAGGATTGGCTGGCCAACGAACAACAGTCAAGTGAAGTGCACTGAACCAAGAAGATGTCACAAAAGATAGTAAGTGAACAAGAATATTTATTAAGAAATTGAATAGAATATTTAACTATAAGATAACCCCCTGATAATCTTGCAGAACTTATCCTTTGCTCTCCTGTTTTGCCTTTTGGCACTTGGAAGATCGGAGCTGCAAATCTACCATCCTCTGATGACCCTGCACCACCAACCAACTCTGGCCAGGGTGGGTCATCTGGTGGATCGCGTGCCCACCGCAGTTTCGCACCAGAGCTCCACCATCGTGCATCGCAGTGTTCCCAGGATTACACCACTGCTGACCCCCGCCTTGCGGACCACCTATCTGCACTATCCCACCTGGAGTTATCCGCTCTTCGATGGAGCCAACAGCCTGTACAGAAAGTAAACCTCTTCGCAGCATGAATCCTTAAATTCGATTCAATCCAAATAATTGGCCTACCAATCTCTCGATTTAAACAATAAAAGAAAATAAATTCAAAAACCCCTGAAAGGACTTTGTTTTGCTTTCGATTAGGCGATGGGCTGGCTGAGGGCTAATCCCAACTGGATTCAGGGGAGACGACTGCCAATTAGATTTCGCGCTACGCTGCACTTCTGATTGAGTGTTGGGTGGCAGAATATGACTCAACTGACGTCACCAGATGAGCAAACAAACGCACGAAGTGAGCACTGCTTTGGTATCCTGTTCTCAAGGATGTTGGGCGGGTTTATTGAAGGAGGCAGGTCTGATTTATATTTAAATTGAAACACTTGCAGTTTCGAAATTCGATTTGAGGTACTCAACAAGTACTAAATTCAATTGTTGGTTATTTATTATAATTCTTTTTTAGAAGAACAAAATATAAAATAACATTAAAATGAATTCTCTACTCACCCAACTATAATACTATTGTAGAATAAATATAATTTTTTTCATCAGTTAACTAGAATTTGAAATAAGAAGAAATAACATAATATATAAATATTGTTTTACATTTTTATATTTTAATTGAACAATTTATTATTGAAAAATTTAAATTTTGTAATCTATTTTAATAAAGCTGAGCCAAATTTAAATAATTACATTCAAGAAAACAGAACATTAATTGCATTCCTTAACCAAACAGTCTATTAAAATTAAGTAAAAATATTTAAATAACTAAAATATTAATCAAATTATAGAAATGAGTATATCATAGCACACATACTCGAAATCTAGTTAATTTTCGGGTGCATTGGTGCAGGGATGATTGACGTGCCGTACGCAAATGTTTCGACATTATTTCCAGGACCTTGGAGGCTGTTGTACTCTCATCAATTTCCATAGGAATGACCCCGGGTCAGTAGCCGAAAACCCGGCTAAGATCCCCGAGGAGCAGAGGTGGTGAAAGGACTTTCACCCAGTGTGTGAAATTGTCCTGGCTTCGTCTCCTGTCAGAAGACAACAATTGGAAGCCCTGGGATGTACCATCCCCCTTTCTGTTTTGAAGACTGCGATAGTAGAGTTTTCAGTGACACAATGAAAGTAATGAAATTGAAGACCCTGAACCCTAGAAAAGGCCAAAGGTCAACTCCTGGCAAAGGGGGGGGACTTAAAACCAGGTTATGTAATCGCTAAAGGATTTATTGATGCCAATTAACCGTGTGAACAACCCGCTGGGCGAAAATGACGCAGAAAGCTTAAGTGGGATGGGTAATGCCCTCATAGTTGGGCATTATCGGATTACACAAGACGGCGGATGTATGTCTCCTGCATTAAGGTCAAAGCATCAAAGTGGGCAGAACCGTTTTGTTTATCGATTTATGGACAAGTGAATTGTCTTTCCTCAGCACTCAATACCTGTCACTGCCAGGAAACGCAGGCCATTCAGTGATGCAATTCGAAAGAGGCGCAGTTTCCTCTGCTTCACCTGAATCCACCTACATCATCATCATCATCTGAATCGACTGAATCGTCATCGTGGGTTTTGTTTCCCGGTGCGGCATAGCAGCCTTTTGGGCTCACGTCATAATAATTCCGTTCGCCTCCCAGAAGGCTGCCCCAAAGAATCGGACAATGAAAGGCCCCATTGGATTCGAAACCTCCTCTATAAACCCCCCTCCCTGAAAGCTGGGTTCATTGCATCTCCCTGGGTCTGGGCTCTGATTGGGGTTATATGGGCACTCTCAATTGGCACAGTGGGTGATTTGGGTGATCGACTGCTGTGTAATCGGTTTGTTTGTCTATCACAACCGCCATTTGAATGCATCGTTATGCTGTCATCCTGGCGACTGAACGCACTAAAAGGACCTGCCATCCTGGGGGGGGGGTCTGCGAGGAATTTAATAACTTAAATCCCGAAAGCGGCGAATGAAATTCCGTCTGTGTGGAAATCAAAAGGCTATAGCCACTTAGCATAAGTGGCCAGCCACAAAAATCAAGTTTACCCAGAACTCGAGACCAAAACAATATTAAATATTTGATGTAATCCAGAAGTTTCAACTTTTTGGTAGAGGCTTTCACTTAAAGCCGGGGGGAGAACGGAAGACCCCACCCCCTTTCCGCCCTTTAAACTTTCCGGTGCGGCAAGCAACGGTTTTCAAATTAATTCACAAATGTTCAGAGCTCGTAGGTAAACATATTTGAGCCGAGATGAAGACAATAAGCCGTGTTAAATGAGCCAGGCAGTAGGAGAGCAGTGAAAGGGCAGTGATGGCAACAAAAGCTTTTTGATGCGGGTGAAATAATTCGGGATATTATGTAATAACCAAGGGGAATAAGTGAGGGAGCAACAGCTGTCTGCTAACGACATGACTCACACCGCCCTTAAAAAAGCATCTACCACTCATCCGTATGCATATCACACAATGTGGGTGAACGACCTTGACGGTTTTGGCCAACTATAATGATTACAATAATACAACAGTAAACCCAAGCATACGCATCGATTTTATTACAGGCCATTTCGCAAAAAAACAAAACACGAAGCCGCGATGAAAACAAAAGCGAAAAACTCATTCGAATGCCTGGCGCATAAACCAGTCAAATAAATCCCAATCGAAGCTACCACAAATCGACTCTGATACGTATGTATATATGTATATGAATCATAGGCCCGGCTCACTGCCTTGCACTCGACTGCATTATTATGCAAGCCCCCAAGCAAATCCAGCCAAGCGATGCTAGCCACAAACTTGTCTGGGGTTTCCCCAAGGCCCAAAAGCTGTGTTGAAGCCGGCAAGCAATCAAGAATTGAATAGGCCAACAATGCGAGACCAAAGACTTCAGTTCGGTTTTCGGTTTTCTTGGGATTTTCCAGCATTGGCGAATTTATTTTGGGCAAATCCATGGCACAATTGCAGGGGCTATTTAAAGGCGGAATGCAATTGTAGGCACTGGAGGAAAAATTTAACCATAACATATTGATGTCAATATTATTACGGTTATTAAAAAATTTTAGTAATACCTAATCAACAAAAAATCAGCACTTAACTAGATCATTTAAAACTAGCTCCAATCATTTTTATTTTTACAGATTGACTTGATTACTTACTTATTATAAGAAAAGTCTCAACTTGTAAATATGGTTATTTTTAATAATATGAATATAATAAATTATAATAACATCAATATAAAGTCAATATGAAGAAAATATGTGTTTACTTAAGAACCGAACCTAACTAAAATATATTAATTTATTTAAACAAAAAACTTAAACCTGTTTTTAAATAATATTTATCGCCCAAAAACACTGGTGTACTGTTAATGGACTGTATTGATTTTACATCTCTTCAAAAATTAAGCTCTAAATCCATAACCAATAAATAATGGTTGGCCTAAAGAGATTGCCAAATTGTTTTTGGCCAAATAGAGCGTGTGGGTGGAAGACCTCAACTTGTTGAGCAATTGACACAAATCTAAGTCGGGTAGTCGACAGTCCAACCTTGAAAAAGTGACAATTTTTTTCTGTTTTGCCTTTTGGACTTGAACTGCGGCAAGTTGTAAGAGAGGGAAGGGTGTAAAAAAGAAAGAGAAAGGGAGACTGCTTCAGCCAGAGGAAGCTAACAAAGTGGAGCAAACACGATTCCCACACAAATCCATTTGGGCAAACAATTAACAAGTTGGCCATAATTTAACATAGCCTATGTTGTAATACTATGGCCCAAGAAATCTGCAAAAAAAAGTTGAAGCGCACCATAAATAGAAATGAATATATGCCAAATCTCGAATGAAGTTCCAATAGCGAGCCCCTGAACCTGTAACCCCATCGGATTACACACTCTCCACCTGGCATTAGATGTCTCCGACGAGGTCCAAGTTCAAGTTCAGTTCATCAGCCACTGGGATTTACCAATAGCTCAGTTTCAGCTAACTGGCAAAATTATTTTTATCAGGAAAATCATTTCGAGTCAGCAGATCGCAGTTATTCATACTCTATTCGTGCTTTTAAATTGAAAGTATATTTTTTAGGTACTCAAGATTGTTAAGCTTTTTTTAACAACCTAAAATAATAAACTAATAAGGTCAAGAGAACTTTTTGATTGCTCATAAATAAATAAATTTTTAAACGAATTTTTAAATATTTTTTTACAATATTATTTTTTAAGATAACCAAGATTTGTTGTATTTTGTCACGGATTATCTAAGTAGAAATGTAGTTTTCTAACATTTCTTTAATATTAAATATAGTTATAAGCAAACATTTTATTAAACTAAGTTCCTTTTTTATTATTTACTTATTTATTTATTAAGCCAACGGATTCATTTCCTTTTCTGGCTACTTAAAACTCAACAACTTATTTGTCTTTATAATAAACTCCATCCCGTCGATATGCCCAAAAACAAAGGGTAACCCAAACTATCGTTAACGGAATTAAAAACGATGCGAATCAGGTTCGACGCACCTCCTTCAAACAATGCTCGAAAAGCCCAAAGTGCTCGCCGGGTGAGTCATGAAAAACCCGATGGTCAAAAACTACGCCACTGATTGATAAAAACTCCACGAATTAATCACGAACAAATAGCCGAAAGGTGTTTGCCAAACCACCCAGAGTGGCGACAATAACAACTCCGGCAAATCGAAGTGATTAGCATAATTTTCGTAGATCTGTTCATTATCAACTTTCTTGGAATGTTTAACATAAAACGCCACTTAAGTGGGGCTAGATAAACGACTCCGGCTCATCGAACCAAGGTCAGTAACACAAGTCGGAGCCACTGGATCGGCTGAATCACAATGAGAGTCACTGGCGAACAGCACTGACCACACACAACACAAACATGATAATGTTCGGGACTTAAGGTAGTGGCACGCGAACGTGATCATCGTGAATAAGTTCGGGGGGAATGTCTCTAATTTTTATGAACTTCGGGTAATTCCGTAAGGCACTCTTTGATTTTTGATTCACAGCGAGTTGGGTTTTGAAAATTAAGCTAAACGAGCGACTGACTGATGACGTATGCATTGGCCATGGGTTAAAAACCAGACGATATTAACTGAACTGCACCCGAAAAGAGAGGCAAGGAAAAATAAGAGATGGGGAAAGATGAATGTATGCCAAAAGATCCGGTTTGAGGCAATGCCCAATTTTGCCCCTTTTCATGATGATGTTTTTTTATTATTCGGTTACTCCTCTCTGACCCAATTCATAATTGCAGAATTGCATAATCCCGGTTTCTCAAGCAACGCCTTTCCGGGAAGCTGAATTTGGTTATTCAAAATTTGGTCAAAGCTCCCCACCTGAAAATCGTAAAAAACAAAGACCAATTTGGATGTTTATCATAGGCACTAATTTTTAAGAGATGTTTTTCTTATAAACGGAGTGATAGTTTGGGGGTTTTCTCACTACCTAAGTGATATTTCCGCCTAGACCCTCGTTTAGTGACCTCCAGTAGTTTATCAGAATTGGGGATTTGAGGTAAAAAAACCCAGTTGAAAACTGATTGCCCACAAAAGTCAACACCAAGAAAGAGAGGTTGCCAAACATTGTCGCCGTTGCCGCTTTTTGTTTCTTTTGTTTTGGGCTACCGATTCGCAAAACTAAGGCGGTCTGTTAGTTAGAAAAAGATGGAGAGTCGACCAGAAAGAGACAGCGAAACGTTGGAGCTTGACGTCGGCGCTGCGCATGCGCAGCTTTTGTATAAAATGTGCGCGGCCAACGAAAGCGAAATCAGTGAACGATCTGCAGACCAACGAAAAGCACAATCGGTGCAGAAAGTGAGTGAAGTGAAAGGATAACAGAGACTTCATAAATTGCATAAGGATTATCCGAAACAACAGTGATAATTACCCAATTGGATTATTAAACTTGACATAAAAAAGGTGAGTGAAGTGAGGCAAATTACCGATAGTGAACTCAAGTGAACCGAACGCAAACTAACTGAAATTAGTTGCCATTAATTGTGAGTCTCCAGCAGATAAAATTATGGATGCTATATATATATATACTGTATAACAAAAACTCTTGGCCAAGAGCTTCGCCATCATCAAGCCAATCGAAATAGCAAAACTTTCACTGCGAATACAAAGGAAAAACCTAAAAAATTTCCCAAGCCTCACCAATCCGCATTTAGCATCGCTTACGAGCATTTCTCGCCAAAGAAAAGCAAAGCAAAAGAGTTGCCGGCAATTTGCAATGCAACGCTGCACACAACTTCCGTCAAAAAAACGGGGCCTAAAGATAGCAATGGATAGTAATCCCAAGATTCATTTACATAACTTGAAAATACGATTTTGAAGCACTTGAAAAAATTAACTAAAAAGACAAGATTTATAAAAGATCAAAAAATATTAAAAGGAACATAGTTTAAATGTTGCTCGTAGTGAATCTAAAGTCTTCACTAATTTAGTAAAAGTTTTAGTTTTGTAATAGTTTTATTTTTTGGTTCTCATTATTCAAGAAAAAATCCTCTCTTTGCAATACATTTTTAAAATATGATGTATAGACTCCAACTTTTCTCAAAGTGTAGCCGATCTTTACCAAAATCCGCCCTCGCTCTGAGCCGGTGACATAACTGCAATGCAAACGACCATAAAAACAGGCTGAAAAGAAAAGTGAATTTTACAAAATAAAAGATACACGAAGCGGAAAGCGACTGTCAGGGCGAGAGATCAACTTGAGCGATGGTCGCCAGTGGGATTGCAGTCGTAGGCTTGCTAAATCTGAAGGAAAATTACCTCATAAATTACAGGGGACCTCCCTCCCTCCTTTCTGTAAAAGTAACGTACGAAATCGGGCAATTAAGTGCGACGGTCTGCGACCTCCAACGAAAGTAAAAGTCTTATACGAGAGTCTGAGTCACGGCGAAGATTTCGTGATGTTAACCGGTTTCGGCTTCGGATTCGGTTTCGTTACGGATTGGTTAAGCCGAAGATGGCAGGAGAAATGTAAACTGGCACAATGACTTGGGGTAATGGTGTCAAGCTTGCCAGTTATGTCATAACCGATCATGACTAAACCACTTCATTTATTTTCCACTCGGGAAAAAAGGCGAAGAAGTGATTAAATTTGATAGTTTGTCAACAGTTTGAACCAATTTCACAAGAATATGATCTGTTATTGTGGATCCATAGTTAGTTAACAATATTCTTTCTAAAGCTTAAACATTTTTCCATTTTCAGATCTCCGCCATGAAAATAAGAGCTAGCCTGTTGGCAGTTGTACTGCTGGCCACAGCCTCCTTGGCCTCGGAGGATTCCAGCTGGGGCAACGAGTGGGCGCCCATGGAGGACGCCACACCCAGCCGTCGATCCGTCGATACCAAGCCCGCCGAACAAGCCGACATCCAGGGACGTTACCTGGTCCACGAGTCCATCCAGAGCAACAGCACCACCCAGATCGATGAGGTCATTGAACAGCTGATCAACTCCCGCCGGGAGGGTCGCAATCTGGGTGAATACGATGCCGTCTATGCCGATGGAAACATCGATCAGGCCCTCCAGCAGGGAAATGATATGCAGGCCCGCAATCTCATCCGGGACAAGCTGTGTGGCCTGGGACTCATGAGCTGCGACGTGGAGGAGAAGCGTCCCTTCTACTCGACCATCTACGCCCAGGGTCCTCCTCCACCATCTGGTTTTGCCGGTGGTCCCTATGGTCCAGCTAAGCCCATGCCACCACCCAGCTACTTCAGTGGTCGTCCGCCAATGGGCGGTCCTCCCGGATCGTACGGACCTCCTCCCAGCTCCCTGAACTCCTTTGGACCTCCGCCAAGCTCGGTGAACTCCTTCGGACCTCCCAGGAAGGTGGGCTACGAGGGACCCTACAAGCCAATGTCTGGACCCTACAGGCCAACTGGACCCGGTGGTTACCTGGAGCATCCTCCACCATCCGCCATTGATGGATCATCCGACGGCATTACCTACACGAAGCCACCACCTGGATCTCTGATCTACGACAGCAAGCCACCTGGACCCATATACACCGGAGGTCCTTCTCTGGGTGGCGGACCCGTTTTCACTGGAGCCTCGAACGGAGTGCCCCCTTACAACTTTGAGAACCCCGAGGGTGGCATCCATGGTGCCAACTCGGCTCCCAATGGCTTCTACTCGCAGCAGTCTTCTGCCTCCTCCTCCTCGGCCACTTCCTCCAGCACCAAGGTGGTGGTGGGAGCACCCCTCGATGCCCTGCAGCAGCATGTGCACCATCACTACCACCATGTAGAGGGTGCCGAGGGAGCCAAGGTGCCCAGTGTGCCCATTCCCATTGGAGCCGGACAGACCATCAACACGGACTTCAGTGCCCTGGCCCAATCCTCGGCCACGTACACTCCCTCCATTCAGACCTCTTCCGGATCTTCCGGCTACTCCCAGTCGAATGCCTTCAATGCCGGCTTCAATGGCGCCTCTCAGGGTGGACTCCTTTCGCAGAACGGCTTCGGAATCTCCCAGAAACCCACCGGCGATCTGTACAAACCAAACTCTGGTGATCTTTACAAACCGAACTCGGGACTGGGAAGCTTTGGCAACAGCGCCTCAGGAGGTTTCAGTGGATCGCCCAGCTCCAGTTACCACAGCCAGAACCCCGATTACTACAAGAAGGAACTGCAGAGCAGTGCCTCCAACCAGTACAATGGCATCTCAGGTGGTTACCAGGGACAAGGACTAGGACAAGGACAGGGACAGTACCAGGGTGGCTATGACACCTCCCGCCAGCAGATTGTCGACTGCCAGTGTGTGCCCATCTCCCAGTGCCCCGCTGCCGATCGCATTGGACGCAAGGAGGACCTCATTCTGCCCATCGATCCCCGCAACCTGGGCAAGGACATTGAGGCTCTGAGTGACGATGCTCTGTCCACCAATGCCACTACTCCCGCTGAGGGAAAGAAGGCTGAAGAAAAGTCGGACAAGGATGACAAGAAGCGCACTCGTCGCCAGGCTGATGACCAGAAGGATGAGGAGGCCAGCGATCTCTCGCTCGATGCTCAAGGGGTAAGTCCTTAGAAGACCCTAGTCATAGTTTTAGGTAGTGCCCGACTAATGCCAAATCACACATGGTTCACATGGACCACTAATCGAGTTCTAGTCGAGCTCCACCCCCCCACACACACACACACATCCAATCAACCAACAAATAAATCAATCAGTCAACCTATCAACCAATCAAACAAATCTGACAACTGCACCCATCGTTCAACGCTCCAAGCTCAACTAAAATACCAGAGTGCATTTCGGTTCCGATTAGACCAAGTCACTAATCCCAGAACTAAACCAGCTAACCAAGCACGACCTTTGTCATCGCACGCCTGCAACATGCAACCTGCAACCTGCATCCGGCCACCGGCAAATGGAACTCCACCTGTAGCGTTCTTATGTTGTTTCCCCCCAAAAAAAAAATAGAGACAGTCGCCGCTCGGAGGATCTCCATTGGCATTGCCCGCCCTCCAGGCCATCGAGCTGATCCAACGGAAAGTGCTGCCCACCTATGGAGTGAGCTTTGGTCTTCCCTATCCCACCGGGGGCTATGGAGGTTATCCCTCGAATGTCCTGGGTGATCATGTGCCCGGCCAGAACCCATACTTTGGTTCAGTGGGACCGAATGGCCTGAATCTCGGTCTGGTGAATGTAAATCCGCTGGTTTCCGTGCAGGTGGCCAAAACGGAGTATGGCGAGAAGGTGGTGAAGCCACTGGTCAATCTCCATGTCACCCCGAATGCTAATCTCATCCAGAAAGTCGGAGACTTCTTCAAGCGAAAGCCGACCGAAGCGTATAGCACCCATTATCACCACCACGATCACTACAGTGGCTATGACCATCACGACTACGATCACCATGGTCACCACGATCATCATGACCACCACTCGTACCCCCATTACTATGGAGGCTCTGGTCCCGGTCCGCATTTCAGTGTGGAAATGGTGCCAAGTACTCCGATCTTTGAGTACCACAGTGGCCCATCTGCACCGGCGCAGTATCATCACCACCGCGAATCGTCTCCCTACGAGAGCTCCTTCAACTCGATATATCCCGGCTCAAGTCCCGATTTCGGGGGCTTTGGCGAGTACTCGCAGCATGTGGAACGAAGCGCTAATGTGAGCGGAGGAGGTGGGGAACCCTCCTCTTGGTCATCGAATCCCGGTAGTCGTCGTGGCAAGCAGTTGAACCTGGGACCTCTCTACAGCATTCCCACTCCTGCTCCTGGCGAGGCAGCTGGCAGTGATCGGATCACTTTCCCCCGGGATCGCAGGCGCCGGAGCGTTGAGGATGGTGTGTGGGCGGGAGCAGCTCCTGAGGAGCAGGTAACCATGTGTGATCAAGGATTAGTGTCCCTTAGTGTCTCAGTCTCAATTAATTAGTATCATTCGACATCCAGCTAACTTCCAAACCCCCTCTCGATTTCTTTTAGCGCGCCTATTATGGTAACCGACCTGTGGAGAAGACCTGCCGCATCAACGAGGTCTGCTGCCGTCGTCCACTGCGTCCTCAGGCTCCTCCCCAGCAATTCGGTCGCTGTGGCGTGAGGAACGCCGCCGGCATCACCGGTCGCATCAAGAATCCCGTCTATGTGGACGGAGACAGTGAGTTCGGCGAGTATCCCTGGCATGTGGCCATTCTGAAGAAGGACCCCAAGGAATCGATCTACGCCTGCGGTGGCACCCTCATCGATGCCCAGCACATCATCTCCGCTGCCCATTGCATTAAATCGTACGTTTTAGAGTCACGGAACCAACTCTAATCAGTGGATTAACCTTTCTACTACTCTCTTCCAGTCAAAATGGCTTCGATCTGCGTGTGCGCCTGGGCGAATGGGATGTCAACCATGATGTGGAGTTCTTCCCCTATATCGAACGCGATGTGGTTTCCGTACACATCCATCCCGAGTACTATGCCGGCACTCTGGACAACGATCTAGCCGTTCTGAAACTGGATCAGCCCGTGGACTTTACCAAGAATCCCCACATCAGTCCCGCCTGTCTGCCCGACAAGTATTCCGACTTCACTGGAGCTCGCTGCTGGACAACGGGATGGGGCAAGGATGCCTTCGGAGAGCACGGAAAGTACCAGAACATCCTGAAGGAGGTGGATGTGCCGATCCTGTCGCACCAACAGTGCGAGCAGCAGCTGAGGAACACCCGACTGGGATACAGCTACAAACTGAACCCTGGATTTGTGTGCGCCGGCGGAGAGGAGGGCAAGGATGCCTGCAAGGGTGATGGCGGTGGTCCTTTGGTCTGCGACCGCAACGGAGCCATGCACGTGGTGGGAGTGGTGTCCTGGGGCATCGGATGCGGTCAGGTTAATGTGCCCGGCGTCTACGTCAAGGTGTCTGCCTATCTGCCCTGGATCCAACAGATCACCCAGAGCTATCAATGATTAACGGAGCAGCAGGATGAAAGGTTGGAGGAGGAGCAGGAGGTGACTGGCTACCATGCGAATACCTCTGGAAGCAGTCCGGATGACACATCCTCCTCCGACGAGTTCGTTTTCCACTTCTGACCGAAGCCATTCCCTCAACGCCTTTGCAAACTCTCGAACTAATTCGATTGTTTCATTCGTCATCGTATCTATCAGCTTCGTCACAATTATTTATTACGAATGCCTCTTTGGTTACCTGTTACACTTTGTTATATATATATATTATGCGCCCCCTCACTTCACTCCACTCCACCTGTTGACCCACTCATCAGCGGCCCACAATTGTTGTTACTTAATTGAAGACGCACAGCCGTCGCGTCACCACGTGTTGATATTAATTGTAGCTTGTATCTTGTATCTTGTACATCCGAGTTCCGATTTTGTCTTGTAAAATAGTGTTTGTCATAACTTATTTATTTATGTATTTGTAAAAAATTTATAATTATGTATTTAAATAAAATATAATTTATATAAAAAAGTTGAATGCTAGTTTTGTTTTTGGGTAAAACAGGAATTTATTAAAACAGGAAAAGATTGAAGCTTCACAAAGTAAAGTAACATGGGACATTTTATTTTTGATTTTTCCTATCTTCAAAAATACCTAAATATCCATTATTAATTTAAAAAATCAAGAATGTCATGTTTTATTTTAAACAGGAAACGAAGAAAAAATCGAATAAATTTTCTAATCAGTATAGATTTTGATTTTTTATAAACTGATTATTTTAAATAGTTTTTAAAGATCATAAAAACTTTAAAGTGCAATTTGGCAAAGTTTGGGGATATTTTGAAAAAGAGTTTACTATTTAATATTATATGGAATTTCGTTAGATTATAATATTTGTCATGGCTGCAAGATTTGATTCAAGAATACATAGTTGTGAAACTCCATATAAATATTTGTAAGCAATTCTCAAGAGATTTTGCTATTAGTTAATCTCAGAAAAAGTCTTGAAAGTTGTAGTTTTTATTCAAGAGCTCGTAGATAGCGACTTTAACAGTGAGTACCTACATCCATTATATAATTTTCCAATTAAAATAAAATTCAAATTTTGATTGAAACCCCCTAGCCAGAGTTCCCCTGTACGTTAAATTGCCAAATTTCGTTGGCTAGTTAATCTGGCCAAAAGCGTAATCCCCGAAATGGCTTTCCCTGCATCGTTGCACTGCGGAGCCCGGCAAAAGCGCCACTTAAAGTTCAATTACAAAGTAGTGCAGCACATAAAATGCAAATTAAAGTTAAGACATTAACAAACCGGAGGAGGCCGACCACTTTACACCGGCCGTTTGGTCAAGACTTTAGCGTGCCAGCGAAGCATTAAAAGACGCCACCGAATCTTGGACCCAAAAGCGGTCTCCGAGCTTCCTCGATGGGATGGAATGGCTGGAAATGGGTGTGAAGGTGCAATGTGTGTGCACTCAAGTCCATATCAAATAGTGGGCAGAGCTATTCAAATGGCTTGGAGTATGAAAAATCATAACATGCCCGTGATCAGTTAAATTTAAAAACCGCAACCGACTTTCCGCAACTTGAAAAACTTTATGCTCGGCTGGCGTCTCTGAGAGTCTTATAAATTGGGCACTCCCATTCAATTTGAAGTTCAATGCGATTCCAGCAGCGATAGCGAGATGAACGGCAAAGGATTACGTTTTCTTCTCGCCCACCTTGTTTTGGGTAAGCCGGGAAATCCATTTTCCTAAGGGAGAGCTAAGAAAAAAGTGATCTGTTTGTGAAATAAAATATGAAATATATTATAAAAAGAAATTTTGTAAGAGATGTGAGTTTTTATATTGTGAATGGTCCAAAAACATTAATTTATGACAAGATAAATATGATTGATTTGCATAATGGTTTATTGATTCAAGTAAAAATGATACCTTATTAATTAATTATGTTTTTATTAGGATCTGTGAATATGAATACCCAAATTACTTCAGTAAAACTGAACAAAATTCATTCAATCTTAAAGTTTATCAATAATTCTACTATCCATAACTGACTAATCCATATCCTTTTAGCCCTTTTTTTGGCCCACGCAACGGGACGCCTTCACAAAAGGAATGGCTACCATTACAGACCGCAGCAACCACCTCCAATCCACCAGGGTGGCTACTTTGAGCCCCATCACCCGGCAGTGGAGCCGCCCGAACCAGAGAAGCCGCAACATAGTCCCAAGAGCTACTACAGTCCATCGGGAGGGGGAGGATCTTCGGCTTCGAGCAAGGGATCCGGTGGCTACAGCATCGGCAGTGGCCTGCGATCGATTGCCCAGGGATCCGCGGATCAGGCTCACAGTGCGGTGTCCAACCAGCATGCGGCTGCCAAGCAGGCGGCCTACATAGCCCAGAATACCCTGGCCCAAGCAGCCTCCCAGGCGGCGGCCACAGCTCAAGCGGCGCTGGTGGGCAAGCAAGTGGTTCTCCAGGAATTGGAGCAGCAGGCAGCCGAGGCACAGAGATCCCTGTCCCGCGAACTGGAGCAACTGAAGGCGGCCAAGATCTCCTCCAGACTGGCCCAGCAAACGGCTCAGGCGGCCCATCATCACATATCCGTGCTCACGGCGGCCGTAAATAATGCCAAATCCGTGGCCGAGCAGGCGGAGCAGACCTCCACGGAGGTGAACAACCAACTGGCCTCGCAGTCCCAGATGGTGGGTCAGTCCAAGAATCGATTGGAGCAGGTGGAGGAGCAGCTGCACCAGGCGCGTGTGGACTACGCGGCCACCAAGGAGTCCGCCTTGAAGGCGGCCAATTCGGCGGCTGCAGCCCAGGTAAACGCCTCCAAGGCGGCGCAGCATGCCACAATTGGATTGCACGAGAGCACCAATCCCTCGGCCCACGGACACGATGGTCAGGAGTTGGGCGGCGAGGAGGAGTCCTACGACGAGCACCTGGAACCCAGTGGCGGAGGAGGCGTGGGCCACACGGCTGGAGGGGAGGAGCTGGTTGAACATGTCCGAGCTCCATATTAATAAATGGTTAGCAATTTTACTTTCATGTAAAATTAGTTTAAAATCGAAATACAGTAAACTACGCTTAGTTGAAAATATTATTTATGTAAATAAAATAAAATTCAAGTCAGACTTTCGTGGCTGTGAGTTGTCAGCACATTAAAATGTATCAGCAAAAATGTATTTTAATTATTTCTTAAACGTTTCATAATTAATTATTGAGTATTGAATAGAGATTAAAGTAAATATTTAAATCAAAAATGTAGGGTAATAAAATGATATCGGAACTATAACCTTTAAATTCAATATTGAAGGTAGCAAGTTTCAACAATTAAAGAATCTAATTAAGTTTGTTTTCATTTTTAATGTTCAGTTTTGAATAATTTAATAATGGCGCGCAGCATTGCCAGCATCAAAAATGGCCTCCCTTCACAGCTCTGTTAAGTCCTAACAGCGCTGTTAAAGCAGCCGGCACAGCTGTTCAACTTTCCCGGTGAATGGCAACCGCACTGTTTTTTAATTTTTACCTAAAATTAAATTAAAACTAGTTAAATAACCCGATAAAATGGCACAAAAGGTGATCAAATACTTCGGTCGCACCACGGACTTCCGGGGCAACACGTTGTGGGAACTGGTCTCGGAGCTGCCCAACTGGGGAGTGGGTCGCCTGCTCATACGTAACATGTTCCAGCGTTATCCGGAGCCCTGCTACATGCGGATTTTGAAGGTGCAGTCGGTGGACGAGCAGCCCGGCGAGATCCGCAAGGTGCGGGTCACGGTGGAGAAGACCTGGCGCGGAGTCACCCAGCCCAAGCCCGTGGAGATCTACAGCACCAGCTACAAGGCGGATTACGAGCTGGTGCCGCAGGAGCAGGAGGCCAAGTATCTGGAGAACAACAAAAAGGTGGAGCCAGTGGTGCTGCCCACCAAGATTGACCTGCCACCTCTGCTCCGCGAGCTGGTGTCGGAGGAAACGGGCAATCACAATCCCCAGATGAAGGTCCACTACAAAATAACCCACAACAAACTGGCCAGATTAGCCAAGAATGGTGAAAAACCCACCATTAACTTCGAACTGGGCGTGGGACAGCCGAAGCCCGTGAGCGCTAAGCTTTACGAGGGAATATTATAAGTCAGTGCGATTGTTAAAATATTAAATACATCTATTATACACTTAAACATAAGAACATACGATTTGTACACTATTTATACAAAGGTTAGACTCTGGAATGGAATACAATATTTGAGAAGACCGGCATTTACTTGCTGTTCACCTCCAGGGAGCGCAGTTTCCGCGTGAGATTGTCCACTTCGATCCCCAACACATCGAGGTTCTCTTTCAGCGTGATATTCTTCAGCAGCGTGTCCTCGAGCACTGTTTGCAACTTCTTGTTGATCTCCAGCGATAGTTCTAAGGACATGGCCTTGTTCTCGCCGCCTGCCTTCGATGATCCTCCATAGATGGCCGCCATTATCCCATTCCCGTACTTCACCAGCTCGCTCTTGTTCTGATCGCTGCGCGAAGTTGTTAATGCGCCGGCGGTCTGATCCCTAAGCATGTAGTGCTGAACCACCTTGGATTTCTTCTGCACTTCGGCCACGAGAGCAGCCGTGTGGTTTTCCAGGAACTCGATCCGTTCCGTTTGCCGGGCAGTGGCCTGCTGAAGTCGCAGTATCCGCTCCACAAGTACTTTCTTGGACGGTACCGCTTGGAGATCTGGCTGCGGTGGCGGTTGTTGCACTGTGGTGGCACTACTGGCCACCGTTTCCGATTCGGAGGACTCGCTGGCCCGCCGACTGCCGCTGTGCAGGCTGCCGTGGCTACTGGAGCGACTGTGACTGCGCTGCGCGGGATTCTCCGTTGGGTAGCCATTGATCGCCTGCTGGCAGTTGCTGCAGTAGCTAATGGGTGTCTTGGATTCCGCAATTCCCCTCTTGTACTTGTTCAGCTCCCGGTGAAGCTCCTTTAGCACAGTGGCATGCTTGTGCTGGTTGGCCTCAAAGTCCCCTTGGACATCCTCCAGCTTCTGCTTGGTCAGCTCGTACAGCTTGGTCTTTTCAGATAAATGCTTGGCCAACAGCAGACGCTCCTCGCTCTTCTCCGACGCCTCCGAACTAAGCTGCTGTTCCAGTTGATTGAACTTGGAGTCGTAGGTGAGCTTCTCCTGCTTCAGTAACTTGTTCTCAGCATCGAGTCCTTGGGCCTGGAAAATAAAGAAAGATTGATTATATCGGATCCTTAAACTACTGTCTTTCGAAGGCATTTATAGGGGCTGCTTAGAACGTCGAGTATCCCATAGCCTCGGTGGCGCAGTTGGCAGCGCGTAAGTCTCATAATCTTAAGGTCGTGAGTTCGAGCCTCACCCGGGGCATGTACATTTTTTTTACTTTTTATTATTTTTATTTTAACTTACCTTGGCCTCCGCTAAACAAATGTCATTCTGCAGTCGCACAATTAGTTCACTCATCTCTTTGTTGATAGTGAGCAATTCTTGTTTCTTGACTTTTAATTGATCCAGATCCATTTCGTTGTCTTGGGCCAAAGCCTCCAGTTGCTGGATTCGCTTTTGTTCCTCCAGAAGCTTTTCTTCGTTGCTAAAAGGAAAGAAAATTAAAATGATTACTAATTATATAAAAAAAGATTGTTTCTAAGGGATCTTCCTTAGAAAGAAACTACTAGCCAGAAGTATTTATAAGTTATAATTAATTTATTATTACTTACATGGTGTTCTGAGTTCGTAGGAGCTGGAGTTCTTCTAGTTGTCCCCTAAGTTTCGCCGAGTTAAGCAGCTCGTCGCTGTAAGAAGCTTCTACGGAATTGTGCAGCTCTCTTAAGCGATTAAATTCCTCTGTAAGCTGGTTGTGCTGTAAAATGGAACCACAAAACAACTATAAACTACCAAAGACGATAAAACTATATCTCTTGACTTTACATTTATAGTAATCTCCTGGAGTTGATGCTGCAGTTCCTTGTTGGCTTCGCTTAGTTTCAGCTGCTCTTTGGTGACTTTATCCAGTGCCTCAGTCTTGCTGGTAATGTCGTGTTTCAAGAGTATTGTGTTGGCTTCGAATTCCACTTTAAGCTTTTCTGTAAATGGAGAAAGGTGATAAATGGTTGAATATAATTCGTGGGAAAACCAACACACCATTAGCTTTTTCCTCCAGCTTATTGGGCGCATTCTTTTCCTCTTCCAGTTTGCGTTCCGCAACCTGAAATGGAAATAGAGTTGAATCAATGAGAACAAACTATAGTACTTATTTCAGCTCTACTTACCGCCCTGGCCTCCGTTTCGATGTTGAGTTTGTTTATGTGATACTTGAGCCTGGACTCCAAGTGGCCCATTTCTGTTTTGTACTTTTCGCACTCCCGCTGATACTTTCTGACTTCGTTGCACTGATAAGAGCAAGATAAAATAGTAAGATAAGGGGTTATATATCTATAGTCGATGCTCCATAAAAGAAACTTGTATAAAGTTGATAACAGATTACAACTTGGGTTATAGAAGTAATACTGTATCCAATCCACTTACCTTCTCATCGATGATGTACGTCATGCGGGACTTCTCCTCGCTTACGGCCAGGAATCGGGTGGAAACATTCTTGACCTCCTTCTTGGCCTCGGCCAGTTGCTTCTCCACCGCCTCCTTTTCCTTCTTGGCGTCAATGAGTAGCTTCTCCTTCATGGCAAACTTGATGACAGTGGATTCCTTCTCTCTGTTGGCCGTGTCCATTTCCTTGCGGCACGCCTGTTTCTCCTTGCCAAGGATGGCGTTCTCGCGCTGGATAAGAGTGATCATGTTGTCCTTTTGGATGTTGGATGTGCGCAGCTGCTCCAACTGCTGTTCGTAGTTGCGTCGCTGCTCCTCCAACTGGGCCAGACAATGGACATGGGACAGGATGTCATTTTGCGGGGGTTTCTGATGCAGTTCCTCCTCCTCCTCTTTTTCCTGGGCCTGCAGATCCTTGAACCGCAGGCTGAGTCCTTCCTCCTCAATTGGCACCTGCTCGAGGACGGCTGCCTTGAGATCCTGCTCCAGCTTGGCCTCATTCTGGTCTGCTGATTGGACCCCAGGAGTCTCACTTTTGTCTTTGCTTTCTTCCAGCTGCTGTTCAACAAATTCCGTTTTCGGTTCCACGTCTCCACTTGTTTTCTCCACGGAATGGTTTAAATCTCCGCCTGAATCCCCATTTTCCATGCTGGCCGGACTCTCCACCTCAGCCGGCTGTTTGGCCTGAGCTGGTTCCATTATTGGCTTGGGTTATTTTATCATTTATTTAAATTTTACAAAAGAAATTCGCTATACAAGAAAAGTTTGATATTTGCAAAGCAGCTGTTAATTTAGAAAAGTTGGCAGTCCTGTTAGCGTAATGTGACCGCACTTTGCAGCTGCTGTTTCTCTTAACCCAAAACGGGCACTCTAGGATTTGTTTACATTTTCTATCGTGTTAATTTTTAAAATATTTTAATTATGGTTTGCGCTTTGGGCATTGAAGGCAGTGCCAATAAAATTGGTATAGGCATAATTCGAGATGGCGAAGTGCTGGCCAATGTGCGCAGAACCTACATAACCCCGCCAGGAGAAGGTATATCCGGATTCTAAGCGACCGGCTTTTTAGGAGATTTCAACAACACAATCCATTCAACAGGTTTCCTGCCCAAGGAGACGGCCAAACATCACAGAGAAGCCATTTTGGGCCTGGTGAAGGCCAGCTTAAAGGAGGCACAGCTGGAACCCAAGGATCTGGATGTTATCTGCTACACGAAGGGACCAGGAATGGCTCCCCCTCTACTGGTTGGAGCCATTGTGGCGCGCACGTTGTCCCTTTTGTGGGAGATTCCCCTACTGGGCGTGAATCACTGCATCGGCCACATCGAAATGGGTCGACTCATCACCGGTGCCCAGAATCCCATTGTTCTTTATGTGAGCGGTGGCAATACCCAGGTGATTGCCTACTCCAATAAGCGATATCGCATCTTTGGCGAAACCATAGACATTGCCGTGGGCAACTGTCTGGATCGGTTCGCCCGAATCATCAAGCTGTCCAACGATCCCAGTCCGGGCTACAACATAGAGCAGCTGGCCAAGCGTAGCAATCGTTATATCAAACTACCCTATGTAGTTAAGGGCATGGACGTGAGCTTCTCGGGTATTTTGTCCTACATCGAGGATCTGGCCGAGCCGGGCAAAAGGCAAAATAAGAGAAAGAAGCCGCAGGAAGCAGAGGTAATTGACTATAGCCAAGCGGATCTGTGCTACTCACTGCAGGAGACCATCTTCGCCATGCTGGTGGAGATCACAGAACGCGCCATGGCGCACTGTGGCTCAAATGAGGTGGGTACAAATCTCTTAATTGATTTCTCTAGCTAACCGACTTCCTTTCCAGGTCCTTATAGTTGGCGGCGTGGGCTGCAATGAGCGGCTTCAGGAGATGATGGGTATTATGTGCGAGGAGCGTGGCGGCAAACTATTTGCCATCGATGAACGTTACTGCATCGATAACGGCCTGATGATTGCCCACGCCGGGGCAGAGATGTTCCGCTCTGGCACCAGAATGCCCCTGGAGGATGCCTTCGTGACGCAGCGATTCCGCACGGACGAAGTCCTGGTCAGCTGGCGGGAGGACTAAACACAAAACGACTAATCAGTGTGCTTTGTTTGTTTATTAAATAACTAATTTCCATAATTTGTTCAGATTTGCTGAGTGTGTGTTTATAGGATATAGGGGGTATTATCCCCGCTTAGAGGGCCTGCTCCTTGCCCGTCCACTGGGGCTTCATTTCCAACGGAAAAACGCGCTTGCCCTCGATGACATAGACAGCCCCGTTCTTATCCTTCTCCAGGACATTCAGAATGCAGCGAGAGACATCAGCAGCACTCTGCTTGTTCAACCTATCTAGGATCCTGTACGTCTCGTCGCTGGTCTCCGGAAAGATGATCTTCTCCGTGAAGTTGGTGAACATATCCGTCATCGTTGCTCCAGGACAGACAGTCACAAACTTGATGCCCGAACGCAGATAGTACTTTTCGTTCTGGAGGAGGAAAAAAACAAGTAAGGAAAAGGATTCGAGAGGCATCTAAGAAGATCTTGTTACCGCCAAGCAGCGGGTAAAGTTGATGATGCCCGCCTTGGTGGCTCCGTAAACAGGAATGATGAACATAGGATCCAGACCCACCACCGAGCTCATGTTGACAACAATGCCGCCCTTGCCGCCATTATCCTTGCCCATGTAGGGCAAGGCACTCAGCGTGGAGTTGATGATGCCACCGAGATTCACCAGCAGAGTCCTCTGCACATCCTTGTCATTGAAAATGCCAGCCACATTGACCACAATATCGATGTTCCCGAAGGTCTTGGCAATCTCCTCATAGGTGGCTTCCACACCCTTCTTATTGGCCACATCCATCTTGACGATCATCACGCTCTGCGTGGGATGGGCGGCTCGGAGTTTCACAAATTCCTCCAGGTTATCCTGCAGATCGATGATGGCCACCTTCTGGGAAACGAAGGTTAGGGGGATGACTTTATAAAGAGCTGTGCTATTAACCCACCGCTGCTCCGGCGGCCAGGAGCTGCTTGGACACCTGCAGACCGATTCCTCCAGCTCCGCCGGTCACCACTGCATTCTTGCCGCGAAAGGACATCTTGGGCTGGCTGATATTTGTGGTAGTCGGGTGTATTCCTTGTGGCTTCATCAAGCTGAGAGCTCCTCCGTTGCACTGCTGACTTGGAAAAGCACTGAACGTCGCTTTTATAGCGATTTTCCAAGGGTTATATGATATATCTTTGAGTGACTTTGGTTCGGCTGCAATCAATAGCCAGTTCTCCACCTGCTCTGGGTTAGGATTATGCAAACTCATGCCGCCATATCGATTTCCATCGTCATCTGGTCGCTCTAGCGTTCAGTCCGCTTCACACCGCTCTGGTTTTTGCGATGTCAGCTTTGCATCAGTGATAATGTCATTATTGAGATAAAGCAATGATCTCTTAATAACCATCTTCCAATGAGATCAATGGAATAGAATATAAAAATAATAGAATAGAAATCAAACTCTAATACTTACTGATTTGATCCCAATAAAAATGAAATCATTATATTTACTTTTAAGATTATTTATTCAAGCAAAATTCTTATGAGAACATAACATTTCTATGTATGTATGTCGTATATCTTTGGTTTCCATATATGATATTTAAATTTCCTTCACAAATTTCAATATTAAAAGTTTTTTTCTTATCTTAAGACTAGCAAACATGGATTCGAACACCATGAAATGTATATAAATTTGATTGGGATTTGCTTTTGAACTTTTTTGGGCCGCTTCAGAGTTTTACGTATCGAAGGAGAACGAAAGAAAACCATAATAATTGAACTCAAAAGGCATAATCAAAATATATCAATTTATTTGTAAGCACTTAAATTATCACAAACTTAGATTATGTACACAAAGATAAATTATTGCAGCTACCAAACAAAATGGGAGACATTAACTAAAGAAAACACAAAAGTTAGAAAGAGAGTTTTTAAGAGAGGGTGGGCGGATGTAAACGGTGGATTCCCCATTTAGTGGGCGTTATCGTAGGTGTCCTTGTGCTGGTAGCCACTCACATAGCCGGATCCATCGACCACGTTCCGTCTGCCGGCGATGCCCTTGCCCTTTCCGGTGGCATCGAAGCGTTCCTTGTGGGAACCGGTATACTTGCTGGTATCGGTCAATCGATCCACGGCAGCTGCTGCTTTTCCAGCCTAAACAAATTGGAAAGAAAGTATGAGTTAGTCCTCCATATACACAGTGAGAAAATATATACAAATATATAATAATAATGTAGTTTAGGTATTATAAACCCACCGAAACGGAAGCCACTCCTGGAGCTCCACAGCCGGCCAACTTCTGCTTGATCTCCGACAGCTCCACCTTTTTCGTCTTGGCCAGATCGTCCAGGAATTTGTTGTAATCGCTGAGTGGGATCTTCATGGCCTTGAACTTCTTGAAATGGATGCCCGTATCCGTGGTGGTGATCTTCTTATCGATAACCTTGGCCTGCTTCATCCACTTGTCACTCTGCGAGAGCGTGATCAGCTTGCCATCGGACTTGGAGTCCCCGAACTTGGAGAAGGCCTTGAACTGGTCCGCAAAGCTAACCTTGGGTTCATCCTCCAGAGCCAATTGGGCCAACTCGGCGGCCGGAACCTCGGGGGTCGGAGCTGGAGAGGGGCTTCCATTTGCTGCTGCTGCCTCGGACATGCTGGATCTGTAAAATATTCGGGATCGAGGTCATTATTTTTGTGTGCTTTCAATACTCTTTCGATAGGCTTATTCCCCAAAAGAAAATATTAAGTATATCTCATACTTTTTAGGCTTTAAAAGTATGCATCATTGACCGAAACTCTTCCTTTTCCTTGAGGGTCATTAAGCCTTGATATTATGCATAGCCTGATAGGTCAGTTTTCCAATTTTTCTCTTTGTTGTGGTCTCTGCCATCACGCAACTTTTCCTTGACTGATTAATCGGATTGGTAAACCACCTACGCATTTTCTCACCTGTGGGCCACAACGCTAAGCAACATTGCGGTGGGTCTTGTCTGTCTTCGTCAACTAACGAGGTTCTATCCCCGGTTCGTATCTTTACAGAAAGCTTATCTGTATTCCATTCAGTTTCCTATCGCAATGATATCACAGTTTATACTGGACAATAACAAAGCTATAGCCGCCCAAAGCTCTCTCAGATGATTTTTGAGAGGTGGAAAACCAAAGGCAAAAATTGGGAGAGATCCAATAATGAAATGGCGTCATCTGTTTGGTTTCCCGTCCCCTAACAAAGCTAATTATCGTCTTTTTGCAAAATCCAAATAAACAAAAATAACTAGCCAACAGGTTTGACTCACCTAGGTTTCTCTATGGGGGTCAGAACTTAGCGGTAGCTTGCGAGATCTATTATGATTAGTGTTTAACATACAGTTATCATAGGTTTTGCTTGGTTTAGATTGCCTAAGGCTTAACATAAATCACGACTCTTAAAAATTGTATGCTTCAAAATTAACAAATTCTTGATTTTACAAAGAAATATTACATATTAAGGTATTCCAAAATTTTAGACCCACTAGGGAATTATTTAAAACTAAGTATTTACCACACTTCCAAAAATTTATTTATTTATTTCAAGTTTTTCTGCCCATGCCCGAAGAAATACCTCACTTAATTTGTTGCCCATCGAACGTGGCATAAATTAGGATGATAATTTAGTTTTAAAATTGCTTGTAGCATAAATTGTCGTCGTGTTTACAGGCTACCCAACACGAAACAGTCGAAAAGGTATGGCAGAGCAACCGAATCCTCATCCTTCCATAAACAGTAAATAAAACGTGAGCATTTATTGGCGGGGCCATTAATTACGCACCACTTAAGGCTGCAAGTTGGAGCCCCAGGAGAGATGGAAGCCGTTTGGGGAACCATTTAAGACGGCGATAAGATGGGACTGCAACCAGTTCGGGGTCCTCCATCCGTGAGATATGATTCTGTGGCTTGTGCCGGGACAGATGTTAACAAATCGAAATGTTGGGGGGGGGGGGCTAGGTGTATGCACCATGACCTTGATGCAGCCCCGTCGAGCATGTCAAATGCTATACACACACACATATACCACCCCCAAGCCCCATTCGCAACCCAAATCGAAAAATGTGTAAACCGAGTCACTGCTTATGTCATCGCCTCATTACGCCGGCTTTTGATTACGCTGCTTTGGGATCAGCTTCAAATAGCTATGGGGTGAGGCAATTTCATAGCCCATATTCCCCAGATAATCCACCGAAATCATCTATTCAATCCGACTGGTTAATTGAGAGCATTGCATCGGGCATGTCCCGCCATCTCATTAATCATCTTATTGGTCCAAGACCCGGGTTATTGAACTTGAACTCCGCTCGAGACGAAACAAATTACCGAACCCGTCCCCGGAGAAGACTAATGGAACCCTTTACTCCGCCCTTACTTGTAATTGGAAGCCATAAATACTGGGGAACAAGAAAAGTTGACAAACTACACGACAAAAGAAGTTGGAATATGCAAGAAGAGCTTAAGATGACTAAAAACTAAGGAACGAAGACGACGGTGAAATGCTCTATAGCTTTACTTTCCGGAATTTTTATAAACCTATAACAAAATATTTATAAGATTATTTTCTAAGATTAATTTGGTTCATTACTTTTGATTTTATGATAGTGATTAATTAGTTTATTATCCATTTATGAAATAATTTCTTTTAGTATTTGAGCTAGAAATCTTAATAGGTATTTTTTAATGAGAATTTATTATTATAATGCATACAAAACCAAAACGGACGTAATAAATTACTTGGATCGAAAACCGAAAAGACTAATCTTAAGATTTGGCCAAGATTATCACGACACAGGATGTGCTGAACAATTTTGGATCCCACATATTAAACATACTAATTTGTAATACTCTTTGACAACTCAAAGTCAAGATGCCCCTCGCGAACATGACCGCAGAAAATCAGGCAGTCTGATGGGGAGCGTGGATAGTCTAAATCAGAAATAATCCGCTTTGCTGTCAGACCATAAATAATTCGCTTCTTCTCATCTTCCCCTTTCTGTTTTGGTTTCTTTCTCTGTATTTCTGCTGATCGAGGGAACAAGTTCTCATCCAGCTCCAGTCGAGCATTGCGAATTCGTTGCCAACATTTTAATTAGTTTTTTAACCAAAATGGTAAAAGTTAATTGGTAATATTTATGGCCAGTATTTGAATAGGAATATGAATGGGTTATAGATAGCCATTTGTGGAAGAGAATGGACTTCCTGGAGAGGGCGGCGAGTGGCTGGGCCATAATTATAAACCCAACCTACCTCAAGTGGACTGGAGAACAAATGGATGATGAAGGGAAATTTGGGTCATCTCGATGTATAAATATAAATGAAACGACTGGGGGGGAGAAACATGAAATACTGCACCAGAATTGAGTTTACGTGTGTATATAAACATTCTGAAATATTAGCGCCTCGGACTGAATGCATAAATTAATATGAATTTTATTTTTTGGGGAGTGATTCTGATTCTGATACAACACGCAACGCAATAGAGAAATCATTGACTTAGGGGACTTATGCTTGGGTCATAATATATGTATGTAATATATTCCTATATCACCACTAGCCCAGATGACATCACTGGGAGCTGGGAAACGCGCAAGCGCCAGTTCGGAGAAGGGGTTTCTGGGGGCTTGGGGGTCTTGAATTTCAGACTGATGATTTAAACACACGCATATATACACACGGAAGCGGGGAAACTGCGCCTAAAACAAGACCCCGAACGGAAATTGAAAACAATGATGCCACAGGAACAATAGAAAAGGGGAACGCGATTGGGGGTAACTGGGTCAAAATCTGCTCTTGAAATTCTAAGCAGCCTTCTATTTAAATAAAGGAAAAACCTTGGTCTCTCGTCTCTTTAAAGATCCAGGATTCTCCAACGTTTTACTAAAAACCTCAAGAACTGAATTTTTGTTCATTTCTTTTCTTTTTCCACTTACATTAGATTTTAAAAATATACCAAAAACTCTTGAATAAATTTCCAAAAAAGTTTTTGTCTTGTTCCTTGGATATTTTCCAACTACTTTAAGGCAAACGCGCGAATGCTGGCGATGTCGAAACTCAACTGTTTGGACAAATGCGCAGCCACTGGCTAGCAAAGGCCCAAGCGGCGTATGAGTGATATTTTTGTTTTGAGTGAGCTTTCGTTCGAGTGAAATAGAAACAACAAAGGCTAGAAAATCCTCTACAACATTTTATCAAAACGGAAGATGGCAAAACAAACCATGAGCAAACATAAATTCCTATCTTTCTGAATGAGATAAAGAAAAAGATTGGATTTTATACACACTTATACTGACCCCCAACATTTTTTTCAAGCGATGACTTCATTTCGCAAAATTTTATACACCAAAACTAACAGAGAAAGCCACACGACAAAGCCATTTATCAAAAAAAAAAAAATAAAATAAACGAGACCTAAAAACAACTCAGAATAACAAAAGTGACGTTAGACCCCAAAGTCTTATCAAACCAACAAGTTCCACTCGGAATTTGGTTTGTTGTGAGTGTTATTCTGGAGATAAAGCTTAAAGCTCTCCCTGAATTTATATTATAAAAGTGGGAGGGTGGGCCATGTAGTCTGAGCTGGTAAAACCGTCAATTTGTATGTGTCCGCCGTTAAAAGCAGAGAACGATGCGTGAAATTTTTGACAAAAACACGCACAACAAGTGCCAGACAATCGGAATAATGAGGGAGGTTTAGTTGGAGGTGTTTTTCGGGGGTGTGACTAGGGCTATACTAACCAGTGAGCTCATGCTTAACTATGCAAATGAGTTTTTTGTTTCGAGTATTTGAAGCGATTAAGATTTGTTGATCGCCCTACATGGTAAATGGGTTCTTTGAACTCCTCTATTTCGGGCAATCAGGAAAAAGTAAAAGTCAAGAGGAAATCATAAGGAAATTGCTTCGCACACAATAAAATGATTAAACACAATCCAAGGAAAAAACAAGCCCCGGCCCAAAACCCAAAACAAACCATAAACGAAAAAAAAAAAACGTTTGACATTGATTTATGGGAACTGACTGTCAGAATTATTTGGTTAGTTTCGTGGCCAACACGATGAAGTCATAGCACTGGCCCAAAAACAAAATTCAAAGTAAACGAAAACCTCTCTTGGAGCTTGAATACCCTGAGGAGACTTAATTAACTTTTTATTAAATAAAATTAAATATATATAATTATGCCTAGTTATTAAACTACAATTTTCCAAGATTGAATTTTAATAAAAACTAAAAGTTTATTAAATAAAATGTTTATAAAATATATGTTTTTAGGTCCTACAAATATATATCAAAATGAAAGTAAATAATTAAAAATGTAATATTTGATTTTTTATTATTTTACATAATGAGAGTTTTATTTGTATTTGTCTGTTTTGATCCCATTTAATTTATATTAGAAATAACTATTACAATTTAAATGAATACTAAATTCTTTACATCATTTTTAAAACTAAATCCAATAAATTGTAGCCCCTGCTAATTAAATTCTTCTTCAAGGACAGTAAAACAGAGACCAGCAAGGTCTGATAAATACGAACAAGAGTCTTGCCACCTGGCCCATCCTTAGTGCACCTCTAATTAGCCACGAAGTGAGAGGCAGTCCAAAGACCCGATGATGGTTCACAAATCAGTGCACAGCCCACGCCGGGTGGAATGGCATCGGGGAAACCAGACCAGATTGCCAATTCAACTTCAATTCCAGAGCAGAACTAACGAGATCATTAAGGCTGGCTGGAATGGCGAGAATTGGGCTTTGATTGAAACTAAGTGCCAACGGGGCTAACATTAAAACGCACTTATCAGCCGGGCCCGTCAAGGCCAATGCGGTTCTTGCAGCTGCTCCTCCTCCTAATCGGGAGCGAAGTTTAAGCACCAGAGATCTGCGGCATCCGATAAAGCTGATGCTAAAAATAAAACCCCAGCGAAGGAGGAGCAGGAGATGCCAATGCAGCTGCAGAAGTTTCATGGGCGGAGGCAAAGCATATTTTTAGGGAGTAATTCTTCAGTATTGAGTTTAATACGCAGTTAATAAAGCTCAAAAAATAGTTCTGAAAATATAAATCTCCTATTGCAATTTTTGTTTCAATGTTCAAAGTATTATTTTTAATATTTAATATTTTAATTTTATAGTTTAAGGTATAGCATTTTCTTGGGGTTTTTACAAGGTTGCTTTATATTAAAATAAATTAAAATTGGAATTTAGTAAAATGTTCAAATGTTGTACTACAGAGTTAGTAGTACTGACAATATAACATCCTTAAAACTTATGAGATTTATTTTTTAATTTACCTAAAACCCCCCTTGAGTCCGCCCCTGAGCTGCATGACTCTGGTGTCCAAGTTGTGGCCAAATGTGGCCCTTGGCCTTCACTCACCTTGAGATGCCGTTGTTGTCGTCGTCGGTCGGTTGTTGCCACATTTGTTGTCGTTGTTGTCGTTGTTGGCATGGCCCCGTTGCATCGTTCGGACAACCAGGGAGGCTGGGATGCCACAATGCCGTGGCAGCAACAACAATTGCATATCAATTACACGCTGGGCTGGATGCGGTCTTTGGCCTTGATGGTCCACCCAGCCAAGGCCCTTGATTCGGTTGCAGATGCAGATGGCGATGGCGATGGAGATGCCAGGCAGCGATTGCTCCTCCATTTGGGCCCACTCCAGCCTTGGCCACAATTAAACCAAATTGACACCGCCTTCACGAGGAGGCGATCCCGAAAAGGGGGAGTGAAAGGCGGAGCCGCAATGTCCGTTAACGACACAAGTGGACAAGACAACGCGATCGCCTCGTTTGCATTGAAGTGCATCTGATGGATACATTTCGAGAAAAATTCATCAAATTTATTTTTGTAAATATTTTTGCTACTAAGTACTAAATAATAATAAGTTGAATAAAACCAAAACTTTATTGATTTTTAATGCAAATAAACGTGTAAAATAATAAAAAGGAAATGTAAGTAACATTTTTATGTGCTATTATTTTTATTAATAACAATATTTTGTATTTTTGATTTTCCAATCTTAAATTCTTTAATAAAATTTTATTTTCTTTCAAGTTTTAACAACTTTTTTTATTTTCTAAAAATAATTTAAAGAAAAATAAATTTATTTTTTTATATTTAGAAGCATTTATGTATTTGTTTGAGTCGTTATACTTTTTTCTGAGTGCAGAAGAATTACTATTCTTCAGTAGGAGCTGGACGCCAAGAACCTCAGCTGAAACCAGACCTATAACTTGCACAAGAACCTGCTGGGTATAAAAGGATGAAGACTCAAGCTCAGAACAAACAGTTACCAGTGAACTTAAGAACAAGACTCACCTGCAGGAATCTCCCATTGCTGAGCCATGAAGTATCCCCTACTGCTATTGGGTAGCCTGAGTTTGGCCCACGGCCTGGCCCTCTACTACCCGTATGTGTACACCGCCGAGGGATCCGCAGTGTTTACGCCCACTCAGCGGCAGTATATCGCCAAGGATCAGTTGGGCCAGTACTCGTATGGCTATTCGGAACCCTTGTCCAGCAAACAGGAGACCCACACTCTTGACGGAATCACCCAGGGAAGCTACAGCTACCAGGATGCGACGGGAAAACTGCAAACTGTTAAATATTTGGCCGATGCCGATGGCTTCCATGTGGCAGCAACCAATCTGCCCAAGGCCGTAGTTCCCCAGGAGTCGCTTGGATTTGGTCCCAGGAGTGCCTCGCATCCCGTTCAACATCCCGTCGAGCATCCCGCGGTCGGATCACATCCTGCCATCCCCCATCCTCTTGGCCAACATCCCGTTGAGGCGCCACATCATCCCACTGTCGTGGAGAGCGGCCGAAGTGCACAGTCAGAGGGACACCATCCGGTGGAGCATCATGAGCACTCCGGCTCACCTGGTGTCCATCCCCAACTGCCCCATCCCGTGACTGATACCGTGGAAGTGGCTGCCGCCAAATCTCTTCACCTAAAACGCGTCGAGGATGAAACGGTGCGCAACCAGGTGCTGGCCAAGATCCCTGTGGCAGTGGCCCGCAGCCACCATGTGGTCGTTCCAGCTCCCGTCTACGGGTACACCATCCCCCGCTACTACACCCCTGGTTTTTACTACTGAAAGGAGGACGGTTTCCTCGTCCGATTTGGTTCATCAATAAAGAGTTTCGAATTTAAAATAAAAATTGTCAATCAGTCTAAACAGTCTAATCTTTGAGTTCTTAATGGAATTTTATTCAAGAACATTGTATCGAATTTAAAAATATTTAAAAAGTTGCTTACAGTAATAGCAAAATTAATTAACAATAATGCAAAGTTAAAGATCTTGTTAGGATCTTGTTTTAAAGATAATTTCCATTTCCATGCTTTAACATAAAGATGAAAATCCAGTTGAATTTAACCCCTTGACAGCTTAACCCGAGGACCGGAACCCGCTCACTCGGATCCTGTCCTACCCCAACCTTTTGGCCCCAGTCCAACCCATCACATACCATATGTACAGCATAAACTCTTCATAAATGTAAGGCGAATTTTGATTTCAATTAAATTTAATAGCGGCATAAACAAGCGCAAAGGCAACAACCGAAATAACTGAAACTGGAAAAGGTAGCCGGCGCATCCTAAAGCCCAACCCGGTTCCTTGACCCCTCCTCGACGATCCCAGGCTCACACTGAGAGAAACAAATGGCAAAATGAAGTGTAGAATGTTGTATTATGTGTTTAATAATTTGTTTACATTTTTTTTATTATAGTTTTAGGATATTTTTATAAAACTAAACATTATATAATAAAAATCTTTTTTTTAAATTCCAAAATTTGAACCAAAATGTTATGACAGTGCTTAAAAATTCCGTTTCTTATGTCATGTTTAAACTTTTCAATGTGTGCCTAGTTTCTCTCAGTGCACATCCAGACCCACTGAAAAGCAGCCTGATTAAGTTCTTGCTTTGTGGCATTGCGGAACGTTGTTGGTTGTCTCTGAACATGTCCACATCCGATACAGTACGATACAATACCATACCATACCATACGATACGATACGTGTTGCTGCCCCTGCCGCAGATGAAAACAAATTGCGGCTTTTGTGCTCAAATTTATGCTGAACTTGTTGAAATCGAAATCGACAAAATATTTATGTACGAAAAAGCGAGGAAGCAGAGGAAGAGCAGAAGAGCCGAAGAGGAAAAAGGAACAATAATCCAGGCTGGTGGAATATGAAAGTAAAACCCAACCGGACGACCTTCCTGAGAACGCACGAAATTGTAAATTTTTTGGCAGGAGGCGCCGCCTATAAAAGGCAGAATCCCCAATCGATCCCAGCACAGAGTTCTCTACAGCGAGTACTAGTCCACCACACTAGCAGCGCTTTAAAAAGTTTCCCCAAAAACTATACTCAAATATCAGCAATTAAAAACCACGCTTGAGAAGATGCAGTTCCTCAATCTTTGCCTGATTTTCACCACCATCGCCTTGGCCGCCGGATCACCGACTTTGGAGTATGGAGCCCCACCAAGTTCGGATACGATCAGTCAGTATCACACCCAGGATGAGCATGGTCAGTATGCCTATGGCTACATGGCTCCGTTGTACTCCAAGCACGAGACCCGCACCTTGGATGGGGTAATCCGGGGAACCTTCTCGCATGTGGACGCCAATGGCCAGACCCAGACGGTGGACTATGTGGCCGACGGCGAGGGCTTCCATGTGACCTCCAGTCTGCCCAACCAGCAGGCCAATAAGGAAACGCCCGAGGTGGCTGCTCTGCGGGCTCAGCATCTGGAAGCCCACAATCAGGCCAAGTTGAGGTTAGCCGGAGACACCACCTTCGGTCCTCAGCCTGTTCAGGATACTCCCGAGGTGGCTGCCGCCAAAGTGGCATTCTTCAAGCGTTTCGAAGCCGAGAAGCTGCGCAATCAACTGCTCGCCGAGAAGAAGGTCCTGGTGATAGCACCACCATCCCCCATCGCCGTCCGTTCCCAGCCGGTTTATGTGTATCAGCCCACCACCACAGGATTCGTGTATAATTATCACACCAAGGCCCAGGCCCCAGTTCCCTCCAGGAACTACCTGCCAGTGGCCTAGACCTGGGAATTTACTCCTCCGAAATTCTGTTAATTGTTGAGCAATAAATGATGCAAGTTGGAAATTAAAAATTAAATTAAAAAACATATAAAATTTGTTCTGAGTTTGAATTTTATCATGTAATCTACTGGATGATTTACTGACCTCTTACTCCAATCTATTTGTTAAAAATTGACAAAAAAAATTTTAAAATATTTCCCAGAAATTCTCCTAGTCGATTTTCGTTAGGATCATATTCTGGAAGTCCCTAGTTTTAAATTTGTCAACCATTTTAACCAGTAGACTTAAGTGGATCATAGAAAGTCAAAATTGAATTTGGCACAATGGTGCTCTGTCTTGCATTTATTCTTAGGAAACACATCATAGTTACACCTCATTATCTTTCGCGATCATTAGCCGGCTTTGATCCATCTGCACGATCCTAGAAGTCAGTTCTTCAATTGCGTTTGCTCACCAGCAAACTGCGACTGAGGGCAACTGGACGCAGGGTTCTCAGCTCCGTGGGCGTGGTCACACTGTACTTGGTGTTCGGGGAGACCAGGGTGTAGTAGGCACTGATCGGCACCCGGAGATCACTGTTGTCCAAACGATCCTCGAGCAGTTTCTCGGCACTGGCCAAGTCGCCGAGCTTCAGATAGCTGCTGGAGCTGAGATCGGCCAAGGAGTAGATGGTGCGCAGGCGCAGATCATCGGCATCGCGATCGGAGGAGATCGGGAGTTGGCGAAGCTGCGAGTCCTGACGATCGTTCTCCCGGTTGTTGTTCAACTCTCGGAGGGCTTCTTGGTTGCGGGACTGATCCTGACGTTCGTTTTGACGCTGATCTTGCCGGGATTCTTGATCCTGGTCCTGTCGTCGATCTTCTCGCTGATTTTGTCGTCGATCTTCCCGTTGATCTAGTCGTCGATCTTCTCGCTGGTCTTGTCGTCTATCTTCTCGTTCATCTGGTCGCCGATTCTCTCGCTGATCTTGTCGTCGATCTTCTCGCTGGTCTGGTCGTTTATCTTCTCGCTGTTCTTGTCGCCGATCTTCTCGCTGTTCTTGTCGCCGATCTTCTCGCTGTTCCTGTCGCCGATCATCTCGCTGTTCTTGCCTCTGTTTCTGTTCCTGTCGAATTTCCTCATCCTGTCGTTGTTCCTGGTCTTCCCTGTTCCTAGGCAGATTGCTCGATCGCTGACGGTCGGCCAGCATGGCTGAGAGCTCGGCTCGAACTCTCTCCAGGATCGCCGCGTCCTCATCGCTTAGACTTTGCTCCCCCGACTGCTGATCCTCGCTGTTGTTGTTGTTGTTGTTCCTGCTCTGCTGCTGTTCCTGTACCTGCTGCCTTCTGTCCGCTTCCTCACGCAAGCTGGCCGCCAAAGCCTTCTCCCTGGCCTCCCTCAGAGCATTCAGATGTGACAGTCGAGCCTGCTGCACTTCCTCCGTATCGGTTACTGGCAACGGAGCCTTTCCCTCGTCCACGGGACTTTGGGGCTGGTTACTTGCCTCGGCCTTGAAACCCTGAATGGCATCGGCCTCATATCGGACCGTCTGGAGTTTACCCTCGGCATCAACGTAAGAGTAGAAGCCCCGGGAGGTGCCATCGCGGGAGGAGTATTCAGCCCGGGCGGCTTTATCATCGCTATAACCGTAGGAGTAGAAGGCTCTGGCCGTATCCTGCTCCTGATAGCCACTGCTCGGCCTTTGAGGCAATCCAGCAGATGAGCTTAGGGCCAAAAGGCCAGCCAGAATCGTCCAAGTGAAGCAGTGCATCCTCTTCATCTGATTGCTCTTGTGGAACTGATGCTGCAGTGACACTTCGATGGGTGTTTTATACCACCTGCGGGTAACTCGAGGCGCCACCCACCACCCATCATCCACCCACAACCCAGTCTGCACAATGACCTCGAAATCCGCAAGTCGATCCGCAGCAATCCGATTGGTGTCGATTGCTATTGGGGCCTCTGGTTCGCTACCGCACGGATGTTGCAATAGTGAACTTAATATTGAGACTCGGATCCATTGGTTGCGTAATTGGGCGACATTTCCAGCCAAGATCTGTGCCTCCACGGATGTGGCAACCGCAACCTGGATTTGGGCGGAAAACAAATGGGGGAAGTCGATTTGTTCGCTTTAATGGGATAAACATCCATATTCGATTACTGGATGGTTTTCAGTGACGCATGGTCCGCTGGCTGACACATATATGTGAAGTGGGTAAATAACTGCCCTTTTGGATGTAGAGAGTAAAATAATAAATATAAATATGTGTTTTTTGAAATTGAAGTCTAATTGATGATTGTTGAATAAAACCTATTGATAAAGAAATTTGCTGGTGTTTCATAACAAATTTATAAAAGAAAAGAAAATTATTCATTTTAAAAAAATATTTCTAATTTAGTTTTATTTAGTAGGTTTGTCAACAAACTATAGAGTAGAAAACACCCTACATCTTTTAATATCTATAGAAGCTTGATAAAAACCCTCAGTTCGTGATATCTTTATTAAAATGCGCAGTAATCTTGGCTATCATTATACATATATTAATTAGCAGTTTGCAACAGCGTTGGTACTTTAAGATAGTTAGTCATATCAACAATAAACTGAAACCCTTTTCTAATGGGTTTAAAATAAGCAAATATTAAGACAATGAAAAAATTATTAGATCTAGAAAGATTTTAAAGGTTCCAATGTGTATTTATTGGAATTTGGCCTGGGGGTCTTTATTAATATAATCTAACTAATAAAAAGTCACAATGACAGCACAATTTAAGCTTATTCATTATTAATGTCCAGAATATTATCATATGCTCTCCCAAAAAGCTCCGTTAGAGCGGAGAACGGAGAGCAATGGCGACAGGGTCGTTAGCACTTTTCAGATCGTATGGACAGGGGGTCGAACTCTGGCGAAGATCAGTTTGCCAATCGCCGCCGACTGAATTGCACGGAAACAAACAGAGCAAATAAGTTTCGAAAGAGCGACATGGATTTAGGCGGCAAAAATGTGGTTTACCTTGGAGGATTCGGCGGCATAGGCCAGAAATGTGTGCAAGAACTGCTGCAGCGGCCAATAAAGGTGGGTTTACCATCGAACAAGACTTTAACTAAGCTCTAATTATGTTCTTCATCAGGCTCTGGCCATTTTCGATTTGACTGAGAGTAGCGAGCTCTTGGCTAAGTGGAAAAATGAAAATCCCAACACGGATATCTTCTACCAAAAAGTGGACATTACTCAGAAATCGGATATAGAGGCAGCTTATAAGGCGACAGCTGAGAGATTTGGTCACTTCGATGTGGTGGTCAATGGCAGTGGACTGATGAACGATCGTCTGGTCGAGCTTACCATTCAAATAAATCTGGTGAGGGAAAGAAAACTAGTATTTAATCTGAGGAAAGCTTTATTCATTTTTTCCATTCCAAAAGCTGGGAGTTATCAACAGCACTTTGACCGCTCTGGAGTACATGGACAAGGCGAAGGGCGGTAAGGGTGGAGTCATAGTGAATATATCATCAGTGGCTGGACTGCAGCCCACTGCCTTAATGGCCATTTATTCGGCGGCCAAGACAGGTGTTACCACATTTACCAGGGCCTTGGCTGTAAGTATACAACCAGCTTTCATATAAATTTTTTAAATATAAATAGATATAATATATGAATATTTTAAAAATATTACTTTATTTTAGAATCCCATTTATTACGCCCACTCTGGCGTTGGCTTTATCACCATCTGTCCTGGATTCACGGACACTGGTCTCCTGGAGGATATTGGCAACAAGACGACATTCACTTACGACACACCCATGCTGGCCATGTTCAACAAGGTGAAGAAACAGAAGGCCGACGATTGCGCCAGGAATTTGGTCCTGGCCATAGAGACGGCCAAGAATGGAGCAGTTCTTATGCTGGAGTTGGGCGAGACCCAAGAGGTGGATATGCCAATCTTGTGGAAGCCCCAGCTGGACGATTAATTCTGTGTTGTTATTGATTCTAATGTATACGCATAAATATGTTATCTTTTTCAATTGGTTGGTGATTTAAAAATAAAATATGATTAAGTTCATCAAGCTTGTTCTACACTTAATAAGGCCACACGGACAGCAAAGATTACATTTCGAAGCGAGCAGTACCAAAAAAGTTCAATCTTTAGATAATAATCATTTTAGTTTATTTTTAAAATTTATTTTGAATTTTTTCAAGTCCCTAGAAGTAGACCATATCCAACTTTTCCATGTCTTTTTTATTGAAGTTTTGTATTATCTTTATACCAGCCATAAAGATGTTCAAATGAGTACTAACCATTAAAACCTTTTTTTATCACCTAAACGAGAAGAGAACTAAAGATTGCTTCATATCTCAGGGAGATTATAAAGTCCTGTTAATTTCTATGGAACCTTTTATCAAGCCTCATCGCCCACATGTTAGATAATATCAAAGAAGTAGAGATATGGTGATTATTTGGAAGCTTATGAACTTTTGCACCAGCTCGCAAGTTAGTTCACAAGTTGCTGGCCACAGAATAGCACTGAAACGTAAAGAATATATTTGTTCAAGAAGAACACTAATTTTTTATACATTTTTTTTTTAACATTGCGACATGGATTTGGCCGGCAAAAATGTGGTTTACCTTGGCGGATTTGGCGGCATAGGCCAGAAAAGTGTGCAAGAACTGCTCAAGCGGCAAATAAAGGTGGACTTACCACTTAACAAGACTTAAAACACACTTTAATTATTTGTTTTTAAGGCTCTGGCTATTTTTGATTTGTCTGAGAATGCCGAACTTTTGGAGAAGTGGAAAAACAAAAATGAGAATACTGATATTTTCTACCAAAAAGTGGACATTACTCAGAAGTCGGATATAGAGGCAGCTTATAAGGCAACCGCGGAGAGATTTGGTCACTTTGATGTAGTGATCAATGGAAGTGGACTTTTGGATGATCGTCTAATTGAGCTCACAATACAAATAAATCTGGTGAGGAATAATAATTAATTATTCAAATAATAATAATTTCGTAATTTTTAATTAATTAAAAGGTGGGAGTTATCAACAGCACTTTGATTGCTCTGGGCTACATGGACAAGGCAAAAGGTGGTAGGGGAGGACTCATAGTGAATATATCCTCGGTGGCTGGACTCCAGCCCACGCCTTTGATGGCCATTTATTCGACGACGAAGAATGCTGTTACTACTTTTACCCGGGCCTTGGGTGTAAGTTAATGACTGAAAGTTCTGAAGAATTAAAATCTTTATTTACTAATACTGCTCTTAGAGCCCCATTCTTTATGAACACTCAGGCGTTGGCTTCATTACCATCTGTCCGGGATATACGGATACTGGAATTCTAGAGGATATTGAAAAGAAAACAACCTTTCCATTTTATGAGACTCGCATGCGGACCGTGTTCAACAAGGTAAAACGACAGTCGGTGGAGGTTTGCGCGGAGAATATAGTCCGCGCCATTGAGACGGACAAAAATGGAGCAGTTTTAATGCTGGAACTGGGTGAAATCCATGAGCTTGATATACCAAACCACTGGAATCCCCAGCTGAAAGATTAAAATTCTTCGTGTATAACGATAAATAAATAAAATAAACTGATTGAATTAATCAACCTCTTTCTATACCCAATAATCCCACACTAACCACACGAACAGATCAGATTGCCAAGCAATCAGAACCATATCAAGTCATATCAAATTGAATTGTAGAATTCGATTAAGTTTATTTTATTTAAATTTCAGGCATACACACACAAAATTGAGTTTGGTTTTAGTTTTCTTTTGGTTTTTCATATCTAACATTTACAATGAATTTTGAAGATAAATATACATATTCAGCACATCCAAGAACATACATTATCGATTAACATTCCACAAAACTAGAAGAGATGTTTAGTTTCGGTCGTCCGATACTTTGGATACCCTAGAAAAGAAATGTATTTCGGATTTTTAGACTATCCCCAACTATCTAGAGTTTACTTGGTTAATCTGTCAGAGCGTACAAACATAATTAAAATTTTATGGAGCAAGATCTTTTTGGGAGTAATATAATTGTTCTTATCTGGAGTTCCCCATTGTCAAGCTGCCAGCAGCGTTAGAATGGTACTATATATAATTTTATTACTGATAGTATAATACGGACAAGCGAATACAAATAGGAAAATACATCTGAGAGCTCTTCTTTTCTGGGATATCATAAACATGGACATAGACCCAATTTCGATTGGGGGATCTGTTGGAGTAGAAGCACATCCCGCTTGGTGGGGAAGGTTTAGCTTTCCTGTAGAATGCATGTAAAATACAATCTCTGCTTACATAGTTCTATGATACAATATACGCCTCTCTGATTTATCCTTCCAGTTGTGTGTTGCTTTTGTGTATTTAGATACATTATTATACTCGTATATAGTTAGTTTCAATTAGCATTTAATATAAAGACATTTGTTCGTTCCCATTGAACTGGGATTAGTTTCGCATGTTAACTGTAAATTTCACATCATCACAATTCAAGGATCTTCAACTTATAAATAACACCAAAAACAGCAACGATTGGTTTGCAGAGACGGGACCTTTGACCTTTCAGGGAGCTTACTCTTCTGTTGAGCTTCGACTTTGGGGGGGTTGTTAGGTTAAAATTGAGAGTTCTGTATTGTCCTCACCATAACACATTTGATGCGCTGAAAGAGAGACCCCTGGCTATCTACTTATTCAATTGCAGTGCAGTTCTATCAAGGATGTTATTGAGTGGTTCGACAAGCGGTCTCCTGGCAGGCTTTAATAGACTTATTGGATCTGAGCTACTGCAAAATCGTCTGTTGTATCTATTCGACCTTGGTCGTTTAACATCACTAACCCTAAGTTGAGGAACAGAAGCGCCTATTATCATTATTACCATATTTTATATTTTATCTTATTAAGTTATGCGGATTGTCTGTAACTAGTTGCGTTAACTATAGGATTTCGTATTGTATTCCATTAAATTACCTATCTGGTGGTTGCTATTGGTGTTCTTAGTTCCTTATACTTTGCTGGTGGTTATTTTGTTAAGTTTCTCGGTTTCTTTCTTCGCTTTCAACGCTTTGATATGTTTCGCACATTATCTTTCATCATGAACTTAAAATAATGGTAGAGATGAAACCAAAACAACTAAAAGTTTTGTGAAAATTTATTGGTAAATAAAATAAATAATTTTTTTTTTTTGCATATTTTTTCCACTTTGATTAACAGAACTCGAAATTTGCTTAGGGTAGAAACATAGAGTGATAATACCAAAAATACATTAAATTAACATATGTATAAATATATATATGCATTTAAATAGGTGTGTGTAAATAGAAAATGTCTGTGTGTATGTGTGAATTGCTCGGCACGATCTGTATAAAAAAAAGAGCCTCGGTCAGTTTGAAAGTTTTGGGGGATTTGGCGGGTTGCTGGACTGATTGTAAATTATAAAGTTACAAAACTCAACTCAACAAATACGTTATTATGAACTGAACCCATTGGGTTTAAGCTAAAAAAAACTTCACCACAGCCAAAGGCCGGGCGGAGAGCGCTAAATCTGGCTCTGAATCTGAATCTGTGTCTAGATCTAAATCGGAACTTAAGTACGCAGTTAGACGCCTCTCCACCCAGCCTTCTTCTATATTTTCACTTTTCACAGGAGACAAATAGATTGAAGAATCTCAACTACCTCCCTCGATTCGCTTCTATACATTGAATGCTTTAGTTTCTGAGTAATAGGAAAATACATTTAAATGTATGTTTTTGTGTTTAAAATTGCTTCGATCAATTTTAACTAGCTCACAACTGAACACATACTCCCCGGGACGGGGAATATATTTTTACATGGATTCTACTACACACACGGCATCGAAACTCGTTAACAATAAATATATTTGTAAAGATATATATGTTATATTCTTCTATGATCAAGCGCAGTAATATATATATATAGGGTTCCTGATTTCATCGCTTAACAAATACAAGTTACAAAATCTTTCGCTTTTGCTTCAAATCAAAATGATGTACAAAGTCTTGAAAGCAAAACGCGGGCTCAACTGACATTAATATATAATATTAATAATAGAGCGCACAAATTGGTTAGTATCTAGATATAAATATAAATTTATATTTGCATAGAGTAGGTAGGTGTAAATGTTCTCAAAGCCCTGACTGACATTCAACTTTCTGTTCTAATCGTCACCTTTTCTGTACTTTACTTTTCTCACAGTTTACAAAAATGGGAGAAGGGGACGTGATTTTAATTTATTTTCAATAAATTTAATAATATATAGTACAATAGTTAACAACATCGCACAATAGCGTTATTAAAATTTCTTTAAGAAATATAAACATTCATTTCACACACATACAAATGATCGTTCGTGTCCTGTGGCTCAGTGTGTATGCGTGTTAGTGTATGTGTGTGATTGGGTTTTGAGAGCGAAAGGATTCACAGGTCCTTTCAGCCCTGCTGATTTTTGTATATATAAAAATAGCATTTTGAAATAGTTAATAATTAAAAAAAATATATATGTTTATATCTATGTTTACAGCGTTACACAATCAATCAAAATTTGATCACAAATAATCAGGGGTAGATGATAAACACACACGGTTTGGGAAAAGAGTTTGAGTTTTACTTAGATATCGAAGTCTTGTGATCATGATTCAGTTAATTAGTGCACAGTTTCTGTTTTATCTGAGAAAATTGCTTTAAAATCTTTGCTGCTATACAAATCTGGATGTTGCCTGATCTCAACAGGCGTTTGCATACACCTCTCATCCTAATCGCTCGCGATCACCTTTTTTGGGAAATTCCTACGGATCGTATCTATATGTAGCAGGATCTACGAGTCTGAGCTGAATTCTAGGCTACACACAAAGTTTTACGATCTAAATTGAGTTTATTTTTCGTTTGCTTTTTGTTTTTCATTTGCTAGACACACAATCCCCGAATTTGGAACATAACACGAACATGATTTCAACACATTTCCACAAAATTTGAACAATGAACTAATTAGACAATTATTTAATAGATTCTAATAGACGGTACCCAACCCAATTGATGTTTTGTTTTGGCTCCGATCCAATAACGGATCAGTCGGATCAGTTTTAACTACAATTACATTTGAAATTCTACCAAAGTTTGAACTGTGCGGTACAAACCTCTAACGATGTGTAAAATGATTGCATTATACATATTCTCTTCCCACTTCCCTCGATCTATATAAACAACTATATAGAAATATCCTCTGTGGTAGCTCCTAGTCCACCTTGATCCCGCTGTCATCGGGATCGACTATGTCCACCAGGTTCTTCTCCAGCTGCAGCATCATTCCGCTATCGATGCCGCCCTCGAAGCTATCCTCCGACATTAGCTGTGGCTTCCTGCCCCACATCGGCGGCTGCTGCTGTTTTCAGGAAGATGATAACGAAGACGTAAGAAGATTAAATAACTGAGAATGCTACACTCTTTTGGGGTTCAATGATATCCCATAAATAAATGGTTTATCTATATAGGGTGTGCTTGTGGCCAAACCCACAAACAATAAAAAAGATTGCATAAAAAGATAGAAAGGTACATATTCGCACCCCCGATTATTGGGCAAGAAAAGCCTAGCCCACACCCAACCTACCTTATTGGCATTGAAGTTATCGTTCCTGTCGCTCTTGTAGCCACCATATCCCAGATCGCTGTCGTTCTCCAGCAGCCAGTTGTTCCAGCTGCTGTTCGTGCTGCTCTTGGGACAAATGGGACCGTAGCGACTTAGCATTGAGGAGCCGGTGGGCACATCGAATGTGGACGCATCGTCATCCAATATGGAATCCGATCTAACAAAGTTCGCCGACTCTTTGCCCGTATTATTCCAGAACAGCAGCGATGAGCCATGATTGTTGTTGTTGTTGTGGGAGCTGCTATTGTTGTTGTTGTGGTTGTTGTTGTTGGATCGCCGGAACAGAGGCACTGCATCCACATCGGCCTCCGTGGCTCTGTCCAAATCTATGTTAACACTATTCGGCGGTTTCTTTTCATAAAATGAGGTATCAGCTGTTGCGGCTAAAATCGACAACGGTCGGCTGGGATTCGGCTTGCTGGACGGTGGCTGCTGCTGCTGTTGGGCATGCTGTGGAGGATGCTGCTGCTGCTGAGCTAGGTAGCTCTGCTCCCAAGGATTGCCCAGATGGAAGACGTCTCCACCGCCGCCGCCGCCTCCGCCGGGCATCATATAGCCCTTGTGCATGTTGCTGTTCACACTAAAGTTCGGTGGGTTGGCATTGCGTTGCTGTGGCGCTCCCGGATTGTTTTGGTAATCCCTGGGCGAAGGATTCCGCGGCTGACCAACGCCATAGCCGGTGAAGCGAGGATCATAGCGGTTGGGAACTATGAGTCGGGCAATGGGACTGTGATGCGAGGGATGGAGCAGCGGCGGAGGTGGCTGTTGTGGTGGCAGTCCTCCTCCTGGCGACAGACCCAAGCTGGGCTCCAGATATCCCCTAGGAGAGCCCATGAAATGCATCGGCGACATGGGCAACATGGAGGGCACACCCAGAGCCGGTCCATCCTGCTCTCCCAATGGCTTTTTGATGGCTCCACCGCCCATTGGTGGCGGTCCCTGCAGCGCCAGTGGTGTCTTTATATGTTTGCCACGATTTCGGGCCCGGTAGCGCTCTACCTCCTCTTGGGAGTGGGCAAAGGTGCAGCTGGCACCTCTGGGACACACCCGCCGTACATTCAAGTCCCTGCAGAGGCTAATCTTGTACTTGGGATTGCTATTGGCCGTCCCACCACTTCCACCGCCACTGATTCCGTCCTGGGCCTTGCGAACGCCGTGATGCTGAAGAAAATTCACTAATCCCACGACCGAATGACGGACTGCATCTAGGGCTTCGGCCAAATCCGGCCAGGGCGCCACCTCTGCACAGGGATCGATGTTGGCCAGGTACTTGAGATGGTGATGCAGGCTGGCCAGCTTGGCGGGATCACTAGTCCGTTGCAAGGCGATGACCAGTTCCTGGACTGATTGTGCAAAGGAGCTGGGTGTCTGCAGCTTGTCGATGATGCTCTGCATGTGGCTCTTGTGCATCACGTCTCCGTACAGCAGGGAAGACCATTGTTCCGGGGCAATCCGCAGACCCGCCTCGGTGGCTATCTGAACGATCTGAGCATCGTGCTCGCGCCGCAAAGCGTCATACGTGCGGAATTCCTCCTTGAGCTGCATCAACGATGAGTCCGCCTCCCTTTTGGACACCTTGAAGCAGCTGGCACGGTAGAGCAGCTGCACCACATGTCCGATACTCGTCTTGGAGGCCTGCGGAAACTGCGGTTCCAGTCGCTGCACCACGAACATGACCAAAACCTTTCGCGATAGCGCTGATCCCTCCTCCAAGGCGAGTAGCACCAGTTTGAGCACCTCCTCCTGCATGGCGGGTCCAAGGAACTGACATCCTCTTGTCCGCACCGCAGCCCAAAGATTTGAGCTCAGCTGCTGGGGATTCTGGTGCTGCAGAATCAGCTCGGTGACTGTGCGCTCGCCCAGGGATCTGGCCGCCCGGAGTGCCCTTACCCGTCCCTCCTCCTCCATCAGTTGGCAGTTGACCAGAGTAACCAGTTTCCGTTGCATGGGTCGTGTTAGGAGATTGCCATTTCCGTTCAGGTTGAGGAAGGACTTCAGGTGCAGGGCCAGCTCCTCGATGCACCGCTGTCCCAGTTGGTAGCACTTGAGGTGCTCCGGCTCCAGCTTCTGCACGCTGGGCGGTGGTGGGCCCAGCTCCAGGAGCTCCGAATCCTTAACCAACTGGAGCAGAGCATGGTTAGTGGGCAGATTGTCGATCTCGCTGACAATCACGGTCTGCAAAGAAAGGCAAATAAGTTGGGAGCAATATGATAGTAGACTTGAACTCACCTGATCGAAGGGACACTGCCGATTGTAGAGGGTCGTCAGGCATAGCTTGCAGATGGTGTGCCCGCAGCCCAGACTGACCGGGCATCGCTGGCTGGCCGCGAATTCATTGCAGCAGATGGGACAGTTCAGAAAATCTGTCCATGAGGGAGCCTGAATCGGCATGCTGTGAATAACAAACATAGGAGAGCCAATTAAGATGATTAAATCAACAGGAAAAGAAGGCCAATTATGAATGACGAAGTTTGGACTCTAAAGTACCCATTATTTTAACCTTCTCATTAAATTTGGACAAAATTCAGTTGAAAAAATATTATCAAAAACTGTACAATTCACCAAATCAAAGTGCTACAATTTTGTAAAAATAATATCATGGAAATTTGATTGCCTTATATGGATCTTTTCTGTAGCACTTATAAGTTTTTTTTCTTATCTGGGGTTGCCTAAGCTGGTTAGAGAACTTATTAAATAACTTAAACATGAAAGATTTAATAAAGATTTTTTACTTATTGTCAATAACCCACCATTCTTCAGATAACATACAACTTAAACTTAAATTTATGATTTATTGATATATCTCAACTCTTTGAAGACGAAACTTAAGAAAAAGAGCAATCTATAAGAAAGATCTTAATGGGAATGTTCCAAAATATAGGCCTTAGATGGGGGCTTGCCTTAAATGTGAACTAATCATAAGGGCAAAAGGCATATTTCTTTAAAAGGAATTTCCTTATCTATAAAGGGGTATGGCAATTCATATTTTTTGGCGACAAAATGTATGACATTACCGAATTTATGTAAAGATGTATGTGACGTGAGTCAAGATGGAGTTATTTTCTATTTACAACGATCGAAAAGTGGCACAGTAAAAAAAGTTTCGCTTTCGTATTTTCTTCTTCTTCTTGCAATACCCCCAACGTCAGCTGTCGCTGGCACACACACACGCACACCCGCTCACTCACACACACTCGCCTGCTGGTGTTGGTGTGCGGGGGCATTTGTACACGCATGCAAGTTGTATGTATATATTTTCAAACATATATATGTGCCCAGGTTGCACTTCCTGGAGAATTTTTTTCGGGGTTTACGTACCCGTAGGATCGTTTTGGACCCCGTTGGGACCCCTGACCCTCGGAGGGGTCCTCACACACACAGGCAAACGGGTAATCCAACCATTTTACTGGGGAGAACACAAACGTAACTCGCTTTCAACGTCATCAGCCGTCCGCTTTCTTTTAAGACGCGAACAAAGGGAATTTCGTTGAGAACCCTATGCTAAATATATTCTTCCGAACTGGTGCTACACTCCTTTGGGCAGACCTTGAACGCCAGTTGTCCCCAAGGCGAAACAGTGAACTCCACAAAACTCTCTCCCAGAAGTTTTTTTCGTTACGTTTCACTTTTCACTCTGCTCGTCAGATTCGATGGAAACTCGCCGAAAAATCGTTTTCGACACGGGCGCTGCACTGACTCACCTTCAAAATGCACATATTATTGCATTAAAGGTACGAAAAGATGTTTTTTAATTTTCATTGGACTTTTTTTGTAAAAAAATTGGAAGTTGCAATCAGTATTAGAGGTGGGGGTGGAGAAACATCGATGGAAACATCGATGCATCGATGATTGCAACATTTTTTTTAGAAATATCGATGTTTCATGGTGACTATCGATGTTTTTGGGTGGGTTTATAAATTTAGTTTAATTTAAATAAAAAAAAATGTTTAAGCCCTGTTTAGCCGACATGCTAGCACTCACAAATTTTAATTTAAAATACATTAATAGTCCAAGCCCCTTTTCTTATATATTTCATTATTAAGAAATACTTTTTCATATATTTTAAATTGTTTTTATCAATTTAAAGTAATAATATTAGCTACTAAAATATTTACTGATGCTGTAGCCTGCAGTAGTTTCCTTTGAGTTATTTATACTACACTGATTAAATTTATACTACACTTTTACGATGTAATTACACGTGCAGCGAATAATAAATAAAAACAACTCATAGAAAATCTTATTTTATTCATTCTACTTCCATTTTTATTGTACATTTGACTCTATGTACATTATACTTCTAGGGATTTCAAGTCGAGTAATGGTTACATGTCGCCGAGTTCACAAGACTCAGGGACTAAAATCTATTTCTTGGCAGCGGCTCCATAGGCAGAGGCCTTACTGATCTTCGAAGCGTTAACAGCGTATTCCATGAGGCCATAGACTGAAAAAAATAATATCATATTGGTGCCGATCCTTTGAAGTATATTCTCTCAACTTACATCCTCCCAAGATGGATAAGACGGTGATGAAGCCAATCCAGTTGCCTGCAACCAAGGAGGTGACCAAATAGTTTAGAATACAGAGCACCGAAAAGGTGGCCCAGCCCAAGAAGTTGAGCAGGGTGCTCAGACGCGGCTTGTAGATCTTCTCGGGAACCTCCTTGACTCCAGAAGTCTTGAAGAAACTGCCGGTTTCGTGGAAACTGTCGATGATCTTGTCCTTCTCGGCAAAGAAGTCCTGCATCCACTGGGCGGCCTCCTTTTCACCATCCGGAACCTTGTCCAATGGCACTCGGCGAATGTACATGTATGGTTCCACGGGCTCGCCATTCAACTGGGACAACATGGTGGGCTTGGTCTATAAAACAAAATATAAATACAAAGTTAAAGAATATTAGATTTAATGTTTTTTAGAATGTCCTTACCTCAGCATTCTTCTTAAAAGCCAGGTTGATATCATAAATGGCAGGACAGATGCCTCGCATGGTGGGAAGACTGTAATTTATTTAAAATCAAAATTGAATTTAATCATTCTTCAATGTCAAGTTTTAGACTGTGATGTAAAATGTAAATTCCCTATTCCATACCTGGTGGTAAATCCCTTGGTGCGCGGAACCAAGTGGTGTTTGAGCACGGGAAGACCTCGTTCCTGGGCAAATTTCACGGACAACTCGTGCTTGGCGGCAGTAAAGCGAGTGCCCTCGGCATTGAGCAAAAGCCACACCGGATCCGGATGGGAGAACACCTCCGAAAGTTGTTGCTTGATCACCACCTTGTCCTTCTCGAAGTTGCGATCGAGGAAGATGAACTCAGCCATCCACCAGACCCAGCCCAAAACTGGGACATAGCGGAGCATCTTCTTGGCGTAGGCCTTGGTGCCTCCCAGATTTCCCAGCTTGTCGGTTATCATCCAAGCGGTAAGCCAATCAATCTCGTAAGTGTGATTCATCAGCAGCAATCCATGCTCCTTGCCGAAGAACTTCTTCTCATCGTCGGGATCAATGTAGACCCTCAGTTTGCTGCCTGCATACCATTCCGCCACACAGACCAGGACTGAGATGGGAAAGAGTTCATAAAAATGAATTAAAAACCTATACAATATAAGCACTGTACAATCAAGTTTCATTAACGGTTATAAAACTAAATTAACTGTTTTTTTTTATATAGTTAATATATGAGATGTATCTAAGAAAATCTTACTAAAAAAGGTTGAGAAAAAGCATTAGAACTACACTAATTTCATTAGGCAAATTTAAAATTCTCTCCGGAAATGCGATAAAAAATAAAAACATGTTCTTAAAACAGTATGATAATGATGCAGATAATAGATGTCATACTTACTGCAGTAGAAGGAATAATGCAGGTAGTACATAAGACTCCTCGAAAGTCGCTTGTCGAAGGGCCTTACAAGGATGATCAGCAAAAGCTGCCCGATGTTAACGATGAATCCGCATGTGAAGAAGGTCACGGCGATCAGCAGTCGCCCCAATCCCCTGAGATGCGACATCCTAAGTTAAAAATAAAAGGTACACATGTAAATGAAATTAACTAGGCCATTTTTACGTAACACACATCCAAATTCATGTTCTGCAATGCAGTTAATAAATATGTCCAGCGCGCGATATCGACTTAATTATGGCCGCACTCAAACTTTGCTGCCCATGTGTCATGAAAAAGTGAATGCTTAAATTATAGACCCGTAAACACACACATGGAAAGCACCGGTACAGTAAGCTCTCTATTATGTGACCACCAATAAAGTTAAAAAAAATATTCCTTATCTTAGAACTGTGGATTTCCATTGATAATTTGCATTTGTAGACGAATTACACAACTCAATGCTTCAATTGAGAACATGCAATTCACCATGAACATTAAACAACTTATTAACTACTTAATAGCCACCAATTTCCCGATGATTATTCAATTTTTTGTTAGAAAGTTCTTAACAAAATTCGTAAAATAGAGATAATTTGATTTTTAGATAAATTTATAACACTTTAAGATAATGAAATATAAAACTTTTTATATTTCAAAAACACTATATAGTTAATGATCATTTTTTCGATATTATACTGTTTATCTTGCACCCACACAATCACACTCACCTATCTGTGCGAAATCTTAACAATTTAGAAGACCAGGAAGTTGCAACTTGTTCTACCAACCAGTAGAATTCGACTGAATGAAATTGACTCTTTTAGGCGTCCCCGGACCCCTAGAGATATGGATCTCGTCGATAGTACACCCTAGAAACCTATAACTAACACTATTAATCACCTGTTATCAGTCAATAGGAAACCAGGCGGTCGCTTATCTCCGAATAAACCCGATTCTATGCTGCGCGTGTGTTTGTTTTGTACATATGTATGTTGGTATTAATATAAGGTTAAATAACGGAACGTGCAGTGTGTTCTGATCGTTACAACTGATAAAGAACCGAAAGAGTTTAACATGCTGATAAATAATAATATAGGCAATTGTTAAGTGAAGAATAGTGCTAAGTTCGCGGCCTCCTTATTCGGTTGTACCTTCAGATTTACTATCCCTGTCAAAGAAAGGACTTTTGAAAATTGTAGTGTTTATTGGGCTATAATCATATCTTTTGGGCATAAAATATTCTTTATTTATGATCCAATTATTTTTACAATTTAATGTTTACAATTCTTGAAACAAAGAACATTATAAATATACCGTTGGTATTTTACGTTAAGGGCATTCTTTGGGCGCACTGCTTGCTCACCCACACATCAGCTGTTCGTTATCAGCGCACTGCTTGTCCTTATCAAAAACAACAAACAAACATTTCACGTTCTGTTTAATTTAATTATTGCAATGCTCACCAAAATACAATTGATCAAACAATTAAATTTCCACTTAGGTATACAACTACCAACTATGTACGCAAATTGATGGCTCCAGTGTGCGGGAGGAGTTACCTTGTAACCATAAACTTAGACAAAAAACATGCACTTCTGTTCAAAAACACTTTAAATCGTCCGGGGGAGGAATCGCAAATTGATCCGTTTAGCAGAGAGATTTGTGAGAGGACTGCCTTTTCTTTTACGAAGTCACTTGTAGATAATTGAGTTCGACAACAATCGTAACTAAATGCGAAATCGAAAGTTATTTTGTGCTCGGCTTGGATGATCCATAACTAGATCCCTTGCTGATCTGGGTCTTGTTGATGGCCTGACCCATTAGCCAGTAAACTGGAATTTAAATAAGTTAATTAGAAAAGATTCGATGGATATAAAGATATAGGGAATAGTAGGAGAACCACATTAGAAAATTAAATAGCTTCTAGTAATAATCATATATCATAAGAAGAAAGTTATATGAAATGTATCATTTCTAATGTGAAATCCCCTGAAAACTACAGATGTGTACTTACAAAGCCCCAGCACGGAACAAGCGGTGATGAGGGCCGTCCAGTTGGCCGCCAACAGGGAAGTGATCAGATAGTAGAAAATGCAGGAAAGCGAAAACGTCGCCCAGCAGGCGAAGTTCACAAGCGAACAGAGTCGGGCTTTGTTCACATAGGCCGGAACCTCCTTAATGCCGGATGTCTTGAAGAAGCTGCCCGTCTCCAGGAAGCTGTCGATGATCTTGTCCTTCTCCACGAACAGGTTCTGCAGCCAGGCGGCGGCCTCCTTCTCGTCCTCGGGCACCTGTTCCAGGGGAATGCGTCTCATCAGCAAGTGGGGTTCCACGCCCTTTCCATGCAGCAGACTCAGCATGGTGGCAGGTACCTAGAAATATAATTAAAAACTTGATTAGTTGGGTTTTATAACCTTGAAATCAGCCTATAATAAGATAAAGGGCGCCGCCATCAGTAGCTTTGAACTTCCACCGTACATTGTATGTATGAATAGTGGTTTACGATCATACATTCCGACAATAGCTTTATAACCTTTTATTGTTATTAAATTGCTACGTATTATTTAAACCCGTAATAAACTTTAATATGCCGAGTGTCATGCACTTAGTAATAGTTGCTATGTTGGCAAAGTACAAAGAGTGCAAGTTCTGTGCACTGAAAATTTATGTTAACCTTGAAATGATCTCAATAATACCGATCGATATCGGCAAAGCAAACATGACTATTTAATTTAAAGTGGTAGTGAAGTGTCGCACTCATTTGTTTTAGCAACAAGATAATCCGATTAAAAATAAGTGATTAGATTAGACGAAAGCAATCAGTAGGACATTATCGAATTGTCTGATAAGCGTTATCAAAAATATACAAGTGCGCAATGCAAAATTTTGCATTAATAAAATATGATACAATACTCTTAGTTATATAACTCAAAATGCTTGAGAAGGATGATAGGTTTAGGAGAAAGGGTTTCTTATAATATTTACCTTATCTGTGGGCCTGTACGCTAGGTTAATGTCGTAGATGACGGGGCAAAGACCCCGGATGGGTGCCAAACTGGCGGTGAATCCCTTGGTGCGCGGAATCAAGTGGTGCTTCAGCACCGGCATGCCCCGCTCCTGGGCGAACTTCACGGATGCCTCGTGCTTGGCGGGTGTGAAACGGGTGCCCTCCGCGTTGAGCAGAAGCCAGGTGGGATCGGGATAGGAGTAGACCACCTTGAGCTGCTCGGTGATGATGGTCTTGTCCTGGTCGAAGTTGCGGTTGAGGAAGACGAACTCGGCGAGCCACCAGCCCCAGCCGATGATGGGCACATAGCGAATGGCCTTCTTGGCGTAGGCCTTGCAGTTGCCCAGCACGCCCAACTTATCGCAGATCATCCAGCCGTTGAGCCAGTCGATCTCGTATTTGTGGTTCATGATCAGGAGCACGTGCTCCTTGCCGGCATGATTCTCGAAGTCATCCTTGTCCATGTAGACGGTCATCTTGCTGCCGGCATACCAATCGGCCACGAAGATGAGTTCTAGGGGATTTAACAGATTACTAAGGGAGTTTTCTTTATCGTAGTAAGGATATACTTACGGGAGTAGAGCGAATAGCAGGCATAGTACATCAACTTGCGGAAGAGGCGCTTGTCTATGGGCTTGATGAACACATGCATCAGCAGCTGGATAAAGTTGATGCACAGCCCGCTGGTGAAGAAGGTGAGCGCGATGCACAGGTGGATCAGTCTCAATTGTTTCAGCTTCTCCAGCGACACCATTTTGATCTGAAAGTAGCAAGTGGCAATTGCTTAACCAATAAAACTGCAGGCCTTTATGTAATCAAAACTTTAATTGTAGCCATGTAGGTTGTTTCCCCGCGTTTGGTTCGTAGTGCCCGTAAACCCCCTTGTTTTATGGATGAAACACCCCGTTTATGACCGTTAAACACTCACTCGATTTGAGTTCTCTGCGGGACCAAAGGCACGCGGCCAAGTTAAAAGAAAGCGTGAAAAGCGGAAAGGCAACCACCTGCACCACCAGCTGGCAATGGACTGGGGCAACCACCGAGCCGCAGAGATATTCGCCAGATATCTCGGGTCTGCTATAGCTATAGCTTTGGCTAAGGCCGCTGCCGGAGGAGGAATCTAATCAGCCTTGGCCAGTCGATGACTGCTCCCTTGGAAATAGCACTAGCCACTGTGGGTGGACAAAGTCCGACTGTCCGACGGATAGTCATAATGGGGCAAATCGCAGATACTTCACAGTGGAAGCTTGCGAAAGTAAATAAATAATCTCTAAAATTAGCAGGTCTACTTGGTACCTATGGGTACTCCAAAAATAAAGTGCGCAAATAGTATGGCAAGGGAATGAAGCTATTCTAGTGTTACTTTATGTATATAGAGGCGTTTCGGGAAGCTCTTAGGTTTTAACAACCATTTTTATGATGTGTAAAATTACTCGCACAACGTTTGAACTTTAACCATAAATTATATCTTGCCGTTGTCGTTGAAAAACGTAATTGACACTCATATTATAGTCATTAAATAATCTTTTGGAGATTCAAGTAAGATAAATTAAATATTAATATTTTAGTTCTTAAAAAGGTTTCGGGAACACACTAACTTCAAGAATTACCAAATGTCAACCATAATTAAATATTTAATATTATAAAATCATATAAAGAAAACCATATTATAAAGATACATATTATAAAACCGTGACTGTATATATTAACTTAAGTTATGAAACCCTCTTAGTTGTTAGTAATATATTAAACCAAAGGGCTACGATTATGTGAAAGTATAATACGACATAAAAATTATATGATATGTACATAAAAAGGTCCTAGTAAAAGGTCATAAGATGAAAGGTCAAGAGATAACAGTCGCTGCCTTCCATAGTACATGGTATATAGTAGATATATCCCAAAAATCTTCTGAATCAAATTGATTGTGTTTCGGTTGCATTCAATTGATCCCGCCGTTGATTGTTGAACTGCTTGCATTAAATAAATTCACTTTTTCGATCGACTACAATACATATATGTATGTATGCATGTATAAAGTACAACAAAAGAGTTCTTGCGCAAACATATATGTATGCATGTATATACCCAGCTGGCCCACGTGTGCGAGTGTGTGTGCGGGAGAGACGGGGTGGCGTGACGTGGTTGGTCTTTATGGTTATCAATTCACGATCCGCGATCGCATCGCCACCCACAAACTTATCACAACACAAAGTCCACTTGGAGGGCTATCAATCAGCAGCTGCGCCGCTCTTATCGGTTATTCCCTGGTGTACATATATATATCTGCACATATGTATATAATAATGTGTAGGGAAGGGCTTGCCCTTTGTTTACAAATGTCACTGGGCGGAAATTATTTGCAAAACACGGATCACAACTATAAATCTATCACTCGGCGCCGTAGTGCCCGCCATTTACCTTTTTGGCAATGTTTTGTGCGAAATTGATTTGTTTTTCTTTTGTAAGCCAAACGGTATGACCGTCCGCGTGCAATGAAGCAGCCACCGGTGAATAATTGGAAAACTAGTATTTCCTACTTTTGGTATTTTCTCTATTTAGTATTTTTCACCAGTGCTGCCAGGCTGCATTCCGTGCATTTTGGCTTAACCTCTGCGAGATTCGTAGGCAAAATAATTTTTGGCCCCCTATTTTGTATTGGGAAAATGCGAGTTTGGTTCACTGTTAGGTGATTTTTTCAAAATCTGTGTGCTTGATTTTGATTATACTTTTAGACAAGAAGCTTGAATTAACGCTTTGTAGGCTGGATTAGCGTGGATATGGAGACAACCTCTGTGAGGGGGGAGCAGTTAACCAAATGGTGGATACCCGATTTTTCAAGTGCATTTTTAAAACACTATCTAGATCGATAAATATTTTATTAAGAACATTTTTCGAATTAAAAATAAATATGGCCCCAGTGTTCTAATTCCACCGTTCTACTTTCGTTTAAAATTAATTATTTTATGTAAGATATTACCGATGCCGTTAAATTGCTAAATTTTTTATTCCTGAGCAGCTGCTAGACTCAACTTTTTTTAAATCAAGCCACTCGAACTTGATTCTGTGTATTCGGCCATTTTAAAGCTCAGATCTTACAGATTATATCGTATAATAGTAATAATTTAATATCTAGTAGTCTTTCCTTTATTTTTTAAATATTTAATATCCCATTTAAAATGCGGGCAGTCAGTATTGGCTCTAGTATAAAACGGTATTTTAGTCGGTATTTTTCCCATGACTTGCGACACCTGGCAACCCTGATGGTTTGCGTCCACACTAAATGCCTGTCAAAAATCTTTCGCGAAACTGAATGCAGAATTATTTTTCTCACAATTGGAAATTTGATTTTCGCTGAAAGTAAGGGCTTCCAAGCTCGGATAAGTCTTTATAAACCCGAATTTACCTTTTGGGGTCTTGGGTCAAGGTTTTAAGTGATTTTCAGCAGCGTCAAAAGGCAGCGCGGCGGTGGATCGAAAAACTGAGCCGGTAGACGCTTTTTTGTTGGGCGAAAATTGCAGACGTGAGCGCGTGAGTTTTTCTTGGGGGATTATTGCCAAAGATGTACATACCTGACCGTCGTCCGAATTGCAGCCGATATGTCCAACGTGGAGATTTACGACTCCTCCAATTCGCAGCTGAGCAGCGACGAGTACAGCCACGAGGAGGGGGAATACGACGCCCTGATGGACGCGGCGGTTAGCAAGGAGCGCCCCCAGAAGGTCAAAGCCAAGTCAATCGGCGAGGAGAAGCCTGCAACTGGGGCTCCAGAGCCGGTGGCTGCCGCCGACGAGGATGAGAAGCCGGAGATCAAGGCGGATCAACCGCCTTCCACACGCGCCGAAACGTTGCGCAGGATCCGGAAATTGCAGCTGCAACAACGCCGCTGGCCCAGTCTCTACTTCAAGCGCCGCAGCATGCGCTGGTAAGTAGTGATCCACGCTAGAATCCTCTCCCAGCACTCAATACTCACTCCTCCTAGGCTGCGACCCAATAAACTGGAGTTCAACACCTATTTGGAGGGCCTGAAGTACTGGGTGCCGAAGCGCAGATCGGAGCTGGCTCGCTACAAACCCAGAAAGCGGAGGAACTACGACAGCAGGAGCCCCAGTCGCAGTCGTAGCCCCAGTCGCAGTCGCAGTCCCAGCAGCCGTAGTCGTAGCCATAGTCGCAGTCGCAGCTATTCACGCAGCCGAAGTGGCAGCCGTTCGCCGGAACTCATTTGTCTGGATGACACAGAGAACGAAGAATCCCCCGAGAAGCCCGATTCCGAGCATCAGGCCAGGATTACGCCCACTAAGGAAAATAAGGGGAGGATTATGGCACCGCCTCAACTCAACTACGAGACGCCGGAGAAGCTGAAGGCCAATCCGCCGGCCAGCAACGAAAACGGTGCCTCTGTCCTCGATGAGTTCTTGATAAGGAAGGAGCTTCTTTCCGCGACCATGGAGCTGCAACAGGCTTTAAATCAGCAGCATGAGCTAGTAGAGGCCAGGGAGACCGCCCTGCTAGTTGATTCCGCTCTCAAGAGACGCCGCTCGGTGACACCGCCGCAAAGCAACGCGAGTCGTCCAGATGAAGAGGATGATGATACGATTGAGTTTATGCAGGTTCAGGAAAGCCAATCAGTAGAGGCAGCAGCTGCACCCCTGAATCTCCAAATGCCTAGCACGCTGGTGGCCAATCCTCTTCAGAGTCAGCCATCTTTCAAGCTCAGCACACCGTATTCCCTGGCTCCGCCGGCCACCAAGCCTGTGGAGAACTTAACACCCATCTCCTACAGTTTAAATACTCCTACACCACCGGCTACGCCCATGGAGATAACGTATCCCATCGAAAAGCTGTCAAATAACACGAAACAAAATTCCTTAGCTCAGCTGTCGGCTTCAACCCAAATGGCTGTTTCGTATGCACAGGCCACTCCACAAGTGGCTGCTATTGCCAAGAAGGCCCCAGCTCAAGCGGCTCCACTTCAGAAGGCTCCGCCCCAGATGGCTCAAACACATCAAGCTGCTCCGCAGCAAATGGCCCATCCCAGATCGGCGCCACTGCAGCAAATGGCTCAACTGCGATCAGCGCCACAACAGCAGATGGCTCCGCCACGATCAGGACCACCACAGCAGCCCGCTCCATCGAAATCAGTGCTACCACAGCAGCTAGCAGCCCCACCAAAACCCATTCTACCACAGCAGCTAGCAGCTCCACCAAGATCAGCTCCTCCGCAGCAATTGGCTGCACCAAGATCAACTCCTCCGCAGCAATTGGCTTCGCCGAGGGAAGCTATGCCGCAGCAGTTGGCTGCCCCAAGAGAAGCTGCTCCACAGCAATTTGCTGCACCTCAGCAGCACCACCAAATGCCGCCCCAGGTGCAACACCACTTGCCTGCAGTTGTTCCGCCCAGCTTCGTGGTTCCCCAGCAGCCGCAGCCACGTCGCTCAGAAACGGTGTCCACGCAGACACAATCAACATCGCCTGCTACTTCGTCGGCCAGCCAAAAGCCGACCATTGATCTCAACAACAGCGACGCCAACTTCCATTATCGCGTCAGGGAACTGTTCGAGGAATTAAACACCATCGTGACGGACAAAGTTAATTCGATTAAGCCAAATAAGAGCTCCCTGGCCGAAGAGCGGGATCGCATTGATGCGGATCTGAGGACTCTAGACAATCTAATACTTCAGAAAGAGGATGAGTACAATCGACTGCTCCATCTTCGCTGCGTGAAAGAGGAGCTGCGTTCACGATTGGAGCGAAAGGAGCGCATGACGATCGTAATGCAGCTGCTGCCGATGCTCCTGAACAAGAGTTGTAACGATGACGAACTGCAGGATATGCAGACGATGCTCGAAGTCGAGCAGGAAGCTCCGATGGCCTCCAAGCGCGGCCTTTCGGCGGTGGAGCAATGCCTGAATCACGCCGAGCTCAACCAGAACAACATTCGTCTGCTTCGCGGGTGAGTTTGGATGATTAACATTTGGAAATTCTAAACTAATGTTGGTATTTGCAGAGTAATGGGATTGAAGGAGCAAGCACCACCAGTATCTCCTCGCCATTTTGAGGAGGAGGGACAGCTATTTAGAAGGAATTCCTTGCCACTGCGTCGGCCAACAATGCGCAATGCCAGCGACACGCCAAATGAGCATCAGCGCGAGCTTTACTCAGATGCAGCTCCGATGGCTAAGCGGCCAAGGCTATTGCACCCGCAAGACAGGTTGGAATAATTGACTCTTTTTAATATTTAACAAATTAAAATTTACTATGGTAAAGTTATCTCTACTAGAACATGTTAAATAAGCTTTATATTTCCCCAGATACCATCAGGAGATGACAAGCTCCGCGTCTACCCTGGCCTCCACTTCCTCCTCGGCCCACAAGAGGGTTCTGGGTACGGAAAAACCACCATACTACAGCACCATGTCGCTGGACAATCATTTCGAGAGCGATTCACTGCTCAAACCACTGTTCAACAGCAGTCCCATGGTATCCAAGCGTAAACTAGCTGATAGACAGGTAAGGAATATAATGACAACAGTTTGTACTTACCACAAACTAATCATGTCTCTCATTTGCCAGTACGACGAATCACATTCCACTTACCGCAACGACGAAGAAATGGACGAGATTAAGCCCAAGTCAGACAAGGTCAAGTCGCTTGGCCATAAGAGCATCAACAAGTCCCAGCGCGAGTTATCCGCTAAGGCTAACGGCAAGGAGGCCAAGCGCTGCCACGAATGCAAGCTCCGTGAAGCTACCTACATGTGCTCCAGTTGCCAGAACCAATGGTACTGCAGTCGTGAATGTCAGGTGAGCTATGTGGACATAACAGCGGATTGAGGATGAATGCAATAGGATAATCTATCTATCGAAATGTTTATTTATTTTACTTATATTTAAATATTTTTTTATCCATTTCAGCTGAGCGCCTGGGACTTGCACTATCAAACTTGTGGCATTTAGGTGGATCGCCCTTAGGATATCAGCATTACTATGTCTATAAACTATAACTATATTTATAGCGTATCGGAGCGCATATGCCCTAGCTCCATTTAACCAATCTCGTAAGTCATTGAGAAATACAGGACATGTACGGACAATTTTAAATTGCATTTCATTGAATTAATTTTTGTACTTGTACTCAATCACCACTCATCCTATGAATAAATCAAATACTTAACGATTACTCTGAACGACTAAATATAATATGGATAGTTTGCCTAGTTGATATAATTCTAATTTGTCCCATAAATGTGTAACTAAAATGCATTTTAGTTTAATTCCCGAAAGATCCATTTTGCAATAATAATACCAAAATCTAAAAAAAAAATGAATATTCTTTTAAATTTTAAAAGATTTATTATCCATCGGATTTTTAATTTATTAAAAAAAGCATTCAAATGATGTTCCTAAGTTTTTTTGATTTTCTTTTATCATAACTTTTGGAAAAATAATTTAAATGAAATTTTGGTTGTTACATTTAAATCGATAAATGTGTTAAAATATATACATATATTTATTTTCTGTTCCTTTAAATACAATTCCATGCTGTTGGTAAAATAAACCATATGTGTCTATTTATTTTAAGTCCATTACTTTTTTATTTCTTTAGTGGCTATTCTTAGGCTTTGAATACATTACTGGGCTTATTTAAATGCTAATCTGATATTAAATTAAAATAAAGACTTTAAGAGATAACAGAAATACTAAAAAAATATTTAATATTTAAATTATTTTAAAGTTTCTTTACTCAACACTGATTTTTAAGTTATCGATAAAGTTGCAATGGATGGCAATGCCCTTAAACGGCGGTAAGAGTTCCAGGTTTGAATTTTAACCAGATTTTTCTGTGGAATTTCGACTAAACCTTTATGGAACTGGCAATCTAACGAGGAATTTCGTCTAGACCTTATAAACATTCCATTTATTTACTTCGCCTGCGCACCTGGCACAACAGCTTGATGTCATTGATATGCAACCGGAGGGGCTGCCTCCTGGACCAAGGGCCACGTCTCAATTTCCGGATACGCAGCTGCCGGCTGCAGTGGAGCCTAAATTTCAGATTCGGATTCCAGGCGGCATCCGACGGGGCGGCGGGTGTGACGCATTTGTAGGCATATTGCCACCATAATCGAATGCTCTGCTTGGTGCTGTGCTAAAAATCGGGATTGGCAATGTGGGTGGGTGGGCTGTAAATATTATTGGACCCTAAAAATTGTCTAGGGGGAAAACACACACACTCACCATATAGACGGGCAAAACGTAGAACCTCTTGCACTCGCGCCGAATAAAGTTGAAGGCGATGGGCCGGCGGTATGTCGATGATACCTTGGTCAGGTGCGAACGGATCGCACTGGCGCTCGTCGATCGCTGCAGACGCTGGAGCTGCAAAAAAATTATGAAAAAAAATGTATAAATATTATAGCTCGCGCACGTAATTAGTTTTCCAAACAATTCAACACATTTTGAGAACACAATTAATATGCACAAAATGTTTGCAAAGAATTCGCGCCAAATTTGGCTTGCAAATTATTCAAATCGAGCGGCGTTTCAATTGAATTTATGGCCGATAAGTTTGTGTACTCGGTACTACGGTGTACTTCATTTAGACACCTGGCTATTGCAAACAATGCGAACGATGGATTCCAAATTTGGAGGGTTTATTTTTGTTTAAACGTTAGTTTTTCATGCATAGTAATTTTTAAGTTTTATTAGGTATTTTTATTTGACCCCACAAAGCGAAAGATATATATTTTTCACAACTTAGTGATGCTTTCTAAATTTATTTTTTATTTTCTATTTAAAAAAATTGAGCAAGAAAAATAAATAAAGAAATCAAGTTCCTTTCTTTACTAAAATAAAGTACAAAATTATCTTTTGATGAGTTATCAAAAACAAAATCCTGGTATTATAAACATGTTTATCGTAATATCACGACTTTATATTTATTACAATCGTAAACACAGTATTTATGGGCCATGTTTATTGATTTTTTATAAAATTCAATAAATATTTATTTTCTGGGAGTGTATTAAGCCATATCTGAGCAGCAAAGTTTGCCAAAATCGTTATCATTTAAATTTTACAAACAGTTGTGAATGAAATCATAATATATATCGACATTATCTAGATGATTAATCACCTTTGCGGCAGGTAAACGTTATCTTAAGTTCGGAAAACTCCACAATGGCACATTGGTATTTCTGGTTGGGGAATGGGGATCGGCTGGGTGGGGTTGGGTATGGGTTTGGATTGGTTTGGGATGGTATGGATTCGGTGGGTGGTGGGGGCGGCGTCCCTGAACCTGCTTATCAAGGCGGCAAAGCAAGTCGCTGTTGTTGTCTACATAATAACTATAGAAATTACAGTTGCAAGGCGGAGTGGATTGTTTTCGCAGTGAGCTAAAGTGACAGGCGGGCCAGGCGAAGTCATCCAACTCGAAGTTGATAGCAATTAAATCCGCTTATCAGTTTAGAGACGCGATTTAAATTAGCACCCCAATGGAAGCCCCACTCCCCCGGCTTAATCTCCCGGCTTCTTTGTGATTTGTCCTCGGCGATGACTACACGCCGACAAGTTTTTGCTATTATTAAACAGTTTTACAAGCCGCTAACGCTCAGAAATTGTTGCTAATTAGTTGAACCGCGCACGCCGGCGCAGCAGACCTTAAAAGCGACCCATCGTCGGGGAACAGGGGGCAGTGAAGGGTTAAGCGGCGGTAACCACTAATAAAGGTGTGCGCTGGTATGAGTGGCCCTACACTGCGAGAAATAACATGGTACCATTTTATTTTTGCCATTTAATTACTATTTATCGTCGAGGTGATCTAATAGTTTTGAAATAATGGATTGAAACCATTATACACCGCGAGAAATAACATAGTACCATTTTATTTTAACCATTTAATTTCTATTTATCATCGAGGTGATCTAATATTTCTGAAAAAATGGATTGAAATGGATTGTAATGTTTATAATCTGCATTTATTTGCAGATTGGGATTATAAATTTAGGTAAAATCAATAGGATTGTAACTAAAAGTTCTTTGGTTAGACAATAAAATATTTTTAAGACCTATTAATATTTATGAAACTTATTATACTGAAATAACAACTGAAAATTAGTAAAAATTTTAAATTTTTCAAGATATGTATTATTATGAGCATTATCAAATATTATTAAAAAAATTTAAAATATATCCATAAAGCGAAAACCAATGATTAATCATTCGATTTGAATATTTCTCTCGGTGTACGTGTCAAGATTGGAGGCAATCGAGCTGAATTAGATGCTGCTGGGGTCGATTGAGTGCAGATCAAGCGATGAGCAATCGAGTGCAGGGTGCAGCGTGAGCCGCACAATTAGATTCTTCGAAAAAATGTGAAATTATTATGAAAGGACCTTGAGCGCAATTGCTCTTTGGAACAATTTGCATGTGAATAATGTCGAAAAGTCGCATTTTTCGCTGTCAATCAGTGCGTATGTGTAATATTTCCATCTATGCATGTGCCATTCGACTGTCTGTCAATAGAAATGACAATTATGCTATCCTCGCGTGCACTTTCTCTATTTATTCATTTGATTTTTTCGCCATTTGAACCCTGACAATTAACACGGCGAATGAATAAAAAACAAACAAATCGAACGCTTCGTTTAAAGCGATTTGTGCGCGCGCCTTTTAATGAAATTCGCTTGTTGTGTTTGATGTTGTATTAGGGTAGTACTATATGTGCGTGCTGGGGCTACGGGGTTTTTGTGGGCCCGTGTCCGTTGGCCTGGCACTATCTCTATCTCTATCTGCCCGGCTATATCTAAGCGCGATCGGTCGCAGGGTGTCGCCGTGCCTGTGTTTGTGCCTATGATTCAGCCACCGGGCATACAACACAACAACAGTAAGCAAATAGCAAATGCAGAGGCTGGGGTAACGAATTCCAGATACTCATTATAATATTTTAATAGCCGGAAATCGTATAAATAAGAAACCCCTTTCGAAAATGAGTTTAATTTTCCCATTACATTATTTATTTCCTTTACAAATGTTACACACTCTAGAAGTTTCATTTTTAGATCCTAACTAGCGATTCTTAAAAAGCAGAAAAATATGAATTATGATCCTACGACTTAAAAAATTTATTTGAATTCATTATCAGGACTAGTTGTAATGCTCACCCAAAATGTATGCTACTAAAATTGTAATCCTTAACGAGAGAAAAAAGGAAATTTGGTAAGAAACTCTGAAAGGAGTTCTATAAAAAGTTTACCTTCGATATAACTTCCTATAACTATGTATGGGAATTATGGGCTTTTTCCAACATAAAATAGTAATCGATAGATAGATCGATTTATTTATCTTTCGATTAGCATTATATCATTAATGTTTTTAATTATTTTGAGTTTACTTTTAAATAATCGGAGATAAAAGTAATCTGTGTAAGCAAAAATTATATGTTAATGATCATTTATTGAAGTTAATCAGAAAAATTAGTTATCCGACTTAAAGTTCTATTTGTAGCAAAACAAATAATAAAAATAATAAATATAAAATCAATATTAAAGCGTAAATTGAAACTTTCCTGAAATTACTTGTAATGATTTGCGCTCCCTAGAACTACTGAGTTAAATTTAGTCTTCGAATTGGAAATTCCCAGGATCTCTTTGGCCTCCCATTGCCCGTGTCGTAGCACCTGGAAAAGCTCGACACACCCCCGTACTCCAGACATACCGGGTACCACAACTCCCACCACAATGAATGGCGGGCGCTGTGTTCCGTTCTGTTTTATTCTGCCAGTTGATTTCTGTTCGGGTTCGGATCCGCTCATTTCAGTTCTGCTCAGTTCGACCACGGTTCGTGTCGATTTCGAATTCGCAGTGGATCGGAGAGGGTCTTGCAAGTAAAATTCATGTTAATGAATGTTAATTTATACATTTGTAAGAATCTAAAATCTGTTTTTCCATACACAACAATTATTATTGACGCGGCTGTTCGGTCGCCTGGCGGTGATTTCGAATTTGGAAGCAGTCGCGCCCGAAACGTCGACGCGAACGCAACGAGCGTTAACGGTAAAGCTATAGCTGTATAGCTATAAGTCGGGCAAAGGATAGAGGATAGAGGATACCGATACCGATACGATGGATCCGGAGTTTGTGAACAAATACAATCAGGTCCTCAGCCGGCTGAAGCTGGTGGAGAACTTCGATGGCAGTGATCCCGGCAAGCTGCCGCAGTTCCTGCAAAAGATCGAGGCCCTCATGCCGGCCATAAATAGTTTCGATGACTATTACAAGGCGCAGCTGATAGGACACATTAAGAACAAGTGCACGGATCGGGCGCGGGAGGCGGTCTTCACCCGACAAATGAGTGCTCCGGTGGGAGCGAATGGCAATGGCAATGGGAATGGCCACCTCCTGAAGGCCGAGTCCTGGCTGAAGCTCAAGGACCAGCTGCTGTACAACTATGCGGAAAGGGAGTCCAGCTACTCGCTGATACACAAGATACGCAGTGCCGTGCTGGACTCGAACATCGAGCTGTATTACCAAAAGATGGCCAAGCTGAAGCACAGACTGATCAATCGCAAGTTGACGCACAACGATACGCTGTACGGGCTCGAGGATATCGAGAGGATAACGCTGCAGGTCTTCCGGGATCACCTGCCCGAACCGACGCACTCGATGATATTGCGCCGGAACCCGAAGAGCATGGAGGAGGCCTATCGCTATATAGTGGAGGTGCAGCAGCAGTTCTACACGCAGAGCGGATCGCTGGCCAGCGATCAGCAGGCGGCCACCTTTAGTACCAGTCACAAGCAGCAGTCCTACGGCGTGGGCATGGGCGGCGTGGGCGTGAGCACGGTGGGATTGGGCGTGGGCATGGGTGCCGTGGGACTGGGTCTCTCCTCGTACGCCCGCCAAATGTCCAACGAGAAGGGCCAGCAGCAGAGCCAGAACTCCTCGAGGAGCTACTACAACCAGTCGGCACCGCCGGTGGGTGCCGGCAAGAACCATCCCATGTTCAAGAGCATGGGCAATCCGACCTTCAAGTCCAGTTTCAGCTATAATGGCACCAGCAGCAATAGTTCCGGACTGGGTTCGAATTACGCGAGTGGCAAGAAGTCGGATATTAAGCAGAACTATCAGCAGCAGAAGAGCCAGAACTACACGAAGACCTCATCATCGGCGAGTGCCTGGAAGAAGTAGTAAACGATCTCCCCATCCCAATCAACCCACAGATCTTGACAATCCCAATCCAATGAGATAAGCAGATCGAGCATGACCTAATCCCTTGGAGCCTGTGACTAAGCCAAGAAGTAGTAAGCAAAGTGCTTGCCACCTCATGCTAATTACCCTTAAAACCTCACCCTCTCTCTAATGGTGATGATGTGGCCGAAGATTATAGGATGTGAATATAGATTAAGGTAATGTGAGCAACGGTGTGCAATGAGATGGAGGCTAGGGTACTTTCAGATACGACCATAACAACTAAATCAGTCACATTAAATATGATAATGATGCGAATATTTAAATGTATAAAAAATAATACAAATGTTAATACTATAAAAGACAATGCAACAAATTAAATACCTCCATGCACATGCAAATAATACGAGTGATGTGAATATAGATGAAGATAATACAAATAATAGAAAGTAAAAATATTGCAAACAGCAAAAGTAATTATTAAATATGGATTAGGAATTATAATAAATAGTATAAATAAAATAATAAAGTTGTTAACCCGAAAAAGAGATAATAGTATTCAAGCGATAAAGAGTTATTAAAAGTGAACTTGTCGATATAATGATTTAAGGCATGATCTTCAATAATGATGACATCGATCGCGATCGCGTGTCTATCGATGATGATCGATCCGCAGACAGTATGGACATGTTAATTATTAGCTCATAAGACTCCGATGTACAAAGCCCCAGCCTCAGTCACATTACCCCCTATGTATCTGCCACAAATGCGCTATTTTAACAACAATCGCCCACCTTCAAATTCGTTTTTGTTAACAATAAAGTGTAAAGTCTAACAGCCCCATTGTGTATATGATATATATATAGATATAGGGTTTGGGGGTCTAATTTTTGGCATAGCCTGTTTACTTACAATTTGCTGGGCACTTGACTTATGCGCAGAGTTCCCCCGATCATAGCCCATGTCCTGGGGCGCTGGTTCCGTTTGCTGTTCCTGCAGTTTCACCGTCTTGGGTCGCGACTTATCCTTCGAGTCCTTTTCGGCCTTGCCAAAGAGTCCTCGCTGCTCGGCCCGACGAATGAGGTATTTCTCATTCAGATGAGTCAACGTTTTCCTTCGCACCAGCGATAAATAGCTACCCGTAACCTGCTGTTTGATGCAATTATCCTGATTGATGCATATATCCGGCACGGTGTCCTGCACAAATTCATCGATATCGGGCGTAACTATCAGGTCAATACTATCCACTCGCGGCAGCGGAGGAGCTGCAGCAGACGCCGGAGTTCCCGGAGCCGGAACTTCCGGTTGGGCCGCCGGCTTATCCTTCTTCCTGGGCGAATCCTTGGTCATGGCCGCCGCCGGAATATTGGCCGCCTCCGCCTCGGCTATCGCCTCCAATCGCTTCTGCTCCTTGTAGGCATTGCGATGCTTCTCCAGGGCCAGCTTATTGATCAGCTGCACGACATGCTGCACCATATCCTCGTTTTCGGTGCCCACAATCGAGTGCGTTTGATAGAGGACAAACTGCACCTGGGGTCGCGACATCGACATGGTGAGGGTCAGCAGCTGCTCCTCGAGGATCATGGCCACCCGCTGGCGTCCCTCGTCGCTGACCTCCGATTCGGTAAGGACCTCCAGCATACTTAGATCTCCGCCGCGCGAACAAATCAAATCGATGGGATCCGAGATGGCACTAAAGGAGTTCGGTGGTGTGGCGAAAATTCCCACCACCGTTCGAAAGCGATTCGATTCCATGGGAAAGGAGGTGAAGGCATCGCCAAACAGTCGGATATTATTCACTCCAATGGATTCCATATAGCGACGGTACTCCTTGAGATTGGCCCCGGCTCCATAAACATAGAAGTTGTTCACCCGATTGATGGAGTAGAAGAGAGCGGCCAAGTAGGCGGTGGATCGGGGGGAGCCTATATGAGTCTGCAATATATCGCCATCCAGTTCAAAGTAATCCATCAACTTGGACATTATGGCCGGGCCAAAGGTAAAGTTCTTGTCCTGGAAGGGATATTCAAAAGCAGTATTGTAAACACTCAAAAAGTTCATTAAAACTTGAGCAACCCAAAACAAAAACCTGAGAATTAACAAGCATTAAATTACAAGACGAAAACATGTTTATAAAGCATTTCTTTTTCACTTCGATCAGATTTAGTTTCAATGTTTATTGATCATACCCAATGTTGACTTATTTATAAGCTGTCTAGGCGCATTTTTTCCGGGAAAATGAAAGGTGTTCAGTAATACTATTAATTGTAACCGGAAAAAAACGTTTAAGCTAATGACTGTTTCGTTTTCTAGTTAAAGCTATAATAGTTATCCATAGATTAAGGCTATCGACGTCAAAATGTAAGTTAATTATAACTTTAATCTTAAATAATCTGAAATTATTTTTTTAAATTCTCACCTGCATAATAAAGTAATGTTTAGTCATCAGCACGGACTTGGTAAACTCGCTGCGGTCCTTGGGAATGCAGGATATGACCAAAGGACAGATATTGTCCCATTTACAGTGCTGCACCAGCAGTTGCTCCTCGTCGTCCGGTCCGTGTACAGTAAAGCCCATATCGGCAAGGATCTTATCCGCCTCTTCCTTATTCCTTAGAAATCAAATAAAATAATTTTTTTTGAACTTTAATAAAATTTAATCTAACTCACCGCACTAAAAAGGGATTTATCCAACCGGTGACCACAGGATTCGCAGCTGCGATGGCCACCTTCTCGTTCTGGAGATGAATGGGCAGCAGTTGTGAGAGGCGAAGAGCTCCAACCCGAATCCTCATCCGCGAAATCGAGGCTGCCAATCGAATGCGATGCAGCCAAAGGACTTCCGCGAGTTCTATTTGGAATTTAGGCTCAGAACGAATTTATAGTAATGTATCAACCCCACCTGTAACTTCGGACTCCTTGTAAAGCCTCGCCTGCAGATCCTTTTCCTCGGAGTTGCGACCTTTGAACTGACGATCGTAGAGTTCGAAGAGCATTAACCAAATGCGTTGTTCGTCGTTTTTGTACTGAGAAAAAAAAAATATTTGTCTATATTTTTCTAAAATATAAGTCTTCACCCACCTGCTTGTGTTTCTCAAAAAAACCGACGTCATTCAAGGCATTTGACATTACAACCTTATCTAAAAAGTGGGATACAACAGTTTTAGATACCATTAAATACAACAAATTTACTACAACCCACAGCGAAAGACATCGTATATTAGGGAGAAGGCCAATCGCATATCATGTTCATTTTGGAAATCGACTAGAATCGGTGGTTTGCGCAGGAGTTTCGCGGCATTAGCGATGGTGGGCAAAGTCCAACGTGCTCCGGACTTCAATTTAACCTTGACCGGCGTGGAATGGCAGTATTTGAGGGTCCGGCTACGTCGTCCATTGGGACTAACACCCGGTGAAATGATCTTGGTGATACGCATCGGATCGAACATGGGTTTCTCCTTCTTATTGATATCGTGCAGCGATATGGTATCATCGGAGGAGTCGTTCACATGTCGCTGGATCTCCAATAGCATGTAGTACATCTTGTCCTGCCACTCCTCATCGCTGGGCAGATAGATCTGCTTGGTCTTCTTCAGCTTTTTACTCTGCTCCTTGAAGATGGCCGGATACACCGAGAAGATGTCCGCCAAGCTCAGGAAAAACAGTTGGTTGGACATGGCGGAAGTTTAGCGATTCCAGATAGTCAATTGAAAGGAGAGCTCTGTCTCTATCTATGATATCATCCTTATTATACTATTCTTTTAATTAATTTATGTTTTAGGCTTTAAACTATCTAAGATCACCCTAATTTTAGCAAAAGCAGGTTATAAAAACATGCTAAATCACAAAAATAAGACCTTGTTTAAATAAAATGTTCATATAATGTTCATTTTTTCAGAATACAACGATTTAATTTGGTTCCACTAGGTATAATAGCATTTGTATGTGTTTAATTTCCGATTTAACAAAAAACTTTTTTAATATAAAATGAATTTAGTGGTAGAGTTCAAATCACTAACTATGCCAAGCTTTTATCTAGATATCTGTAACCTAAAACAATAACTTTAAATAACTTGCAATGTTTTTGAAAAATTACTGATTCTTATTTGGTACAGCCTAGTACTATATAACACTATGCAACATTTCCGCACGAACGGGTAATTAGGTAAAGATTCCACAATTATTTAGATGCCGAGATACGGTGCTCTAGTTTAGTTCATCTATTAAATTAGCAATACACTAGATTTCAGCACGATCGGATTGTTAAATTCACAGGTAAATCACACGAAGGTGGATAAGCGGGACATTTCCCGGATAAACTCGGATAAATAACGGTAAAAAGAGCAGGAGCGAATCCGAACCGAGCAGTTGCAGTGAACAGCGGCAACTGGATGAACGGAGCTCCGGTGGACTCTTCTTTCGATGGCGTGTCTTTCATCTCCCTTTTTTCCTTTGAACCGTAAACTCCACATTTCCCCCTGCCCTTCCACCTAGTCTTCAACCAATTCCAATGACAATGACAACTGCTGATTTTCATTCTCAGTCAGGTTCTCTCATTTTCATTTCCATTTCCATTTCGTTCGGTTCGTGCTTAACACCAATTCAATGCTGGGAGCCTCCGAATTCAGAACTCAGAATTCCGAATCGACATCCAACCAAGCTGCATGCTCCATGGAATTACTTATCTATCTCTTGCACACCCCTCCAGCCCTCTCCCTTCCACCCACCTGTCGCCGCATGCAATGTGCACGCCAATATTGTCGCCATCTCGCTCTAACAACCACCTCCTCCCTTTTTCTTTCAGCTGAAAAAATATTTGCCACAAAGGACAAACGGAACGTTACCGTTATAAGCTCTCCCTGGATAAGTGTGTTTGTCAGAGCGATAGGTGTATACAGATGAGATCAAAATATTAGTAGCTGTTAAAAAATAATCACTGTTTTTTAAAAAGCTATTAAGTAAATATGTTTTAGAATAAGAAAAACCTAAAGAATGTTTTTTTTTAGTTACCTACAATCTATTGTAAGTTAAGATCCATTTTTGAAAAATATACTATTTCAACGATATTTATGAACATTATTCAATCAGGATCAGATAAAGTTTCTAGGAAACAGTAACCTTAATAAAAGTAACTAATTAATAAACTATAAATATATGATTGTTAATCAAAGACATTAATGCTTATGAAATTATATCGCCAATACGAACTACAATCAAATTTTGGTAGATAAAAATATTTGTAGAATAGGATAAAATTTAAAAAAGTATAAACCTTTATTAAGTAACCAAAATGGTTTGATACAATAAGCTTCACATTATACCGAGTAATATATCTAAAAATCCTTGAAATACAAAATGCTACCACTTTGACTACAGCTGTAACGTAACTACTGGTTGGAGATAGATGGATCCAAACGATATCACACTTACCTTTTATTTTTTACGGCCCCTGCACGCTTGGCGTAATAAATTCCGTTTGCCATATTCGCATGATTTGCTCTGATTGGAATATTCGTCTTCAATAAATTGCCCGAAATGTCGCTGACAGAAATAGAGGGGCAAATGGTGATGGGAAGGGTGGTTCCCGGGTATTCTTCGATGTGTTCGCCTTGATTAGTCGTTTAAGGGGGGGGGCTTAGGCCCCCAAAATCCCCCTGCCATTTGTTTGATGTTTGATGGCTCCGCGGCGTTCGAATCGAACATCAAATTAAATGTTGATTAGACAACTTCCAAACTCTAGTTAAATGGGGGAGGTGGAAAATTTATTGGCCTAGGTCAAATATCGATTATCGCCCCCGTCACCGTAATATTGGGTCAGATTGAATTGAATGTCAATTTGATTGGCATATCTGGGTGCAAATATATATATACAAGTCTGAAAGAACTGTTATGCGGGTCTCCTTTGTGACCTTGAGATGGGGAAGAAAGTTCACTGCTGAATGTTTACTTCTTCACTTTGCCTAATTGAATTGCCCGGCTTTGGTTAACTTCTTAACTGAGATCAATTATAATTGGAAAAATTGGAAAAAATCATATCAATTAAAAGTGCCCCAAAACTGATTCATCTAGCCTGATTGCTGACCACGAAAACAGTGACCACACAAAATAATAATTTCGGCTTCGGTTCGGGGGCTTCTCTTCTTCGGAGAGATTGGGTTGCTATCTGCTATCGGGGCGAAATATATAACCGAGGGCTACTATGACTGTTTAGATATGAATAAGCAAACTTGAATTAGAGTTATCAGGGGTGTTGTTAGTACGTCGTCGAAAGATAACTCGGGTGTCATAATTAAATTTTTCCTCCGTTTCCCGTACAGCCGTGGGCAAGTTTAAGCCACCCCGGCTTAAAGTCGACCGATGCGACTTCTTTATCGGGACAGTGCGTGTCCGCCCGCGGAAGCCTCCGTCGTAAATCAGTTGGGCGCATTCGGGGCTTTGTTTGGTTTTTTGTTTTTTTTTTTTATTAAGAAGCATATTTATTATATATAAGATGTATGTAATACAATAATTTTTTCTTTCTGTCCGGGTTTGCTCTTCTGCTCTTTACGCTTTTATGGTTTCGGTATCATTTTGTTTTCTTTTTCTTTATCCATTTTATATAATCATATAAAACACTGAGCTACAATACAAATATTGTGATAAAAACTTACAACATAACCTTTAATACATAAAAATACTTGCGTAGTCTACAAATCGTATCGTTATAGAGATTTTCTTCGTGGATCGATCGATCGCCCGCTCGTCTTCTCCTGCTTCTTGTTTTTTTTTTCTGACCTTCCCCTAAATTGTTTTCACTGTTTTTTGTCGCGCCTCAATGGGTTCTGTATTTGTTCTTGTTTTCGCTTTTTTTTTTATTTCTTAGTTGTGTGAGTTTTACCCTATTAAAAGATTTCATTCATTCTCCATCTGTGGCTGATGATGATTCGTTTTATTTTATGAGAAGTTCAAAAAAAAAAAAGGAAAACAATAAACACCGAGGAATCCGTGAATGAATGGGAGGCCGACTGGATAAGGGTGAAAGTGTTGGAGTAGGAGAACGAGGGGGGAGTGACCTCCCCGCGGAGAATTCTTCCAGTTCTTTCGCTCCTTCTTCTCCTTTAGATGTCTGTTGTGTTTTCTATGAGTTTGTCGTTCGTTTTTGTTGTCTGCAGCATTTTTAATTACAATAGAAATTATGTTTATATTTATATATATATTTGCATAATCAATATCATTAAATTAGATCGTATAAAACACAAGACAGTAGAAAAAATAAATGAGGCGTACATAATTTTGTTTCAGTGGACGTACCAAAAGAGAATATACATAAGTAGTTACAAATTCGTACAAATTAAAAGGTAAATTTTGTTCGTATGGATGGCCGAGTATTCTTTTTGGTTCGAATTGGTTTGATTATCTTTTTTTTTTTTGTATGTGGGGTGAATTATCGATGGATCAACGCTCTGAGCATCTCATACGCAAAATCATAATACACAGTACAATTACAATAATATTTATAGAAATAAAATATAAAATAATAAAAGAACCAACATACAGTTTATATGTTTTGTTGTTTGTTTTGCTTTTTGTTTTTTTTTTTTATACACATCTTTATGCATAATGGGGCGTATATAAGGTTTATGTATATAATTATAAGTAATAAATTTTATCCGCTTTGTTTAATTATTTGCACACGAGAATCAAAATTACTATTTGCAATCATATATATATAAAAAATAAACTTAATTGCCGTCATTCCGTTATATCATTCCTATACCATTCGCATTCTTATTCTCATTCCCATTGCATGCCATCCCTACTAACCATCACTATCATATCATATCATATCCTCCTATCTCGTACTGGTTGCGGATCCTTTTCTTTACTTTAAGCTTAATCAATTTTGGAAGAGTAAACAATACCATCGAGTTGCAATTGTTGCTGCATATGCTATATGTGTGTGTGTGAGAGTGAGAGTGAGAGTGTCTCTGTCTGTGAGAGTGAGTGTGAGTGTGGATGAGTGTATTATATAGATCGCTTTTGAATGAAAACTAATGATTAATGCGTATTGTATGCTGTTCTACACCTTCCTAACTTTTCCTCCTATCGGGCTTCACTCTTTTTACTCACGTTTTGCTCACTTGTTCTTTGTTTTATTCGAGTTCTTTAACTAATTTTTTATAATTTCTCCCCCCGCTCTCATCGCTTTCATTCATCTTCTTAATATTTATACGTATAAACTTTTATAATTTTATACTAAATGGTTTTTACGGTTTTTTTTTGCATTTTCTTGAATTTTTCGCTTTTTGTTTCTTGTTCTTGTAATACAAACGTCGTCGTGTAAATATATAAAAAAAGATGTCCAAAGTTTTACGTTACGTTATTGTATATGCTTTTTTGTTTTTCTCATTACTTAGTGGATCGTTCTCTTGCTGATGGTTTTTGCCTGCTTTTTGCTTTACAGTTGTCCTAGGTGTGTGTAAATGGGTGTTTTCTTAATGGTTTTTTTTTTGTTTTTCGAGTGGTTTTCTGATGTCTGAATGCTTATATATGAGAGCGCAGCGCCTAGCTATATAGGGCCTTACTATATAGTATCGTACTACATATGTATATATATATAATGTGTGTGTATGTGGGTGTTTTTGTTTCCTTCGATCATACACATATACTAGATATATGTACGCATATAACTAACGGCGAAATTACTTTGTTTCCTCCTTCTCTTTGTTCTCCTCGGTCGACTCCTTCTCGTTCGACTGAAATGGAATAAGGACATGGGTTAATATGTGAAGGAATATCTGTTAGATAGAAGATACAATGGCCTTTCTATGTCAAAAATACACAGAATAAGATTAAAAAACCTGACTATATAATAAATTGTAATATCTTAGTATTTGAAATTAATGTTTCGATAAAGATAATAATTTTGAAGTGGTTTATTCCATTTAAGGAATGGAGTAATTGGTCCCAATTAATATATTTATTGACTCTTGCTTTTTCAACATTAAGGAAAGACCATCTGACACTCGGGATCTGGGCCTCACCTTGTCCTTCTCCAACTCCTTCTCGATCTTGTCGCCCTCAGTGCCCTCCTGTTCGTTTGATTTCTCCTGCTCGCCGCCCTCCTTGCCCTCCTTGGTCTCGGGCCTGGTTATAATGCAAAATAATGTAATTAGTAAAGAGTTCAGAAAGAGTTACTCCAGTCCCATTTATACTCACTCTGGCTTGGGAATGTGCGCATTGAGGTCCAGCTTCGTGCAGATCTCGTCCCAGTCGGGGAAGCACTTGTCCTTCATGCGCGAAACGTGGCCAATCAAGTTGGGGCACTTCTCGGTCATGTAGTCGCGCAGCGGATACGCAATGTCCTTGGACAGATAGTGGAGCTGCGAGAGGACCGCGAAGGCCACCACATCAAGGGTGGTGGGCTCGTCGCCGAAGAAGAACGGCTTGCAGTCGAGCATCTCGCTGAGCACCTTCAGGTCGTTCTTGCCGAACTCCTCGATCTCCTCGGCGCTGTGGACGCCGATGCCATGCGCCTTCAGCTTCTTCGTGCCCTGGAACCACTTGTTGTGTTGAATAGTTGTTTTGCCGTACAGCAGTTACGGATGGGGGTTACGGGGGGATGCACAAGCATACGTTACGGAATCGGGGTGTTTGAAGGTGATTTATTGGTGAGTTATTTTTTATTTTTTGGGGATCGGGGGGCAATACGCATTACACAGTTAGATGTTCAAAACCAAAGTAGTATGCAAAAAAGAACGAAAAAGAAAAAAGAGAAAAACCATGCAAGAGTTAGTGGTAAAATAACGATTGTTTTCCATTCGATTTCCCGTTTGGGTTTTGGGGTTTGGTTATGTGAAAACCGATCCGAGATATAAACAAATCCATCCCGCCAGGGATTTATTGTTTATGCCAACGGCGTTTTCGGAATAAACTATGTGTGGTGGGGATGGTGGTGGTGTTTGGAGTTTGGTTTTTTTGTTTTTCATACAGCTAGGTGCAATATAATACGCCACCGCTTCCTTAGTTTCAATTTTCAAGTATTGTTTATTTACACTACCCATCCATCCCCGCCTAATCCACAACGCCAGCCAACTTGGGACCTCTCGACAGTTTTCGATTACGATTTCAATCTAAACAAAGTGCGGATATATTCGGTTTTAGGAACTACTGCAGGCTCAGCTGCTGGCGTTGTGATATTTCGAGACCAAATAAATCAGCTACTTTTAAGGTTGAAAAACGATATTCCTCTACTTGTCTAGCAGGCATCTTCCGGTTTTCACTTTCACTCATTTTGTTTGATTTAAATAAATACTAAGAAGTACAGTCTGTAGTAAAGGAGTAATGGGAAAATTCTTGTAAATTCGAATGCAATTCTAAGTCTTCTAAATATTGGTCTATTACATTAGTAGATTGTAGATTAGAAGTTAAGAGGTAGGTATTATATGTTTTCATAAAATGTACAATTAAAAATAAAAATGTATACCAAAATATTAGTTCTTCGTAATACACCAAAAGCAAAGATTACGTTTAACAACAAGAAAAATTTTGAAAAATATTTGTACCAATAGTTTAACAAGTAGAAATATGATGATATTAACTATATGATGGGTAGAGAAAAACCTCTGTAGAACTAATTACAATAATGACCAAAAGTATGCAATGTTCCAATGAAAATTCTAATCAAAATCATACAAATTCTGGGAAAGTGAAAATCGTGGACCATGATCATGACCGCCAATATCTCAAACTATCCAGTTACCTTGCGACCAAAGGTGATCTTAAAGAAGAAGTTCAGAATCGAGTTGGGCAGCCGCAGGCCGAGGGCGTGCTGCAAGTTGACCTTGTAGCCCTTGAGCACATTGTCCGGATACTTGGCGCGCCAGTAGAAGATGATCCAGATGAGATGGTTCTCCAGCATGGCAATCGTGGCGTACGACACATTCCTCTGCTCGGCGGTGAGTCCCGAGTCCAGGTTCTTCTCGTACTTGGACGACAGTTCCTTGATGATAATGGCCGAGTCGGCGATCTCCTCCCCGTTCAGCTCGATGAACGGCAGCTGACCCTTCTTGGAGCGGAAACGCATCTTATGATCGACATTCTGCAAAAAGGGAAAGAACATGAAGATACATTTAATTTTTTAATTGCGTGGGATGAGCAATCGTGCGAGGAATGTGGGGGAGTGGGCGATTGTTAGCCCCACCCTTTATCTCTGGGCAGCATTCCACTTCATTAAAATCGGTAATTCCAATTTCCCAAGAATTCTTATTCGAGGCATAGCTATTCTTTTGGGATGAGCAATATCATAAATACCACTTAAATTCAATAGGAATGGGGATTGCTCTTAAGAACCAGAAACTAATTGAAAGGATTTTATTTTATGTTTGTTATTTTTTCCTGTATCACCACTCCAAAAATTATTTCTTAATATTATTTTGATTATGGATTTAAATTGGTTTCAAAGTGGTTATAAAAAATGTCTTTTTAAATTTTTTTTAATCATTTTAATCTAGCTTTTAATAGATTTTAAAGATACCATATAAACTGAATTAAACAATAGTTCTTTGGTATCTCTGATTGAAAAGTAGAGAAAAGAATTTTAAAATTTTAAAGGAAATGCCTTTTTTCTCATAACAAGCATGTTGAGGATACTCATAAATTTGAGATGGCCATATGGAACCGGGAAGTGGGTATTTTTTACAACCATGACTAATGCCAAATGTAGTTCACTCCCCCGCAAGGATTCCGGCCGCTAGATGGCGCTCATGACATACATCTAGCCGGCAATCGTTTGTTTGCGTGTGTATTTTGGGCATTTCCTATGTATGCCAAGCAGATGCTGAAAAACCAACCACTACCCGAGAAGCTAGCTGTACCTCCCAGGAACCCAAAAACCCAAAACCCAGACTCGAAAACCGAAAAACCCACCCAAAAACCAACACCCCTATGAAGCGAACAAACGCACAAGCACACACACACACACAGCGGGAGGGAAACGTCGTTCCAATTGCCCGCTATTCGAACATTTTGACATATTCCAATGCCTTCCAGTGTGTACACACGTCCGCACGAAGCGTACCGTTAGCTATGTGACAGTTATAGGCGGCGGGTGTCCGGTTTGAACCTTTTCATTTTCAGCTTGGCTGCACAAATCTACATAATAATTTCTAATTAGAAATACGAGGGCCATAACAAAAAAGCGAGCCGTTGGCATATTTTATGCTTTCGCGCGCCGCCCTCTGCCAAAAAAGGGAGAGGCAGGGTGTGGTTGTCCGCCGGAGAGAGAGAGAGAGAGAACAGGAGAGAGAAAGGAAAGAGAGAGCGGAGAGAGAGGAGCAGTGTAGTTGTAGAGAGATTTTCGCCTTCCAGCGGCAGCATCGCAACGCTCTGCAAAAAGGGTGGAGTCCATTTTTCAATTCCAATGATCCACAAAAACGGCAGCCTGTCTGCTTGCTTCCTCTTCTTCGTCTCCATCTCCATCTTCTTCTTCGTGTGCCCACGCACAATGCAAATATTTCTGTTTCTTTTTTTATTAAATCATTATGCCAATTAAGGCAATGGCTTTGCCTCCCCAATCATCCATTTCTGGCAGTGTAAAAAGTCAGGCGAGAAGAAGAAGCAACAGCAATGCAATTATGCAGCCTGCGCGTGTGTGTGTGCGTGTATCCACACCCTTGGACAAAAGTTCCAAAGAGAGCGCAGAGCGGGAGAGCTGCACTGGAGCGAGTGAGCAACAACAAAGGCCGTCCACTGTGTGTTGTTTTAATGCAAATATGCGGTTTATTAATTAAAACAAAGGCAGCAGCAATACAAAAAAATCACAAAAACGAGAAAATACAACAACAACAACAAAAAAAAAAACTCCATTTCCTCTCAAACACACACGCACACATTCGCACATGTACAGTTGCAGCAGCGTTGCCAGAATACCTTGAAATTGCAGCAGGCTGGCAATACTGCAATATGGCACAAATGAAATGGCGCGCCAGCATTTCCATTTGAATTTTAATCGTTTTGCGCTCGTAATGCATATGGCAGGGAAAATGTAAATTAATTGCACAATCTACAAGCGCGACACTCAGGAATGCCAGCAATGCGGGCCACCGCCTCAAAAGCGAAACTTATGCATCGTTGTTGTTGTTGTTGTTGCCTGTGTTTATTAATGGGCGCCGCCTTCAATGTGGTGTGAAAAAAATATGCATTTGGTTTATCATCAATAAAGAAACAACTTCTGCTCTTGTTTACACTGATGAATGTGTGTATACAAAGGAGGAAAAGAAAAAATGCAGCCGACCAGCAGCAGCGGGGGGTACAAAACAGAGAAAAAAAGCTGAAACGAGAGGGGGCAAAACTGGCTTAGTCAGTTGCATTTACAGTCACCCTCCCTTTTTTTTATGATTAATGCGCGCTGCAACAACAAACCAGAAATGTCAAAGGTCTCCAGTTTGTTGAACTCTTTTTTTTTCGTATGTGTTTTTCGGACTGCCTTCTTATCAGTGGAAATGGAAATGGGGGGAATGAAAATGGAAAGTAATTTCCAGCTGCGGGCCCAACTGACGGACTACTGTCAATCATAATTGCCTTTCCTTCCCCCTTCCCGACATTCGTGGAATGCAACATATGGGGGCGATTGCTTATCGGCATCTGGAAAACGGCATCGGCATCAATTAACATTCCTCGTCAAGGGGCTCGTTTTTCATTAACCAATGTAATTAATAAGATTAAACAGCAATTGCGTCGCCAGTTTTTGTGCGGGTGACCGCACCCATTTCTCCCTCTCTACAAGTTTTTCCACTCGTAAATGTATGAAAAATATGCAAACCGCATCGCGCGCTTTAAAAAGTGAAGAAAAAATAATAGTAATATGAAAAAAAAAAACAAGCTAAAATGGAAGGCACCATTGGAAGTCGTTGACAGTTGTTTGTCTGCCTCCCCCTCCCACACTATTACAGCTACTTAACGGATAAGAAAAGGAAAGGGAAAAGGAGAAGGCGGCGGAGGAGAGGGAGATGGAGAGACAGCTATTTCTGAGCCCGAGTCCATCTTAAACTGCATCAATTTTTATTAAAAGCAATTACAAGCTGGTGCTGCTGCTGTACACAGAAAAAAAAAGTACATTGATCTTAAATGGAAGTTGCTATCTTTTGTCAAGAGATTAATTTTAAAAATGCCAACATATGGAGATGTATGGTCGTAAAATACAAATTGTATATTATTATCCAGGGATATTTTATGAGATAACTTTTCTTTCAGTGCAAAAAGAAGTCGAAAGAAAAGTGAAATAAAAAACAGTGCAGCAACAAAAGACAAAGAGCAGACGGCGAGAGAGGGAGCGAGACAAAAGGAGAGAGAGTCGGCAAGTGCAAAATTTGAAGCACGACTTTTGCAAAGGGGGCCAAGCAGCGGGGGAGGGGGGTGAACGAGGGGGCAGAGTGGAGCATAAAGCAGCGACGCAGCGTCGGCGTCGGCGCACACACAAATTTTATGTATACGCTGTGCACAAACACACGCACACAGGACCAGGCTACAGGTTCACACACACACATGGGCGGGCGAAAGAGAGGGCAGGCTAAATGTATCCCTTTTTCAGTTACGGGGCAGGGCAGGTCACACACACACACACACGGGGCAGGCTTAGCACACCATGATGGCGGCGCTGGCTCTCTCGCTCGCTCTCTCCTGGGCTCTTCCTCTTGCCTTCCCTCTCCCGCAGGAGCTGGGAAAAAATCTGTACCGCAAAAATGCCTTGAAAATCTGGGATATCTGGGAGTTTTCGGGTTTTCAGGGTTTTCCTGGGATTCTTTTCGAAGTTTTTCGATTATCTTGGCTACCTAAAGATTTCCTCGGATTTTCCTGGGATTTTTCTTAGTTTTTCCCAAAACTCACCTCGTATTTCAGGCCCACTAGACGCAGCCAGGTCTCCACCTTCAAGCAGTAGGGCGACAGGGAGGGCAACAGCGGGGTGCGCGAAAACTGGTACAGATAGATGATGTCCTTCTCGAAGTTGGTCTTGTGCACATTGAATTTCTGGGCGGGCGGGGCTTCCGATTTGGCAGCCACAGGGGCGGCCACCGCCTCCTCCTTTTTGGGCTCCTCGTTGTCCTGCTGCTTGTCCTGCTTTCCGGCCTCGTCCTTCTTGTCGCCGGCCTCCGCGTCCTCAGCCTTCTCCACTGCGGGGGCGGCAGCTGGTGCCGCCGCAGAGTCCGCTGGCTGGGCCGCTGGCTTTTCCGGCTCCTCTGGCTTTTCCGCCGCCGCCACTGCGGGCGTTTCCTCGGCGGGTATTTGGGCCACTTCGCTTGCCATTATTTGTTAGTTTTTCTTTTCGCTTTTTTTTTTTCTTTTCCGTCTACTTTTCTTTTACTACTACTCTTGCTTTTGCTAATTGAAGTTGCGCTTTCTTTCTTTCAGCTAAAAAGATTTCGGCTTCGCACTTTTCCTGCCACTCGCACACATACACACACGCGAGCGAGAGAGAGGGAGATAGACAAAGAGAGAGAAACCACCACTGCGCTTCGATTCGAACTCGGATTCGGGTTTCAGTCCACGGCAAATGCAGGATATCTGGCTGGATGCGATTCGTTCGGATTCGGATGGATTCAGGAGCCGCTGTATCGACACCGCCGCAACCGCTCTCGGGAGTTTGAAAATTTGAAATGATTCTCGGATTCGGATTGTCGGGTCGTGGGGGCGGTTTCCGAGTCCAGATACATCGATTTCTTGGGTTCGCAAGATATCGATGTTCTATCGACTATCGCATGGGTTGTCATCACCATTTTAGGCGACGTAAGTCCAAGCGACGTAATCAAACGTAAGTTCAATTAGAACGTAAGTGCGGCCTCTCAGAGACATTTTCTCTGCCGACGTCGTTTTTTGTGTAACATTTTAGCATTATAAACGCGGACGATTATGGGATTGCGATATTGGCTCAATTTTTATGCCACAAAACGTAATTGCAATCAAAACGTATCGCCGTTGTGTAGTAAGACCGTGATCAATCGCTTAAAATTGAGAATGATTCTCTAGAAATATCGATGGGCAACCCATCACCAACCCGCCCAATTCAAATTTAATTTCAATAATTAGCTGGATTTTAACTTTTATGCTAGACAACCCTTTTTTAACTGACTGACAATAAAAAATTGGATTTTATATGTTTTAAATTCCGAGAAACTTTTTAACAAGAACTATTTTGGGTCTTTCCCTTAATTCAACAGTTTAGGGAATACCCTGATTGTTGTTTGTTCATTTATTAGTCGTATATTTTGTGAGTGTTTAAGTGTAGCCTAAGACTTGCAGCTTTGATAAAAGTCTCTGAGCACTGTGAACACTGGTACGGTCGTTCTCCGGTATGCGTTCTTAGATGATCCTGTAAATCTGTACGACGTCTATAAGACTTCCCGCATTCGGTGCACTTAAAGGGTTGTTCCCCTGTGTGCATTCGGAGATGTGTCTTAAGTCTGCAAAGCAAAGTAAAGGCCTTTGGACAGTGGGAACACTTAAAGGGCAGTTCTTCAGAGTGCACTTGCAACAAGTGCAACCTAAGAGTTGTTCTAGTTGTATATGTCTTTTCGCACTCGGGACACTGGAAATGCTTAGAATGATTTTCCAGGTGTACCTGAAGTCTTGTGTCCGTGTCGAAAGATTTGGGACATTGGGAGCACTGGAACGGTCGTTTGTGCGTGAGAATATGTTTGGTAAGAGTCGAAGCGTCTGGACACGACATTGGGCAGTGGGTACACTTGAACTTTCGCTCCACTTTCGTGTGGGATCGCAAGTGTCGCTTGAGACCCTTTTCTGTTTTACAGATCATCCCACAATAGGTGCATTGAAGCGGACTCATAATTTCATTATTAGCAGACCCATGGGGTGACTCAATGTCATCATTGCCTTCTAGGAAGTGATCTTCTGTTCCCAAGACTTTAGCTTGGTCATGGGACTGATCGATATCGCACTCGTTTAAGTGTAGCCTAAGACTGTAAGATCGAACGAAAGTCTGTGAGCACTGGGAACACTTGAACGGGCGTTCTCCGGTATGCATTCTTAGATGTTCCTTTAAATTTGAATGACGTAAAAAAGTTTTCTCGCATTCGTTGCACTTGAAGGGTCGTTCCCCTGTGTGCGTTCGGAGATGTGCCTTCAGTCTGCAAGGATGGCTATAGGCTTTTGGGCAGTGGGTACACTTAAATGGCAGTTCGTCCAAGTGCACTTGCATTAGGTGCGTCCTAAGAATGGTTCTAGTTGTATATGTCTTCGAGCACTTGGAACACTGGAACTGCTTGGAATGATTTTCCAGGTGTACCTGAAGTCTTGTGTCCGTGTCGAAGGATAATGGACATTGGGAGCACTGGAACGATCGTTTGTGGATAAGAGAATGCGTGGAAAGACACGAAGCCTTCGTAAACGACCTTGGGCAGAGGGTACACTTGAACTTAGACTCCACTTCCGTGTGGGATCGCAAGTGGGACTTGAGACCGCCTTCCGTCTTACAGATCCTCCCACAATGAGGGCATTTAAGCGGACTCTCAATTTCATTATCAGCAGACCCTTTACTTTCTAGGAAGTCATCTTCTGTTCCCTCGATTTTCACTTGGTCCAGGGACTGATCGATGTCGCACTCTGTAATGACAAAATATTCTTCCTCGCACTCGTCTTCTTCAAGTGGCTCGTTCTTCACCAAGCATTCGTCCTGGTCTCCTTGGGAATCGTCCTTGGGTCGCGAATCTTCATCTCCTTCTTCAATGCTTGATTCCTCACTCGTTGATTCCAAATCGTTGTCCAATACTTCTTCCTTGATAAATGCATTTGGTGCATCCTGCAGGCTTACTGGCGCCTCCATTGGTTTGGAACTAAAATGCATGTTGTATATTAATGAAAAAACTGTAATTTATTAACTTAACTAACTTACCTGTGATTTTATATTATTAAATCCAGCTAAAATTGCTTTGTTTACCTTTTTTGCAGAACTATCGATAAACTATCGCTTTATTCGATATTTCAATGTATATTGAAACGTATCGGATATTGAACCATTCGATAGATATTTTCACAAACAAAGATTTGTTTAATTTAATAAAAACGCAATAGGTGGAAAGTAAAAACCCAATTACATCTCTGCAACAATGGGAGCCGTTTTGGGCCTATGTTCGGCCGCTCAGGTAAGTAAATTGATTGCGTATTACCCACCATTTAACCGGGTACTCCCAATCGAAATTTTCACTTGGCTACAAATCAATAAAGAGCAGCCATATGTTTCTAGGAATTTCCCAATCGCGGGGGAGCTCTTTTCTCAAAATCTATGATTTTATGTTTTATACTTTTGCGTAGGATGATTAACAGAATGTTTGTAGAACCCTGCAAAACATGTATCCATAGTTTTCGAATGAAGCAATCTAATAATTTCAGTTTTTATAGGGATTGAAACAGATATTTTTCAAAACAATATGATTCATTATGTTTTTACATAGAATTTGATTGTATTATTTAATATATGTGCAATCCCTAAACTAAACTTAGTCTTTACCAATACGAATTTAAAGTTGGAATGCTAAATCTATCCATATACCATCTTTATAATACTACTCCTCTTTCCTTTTTTAGTGCGCCATGTGCTGCGGAGGCACTGCAGCCAGCATGTGCTGCTCCGCCTGCCCCAGTTGCACCAACGCCTCCTCCTCTCGCTTCATGTACGCCTTCATCCTGCTGGTGGGCACTGTTCTGGGGGCTATCGCCCTATCTCCAGGTCTCCAGGACACCCTGAAGAAGATGCCCTTCTGCATCAATTCCACTTCATCGTACAGCTCCGGGGCACTCAGCGCTGTTTCGGGAGGATCTCTGCAAGTCGACTGTGAATACGCTCTGGGTTATATGGCTGTCTATAGGATCTGCTTTGGAATGGCCTGCTTTTTCGCCCTTATGTCCCTCATAATGCTGGGTGTGAAGAGCTCCAGGGATCCGCGCTCTCACATCCAGAACAACTTTTGGCCCCTGAAATTCCTGATCTGCTTTGGCGCTGCAATTGGAGCCATCTTTATCCCAGATGGATCCTTTGGCCCGGCTATGATGTGGGTGGGTCTAATAGGTGGCCTGGCCTTCATACTCGTTCAGCTGGTCATCATTGTAGATTTCGCACACTCGCTGGCGGAGAACTGGATAGGTGAGTCATGATTTTCTCAGGTTTTTAATGATTCATCTGGATAATTTTTGAATTTCTCCTTTAGAAAGCGCTGAAAACAGTCGTGGTTACTATTACGCCCTGGCCGGGGTCACTCTCGTAGGCTATATCTTATCGCTGACTGGGATTACAATGCTATATATCTACTTTACCACTGTGAGTTGATATGGTTAAGCCTTTTTTAAGAGCTTTTAATTGATATCTGTCTTTTTAGAGCACCGGCTGCGGCATCAACAAGTTCTTCATCTCCATTAATCTCATCTTCTGTCTGGTGATCAGCGTCATTTCGGTTTTGCCGGCTGTGCAGGAGCGTTTGCCTCATTCGGGTTTATTGCAGAGCTCTTTGGTGACCTTATACACGGTTTATCTGACCTGGTCCGCAGTGGCCAACAATCCGGGTAGGAAAAAGATTACAAAATGTATATTTATCTTTCTAATTTATTTACCTCACCTTTAGAAAAAGAATGCAATCCTGGAATGTTTGGCATGATGGAGGGATTCGGCAATGCAACGACCACTGTGGCTCCACCCACCCACACCACCAGGGTTACCTTTGATACCACCAACATTATCGGTCTGGTTGTTTGGCTCCTGTGCATCCTGTACAATTGCATCAGTTCGGCGGTGGAGGTCTCAAAGATTACCCAAGATAATAGCGAGAAGCGTGGTAGGTGTTCTATGTTCCATTTCCCTGTGCTCCGTCCGCAATCGCAGCCATTACCACATTTCCACAGTTTCCATCACGCATTCGATCGCCTTCACTTATCATTTTCCTCGCTGTATAAACAAAAACCCCAAGCTAATACTGGTTATTAACACTTGTTTGCTATTGCCGCTTTATTTTTTCTTTTTTTTTCCGACTAACCCAACTAATCAACTCGGTTACTGGGTACTTGAAACTGTGTGAAAAATATGGCCAACTGGCGTTCCTCTTTGCACCCTGATTAATGTAGTTTTAACAGAAGCTCTATCAGACACAGAGGCCGGCACGGATGCCAATGGAAAGCCAAACTCGGACACCGAGACCGAGGGCGTCACCTATTCCTGGTCCATGTTCCACGTGGTCTTTGTCTGCGCCTCGCTGTACGTTATGATGACTTTAACCAACTGGTACAAGTGAGTGGAAAACATTTTATATTCCTAGATGTCCAGATTATATTACATTTTCTATTTTATCCTAGACCCCACTCCGAAATCGAGCTCTTCAACGGCAACGAGGCTTCCATGTGGGTCAAGATCATTTCCAGCTGGCTGGGTGTCTTCATCTACGGCTGGAGCCTTGCCGCTCCCATTATCCTCACCAATCGCGACTTTAGTTAAGCGATTAATAGTGTATTATTGTCTAGGAATGGTGCTTAACCGAGCAAAACGAGAATGCCAAAATGGAACGAAGAGGAAAATAGTTTCTGAAACGGATGAAGATTAATCATACTTAATTTCGACTCTTATTGTGGTGTCTACTCATTGATCTTATTCTCAAATTGCAACAGTTATCAATATATATATATAAATATAAAAATTAATCTATGCGTAAAATCTATATACAAATACAACAAAACTTAACCGAACTATTGGTTTTGTTCCAAATGGATTCTTTCCTTGGGCTGAGCTTCTTGGAGTCGTTCGAGGGTGACCGATTTGCCCAGGATCTCCATCATTTCCGCCACGCCAGGACCTTCTTTTAGGCCACTTAAAGCTGCCCTTAGGGTTTTCATCATTAGTGGGAATTTTATGTTCTCTCTTTGAGCAAAGTTCTTCAGCTCAGTGTTGAGTTTATCTTTGTGAAAGTCTTCGATTGTTGTGAGTAACTTGAGCATGTCATCCAATTGCTTGGCTGTCAGGTCCTTCAGTTGGAAATCCGAAGGTTTGACCCACAGGAAACTCAACTTGCTGCTGGTCAAATCTTGGAGCAGTGTTAAACGCTGCGAGGACCAATTTAGGACATCCACTATGTGGTCCTCAGCTAGATCCAAGTTGGAACTGAAATGGTATAAGGTTTGTAAGTTTTGCTTTCGGGTAATTCACCTTTAAACTTACTGCTGTGGATAGGCCTTCTTCACCAGCTCCTGGACTTGTTTGACTAATCTCAAGCGGCTTTCTTCACCCGACAAACGTTGTGCCATCTCCAGGCGATTAAAATCATCCAGCAGTTCGGGATTAAGGCGACTGGGATGCGAATTGACCCGCTCTATGTGGAACTGCTCGTAGAGTTGCTGCATACTGAGCAACTGCTGTTTGGCATTGGCTTTGTGCTCGAATCCTCCGCCCGCTGAAACCACATAGTTAGCCAGGGCTTGGGGAAAGTATCCCCGTTCCCGGAAGTTCTGGATGCCAATGTCTCCTTGGCGTTTGCTAAGCTTGGTGCCATCTGCATTCACGAGCAGCGGCAGGTGACCGAATTTAGGAGGCTGCCAGCCAAAAGCTCTGAAGAAATACACTTCATTAAGATCAGAAAACAAAGGAAAAACCTTAGCCAAACCCACTTGTAGAGCAGCAAGTGCTTGGTGGTGGATATCTGCCACTCCACGCCCCGCAGGACATGGGTGATGCCCATCAGGTGGTCGTCCACCACGTTGGCAAAGTGATAGGTGGGAAACTGATCGCTCTTCATGACCACCGGATCACCCTCGGTATCGCTGACATTGTGGTGCACCCTGCCGTAAATGAGATCCTCCAGTGGTTCCTCGTGATCCGTCAGCTTGAATCGGATGCAGTGCGGAGTGGCCTTGGCCAGGAGCGAGTCAATTTCCGTTGCTGTCAGATGCCGGCACTTGTTATCGTAGCGTGGAACTTGCCGCGTTCTTAGCGCCTCCTTACGCAACAAATCCAGCCGGCGTTCGGTGCAGAAACACCGGTAGGCGGTGCCATTCTGGAGAAGTTCATTAATGGCTTTACTGGGAACAAGAGGGGATTCATATAATCAAAATGTCCTTCAGGATTTATCCATTACTCACCTGTAAATCTCCCTTCGTTCACTTTGTACATATGGTCCCAGTTGACCCCCGAAACCGGGTCCCTCGTCAATTTCTATGCCCGCCCAGAGGAGATCCTCCACCAGGCGTTCACTGGCACCCGGAACCAGTCGCGTCTGATCCGTGTCCTCGATCCGGAGCAGGAATTTTCCACCCAAATGCCTGGCGTACAGGAAATTGTAGAGGGCTGTGCGCAATCCGCCTAAATGCAGGTGACCCGTGGGACTTGGGGCGAAACGGACGCGCACTTGGTTGTGGGCATGGCGCAGGCACTGCTGCAGCAGGAACCGTCGGTTTATCTTCAACATTTCTTTAAAGGATTAGGTGATATAAATTCCTTCCGCCGGTTTTTGTTTACACCAAACAGCTGATTGAAAACAGTGCTGTTAACTCGCTGCAAAAGTTAACAGAGACTTAACAGCGGTGTCTGTTATGGGTCTAGGTAAAAAAAAAACTAGTGACGAACGCACCTACAAGATACACAAATTCTGATATCAAATATTATTAATCATATAAAAATGGTTTTATACTTTTTAAATAATTGTCAGAAATATGGTTTTCAATATTTTTACCCAAATATAAACATAACAATATAGTTATTTTTGAGCGCTTTATTTAACAAAATGGATTTTTATTACAAGGGAATCAATAAATTAGCAGCAGTTTCTTTTTGTGAACATTCGGCTTAGTTGTAAGTATTACACGGCTCAGGTAGGCTGGCATTCGAAGTTCTATTTAATAGAGCAGTTGGCCAGCTTGCTGGACAGCTTCTCGCCCTCGGGGGTCAGCAGGAAGTTGTCCTTCCAAACGGCCAGTCCATCGCTGTTGGTCTTGAAGTCCGCGGACAGCTTCTCCCACACCTTCTTCTTGGGATTGAGCTGCTCGTCGGGCGTGCCACTGAATCCCTCGAAGGAAAGGCGGCTGCCAGGGGTAGCAGTCGCTGGCAACACAATGGGCTCCACAACGGTGTGATCAGCGCTAAAGGAGATCAATAAGAAATGTAATCAACTAGCTTAAATAATGCTGATAAATGAAACCCACTTTGAGGTGCACAAAACCATTCCCTCGGACAGAATGCCTCGCATCTTGGAGGGCTTCAGGTTGCATAGAACGGCGACCAGTCGCTGCTCCAGCTCCTCCTGGGTGACGAACTTCACCAGGCCACTGATAATAGTTCTGGGCTGCTCCTCAGCCAGGTCAATCTTCAGTACATAAAGGGTATCGGCATCTGGATGGCGGGCTACCTCTACGACCTTGCCCACGCGAATATCCAGACGATGGGGTGCATCCTCATCTGCTCCAGCCGCCGGAGCAGCGCCAGCCTTTACTTTAGCTGGTGGCGGATAGGCGGCAGCACTCAGTTTTCTAAAAGAAAACAGACAGATGTATTATTGCTCCTAGTAGAAATCGTCTAATGGTTACGTACTGCAGTTCTGTCTTCTCGAATGCCTTGCGAATGGGATCCAGCAGTCGGTTGATGTACTTCTCCACGGTGGCCTTCAGGTCACCGGGATGCAGTTTGTCCTCTGCATAGTACTTCTCCAGATCCTCGTACTTCAGGAAGGTAACATTGCCACCGTGCTCCGCTTCGCGGTTGACCTCGAATCCTTCGCCCTCCTTGAAGAGCGAGAAGAGGACGTGTTTGACGAAGGACAGCAGACCGTTGTCAGCGATGTTTCCGGGCTCACAGAAGGCCTTCTTCAGCTTCTTCTTAACGTTTGCCGGCGAATCCAACAGATCGATCTTGGAGTCCTCCTCGGACGAGGACATTTTGCCACCAGCCAGACCGGGAACTGAAAAACAAATAAAGCCACGTATTTTACGTTTTTCTATAGCAAATTGATGACTCACCCATGGGATTCATGAAGTGGATGCGCTTCTCGTAGCCCAACTGCGGCAGGTACTTCTCCGAGAAGGTGAAGATCTTGCGCTGATCCACGCCACCGAACTGGGCGTCCACCTTGAGGTACTCCTCGTCCAGGGCCTGCAGGCCGGGATAGAGCAATCCGGAGAGCAGGGGGTACTCCACCTGTTTGACCACCTCGGCGCCCGCTTTCTTGGCATCGTGCTGTGTGACCACGGAGCTTAGTTTGTAGACATCAAGGGTGTACTCCTTGGACAGCTGGTAGTCGCTGCCCTTGACGAACTTCAGTTTCTCCAGCGGAACGCCAATGGAACTGAGCATAGCCTTGATGACCTGCTCGTAGTACTGGGTGCGCAGCTCCAGCAGGGACCATGGTGCCTTCATGTTGTCCAGATAGGCATGGAGATCGGCGAACAGGATCGTCACCTCGCATCCTGCCTTCAGGAAATCGGCAATTTTCGACATGGGCACGAAGTAGGCGACATGTGGCTTGCCCGTCGTCGCCGTTCCCCAGTAAATCTTCAGATCCCGCTCGGCCAGGATCTTGGTCAGCTTGTCATCGCCGAGCGTCTCCTGCAGATTGCGCGTTATCAGCGTTTTCTTCTCTGCGGGAGTTATTCCGACCATTTTTCAGCAATTTTATGAGACTTTCGCGTGCGAAATCACGAAATTGTTGCGGGAAAAGAGGAAGAGCTTAAATGCATGCGTGGTGATCAGCTGTTTTGGATTTAACAGTGGCGGCTAACAGCAGTGCTGTCTGTGGTAACTGTTAAATGTGAAAGTAGCTACAAAAAGCTAAAACCATGGGCATTAATTTATTATCTTAGATAATTTATCTGGTTACAAAGTGATTGCAAGTGAAAGTAGCTACAAAAAGCTAAAACCAAGGGCTATTAATTTATTATCTTAGATAATGTATCTGGTTATAAAGTGATTGCAAGTTACGCATATCGCTATTGCAATTTTCAATATATTCATTGACTTTTTAAACAAATTCTTTACCAAAATAACAGCCTAACTTGGCGATAAAAAAGCTAGACTGACAGCTCACTTAACAGTTGCCTACCATATGCTATGTTAGCATAGCTGTTAATTTTAAAGTTCCAGCAGCTGGTCACCCCAATTGCGAAATTGCCGCGTGCGGTTTTGTTTATAAATACGATTTGACCAATTGGCGAAATTCCCAGTTGAAATTTAAATCGCACTGCCAATCGGAAGGAACTTACGCCCATAAAGGATAAACGATGCCCGTGGTTGAGGGCAGCGATCTGGTCCTGCTGCAGCGACGTCGTCAACAGGTGCGCAACATCTGCATCCTGGCGCATGTGGATCATGGAAAGACGACTCTAGCTGACTCCCTGGTGGCCAGCAATGGCATCATTTCGCAGCGGATGGCGGGAAAGCTGCGCTACATGGACAATCGGGCGGATGAACAGGAACGCGGCATCACGATGAAGAGCAGCAGCATCTCTTTGTACTACCAGGAGGAGGAGGAAATGGCGGGTAATCCGGACTACCTCATAAATCTCATCGATTCCCCCGGTCACGTAGACTTTTCCAGCGAGGTGTCCACCGCAGTGCGTCTGTGTGACGGTGCCATTGTCGTGGTGGATGTGGTCGAGGGTGTCGGTCCCCAAACGCGAGCCTGTCTGAAGCAAATCTATGAGGAGCAGCTGAAGCCCGTCTTGGTGCTCAACAAACTGGACCGCCTGATCCTGGAGAAGCAGATGGAGCCCCTAGACGCCTACTTCCATTTAACCCAGGTCCTGGAGCAAGTCAATGCCGTTTTGGGCAGCATTTTTGCCTCTGACATCTTGGCCAGAGAGGATATAACCAAGAAGGACAACTACGAGTCCGCACTGGAGGAAGTGGATGACTCGGAGCTGTATTTCACACCTAGCTCCGGCAACGTTATCTTCTGCTCCGCCTACGATGGCTGGGCCTTCTCCGTCCGGGACTTTGCTGCCATGTACGCCAAGCGTTTGGAGATGAAGCGAAAGGATCTGGAGCAGGTCTTGTGGGGCGACTACTACTACAATTCCAAGAAGAAGGAAGCCTTGCCGGGAGCCCAGGAGAAGGCCAAGAAGCCCATGTTTGTCCAATTCGTGCTGGAGAACATATGGAGTCTGTACGACATCATAGCCATTAGGAAGGATAAGGATAAGTTGCCGGGAATAGCCGAGAAGCTGGGTCTTAAGCTGGCCGCCAGGGATTTGCGTCTCACCGATCCCAAGCTGCAGATCAAGGCTGTTCTGGGGCAATGGCTACCCATCGACAGGAGTGTTCTGCACATGGTAGTCGAGCACGTTCCTCCGCCTCACAAAATCAGCGAGGAGAGGGCCCAGAGATTGCTCTATCCAGCGAATGTGGACCTGAGTTCCCTGCCGCCGGAAACTCTGAAGCTTAAGGAGAGCTTCATCAGTTGCGATGCGGATAGTTCAAATGTCATTGCCTTTGTGTCCAAGATGACGCCAGTGCATGTTTCCCATTTGCCCCAGAATCGACCCAAGAGGCTGACGGATGAGGAGGTGCAGCAGCGCAGGGATGATGTGCGTCGTCGGATCGAGGAAAGGAAGCTGCAGAGTGAACAGGCGGAGCTAGAGAAGATCAGCCAGGGCGTGGAGCAGCTGAGCACCCAGGAGGAGGTTCCGAAAAAGGAGGAACCTGCTCCGGAAGAGGCGGAGCCCAACGAGTTCGTTTTCATAGCTTTCGCCAGAGTCTTTAGCGGCACTTTGAAACGCGGCATGCAGCTGTTTAATCTCTCGCCCAAACACGATCCTCGCCAGCCGACGCATCGCAAGGAGGATGAAGCGCCCTACGCCAGTCGCGTGACCATCGGAGATCTTTACATGTTCATGGGTGGTGAACTGCAGTTACTGGATGAAGTGCCTGCCGGTAATATCGTGGGAATCGGAGGACTGGAATCCCATATTCTCAAAACGGCCACCTTAAGTAGCAGCTTGGACTGCACCTCCTTCAGCGAACTGAGCATCATGGCCACGCCTATTCTGCGCGTTGCCATCGAACCCGTCCAGCCGCAGGATATGCCCAAACTGGTCAAGGGATTGAAGCTGCTGAATCAAGCTGATGCCTGTGTCCAGGTTTCGGTGGCTACCACGGGCGAGCATGTGATCACCACCTTGGGCGAGGTCCATGTGGAGAAGTGTGTTCACGATTTGGAGCAGAGTTATGCCAAGATCAAGGTGAACGTTTCCAAACCCATTGTGTCCTTCAGGGAAACCATTGTGCCCGCTGCCACGGTGGATATGGTTAATGAGGCTATTGTTAAGACGGCGGAGGACAAGGATGTGAGCAAGAAGATTGCCATCCAACAGACGCTCAACAAGTTGGGCACCCTAAAGGTCATAGCGGTGCCCCTGCCAGCCGAAGCTGTGGAACTTCTGGAAAGGCATTCGGAATTCTTCAAGGTAATAAATAGTTGCTAATGTAAAAGTTTATATTTCATTAATTTATATACTTGTCCCTTAGGAACTGGCTGCCATTCCTCGAAACCAAGTGCTCTCGGAGAAGTGGACCACCCTGCTGGCCACCATCAAAGTGAAACTGATTGCAGCTCTGCAGGATCTGCAGCTGTTTGGACTGAGTACCCTGTCCACCGAAGAGCTGGTCAATCGAATCTGGGCATTGGGTCCTCGCAATTGCGGCACCAACATTCTGCTCAACCTTAGCGACTACGAGCAGCCTGACTTCTGGTCAAGTCATGCCAAGTCGGATACAGATATTCGATCCAAGTCAGATCCGCGCAAGGATTTCAATAGTTCGCTGGTGAATGGCTTCCAACTGACCTCCGTGGCGGGTCCTTTGTGCGAGGAGCCCATGCAGGGCGTTTGTTTTGCGGTCCTCGAGTGGTCTATTCAAGCGGAGGGAGAGGATTTGAACTCCCGTGGTCCCTTTTCGGGTAGGTTAATTATATTTTCTGTTAAAAATATTGTTATTATTATATAACCGCCAAATTCCAGGTCAAGTTTTGACTGCTGCCAAGGAGGTTTGTCGACAGGCTTTTCAGAATCAGGCCCAAAGATTAGTCACTCCGATGTATAGCTGCAGTATTGTGGTCAATGCGGAAATGTTAGGTGAGTGGCTTAAATTTAAATACCTATATAAAAAATATGATTTACATGAAAGCCTAAAATATTCTCTAAAAGGGGTAAATAATTTTTTAATAATTTTTACATTTTATATCACTTTTGTCTTATATTTAAAAGTTTATAATGATCATTAGAAGATATTTTATTATTCACAAAGTGTAAATAAATTGAATTGTAGGTTGTACTTACATTTTACTTTGACTTTTCTTAACCAACCGTCAAAAAAAAGTTGTTTTCAAAAAAGAAAATATTTTTAAAATAGTATTTTATTTAACTACTAGTAAATGCAGCTTAGGTCTAAACATAAATAAGCAACTAAATTTAGGTTAAATAATTTCGGTGTTGGTTTTTTGTATTTAATTATCGTTTTTCGTTTACGTGTGTTTCCTTTTTAAAATAGTTTCCAGCTTTTGCATCTAAACTATTCGTTTAAATCTTTAAATATTATTTTAAAAAGTTGAGGCCTTGTTTACGCTTAAATGCAAAACAAATTAATTAAACAATTAGTGCGATCGCTCCCGAGCAATTGTTTAATTGTGTAATTGTTTAATTAATTCGTAAATTGTTTTGTAAATAAATACATGTATGTATAAATATATAAATTAGGAGAAGGCGGGGACGGAGGAGGAGGAGGTACACTGGGAATAAATGCCAAGGGAAATGCCTAAAAACTTTTAAATTTTAAATTAAGAAAAGCTTAGCTAATTACGTTACGCTACGCTAGACGTTACGTGACGTGAACTTTATGCTTTCTCGAAGCCATTTACTTCCGTTCTGCTCATCGTTATACCTTCAGTCACAGTTGTTTTCTTGCACATTTTATAGTCGCCTTGTGCTATTGAAATTGTATCTACTAGGATTGGTTGGTAGGTAGGATTCCCGGACCCGTAACTCAGTCCCATATGATGCTCTGCTGGAACTCGAGGACGCGATCCCACGGGAATTCCGGCTCATAGTCGTCCGTTTCGGCCAGGGATCGCCGGGCACGGCTCTCGATTGCCCCATCCTCCGCCGCCGTGGTGGTCAGCTCCGCCGCAACTGGAGCCGCCGGTTCCGCCGCTTCCTGTTCCGCCTGCAGAGTGGTCCTGGCCTCCTCCTCGACCGCCGGAGTACTGCTGCCCGGCTGCTCCTCGGTTCCCCCGGTTCCCGATCCACTCGAAATAGCCTCGATGGGCGGCAGATCGCCGCGCCTCTCGTTGTTGCGTCCATAGTTGCTGCCCGGGAAATTGTTGATCGAGAACTGATCCGGTCGGAAGTTGGCGGAGCTATGGCTGCCGCTGCTCTCCGGTCGGTTAAGGTACTGATACGAGCTGCTTCCGCCGCTCTGGAAGCTCTGATCCTGCGGCTGGTAGTTGGAACTGATGGCCGAGCTGCCCGAGGAGCTGCCACCGCCGTAGATGGGCCTGCCGTAGCTATCCTTCTGACCACCGACACCGCCGCCGCCCAAAGTGGTTCCCACGGAAGGACGATAGAAGGGCTTCTGCAGTTGGTACCTCTTGGGTGGCTGGTTGCTGGGCTTGCGCACCGAGTAGCCCGGCTTTACGCACATCATGCCGAAGACTCGGATTCCGGGCACACTGGCATAGGTGGGCTGGTCATGGGCCATGGGTCCCTCTGAAAAATTAGAACAATTCGATGAAAAGTTTGTTATGTTGATGCTCTGATGAAATATATAGAGAGAGTGGTCCTATACCAACAATTTTCTTTTTTTATGTATCCAAAAAATTATTGATTTTGTTAACGATATTGGTAATACATTTTCCTATCACAATATTTACATTTCTTTCTTCATTACTATACAAGATGGTTTAAAATAATTATGATAATTGTTTATTTATCTCGGATTATAATTATTAAAATTGAGATTCACTTAAGATTATCAAATTATCAGTAGATATGTATTTCACTTTAATTCAAATCAAATCATGGGTACATCCTAGTTTTTAGATCCCTTAAATTTAAAATGTCTCAAACTTACCCATCTTGAAGTGATCGGGACAGCGGCAGATGACCAGATAGTGCGACTTTCCGGTTCTTGTGTTTTGGAGCGCCAGAAGGGACCAATCCTTGGGAGAGCGGCATTCCCGCATCTCCGTGGTTGCCTCGCAGGTTTTGGCCAACGTAATGGCCTAAAAATAGGAAATAAAAAAGAAAGATCGTTTAAAAATCCTAATAGAAAGATCTAAAAGTCAAAACTTAATATGATACCAAGTGGTTTCGTGGTTTTAATCTAAAGGCCATAAATATTCCTTTTTTTAGCTCTAAAAATCTATAATTGAATGTTAATTGCTTAATACAACTAAAATTTAGTTTATGTTCAAGAACTTTAGTGCCTTTTTCTAACTAGTCGGAAATGACATAAAAATAGATATAGATATAGATATAGATATTTTGTTTTTAGTGCAGTTCGTCTAGACTGCAGACTTGGCTCAATAGTCCCCGCCCATTAGCCATTCACTTTGGACCGCAGGGCAGGAAAGAAAGTTACCCCGATCCCGATTTCGATCCCGATCATGACTCTAAATTGAAAGCTAGCATGCTAAACGCTATGGACAAGCTGTCACTTAATAGGAGCTATGAAAAAGGAGAAAAAAAGAGGAGCAGCCGGTGGCCCAGGGCCTTGATTTTGAGATCTGCCAGACTTTAAAGCCGGTGGGCTGGCTCAAACACTTTGCTGGCCAAATTGGTCTGACTTTGGCTACATTTTGCTACGCTTTCAATTGGCCACCACCTCTCTCGATTGTCCTTTTAACTGATTCACAGCCCGGGCTACTGTTAGTAGTGCTGCTCGCCGAACGTTAATTTGATTGACTCTCGGGGCGCTCGTTTGCATGTCGGCCGATTGGGAAAATCTTTTCTTTCTTTTGCATTTTCCGCTCGCCGCTTCATTGGCTGCGGCATTCAGGTTAATGTGGTCCGCCCGGGCTGTTCCAGTTTTTCCTAACGCCCCGCTCTTGTTTTCTGTTTAGTTTTTTTTTCTTTCAGCTAAACGCATTTTCATAATTTCCAGTACAGTTCCGGCAAAAGCAGCAGCAGCCAGTGTTGCATTTAACGGTGTCCACAGAGTAAGTGTTGTGAAGTGTAATTATGACAATGTCTGACACTGCCCACACTCCACAGAGCACTCGGCGCGGCCATTAAGCCATTAGAAATGCTTTTTATTATTTAATCTATTTGAACATTTTTCCAAGCCACGCCGTTCGCATTTATAACTCAATTAAACGTGCAGAGAAGGTGCGGGAAAAATCGGAAATCGGGGCGAAGGAGGAGCCATGGATCATGGCCAGGCAATAAAGCAAATAATATTGCAAAAACCACAGCGCAGGCCCACAAGGTGATTTTGCCGCTGACCTGGCCAACTGATCGTGCCTTCGCTTGGATCTTCGGTTTTGAGAAGCTGGAAGAGAGAGAGGTCCTCCGAGCCGCGTAGCCAGAAATCAATTTTACGTTTCGGTGATCCAACAAATGAGGCTCAATTTCGATGAATTTGCGATGGGCAACTGATCTTCAACTGATCAAATGATATATGGCCAGCTTCCAGGCATCGTGGTTTTCATTAATTCACCACTGCATAGCGAAATTAACAATTGATTTCGGGGCGTGGCTCTTCGCGAAAGCACTCATCTCCTCTAAGTACTCAAACGATACTCCATTTAATGGTTCATTAGGCGTATTCATTTAGGGGTATTTTTAGTCATTACCTCGACTATTTGGGTAGTTTAAAAAAAGCTAAGAAAATTTCCTCTTTTTTTAGTTTGTTTTATTTTTATAAATGGTTTAGAGAAACTCCTAACTATGTTTATTCTCCAAAATGGTAAAAAAAATATTACATTTATTATAATAGATTAAAATCTTCTGAGGAATTGAATATTTTTAATACTTTACTCAGAAAATAATGTTTAATTTATAGTCAAATTTGACTTTCTGACTTCAAGTTGTTCTCTTCCTATTAAAATATTTTCATAGAAATCAATTCAATAACTAATTCGATCTTCATGTCATTTCCTCATATAGTTATCTTCCGCTAACTGATTTTCATCCGAATACCAAGCAATTACAGAAAAACCAATTCGTGTCTATTGTCAGTAATCTTAGCTCTTGAACTACCAATGATCCCCCCTTACACAGATCTCATTTTCCATTAATTCATTTAAAAAGAGATCAAATCATATTTGTGGTCAGTGGGAGAAGATTTCGAAGTCGTGCCATCGAGAGCCTGTAACTATACCCCTTAACCAATGATCTACCGAGAGTGATCTAACAGAAATGATCTGGAAATGCAGAAGTTCAGTGCCAGTTCCACTTTCGGTTCCCAAGCGAATCTCCTCCGGTCGTGAAAGGCAATTATCTAAGTAACGCGGTGCGATGGATGGGAAATCCTAAGCTTACCTTCTTCTTATTATCGCCAACCAATTTTGTGGTATGCTGATCATCTTCATTCAGACTGGCCGAGCAGGGATCACGATATCTGGAAGAGGATTAGATTTGCAGGATTAATTAGAATCCGAATGGCGGCAGTGACAAGTGGGTAGGTTCTAGTTCCAACCATCCCAATCTAGCAACTCACCTTGATGGACAGGCGCACAGTGGTTGGGTGTAGTTGAGTCTCACGTAGACGGCATTACAGACCTGCTGAATGGCGCACTCGGGCAGCAGATAGATGTGCTGATTGTGCGGATAATAATGATATTTCGTTGGTTTCGCTGTCGCCGTTTTCTGTTAAAGAAAATGAAGAATATAAAGAAAATAAATGAAAATTCAGCTTCTGTTGTTGATTGATGTGGCCAAAAGGGTTTGCCTCTGCCATCTTCAATTTATTTGGCTAGCAATTAAAGTTGCGAGTGGTGTAAAAATGTTTGCTCCCCAGTCGGGGGGCTTCTTGTCGAGGCGTTACAAAGTGTTGTTTGTCTTCTGCCAGCTCTCTGGCATGGATGAAGTGCGAAATTGACGCTCCCCCCGTTTGTGTTATCCCCATCCCATATAGACCATCGCCCTGCCAAAAGTTCTCTTTTCCCACTTTTGTGCTCCTGCTATTTTTCGCACAAGTTTGTGAAAGACATAAAGCAGAGTCTTTAGGATAAATATATGAAATATATGGAACTTTAAAGAAAAAGTGTATTTTCAAGCTGATTACATACCTACAAATCTAAAATATTTTATATATTTTTTTTGAGGACTAAATATTTAATAAAACAACCCAAAAAAGTAAAATGGCTAAAAGTAATATGGCAAAAATATTGATATAATAAATATTGAAAAACTGATAAAGAGATTTTAGATTCTTGGTACACCCAAAAAAAATCGATATGAAACGTAGATCAATTTTACATTATTTAAGATCAATTTTATTTTGATATGTGGCCAGGTAAATTTGACCTGTTCGAAAAGAGTACGTCATGTAAAAATGATATGGGTTTTACATGGCCATATCGATTGTACGGTAACATGCTTTTTTTTTTGCATGAATGTTATATCAATGTGAGTACTTTTCGTAAAATAAATAATATCTTCTAAATTTGTTTTTATATATAATTTTTCATTATTATTTTTTTTAAGTAAGTCCTGAAAAGGGTATTCAAAGAGGCAGTTTCCCAGGTCACAGATTGTTTTTCCTATTTTTTTTAATAACCAAGAGAGATGCGAAAACGGTTAAAGTATAACAAAACAGGAGGAGAAGATGGGAGACTGAATCCAAGCACTTCTACGACGAGCAGAGGCGACTTGACTTGAGTTGAGTGGAGTTTAGTTGATTTGAGTCGCGGCGCGTCGAGTTGCCTTGGCCAACAAAGCAGGTTAATGGCAAACGAGACCCTCACATAATGCCACACAAAATTGCTTGGCTCGCCTTGCCTCGCGTTGCAACGCGCCTTTTCCGCCGAGGAAGGGGGAACAAAGTTATTAAGAAATTGATGCAACTTGGAGGGGAGCGCGTAACGTCGAGTGTGAGTATATAGCATATATACCATATATATATATGGTATGTAACCCTGGGTAACCGGGTAAACTGCCAAACGCACTTTTACTTGTAATTTTCATCCATCTCCCTTTTGTTACCCATCTCCGCATCCCATTCCAACCCACCTGACCCGACCCATCAGCCACTTCCTTCCTGCGAGCATTTCCCAGTGTTTTTCCCCAACTCGTTTTTCATTTTGGTAAACTTTTACCGACACCAGGGGGAACTCAGGATACTCTGTCCCTTCATTTCATTCTTCCCCTTGTTTGACTATTAAAAAGTTTTACAGCCTTTACTTGGAAACTTATTTTTTTTTTGTCGGCATTTATGACACAATTGAAGGTAGTTTTCATTTCTATGTGCCACACAACTTTTGCTTTTTCGCTATTTGTTTAATTATTTTGTAATTTGTTTTCTTGTCCATCAATGCGTGTAAATTCAAGGAAATAAAAAGAAGGTAAACTGTTGGAAATGGAGAAGGGAATTTAATGATTTCATTAGTTTATGAGGTGGGGAAAAGATTCAGTAGCTGAATCAAGTCAAAGAGAAATGTTCGTAATTATACTCAGAGGGAGGTTAATACAATCTGGAAAAAGGTAATAGAATATTGAGGTGCTTTGATAAGTGTGTGAAAAGCTTTCTTAAAGGTGTACTATTTACTCATACATAATATGATCAAAAGATTAGGATTTATAGATATGATTTTAATCTTACGGCCTAATATAAAGCTAAAATCTTTTAAAGGGTATTTTAAAATATTTTTTTAGAATTATATTACTTGGTATTAAATGGTCCAGATTTATTTTTAAAAAATAGGTAGGGAAATTATTAAAAACATTTTTTTTTATAAAATTTCAGAAAAATATTATTTTATTTCCTATTATTTTTCTATTTATTTTTTATTTATTTAAATAATTTATCATGTTTTTAAGGTTCCAATATATTTATTCCTTCTTTTATTTTTACTTTCCCATTAAAATTGCACTTTATTCGCCTCCAAAGTTGTAGTCGATCTCCAGTCAGCTTTCCATTTGGCTGACAATTTATCGATCTAGTTTAGAGGCGCCTTGAACCCAATTTTCCTTTTTCTAGCGCCCCGAATAGCGTTGCCAAATTCAAACAATTCCCTTTTCCTACTTAGCACATAATTGAACTGAAAGCATCTTTGGTTTAGGCCAAATTGCCGGGCCATGATCCGCGTGGAAAGAAACGGTACTTCCCATGTCAGTCATTTGCCATTCAGGCATTCAGCTTTTCAACTTTTCAGCCACCTACTGTCAGGTAGGTCTCCTTTCGGGGTTTTTCCAGCTCTTACAGCTTTTCCAGCTTTCTGGCTGAGAGTGATTTACACTGACCCTGACCATTATTATTGAATTTTTGCCGCTTGTACTTTGGCTTTTCCGTTTCCCTATTTGGCGTCAGCTGGTTGTCGCTTCTGTCCAAATGTCCAAACTGTCGCCGCCAATGCTTTTGTTTCTGCCTGTCTCTTTCACTTTGGCTAAGTACATTTTTAAATATTTACCATGTTACCAAGGAGAGGGGAAAAAGAGTCCCTAACTAGGCCCTGGGCCAAAAGAATTTTCCACGAACTGCAAATTAAAGCGTTTGCCTGCTGTATGTCCGCTTTTCACACAGGTTAAAGTTCAGCCGGTGGCAGTTAGCAAGAGATACTCCCTGGTACCTCTGCCTCTATTTCTAGTTTGTACATAGTTTCCAGCTTTTTCCCTGCCCACCCAAGTGCCACTTGAAAATCTCCGCTGCCAGCTTCCTGCAATTTGGACTGCAACTCTCGGAGTCGGAATCTCGACGCGACCTTTCACGGGTTGTGTTTCTTTTTCTGCACTTCGTGTTTGGGGTTTTTCTACCTTTGCCTCGTTTTTTTCCCATCTTATTCTTTTTTTTTTGGAGTGCCATGAATTGCGTTTTGATTGAAAAGAAAGTGACATTTCCGTTGATTTTCCTTTAGCAGAATGGAGGAGGGGGCCTCTTTAAAGTTTTCCTTTTATGCAACTCTTTCTTTCGGTTTGGCTGCTAATTTTTTTCTATTTGCTATTTGCCATTTGGCCCCGGCCAAATGACGTGGAAAATGTTAGCCTTTTGTTTGTTCCATAACAACATCGCATGGTAAATAGCAAACAACAAACAGTAAATTGCAGTGGCAATCGCAGAAGCTTGCCATGTGCAACACGACGTATGCGTGATTTGTTTGCTGATGAATGCCTGGCTTATTGACTTGTTTCGATGGACATGATTGCCACTTGATTAGCCGACTCTTGATGAGCCATTGGTGGGGGAAATTTTTTATTTTGCCGAAAAAAATGATGGCAAAAATTCGCCTTTGATTGACTGGATTATGCGCTTTTGAGAGCTTCAAATGGGAGAAATCTAGCGATTAAAAGTTAGATTGAAAAGGGAGGATAAAGCAGTTATCGACTAATTTAAATTTCATAAACCTTAAAAACATATCCCATTAAAGAATTGCAAGTAAATTAAATATTTAGCTTAAAAGTGTGACCATAGTTATATACAAAGCAAATAATCTGCCAAATATTTTTTTCTAACTATTTAAAGTATTTTAGATATTTCGGATTATTCCAATCAAAGAATTGCAAGTAAATTAAATATGTAGCTTTTTAAAAGTGTGACCAAAGTTATATGCAAAGCAAATAAAATGCCAAATGTTTTTCTAACCTTTTAAACTATTTTAGGTATTTCGGATTATTCAAGATCTTGTGCTATCACAATAATCTCTACTAAACTATCTTAAATTCGGTGATAAACTATTTTCTAAATAACAAATTGCCACATTTATCTTCAGCACTTCATAGCTGAGTAGACTTTCAGTCTCGGCCTTTGTTTTACCACCTAACAAGCTTAGCTAACAAGTCCTGCAGTCATCAGCACTTCTCCGGTTTCAAGTCCTCCGGCCATCGCATTTGTTTGTGCACCCGGTACAGGAATATATATAAATCGTGTAGTCGAGTCGCCATTTAGAGGCCTGATTTATGCCAGCAGCTCGAAATTTACTTTTAATGAGAGACAGCGGTAGCAGGAGCTGCAAAACACTGGAGCTAAAGTTAAACGCATGTAACTGACAGCAGCAGCGGCGGCTTGTATCTATATATCTTGCAGATGCGAAAACCCCCTCCACTTGTTATTCAAATCAGCTTGAAGAGATTTCCAGGAGTGGAGAAAAAACAGAGACATAAAATTTCACCGCCTCGACGACAGATATATATATATATATATCTTGCTACTTCTCAGGCTCTCTTTACTCGGATTGAATGGAAATTTGCATGGCTAAGGCCGCAATTAATATATAATTTTCATTTCATTTTCATTTCGAAATTTGATTTAATTACGTGAAAGTCTTCGAGTGTCTCACACCTTCAACTTTTCGAGTGGGAAAGAACGGAAAATTAGTTGCCATTATTTAAGCTTCACTTTTCTCAGTTTGTTTGTTATTTAATTTTATGCCACAAGTGAAACCGAAATTCAGTTCGTTCAAGTACACGTACTTTCGTTCAAGTTCTGCGCCCGAGGTATGTTTTTATTGTTATTTATAAAGCGTGAAGTTTCAAGTAGTTTGTCTACTCACGGATGTATCTCTCTTTTCGGACCTTTTTTTTTGTAGATACTTTTTTTCTTTCATTTGACACGACAAGCTACCGAAAATCTTACACTTGCACACACATTTCACTCGAGTTTGTTGTTAACTGTAGTTTCTCATGCAAATCCCGGCACAAAGCCGTTTGTTTGTTTGTTTACCATTATTTATTTGTTTGTTTGTTTGTTTGCGCAACGCTTTTTCCGCTTTGCACCGGGCAATTGATAATTATCATCATCATCACCATGACCATCATCATCCCGCCCAGCATCCAACCGAATCCCGGGTAAAAGTCATTCGCACCGCACAGAAACCTCCAGCTGGGTCTTTTACTCTTCCTCTTCCTCGATCTCTATGCATTTTCGGTCTTTCGGTGCTTTCTGAGTAGCCCCAAGCTCTCGTAAACTCTCAACACTCTCAAGTTGTTTATGTCCGCAGGTCGTAATTAAAATGTTCAATAAATCGTAGAGATTTGTTTTTTTTTTCTCGTTTCTTATTTAACAGAATAACTGGGAAGCAGGAAAAAATCGTAGACTAACGGATGTGCTTGGATATTAACTGAGCGATGGGTTAGAGTTCGGTTTATGCATTGCCGATTAAAAAAATGTATAGAAAAAGAAATGGTTGCAAAGAAATATTGCATAATTAATTTAGACTACCTATAACATTTATCTATGTATATAATCATTCTATAAATCAAGAAAATAATTATAAAAAATAAAAACATTGTAAATAGGCCCTACATAAAAGTATGATTCAAATTTTGAAAGACTAATATTTTCTTGATATTTATAAATATAATTATACCCGTTACTCGTAGAGTAAAAGGGTATATTGTATTCGTGCAAAAGTATGTAACAGGGAGAAGGAAGCTTTTCCGACCCTATAAAGAATATATATTCTTGATCAGGATCACTAGCCGAGTCGAACTAGCCATGTCCGTCTGTCCGTCTGTCCGTCTGACCGTCCGTATGAACGCTGAGATCTCGGAAACTATAAAAGCTAGAGGATTGGCATTTTGCATGTATATTCTTGGAGTTCCTACGCAGCGCAAGTTTATTTCAAAATGGTGCCACGCCCCCTCTAACGCCCTCAATCGCCCTACACCATTTTTTGAAAGGTGTCTGGCGCCCACACCATTAAAGATTTTGGAAAACTAAAAATGCAGTTTTATTGTGACTATCAATAACTATCGAAATGTAGAAGAAATTTTTCAAATCGGACCATTCGTTAAAAAGTTATGCCCGATCAAAGATTTTATATATCTATCTCCCTCGCACTCCCTTAGCTGAGTAACGGGTATCTGATAGTCGGGGCACCCGACTATAGCGTTCTCTCTTGTTTTGAATACAATCGATATCAGTTTCTTGAAAGACTTCTTATGATTTTCTGATTTTTGATTCTAAAATGTCTATCTCTATATTTAAAATTTAATAATAAAAAAAACCATAGTTATTCCATATGAATCTAAAATAGAATTTGATATCAGTTTCCTGAAAGACTTTTTATGATTTTCAGATATCTGATTCTAAAATTTCTATCTCTTTATTCGAAATTTAGTTATAAAAAAAAACCATATTTTTCCTATATGAATCTTTAACAGCGCAGCTGCTCTAGAGCTCCTTTGAGCCACTCCAGATCTTTTCTAGACATTCAGGCCGCTGAACGCTGGCCAAAGTTGGCTCTTTGTAGATGCGATGCGGCCTTCTGCGCTGCGCATGCGTAACTGATATCCATCTAAGGCGGTGTTACAATTTTTTGTTTTTGCGCTGTTTTTTCTGCGCATAACTTGTCAAACGGCAAACAAAGGTGGAGCTGTGGCTTGCCGCACTGCGATGAAGATGACGATACAGATACAGATTGCAACAAAGAAAAAGGGGCAGTTACACAGAAAATAAAAAAGATATTAAGGAACGTAAAACTGATATTCATAGGAATTTTAAAACTAAATTTCTAGAAAATAAAATAATCCAAAATATTAAAATAAACATTAAACATTTCTCAAATCGTTATAGTTTTCTTTCTGTGCACTGAGAAAAACCCAGATGCCTAAAAGGTAATTACATGATTTGGCTGGCAGTGGAAAAAGGAAAATGGTTGAATAATCCAACAGCAGCAACTGCATTCCATAACCAATTCGAGTCGGTGGCCAGAGACGTGTTCATAATTGTCATCGTCGCCATGATGATGAAACTGAATCGAAGTCGGAAAATCAGAGGCGGAATTGGAATCAGAATCCGTTTAATGTGTCAACCGCAGAGCGAACGTTAATTTGTTCTAATTTGCTGTCTAATGCGATTCGGGCCAAGAAAGGGTGGTGTTTTTATGTTTTTATGTTTGGTCATAAGCCCTGTTGGCCAGTGGCTAAGCATTACATTTGGCTCTAATGCCCAGTGCCGTAATAATAATATTTTTACATTTCTTGCCCCCTGCTCGTTACTTGGGTCTTTTTTTTTTTTTTTTAGTATTTTTCAAACCGCTGCTGTTGGCCGAGTTTATCGTTCTAGTTTCGTGGCCACTGGGGTCCGGTCTCCTTAACAGTTCTTTCGGCTCGTTGGTTAAGGTTTGTAGAACCTTTAATGAGTTTAAATGCCAGCTATGATATGGTCTTTAATGCACGTTTATGAGTTACTCGGGGCTTGACTCTTTTTTTTTTTGTTGTTTTTTGGGACACTTTGTGGGACAGAATTAATGTGGCTGGCATTACGGTAACGATTCGGTCATGATACCCAGGGGAAGTCGGACATTAGTTGGTAGTATTACGATATGCGGCCAGCAGCCGGATGCTTGGAACATTTTTTAAGACCGGAAAGGGTTAACATTTAACATTTGGAAAGTTTTAAGTGAATCGATGTGGCTATCTCGTGTGGATTTCTTACTTTAGGATTATTTTTATTTCGTACATCAATAAACAACTATTATTCTCCAAAAGGCATATCTAAATTCTTAGCTTTTTCTTTTTTTTTTAACCTGAGTTAAGTTTATGTAGATCCCAATCTTGAATCCATAATTTTAGCGTTGATTAAAACTACTTCTAACCTTTTCTCTCCCCAAAATTCTCTGCCTCATTCTCTTTTTTCTGTTCTCTTTTATGTAAATTTCGATTAAAAAATCACTTTCCTCGTTCAAATCTCGATTAGCTATCACTTTCTTCGGTGTTCTTCCGCAGTTAGCATATAAAATAACTAACCCAAATAGACCCCGAACCCATTACCTTTTTTTTCGATATTTGTTCAAGGCAAACATGTTGAACAAATTCACTTAAAGCGAGGAGAAGAAAAGGTGTATGAAGAGAATCCATAACCATTTGATGGTCTATACTTTGGGTTTGATCATTTACCCTGAACAAAAGGCCGGTGAAATGGTCAAAATGTTTTGGTTTGTTTGTTGTTACGGCTGCTTTTTACCGCTAAAACGCACAATAAACTCTATGCCAAAACCTCAGCTTCTTTTTTTGAGCCTCCCCTTTGTTTTCCGAATCACGTACTATATATGGGCATTGTGGTGGAGAGATGTTTACCTGAAAGAAAGAGAAGAATGTAAAGAAAGCGAAATTAGTATTTTGTGGTGTCAAGATAATGGTCGAAAAATAAAAACAAAATTGCAAATAAAATTGAGTCAGCGGAAAATGGGTAATTCTCACAATGATTAGACTTTAAATGGTATAATCTTATTCGCGGAGTTTACAAAACGTAGTTTAAAAGAAAGCGAAATTGCTAGTTGTTTGGGGAAATATTAAAAATCGATTTAAGAGATATAAAAAGATTTATTAATAAAACCCCCTATTAAAAACTGATAATAATAATTTATTTAGCCAGAGAAAAATATTATTATATTATATTATATTTTTTAGTTAGACAAAAGGTAATCGCTTTCTTTAATTTCCTTTTCAATGCTATAATCATTCCAAGGAATTTAATAATGATCAGAGTGTTCATTTAAATAAGTAATTTACTTTCGAGGGGGATTTTCATTGTGAAAAGGAAAAATATCCAGAGACTGCAAATAATTCCTTTGTCGGGCCTAATTACTGCAGTTGTTTGCTTTGTCTTTGTCTCGATTCTTCATCGTCTTCTATATAACATAATGTGCAGGGGGTTGGCTCTTCTTTCTTCCCGACATCTTCTTCTTTGGTTTTTTTTTTGGGGCCTTGGGGCCAAACACTTTCTTTTATTGGACTTTCTTTCCTAGCTTCTCTGCTATTTTTCCTAGCCTTGCCATTTGATTTTTCTTGCATTTTATCAAAGTAGCGCACATTGCACATCTCATTCACCGCCTCCTGCCACGCCCCCCTTTGGCCCTGCGGTTACGTTTCGGCTTTTGTTTTGCATCTGACAATCTTTTTTTCGCATGACTTTTTCCACCACGGAGGAGGCTAGCAAAAAAATGGAGGTGAGAGATAAAAATGCCGACATTACGCGCTTTGCATTTTCCATTTTCCACTTTACATTTTTCCTTCTATCAGTGGACTGGGTTTTTTTCTGTGTTAATTATTAGCTTCCGCTTGGCAGGGAACGCGGTGCAGTGATTCTCTTCTGTGGCAGAATTTTTAGACTTGGCTAATGTCTGTATTAGCCAAACTGGCAGCAGGTTGCACGAGCTTAGAATGGAATGCGAATGAGTTTCCAGGTATCCCAGTAGGGGTCAGGGAAAATGCGATTCAAGAAGAAGCTTTAGATAAAGGGAATCCAATATACTGGTAATACCAAACATTTCCTAAGAAATTGTATTTCCAAGTGCTTTCCGTTTCGTATACTAATTTTTTCAGTCAGATAGTTTAAATACCTAACTTAATTCATACATTTGATGTATATTTCTTAAAATATATTTTATTTGAACTTACTCTAAGTCCGATTAAAATTACAAACCATAGAAAATAATAAAATTATTAACGTTAAAAATAAAATTATATTTTAATTAAGTAATTTGTCATTATTATTTCTCCATCAGATAATTTTTTCATGTGGGGTTTTAAAAGGTACGATCTCTTTTAGAAGTAAATAAAATATTTGTTTATTTATTTGAATTTAATTTCTGTGTGATTACAAAATTTCAATAATTTTTCTCTTTTAATATTGGTTATTCAGATCAACAAAATCTCTTTTTTCTTAAGTTTCTTATAGTTAGCCCTTACAAAAATACCTCTCCAAGCTAGTTACTTACAACTGGCTCCTTAAACAACCGACAACCGTGACTAATGCTTCTTTGGCTGTAAAAACTCCAAGTCGGCGATATAAAGCGAATACCTTTTCCCCAGCCCACAACCCTTTTTTCTTGATATTCTTTTTGTGAGCAGCGAGATGCCAAGTGCATAACTCGTAGCAGAGATACTTTGATGAATCTGGCCAGAGGAGATGTGCAGTTCGAGATCTTCACATCTTCACTCCTTTGGTCATTTGTAATTTGCGACAAATTTAGTGTTTTTCTCTCGGTAGAAGGTAATTTTCACAGTTGCGGGCAATTTGAATTTGCATTTCGTGGTCGCCGGACCAAAATGGACCGAGGAGATACGTTCGTTGAGCTTAACAGTAAAGCCAATCGGCAGCCAAGAATGGTATCTAATAGATACACGGCTCAGCTCGGCATTTACAGCTATCAATCATAATTAAGTGAATGATAATCAAAATGGACAGCATTATGAAAGCTGCATCTCTTGCTTTGCTGGGTTGCCAAGTTTTGGTTTCGGTCTCGGTCTCGGCTCTATTCTGTAGTCTCTATTCTCTATTATTATGGATAATGATAAAGAGCGGCAGATCGAGCGGATCGAGCTGAGAGTCTGGGCTCATTCTGCAGTTCGTTCCATCTCCATTGCGGCACCGTTATGCAGGTCAGCCCTCTTTTTTTTTTTCTTTCTTTTTTCTTCCCGTACCCAAGATGCAGATGCAGCAGCCGAAGAGCTCATCTCGTATGCAAACGCAGCGCATTCCACTCGCGATACGAATGTATCTCGTATCTCTACCATTGACATGCCAACTGGCTGACTGCCTGGCTGGTTGGTTTAGCAAATTTAGCACGCTATGATCCAAAGGCTGGCTTGTATTGTAGCTTTCATTTTGCCAGGTGACAGCCAACTATGAGTGGTTACAAGGCCTCCAGTTTGAGACTCTAGCTCATGGTACTCTTTCTCCATTCTCCATTCTCCACTGCCGGCTGGCAGGCACATTAATTTATTAGTTGCACTTGCTTGTTGCGCTGTAAGAGATACGCACACGTTGAGATACTTTTTGCTGTGTACCACCATGGCTATAAGTCCATGGATCCATAGCTCCACCGCAGGTCCGTTGGCGTTTGTCGGTTGTCGGTTGTAACCGTGGCTGGCTAGTTGTCGCCTATCAAATTACCCAACTCCGCTGCTCAATTCCAACCGGCAGCCGCCAGCGACCAGAGCAGTGAAGATGAGGCATCTCCTCCTCGTCCGGGAGAGGATGAGAATGAGGATGAGGATGAGGATGCCACCGCCATCGGGTCTTGGCCAAAACGGTAGGATTGAGTCCAGCGAATTGAGGTTTACGTGTTGGCGTTTATCGTGTTTTATTGGAACTGGACTCCCCGAAACGGGACACTCTTTTATGTGGTAATAAAGGAATTTTCCAAAGAAATAAAATTTTCACATGTCTAAAAATGAGTATTTGTGTTTGAATCAAGAGGGTAATAAACTTTAGTTTTAATATGCCTAAGAAAAGTACGATTTCTCTTACTTATATTTGATAAAGAATATTATATTTTGATTTTTTGGGTACATTATAGATATATTTCCTGTTTAACTATAAACAACTTTTATTTTTTAGAATTTTATATATTTTTAATATTTAATAAACAGTCACAAAAACCTTCAGATTCTCCATTTCCTTTCTTTTTCATATTTTCTTATTTTAAATATCTTTAGTTTTAAAGAACCAATGGCATTTAATCAATTTTATGAGTTCTAAAACGGCTTGAGACTTAAAGTTAGTTGCAGTTTTAATGCCTCTACTCTCTTTTATTTGCCCTCATACCATTTGAATAATGGGACGCCCCATTTCACAACGATTCGCTGCGCATAAACCTGTCACAATCGGTGGCAGCCTCATCCACATCCCATCCCATTCCGAACCACATCCTCAATCCTCGTCGTCATCGTCATCATCATCATCATGTGTCCTATGGCGTTGCAAACCATTTGGGATGCGGACTACTTTGTTGCGCCTGCCCATCATCCGGCCCATATCCATATGCGAGCAGTCAAACTCGATATAGCCCGCCGCCTATGTAAAAAATGTCTAGGGCGAGGGATTCGCTCATTAATTTTCGCGGCCTTCCTGGGGTCCGGTTTTTCGGAACCACAGTCTATGGTCTCTATGGTCTCTATGGGTCTATGGCTCTAGTGACGTTGATTGAAGATGCGGTCGTGTTATGGCTGCCTGGGAACCTGGCAAATCGACCAACTATGCCTTTTGCCGAGAAATGATTAATAAAACTGTTCAAAGTTAAGTTCCACTGAATTTCGAGCTTTCGGATTTCCCACTTTTCCTTTGCTCCGCGATCTTTGAACTCAATTAGCGTTGTCTGGCCAGGAATCTGCAGCGGGAGGACTACCACAAATGACACATATTGGCCAGGGTTTAGTATCTTGTATCTTGTGGCATAAATTTCCATTTCAAATGCCACGCCCATCGCACACGCTTTTAGCCCATAAACTAGCAAACTTTTGCTTTTCGACTGTGTAAGATGATGATGACGATGATAAACTTCGATGACTTCATGATGATAGGAATATGGGAACTGCTGGCTGCAGTTAGAAAGCGCATTTTTCCCCCAAACACACCATAATTGAGGCCTGCCGGTCGGTTTTGTACCCTTTTTGCACCATTTTGCTATTTGCGGTTTCCAAAGCCACTTAACCACCAACCAACTTCTCTCCTCCTCAAAAACTATCTGCATTCGTCGCTGACCAACTCAATTTTCTTTGGCAAACCCAAAAGGAGTTTTGCGGCTTTGTCCATTTTGTGTTGGGCTGCGTTTCGTGCCCAATTTGTTATTTTAATGATTTCGATGGAATCTTCGCACATAATTGAGCCGGAGTCCTCCTCTGCGAACTTCTGTTTCTGTATCTGTTTTCTGGGAAAGCAGCAGCAGCAGCAGCCAAAACTGTTTACCCGCGGAAATATCTGACAAATGACCGGACAAACACTGGCAAACATAAACAACAAATTGCTTTGACACAACCCACAACTTTCTGAAGTTGCTGCAATGCTATAGCAATATTTATCCAGCCAAAAGCGGTAAGCACTTGTAATATCCGCTGGCAAGAGCCTTTCGAATGGCTTTTCTCTCCCTATATCATCGATATGCGACTGTCTGATTTGAGTCGAGTTGGGCTCAAGGAGTTTTCCTCTGCCTCCAGCTGCAGTTTCGAATTCATTCTTCTTTTTTTGTATTTTTTTTTATTTTCTGTTTCTCGGTTTTCTTTGGTTTTGGCTTTGGCTTTTCCTGGCCATGGAAATTGACACTCTACCGGCTCGTTGTCGTCGTCGTCTCTTATTAAAAATTGTGTCAAGTTGTCAGCAGCAACTGCAGCAGCAACAGCAGCAGCAGCAACATCAGCAGCAGCAACATCAGATGTCAGTGTGCCAGTGTTGGCGGTAGATGGCCTACAAAAAATACAGCAAATCCAACTCGAAGCCAACCTGACCACACTAGCTGTAAGGGGAGTTGATGGAGTCAAATGTATTTCCAATTTTCCACAGCTCACCAAAAGAAAGGAAAATGAAAATGTTTCCAGCTTGGATTTGTATTGGTTTTGTTTGTTGAAGAGATTTGATTGAAAGATGAGCAGCTGGGGAATTTTAAGGTCAATTTCAGGTTGATTGAGTGATTGAGAGCTCGTATTGATTTTATTTTCAATTCTAGTTCACTTATATTGGTTTATTTTCTGTATTTATAGACATAAAATAATGCTAGGTGAGAATTTATATTATTTTATATATTTGAGACTTGACTTGAAAAAACTTTTATTTAATTTAGTAAATTAATTTTTCAAATAAGAATTAAATATTTCATTTAAAATTACTTTTTTTAAATTTAATATTTTATTTTTTAAAAAAAGAATTAAATATTTCTTTAGAACTTAAATCTAAATTTAAATATTAAAGTATTCTGTTGTCTATTTGATTAATTTTTTATTTGGGAAAAATTTAAATCCCATTTATTGAAGAAAGTTAATTTTATCAATATTTCACTTTTTTATTTTCTACATTTTTTTTTATATTTTAAAATAAGTTTAAAAGTATTTAATTTTTTTTTCATATCTGCAACTTTTTTCTGGCTATCATCTATAATTTGTGCACCCAAACTCTATCGCCTATTGCCACTGCCATTAATTTTAATCGCAGATGAGCAATCATAGATCTACAAATTAATTGCACTTTCTAAAGAAAAACCTGGGCAAAACAAAGAAAGCAATCTGGTAATTTGGCGATGAGCCATAAATTCGAAAATCAAAACTCGATTTGCGGTCGAGAGCAACTTTGACCCCCGAAAAAGGTCTGTGGGCCAAACGTTAATTCGGCAATTTCTATGCTCGCCTGCAATTAATGGGGAAGAGATTGCGAGAGACTTTTCAACTTCGGTCGAACATGCAACCAGCATTTTTTAGCCCACTCAAAACTCGAACTCGAATCTCGAATCACTCCAGACACTCACTCACGACAGGTGAATGTAATATCAACGATTGAAATAATGTTGAAAATTGTATTTTGAATGGCAAATCTACAATGCGAAGCGTTTATATTGCTTCTTTTTTTCGTTCGTTCGTTTGTTTTTGCTGTTTTTTAGTTTTTTATTATCAGCTGATTTTTAGTGGAGCAACAACTTTTACTCCAGATTGCCGGGGTGTTGGAGTTGTGTAAAATTTATGCCTCGGTCCGTAGAAAGTGCTCTTGGGGGTGGGTATATACTGCAATGTTTCTTTAGATCCTGAAATGTTGCTAGCATTTTCCTGGGTGGCATTTGGAGGACATTTAAATTGCTAATTCGTGGGCGTGGCCCCCCTGACTTTGGCCTCTTCCTGGGGTCCAATGTTGCAACTTTTGCTACTGCTGCTGCATTTATTTATGCCTTCTTGTTTTGCTTATAAATTGTAATTCCTTGTCCTCAACTTGAAATGCGCAAAAAGTTTCCTTTTACTCGCTTGGGCGGGGTGCATAATTTGTTTGGTCTAGAGCGGTGGCTCCTTGGCATCGACTTGTGTTGCTTTATGGCCGACGTTATGTTATAAAATTGCTAACAAATGGCCCGGCTTAATGTTGGCCAGGAAGCAAATGCTCCTTGAAATGGAGATTTTCAGGCCTTTAGTTGGCAAAGAAATAAATGTGATTTTTTATAGAAGTCTTCCGTATTTTGGGAATTTATACGAATTTTATGAATTTAAAAAAAAGTAAGATACATTTCTATAATTTTTGGGAAAAAATTAGTATACCCAAAAAAAAAATCTATACGAATCGTAGATAAATTTCACATTAAATATAAATTAAATTTGATATGTCTCCAGGTAAATTTGACCTGGTCGAAAAGAGTACTTCATGTAAAAACGATATGGGTTTTGCATGACCTGAAATTTACATGGTCATATCGATTTTACGGTAACATTTTGTGTGTAGGATGAGCGTTATGATTTTTTTCGTTTAAAATAAATATTTTTAATCAGAAAAAGATTAAAAAAAATACATATTTTTAATCAGAAAAAGATTATAAAAAAATACATATGTTTAATCAGTAAAAGCTAATAAAAATATTTAAATTAAATGTAGAAAACAGTAAACCCTTGGGCCAATCGATCTCGATCTAATCTTGACAAATCCAACTAATTTCGAATTAAAAGCCACACAAATCAAACCAAACAAACCGGATCGTCTAACTGTCTTGCCAACGAGAGCGAACCGAAAACCACAAATTGAGTTTGGATATTTTCTGGTTTTGATTATTTCGAATTGCCCGTGCATTTTGTTTTCGGAAAGCGCATTTGGGTATTAAATTTATAGACCATAAATGCTGAAAAGCCTGGCTACCCTCTCGCCATTCTTATAAATTATTTATCAATTTGATGTAGCAAAAGGCAAAAGGCAACAGCGGCAGCACCAATTGAATTAGCCATCAAAATGGCAAAACAAAAAATTGAAAGAAGCGGAAAATGCTGGAATAACAAAAAAAAAAAACAAAGAAAAATGTGATTTAAATGCAATTGGTTTTCCTCGACGCTGTTTGCTGTAGTATGTACAATTACACGACCTAGAAAGCCAAAGCAGCAGAAAGTTGCCAGAGAGCCAGAGAAGAAAGCCAAAGACGGAATCGGAATTGGAATCGGAATCTCTTGGCCAAAAACTCCGCAAGACAAAGACACAAATTCGATGGCCAGGATGAGAAGAAGAGGAAGACGATGGAGAGTGGAGAGTGGAGCCAGGCGGATGAAAGATGTTGGAAGTATCTCATAGGTCGTTTGGGTCTTTGTAATGCAAATAGCTGCAGTTGTTCCATGTCGAGGGCAACTACCCCCCAAACCCTCTTCTCCCACTTGCAGTAGAGACATTTGCAATTAGTTTGCCAAATGCTGTGAGATCTTAATTTGGTCGTGAGTCGTTTCGTTGTGGGGGAGGTTGCCATTGGAGGAGGTTTATTCGCCGGGCATCGTCCTACACATTTTTTTCGTTTTCTTAAGTTGCCCGTCTAGGTGTCAGGTTTGTTTTATCCGAACTTGATGTAGTTTGTTTTTGGCAGTCAGCCTAATGACTATTTACACTCTTACTCTCTCTCTCGCTCTGTTTTGACTTAAAGCGATCAATGGAAAGTGCAGGCCTCATTAGTATATCAATGTCTTGTAGCTGCACGATCTGCTTGATCTTGGCCCAACCAATGATCTCTAGGAGACCGATTCAAAGGGGTTTCCCCCAAGATCTTTGGTAAATGATTTGGGTTTATGTTGGGGCAAGAGATCGTGGGGTCTATTAAGTGGGATTATGAATATTTTAATGTTTTAAACTATGATATTTGCATATGATATGTTACGTTTTCTATTTTAATGCTTTTTCTCAGATGAAAAGTTCTAGTAAAAGTTCTACCTCTGTAGTTCCATTTGCACAGAAAAAAAAATTGATAAAAGATCAGATTGATATGTGCTGGTCAATTTTATATTTTTTAAAGATCAAGTTATTCATATCATTTTAATATGAATAAAGATTATGTTAATCTTATTTTAGATTATTTTTTCAAAAAATACTAAATTTAGTATTTTATATGATATGATAAAATATCATGTTGATATGTTTTAATCATAAAAGTGACATAAATGATATGAAATAAGTTAAAAATGACCCTATTTTATATAGTTTTTTTCTGTTTGTGTATATACAATTAGTTAATAAATCTTCCTATCTGAAAATCATCTCCTGAGTGACTAGCTTCTTCATTAAACCTAAGAGATATCTTCCATCTCATTTGCTGATGATCTTGCTGGCATTGTAAATGTGGTCTTCCCATTCCGTAATTGAATAGCATGCGGCGAGATAAATGCCTCGCCAAATGGCCAATTCTGGATGCTCAAGTCATTGCCATAAATTGCGAATCGTCCGATAAATTATGGAATGGGCACAGTGGGCATTCGCTACCCAGATACCAAATAGATATCTGGCCGGGTTCTTGGGTTAATTGAAAAGCCGCTTCCACTTCTATTTTTACTCTTGCTTTTTCCCATTCTTTCCTGCGCTTTTTATTGTTTTGCCTTTTGTTTTGTGGCTTCGAGTCGACCCTTTGCCGGATTTCACTTTTCATTTCGCATTTCTGGGATTCTGCTTTATGATGGACCAATCAAAGAGAAATAATTTTCGCCGGTTCCTCAAATAAATTACAGTTATTAGTGGGTGAGATTTTTGTGGCGTCCACACGCCCATTTCCCTCACTATAATTGCTAGTAAAAGTTTTAATAAATCATCGCAGAAACAGCAAAGAGCAAGAGCAACCGAAATAGAAACAGAAACAGAAAACCCTTTCCCAAAAACAAAAACAAAAACAAGCGAGTTAGAAAGCCCGACAAGATTGGCGGCGTCTCTGCTTTCTTCTGCCTGCCGGATTGTATTGGACTGGATTGTATAGGATTGGATTGGATTGGATTGTCGGAGCATTGTTCGATTTTTCCTAATCATATATGAGTGCATATCTCTGCCCCTTTCTCTCAGCCTTCTCAGCTTTCTGCATCACTGCTTTCATTTGCATTCGATAGCAGATATGCAGCTTCCGTTGCACAGAGAGAAAAGTTTTACTTATTTCGATATAAATTAAAATCAAATAATATAAATAAAATATAACTTTAAATGCATAAATGGTTATTTTTGAAATATAAAATAGTAAAATTTAAAATGTTAAACTTTGAGTGATTTTATGACTAGTTTCTCTGTTTCACTGCAACTTGCTACCAGTTTTCTTTGTCATCATCATCATCACCATTGTCTCTGGTTTATCATCATTTCAACGAGAGCCTTTCCTTCTGAACAATCTGAAATTAGCATAACTTTGGGCGTCTAATGTCTTTGCTCTAACGGTCAAATTCAATCATCTCTGTGTCGGTATGTGTTTGTGTTAACAAGCAATTGATAAAACAAAGCGGTAAATGTTTAATCAAAACATGTTCGGTTAGAGGTACCACTCCAATCCACTCCACTATCCCCCTGAAAATCAGTGTTTGTGATGTAATGGATCATGCTGGGGGGGGAAAATGTTTGACTTGGAGTTACGGGACGGAAGAGTTCTTGATGCATGAGGTGTTGACTTCTCGACTGGAGAGCTCTAAGCTGATGAGTCTCTTGAATTGCCAGGGGAAATTCGGTAAAAGCTGGTGAGGTTTTTGAAGTAGCTTTGAGTCTCAAACAGAAGCCGCTTATTTTGGGGATATTTAACTTGGAAAGTACTATGTTAAAACTTTGACTTCCCCTGTCTTTTTGCAGAGAAAATCTACCTTATTTGCTTTACCATTTAAGTCATAATCATTCAATTGTTTCAGCTGCCATTTTCCACTTTCAATTAGACGTACTAAACGTCAAATTTCCATGCTTGATTTCCCCCACCCCCCCATTTTCCACCTTCCACCCCGCCAACTTTCTTGGCTTCTTTGATCATCAGCCCACACACACGGATCCACAGACAGACCTCGATAAGTGCACTTGGCCATGCTACTTCAGCATGTCAATCATCGGCTGACCAAGTCACGCCCTCTTCCGCTGTCCACATATGTCCATTATGTGTCTATAATATGTGTGTTTGGGGAAAATCGGCGGCAGTTACCGATGTCTGTTAAATTGTTAGACAACAAATTTCACACTTTTTCACGAACCGTAGGAGGGTTTTCCTTTGTCTTTGATTTGGCACCGCCTTCGTCTCTTTTCTCTTTTCTATGTTTTTTTTTTGTTTTTCGTTATGATTTCTAGAAATCCACATTAACTGCAATTCACTTTTTTCCACATTATTTTCCATGTTTTCCATTCGGTTACATACTTGGCTGCCAAGGCTGTGATTATATGCTCTATGACTTGTGAAATTGTTAGTGTCATTGCTGTTGCAACGAGGCACGAGTCGAACTTTGCGAGGAGAGGAAAACGCCATCGAAAGTCGGGTTGAAAGTGATCGAATTGGTCTGGTTACCATGGATTGTTGGGGAGGAGGTCATATATTAACTTTGGAGCTAACTAACCGAATAAATTTTGTGCCGAGTGTCTCGGTTAAGTGAAATTATCTTTCGAAAATCCATTTAGTGAACTACTTTTTCACCATAATTTAGATATTATTTCTTTTGCTAATGGTTGGCAATTTGTTCGCCTAATTTAATTCTATTGTTCTGTTCATTTTGTTGGTTCTCTAAATAAAATAATCTCAAAAATATTGCCAATAGCATAAGGTAAGATTTTTGAGAAGCGCATAGAAAGGCACAATTTTTTAGAAAACTATCCCATTTTAAAGCACATTACCTTTGATTAAACCCAGCATACCCTTGACTCTGCTCAGCATAAAAATGCAGTTAAATTTCTTTTAGCTTCTTTGTGTGATGCATATGGCAAGGCTATAATTAATTATTATGAGTGGTGGTCTTTCCAAAGCTTTGGCTCATGCCAAGCCTCTGGGCCTTCTCATCCTCCCCGATAATTAGCCGAGTTGGAAGCGTGAAAAAGTCGTATGTTGGTGGTTGCATCACCAGATTGGAAAAGGGGGGAACTGAGGAATTTGCAACTCATGCGAAGAAGATCGCAGTCGGAATCAGACATGACCTAGCCATAGAACTGGCTAACGAACTAACGGTGCTTTGCCCTCCATAATTAAGCACAATCGGTTTGTCTATACAAATCAAACAAAATACATTTCGGTCTTTAGCCCCGTTTGCAGTTCTTAGTCGTTTGTGTTTCGAGAAGAAAGCGTGTAAATTCAACTGGCAGCGAAAGTTTTTCCCCCAGCTTGTATTATTATTTGTATGCAAATTAGCAAAGAAGCGAACCCCAATTCTTTTGTTGGCAATGTAACAATTATGCTTTCATCTTTCGATTGTTGCCAAAAACAAATGCCGGCCAAGAAGCACAAATCTATTTAACAATGTGTTAATTACACGCGGCCACAGTGCTAAAAACCGAACCAAGGCATTCTCCTTAGTTTTCGTCTCCCTCTGCGGTAACCGTAAACAAATCTGAGCTTAATCGTTAATTTATGATATTCCTAGCGGTAACCGACAGCCAGCAATCAAGACCCAACCCCGAGCTTGACGCTCCGCTGATCAAGCGTCATCATCTTCTGGGTATTTTCTTGGGCCTGACCATCATGGGTAGCTCATAAAGTTCTTCTGACGAGCGCCGTTGTCTCGAGCGGCTTTGATTCGATTTTACGACCTTTCGTAGCCGATTAACATGCTGGATGCCCAAGCATTGAAATGTAATTAATGATCACTTTTCACTCAGTGGTTTTCAATTCGTTTTGTTTACTGAATGGAATTTTCCCGAAAGCAAACTGGAGAACCGTATTAATTAACTGCGGAAGCCGCTCGTATAATCTTTTATTTGGACAAGAAAATCCTGTGTAGTACACAGAAGATTAGCCATCAGCCAAGCTAACATTGTTGAGAAGCGCAGAGAGAGGCGCTGAATGCGTAATGATCCTTTGCTGGGAGAGTGTCTTTCGGGGCTTAATCAAATCCAACATCCATGGGAACCACCTCTTGGGATTGGCAATGAAAGGCTCATGTCTTAACTTTCCCCGGCTTAATTTTCTGGTTAGACTGGGACGGACCCAAGCCTAATCCCGAACCATTCTTAAATTCCACCAACATTCCCAGTGCGGCAACCATAATCGTATCCATTCACAGACCTTACTTAAAACGGCATCAAACGATGCTAACCGCACAAGAGCAGTTCGATTAATCTGCAGATCGATTGAGCCAGCAAACAAACAATTAAAGTCTTCATTAGACTGGTCGGGGTCTTTGCAACCCATTTAGGTGCGGATATGTGACTGCCATTTTAATTAGGCACACGACCGGCATAGAACCAGTGACTCAACCACCCATGGCCAAGTGAAACATTTTCATTTAGTTTAATTCTTTTCTCATTTCAGGTAAGTCCAGGCCACTTAGAATCTTGCAACGCCAACTCAACCTGTTTCCGTGTGTTTGCTGGGTAAGTGAGTTGCTCAACCTGTCGATGATGATCGGTAGTTGAGACGCTGGAGGATGGAAGTTGGAAGCTGGGCTATGTGTGTCGTCTTGCACCGATAGCCGATCGCACTATGGCCATAAATTATGTCGTTGTTTGCGCAGAGTCTCTCAAACCGACTCTAACGCAAAGTCATTCCGGCCTCCACTACCAATCATCATTGTTAGGTGCACATCAAAATTTATAGGTCAGTAGTGGCAACAAATTGCCAGGCATTCCGATGCCTGCCTGCCCAAATCATTGCCGATCCTGCAGTCAGATGCCCTCCATCTTCATCGCTGTCTCGCTGACTGCAGTTCGCCGTCTTGACTGTATCTAATAAGGCTTGACCAGTTCCCTTGTCCATGTCATCAAAAAGCAGAAAACAAAACGATACGCTGCGCGGTGCTGTGCTGTGCTGCGAAACCAACCCAAACAAACTGACCCACTCAACAATTGTATTGAAAGTTTCGGTTGCTTTCCAGGCAGTTCCCTTCCCCTCTTGCCATCCACCAGCTTATGACAATCGATTTGCAATGGAAAGCCAAAGGCCTGGAGGCGCTCCATTTATAACAAGTGGCCAGCTTTGGCCAACTATCCAAGTCGGCAACCCAGCTCAGTGCCCCTATACAGTTGGAAAAATATTCAAAATTAAATCTATAATTATTATGCCTGAGTAAAATGTAGATTTCTTAAATTTGTAATGTTCCCGAAAAGCCTATAGACTTTAAATCGATTTATTCTTAAAGGCTTAACATGAAGATCACCTTAACTCATGACTATGAGAATCGCAGAGAGAGGCGCTAGCACAAATTGTTATTTGCAATATTCCTGTATTTTTCTCTGTGTATCTCTAAACTTTTTGTGGCTCCTACTATGCCTTCAATGCCTTCGTGTTGTTGTTGTTGTCATTGTCGTTGTCATCGCTTGTTGCTTTGTTGTTATAGTTTGAGAGTCAAGTTGTTCCAATAATTCTGCATTTGACATTCAACGGGGTTTTACTTCGGTTCTTCTTGTTTTTGTTTGCTTAGCCCGAAACGGTTTCCGTTTTTTTTTTGTCCAGAGATGTCTCTGTCCCGGCGACTTGGCCCATTGTCTTGGGAAATATGTATCTAGCTTGACAGGCGCTTGCCGCCTTTCCCCTTTCTACATTTCCCCTTCGAACTTGGTCGTTTTTTTTTTTGGTTTTTGGTGGTCATTGCTAATTAAGCCAAGGAAGGGGAAGTTTTTTAAGAAAGGAGTTGGAAGATCCTCTACAAATTTTGTATGGGTTGCAAATATGAGTTACAATAAATGTTAAACGAAAATATTACACTGAAATAAGTTTATTTTCGGTAGGAAGTCAAAGTCCATTTGGCGAATTACTATATTAAACCTCATTTTATTCGATTATAAAAAGGAATTGTCTTTAAAAACTATTTTTAAACAATTTTAAACTCTTTTAATTACCCAGTTATATTAGAGTTGTGTTTATCATGGATTTTCCTGAAGTGTTGGGATAATTTCCTTACAACCATTAATAGTTTTAGCTTTTTGAGAATGTTTTAGAATAATAAGTAAACCCCTAAATCTTAAATATTCAATCTGAGTAGAGTTTTTCTTTTTTAAATTTTCAAGACTTGTTTTCTTAAGGCTATATAGATTGGTAGTCTTACCTTGTTATCCTTGTTGGCCGCTCCCAGTTTCTGTTGGTAGTACTCCTCGCGAGCGTTTGTGTTGAGGCTGTCGATCAAAGCAGATGCATTGACATGGGCATCGTAGACCATGCTATCCTGCTGGTTGCTGCTATAGGTGGCTGGCGTGGCTCCCGATCCCTGCGATCCTGCAGATCCTGCCGCTGCTGCGGATGAGGAGGCAGCTGCTGCCGCCGCTGCTGCCAGTGGAATATTGGCCTGAGGCGTTCGGGTGTACAACTGTTCGATGGGCAAGGCTGGGGCAGCTGAGTTGGTGGTGGCCGAGGGAATCGATGAGGAGGGCGCACTGGATGATGATGCTCCGATGGAGGGGGTCACCTTTTGCAGGGGCTTCGATTGCTGCTGCTTCTGCTGGAAGTTAGTACTGGCTATTTTCTGCTTTTGGGCGGCAGTGCTGGCTGAGGCGGTGGTGGTGCTGCTGCTACTCGGTTTCGAGGCCGCAGCCGCATTGGCAGCCGCTGCACTCACGCTACTCGGACGCTGACCTCCGCGCTTCAGAGCGGCCGTGACCTTGTGGGCGAAGGGTCGCTTGGTGGCCCGGTTCTTCAGCTTTCCCATCGTGGTCAAAGTGCGCTGCTGACTGCCCGAATTGGCGGTGGTTGTGGTGGTGCTGCCATCGGCATCATCGGCCGCCGTTATGGCAGCTATATTGTTGTTCGATCTGGCGGCCACGAACTGATCATCGGGATCGGTGGAATCGGTCAAGGATTCATCGCTGGTAGTCGCCGCCTCCGATTGGGTGGTCAGATTGGGTGAAGTCGTCTCGCCCTCTTCGGTGGCCTCCGATTCCGATTCCGCATCCCCAGCATCCGCTTCTTGCTGCTGACTCACATCCGTGGTCGTGGGCAGTTCCTTCATTATGGTGCTCATCGCCGCCTGCTCGTTCATCGTATTCTGAAGCTCGAGCAGAGTGGTTTCGTCCAGGATGAGAGTGGGATCCGTTTCGGCCTCGGTGGATCCGGTGGGTGGCTGAGTGCTTTGCTCGAAAGACTCCGTTTCTGCCTCCGTTTGCGTTTCCTGGGCTGTCGATGTACTGGATGTACTGCTGCTGCTGATCCTCGAGGATGTGGCCTCCTGCTGGTTAAACTGCTGCTCCTCAATGTCCAGGGACTCCTTCAGCCTGGCCACACGCTCCACAATCCTGGCCAGCATATCTTTCTGCTGCTCGGGCAAATTTTTCGTATCCAACTCCAGCAGTCGATCGTATTTTCGTATATTCCTCTTCACGGTCTCAATATCGGCCCTGGTTTTGGCCGAGGAAGTCTGGCCGGATGGAGGATTGGAGCGGGGCGTCTCCTGGAAGTAGGTGCGTGCCCGGCGATTGCTATAGCCCACCAGTTCGATGACACCCGGATAATTTGAGGATGAGGCAGCAGCAGCAAACGCAATCAGGGCCAAAAAGCAGCTCCAGGCTGCACTTAACCGCACCATTTTGGACCAAGATTGCAGTTCTTGTGGGGATTATACTTTCGGGGATTTTTTGAGCGATTTTTCTACCTATTTTTCTCGACTTGACTTTTTGCACTCGCGATTCACGTTCGGTTTTTTCTTGAATTTCTCGTATTTCTCACTCGCTCTCGTATTAGTGTCAACTAACAGTAACTCCGAATCTTCGGACACACAGACACACACGCGAAGTCCAGAGTCAGGAATCAGTGTATCTTTTTTTTTCTTTGCCAGCTGGCCTGGGACACTTTTAGTTATTTATTTTATGATTTTTTTGGCCACGATCCGCTGACTTCTAACGTCGGATTACAAATGTTCCAGGCCGCTGGATGGCAGCGTCTTTTAAAAATTTCCAAGCGGAAAACGCGCCGCAGACTTTTCTCCCCAACTGGAGCTTCGGTTTGGTAGCTTCTTTCACCAAGTTCATGGCCAGACCGGTTTGAAGCCAACATGTTGCGTCTCGCGATTGCGATCATCATCGCAACCAGAGAGAGAGAGAGAGAGAGCGGAGAATCAAGCAGGAGAATCGTATTCCGGAGAATTGGAGAAATATATCTATATAGTCGAGAGAAGAGCGCTTTCTCTGTGCATGTTGCCAGCTTTTGGCAGCAAATGTTGCCAAGGCCAAATTGACAACATTCGCTGGGCGAAGCCATTAGGCCGAGCACACGCCTTCCTTAACGTATCTGGCGGATACGTATCTGCGAGATATACGAGCCCATGCACTATTCAATTAGTCATTCCAGACACACGTCGGCCGAGAGTAGCCGAATACGCCGAGATACACGGAGAAAACTGCCAGTTGATAGATGAAATTCGCAAAAAGTTCTTAATCTTACTTGCATCTTCAATGAAGTTTATATATGGCATATAATTTTATCATCAGAAAAATAGATCTAGTTTCAAAAGTCTATACTGATTATTTATTACATTTTTAAGGAAATCAGAACGTATCTTATATAATTTTTTTATTTTAAGATTTAATCGCATATTTATTTAGACGTAACCTACTTATAACAAATCTTGAACAAGATTTAATTATTTTAGTTAGAAGTTAATATTGGAATTTTTTGTTAATTAAAACCATTTTTTTTCTCTGCACGGCCTGATTCTTGAGCTGCTTTCGCTTCAATGTCAACCTGGCTCGTTTAGTCTGTCATCGATTTGGACTGGTACTCGCAGAACCAGACGAGCCAACTAACACCTAACACCACTTCCCCAAAACCAGCTGAAAATTCTTCGTTTCTCTCTGGTTCAATTTAGCTAAATGCTTTCGCATTAAACATAATTTGTCGCGGCCTTCTTAATTGCAGATTGGGAAATATGTAGCTCTACATCGAACACTCTCTCTCTTTCTCCCAGTATCATTTCTTTCTTCGTTTCACGAGACCTTTCTCCCTCTGGGTGATCTATAGCCCCAATCGTGCTTAGAACTTCTAATGAACTTCAGGCGGCTCATCCATTTCCATTTCACAGTGTTCTCATATTTATACACTAACATAGAGAGCTTCCAAATGTTTGAAGCAAACAAAAAAGAAAACAAATTTGAATAAATCAGCGTTTAACAAAGTGTTTTTGTCATTCAAATGCTTAAATATAATTTTATAATAATGTGTATACCTCATAAATATGGGTTATAAAATCTAATTTAATATTTTACAAAAAGAAATAAAATCATTATTAGATGAATTATTAATTTTTTAAATATTTTATTTGATTTTATTAAATTATTAACAACATTTTGTATTTAATATATTTTACGAATATTATAAAGTGTCCCGAATAATGAAGATAATTAAATAATGAACGCAGAATTCATTTTGTAAGTATAATCTAACATTTATCGAGCATATTACAGAAATCGGATTTCTCAATCTACATAAAATGCGTATTATGTTTTCCCAAATTCCAAAGAGCATTAAAAATGCCATTAAACATTTTCCCCCATCTCCTTTCATTTTCCTAGCCAACTATTTGGCTGCGAACAATTTCCCTACCTACGCCTGGGAACTGCAATAAAACAATAACAAATGAACTAATAAGAAAACGTTGCCAACTGAAGCTGAAGCTCAAGTTCAGCGGAAAGGCTGTTGTGTGGAGCTTCCCATTTTTCACGTAGCCGCGCAATAAAAGAAACTGAGCGTTAATTAAAAAAATAGCCATAGATCAATGCACCTGATAGATGCGGGAAATGTTTGTTCTACTGCCTGTGTTGCTAGTTGCAAGTTGCTGGTTGCCAGTTGCTGCTTGTTGCTCATGGGTTTGTGTATGTGTGTTGCTGCTGTGCCAGCGGCAAATGTGGTGTAATTTGTGAGAAAGAGGCTGGGCTCCTTAGCCCTTTTTAGAGCCACCTAATGGAGAGAAGCCCAGAGCCATCTCGGAACCCAAAAAAAAGGGGGGAAAAGGGGGAAAATAGAAAAAAAAGAAGGGATAGAACGTAGAAGGTTGACAAGGCTGCAGGCGCTTCCTTCATTAGCATGTGGAATGGGTGGAAAAGTGGTCAACTATTTGGCTTTCCTCTCTGACACACATAAGGCGTTTATAATCATTATGGGATAAACGCCGGAATTGTTGGCTCCTTCTGCAACAGTTGCTGTTGCTGCTGTGTTGCTGCTGTGAGTGGGTGCTGCTCTTGCTATTGCGTGGTTGCAACTTTCTTCGTCTCTTATCTTTTGTGCATATGCAGCGGGCACAGCAGCAACATCCCCCAGACACAGCAGCAACATCAACGCAATGGCGGCGGCGTCTGCATTCTTAGCTTGCTATAAAATATGCGACCGACGATCATCTAAGTACAACAGCAACAGCGACTCCAGCAGCAGCAGCAGCAGCAGCAGCAGCAACAGCAACTGCTGCAGCACCGCAGCAACTCTTGAACTTTACTGAGCTATGAAAATGCTTTTGCCCTTTTTCTATGCTGTCTTCTTCTTATTTTACTGCAGGCAGCAACTGTTTAGCATGATCTGCACTGAAAACAAATTTTATTTAATATGAAATTTCGTATTAATCAAGTGCGATATTAGATTTAACTACTTAAAAAACATGTAATACTAAATTAAACTGCAAATTTAAATATTTAAAAGGCCTTAAGAAATGGGGCACTTTTCCATCAGCATAATATCTAATAAGATATAGAGTTATTTTGATAAAAATAACAATTTTTCTATCAAAAAAAAAAAAAAATCTGGAATGTTTTCTTGTTGGTTAAAGATTTTAAACTTTAAATTAAAGTATTGAATTTTTTCTTGTAGGTTAAAGATTTTAAATAATGGATCTTTGATCTTTGCCATTTTAAAATCAATATTTATCTTAAAAAGTTTGAAATATTTTTTAATCTTTCGGGGCTAATATAATAGATATTGTTCTTTTTACTTTCCTTTTATCTAAGGTCGTTACATTTTGTGCAGTGTGGCTTAAATGAGTGAAAGAGAGAGGGAGACGCAGCACGATGTTGCTGCTGCTGCTGCCCAAGTGCCAATAGCAATCTTCTTTTTTTTTCTAGCCGCTTTTTCCTCCTGCCGTTGTTGTTGTTTATTTCCCTCTGGCTTGATCTTTTGGTCTTTGGCGGTAATTTTTCTGCGCAACTTTTTCCTTTTGGCCAAGACTTTATTGGCTTTCGGTTGCCTTCGCTTCGCTTCGGTTTTCCTTCTCCTCTCTCTCTATTTCGGTGCCATTTTGGTGCTGCTCTTTTTTTATCTGCCAAAGTTTTGTCTTCATTTTTATTTTAATAGCGATCTTGATACCGCTCCTACGACTCCTCCACTCTTCTTTGCTTGGGTCTTCTGCGGTATCTTCTCTTTATCACATAATGATTTCAAATGGTGCGAAATTAATTTGAATTATTACTGTTATTAGCTGTTATTTGTGTAATAGCCGGTGCCTGATCGCAGCCCAAAAAGTCTTTGTGGCATTGGTACAGTTGCAATTGCAGTTGCAGTTGCAGATGTTGCAAGTTGCTGCCGTGCATTATGCAATACGTGGGTAACTAATGCCACTAGAAATGCTCGCAAATTCAGTGATAAGCCATGAGAATGAACAATTTCAGCAGCAACAATTGCTGTGGTAGGCACATAGAGAAAAAAAACTATAGCTTGATTTATTTCTTAAAAATATTTTGTAAAGTGTTTTAAAAATTTTAGTTAATTTTAAAAAATTTATAAATGCAAGTATATAATTTTAAAAATATTTTGTTTGGCAACTATAACAAGTTTGGCATTTTAAAAGCTGTACTCTAAAATTTATGCTCCACTTTCCTATGAAATTGATTTCTAAAAGTGACAGGTTGTTGAGGAAAATTACATATATTCCACAAATAGGTGAAAAATGGCCGAGTTTGATGACCAGCCTTGGTGGCATTTTTTTTCCCCGTGCAACCTTGGCATCAATTACCGATTCTCGTTGGCCGCTCAAATGACAGCGTCTTTGTTGTTCGGCAGCGGCTACATTTAAATTTATTAAAACTGCACCAGCCACTAACGGACAACGCTTGGAATGTGCAACATGTTGCTGTTGCACTTGCTGTTGCTTCTGCTGCTGCTTCGTTCAATGACCAAGGTGATCGCGTCCCTCGTTCCGGCATCCTGATGGCGCCTCGGCCATTTGCAATTTGCCATTTTACCATTTTACCATTTTACCATTTTACCATTTTACCATCTTACCATCTTAGCATTTTGCATGCAATTTGATGCCATTTGTCATTTGCTTAATTGTGCCCAAGTTGTGTGCTGCACTTCCTGCCAGATCAGTTCTCTTCAGTTTAGTTCTCTTCAGTTCTATTCGGTTGAGTTGAGTTTTTTTTTTCTTACCGTTTCTAATTGTTGCCCGGCACGCAGCGTTAGCTGCAATCCGAAGACTCGGACCCATTTAGTTTCAATTAATCAAGTTGTCGCTGCACGCGTCTATTAGCTGTTTATGACAAGTGTTCTCGGGAATATCTCATCTCGAACTCGGGACTCGGGTGATCGGGAGATCGGACGCCTTGGGCTGTCCGCCTGTCGCTCATTAGCGGCGCCCCCGAAGTCTCTGCTGATGTGGCTCTGCTCCTGCTGCACTTCCTCCGCCTCGCCTCGTCATCTGTTTTGTTATTAAATATACTCGTACTTGTGCCAGTTGCCGCTACTGCCTGCCGGGGCTTTGAACTGTTCTTCTGCGGCTCTTTAACTCTAACTTCAAGTTCGAATCGGCTCTGTTTTACTACCCAATATGTTCGTAGGGTTTAGAGGTATATTGTATTGTAATAAAAAATATTTATATATATTTATTTGATAAATTATGAAATTAAAATAATTATTTAGGCATTAATTTTGGTTATTAATAACATTTAAAATAAGTGCAAATGATTTGCTATATAAATATTTCAATTAACAATAAATAAATCTTTTTCTCTAAATCCTTTTAAATTTCTTTGATAAGAAACACTTATATTTTTAAATTAAATCTAAATTTAAATTATTTTATTAAAAGTCTTTGTCAAGATTATTTTCTATTAATTTTAAAAAATTTCAAAAAGATATACAAAATATTTTGGAATATTTCTCACCTTTATAATTATTCTTACATAATTTTTCAAGAATTTATTCTGTGGCCCACTTTTGTATCCTGCCCAAAATAATCTAAAATTTTAATGTAAACCCAACACAATGTATTTTGCTTGACTACCGTAAACCATGTTTAATTCCGACATATTAAGTTAATGCAACCAGAAAGGTGAAACAGTAGTGCCTATTGAATTTTCATTCCACTAATTATGAGACTCTTGTTGCATGCCTTGTAACGTTTTAGATTCCAACTAATTTCCACCTTTAAAATATGAGCACATAAATACATAAGCGGGTATCTTGTAGTCGGAATACCCAACCGTACCATGATCGTTTTTTCGTTAGTTTCGTAATGGGCAAGTTCTTTAATGTTCCACTTTGGGTTTATATTCAGGTACCGTTGCATATGTGGGGGAAAATGGTTGAAGGCTTTATTTTTTTGTTATTTTTATTTTCTTCTTTTTCTTTTTTTTTTTTTTTTTGGTAAAAGATTGCGCCATTTTTTGCGCCCAGCTGTCACAGGTTCGTTGACTCCCAGGGGCGCAGTTGGTGTTGAAACAATCATGTCCGAACCGGTGGCCAACTCTTGACGGGCCCATTGCATAATCCGCAACATAAGAGCTCTCTAGATCCCCACATCCAGATCCAGATCCAGATCCAAATGCAGACAGACAGGCTTTACCGCGGTAATTACCATTGTCTGCTAAATTGATTTCGAAATGCTCAAGTCGGCAATTTTCGGTGGCTCAGGATGTGAAGATGTTTAGATGTTACTAGACTTACTAGAGCAGTTGGCGGGCCAGAAAATTGTGGGTCAAATGCCCCGCCAGATGGGATCCGGTGCAGATAGCCATTTAATGGCCTAAATGATCATCGCATGGGCTTGGCAACTGTTCTAACTGTTTGTGAGCTAACCAATTCGCTGATCGGTGCCGTAGCCAAAGTTCAAAGCTTTCAAATGAAGTAATCTAATTTGATCATTTTTTGTTTCTCGGCGATATTTAACATTAAATGAGTTCAGTCATGGATTTCTTAAAGTTAATTGGATGAATGAATCAGGGGTTTATTGATTTCTCTATAATAACATATATACGTTTTTATGGGGCATTAAAAATCAGCTTTATTTATCCACAACTTGTTAACTTCAAATAATATTTTTATCTATTCGAAAGCTTAACGAAATTTCTTAGTGGATATAAAATTAGTATTTAACATGAAAATCCAACTTGAGATGACATTAATAAAGTAGTGAATTGATTATTACTTATCCAACACCAGGTAAATAATCAATTAATATCCAAAACCGGGAGAAATCAGCTGTGCTCTTAATCTTCGAAGATTCTCTGGGTTTGCAAATAGAGGCGATTACAACGCATTCTAAATGCCACTGACTCTGAATTGGCCCGAAGCAGAAAACTGGCAACTGGTTCGGCCTCCTCATTTTTATTTCACTTACTTCCCGATTATGATGATCGGGATTGGGATGCCGGAGTTCAGTTTCCTCCATGTGAAAGCGGCACTGGACAAACTAGAATTTATCTCTGGATATATGTATATTCCCATATGCACACGCACTAGATAAGCCAGCTGCAGAAACCAGTTGCGGTTATCGGCACCTTCTATCTAACTCGATCGGAGGACCCGAGATACTCGTAAAACTGACACCCCCCACGAACTAATTGCGTCCCATTGCCATTTATCGCGATACGTCGCCTGCAAATGAATTACGGCAAATGAAAACAAATTAAAATCGTGGCAAAAGCTGCGAGTTTCCCTAATTTGCCACTCGACTCCGCAATCCCCAATCCTCGCCTTTCGCATTAAGTTTTATAATTTACCGTCTGCCTAGGCACCAATTTTCATGCGTTTTAACCTGACAATTTTCAGTGATGCCAAGTTTTTAAGTACATGAATTGGGGCTCACTTTTGGTATAGGGGTACCAAAAAGGTAATCCTAGAGCAAATAAAATATATATAATTTGGCAAAAGGCAACTTTTGTAAAAAAATATTATTTTATTTTCAAAAATACATTTTTAAAAAATACTAATTAAAATGTAATTCAATATTTTTTATTTAAAAAAATAAATAAATAAAAATAAATAAATAAAACTAAATAAATAAAAATAAAAAAATAAATTAAAAAAAAATAAATAAAAAAATATAAATAAATAAAAATAAAAAAATAAATTAATAAAAAAAAACCACCAAAACTATGGCTCAGTTACATATATTTTTGACATGTACCTGGTACCTTTAACACTTAAATAACGCCAACACTATTAATTTCCTAGTTCTTGCGTGCTTGGCTTTTATTTATTTATCTGCTTTTTTTAGCCAGGGTTTCTGCCACTTGTTGCGCCCGTTTGCCAAATGCAATTAAATCTGTGTCGTGTGTGTGCAACAATTGCACTTGGCAATTGCAACTGTGCCGCATAATTGTGCCAAATGAATTTGTAATTATGTATTTGGTTTGGTCTCTTGGACATGCCATGCAATCTGAGCCGGTTTCAGTGCCACTTCCATCTCCCTGCTGTGCTTTTAATGCTGCTGCTGCTGTTTTTTTTGTTTTTTTTGGTCATGTGAGTGACATCACAGTAGCAGCCACACAACACAAAGTCATTGTCAACAATGTCAGCCAGACCCACAAGACCAACGAGACCAGGCTAGTACGACGGAGCAGACCGGCCGGTCTGTTCGGGCCATGACACCACACAAAAAGAAGGCTGACAAAATTTAATTAAAGCGCATGACGAAAAATTCTTTGAAAAATTGTTTAGACGACATCCGATGAGCTCAGAAGATGTGAGGCCACAAACATAATACCCTAACTGATGGGGATCGATATCAGAAATCAGATTAAATGTTTAACTTGAAATAATTGTATAAATCCTAATTATCGAATATTAAAAAGAAATAAATGCAGAAAGTAAAAGTAAAAAATCTTTAAAAAAATCCCTTTTTGAATTTTATTTTATGTGAATTTTATTTAAAATTTTAAAATGTATCAGACGTTTAAATTGAATATTAAACTATTTGAAGAATATATATTTATAATCTGGAATAATCTTATAACAATTATATTTGGCTGTGCAAAAATCCTTGTTAAATCTGAAAATAAAACTTTGCAAAAAATTGGTTAATATAACAAGTATCTTAAAAGATTTTTACATAATTCCCAAAAAAATTCGTTAAATATTTAAAGTCAAGTTGACTGCCAAGGGACCCATTAAGGGTATATGTGAAAAGTAAATAAAGAAACTGCCGACACCTTGAAAGTTACACATTCCCAACTTTTTTCCAGCTCGCTCTATTTTTATTTTTTGTTAGACAAGCCAGTCCAAAGTGTCAAAGTCGACGGAGACTGGGGCAGAAGGGAAGGGTGGTGCGGCACCATACTGGGTATTTGGCAAAGTTTTCTTGAACTTCACACGAAGCCAATTAAATGGCGACACGTTACGGAACATGGCCGAGGCATCATCCTCGTCATTATCATCATCATCATGGCTGGCAGCCCATTCCCAAGTGGCGATGGGATATGGCAGCTATGGGTATTGGAAAATGGGTCAATGATGGCTTAAATTGTGACTGGATGGCTATAAGGTTGAAAGCCGTGAGGTGTGGGCTTGACATTTGATCGCAACTGCCGATCCACTCGGCTGATTGACTGATGAATCTTTGCGGGTTTTTTTTTTTGCGGTTTGAATGATGACGATCGACGATGGGCAAGTTTCATTCAACTTTCTTCCATTATGCATTTTGCATTTTCAGTTTTCAGTTTTCCCCGACTCCTGACTCGCCTCTTGCGGCTGCTGTTTCGATCGCAATGATATTGTTATTGAGATGTTAGCCCCCAGGCTTTGGAGACTCTGCCGTCATGCCAACAATTTGTCTAATGTGCCAATTTGGTCGCCCGCCTCTCCAGACCCTATCAGTTGTGTTTCTCTATCTGCCGCTCTGTCTTTCCATCTATCCGATTCCAATCAGCTGCTAGAGATGGTTAGCATCCAGAAGAGTGAGTGAAAAGTTTCAGTTTTTATTGTTACCCAGGAGGGGGATTAGAGTAAGCCAATGATGATTTTTAAGAATTTATAATTAGAATAGTTTGTTTTCAGCTAATAGGCAAAAGTCCTTATTCAATAAATTCTAAGAAGAATTAAAGAAAGAATTAAATAATAGAGTATTAATATGCGCATGTAAATTTCTGGTTATGCAATACGCATATCGTTTTAACATGAAATACTCATTTCGAGCATATTGAATTTATGGGTCCGCATATTAAGTTATAATTGATATTACATATTGTAAAATCGATCTACGTTTCATATCAATTTTTTTTTTGGGTGTTATGGGCAAAATTCCTTATTTAATAAATGCTAATCTCTATGGTACATTTTTTGAAATAAATAATAGAGTATTTATAAAACACACACAAAAAAGCATGTCGCCGTAAAATCGATAGGCGCATATCGTTTTAACATGAAATACTCATTTCGAGCATATACGGAGCCGCATATCAAGCTAAAATTGATATTACATAATGTAAAATCGATCATATCGAGTTTTTTTTTGGTGCAGCAAACAATTTCTGTTTTTTCATCATTCACAGTTATTTCTGAATTTCTTGCAGGGCAAACTTTCTTCCATCACGTACTTCCCTTTGCAGGCAACACATTCCCAATAGTAGTCCCATCTCCCTCGAATCGTATCAATGACAAGACAAACCAAAACTGCGCAGAAGATCTGTTCGCTTAGGAGAGGCCCTATAATTTCCACACTCTTGCCGCCCGCTAAAATCTCCCTAGTCGCTCTCGCTCACTTGTCCCATTTATTTATTTTGTATTTTTCTGCCGTTTAAATTTAATTCACGATTCGCGCTGCCATCGAATGGCGACAAAGGAACGGAGAAAATTCCCTCGACGACGGATTGCAATTTTCCATCTATCTATCTCTATCTGGCTGGTTGTTTTCTTTTCCTTCTAACAAGCCAGACGACGGGACGGTACGGGCTTTTCTTCTGCTTACTTTCCGATTTAGTGAGCCGAAGTTGGAAAATCTCTGCGCTCGCGTACTTAACCGCAATAATTTTTGCTCATTTGAGTGTCGTGGAAATGAGTTAAAGTCGCGATACTCTGGCATTGCCACTTGGCATCTTCTTCTGCACTTTGAAAAAACATTTAAAAATAAATACCCAAATTTATTAAGACTATTATTAATATTTATTCGAATTTATTCCACAAATAATTAGATTATTTGAGACTTATGGTTAATTTTATTTAATTTTTGTATTATATTATATTCGTATTATATTCATATACATTGTAACGAGATCTTAATCAGAAATCTTGCTAATCTGAAACTTATTTATATAATTTTATTTTTGTAAAACCTTATTCTCGGTGTATACCCCCTAATGTAATGTGAGCATTACTTATTTCCATTTTTTGTTTCTTCTACGCCGCCGCTTAATTCATTAATTTCCCACAGAGTCGAGTGGTAGCTGCATCTGCAGCAATCCACTAAGCCAGGCAAGGCTACAAAGTCAATTTCAAACGTGAAACCGTTGAAAGTTATCACCTTCGCGCGGGAGTTTTGTGGGACCCGCAGACCGAAATGAACCGAAATAAACCGCAATAAACTTGCACAAATTGTCGCTGCTCTCTCTAATCATTGTCAGCCATAATGAAGTTGTTCTCGGGGATTCGGTCTCCTTTTCGGGTTTATAGTACGGTTTACTGTCTTAGCGAAGGCTGCTGCTATTTACTTGTGTAATATTTTTATGGCCCATATTATATCGTAAATCCTTTTCCGAGTACTCTTTAAGTGTTCATTTCCGGGGCTAAGATGACCCCTATTACGCTGGTCTTTGTTTTTATTACAGTTATGATGGGGGTCGCTGGTGTTATGAGGATAATTTTGGGACTTGGAATTTATGCATTTTGTAGAAATAACATCTTGTTTAGAATTTTGTTCTTTTGACCATTATATAATAATATACCGCTGCTTTGAACATCTTGTAAACTAGATTAGAAATCTTTTAAGAAGGTTCTTAACTTTATAGCTATTTTATATTACAATTACATGTTAAGAACAAAACTACGATATAAAAAAATGCCTTAGTTCTAACTAAAAATCATTAGAAATTTTAAAATATTATATAATTTATAGTATTTTTATTTTCATTACTTAATTTACTACTCAAATTTAAGCTTCCACTTTGTGTATTATTTGTATACTTAGCTTATCCCGGCTTTCGTTTTTATCCCAGCTTTTTTGGGTCATACGGCTGGAGTTAGAAACTATATGATTTAGTTGCACCACTGACCATTGGACCTCTGTCGGCAGAAGTATCGGAAAGGTGTCAAACGTTATGACCCAGTGAGGAGGTGAAGTAAACTGGCTAACAAAGTGGACAACTCTTGGCCTTTTGTCCGACCATAAGTCTTTTGTACGCCGTCGACGCATTTGCATTTCTTTCAGCCTTATCGATTCTTTTTTTTTCGTAACTGTCCCGGGCCACGAGAACTTATGAGTGGAAGATAGCACATTGTATCTATATCTCTTGCCCTGACCTCGACTTAGACTGGTTTGTATGCAAATTAATTAATACCATTCCCGATCTCTAATGCCATATTTCAACATTCGTTGTGCGTTGCATTTTTTGGGGACTCAACAATGGCCCCAAAAATGGCTTTATAAAGAAGTTTCTACCGACTCTCTAAGCCCAATGAAAGTGATTTTCCTGACCCCGTTTTTCCAGAGAAAAATACGACAAAAAAAAAACAATCTTTGGTGAAGAGCAACGAAATTGGCTTGTAAAAATGTTTCGCATGTTTATCATATTTCTTGATTTTACTTTTTCCTCTCTGCTTCTGCTTCTGTCCCTGTCAGTTTTCTATTTTCCAAGTTGGACGCATATTTTCCGTGGTTTTTCTACAGCGTCCCACGCTCTTAATTACCCCCTCTGCCAGCCTTTCCGCCAGTTACCACTAACCAACCTCCCAAGACAGTTTGCGTATGGTTCAAGCCCAGCTTCAATTGGTAGCTATCTTTTCTCTTCCCCCCGACCTCCATTTGTCTCTGTCGCACTTTGTTGGTCCGTTTCTTGTGGCTATTTGGTTTGTCCTCTTTCCTTGCGGTTGCCAATTTTAATTTGTAAATGTTCCAAAGGAAGCTGTCCAAATGTTTTGATTTAATTTTCTCAAACATTTCTGCAGAAAACCATTTAAATGGATAAACCAAGAAAAGGATGGTCGCTGTCTTTCGTATCTCGGCATAAATGTGTTTTATGGTGAAAGGTTGTTGCTAGAATTACCATAATCCCAGGTTGTTTTCTCACATTCATCACGGAATTATTAGTGAAGATTAATAGGGGGATCGGGGGATTATATGAAAATTAATTATTGTGGTATTTAGGAGGGGATTGTTTTAAATAATAAAGTATGAATGAATGTTGGCCAAATTATTTCTTACTTTTATTCGGAGTGCACTTGAAAGACACACTTTCTAATTTTAAATAACTAATCTAAACGATTTATCGACTTAATCCCGATTTGATATGATATGATCTTGTAAACTCCTCAATTTTACATTTCCCTAAAAACGTAAAAAGTTTATCCACTTAATCGCGATACAATCTACTCTTTAAAGCCCTAATTTCTGCATACATTTCCCCTCAGTTCAAGCACCCAATTCAAATCGCATTTCAAAGTTAATTTACCCTGAAATGCAGATCCTATCGCAGGTAATGCCACCATGTTGCAACTGTCGGTGGAAAGGAAAAAAAAAACAGATCTGGCACTCACCATCTGCCTTATCTGCCATCTCCCATGAAATCCCAACCATCCGGAGACCACACAGCAACGGAGACAAAGGATTGACAGCATGCCATGAGTTTTAATGATTTTTATGAGTTCATTAAAAATGTATTTTGAAAATTGTTATATTTATGAGGGAAGCGCCGCCGGAGTGTGGGCAATTGTTATTGTGCATTTGCATTAAATTATTGAAACATTTTTCGCGCTCTCGCCGGCTGACATTGTTTTTGCCGCTCCGTGTTGCAAGCAGCTTCATTAAGTGCAATTGCAAGCCAGCTTCACCTGGATACACCCAATACTACCCCGTGCACTTGGGAAATAACTGTGATATTTTACAAAAATATATAATTAGACATTGGTGATCAGAATAAAAAAATTAATATATTTTTACCTCTTTAATTTTGTATAAATAAAGTCAAAACGACAAATTTTTTAAGGTTTTGAAAATTATTAAAATGTAATTTTTCCCTTATTCTTTTTAAAAGAGAAATACAATATTTTAGATACATTTTTAGCAGAGCAACTGTTATTTACATGCTCTGATTTTTAGTGGTCAATAAACAATTTTTATTAGAATTATTTTTTACAGATTTATTGAAAATGAAGTGATCGCGAATGAGTGACACAACAGGTATTTTTTGAAATTATTCTGTTTATAGTTAGTTTATTTCTAAAGATTAGTTACAATCAATTTTAGAAGAGTAGGAAATAAAATGATTTCAAAATTAAATCTGTTAATCTCTTTTCTCTGAGCTTGAATTTCTCAAGACCCCCGGTCCAATCTTTTACTGGCTGTGTAGACCTTTCCTCACATGTCTGTCAGTCAGCGATGGTGTGACAGACCTCGGCAACAACAAAAACAACAGAAACAACAGGCCACCGCAACACCCGCAAGTTGGAAGCGTTGGCAACTTTGGCAGCCGTTAAAACTGCTGATGATGTCTGCGGCTTTGTTGCCATATCCACTACTTCTGAACAGGGGGGACGGGGACCAAGGGGCTTTTGGGCTGGCTGCTGCTGCCAACGCGTATTCATCATCATTTCTGTCATCCAGGCATGGGATGGTTCGGTATGGTATGGGATGGCATGGCAATGGTGATGGGGAAAAACCTTTGCTCGCATGATGCGCTTGAATTTTCTCTTGCACCTAAATTATATTTTTCCTTTTGCCTTCGGTGATCTTTCTTTTTTTTCTCTAGCTGCCGTTTCTGTCAATGGTTATTTTTTCCATTAATTTGATTTTCCTCAAAATTTTGCTTCTTGAAAATGAAAGTAAGCGGTAAACTTGCATATTTATCTTCCCAAAGTTTTAGCAAAAAGCCTTTGGTTCAAGTTGACCTATTTATTTCTTAGAAACCATCTGGTAAAATATGTTTTTAGTATAAGCATTTATTTGAAATTCAAAAAACAATATATATTTACAGTTTCTTTTAATCTCAACTGGGAATCTTTAGTCTCATTTAATTTTTTTGCATTTAACCCTTTGTGTAAAATGGAAAGTTTTGTTTTAATTACAAAGAAGCTTATGGGTTTATCTCCTAGGGGTTTTGTGCCAAAAATTTTCGCAACCACTCATTTTGTTTATTTAATTAGAAGAGGACCTGGTGGGCGAAGAAATTTCGGGGTTCGAGTCATTAATTACTCAGCAGGCCACTTGGACACGATCTTCGGGTAGTCAAGTAGTTGGCCAAGTGGCTCCGCGTGGCCAAAACTGCAGCTCAGCGGGATTCTGGCACTCGGACTCGCATTTTGGACGCGCATGGGGGACTTTCTTTCCGAAATTGCCAATTGAGCGGAATCAAGGCAAATACTTCAAGTCTCTCCGCATCTCATTTGAATGCTTGAATCTCGGTTTCTGCGGCTTTCCCATGGATCGTTTGTCTTTTTTGGCCAATTCTTTTTTTTTCCGACTTTTTTTTTAGGGTTGGGGCGGTGGTGGGGGAAGAAAAACAATCAACGCGCCTTGAAAAAACGAATTCGCATGACCAAAAGAAATAGTTGAAAAGGTAAATAGGAGTTGAAGGAAAAAAATAAATAAAATAAATATCTACGACTGGGAGATACCTATTTTTTTAAAGAAAAAATATTCATTTAATTTAAGCATTTTTTTTAAGGTTTTTAGAACTTTATTCTTAATTTTGCATAAATAATAAATTAAAAAAAAAAACCTTTTATTAGAACAATTAGACTTACAAAGTGTCAAATATTTTTACTACATTTTAATTTAAATTTTAAGTTTTTTAAACTATTTACAAACATAGTTCTCCCCCAAAACTGGCAGTGTATTTTCCACCTAAAGTTTATTTGTCTTTTGTTGTGCTCACTTTTTGTATTGTTGGCCAAGTAAATACTTAAATATAGCACACACTTAAATCGCTGTTGATATTGTGTAGCGAAAGTGAAATTTAGTTTGCCCCTTTACCTGGAAGTGCCAAAAAAAAAAACAGAAAAAAGAAGGTAAGCCGCGAAAAAAAACCCAACTAAAGACTTAAATGCGAGATTCGCTTACGGAAGTTCCAAATTTGAAGAGATTTCTTTGAGTTTTTTACCAACGTTTTTGCGATAATTTTTTGCGAGTTGTTTGCCCAGTCTAATGAAAGTTAATTACAACATCAAAGCGTTGTCGCTGCCACTGATCTCCACTGATCTTGGGGGTCTCCTCCGCCGGATCCTCCTCCTCCACCTCCTTCTCCTCCTCGCCTGCGCACAAATTCCGATTAGGCGCGGCCTAAAAGGCAAAGAAGGAGGAAAAAAAATTGTGCGATGCCAGAGCCAAACTCTAACTCTAAGTAGAGAAAGTACATGTAAAAGTATCTGAAAGATGCGAATCTGCTGCCGCTTTGGGGCTGTGGGGTCAAAATCGCTGGCGACTTTTACCGCTCGCTTTTGGGCCAAAAAGGCGCGCTGACCCCGCCCACACGAATCACGTATGTCTGTGTGTTTTTCTGTTTCTGTTGGCCGTAAATATTACAACATGACTTCTTTTTTTTATTTTTCTATTCGGGGGCTTGGAGATGTTAACTCGAGAGCTAAGCTGCTCGTCATTTTGCATACTTAACACCTTTCGGGAAAATGCCCATGTGCTGGAGGCACTTGAGTCATCTCTCTCTCTCTCGGCTTTTGTGCAATTAGAAAATCATCATCAAGTTGCAGTCGTGTGTTACTTTCAATTTCAATGCCTGTGCCAGTGCCTCAGCCTCTTCGCATTGTAATGCATGATTTGTATCTTGTATCTTTCGGATCTTTCGGCTTTCGTTTTGTGGCCGCACCTCGCCTGCATCTCCATCTTCAACTAAAACTCAAACTCAAACTCCATCTCCATTTGAATCGGCGATGACTTGGCACTGCACTTTGGCTATTACAATTATTGTTATTGTTACTGTTATTGCTTTATTGTTGCAGTTTATTGCATTGTCTGAATTCGCCATTAGGCGCGCATTTTTTTTTTTGCATATCACAGATTTTCCTCGGCCAGCTTCCAAAAAATAAATCGATAAACTTTCACCCTGCTCCCATTAAAATGCCATTAAGATTTGTTGTCCAGCCGAAAAATCTCACATCCATCGGATATCAATAAGCAATTGTTACGCTAATTGCATTGATTAATGTCTTATCGCATTTAAATTATCCCACAGAGCTAAAAACAGAAATAGAAATAAAAATAAAAATAAAAACACAAATTAAATTCACAGAAAATTTCACTTTCTAAGCAACAGGTGAAATCTTCAGCTGAGTGCTTCCTGTCTGGATTGGTAACAAAAAAAAAAAACGGTGAAAAGAGCCGCAAAAAAGTACCTGTATAAATATATATATTAAGAATAATTATATTTGAGTGAGCTGCTCTCTGTTTCTCATTTCTCCCAGGCAAAAATGTTGATAAGAGCCTAATGTTGACCAATTAAATTCATTGAGCTGCATAAGCACCTTCCACCAACAACGCATAATTATGCAGATGTTGGCCATTTAAAGGGCCGGGTTGGGTTGTTCCCACTTCCCCCATCTCACCAGAAATGGTGTCTTCCTCTGGGGGGAGATTGCATGTCAGTTCGGGCCAACAAATCGCGTCTAATTAGTGACCCGCAAATGAAGAAATTTTTCGGACACGAAAGAAATTTCTTCGTGCACTGGAAAAATCAAAAAAGGCATCTAGAAATCTTAGTTTAAATGTGAAAAAAATGTAGAATATTATATTTTTAAAATAAAAATAAATAAGTATTATTTTTGAGTGAATAGCTAACATCATTTACATTTTTCTCATATGTCCAATAAAAAAATCTAGGAAAAAATGCAATCACTTTTTGATTGCCCTTATTTTCTCTCAGTGCCTAAATATATTTTCCTTCAAGACATGCAACTTTGTTTTCGGACTCTCGATATTTGTGGACAGTTCTTAGTATAGTGTTTTTGTTTTACGGCTAATTTGTTGTGGTTCATTTTAATGATGCGAAAGAAAGTTACGAACGGCAAAAGAGAAGAAGCTCTGTTGGCATTTTCTAATGATGCATATAAATCTGGGATCCAATAACCCGAAGCCCTGCAACCAATATCTCCCTCTTGTCGCTTTTGGCATGCAAATTTCAGCCATCGGCCGTCCGGCCAATAATCAAAGCCAATCAATCAATATATGGACGTTCATCGGAGCCGAGCTTCAGTATCCCAGCTTTTTTGGGCTGGCGGGGGCCGATGACGATGATGATGGCTCATAAATATCGAAAATGCAGACACCTTAGCAGCTTTTTGCCTCCTTTTTGCTGCCGAAAGATGAGTGGAAATAATTAGTTATCGACGGCATCTGTGCAACAGTAGCAAAGTCAGTCAACTCGGACCCGCTGCATTTTGATGGGTGATGAAACTTTCGCCAAAATAATAATTACTCAGGAATTTATATGATCGATGACTTCGGGACTTCTAATCATCGATTAGAAAGGCGGTTCTATAAAGAGGTTTTTGGTAAAGGATTTTTATTCTAGTAAAATAGTCATAAAATGAAATACATTAATGGTTAATAAAGATAGATAAAGAAAGTAGATCAATTTTACATTATTTAAGATCAATTTTAATTATCAAATTTTAATTTGATATGTGGTCAGGTAAATTTGACTTGGTCGGAAAGAGTACTTCATGTAAAAAACGATATGGGTTTTGCATGACCTGAAATTTACGTGGCCATGTCGATTTTACGGTAAAATGCTTTTTTTTGTGTGTAATTATAATAAGACCCTAAGAAGTAATACATAAACAATCAATGATATGTTCTTAAGAACATTAATTCGGTAGTTACATATAGAGCAGCGCCACTTACTTTCTATTATCTCAGTTTCGACTTTAACTGAGCCAAAAACATCGGTTTCTGGGGACAAGAATACCATGTTGAAGTGAAAATTGCCGACCTCAGATCAAGATTGAGGACAACGCGGAGGAATGGGCGACTATGAATTATTTCTGCGGCTAACTGCTGGCAATTTCGATGTCTGTTGGTCTGTCTGTATCTGTGTTCGGATGGCTAAAAGTGAGTGAATTTCGTGGAGAGAAGAGCCAGCCTAATGAAAAATGTACCGAGCTCCTTAAACTCTAATTAAAGTTTTTAAGTGTCTGTGTGTCTGCGGCTGGTTGTTCATTCTTCGCCTGGGTCTTGTTAAGGGGCTAATGCTATAAACTGTCTTCTAACTGTGCCCATTCTGTCTGTTTTTTATATGGGCTGCTGCGGAGTCCCCTCTCCTCCCAAGATCTCTTTCATTTTTCCAAGATCTTTGGCTAATTAGTTGGCACACTAAACGATTTTGAGGATCTTGTATGCTTAATATTAAATCCGCTTTATGCATTCGCTGAACTCTCCCATATTTCTCCCATGCTCTGACTTCTTCCGGTAATGGTCGTAAAAAAAAAGTACTCATTTTTTTGTGAGCGTTTTTTATGATCCAGCTTTGGCTTTTCGCACTGCATATTTTTACACCTCTTTCTTTCGGTGGAATAGGTAATGTTTTTTATATAAGCAAAACATAATTCTTGATCATTTCTTGCTGTTGCCCTGTTTTTTTTATGGATTGTCAGTAATTGAATTTGTGGCTAGGCCGCGATGGCTGAACCTCTCCAGCATCTTGAGGTATTTACTTAATTATATGACGCGTCTTGACTTCTTCTTCAGCCGCCGCCAGCTGCTTTCTAATCAACATTGGTCCAATGATTTGCATTTTCAGCTGCTTAAGCTTCGGCTTTTGGCTTCTACGGTTACTTTTGCTTTAGTTTTAATTGTTTTTGCTTGAGCAGAGTTTGGGGAGGAAGCATTTCTTCGGTTGAATAATTTTGATGGATGCATAAGGCATGTGGCAATTTGGTCGAGAATTAAGACAGTTAATCCGGAGTTCTGTAATTGTCGGTTATTAGCTGGAAATGTAATTTTATGGCGTTATAATTGCCTTCAGCGTTTTGCTGATTGATGCGTTAAGCCCTATCTTACATTTCTTGATTTGTGTTCTGTTTGCGATGTGTGTTTTTATTATTAATTTTAATTTCTAATTTGAGTGGCATTGGAAATATTTAATTTTTTTAACACACATAAAGTTTTTTGGGTAATAAGCTTAAAATCAATTTGTTTTCGTCAAATTTGTATTTAAACAGATTTGATTAAGTTGCCACTTTGGTAGCATAATACCCAAAATTGTTGGTAATTTTTATATTAAAAATAACTGAAATTTTAAAAATAATAGAAATTTTGAAAATAATTGATTATTTTTAATATAGAAGTTTACTTAACTTTACGTCTTGTTTTAAATTGAAATAGAATTACATGTAAAATTCATTTGTTCCTCAGCCGAAAAGTAGGCAATACATTTTTATGCACCTTAAGCCCCCAAAAGTATGCGAAAAAATACAGTTAGAGACTGAAAATTTATTTGTGGTAGTAGATGATAATTTATGAAGCACACTTTAAAGGGCCATATAAATAAGTTCAGCTTAAATATTAACATAAAAAATGTATTTAAAATAAAAACAAAATTTCCATTTAGTTTTTCATAAATTAAAATTTATTTTTGCCTTTTTACAAAGTGTTTAAACCCAAACTTCGCTCAATTTCGTTGCTCGTTTTTCGAAAAAACAAATCTTGTAGCTTAAGTCGATGTACATATGCATAGTTAGAGGGAAGAGGAGGAGTCATGGTGGTTACTATACGTTTACATGAAGTGCGCAATTTCTAAATTAATTTCTAATTTCCCTGCAAACTCATCGTTGAGTTTGCTCAGCTCTCAAAGGAAATCGCTTTGAAGACGTCACAAAAATTGCACCTAAATAGCTGCCAGAGTTGCCACAGTTTCGAACTGCCGTCGCTATGAATTATTCAATGATATATCCTTACGTTAACTAACTGCACCCTATCTGCACATTTGGCACATCCTGCTCTTTGACGTTTGCTGCGTTGCTCTACGTAATTTCCGTTTAAATTATAACTGAAACTGTTTGTTTTTTTTTTTTTTTTAGTTATACATATATTAAAATATATACAATTTATGCGGGTTAGATTACGAGTATAGTTTGTTGCTATATTACATAACGGAAGGTATGCCCTCCTTCGTTGCAGGTTTTGCTCTTGTTTTCATAAATATTCATTACAAATTATTTGTATAACAAACTGCGCACATATCGATGCTTAAAACTAATTAAATATTTATATCATACGTTTTATGACCAAAATTTGGTAGCAGAAAGAAACACGCTTCTTTTTAAAACTTCAAAATGATTTGTGTGTGGAAGTGCATTTTAAGTTCTAAGCTTGTATTTGTTCGTTTTTCCCTCCTCATTAGTTGGTAACTTGGCGAGACTCAATTGGCTCAGTCGATATCTAATATAGTAGCTGCTGCTGCTCCTCCGCTCAATCTCAATCCTCCTTTACAAAGTGTTTTGTGTTTATGTGTGGAATGATCCCCGTAGTTCCTCAGTCGTTGGCCATGCAGTAACCGGAATATGTCTGTATGTTGTCCTCCAGGAAACTCTCGCCGGCTATCACGCCGGACTGCGTGTGATGACTGGGACAGCGGTGACCTTTGGGGCACTGGCACAGTGAGTTGATGTTGACCTCGTCGAGGAACTCCTGACGCTTTCGCACCGTGAATAACTTGCAGGGTTGCTTCCGCTGACAGCGAAGGCGCTAAATGAAAAGATAACGAAATAAATATTATAGCCAAATTTTAAATAAATCTTGTTATTTGAACTCACTGTCAGAGGAGAGCAGGCGAAGAGATATCTGTAGCCGGGACTACCATTGCCGATGGGTTCCCTCTTGGTCAGATAGGTCACCGAATTCCGGGGACACCGACAGTGGACTATCTGCTCCGTCACATTCAACTCGGCTGACGTTGTCAAAGTCCAAGTGTAGTCACGAAAGTGTCTGTAAAAAATGGAAAAAATATTTTAATTAGATAATTTATTTTAAAAATTGTAAATATCAAAACTTTAAAAGGTAAAATTATAATATTATATTATATTGACTCATTTTACTTACTTGCAAACTGGCAACTTATGCACCGGCTGGCACATTTTATAGTGCCTGGTCTTATCTGCAATAGTGTGACCATCTTCCACGCCCAAACTACTGGGACAGCCGCCGATGAATGTGTTCGGTGACTCCTTCAATCCCCGATGTCCCGAGTGTCTCATGTGCGCCGAACCGCGGGGAAATTCATTATCCTGCACTTCCGCATACGACAGGGCGTCATTATAGTCCGGCGACTGATCCAGACGATCCAAATCATCCTCGTAGACGGCGCCCAATTTCTGCATTAGCTTCTTCATGTGCAGACTCTCGAATTTCTTATCATGGAATTCACCCAAAAGCATTCGCTTGTGCTGCATCATCTTCTCCCTTTCGTAGTAGTTCCTGTACTTCGGCGAATCCCCAGATCCCGACGGATGGCCGTGATGATGGATGATCACATTGTTGGGCATGCGATTCGATTCGGGACAGCGACACTGGCGCTCAATCCAGGGAGTTTCGTACAGATCGATCTTGGAACAGACCGCATTCGGGGCACAGATAGGCAAATCATCCTCAGAGTCCTTGAAAGAAAAGAATAAAAAATGGGTTAGAATATTTGTTACCCTCTAAATTCATTTAAAACCTTGTTAGAATATTTGTTACCCTCTAAATTACTTTAAAACCTTGAAAAATCAATCAAACATGCTAGGATCCTAAGCCATCAAAGTCCATTATTATACTCTTGATGCTTCCTTTGATTATTTGCCAAATTACCATATGATAAACAAGCCATAAGGACCTCAAATGTCTCGAACCCTTCAATAATAGCCGCTTGTGTCAACACAATCTTGGCAACTTGATTAACATAACTACAACGACTAAAGCCCGGCGAGGATAACTTTGGTGTGTTTGTGTGTGCTTGTTTGTTTGTTTGCTCTCCGGCAAATACATTTCATTAATTGAATTCTCTAAACACTGAGAGTGAATGGGCCCCAAAAGTTTGGATCTGTTGTTGTTTGCCCAAGTTGGGGGGGGCTCAATAAAAACTTATGCATTGTGTTGTGTCCTGGTCGTAACATAAAAACCAACAACTAGCAACTGATGGGTGCTTTTCGAGGATGCCACTCCAGAGGCTGATTCCTTCTATCATTCGATTTTATTGTTAGTGATGCTTGAAAGCAACAACAGCAGCAGCAACAGCAACAACAGGTTTCCAATGAAATTATCGAAAGCAATCAATTTTTTAAGTGGAACTGTCGCGCACCTTGTGTTTTTTTTTTTGTGTGTTATCCCTTTTTTTTGTTGGTAGAGGGTTTTCGCCTTTTGTTTGGTTTCAATTTCATTTCAGTCTCTATCTCTCCACTTTTCTCTTGATTTTTATTCAAATTATTTTTTGGGTTTTCGGCTTGCACCTGCTGCTACCTGAGCTGTTTAGGGTCATTCCTTGAAGTCCTTTCTTTACTTGCCTTCCTTTTTTTGGGAGAGCGCATACCGGAAGTCCGGAAGTGATTTAGTGCAACTGACGGAAGTAAATAAGTGAGTGCACACACACTGGCATATTCAAAAAGGGATTAGCCGTAGACGAAGCGGAAGTGAATCGGAATCCGAAACAGGTTGTGCCTGACCTTTTACCTTTTTGCTCAATTGAACCGGAGTTCTCTCGTTCTCTATGACAATTCTCTCTGCTGTTATTTTCCGTCTCATTCCCCTCCGGAAGTCGGCTGCCTGCCTTCCTTATTCACTTTATTAGTTTTATTTACTTCCTGATTCCTCTTGTGTTTTTTATTTTTTTATAATGTCGCTTCCGGAACTTCCTTTGCTTGCCAGTTCTCCGAGATTCCCAGATTCCCACGCATTTTTGACCCAGTTTTTTGGCCATAGCACCTGCCGAAGTCCTTAACCCTTTCGTCGAGCGAATTTGTCTTCACTTTGATTATTCATATTTCAAGTAGGAGCTTCGGGCATTGCTGAGATTCTTTTTCGTTTGAACGCAGGGGGGGAGCTATGAAACCATTGTCAATCCACCCCTGACAGGATATGCCAAAAGTGGAGTTTTATAGGGGGGTCCGCCGTCGAGTAAGCAGCGTGAGAAATTCTTTGAAATTCGAGCATGTTTATTGAGATTTCTTCCCCTTCAGTGTTTTTTTTTTCTTCCCTTTTTTTCTTGTTGTGTCGGGAAATGGCACTTCAAAGACATCACCGTTATACGTATAAAATTTTACATATTGATAAGCAAATCACTGGGCAGGGGCAGCATATCAAAGAAGACATGCTTCATCGGCATTCCAATGCCATCAGATCATCTCGGCGAAGCTCACAATAGATGCACGCAAAGAAATTCAGTGACTATTTGGTTTTCAATTACTGTGAAAAAAAATGTACTGAATTTAAAGTTCTTCTATAACTAATTTTAAGACTTGTATATTTCATATTGTTATATGAAAGTATAAAAAATCATTTTAAAAAGTTAAAAACCAGACCATCTTTTAAAATTTCTCACGCTTTTACGAAAGAGCAATATTATACTAGTAAAAATATTTAGAAAACTTAAACAAGTTAATCAAATTTCTTTCTGTGCACGCGTAGAATCAACTTATAAACAACACGAAAGTTTCTGTGTTGGCGAAGAAGCTGGAAGAGTAGTAAAAGTTTTGCCGGGCCAACACAAAAAAGCGAGGGAAAAAAGCAAACACAAGAAGGGCGGCGAGAAGGGAGCGAAGGCAACCGGATTTCCGGTTTAACAGCTCCCCAAAGAAGGTGTGATGGGGGCTAGGGAGAAGGAAAGGGGGGTCCAAGCTGCTGCCACACTTTATAATTTGCCCGATCTCCATCAGCAGCACGCGTGTACGTACATACATACACATGTACCGCTCCCCGAGCAGTCAAACAATTAGCCTCATGTGTCAAAGTGCAGAGCCAACGGAAGTTGAGAACGCGCCAAAGACAATAAAAGCTGAGCTTTCCCTTTCTTTTCCCCCCCCCCCCCGTTTTCCCATTCTCTGGAGCAGCTGGACACTGCAACGTGAGGCGGCAAGCATTGACAAACTTTTGTGTGACTTTTGATTTCAATGGAAAGCCGCCTGAAATGGGAAACCCTTCTGCCATTCCCTCTCTCTTTAATTGAATCAAATTAACCCCGCACACAACCTCCACATGGAGGGGATGGGCTTAAGTTGGGGAACTCCCCTCAGTGGAATTCTTGGAGCTACTTCTAGCCTCATTGCTGACATGCCTCATGTGGCTGCCGGGAATGCCGGGAATTCCACTCCACGCAACGGAAGTGAGGTGTCTACAATTGCACAAGGCAGTGGTGACCATTTAGGAGGGATTTCTAAGGGGATTTCATAATAATAATACATATTTAAGATGCCCTTTTTGTAATAGATTTTGTGTTATGACCTCCAAAGAAATAGTACTTTAAAGGTGATTAGAGAAAAGGTATAAAAACCATTCCCAATTAGCTAGAGTTGTAATCTTAAGGAACTCTTAAGGTGTAAACTTTATGATATTATTAAATTTGATAATGTTTTGATTATAAATATATTTTTCCGAATAGGCTGCTAGCATTACTTTCTCAAGAACCTGACTATGACTTTTGCAAAATAGGCTCAAATACCGGCGACTGCACCTGCTCGGCTTTGCTCGTTGTTTGTTGTTGTGCATTTTCGACCCCCATCTGGTGCTATCAATAACCTAACCGAACCGAACCGAACCGAACTGAACCGAACCTAACCAAAGGACAATCAATGACATAAATTTCCACACAACAAACGGAAGATGTCTGAGTTTTCCCGGTGCAGCGGCAACAGTTGGTTGAGTTGAGTCTCTTTCCCCTCCTCCACGACCATCGTAATTCTTTCGTGGGCTTCGGTTCCCATGAGGGCGTTGACGCACACACGACGACGATCAACGTCCGGGCCGGAGATTTTCCGATTTTCCGATGTTCCAACCGTTAGACGAGACGGATGGATGGCAGCAGCCTGCCGCCTGCCACAAGTGTGTTGCCATCAGGTAGTCTCCGCTATATCCTATCCCCTTACCCTCTGTTATCTTTTGTCTGTGCGTTAATGATTTTTCTATACATTTCCTTTTCACATTGTTTTACCCCCCTCCCTCCCCACTCTGATTTTGGGATATTCTTCTTATTTTTCTGTGTGTTTTTTTTTTCGGGCTAGAGAATTATGCAATCTGGCGTCGTCATGTGGCCGGAGTAAGCGGAAGTATGCCGGCTCAGCCTCAGTTTTTGATCCCGGGGCGGGGAGAGAGTTTCTGGTCAAGATATAAGTATTAGTATTAGGTGTGTTTACACGAAAATTCAATTAAAATTGCTAGAAACGGAAGTGGAACATGGAGCCGAAGAAGCGGAAGTAACGCGGAAGTTGTTAGGTCACTATCTGTCTTCCGATTCGAAGACCGAGTCCCAGAGAATTCCAGTGAAAACTCTCAGGCTGCGAGAACTCTTAGAGAGAACTCAGGCCAAGCCGGAAGTAGAAAAGATTTGTGTACGGCCGGCTCCTCAAAAAGCAAAGAAAAAAAGAAAGAAAAACGAACGAGATGATTTCTTATATTTATGTATATAATAATACTTTGCATAGGCAAGTCCGAGGAATCGCCAGGGGCACGCAGACTGACCGTGCCACTTTTGCTTGCTTTTTTCTCTCTCTGGTTTTTTTTTCTGGATTGCCTTAACGGAAGCATGCCCCAACCGCAAACAAGCAGAGAAAAAACATTTTCATTCATAAAGCCAGCAGAAATTCCAAAAGGAAGCGGGCAAAAGCCAACAGACAACAGCAGAAAAATTATAAGAATGTCAGCTCGATGGGGAGTCGAAGAAGTTCAGATACCCTGAGTGGTTAAAATGGTTTAAAAACATTGAAAAAGTTTGGAAATAAGATTAAAATATTTTTAGATTTATTAAAAATTAAAAAAATAGTTTGAAAATATTTTTAAAATATATTTAAATATTCCTAAACTTATTTCTTTAATAATTTTGTTATCAAAGCTCATTGTAAAATTGATACACTCCATTCGCTCGTCAAGGATTGTCAAGGGTATAGCTGGGAAACTGGTTTCTCTGGGGGCAGCCAATTGCAGCTGAAGCAGCAACAAACAACATCAGCAACTTCCCCTTTTTGTTGCTGCTTGATTTTTGCGTAGCTTGTTGATCGTCACAATTAATGAACGTCTACGCACACGGACATCCACTAACCACATCCACATCCTCATCCTCATCCCCATCCCCATACTCGACTCCACATAGCCGATATCCAACCACAATCAGTCTCAGCTGCTGATGTTGCTGCTGTTGTTGCTGCTGTTGTTGCTGCCACAACGGAACGGAAAAAAGTAATTCATTCATTCATTCATTCAGCAACAACGTGGCATAGTTGTTTGTGGCTTTTTTCTTCTTCTTCTGGCCATTGTAATTGTTGCCTTGGCCAAAAAGAAATAAGACAACCGCAAAATGTTGCCGACTATATGGCGGGCTATAAACATGTTGCTGCCGTTGCTGTTGCAGTTGCAGTTGCTGCTGTTGCTGTTGCTACTTCTGAGATGTTGCTGCTGTGCCGTTGTCTCCTTTTACGCGCTTGCCGCCAAATAAATAAATCTTAACTACAATGCCGATGGCTTGTTGATGTTGCTGCTGGATTCGCTGGTGTTGCTGCGGGGATTTTTATGAATGAATGAATGGCCAGCTAGCTAAATGAAAAGTTGCCCGGCTTTTAGTGTAAACAGGCTTTGCCTGTTTGCGTTTTTCTCCTTTTTTTTTCATTGGTTTAAACATATATATTTATTTTTCTTGCAAAAAACGCGCGCAAATCGCTATGAAACCGCTGGAAATGGTTCTTCGCTTGTTTTGTCTGATAATTACGAGCAACTCGCAGTGCCACGCCCCTTTGCCTGCCCCCTCCCCCTTTGTAAAACCCAAGCCCATACCAATATTGTTGTTTACTCGCCGTCTGCGTGAGTTTTTATGAATGAAATCAAGCATTCGTTGTTGGCCTCTGCTTATTTATAGTTAATTTATTTTTTTTGCCCCGCCATCGTTTTACTTTTGCTCTTCTTCTTCTTGTTGTTTTTGATATTATTGTAAACAAATTGCGCCTTTGGGCACGTAATTAGCACACTTACACGATCGGAAAAAGCCCCTAGTTGTGGGAAATTGGAACGTGTCCATCAATAAGTGTAACAAGGTCTCTTTCTCTCGCTTCTTGGCCAGCAAAAGCGGAAGTGTTTCAAGCCACATTTCCGCCTTGGCCAACAGCGAAGAAATGTCTTCGAAAAGTGGCACAAAGCTAAGACATTTCAAACAATAGGGGCATGTTATAAATCAACAATATCTAGAGAGTATGGAGGTCTGGACAAGACCAGACATTTGTTTGACCTTACAACTGACAAATAAATAATTATTATGATAATTATTTTCGCTGAAAATGCACTGACCTTCTCTTAATTCTCTTTTCAGGTGATTTGGATTATTTTTAAATTTAATTTCTATAATCTCTATTTTTTTCTTTTGTTTTAATTCCAATGAAAAATCTGTTATAATTTATAGTGTATTTAAAGCTTCGACTGCTATAAAAGTAAGCGGTTTTTTTCTTAATTCATATAAAATATATATATATACATATATTGTATCTATAAAAGTTGACTTGGCGCGCGCGCCAACAACAAAGTATATATTGTAGAAGAAGAAGGAGAAGTCGAGGGAAAAAAGTGGGCAAACTAGTTTTTTGGTATCCGAGCATCCGTTGGCTCAGGCATTTTTCTCAATGGAGCTCTCCGAGATTGTAGACTTGGGTATTTTTTTTTTAGGTGAATAATTGCGGTATGCTGGTTGTTTTTTCTTTTTTGTATGCAAATATTTTTATATACGCGCCTATCTGTGTTTGCGGCATCCAGACACACTTAACCGATATATAGCCATTGTTGTTGTTGCTGTCTACTCTCTTTCAATATTTGTTTGTCTTTTTTATGATTATTATTTTTTACTTTTTGCCTCTGGATCGCATTGAATAATTTCTATATTTAGCATAACAAAAATTCCATCGTGGAGAAAAAAGCATAGATAGAAATTATGAAAACATGATATGCGAAATTAAGGGAATTTTTGGTTTTATATGGGGTTTTGATGATTTATGCTTGGAATGTAAATGTTAATAACAGTTTTTCTTTTAAATTCAGTTCTCACAAAACTTACTCATCAACCAATTAAGGAACCCAGATATGATCTATAAATTCCATAGAAGTAGACCGATTCTGTAGCAGGAGAGTGATTGATCAATTAGAAGGTTCCGTGGAAGTTCCCCAAAACGGTCGTTGATATTTTTTCAAATTAACGATCGTTCCCAACGTAGAAATTCATTCACAAGAATCTCTCATCACAGAAAAAACCTGACAAAGTTAACTAGAAAACTAATTCCATTGATGATTTCTGTGAAAAAAAAATCCGAAAAGCAGATCAACGATTCATAAAACTAGTTTGAAGATGGTTAAATTAAAAATTGTCAAATCATGTCAAACATTTCGGATGTATTGATTAGCATAAAAATGCCATAAATAACCATCAGAGGTGTGGCCGACAAAACAAATAAAAAAAATTGTTGTACGATTTATATAAACACATGTATTTTTTTTTCATAAATATTTATTGCATGATTTTGGCATTAAGCATACGCACAGTTGGCGCGTTTGTTTCCATGTTTGGATTGTGGCCTATAAAGCATTTTCACACCTGGTGGCTGCAAGACCAGAAACTTAGCTTGGTCAAATAGCCAGAATCGGAATCTATGCTTGATTTGTTTATGCATTTCTCAGTCAATTGGAATTTGTGGCCGACTCTTTTGATATTCCATTTCCATTTACCAATTCTCCCTCCAACCCCATCCCCGTTTTCCGAAACTTATGGGCTTTTGGCCATGCCACGCGCACACACATCGACTTGTTTGGGCCAAATATGCGTGGCTGATCTGTTTGTATATGGCCAACAAATTGCCCGATCCCTGTTGTTGTTGTTGGCTTTAGCCATTCATACATTTGGACGGTCTGTCGCTTTGGCATTCATTCATTCATAGATTGACTTGCCCAGCCAAGCGAGAAGTTGAAGTCGCTGACGTAGCATTTGCTGGCTGCTCTGCTCATCCAGCGTTTACGTTTTCATTCATTCACACACACATGTGCAGTGAGAGAAAAATTTGGCATTTATTATATGCAAATAATATTTGTTAAGAAATCAATAGAATAAACTTTTTTATTACTACAGAAATATGACCAAAGGTTATTATTGAAAAATTTCTATTAAACTTTAAAATATAATTAACCAGAAATCTTTGGGTTTTTGAACAGTGTAGCCACTCACACATGCACTCACTCATCACCCCTCTCACTCGCCGCCATTTCACCCATTATACCAGACCATACCATACCGTACCACCATCATAATGACCATCATCATCGACTTCTCGTAGTCGTCGTGGTCGTATTTCATTCATGAATTTTCTTTCATTCAGGTCTTCCCCCGTCTCCCTCCCTCTTTTTCCCCCTACTTTTGCCCTCTCTTTCTCTCCCCATCTCAGTCTTTTTTGTTGTTGTTGTTGTTGAAAACGTTTTTAAATACCGGAACTGAATGTTTAGCGCTTTTAAGCATGGGAACTTTTTGTTTTCTTCTATCAACTTTCCTCTCCCCTCCCCTCCCCCACAGCCTCCTTCCTCCCTGCCTCTCTTTCGCTCCTTTTATCCCCGTCTCTTTCCATCCCCCATCTCCCTCTCTTTCTGGCTGCTCATTCACTGCCTTTTGTGGATCTATTCCGTTGTGTTCTATTCTCCAATAAGGCGTTTTTATTGCAAGTTTCCAAACAACAGGAATTCTCTGTTCAATTTTGTTGTTTTTTGGGTTTTTGTCTATTTTAGGTGTTGATGCGATGCCTTTTTTTTTATGCGTTCCAAATATTTTGCAGACAATCGGATTTTATAATTTATGATCCAAGTCGTACCCCTTGGTTTGAGTAGAGGTTAATGGATGTTTCGTTTAGAAGTACTGAAGTTTCAGGATTTTTATATAAAAACTGTACATTTCCTTTAAAGGAGTCTAGTATTTTTTGTTGAGAAAACAACTCATGATCATAGTTTACATTTTATAATGTTTTTAAGTAAAACTTAGATGTTTTCGTATCTATAATAGTTATATTTTCCAAGGGTATTTCAATTCGAAGGTTTTTTCATTTTGCTACCCAGCCCCATTGCTTGTTTGTGTATATTGTCAATATTTTGCTTTTGATTGCTGTTGATATTTCACGCCTCGGCCTCGTAGCAACATCAGGCAAGAATTCGATTTCAGGGCGTGTTTTGTCATATGACATTTGACATAATAGATATTCGATACATGATATATGGCAGACACCCAGTACCAGTTCCAATCCCAATCCCAATCCCGTCTCTTTTTCAACGGATAGTTGATTTATGGCCAGATCGGGGAGTGGGAACAATGGAACCGACTTGACCTATGATCCGAATTCGCATTGTAATGGATTTAGGGGGAAAGATAACGCCAAGAACTTTTCGGTGGACCGTTTGGCTTAGTCATGGCATCGGTCAGCATTGAACTCTTGACCCGGCCGGCTAATTGGTTTTGGTATCGCTCATATCGTTCGGTTATAGCAATTGCGACTTTAATTGATCAAATGCGACAGATCAGTTGAGTTGAGTTGAGCTCTTGGCTGCAAACAACTTTCATTTTTCATCTAGAGCGAGTGTGTTGCCGCTGCAATTAAATGTGCCATATGCGTGTGGTGATATATGGATAGTGGTTTTGTGGGTGTCAAGTGTAATGGCTATAGGGCGGCTGCTAAATATAGACAGAGTTTTTTGAACAAAAAACAAACTAAGCTTCGGACCCAGCCCAAAAAAGTTGCATTGCAAAACCTGATGTACAGAGAAAGAAATTTCGATGGGATATATTGATTAGTAGTTTATGTTTATAAGGTTGGGGATCCCAAAGTCCTCAAATATGGAATGAGAAACCGTTAACCTTTGGTTGAGATGAAAATTTGAATGAAATTATCTAATCGATCGATATTATTTTCTGTGTAGATGCTGCCGCTGTTGATATTGCTGGCGTGGGCATTTTACAAATGGCAACCAGTTGAACAGGTGTCTGCTGACGTTGTTGCCTGCATTATGCAACCTGCCATTGCCAGTTGTTGCTTTTATTTGTACTTATTTTGTTGTTTTTTTCTTTTTTTGTATTGCCCAGATCAATGCAAACATGTTGCACGAGCCACACCGTTGTAATTGGCCCAAGCTAATCAATTGAGTTTGGTTAATTATAGTTGGTTACTCACCCCCACTTGGTAAAGGATGCGCAGATCCCGTTCGGCGCCGTGTTTGCCGATGCTATTGCTGCTGCTGCTGCTTCGATGTTGCTGCTGTTTCTGCAACATTTGTCGCGCATGTCGCCGCGATTCGGCGAGGTCCTTCTCCTCGAGCGCCGCTGTGGAAATGCTCACAACGGTCAGTTGTTCAGCGGCAGCGGGCTTCACTGTACTAGTTGCTGCTGTGGCTGCCGCGGCTGCTGCTGCTGCTGAAATATCTTTGGCATCGTAGACGGTGTACTCCAGGCTCTTGTGCTTGTCCGCCGTGGATGTGGTCGGCGTGATCTCGAACACCTCCAGCGGCAGTCGCGTGCCGCCGACAGCAACAGCAACGGCGGTCAGCAGCAACAGCAACATGCACGGCAGCAACATCAATGTCGCTGGCATGATTTATGGCTCTGGCTGGATCGATCTGGATCTGGATCTGTAGTTGATCTCTCGATCTCGGAATCTCCTCCTCAGATTTGTGCGTGAGGTTCGCTTTGCGGTTGTAATTGACACTCAATGAATTTTGTAATTGAATTCGAATCAAATCAATGTTCTCGCTCTATCTCGCTCGCTCGCCCAGAACCCATGGCTTACATGCACACGAAAAACACACACTTGCAGAAACGAACTCTACAAATCAGGTTTCAAATCGAACGATCGATTGATTTGTGGCGAATGTCACTCGAAATTATTGAATATCTTTTAGGGCCCACTACAAATTATCGGTAGTTTGTGCTTGTTATTCCAGTAACTCTACACCCGCGACGTTGGTGACTCGTCTTTCGCTCCTGGAACGTATACTCTATATGGTACCGCTGGTCTCTCGTCTCGTCTCGTTTCGATTCCGCTGCCCTCGCTATAAGGTGTTCGCTCGACCAACTCACTTTTCGAACTGATCAAACAGAAAATCCAAAAACGAACAGCGAACGAGAGCCGCTGGAGCCGGCAGAGAAGTCCGCTGCTCGCGTCGCTGCTGGTGCGTGCGTGTCGTTACACTGAGCGAAAGTCTGTTAAAGAAAAGATCTGTAAATTATAATATTTCCAACAAAATATTATAAAGGGTTAAGAAATAACTGTTAAATGTTTCTTTCTGACAACAAATTTTTACATTTCAAACTTTAAAAATAAATATTTTTGAAAACCAAATTTTAAATTAAGAAAATGTTTTTCAAATTTGTATGATTAATTTTAGTTATGTTTGCAAATTTTGTTTATGAACATCAATTTTTTCTTTTAAATCCCTAGAAAATTATAATATTTTGATTCCCAAAAAATAAACCATAATCTTAAATTAAATTAATCATACAAGAAGTTATTATCGGACTTCAATAGATGTCTAAAATTATGATCTTAAAAAGAATGTCGGATAAGATTCTATAGCATACTTATGGATGCTGTTTTTAACAGAATTTAAACTATTATAGATTTTTGTCTAACAATCATGATCAAACTTGAACGTTTTTTTTTACCTGTGTACGAGCGACAGCGGCAGAGCGTGAGAGAGCACGAAAGAGAGCGCGTCGTGGGCTGGATATGAATGAATGAACATGTTGTTGCTGCTTTTCCCGCTGTTGGTTGCAGCATCCATTGCTGCCGTGCGCCTGTGTGCGTGCGAGTATCTGTGAGATGCATCCGTATCTGTGCGCCTGAATGGGTGAGAGCGAGCGGATGGCAAGGTGTCTCTGGCTCGCGTGCTTGGCTTATAAAAAACAGAAATAAAATACAACAAAATAACAAAAAACACGAAAAGCAAAGGGGGCTTCGCTGGCAAGCGGCTTTTGCCGCTTCCGTTGCATCCTTTCGGCCGTTTTTGCTGCCGCCGCGTTTGTCATCTTCACTACGGCACCGGAAACTAATTCCTGCCTTAGCCACAACGACTTGGACTCCGCCTCCTCCTGGCCTTCTTCGTTCTCCTTCAGCCGTGCTTTCTTGTTTGGGCATCGTTCTTGTAGCGCATGCCAAAAAAAGAACAGCAGAAAAAAAATCCAGAAAAGAGTTTAACAAGAAAGGAAGACAGGCTTCCGAAGTCGAAGCTTCAAATTCCCTTCAAAACCTACAGTTTTTGGAAAAAAAACTATTTTTTATTCTTCTACATGATTTAAATATCGTATCTTTGTGGTAATACAATATATGGGCACTTCCAAAAAAAAGTCCACCAAGCCAAAAACCTTGAAACTTGAATAAAACATATTTCCACATGATTTTGCCCCGATATTAGTTTCTAATTAGTTGGATACTGAGCTTAACTACAAATTTGGAGTATAGTTTGATTATTTTTATGACAAACTCCACCAATATACGCAAAAATCAGTTTTTGGCTATTTTTTTGTTATTTTTTGGACCTGTCTTCTGTTGTTAATTTATCCTATAGGAATGCTAATATGTGACATTTTTCCGTACTGAATGCTTCATTCACATGCTAAACTATTAAGTTAAAAGCAAAACATCCAGCAATTGAGAGATAGAGGTAAAGAAATCCGCTTTACAAAACAGTCGGAAAAAATGTCCCGAGCGACATGTCCCGAGCGAATGTGTTTGAAACTGCATAAAAAAAAAACGGCAAAGAATTTTTGAGTAAAACCAAAAGCATTTCACAGCGACATGTTTGAACAACATTCTAAAAAAATCGCATTAAAATATTCCATCAGAATTCGCTAATTTCTGGTGTTGTATGAACTTCCCCGAAATCCACTTCTATTTTTGTCCCGAGCGAATACGGCAGTTTTTTAACGATATCTTAAAAACTAAAAGTGGTACAAAATCAAGATTTTTACCAAAAATAGAGCTTGGGAAGAGTGAAAAGAAAAGCCCATAATTAAAATTAAAATCCATTGTTTTACAATTTTTTTTCAACTTTAAAGGTGTGCAAATGTCCCGAGCGACATTTTGGAAGTGCCCATATTTAATTTAATACGTTTTCAAGAAATGTCTATGTATTTCTAATTCTAAAACTATTTTGGGAAACTTTTAATATTAACTAAAACTTAACACTTTATACCATTTAAGTGTGCTTTTTCAAATAATTTATCCTTTAATCTTATTATGTTCCCCATTTTTGGACGATTAATGTTCTGATTCCTGAGGTTTTTATAAATACTTGTTGCTTTTCTAGTTTATAATATTTTAGAGATGTTTTTGTAAGGCCATGACAAAAATTAAAACACTCCCATCTAGGGTATATAGAGAGTGCGAGAGAGACCTGGAAACGATCTCCATCTCCAGCTTGGAAGTTCAAGCGAAAAACGCGCGCGGTTCGGCAGAAAGCCCGCCAATTTTATGGGCCAAACCCGATAAGATTTCATTTGTTTACGAGTTACCTTGAGACGCGCCAGAAACAAAAACAAAAACAACAACAAGAGCAAGAACAGGCGATATAGAAGCATTAACCAGAACCGAGAACTTCAACTGAATGGCGGCCATTGTTAGTTGGAGGTTTCCCTTTTCCCGTTTCCCGTTTCCCTTTTCCCTTTTCCAATTCGATTTCTAGCTAACGACCAACAGCTGATCAAAGAACATATCTCTTTTGCTATCATTCGCAGGTAAAATGTACGCGGTAATTGGCCGGCGGCACGGTAAAATCCTCTCCGGCGATTTGACCCAGGGCAGCGGCAACTTCGCGGTCACCTGTCTTCTGCCGGTGATCGAGTCGTTCAACTTCGCCCAGGAGATGCGAAAGCAGACATCTGGCCTGGCCTGTCCCCAGCTCATGTTCAGCCACTGGGAGGTGAGTACTGTACAGTAAGGCAAGGGAACTTGAACTTTCTAAATCTATAAAGCTTTTATAAAGATCGTCCTTAGGTAGGAAGCCTCAAAAATCTATTATTACTATGTACTATTACTATGTACCTTTCAAAGATCTTGTATATAACGCTCTTAATTTTATTTATTTATATTTTATTTTTAAAGAATTCTAAGCAATATGGTTTAAAATAACTTTTCACAACGGATTGGAATTGGTTCTAACGTCAAGGATCGATCCTTAAAGATTAACTTTTCACGAAATCCTTTGGAACTCATCATTATATATTGATTGCTTACTTAAAAAAATATTTTCAGAATGAGTTTTTAATTCAAAAAGATTTCATGTGAATATTGTAAACTCTGACGCGTACCGTAAGAAATCTCATGGTTTTCTTTAAATTTATTTACCCACTTAGTCAGTTGCAAAACATTTATAGACTACTATCAGATTACAAATTGAAAGTAAAGATAAATATTTTATGTTGTTTTAAGATGACTTATACCTCAGGATTCCTTCTTAGTATCTAAAAGAAGATTCATCTTTTGTACATTAGTTTATTTGTTAGCCTTCACAGCGGTGATGGTGATTACTTTTATGGAAGTCCGACTGTATCTGGCAGAGATTGCTGGAGCAGCTGTTGCCTGGCCTCTGATGGGGCACAAGTGCAGCGCCTGTCCGACCATATGCCATGTGCGTGCCTCACTGTACTCCCCCAATTCCCGTCCCCGATCCTCCTCCTCCTCCTCCTCCCACTCCCAGCCATCCTTCCTTCTCCCCGAGATTCTCGCTGGCTGTCTGTGGTCAATAAAAATCTCAGCTTACGCTGCTCTGAGCCTTCTGTTACCTTCTGCTGAAGTCTTATAAGCTAAACCACAGCCAGCAGCAGTAGCAACATGGCAACAGCGACTTCAGTGGCAGCAACAGCAGCAACATGGCAACAGCAACAGTTGGACTGAAAGTTATATGGTCCATTGGGAGCTGCAGCTGTGTGCCATTCGAGGTAACCCAAAGCCCCAAACCAGACTCCCTCTCTCTTCCAGTCGCCTTCTTTCTCCATCGCATTCTGACCTTGTCGTGGGCCACAATTAACAGTCAACTTGATGGTTTTTTCCCTTTGGTTTTTATGCTTTTGGCTAAACGGATGGGACAAGATCAGCGGATGAGCCGAGTTTAGCCAAAAATACTAATAAAATTCCACAGCCAAGAGAATTTTGGGCTAGACATTAAAGTTATGAAGAGATCCATTAAAAGCTAATTTCATTTTCTTCGAATTTTTGTATACGATTTTTTTAGAACGTATATGTGCTTTAATTGGATTGAAATGAACAAACTAAATGTTCTATCCTTCTTCTTAGATTAAAGCTTTTAAAAAATAAACTAAAGTTGAGAGGATTAAAGGTTTATTTTCAGATAGTTTCCAGCTCATCATGACCCCATAGTTTCAATTATTTTCAATAAATCTAAATTGATTTTTAATAGTTTTGTCGCCTGTATTAAAAATATTTTCAATGTGCGTGAATTCTGTATTGGTAATAGTTCCTCTATCGGTGTGATTGTGCTAGTGTTGGTCATATCGTCCAACCAATCGATAACAACAAGTTTTTGTATAATGACTTCCGGCGATTTTCTATTTCTCAGCTCAAGTTTTGCCGGCGACGGAGATGTTGTTTGCCGTTGCTTCGTATAATTTCTTACGCATTTCCAACGCCAGACAGCAGGAAAAGTGGAAAAGGGGCGGTAAAATGGTAGGGGGGTCGGAATGCACAGAGAAAAAATACATAAATATAACATAATTCCGCTTTTAAGGCTCGACGATGAACTGAACACATAGTTTTTTAATTAGGCAATGGAAATTAAAAGGTATATCAAAAAGTTTACTAACTATATTGTTTGTACGAATATTTAATTGTTTAAAAATTAACTATATATAACAGGTACTGATAATTATAATATCGATATCTTATCGATATCTTTATAGCTTTTATATCAAACAAATTTGTTTACCTAAAGCCGTTTTCTCTCTGTATGTGAATTGAGGCTCTATCTTAACTCCTATCTGTGTTAAAGACTTAACGAAAAACTAGTTTAGCCAAGCGCAAGTGGAAAATTATCTGAAAAAAATTCGATCCGATTACAATTTCGATCATTATTCTGAACGAAGGTAAAGTGAAAACAATTAGGATTTCAGCTTACCTTTCGCCCGAGCAATTAAAACGGTTGGCTTCAGCACTTTGTCCACGCCCACATGTGTTGGCCAGTGGCCTCCCCGCCCCTTGGCACCCAGTCCCTCCCTCTTTTTTCTGTTTTTTTTTTTTTTTTTGTAAACCCTACCTGCCAGTTGAGTGGGCCGGGCTCTTAGCCGTGGGCGCAGTTGTCACGTGCCCATAATAACAACGAAGGCGTCAACTTCACTCGAGTGGCCAACTTCTGGTCGGGGGAAAACGGGAAAAAGGGCCCCGAAGTGGGCTGGGGAGTTGTCTCGTTCCCCAAAAAGCCATTTCCATTTCTTGCCGCATCATGGCCCACAATAAGTTCGTTAAGCATCTGCAACGCCGGATCAGCAGATCAGCAGCCGCAAGAAATCATCTCTGCGGATGACCTTTTAACGTGGTATCTGAACGCTGCGATCTGAGCTGCAAGCTGCAAGCTGCAAACTGAAACAGAAACCGAAGACAACAAAAACTAATTTTCAGTTTTCATATATCATAATTTTTCTTGTTATATTGCCGTTGCTCTTTCACTTCACGTAGCATCATTAAGACGGCAGACAGGAGCGCAACAGTTAAGCCAACAGTGCGGTTCATTACAGAATAGCTATAAAGTCCTATAGCTTTAATGAGATATTAAGATTACTCCCTACAAAAAAAAGTAAACAGAATTGTCCCGATTTAAATTCTTTGAAATGTAGTCTTTCAAATACATAATCATAGAACAAAGTACTCTAATTTTAAATAAATTTTTTTCCATTTCTATAAATTATAATTTAATAATAATTTAATAATAATTTAATAATTATTTATGAGAAATTATCATTCTCAATTTTTCATTGAATATGCAGTATTAAACTATTTAGCATTATTATTACAAGGAATAAATCTTTCAGGATTTTTTGTTAAATTTTATTAAGACTGTTAAATATTATTATTTTTATAAATCAAGGGTTTTTCACAAGTATCTTGTTCTTAATGAAGAATTCTTTAATAAAACTCTTGAAAAGTTCTTCAGAATTTCGAGAACCCCATCATAGCATCTACAAACCAAAAGATCAGTTTCCACAAATTCATATCTTCTTCTTCAATATTTAGGTTTTATAAGGAAATAGATTTAGTAATCACACTTTCCTTGGCCTTACGGCAATGAGCGGCACTGTTTAACCGACAAATATCTCTTCGTCGGGTGGCTACTGTCTTGCGCGCTTTTGTTATTATTTAATTTTGTGCTTCCTTTTGTCTTTCCCCACCTCCTCGCTGGCTGCAGCACTTCTCATCTCTTCTGGCCACTTGATGAACCCAAAGATTGTTATTATGATTACGTGTGTGTGTGTTTGTGTGCCGGAGACGGGGGGATGGGGCAGGAAGAGGGTCAAGACCTGCAGCCTACCGAAAAAAAAGAAGAAAATATATATAAAAAAAAACATAACAACTTTGGCTACTGGTCTTACTTTAAGGCCGCTCTGCTCCGTGTTTTCTTCTGGTCCGGATTGTTGCATATGATTTGGTTCTGGTTGTTGTTGTTGTTGTTCCCGCTGCTTGTCGCGCTTTGCATGCAAGACCTCAGTTCTGGAACTCTGGAACTACTTCAAAAGCATAACAGCCACGGCCTCAACAAACTGTGAGCAAAGAACCAAGACAAATAACAAATAATCTGATAACTCGTTTTGTATACCTGCCACAGTCTGCCTTTCGCCCCACCAAAGGGAAAGTCTACAGTGGAGACAGTCGTTGGGAATGGGGCAAGGGACAGGGACAGGGGCGGAGGTTTAGGTGGAGGTGGGGGTCAGGGAGCAGGAGAGGGAGTTCGCCCGGGGGCGGGGGAGAGCATGGCAGTGCCCTAAAGTCTGCCTGGTGCGAATAAACACACACATACAAATACACTGGCCGAAAAATGTATAACCAAAATGCTCAGGAATTCTGAAAACTTTCTTTTACTGTACAGATTAAAAATGTTCATCATTTAAATTATTAGTATATTAAAAAAAATACCACCAAATTAATAATTTAATTAATAAAATTGAAAAACATTTTATAAAATTCAGTTTAAAGTTTTTTTTATTTTCAGCAATAATAAAAATATTTATTTATTATAAAAGATGTCGTTAATAATTTTCTAAATCTCTTTGCTTTAGTTACAATAACTATTCCAATTAAATTACAGTTTTATATTCTACCCTTACTAAATAAAATGATTGTAATATTTTTTCTCTGTGTAGGGATATATCCATGCCAAGGCAAGTGTTTATCCAAGTGGCCAAAGGATTGTTGTTGCTCTCGTTGTTGTTGTTATCTTAAGTGGAACGTGGTTTGCATTGTCCGCTCGCTGGCTGTCAAAATGACGCTCATCGTGGTCCGCCGTCCGTTTGTCCGTTGTCCGTTCGCTGGAGACTTTTACAGGCCCAGGCCCCCAAGACTCTCGAATCAACTCGACTCAACTCGACTCGCATCGAGTTATATTCTCTGGGCCCGGTCTCTTTCACAGTCTTTCAGCCAGTTTCTGGCGCGCGATAATAATCTCAACTTCGTCTTGGTCGCGGACGGACAAACGGACAAGCGGACAAATGGACAAGCGGGCCGACGGACCGATGGACTTCAGCGTATTTCGGTAGCTGCCGCGTAAATTACCTGCATACAAACCGCGCGCGGTTGGACAGGTAAACACACTCACTCATACAAAGACACACCGCTCATAAGCACCACACAGATACAAAACACGTGTGTGCAAAGAGAGTTGGAGATACAGCGAGATATACCATACCATATAATACCGGACCATACCGAGTGTGTGTGTTGATGTCACGTCGTTTGCTTTTGGTTTTCGCGGCCGCTCCAATATTTTTCTTAATATTTCAACCTCAAGATGGGAGAATCGTGGTCGTGGAGGTGGTGATTGGGGGCGAAAGAGTCTTTGAATCGCCTGTAATCTGGAACGTGGTGCTGCATTAGTGGGGATAACCACCATGTTATAAGTGGGATTTGGTTTTGGCCAACAGGACACTGGCAAAAAGGTGAATATTGTGTTTTGCAAGTTAGCTGCTTTTTTGTTACGAGGTTCGATGGTCTTTTAATATGGAAATTTGTTTTATAATTCATTGCTTAATATAATTACCAACCTTAAAAAAGTAATCGTTCTGACATTTCTAAAGTTTTTCAGAGTTATAGCTTTAAATTTACAAATTTAAAGCCTCAGTTTTTATTAAGAGGTAATTCCCTTAAAATGTGTTCCCTTTAAGCCAACCATTTTGTGGCAGTGCACTCATCTGCCTGCTGGTGGCTGGCTGCTCATTTGTCTGGCCCGGCTCAGACGCAAGTTCTGCGCACTTTTGGAGCACTTCAGCTGCCACAGGGTCTCCTCCGTTTTCTGCCCGAGATTTGGAGTGGGAATGTTGGGAATGGGAAGGTGGATGGGTAAAGGTATAGCTAAAGGTATGGACGGTGATGGTGATGGGGATGGGGACCGATGGAAAGATTGGTTTCTGCTGCGCATGCGCAGAACCATTTCCAAAGGATGGCAGTCTCGCTTTTGCGTTTCTGTTGTGTTGTGACAGGGACTGGCGAACTGCGAACTGGGATTGGGATTGCCAACTGGGATTGCCTTACCTTGTCGAGGACTACTGCTCGGCTCCCTATAGTGCCCCCATTGTTCCCTTCGATCCCTTGTCCACTTGGCGTTGTTGGCTGTTGTTAAACAAGCGAAACTTTGTGCCCGATAATGATCTACATGGGATTGCGAAGATGTTCGAGGGCCCGCAGTTTAGCGTAGTGCGAACAGATGGCCCAGAACACGCACTGGGAAAAAATCAAAGAACAAATCTTCAATATGCATATATTAAACATAAATAAATAACATTTATTTTAATATTAATTAAATAAATTAAATAAAAGTTGGTGTTATATTTGATTATTTATTAAAACAAAGATGGTCTCTTATCATTTAAATATTTCATACATTTTTAGAACTCATATTTTTTTTATTAAATGATGATATTTTTTCGCTGTGCAAGGAAAAGTTTCTCCCTTACAAAAGACCAACGCCTCAGCATCTTAATCAGTTTTCGAGCAAGCTCGCTCATTGATGAGGGAATTCATAAGGAGTAGAGCCCAAATTCTAGAGTGGGAGAGTGCTGAGTTTTTCCAACGAACCGCTCGACACCCGCCCGCTGGGTCTCGAGTCCTTGTTGGAATAGGAAGAAAAAGGAAAACAAAACAATGCAGATCTCACACCAGAGATTCTCAAGTGGTTCGCCTCGCAGGAGGCAATCATCAATCAAGCGCAGGAAACGCTTTTCACGCCATTGAGGAACTGGCCCGTTCTTCTGCGTATCCTGGCGAGTCTGCCTTATCACGTAACGCGCAATGCGTGTCCCTGCGTCCTTTGAAAGTCATTAAGCGTCGAGTCCTTTGTCGCAGCTCGAGAGGCCCGTCCAAACAATGAAGATGTGAAAATGCACGCTTTCCCTGGCGTTGAGACAAAAGAGCCATGCTGAAAAACCCAAAACGATATACCCCGACCCAGGCGATAAACCCAAAAAACCCAACCCAAATCCAATCCAGTGCGAGGCGCAGGCGCAGGCGCATAGACACAGCGACGCCTCATTCCTTTGTCCTCGTCTCAAGTGCCCAAATGATTTCCCGGAATTTACACCCTGCCTCTGCCTCTGCTGTCTGCTTACAGGTGATTGATATCGATCCTTTTTGGCTGCCGACAACCGAGGAGGAGCTGATGCACTTCGGCGAGAAGGCGGACTCCGCCAACCGAGCCAAGGTCTACATGGACAGCGTCCGGCGGCGCAAGGGCCTCTTCGTGGACGAGCAGGTGGTGGAGCATGCGGAGAAGCAGCGCACCCTCTCCAAGAACAAGTGATTCGGGTAAGTTGATTATTTAACACAAATGATATTTAAGGATATAGCTATGCCTTAAAAAGTGATTACTGCTTACTTAAAAACCAAATATGGAAATATTTTAGATGGAAAATAGTAATAAAATCATGGGTTTACCTAATAACGCATTATTTTGCTCCAAAAATAATATTAAACTAATTTTAAAATCTCTGATTTATCCAAATACCTATGAATAATAAGTCAAGCGATAGAAAAATATAGTTTTTTTATTAATGATGTGTTAATGGGATTGATATCCGAGGGCCAAATTTTCAATGCAATAGCTGCCTTCAATGGATTCATGTCTTTTTTTATAGGAATCATAGAACGTATTATACAAAAGCCTGGCTAACTTTTGTCCTCTTCAGTCGCCGCCACCAAGACGGCCTCCTTTGGGCAAATAAGTCCGCTCTCCTTCTCGGGAACTTCTGGAACGGCCAGTGAGTTCTTGCCCAACACAATGTGAATGCAACTAAAAGTGAAATATAAATAAAATAATTTTAAAAACAAAAACAAAGGCGATCCACTTACAGTATCATCACAAAGACGGCTATTTGAGTGGCAATAGTTAGCATGAAGACATTGCCACCGTAATTGGTTTTTTTGGTGCCCCGATAGAGTTGCGAATAGCACACTCCACTGATAAAGGGCACCGCATTATCGCAAACGGAGAGCAGGGCAAACACCTTTCCTCGTTCGGATGTGGGCACAATTTTCGAGGTCATGGCCCGGATCATGGGACCCACAATGGGACCCAAACTACAGACCACGGCTCCGGCATATAGTAAATCCGTATTGGTGGCAAAATAGAAGAACAGTCGGGCTATCGAATGGGCCCAGGTGCCAATAAAGACGATGGTCTGTGAAAAATAGGAACGTAAAATAAGAAAAAGGGTTAGAAAAGTAGGAAAGGTCTTTGTTTAATGTGGTTAAGACATTTTCTAATTTCGAAAAATATTAAATTAGCGACCGATTAGATACTTTTAACTTGCAACTAACTTATATTGTTGTTAAAGCCGTAAAAAAATAGATTAAAATTTTTAAAACTGCTATATTTAATTGAAAAATAAATAAAAACTGAAGATTAGGACGCACCGTATCCCTCCAACCGAGGACCTTATTCATCAGCGGCACAGCAAGGAGCATCGCAATCACGTAGGCCGACGACTTGAAGGTCTTGAAGTTGCTGTACGCACTCACATCCCAGTCGAACTTGTCCAGGGTGTACATGTACAGATACTGGCCCTCGTCCCGCTGAAAAGTGTACAGGGCCATGCTGATCAGCAGGATGATAAGAAAGCTGCGCCTGTGGCCCTTTCGCGGCTTCACCAGCACCGCCAGCGAGTCCTTCACGTGCTGCTTGTCGAAAAAGTCGCCCCAGAAGCCACAGCATCCGAGCTCCCTCAACGAACGCTGCCTGGGCGTCGTTTGCCACTGAAAGTTTTATAAGGAATATAAAGGACTATGAAGATTTTACTGAATAAGACTCAATGATTTAGATAGGATCGATAAATCCTATTCATTTAAAGTAGTGATGATAGCTTTTCCAGTTTTACTTAATCACTTAAGCTATGGTCAGTGAAAAAATATCGTTTAAAATATATTCCTCATTTTATTCAAGCTCGGATTATTAATTTGGTTATAGATACTTGAACCAAACTGATAAGCTACCTTATGAAGTGTATGATGGCGATCCAATAAAATTATTTTGAGCGATAAATAATAATTTTAATCAGAAGTTTAGTTTGTGTAACAGGGTAGCGCCTCCCAGAGACTCACCTTCAGGGCGCACAGAGTGTAGATGATGGCCAGGGCGAGCAGCGAGGCGTTCACGGTGAACATGTCCGCGTAGGACTGATCGAAAACATTGTAGTAGAGATGCGATCCCAGGGCCACGCCCAGGGGCATGGCACTGAGGTAGATCACGTCCAGAATGGTCACCCGGATGGTGCGCTGCTGCAGCGTGGAAATGTCCGAGATGTAGGCGAAGCAGGAGGCGAAAATGGCCACATCCGCACCGGTCAGGGCCGATGGCAGGGTGGCCGAGTAAATGATGTTCTGCACCGGCCACGTGGGCATCCTGGCATTGACCACGATCATCGAGGAGTAGATGAACTTGCCCACCAGTCCCATGAGCAGGGGCAACTTTCGTCCCCGACGATCGGAGAAGGAGCCCAGGAAGAGGGCCAAAATAATGGGGAAAACGTGGGCGGAAATGTTCTCCCACTGGAGGAACCAGGCGTTGGTCAACAGCGCTTCGTCCTTGAACTCCTTGTTCTCCGGCTTGTTGAGATTCCGGCAGATCTCCTCGGTGAAGTTCTTGTTCACCCGACAGGACTTGTACAGGAAGAAGTTCTGCTCCACCACCGAGGTGATCATGAAGGCGAACATGTACAGGAACATTGTGGGCTCCACGGAAATCGATTTGACCACGTGCCACGCCCACTGCCCGAAGGTGCGACCCGCCACCTCCTCCCGCTGTTCGTCAACATCCCCGGTCGTGCTGTTCTCACTGTTTCCGCTAGTCCGACTATTTCGCCTTTCGTTGTGTGCCTGCAAGTATGCCAGGGATTTTGGAAAACTGATCTCGAAACGGTTTTTGTGCTGGCAATGCCATCGGTTTTGAAGAGAGTGCGGAGGCTGAGCTGAGATAAAGCTTTTTAGCAAGAGCTCGTAAAAAGCAGTTGCTCGTTTGTGGCTGTCAACAAATTAATCTCCCTTGGAGACCCTTTGAGCAAATAGTTGAAAAGGAACCTTGGGTTTTTGCTTAACAAGCAACCGGTTTTTGTTTACAAACTGTTCGGCTTACCCGAAAACCGTTGAAATAAAACTGTCTCTATGTTCTAAACTCGTTTTAAAAAAATATATGCTCTACGAAGAGATTAGTTAGTAATCGAAATCATAAGAAATTATTTATTTATTTTTATTTATTATTTATTTTTAATTGATGAAACGACTAAAATTCAAATCTTCACAAATTTTTGGCACTAACTTTTTAAAAAATCGAGATAAATAATTTTTAAATCAACATTTTTATTTTTTATATTTTTTATGTTTATTAAATCAACATTTTTATTTTTTATTATATTTTTATGTTTATTAAAAATTGTATATAGAATGAATACTTTTTAAATCAAATCGCTGGATAAGCTGCTGCTCGTATTACATTTTAGGAATTTAATGTTTGGGTATTTATTCCACTGTAACTTCGTTGTTAAACGAAACACAAAACATAAAATCAATAGGGAAAACTACGCATAAGAAATACGAATTTGAAGGTCATGTCTGTTGTATTTTAAAGTTTTTTTTTCGTTTTGCTTTGCGCGTTTTTTCGAGCATCATATTGACATACGTAATCATTCGACGAATCGCGACGCTCCAATTTATGTGATTTCTTTAATTTGCAAAAAATTAGAACTAAATGCGGTTGAGTTTTTTTTTATTTAGTTTTGGTCTCCCACTTCGTGTTTGTTAAATTTAACCGTGCCGCAAACAAAAACAAACTATTTAGCGGCGAAAAAAAATTGAGCAATCCCACAATCACTCACCTCTGTGGCGCTCATTTTTACTCTGCGCACTCGCCTTCTCTCCCGCGCTTTTAAATATGTTGTTTCCTTCGATTTCAGGGGCTGTTTCCAAAGCTTTTACGCTCTCGCGAATTTTATTTGCCGCCTAGCTTTCCAAATTCAAAATTTAACCGCCAACGGCAGCTTATCAATAGATTACTTTTCCAATATTTGCATGGCAATTTGGTTTTCAATCTGTTTTTGTTATGCAAATTTGTCCAAGACTAGACTTCTAACCGAATACCTTAGGTTTTGGGGTATATTAGTTTATGAGTTATTTTAGTGAATTAATTTGAACACATATTAGAAAACTGATTATTTAGATCAAAATGTTTTTACGATGTTCTGGGTAATAAGTAATAGATCCCCAATCATTTATTCCGCTTACTAATCGAATTTCAAAATATTAATCGACAATTGCATCTTATCAATATACATTCTATAGAATGTTTTTTTGTTCAAATACCATTTGTTTTGCTAATTTTTCAGTAGATTAGAATTTTTACTGTCGATTTTAAGTATGGGGTATAAGTATAATTAACTCAGCTGTTTATCTTAATCATTTTTGTAATTGCTTACACGTGTGATCCGGTATTTTATAATAATTTTAATTTCAGTCTAGCGGAATAATTGGATTTTCCATACTCTCTTATCGAACCGCACGTAGCTCTTACTTTCAGTTCAAGATCAAAAACGTGCAATAACACACTAAACGCACCGATAAGGTGTTATGAAGTTTAATTATAGACCAATTAGGTTTGGATTTACAACACTGCCTACCATTTAAAGCGATAACTGTTTCCAGTCGCCAGTAAAATGGCGAGGTTTTCAATTACTAAACTGATTTACTGTGTGCAACAATATTTAGCTTGAATTCTTTCTACTGCTGTTGGTTTTTGTTTGAATATTGAATTTCACATCATTACGTTGCACTTATTTTCCACTGATTTTTTGTTGCGTTATAAATATTATTAACCGCTCGGAAGCGACTTATCCGCTTTACAGCTCGACAGCAACTGAGAACCCAGAGGGGCAGCTCTGTCCACTCAAAAACGGCTTATCAGCCAAAAAGCTGATACTGAGCGTTTTTGTTTGGCCTCCAATGCAATCGGAGATACTATTTCAATTGCCCTTTACTCTTTATTTATTAAAGTATGCAATGTGATTTTCCCATAAGCTTAGAATAGTTTTTTAATCAGCAATGTTTTTCCTTTTATTTCAGGACTCGATAGCTTGCCAACCTGACTCAAAAATCTGGATATTTGAAATTGTGCTGAGGAATGATATATACTTTTATTTTGTACACTTCTATTATACACAAATAAAATGAAAAAATTTGTATAAAACTGTGAGAAAATAAACTTATTTATTTTTGGAAAATACCAAAAAATTTCTGACTTGTATTTTCAACGTGCATTAGAGCTGTTAAATATTTTAGAATCCGCCTGAAAGTATGCCACAAGCAGATATAAAATCATGCCTTATGATTAAATTGGATTTTAAAAGGAAAGTAAAGAGGGGCAACAATTGTAAAACATATTTTAAAAACTAGTTTCTTTAAACTAGTTTTGATATTACTTTTTATTTAAAAACCAGAATTATAGTAATTCTATGTTCGGGAATCAAGTCCATGCAGATCATAAACTTTAATGAATCTAGAAATGCATGAGAGTGGACTACAAATGTGAATAGCTCGATAATGCATATCAAATTAGCAGAAATGAGAAAAAATGTGTAAATAATTTCAGTAAATACTTTTAGACCATAGTAAAAACTACCATTGAGAAACTATTGGTATTCAAAGGTGCGAGAATTACAGTTGCAGCTTACTCGACAATTATTTCTGAATCAATTTCTCGGTCTCCTTTTGTGCGATATGAATGCGAAAGCCCGTAGCAAAACAGATACGAGAATTAGCTCCCATCTGGCTGTTGGCTTTCCCGATGGAGCGGCGGTTTTCCCGCTGGCTGCTTGGCTGACTCTGGCGCTGCGGGGCTTCCCGGTGGGTTGGTCTGGATCTGGATTGCATTTTCCGCTGGCAATGGTAATTGGAGCCGCGCCGCCTAAGTCCGCTGCTTCCCAAGCGGTCGGTAAACTGCAAGACGATCGAATGCTCGCTGCCAGGGCCACCCTAAAGATTGTGGGCCCCGCACCTCGGGTCCCAAGTTTACCATATTTGCATTGTGGGGCGCTGAGCACCACAGTAATCATTCCTAGGAAGAAACTTATGAAGTGTATTAAGAAAATAGTTTTACTTATATCTTAAATAAATTTTTAAAGGAAACTTTTAAAAACATCAGAAAAAGAGTTATTTAATCTATTAAATAAACAAATTATATTTTTATTTATTCTTAAGCGTAAGAAGAAGTGAGTCAAAATTGCTAAGAAAATTAAGGAACTCTAAAGGAAAAATAAATTCTAAATAGATTAATATATTTATAATTATTTTATTTATAAATACATATTAAAGGTTATTCTAATCTAATGATACTTTTTGGAAATATTATTTGAATACAATATTTAATAGTATTTATTTTAAGATTTTTTTTAGAAAATAACCTGAAGTGTACATATTTCAAGACCTATTAACGTTCCATACTCTGGAGTGCTCCTTAGCCTGTACTTACTGTGTCTGTCTATCTTTCTGTCAACTTGGCTGTGACAACTTCTCAGCAGAGTTTAGCTGGTTAGTTGTTGCCCAGCTGTGGCACGCTTCGGTTCAGTTCATAAAAAGTCACACTCCTTAGCCGTAATAACCAAGATAAAACCCAGGGATAATGTCGGACTCAGATGGCAAGCTGATCGATGTAGAGGCGGCTCCACCGCAGTCGGTGGAGCAGCACGAGCTGCAGTTGCTGCCGGTGGGCAGTACCATCGAGGTGCCCAGCCTGGACAGCACACCCAAGCTGTCGAAACGGAACAGTTCCGAGAGGAGCTTGCCCCTCCGGAGCTACAGCAAATGGTCGCCCACGGAGCAGGGAGCCACCCTGGTGTGGAGGGATCTGTGCGTTTACACCAATGTTGGCGGATCGGGGCAACGGATGAAGCGGATCATCAACAATTCCACGGGGGCCATTCAACCGGGCACTCTGATGGCGTTAATGGGCTCGAGGTAAGCTGCTGCAGAAATCGACACCGCCTGAGATCAGGTGCACTCGAGTGGAATGTTCTTGGTCACATACGATGACCAAAAATGTGCTAACTATGTCAAGAAGTCTAATTTCTGACTGACACTTATCATCATCACTCTGATAAGCAGAGATTCCCCTAAGTTTCGCCCCCTCATAAAACATCTCCCATTCACAGTGGCTCTGGGAAAACAACGCTTATGTCGACGCTCGCCTTTCGACAGCCAGGTAAGTTGTACTCTACTACCAAGTAGTTCCCGATAAGATTACGCTGATCCCCCATTATCTGCGGCCGTTCCATTTGCATTGGGATCTGCGCAACAGCCGGGACCGTGGTTCAAGGCGATATTCTGATAAACGGCCGCCGCATCGGGCCCTTCATGCACCGCATCAGTGGGTATGTCTACCAGGATGACCTCTTCCTCGGATCGCTGACTGTACTGGAGCACCTGAACTTTATGGTAAACACATAGAACTCTGCATATCTTTGTAGGGGGTTTATGACTTTTTACGAGTCGTTATAAAGTCTATAGCAGCATATTTGGATGATACTCGGCACCTGCGAAATTATAGTAATGCTTTACTTTCTTGATATTCTATTCTTATTTCGGCTAAACCAATATTTTTCAGAAAACGAAAGCTACACATTGACCCCTTAGCTTCTGGTCTGGAATTTGATTTGTTCCTTATAATTTGATTTAAAGTTATATTTCTTGGCTTTTAGAATGCTTTAAAAAAATTACCTAGCCTTGTTTATTTTTAAAAATTTTAAAATATTTTTTGTTGTTTGTTTTTAAATATTAAATAATTATATTTTTTTACATATAAGCTGCGATAGCTTTACTAGAAGCTAATAATGAAATGAAAAGCCCTGGAAATTCCCTGTATTCTCCCCACCTTATTTTCTTCTCAGGCTCATCTTCGCCTGGATCGTCGGGTGTCCAAAGAGGAGCGTCGCCTTATAATCAACGAGCTTCTAGAGCGAACAGGTCTTCTTTCGGCGGCACAAACTCGAATCGGGAGTGGCGATGACAAGAAGGTTCTTTCGGGAGGCGAACGCAAGCGATTGGCCTTCGCCGTGGAGCTGCTCAACAATCCGGTGATCCTGTTCTGCGATGAGCCCACCACTGGGCTGGATTCCTATAGCGCTCAACAGCTGGTGGCCACGTTGTACGAGTTGGCCCAGAAGGGCACCACCATTCTGTGCACCATCCACCAGCCGAGTTCCCAGCTCTTCGACAACTTCAACAACGTGATGCTGCTGGCCGATGGCAGAGTGGCCTTCACAGGATCGCCACAGCACGCCCTTAGTTTCTTTGCCAATCATGGTTACTACTGCCCGGAGGCATACAATCCGGCTGACTTCCTCATTGGCGTCCTGGCCACCGATCCCGGATACGAGCAGGCCTCACAGAGATCCGCCCAACACCTTTGCGATCAGTTTGCCGTCAGTTCGGCGGCCAAGCAGCGGGATATGTTGGTGAATCTGGAGATCCATATGGCCCAGTCGGGAAACTTTCCCTTCGACACGGAGGTGGAATCCTTCAGGGGAGTGGCCTGGTATAAGCGTTTCCATGTGGTGTGGCTGCGGGCATCGCTTACGCTGCTAAGGGATCCCACCATTCAGTGGATGCGGTTCATCCAAAAGATCGCCATGGCATTTATAATCGGAGCTTGCTTTGCCGGCACCACGGAACCATCGCAGCTGGGAGTTCAGGCGGTGCAGGGAGCGCTGTTCATCATGATATCGGAGAATACCTACCATCCCATGTACTCAGTGCTCAACCTCTTTCCCCAGGGCTTCCCGCTCTTCATGAGGGAGACCCGATCTGGCCTATACTCCACGGGACAGTATTATTCGGCCAATATCTTGGCCTTGGTAAGTACTTTATGGCTGTCCTTAGCATAATTTATTTCATACCTTTTTTATTTAGCTACCTGGAATGATAATTGAGCCCCTTATATTCGTTATAATCTGCTATTGGCTGACTGGTCTGAGGTCCACCTTCTATGCCTTCGGAGTGACTGCCATGTGTGTGGTGCTGGTGATGAATGTGGCCACAGCCTGCGGTTGCTTCTTCTCCACGGCATTTAATTCTGTACCGCTGGCAATGGCTTATTTGGTGCCGCTGGATTACATATTCATGATCACCTCGGGTATCTTTATACAAGTGAAGTGAGTGTTGTTTAAAACGAGTTTGAGAAAGTTGAACTGTCAAGGGACCATTTATTACAGCTCCTTACCGGTGGCATTTTGGTGGACACAGTTCCTCTCCTGGATGCTGTACGCCAATGAGGCTATGACCGTGGCTCAGTGGTCGGGTGTGCAGAATATAAGTGAGTAGAACTCAAAGGTTTTTAATTTGTTTGGTTATTAATCTTTGCTATAGCCTGCTTCCAGGAAAGTGCCGACTTGCCGTGCTTTCACACGGGTCAAGATGTGCTGGACAAGTACAGCTTCAATGAGAGCAATGTCTATCGGAATTTACTGGCCATGGTGGGGCTCTATTTTGGCTTCCATTTACTGGGCTACTACTGCCTTTGGCGACGGGCCCGCAAGCTGTGAGAGCCCCGAGTTCGAGTGCTGTAAATACGACTAACTACGAAGCTATGAATTCGTCCAATAAATAATGCCTAGATTTTTCAAATTAATAGCGCCATTTATTAACATTTTGTTTTTTTTATTTTCCTTGTTTTGACTTCACAATGAAACATTTACATTGACTGGGTTTTTGGTTTTCGTCATTATCAACTTGAAACTGAACATCAAAGCTAATCAACATCGAGTTCAATACACGCATACACTTATGTATAAACTATATAGGATACTTGATTCTCAGTTAAATTATAGTTCGTAGCTAGGCGTAGTCAAAGTGGCCGAGAGGCATTCGTAAAATTTGCGAGTTAAAACTAAGTAACAAAAGGTTATAAAATAATTTATGCATCTTTTCATCTTCTTCATAGAAATCACAGCGAGAATTTTGTTTGTTTTTCTTTGGTTTTCCGTTTTGTTTACGCATAATATATGTATGTGTTGCATCCATTTTAGCAATATAATTATATTTAGTGTTGATGCTTTCAGCAACATTGAGACATACAGACATTGAAACACATTTAACGTTACATATAAACGATACTGTTTTAACATTTAACAATACTCGTATTTGATACTCCTTTCCTTTGGACTTATTTCCTAGTAAATATCGTTTGTGCAACAATTAAGTATAGTTTTATTGTTGCTGTTGAATTGACAGATTTTTGTTTCAGTTAATGAGAGAACACCAGCTATGGAAAGTCGGAGTAAATACGTTTAAATCGATATGGTGATGCTGGAAAATTGTTTTGAATCGAAATTATTCTGGAAGCTGTTTCCTTAGCTTGGTGTGAAAATGTTCGGAGGAATGCAATCGAACTTGTAAGAACCATTTTATATCTTCATAAAAAACGTAAAACCGAAAATTGAATTAATATATATTTTTTACGGCCTTTGAATTTATTTATAAAATTTTTTGTTAACAATTGCATTCCCCAACAACATGTAGTACTTATTTATTCATTTGACAATAAACATTAAATTCGATTTCTTTGCACACTTAAACCATTTAAATTTACAGTCTACTGCAAACACACATAGGAACCTTACACACCTACTCTCATCCTCCTTCCCAAGGACTCTCCTCCGAACTTACAACCTATCGAATGCCTAACAGTTCTAACAATGCTCTTTGGTACCCAGTTGAAGTGCAAGACTTTGCTTTCGTACTTTAGTTTTACGTGTGATATGAAAATGACTTTTTGTTTATGGTGCCCTGAAACGCTAACTGAGGAACATGTAAAGCTACAATAAATGCGAGATCATACGGGGGATGGGGAAAGCTGGTAGTAGAGTCGAACTTCTGTAGCACCGGAACTTTGATAAAAATACTCTTTTTAGGCAAGTAAATCAATGATACCAAAATATATTATTGATTTTTTATTTGGAAAAATTCTTCAGTGTTTTATAATACATATTTATTTTTAAGATTTGGGTAATGATGTTTAATTTTTATATTAAATAAATTTAGGGTATTGTAGTGGAAAGTATGAATTTAAGAAACAGAAGCGTATGAATCAGAGATTTTATTATTAATTTATTTAAATTAAATATAGTTAGTATTTTTAAGTATTTATTTACGCTTATTTTATTTAGATATTTGTAGTGAAATATTTTTAGACAACATTTAGACGGTTCCATTATTGTTTAGAGATTGCTGTGACTTTAGTGAGATGTAAAAGTATCCAACTTCAGAAGTTCGACTGTACCGAATACTGGCAGGCCCAATCAATCATCAAGCTTCCTCTACCTATCCTAACCACAATCCTTACCTTTATCCGTACCTTTATCCCTACCTTACCCTTACCTTTAGTGCTACTGCTACTACTTAGAGGTCCTAAGCCTCAGCTAACTGCCGGCGGTTCTGTACATATTTACACGTCTGCCTGCGCATCCTCTACGTGCTGACATCCTGAAGGAGTCCGGTCCTCGGGCTACTGCCCCCGCCCATTCCGGAAACCGATCCGTTCGTGCTGCTGCTGATGAGCACCATGCTCCGGCTGTTGGGCAGGACAAAGACCTCGGTGGTCAGTTGGCCGATGGGGCTCATGGACTGCGAGGTCTTGATAGGACTGCGATTGGGTTCTAGGGAGGCGGTGCGGGGCTGCCAGTCCTGCGATGAGTTCTCCGTGGAGGATTGGGCGGGCATCGAGGAGCCGCCGCTCTCCAGCGTTCCCGGCGCTGTCTGCGTGGAGCTCTGGCTCTCGTTGGACAGCAGTCGAGTTGTGGTCGAGGTGGTGAAACTGGCCGCAATGGTGGTCACCGAACGGCGCTTCTTCGGCTGCGCCGACGAGTTGGACGAGCCCGAGGAGGAGGAGTAGGGCGTGGCCGTGGTGGTCACCGTCTCCGTCACATTGAAGCTCACAATGGTGTCCCTCTTCCGCAGAGTGGTGGTGGTCGAACTGCTCGTCTCACCCCGCAGATTCTGTTGCTGCTTGTTGCTCAGATCCGACAGGCTGATGTTGTTCTTCAGCAGTATCTCCAGATTCTCAATGGAGTCCTTCAGTCCCATCTTCTCATCGCGGGCTATCTCATCCTTGAGTTCGGCCACCAGTGTTCTGGGCTGAGCAGTGGGCGTGGCCAGGGACTTGCTGGTTCCTCCGCACTCCGAGCAACTGTCGGTGGCTGTGGGATTGGGATTCGAGCTCGGATTGCCGCCTCGCAGGATGGCGGGCAGGGCGCCGATGGTAACCACACTGGAGCTGTTCGAAATGCTGGGCGTTATGCCGGTGGAACTGCTCACCGTGGTGCCGAAGGAGGAGGATATGTTGTGCTGTCGACAGAGGGACTTCCTCCGCTGCGCCGTCAGATTCTGCATATTGGAGTTCATGTCGATGTCCGGCGAGGGCAGCAGGTCATCGTCCTCCTGTTCCACCGAGTCCTCCTTGGATTGCTCCTGCTGCCGCTCCGTTTCGTTGGCCAACTTCTCCGGCTCCCTGGCCAAAGTCAAGGTCTTGGGCGGCTCAATCTCGGCCTTGGCCAGGTCCTCCTTCACCTCGATGGGCTTCTTGCCCTTCAGGAAGTAGGTGATCATGGAGCCCTTGCCCTTCACATCCACGCTGCCGCGACAGGTGAGCTCGAAGCCTCGCCCCTCGAGAATCTGCTGCATCTCCTGAGTCACCTGGACAGGTGGGAAGAAAGAAAGAAAGAGAGAGAACAAGCGATAACATAAATTCCCGCTGACAAGTTCAATGGCTGCAGCCGTGGGCAGAAGGAGCTGGCTCAGCTTTTATTGATTCACCCGCTCACCCGTGGCTACATATTTCATGATAACACCCAGGACTCCACTGCGACCTCGCTCCTCCAATCCCCAATCCCCCCGAGCGACGCCCGCTTAATAATTTATTTCCTTTGCAAATTTACTTCGCCTTTTTCTTCGTTTTATTGACAGCACCGAAGCACGGCAAATAAAATCAAATGCGCATTTTTATTTATATCTGTACTCCCCCACATTACTATATTAGGGTGGACCATTATGTTTGCTAAACTAAAAATACTATGGGCTAAATAAAGAGGATGTAATTTAGATTAGAAAAAACACGTAGTGATTTTTAAATATTTGGTTGATTATTAAATATGTCTAAGGTATGTAAAGTTTTCTGTTTGTTTTTTATTTGAATGTAATAAAATAATATTAACATAAAAAGATTAAGAAAATAATTCGACAAATTATCCACAAAAATATTAAATTAATTTCTTTAAAAATGTTAATCACTCTGAGAAATCGGTCCACCCTAATTCTTGAATATCTTTATTAGGATTTGTGTACCTGTGCCCTTTTTTGTGTCTGTCTGCTTCGAAAAAAGTTTTCGTTGACACTAAAAACTTTGGCACTGAAGTGGTCAGCCCAGGTGGCCATTGATTAGGTGGGCGTGGTTGCCATTCAGCCCTTCCCAAAAACTTTCGAAAGTAAGAATATCTCTTTTTTCGCTACAAGCGAGAACTTTGTATAGAGGAGTAAGTGGGGCGGCATAAAGTCCACCTGAGTGCCCGCGATTAGCCATTGATTTAATCAAGACTCACCTGGATGTGATCCACGAGACCTGTGGAGTCCATTCGCGAAGCCACGTTGACGGCATTGCCCCAAATGTCATATTGAGGCTTGCAGGCTCCAATGACCCCAGCCACCACAGGACCAATATTAATCCCTGCAAACACGAAAACAGCAAATAAAATGTAGTAAAAGTTGGGACGAAGCTAGAGCACTAAGAAAAATTAGTGGTGTACAGAAACCTCTTAAGTACTCTTGTTTATGATTCAGTTTTAAAATATATTTCGCATTATTATAAAAAAATAATTTTTTTAAAATCCAAAATTAAAAAAATAAGTATTTCTGGTTTGTAAATTATATTTCCCACTTTTTCTGGAGTAATATGAAAAGATTTTCTCACCTATTCGCATCCGAAAGTTGTTGAAGGAGTGCATGTTGACCTCCTCGATCTTGTCGAACAGCTGGAGGGCGTAGTCGGCCATGGCGGTCACGTGGCTGAAGTTCACCCGGTCGCAGGTGTTCGCCGTCAATCCGGATGCGGCCATGTAAGTGGCGCCCGTGCTCTTGATTTTCTCGATGCAGCTGCCGATGGAAGAAGAGGGCCCGGAAATGGACCGACCCGCAAAGTGGTTAAAACCGTTTAGGCCAGGAAGGGGAAGGGGAAGCGGATGGAGGACGCGGACGTGGACTCACCGGAAGCGCTCCTCGCTGAGCAGCTCGTCGAAGTCGGCGATAATCTCGTTGAGCAGTCGCAGGCACTCCACGCCCTCGTTGTTGCCCTCCAGTTCCACGTAGAACTCGGAAAAGTTGGGAATGCTGGCGAACAAAATGCACACAGAGTCGCATTGCTCGTGGTACAGGTCCTGCAACAAAGCCAATCGAAAATTCAATTAAAGTCTGGGCTCGGAGAGTTTCTTGCATCTGTTTATGGGTGTGCACTGAGGTGGAAACTATTGAAGAACAGGGAAGGTAGGAAGAAGTCAAATAACCTTGGGTAAATTTGAGTCAACAAATCATTGTGTCTTTAAATTTTGGAATAAAAAGGATTTTCTAAAAATTATTTAAGGATAGTTTTCAATGTTTTTGCGTTTATAAAAAATTCTAAAAGTAATTATTTGTAATATTTTAATATTGTACCCTCATAAGTACTCAAGTGTAAACTAAATCTACCGCTTGATTAAGCAAATAAAATCTAATTAAAATCCCAAATCCAACATTTGCTCAGTGTGGTTCTGTTTGCCTGGCTCTAGCTGAGCCCATTGGCTTTTGTCCCGCTTCCCGCTGCCAAAGTGGGTGCTCGTTGGCCATCAAATGCGGCTGCTAAGCTTGTTGAATTTGCATTTAATGCGGGAGGCTGCCACGCTGCCTCGCCTCCGAAAGTGCACAAGCCCCCTGACTTTGCACCTTGCGGCAAGTGCAGTGAAATGTTTTCAGGCCACATACACGTGGTCACATCACAGTTTCCCATCCCACCGTCCGAAAACCCCTCTTTCCAACTACCAGGACGTTTCGCCAATCTGAATCCTTTACCACCAACTCATTCCCGGCCCTTCACCTCCTCCTGCTCCTCGACATTTGGCGCAGATTTCACAGCCACAAAGTTTTTTAATATGTTGAACAGTTTGCCTGCATGGCTCATGAATATATGACCACTATATGGTCGAAATCGGTACGTACAGCGGTGCTCAGCATAATGGCTATGCAAATTGACTAATTCTTGATTTCATATTTAAGTTGCATTAAAACAACATTGAGCTTTTACTTTTGCGCATGGCTTTGCCATTTCTCAACATTAAATTTAAAATGTATATTTGAAAATAAATCCATTCATTATTTTATTATTAGAGTTTCGGGACTTTTGGTACCACAGTTCCTAAAAACCCTCTGCTAATGCTATGTATAAATAATTTTTAAATATTTTAATTTGTTGAAAACCTTTTTAAACATTTTATAGTGATTTTTTTTTATGTTTCAAGAAATACCAAAGTTATTATTATATTATTTTTAATAGGTAAACCTACGAAAACCAGCCAATGTCGAGATAATATTTAGTGTCATTATTTTGGCCATGGCTGTGCTTAATGGTATTTGCTGGTGCATTTGTATACTCACGTCAAGGTGCTTTTCGCGGCTCAGAAAATGTTCGGCTACGTGAACGGGCAGAATGTTTTCGAGCAGTTTACGGTTATAAGCCTGCAGGTGCTCCATATCCTCCTTTTCCTCTGCGAAATAAACGAGAAAAAAAACAAGGGCGGAAGCCCAGAAAGAGGGCAAAAAACATAAGCGTGAAATTGAAATATCAGTTTATCAGTTTACCGAAGCGGAAAGTAAAAGCGCCAAAACAGAAAGCTCAGAGCTCGAAACACATTGCCATTGCCCAAAATGGGAAAAGCGGGGGGAAAATGCTTTTGAGTGGGTGTGTGTTTGCCTGTGTGAGTGGAAGGAAGTGCAATTGTGCACTAATACTAATGAAGTGGCTTATGCGCTGAAAGTTTTCCCAATCCCTCAGTCGCTTTTCCCCCAGAGGGAATCATTTCAAATCACTGACAGTGTGTCAAACGGAAAGAGAGACGTCATGAATGAAGGAAAACGGCTCAAAACTTTCCAACTCTCGAATTTTAATCAGCAAAATAATTTGAGGGGTTTCTGTTGGCTGTACGAGGAATTTGCCAAAAATACGTTTGTTAATTTAGGGGATTACTTGCAACAGTGCGTATACTTGATATTTGAGTTGGCCAGCCCTTAAGTTTAAACGTAAATAAGGCTTCGTATTTTTTAATGCTGAAAAGTTTGTTGTTTGAAATAGTTTATTTGGGTGCTTTACTGATGAAAATATTAAAAAAAAAAAGTTTTTACAAAAGTTATATTATTAAAAAATATTTAAGAATTTTAAAGTTAGGTGAAAAAAATTAAAATAATATTTAAAATAAATAATTTAAATCTACAATGTGAGTAAAATTATTTTTCAATTTATTTGTATTCATATAGTTATTTTGGACTATAATTTTGTTGAAATAAATACATTTTTAATTTTCATTTAATTTAAAAAGATCGAAGAATAACCAAGCCAACTTGGCATAGAACGCCGTCTAAAACATCTAACGTCGTTCCAACTATTCTCTTTGACCGTCTAAACTTGTTTTAAACATTTTTCCAAGTCGGAAACTTTGACGTGGCCGCCATTAGCACCCTTTGTCCACCTAATTTCCTTTGCGCACTTTCCACTTTCCACAACTAAGCGTAATTAAACTTGTCTCACCCGTGGCCTGCAGCTTCCAAATAAAGTCCAGCCGGTAAGTGGCCTCCGTCTGGTGGCTGTGGAAGATCAGGGCCAGCATAAAGGCGAACAGGAAGATGGAATCAATTATGTAGCGCAGCAGGGCCTCCTCGTTCCTGTTTCCATCGGCCAGACGGTGAGAAAAGGTGCAATCGCCCCGAAATGGCGACAATGACAAAGTTATTCCGGGGGTAATACGGCGGCAAGGACAGAAACGAACAAGAGAAGTTACTGCGGCAGTTGATAAATGAATCCAGCTGTATTCCGAGTTGGTGCTAAATACAATTTTAATGCAGTTTGCGGCTGCCGTAAATGCATTTCAGCTGGTGCTTGGCACCCCTGCTTACCCCCTTTAACCCACTAAGCCCCAGTGAAATTGCATTACGCCATAATTCGTTTTCATTCAGAGATAGCGCAGCTGCCGCGCTGAATGCGGAATGCTGGCTGCTCGGTGGCATACTTACGCCAACTCCTGGCTTATTTCCCGACTGCGCGAGTACAAGTAGGTGGAGCAGGCCATGTAGCTGCCGGAGGCCAGGAGGAGCAGCAGCAGCTTCAGCAGGATCCGCAGCACTTGGTAGGTGGCGCAGCTCATCATCGAGAGCAGCGTGAGCAGCAGGAACGTCTGTGGGCGGCGGGGGAGGCGAATCAAGGAATTATATATTCAAGGACCGCCCACACGGCAAATAAACACACAACAATTGCTCTTCTCTTCTGCTACAAGAGCAACAAACGCTTCAAATGCTGACATATGTGTAAACATGACATCTGAACAGTGTAAAACTGATATTTTTAGACAACTGATTATTAATATTCATAACTATATATTTAATACTATGCCTAAAAAGTGAATTTCAGTATCAGGTAACAACTTTTAGACCACAGAAAAAAATAAAATAATAAAATAAACTTTCTTTAATTTTTTAAAAATATTATTTTATGAAAAAATATCTAACAAAATTTGGTTAAAATGTTTAAAATCCTAAATATGCAAAAAAAGATTTTACTTTTATCTTTTAACTAAACTTTTTTAACTAGTAAGAAAAAAGTTACAAAAGTATGTATTTAAAAATTGTTCCCATATCAGAACTTTTAACAAGCTATTAAAAAAAATATATACGCAACGAACTTGTGACTCAAAAATGTTTTATATAGCCATACATTTTCCCCTGCGAACTCACTCACATTGTAGGCCAGATAGAAATCGCACTCGGGGTCCTCGGGGGCGTACATCTCCGTGTCGAACTCCGTGGCATTCAGACTCACCGCCCCGTTTACGTCCAGCCAAAAGCGCTTCCTCTGGAGCAACTCCAGTTGGCGGGAGGATTCCTGGAACTATGGAGAGCATGGCTAATTAGCTGTTCGGCCATGAAATACGCATTAGACAAGTTTAACGATCTGCGGGCAGATTTTAACGAGCATCCAACAGGTCCTGGCCCTGGGTAGCGAGGTTCCTGCGAGATTGGCCATTAAGTGCGGCCCAAAATGAATACGAATGCCTCTTAAAGTGCCATTAAAACGCGGCCCGAAACAAACGGAAAAGTGACAACGAAATGTCAAAGAACTCGAGGCCCGAGACTTGGCGCAGACAAAAGCCATGGGGCAGGTAACAAGTTGCCCATAAAGCCACCTCTCACTTCATCATGCGAGCCGAGTCCTGTGGGCAGGATTCAGTCGTTGCCATGTGGTTCTCGTTGTTCTTGGCCAATGCCGAACTTTAATGGAAAAACTTTTGTTTTGACGCGCCCCAAACAAAACAAGCAAACATCGACGGAGAACGCAACAAGCGCGCCCCCGATTTTGTTTGGACTACAAAACGTAAATTTTATTTTTATTCCCTCTAAGAGGTCGCCACCCCCCGAAATTTCTAGTCGCAAACTTTTGCCCCAAGCTCACACAAATGCACAACAAATGAAGGCTAAAAAGAAGTCGGAAAAAAGAGAACTTGGGATGCCCCAAAAACAGAGGGAAAATGGCCTCAAGGCAGTTGGGATTCATTCCTTAGTTCGGTTGGAGATGGAAATCATCCCAAAACTCCGGTCTATGGAAGCGTAATGTTAGACCCATTCTGTTTGCGCATTTGTTGCGCATACGCAGCGTATGTCGCATTAAAGTCAAAGAAAAATCGTGTGTGTCGGAGCGAAAATAACTTTTATGACATAAATAGAAAGCCAACAAAATTATTTGACAAATACTACAGAATATTTTAACATCCACTGAAGGTGGAGAACAAATTGTGATTTATATTTAAATTGCTGTGTATAAATTAAAGCAAATATATAGATGGCAATCAATTTTAAAGGCGGGAAAGTATCAAACTAACATTGTATACTACTGTAAACTAGATAGACAAATTAAAATGTATATTTATTTTAATCTATTCAATAAAAAACCTCTTATTGCAGTAATAGTCCTGAATGAATAATAAATGCCCTGTTATTTATTTTTTTTTATTGTTTAAAGCCACTTAAAAAGTCGCTCACAATTAAATTAAAACCATTTGGCCTGGCCCTTTTGAACTGCACTTAAATATTTATGGCATTTTATGGGGCCAGGCAATTAATACAGACAGCGGGGTAATCGGCGATTAAAATATGAACACTCACCATGGCCAGCAGGGTGGTGAGGACTATCAGGGCGACGCTCGCAAAGGCGAAAAACTGCGATATCCTGCGATTGCTATGAATGCGCAATGAGAAGCGTTTGATGTCCGATGGCAGCTAAAAAGTTTGGCATTCCGCCGAATGAAAAATGCAGGATGTCAACATTCTCCCCCTCGAACTCTTTTTGTGTGCTCACCTGAAAGTTGATTTTATGACATGCCACCAGAAATACCAGGAGACCGAGCAGCAGCAGAGCGCCCGTGGACAAGGCCAAAGTCAGCAGGGAGCTGGAATGGAGGAGCGGGATGCCAATTTAAATGGCTAGCAACTTTTTCGGCAACACGTATACGCAGTGGTGTATGCAAAAGAGTTGAGGGGCCAGCGGCCATGCATACATATATGTGCAGGTTCATAACAGCGCCTCGCTTGGACGCCCCAAAAAATCATCCCCCACTCCTGTCGCAGCCAAAAGGCCAATCCCAATCCCAATCCCCGCCAACTCACCTCTGGAACACCACCAGCCGCATTATGCTGGTGCCGAGAAAAACCAACAGACTGCAGTAGAAGTAAACACACAACATGCGATCCGGTTCGCTGGCGTACTGAAAAACAGAGTGGTAAAAGCACGGCTTAGATATACATTATGTATATTTGTTGACTGGTGGAGGGCAGCACAATAGCCCAGAAATAAGTATTCGCTCCTTGTTTTTACTTTGGCCATCGAGAAACATAAACCAAGGAATGTAAATAACGTTTTTATGTTCAAAACAGGCATTAAAGCAACCTTAAAAGATTATTTAGGGGCTGTATTTTAACTTACTAAAATGAAAAAAATATAATAAAATAATATAAAGAAATAAGATCATAAAAGGGTAAATAATAGTTGATAAACAAATTATTTATAATATATTTCAGCCGTTGTGTTCTCAAATTTATGTGAGAATACTAAATTTAATTTAGAAAATTAGGTAAAAAAAAATTATTAAAAAAAGGAATAATATATATCATTTCATCTTTAAAAATTCTAAAAAAAGTTAGACATTTACCTTTCTCTCCAGCACATTATCCTTGAAGCAGAGCAGCAGGGACTGACAGTGCTCGGCCCTCAAGTGATCAATGCTGCGTGCATCAATGGCGCGCATTAGATACTCGTTTACCTCGTCCTCGGGATCCTTGGTGCTCTCCGAACTGTCGCCAAAACCAAATCTGCAGAGAAATAACAAAAAACCATTTAAACCTAAACACATAAAACAAATGATTAATATAGATCCTACTTGGATGTGTGCTTTTGGGCCGTTCCATGACCCATCATGCGCAGTTCCTTGGATATATTGCCATTGACCTGCAGGCGATTCCGGGACTTTTTGTGCTGGGAATTAAATATGCCTTTTCCATTTAAGTTACCTCATCAATTAGTGAAAAGGGCTAACTCACCGGCCTGTATATGTCCCCCGGCACAATAAGGTACGTTTCTATCTGATGATCCTTGAGATACGAGTTGCGTTCGTTTCCCTTGCCGACCTCCACTTCGTAATCGCCATCCAGACACTTGAGAGTCTCCTTGGTTATGTGAACGCGTCTGGAAAAATGTAGAGTAGAGTAAAGGACACATTCTGATGATTATCCATAGGGTTTTTAGTTGTCTCGGTTGCTCGGAAAATGCAGTTAACCACAGGAAACACTTGCATTACATACCACACTAGCTGCTGCAGCAGCAGCCAACCCATTTTCCACGCCCACATTTAAACTGCCTGCATTTTCCTCTTCCTCCTGATTTTTCCGAGTTGGCTAAATAGTTTTTAATGCTGTTCTTGGCTGCAAAGGAGGCGAAAGCCCGCCACAGATGCTCCTGCTTCTGGCTTCTTGGGATCCTTTGGCATCGTTTGGCTGCCAAGAAACTGCCTGTTGTTGATTCTATTGATAATTACACGACGCTTTGTTATGGATTGCTGTAGTCCACATTCCCCGAGGCAACTTCCTTCTGCTGCTAACGAACTTTTTACATGCCACGCTCGCTCAACTCTCGGCTGAAATTGCAGCTTATCAGGTTCGTACTCGGGCTTTGGGTTTGGACTTTGGGCTTTGGCCAACACCCACTGCAGCTATTTGCTTTTAATTTCACCCGGGACAGGGCTAACAAACGAGCTGCCGTCGCCCGGCTGACCCAAATAAACTCAACAGTTACTTAAACTTCCACCCAAAGTCGCAGCGTGAATATTCGCAAAAAACCAACACAGAAGGAAAGTGAAGAAGGAAGGAAGAAGAAACTCGTAGCAGGGAAAATTGTTGGTAGACAAGTACTTCGAACCTTTGTTATCTATTATTGTGGGACACTTTCTAGTTATTCTGCGAGTTCAAGTGGCTAAGGGAGTACTATCGAAAAGCATTCAAAGAATAAAATATACATTAAATTTCTTAATTTTAATGATATTTTAAACATTGTCCTTTTAATTGTGAATACTTCAATATATCTTAGAATTTACTGAAACTGTTTAGTTTTCCATTTGTAAAAAAGCTAGATCATAATAAAATAAATTCATGAAATGAAATTTAAGATATTTAGTATTATACTTTATACCCAATAAGCAGTTCTTAAAAAGTTCAAAATATTCATGGTGTTCATAAAATATTTAGAAAATATATACAAATATAAAGAGAATAGTAAGGGTAAGAAAAGTTTATTCTTACAAAGTTTCCAGTTATCTAAAATATTCTGAATGACCTGTATTAACCCAGATGGCCTGATATACCTTTGCCAAACTGAACTTTTGATGTCGGGGTATGCGAGCAGAAACAAATTGCTCAAGTGTTGAAGTGAGTGCAGCTGAATCAACAGCAACAAAATATTGTTGTGGGGCACTTATCAGTGGTGGGCGGATGTGGGGTGGCGTGGGCGTGGCATGCAAGTTGTGGCCCATAATCGATTGGGCGGGCTATTTGCCCAGGGGAGGGGGAGTGGCTATTTTAAAAGGGGGTCGGCAGGCACTCGTAAGTTACCAATAACTTGACGCCTTCAGTTAACCACAAGACGCACGCAAAATACTCGATGTACTATGTGTGTGGGGCAATTACAACGATTAAGCCCACAATGGAGAGGCACACCCTAGAAGCGAAGGACGAAGGACGAAGGCCGAAGGACAACCGCAGAGCGGCGACACTTTTGGACTTTCAAGTGCCTCTTTGGGAGGTACTTCGCACAATACAACTTCTGGGCCGCCACAACAAGTTGGCTTTAATTGTTCGCCACTGCTTTTATTGGCCAGCATTTTTGGGGAAGGGAGGATATTACGAGATACATTCCCTCCTGCACAGCCATTATTCACAGCTGTCGCCAGAAGTGGCTCAAACTGACCGAAACGGGACTTTCAATGGATTGAATTGGATTTGCCGGCAGAATGAAATTGAATTTGCCACCGGAATGGCAGCAGAATGAATTGAATTGAAGCGGATTTCCCAGGACTTCCCAGGATTTCCCCCACCCACGAAACTCCCAAGACAATGGACACTTTTGAAGTGTCAGCCGATGACAGCCAAAGACGCCAGATCAATTAATTTCAGCTAGAAGATTAGAGGGGCTTTGGGGTTGCACACTCACCCGGGAATCCCGCCGCTCTCCATGTGGTTGGCCAGCGTAACGTCGTTGGACCAAACGTCGAACTGCCACTTGACCAGGCCCAAAACGCCGCAGTGCACCCGGCCCGTGTGGATGCCCACTCGCATGTTCACATTCACGGCCATTACCTCGCGGACCAGGCTGCAAAATGAGAAGGGAGCAGGAAAAAAAGGAGCATTGTATTGGCTGCACTTGCAAAAATATTAGTATTAAACTAAAGCTATTTTAGGTATTTTTTAAAAATTTCACAAAAACATGTTACTAATGTTTTGAACTAATTTATAAAGTTAAATCCGAAAAATATATTGATTAATTAAAATCCTATGGAGTAATTGGATAAGTTCTATGTGATCTCTACATATTTTCAAGCATCCTTATTAAATAAATAAATAAAATTATAAACAAAAATCTTTAATTTATACCAGGCTGCAAAATGAGAAGGAAGCAGGAAACAAAGGAGCATTGTATTGGCTGCACTTGGAAAAATATTAGCATTAATCTAAAGCTATTTTAGGTATTTTTTAAAAATTTCAGAAAAACATGTTACTAATGTTTTTAACTAATTTAAAAAGTTAAATCCGAAAAATATATTGATTATATAAAATCCTATCGAGTAAGTGTATAAGTTCTATGTATTCTCTACATATTTTCAAGCATCCTTATTAAAAAAATAAATAAAATAATAAGCAAAAATCTTTAATTTATACTTTAATATACAATATTAATACACATTTCTGTATAGATTTTTCCCCCTGTGCAGCCACAACAAGGCCGCAAAACAGGAGTTAGCCTTTGTGTTTCTGCCTGCAGATACGGATACTCACGCGATGGCGTCAATCATATCGAGTCCCATTTCGACGGCACAATGGGCGTGATCCGGTCGGGGTTCTGGCAGCCCGGAGACGCAGTAGTAACAATCGCCCAGCAGCTTAATGCGCAGACAATGATGCTCCGCAGCCAATCGATCAAAGCTGCAATGGAGGCGGAAAAGTGGAAACGAAGAAGTTGGAAAATGGTCAGGAAAATCGCCACAAGAACACAATAATAGGCGACACACATGATATCTCGGTATATCGGTTATTTTAAAGGATTTAAGCCTAACACAAAAGAAATAAAAGGGTAGTCCTTTCAACTAATGGAGACCCAATTAAAATGTACCAAATTTGGCCTATTCCTTCATGCTATTAATAGCTCCCAATTAATAAAGGTTTTTGAGTTTGATTACATCTGCCTTTAAAGGTCAAACAGTTTACTTATTTTGGACACTCTTTTACCAAATTAACCACGAAATATTATTGAAAATTAATATCTCTAAAAGGTCAAGAGGCATAGGAACCCCTATTAATACCCCTTTCCAAATTCCACAATTTTATCTCATCTTCAGCCATAAAACCAACTTGTTACTAATGCCTGAGCTCGTTTACAAAGAGGTCAGCAGCTTTATTTGTTTGCCCCGAGGTCAGTTTTCCTTCGTTCACTTGGAGCAATTAATACAGCCACAGGCTCTGTCTGGGTCTCGATTTCATGAATAAGACAGGGACCCAGACAGATAGAAGGGCACTGCGAGAAATACATTTCACCTGGTAGATGCATGTTTGTAAAAAAATATTTTTATTTACTTATCGAGTTAAAATATTTGGTGATTTTTGTGTGATTTAATATTAATTAATTTTCTAATTATATATATGTATTATATTTTTTCTCAGCTAATGTAGAAATAAATTCGGATTGAATTGTTTAGCCCATGAATATCTTCCACATTTGATTAAAAACTAATATTAGTCGCCCTCCTTTTTGCCAAGTGTGTGAACTGTTTGCCAGTAATTATGGCTGCAAACCTTGGGCCATCCAACTGGTCCATTCAGATGGCACATCCACTTCCCATTCCGAATACTCACCGGGCAAAGAGCTCGTTCAGCAGACGCACCAATTCCTCGGCGGTGCACTGATCCGAGAGGCTGGTGAAACCGCAAATGTCCGCAAAAAGGATGCTGGAAGAGAGGAAAAGGGAAATTCGAGATGAAGGAAGGATTCATGCGTTGAAAAAGCGATACACAGAAAAAATTTGTGTATTCTAAATTTAGAAATATTAAAAGAAAGATCCAAATTGTATTGCTATCTTTCTGTGTGCAGTAGTCAAGAGTGTGATTGCATTTGCTGAAACGTTAAATTGATGTAGTTTTTATTTGCCTTTGAGCAAAAACATTGTTTTGTTACCACTCTTATTTAGGTTAAAAAGTATTTTCTTTTACAAAAATTTAGAAATTTACTTAAAGCACCAGCTTCAGAGGAATTTTTAAAATATTCTTTCTTCACTTGAATCTCTTTCCTCCCAAACTCTGTTAGCTTCCGCCTTCTGGATAATATTATTCCCCCTTTATTTCAGCCTGAATTATGTGTCGGTTATTTATTTTCCTAAATCTAACGATGTTAAATCCTTTTCACGTTTCTCTTGGCCTATACGACATGGCCATGTGTTGACAGAGCCACGTTAGCACGGCCACTTGTTTCGCTTTTGCTGATTTTACGACTCGTAACTGAGAAGGGCTTAGTCGGCTCAGCGCGTAATTTAATACAAAATGGTTGAGGTAAAGTTTGGGAGGGTAAACATAAAGTAAAGTAACAATGGAAAATCGTTATGAAAGTAGACGGGATAAATACTCTAATATTATTTATGGGTAAGGAACATTTTCAAGAATTCAGTTTTGTAGTTTTTTATCATGCTTCTCGGATTTAGATCTATAAACTAAACCAAACATTCTTTTTCGCAAGATTTTTTGTGTGACTTTAAGGGTTTCACCTGAATTTCCACTTTTCTGGAATCTTTTCTTTCAGAGCCCAGCTGTTTTTCACATTTCCCCCTTGACAACTTTGAACAGAAATCCCAGTAGATCTATAAACTAAGCTAGACACTTGAATTCAGGAATAAGGCATAGCTAGTTCCTTTTCGATAAAAATTTGTGTGACTGCTTAGAATTTCACCTGTATTTCCATTTGGAAAGCAAAAGACTTACAGGTTCTAGGTATCTTTTTTATATCTCCCCAGCTGTTTTGCACATTTTCCCCCTTGACAACTTAGAACAGAAATCCCAGCAACTCCTTTGGAGAGGAAGCGCACAAAAAAGCGACAAACAGAGACAGAGGACATTTTTGGCTCAAACAGGTGCGCCTCAAAGTATGCTTTATTATGCTTGGATGACTACCGTTGTGTGCGAGTGTGTGTTTGTTAGTCCTGTGTGCGTGTGCCTTTGCTGCTGTGTGCGTGGCGCTGTGCATTTGGTTTGGCTCCTTTTTGGCTTTGCATACAAATTCATTGCTCGCGTTACACGCTCAGACATTCAGACATTCAGAGACTCTCAGCCGAGCAATTTATTGACTTTGCATGCAAATAAATTCGACCACCCCGCCCACCCTCGCCTCGTCCACTCACCTGACGTTCTCGTGCCGCTGGATGTATATCTTATGGAACTGTGTGTCACGTGGCTGGCCCGCAATGTCGTCCTTCATCTCCATGGCCACATGACGAGGCAGCACCGACAGCAACAAGCGCTCCTGCAACAAATGGATCTGCTTTAATACCCACATCCATTACAGCCACCCGAAATGCGATTTCCAGCTGAATCTGGCTCTCGGGTTCAGACCGCATAAATTAACTTTACGATTTCGTACTCTATAACAATAAAGTCAACCTGTATATCCAGATCAATTATGTGTTTATATTTTAGGAAAAATTTAAAATATAAAAGTTAAAAATATAAATACTAATTTTTTATGATTAATAAGATAAAAGACAGGCTTTTTAAATGTTGTCTAGAAATTAAAAATGTAAGTTTTATAGTGTAAATTAAACAAAAGCTCCTTAGAGTGCATCGCAATTCCGTTTTTCTGTATTCTTAATTCAAGAACTCATCATCAAAAGGTGTCGTCACATATCCAACCCCTCTCTACACGGAACATCATTTGCTTGTTATATTCAAGATAAAAGGCCACTGAATTTCGAAGGAGGAGTAGGTTCTTGCGAAAAGAACGAGATAAATCAGTTACCCAGTTGGTCCTCAGTCAACATTCCGTTTAATGCAAACAATTTTGGCGAAATTTGCCCGGAGTTCATTTGTTGCGCTGCTTGATGGGCCTTTTCATGTTTTACTCCCACATACAAAAAAGGCACCTGCTGATTTTTCATTGTCTACAGCACTAAAGGAGTTTATTGAAAAAACCGAAGATGAAACAATTCAAATTTTTGTCAAAAAACCGAAATACCGAATTTTAAAAAAAAGCAAAACAGTTTCTTTCGCTAAAACAATGAACATAATGATCTAAATATGGATTGTTATTCCTTTCTGAACTCGTTATTAAATTTCCAATCGATTCACATTTAAATCCGGACATTTTATTTTTTGGCCATTTTTCTCATAAAATCATGATGTACCCCCTTATAAAAAAAATTAAAATTGGCGAAAATTTTATTTTTTCAAAATCACACGGAAAGTGTCATAGATTTAATTATTATTATTGTTATCTGTTCAAAACAGTATGTATTTTTTGTGTAGGAACATTTTTGGCCAAGTTATAGCAAAAAAACCAAAAGAAAAAATTTATATTTTTGTCAATAACCCAAAATCCCAAATTTTCAAAAAAAAAAAAGTTTTTTTTGCTAAAACAAAAGAATAATTGATCTAAATTTGGATTGTCATACCTTTCTGAACTCGTTATTTAATTTCCAATCGATTCACATTTAAACATGGACATTTTATTTTTTGGCCATTTTTCGCAAAAAATTATGATGTACCCCCTTAAAAAAATTAAAATTCACAAAAAATATATTTTTTCAAAATCACACGGAAAGTGTCATGGATTTAATTATTATTTTGTTATCTGTTCAAAACAGTATGTATTTTTGGTGTAGGACCATTTTTGGCCAAGTTATAGCAAAAAAACCGAAAGAAAAAATTCCTATTTTTGTCAAAAAACAAAATCCCAAATTTTCAAAAAAAAAAAAAAACAGTTTTTTTTCTGAAACAATTGACATATTGATCTAAATATAGATTGTCACACCTTTCTGAACTCGATATTCAATTTCCAATTGATTCACATTTAAACATGGACATTTTATTTTTTGGCCCTTTTTCGCAAAAAATCATCATGTACCCTTTTTATAAATTATAGAAAAAATTAAAATTCGCTAAAATTTTATTTTTTCAAAATCACACGGAAAGTGTCATGGATTTAATTATTATTTTGTTATCTGTTCAAAACAGTATGTATTTTTGGTGTAGGACCATTTTTGGCCAAGTTATAGCAAAAAAACCAAAAGAAAAAATTCATATTTTTGTCAAAACCCAAAATCCCAAATTTTCAAAAAAAGACATATTGATCTTAATTTGGATTGTCATACCTTTCTAAACTCGGCGTTTAATTTCCAATCGATTCACATTTAAAAATGGACATATTATTTTAAGCCATTTTTCGAAAAAAAAATCATGATGTACCCCCTTATAAAAAAAAAATGAAAATTGGCAAATAGATGCGACGCATTGGATTTTTTATAAGGTCCCCTTTTTTTAAGTACTAGTTGGATGCCAAGAACTGCTGAGCACTTACCTGTTGCTGATTCTCGCGCTGTGTCCTCAGCCTGGCCTCGATGCACTGCCGCGTCTCGATGAACGCCTTCCGCTGGGCCTTTTCCTTCGGCCAGTGGGTGTAGACCCCGGTGAGGTTGGCCAGGAGCAGGGCCACCAGAGTGCAGAGCAGCTGCGGGCGGAGATTGAAGCATTAATGACATTACGAGCCATAAATACAAGGAAAACAACACTTAGGCCGTTGGGAGGGGGAGGCTGCTGCCTCCACATTCTCGATTTCATTCAATTTGGCGGCAATTTAATTTCATTTCATTTACGTCTACTCCCGGGCCCTTGGACACGTGCCACTCTCAGCTGCCGTTTCCCGCCCTGCTTTTCACATTTTCCGCCTGCTCCTCTGCAAAGGAGGCAATTAAAGCTGGCTGTCCCACCCACTCCGCTCCTCTATTGCGCAGTATTTCAATTTTATTATTCGCTAAATCAATTTGCATTTGCGGCTCAGTGAAACTGTCAAACCTGTTGATAGATGGCTACATGCTTCATTTGAAAAGTAAACAAAAACAGCAGAAAAAGTCATACGACACCCTAAAAACAACTTTTACTTAGCCTTCAATAGCTAATACATTTTTCAAGAATTTTATCAATTTAATCCTATATTTTTTTAATGATTGAATAAACTATATTGAACCCCTTTTGGTAATCACTCAATTCTCGTAATTCAAATAGCAATTAAATCAGATATCATTCGAGCTCTACAAGCCACAGTAATTTACCCAATCGAAGACCACAGCTGTATCATGTGTGCCCCTCACTCACCTCCTCCCAGTGGAGCACCTCCACATCCTCGTCCTGCATGGCGGTGAACCTCAGGCAGGTGTACAGATGGACGACACTCAGGAGGATGCCTCCAATCAGAGCCTCCCGAAGGCGGAGGGGCAGCATCGTGTAGGTCATGTAGATGAGCACGATGCAGCAGGCGCTGCCGTTAAAGGATTTGCTGCCGGAGGAAATCGGACACGAGAAGAGCGATTAGGACACAGGAGCCCAGATGCGGTTGTTTGAGTAGCCCGGTTCCCAGTTCTCGCAATTAGCGAGGCGTGAATGATTAATTTTGCCGGGCCAAGCAACTGCTGCCGTGCACAGGGAGAAATTTTGGGGACTCTAATGTGTCTAAAGCGAAAATTTTGCTAATAACATTTTTTAAGTATGTTCCATTAAGTAAATAAATTTAACATTTTAAATATAATTAAATTATTAAATCAAAAATAAAAATTAATTAATATTAAAATTATTTATAATAGTCTAAAGATTTATGAGTCAAGTAAAATCCTTTAATTTTAAATTTATAATCGATTCGTTGTTTAATTGATCACCAATCATTACTCTGTTTTCTGTGGAGTCTACAAAGAGGGAACCTGTTTACCAACCTGGGTTGCATGGCATAGCTAACGGCCACCTCGATTGCCAGGAAGGTGCCCAAAATGACGTAGGACACGAGCACCAGGAAGATCTCGTTCATGGCCGGCTTGGAGAGAATGCACAGCAGGACTGTGGGCAAACACAAAGGGATTAAAGGGCCCGAAGTCGGGAGTCATTCGATGATGAGCAACTCACAGGCATAGACAATCCCGCAGATTAGCATGACAATGAGGAAGACCAGCACGGACTCGTCCACCTGCATCAGGATGAGGGACACGAGGTGGCCGTAGCCCAGGGGAGTGTCCAAATTATCGGTTGCAGGTCCAGCGTCGGCGTTTGACGATGTGTTTAACACTTCATCACGTTCCGCTTGTGAAATTTGATTGTTGTCGCGGACACGCGGCGTATACGTAATGTGTTTACTGCCAACTCTCCGCCCTTCATCACCATCATCATCATCATCATCGTCGTCGTCACGAGAAACTGTGTACACATCATCGGGGGCAGAGTCAACAATCAGCTGGGCCCCTCCCCTCCTGACCAACCCAGTGTCCTGCAGGCTCCGCTTCTCCCGAATCCTGTATCTGAAATAAAGTCCGAAATTTCATTTCACTCGCATCTCAATTGATGAAAATGTCTGTTTTGTGTTTGGCCAACTATCCGTCTTGCCGGCATTTATGGCCAGCATAAATATTTGTGGCAAAATAAATCTAAATGTAAATGAAAAAGGCAGGGAAAATGAATTCGAGGAGTCAGTTATCGAATACTCGCACGAGCTATTGATTAAAGCATTGTGTCTTGTGTGTCTTTGCAAGAGATTTGTGGGCCTAATTTTTTGCACTACACGTTGTGGCTATGAACTTGTTGACAAATATTTGGCTGTAAATAAATTGCAATAGTTGGTCAGGGAAAAAACACGCAATACCAATTTATGTTATTTCTATTGACAACTTATTGAGCAGTGAAACTCTCTTATATTTTCTAGAAGCTGCTTTAATTATGTCTACATGTTTTATTTAAATTTAATTTAATTATAGATTTCGGATTTATTCTCAGGGTCATTTTAGCCGAACTCCAACTATTTTATCTACTAATTACTACTAAATGAGGTTTAAGATTTATCGGAATTTTATAAAATTACAATTAACGGCATCGACTTATACCTGAAGTAAAATATCACCTGATTACGACTCAAATTACGTTTCCTTAATATTTGTGGAGCGCATTTTAATTAAATTCTAGGAAAATATCAGGACTGCTGTAAAAACGGTTATCAAAATAAACTTTTAGTTTCCATTATCCATTTAAACTAAAGTGATTCGCCAAGAAAGTGTCTTTAAATTCAATTTCAACACACTTTTTGCACTCGATTAAAGCCTTGTCATGGATTCCCTTCGATCAATTGTGGCCTTTGCCTGTTCTAAAATTACTTTTCTTGCAGCTTAACTTGTTCCAGCCCCTCCAGCCTACTTTAAATTCAATTTGAGCCTTCTTTGGCCATACTTTTATGGGCTCAGCTCTTTTTGGGCAGCCCAAAGTTGTTTGATTGAATTTCAGGAAAGCGCTGCGAGTAAAACCTCAAATGCGAGCTGGGCAAAATATGAATCGCCTTTCGGGAAAACACATTGTCGACCAGGGTGACCTGTCAAAACTTGCCTCTACTTTTTCATCTATATTACACCCCTCTATTTTCATCGGCAGTGCTGGCAAGATTGCTATTTTATAGCTGAATCTCGCTATATTTGCTTTTTATAAAAAAGTTAGATAAATAGGGATATGATTGATATAGGGATATGAAAAATTTTAATAAATAAATATATAATATTATTTTTTTATATTATTTATAACAATTTAAATAGCTAATCTTAAGTTTAATTATAGTGAAGGATAGTTATTTATTAAATGTTTTTCACTTGTGAACATGAAAGTTTTGTGGTTTTTAAAAATATATTTAATATTAAATTAGGTTTATATTTTCCCATAAGTATTACTATCACTGCCAATAGTTGGCATCCCTGCTCACCTGATGCGATGTTGTTGGTGCGACTTGTGTTTGTACCGGTGCTTGTGGAGGCGTCGATAATGCTTGCGCTTCTGCCGGCGCCACTGCCTCCCCGGCTGCCCATTATCGTCGGCTTCAAAATCGGCGAGGTTGCGTTTGTGTGGGGATTTCAAATCGGAGCCCCCGCCCCCCGCCTCTTTGGCCACCCGACTGGCATTGGAATCGAGACCCAGAGCCGAAACGAAGCTCCTGCCTTGGGCAATTTGACCCGCTGATGCCGGCGGCTTCATTGTGGTGCTCGTCAAGTTGCCAACGCTCGCATTTGCGTCCAGACCGAGTTCGCTGATTTCCAACAGCAGGGAGGTGCTGCGCCGCAGCTGCAGCGTGGTAAAGACCAAATGAGTGCAGGACAGGGCCAAAATCAGCGCTAAAAGCAGGGCCAGAATGTGCGTCGTATTACTCTGGTTCATACGCAGAAAATAGCGCTGATACAGCATTTCCACCTGATTGAAATAGACGCACTCAGAGAATTAGTTTTCAAAGATTTGTTTAGTTAGGGAAAACTCTAAAATACTGTATAAAACAAAGTTTTTTTGACTTAAAAAGTATTAAAAATAGAATTAATATACCTACTAATAAAATTATTAAAAAAGTTTTTATTTACTAGAAAAGTATACTTTTAAAAAATGCAGAATCAAATAAACGATGGCAAAAAAATAAAATAAAATGATATGATTTACAGTCATAACTTAATAAAAAAATCCTTAGTTTAAGTTAGGTTATAGAGACATTTTTTGGGAATTTATTTTTTTCCTAGTGGTGGAAGAAAAAAAGTTGGGCAAACTAAGTAGCAAAGCGGGCGAAAAAGTTTCAAAGAACGTCGGCGGTTGAGGAGGAGTCGGAACTTGTTTGGCAAAGGATTTCACGCTAAGCCTGCAGCGTAAGGAGCTTACCTGGAGATTCTTGAACTGGTGCGTGGAGCAGAGGCGCAGGATGATGCGGTTCAAACGGAACCAGAAGGAAATGCTGGGGCTCACTGGACCGTTGCCAGTTCCGGATCCTCCGCCGCCCGGAATCGGATTGTTGGCCTCCAGATTGCCGGCATCGCCTGAAAGCAGATAAGTTCGACTTGAGGCGGAGATCTGCTTGAAAGGCCTACGAATACGCCCCCCAACAAAAGCCAAATTAATTAATACCCCAGCCAGAATGTTATCCCAACTTGAGCTCTAAGTGAAATTCAACTACAATTAGCCTCAAACGTGATTGCAAATTGCTAGCCCAATTTGCAAGTTCAATTACAGCTGTTGCATTTTCACGTTTGAGTTACCACACAAATGGGAAAAGGCTTTGGAACTGATTAGAATTATGGAAATCATAGTTATAAACCTGGCACAGCATGAAATTGGAAAGTTTTCGTATTCGCAGGAGGGTTTTGATTGTAAATGGTCATCGGCATGTGTGAATGGACTGGTAAATGGGCAACCAAATTGTTCAATGAATTATTTATGTGTTCTAAAGCTGGTTACAGCTATCGATGACAAATGACCTGTAAACTGACATTATATTTAAAATTAAATACGTTGTTTGTAAATTCAAAGACATAATAACTAACAAGGCAAAAAAAAGGGCAATTTCTAAGCTTTTTTATTCGTTCAATTTGAAAGCACGGATTTGTATTCAAATCGGAGGCTTCATTAAAAGCCTGAATATTTAAGCCCACTAAGCTTCGGCTTGAAAACTATTAAATTCAGATAAAAAGCTATGATATGTGACATATCTAAATATGTAAATAGGATGTGTTTAACCATATGTAACATTTTTTTGGAACGTTTATGTAAAATACAATACAAACACAATTTTCTAAAAATAAAATGTATACTTTTCTATCAAAAATCAATTGTATTTGAGAACCCCTAAACTATCTAACGAATTCTTTGAACTTGATAATAACATCTTATGTATCTTTTTGTGCCACAAAACCCAACGAAGACACCTCTCCACCCACATAATCATATTTCTGGGGCTATTGTGACAATTCGAGTACAATTCGTTCGGTTAACGTGTTATACACATTTTCGATTTGCCAGCCATTGTGTGCGGCACATCATCGCTCCTGACATTTTCCATCCCGAGAATGGAAACCTTGATTTCAAATGCAGCACACAAAGCCATAAAATATTTTATTGTAAAACGGAGAACGTCAGCCAAATCGGCATATTAAAATCATTCAACTGTCCCATGTCCTGACCACAAGGCAAAAAAGAACCACAAACTCGCAGGGGAGGCGTGGACTGGAATGGATCTCGGAGTATGTTTTTATATGCATCAATAAATAAATGCCAAACGTGATTATGTAAATTTCCATAGAAATCTACGCAGCTTGCTCTATACAGATGTCTATCGAAGCCAAGGAAAACCAAAGGCTGGCTGGGTTCTTTCACAGGAACACACAAACTAAAATAAATCGGGGTGGTGGTGGTGATGGGATGGTGGATGATGGAAGGAAGCTGGTGCGATGATATGGGGACTGGGCATCCAAGGCAACCTTGAAGGGGGCAAAAAAAAGACGATATGTGAGTGAAATGCCAATGACGAGGAAACGTGAGACGAGAGTCGAGAAAAAGAGACGAGACTGCGAAATAGCCTCGTCAAATTCAATATGACAATGACAATCAACTTGTGACATTTTGAGCGGTGTGTTGGGGGCACAAGTGGGCAGCCCTTCTCACAAGGGAGGGCATGTGAGCATGCTGGTATTTTTATTGACCCTCAGTAGCCCCTGTTATGAGAGCTAAACGATTTCCTATTACCCAAGATTTTTCCCACATTTTTCCATTCTTCTTACCTGGCTGCAACAGCTGCGTCTCGTCACGTTGGTAGATCATGGGGCTGTGGCAGGTGGAGCTGGAGTTGGTCGAGTCCATGGATTCGTCTATATTGCACCGCGTAATGCCGGCCTTTAAGAGAGGAACGAGCGAAATAATAATATTAATGCAGCTGCAGGGTATGTAATCTCGCTTAGACATTTCAATTAAACCGCAGTCCCGAAGCAAATAAAGTGCAATATTTATTTATTCCTGAAGCAAATAACTATTAAATTGGTTTTTATTGCACATATTTGAAATATTTTTGTAATAGATCGTAATTAAACAAACGCTGCTGGGAGCTAAATAAATAAATGAAGAAAAAACGACAAATGTCAAATTATTTTCCGAAATAAAAACTAATTTAATTATTATTAAATTAAATTGTAATCAACATGTTAAAGTATAAATTAAACCAGTTAATTAGGCAACCATATATCAACCGCTTAATTATAATAAATATGCTCGCATTCTATTATATACATAAAAAAATTTACTTGGCTCTTGTAAGTATGCTATGATTTTTTATGGGGTCCGCAAACAATTGAACTAAACGTTTTACCCACTCATGCACACCCTCACCCACACCAGCACACCGCACACACACTGTTTGGATCCCCGCGGCGTTTTTAAGCAAATTGCCGCCCATTTGAATGCCTGAAATGTTTTTTTCCCTCTCGCCACTTGCCATTTCTTTTTTTGCCTTTTCAATTTGCTAAACTTTGTCAATTGACTCTTGACAACGAACGCAAATAGAAATACCCTCACACACACACACTCACACACACACGTGCAGTTGCTAAGTGGCCCCCTGTGCATGTCAGCTTAGCCATGCAAGTGTGGGTGGTCGCCTGCGTGTGTGTGGGTTAGTGCGTTTTCCAGGACATGGCTTGTTAGTTGGCATTAAAACACGTTTATATAGAGTAACGTATCTGAAAAACTATGCAGTGGGGAAATGATAAAAAATGAGGACGCAAGTCGAAACCTCGTTTGATAGTAACAACTTACAATCATTATGTTTTCGAGGGCAAGTACTCATTTCAAAATAAGTCCCTATTAAAATAGGTTTCAATAGGTTTAAAATAGGTTATCAATAAAATTAAATTGCATCCTTTAGTCTGTTAAATAAAATATTTATAAATTACAGGATTATAATGATTCCATTTTAGCAAATAACTAAATATTTTTCAGAGGTTTTAAGCGCAAATAAAACTAAGTAACTGAGACCCTTTTTAAGGTTATATAAATTTGTATCGTTTTTTTTCTTATTAGGAGCTAATAAATAGTAGTATTTAAACTATTTGCTCCCAACAGTTAAAATTAAATGCTTTAAAGAAAATAAATGTAAACAGAAAATGCGAAGAAAAAGTTTGAAGTTTTTTATTAATTAGAATTTCAGCATCGATTGCGATAAAACAATAAATTTAATTAAAGCCAAATTCGCTGACAGCAGACGTTTTGCTTGTGCCAGATTGTTTGACTTTAAATAAATTTCCCAGAGCGAATGTTTCCCTTTCGTCCCTGCTCACTTCCCATTAGCAACCTCAGCCATCGATGAAATTGTATTTAAATTTAGCTCGGCCCAGCTTATTTGCGGGACAATTGAATTACATATTTAAATCTACCAACAGGTGGAAGGGAGCAAGGAGCAGGGAAATGGGATTGGGATGGGTAGCCTGCCATCGACGTTCCGTCCATTAGGCGGGCAAATTAATTGATGCCAGAATCCCCTCGTACTTACCGCAATCAAACTGCTGCTAACCATGGCCTTGCCTCCCTTGGCACTCGTATTGAAATGTTCGATCACCTCCCAGTTGGACTTCTTGGGCGTCGACGGCTGGGTCTGGGTCTGCGGTGAGCCCGCTCCGGAGGAGGCTCCCCCACCCCCGCCCCTGCCCTCCTGGCCGGGCACATGCAGCTCCATGGAGGTCTGCTGGCTTCCACCTCCTCCACTCCCCGCCTGACGCAACGAGGCCGAGCGGCTGAAGAACTTTCTGTGTTTGCTCTCCTGGAAAGAATATGAAGAAATTGTGCGTACACTGATGAGCAGGGTAAACCAAATGGAGAGTGACCTTTAAAATAAAATATCAAAATAGAAACACACCTAAATTACAGCCTAATACTTTAAATACACGATATTGGATAACATTTCATATATATAAACAAGGCAAATTCTCAGAAAAAAGATATCAATGTGCCTTCTTTTCGAAAAATGTTTCTAGGGTATTATAAACAAGTAAAGTAAATATTTAAAAATGTTGTATAAATTCGTATTATCTCATTGAATTAAGTATATTATGTTTCGTTTATGGTATATGGTTTATGGAATTTAAATTGTAGGTATATACTTTAATAAATTTAAAAAGGGATATATTTTTTATAAAATAAGATTCATAGTAGCTATAACTTTAGGTCACTCTCTTATAGCTATGATCTTAAATTCATAACTATCTGTCTTTAATGGAATATACACTTTTTTCAAGTGCACCGGCTTAGGTCTTTACTTTTCACCAGTGAGCTTTTGCGCAATGATTTCGTGTCTGAGGACGTTGAGGTCAATTAGCTCACCTCCTTGCTGCTGGCCAGGCTCGAAGTTCCCATTCCCGTTGCCGCTCCAGTGCTGCCAGGACCTCCGTGGCGCATTCCCCGGAGGGAGAGCCGTTTGGACCACTCCCGCTTCTGGCTCTCCGATGACAGCGAGCGAAAGATGTGGGTGGCACCGCCGCCGCCCACTCCACCTGGGCCACCTGCTGCCGCTCCTGCCGCCCCGCTCATTTGGCCAACTCGACCCTCGGGCGCTGAAACGGTGAGAGAGAGGGGGAAATGGAATTGATTTTCATTTTACATGCTGAAAGAGGCACAAAGAACGACAGGCAGTGCGCTAATTTCTAAACAAATTGCCAATTTTTGCGCTCGACAGCGACAGAAAGTGGCATTAAAACAATAAATTCGATTTAGCACAGGCGAAGGTGGAGGCAAACCCCAAAACAAAGCAACTCAAACAGAAACTGCCGCCCCCGCAAAAAAGCATCGCAAACTTACGCCGCCAATAAATATATCGTATCTACTTTTCGGATTCCCCCAACCCAACCGCTCACTTCCCTTCCAGATATAAATACATATATATATATATGGGTTTTTAAGGCTTTTTTCGGTTTTTGTTTTTGGGTGCCGGCCCACTTAAGTCTCACGAAATGCTCGCCAGACACGCAAGGTCCTATCAAAACACAAGTCGCGAAAGAGACGGGGCGACTCGGGCAGAAAGAGATGGGTAGGCCCACAACGAGTACAACTTCAGATTGTTTGTTAAATTTTCGAATGAAACAAAAAGTCGGAAGAGGAAAATACAAAGAAATTTATCAGCGATCAAGCGAAGTTTTAATACCCTTTTAAAGTCATAAAGTACAGGAGATTATCTTTGAAATACTGCAGATGAGCTGGAGGAATGAAAGCAGAGATTATCTTACATTTATGGAAATGAAAATATGGTTTGAATTATAACTTGCTCCTCGAAAAATATATCTTTTATATCGATAACCGAGTAAAATAATAAGAATCCTGCTATTAATAGATCGGAAATTTAAATTGTATAGATAACGATAGAGTGGAATTATTATTTACTATCTCAAACCGTACGAACCGAATGCTAAGAACAGTTATATTATAAGCATTAGATATTTAGACCATATATATAACTTTTCTTAAGTTAAATAAAAATATGTTTATGATGTACAAAAATCTAAAAATAAATATTTTATTTAAATATTACATTTAATTTACCCTAAAATATATCAAGCCTCTCAATGAAGTCAAACGACTCGATTTCATTAGCATTCCAAACAAAACTGTGCCACAGACAACAGCAAAACAAGAGCAGGGTGAGACACGGAGTGAGAAAGGCGGAAATAAAAGAAAAGAAAGCAGTTCGAGGGAAAACTTCCATTGTGGAAAGTCTTAAAGCCAGGCACAGGTCGTTCGCCGTTCGCCGTTCTTTGCTCGCCGGCTTCTTGGCTCTTCATCGTCTCGTCTTCATCATCGCCGTCTTTTGCCTTTTGTCGGCCTTTGTTTTTAGCCAGAGGCGGCGTTGAAAACTTTGCCAATACACGGCAGAGGGGGCGTGGCAGCCAGAAAGGGGGTGGAAGGGAGAAGGCCGGGCACAAGTGCCTGGCCAACGGCATAAATATGTCAAAAACACAACGCTCCGCGTGCTATAAACAAATTGGTTTGCTGTTGCCAAAAAAATATGAAAAATTTCAACAAAAAATGTAATGGAAAAATGAATATTTAAAAAGATAGCAAAGAGTTCTCGCAGAAGTACGAACCTATCGAGTAACATAACAAACAATTCAACGAAATTCACTTAGAAAATTCATTGGAAATTCTCGTGAATCAGTTCACGCAGTTTGCCATTCAGAATTCTGTTTTTTCACTTTTGCCTCCCGTCGAGGTGGAAAAATGCTGAGCAGGAATATCCCGAAGTTCATAACATAAACTATAAGTCATATTTCTTAATTCTGCTAGATATTTCTGCTAAATATTTGTAGTTTTCAGAGGCCAAAATTTAGGCAATTCAACACTTAATTAACTAGTTCTAGAGCTTGTGCAATGGTTTTATAACGAAAACAAATTAGGCTATCAATAAAACGAAAATTGGTATACCAATTTCGATTTTTCAATAAGAAATTCGGCTAATAGAAGAATCCATAAAGCTGGCATCAATTAGGAAAAGTTTACCAAAGAATAAAACTAAAAAGACAACTTTTGTGTGCTGCGAAAAGTCTTCAAAGTTGGCTCCCGCACTAAAACTAAAAAAAAGAATCTCAAGTTATTCCAACTTCCGGCTCATATGCAAAGTAGGCAAAGGAAAACTCAACTTCGAGGGGGGGTGGAGCAGTGGGAAAATCCCTAGAAACGTTGCCCTGGCAATTGAAAAGTCTCTTTGACGAAAGCTCATAAATGTCGTCATCGTCTGTCGTTCGACACTTATGGCTCTGCCTTCAGGAATCATTCATTCGTTGGCTTAAGTCTTAAGCTGTTTTGCATTTTCCTACGACGGCTCTTGAACTTTTCCAAATCGAAGTAGACGGTGATGAGCCCGCTGACAGAGAGCAGGATACAAACGGATTTAATTGGCTTGAACTGTTTGGTCCTTCGGGGATAATAGGCAACAGCTGAGTACGTAATCAATCACAAATTATAATTTTGGGATGCCAAATCAAATGATTAATCACGGGCAGTCGCAGAAGAGAAATGGTTTATCATTCTGCACAGTTGGCAAATCATTAGCAATCATTGTGGTATTGAGATATTCTAGATAGATGTTCTATCACCCCTTAAATGGAAAGTATCTGATCCTCAGCTCCTCACATAATTTTATTTTCCACCGTTAATACTTCTTAGCCACTTTAGCTACATGCGCTTATCCCCTGTTTGAGTTTCTAATATAACAAGAGCTCTGAAAACTCCCACTAAATCTATGTCATCTGTCCCCACTCCTAAAACATTTCACACCTCGCCAGGTAAATGGCGAGCAAACAGTTCCAACATGCTGGAAATAATGGTATATCGCCTCGGTTATATTCGATTCGATTCGATTCTATCGATGCCGCAGTCCAATGGCAATTCATTATGTTAATGGCGCTAATGGTCTGGCAAATATTGTGGCGGCAACAAAAACACCATCGCTGGCAAAACAAGAAAGCACAGCAACAACACGAGGATAAAGTTTTGTGTCAGCTTCGAGCCAAACAAAAATTAATAAAAACAAAACCAATTTGATAAGCGAAGCAAATTAATGAGGGCAGCACTTTTTCACGCCCACACCCTCTCCAAAAACGCGACATGTGTAAATGGGGAAAAAAAGAGGATTATTGTATCAATCAGTTGAAGGGGAGTTCTGATGACTTGGCGATACCTGGTAATTACAATTATTATGTATTTAAAAACGATACAATTCATTTATGATACCCTTTTAGCAAAGAAATCTAATATATTTTGAAATTATTATAATCTGATGGGTATATTATAAAAGTTCGATTTATTTCAATCGATTACTAAATATCAAATATATTTACAATATATCCCCGGAATTACTGAATATAGCAGCAGTGCCAAATTAGACCGGAAGAGTTTGTTTGAGAGCTTTGTGCGCTCTCTCTTTCACGCCTCCTCATGCATATTCATTCATTAACCGGGCAACAGAACAGCTGCTGCCATTTGGCATTACGCCCTGATCCTCCCCCTTTCAGACACCCCCCCCCCCCCCCGCTGGCACCACCCCCTCTCCAGGTAACCACCCATGTTTCAGCCTCTAGGTAAGTTCTCTCTAAATATAGTTAGTGGAGCCAGCATTCACGCACTAACACACGTGCGACCGACACTTACCCACATACTCAAAAACACACGCCACAAAAGCACTGAGAGAAATTGTTCTGACTTACTGACATCTTAAGTACAAGTCTTTAAATAATTTATATTTATTAAAAACGATTTATTGAAAGTCTCAAATCTATGAAAATTAAATTTAAAATATTAAAAACTATTCTTGCGATTAATTTTTAGCACTTTACTACATTTATTATCAATCATTTTTTTAAAGGATATTTAAGTAAAACCATAGCTAATAGTACTTTGGTTTTTTGGTGATATAGATTTTTCTATTTATTGTATTTTAGATAGAAAACTTATGTTCCCCATTTTTCGCACAGTGAAGCTCTCTTATTTTTAGACCCCGCCAAATGTTTATGCTGCCATGTGCTGTTCGCTGTTTGTTTTAGTTCCTGATTTTTTGGTCTGGCTGCTTTTTTGTTTACGCATCGTCATCTTTGGGCGTTTTGTATAATGTTTGCATTTCATTTGACGCGTAGAGGTGTTTTTTGGTAGGAAATTTGCATTGCCAAACGAATTCATTAGCCGACTGGAAAGATAGGAAATACAAGGTATAGAAAAGCGTGTGCCATCGGAAAATTGGCCAGGACAGGAAAGCTTTTGACTAATCAGAGGTAGAGCAAAGATAAACACTCCAGTACTATTTTAGTTATTTCAAAAACAGATTCCCCTAAATGTTTTTTAGAATCAACTTTTAGTAATAAATTAACAAGGTATTTTATTAACAAATGAAAATGGTAATATTTCTGAAATTATTGATCGAATTTATAATCAATTAGGTTTTTAATAATATCCAGAATGTGTATTGGATAATCCCCGTTTTTTATCCCTTTCGTGAGATTGATTAATATTCAACCCCTTCTTTTTTGTTTAGTCTAAAATTACTCAACCAAGCATTTATTTGGATTTCTTTTCTGAAATCTCGCCCAAGGTCTAGTATCCCATCAATTAAAATTCTCTCAAGAGCAATCGAATTAATTTCATGAAAAGGGAATTTTCCCCATAAACCGAAAACATGAGTGTGTGCGGTTGAAACAGAATGCTCCGAAATAACATTCATAATTAATACAGCTAGTGAGGAACCCGGAGCAACGAGCATAAATTTGTTTAGCTTATAAATTTGTTAAAACAAACCCAAAAGCCAAGAAGCGAAGCCGAAAGCAAGGCAAAAGTCAAATGCCAGACAGAACCCACATATTTGTTGAATGAGTTGTGGCCAGAAAATGCAAGAAATATTGAGGGCAATAAAACCGGTCAAGAGCATCGTAATAAAACTCGAACAAAAAGGCATTGGACGAGGTCCAAAAAAGGCGGCAACGGGCAAATGGGAAAGTTCACTGCCAGCAGCAGCAGTTGGCTAAGCGGAAAATGATTTCCAGCAGCTAAATGGGTAAACAAGATGGCAAAATGACTTACTAATTTGTGACATGATCCAAGTTAGCCAAACCATGCGAATGAATGTCGCATCCTACCTGAACCCAGATGCTATCTCCCTTCCACATTGCCCCCCTCTCGCTTCCTCTGCCATATTGTCTCAGTTTATGGCCTTAGTCCCTTCATTGTTGATGATGTGCATTGAGCAGTGAAGGAAAACGTCAATACAAAAGGGGATTGATCAACGAGGAGGTATCCAGTATTCAAGTACTCAGTTATTGAATAATAGTGTTGCATGCTCTGAAGCTGAAAGTCAATCCCTAACACTTCAACATTTGCTTATAAGTACTACAGTCGTTAATCAGAATTCAGAAATCCTTAAGCTACATTTAATACTCAAGTTGTTAGATTTTTCCTGCTCACAACAAAATGTTTAACAAGAAAATCAAAAATTTTAAAAGGAATCCCCAATATTCCAGAGCCACTCTTAATTTTCCTGATCACTGGGTACGCTGGCAACAAAGCGAAAACAGTTTCCCTGGCCCGGTTTTCCATCCTTCCTTGCCATTTTCGCTTTCTGTTTTGCCGTGTTTTGTTCGTCCGCTTCTCTTTTGCCCTGCTCTTCCGCCTGCCGTTGGCTTTGTTTATTTTAAGTCCATTATCCGTTATCCTTTATGCGTTGCGCTTAGAGCCATGTGCTCATGTGGCCCAGAGCTCACAGTTCCTGGCCAATTCTTGGCCCGGTGACTTTAGCCCTCTGTTGTGGGGAGGAGGATGTGCCAGTGTTTCCATGCCCTTTTGCATATTTAGTTTGCGGTTCAGAAACTGCCCCCCTAGCCCCGCCTGTTTATTGTTTGTGCGCCGGTTGCAATTTCATTAGAGTTATGCAGCAGGCAGCAGGATTATGGGCCCTCCTCTGGTCATCCGGCACTTGGAACATTCCGAGGTCCTCCGAGTCACCGGGCAATGTCAAGTGCCGATTTGGCAGGCGGCCAGGACCCCGGAAACCTTCGCCTTCGATGACTTGGCCTACGTCACCTTTGAAGGACTCCTGAGGCATTGATTGTTCGCCAGTCTCACCGGTTTATTAAATCAAAAGGTGTCAATGGGGGGGTACATAATCATAGGTATTAAGCAAATCTACTAAGAATAAACTACTAGCACCTTTTTTTTTGGAAATCAGTATGTAATGCTTTTTAAATGCATTTGATAAGTGAAATATTTTTTTTTATTTTCCAGTTCTAAATTTGAACGAAATCTGTTTCAAAAGAACCGTTTTAATAAATTTAATCTTAAAAAAATCTTAAAAGTATTCTAAAGTTGTTTAAAATTGCAAAAAAAAAATGTAAGTTAATATTTAATAAATTAAAATTTATATATTATTTTCTCATAAAGAAAACCAGAGATTATTTTCAGAAATTAAGTATGTAAACAAATTTCTTTTGACCAAAAAATGAAAATAATTTAAATCGATTGAAGTTTTCTGTTGATTTAGTAGCTCTTCTTTTAAATCTATATTTCTTTGTCCACAAATTTTATTTAAAATCACAAAGTCTTTTTTTAGTTATTTACAAAATATTTCAAGCGGATTGCTGACGTACCCACTATTTAATAATTTAATTCACCCAGCTTTCAGGAAATTCTGTACGAATTCATTTTCGGCATTCTCTTTCCAGCTCGCTAAACTGGCACACACACTTAAGTGAACTGCATTTTGAATAGAGTCGAAAAATTTGCGATTCGAATTCCGTTCGATTGCATTTCGATGCTCTCGAATGGTGCATAAATCACGAAGTTTATGATTGTTTATATGGCCGACATAAGTACACATTCTTGCGTATCTGCCTGCATTTGTGTGTTTATATCAAAAATACTGTGTGCATTTTCATGGACAATTGCTGAGTAAACAGAGAATCGGGTTCGGTTCATTATTCTTTTTATTTTTGTTTAATTTGGCAAGCGAAAAAGCCGCAGCGAAACAATTTTTATGGAGTCAGGTGGCGTTTTTGTAGCCGGAAGGGGAAAATCTCCAACATTTCTGCAGCTTTAAACAAACAAAAAAAGGCCTAGTCACGGAGTCATGACAAAAGTCAAGTAATTGAGTTGAACTTGAATTCTGTATTTGGTTTTTTAGCAGGTAATTGAGTTGAACTTGAATTCTGTGTTTTATTTTTGTCTCAGTGGCGAAATGTGGCAAGTTCAAGGACGCTCACAGTTTCCATCTCGTGTGTCAAAGGATGTCCGGGGAATTAAAGCAGAAGCAGCTGGTCGGTCCACACTCTCGGATTAGAAAAAAAAGAAAGCATCAGGCGAATGGGAAGACATATTGAACCAAGAGCTCAGCCTCCACGGATGGGGATCGGAGATTGGGGATTGGGATTGGGGTATTGGAGGACTCGCCTTGAAGTTCTCATCGAAATCGTGCGTGGACTGCAAACAAAAGAGGATTTTCCCCCTACTAATCAGGCAGATTTCGAGGGAAAGGGTAGTGCAGTGGACTTAGGGTCGTAGGTCAGTGAAGGAGAGCAAGAAATATAATTCTATGAATAAATTAACACACTCAACAGCTGATTGGATTTGCATTTTAAGGGTGGGAAATATATATGCCCAGTGCCAGACGAATATTCAATGACTAATTAAAGACGAGCAACGCGGCTACATTTGGGTATATAAATACATTTTTGGATACATCTGCAATGGGTAAATAAATTAAGAGATTAGCAACAGTAATAGATTAAATATTTCTTGATTTTACTTTTAGTTTAGAAACTAAAAATGGTATTTAAATGATTCGCTCAGATATTTTGACCAAATTGTTAAATAAACCTATCAGCTATTTTGTTTTAAATGCCGTTAATGCCCTAAGGCAGAGTATCAACCCATTTAGAAATGGAAATCTAATGAATTACACACGAGTAAATGTGCTCAAAGCTTTGGGCTAATGACATCCAAACTAATTAGTAATGTGTTCACACAAATTAGGCATAGATTAGATGGAATATCAGTCGATATGGAATTAAATGCCAGCCAGGTGGGCGAAGTCGTCGGATGTTAAAGAAAATAATTGAAATCTTATCTTACAGTATTTAAATGCTTTTAAGCTGAAATATCTGGAAACTTTCGCAGAAACTTTTAAGTCCTCTGAATGGAATTTCAATTTGCGTTGAGCCATCGATTTCCTAAAACGTTTCCACATCGCACCCACTTCAATTATAAATTCTTTGTAATCCATAAAGTTTTCTTCTCGTTTGCCCAGATAACTGAGACACCCGAGGAAAAATTTTGAGGCCATCTTTGGCCGCACCAGGACATTTAGTTGCTCGAAGTTTAGGCAGAGCCTGGACCACCTGCCTGCCAAAGAGCCTACCTAAAGTCAGATGAGCCGGCATAAATCCCCACTAAGACCAAGACGAGCCTACGAGATAAGCGGTCATAGAGCACAGGAAGGAAACTACAGGAAGTCGCAGGTCGCAGGTCGCAGGTCGGGGGTCGGAGGTCACAGGAAGTGCGCAACTCCACCTCTGATGGGGCATAAACTTTTGTGTTTAACTAATTGCTGGCTCACACACACACACACGCCCACCTGGGAAACACATGCAATTTTCATCTCTGACACTAAACCACACTGCCTACCTGTGGTTGGGGGCCAAATTTACTATCTCATTACGTATACTTAATAATTTACAAAAATATTCATATTACACATACGCCTCGTACAACGGAAATGGAGATAAACCAAAGCCAACATTGCACTGCGAACCGCGAGAGGTGGAAGGCCAACGAGGGATAGTGGATAAGGTGGAAGCATGTACTGAAATTAACCAAAACAGAAGTTGGGATAGGGGCTGGTTTAGTGCTGTTTGGGGGAGGGAAAACTCCTCTCTGGACAGGCCCGTGTGTGCGACGTTCAACATAATTAAATAATTAAGTGCTTAGAGTGGCAGCCAGCTTATAAATGAAGTATATCACAAAGGAGCCAAAGGCTACCTAATGTTTTTGGTTATATTAAAAGGAAGAAATCAGAATTTATTTCCTGCAATTTTCACCATATACATACCTTGCGAAATGAAAAGTTTTCCTCCGCCTGCTGATAATAACGCTGATGTTGATTAGGCTGATGATAATTTATTTGAGTATTTCGTATGCATTAAAGAACAACATCTGAAGAATTTTCGCATTTTTTCCTCTTTGTTTGCTTTTCCTTATTTCCCTTTGTTTCGCTGCCAACTTTTGAACTTTAAAATGTGCGCATTTTTCCAACTCCGAGATGGCTGCATACCAAAACGAAATGCCCGTTTAAGGGAAAATATTTGAAATAATTATTGTGAATTTAATTTTCCCTTTTCGCTCCCTTTCGATGCCTTGCTTTTCACTTTTTGTTTTTGTTTATTGTGGGCGATGGAAAAAGGTCTTCACAAAATAAACTGTGTAAAAACTTTCCCTTTTTTCACACACACGCGCCGGCGAAAAAAATAAATTCAAATTAAACTGATTTGTTGTAGTTGCCTGCTGATTGTTGTTCTTTCTGATATCGTGCTTGTGCGAGATTTTTATGGTTGACAGTTCACTTTTTTTGTATTTGCTGCGGTCTTTGGACTTTAAAGCGTGTTAGCAAAAGACCACAACAAAAATTGTAAAAGGCAAGGAAATCAGACAAAAAATTGTCTATTTACTTTGTGAAATTACCACATAGCTGAGAATGTCTTTAAAATGGAAGTTTTTAAATTACAAAATATATCCGCCTTGTTAAAAAAATAAATCAGAAGGAATTATATTTAGGATTATAGATAAAGGAAATGTTAAACACTTTTTAATTAAATAACTTTCGAACCCATTGAACTTAAATGTAAATTAAATTCATGAGCTCAAGGATTTTAAAAACAAATTCATCCAATTTCAAAGAAATTCCACACCAAAAGTTATTAAAATTGGATTATCCTCTTCCAATTAAGAGCAAGCAAATATTCCCAATATTTCACCAAAAATAATAAATGCTCTTGATTATACTCAACTTCTGCAAGCAAAAGACTGTACATAAACAATAAGAAAAATAAAAAAGAATAAACTAGATACAGTACTGATTTTATGCAATACGATTCGATGCACAAACCCCTGCTAATGAGTAAATTCTAAACAAAGTTCTGAAGTAAGTGCAGAAACCGAATTCCAAATTGCCGCGAATCGAGTGAAAACAATCAAATTAATTTGTTTGCTTTATTACTTTGACCCAGTGGCTCAAACTGCATGAATGGGGGGGGGGGGGGGGGGGAAAGGGGGCTCGTCGTGTTGAGACTGACACCAAATGGCTGGTAATTTGCATACGAAATAGGCAAATTGGCAAAACAGAAATTGCAGGTGGGCAAAAAAAAGGCAAAACTGGCGTGGGTAAAATTACATAAAAAGGCAAGTGTACAAATAACAAATCGGAGCCAAGCAAAATGATTGAGAGGCATAAAGACACGCCATCGAGTCATCAATAGGAAAGACCCCCGATATCCATCTCAGGTCCTTTCATCCACCGCTCATCCCCATCAACTAAATCCCAATCAGTCAGCGAAAATCAAAGTGCAAATCAGCGCCCAGCAAAAGTCAAATTAGAAAACAGGAAGAACAAAAAGAACAGATAAACAAAGAGAAATAAATGAAGCTATGATGAACAAGCTAACCATTAAACACCCTATTATATCAAGTAATGTATTTATTTAAAAAACAAGAAAGGAAGCTAGCTTCGGCCAGCCGAAGCTTATATACCCTTGCAGATCATTCCTATTCATGTACAAAAACATAATATTTAAATTAACTTGCGTATATGTTACAACAATCCAAATTTTAGCTGCTTTCGTATTACTTCGGCATTAACTTTTTGATCCTTCCTTTTGCAACTAATAATATAGCCGTACAAAATTTAGTTAAATTTTATTCTAAATTTTAAATGGAAAGAAAAGTCATATCCAAAGGAGAAACAATGTAATAAAAATCAATAAAGATATAATTTTTTTCCTAATGATTCCCATTTAATTTTAAAATGTTCCTATGCAGCTTTATGATATATGATCCGATTTTATAAAAATTTAATCGAAATTCCAAAATATTTAATTAATCATTTTCCTAAAGTACAAATAATATTCCAAAAATATTAAATTATAGATATTTTTTCACGATTTTTTTATCGATCTATTCCTTTGGAGCTATAATATAGCTATAATACGGCCGGTTCTGCTTGTGTACTACCTGAATAAAAAGAAGACTTTTGGGAAATTTCATTCGTGGTACAAATGAGAGACTAGTTTGCGTAGAAATAGACGGACAGACGGACAGACGGACAGACGGACGGACAGACGGACATGGCTAGATCGACTCGTCTAGTCATCCTGATCAAGAATATATATACTTTATAGGGTCGGAAACGTCTCCTTCACTGCGTTGCAAACATTCTGACTGAAATCATAATACCCTCTGCAAGGGTATAAACAGAGATACTTGAGCCGGAAGCGTGCTCGGCGGCGGCAGCAACAATGAATCAAGGATCCGAGGATTCAAGGATGCAGCCCGTGAAGACAGCCAAGCGGCAAAGATAAACCCGCATTGAAATCGCCAAATGAATGAGAATGTCGGTGGGGTTGGGGTTGGCAGGGGGATACTGCGATTGAAATGGGGCAAGGAGGGGTTATGGTTCGGCTTGGTTCTGGGGATGGTGGTTCAATGTTGCCATTGTTATTACTGCTGTAATACGCTTTGCGAGGAGATTACAATTTCTGATTACTTTGTTATTAATAAACACAAAAAGCGTGCCAAACACACGGCCACAGGCACAAAGATGCCCGCTGACACATGGCGGAATCTTGATCGACATTAGATGTACTCAGCGGGAACGTTATAATAATGACTAGAATAATAGAGTTAAAATAAAGTGAAGTAAAGTATGTATTAAGATAGATAGAGAAATTCAAGCGAGTAAATTTGAATTAATATACAACATTTATGTGAATAAAAATATCGGATTGATAAATAATTTTTAAAAGAACATATATTTCTTACAAAGGAGGTTTTTATGATCTATTTGAATATTTCAATTAAATATTTTCAATATTATTGATGTTATTTAATGTAAAAAAAATTTTAGGGATATAAAAAAAACAAAATTGCCTTTGAAAACTATCATATCGTATTATAATGTTATTTATATTTTGTTAGTCAATATAGTAATGAAATACTTCCTAAAAGTTAGAAATTCTATTTATTTTATAACTTATAGTTTTAGATGTCCAGAATTTAAGAGAATCCCCTTTATCCAGAAAAGAAACTACCCAAAGAGAACCTTACAAATCTATGAAAAACCGTTAACAATGACATTCAACACCCCACCACCCACAAAGTCCCTCCCCCGCCCACCTCCCCACCCCCGGAGCCACCTGTCTGCGCTGCGTTTATTTTATCATTTTTGTGCTTTGTTAGGCAAAACGTTTTATTAATAAACTTTTCTGTGCTAAGGCCCACAAAGCCGATCAACAAATACCAAACAACAACAGAAGCCCTTTGGAAAAGGGGGGAAAAAAGGGAAAAAAAAGGGAAAAAAAAGGGAAAATGCATTTTGTGCGGATGGCAATTCAATGAAGCTGCTAAGCCAACTAGATGTTGTGTCAAGTTACCGCCACTGAATGGATCGGATGGAATTGATGGAATGACAATTGAAAATTAAATTTCAAAATTCCCAACTGGAGGCCAAACACGAAGACGACTTTAGCTCTTTACACAGCAAATTTGTTGCCAAATTAATTGCATTTTAATTGCGAAAGGCAGAGAAACGCCAAGAGTTATGTGGTTAAATTAAGTGTGTAAAATTGGTTTTCTTTCGGTAGCATTCACAAAGCAATTTGGTTTACAGCCATTTCGGTTATTCAATTTTCTTTGCAATTTTAATGCGGCTTTAATTAATATTTAATTTTGATTTATTCAAGTTGCTGCCGCTACTCGAGTTCATCTTTATTCACTGTGGAATTTCGTTTATGGTAATTTTGATTTATATTTGTGGCAGTAAATTCTTGGGGCTCACGTTGAATTTTCATTGTAATTTTTATTTGCTTATCTTGAAGATTTTTGTTTTCTTTTTTGGTTGTTTATAAGGTAATATTTCATAATGTTTGAATCCAAAGCGCCATTAAACTGGTTTGCTTATCCATATATGAAATTTTATTAATTTCAGTACATCAGAGTAAATCCACTTTAAATAGTCTTTATTTTTAAGACTCAGTCTTTTTTATCGAATTATAATACTAATGATTGTTTTTTAAATGTCACTTGTTGGTTTGGAAAATAATATTATCCCATTCGGCAGTACTTTTAAAAACTATTTTTTTTGTCTCACCCTTAAAACTTTAAAAAATGTCGCTTTTAAAAATATTATTTGCAAAGTTTTAACTATTATAACTCGTACGAAATATTCGAAGTCATAGAACTCGTTATTATAAAATGAATAATATCATTTTAAACTTGTCTCGGAAAACTCGACACTTTGTATTATTATCTAGAGTTGTTTTATCCATTATCCATTATCACACTGGCTGCCTCGTTCCCTCACCTCTCACACACTTTCACTTTGGCTTCACTGGGTGATTTTCACATATCGGTTGGCGGAGGGGAGGACGAGGACCGACTCCTCCATGGGGCATTATCTTGTATCTATGGCCCTTCAAACGCTTTCCACTGTTGCTCGGCCGAATATCTTTATCTCACTCGCTCGCACTGTCTTCAGCCCGGCCGCATTTTCCGGCGATTCCGTTCCGTTCGCATTCGGCAACAATAAACCCGCAACTAAGTTGAATTTTCCTTGGCGCTCGGTTTATATACGATTTTCCTCGTCGTCGCTTCGTCGAATGTTGAACGGCCAAAGCTTCGGCTGGCTTTTCCTGCATTTCCCACAAGCTTTTTCCCGCCTTCAACACTCAACGAAACCTGGCAGATTCTTTCAATCAGTTACTGTTTACAGGTGTTTGTTTTGGCTCCGATTTGTTGAGGTTTATGACCATCAAAAAAGAAAAGAATAGAAGAAAACAAAAATTCGGTGGAGTGCAATGCACTTAAAGCTCTTTGGCTTGGATTTGTTATTTGTTTTGGATATCTCAAGGGGAGAAACGAATGCGCAGCGAAGGAATCCGCAAAATTTCAGCCACTTGTTGCTTCACTTTCTTTTCGAACAGCGCGTAAAAGTAGGCTAGCAATTTTTCGGTATTTTTCTCGTATTGAATTATTCATAAGTAATCCAACAAACAGCAAACCGCCGGAAACATAAAAATCCCATTTATATTTAGGCTCAACACAAACACCCCGCCAAACAGGAATAACATTTAAAAGTTTTCAAATATTTATACGGCCAATTGGAAATTTGTTGAATTATTGAACTGGCTCGAGGAGCGGGCGCTGTGGGTTTTCCAAGTTACGGGAAAACTTTCTCGAGATTGGTTAATGAAAATGTATGCCAAGCGCCGACACGTAAAGAAAACAATAAAACCCAGCCACAAGCGGCCGCAAATCAATTGAGAGAGGAAGGGGGAGAACGCAAGCCGCAGGACTCACGCAGCAAGGACCTCGAAGCACTGCGACAATATCTCCCGGTGAAGAGTTCTCGTCCCTGCGACGTTCCGTGCGCATTGTGAAAACATTTTTCTAATTTCCTGTCATCAATATAAATGAAATGTTCACGGCGGCAATCGAGTTGTTGCGAGGTATGGGTGGGATTTAGTGGGTATATGCGTGATAAGGGATGACAACGGGATCGAAATCACCTTGAAATATCTATTTCAGTCCGGAAATTTACAAAATAACTTTGGATTTAAAATTCTCCAGAGTTTTTTATGCAATATCTATTAAAATTAAAGTGTTCTTAAATGAACCTTACATTTAAATATAAATTAAATTGGATTCAATTAAATTATTATAAGAAAATGCAATTTTTACCCTGTGAAATGGAATTCATAAAATATATTTAAGATATACACTACATTTTTAATGCTTCAAAAATTAAAAAAAAAACATTTTTTAAAAACTTAAAGACATAAATAATCAAATTAAGGAATCCTAACTTCTTGAGCAATTATTCGATTTCAAGATATTTTTCTCCCCTTTTCAGCCTCTATTAATTTAAGTACTAGGTACCTTGAGTGCCTTCCCCCACTTATTTCAGCTCGCCCTCCCTTTTTCCAATTGCGTGTTAAACCATCGGTGTCGGCAAAGTATTTGTCTATATATTTTGTAAAATTAAACAACAATTGTCGCACAGAACAGAAACAGAAATTCGTAGTGGAATAAAATAAAGCGACTGGCTTTTAAAGACTAGAAGCGGAGTCGCTTGACGGAGCGATAGTGATAGCCATCGTCCAGAAGGGCCGAGGAGTCCTCCTCGCCATTGGGCAGCTCCTCCACGACGGCGTTTCCGTCCAAGGGAGGCAGATACTCCTTCACGGGCAGCAGATCGGGGACCACGGAGGGAGTACGGTAGTGGTAGCCATCGTCCAGGAGCACTGCAGATTCCACCTCCTTAGGCTCCTCCTTGGGCTCCTCCTCCTCCTTGGGCTCCTCCTCCACGGTCTTCACCTCCAACACTTCCTCCTGCGGTTCCGTGGTTATCTCCTCCTCCTGCGGCTCCTCGGTGGTGCCGTTAACTGCCTCGGTGGTGGGCTCCACTGTGGTGGTTTCTTCTGGAATTATTACCTCGGTTGTGGTGGCCACCTCCTGCTCCTGCTCCTCCTCAACTACAGGTGGCAAATACTCGTTGTTAAGCGGCAGGGGAGGCAGGTAGTCACGGGGCGGCTGGAGGACATGGTTCAATGTGGCCGCATGCTGCTCAACTGGCGGCAAGTAATCGCGACTGGGCACAGGTGGCAGCTCCACCGGAGGCAGGTACTCCAGAGGCAGGTGGCTAACATCACGGCGCACCACCGAACGACAGCTGGCCAGGCTCAACGTCGCCAACAGCAGGCAAAGCACTTGGAATCCTTGCTAAAAATATAATTTGATTAAAAAAATTTAAATATATCTTTCAAAATTAATAGATTTAGTGAAAACAATTTTCATATTAATTCACAATTAATTTCATAATATATTAATAAGATATAAGGTTATGGCAAACTCATTTTAGAATTTAAAATATTTATATTTTAAATACATTTTTAATACATTTTATAGAAGGTCAAATTTGTAATACTTTGTAGCTCTTATACAATACAAGTTTTTTTTTTTGATTTATTGACTTTTAATTTATGAAACTCTAACTTTTTGCACTAATTTAACAGATAGTCTTTGTTTTTTTCGAGAAAGGTAGTTAATAACTAGCTCTTTAATATTATAACCTTACCATCTTTTTTGTAACTTAAACGTTTGCTTCACTTGCTCTGCAATCTGGATCTGACCTGCTCAATCTGTTGGAGCTGCGGTTGGGTTTTGCTGCTGCTGTTGAAATCGTTTTAACTATTTATACAAAAAATTAGCAGGCCGGCTAAAAGAAGTTCGATGGTCAATCGAACGCAATCGAACCGCATTAACACATTTGACGAAACACCTTTTGGGCCAAGCGTCTTCGTCTTCAGACGTGTTCGAACCTCGAAGTTCACAGCCGGATATTCGGTGTTTGGGCCCTGACAATGGTCAATGATCGTTAGAGTTAAAGATCCTCGAAGATCGGCTTATGTGTATATGTTTACCCATTTGCTCTGCACTATTTGATTGCCGAAGAATCTGTCAATATTTTCGTTAGAGATTACCCCACCCCAAGCCGCATGCCTCATTCCCTTCCGCCATTCTACAAACACATTTTTCCTACACTTATAAATATCGCTTGGATGGGGATGGGGGTTTCAATGTCGCCTCCGTAAGGGGCCAATGTCAAGTGCCTGGGGCCATTGTAACAATTACACCAACTGCAGGTCGACGGCGGTGACGGTGCCGAAAATAATACACCTCTTCGATCAGAATTGTGTCGGAGAAGTCACGCAACGGATCGATGTAATTTGTTGCTGCATCATCCGACAGCAATTAACCGACTTATCGCACTTGACCGGTGCTGTACGGAAAGCAGTGGGTTCAAAACACCGAGGGCCCTTGAACCTTTTAAGCCAGCTTAAGATGAAATTGAAAACGAAACTCCGATCCGAAATCGAAATCGAAATCATAACGAAAATGAAATTGAAACTGAAACACAAAAAGAAAGCAGGAATGAAAGCCGTATGTGAAGAGTAAAAGCCAAGAGAATATATTCATTCAAAAGCCATTAACCCATTGAAGCTGTCACAAATCCATTTTACCAATAAAAATATTAGTCAAAAGTTCAAAAGAAGGACCACCAACAGGATCTTAAATACCCTTATAAATTGGAGAACAGGAAAGAGTACCGACTTATAATTCTAAAAGCTAATGATTGATTCGTGATTCTTTTGACACATTTATGAACACACCTATTCAAAGATTGTCAATTGTGCTAATGAAGCAAATAAGCAAGTAGACGGATCAAACATCTAAAAATATTTCACATCTGCATAACAATAAATAAACTTTCAAAACATATTTATAAACAGTTTGGAATTGATCTTTTTATTTTACTTATTTATCATCATTATGCAATAAGCTTGCTAAATTTGTAGTTGCCAATTATCTCTATCTAAAAAAAGAATATTTAAAACCAAAAACAAAAAAGGGTAGCAATTTATTTAACTAATCAAATAAATATTTTTTGTCTAGGTGTACAGCGTTATCATTTTGTGTGCTTCCAGGACACCCAAAAAAAGAAGACTAAAACATTTTTATTTTATTCCTCAATGCGGCGAGCAAACAAAACCGAAAAGCAAAAAAATACGATGAGTAAAAATGCTTGCAATTTTTTTTGATCCGCCATTACGACCTGGCCGAAATCAACTACCTTGCCGGTCCATTTTTTCAGCCAGTTCAATTCGTTTTAATTTTTTTTAGCTGGCTACGCACACCGAGGATTAGTAGAAATTGAAAAACTTCCCCACAATGCCCCAACCATGGAAATCTGATGGTTTTTTGTGCCCCCAATTTCCCTTCTCCCGCGCCAGTTTGCGTAATAGAAAAGCTAAATATTTAGTTAGGAATTTCCACTGAACCGCGACCACGCGGTTTAATACCTCTTGGTTTATTTGAAGGCGTCGCCGATTAAAATTCGCTGTAAAAGTGGTCTAAAAAGTTTCGAAAATGTAGTCGGCAGCTGTATTTCTAGGGGAATAGTTGAACTGTTGTTTTATGGGGGTAGCCGGGAAAAACGAATATTTGTTCGAGCGGCTGCCACTTGGGGCGTTTTCATGTAACCGACGAAAAATACCGAACCAAACAACGAAAAAAGTACATTGAACAAGCCGAGAGGGAAAAACTATTCAAATTTGTCTAATGGACCATTCAACCAGACCCAGTATATGGGAAAAACTTCCTGGGAGAGCTGCAGTAAAAATTACCACTCGGTGTGAAAGGTTTCCTAGAAAATCGGATTAAAAATTATAAGTTGTAAGTCTCAACATTTTTGTATTGGAATTTAGTCAATAAATTTTGTGTACTTTCAGGGATGAAAAAATAGAAAAAGTAGTAGTATAACTCCAATTTTGTTAAAATTGAACTAGTTAAACAAATTCGTGATGAAAGAGTATGGATTAATGTAAAGTAACTAGTTATTCTATTACAATCCTGTCCCAATTCCCCATATCCTTTCATATCCCTGTAGATTGCAGCTCTCTCTGAACTCTTTGGTAAGCCAATTGCTCTAACCTCCTTGACTCCCCCAAACTCTTTGATTGATGTTTGCCTTCTGCTGGTCTAAGTGTCATTTGCATGCAAAACTTGCGAACTTTATAGCACACATCGTGCGAGGTATAGTATATAGGAAACTGAACAAAATGTAATCACGCCATGAAATATGCAACAGATGCGAGAAAGCGGAGAAAAGAGGATTCATGGGGGAAAAGGACAATCTACAAACAGGCAACAAATTAGAGGCAATTCACGTGCCTGTCAACTTAACACATTACGCTCCAATTACGCGCCTTTCGTAGGGCAGAATATATAGGGAGTATCCTGCGGAATCGGAGGATGGGGAAGTCCTGTTCGTCCTAGGCGCCTTCCTCGAATATCACTTTCCGCATAATAAAATCAGTCGGAGCCCGTTGCCTGTCGCCTTAGCTTTGCAGTTTGGTAGGATCGCAAGGCAGTCGCCCAATCGGCTTGGGAAATGCAATGCATACTAAGCAGTCAACTATCTGGGGGGAAACAGGACATCACTTATGCAACAGGCATTGCAGTGGGAACATCAAATCCTGGCCCAGGACAAGCAATTCCAGAAGGTGTAACCCCAAAAGGAGAGAAGAAGACTTTTATGACCGGAGGAAAAATTTAATTACAATTTACAGGTTGACCTCTGTCAACCCTTTTCATCGGGAGAAACACTGAAAGAAAATGGTAGGAGCTAGGGTTTAAAAATGATGACTATGATGTTTAAAAATTTGGGAAACATCGATGGTTTGCGCCCACAATCGATACTATCGCTCAGAAAAATAATTCCATTTTACATGTAATTTTTGATATATTTAAGAAAAAAAGAGAATTTTAAAGTATATATTTTAGAACACGACGGTATTTTTATTGTTAGGGCTTAACAATAGATTTTGTTTCACTTTAATCGCAGTAAAATTAAGATTGTTGTTTTCCCCACACGCTTTATGATACAAGCATAAATTTTCAAAATTTTTGTTTCTCATTATTTTTATTAAATTTTGTAAATTGTTTTTTATTTTCATTAATTTCCGATACTATCGATAGTGACCAGCATCAATAGCCAAAAACATCGATAGCGTCTAGCATCGATGTTTTTACAACCCTACAACCCTTTTTTGAAATTTTTGAAAAATAACTAGAAAAGAAACTTTATTATAAGAACTTAACTTGTAACTTAAAAGATATTATTCCATTCGATTTTGTGAATTAAAGTCATTAAATATTTCTTCACAATTTGACTTCCACAGTTTTCCATATCCAAAACGACAATCAAATTAAATTTGAAACAAGACAAAGTCTTTAGATAAGAGCAAATGGCCCAGAATCGTCAAGATAAATGTATCTTTTGTGTGTCTCCATCGCTTGGCATTGAACTGACCCCGAGCTGAAACTCAATTAATTTTGAATTCCTTTTGGCAAAGTGTTGTGCCAGACTCCTTGAACTCCTTTCGCCTTTTTTCCCCCTCGTCTTTCGGTTTATTTATTACATTTCATTCCCGTTTTGCTGTTGATTTGCCTCGATTCTCTCTCACTTTGGGTCGCATTGTCAAAGCGAATTTAATTGTCTCAATTATGCGCTAAATGTCGCCAGTTTCCAACGGCTTCCACCGAAACTCCGACCCAAATCAAGACCAGGTCAAGCGGGGTGGAATCCTTTTTTGAGAAACCAGAGACAAGCCGACGACAGGGCAACTTCATTGAAGCAATTTTCACCTCCTTCAGAGGCACAGAAATGCGGCAAGGCGACGACCAAATAATCAAGTGACTTACTAAAAAGTTAACGCAATTTTGTGGCAACTTCAAAAAGTTTCGCCAACCCTTTTGCGGTGGCGCCTTGACGTGGCCTAAAGGAATCTCGCTGACGCCACCTCCTCCTCTTTCGTATCCTTTTCCGGTCTCCGTTCTCCAGTCCCTGTCCTGTCAATTCCCGCCTTCACGCTCAGTTGAATGCACTTTTGTGCCTTCATTACCATGCCGCGAAAAGGACGAAAGGCCTTACAGCCTTGGGACAGAACTTGGTTAGTTAAATGTCCTATAAAGGCTGTTATGGCGGGGTTCTTCGAAGGGAATTTGCTGACTAATTTTATAATTGTAATTACATTTACATTCTAATTTTCTTGCCAGTGAAAAGAAAACAATTTTAAGATGTTTTTAATAAATTACAATTAAATAATTATAATAGGTATAATTTTCTGCACATAGTTAGTTTTATTTATGTATTAAATTTTTGCTTTTCAAAATGACAATTAATAAAAAAGATATTATTTTAAAATTATTTATTTATTTTTTTATGGCATTTGATACTAGATTTTACCAACATTCTTATTTTGAGTTTAATTTATTTATTAAAAATTTGATATTTATCTAAAATAAATGTTGTTAAAAGTATCTAAAATTAAAGTATTTACTTTAAGCAAACCGTCAGAGTGTGAGACCCTTTTCCAAGCAGCCAGTTTATCAGAGTAGATGACACATGGCGACCCCCAGAGCAGACATCGCATTAGACGCACTTGCCGGCGTGTAATGCGGCGTATACGTAATTTGCTTCAGAGGTAATTAAAAAACAACACACGCCACACACCTGGTGGGCCACCGAATATTTTCATAATTTCACACTTAGCTGGGCAGCATTTGCGATGGAATAAGCGGATGACATCTAATCAAAAGGCGGGGGTCCTTTAATCTATCCCATTTCGCAGATATTGAGCAACGAAAACATGCAAACTTTTCCTGTATTTTTTATATTTTACATCATATAGCGAAGCGCCCACGAGTGGCGGGAAAAAGTGGCATGTCAACAGCAAATTCTATTGCGCAAATATAGGAAATTGTACAAATATTGAACGGAAATATCCTGCGGCTTTTGGGGGCTCCTCTATTGACACGTTGCGTGGGCAGGATGGCTGAATTTTCCACAGAAAACGGGAGTAGCAGTGGGTTTGGGGGAGGTTGAAAGTGCGGCATAATGAGTGGCAAGTGGAAAACTTTAATACCCCGGATTGCCAGCCCTTGGCCGCAGGATTTTCACTCCTTTGTCGGTCCGCAACAATGTCCTTGTCCCGTTTTGTGTGTGCGGTTGCACATTCCTCGTGTGCGTTATCGTCTTTCGCGGTTGACGTTTACAATTTTACGCCGAAACTAATTATATTAACTGGGCTCAAAGTGGCCGCGCTCGAACAGAATCAGTTTATGTAATGCATATGAAAGTGCGCTCAACATCCTCGTCCTTGCAGCTCCCGTAGCGGCAATTGGTGTGTAATTTCCAATTAAGCTCAATTTACTGCGCTGGCCAAGGCGACAAAGCGGAGAGTAGGAATGCGGCAAATTGCTGGAACAAGATAATCGGCAAGGGCCATCAGCCAACCTGTCCCCAATGCCAGGGACACCTTACATAAATAACGGCACCGAGTGGGATAACAAGAAAGCAGCGGGACATGAGGAGAGCTCTCTGTGTTTCCTGCAGCTCAATGGAATTTAGTGGTCGGTTATCGTGTTTATGGCATAATGTCCTTGAAAGTATTTCGAAAGTGATGAAATAATTACTCTAATTAACTATGTGCTGCTAGGTGAATTATGTCCTTACTATCAGTGTATTTCTTATGTCTTATTAATAATAAGGTATTATTTAAAATTATTAAACTATTAAGTATTTTCTCTCAAATTAAAATTTATACTAAGGAAAAAAATCTATTTATTTATTACAAAATCAACGAAATGGTTGTAACATCTTAAATGAATTTTAAAATACAGTCTTTAAATTCATATTTTAAAATAATTTTAATAATAAACTTAATGCTGCTTATTGTTTACTGAAAAAATTAAATAAAAATGTATTTATTTATAAAAAAACTACAAAATTTTCCGAAATTATTGTTAAATGATATATGAATTTTAAATACAATCTTTAAATAATAATTTCAAAATGTCTATGGTAATTAACTTAATACAGCTAATTTTGTACTGACAAAATTTCATATAATAGCTTAATTAATAAACAAGGTTTAAGGTTCTCTATGAACTTTTTCAACAACCCACCCTTACATAATTATTCCACCTTTAATATATTCACAAGTTCACCTCACTTAGTTTTCCTTTGATTTCGCCCCGCCTGTAAAACTTCACCATTAAGTAGCCTCTTTGCCATTTTAAATAGTCCGTAGTCAGAGGTTATGCCAACTAATTAAGTCGACAACTGATGGCAAGAAATTTAATTGAAACGAATCTGCCGCTTAACAAGTTCCACAAACAAAGGAGCGAACACGCAGGACGAAGGACTACAGGTCCTGGCAATATGTTTTCATCCCATTGGCCATATCAAAGTCCGACTCTCGAAAGCCATTTAAACGACACGCCAATTGTTGCCATGTTTGCCCTTGTTATTTCCACCGTAGTCGAACAATTATTTCATATTAAAATGTGCGGAATACGGGAGCGAAAACAAATGGGCGAATAATTAAAAATAAATTGAAATTGAAGTGCGTCGAACTGAGCTCAAAATGTCTGCTGCCCAGAAGAGCTAATTAAAAAAATATATAAATCCAGCCAGCTAAGCTCCGGGGATTCCCCTACCTTTCCCCACCCTCGCAGTCAGATTTAGATTGATCCTGGCTGACAGTCTGTTTGGGTGGAATGTCCTGTTCAATGAACTCACCGGAATGCTGCAGCTGCAGTTTTCCCCAATTTGTTTGTTTTAAAAGTGAAACGGAAAACTCGAGCTGACATTTAGACATGACTACACCGGAAAAAAGTTTAAGACACCAAATCTGCTTTAGTAACAACTGGTATTTTTAAAAAATTTATTTTTAGAATGATGTAAAATTATTAAGAATTTGTTCGGAAGATTATACTAATTCTAGAGATTGCTAAAAAATTGTTTGCCTGATCAATACCTTTAAATTCGATTTAATTCCTTGAGATCTTCTTTATAAAAAACCTTGATTATAATCATAAAGAACTAAGAGAAGTAAATAGTTATAATCATATATGGTTATTATATTATATTGATACCTTCTTATTGTCTGCTCTTGAAATAAATACATAATTTAAGGTGTAAAATAATTCGTTTCAGGCCGACAGACCTGTACTCCCCCAAATTCCCCCAAACAAACAGATCGACAAACAAACAAACCTGCGGAGGGCAAGGCAAACAAAATCAAATTGTTGCTGTTTGTTGACCTATGTACTCCCTGCTAAGCCGGTTCCATTTTCAAGTCGGTCCCCATCCCCATCCCCACTGGGTTCTTATTTGTTTTCATTTTCATTTCTTTGGAAAGACTGCAGGAGGCGGAGGGGCAACGCTTTTCGGTTGCAAGGTGTCTGGGGAAATTAACAAAGCCGCAGGTGCAGTGCCCTCAGCCCGAGAGTTTCCAGGACCTGTCCTTGGTTGATTTTTAATGAAATATGAATGGGGGCCACATCAAGCGTCAAGTTCTCCGTCAGATTCTCTGGCTGAACATTACGCATACGCAACGTTGGGCAGCGAAACAATAAATACGGCTTCTTAACCCTTTTGCCGAGCTCGCCCAGTTAATTATCACGATCTGGTGCACAGCTAATTGGAGTTTAACCTTTCGGCCGCTGCGATACTTTTGGCATTTTTATTTATGTCGGTATTTACCCTCGCCGGTGGAACAATAAAACAAGCCCCGTGGGATGGTCCGAAGCTTCCTGCTATAAATACCCACGGAAAACGGACCACTTAGCCGCTTTTATCTAATTGCCAAAGCTTCGATTTTTATTTTGTCAACGTTTCGCCGTCGCTCGTCGGTCGCCAAACATTTTTCCTAGCACGCCATTTTTAGCTACATAAATTTAAATTGAATTTTAAAAATTCACAAGCCAAAAAACACCTCCGAAGATGTATGCGTTGATGTGCGGGTGGCCTAATAAAAACGTTTGCTTTGCCATCGATTTTTGGCTCGTTGGCTTCGCATTCTCGTCTCGACTTTATAAATATTTATGCGTAGCATTTTTGGGGGTTCGCCTGGGACTCTGGTTGGAGGCGATGACTAGATGGATGGGTTGGGAGAAAACTATAAGTTAATGCGAGCCGAAAGGCACTGGGGACACGGGGCGAATGATTGATTAGGTCCTGCGGTCAAGCCGTTCTAGGGTTTTTAGCGTCAATAGGAAAGCAATAAACAAATATGTTGTGGACGCTCTATCCACATATTTGGGACTTTGATTATGTTATTATTATTTCACAAAACTAGAAATTGGTAAATAGTATTGTAAGGATTTCTTAACATAAATAAATTCTAAATTAATGTCTTCAAAAATATTTTAAAACTAATGATTAAGGTTTAGAAGGTAAGAATAATTCCTAAAAGGTGTCCGAAAGTATGCAACACATATTTTTACTTTTCTAAATCTTGGCAAAATTCCAAAATCATTAAAAATAAATAAGCTAAGTAAAAAACTCAACTTAAAAAGGCAAAGCTTAATCATTTAGTTAGGTTTAACCACGATGGCTGGCTGATTTATCATTAGCTCAGCTCTTAAAGCTCATCAGATACGCACGCCCTCGTTTGCGAGTCTTCAGCTACGGCAACTCATCAATTTTTCAGCCACTCCGACAGCCGAAAGCGACTTTGGGCCACATCATATATCCAACTGGCAGTCAGTAGACCAACTACAACGCATGTTACATGCGGAACCGTGACTTAATTACCTGCCGCAAGCTGTTGCCATTAACAACACATTTTTGGCCAGGACCCCGGGATTAGGGGCCAAACCCAATCGATGATGGGCAGGGGCAGAGGAGCCAGAGGATCGGGACCCATTTTCAATTAAATTGTCACAACCCACAGAATGACTGACTTGGATTTATAGTCCAATTAATTGAGGCGACGTCAACGCAAATGCAAAATTAAATGATTGCAAATGCTTGTCCTCGGCGAGGAAGACGGATGCTGGTTGGCTGGTTGTTAACAAAAAAGGATTTCCATGTCGAGATTTGCCAGCATGCGGGCTCCACGAAAAAAGAAAGACATGAAAAGCAGCCGAAGAAAGGAAAGTAATTTAAATTTGTAAATCGATAGGCTTGACGGTGCCCGAACCCTTTTTTGCTGCCTGTTTTTTCTCCTACGTGCTGCTGTTCCCATTTAAATTTTATAAATATTTTAACTTAATAAATGCCAGGCGAGCGGTTGCCCACGGCGCCTAGAAGTCCCAGAATTTGCATAAACTAAAGAGGAGCTCGACTTCCACTCCTTTTCGGCTGCCACTCAAGAGTTCTCTATTTTCGACTGGGGGCTGTCCTTTTCGTGAGCCTCGACAAACATTCTCGAGTTGACTGCCGAGCGAGCCGCGGGCTGTTTTTCCAACCCCTTTTCCTTCTCCACGGATTACGGGCGGAATTTTCTTTCAGGTGCAGGTCCTTACAGCAGCTTTAAGAGCTAATGGTGCTCGGTTGGGGATTAGGGAAGAATATTGAAATGGCAATGACGAAATAATGTAAAGACATTAAAATTGATTAAGATAAGAAACGATTAAAAAATATAATATTTTATAATCCTAAATATTTCCTTTAATCTTCTATGTGAAATACATGATATTTAAAAATAATTAAACAAAGTTATTAAATAATAAATACATAAACACCTACCTAAAAATATCGTACTTTCTGTTTTACACCGCTTTTAAGATGTCGATTCCCTGCCATCCCTAATTTAAGGGCTCTAAATGGCTCGTTTTATTGACCCAACATGCAAATTGACTGTTACTGTGTTTATACGATGCCGAATTCACGCTATCATTTCACGCTTTCGGCCGATTCGTGCTTGTATAAACGCCATTTCGTGAATTCGGCAACACACGAAAGTTGACTATGATTTCAGCCTCAAAGCATGAATTGGTGGTGCCCAGCTCTGGTAACTCTGTTAAAAATTATCAGCGTTGCCAGATCGCTAGAAATTAAAAGCCCTTTATAGGCTATTTCTCCACTCAGCGGTATTAAAAGTTGAAAACTATCACCTATTTTTACCGGTCCGGCATTCCAATCAGCTGAGAGTGAAGTAAAGCATGCATTTTGGATGTGTCGTATAAACAGGGGTTATTTCTATTTCGCGCTTTCAAGAAATCGTGATTGCTATCGTATAAACATAGTATGTGAAACAAACAGACGAGAAAGCATCCCGACAGCAAATAGACCTGGCAAAAGTTTTGCATTCGCATGAAAACGAAATCAAAAGTCCCGCACACTCTGGCTGGAATCAATGAGGCCCGGACAATTTATGGCTCAACATATCCTATATGCCATCTGCCTGTTCTTTTTGCCGGTTTTCGCTATAAATTATTCCCCTCACAGGACGAGTAAAAAGGCGGTAGATATGTACAGTGTTCACTACCAGCCCCATCCTGCGAACATAAAATATTACACATGAGTGGCTTTTATGCAAAGAAGCTGGGCGAGAAATGCGGCTGTGGAAGACGCCTCCCCCGACACTTTAAACTTGGCTAAGCAACAAGTTGGGCTCCTTTTTATAGAGCGGAATGAGAAGAATTATTGCGTTGCGGCGGCAAACTTAAAGAGCCAGCGGAAATTGTTGCCGCCTTTTAGGCCGACAACCAGGGAATGATTTATGTGCCGCCTGCTGCAGGAAGAGGAGGATATGGGCTTATACCCCAGCTGGGAGTACAAATCCCTTACCACCCGCCTCATATGCGTGGGCAGGAGGTTTGCTCGCTCATTAACAATTCATTAAATGCCACCAGAAAAATTAAACGCAAAGCTAAACAGGGCCAATTTGTTCTTGGCCGACAGGATGCCGAAATTCGTTTACACATGTGGTAAATAAGCAAAGGAAAATCCCTGAAAATTTACTTTCAACAGAAAGGTTACCAAAAATCAGGTTCACATTGGATTGGAAAAAGTGTTGGAGAAAAGGTAAGGTAGCACATATTAAGGGGTTTAATGGAGAAAAATTATTTTTAAAATTTATTAAGAAAATGTGAAAAAAATGCATTAAGAAAAAACCCTGAAATTCTACTTTGAACAGAAAGGTTACCAAAAATCAGGAATACATTGGATTGGAAAAAGGGTTGCAGAAAAGGTAAGTAAGCACAAATTAAAAAGTTTAATATATAAAAAAAATCTCTTAAAATGTATTAAGAAAATGCGTTAAAATATTTAAGAATTTAAGTAAACAAAAATATAATAAAAACAATTTAATTTATATTTTATTCCAAGCGGGGCTATAATTTTATTATATTATTATTTACTATATAATTATATATATATTTATATATATTATTTATTATATTATTAAAAGATGATCAAACTGTTCCCAACCAAAGGACCGCAATTGAATTTACAAAATGTAATATGTGCAATTATGCATATGACTATTTAATGACCCCCAGTGTTTGGTTAACAAAAGGCAAACGCAGGGGGGAAAAACGCAATCAATAAATAATTTCCGCAACAAGTTCTGATGACAATTTCATTGGCTGTGACAGTTACTGTGCTGGGGTTTTATATCCCATGTAATACGCATTTAAATTATGTTAATTATTCAGGCGAACACAATTAGCTGTGAGAAGAACGGGCAGAGACCAACAGAAAAAACAGAACAGAACAGAACCCTAACTGAGCGACTTTGAAGAGCCCTCGAAGAGTACTTCCGTACATTTCGACGGGCCGGCAAATTAACACCTCAAAAAAATATATTTAGAGTTGGGAGAGAAAAAAATCGTTATGAAAATAAGTGAAATAAAAAAGCAGTGCTGAAAGGTCAAGCCGACGAACGAGAGCCAACAGCTGAGCCACTTGACATTGTCCAAAGCAAAACTGAGGCAAGGCGAAGCCCCTAAGAAGAGCACTTCACTTTCGAGTGCCTCCATTTGTTTCTGCCTTTTTTTTCGTTTGTGTTTCTCTAATTATGGTCGTACTCCCGCTTTTTGGCTATAAATTGAGCAGCTGGCCGTTGGCAAATCATCAATCAGCTCAGGCAACTTTCAATTGCAAGACGCAAATCGTAAACCCAAAAAGCAAACTTGAAAAATGGTAGGTCCTCTGGGATTTGGACTTTATCAAAGGATTAATTAAAAAAATAAATTAAAATTTAAAACAAATATTTTTAAAAACAAATATTAATCAAGATTTATTTTCCAGAAAATCTTCTCGCTTGGTGGTGTCCTTACCCTGTCGGCTGTGGCCAGTGTGGCTCTGGGTGCTCCTCAATTCGAGTCCCGTCTGCGCCGCGATGTCTCGGAACTGGTGGATCCCGCTGCCGTGGAATACCTTCCTCCCTCGATCACCGAGGCTGCCCTCCTGAATGCCGAGCCCGTGGAGCCTGAGGCTGAGGTTCAAGCCGAACCAGCTGCCCTGGAGGCCGATCCCGAGGGCACCGTCCTGGGCGATGAGGGCTACGAGTATCGCACTGTGCGCCGCCTAAAGCTGCGCCATCGCAACCGTCGGGATGTCTCCCATTTGCAGCCAGCCCGGCAGTATCTGCCGCCCAGCAAGTCCTACTTGCCCCCATCCCAGGAGACTCCTGCTGCAGCTCCTCCGGCCGACGACACCGAGGAGGTGGTGTCCGCCGCCGCTGAGCCCAAGGTGAATCGGGAGTACCTCCCACCCACCGAGGCGGCTCCCGTGGCCGAGGAAACCACCGAGGCGGCTGCTCCCGAGGAGCCAGCCGATGTCCGTGTGGTGGATGTGCCCACTGTCTCAGCTGGGCAGCTGCTCCAGGATGGCTACCACTACCAACAGCCGGCCGAGATGCCCGCGGAGCTGAGGGAAGCTGCTCCGGAGTATCTGCCGCCGGTGGGCGGCGAGGAGGTCATCGTGGAGGGTCCTGCAGGAGGCGAGAGTGCCGTCCTGGCCAGCGATGGCTACCAGTACCGTGCCATCAGGCGTTACAGATTTTAAATTTCTCATTTTGCCAGCGATTTGCTCACTTTTCTATCCACCTTTTAATTGTTGTTGATGTTTTTTAATTGGTCTAAATAAAATTGAATTTTTGAACAGTACACTAAAAGGATTTTAAGGTACGGGAAATATTTTACATTTTAATTTTTTTTCAATTTAATTTTCATGATATTTGCCCCCGATAAAAAGTTGTACATTCTTTGGAAATTCTGTTTCGCCTAATTAATTTATTACGTTTGCATATTAAGTACGCAATGATGCAGCAATAATGCGATTAAAAAAGCAAACGAAACCTAGAGAATGGTGTGTAAGATACACCTGAATTTCATTGCAGCATATTTTCTTTTCCAACGTCATTAAATATGCAAATTGAAGTACAATCTTATGATTTACATAACTAGCAAGAATCGGCTTAAATTGAATCTATCCACATTAAGCATACGCACTGTTGCACCGCCAATTAGGCAATAAATCCAGGACAAGGACTTTACTTAAGGAATTCCCATAATACTCACAGAGCCTTATGTATTTATATAATTAAAGTCAACCAGCAGATTGACTACCTGTCCCAAAACAAACATAACATTACGTATACGCACTGAGTGTTGGCTGGCGTTGTACATTTCAGCCTTGTTTAGTGTCAATAAAGGGGCTTTTATATGTGAGTCACCAATTAGCTGAATTTATGCCCAATGCCTGCTGGCAGCTGCTCCCCTTTGAAGCCCTGCGATATGAAAATCATTGCAGGATTTTATATTCACGTTCAGCCCGCTTCCCGCTTTTGGCCCACCGGGTTGCCATGGACGCCTTTGGATCTTAATTAATGCACTTGCGCGTTAACTCAACTCAATGGAAATTGGCAAGAGGAATGGGTTCCGGAAAATCTTCCACAAGCGGACCAGCATTAAGTGCTCACTCAAGTTAAATTACTTTGACTGACGACAGCAGCAGCAGGAAGGGAATGGAAGGGGAAAACGCAGATAATGACCAGCTCGTCATTTTTACACACTCACTCTTCACTGCAGACTGCATTTCACTGGCCAGTTTAATTCCGCCTCCATCACGTCCTCCTCTCCATTTTTCTTGTTAAATTATGAAATCAATTGTGCAAAATTCAATTAAAATCTTTGCACTTTTCGCTGCGCAGCCAGCAGAGGCGAATCGAAAACGAGGGAATCTCAATTACATTCCAACATCTGTACAAATATGATAAGCCCGAGCCGTACCAACATTTTCCGCATGTTTATTTTGGGTCCAAAAGGCCCCAGGGAATCGGAAACGAAGGGCTTGGACCGAGCTGCCTGTGACAGCCCGCTTATTGCATATTAAATTGGGAGGACGGCGGCACAAATCAGGAATCAGGCATCAGGAATCTGCCAACAGGAGCAACAAGCCGAGCAACAAGCGGCTACAATCATTTTGAGTGCCCGCCGCCCGGAAGGACATTTGTGTTTGTGAGAGGGAATAACAAAACCATCAAGTAGGGACAAGCAGGACAAGTGGAGTGGGCACTCCGTGTGTTTGGGTTAAAGTGACGCCAGTGATGGGAAATGCTGCCCAACGAAAAGGCAAACATATGTTGGGAAAACGATTTGTTAGATATTTCGGTTTTTTATACCAATCGATTGGGCCGCCTTCTTATACCTTATACTGAATTCAATTTACATATCCTTGATATTTTTATATAAAAAAAAAAATAATAAAAGGGGGGTAAAAATTAATATTAGCAATTCCAATAAAAAGTTGCTGCTTAGCTTCTGTTATGAGAATCGCATAGAACGGTGCTAAAAAGTAATCAACTAAATAACGGAAAATAAAATACAATAAAACGATAATTTCGTTTAAAAAGCTTTGTTTACCTTTCAATAAAAAAAACTTTAAAAAAATTCCATAAACAATTTCAGAAAATTATTTTAAAGACAATCCAGTTGTTATCCAATTGTGGGATCAACAGAACTTCAGCAAAATATCTCCAGCTGAGTCAAACTTCGGACTACCTTTAGCATTGCCTTTGCAGTCGGTATTCCACACCATAACCTGGCATAAATCAAATTGCCCTCGGGTAGTCAATTTCGTTGGCAAAAAGCCGGCGCTGCAAGTGACAGTCTCGCCCTGTGAAATGTTATTAAAAATTATTATGCATATTTATAAATTTAATTTGTGCATTACAGCGCTTTCTGACAGATAACACGGAGTTTGTGCGGCAGGCAAGGGCTGAAATCACTGCAGGCCATTCCAGTTGAGCTCGTAAATGGCAGGAAAAATTCATTTCACTTCAGTCTGCGTATGCAGGATATTCCCTTTTTTGATGTCCTTCTGTTCTCCTTTCCCCTCGCTTCCTGCGGTGCACATTTCATACACGCTTTGTCTTTCGAGCGGCGAGTGTAAAAAAACAAAGGCTGCCAGGATACGAGATACTTTCACACAGACAGTCGCCTGTCAAGTGCCGCGTTTAACGGTCGTCGAGGTGGCATCCTTAAACGAAGGATGTGACGTTTCGCAGGGGGCTTCCAAGTGATCCACAGCGGTGGGATGTTCGGTTTTGGGGCACCGCATTCGCCCTTAATCAATGTCTCCCGCTAATTGAGTGCTAAAAATAAAATTAAAACGAAATGTCTGCTTTTGTCAACTTTTTGTAGGCTGCCAAATTTATGAGCCCAATTTGTTCAGGTTTTAATATTAATTGTAGATAATTTAGGGGAAAAGGGAGGCTAATAAATTTTAGTATGCAAATATTTACAAATTCAGATAACTGTATTCAATTTGGAAATTTAATTTTTAAAACAATAGTTACGCTTGACTAATAAATTTGGAAAAATTTGGATTTAAACTCTTTAAATGTATTTATTAAAAGCTATTTATTTTAAGGAACCGAACCCCTTCTTAAGTAATATTTTTGAGAATCGCCTAGAACGGCCCAAAAATGGCATTCCAAAATAAGAAATTCCTTTTACAAATTTGTAAAGCTTAGATTATTTAAAACATTTTCTAACCAGTCAAGCGCGAACTCATTGGAGCTTATCTCATTTGCTACTCTTTGAGCAACATTTGATCCGGGTTAATCTTTGCTGTCCACGGCAGGGTCTCGACTATTTCTAGCCGGCCCGAAACCCAAACTTCCATCAAGAACTCGTTAATGGCCACTCATTTGTGTGTCAGTGAGCTATGAATAAGCAATTCTGAGCCTTGGTCCATCTGTCCGCAGCTGGAGATGAAAGTTCTGTGGCCTCTGGTCAGATTCCGACCAGCAGCAGCAACAGGCAACTCGACTCGTGTAAGCGTCGAACCAAAGGGCCTAAAAGGGTTTCTACTTTTCTGGGCATGTGTGAGAGAGTGTGTTACCCGAGGAGCCGGATATCCAAGCCAGGAGCTTTGAAGTGCGGCAGGTAATTGGTTAATTATTAGGCCTTGTTTGCTACTCCTGCTGTCGCCCCCGGGCCACTCTGCTCAGCAGGGTAGCCAGAAATGGCCGGATAAAATTTAATGGCTAGCCGTCGCCTCGGATTACACAATTGGTCAACTGGCAGTTATGAACACCACATTTCCACATCACTGAAAAGAGTCTTTTCCACTGGGTTTACTTTAAAGAGACTTGCCTGTTCTAAATGCATTTGCCTGATTGGTGTTCCTATTTTTTTTGATGAAGTATCTTTCCTTATATTTGTATATGAAGTGGTTTCGGACTGAGAGGATATTTATTCTTTAAGATGCACTTGTGTAACTTGATTACTGCTGCATATGCAGGTGAAACTCATCTTTGGGGACAATGCCAGAAATGACAAACGAAGCCAACACTGCTGGTAATCATTTTTCACTGCAACTTTTCATTTTCATTTTCCACACTCGCACGGAAAATCCACACACCTGTGTGTGTCTTTGTGTATGTATGTCCTGCTCTTGACTTTTGCGTTAGAAAATTAATAGCCTGCCCACAAAAATTCTTCTAATTTTCGTTTGGATTCTGTCCAGCCGAGAGGAGTGAGTTCATGTAGGATCGTTATCAAGGCAATTTTCATCTTTGTTTGCTCAACTTTTTTGCAGTTTTTGTTTGGCTTGGCCATTTTAATTAAGTCAAAGTGTTTGCTTTACACACAAAAAGTCAACGAAAAAGCAGTGCCGCTTAAAATTATAAACATTCCTGAGTAAATATTTTTGTTTGTGCAATATTTCTGGCTTATGCACTCATCTCGTTGCAACCACTCAAATGTCAGTCGGATTTATTATCATTTAATAATGATGTCGCACAAAAGAATACTCAATGACTCGGAAAATTGTATGAAAATTTAAAAATATAAGTCCTTCTCTCAGTTATTTATTACGTATTTTCCAGAAGGCAAATTACATTTTATATCTACCGCAATTTTATTTTAATCCCCAGCTCTGAATACTATAACCCACTATTATTTTTGTTCTGTAAGACAGATACATCTTAAACACTCCATGCTGAAACACATTATTCATGGATGAGCTTGTCTTTAAAGTAATTTTTGGGATCTTCCAGGGGGTATTAAACTAATGAAAAATAGCCATTTAGACGAGTCCTTAGCGGGCCTAGTATCTTTGGATAGATATCAACCTGCTGGCCTCGAAAGTCGTTGGAGTTAGAGGACCGAAAGAGGCATAAAAACACGTACGCAGCCCTCAGTCAGGTGAACTACAAGGACACTCAACTAGCTGGGGCGGAAAGGGGGCCTGGATTTTGGCAGGACCTCGATGGTGGGCGGGGTAAAAAGCCGTCAGTTCGGGGCTGCCGTGACAACGCCCAAAAGACCAAAAGACAGTGGGTCTAAGGTGTGCGAGTGAGCGAAATAAAAAACGCATATTGCGTAAATTTCGATGTCAAAGGCGGAGGCAGGTCACAAAGTCGTTTGCGGATTCGGATTCGGATTCGGATTCGCAGGCAGCCAGGCAGCCAGGAGCCAGGACCAGGAGCTGGGAGTCAGGTGCGTGTGCGGCACTTATGAGTGGCACTTAGTCTGGCCTAATACCCATCATTAGAGCATTTAACAGGAAACACGTGACGCTGCATAGCAGCCGACCCCCGCCCAGTATCCCACTCATCCGACTCCGAAAACTCGGAAACAGTGGCAGTCGGTGGAAAAGGGCTGGGGGATGTGGGGCACTTTAAACAGGGCCTACGCTTTTCACACCCGAAAAGGATTTGTCAAAGCTGGCTTTTCAAGTGGAGGACGCAGTACGAAGGACGCAGAGCGGCCATGGAGGGCATTCTCCTCCAGGCCAGGCTCAGTGGTCGTAGATGCCGCACTGATTGTGCCCAGGAAATGTAATTAATTTCGAATTTCTTTTATTTTCTAAGCTGGGGAGCTTCGACTTGTGAGTACCGCGACTTACGACGAGATTAGTAATTTATGGGCTTATAGCTTAGATTTTCTACTAACCAATAGATTAAACAGAACCTGTTTCTATAAATGTAATTTTGGTGCTAGAAGAAATCATTACATTATTACATCATCATTACATCAGAAGAACAGGAACTGTCATATATATCCCGACTATCAGATACCCGTTACTCAGCTTAAGGGAGTGCGAGGGAGACGGAGATATAAAACTTTGATCGGGCATAACTTTTTAACGAATGGTCCGATTTGAAAAATTTCTACTTCTACTTTTCGATAGGTATAACTAAACACAACAAAATTGCATTTATGCTTCTCCGAAATCTTTAAAAATATGGGCGCCAGACACATTTTAAAATCGTTTGTGGGCATTTATGGGCGATTTTGGGCGTTAGAGGGGGCTCGTCTGAAATAAACTTGCGCTGCGTAGGAAGCCCAAGAATATGTGTGGGTAATCCCAACTTTCTAGCTTTTGTAGTTTCCGAGATCTCAGCGTTCATACAGACAGACAGACGGACAGACAGACATAGCTATATCGACTCCGCCAGTGACCCTGATCAAGAATATATATACTTTATAGGGTCGGAAACGCTTCCTTCTATACCCGTTTACTCTAAAAGTAACGGGTATAAAAATCTGAGAATAAACAGATGTGATGCAGAAATATGTCACTGGATATTTCTTTTTTATCGCATCTCGTTTTTTTCTGACTGCCTGATAAGAATTTAACATTTAACACATTTTTGTTAATTTCAAATTTAATCATACCAAAAAATGGTATTATCAAAAATGTATTAATTTGTACCCATTTTGTTAGATGGCTGACACGCAGTGAAAAATTGCCCATGTCCACTGATTTAGTAATTCTGATAAAAAATATATATATTCAAATATATATATATACTCAAAATGTATCTTAATTTATTATTTCAAAAATTACTTAAAATAGTACAATTATTTTTTGATTTAAAAGGAACCGTGTCAAGTTTTTTCGACTGCAATTTATTCTAATATTTTTTATTAGACTATGGTTCCCCCTAAAGCATTAGAAACTGAGAACAATTCCTAACGAAAGTTAAAGCATAAAATTGACCAGACTGGTGGCCAGGAGTCCACGAAGTCCGGATCCCACTGACGGAGCATTCTTTTGACAATAGTAGTCATCGCAGTTCACCTCCAAAAAGGTCTTGTACTTCTCAAGGACATCGGACCACTTGCAAACGCCCTCTTTACACCAGTCCAGCTGCACGGCCTGCTGGTTGAGGAAGAAGACCACCTTATCGCCATCCGATTCCTTCGGGCAATCGTACTTCACCGCCATTAAATTACTGCCAAACGGATCCATCCGGCTGATCTTCCAGAGTCGGTTGGTCATACGCTCGTGGTTATCCGCCGTCAGTTTAGTACCGTCCTTTTGAAAGCCCAAAGCATTGAGGAGGTATAGAAGTCCCGTAGAGTGGCCAAAGTATGCCACTACGTGGGGCGACACTTTGCTGTCCAGGTGTTTGAGTAGGTCCTGTACCAGGCGGCAGTTCAGCTTCTCTTTTCCAGCTGCCGGAAATCCGTAGCCCCATCCGTAGTAGTACTTAAGATCATCCAGGTACTCGAAGACCGTTACATCCTCCGGCAGAAAGGCACCACACCAGGCGCTGTTCCTTTCCAGCTAGAATTGTACAATTATAGAAAAAAGACTTTGATTCCCTAAAATATAACTCACATTCCACGCCTGTTCGAAGCGGCACATATCGTATATCATTTTGATGTCCTTCTCGTTCAGGGGGCTGGCAAAGCTGCGTATAAAAGTGATTTGAAAAATAATTAAACAAAAAAATGGGCAGCTTATTACATGAACCCCTTCTTACCCTAATCGAGTTGATATCTTCGCCAGGGTTTCATTATACAGTTTAGAATGTTGGAACTTGTAGAATTCGGTGCCCTCGATGTTATAGGGAAAATCTTCGTAATTCTGGCATTTGTCGAAGGGGCGGAGAAGCATATCGGTCTTCGGAGTTTCGGCGGGATGAGCCGAGTTATTGGTACCGAACAGACCTTCGGCGAAAGCTCTAAAACTTGCATCAGTGCGCTGCCTTCCCGTGTGACGGAACTGCAAAAAAATGTATATTAAGGATGGGGTTCCCAGGAGATATCTGTTATGGAACCCACGTAGTAATAAGTGTCATTGTAAGTTGAGGGCAGCACACTGGGAAACAAGCGCTTATACAACGTGGCCGTGCCCTTGAGATCCTCGTAGCCTTGGCTGGTTAGATACTCATTTTTGTCCTCTGTAATGCTGGAATTCCACTTCCAAGCCTTGATGGCATCATAATCTGTCTGGCACAGCGAACCTGCTTCGATCTTCTTATTGGTCTCTTCATAGTTCTTGATTACGAGATCGCGCAGCTGAAAATTAAAAAAAAGTATAATGACTTATATAACCAATAACATTAAAGAATTTACGAAAATAGTACCTGTAGCATTACAAATAATAAGTATATATATTATATGTATATATTTGTATACCCTTGCAGAGGGTATTATGATTTTAGTCAGAAGCTTGCAACGCAGTGAAGGAGACGTTTCCGACCCCATAAAGTGTATATATTCTTGATCAGCATCACTAGACTAGTCGATCTAGCCGTGTCCGTCTGTCCGTCCGTCTGTCCGTCCGTTTCTACGCAAACTAGTCTATCAGTTTTAAAGCTATCGGGCTCAAATTTTCCCAAAAGTCTTCTTTCTATTGCAGGTAGTATATATGTCGGAATACTCTTGGGAATATTATTTTTTTAAAATTTCTGAATTTTGAAAAATTTAATGTTTTTGTAAATGACTAGGAATGGTCTGCAAGGGTATATAAGCTTCGGCTGGCCGAATCTAGCTTCCTTTCTGATTTTTCTTTTTTTTCGGTCATTTATAGTTTTACGGTTTCGAAAGACCTTCTTATCCTTGCTTTGGTATTCTATTTTTCAGTTATTAACTTAACGTTAACTTAACTTAACATTAACTCACCACATTCAACCTGTTGGCACCCTTGATAAATTTCTTCTCAGGCAGCCGAGTGCCGTGCCTATGCATAATCCAGATTTTCTTGGCCGTACAGCCGGGTAGCTCGTGTTGCTTGTCGATGTCCGAGCTCTTTGCGTTCTGGTAGGCGGTCATCGATGAGAACTGCCGGTTCTGGACGTGTGCGGTGTCCTTACTGTAGCAGTAGTCATCCCCTCGGGAGATGGCCACCAGGGGCAGCAGCAGGAAAATCAGCAGCCGCATACCAGAAAAATACCAGAACCTATAATTTGTGGAATTATCATTTGCATTTTTAGAAAAATTTGAATAATTATTGGAAAATTATTATGGTCTAAATTAAAGAAATCATTGAATATATCACTTGCAAAATGATCGCTATAATTTTAGTGGCCAACGTAAGAGAATTTATTTAAAATGACAAAGGATAACGGTGCAAGGATATCAGCAGGTCTAATTTATTATTTATCACTATTTGTTGAGACGAACACACATACCTCCTCTTTGTGTAATTATAAATCACTGGGGAAAAAATCGAAGTTGCCAGTTTCCAACCGATTCAAGCACACGACGACGCGACCGCAGAACGTTAAAAATGAACTGAAAATCGTGCTTAAATACTTTTTCCAAGTTCCTTATCGATGTGCCTCTCGCTTTCTCTCAGCGATAATCCCCTCTCTACCTAAACTTTTTGGACGGCTGTCCAAAAATTCCAAGTATTCGTTTGCGATAAAAATACATTTTTTAACATTTAAAGGAAATAAGTAAAACATTCAAGTTTGATAACATTTTTTTAATAGAACTTATTATTGCCCGTTTTCCAAGAAAAGTACTCGGATTGGATGCCCCAGTGTGCGTGCACAGGTAAAGGAGTAAGAAATGTTCCTACGCTAATAAAAACCGTTTAAAAACCCTTATATTTTTTAAGAAATAACAATTCTAACGTTACCGCCTTCAAGAACAGACAGTTTTATGTATGCGTCCCCTTTTGTCTCTACCGGAGACTTACCCCTCCTTCTAACTAATATGTGGAAGGCAATACGAAACTTTGGTCATTTTTTACTATATTAAGCTTATCAAAAAAAAACAAGAAAGGAAGCTAATTTTGTTCTTCTTATTACTCTGACTCAAAAATTTGTTTTAATTTCAACCAAGATATTATGAAATTTCCACATACTGGATTTTATTTAGGCTTTGACATTAATTAGTTTAATTTATTAAGAAAAGACTCTAAACTTTTCTTACCCCGTTTTCCTAAATAAAAACTTCTGACTCTAATTAGGATTGGTTGCCCCAGACACTGGGTAAGGAGTGACAAATGTTATTTGAAACCATGTCACTCTTTCGTTAATAATTCCGATTAAAAATCCATAAATTTATTAGAAAATATATATTTTAAAGTTAAAATTGTTTAATTAACGAACCAAGAATCGATCGTAGGGTGGTCCATGCCTAAAGTCAAATTTCTGTGGGAAAAGTGAGTTCTTTTCCGCCAGAACAGACAGTTTTATTTACGCGCCACCTAGCGCTTGTCTACATAACATGCGAGTTCTACTTGCATTTTACACACTGCTTAGCTCGATAGCAAGCAGTTTTCTTGGCGCCAATTTAGTGGAAATTCAAACTAAAGTCACAATTTAAATAATCATTTTATTTAGTTAATATAAAGCTATTTCTGACTGCAGCGCTGTCAATGTTCGTTAAGCGTTTAGAAAAATCGTGAAGTTGAATATTTCGGTGTCTGGGTGTGTTTCTTGTGTTGTGTAGTTTTTTGACTGTGTGAAGTTTTAGTGCTTTTTGCTGGATTAAAAGTAGAAAATCTAAATCGAAAAATACTTGACTGACATCCGCCGTGGCGAGGCGGCCCTCCATTTGGTACGAACTTTGTTTTGTACATTACAAATTAAGAGCTATTTATATCGAAAGTTAGTGCATTAAGTAGACCAGAATGGCGGTGGCCAGGAGTCCAGTAATTCCGGATCGCAGCGCCGCAGCTCCTCCCGCCCGGCAGTAGTAGTCACCGCAGTCCGCCTCCGAAATGGTCTTGTACTTCTCGAGCACATCGGACCACTTGCACAGGCCCACATTGCACCAGTCCAGCTGGACGGCCTGCTGGTTGAGGAAGAAGACCACCTTCTCGCGATCCAATTGGGTGGGGCAGTCGTACTTCACCGCCACAAAGTTACTGGCAAACGGATCGATTAGGCTGCTCTTCCAGCGACGGCTGCTCAAACTGTCGTAGTTGTCGGCCCTCAGTTTGATGTCGTCCTTCTGAATGCCCAGCGCTGTGATCAGGGTGAGGAGACCCGTGGAGTGGCCGAAATGGGCCACCACATGCGGCGACACCGGGTTGCTCAGGTGGGTGAGCAGGTCCTGCACCAGGCGGCAGTTGAGGTGCGCATTTTCCGGGAATCCGTAGCCCGATCCGTAGTAGTACTTCAGATCCTCCAGGTACTCGAAGACGGTTACCTGCTCCGGCAGGAAGGCGCCGCACCAGACACTCACGCGGTCCACCTGGAATTTTAATTGGCCAATTAATATACACAATACAGAACATGGCTTCTTCTGGGAACCACTTACATTCCAAGCCTGTTCGTAGCGACACATATCGTACATCAGCTTGATGTCGTCCTCAGGAAGGGTGTACTTGAAACTGTGGGCGATAAAGGGGATTTAAAATAAACATATGTATAATATAGTAAGTACTACCGATATGTGCAGGTAAATGTAATATGTTTTAAAGATAAAGTTATTCATATCATTTTGATATGAATCTTATTTTACATTATGTGTTCAAAAAATACTACATAATAGTGCATTTATAGTCTTTAGGAAATTACTGATACGATAAAATATCTTATTGATATGTTTGAACTATTAATTTGACATAATTCATATCGGCTTTTTATTTTATCTTTTCAACTTACCCTAATCGCGTGGAGATGTCCGCCAAGGTGTCGTTATACAGTTTGGCCTGATGGAACTTTTGGTATTCAGAGCCCTCGCCCTTGTAGTTTACATCCTTGAACGATGTACAATAGTCATAGGGACGGAGCAGCAGATCCTGCTGAGGGATCTCGACGGGATGGGCGGCATTGAGAGATCCGAAGAGACCCTCGGCGAAGGCCTTGAAACTTTCCGTGGTGCGCTGGGTGTCCGTGTGACGGAACTGGGAAAGATTATGGCAATTATTATCATCTATTTGCATGTGATAAAATAAAACCCACCTGGTAATAGGTATCGTTGAAGGTGGGCGGCAGCACACTGGGGTAGTATCGCTGATACAGCTTGGCCGTGCCCCTGAGATCCTCGTAGCCCTGGGCGGTCAGGTACTCCTCCATGTCGGGCGTTATGCTGCTGTTCCATTTCCAAAACTTGAGGGCAATCAAATCCGTCTGGCACAGCGCATCCGTTTCCGGCTTAGACCTATCCACTTGATAGTTTTTTACGATCAGATCGCGCAGCTAAAAATGAAGGAAACATTTTATGACAATTTCAATAAATTCATTAAAATAATCCCCCTATTAGGTAAATAATAATAATGCTACTTTAACTGAATACAAATGATGTATTTGTTGCAAATGTAAGGTCGTAAATCCGAATGGCCTATAGCTCATATGTGTTTAAAATAAACCGCTTCCTAAATAAGCAGTTTGTCTATTAATGAGCTGCTGTTTTGTAATAAACAAGCTCTTTTCAAGGGAATACCTTAAGATTTAGTTTTTTTGTTTTGAGTTTTGACATATTTTAATCTTTAATCTAAAATACCACACAAAAAGAAAATACAAGAATGCTAACTATATGTAAATGTGGAATTGCATGGGCCTATGCTTGAATGATAAATATGATCTACAGCACTCACCTCTGCCACCCTGGAGGCCTTATTGATCATGCTCTTCTTGGGCAGCCGCGTGCCGTGCCTGTGGAAGATCCACATCTTCTGCGGCTGACACCCGGGTACCAGGTACTGCTTGTCGATGTCCGAGCCCTTGACGATCTGGTAGGCGGTCTTCGAGGAGAACTGGCGGGTCTGGGGGCGGTCGGTGTCCCTGCTGAAGCAGTAGTCATCGTCTTGGGCGATGGCCACCAGTGGCAGCAGTAGGAAAATCAGCAGGCGCATAGTTCTGGGGAAATTCAGGGGGAAAATAAGTGGAGATGGTCAGGTGGGAGGCGGTAAAAAGGGTTGTTCGAACATTTAACTGGCCCAGCCTTCGGTTGGACGCATATCCTTGAACTGTCGTCCTGTCCAACTGGCTGTGGCTATGGCTTTAGCTGCCCTAATGGACACGACGAGTGTCATATGAGGAAGCCACCTGGAATCCACCCAACTCAGACAGTGGAAAGGTGTGGCATTTAAATTGCTTCGCTGGCGTCTGGCAAGGAACTTGGCAAGACAATCTGGGAGGGGCTACAGAATCGAATCGAATGGAAATCCAGTCGGAGTTTGGAGGAAATGACAGCACACACGCACCCACACTCGAAGAAAATCAATCCTTAAAACTTTAAATCATTATTTTCCGTAAAGTTCTCAAGATGCATACCAAAAAATATAAATAAGAAATTAAATCACTTGGAAAGAAAACAGTTTTCCTCTTGTACAACCAATTTCAGTCTAATTGATTGCCCAAAGAAATAACTTTTATTTTTCTGAGTGCCCTAAACCTCCGCGAAAACTAACCTAACTGTGGCCCTGAAAATTAGGCTAATGATTTTCGGCTGGCCCCACTGACAAATTGCTGCAGTTCTAGTCCTCCACGTGGCTTTTAGTCATCAACTTTAGTCATGTCCATCAACCGACCTCCAACCCTTGAGTCCACCTTCACACTCCCTCCTCAATTAGGTCAGGCCAACAAGTTGGGATAGCTCATAGATTGCTCATAAAAGATTGTAATGTTTCAATTTAGGGCCCGCATCCGACTTTGATTAATCAACCCCTTGCCAGGGAAGTCCGATTAGGTAACAATAGCTCATTAAGAGCATGTAATCTGAATTTTGAGTGACAAGCTGGCCCGACACTTTACTTCGAAAATTCCATTCCAAAAGGGAGTTTCTCTCAGAATACAAAAATCAAAATGAGCTTGAAAAAGAAAGTGTGCGGTCTGTGGTGCAAGCACAAGCCTTCGGACAACCAAAAAGCATTGGCCTTAGCCTTGTAAGTGTGAAGATGATGCAAAAGTACAGCACCCACTGCAGAACAAACGTCAGGCAGAGTTGCATGCGAGGCAGGGTGGCCATGCTGACTAAAAAAGCACCTTTGTATTTATTATTTGTTTAAGACTCTGGCTCACTATATTCCCCTATGCCCACAGTATGCCATCAGCTGCATCCTTTGGACTGGCTGCTGCCTTGGCTGTTGTTTACTATACCGATTGGAAAGTAATTGCCGGATGGATTCCCCTATACAACACCAAGTTTCCGAAACCCGAAGATCCAAAGAAAGCGAAGAAATGAGAGATGAGTGCTGGCGGCATCACATATTTTTAGTCTCTGTGATTGAACAAAATCGAACCCTGAAGATCGTGCCTTTTCCCAAAATATAATTCAAATAAACGTTTTTACTGGCATTCAATATTTTCTATGCAGGCCTTTTTGCGGTTTAATGTTGCTTGCATTTCGGAAATGCATTTGGTGGAACACGCTTCCAAAATAAATAAATGCTCTGCCAGTGAAAACACAAGCCGAAAGAACAACAAATAAATGGTTGCCACAGCACCCGAAATAGATGAACCGAAAATTTACCCAAAAAGCCCCTTAATCCAAAAAACTACAACTTGGAAACAAATTTTGGGGTTCTCTGTTTAGAATTTCGCCCCCATTGATCGCTGGTAAATGCAGTTGGGCAACCTGTTGCCTATGTAGATGGTATGGCAAATAAATAAATATAATGGATATGCGATACAGGTACACGGAAAAAAAAGAATTTACTTGAAAAATAAAATATTGTTTATTTTTATATATATAACCACTAACATTACAAAATTATATTTCTAGAAATCTTATGAAGCATGTAGTAATTTACTACATATATTATAAACTCTCAGAATATCTTCATAAAATTTAAAAAGAAAATGTTTGTTTTATTTCATAATTTACTTAAAATGTGACTAAGCAGGTATATTTAGAAATATACCTTAATATTTATAAATATTATGGGCTGAATTGACTAAGAATTTTCTCTCTGTGCACCAGTGACGTCAGTGGCATAGCATTGACAGCTGCAATTAGCTTGTGAAATTTCCCATTACAGATCCCATGTGCGGAAGGCCAAAAAGCGATCTGACACACGCATCTAATTCAGCAGCCTCCACTGCCATCTTTGCATTTTCAAGTGCAAATAATTGCCGCACATTCACATCGCATCCCATCCCATCCCATCCATCGGATTGGTTGCACTTTTCTAGCGCTCCAAAGTCGCCCGATATTCTATATACGAACCGATCTGCGATCTACGATCTGAGACCCCCTCCTTGGGCACTCCCCTAATCAATTGAATGCCCCTCCTTTGTTTGCATTTTCAGCCCATTCCATTCCATCGGCATTTTTCTAGTTTTGTGTTTTCTCAATGCGAAATTAAAATTCCAATTTTGCTGCCATCTCGTGTTTACTTAGCTGGCTTTTATGAACTGGGGAGGCAAATTGCTCCAGCTTTTTAAACCCTTCTCCTCCCCTCTCCATTTGTAAAACAGATTCGCCAACTTGGAAAACTAATTTGATCTGTGAATAATATTTATTATGCGATATTTGTTTGAATTTCCTACAAAAGTGTGCGTGACATTTGACTAATTTGCCTGATTGTGTATATCTAATATATATTATATATCTATATGCAACACCCCTTTATTATACACAGAAAATAATGTGATTATTTTGAATGCGATTATTTAAATAGAAAAGTTTCTAATCAATATTATTTTTAAATGATCTTTAAATATTTGTTTCTGTGTACCCTTTTCCTTTCAATAAATTCCTAGTTTTTATATTTCTAAGAGATCTGCCCTCGTGCTGGTTTCATTTGTGGGTTTCGGTTTTTTTAGAGCATAGCATAAATCAAAACCAGAAACTTATTTTCAGTTGGCTGTTTTTCTGCTGTTTCCACTTTGCTTAATTTATTGATGTGTTTTTCTATATATCTTTTTTTTTGGTGATTCTGCAACAAAAGTCATTGCCACTGAACCAAAATCCAATTCATCATTTCACCAATTGATTTTCCAGCACACTCTGATCGATCTGGGATCGTTGAACTTTTACGGGGAAATTAAATAATTTCGATTACGAAACAATTCAAAGATGTAGAGCAGTGAGTGCGCAGCGATACTTGCATCAATTGCTGGGCAAGTTAATTGATTACACACGCAAACAGCTGGCGGGTGATTTTTTGAGCGTTTTGTTAGCGTTTTTCACAGCTGCCCGCGAATATTGTCGCGTAAAAAAAGTGTGGAAAAATATATAGAATGCTAAAATCAAAGCTCCGCAACTACTGTGCATATTAATTAGCATATGTGCGCAAATGAGTGGCAGGAGGAGAGCGAGCGAGCGAATGCCAGGTCGACCAATTATCGTAATGATGCTCAAGCGCAATTCACTTAAAATCCCCGACACGTCCCCGGATAATGGGGCATATATCATACGCGCCATATAAAACGAGATATTACATATTTATGGCGGGTCTTGGGCGACCGGAACATCTATGTTCCGAGCAGAACATAAGACACTGGGACATAGAAAGATATCTAGTTAATATGCAGACGTCGAATTTCTCCGGGAAGCCGGCGTTTCGAACCCCGGATAATTCCAGGCCTGCCTTGGGGAATCTTTAATTAAAAGCGATACCCGAAAATTGCCTGGGAACATTAACATTAAGTATTTAATTTATCACCCGGGGCCCCAAGGCGACCTTCCCCATTACATGACCAATGGATGGGATCTCGTCTGGCCTGTGTTTTGTTTGGAAATTTTTTAAAATATGCCGCCTGCTTGACCTCAGAGCGACAAGTGAGACGGAGAGACGTCTTGGAATTTTGAAAGAGTTTCCTAAAGTATTTTTAGGGATTGTTCTGTGGCAGGCGGAATATCTGACGTCGCTCGAAAATAGAATTGCTTCATTTCTAATGATATATTAACTAATGCCCATTAAAAACCAAGACTATTTTCGTCGGCAAACAGGAAAGGAACTTAAAGAGAATGGAAAGTGTTTCGGTTAAGGTTAGGTGGCCAACGGCGAATGCCAAAATCATTTTGGCACCGTATCAAGAGTGAAAAACTTTTGACAAATTCTGCAATTTATTTGAGGCGAGTGGGAAAATTCTCGAGCGTAAGTGATCGTGAGAATTCTCCCTCGTGCTCTCTCAAGCGACTTTTATCGCTAATAAAAAGGCGAAACAATACTAGAACTTGTTACACAACGTAATAGTGCTCAGCTCTATATATTTATTGAAAAGCTTTGTAAATAAAACTTGTGCAACTTAGTTGAAGCGATTAAAAGGGAAACCGAACTATACTATGAATTGATTTTTCAAGAGCAAACAAAGAGCTAAGAATGAAAATCTTCCGGAAATCGTAAAAAAAATAAACACATGCCCGAAATTAACAAGAAATACCTCTTTAATAAACTTAATCCTATTTAAAATATGGTTCTCTGCTTCGGATTAAAATAGCTTTTAAACATATAAATGATTTATGTGATTTTAGACTTAATATAATACCTTTATTTTAACAGAATATATATTTAATTATTTCTTGTTAAATCGATTTCAAGGGAGGGCAGATGGAAAAACAGCGCTATGGAAACGAACGACCGAATTTTCCAAGAGCAAGTGATCGTAAGTAAGAAAAGGCAAAGAGGAAAAACAAGTTAGAGTCAATGCTCGTTCTCCCAAAACCGGTTCTCTCCGCCTCTCTTTTGGCCGAATGTTTGTGTTTTTTGCCTAGGCTGGTAGGTAGTTGGCCCACATAATGGACTGAGACCCACTCACCCACGCCCCTCAGGTAGCCCCAAATGGCCAAGAGCATCGGCCATTGAAGCCGTCAACATAATCGGACGGGAAAAACACCCGGGAATTCCGAATATTTTCTAGGGCTCAGCCCCAGAATTTCAGATTCGAATGGGAGTGAGATGGAGGAAAATAAATTAAATATTTAATGTGTCCCCGGAGTCTTTGGAGCGGGTAGCATGGCGTGTCCAAGTGGGAGTCGCGTGCCCAGGGACCAGCTAATAAATCTGGTAATCTCCTGAAAAGGAGTTGGGCATCGGGAGGCGCCGAAAAGGAGCAACGACAAGACACTTGTGTCAACTATTTGTTTGCGTAATTTGCCTATCTCTGCGCCGCTATCCATTTTAATTGCACGAACTTAGATTAATCTCCGCGTGCGCCGGAGACTTAATTATTTTAAGCGCACTGTTTAAAACGCGTGCAAAACGCACTCGGCTCATTTGAATCACTCAGGTGATGCAAACCTCTGCTAATTTGATTGCCCAGCCAACGAAACGCGATTCGGCCACAAATTCTGGCACAAAAAGATTTGTTTTTGGCCTAGAACGTTGAACCGCTCGTAGGGTTCGCTACACTCGGAAAAATTGGAATCGTTAGGACCAAGTTTAACAAATTCTTGTGGGGATAAAAATAAAAAAACTAAAAGTACTTGTATCAAAAAGGAAAACAGTTAACTTTTTACAAAATATTTTGTACAAACAAAAAATTTTATTAAAGATCCATTTTTAAATATTTTTCTCAGTGTTTTCCTACTTCAGGGCTAAGAATAAAGTCACACGCTGCGTGGAAATGGAGACCGAAGAAAAAAACAAGAAAACAAGCAAAACCAAAGTCGTTCCCAAAACTGATTAATGTAGCCACCTCAAGTTTCCAGCCGTTTTCATTCATATGCAAAATGTCGAATGGTAACAATTTAATACTATATTATTTCGCTGAGCTCATCACGAAATCGGGAAAAAAAAACTAAAAACAAAAATACGTTATTTGTTTAGCCGTTTGTTATACAACAATTATAGATGACCGCCGAACAGGTTCCCCAAGTGACTTCCATCTACATATCTGCGACTGAGAATTACGAAAATAAACACAAACCGCAGGTGCAACTGGGAAATATCTGGGATTGATAGGTAGATTCCGTCTAATGGTTCAATTAAGTGCTCTGTAATTGCCAGTGCCAAAACGATCGCTAGAATTTCTTGGCGCAATTTAGGTGAATTTTACTCAAATGACGACAGCTAATGCATCATAAATTGTATGAATTATGTTAATATTTTAGCATTATTTGTTGAGATGCACACACATACACGCACGCACCTATTTGGATAATTTAAATGCACTGGTTAAACAATTGTTTGACGTTTGTTGTTAAACAAACGACGCGGAAGGGCGCGGCAGGCAACTCAGCAACGTTCAGCTGAACGTTTGAAATGAAACTGATGAAATCGCGCCGAAATCGCCTCCGAAGTTAACAGCAAATGTTAGAACTAACAGCGAAGCCCGTGTGGATTGTGTGGAACGCGATTGTATTGTTCGGTGATGGCGATAAGAGTCTACAATTTGTAAACAATTTGCGTGGGTGAAAAACCTCAGGTGAGATGAAGATAACAACATGTCATTAGGTAAAGTTTTAGATAAGCAGAGAAAACAGAAAGAAAATTAAAATGATAAGAAAATTTGGCCCTGCATTCACATATAACGAGTTTTAGAAATTACAAATTCCTAAGAATGGTATGTTTTTTATTTTAAAATAGTAGCAAGAGACAGGTAAGCACTGCAAAAAACACTGAACAAAAAATGTTTTTTTCTATTTACAAACTTCTATCTACAGTTAAATTGTTAAATTCGCATTAACCATAAAACCTTATTATTATCTTATATGAATTATCATGAAAATCATTGTAGTTTATTTATTAACAGCAGATCACAAACCTTATCAACGTTGCTTGTTTATTGAAAAGTTGAATATGTATGTATATACTTTCAAATAATTAATAAGTAAGAATCTTTTGTTTTGTAAAGTAGTTGTTTTGATTTGCGTTAGAGTACTTAAACCGTAGCTAACAATAGATGACCACCAAAGTCCACCTCCACTGAGACATACGTTCAAGTTTACTACTTTTGCGGCACTAATCACATTTGCCTGATAAGAACAAAATCTAGAAGGAACCAGCGATCCTTAGTATAGATTTCAATGGAAATATCATCCAACTTTTCCTTGCCGCAGATAAGTAATTGGCGCAGAACTGTTTTTGTGTTAAGATTAAAGCCTAAAACGATAAGGAAATGTCATTTTCAAGAGCTGGCGATCAATTATTGACATTTAAACGTCGTAATCGCACTTATGACGTTATTCAAGGATTTATTTGCGTCATTTCTCTAGAGCCTAAGCAATTACAAGAATGGGCAGAACGAATAGTCAAAACTTTTTAGAAAGCCTTCACCACCTGCACTAGTTATCGGCAACTGTTCTTTTGAAAAAATTGGTTCTAAATTATCAAAGTACTTATGGGAACTTGTGTAAAATCTAACAAGTGCTTAAATTGATTACAAATCTACATGTAAACAAAGACAGACTAAACTAACCACGTTATGCACAAATATATTAAATGCCCTATTAACCATGCCTTATTTAAAAGATTTTGTGTGGTAAGGAGTAGGTTGATTTTAATTGAATTGTATTCCCTGTTTTAACCATTATTCCAAAACATTTTAGATTTTAACAAAACTAGAAGGGGTGAGAATGTGATTTTAATTTTTGGACCGCCCTCATGTACCTGTACTAAATAGAAAACAATTATAGGTAATGAAACGAATTTGTTATACGATTAATTTTTAGCTCGTTTTAATAAAATTAACGGAAATTATTTCTTTCTTTTTTGAATTTCTTCACATCTACATAAAAAATATTTACACGCGAAAAGCTATGCTACAGCTAATTTTACCAATTTTACCATTTATCGACGTGTGCGTTGTCTCACACATGCGCTTGAACCCCTAGCAATTCGTCAATGCGGCAGTGTTCATCAACAACAGCTGTTCATCCACGCGATGAATTAATACAAAAAAAAAAGAGATAGTTCTGGAATTTCGTAGTTTTAATTAATATTAAAAGCAGATTTAGCAAAGCAAAGCAGCCAATGTAAGTCCCCTCAACGTGGCCAGTCTACGAGGCGCTCGGTTCGACAGGGTTCACTCATTATTTCCCCTTTTTTCCGCCTCCCCCACAAATCGGTGCTTTGCGAAACAACGAAAAAGATGTCGGACTGGGACTCTGTGACCGTTTTGCGGAAGAAGGCACCTAAATCGTCGACCCTGAAGACGGAATCGGCGGTTAATCAGGCGCGGCGTCAAGGAGTCGCCGTGGACACCCAACAGAAATGTGAGCGCCGGTTCCATTCGGGAACCCCCGACCCCAAACAGATGCCCCCCTTGCGACCACACCACTGTCGTCTAACCTACAATCACCTCCTGCTGCATTGCGTGGCATTTGTTTTGTTATTTGTGTCATCGCTCTGTCGATTTCACAACTGCATTCAAAAGTTTCACGAGGCTTTCGTAAACCACCTCTAGTAACACCCCACTTTCTTCCCCTCGCCCGCAGATGGTGCTGGCACCAATAAGCAGCATGTGACCACCAAAAACACTGCCAAACTGGACCGCGAAACCGAGGAGCTGCGCCACGACAAGATCCCCCTGGATGTGGGCAAACTTATCCAGCAGGGACGCCAGGGCAAGGGACTGAGTCAGAAGGACCTGGCAACTAAAATCTGTGAGAAGCAGCAGGTGGTGACCGACTACGAGGCCGGACGTGGCATCCCAAACAACTTGATTCTGGGAAAGATGGAGCGCGTCCTGGGCATGAAGCTGCGCGGCAAGGAGCGCGGTCAACCACTAGTGCCTCCCGGTAAGAAGTGAGACGATGCTGCCGCGTCTGCCGCCAGTGGTGCCACACACACGACCACCACAGCACGCAGCGCCCGGCAACAGAGCCACCAACAACCGGACTCTGGAGGCTGGAGCACTGTGAGCGGCAGACGCAAATGAAGCATTATCGGGAGGCTGGAGAACCAAATCAAATCGGGTCCTACAGCAGCAGCTGCAGACGCAGCGAACAGAGAAACGTAGAACCGAAGATCCAACTAATCACCACTATGAGCGCCAATTTCGCAATTCTTTGTCCAAGCAAAAAGGTTTGCGGGACTCGCAGCGCTTGCCACTTGTCAATCTTTTTACCGATAAATTAACCATTGTAATTACCCAAAATACATACAACCACACACACAAAGTGAACACACAACCCAGATACGGAAACGAAGAGGGACGTGAAACGCAACATTATCTGATATTAACGCGCTCATAGCTTGGACATGTGTTACTTCGTTCATTTTGGCATTAGAGTTTGTTTTGATACTTGATCTAAGTTATGGAATTAAAACCAAGACATGAAAAGCATGGAAAACACTCGAATTTCTTTCAATCTTCTTATCACCCAATCAGCCATACTCAAAATTTGCATGAACCACTCATTACCATTCAGCTAAAACCATTGAGCAAACACATTAAATGATATATGCAAATTCTTAGAGCTTAGTCGGACTTTCCCCCTTTTTGTAATTTATCGTGTAAGGGTCTCGAACTGTGCGTTTACTAATGCATTATACATATTATACAAGAAACATATGCTAAATGTATTTAGAAACATTTTCTAGTCTACAGAATATTTAAATATTTAAGCGATGGCATTTTCTCGATGTTTATTTGTTTTCCACTGCCCAAACCCCATTTACCACGCAGCTCCAGATTGCAAAAATCGGAGATATACGATTAAAATCCCATAAATGTGTGGGAAATTATCAAATAAATGTTTTCGGCCATCTAAACTACAATTTTAATGGTAATCCAAGGCAGTTTTATTGGGAAGTCGAAATTTCTTTGAAGAGTTGTGCTTTTAATTAATGATTTAAGTGCAAAATATTCAGATAGTGTACAATTTCAACCAAATATTTGTGTACTTTCAGCTTGGAATAGGTTTTTGCAATACTGACATAAATTAGACACCAAATTTTACAACTTCGCAGTGCCGAGATCGAATGCAGCGCGGTACATTAATTTATACAATACAATATTGATACGATAGGGGATCATGTTGTCCTGCTGAACGCGGCAATTATTTTGAGAGTATTGTGTTCGATATAGCATGGTTTGAACATGATTTTCTCGGTTTTAGTTAGCTTTATAGCGTCTTTAGATTCCAAACAATTGTTTTAATTAGAGAAATATCACTTCGATCGATACCAAAATGTACTACAAGTATAAATAATCGATATTATCAATTTTTGGGTTTTCTTTGGCCATTGCATAGTATTGAGTTTGAAACGCCTAAAGCTGCTTATATAATAAGGGATTTGCTACTTTTTAATTACGCAAAATTATTTTCTAAGCGAAGGCAAAATCAGGGATCTCTTGGTCTGCATTCTTCTGGACAAACAACTTTAAAGCTCGCTCGAAGTCCCAGTCGGCTTGCTCAACAATCGATGTGCACCAAGTGGAAATGAGCCCAGTTACCTCTTGGAACAGAAGCAGTTTGTGGTCCTTCACATCCAGACAGTCCTTTTCCACTGACCGTTCACTTGGATCCGGATAATGGACACTAAAGGCGTTTCTGGTCATGTTTTTCGAGGGACTCATGATATGCAGACGTTCGTTTGTGATCTTGAGGCGGCGAGCTCTTTTACCCAAACCCTGAAAAGTTTAATGAATATTTATTAAATATAGGTGGTATCTTATTATGCTCACTTACCAGGCCGTCTTCCTCGAACTTGACAACAAACTGGCGGCTGAAGCCCAGAAGGACACCACCGATGTCTGGCCTGTTGCCGTGGCTCATCTTCGTGATCGGCGGCTCATCGCGCAGCAAACCAGTCACGTAAATAACCGCCATTTTACCATCATAGTGCATTACGTCCGTCTGCAGAGAGTGGAAGTCGTGCGTGACCCTTGGCAGTTGGAACAGAACACCCAGGATGTCATCAGTTCCAACGTACACGCTATTGGAAGCCCTCGAGAAGTCCTTGTTGTAAAGATTTCGTCCGTGCTTGTTGTACTTAGCTATGCGTAGAATGTATTATTTCAAAAAATATTTTAATAATTAATTAAAACTTCGGATATCTCCAAGATTAAGAGCACTACCCACCGATGCGTGGCAAGATCTGGCGGGTTTGGTGATTCTGAACAACGCCGTAGTTGCAAGTTAAGGTGAAGATCGAGTCGTTGGAGTAATACTTGGCAAGGTCACCGCGTAACTCATCGCTCTCGAACTCCTGCAGATAGTTTTTGAGGAAAACCTGGCCCACCAATTCGTAGGCACCAATGTCGCACAGGAAGTTCTTCTGCATCGACTGACCGGGTTTCGTCTGCAGGTCCACGCCATCCAATGTGGTTAACTGCGGAAAGACCTCCTTAACCGCTTTGATGTACTCGCTGGGCAGGCTATAGTTGCGGCAAAGTGGATTTCCGTGAAGCACCAGGGATTTGAGAGGCAGGTTGCCCAAAAACTTGATCGAATCCAGGCCGTGCACCCAGTTGTGGCTCAGATCCACGGCACGCAGGCAACCCATTTGCGTCAGGACATTTACCTTGTCCACGCACAGGATCTTATTGCGGCACAATCGGATCTCCGAACAGGTGGCCATGAATTGCCGCGATGCCACCGACAGTACATAGGTCAAAATCTTCGCCGAGCTTAGGGACACCACCACGTCCTGCAGGCTTTCGTTGGACTGGAACCGTTCCAGGTTGAGCAGCCTGTTTTGGGGGACAAAGCATAGCGAGACTGCCTTCTGAATGCATTTCTCCGGATCGATATGATGTTGCTTGAACGTGCTCACGTTCATTCGCAGGTAGTAGCTAAAGATCCGCCCATCCGTCGGTATATCCATCTCCAGATTGCAAGTGTTTACCAGGTGTTCAATCTGATCGAAGCAGTTGCGTACGAGAAAAACGTGATCCGTTTTAATGTACTAGATAAGATGGAAGGGATTTGTTAGCAAAGATCTAATGCGAAATCGATTTGCGCACTCACCTTGTAATAGCAGGGATAAAACTCGGTGAGAGACGGATTCAACTTGAGGAAGAAAAAATCGAAAAACACCTCCTTGGCGAACTCATGATGGGGATCGGGAATCTATTAAGGGTGATCCATATGTGTAAGTTATCTTGATCGGTAGTATTGGGTTGTGGGTTAGTAAAAACCAAACAAATGTGGGAAAATCGTTGGCACCATGTGGTTCACATATTGAATTTCCAGGAATATCCCAGGTAAACCCACCATAAAGGCATGCCAATCCGGGCTATTTGCAAACCCATGCAAGTTCCACTTGGTATTTGCATCGATCCGCGTTCCATCGGTGTCCAAATCGATCTCTCCGTCCAGCGGCGAAAAGAGCTTGCGCAGCATGTTAAATGGTTTTCCATCCTAAAATGTATTTTTGGTATTAGTTTTTGATCCAAATTTAAAAGGAAATTGATCTAAACTCACCACCAATGTGAAGTTACCCCTCAACGCTTTGATGTTATCCGGAAAGTCCTCACTCTTGACAATGGGATTATTCTCTAGAAGAAGTTCTCTGGCCCTGAACTCTTCCAGAGCGCGGCACAAACGATCGGCTGACTTGATCTGGAGATGAACCTTACTAGAGAAAACCCTTACCTTTAGAAAACAGAAGACCCTAACTCACCTTGTTGCCCCTCAAGTCGAGCAGGGCGTAATCCACATTGGCGAACAGAGTCAGTGGTCGTATGTTCCGTATGTGGTTGTTGGACAGAATGAATCCGTTCACCCGGAAACGATCTGTATCGTTGTTGTGTATCACCTGGAAGACGTTCATCAAGCAGCACGGATTTCCCAGGCTGACCACGATGTTCTTAAACTCGGGATGATCGCTGAAGTTGCTTAAGTCTAGCAGTCCGTCCACGCCATCTCTTTGGACAAGTTGCTTCATCAGCCTGGTAACCACACGGGCGATGAGGAGCAACGGCGATATCTGGTTCATCTGGTACTTGGCCACGCCCAGCTGGACACTGATGGGTATGGGGACGCGTGACACGCTGATGGTCAGTCGCTGATTGAAGAGATTGTCGATGGCTGTCTTGCAGTTCCTGACCAGCAGGGTATCCGCCCTGGTCCCAGGCTGAAAGTAAGACATGACCATTTGAAGCCCCATGTTATCCATGTACCCACCTGGTAGAATACTGGAAAGAAGTCCGCCTTGTCTACCGCCTGGTACAGGCCATCCATAATCATCTGCATCCGATTCTCCGCGAAATTCAGGTTATTGCGATGGTGCACGGTGATCTCGATCCATTGGCTGCCCGGGACCCGATCGCCGTAGCTGGTGCAGTTGCTGAAGACCTTCGAATCCGGATAGTCCAGCTGGATGGGCACCCAGCCATCGCCAAAGTCCAGCACTCTCATCTGGGCTGGCATTGCAGGGGAGGATTTCTGGCTTGTGCTTTTAAATCTTACGCCAAAATAAATAAATGTCAAAAGTAAACACTCAAGAGGCCAGTGTTGTAAAATGTCGCTGACGGTTTCAAAACTTTATTTCCAGATTTCGATTGTAGTTTCGGCTATGGCGATAACTTTATGCCCTTCCAGGTAACAATGTTGATTATTAGGAAGGAGGAGGTATTTATATACCCTATAAGGTCGAATCTGTTTCCTTTACTGTTCTTTACTGACCTATAAAATCTATGAACCCTCGGCAAGGGTATAAAAATTCCGCTTAAAAGGCACCCAAAAATTGTAAACCGCTCGCTGCGACAGCCGTCGAAGAACTGACCCTCCTAAAAGGCCATATGGAGTAAGAACCAAAAATTCTGCCTGCCTCGGCATTTTTTCTCCATTTAGAAAACGAAACCTGAACCCCATTGAACGACAATGACTCCTTAACACAACAATTTTTAATCGTTCGTTCTCTTAATGGCTACAAGTCTTTAGGAAAGATGTGGAGATGAGATGAGAGATGGAATTACTTCTTGGGCGTCTTCTTCTTGGCGCTGCTGTTGGTATTGGTAGTGGCCTCCTTCTTTCCCTGGTAGAGACCCGTATAGTAGCCGGACATGTACCAGGCGGTGAGCATGGCCACAAAGTCCTGCTCGCCGCCGTCTCCCTGTCCGGCAATCATGGGCGGCACTGGGGGCATTGGCGGCATGACCAGTCTTCCGGATGACTTGGTAGTCTTGGCATGACCAGCAGCGGCAGTGGATGACTTGGGTGTTTTGGGATGAGCAACAGTGGCAGGGGAGGCCTCCTTCTTGGCCTCCAGGAACTGCTCGCGGCGAACGCGCTTGCCCCAGGTGGGCAAGAGGTCCAGGAGTAGCACCTCCTGCTCGTTCTCATAGCCCAAGTAGCGAATGACGCAGGTGCCCTTCTCCTCGTCGATCGACACCACGGCGCCCTCGTAGTCCAGGCCATCCACGTAGGTGGCCCGGGCGTAGTCGCCCACTTTGAAGGACACCGGCTCCGGGCTGGTGACCCCGCCAGTGGCAGAATCCTCGCCGGCTTCTTCGTCGGCGACTGCGTTCTCCTCCGCGCGCTTGTTGGTGGAATCGGCCAGTCGGCGGGCCAGCGCTTCGCGGGCCAGTCCCACGGACTCGTCGTACGTCTTTACCAGCAGGGAGTCATCCCACACGGCGGTGTTGGCCTCGTCCGACATTTTGGATGGCTATCCTATCAGGTATCACGTTTGCAAAAGGAAGAGACAAGCTTCGGTTTCTTTTTTGCCAATTTCGAAAGTGTTGGAAAACGGGTAAAGCACCTGGACTGGCCGAAATTCAACTATCGCTTAGAGGTGGACCAAATACTCTTTAAAAGTGCGCCAAATTCAAAAACAATTATTTGATTTTGTTGTCAAGCCTAAAACTTAACAGACTTACTTGCAAGTTGCAACCCATTGGTCAAAGGATCAATTAAGTTAGTTGACCATAACATTTTATTTAAATAACCCTTTTTTGCTGGTCTCTGTTATTTTATATTATGATTTTGATAAGATGTTTGTATATTAAGTGCGTTAAAAAACACACTGATATGGAATAAATATGTAATTAATGCTCCAGATTACCAAACATCATTACCCTTATCAGCAATACTTTTGGTTTCTTTGTAGACTAACAGACAGATGAATTTCAGTACATTTTAAAACTTCTGTTCGAGTGGTTATACTTAATTATTACGGAATTTGGTGAGGCAGGATTGGCCTCACTGATTTGGAGGATCCTTTAAAAAGCAAACGGAGCGCCCAGTGTTCTGTGAGTTAGCCAAGGACTCCTGCAAAAGCAGGATAATGAAGGTCAAAAGAATTTTTCCAAAACAATTTAGCCTTCATTATCCTGGAATTGCAGGGAGCAATCACAGAACAATGGACCTTCAAATTTGTGAAGCTAGTTCTACCGACATCCATTTTTTTTAATTACTACAACTTCTTAAACAAAATATTTAAAAAATGTCCTTTCTGCTGATAAGAAAAGGAACTTAATATATTGCTGCATCGCCACAATCAGTCAGATGATTGATTTTCAAATTGGAAATAAATTTGACAAGCTGGTCGCCTAACACACCAAACAATACAGGATTTCTTGAAGATGATAACGACAAAAGGCGATAAAGAGGCGAGAATCAGAAACTTCTGACGGCAAGAAAAAACATGGAGGATCTGCACACAACCTTGAAAAATACAATTAAAAAAGACTTGGATGCGGGACTATATTTGGTTGCCATCAACGAGCTGATAAATCTGGATCGGGAGCCAACTCCTTACTAATAACAATACACATTTATCACAAAAATAAGCATTAAATGTTAATATAATATTCAAAATAAGACCTCTGAAATAAATTATACAATTTACAATAGAAACGCAAATTGGTATTTTTATTTAAAAACCAGGCCTATTGCCTTTTTTTTAATTTAAGCGGATGTGTGATGACGATATATTAAATCGTGATGTTGCCATCGATGTCTAACCCAGTGCACGATAGTTTTGATAGCGTAGCGTTCACATCTCTGAGACAAAATAACAAACAAGTTGTTTTTGAGAATAATTGTAAATAATTGGCAGTGTCTGTAAATCCGCTTGATAGAAGGAACACATAAGAAGTGTATGGCGGATATCTGCAATCTAGTTTCTGGATCAACTGGCTTACAACATTGATCTAAAAACGAAAGGTAGTTTGAGTTACAGTTGAGATCTTTGTATAACTTTATTAATACATTTCAGAGCCAGAGCCATGGGATCAACAGTATGCCGTGTCTGCCTGGCAAATTCCGACAACATGGTCAATATATTTGAAGAGACAATGGGAGTTTCCATTGCGACTATGATTTCCGAGTGTACAGGGTTTAAAATTAAGAGAGGTGACCGATTTCCACAAACCATTTGCACATCATGCCTGCAGGATGCAAAAGTTTCATTCAAGATGAAGAAAACATATGAGAGGAGTCGCCAGCTCTACTGCCAGTTAAATAAGGATTCATTGAAGGACGACCTACTGGAGGAGGAAGTGTGCGAAGTTTCGGAATCCGAGAATGAGGATTCAAACATTGTTGGGGAAGCTCTTGACCATGTTGACCAATCAATAATAAAAGTCGAGGATAAGGATAAGGAAGATGTGTCCAAGGTGTCGGATTGCGAGAATGAGGAATCCAACATTGATCGAGAAACTCTTGACCCTGTTGATCAAGCAATAGAAGAATTCGAGGATCTGCATGATTATGAGGATCCACTTATAGAAGTGAAGAACGAACCACTGGAAGACAGTTTTGAGGAAGAGTACTGTCCTATTTCAGAGAGCGATATCGATCAGTGCGACAGCGAAGTGAAGATCGAGCGGGAAGATGATTTCCAAGAAAGTGATCACGGTTCTGGAAATAATGAAATGAAGACTTATAGTCCGCATAAATGCTCTCATTGTCCGAAGATTTGCATATCAAAATCACATCTTGAGCGACACCTGGTAACCCACACAAAAGAAATGCTACGGTGCTCCATTTGCTCAAAGATTTTCGCAAATCGAGGGAATCTTTCAAGACATTTAGCTGTCCACACAAGAGAACGACCGTACAGGTGTTCTCGATGTCCAAAGACCTTCAAAACGGATGGACATCTACGGACACACATGCTAGGTCACACAGGAAAACAAACTTTTAAGTGTACCCACTGCCCAAAAACTTTTACGCAAGATCCCGCATTTAAAAAACATTTGCGAACCCACACAGGAGAACGACTTTATCAGTGCTCTCTTTGCTCAATGACTTTTGTAGCAGCTGCGAATCTTTCAAGACATTTTATTACCCACACAGGAGAACGACCGTTCAAGTGCTCCCAATGTCCAAAGCGGTTCACCCAAAAGTCAAATCTCCGGGTGCACATGCTAGGCCACACAGACAAACGGCCGTTCGAATGCTCCCTTTGCTCCAAGAGTTACGCAGTAAACGCACAGCTTCAGACCCACCTAAAAACGCACGCAGAGCAAAAATATAGCTGTACCTACTGCCCAAAAACTTTTTTACATGGTGACACCTTTCAAAAACATTTGCTAAAGCACACAGGAGAACGACCGTACAAGTGCTCCATTTGCGCAAAGACCTTTATCACTGCGGCCAATCTCTCAAGACATACTGTTGTCCACTCTGGAGAACGGCCGTACAAGTGCTCTCAATGTCCAAAGACCTATATCCAGGAAGCACATCTTCGGGCACACATGAAAGGCCACACGGGCTCCAGGCGAGAAAGTGAAAATAATAGCAGCGCAAGGAAGAAGGAGCGCGAAAATGAGGAGCACAATGAGCCATGCCTCGCAGATGTGGCACGGGAACAGAACCGAGTAAGGAGTCAAAGATCTACCAGATCCAGACGCTCCCGCTCGCGGAGTCGGAGCCGCAGCAGGAGTCGCAGCAGTGACCGGAGCCACCGACAAAGGAGTCCTCATCGGTAAGGGGAATGTATGCCTTGGCGCTCCCGCCCTAATTTGGCAATCACGACCTCGACCATTCCCATATGCCACCTGTCGATGCCGACATCGCCCAACGTTCCTGTGTTTCATACATAAAAATATTAAATACAAAATATAATTTATATAATATTTTATTTCCATTTTGAATAATTATAAAATATAAATTATAATTAGGGGTATATTATTTGCTAAATTTTTTTTAGATCTGTTTACAAGTAAACAGATATAAACAAATAGCCCAAAAATAAATAATTTTGCAGTGAAATTAAAAAAATTACTTCAAACTACCATTCGATAACAACATAATCGATAAGTCCACATAAACATCGATTGCACCCACCTCTGTGCCGACACGACGGCAATTGCCATCTCCAAAAAAAAGCGAAAATCATCTTGCAACAAAATCATCTGCAAAATACAACTTAACTATAAAAGAAGCTAAAATGGCCACCGTGGAAGCCCTCTACAAGGAACTGACCGCCGAGTGGGCGAAGCGGCCACCAAACACCGTTAAATGCGGCCAGCTGCTGGATCAGTTGAAGGTGGCGCTGGTGAAGATGGCTTTCCTGCCCACGGACGGAAACGACGCCCAGAGCTCCAAGAAGCAACTGATCCTGGCCAGAAGCGTGCTCGAGGTGGCCGTGGAGCACAGCGTGCTCAGCAAGGACCTGCTCGCCTTTGAGCGCTACATGGCGCAGCTTAAGTGCTACTACTACGACTACGCCAAGATCATTGGCGAGTCGGAGAGCAAGTACAAGCTGCTTGGCCTTAATCTGCTCTACCTGCTCTCCGGCAACCGGGTCTCTGACTTCCACACGGAACTGGAACTGCTCTCCGTGGATGTCATCCAGCACAACCAGTTCATCCGGCCGATTCTGGCCCTCGAACAGTATATCATGGAGGGACGCTACAACAAGATCTTCCAGGCCAAGTCGACGGTGCCCGCCGAGGTATACAGCTACTTCATGGACCTGCTCGTAGAGACTGTGCGCGATGAAATCGGAGCCTGCATCGAAAAATCCTACGACAAAATCTCCGCCAAGGATGCGGCCAAGCGGCTGAACCTGCGCGTCCCAGACGAGATCAAGGCCTTCGGCGAGAAGCGCCAATGGAAACTGGAGGCCAGCGGTGACTACAGCTTCACTGACCGCAGCGTCAAGCCCAAGGAACTGCTGCCCTCCGAGGAACTGGCCGAGCAGGTGCTCAGCTATGCCCGCGACCTCGAGATGATAGTCTAAATCTAAGATCGCCAGAGTAAGGTTAAGAAAACAGTCCTAAATCTGGATACCACAATTTTTATAGTAATATGTATCTGTATATGAAAAAAGTAAAGCAAACTCCTCTTTGAATCGTAGAACTGTATTTCTTTAATGATAGCCGGAACGTTTTTAAAAATAATTAAATGTTAAAGTTTTTACTACAACTAATATTTTTAAGGTGACAAAGGAACAATTGACAGGACTGTCCCAGTTAAAAATTTTTATCTCCCCAATTACTGATCACGGTATTTTGAAAATCCCGTGACTCGATAGAAATCACTGGTTGTTCGGTGTGACCGCTTACGCCCGCACTGCACCAGGGATTAGTGCAACCCCCTGCGACGGCCACACCAGCGCGAACGACAAAAATTTTCGCTCTGCGATTATTTGTAAAAGCATTGCTTAAAAAGCAAATAGAAGAAATTATAGCATAATCCACGCCATGGCCTGCAACGCTAGCAAGACGTCGCTCCTGCGCGCCATCGCCGTAAGTCTCGACTTAACCAACAAAAAGTTACGGCAGCGCAACTCGTAAACGGGGAGGCTCGTGTTACGTAAAACACCCAAAGTTGCCGTCCAAACAAAGTCGAATATAACCAGAGCAATGACATTCCCATCCTGTTTACCTGCAGAAACGAGGCTACGCCACCTGCCCGCGTCCCGTCGGCGACCTGTCCGCCGTGAACGTCAAGGTGCTGGAGAACAAACTGGTGGTGGCCACCGCCGATGCCACTCTTCCCGTTTCGCGCGTGTCCCTGGTGCTGGGGTGAGTCTAGGGGGCCGTAAACAGAGCCTTAAGAGTGTCCTAATCCACGAATTACAGAGCCGGATCCCGCAACGAGGCCTACGACACCCAGGGAGCTTCGCACCTGCTCCGCTTGGCCGGAGGACTGAGCACCCAGAACTCCTCCGCCTTCGCCATCGCCCGCAACATCCAGCAGGTGGGCGGCACCTTGACCACATGGGGTGACCGCGAGGTCGTCGGCTACACGGTGACCACCACTGCGGACAACGCCGAGACTGGACTGCGCTACCTGCAGGACCTGCTGCAGCCCGCCTTCAAGCCCTGGGAACTCGTCGACAACGCCAAGACGGTGATTAACCAGCTGAACGCCGTCTCCACGGAGGTAAGACCCACACCGAGTCTAGCCCTTACACAATTACTTATTGTTTTATGTCCTCGCATCTCTGACTAATTCCTTTTCCTTCGCAGCAACGCGCCATCGAGCTGGTGCACAAGGCCGCCTTCCGCAACGGCCTGGGCAACTCGATCTACTCGCCACGCTTCCAGCTGGGCAAGGTTTCCTCCGAGAGCCTGCTGCACTACGTGGCTCAGACCTTCGCCGCTGGCCGTGCCGCCGTCGTGGGTGTGGGCATCGACAGCAACACTCTGGCTGGCTTCGCCCAGACCCTGCAGTTCCCCAGCGGCGGCGGTAAGGCCGCCTCCGCCAACTGGTATGGTGGAGATGCCCGCAAGGACACTACCGGCCACCGTGCCGTCGTCGCTGTTGCCGGACAGGGTGGTGCCGCTTCGAACCCCAAGGAGGCGCTGGCCTTCGCCATTCTGGAGCAGGCTATCGGTGCCAAGGCGGCCACCAAGCGCGGCACTTCGGCCGGACTTTTCGGTGAGGCGGTCAACTGCGCTGGCGGCAATGCTGTCTCCGTCAAGGCCCTGAACGCCAGCTACTCGGACGCCGGACTGTTCGGTTTCGTTGTCTCCGCCGATGCCAAGGACATTGGCAAGACCGTGGAGTTCCTGGTGCGCGGCCTGAAGTCCGCTTCGGTGTCCGAGAAGGATGTGACCCGTGGCAAGGCTCTGCTGAAGGCGCGCATCATTTCGCGCTACTCGTCGGACGGTGGCTTGATCAAGGAGATCGGTCGCCAGGCGGCGCTCACCCGGAATGTGCTGGAGGCGGACGCCCTGCTCAGCGCCATCGACGGCATCTCGCAGTCGCAGGTCCAGGAGGCGGCCAAGAAGGTGGGCAGCTCCAAGCTGGCCGTCGGCGCCATCGGCCATCTGGCCGGCGTGCCCTACGCCTCCGATTTGGCTTAAGTAGATAAACACCTGTACATCTGTTAACCGTAATGTAACGACTAAATAAACCTGTTGAGGGCAACGATCCGCGAACGTAGATACTTATAAATTCTACTTTAATTGGTGTATACATAAATAATCAAACTTTGGGTTAACGACAGATAGACATTCCGCGCAGGTCATCATAATATAAAGCAATGACGGTTAACAAACTGGAATGGATGGCGGCCACTAAACGACGACCACGACGATAATGGCCACGAACAAGGCGATGATGACCAGCCAGTAGCCCCAGGTGCTGTCCTGCCGGTTAACCTGTCCAATGCTCTGGGTTTCCCGCTGCACGCCCGTCTCCACGCGGTCCATGGCATTTGCCAGGTTGTCCAGGATGTCTGCAATGTAATCGAGATAAGTAATGGCTGCGCAGTGGTCGTGGAATACCCACTGTTCTGGTCCTCCACTTCGTTTCCCAGTTGGGTGGCCAGTTGCCGCTGCCTGGACAAGGTGGCCGATAGAACTTCGAGTCCCTGGTTCTGTTGCTCGAGCATTTCGATCTTTCGCTGCTTCAGGGTCTCCACATCCAAGGCGGTATCCCGCGACGAACTGCTTTGACCCGGAGCGAGATCTTGATTCTGCCAAGCGGACGCCGAGGCGGACGCCAGGACATTGGAGCGCGTGCTATTGGCGAACTTCTCGCGGATCTCGCGGAGCTGCGAGGTGAGTCGGTCCCAGTCGATGCGTCTCTGCTGCAGCTCCTCCTCCGGACTAGTTTCCCAGGTGACGGCGTTGTCCAGCACCACCTTCAGGTGCTTCATGTCCTTGGCCATCTGCTCCAGGCCGGTCTGAATGCTGCCCGTCAGTTGGACGTACTGGCTCGCCTTCGGACTAAGTTGCTGGCGCTGATTGAGGTAAACGAGCAGCTGGTGCCGCAGTCGCTCGCAGCCCTCGTACTCGATGTCCCAGGAGTCGTGATCGACCAGCGCCATTTGTCCGGCTTATCTGTGCTTTGTACGCTATGAGTAATTATCAAAAAACAAAACTGCGCCTCAAGGAAGCCACACAACAAAAACAATAGCAAAGCGACAGCTGATTACTGCAATTGGAGGTCCAACACAACAGCGAGTGTACGGTCACACATTTATTTTAAATTTTTTAAATAAATTTCCATATACATGGGCGTAAAATAAAATGTGTACTCAAATATTTTGGAAACAAAACATGTACAGAGAAAATTTAAAAAAATATATTGTTTTAGAAAGATCCTAATATAAAAGCTAATGGGAAAACCCTTTCTTATAATTTGTTTACCTTTTCGTTTTTAGTATTTATACATAATTGGATCCATTTCAAAATTGGAATCTGGTCACGTTGAAAATTGTCAATATTATGTATTTTGATGTTTATTTCCAAATTATTCTCCAAAATTAAGATGTTTTCAAAATTACTGTCCCCGGTATTACTGTATGGTGGCCGCAGAACCTACTCCATTTGCTCCAAAGTCTACTCTATCCCCACAAGTAATAAAACACTCACTGGCCACTTGCTAAAGCTTCCAAACTTGTGTTTACAGGCAAGGGGATATGGAACACATATAGTTATTCGGCAAACTAAAGACCGATTCTACATCGACATTGGAGAACAGCGAGCCGAGCTACTGTATTCTGTTGCAGAGGGAGTCATGACCATTCAGAGCACCCAAGTTCCGAAGGAGCTGGGAGGACACGGCATTGGAAAGCTTTTGGCGAAGGCGGCACTTGACTACGCATTGCTGAATGGCCAATTTATTGTTATCAACTGCCGATTTGTCCAGCACTATATTGACAAATATGAACCGCAATACGCCAAATACATTTTAAACTAAGGAGTCAAATGTTTTGTTAAAATTAGCAAATTCAAAAGAAAACAAATGTATGGCCAACTTACTCAATAAAAATCATCACCATATTATTATTTCTTGCGATCAGTTAACATCTTGTGACGTTTGGAAAATACCCTTTATTCAATAATCTTTATAATCTTTGTAATGAAAAACACCTTCTTTGTAAATATTACACATAGCAGAAAAAACATAAGGAATGACTTTATCCCAAAACCGATCATATTTAGCAGCTGAATTGATTTAATTTGCTTTGTTTTAAGTTTTGGACTTTCCATTTTAAAAATATTGAAGAACTTTACATATATATCCTACTTATACATACAAATTATTGTTTAAAAAATGACAATATTCAATAAAAGGGGGATGGTATTTTCCTAAAATATTTAAAATATACAATTCAATTTTTCGAATATACCGGAATTGTTTGTTGTATTCGTGTGACCAGTCCGAATTCAGCATTGGCACTGCCAGACTGCGCCCACCCACGCACCTACGATAGTTGTGACCGGCAAAGGGAAACCAAGTCACTGCATCGAAAAGGTGGCACAAGTCACCCACACACGCATGCACTGCGGTACGATAGCTGTGAATCGAAAAGTGAAAAAGTCACTGCCTTGGGACATGCGATTTAGAGAAGGGAAATATTTAAACAGCATTTTTGATTTGATAGAACAATTTAAATAATTTGTCTTCACAATTATTTGTATTAATTAAAGAGGTAATTCCGAATTCACTGCCAAACACTTATTTTAATCAAATCGCGACTGCTCGTGAAATCCCGCCAAAGCCGCGACTGGTCGCAGTGAAATAATCGGGACAAGTAACAGGTACGCAACTATCGCCCATCGCTAACTCACACGTACACACAATTTAGTCGTGATTTCTATTTTATTTGTTTCAAATTACAGCCAAAAAGGAAACAAATCGCGATAAAAAACCGCTGGCCACAATGCCGAGTGCCTGTTTAACCGTGCGCGAGCCTTCCCACTAATCGGAAGCGAGCGCTGCCGCCGTTTTCATCGTTTTCCGCCCGGGAGTGGGAGATCGGAAAATCAGCAGCAGGAGCAGGGCAAGCCATCGGTCCGCCGCAGAGCAGGGCTATATAGGATATAGTAACTTAGTGCCGCACAATATCGGGGGAGCCAGCATGGAGCGGCGCGTGAAGCTGAAGACGATAAATCCGCACATCACGTGCAAGATCTGCGGGGGCTATTTCATCGATGCCACCACGGTGACGGAGTGTCTGCACACATGTGAGTAGAGAACACGGAACACCACCTGCCCAATAACGCAAATGTTTCTCTTCCTGCGCCCCATTTCAGTCTGCAAGAGCTGCCTGGTGAAGCACCTGGAGGAGAAGAAGACCTGCCCCACCTGCGACAATATCATCCACCAGTCCCATCCCCTGCAATATATCAGCTTCGATCGCACCATGCAGGACATTGTGTACAAACTGGTGCCGAAACTGCAAGAAGGTTGGTTCAATTCGGTTCCTTCCGCCCACTCTCTATATACGCCCCCATCCTTCGCCCCTTTCAGATGAATCGCGCCGGGAGCGGGACTTCTACAAGAGCAGAAACATGCCGTGCCCCAAGGACATCACGCAGAACCACGAGGACGACAACGAGAAGGTGATGGACGCCCACGCCGAGTCGGACTTCCATCGCCTGGACGAGCAGGTGAACGTGTGCCTGGAGTGCATCAGCAACAACTTCAAGAACCTGCAGAGGCGCTTCATCCGCTGCAGCTCGCAGGCGACGATAACGCACCTGAAAAAGCTGGTTGCCAAGAAGATCCTCAACGGCATTGAAAAGTACCGAGAGGTGGGGCACATTCATTTTACAATCACTCCTGTTTTGGTTTTCAATTTGGATCTTTTTAAACGGAAAACCAAAACAGGTGTTTTATTGTAATATAACATATTAATAATAATATAACTAAATCTCTGCTTTTTTAGATCGACATTCTGTGCAACGAGGAGCTGCTTGGCAAGGATCACACGCTTAAGTTCGTCTACGTGACGCGCTGGCGCTTTCGGGATCCGCCGCTCCGGCTCCAGTTTCGTCCACGGGTCGAGCTCTAACCACTGTTTTAGTATAATGCCACAACAAATGATCTATTTTTATAATTTATTGACAAAGCGTATATATCGTAATTAGGAGAGAGTCGCTAGTGTTAGGCCCCCAAACCATATATGTGCAAAAGTACATGTATAAAGTCGTAATTATATGGTTATCCCTCCTAGGATTAAGTAACTTCCTCTCCCTTACCTCGTGTGACCCTTTTGTTGCCGCCGTCTTCGCTGCATTTGCTCATGATTTAATCAACTTTCTCCGTTTGCAATATTATATGTTCTCCTCCTTTAGTTTCAAATATATGTATTTATTATTTTAATGTACAAAACACACGAATGTAAATAAATTTGTAATTATGTCGAAAGGTATTTTTTTAATGTGGTGGTTGCCACACGTTTCTGTGGCCAAATCGGGGCGCTCCCAGGAAAGGCGGACGATGGCGGAATCTGTAGGTGGCAGCTGGAAACGGCGGAGGACGTGGTGGCCGCTGGTACCCAAATCTTGGCGGTGGGCCCATTGCATAAGTCCCATACATTCCCTGCAAAAAAAAGGTTGAAAAGTATTAATGGGCGTCAAGTATTTGTAATGAAGTATCTACAGCTACAAGTCAATTATCTCAAAATAACAAAAATAATTTTGTTAAATCTACTAACGTAGAAATCCTGTGCTGGCACTTGGACATAGTAGTTGATGATCTTTGGTGGCGGATTGTATCGATGAGGACTCCTTTGTCGGTGTCTCCGGTCACTGCTGCGACTCCTGCTGCGGTTCCGACTCCGCGAGCGGGGGCGTTGCCTCCTGGGCCTGCTCTCCCGGTCGGATGAGTGGGATCTAGATCTAGAGCGGGAGCGTCTGGTGGATCGGGGAGATCTTTGTCGCAGTCTCCTTACTCGGTCCTGTTCCCGAGCCACATCTGCGAAGTAGGGCACCTTGTGCTCCTCCCTTTTGCGCTCCCTCTCCCTTGGGCGGCCATTGTTTTCCCTTTCTCGCCGGGATCGCGACCTGGAGCCATGAGAATCTAAGTGGAAAGAGAAGGGTTAGTCACTCCAGCCGTAGTTTGTTGTGCGTCTCGTGTCTGGAGTCCACATAGTGCGCAGTTGAGTGTCCAATAGTCCTAGCTTCTTTGTCTGCTCCTCCAGCGTTCTTTATCATCCATTTCACATTTCACACGATTTGTCACTAGAAAAAAAACAACAAAAAGATTGCACTTGATCGATCCTAATCCGATCGAATATACCATGTATATATATACCTCGGTGTACGACTCCGCTGCTGTCGGCGTCCATTTTCATCGGAAAATGCAGGGAAATTATGCACTTTGCATTAGAGATGAGGAAAAACATCGGTAAGCAACGACACTCAACTTTTAGTGTGCCCAATTACTTTCGATTATTTATCGATTAAGTTCGTTATTATTCAAATTATTAAGTTTATAAACAGGTTATATTAAAACAGTTTGCCAATCACTCACGATTCATCTATAAACGCTTTTATTTCATAAGTACACAATACAATGCAAAATTTCCTCAAACAATTGAAATACAGACATGGGGCACAAGCAGGCACAATAAAGATTTAAAACTTAAAGCTAAGTGGCACATTGATGCGCTCGCTCTCCATGGAGACCACGATCAGGGGCTCCCTTTCGATCAAATCCCGCCTGGGCGAGCGCAGCAGGCGGATATCAATCTCCGCCTGACCGCCATCGGGGGCCACATAGCACTCGGTGGGGCTGATCCGCACCAGATCAGGAACACTGCAGCTAACCTCGATGAGCTGACGGGAACGGAAGCTGTTCGTCACAGACAAAGTGGCCAGGGAAGAGCCGCCGGCTCCGAACTCCAGCGAAGCAGGCTGTACAGACCAATTCCGCTCAACGGGCATCAAGGTGGTGGTGTCCGCCTCCAACATCTCATCCACGGGCTCCAGCAAGTTGCTCTGGGTTGGCGTCGGCGAACTGGCCATACATATCGTTCGGAATAACACGGTTTCCTCAGCCTCCGGCAGGAACATCAGCGAGCTTTCGGACGATTCATCGAAATCCCGATTGAGCGTGAGCGCCACATCGATGATCCGCACCACGGTGACCAGGTCCAGGATAAATTCGGGCGGTTCGTTGAGCTGCCCGATGTTTCGCACCGGCTGTTCCTCTGGAAATTCTCCCCAGATGCTGTCCAGCATCGGCGACGTGAGCTTCTCTCGCTGGCGGCTGCTCATCCTCTGGACCAAGCTGCGCATGCGCTGTCTGTTGGGCTCGTCACCGCAGAAAATCCGCATGTTGGCCAGTGTCAATACCTGTGCAGTCTTCTTCAGTATGTTCTTCAAGTCCTCGCGATTCGGCCGGAAAATGATCTGCACGCTGCCCTCGCTATTTGGCGGCAAGATCATCCGGCTAGGACGCACCTCGAAGGCCTCGCTTAGGCGCAGTTTCATCAACACGGTGGAGTCCACCGAAATGCCCACAAAAGCGGTCAGTGGGCCCTTGTTGTGGAACCTTAGGCTTGCCGACAGATGACCGGCGGATAGCTCGCATACATCGCCGATCGTGAGAAAGCTGGCGCCCACCGGTCCCTTCAGCAGACCCTGTATGGTGATGGAGGCACTGCCGCCGTAGCCGTACAGCGGGATCTCCAAGCCCGGCTGGCTGCTGTTATGGGCTCCATGCGGCGCATAAAAGGACAAGGCTCCGATGGCCGCTCCACAGACGGTGGGACAGAAGTTAATCACCACTGAGCGGCATTCCATGGCCTGCAGTGTGATGGTGCTGCTGTCGGCGCCAACGAGTTGGAAGCCGGGTCCCTGGATGCCCAGCCGGATAACAAGGCGCTTGTCCGCCGTGTTCTTCACCTGCATGGACTTGCGCACGTCTGTTCGCAGCTTGGTGCTCCCCCAACACAGGCTCGTGTGCGTCACCTTCAAGGGGAGCAGCTTTCCATCACGGTGGCTAAACTCGCTGGAGTTGGAGCAGCGCGAAATGCTACGCGGTGCAGTAACCGAACTGGATCCCAGTCCAGGGCCACGTCTTGCGCTCGTTGTGAATCCACTGGTAGAGCTCGCCTCGCTTCCCGCCGGCGAGGAGTTGGCCTTGCGTGCTACACCATTCATGAGCTGCCGGCGCTCGGAACTGGTTGTGCTGTCCAGCAGCGGCGACGAGAGACAGCTGCGTGGCGAGGACAAGGGCGATAGATTCTTGGCCAGGTTTGGAGATATGCCAAAGTCTCGTTCGGTGGAAGAGGCCACCGCAATATCGCAACCATCCAAGCGAGTGCTGCTCAGGGAGGAGGGATTCCGCGGAATTAGACCCACTGTGGAAATTGAAACCCTCTTTTTGTTGACCGGCGTCTTGTCCTCGTCATCGTTTTCGTCCTCGGTGCAGGTTAGTGGACGTAAACCGTCGCTACTCGCTGGACTTGCGGCTCTGGGGGAGATCTTGGTGCGCCTCACTCGGCGGCTAGGCTCCTTCACCGGCGTCGAGGGCCACTCATCGATGTCCGCCTCGGCCTCTGTCTCCACAGGTTCGGTGGCCGCACGGCTGATGGTGATTTGCGGCTGGTCGGCCAACGGACTGAGCGGCTTGCGTGAGATGCTCTGCTGTAGGTGACGAAAATCCGTAGAGTTCAGCACAGAGTCTGTGAAGCTCATCGTGTCCGTGAGCTTGTTGGAGCCGCATAATGTGCGGTCCGCCTGGGAGTTGCTGCTCCGGTTCTCCTTATTCTCCTCATCTTCGTAGTTGCAGCCACGACCATGCTCCCACAGGTGGTTGACTACCTCCACCGTGGATGTATCCGAGTTCAGATCTATGTCCCTCAGTGCCTTGTCGATGGCCGAGAGGCTTAGGATCTCGGAGCTCGAGGGCGGCCGTTTGGGCTCCTGGGTCGCCAGGCCATTGTTGGCCTTTAGCACCGTCTGAATCCGATCCTGCTGCATCTTGCGCATTAAGTTGCGTCCAAGATTCGAGCCTGCGACGGCGTCTGCCTTGGTGTAAGTCTTGTTTTCTGGCAGCGGAGTCTTCTCGCCCACAGAGTCCAGGGTCTTGTTAGCCTCCGGCTCCATTAGCGCTTGAGTGGGTCGCGTGCGATCCGGACTGCCGTTGTTGACTATATTCCAGATGTTTTCCGAGCGCGTCTGAAAGTAGTTGCCCAGCGAGAAGTCGGGATCTCCGGCCAAGAGGGAGCTGCAAGCATTAAGATTACTCCGACATCTTCTGAAGTGACTTATCAATACTTACTTGGACACGGAGGTCTCAATTTCGGAAGTCAGCGGCGGCGGTGCGGCAATCTTCTGCATCGCTTGGTTGCTCAAAGTGGCCGTCGGCATGGCAGTGAACTCCTGCGCCCACGAGATCTCGCCCAACACCAACTTGGACTGCATCAGCTCGGCGGGGGCGAAGCTCTCGTCCTGGCCATCGGCAGCCACCGAGGCGGAGCCAAAGGAGAATCCCCCGCCGCCGTTCAGACTGAGGTCACTCATGTCCGCCGTGCGCGGCAAACTGCGGGAGCAGCTGAACGAGTCCGAGAGGCTGGTGGAATTGGCTCGTGACAAGTGGCAGCTGGCCTCCAGCTGGCTGGCATCCTGCAGCTTCTTCTCCAGCAGACGGGCCTTCTCCACGAACGATGACTTGAGGATCTCGGCCACAGAAAGGGAAGGCTTCTCGCGCCGGCGCTGTTTTCCGGCCTGGCAGAGCGTAGATCTGCCTGTGATCTCGGCGGGCTCGAAGGAGATGTTGGTGCCCTTGGGGACGGCGGGCGTGGCCAGGACAAAGGAGCCGCTGCTGTTCAGGTCAATGGTCTCGTCGGTCACCAACTCCGAGATGTTTGTGGTGGAGCGCTTCTGGAGGGCAATGCTCTTCGCTTGGCTGGGACGCGGGGGCCGGGGCTTCTCCAGTGTCTCCAGGGCACGCAACCGCTCCTCGCGGAGTCGATCGTGAACGGCGGAGGAATCCCGACCAGCGCCACTCCGCCTGCCACTCTTGCTGAAGCTCGACAAATCGCCAAAGACTGCAGGAACTCAGGATTACACACTGATTTTTTGGGTGCTGCTCGGCGCGCTCCGCCTGCTTACCCTTGAGATTGTCCATGTTTAGGATGCCCAGCGAGTTCTGGTCCGCGTAGCTGCCACTTCCGGGGCTTCCACTGATCTTGTCCATTGCGCTTCGCACTTTTACAGTTAGTGCGAACCGAAAGCCGAGAAAACAAAACAGTAAACAAAAAAGGCGCGTCGTTAGGTTCGAAAATGGACGTCGATAGGCGATAGCTCTAGGGTGGCCTTCGATAACTCGTCAATTCAAATATCGAATGTTCAACTGCCTTTTGAACTTTCGTTATGATTCATTACACTTTTGTATTCAAACAGAACAACACGTCAACAAATAAAAAGGTTTTTAAGTTAAAAAAATCCCACAAAATTTGAAATAAAAGTGAAGATTAAAATTAATGAAAATAAATAGCGCTGCCAACTGGTTTTCTACACCAATAGCGCTGCCAACTGTTTTCGCATTTTCGCGAATTCTCCCCGGCTTCCCACTTCTCAATTCCGCTCGTGCGATTTCGGCGGCGTTTTATCCAGGATTGTACTCGATTTTGGCCTGAACACGCCCATAACTCCTTGAAAATGGAAGCAGCCATCCTGGAAATAATCAATGGACTCCTGGTAACGGACACGGAACGGATTCGCCAGGTGAGAGAAGCGGGCACAAGGGCCGTTCGGTGGCAGAAAGGAGGTTATCCTGACCGCCCTTTGGTGACATATATTTCGGCCTCCATGTGTCCACCTACCTTTTTATTTCCTTCCGGCTTGACCGCGTGGCTCGATTACCATTTTTTCCAGTTTCTACATATGTAGTGTACATATCTGTACACGTTTTAAACGCACTTTTTATTAGTTAAACAGATTCGCATGTGCACATTCCTATACGCGCAAATGTTTCTATGGCACAGTGGGTCGCATGCAAGTAAAACTAGGTTCTAAAAAAGAAAGTAACGACGGGTGCATGCCTATTTTAGATAGCTAAATTAAATTTTTTTTTTTGCTGTTTCAAAAACCTACCAATAACCAAATATTTTTTAAAATATATCTTTATATCTTAGAACTTTGCGCATTGTGTTAAATGTTTATCCATGTAAATAACCACATTTTAAAACATCCTTTGGTTCAAAGATTGTATTAAAAATAAGATCGATCAGTCTTAAAAATAAGTATAGTTTTCGGTTTATATATTATAGGGATATTTTTTTGTATTTAAGATATTATTATTAAAATTTAAAGGATCATTGCAAAATATAAATATTTCTTGTAAAAATATATTGGGCGAACCACTGTTTCTTAGGAAATTAAAAGCACGTTGTCCACATGGACGCACACTTCGTGGCTTCCTAATTGGGAAATTATTTATGCTGAAAATATGTTGGCATACCGAATTAAAAATGACTAATGAATTGCCCTTCCCCGCTCTTTCAGTCGACCGCCGAATTGGCGAGGGCATACGAGAATCCCGACACTTTGCTGTGTCTCACCCAGATCGTTACGTCGAACAATCAGATCCAGGTGCGCCAGTTCGCCGCCGTGCTTCTGGGGAAGCGACTGAACAAGCTGCGCCAATGGCAGATGGTTCCCGCTGAACACCAGGCAGCGTAAGTGCCTTGGTCACCGTTTAATCACCACTATGATAATAATACGAAATATGTCCTTTCCCGCTTAGCATTAAATCGAACATGCTGCAAGCCCTCATCACGGAGAAGGAGAAGGGCGTGAAGAACGCGGTGGCCCAGCTGATTGGCACCTTGGTCCGCCACGAGGCAGAAAAGGAAGACTCCTGGATGACCGAGCTACTCAAGTTCGTCTACGAACGCTGCAGCAGTTCCGATCCCAAGGAGAGCGAGCTGGGTGCCTCCATCTTCTCCACTCTCACGGACTCGGCTCCCGACCAGTTCGCCATGCACATGGAGACCATCTTCCAGTTATTCGCCGGTGTCCTTGTAGCCGCCGAGGCATCGGGAGACCTGGCCACTCCGACCGTTTATAACATGCTCGTTGGCACATGCTACCTGTTGCCGTTCATCAGCGGACACAACGCCGCCGAGCAGACGGTCGTCAAGGCGATCCCGCTGATCCTCAAGGCCCTGCATGCTTTCGCCCAAAAGGGAGATGAGCACAATTTCATGGGTGCCTTTGATATTGTGGACAACATGGCCGAGTATGTGCCCCACTTGCTGACCAGCAATGTGAAGCCGCTGCTGGAATTCAGTCTGGTCATTGCGGGAAACAAGCAGTTCGAGGATTCGATCCGTGTCCAGGTGATAACCTTCGTTGGTGCGCTGGTGCGCCTCAAGAAGAAGGTGATCGTAAAGCAGAAACTCCTCGAGCCCACTCTAGCCGTTATCTTCGACGTGATATGCCAGGACGACACCGAAGGTGGGTGAAACTACTTCTCATTCTGTTTATATCTTTACTAATTCTCTCCTCTCTGGCCTTCAGGCGATAGTTACTTCTCGGGAGAGAGTGACAACAGCCCGGCGAGCGCGGCCACGCAGACCCTGGACTTGATGGCTCTTCACATGTCGCCGGAAAAGTTCATTCCGCCGCTGTTGCAGCTTCTGGAGCCGGCGTTGCAGAACCCGAATCCTGTATACCGGCGTTCCTCATTCCTCTGCATGGGTGTCATCGCCGAGGGCTGCTCGGAGGCCATTGCGCACAAGTATCTGGAGGTCATGCTTAATATCGTTAAGGCCGGAATTGCCGATTCGACGTTGTTGGTGCGCGTTGCCGCTTTCTTCGCACTTGGCCAGTTTGCCGAGTATCTTCAGCCAGAAATCTCCAAGTTCGCTCCGCAGATACTGCCCGTGCTGTTCGACTATCTGAACCAGTTGGTCATTGAACTCAAGGTAGGTAGTTTCTGGGGCCCTGTTCTGGCCGAATTGGAATCTCCTTGTGTTCTACATTCTCGTTTATTTGTTTGTTTGTGCTGCTTCTAAAGGCTGGGCAAAACAGCAACGGGAGCGATCCCGCTTTCGTCCCTGCCAAAGATACCATAATGTACTTAGACAAGTTACAGATCAAGCGCCAATCGGTCCTCACCAAGTATAGGGTGCTTTTTCACTGTCTTACTTTTCACTTTGATATTTAATTGCACTTCATCTACCTCTTTCGATTTCGCTTTTGAAATATTATTTTTTTGCATATTTTATAATTATTTAAAAAAGCAAGGAGTTCGTACATTAACATGTCCTGGTAGCCTATGCTTCATTTTACACTCACTTTGCACCAGAACACAACACGTTGTCTGCTAGGAACACACTAAATCGTTATCTTTGTAGATGGGTCAGCCGGAACCTATGCATATGGGTCGCATGTTCTACGCCTTGGAAACCTTCTGCGAGAATCTGGAGGACGAAATTGTTCCCCACATTCCCATACTGATGGACCGGTAAGGCTCGGTTTATTTGTCAATGCTTCCCAATGAAATAATGTGATACTTTCAATCTGCAGCCTCTTTGCGCTTCTGGAACCCCAGAACTCGGTACAGATACGTGAGCTGGCTCTGTCGGCCATCGCATCGGCGGCTAGCGCAGCTAAGGCTCACATGATGGAGTATTTCCCCAGGATCATGATCATTCTGCAGACGTACCTGGTAAAGGATTGCCCCGAAGAAATGCAACCTCTGCGCATCCAAGCCATCGATACCCTGGCCACGCTTAGTCGCGAGGTGGGCAAGGATAACTTTATTGGACTGGCCGACGATACCATGAACTTCTGCCTGATGATGCTGCAAGATGGTCCTGACGATCCAGACTTCCGAAGGGCCATTTACGCCCTGGTTGCTTCCCTGTCTTCGGTTGTCAACGAGCGCATGGCAACGGTGTTCCCCAAGATCATGGATCGTATATTGGAGTCGGTGATCTCCTCAGAGGACGTGCTGCCCAAAGTGTCGGATAATCCGGAGAGGGATTTGATCAACGAGGCGGCCAATGTGGAGATCGATCTGGAGGACACGGACGACGAGGAGGACGATGAGGACATAGATTGCTACCAGGTTGAGAATGACTATGTCATCGAGAAGGAGGAGGCTATTTTGGCACTCAACGATTTTGCCCTGAACACTGGCGCCGCCTTCGCGCCCTATTTGCAGTCTGCGTTCGAGAACGTCTACAAGGTGATTGATCATCCGCAGGACGAAGTCCGCAAGTCGTGCATCACAGCCATCTGCGGGTTTATCACGGCTCTCGACAAGATGAATGATGCTACCGGCTTGGCGCGCGCCAGCGAGATTGCCATTCCAAAGCTTGCGCATATTTTGCGCTCCGACGACGAGGTGGGAGTCGCAGTTCACCTGCTTGACAAGCTGGCCGATCTATTCAGGGATGCCAAGTTGCCGGTCATAACCAGCCAGGAACATGCCGAACTAATCTTCGGCTGCATCAGGGATGTCTTTGCCAACAAAATGGCCTGCCAATTTAACGAGCAGAGCGGCGGTGGGGATGAGGAGGATACCGAGGATAGCGAGAACGATGAGATGCTGATCGAGAATGCTTGCAATCTGCTGCCCACGTTTGGAACTACACTTCAACCGGAGGCGTTCTCACTGTACTTCGGTCGCATCTACCACTTCTTCCTCCAAAAACTGGTAATGAAATGAACAAAGATTCATCTTCTTGGGCATCTTTAAAATTTAAATTATTCTTTCGCAGGCCAAGGCCAAAAAGCATGATTTGTCGGAGCACCGGGCCTACATCTATGGCTCTCTGGCCGACTGCTTCCAGGCGCTGCGCGGATGCACGGCCACCTACTTCGACGCCCTATGCCCGCTGTTCGTTGCAGGGACCAAGGACTCTGATGCCAAGGCGCGACAGAACTGCTATTTTGCACTGGGTGAAATGGTCTTCTTCGCCGAGGCGAAATCATTTGAGTGAGTGCCCCAGAAGAGGACCAACTATTGAAAATATATATAACGTAATTTCAATTTCTTTTCGCAGGTCATATCCAGTGATCTTGCAAGCTCTCTCTGAAGCGATCAGCGCGGAGTCACATCCATCTGCCTTGGACAATATTTGCGGAGCAGTTGCGCGCCTGATAGTCACCAACCATGAGGCTGTGCCCCTTGGCCATGTGCTGCCCGTGTTCCTAAACCATTTGCCGCTGAAGGAGGACGTCGTGGAGAACGATATGATCATGAAGGCGTTCCGCGTGCTCTATTTGCAGGCACGCCCCAGCATTGAGGCATATCTTGAGAAGATGCTAATCATCACCATTGACTCGTCGTACAAGAAGCAGATGGGAGACGCCGAGACCGCCGAAAACGCGGTGGGCTTCATCAAGGAGATTCGCACTCAGTATCCAGACATTTTCAACAAAGTGTCCAACTCGAATCCGGAGGTCTTCAACTACGTGCAAGCCCTGTAAGCACATTTGTCCGCCTAAAAACACCCAACAGCACACATATCCAGTTAACCTGGCTAATCCTCGTACACCCTCCGCCCGCAGATTGCTTTGTTGGAATTGAAGCAGGTTTCCCATACAAAATTTTGTAGATGATAAGGTTCTAGAAGTTCTAAATTCTCAGTTGTGCAGCGTTAGTGTGCTTTAGTGGCGTTAAAACATTCAGGATAAGTGATCTTTAAATTTGCAAGCTGTAGTTTTTCTACCCGCCGGAGAACAACGGCAACATGTTTTTTAATTTATAATACATTCATCCAGTGACACATGAATATGAATAGTCTGAAATAAACGAAACAATAAAGAAGGATATATTCTGTGTTCTTTTTGAGGGGTTCACTGGCTGAACATTGGATAAAAAAAATACCAATGGAAAGGTATTAATAAACTAGAAGGATTGCATACCAAGACCTAAAAAATTGTATTATTATTATTACACATTTTTTATTCTTAAGATAAACAGTTTATATGGCTGGTTCTGATGATTTCTACCAATGAGCATTCCGCCGGACGACAACCTCCCTGACGATGTCCGCATGATTGGCGTGCAACTTGAGATCCGAGTCGATGTCCATCCAGCGCACATTGGTGGCATCATCCCCAGCCACTAGCTCCAATTGACCCACTTGGCTCCCATCCTCATCGTGAAAGTTGAGCGCCGTGGTTTCCATCCAAGCGTTGTCCGTGTTGCGGAAATCATCTACATATCCTTGGTACACTTGGACGCCACCCTCGTGGAAGAACTGCTCCACCATGTTGGCCTTGTCTGTGAAGTTCAGCGCTTCCTCGGTAAACTCGCGCTTGAGGGTTGCGCTGACATTCTCACCAGGATCGACCATGCCACCGGGAATGGCCCACAGTTTGTTGTCGGATCGCTGGATGGCCACCATCTGAAGAATGTTCCTGCCGCGAAAAGTGAGGAGTAACAACACTGTCTCTGGGCGATTGGACCCACTTACTTGCCGGTAGTTGAGTTGGCCACAATGGCTCCCTGGTCGTTCCGCTTCCAGCGTGTTACTATGGGATCAGCGGCATGATTGGGACCCCATCTGCCCAGAGAACCACGACCAGTCAGTCCAGTGCGTCCGATCGGATTCAGTGGTAGACCGTCCTCCAGCTTATATGCGCCATGGAAGGACTCGCGGTTGACCTGGCCATCCAGTTGGTTCCACTGCGGCCGGAACGTCTCGCTGGGCAGTGGAGGATCCGCCCACACCTGGCCACCAATGTGTGGCGAAGTGTACGCCGGAGGGAAGTAATCTGGAAACGGCACTGACCAGAAGACCTGCTCATCGGACACCGGGAACCGGAGGACGGAACTGCGCGGATACATGTTGTTGCGACACATCAGGTGCCGGAAGACGCCCGGCTTCATTAGCGAGGACATCATCTGGGCGGAGATCGGAAAGTTTTCCAGGGTCAGTAGCAAACAAAGAAGCGGCAGCAACAAGAATTCGGAGCTCTTCATCGGACTGAATAATATCACACACAAATTGTTTTGTTTATGTGCACCAGCGGTCATAAAAATAGCGCCGAAAATAAGTACCTTCTATTCGACACGTAATGAAAAAATTAGATGCAATAGTGTAAATAAAATATTATTATTATTATTATAAAGTGTTCGACTATAATGTAAAATTTACAGACGAACTTTAACTTAGCTATAGCTGCGGGGCCTTAAGCTAGTAAATAAAATAAAGATCGTAAACTATTTATGAAATGCAGACCAGTCTAAAAGTAAAGCATTTGCATTTTTCACATTATAGTAAAATTTGCTTTCTAAGGTTTCCGCTCCTAGTATTTTAACCAGTGGTGTATTCTCCATACCATGTGAAAACAGTTTTTGGCCAGAAGGCCACTTGGTCACACTGGGATGCATATTTGAAATTAAATCTCAAAGATTCAGTTTATTATGATTTGTGTTGTTTCGGGTAAATACAAAAATTTGAAGCCAACTAACTTAGAATGCCTGGTTTCCACTGAATGCCCTGTCCAAATAAGACGCCCATATCCTCGACATAGCCTAGTCCTGGCGCAGTATCAGCTCTCGAACCTCAATGCCGTCCTTGGTGATGATGTTGATCAGGACAGAGTCACCGGTGTAGATGTCGCGCTCAGCGGCCGAAATGAAGGTGTCCGAGGCGACGCTCACGGCACGCTCCTTGTCCAGCTTGGGCACCTCGCTGGCGGCCAAGTTCATGTTCTTGTGCCCGATCTGGTTGTCCAGCACCGGTTGCAGCAGGGTTCCGGCAGTGCCGCCGGCACGGTATGTGGCCTTCTCACAGTGACCAATGGGATCGTACGAGTAGACGACGCCGTGGCCGTCGTTGTCGATCCCGGCCAGAATGTTGGACACGTAGTACGGGAAGAAGCGGCGATTGTACATGGCGATGGACAGCATCTGGGCCACTGCCTCCGTGGTCATGGTACGCAGATGGGTGTGCTCGTAGCTCTGCATGCGCACCTTCATCGATCCGGTCAGCGAAAGGGTGTCCGCCCAGCAGCCCGTGGATCCCAGCACCGTCTGCGGCGACAGCTTGAAGAGCTTGCTTTGAGTCCGCGAGTGGATGTTGTAGCCGCTGCTCAGGCGGGTGTCAGCCGCAATCACAGCAAAATCCTCTCCGGCGATGGCCACAATTGAGCTGCAAACAGAACACCACAACTGCGGTTAGTTGGGAATCCAGCAAGACCGGGCTTCCTGGGGAAACGCAAACTCACCCGCCGTTGGACTCGTAGGGTGAGAAGTCCGCGTGCTTCACACCGGGCACCTGGTAGTCCGGGAACTGCTCAAAGCCTAGTCTGCTCATGTTTGTGCTTAAATTTACCAATTAACTCGCCAAGTAAAAAATCGAACGAAATGATTTGCAAGTTTCCAGCGGCTTTAAATTAATGTGGCCGTAAATCAATATGACCCGTGGTGGACAAAGCAAACATCCATCCAGATCAGGCTTTTAAGAAAAGTTATCGATAGATATCGGTGATGGTATATTAGCAGAAAGTATTTTTTAAATGTAAATTTTAAAATTTATACGGTTTAAATCAGATAAAAAATGTTGAATTATGTATGATAAACTTTTTTCATAAAAAATGTTTCAGTCTAAAATATATATGTATACCTAAAAAATAAGTTGGATAAAAATGTATCTTTTATTAAACAGTTCGGTTATTTTCAACAATCTTTGGATAAAACTAGGGCAGATGACTTGATCTAAGCTATAGCGGCCAATCCTTCGACGCGTTCTCTTTGCAGTTGTCCCCGGTTCGTCTCCACCAAGGTTTTGACATCATAAAACCATTTACCTACGTGAAAAAATTAGAATGTAAATAACGAAATAGAAAAACTTTATAGGAAGGTAAAGGCTTACCAATGCCGGTGTTTTGCAGGCAATCCTTAAACGTTTGACAGCCCTCCATGCTCGAAAGCACACCGAAAACCGAGAGATCCGCCAGGCTGGGCTGTTTACCGCCCATGAATTTCGTATTCCGCTTTTTCAGCTCGGAAGTCCACTGGTCTAGAGCATCATACATGTGCGATCGGACATCGTCGCTGAGGGCGTGGCGGCGTTTCAGCATCTTTGCAATAGCCCACATCGCCGTAGCGCCACAGTAGACCATCAGGTCACGCTCCCACTTGGGAAAGTGAACATCCCACTCGCCGGCCTGCGAGAACCACTCGAAAGTCTCCAGGGACTCGCCCATGGTCTGGTAGCAGTTCGGCGATATCAGGTGCACCAGGTGGCTGTCGGCCCAGGTTCTCCACTTGCGATCGGTTCTACAAATGCAAAGTTAATGTTCATTATCATACAAATCTCGAAACACTCCCTGGCGAACTTACTCCTCCGTTTCCTTGGACACTCCCTTGGGCGTGTGCTCGCGGTACATAAGGAAGTATTTGTTTAATATGTCGTTCTTCTTTTTACCATCGTCGTCGAAGAACGAGGTGTGCGGATAGAACTGTGCCAGTTCGCCAATGTCCGTGCGCTTGTCCTGCAGATAGGTGGCTATCAGGGATACAATGGCACTGGAGTCCACCATCTGGACGTATTTTCCGTCCTGTTGCCTAATGAGCACCATCGGCACCTTCTTCACCGACGACCAGCGGATGTCCTGCCGCAAAACGGCATCCACTTCGACCACCGCATAGGATATGCCCATGTAGTCCAGGAAGGCGCGCACCTTGCAGCAGAAGGGACATGTCTGGAACTGGAAGAGGACAATGTCCAGACCGGAGGTGTCTTTGGGGTTCACGTAGCGTTTGGTTATTCGCACTCCCGCCGGAAATCCGTCCAGGCGCTGCGGCTTCGTCTCCTCGTGCTCCTTGTGCGAGCTGCCGTCCTTCCAGCGTTGATACATCGTGTACACCGATCCGGTGGCCGCGCCCACTGTCGCCCCCAAAAAGGCCAGCTTAAAGGTTCCATTCGGCTTCTTCTTGGCTCCGCCGTTTTCCACCGCCACTGCGAACTGGCGGCGAGCAAATGCAAAATCCGGGTTTCCTCTACGGGTCAGCATGCGCAGGGCACCGCTCCCGCTCCCCGCCGGCGGAGGACGGACGCCTGCCTGGATGGTGGCAGTCGCTAGCCGGAAACATGACATAATTCGCACCTTTGTTTTGACTAATACTAAATATTATGCAAAAATTAACGCGACGACTAGAGCGTGTCAGGGATGGGAGGACATCTAGGCAGTCGATAGTTTTTCCAGTGGTTAAATGCTATCGATAGTCTCCAACAGGGCTGCAGGAAAGATGTGCCATCTCTACTCAATACAAAAAAATAAACAAAAAAACACTGGCCATTAACTTTTATGAAGTTGTTGTTTTGTTTTATCCCCACGACATTTGTTTATAAACCAAAACGAACCGGAGATGTCGGCTTCCGCGGAGAGTCTGGCCGCTGCCGCATCACTTGACAAATACGGCGACGAGGACCTCTTCAGTCTGCTAATCCGTTACGGGCTCTATGTGGGCGCCCTGTTCCAATTCATTTGCATCTCCGCCGCAGTGCTGATGGAGAATAACCCGGAGGTTGGTGGAAGTCCGGAGACCGGCGAAGTGACGGAACGGGAGGGCGAGCCGGTTAGGACACGGCTGCACAAGATCCGGAAGCTGGAGAAGAAGAAACGTCGATAGATCTAGTCATCTTAACCCATAGATAGCATAAGTACATTCGAATGCATTTATTAAGCAACAAATAAAATATAGTAATAGTATGATTATAAAGTATAATATAGGAATGAGCTTAAAAAACTCTAGAGACTTGAAATTTATAAGCAGGTGCTTCGAAGTAGGTTTAAAGGCGGAAGGACTACCTTCTGTATTACCTGGCACACCTTTTATGATTTCAAATTTCCACGTTTGTAAATCGCCTGCCCAGCCCCTGATCGACGTTTTTTGGCTGAGGTTGCCACCCTGGCTCGTCTTTTTTCACATGACTCAGGGGGAAAGTTCTACGCCCCCCTAAGAAAACCCCTTCCACCATCAAAAAGCCGCTTTTTAGTTTGGCTGTTATCTTTAATTTGGGAATAATATAAATTATAATAATCATATAGTTATTATGTTGCTTGCAATGTTGTTGTTTTTTTATGTTTTGTTTTACTTCCCTTTTAACTATGTACGTATGCATGTGTGTAGTGTGGGTGTGTGTTGAATGCTCTCTCTCTCTCTTTCTATATATATATATATATATCGGTATATATATAATAGAGTCCATGCCAAAGGATGCACAGACAATTATCACTATGAATTATTATTATGCAGTATTTAGTTTTCGTTTTTTATGAATTTTGCGTGGAATTACATTTTTAAGTCAAAACTCATTGTGAATCTTCAGTTTTTTTGGGGGAGGGGGCGTGGCAGGATTTGGGGGCTGGTGAAGGGACATCTCGTTTCAAAAACGCTCAAATTTCAAATACAACAACTAGTTAAATAGATATTGAAAATGAGTGTAAGGAATAAGAGGGATTAGCGGATAGGATCGACGGAGGATGGTAAAACCTATATAGTAAGATAGTGGATTTCTAGGCCCAGAATGTCTAAATGTGGCTATGTTAAATTCGAAACTCTCTTTCGGTTTTTTTTCGGCTTTACGCTATTTACTCGTACTGTTTGTTGTTTTCTAGTTCGCTTTATCGTTATTTATCATTATCATCAGTGTTGTTGTTGTTGTCTAAATTATTGTTTAGTTACTCACAAGTGTAGAGTCATCATCGTCACAAAATATAGTATATATAATATATATTTGCTTTAACCCACACACAAAACATGTTCACATCCTGCTAAACCCACCATCGCTCTCGCTCTCATTCTGCTGCCGTTTCGATCGCTTTTGGCTACGGTCCTTTTGCCCCCGGGACGCTGGATCTGGAGTTGGAGCTGAAGTTGGAGCCAAAGTCCAGGTCCAACTAAGCCTCGGGCAGCGGCTTCAGCTCCTTTATCTGCTTGATCAGATAGGCCTTCTCGTCGTTGAACTGCTCGTCCTCGGAGCGGTCCGTGTGGAAGTTGGTCAGAAAGTCGACCAGCTTTGTCTGATTGCGCAGCAGGATGTCCAGGATGGGCTTCGGCTTGTTGGGATTCGCCACGAACACCTTGAAGACGTGAAACGCCTCGAACTGAATGTTGCGCGACTTCTCCTTGAGCATGTTCATCATCAGCTTGAGGTTCTCCGGCTCGGAAATGTATCGCGTCATCACGGTGAAGTTGTGCCGGTCCAGCAGCAGTTCTCCAAGCAGCTTCAAGCTCTGGCGCCGCGTCACATAGTTTTCCGAGTTGAGCAGCCGCTGGTAGTGCTGCGAGAAGAACTTGTCGTAGTTGGCGTCCAGGAACTCGGCGCACAGCAGCTTGTGGCGCGTGAGCAGCTCCTTGAACGTGGAGAAGGCATCGCTGGCAATGTCGAAGGTGGACACCTCCACGTAGCGGAAGAACTTGAAGAACTCATCGGAGTGCAGCATGATCTTGGCCAGCGCCTCGTACCGGGCGCACTCCCTTAGCATCGTGCCGGAGTTCAGGGCGATCTCCGGATGCGCATCCTCGTAGCCGCCCATCAGGGTGAACAGGATCTCCGGCTTCGTGCAGATATACTCGACGGTGGGCGAACGGGTGCCGATTTGGCGGCGCAGCACATTGTTGAATATGAGCGCCACATGCTTCTTGCCCTCGAAGTCGATGCGGTGCAGGTTCTGGATGAGGAGCAGCAGCAGGTTGCTGTTGTACAGCTCCTGCGACAGCTGGGCGACCACATAGTCCGCCGGCGGCTCGGCATCGCTGCTCCCGTAGAGCATGTTCTTGATCGAGACCAGGTTCTTGCTGACATCCTCCTGCGCCTTCTCCACCTTGCGGTCGCCCGCCTCCAGGGCGTTGATCGCCTCCTTCAGCGACTTGACCAGCTCCACTGGCGACTTCTGCGACTTCCCGAACAGTGGCATTCCGCTAGGCTGCTTCGCTGCTGTCTTTTCACTCGAAGTGGGATTGGATTTGATGTGATTTGAGTTGGATTGGGATTTGGATTTGGCTGTGGATGTGGTTGGACTGTCGTTGTGGTTGGCCTGTCGATGATGTCTCGTTTCTTGTGCCGATTATCCTGCTGTTCGGGGCCCCTCGGACTGCTGGCTTTCTGGTCGTTCTGAAAGTTGCCCAATTACCGACGGCGAAGACGCGGAAAACAATGCTTGGCAATATTATCACGGTGGAATATTCTATTATTATATATTATTTTTTTTTTCTCGTCTTCTTCTAGGGATGAACAATTTCGATTGGCCGTCGTTTCGATATGCCGACGTTTCGATAGGACTATCGCATAGTGTTGTAAAAGGCCAACAAATCCTTTGCAGCACTGAAAACGGCGCTGAAATTGAATTAAACTAAATTTGAAAGTAAAAAATACATTTTTTAAATAAAATATGTTAAAGTGGTTTAACACTTATTTTTTTACATTTAATAATGTGAATTTTTCGTATATATATAGCTTAAAGCCTTTTTAAAGAAAAAAGAGGGTAACCATGGACAACATTTTTAATTTTCTCAGGAATCTATGAATTTTTACGATTTTGAATTTAATGCTAAGCATTATGCTTTTATTAAATTAAGATACGTACTCTACCTTTTCAAATTTTTTTTAGAGTTTTGCATTGCGAAAATGGTTTGAAACGGAAATGCTCAAATCGACCTTTTCGAAGTCGAAATCCCAATTACCAGCAACGTTTCACAGCATTGAAAAGCCCGCTAAAACAAGTGATTTGGAATTCTTTAAATATCGTTTTTATTTCTCATTGAAGTACTTTGTTTTTGATCCGTTTTCGTTTTAGATATTATTCTGCAGCGCATATCAGGCGCTTGGTGTATCATAGAAGTTACAGAAATATATTTGTGTATATATTGGGCAACGTGTCGCTTTCGTCTTGCCAGCTGTGTTGGCCCATTTTTTCGATTCGGGGTCAAAGAAGAGGACTAGTGGGGTTAAGGAAAGGCAATGTATTGTATGCACATCAATATTTATAATTATATCTGTAGGTTTGACCGCCCTGCATATTTTTACAGGCTGCCCCTCGCCTTACTTTTTCGATTCGTTTATTTTGAAATAAATTTATTTGGTTTTTGTTTTCTTTTTTTTTGTTATTTTTGTTTACGTATAAAAGTTGTTTAAAATCCTTGAAAATATCAGATAATAATTACAATTGGTTGTGTAATACGTCTTAAAAGCATTTCGATGCGCTTCGTACTCGAACGAACATAGATTAAACATAAATCAATTTAGTCTTTGCCACTAAACATATCAATTTGAGTAGTAGTAGTTGTAGTTATCAGTTAATAATAATATCTTTGGGCTTTGCTACTGTGTATGTAATGGATACGCCGAGTACATATAGATCATGATCATAGACATATATGCATGCTGCGGGCCTTAAAACACACGATCGAAAAGAAGTCGCGCCTACGCATTCCGAAAAAGTATCAAGTTCCGTTACTTTTTCCGTTTTCTCAAAAGGGGGAGTGTTGTGGTCGTTAAATGTATAATATAATATCTTTATCTGTTTATCTTGTAGAAGTATGTAAATGTATAGGTATAATAAAACATTTTACGACTAGTATATGTAAATATATGTATGTATATGTGTATATGCATTGCGTTTTCTTTTGTAATTACTAAGTTTATAGAGATATTCTATGAATATATTTCCTTTCATTCTTAAGCCATGTCTTGTGTCTTTCTATATAAAACAAACGAAGCGCGATTACGTTTGGGGGGGCGGTTGGAAAGGGGTTGAGTGGGTGGGAGGAGGGGTTCCCTTACTTTACAATTAAAAACAAGGATCCTCCCGCGAGACCTTACCCAAATTTGCTTTGCAACTCATTGTTTACTGATTTCATTTTTGTTTTTAGCTTTTAGTTTTTAGTTTTTCTTCGATTTTTGTTTTTCTGGAAGCGTTCGTCGGGGCTCTGCACAGATCTGACTAGATATATATGGGTATATATAATAGAAGCTACTACTACACGCTACCAAGTACGATACATAGGTGTCCTCCTCCGATTTTAGTTGCTGCTGCTGCTGCTACTGTAGTTGTCCTTCCTTCTTCGCTGGGCTTGAAGTTTCATTTCCTGCTGTTTCGTTTTCCTGTTTCCGTCTCGCCGCCTCCGCTTTCATTTCCGCTTCCACGGGGGATGGTGTGGTTGGATGATTGGGTCTACAGCTGGGGGCCCCATCACTTGCGCTTGATGAAGTTGCCCTCGGCATCCAGCCAGATGCCCGGATGTTGATCGGGCGCGTCCATCCCCCGTCTTATCATTTACCTGTTGAGCGCATTGGAGATCTGGCGCAGCGACTGACCCACCTCGGCCACCAGGCGTTCATTGTCCTGGACGTTCTTGCTGCCGGCGGTGCGTAGGTGCCGCGACTGCGCCTCAACCCGCGTGACCAGCTCCCGGAACTGGAATTTCGAGTGCGGCGGCATCGCTCCGTTATCCGCAAAGATCACACACGAATTGTGCAGGATGTTGAGCTTGTCGCTCAGCTGCAGCCACTGAGATCCAGCGATGGCATTCACTGGGTGCTTGAGCGACCCCTCCAGCAGTCCCACCAGCTCGAGGATGCTCTCTCGCGATATCTGAGTGGAGCTGGCGGATCCGGATGTGGCCGGTTCGGCCAGTTTCGCTATTGGCGTCGCGTAGATGGTCAGCTTGGTGGGCTTGTGCGGCACCGCTGGCTTTTGCTGGATCTGCGGCTTCTGCTCGTACAGCGACTGGGTCATGTCCGCTGCTACCTGGCCCGCCGATCCCAGTCCCTCCGGATGCGCGTGCTCCTCGTCATCTGTGAAGAGTTGCGTTGAATGAGAGGTTTTTATTGTGCTGCCGGCCTGCTGCCTGCTGGTGCAATCTCTACTAGAGGTGCTAGTGGATGTGGTGGAGGAGTTGGAGGTGGTGCAATTCGGGGGCGGTGGTGGTGGGGCTGCCGGTGGCGGCCTATTGCCCGGCTTCGCTGGCAGGGTCCCACCAGTGGCTGCCGATTTACCGATCCCCATCCCATACTTCGGCGACAGTTGGGCAGTTGGTGCGCCTACGCCGCCATTCACCACTGTTGGCTGCTGCTGGAGAATCGAGCTACTGGCATAGTCCGGCGCCGGCGGCTGCTGCTCCCACAGTTTCTTTAAGCTATTAATACTACCTGTGCTTCGTCGCTTGCCGAGATCGCCCTCGCCCGCTGCTCCCGTTTCGGCCTCCACATTCGAGTTGGTCACATCGATTTTGATTTCAGTCTTTTGCACGGCCTTCCGGTTCAGGGTGCCCGTGGTATTGCAGTTGGCATTGTTGGTCACGGGTTGGTTACTGGAGGATACTGGTGCTGCTGGAGCTCCCGGCTCCTTTTCCTTGTCCACACGACGCAGATGGGCCTTGAAGTCAATGATGGTATTGGCGGGCTCCGCCTTGGCCATCGGCGGGCTCATCTTCTTGGGCTCGACTTTCTTAAGCTGAGCCTTGAATCCGGATCCGGATCCAGAAACGGAACCATTGCCGTTGGTCAGCTTCGGCGGCTGCTGCTGCTGTGGCGGCGGCTTGGGCAGGTTCATGCTCTCGGCCAGCTCGGTGACCAGCAAGGAGACGGGATCCACGGCTGCGATTCCTGAGCCATTTGCTAGGTGTGAGGCCGGAGCACTCTCCTTGCCGGCCGCCTTAATCTCGGTGATTAGCTTCTCCTTGAGATCCTCGGGTGGACTGCCCAGCGAGCTGCAGGAGTCGGTGGAGGGCTCACGCTTCCTCAGGGACACTCCAAACCGTGAGCTGGCCTCCTCCACGCTGGGAGCAATGTTGCTCACATCGTTGTGGCTGCTGTCGTTGTTGTTCGTTCCGTTTCCATTGCTGATATTGCCATTGTTCGGCAGCTGGGCATGCAGATGCTGCTGGATGGCCTGCACAGCGCTCTCGGGCGCCGGTGGAGGGGGTGGTGGTGCTCCCTCGAACTCCTCGGGTGGCGGTGGCAAATCCAGCGGCGGCGGTGGAAACTCCAGATTGGCCAGAGCCGGCTGGACTCCGGCCGCCACTCCCGAACCGCTTCGCTTGGGTGAGCTACTGGAACCACCCGCCCGGAAGGAGGAGAACGTCATCATGGTGCCCTCGGTGGTGGTGCGATGACGCTGCAGCTTATTCAAACTGACAGTCGCATTGTTCTGCATGGTCACTCCCCCCGACGAGTTGCTTCGGATCATCTGCTGAGGCGGAATGGGGTTGGCCTTCGGATTCTGAATTCTGGTCGCCGGCGGTGTGCCGTGTCCATTGGCTGGTGGCGGAGCAGGAGCAGTTGCCGGTGGAGCAGGGGCAGCAGCTGGAGCAGTCTCACTACTGTCCTCCAGACTGTCCAGATACGCACCGATTCTGGCAACCTTGGGCAGTGTGCCATAGCGATTCACCACCCGCTTGACATTCATCACCTCCAGAGCGCCCACGGTGATTGGATGGGCAGTGGTCACCACTCCGTTGTTGCCATGATGCGGCTGAGCTGGTGGCGGAGCTGGGACAGGAGCCTGTGGATGCTGTTGGGAACGCTTGCTCTGCCGGGTCTCCAGTCCGCGGTGGCCCATCACGGGCGTCCCAGTTGGCCGCTTGAACGAGCTGTGCTGCTGTGAAGAACGAGGACCAATGCCTCCTCCTCCGCCGCCGCCGTGGAGAGACTGCTGCATCTTGTTGGTGGCAGGAGCGGCGATCACCTGGCTGAGACTCTGTTCCAGACTATCGCCAGTGGCATCTGTGTCGGGGTCGGCTGTCGGATCCGTTTCCGAGTCGTAGCGCTGCGTCAAACTGTTGATGTCCCGGGCCAAACCTGCCAAATGAAACGGTAGGAAGTGAGGAAACAAGGGTTAACTTGAGCTCTGTTTGGCTTGTGGTTAATAGAATGCTTCGTGCCGGGTGCTGGATGCTGGGTGGTATTAATGGGTCAGTGATGGGGAATCCCTTAAAAACTCGGAATATAATAGCAATATTATTATATTCCGTTATTTATAACATTTATTGGATTTACATCTTTCAAGTTTATTGAAAGTAAGGAGCATAAGTAGGCACTCCCCATCACTGGTAGTTGAATATGGGTTAGTCCTGACCAGAGTCTTGTGGTGTGTATGTGTGCGTTGATGTTTGTCGAGCGGGTAAAACTAAAAACACCAAAAATTAACTTTGGGAAGACAAATGATGTATGAAAATTAGTACCTGGTATAACCTTGAAAGGATTAATTAATTTCACTATAGCTATTAAGCCCAGACTAAAAAACCTATTTCCGTTACTAAACAAGAAGAGCAAGTAACACTTTTCATAAAATACGAAACAAATTTGTGAAATAAATATTTAGTAAAACACAATAGAAGCAAATTGATAAATACGAAATAAATCCCTTTCAAGGATATAAGCCAAATGGGTAAAACAAGATAAATAAATATATATCACTAAGAACAGAGATACAAACTTAATGTTAGCAGGCACCAAAATAAATTAAAATAACAATAACGAAATAGTAATAATAAAATAACAAAAGAATAGAAAGATGGTTAAAGGAATTTTTTATGGAAAATGTTAATGATAAGATATCACACAGACATTAGGAAATCGTCGAATCAAAATCAACTTTACAACTAAATTTAGAAAATTACCAAAATGGAATCCAAACATAAAGGATTCCACAATGAACAACCAATTAATACAGAAACTTAAACCAATACAAACGAACTAATAGTAATAAAAGAGCATAAATACGAAACACGAAAAGAATAACACAGAAACCGAAAGAACATAAACAATTTTTGAATTGGAGCTTTTCGCCAAAGACTCCGTTGACAAAATACCTCGAAATAGGATGTCGTAAAGAAAACTACTGCAGGAGGACGATTTCTTAATGGAATACTGTTGTTGTTTCTGTTGTTGATGTGGTTGTTGTTGTTGTTGTTGCTGTACTGGCAGTGGTACGAACTGTTGCTGTACGGACTGTTGTTGTTGTGTACGTATTTGGTGTGTGTAGTGGGTTGGAATTTGGGTCTTGAAATTTCTAGAGAGGGTCTGGCTGAAATGGTTGGCAGGTTTCAATTTGTGTATACCATTCGTGCTGAGGTCGTCGATGAAAATGCCTCGGGCGGTGGCAGGATCCTCCTCGCGATAAGTGGAGTCCCGACTGCTCGAGAGCAGGCTAAAGGAAATAAATAAGAGAAAACCAATGGTTAAATATTGAATAAATGGTATGGATCAACATTGATTTTGTAATCTTTATAGTAGGTATCTCTATAGAATAGGTAATAGAACAAATTAAAAGTATGGTGAACAACTTGTTTAATCTATCTATCTATTAAGATTTTGATTCCTAAGAAATACAAATCATGAACCCACTGGGTTAGTTATTTAATAAAACAATTTATTAAACTGCTTTCGCTAGTTTTTAAACTATGTAACTTATGTCTTCAACAAAATAATTATTTAATTTAAATCCATGTGAATAGGCACATGTGTTAATAATTCTCCATGGGAGACTTTCACCTCCTACTGTTCAACCTGCAGAGGTCGGGCTCACCTGGTACGCTTCGGTGGTGCGGGCGCCTGTTTGCCCTGCTTGTTGGTGGTGCGACGCATCTGGACGTTGCCCTTGCCCTGGCTGGAGAAGGTACTCAGCTTGGTGGAAGTGGAGCCGGTTTCTGCAAGAATATCGCAATGGTTAGCCAAGTTCCAACTTCGACTTGGAATTACTCTCACCTGACATGGGCGTGCTGGCCTGCTGCTGGTGCGGATCGTTGTGGTGGGCATTCGGCGTGAGGGTCTGACCGCCGGGCAGACCCTTCTTCACCATCTGCGGTGTTAGACTGAGCGAGGCGGTGGCCGAGGATGAGGAAGCGCAACCGCTGGCCGCCGTCGTGGTTGTGGCTCCTCCGCCGGTGGCCACGCCCGATGTGCTCGGAGCGGAGCTGCTCGCGCTGGTGGCGTTGGCGTTCAGCTGCTTCTCGACCGCTTCGGTGATGGACGATTCCTGCGGAGGAGCGGAGAAGGAGAGATGGGCACCATGTGGCTCATTATTGCTTTCACTAATTGCTGCACCCTCGATCTCGAGCGATCAGAGCACGTCGACGAGGTGGTGGCGGTGCCTGTGGCTATGACTATGACTACTCCTATTCCTATGGCTATTGCTATGGCTATGCACATGGCTGTGGATGCTGCCGCTGTTCTGCTGGAGCTCGTCGTCGTCGTCGCCGTCGTAGTCACTCGCCTCCTCGCCAGCATCGTCGTGATCTTCGTTATCATCGTCATATTCATCGTCCCACACCTCGACGTCACCCACCTGAAACATGTGCTCCAGCGCATGGTGTATGCTCTTGAACGTGGGCCGGTCGGTGGCATCCCACTGCCAGCACTGGCGCATCAAGTCGTACACCTCCGGCGGACAGCCGGGGGGCCGCTCCATGCGATAGCCCTTCTCCAGCTTGTGGTACACATCGGTCAGGTCGATGCCCGGATACGGTGACATTCCGTACGTGGCGATCTCCCACAGCAGCACCCCGAAGGCCCACACGTCCGACTTGGTGCTGAACTTGTTGTACGCCAGTCCCTCCGGTGCGGTCCACTTGATCGGGAACTTGGCCCCGGCATGCGCCGTATACGTATCGTCCCGCATCAGACGCGCCAGCCCGAAGTCCGCCACCTTGACCAGCTTGTTGTCGCCCACCAGACAGTTACGGGCGGCCAGATCGCGGTGGATGTAGTTGCGCGACTCCAAGTAGCTCATTCCCGATGCTATCTGCGTGGCCATGTAAAGCAACGCCACGGCATCGAGCGTCTCGCGGCCGGCGGAGCGCAGGAAGTCTAGCAGATTGCCATGCGACATGAACTCGGTGATGATGTAGAACGGCGGTTCCCTGGTGCAAACACCTGAAAAGTGAAATCAAGGTAGATCAGTCTACTAGCTAATATTTATTTTACATCATAAATACCCACCTATGAGCTGCACCAGATTGGGGTGCTTCATTTCCTTCATGATGGCCGCCTCTTCGAGGAAGTCCTTCAATGCCATCGTGTCCTCCTTGAGCGTTTTAACAGCCACCGTGTTGCCGTACCTCTTCCAAACGGCCTCGTACACCTCACCGTACTGCCCACCGCCCAGTTTGTGCTTCATCATGATGTCCGTCCGGCAGATCTCCCACTCATCCGGCTCGGGACTCAGCGGGAAGACGGTGGGCTTGTTCTGCTTGGGCGCCGGATACAAGAGTGGTGTGATCAGGCCGTGGCCTTCATGGGGCACGCTGTGATGATGCACCAGCTCGGCCAGCGTGTTGAACTTGGCCTCCTGGGTGACGAAGACCTTGCCATCGGGATCTTCTGAGATGCGGTAGTGGTAGACGCGACCCTCGTATCTGTTCAGGAGAAGGTATAGAAATTAGTAAGAGAAAACAACAGCAAGAACCCATCTACTCACCTAAGACTGATGCTCCTCTGACCCGGTGAGCTTTCGCTTTCGCGGACCAGGAAGCTTCCGTTGATACCGGAACTCAGCAGATACTCGGCGGCATTGCGCGAGATGGGACCATGGTACCAGGAGTGCTTCTCCAGCGAATTGAGCGGAGTCACATAGTTGGAGGGCACCCATCCCACGTTGCCGGAGTCTGAGTGCGCCTCGCACCACTCCCCCGATTTGTTGTAGCTAAGAATGCGAACCTGCTCGCCCTTCTTCAGGCTTAATTGATTCTCCCCGCCGGCCTGGAAATCGTATAGTGCCACAAACAGCTGCGGATCATCCTCCTCGGGTCCGGGGGCCAAGAGGTTCTCCTTGGAGGTCCAACGGTGGGCGGATTCAAACACTGATGTGGTTGAGCTGTGACCACCGCCCATCGAGGAGCCCTGCAGTCCCAGTCCGCCTGAATCCTGCTGATGCTGCAGGTGCTCCGCCGCATCCGCCAGAAGAGAGGCTGCCGTGCTTCCGGCCGGAATGTGAGGTAATGGACGCGACTGCAGCAGGGCTTCTGCAAAAGGAAAATAAGGATTTATAATTAACAAATAGTTCCAAATGTGATATTTCTTATGGGGTTTTTTATAAGTTCATCGTTGACCCATGAAAATTGGTTCCATTTTATAAAATTTCTTGAGGTCAACACATTATTTATAACACTTACGGCTAGTTAAAAAAGTCTAAATAGGAGATTTTCTTTATTTTAACCAGATCTATTGAAGATCAGAACAAAAAGTGCCCCAACTTTTTACAAACTTTAATAATTAATATTATGAAAACTCGCTCATTGTTGGCTTTTCATGAAACCTCCTTAGAAATCACTTTTTTCGGTGTAGTAAGAGAAGACAATGCAGGTAAACCCGTTTCTCTTCCGAGGAATGCGGGCAATTTGTGGAGCAAGTGCTGGCCAGCGGGGAAATCGGCCTGCAACTCACCGCTCCATTGAGGGAATGGAATAAATTATGCATTAAGCGGAATAAAATTACACAAATCGTTGTCTGCCAGCGGTGGACCAGGAATCCCTCAACGAGGCATTTTATTGTGGGAAGTTCTAACTGATTGTCAGTCGGTTGCATTGTCCCCTCATCCCGTTCTTTCTTTCCGCCTCCCACACTCTTTTTTTTTGTAAACTGGGTATCCATAGCTGTGATGCTCCCTGTATCTATAACTGAATCTGAGGAATGCCATTCAGGAAACAGTTTTTTGGTAGACTTTTCAGAAACTGAGAGAAACTGTATATCATCTTAAAACTCTGGAATTCATTCTTAAGCAAGCTAACAATAAGTTTCGCTACTTTAGTATATCACTAAAAAAGGTATCTAGTAGGCTGCACACTGATTGGAATTACATATTCTTGTACCAAGCTGTTCTAAAGAATCTTGCAGTCCACTTTATGCTGAAGTTTCGCTTGATAGATTGTGCAAACTTGTCAGATCCAAACCTGTCCGAATCAAGCTTCTATAATAGGGTACTCTTTGAAATTAAACCAGACTTTCGCTTTAATGTCCCATTGAAATAATTGTACAAATTTAAATTTTTCCCATTTTTTTTTGTTTGACCAAAGCAAACACTTCCGCTGCATAAATATATTCTCCACTTTCGTGGACACAGTTGTGCATAAATTTGGGTGAAGTGGAAGTCGTTGGGAAACCGGGAATCTTTGGTTTGCGGTCGGTGTGCTAAGCAGTCATAAACCGATCCAAATCATATTGTAACGCATTTGAGAAGGGTTCCCCATCGCACACAGTTAATTTATGCGCGCGAGACAGGAAATATTAATGGCGAATAATAGGTGTGGAGTGGGTTTGGGAAATAAAAGGGAATATAGGGACAGATTAGAGCGGAAATGTACAGTTCTCCAATGGTGGTCTGTCTGCCTGTCTAAATCCCCCCACCGAATATTAGCCGATGACAATATACACCCACTTTATATGCAATCTCGTACATCCAATTTTAGAGTGTTGATTTTGGAAGGGAGTGACTCACTTTTTCTGGGTGTGAGGATCGAGAATACTTTGGCATTGACTCAGTTCTTTTTAGGGTTAATCAAGGAAAAGTCTTTAGACTGAGTCAGCTTATGCTTAGTGTTTAATTATCATAATTATAACTAAATTGCTGTAATAGAGATCTTAAAACGAGCTAGACTTAATGAACCTAAGCAATTCAATTTCCCATATCAAATCTTTTATTCTTCTAATTGAACGTTTTCATTAAAAGTATTTATAAATATTATTATTAGAGACTTTTATATATACTCCACTGATTTATAACTTAAAAAAAAAAACACTTTTATGACTAATAAAGTTTAGATTAAAAATATTTCACTAAGTATTACGAATATTTCAAAACTCAGATATAAAGAACATTATTTATTTATAAGGCATGATGAACATAACTGTTTTTAGAAACCCCAAAATGATATTGCAATATATATACCGAAAATAACCCAATCATTCTATGGGAACCGCTCTTTAATTAATTCGAATGACACTACTTATGTGGAGTTTTACTTCAGTATTTTTGGTTTTTTTGTTGGATTGTAGATGTTTTGTGGTTGTTACCTAAGTTCATGTGATATTTGCCTGGATGGCCGCGAAAAGAGCTGTGCTTGGTACCTGCAGAAACGAAAGAAACAGAGAGATTTTGTGTGAGAGACAGTTTGTCAGCCGACTTGAGAATTATCTATGGATAGAGCAGGCAGTTTTTGATGTTATCATCTAATAACGATGGGCGGCAAATGCGATGAACTACAATGGAATTCCGATGAGGCTCCAAAACAAAGTGGTTACAAAACAAAATAAAAAGAAAAACTAAATTAAATACAATTATCTTAGTCATAACTCTAGGTAAGTAATATAAGAAGTACATGTACAGCGATCTATATATACAGTTAGCGGATGGATGACATCAAAAGCGGAGAGGCATTAGAGAATTAGAGGGTCTTGCAACCGCAGAAAGGCCAATTAGCGACCCGGCCAGAACAAGAAGAAGAGTAATAACAACAGCAGCCAGATGATGGCTTCAGTAAGTGCTGTAATTTCTCAGCCAAGTGAAAAGTATCTCAGTATTTCTAGAAAAACCTAACATGCGAGTGTGTGTACACTGGAAATAAATATGGCCCTAACTAAGAATTTGAAATTTATTCAGATTCAAAAATAGTTTATTGACTTCAAAATTAATCAATTGTTCTCAGTTGAAAAAGTAGTATACAACTTATATTAAGTTAATATTACTTTTTTTTAGAGTGTGACACGCCCCCTAGACATTTGACAAAAAAAAAATGGGGAGTGAGGAGGAAAGAACAGAGAAATATATGCCCCATTCAGAGAACTTAAGCTGCTGCTCAAGCGGAATGGGTCCAATGAACTTTAAAGTCACAAAAATTCTACACATGTCGGAAGAGAAAGAGGTGGGAATATGGATAAAGAAAGAGACGGCTATAGGGACATGTCTCAAGCCATGCACATCCGCCATCTAGCGACTGCTTATGCAGGTTATTAGCGTGAATTTGGAGCATCTCGAGCTGAGGGCTGATTACGAGTGAAATGATGCGCGGTACCGCTTCCCCGCCCCCAAACCACGAAGCCACCCACTTTTCACCCACAACTACTCAAAGACTTAACGGTAAGTGTGTTGAGTAAGCACAGATTGAAATCAGCCGCATCAGCAGCTGAAGTCCCCTCGAAAAACTACGTAACGATACAAAAAAGTTACAGTGCTTCCTGGGGAACTAGAACTATTCGATTAGAATCTCAGTTTATTTTTATTTATTTATTTATTTGTTTAAATTTTAAGTAAAAGTAGCTGAAGATTATTTATTTTAGCAAGTAAAATATGAAATTACTTAGAAAAACAAGTTTAAGAACTTAGAACCAAGGAACAACCGAGTTATCTAGATATTTTCAACATTAACTATAAAATTCAACTAACCACAAAGATTTGACCAACTATTTGGTATCTACTGTTGCCACAAAGAACTATATGTAGCCTGAATCAAGTATTGAAAAGCTTTTCATCACAGCCTTGGCTCTAACAGTTACTCATTGCGAATTGTCTCTTGAGATTTCCTCGGCATCCGTCCTTTGTTTGATGGTCTGTCCTCGTCCGGCGAGCATTAAACTTGATGTGTCTGCCATTTATTATCTGTAGATATAATGCTTCTGTTCGGGTTTCTTCTCCGCACAAAATCGAGCTTTAATGTGTGATTTATTGCAATGCATTTTCAACTGCTCATTCATTATTTCATTCGCTCAGTCTGTCAACCATTTACACATCCATTCATGCACTTATTCTCTGGGTTTGATTTTTGTGGCACTTTAGGGGTCTTTTTTTTCTTCGTTTTTTAGCTCATTGCATTTTAGCACGTTTTGCTTTAGTTCTATGTTGTTTTTTTTTACTCTATTTTAGCTTTGTTTTTTCTACGTATTTTTGTGTTTTCAGCTCAAGGGCTTTTGTGTCTTAACCTGGCAGGGATTTTCAGTTGGCCTCGGTCTCGTCTCCCCTTTTTATCACCCTTTTTACTCTACTTGTCGGATTTCATTCACATTTTGCCTTTGGCCTCTTGGCCAGACATCCAGACTTTTGTGTGTATATATGTATATATTTGTAGTAACTACATACTTACGGGGGCAGGGGGCGTGGCCAGTCAGCAGTAATAAACTTTTACGGTGTAAATTTAATTAGTCATTTCTCTGGCTTCCGTTGCAACGTCGGAGAATGGGTTGAAATATAGGAGGAAATTCTCGGGGGTTTGATTTCAACTTTTTCTGCCTTTCAATTTGATTAAGTTTAAGGGCAAAACTCAAACACACACTCAGGAAATCAACCTAAATGTAAACTGTATACATTTTTATACATTACACGTTGTAATGTATAATAAAATAATATTTAACTTAACAAAAAGTAAAAATATACAAAAATTTCTATAATATTTTCCCTCTCTGCACATAAAATACAAAGAAAGAATGCATTTTCTCAACTTTGTATGGCCTAATGATAACTTTTGAAGCGGAACTTTTGAACGGAACTTGAGATCATTAAGCTGGCAGACCCGATTAGAGCAGTAAATACGACCCGAAGGGAAATAGAAACCGAAGCTAGTTGGGGAAACATGAAGAAATTAACCTACAAAGCCAAAGAGCCAAAGTTTTCCCTGCCCAAGTTTCGAGAGCAGCATATGGTTATCTGGGAATTTAAGTTTCCCGTGTAATTTCCCCCATTTTGACATGAGAAATAAGCAACTGGTAAGTGACAGGGCAAACAAGAAGTTGTGGGGAATGCAGGAAAAAATGTGAAAGAATTTAATTAGTTTTTTTATTTTTTTTTGCACCCCTAGGGTTGAGTTCAAGTTCCTCCCCTTGCATCCAAGTGCGAAAAAATGTTGTGCGAAAAAACTACAAGCGGCGCAAAAGAGATGACAAAAGTGAAATAGAAGATGGGAGAACAAAAGGATAGTTATGTAAAGGCAAAGAGCCGGAGGGTCCAAGGATCTAAGGGGTGGCCGGGGGTGCAGAGTTGGCCAGGACTTGGCCCTGCACTTGGCGAAGGGAATAAAGAAAAAATGTTAAATATAAAATCCACCCTTCGCTGACAAAGGCAACGAACCCCCTCCTCGACTTTCCCCCTCAGCCACCGGCAATTTTACCACTTTTCTAAGGATTCCTTATGCTGGCTCTCAGTCCACGGGGAAAAGGACCAAAGTCGAGGGGTACATGCAACCTAATGTGACGTGTGACGCAGCAGTCGATCTACTTTACACTTAAAAATAAAAGTAAAACACCGTATCGCACTTGAAACTGCAATCTAACTGCTTACCTAAAAAAGGAATTGTAAAGAGAGTGCTATGTATTTTTCATTCTCAATCGATTATTTCCAGAGATCTTATAGGGTACTTTAAATTGAGTATGCATGCTACAAGTCTCTCAAACAAAGTGGCGATTATTAGCGACATAGCATTTAATTAAAAATAAATTAATTCCTGATTTTTCTGAGTGCACCCTTCAGATCCCCTGAGGCCTGCATTTGCCAAGAACTTGATGGAAATCAAGTGAGTGCAATAAATACATATTAAAGTGAGACAGCAGACGGAGCGAAAAAAAGGTGGGACAAAAATCAATAATGAAAACCTTTCCGAGCGATGAGTGTCATCCATAAAATCGCATCACCGCCAGCAAATTAATTGAATGCCAGCATCGAGGCCACAAGAGGACCCAAAATGCAGGCCCAGGGAAATGGGGTGGAGATAAAAGGGATACGGTGAAGGACAAACGCTGCGACAAACCACATGAATGGGCGGATCCGGAACTTGAGGAAACGAAGCCTCGATTACCCTTTAAAAACTATGTGTGAGGAACTTTGTAACAATAGTAAATTGTACAAAGGAACTTAAAAATATTCCTTTCGTTTTCAAAAATTAAATAAGAACCTATAGTTTTATCTTGGGGAATCAAAAAAGTAAACGGAAAATTTCCATAAAAAAAATCGATATGAAACGTAGATTGATTTTACATCATGTAATATAAATTTTAACTTGATATGGGGCCTGGAAAATTTGATATGGTCAAAAGGAGTATGTCATGTAAAAACGATATGGGTTTTGCATAACCAGAAATTTACATGCACATATCGATTTTACGGCGACATGCTTTTTTTTGTTTGTAGTGGTATTATGAATATGTAGCAACTTTGTGGAGAAGGTCCTAACGATCCACGGCCCCCTTGAATGTGCATTGCTGCTGCTGTCCTTGCCACAAAGTTCACAAAGCTGCAACATTTTTGCTTTTCAATGGACTTTTATTACAGTCGGGGGAAAGTTTCTTTCAAAGTTATCTCGTACGGAATCTAGGCCCTTGGTATCGGGCAACTTTATCAATTACAGACTGCAAGGTTCACAGGAGAATTTCACCCATTCTGCCCGTGAACTGGGTGTATCCATTATCACGTGACCAAGGGTCTTTGTGCCTCCATTGTCTAGTGTGAATGAAATTGACTTTTAATTGTCGACGATGACCAGAAAGCAAACAAAACAAGGCACAAAAACCATTGGCATGCACAATTTGTGTGGCTATGTAAATGACAAACAGAACGAGCCCAAAGAGGAGGCAAAAAGTTGCTTATACGACGCGTTGGCCAAAGAGTCGGAATTCAATTGCGAGTGTCGAGTGAATGACTCACTCGGCATAGACAGCGGGCACAGTGGTGGAAACGAGTTATCTGGAAGGTGGTTTTGATTATCATCAGCTATCAGCAGCACAACTCAGATGTGTTGTTGCGTTTTGCATAATCCGCTATCAATAAAGATAGCCATTTAATTGTTAAAACTTTATATCATCCATTTATTTATGCAATTTTCATGTAAATAATTAAATTACAGATATTTCAGATATTTGTTCAATTTTACCTACAATTTAAAATATGAGTAAGAAAATGTTATCTCATAAAAAAATGTAAAAGAACTATTTACTCTCGTTTTTAAAATCGTACAAAAATATTTAAAAAATATTTTTGTTTATAACACACTTTTGACACTATTTCCAGTAATAATTTCAAGGTTTTTAATTTGACCGCCGTACATTTTTCTATGAACAAGACAATTCAAAATTCACACACGCTATCCATTCATGATTCTTTTTATTTTGGATTTCTGTTTGGTTTTCCTTTCTTCGTTTTTTGACCTGCCTTTTTCTGTGTCTGCCGGCGTTGTTCTGCTTTGTTTTGTTTATGTTTTATGGCTTATTGTTTATGGCCAACTGGGGGAGAGCACAGGCATTTGTCATGCTTTTTTCCTAGATATTTGCGCTTATTCATTTGCATGTCAGTTGGCAGGGAAACATTCTCAAACATTTTGCGTGGGCATCTATATTTCAGATAATAAATTTGAGCCGGCGATAAAAAGCATTTGACCATAAAAATGTGCTCTTTTTTCCAGCTCTAGATAAACAAATCTGAGAAGCTCTCAGATGGAAGAGGAAGTCTCGGATACAAAGATGGAATTTCGGAATTATTTTCTCTACACTCAAGGCATGGGAAAAGTTGACAGCCACAAGGAAAAAAAAGAAGTCTTAAGTCCGTGGGCGGAAAAACTCACATTGTTGGGGAATTGTAAAGGCTTATTCAACTCTAAAATACAGATGAAACCTTGGGAAACTCCATCATAATTCGAAAGCGTGCTTCAAATTAACCTTTGTCACTGAATTTTACGTAATTCCTCAATTGAAAGCTACCGAAAGAAGGCAAAAATAATAAAATTTAGAGATCAAAGTGCAAGTTAAATGCTCGTACGTTTGCCCAAGCGTGTAATTATCGGTGAGTGTGTTCCGCTCTCAGTGGTAAATATATAGAAATATGTATTTTCCACCTACCCAATCAATGTAATCTCGGCACTCGGCAAACTAAGTTTGATTATCTTTATGGCAGCTGGCCTAAAAGCTTTTTAATGTGCGCAATTTTCCTTGGGTTTCGGTTGTCCCTTCTCTGGTTTCTCTAATTTCCCCCCCTTTCGTTTCTATCATTTTGTCATTGTCGCAATTTACCATTTTACGTAACCCGCCGGTCACGTCTATCGCATATCCGTTCATTTGTCCGGCTAATTGTTGGATAATGACACCGAATTTCCCCCGAAATCAAATGGTTGGAGCTATTTTGGGTGCGATCTTTTTACGTGCACGGAAAAATAAGAGATATGTATATGATTTAAAGAACTTTTATATTCTTATCATATTAATTCATTTAGTTATCGTTATATATACTTTTTTATTTAATAATTATAGTTCTTTAAAAAACTAACTAACCTTAGTAAATTGTTTTCTGTGCAGAAACATAGCTGTATCTTCTCTCTCTCTCTCCCTAACTAATTTTTACATAATCCCCTAGTCTTACCGCATTGTAAATGAACAAATTTTTGTTCATACAAATTACGCACTAAAAATAAATCAGAAAAAGAAAAACCGTCGATGTTTTCACTTTTCTCGTCTGTCTGCTATAATAATAATAATTACCATTTTCACAGCTAATGATTTTCTATTTCAGGTGTCTGCTTTTCAACTATTTTTCGCTTTTATTCGTGCATATTTTTTCAGTTACTGATTTCGTTTTTTCGGCCTTTAATTTAAGTCGAGCGTGGAGAAGTGGGAAATTTGTTGTAAAATCGTTGAAATCCTCGTACATTTTGTCTGGCTGCCATGAAAATGATTGATCGATTGAGTCAGCAATTAACAGAGTTGTTTTTTGAATTTGATTTGTTTATTTTCATTAAGTGAATGAAAATGAAAATCGAAAAGCCCGTGCAAAGTGAAAGTTTAGCACTTGTGCTGATTTTTTCCACCTGCTTTTCCATCAAATAAAGGTGAACGAACGATTGATAAGGATTGCACGAGTAATTAATGACGCGGCAGTTTTCAGTTAGTTTTTCCCACTTCCCAGGGAGTTGAGCATTTTAATTCCAATTCGGTTTTTCCCACATTGAAATCTTTTTCCATATCTTTCTGTCTGCGACAGGACAGGGTTCTTCAAAAGAAAAAGGTTCGTTTATCGCGATTGTGAGAACAGAATGCGAAATCAACTAGGAAAAAGGTCGGAAAGTCTGGAAAATTGAAAAGGCAGATAGATAGAGGGGAAAACTATTTAAAGCCCAGGTGAAGGCAGAGGCAGCGTAGATAGATCTATGATGAGTGCATAAAAGAACCATCTTGGTGATTCATTTACTTCACTTTTTGCCCGCTTCCTTTTCTGCTGGATTCTCGGTTTCTTGGAAGCAAGTGCAATTGCTATAAATGAAACGAAACGGACGACGACGACGAGCGACAGGCAGCCGCGGATGTGGATGTCGTTTAAATATTACCAGACGGCATAAAAATTGACAGACGTCGCCAGACAAAGGCCAAACAAACTTCTGAGTGAACCATCCAAGCAGAGCGTGAAGAAATCCTAAAACCAAGTCCCGAGGACCTGCAAATACCCTTGATGGTTTTCAGAAAAAAGTTGGGGGAGTTTCTCCTTAAAACTGGTTATAAAGACCAAATCTTTATTAATTTAATTTTATTGTTAATTTTATTTTTATAAAACTTGTATGACAAAACCAGTTTGTTTAATAAGTAATAATTACTTAAAAAAAGAAAAATGTATTATTATAATGGTATAATATTGATTTAAATACAAAAAAAAACTATAATATTTAAGAGAACCAAATTTGTTTATATGAATTTAAGGTGTCATATCGAAACTGCCAATTAGAAAACCCTATTAAAAAGAGTATGAAAAGAAACGAAAGTGTGGAAACACAGAGAGTGAGAGCGAGAGGAAGTGACAACCGAAAGCCGGCAAGGCAATTAAATGAATTAAAATTCGCATAAATTATGAACAAAATATAAAATCGCTTTTGTGTAGTCCAAATTAACGGCTCAAACTGTTGGTTATCATCTGATTTTAGGCATATTTTTGGCAGTTTCATGTTTTCGGCCAACGGTTCACTGACCACCGCGAGAAAGAGATGGCAGTAAGAGGAGTGAAAAGGACAGCAAGAGCGCACAGAAAGAGAGGGAGGCATTTCTTTGTTGAGCTCCCACCGGCAAACAAAAAAAAAAATCAAACAGGTTTCACCTTCTTTCTCTTTCTCTTTGCACTTGCATTTGTCATGCTTTTTCTTTTGCACACATTTCTTTTCTTTTTGCTATTTAAACGGTTGGCAATTTTCTTAATTTGTTTGGTGCAAAAAGAAAATAAATAAAATTCAGAGCTGTCTATTTTAATGGTTTTTGGAGAGTTACTAATAAGCGAACCAAAATAATGGGTGAAATGGGTGTCTAAACACACAATTGGGGAATATCAATGGCAAATCGGAGAAAATTTAAAAAAAATCTAATAATCATTAATAATAAACTTTCAATTGATAAAACAAAAAATATACCTCGTTATAAAGTGTAACTTTAAACATAAGAGCTTTAACTTTTATTTCTTTAAAATATTTAATTCTTTTAAAATTTTTACTAGTTTTAATGATATTTTTTTAGGATTATTGCTTGAAATCCCTTGTTTAAGTTTTAAATAAGAATAAGCAGCTTAACGTAAATTTTTACACTATTTGTGCGAATGTTTGGCACTTCATTCATTTCACACTTCATTTGTGCAACCTTTTCTTCCTCTTCTAGGAGATTATGCCTCACCTAAAAGTGGAGAAAAAATTCAATCTACCTGCTGCAGCTGCAGAGATTACTTTATGCTGCACCTCGCAATCTGGAGCTTGAACTAAAGGTGTCTATATGGGTGTAAATGTATAAAAGTCACTGCAAGTCGGATATTCAAAGTTGTGAACGTGCCATGCTGGCTCCCCTGACTCCCCCCCTTGCCAACCCACCTCCCCCTCGCCATATGCACATACATACATATATATATATGTTTGTTGGCCCCCCGAAGACCCCATAAGATCGCATAAACAGTTGCAATTGCGAACGTGATTGGAGCGAATGCAATTCAACCTGGAGATAGAGACAGGTACTGAGAACGAGAAGAGAGCAGCCGAATCGGAATCGAAATCGGAATCGGAATCCGATTTTTTATACTTCTCATGGCTCAATGATGGATTCAATTCCCGCCACGACAAGAACCAGAAACAGGTTTCCAATCACATTCTGGTGCTCCACAGTGGAAACTCGGGAAATTAGAGCCTTTGAATATCGTTTGTGGCCTATCTATCACATTAAATATTTGCTTTTTGATACAGAATTTGATTAGGAAATGAAAATAACTTAGTTAAACAGTTTATTTCCAGTTCTCAAGAGCTAAAAACTCACCATTCACAAGTGTTTTTATGTTTACTCGGTAGTTTAAGTCAAATAATAAATATTTTCAAAGTATTTATTCCTTTCAAATTTATTTAGATATATAACTATACTAATATTTGCTCCTAAAAGATAAGCTACTGTATTCGTTGAAACTGTTTATGTTTGTGCCATTCACTGGGTGCAATAAACATAAATAATAATATAAAAAAAAAGAGAAAAGTTTTATTTGCTGATTTATTTGACCTTGTTGGCTTGTTTAACACACGGCGACGGAGCGAGCGAGAGGGGAAATCACTCAATTTAATAAACAATATATGGAAAAGGGGGCAAAGTAAAGGGAATTAGTGTTTGCCTTTGGGGATTGCAAGTTGAACACAACAAAAGTATACAAATAAATATATCATGTAGAGCGATTCCCCCAAAGAGTGCTGTTCATAATCGATACAGAATAAAAAAAAAAACACTTTTATGCAGTGTAGTGTCAATCAATCAATCAAGTGGCGTCAATACTTCTGACCTCAAAGCTGAAAAATGAATAGAGAATCGGGGTGAAAGAAACCTCTTTGGCTTCTAATTAGTTGCCGTTATACTTCGGGCATCCGTACTCCCCCTTGGAAATATATATATTTTCTTCTACAAATTATGTTTGTTTTTCTCCAATTTCTTTCTTTTTCGTCAGCTAATTTATGCAAACAATTTTCAATGAGGCGAAAGACCTCGGGGGAAAACGACTCCAGAAATAAAATAAAATGCGGGCCAGAGTTTCGGGGGCGGAAACTTTGGGGGCGTGGCCACGGAAACGGTCCACTGGGAATGCGAAATTGGAAAACTAAAGACGAGGGAAAATTACATAAAACCCAAGTTAAGCAATCAACAAAAACTTAATGTCACATGAATGAGGAAAATAGACTTTAAATTGATCGGGGAAATTATTTCAAAGTTATGGTGATGTCAGATTTATGATGATCTATGGCCATATAAACAGATCGTAAAGCCATCGGAATGCTCGAGTTCCTAATGGATTAATTTCTTGAGGAATTTAAATTTCGGATGAATAAACCCGAAGAAATTCTTTAAATTGAGGAGATCTGACTAAACATATAACTTTACCGTTATTTCACCACTGACAGCTGTTCGCCGACTGTCTAATCGGAATTTGAACAGCTGTTGTACTTACTCTGTTTTTCCTATTCGATTGACACGCCCATTAAAGTGGGTGGGTGCAAAGGGGAAAAAAGAGGAGGGGAGAGGTCATATTTTGGAACTCGAAATGGTAGCGCCCGGGTCTAAAAATATATACGTATGTATATAAAAAAACATCAAAGCACAGAGCAATACAATCATGGAAACAACAATAAGAACAAAAAGAAGCCGAAATCGAAATGAAAATGAAGCACGAAAGGATTTACGAGCTTGATCGAAAACAGGAACAGCCATACAAAAACTATATATATCTTGCCTGGTGAAATACCGCGACAGAAAGAGAGGGCGCCCATGCAAAATAACCTCACGAAGAGTTGTGCACTTCGTGGCTGCCTCAGTAAAAGTCAGGGGCGCGGTCAAAGGTCAGACAACGGGGAGCGATGGGATAAACCTGAATAGTATTACCTTTATCCAGAAAAGAACTCCTTTACCAGCAACAACACATTAAAATAACAAGTATTAATAAGAAAAACCGACTAAGTATGACATTAGATGATTATATATTATTTTAATATTTATCCACATTACGTTTTTTAGATCCCAATATGACGCATTTCTGAATCACATTACTTGACCACATAGCATGTTTTTTAACGTTTTGAAAAAATGTTTATAAAATATTTCAAGACCCCTCCACACACATTATCGCATCTACGCCCCTTGATCAGTGACTCCTCCAACTTTCAATCTCTGTCAGCGCCAAAGGAAATTGTATAAAAACGACAATAACAACTGAAAGCATGGAAGATACACATTTCGTTTTGGGGCTAATAATAGAAATGCAGCCGCGAAAGAGAAAAGACTTGTGGTACAAAGTGGTAATGGAGACAACGCCTCCGATATGTGGAACCCCTCCACTTCGATCCCCGAGATTTCCCTTTTTTCAGAGTGCTTTATTATTATGACAATTATGTTTGAGCACATAAAATCATTGAAGAAATATTTATGCGACTGGCACTTTATTCCGAGTTTGTTTTTTTTTTTTATTTTGGGGTGGTAAGGTGGTTTGTAAAGCCGAAGAGCAAACAAATTTCCCTCATAGCGGCGTCACCTGTTTGCCACCTGGCCCCGCCCCCTTTTCTCGCCCCCTATTCCACCCATTAGCCTTGTGAAAAGTTCATTTGCCCCGTCTCATAATTTGCCGCTTGCATGTCAAGCAAACTGAGACCAAACACCACACTCGGATTTTTGCTTATAAAAATCAAAATTAATTTTAAGTTTTGCCAAGTTTTTATTTTTTGTAAGTGTAATTATGTTCAAAAATTACATTCAATCCAAAAACTGTGACTGCAACTCTTACATTCCACAATATTTGATGAGATAGCTAAATGCCTGGCTTCTAAATACCTAAAAAGCAATGAACTTGTCATAAAATTGTTGTTAGTGCAGAGACAAACGCACTTCATGTACTCTTTCTCCTTGAGAGAAGGAGTTGGGCTTCTCTCCCACTTGAGTCTATTTTTGAGACGTCAACTTGCGTGAGTTGTTTGCGGAGTGATACTACGTTTCCAGCGGATCGGAGTGTTGGAGAGTGCAGTGTTGCATTTGCAACTGCAATTGGCAACTCCATTGAGGCATCTGCATCTGCATCTGCACCGGTTCTATGGTATTTTCCCAGGGCGACACACAATCCAAGCCCTTCGCCAATGCAACTGCCGCCCCAAAGTATCTAATTACATCGTATCGTGTAACAACCAACAACACGCTTATGAAATTGCAACAACGAGCACATCCAACGCCTACGACTTCTGAACATTGATACTACGTCGTAGTTATTTAGAGAGCTCCTTATTATTATCTTTTCCAAATACTAAATTTGAATTCCCTATTGCGAACCAATCTTAAGTGTTCTTTTAAAATATTATATGTATATAACATCACTCAAAAAGTTTGTTAATTAATTTTAACCTTATTTGTTCTTATTTTTTTATTTTGAGAACCTTTCTAGGTTAGACCATCCCATATTTGACATGTTTTCGTCCCACTGTGGCTTGTTACATGTGTGGTTGTGTTTTAACTGTGATTGAGCTGGTGTTCCGTAGCGCGACTTTCCCCCAATTCCCCCAATTACCGCCTCTTGAAACCCAGATCCAGCCGGACTGACAATTGCGGTGAGTTGGGCTTTCCGTTTCTGTTTTTGGGATTTGTGCTGGCTTGTAATCCGCAGACCCAGACACAGTTTTTACATTGTAATTTTGTAATTGCATTTTGCAGGCCAGACACACGAAAAAGGCAATTGCAGGCCCCCCATTTCGACCTTTTTGGATGAGACACACTCTGATAGTTTGGCAAATAAATGTGCATTTTCATTGGCGAATTTCTGTGTGGGAATTTCCCTCGCACGAAACTGGAAAATGTCGTTTTTTATTTGCTGATGACGACCGAATACATATTGCCTGGGGCGATGACTCAATACTAGCGCCAATAAATATTTATATGGATTGCGTCCTATCAGCAGCTCGGCTCAGAGATTGAGTGAACTTAAGTGCTTACAATAAGCGACTAATTACAATATAAATAGCATTAATTGATTACAAATTGCTTGGTGAGACGGAAGGCTCTGGGAGAGCGAGATAAGAAACGGCTTCCAGTTGTGAGGCCAAGAAAAATGTGAAAAATCCATAGATTGTAGTAAATCATCTGGGAAATGTGGCTCAGCTTGAGGTCCCAAGAGGAAATCAATACTTTGTTCTCTGTGGAAGCCATTTGTGTGGGAGCTGGAATATTTCTCTAGAGACAAATGGGAAGGGTTTCATATGTTTCTTCAAACAAAATGACAGGAGAATTAATCATGTGAAATATGATTAGTTTACGGGTTTTAAAATGATATCAAAGCTTTTAATTGGTATTTTAAAAACTGTTGTTATTTTAAATAAAAGCAGTGAAAATGCTATTACCTAAATTTGCTTTTATAATCTTAATTTTTGAATTATCTGTATAACATTTTATTATTTCAACTATTTCGTAAACATTTCAAGAGTGAAAAATATATCCGAAAATCATTACTTAATATTTAATTTGACAGATTGTATGATCGTCGACTTTTTTTTGCATATTTCCCCTTCCTTTTGTGATCAGTAAGTTCTTCCACTCATAATTTCCAAATTATTAAAATCCGACAAATATTTTTCCGGAACCCTTATGCCAAATCCCGAATACCACCCGATGGTAGGTCCTATTGTGGTAGGACATCGTCGCCAGGGACATAAAAAAGCTATTAGAAACGGGAAAAGTCCATAAATAAGGGGAGTACAGAAAATGCGGAAGAAGCAGGGAAATGTTGCAGTTTGGCAGGACAAATAATGGAATGGTATTAGACGAGAAAATAAGGCAAATAAAAATGTGCGTGAGTGCGTGAAGTGTGAGGAAAATGCGGGGGAGGAAAGTGGAGGAAATGGCAATATGTCAGCGGGGGTGGGATAACGGTGCTGTGGGTCGCAATTTCAACCACTGTGCGGGTGGCAGGGATAAGGGTGCAAGGATGGAGGATAAAGTACAACGGATGGAGGATAAAGGATGATGGAGAGCAACAAATAAGAACTGAAACCGCCCCAAATAGCACAACAACAACATTGACGCGTGCTGCTCTGCTCTGCTCTCTCTTTTTCCTTTTCTTTTCCTTCGTTTTATTTCCCTTCTCTTCTCCCTCTTTCTCTTCAGTAAACAAAAGCAGCGGAAAAGCAACAACAAGTATGAAACTAGCCGGCAATAACAACAATAATTCCCAATATAATCGGAAGCAATGGGAAAAAGAAATTGGCTCAATTGGAAAGCAGCGTGAATAGAGGAAAATAGGGGATAATAAAGAAAGGGGGGTGAAGAGGAATGGAAGAAAAGTGCACTTTATGAACAATAAAAACAACACTGTGCAGCATAAACTGGCAAATAAATCAAAATTTGCAAGATATTTATAACCGAGATTTAATGGGTGTTTTATATGTAGTAATATCCTCATTTAATAAAAACTTTTGTGGTAATAGTTGTTAATAATATCTTAAGCTTAAACATAAATATTTTTAGTAGTAACTTTTTTTTAAACATTTAATTTAACCTCCTTTAGCTTTGTTAACTTTAAGTCCTTAAAGAATTTCACCACATAAAGAAATGATTTTAACAACATCTGAGGTGATTTGAAAATTCGACAACTTTTTCTACCCAATTTTCTATAGAACAAGAATCTTATAGATAATGAGAACAGTCGCAACACTATGATGAAATTTACACCTGAGTTGGATGCTGCATGCAGTTTTATTTTAGAGAGTGTGTGGGTGAATGGGTCTTCACTTCCTCTCGCTTTTTTACGTACATTGCACATTTTCTACACAGAAAAAAAGTATATTTTTTAAACCTGATATAAAATTTTTTTTAACTACTTTGTGTTACATTTTTTTAATATATTTAAACAAATTAAATCAAATTAATAAACTTCAATATAAAAACCAAATTTGTTCTCTCTTTTTTGTCGAATGTTAAGAATGCTTTTATTAAATTTGACTCATTATGTAAATGATCCTTCAATTAAAATTTAGAAAAGATACATTTTTTTCCTGTGTTTTTTGCATGCATTTGATGAGCGTTTCCCAAGACTGGAACTTACCGTTATGTTCGGTGAATATGTTGAGTCCCACGGTGGGATTGCACCGTGCATCCTTGTGACCGCCACCGCGTTGGCTCAGTCCCGATCCCCCTCCGCCGCCTCCGGAGCCGCCGCCACTGACTACGCCAGAGGACGAGGACTTGATGCGGGAGCCACGGAGCGTAGAGCCCCCGCCAAGGGGGGCGCTGCTAACGCCACTGGAACTGGAGATGCAGTGGGGGGAGCCCGATGCCACTGGACTGCTGGAGAGACCGATGCAGCTGACGGGGGCCGCTGAGCCGCCCCCTCCCGAATGGGCGCCCCTGTCCTTTCCCTGCTGAGCCCCCATTTGCCAGTGGGTGGTTGGGTGGTTTTTCGCTCTTGCGCAGCAACAACAACTTGTACACTTTTCTCGCTGCTCTGCCCTTCGTCGGCTCCTCCTCCTTCGGCTTATTCGCTTACTATTACTATTTATTTTTTCTTATTCCTCAGCTCTTCTCTTTTGGCCTTTTGCTCAATTATTTGCCGTTTCGCCTTTTGCTTTGCTTTAATTTATTTCACACACACACACGCACACATTTTCTTTCTCTTTCTGCGTTTTTGGAGTAGACAAAAAAGATTGGAGACACTCACGCACACACACGGAAATATACACACGCACGGAGAAAAGGAAGTTTGCGATTTATCTTATTTATTTATTTTATTGGCCGCTCAGGTGAATTTCGCGAATTTGCAGCATGTTGGCAAAGTTTTTGTCGGCAAACTTTTTTGTCGACAACTGGAAGGCTGAGGGGGAGTTTTGCAGGCGCAGGGGGAGCACAAACACGCCCTGAAAATGCACTTTGTCTCTTGCCTCCGCCTCTGGCTCTTCCTCTCTCTCGCTCGCTCGATGGCAGCTCCCTTTTTTACTGCCTGCTGCAGGCGGATGTGCTTGACATTATAGTTTACTCGGTTTCCGCGACGATATAGCTGTATCTGATCTGCTAGCGCTGCTCGCTGGTTTATCTATATCTGTGCATTTTTCTACGCACGGCGACGGTCGAAATTTAGAGGTGGAGAGACATCGATGAAAACATCGATGCATCGATGTTTTTCCATTTTTTCAAAACATCGATGATTTTTGAAAAACATCGATGTTTCTGGGGTCGCCTGGTTCGCTCTTCGAATTCCGACGATGAATTGGAGAGAAGGAGAGAGAGAGCTCGGGAGAGCAAGTGCAAGTGTAGATTTTGTAGAGATGGAGAAACATCGCTCTCTCCTCTCTGAGTTAATGACGGAGAGCCGGTGTTACGTATTACGTACCCATGACACGGTTCGTGTCTCGGATAGTTGTGGGTTCATTTTAGTGTGACCATTTTGACTTACCTATAATTATCGAACCAGTTGGCAGCGCTGGTATGTCAAGAGAAGGGTGTGTGACTTGGCTAGGCATGGTGAGTAACTTAACTAATTAGTGCTGAAAAATGTTTCAAAAATTTCAAATACATTTTAAAGCTTTTTGAAAGACATTTTTTTTTCATCAGTTTGATTTACAAACAAACATTGGCCTTTTAGAATCCTGATAAATTCCTGTAAAAAGTTTTTAACTTTCCCCTTTGCCCGACCAATAAATACAACTTTCAATTTTCCATCCTTTTCCGTTTGTTACGTTTTATTTATCCGTTGGTTTTGTTTAGCATTCTCAATCTTTAGTTCTGCTTTCGCTTAGTTTTTATTTAGTATGTATACCCGACAAAAATTTCAAGTTTGTTCGTTTCAATTTCTCTCTCCTGCTAGAGTCAATCAATCAATTGATCCTCCTCTCCATTCACACAATCCTCTTTCAGCTTCTGCTTCGTTTTCATTTTCAGTTACAGTTTCCTCGTTTACACTAAATTAACTTTTCAAGTAGGACTTTTTCTTTTCATTTTCTTGGTTTTTTCTCTTCCACATTTTCCGTTCGCTTACATATATAAATATAATTTAAACTTTCTCTGGTTATTTTGTTTTTTTTTGTGTACGCTCAAGGACTTTCTGTAGTTTTTCTAAGTTACCAAAAGCAGCATAGAAAATGAAGGAATATTAAAATGCATTCAACACAGAATAACTAAATAAATGCCTTCTCTAACAGAATCCAACCTTCTACATAGCTTTATGACACATATTTAAAACAATACTGACCGATTGGATCCGATTAACTACAATGTTGAAATCTTAGAACAATTTTCATCCAGTCGGTCAGCAGATTTTTCATCAATCGTCATTCGACTACTACAGATATTGTTAGTTTGAACAGATTTCAAAACACTTTATTACTTTACAAAACAATTTGCGCTCTGGATCTTGGAACAATAAACTAACTTATAGTGCTTCGTTATTGGTTTTTCTGTTTTCACTTGTTTAATATTCTGTTAATATAGGTTTTATAAATATATATGCGTATAGACTTAGAAGTACAGTGTTCTCAGACCCCAACTACAAAAGTGTTTGTTGGAAAGCATTTTTTCCAGCAACTCAAATTGAACTCTAATCAAAAGTACCTTTTGTTCGTGTATCGCCTACAGAGTGATATACAAATTAAAGGCAGGAGTCTGAAGTTTCTTGAGAATTTTAACTAAAATTGGGAGGCAACACAAAATCCCACCTGAGAAGGCAAATAATCGCTGACAACGCAAATATCGAAATGGAGTCCGAAGGCTAGTGGGAAAACAAACATTAATTTAGAGGCTGTCAATAATTCTGCAAATTATATAATCTATACATAAACGACTTTGGGCTTGACAACACACGTTTAAACATGTAGCTGGGAAATACATATACTAAGATGTTACATGTTGACTATTAATTTAACTCATGCAAACAACTAGTAAGCAGCTAAATTCCTATCCATTCTCTTCTGTAATTTTTCCCTTTGGCTGGGTGGTCATGAGCATCTCTTCTACACATGCTGCCAGACTTCCGCTGCATGCCCCCCAGTTACATAGTTTTCCGACTCGACCCTGAATTCAGTTTGGTTAGGTTCGTCTGTTTCTTATATACATGTTCAGATATATAGTTCGTTAGCCTGTGCCTATCCACCCGGTAACACTTTTCGCTTACAAATTAAACTCTATCCCTACCGATCGTGTGTGTGTACCTGTGTGTCTGTGTGCCACCCAGGTTTAAAATTAAAAAACAACTTGTACACCGCTACATAAATAAATGTCCTTAGCCGTAAACAGGGGGGCGGGGATTGGTGGTAATGGGGATGGGTGTGGATGTGCTCCCAGATCCCTCCTTACTGCGCCTTGGCCTTGCGCAGATAGGCGGCCTGATCCTCGCCAGCGCCGATGAACTTGGAGCTCTCGCTGACCTCCTGGGGGCTGCTCGACTGCTTGACCGCATTCTGGGCGGCCAGGGAGGCGGCCATGCGGCGGCTCTTGTGACCACCGGGCGATAGGTACGCCTTGTAGAAGAAGCGCGCAAACAGGACAAAGTAGCTGAAGTACATGGCGATCGACAGGTTGATGTTGCGCTGCGAGATGTGGCAGGACGAGGTGCCGTGCGTCTTCAGGAAGCCATTGGCCCACACGTTGATCGCACATCCGATGATCATCTGTGCCAGCTGCAGGGACGTAATGATCATCGAGATGAACCTGGGCGGGTTAAAGCGGGCCGCCTTGAGCGCATAGTAGCTGTACATCACCGAGTGCACGCAGTAGTTCATCACGATGAACCAGCGGGCCGAGCTGGTGTATTCCGTGTAGCTAAACCACGAGTAGATTAGCACGGTGATGTGGTGATACCTGTAAAAGCCAATAATACAATTAATATTCAGTTGGCAGATGTCTAACAAAAGATTATTATAACAGATGAAACTAGTTTTGATGCCAGTTTCTTGATGCTAATGACGCTAATTTCTCAGAATCAACAAGTTTCTTATTTAAAGTAAATCTATTGACTCAATTCAGTATTCATTAATGTCTTATTTTACTAGGAATATTGAGAGCTGGTTTTCCCTAGTGAAATCCCATTTATAGCTTACCAATGCAGGAAGATGAGCGGCTGCTTGCGGAGCACGATGAATATCGTGTCGCCCAGCTCCGGCAGTTTGCTGAGCACGAAGAGCCAGGTCCAGAAGCCGCACACGCGATCTTGCTCGATGTAGCTGTGGGAGAAGGTTCGGAATATCGGTCAGTGATCGGACATTTGCATATGTTGGAATCGAGTTTCCAGCCTGATATCAAGGTCATGCATGCAGGCGCTGAACTTGACGATATATGAAAGGCTGAAGCGGATTTCGATGGGATCGACGACAATACCAACCTGGGCACGCAGACGGAGTGGAAGAGTCCGTAGTGACGCAGCACGTGAATCAGCTCCGGCGCCGTTCGGGCAGCTCCCATGATGCTGAACATGGCCAGCAAGGTGTTCCATATGATCAGCGGGCCGCGCAGTTGAAATCTGCAATAGGTAATGAAAGGAAACTTTAGTAATGCAGTGGAAAAGTACCCAGATTGGGGGAGATTGTTGGGGTTTTTCCTGAAACCTGACTTGGCTGCCTGTAGTAATTTAAATGGGTAGTAAATTCAATTTAATGTTTTACGTTGAACAAGTGACGCATGGCTAATTAACATATAAAACGCCAGAACTAAATGAGATTTCTCTCCAAGTGCATAATCACTTACTGCCTAAATGCAAATTCTAGAAGATTTAGCCAACCGTCACTTGAAATTATTGATATTTACGCCAAGCCAATAGTCGAGAAATAGCTGAGGGAGAAAAAAAACAGCAAAGATCAACTAACTCTAACTATTTTCATTTTTCCAGCCGTCCTAGACGAGCGTGACAGTCAAAGATCAAGTTTTTATTTGCTATATGCACTTAATATGTGCGAATTTCTGTGCGATGCAATGACATCAACCCACAACTCTAAGATGTCACCAGGGTCAGTCATATAAGAATGCGAAATTATCGAGTTATTTGCTCGACAGATCCCTTTAATCTCCTACAAATGGGCAATCTTTGCGAGGCTCGAGCTGTTGTCATGTCAATTCGAATAATAAGCTTTATTCGATCATTCGATGCAATTGAATAGCTAGTAGATTACCCTAGATTACTTTGTTTCTAAGCACACACAAAAATTCATAACGCAAGGTCAAAGTAAATCGAAAATTCTCAGGTGATCAGCTCAGTGAAAGAAACCCACATTTGGGGATAGTCTCAGGGAAGACACGTGTGCAGAAAACAACAAGTTATTTTTTAAACAAACATCCATTAATCACTCTTTTGTTTTTGGCTTTCAACAAAGAAAAGTTGCCCTCACTAAAATACTGGTTTGCAACTTTAATGAACCAAAACCTTGGCTAATAAAATTCTTTAAATGAAAATACATTGAAGAAGTCAACCATTTTAAAGGGGTTTTTGGGTTTAGGAACGCCTGAATCACAAACCTATTTTAATTGTACCACTCAACGAGTCGACTCAAATTAGGAATTGATTCGAATATGGTTTTCTTAATCTTAATTAGTGATAGCAAACAAAGTTTACGCAATCAATAGGCTGCAAATCAACCAGCAATCCTTATCGATGGCCCGTTTACTATACTATATACTCCATGGGGGAAGTGAAAACGCTTCATGCGGCAATTAGTCATAAAACACCCCACACAGACAACCAATTGAAACGAAAAAAAAAATGTGATTTCTGTTATCAGAATGTGTTGTTATTAGGCGAACCAAAATATTGATTGCATTAACCTTTAACCTGGAAGGAATTTAAAAAAAAAATATACCAAACACGCTTTGCAAATACTTCAGCAGAAATAAGACAAGTGTTTGTTTGTCCACATGTTAGAGCCTCAAATGCGTCAACGGGTTTATAGAATCACAATCGATAGTCAGTTATTTCCACCAAACAAAGCCATAAAGATTGTGTATTTTAGGGTAGTCTAGGGGACTTTCATCGGGGACAATCAGAGTGCTGCACTGAAAATACATCCGAGATTTGCATAGATAGGTCCCACTGTATTAGACAATTAAGCTGCGTTTTGAGAAGCAGGAAGAACAGGGGGAATATGGGCGGTCACAGAGCGGAAATGTTCATCTAAGGAATTGAATTCTACATCTGCTCTAGTTGGCAATCTTATAAAGTCACTTCTATTAATAACAATTAAGAGCAATGCTGATAGACCATTCCAAAAATGTGCCTTTAAAAGCTTCAAGTACCCTTAGAAAATTTAAAAAATTTTTGAATCTGTAAATATCAACTTGGAATAAAAAATAAAAACTTTTTAGAAAAAATTCGATTGCAACTTAAATTTATAAAGAATAGTTTAAAAACCACCCGAAATTTGCAGTGAAAATGCGCCTGCAAAAGCTCATTTCGCTTGCACAACTCTATCAGCCGGCCGTGGTCCCTGTGATTCCCAACTGGTTCTGGCTGCGCGCGCATCAGCTTTTACCCGCCGACAGTCGGCAATTCGTGCCTCAAACTAATGAGTAAGGAAAACCAAACGGCCTTGCTAATCGCTTGGCAGCATTGGCTTCTAGGCAGGGGGTCGTCTTTTGACCCTTGAAGCTCAATTTTTGCAAGGGCACAGGTCGTCCCCTCCTCCGCCGAGTGGGTGGCGCCCGGCTGAGCGGACCGGCACCTACTTTTGTGTCCGGCGAGCGAGGCTGGGTGCCATCCCTTGGCTGGGTGTTTGCGATCTGCCCGATAAATAATCTTAAAGAATGCATTGTTACGGACTTGTACCATTTTTCTTCATAATTTATTACATTCTCATTTTAAAACTAGACTGTTTTCAATTCTAGATATTCTATTTCCGAAAAGGTGAACAAGTCAAATTGAAGTTCAACGCGTAATCACAAATTTCCACTTCAAGCTGTTTAAAATTCTGAAACTGTGTTTACAATTGCAAAGTGTCAACACATCCAATTAGTACACGAAACTAAGGTTAAATATAACAAATGTATTCGTGTTTTTAAAACATAACTTAAGAAAGTGCGGAGTCAAAGTTCGAAGATAGATATAATCGGAACTGAGACTGCATAACATGGCTACCATAATCATGATGATGGAGCATTTCTTGCTAATGTTGGGGAAGTTGGTGAACTTTCTTTTGCTTTCCACTTTGTGGCGAAAATTGCATAAGCAAAGAGAAACATTTGCCGACCAGGAGAGCGAAAATCAAATATATATAGAGAGTAAACCTGATTTTGCAAAATATGTAAACAAAAGACAGTGGAGAAAGAGAGAAAAAAAAAAAGTATAATAAAAAAAACCCAGAAATGTTGGTCAATTGATTATTGTACGCTTAGTTTTGGCTTGGGTTAAACTCAAATTGTTTAGGTTGATTTATGCAGGCCCCCCTCTATAGGTCCCCTATATACATATATGCACACCACTTTTCCAAGCGGTGGCACACTTCCATACGTATGTATGTATTTCCACTCACATAAATACGTATGGAAATGCGGTACAAAATTCGCAACATTGTCTCAAAACTGATGCGACAGTGTTTTTTTGCAAACCTTTTTTTTTCGGCGCGTTGCAAAACTTTTGGGTTTATGTTGAGCCATAATTAAGGTTTCGCTTTGAATTCATTTTTAATTATTATTCATTATATTATGCGGTGGTTCACAAGCCAGCGAGATTTGATGTCACAGCATTGACCAAGTTATTTCCGAACGAATTCAAAGTGCAACGAAAAAAATATTGTGAAAGGTTGGAGCCATTTTCGCTGAAAATAGCTTTACTATGGTTTTCCATTGAAATAATGGCAATCACAATTATCATGGATACTAAAAAATTATTGCTTTCAAATGAAAGTAATTAAAAATATTATTTTCATTTTCAGGAAATAAATAAAGATCTAATTTTAATATTCCAGATATGAACTATTACATACAATTTTGTCCAATGTAACTGCATCTTTATAACATTTAACATTAACATTTATCTGTATCCATTTTTATAAGCTTCATTAACCTCTTTATTCCCATAACATGTCTTGAATTGCTAATGAGGGTAAACCTTTTCGTATACCTTTAAATACCTCTAATATAGAATATAAGTCCAATGACCCATTTCAATTTAGTTCTCTTAACTCTCATTAAAAGTAAGACTAATGAGAGTACACGCGTTTCTAACGATTATCTGGCATGGCTTCTGAAAAGCTTTACTACAAAGATCGTTTAGAAAATCATGAACTTGTACACCTGAAGCTACTTGAGATGTTTAGAGCCCCAATCTAATCGGCATAATTGTTTATGACGAAAGGGAAACTTAATTGTTTTTTTTCCGAATGACGGCTGATTCACGTCCAGAAGTTTTGGGTAATACGGAATGACACACCTGCTGCAGCAGGTGGGCGATAAGCTGTCAATAACCAGACGAAATTCAATCATCAGCAATCCAGTCATAACAATTTTGGTGGCCGAGAAAAAACGAGTTATTTCTGAGGGAGAGATCCACGCATGGAGTAAATAAAAATGGGGAAAAGTGGCGTGATATAAAGATGCTGACTTAAGAAGAAAGGGCCGAAGAAGAGAGAGAGAGAGAGCTTTTCATAAAGCTCCATGTTTGAGGTCTGTAAAAATGGTATCGTATGTAGAAAAATATCATAGTAGCCTCAAAAAGCCTATCAAGAAATGCGGCTTTAATGACACACTTTAACAAGATTTGGTTGCGAGCTCTGCCCACTTTTAACCAACTGTTTGTGTTAACGGTTGTTGTTAATTTAATGTTAATATATGTACATTTATGCACACTCACAAGCCCAACCAAAATTCAATTTAGTTTCACTTTCAGCAATGCCTTTTCTTGACTCTCCATATTCGTACTGTGTGTTTTCTTATTAATTTATTTATTTTTTCGCCCTGTTGGTGCTTGTAGTTTTTAACTAAATATGTATACTGACTGCTAAAAGCTAATTGTGGCTGTAATTGTAAATTGCAGGTGCTCGTCGCCTGTCATTGCGGCAATTATTGGTTAATTCGCAAATTGTTATATAATTGCCACGCTTCAATTGTAAAAATTTCCCCATATCAACACAGAAGAAAACAATTTTCCAGCTCTTTGAGGACACTGTACATTAGCTAGCGTGATGAAACCACATTAAAGGACATTATTTTAAGCGGGGGTGCAGGAAAAAATGGATGGGAAATTAGGTTCTCTGTACTCCAACGTCCTCGTCACACTTATTTCCTGTTGTTGTGATTAAAATAAGGCGAATATGAATGAATAACCGAAAGAAACGAGAGCGATTGAATGACTCAATCGTTTAAAATTTGAAGTGATTACAATTATCGGTCATCGCGCTCCACTGTGAGAATATTCGTTTCGGATTTCTATTGTAAGCTCTGGCGCCCACACACTCTTCCCACCCCATTTTGTATCGCCGCCTTCTAAACCCTCCTTTTATGGCCACAAAACGTTTGCACACGCAAAGTCCAAAGATACACAGGTCAACAAGAAGTTTGTTTGCCGCTTGTAAAGATTTATGGAGATTCTTTACAATGTTAGAATAATAACAAAGGTCTTGATTAAAAATGCATTAAAATATACAATTTATCGAAAATCGCTTGTAAAAATTTATGGAGATTCGTTACAATGTTAGAATAATAAGAAAGGTCTTGATTAAATAAAGCATTAAAATATACATTTTATCGAAAATCGCGTGGGGTCTTAAACTATAATCAAGTAAATAACACTTAAATCGTAGGATCAAAATATTACGATTTTATACTTTGTATAATTCTTCCTTATTTTTGATTACATATTTTTCAATATTTTAAATATAAAGTTCTATCCTATTATACTTTTTATGATGTTATGGGTAATAAACACAATGATATCAAAATCATAATAACCAAGAGAACTCATTTTGACCTCTCAACCTTCCGTTTTACTATCAGCTTTATTAGAGCAGTATTAAGTGGTAGTAAATGTCATTATAAGCGGAATCAAGTGGTATAGTGTATAAACTGACCAATTGAAGTGCACCAATCGAGCGAGTACATAAACGAATGTCCTGCTGTCCTGCTGTCCTCCTGTCCCCCAACTTTAGTTCAGCATTATTCCCTGAGCCCCCGAAATCGTGGACACACCCACTTCTTGCATGACTTGCCATATGCATGCCCCATGCTGAACTTTGTCCACTGGGGTATGTTAACTAAAACGGGAACAATATGCCGTGTACCTATAAACCTAATCAGTTTAATGACTTTAATGGCGCACTGTCCGAAACGGGGAAAACAACACAAAATGAAAAAGTATTAAAAACTTAGATGAGGAAGAATGCAAGTGGAAGTCCACTCTTGAAATATGTTTAAACCCGTATATATTAGCTTCCCACTCGGTGAAACTCAATTAAGTATGCACTTGTGCACTCAAAAATATTTGAAAAATATTTTGCAGAGAATTTCGAAATTGTGTATAAAATATTCATATATTTGACAATTCAAATACATTTTTGAATACCTAAGCATAGCAAAAAGTCATTAATTAGCTTAATTTATCCCTCCAATCCTTTTAAACACTCAACAGCCCAGGAACGACCACCTTCTAACGCCCCTTAATACCATTTCCATCGCCGTTTCATTAAATTCACACCTTTCTGTGACAAGTACGTCCGTTTGTTTAGCCGTCTCTCCTCAATGTGGGTAAATATTGAAACGACATTCCAAGAAGAGCCGAGTGTAAGGTAAAGTTAACGACAATAAAATATAAAAGTTGACCGACAGATCCCCAACGAATGTCCGCCGGGAGAATTGCCAAGCAACGCGGGGCCAAGCCCCTATTATAACTCATCCGAATCCCATGGGCGTAGGCTCAAGTGTGGGCAGTACGGCATGGCTACTCTACAAATTATGTAGGCACTTTGTTAAAAATTATACAGGCAACCAGAGTTTCATAAATATGATTTCACCTTTTTTCAAAATTATAGCAAATAATAATATTAATTTTCATATTAAATTGGAAAATAGGGTACTCAATAAATATATCGGTTTCAAAATTTTAATATTGTAAACTAAGTTAGTTCATGGATATAATGAATTACAAAAAAAATGGTAGATATTATTATTTTCCCAGCAAAAACTGTAAGCAATAAACCTTTCTGTTGAACCCTAAAACTTTCTAACAAATTTCACAGTTACAGTTAGCAAGGTTATAAATAAACCCCCAAACGGGTGAGAAAACAAAATTAAGATCTTTCAACTAGTATAGGCGTCCATGGGTTGGCATGTCACGAGCCCAACTTAATTTGGCCACAAAACCCGATGACGACAATTAGAAACAGGAAGGCAGAAAAAAAGCAAACAGCCAAACAAAAATGAAGCGAAACGAAACGAGACAATTGTCAGCACGAAATGCCAATTGAATCCATCACAGGTAAATCAGGTAACGAGGGACAATCGCGTTGACAGTAGGGAAAATATGCAAAATACCAAAAATGGCCAAGTATTAAAGATATTTGCGTATTGGAAAATCAACGGGAATAGTGCGTGTTCAGGTGCGAATGCAGTTGATTGAGTTGGGGATCAACCTCCAGCATTACCGTTCGATTAGCTATAATTTCATGTAATTACACGTGGAACTCAACAGCTGTCTGGACTCCAGCCTTTCCGGAGAATAAACTAATACAATGTGCGATTGAGTAAATATGGGGACTTTCGGGGATCGGTTTCGATAAATAGAAACTTTTCTACCAGCTGCGATGGGCGTGTGAACCTGTGGGTGTAATTAGAGCCCCTCCTCCCGTCGCCAGCTAATAATTTCTCAAGGTTCCAATGGCACAACCATAATTTCGCAGAGTCGGCGAAACCATTAAAGAACACATGTTTTCGATCGGGGGGACGGTTGGGGTGGGGTGCATAGCCTAGAAAACTCTATGGAAGACTCACCTCGGCCGATTTTGCATAAAGTGCTGACCACCGAATATAACCAGCATGTAGATGCCGCAGTAGTAGAACACCCATGTCCAGTTCTCCAGCATCCATTTGCGGGTGCGCTGGTGTATGAAGTCGTTCTCGAAATCAAAGATGTACGAGTAGTTGGGCGTAACGCTAATGTCCATGTTTATCATTTTGGTGGGTTTGATGTGTCGTGTTGGTGGTGGCTATGTTACTTGGTTTATGTGCAGCTAAGGGGTAGGAAAATAGAGTTTAATTAGTTTTAAATAGTTGGTAGAATCTATTTTACTAGACATTGTTATTGCAATTTTACGGCTTTTCGGTAAAATTTTATGGGCGTGCCTAAACTTTAAGTACCTTTAAGTACTATTATGATGGGTAGAAAAAGCTTTAGACACACTATACTATTTTTGAATCTGAGTAATTTTATGTTTTAATACATTTTTTAATTTTTTTTCTAAATTATATCAAAATTCTTATTTGTGAATTACTTTAAACACTTTAACTCTGACTGTTAACTTTAAATTTCTCATTAATTTTTCCTTAACAACACTTTATCTTCACAACGAATGTTTCTATTTTGTTGTTTCTTGTGGGCTTACTAAAAAACTTTACTGATTGCCGTATCTTATCTGTCCCCTAAGAAATGGGGATTTTACATGGCGATGTTTAAAGCGAAATTCAGTAAAAATTTCCTCACCACTCCCCCTTTTGCACACACGCACACACACCGACACATTAAAGCGCGCGTTTTGTCGCATAAATTTCTCGGCGACCTTCCTTTCCCCTTCGTCCAGTCCCCACTCCTCCTCTCTCTCCACACTTTCATTGATTTTGCGAAACGACAAAAAAAAACACCGCTGGTCCATGGCTCTCTCTCTCCCTCTCTCTCTTTCTCGCGCTGTGCCTCCCCCACAATCTCGGTCTCTTTCTTGTGCTCTCTATGGGATGTGCAACGCTTTCATGAATGACTCCTCCACGCTTTGTGGTCATCTACATTCTGCCGCTTTTCACACCTCGTGCTGAAGCTCAAATAGATACACAAACAACTTGCTGCACAGACAAAAAAACCTCACGATATGGGGATGGAGAGGTATCCAATTTTTAAAGATCCTCCATTTAAAAATGCAAATGTTTCGGCTTTAACTACAAGTTTCGATCAAATTGATTTTTATTTGTTTTACGTTTTTTCTCTTAGTGTAGTGGGCGCAAAGGGAGAGAGGGTGGCTGTAACGGTAAGTGTAATTGTGGTGGTTTATGGAGAGCGCCAGTCTGGCGCGCGCTCTCTCTCGCCCTTTCTCCCTAGTTCTTTGCATGAGTCTCGTGCGAATAAAAAAACTAGGAAGGAATGCATGGGCAAACATGAAAATGAAAATCAGCCGAAATACAAATGAGACGGGCGCAATTTGCCGGTGGGAGGGAAATGAGTTTGAATGCCTAATTGCATGCCAGACACGCGACTAATCACACACACACTTTTACGCACTCTCACTCACTCTCGCACACACACAGGTGATTTCGTTTTTTTTTATAAGCTCCGCTTTGGTTTGGAAGCTTTTTTGTTGTTTCTTTTTGAGTAACATATCCGGTTTTTTGCGCGAGCGCTTTCAAAAATTTCTAGTGAAATTTCTTCGTGGCTCCTTTCCTAGCGGTTTTATGCTCCCAAATCATCTTGCCCTATCTCTCTGGCTCTCTGGCAAAAAACACGCGATCTTTTTCGGGTTTCCTCCTCGTACAATTCCTGAATCGATAAAGTTCTCCGGTTAAATCAGCAAAAGTCTGGGAAAAATGTTTTCGCCTCTCTTTCGCTCTCTCTCTCTCCCGCAGCATCGGTTGAAAAATGGGGGGCGCAAATGAGGAGGAAATAAAACCACCACAAAACATCAACGAGCACACGCACTCACACAAATATCACAGAAAACACGGTTACTATTTTCGAACGCTGATGGCTATGAGGTAATTACTTTTGCTCGCCGCCTCTTATCGCAGTATCAATTGGCTGGATCGCTCCACACACGGCTGTCACACACTTTTCCCCCAGCGGTTCAGTTCAGCAATCAAAAAATCTATCGAATTCGCCGGCGCAAAGCGAACTGAACGTTTTGCTGGCGGTCGGCTGCTATATTGCCATAGTTACATATAGGAGATATTTTAGTGTCTTTCAGTTGGTACTTTTTCTCGTTCGCGGTATTAGTTTGGTAGCCGCGCTGCGGTCACATTTAGGTGTGGGTGGTGCGTTTCGTAGCAAGAGGAGTTTGTTTGTAAGCAAAGTAACAGTAAAATCGTTTTTGAATTTGGTACGATTTTCGCTGTAATCTCTGAATCTATATCCCCATTTCCCCTCCCCCAGATCCTCTTCTGACCCCACCAGATCATTAACCCCTAGACACATTGCTATATTTAAAATAATCAATGATTTTTTTTTATTTCATTAAAATAAGAAAAGCACTTAAAAAGAGTATAATTCGGAAAATGCTTTTAAAGCGCCAGCATGCCTATTATTATATTATAATTGCTGTTCGTATTTATTAAAAATATCTAAGTTATCAGACATTTTTGAAATATTTTAATAAATATTTAATTTATCCTGTTTTTTATGAAATAAAAGGATATTTTTGTCAACAATTCCTTATTCTCCTCCTTTAACGTTTTTTTAACGAAAATATTAAGTTTAAACTTTTTCTTACAGTGGAAAGGAAAAATAAAATGTCTACAGCAAATTGGTAGATAACTTTGCTAAATGTTTAGCAGTGGCTTAAACCTATTTGTGTTCCATAATTTAAGTAAAAGTTAAATTCAAATTGATATTATAAAACTGTTTACAACAATTTTCTCTTATCCCTTTAAAAATTGAACTGAAATTCGGTACTCTCCGTAAACTTAGTAAATTTAGTTTTTAGTTTGTTCGCCCTTTTAAGTATTCAACAGACTTTGTACCGAAATATTGGTCAGATTCACCCATTTACTTTTTGGACATTTTTAAAAGACTTACGAACGTTTTCTCGTCCGCCTGTTGAATTTAAAGTAGGGTTAAAACTCTGATTTTCCATACAACTTCAAGGTTTTAACCCTACTTTAAATTTAACAAACGGACAAACGGGCCCTTTAATTTTTAACAGAAGCTGAACACGAATAAAAACTCTTTAAATTAGTGGGGGTGAGGTTTGGTTTATTATAAATACTATATTCTTTTAGCATCTTCTTCTGTATTCTTGCAATTAAACATATTAAAGCGTTATACCAGGCAACGTATAACCTACAATACAATCTAAGGTTCTACATGGCTACTTAAGTCGTACCCTACTAGATCACAGTTGGTTGGGGCTGCGAAAAGCCCCCCTTATTTTTATTGAGAAGCTCTCCGATCCGTTTTGCAGATCAGATCAGAACTAGGCGAGAACCACGCCGGACACGTTCTCCGAGAGTATCATCTTCTGGACGTCGCAGAAGACATCGCGGATGCAGCGCGTATCGGTGGCGACGGTAAAGTGATAGTAGCACTCCCTCTCCGAGGTGCCCAGATCCACCTGGTTCCGCGAGTGGCGCTTAAATGGCTCCTGGGTGATGTCCACCAGCTTCTGCTTGATGAACATCTTCGTCCAGTCGCTCTCGTCAAAGCAATTGTCCTGCTGCGGTCGCTTGCAGAACTCGTCGTACTCGGGAAAGTAGTCCACGATGTGCTTTCCGGCCCTGATCTTCCGCTCCATGATGTCGTACTTGTTGAGGAAGACGATCAGTCCGGCGGAGGCGAGGAACCGGTTCTGCCACACGGCCCTGAAGAGTTTCAAGGCCTCCTGCAGCCGGTTCTGGGTGGCATCTTCGCGCAAATTCTGGTCGAATTCGCTGCACGAGATCAGGAACAGTACCGCCTGTATACCCTCGAACACCTGGATCCACTTATTCCGCTGATCTCTTTGGCCACCGACGTCGTACATCCGGAACTCCTGTTCGCCGCCACCCATGCACTTGGGTATGGGAACGCGAAACGTGATTTGAGAGATGCCAGTGGTGATCTTCCGGCTGTGCAGGATGTCCTCTGTGCTGGGAATGTACTCGGCATCGCTGATCCGCACAAAGTTGTCCAGAAAGCTGAAGAAAGAAAAAGAAAGTATAACTTTAGTAAATCTATCTATATATGGATATTTCGTAAGATCAAATGTAAAAGAGTATTACTCTTAAAAAAAATTATATTAAATTGATCTTTACTATCTGAATTGGTAATACTTACTATTTGGCACTATCCAGCAGGGGAAATTCACTCGAGCGATCATAGCAGGCGCGAATGCCCACATCGTTCCACAAAGTAGTGACGTGGTCACAGTACTCCTAAAAGTATAAGAATAAATAACCCAAAATTTAGTATTGTTTATTATAAACTGATAAAGGGTATATCAACTTTTCACCGGAAGTTTGCAAAAGGCACTAGGACAGACGAAAACAAAAAGCTAACTCCGTTGTAAAACTGTCTAGCTGACTGTCTAAGCTAATGCTTTTTGTTATAGGTCAAAACCGCCGAGATTGCGCCATATAAATGTGATAAAAATTACGTGCACAAAGGAAAAGTACTGTCTGTTATAAACAGAAAGATAGGTGACATATATGAATAAAATAATATAAATATGAATGGCCAACAAAAATCTTATAAAACATTTGCCATTCTTTTATTTTTGGCTTTTAGTAATATGTTTCACAAGAAAAGTAATATTTTTGTCCATAATCGGGTCACGTATTCAAGAAGGTATCATAAATTTGTGGGAAAGCAAGGGGAATCCTAAATTTGGAACTCTCCTTGTTTATGCTTGGTATTACTCACTGGTAAAACATAAAGCCATGAATGACTGGCATCTAGATCTAGCCAACGCCCCGCCCACTTGGAGACTTGAAACAGCCTTGGTTATCTTATCTTAAGCCATATAATGACCACTGGTTAGCGGTAGATATACATATTTGGGGAAAGATAGATGAGATAACGTGAAATGAATCATATTAAAAAGGCGCTGCAGCTGCGGCAAACTTAAAAAAAAACGAATACAAAGGTTGGGCCAGGAAGTCCGATTTACAAAACACTTGTTTGGAAAGTTTTTAGACATTCCACGCCGCCTAATGGATGGGCTATCAATCAAATCGTCGCGGCCCGATAAGGAAAAATCGATCGAAAGCCGTTGGAGATTTGACGCAAGTCCAAGTCCCAGGCGACTTCAAAGTCGTTTGCCTGGATTTTCGACAACGTCTACGAGTATGTGTTTTCAACTGCGACAACACGACAACAGAATTTGAAGTGCATCGAGGGATAAGATACAGATACAAATACAGATACGTGACGGGTAACCGAAACTCACCTCATTCATATACTCGGGGGCCAATCCGGGCAGGGAGAGGATATAGTCGGCCGATCGTTCGCTGGTACAGCTCCCAAAATCGATTCCCAGCAGTCCCATCTGGCCGACAAGTTGCAGAATAGATTCGTGGATGTTCTGGTATATCTCGGGGATCTTCTCGCGACGCTCACTGAAAAATTGAGAAAAGAAGGTCTTGAGTAAATGCGAAAAAATATTTTACTAAAATAAATCAAATTATTTTCTTAAGAGGATATATACATATGTATCAATGATATTTGTAATAAAATATTTTTAATTATTATAATCCAAAGCATTTACAGTTCTCATTTGCTTTTAATTTTTTTTAATTTAATACAAAGTGATTTGTAAAGAAACTATAATTCCCAACGGGTTCTAGCAATGTTTATTTTGAAACTTACTCGTCGGTAAACCCGTTGATGTGCAGTATACGCATCTGTTTGATGATGGTGGTTTTGCCAGACTCGGCTGTGCCCAGGAGCAGGATCTTGACGGTGGTGTCCCGAACGCCCTTGGGCATGTCCTTGAGCAGGTGGTGGTCATGTGCCGCCTGAAGCTGATCCTCCTTTTGGCCCTTTACCGCCGCTGGTTTCGCCGGCTGCTGGCGCAAACACCGCAAAAGTCTGCATGGCGAAAAGAAGAGAAAGCAAATTTACTTAGACGGTTGTTTGCCGACTTCTAAGGAAAAACACGCCGATCAAATGTCTATATATAGTCGTGGGTAATTAAATATTTACTTACACCCCAAAGACCGTCACCCACCCCGACCTGATGTATGTTTAATTAAAAGCACACAGAAGCCACAGAGACAGTACGTGTACTTTTTCTACTACTACGGAAAGCACGCAATAGATAAAACCGCAATGGACCAGAAATGGAGCGGGAAATCGGGGGCTCAAGTGGTTTGGTGTCTGGCAGAAACAAAATCTGTCGCATTGCCGGCGGCATTTCAAACACCTATTGCAAAAAACTGAAATCAGTAGTACAAACTTTAATTAGGCTCAGAGTACAGTGCGATCTGCAGTTAGAAGTATTCAAAAATGCATACTAATTGCCACTAAGCAAACTTATTTGCAATCTCATCCCAACGAGGCAGGAATTGTTTACTTAGGGTGTATATCAAAGTGTAAGTACTTAAAGTCATTACTGAGTCATTACAAAAGTTGCAAGACATAAAAAGGCAATTATCGATTTTAAGGGATGGTAAATTAAATATTTAGCATAGGTTGAACTATGGGGATAGAAATAACCAACTAGCCAACTTAATAGATAACTTAGAAATCACATAAGAAATGGCAAAATCAAAACCAATCGAAAACAATTAAACAAGTTATCAATGGAGGTCCATTAATGTGTTTTTGGGTTATTGGGACTTTGATTGGATCACGTTTAAGATATCGCCAGACATCACGCCGCATTCCAGACCAAAACCCCAACAACAAATTGGGTGGCAATCTAGTTAACTGACTAATTGCACTAATTGGAAGCATGGAAAAATTTTCGCAAGTCCCCAAAACAGACGTACTTTGCTCTAGCTGGAATTATATCTGCTTTATATAGCGCCATAGAGTCAGGTGAAAATCATTCACTTTGAGAGATCGACTCGCGGGGGGAATCGGGAAATGGGGCCGGGCGCTTGCAATTTTATGGCCGGCAATTCTAATTGGGCGATTGCCAAAACTTACTCAAGACCATTGGCTCTGGCTGATTTTCGATTTTCAACCTTATCAACGGCGCCCGCCACTCCAGATACGAACTGCTCCTTATCGAACTGAAGACGTTGAGCTCTCCGGCTCCCTCTTTTCCCATATACACATGATGAAACCCTTTGCAGAACTGACTTAAATGTCGTCTTCTTCTCGTTTTGACCATAACCTAGCCACCATCTTTACGATTCGTTTATAAAAGTTAATCATGAATATTTCCCGCTATTCCGGTGGCCAATCGAATCAGGAACAAATTGGGAATTTTTGATGAGTGGGCCTATCTTTACGGCGCCGACTGTAATTTCTCACTTGATTTTAACTGGCCCTATAAATATGGCCGAAGTATTTATGACAGCTTACAACAAAGGAATGGAACCCGATGTCCATTGACCTCCTCCCGATCCGCGGATAGCAACAAAAAACTATACCGCCTAACAAAGTTTCGCTAGATTGGTGAAAAACAAATAAACATTACTTGGCCTGACAGCTGCCAATTGGAACGTGTGGCTAATCTAAACAAATAACCATAAAATTGTATTATTTATTCATAGATAATAATTCGGTGTCCAGGTAATTAACTTGGTTGCCCAAGATGCGTCAGTCAGGTGGGAGTTTTGAGAATCGCAGAGAAGGGATTGCGTCAGCCTTAAAAGCTGTGCATCATGAGAAGCGCATAGAAGGGCGATTGCCGAAATATATTTTCACGAAACCGTCAGGCTGAGAAACTGCCGTGCAATAAAAATAATAACTCGAAGTAGACTATGAAAAGGTCAAACGATTTGTGGTCTTCCCATAAAGTTAATTTGCATTATCTACCCGACGTGCAGTCTGATTTGGTTTGCCCAAATAAGTGTGATTAGCTTAGCCAAATATAGAACAAAAATATTGGATATTCCGCAATGATATCATCCGCCCACTGATAGGAATAATATGAAAACCTGTATACCAAAAGTTACTTCCCTCATTGGTTTAGCTTATCATGCTGATTGAAGGTTCCAATTTTTGGGGCTAAACAACTGTGATTTTGGGACTTTTCGGAATTAAATGGAAGTGTGGTCTGATAGAGGCCATATTGTTAATTAATATTGTATAGCCCCTGTTTCTTAGAAGCTAGACACCAACCTTAATTTCATGGTTCTGAGTGTTGTATCAATTGTGGCCGATCGATTGTGATTTGTGGAAACTGCTGTCGCTTTATTTATACACTTTTGTTCACTGGTACACAATTTGTTATTAAATACTTTGGATTCCACTGTGCTTCTGTTTTCTTTGGCCTGGAATGTGTTTATCGAGCACTTGAGTTCTTGTCACTGCTGTAATAATATCCATTTGTCTGTATCACTGAACTTTTGCCGTTGATTGTGATTTTCAGGGTTCCCCTTTTGAAGTCGCTTAAGGCCGGAACACGTCTAACACCGTTTTATGATCACACAGCACTGAAAGTCACAGCGAACGGGGTGAATTATTAAATATCAGCTCGGTTCCATTCAGTTCCGAGATAAGGTCCCCAAAGAGAGAAAGAGAGAGAGAGCGGTATCGAGTGGGTGGTTGGGTGTTTTTGGGACTTGTGGGGGAGTAAGAGAGTCGCATAGCCGCGAATCGTTTGTTAATTGTTTGTACGGGTGTTCAAAGTAAGAATGTACAATATCAGTGATAAGATAGCAGTCGCAGTCCGAGGGTTGCTAAACACATAGAACTACTCGAGTCACCAAATCTATGGTTAAAGAGAGTTTTTTTTTAAAGAGAAATATGAATTTTGATTATCTCTTAAATGCCGAAATTGCCAAATCATTGACGTTTTCGTATGAGTGATTGAATTCGCTAGAATGAATTTATAATGGTCCCGATCCACACAGAAAGAAAATCAGAGTTGTAAAGAAATCGTAAAGGATTGTCTAAGTTTTTAGAACACCTAAAAACTAATATGTTGAACATAACAATATTGATTAAATGATTCGAATATAACAAATTACCAGAAGTAAAATTCCGAAAATATATACAGCTTTTTTCAAAAGTCAAGATCATATATATTTACTTCATCTTTTGATAATTCGAATAAGCTTTGTTAATGAATCAAAATCATATATATATATCATATATATTACAAAACCCCCTTTCTAATAAATGCAGTCATAGTGGAACTCGTGATATTAGAAAATCCTCCCATCGACAATCTATGTCCGGAATATTTTTACTCCAAGTTAAGCACTTAAGCTTAACCAATTACGAGCTGCAGTTTCACATTTTTGGAATGGAACTTTACCCCCTCTTCAGTGGAAACTAAAATTGCACTTGATCGCAGGCGAGGATTACGAGAATGGGCTTATTGTTTGCATACTGAAAGAATTGTTTTGCAACTATCTGCACTCCAAACGGGGCACTTGAAAAGACATGTAATTAAAATACAGGGCCTCGGTAACACAACCCGAGCAGACCAACTCATTTCGACTGCTCTGAACAGAACTCAAACCTTATCGCGGCTGGATGATAAGTGGCAATCCCGTGGGGATTTGACCCACTGTCAGGGTGCGTAAATTAAGGGTTTGCTTTAGATCGGGCCACTTACGGTTCACGGAGGTTCAGAGCGATCTGGGTTCTTGGAACGTTGAACCCAATGGACGATATGAATCCGGTGTGGGATTCCTGGGTGGTTTCAGAAGTTGCCGGGCGGCAACTCGCTACCCCACTCCACAGTCAAGGTCGCCAACTGCTCGAGCCACCCACTTATCGGGGCAGTCAATGTGCTCTGATTTCTCCCCCTCCTCCTACAATATAGATTTATTTGTCTGTTTGCAGTACGTCTGGCTGGGAGCCTGAGAAAGAGTCACGCTTCGAGATAGAGACATTTGGGCATGGCCCTGCAATTACGGCAAATTGTGCGAAAACTTTCCTACAAATTGAGAGCCATAAAACCGATTTTATGGATCGGGCCCCCTCATTCGATATTACTTCTGGGTAACGTGGGTACGACAAAAGAAATAAAAAAAAGAGTCGGAAACTTTAACCCGCCACCGTCATTTCGCCATAATTCGTTCAGTTTCAATTAGTTGGCACACGTGAAGGGTTACTAATGGATTTTGCGGAATGGAATTTTAACTATTTTGTTTACCACAGACGAGATTGAAATTCAGGGAATAAATACCAATCGTTCAAATGTTATTATACAGACCCGAAAAACAAGTCGCCATTCATTTCCCAGTATCTGGCGCGATTTGATTTAGCCTCTCTAGATGTAGTGGATTTCCGTTTCTGTAGACAAGAATTCGAAATCAAGCGCACCACCAATCGAATGACTAGCCCGACTGAATGCCAAATAGTCCTCTCCCAAATACCCCAGCCCGTTCTCATTATATAAATCTGATGGTGCTGGCGATCGCGATCGTAAATCTTGATCCGATTGGAACCCATTTTCGGAACGATGGCGCTAATCATGTGGAACCTCACCTCTTTCCTAACCGAAATAATCTCTGCTGATAATGCAGGAGCATGCTTGAGAACCCGATATTGGGTATAAATTAATAAGGGGAGCTAACGACCTAACTGTACTTTAAAATGCGATAGGGATGGTATAACGACTGTTAATTCTTTTTAGGGGTTTAAAACTAGCGCTTACTATAAGATTAGTTTTAAAACACTTATTAAATTGCATCATCTTTATCAAGATGTCCAGGATTTCTTAGTACTGAAACTATTTATAATGCTTATGTCTATATCAGGTTAAATACCATCGACTTGAAGAGCTTATATGATCCTATCTGCACATCGACAAGCCCCTGTCATCGTGAAACTACGTAAGCAGCTAAATTCAGGGACCTTGCGTCGTCTTCGACAAAACCCAAACGTGATCCCAGTCAATCCATCAAGTGCGGTCCTGATATCACCGCTCATATAGCTGATAGATATGTACCTACCTCCCCCAGCTGACACCCCACTTCGGTGTTATTTGTCTAATTCGACAACACAGAAGGCAGATAAACGCGAGGCGCTTAATTTTGCGATTGTTTTTGTTTTGGCTGCAATGTTGACAGCCATTTGATTAAAGAACGATGGGTGGGGGTGGGGGGTCGGTTTTGGAGGTTGTGGGAGTGGAGCACGTCTGTGGTTCATGGGTGGTTTGGATGATGTACGAGCATCGGGTTGAAGTTGAATGATAGCCATGCGATCAAAGGCTGGCGAAAACAAGTGAATCACGGTTATCTGTTTTTTATTTCGGCGAGATATTAACCGCAGTTACGAAACAAGGTCTTATGAAGATGAAATGTAAGTCCCCCAATCGAACAACCTTCAATTAACTTTTTTTAAAGCTAAAACGTAGAATATCATTTCATAACTAAAGCTTTTAATAGCGTCTGCAAATGGTAAGAGCTGTGCAATTAGGTTGTAATGGCCATAAATCAAACATCAATATACCTTTTGAGTGCCAATGCCCTTACATCGAGTTTGGCAGAAAACAAAGCTGTTGAAAATCGTCTTGGTGGACCCCTTCTGCAAATAGAATTTCTTTATGCGCCCCCTATTATAAAGATGTTGAGATTAGCGGTGCTTAATCGCTAAATAATTGGCACCGCCTAGTGAAGAGGCTTTAAGACCCTAGCACCCAGAACCACTCCCAATATACCCCCCCAATTTTAGCTCCCACTTCAGGCCAATGGGTTGTACACTGTTTGGGCACGTGTTTACGACACACTTTGGCCCCGTATCTCGAAGTAGGTGGTTCGATTTACTTCATATGCATATGCCCGGCGATTGCATTTCAATTTTCGACATATGTAGTAAATGCATTATCTCATTGTAATACTGTAACCAATCAGCGTTGCATTGCATGGGTCAGTTCTGACATTTTATAGCTGCATGCGAAAGTTGCTCGATTAAGCAAATAAAGAATGGTGGAACTCGAGTGTATCGAGTACTGAGATAAGCGCGATAGAATAATTCAGACAGCAACGAAATTTGGAATACTCTTTAATACATTTAGTTTTAATCCACTAAGATCTCGAAGGTTATTTTGGATTTACGCTAATCCGGTCCATATCGATGACTTGTTTGTTTATTCAGGGGGTTCCCCTTATCTGAGATTTCGATTACATTCCACGTACAAGTGATTTATGGTGGCTCAAGACCTTGATAACTCAATCACTAATCGGTGCTTAAAGCCACACTATGACACGGCGGGTTGTTAGTTAACCAATAAAACATGCAGGGCTGTCTAGTTAAATGTATGTATTATAATATGCTTTACAACTAGGCGAAAACAGTTGGGGGTAAAAGAAGAATCGAATGTATTGCGACAACACGGTGCGGAAGTGGCTTCCTCGCTTCCGCCACCCCTCATCACATCACTTCAGAATGGACCATTTGAGTTGTTCACGCGCCGACTGCAGAACCTAAAAAATAGATAGCACACACGAATATAGATACAGATACTCGGAAGATATTTCGATCAATTAGCTAATGAACCAAATCAAAATGAGCGTAAAGTTCCAGAACATTTTAACCATATTTATTTGATCATTCAGAGAGTACAATGAAAGGGGGCAATTTGGGGAAAAGTAATCGCAACTAAGTTAAAAACATGTACAACAAGTAAAGGAACATATGTTATTCTATAAGTAGATATTTAAGGTGTCTACTTTTAACTTAAAAACACATAGAGCTCGTTTAGCTATTCATACAAATGAACTAGTTTTTATGTCGAGGGAAAAGAAACATATAAAGATGTTAATTTTCATAATAAAAATAAATTATTCGATTTCAAAGAATTCAACTTTTACTGAAAGTAAAAAAATAAATACATTTATTTAGAGGTCTAAAACAAACTTAAAAGCGCTCTTTTCAGTTATGAACTACATAAAACTTAGATTTTGATCATATTGGGTGTAAAACTAAATGCGGAAATATAGGACTGTTGGTAATCAAAGTACGAAACAAAACGAGACCAAATTAAAGTTCGAACGCCTACCAGTTGATAATCAACACTTAGGAGAGCTACTAAGTAGTAAGGCTACCAAAATAGACCATTTAGGGTGTTAGTTACCTGGGCAACGGTCTGTTCGGCAATGGGAATGTCATCGTTGCGCAGATCGACACGTTTCACAATGGACGATGGATCGGCATCCAGGATAATGCTGTTGGGAGATTATGGATTAAATATATGAAATATATAAGGATTAAATGAGTATGTACAGTGATAGGAAAAGTATAATTTCTTTAGCCTGAGAAGCGGTTCAAGGCTCACCTGAAATCAATCTAATATTCTTAAACTTTATAGGACCATGTTATTCTCAGAAAACCTTATATCTTCTGGAATAACATCTAAAGAATTTTAAAAGTTATTATAGTCACCAATCTTATGGATTAAATATATGAAATATATATGGATTAAATGAGTATGTACAGTGATAGGAAAAGTATAATTTCTTTAGCCTGAGAAGCGGTTCAAGGCTCACCTGAAATCAATCTAATATTCTTAAACTTTATAGGACCATGTTATTCTCAGAAAACCTTATATCTTCTGGAATAACATCTAAAGAATTTTAAAAGTTATTATAGTCACCAATCTTCCATTTCTAAATCGTTACTTGAATTAAACTTTTGTTTTTACATTTAATCTGAGCTTGACTATTCTTAATGCAAAAATAATAGATAAATAAACGATAAAATGTTTTCTGGGTGCTAAAGGCAGTACTTATTGGAAAGGAAACAAATGGTACAAAGCTAAAAACCTATGCAAAGTAGTCCTCAGAGTTCTAGCCTGGTACCTTCCATCACTGACCATACAAACATATATGTTTACACCCATTATGTGTATACCCACCCTCCGTCGCAGATCTCATCAAAGGCCAGCATGATGATCTCCAGGTTCTCCAGCACCAGGCGCTTCTCCACGTTCTTCTTGAGAATCAGGCTTATGGAGTCGTACAGGCAGTTGAGCACGGAGAGCAGGATGAGCTCGTTCTCGTAGGCGTTGCCCATCACGTAGAAGAAGAGGTCCACGTTGCTCTTGTAGACGCAGGTGAGCCCGTCCAGCATTATGATCTCGGTGTTGGAGCGGTGCGTCTTGTTGAACAGATTCTTTTCAAAGGCCTTCTGCTCCTTCAACGTGGACAGAATGTTTTTGTCGTAGTACTTGGCCAGGATGCGGTTGCCGTCGTTGTCCATGATGCACATGCCCTTGATGATGTCCTGCGGCACATGGTGGGGTTGAATTTAAGCCAGTAACTTGTGTATTTTGCAATTTACCATCATAAATCCGTCCATCTTTCCTTGTTTTCGTGTCTTACACGTCACTTTAGTAGGACCGCACCCCGACCGCTAAAATATACCAAAGTGTCAGTGCTACCAACTCCCGGGCCTAAAAGAATAGCCAAATGCAAGCCAAAATAGCTAGATTAAATTAAAAGCGGATTAAAAACTAAATGTAAATATGAATACTTTTTAAACTACAGATAATTTTAAAACAAGCGATATAGAAGATAAAAAATTATTCCAAAAATTGTGAAGTTTTTGTTCGGACTCAGTTATAATCTACAGAAGTACTTTTTATTTTGTTTTTATATCAGGACACTTAAAAATATTTATAACTCGTTTCCTTGAATATAAAATATATTCAAATAGGTAATAATAAATAATTAAATTGATATTACCGCATGGTGACAAAAGGTGGAAGACTCCACTAAAGATTTAGACCATGGTACAGAACTTAGCTATTTAGCGCCAAACCTTTTTGAATTTTAATTTTCCCTAACTTCTAAATTAAGCCAAAATTGAATGATCATCCAATCATTTGCCTTTGCTTTGATTGTTTCAAAAAGAGGGACCGATTTCCAGAACTTAGAAACTAGTGTCGCCAGCCAAAATTGTGAATATTTCGTAACACCAACAGAACACACGTACAAATTATTTGCGCTCAGCAGCCAACGAAATTGTTCAATTCGATTGTGTATATTTTTATGTGAGCAATGGACACGCTGCCGGATGAGTATCTTGCCATTCCGGACGATGAGCGACTGGGCTGCAAGTTGGATCGCTCCTCACGCCGCCGGCATGACCATGAAGCCATGGCCGCCGCCCATGTGGTGGTCACCACTGCTGCGGGAAAACCGAAGCCACCCAAGCCGGAGGCCAGAAAGTGGCGCAGGAAGCTGTCCGAATGCGAGCAGGAGAAACACACACTGGCTCAGACCATCCAGGAGAAGAATCAAGAGATTTTCGACTTGAAGAAATCTGTAGATTCCCTGAATGACGTTCTCAACTCGGTGCCCATTGACGAGCTGCGCTCCAATTCCTCCATAGCCAGCACCAAGATCCTGGAGTTGAGCAAGAAGAACCGACAGATGCGAGCTGAATTGGAGCAGGCGAAGAATCGGCTGGCCAAAAAGGATGTACAGATCGAGAAGCTGGAAAGGGATTTGCGCGGCCACGAGGAGAAGCTTCATCAGAACCAGGAGCTGCTGAAGAAGGGCTGCTCGGCCGAGGAGCTGCAGGCCAAGATTAATAGTATGCAGCAGAAGCTGTTCGAGAGCCGGAACAAGAGCACCGAGTTGCAGACCCAACTGAAGCTGGCCCAAAAGTGCCTGCAGCACGAGATCGGCGAGAGCGTCAACATCAATATCCTGGCCAATAATCTCAATCAGGCCAATTGGCGTGGTCGTGCCCAGCAGATCATCACATTGACCCAAAAGGTTCAGGAGCTCAGGGCCCGGCTGGATTCCTACGAGGACAGAGTGGCAGATCGCACGGAATATGCCCCAGTTCCTTTGGGCTCCAATCTGGATTTAGTCACGGGAAACAGCCGAACTCATCATGCCAGCTCCGAGAGATTGGGTGGAGGTGATGGCGGCGGCGGTGGCGGAACTAACACCACGGCCAGCTTTGATCGCTTCACTCCGGGCGTGCGGAAAAGTGAAATTCTCCACCGTGCCAAGGTGGAATCGCTGGAGAAGGAGATCCTTAGCCTGCAAAATCAGCTGGAGGAGCAGCGCGGCAAGACGCTCGCTCTGAAGGTGAGAAACAAGACCCTCAACGAGGACTTGACCAAGTACAAGATGCGTTCCAATGAGCTGGAGGAGCAGACCGATTTCAATGGCGTCAATATCAATACCATGAATGACCGACTCAACCGCCAGCGGATTCAGTACGAGAGCCGTTTGGACGAGATGCGCGGCGAACTGATCCGGGTGACCGAGGAGCGTGATCTTTCGAGGCGCCAAATGGAGGAGCTGAGCGGTATGCACTTGGAGCTGCAAACTGTGGTCAAGCAGAAGGATGTGGCCATGGCCAGTCTGCAGGAGATGATCAAGAAACTGGAGATGGACCTGCGAGCCCTCTCCGGAGGATTCCTCTTCTCCTGCCGCGAGTTTCGAAAGGTAATGCTATAGGTATTATCTCGTTAAACCTTTTTTTTATATTACAGTGGTTTTTATAATTTCATACATTTAAAAAAAAAAGAATACAATTTTCAATTTATAAAACTAATTTTTGATGATTCGAACGATTTCTATAGAACTTATAAAAACATCATATGAGATAAGAATAATCAAAAAATCTATGAACGAAAAAAAAAGTATTTAAATAGCAATATAATTTTATAACATTTAAATCTAAAGAGGATAAATAAGTTATTATTATCTTTCAAAATTCTTGCTGAAAATAATGTTAATTGAAATTTAATTGAATTATCCTTCCAGGAGGAATTTGTGGGCATCCTGGATGCCCTTGAGGTGGAGAAGAACCAGCTCATGCTGCTGACCAAAACACTGGGAGAACGCCTGGAGACTGAGCGAACCAAGAACGAGGCCGCCCAGGACCAGATCGGCAAGCTAAAGGCTCGTATCAGCCGGTTGGAAGTGAAGATTAGGGACCTTGAGAAGGAGCTCGATGTGCAGTCCGACAAGAAGAAGCGCACCCAGCGAATGGCCGATTACGCCAGTTCGCTGAGTCGCACTTCTCTTAACGGATCGATTGGTTCCTTCTGTTTCGAGAATCAGTCCCAATTCCAATCCATCACAACTCTAAATTCGGCAGGACAGCCGGAGCCCAGAATAGAGGACCTCAAGAATCAGTAAGTTTTTCAAATGAAATAGGGGTTTATGTTTTAATACATGATATTTTGCTGCAGTCTGGAACTGGCTAAGGAGAAGATCACCATGCTGACAGAGAAGCTAGAGTATATTACCGAGGAAAAGCACGCCGATGCCAAGTTCTTCGAGGAGACCATAAACAACTCGAAGACCATTATCCTGGACACCATACTCGGTGCTCGCGAAGGCGGCACACTCTACAGCAAAAGTGCTGAACAGACCACCAGCGAGATCTCCATCCACTAATAAGGATGGGGAACATACGATTTTTATTTTGATTAATTTTTATGTTCTTTCCAATGCGAATAACTCGACAAAAAATAATGACAATGTCTATTATTAAAAGCGAAACCATTATTTAATTTTAATGGCATTGCAATTAAGCATTACTTATTATACCATAGCCAAAAATTAAAAAGCACAAAGTATAAAAACAGAAAAACGTCTTTTAAATTTTCATAAATTTTTTTATTTTATTTGTAACACGTTCACAAAACGAAGCCTTTGGCGCTGCTTCTATTTCAGGATAAGATTAGATTAATTCATGTATTTGTTAGGTGATTCTTTCCACTCGAAGCATTTCAAATTGCATTATGCCTATATAATCGTTATTAATTGCTGTTTATAGCTATGTATGTGTGAGTGTGGTGTAAGTTAAGTTAATAATACATTATATAGCTTGACTTGCCATAGAAAAACAATCCTCCAATCACATAATATTTATTATTTTTAGTTGCCCTTTGTAAATTGTTTCATTACTTGCGTTTGAAATTCGTTCTCCATTGCTTGCGTACGTTATGAAAATGTATAAGTTACAGTATAGGTAATTTTATTGATTCTTTAATGCATTATTGTGATAAGCCTAGTAAATTGGTTTTATCTAAAAAACACGTTTTAGCAAATTAAAGGCACTTTCAAGGATTTCTTTTGTGAAACGAAACAATATCTCCTTGCACTTTTGCACTCTTCTTCAATTTAACACTAGAAACAAACAATATAATTATTATTCTCTTAACAAAAATATATATATTAAAAACATGAATTTCCCCCAAAAACACGAACAATACATCCTTTGCTCTCTCCTCTTTTACACAGATAAATTGACAAAATTGTAGGGATAAAGAATCAGTATCGATCGATTAAGATCGATCCGAATCCGGGTACGCTAATGCGAAAAGCTTTCAAAAAGCCTAAGAAAACTTGTAGGGGGAAATTTGGGTTAGCTATTGCCCCGTAAGTAGTACTGAGAACTTCTAATTAAATTAGAATACGTTTGCCTTGGGATTTGGCTATCTATTACTTTGTATGCTGAAGCATTTTAGCTAGAAGAGTTGCCTATAGATATCCGTAATTGTATATGATTTGTTAGCTATAGCGCACGATTAGCTGATTAACGTCTTGTATATTCCTCAATAAATATCTGTATAAATTTGATTCGTTTAGGGGCTGTAGATAAATGCAAACTTGGCTGGGTTAGCTTGGTCGCTCGATTTTGTATTGGAATCGCTGCAGATATACGATATACACGGTCATATATCGGCCGATTCATAGGTGAAACACATTCGACGCTCTTGTTGATTTCTCGTAACTCCGCTGTGGCTTTGTTTATTTAGTTAGATGGATATCGGATTGTTGGTTCTTGGTTGGATTACTATTAATTTTAAAATTAATTTCCCTTTTTACATAATCCGCTGCTTTGCTATATATAGTATTTATATATATCTATGTATGTAGTGGATGTATATAAGTTAATGCACTAAAGATTTAAATTTTGGGGTGTTGTTGGTCGGGGCGAGCAGCCCCCCCATCATCGCCGTCGCCGCCTGAATACGTGATTGAAATAGTAGTAAATGTCCTGCTCGGCCTGCTGCTGCGGCGTCTTCTTGGCCAACTCCTGCTGCTGCTTGGGATCCACTTGCGGATGGTAGTTGCTGTAGTGGTTGTAGCCATGCATGTCGTACGGATTGTGGTGACCCGGATGCATGCCTGCCGGCGGAGGGACTCCGACTCCCCCGCCTCCGCCATGAAGGCCGTGCCGGCCGTTCCTCATCATCAGATTCGCGTGCATGTTGCGATCCGCGATAAAGACATTGACAAAGAAGGCGAGCACGAGCAGGATGTAGAGCAGGCAGACGAGGATCACCACAAACTGCTGGCGACAGCAGCAGTAGTAGAACATTCCCTATTATATAACCGCCTGTTCCACATAGTTGGCGGGCAGCATGCCGGTCTTGCCGGTGCGCTCCACCCGTCCGGTCATCCAGCCGGAATCGATGGACTCCACCTCGAAGATGACGTCGCCCTCGCGGAAGCTAACCTCATCGACGTCCTGCGCCTCGTAATCGTAGATGGCCCGATAGACGCGCTGAAAATATCAATTATTATTAGACAAGGTTTATTTCGTCTCAACATTCGCTACTCACCAATGCAGCGCTCTGTCGCGACTGTTTTTCCTGCAGGGAGGAGTAGGATGGCTGCTGGCGCATCTGCTGCGGCGGGTGTTCCTGCTGCTGCATCATCTGCACCTGTTGGTAGTACTGCTGGTGCTTCTGCTGCTGCTGAGCCTGCTCGGCGGCGCTCAGCGATCCGTAGATGCCATTGGCCGGATCGATATCGGAAACGGAACCGATCCGCTTGGGGTACACACTGTTGCCTGTTGTAGAGGGAATACAAATTGGGATCAGTTTTTTTCGGCCTTAAATGATCTCTAGCTGGGGACAAGGACAAGATGAGTGTGTGACATCGAGCTGAGCGCACTACCTCGAACTACCAGCTAGCCTGGGCCCAACAACTTACCACCTTGCATGCCCCGCGGCTCGGAGCTGTAGACCAAAGTGGTGCTGGACCTGCCCGCATTGGGCACCACCCTTGGACCATCGGTCAGCGGATCGTAGTCTGCTATCTTCCCGATATTGCTGGCGCCGGCCACAAGCTGCTGCTGCTGAAGTTGCTGTTGATTTGGCACATGGCCATTGCTGGCGTGCTGCTTAACGTTTATAGAGTTCTCCGAAGGTGTCACAGAGGCATAATTGGGCGAAGCGTACAACTGCTGAAGGTGATTCGGGGCAACTCCTGGTCCGGCAGCCACGGCTGCTCCTGCTGCTGCCACCTGTTGCTTGCTGTTGCCATCGTAGCCGGCAACACTGGCCGCCGAGCGTCTCATTTGAGGCGGCAACATTTGGCTTTGGGAGCCATGTCCATTATTGTTGATGTTGCTGTGGTTGCTGTGCGAAATGCCGCCGTTGCTGGGATTGTTGTTCAGCAGGCTGTGATGCGATTGCTGCTGCTGCTGCTGTGGGGCAGCCACCATCGTGGGGTTGCTGCTGTGCTGCTGCGGCTGATGTTGCTGCTGCTGTGGCTGGTCGTACTGATCCACGGAATTGCCGCTGGGATGATGGGAATTCTGGAGTATGGCCGAGCGCATCTCATTGTAGCTATTGAGCGCCTGCTGTTGCGGATTCGCCGACGACTGAGGTGGCGGCATCTGTTGCTGTTGCTGCTGTTGGGATGTTGCTGTGGGATACAGATGTGAGGCTTGTTTAATGGCTTGCTGTTGCAGCAGCTGCTGCTGTTGCTGCTGGCGCAGTGCCTGCGGTTGCTGGTAGTGTGCATAGGGATCGTGCAGTTGCTGCTGTGCCCGCTGTTGCTGCTGTTGTTGCTGTTGTTGCTGTTGTTGCTGGTGTTGCTGTTGGAGTTGGAGTTGTTGGTATGTGGGCGTTATGGCCGCTGTGTTGTATTGCTGATGTTGTATGGGTGGCGGTGGCAGGGTCTGTTGCAGATAGTGTTGGTGTTGTTGTTGTTGTTGTTGCTGCTGCTGCTGTTGCAGTTGCTGCTGATGTTGCTGGTAGTGCTGTTGCTGTTGCAGCTGCTGATGTTGCTGATGTTGTGTTGTCACTGCTGGCGGTATGGGTGAGGCTGTGGGTGCATATTGCGAGAATTGTTCAGCTGCCAATTGCTCAGAGAAATATTCCGATTCATCTTTTCGATTTATTCGATTTTTATCGATTTTTGTAGGTGACATTTAATTAGTTACAACATTGTCCACAGTCGTTGTTGTTGTTGTTAGTGTGGATGTGTGTGTAGAGTGTTTGGTTTGTGTTGTGTTTATCGTTAGGTTAACGGTAGTTCAGAAAGCACACAAATTATGTTGTTGATTTTATTGTTGCAGTTGTTGATGATGTGGGGAATATGTGCCAACAAATGATAAACAAGGTCCGCAACAAAAAATAAAAGTAAAGAAAACAAACCATAAAAAACGGAATTATAATCAATATTAATTACAATATGTGACAGATGTGACGGATATGATGGAAATAGATACAATATAGATAAATAGTGCAGGGATGCAAATACAGACATGCCATATCCATATTTACAGAGTAGAAAAGTACAGTGGAAGTAAAGGGAAAAATAAAGTAAGAGATTAAATATGGATTTAATCTTAGGTTACTGGAGAATGCATAAAGTTTACTGACAGCTTGCCAACATATTTAAATATATTTTATTTCGATAAATTTAATTTATTCTTAATACAAAATCAATTAAATAAACACTTTACATAAGTCCACCGTAAAAGGCTTTGTACTTTTTTTTAAAGCCATTTGAATGCATGCATGAATGAATGACGTCAATAGACTATCATGAACACATTAAGTCAATTGAAAATCGAATAAATTAATTTAAACAGTAAACCCGGCCCACCACCAACTAACCATTCATTATTAAGCGAACGAGCGGTCACAAACAATAAAGCTTTGATACCAGTGAGTATGAGGAGGAGAATATATGGGTACACAGTTATAGAGCGGGGTTCACAAAGATCGAAATAGAGATAGAGATAGACAGAAGGCGGAGGCAAGGCGGCTACTCACTGCTGCTGTCGGAAACCTCGGCGGATCCTCGCTGCTTCTCCATGGCCGCCTTCTTCTCCAGATCGCCGTGATATGCCACATTCGATATGTGCTTCGTGTTCTGTTTGATCCGCAGCGTTTCCGGGTCATCGGCCACCTGTCGGATACATAACCAATTAGTGAGGGCATAATTCAGATGGGGGAGTATATATCTCACCGCACAGGAAGAAAAACTTTACACAAAACATTAGACTTTACTAAACAGACTTTTCTATCGAATCCTCATTAGAGCTTGAAAAATTGATAATTTCGATAATATAGTATCGATAATATCGATTATGTATATTAAAACCTTAAAATATATTGAAAATATAACCGATAAACATCGATAACACTACTAACAATACATAAGAGCTATTCAATAGTTAATATTTGCTATCGATCACAAGGTTCATTTAAAAATTCTTGATTTCGCACTCATCAATATTATCGAAGGTACAATTAATTGGAAAATTTATACGACTCCCTTTGTAATATTCGATTACTTTGCTTCCTGTGCATATATATTTACCCTCAACTCTCAACTTTTCCACTGACCTGTGTAAATTTGCCTTTGGCCTTCTCAAAGTCCGCATGGTATTTAACGTTCGACTGGATTTTCGTGTTCTCCGCGATGCGCTTCAGTTCGGGCGTATCGGCAATGGCCGTTGCCTTGGCCTTCGGGATGTGCCTGCAAAACGGGGAAAAACAAAAAGACAAGGGGTTATAGATCAGCAGAGTTAGAGTTAGAGGAGTTAACGCTAGTCACAAACTGCAAATGCAGTCGCTCATTCTGTGGCATGCCGCAGATAAAGTTCATCATCATACTCGCAGTCCGCCGGTGGCAATCGGAGCGCTAGCTGAAAATTCTCCACACCAGCTGCTGGCCAACTTGGATTCACGGAAATTCCGCTCGAGTGGGTGGAATGAGATGAGAGATGCTGATTCTGATGCTCCAGGGGATATATACATACGTATATATATAACAGCATATCCATCTCTGATTTCATGTTGGCTTCGTGTGAAAACCTCTGACCTCGCCCCCTCTCAACGCTGCGCTTTTATCAATTAAAACACAGCCCCGAACAGCAGAAACTACGTGTATTTTTGTGGTTTGATTTGGGTTTTCTTCAATTGCCCGCTGGCGAATAACGGGAATGCACTGCCAGAGATTTGTCTGTGGCTGAATGCAATTTATCAAAGGTCTTGGTTAAAAGTTTTGTAATTTATTTTTAATTTGCCGTTAGAGTTTTGGACCAACTTTGGGTTTGGCTAGAAACTCCTAATCCAAACATTAAGCTGGGGAAATTAAAACCAAAGACCACAAAACCACTTTATTTGGATCAAAACGTGGGAAGAAGCCGATTAAGTTAAAGTTCAACCATTGCTTTAAAATTTTTTTATATGAATTATTTTAAAGGGTTCTTGATAATATTTCAAAATATCGATATTTTTGTATTAAATGATATATTTTTATATCGAGATTTCGCCTTTTCCTAAATATCAAACTTAGGAAATTTTGTTTTGGATATGTTATGATCATTTTACATTTTTATCAAAAAATATATAATTGTACGATATTTCTAAAAATATTCGGCAACCCTATGTGTTTAGTCTCTATAAAATTTTTATCAACCTCAACTTTAAATAAATTATTTTATTTATATTTGTTACTACATTTAATGATAATACAAATTAAATTTTGTATTTAATAAAACCAATAAAAAAAACCCAAATAAATTGTTAAAAATTGGACCGCTCAATCATGGAATGAAATCAAAATACAATGCCATCGATATTTGTGTATAACTTTTCGGAGCAATTTTCCCGCTTCATCCCCATAGACTAATACATCAATTTAATTATTGGCAGCAGCAAGGAATAGCATCGTGGAGCATCTGTTAAACAAAAGTAATCATAATGAACAAACACACGCAGGACAGTTCCATAAATTCATGGCTCTTTTTGTTTGCGGCCATGTGCGGAGTGCTTTAACCTATCAGCGGGCAAATCGATCGATCGATTGGACAACACAACTGATAACCAACCTCGATGACTCGTGAGGTTGATAAACTCATGGCGGGGAAGCACCTCTTTCACCCTTTTGGCCATATTAGGCCCCCACCATATAACCATATTGTAAACGTAATTGCATGCAAGTCGATTGGCTTTATAGAATATTTATGGGCTTTTTAGCGATGTTATGTGTCCTAATCGCCTACAGCTGGCGCCCCGACTTACGAAAGGTGGCAGGGGCATTGTTTTCACATCGCTACATCGTTCGCCCACTGCAAAATAAGTTTGCAATCACTGTGGAATGCGAACCAGCGACAAAACAATGCAAACTGTCACACACGCACAGAGGTGACCACCACCGAGATGGATGGTATGGCACGGTATATTGTATATATGCTATATAGTATATATATGCTATATGGTATAATGGTATATATTGTGGATAGTTGATAGTGGCACAAGGCCGTTTAATGACCAAAGCGTGTAAGCAGCAACAGAGCCAGAATCATTGAGAGAGCACCGATGCATGTAGGTCTATTCCAAACAACAAGACTTGGTCTACGTAGAATTTAAAGCGACGAATATGATATACTCTGGGGAATAACCGAAATTTGTATGGATCTACATAAAACCAAGAGTTCTTATCTGATAGTCTCCTTATACCGAAACACCAACTATATTAACAAATTCTTGTTTAAGGCTTTAGAATTTCTAAAATATTACCATTATTTTACCTAGATTTCTAGATTTCAACTTTCCAGAATGCATTTTTAGAAAAAATTTAAATTTGCTTTCTGCAAAATCGAATTCTTACACCTTCTGGTTTAAGTACTACAAGTACCTCGGATAAATAGTAAAACCCATCAAAAAAGTGTATACCCAAGAGCAACCACAAGGAGAGGAATAATGCATTGTTGTTGCCCCTGTAAGCTTTGCTTTACTTTGCTTTATCGTTCAATATGCGCTGCATGTGAACGTGTGTGCCACAGATATGTAGAAACAGAGAAGGAGGGGGACGGGACGACTAAGGGGCACAATAAGTACAAAGCCCGAACCGCAGAAAGCATCGTCCGCATTGCCGTTGCGTTCGGTCGGTCAAATTGCTGTTGTAGCTGGCACACATTGCTGATGTTGCTGCTGCTGCTGCTGCTGTTGGTGTTGCTGGTTCCTACTGTTGCTGGTTGCTGGTAATGATGACATAACAATGCTTAAGCGCCCGGAGGCGACATTGGCGAGCGGCTACCACCAGCGGATGTCTCAGCACGTTCCCAATAGATCAGCAGCAACAACAGTAGCAACATGCACGTCACCAACAGCAGCAGTAGCCAAGCCAAGCAACAACAATGCATCTGTATGATGCATTGTTGTTGCTCCTTTTTTGTACTTTACTTTTTTATTATCAAAGAATTTTAATTTATTTGTAAACAATACACAACAACAGCAACAACAAAAACAGTAGCAACGGAAAGGCAGAGCAACCAACAACAGTTTTGTTGCCCATAAATTTCTCCACATTTTCTTCTACACCGACTTAATAAGAATATTTCTGAAAAATCCTTTTCAAAAAAATTCGAATATTGGATATTCTACTTTTTATACTAAATAAATAATTACTTAGTTAGGTATTAAATTCAAATATTCCATATCATAAATTGATCACATAGCTTGTAAATATTTTATTGCAAATTTTTTGAATTTGTTGTTTCATAAATTTAATTTTTGTAATTTTATATATTTTATTTTTTATTTTTTTTATTATTATTTTTCTTTTATTATTATTTTTTCCTGTTGTTTTTCTGGGATTTACAGGGTATCTAGAAGTCAATTAATAATTCCCGCTGCTAATGATTTCCCACACAAATTGCTTTTGATGGAAGGAAGGAGATCTGGATTCCTGGCCATCAAACTGGACTACATCGTGTGGTAGTGGTGGCCACATCATCCAACATCGAAAGACCATCCAATCCAAGCGCAATCCACCCAAAAACCAGCCCAGCACATTAAAAGAGAAAAACGGTTCGGACATTCATTGGATGTCAACATATTTTTCTGGTTTTTCACTCTTGTTTTTCCTTTTTTTTTTACTCCTATTTCTTTGTTTTTTTTTTATTTTTTCCCCTGTGGAACAAGCAGTGACGGCGATTGGTGTTGAGTTACCATGACAGTCTTTTGTTGGTCGACGATTTCATTGTTGTTGTGCAATGGATCAATGTAAAGTAAAACATAAAAACAGGGAGAGGCACCTACGACTTTATACTGGCGATGACTGATAAGATGGGATTGACACCGGACTGGATTTATAAAGGTGATGTCAACTAAGTACAGATAATATTATTATTCATTTTAAAGTTTTCTAGGTTTCTTAGTTGGTATAGTACATAAAATCTTAAAATATTTAATCTAAACTCGTTTAATTAGCTGATAAACGTTAGCCAGGCTCTATAAAATGTTATATACAATTTTTGCAATCCTAATTAATTGAAGACTTTGAATGATTAAAATCATTTTCTCATTTAGATATAATTTCCTTAATTCGCTGACTGAAATTGCATAACTAAAAGAGAAATCATTTCACACATAATTTGCAAAAGCGTTAAAATTGAAATTAAATGCATGTCCGAACCAACACGATTATCTACTCTCTGCTTCCCCGCACTCGGGCCTTACGTATCGAAAGCCCCCCAAAGTTTTTGGCATTGGCCCATCAACGTCATCATCGGTATTCATAATCCGTTGCAGTCAATCAAAGTGAGCATAAAAGTTCGAAAATCCATTCACAGACATTCACATGCGAAAAGGGAGTAAGTGAGTGAGTGTGTAAAACGGCGTCGCGTGTTGAAAGCTTTTAAAAAATTCATATTCAAAAGATAGATAAGAAAGGTGTTCCCGCGGTCCCCGGAGTAATTGTTGACACCACTTCCAGTTCATTTCGGAAGCTAAACGAGCGACCCACAAAAATTTGTATTTAGCATAAAATAGTGGAAAAATGAGACAATGCCCCATCTCTCAGGATGCCAAGTCTGCTGACCCAACTATTTTTTCCCCTTTTTTTTTGGTAATTGAAAAGGTTTTTGTGGCTGTTGTCACTTTTGTTTTCTATTTTTGTGGGCGGCTTAAGTAATCAGACGAAGATATATGCGCATGTATACACATATCCCATATAACCCCCTGTATTGTTCGGATATTTAAGCCGCGTTTCCAAACGAAAGTTAAAAAAAAAAAGAATGCGATGCAAAATGAAATGAGAGAAGACAAGAAGAAATGTGGCACAAAGGGGGCGGGGTTTTTGGGATGTTGGGTTGCATGACCATGGTTCAGTGGGTTTTTATGTTAATAAATAAATGCCAATGATATATACAAATGTATCAGAGTTCTGGTCGGCAGATGTTTCGCAAACCCCCATATATTTTTTTTTACCCAAGTAAGGGAAAACGAAATGAAATACCAAATAAATGCGAAAAAAAAGTGCACAAAAAAAACGAACAAGACATTGTAAACATCTCGTTTTCTAGTTCAATTCCAACTAAATGGGGCCTGGTAATGTAATGTATACAAAATTGTATGAATAGAAATTCCTCCCCACATGTACATGTGCATATGTATGTATGTATATATATGTGAGTGCACTTTTGGCATATCCTGGCCTAAAGCCGGCTTCTTTTTCCTGTTCTGTACTGTCCTGTCCTTCTGCTTTCGGCCTTAGGTAGACAACGGCCAGGAAGCTCTACTTCAAGATGCAATTAGGGCGAGGAGAAAGTTTCGTTTGTTGGGGAAGGGAAATTTATCCATAAGTTCCAAGTTGTGCAAAGTCGAACATATCCCTTTCTGAATAGACAGGACGACAAAGGAAAGCTTAAAAAATCCGGTAAATCTTAGAGTATTTACTTATTTAACTTGAATACTATTGCATTTTATGCTTATGTAATGGATATTACCTATTCGTCAGTAAGATAAATCAATTCCTGATAATATAATAACTAAACCCATCCACTTTAAGCTAATCTAAACTGTAATATCCAAAATTAAATGTTTCCCATCCATCTTCGGGTACTCCCTTTCACTTTGAACACTTCCTTCCTTTAGACCATAACTTGCATGCCCCTCAAATCCAATTAACAATCAGTTGTCTTCAGCACTTCAGCCTCATATGTGGCCCAACTTTAATTGCACGTTTCCCTCATTTATCCTGCGAATGAACTTCATAATTTATTGCAATCGTGTTATCCCCACTGGGCGACTGACCTCTCAGCCCAAGAAAGCACTATGGCACTATGAAAACTTTGTTTTGACCCGTAACTGGTTGGGAAAACTATCTTTTGTCTGCAGACGGAACTTAACAGAAGGCCCCGAAGAATAACCAACCAGGCAGGCGAAACTTCTCAAGCAATTATAAAATGCAAACCAAAAAGTGGAAGTTGAAGTCGCCGCAGTTGTAAAATGTAAGGAAGCCAAACTTGGGTTTTTCTTTTTTCTCTCACAAAATACCCTATTTCTATTGAATTTGTGACAATGATGGTGAGGTCCATCATTTGAGGGTTTTTTTTTAAGTAACTTAAATTTAATAGAAATATTGATATATTTATTGATGTACATAGGAAGGTACTTAATCCTTTCTCTGAACAGTCTGTTTTGAAAAAGATATGATATTTTCTTTAAAAGTTATAATACTGATTCGATAGTTTCAATACTGATTCGATAGTTTCAATATTGATTCGATAGTTTTAATACAGATTCGATATTTTAAAGATGAGTTTATTACTTTAAGATTAGAAGGTACATGCGGTTGAGATGTGGATATATGTTGTCTATATATTAACATCATGAAAGCTTTTAAGGAGTGTATCAACTAAATACAAAGATTCAGAATTCAAATCAGTGATTCCAAAAGGGAATTGAATATGCCCTTTCGGGACCGCAAGTACCCCGCATAAAAATCTAGTTCGAAGACGGGCAAAAAGAAGCTCCGGACTCCCGTACGTGGCGTCACGTAATCGGGGAGCAGCTTTTGCCGGATAGGTGCAAACGGTTCGAGGAAATGCAGTGAAAGTGCCGGCAGCGGAAAACGGGGCGTAACCGGGCTACTACTTCTCCGCTCCGTTAAACCACATTGCTGAAATTCATTTTACAATTTATGCAGGCGATGACATCAGTGAAAATTCGCACAAAGCGAACGGGACATGTGATACGATGATACGATGTGCCAGACATTACAGTTTTCGTTTGCAAAATCGTGAGAGGGGGCACTGCGCAATGGAGCTAACGGACGCATAACTCAATCCGCATGGAATTTTTATTCCCGCAGCGGTGGCATCCACAATAAATCTGCATTAGAGCAGCAGTCGCAGGACAAAATGTACTAGTACTAGCAGTTGTAGTAGTAGTAGAGCCCCAAAAGAGGACGATCCGATCCCCCAGACCCCCCGTTCACTGCGCCCCTGGCTTTTGGCTCAAGGCCAGCAAATGCAGCCACGCACTGCAGCAAAAAATTGGGCAAACGGAGGAGAAGGTGGATGTGGATGTGGAGTTGGTGGTGTTGGCCACAATACAAAGCAAAACACTTGCTCTCTTGTCCGCTTACCCAGTCCAATGTGTGGTGACATTGTCTACAACAATGAACATGACAGCGGAAAGCGGAGCCAGGGGTGGAGTTCGACATGGGAAAAGGGGGGACGGAAACCGAGAACGCCCCCATGTGACACAGATTCTTCCCCATGCGATTCGCGAGTTGAACAGCTCAGCAGGAAACAGGAAAACTTCTGTGTGTGTGCGAAAACGCTAAGTGGCAGAGGTGATCACCTGTTTTTCAAAAAGGAAAACTAGCTCACGGAGTTTAGATATGAAAGTCCAGAGAGTCTAACTTGAAATAATAAAAGGGCTCCTAAAATGAAATAAAATATTTGTATTCTATAATAAAATACCTATACCTATAATATTTAAAAATACACACGTAAAAATCGAATTAAATCTTTAGCAAATTTAAAAAAAATCGTAAAAAATAAAATGCAATGGTAATCATAACACTGCTGTCCCTAGTTTTAAATAAACTCTAGATAAATAACACTGAGCAATAAAAAATAAAATCAAATTATATAAAATTCAATCAAAATTTCGCCTAGAGGCCAACAACAGTTGGAATCTGAAAAATTTAACTGCAACCATTAAATCTAAACCCCATTAGGAGCAGCTGGCGTTATCAAACGAACAATTAACTAGTTCACCGGGTGAACTGGAGTGGGTAGCACTGTGTCCGCCTGGCCCACAACTGCATTTCCGCATTCTGCACTCGAACTCAGTCTGCATTCCTTATCCCGCCCGGACTTTTCCCTAACCAGCTGCTGCACTTTTTGTTCACCCACATTCGAGGGTTCTTCTTCTTTTTTTTTTTTGCAATTTTCCAGTGAATTTAAACGTTATCTTCGTAGAGGGGGGCGCTCTTCCACTCCCACTCCCACTATCTCCCTGGAGCGATTAGATAAACGACGCTAATGAAGATTGCCAGGTGAGTGAGGTGAGGCAAATCAAGGTTGACCATCCTCCATCGCATTCCGATTTCGAGTGGGTGCGACGATAAGACTTAACGTGATTGCCCCCACTGTGTTCCACAATTGTTCGTAGGATCCCAAATGGCGAAGCGAAGGGAATGTAATGGTATGGTATGGGATATTCTGGGCTAGGGGGTGGTAAAAAACTTGGTTAAACTTACGCCTCGCAGTAGGGCATTTTGTTGTAGCCCTTGTAGGTTTTCATATTGAGCGTCATGCCGCATTCTGTGCATTTGAAACACGTTTTGTGCCATGTCTGAAACGAAAGAAGAGAGGGGGGAAAAAACGTTGAATTACAAACGGTAGAATCAGAGAAATTGTTGAGAATGCAATATTATTATTGCTATTTGTTGTTTTTGGTTGCTGCCGCTTCTGCTGCTGCTGCTTTTGCTCTTTGTTGCTTGTTAGCCAAATTGGCGCAGTGCAACTGAAAAGTCTAGGCCAAAAGCAAGCCAAGCAAGCCAAGCCAAGCATAAGAAGCGCTCTCAAAGGTTTTTCTTGCCGTTCCGTTAACTAGAAATTTATGCGTATATATTTTCTCCAAAATTAATTGGAAGACTAACGGAAAGAAATGAGAAAGCAGATACAACAAATGTCTATGAACAAAAAATGTTTAGTTTCTAAACTTTGCGTTTATAATCTAACATAGAAGTTATCAAGAAATCTATTAAAATAAAACATTTAAAAACAAAATATGTTTTTTTAATTACGTCGTTCTTGACAGTTCTCTTATTCATGTAAATTTTACATTTAAATAAATTTAAAAAAAAAAAACAAATTATGGTATAGTTCAAGAAAGAACCTCTTATAAATAAAGATAGTTTCAAATTAAAAATTCCCTAACATACAAAAACTAGAAAACGTTGAAAAAAGTTTATTGTTTGAGAAGAAAAGTTATAAAAAGTATCATTAAGTATTCCTCAACTATAGTACATCTCTCTTCTCGAAGTTTCCGCATATCTCAAGGTCTGAGCTAAACTACGCGATGAAGGCGAAGAATAAGTAGATATCTTAGTTAGTACCGTTCAGTCGAGATAACTGGTTAGATAAGCTCGGCCAAGGCAGACAGATGAGAGCCAGACAAACAGACTTTGAAAATGTTGCGTGATTTGTGGTGACTTGGCATATGAAGTGGAGAAGAACTTGCATCTCACAGACACTCGGATACAAAACTTCACAACGACCAGAGAAAGAACTTCTGATGGAACTTGGTTTGATAGCTCGACTTCGTCTCTGGAGTCTGTAGTATTTTTCCTTTTCTTTTTTTTTTTGTTAGTTGTTTGCCTGCAACGCGTTATGCAAATTTTCCGAAAGAGGAAAAAAATCTCAAAACCGCAATGGAGCCCCAACACATCCCCTTTTCACCCCGCCATCCTTGACGTGGAGGTCAACAAACGATTAACTTGTCTGCGGATTAGCAGTCGAAAGAGAGGGGCATACATTCGCCGAAAGAGACGCCAGATGGGAGTACAAAATATCTCCTAATTGGTTTTCAACGCTGTCTGCCACTGGAAGCTGGCAAAAAAAAAAAGCACGCAAAACCAGTTTAAACAACAATTAAAAGTGTAGAAACAAAAAAATACGATAGTTAATTGTTTGATGGATGCAAACACAAAAAAAAAACAAGAAAGACAGAAAGAAATATGTGAAATAAAAACGAAATAAGTAAGTTTACCACATTCCATGGCCCGAAGAGAAAAGCTGAAAGCGAAACAATCTTTGACCCCACTGAACTGAAACCGGAATAAATCATCGGATTTTTCTTTTGTGACCTGCCTTTGGATCTGGGCTTAAGCAAATGACTTTCCAGCTCAGGGCGCATGCGTAACAGGGGCAGAGCTTTAAGGTATATGGCCAATTGAACTAACGTTGCAGTTCGTCAGAAATTGCCTTGAGCTGGGACTTTCTATAAACTGTTTAAAATTAGGTCTTAAAATGTCGGTCATAACATAAAGTCGAAGAAAAATGCATATCATTTCAAAGAAAAAACTATTACAACTATAAACAATTAATAAATATATTTATTTTAATATTTTATTTAAAATATTTAATTTATCGTAAATACCTGGAATATTCAGCTTTATTAATAATTAAACAAACAAAAATCTACCCCTGAACAACATACAAATTTGACAACTTTGGAAAATTAGTCATTAAAATATAATTTTTTTTTAAATGAATTATTAATAATTATTTATGTTTAATACAAAAAAAATTTTTTTTCAAAAAAGTTTTTTTTTTTTTTTAAAGTTTTTTTTTGGGTAATTAACAACATTGATTAGATCTAAATAATAGTTTTTCTTTTGTGTGCTTTAAAGCTGGCTTGACCGCATTGAAATTCGCAATTTCAGTTTCACTTTCGCAACGAAATGCTGTTACTTTTTAGATTTTTGTAGGAGTGCCCATGTGAATCTCTATGTTGCAATGCACTTACATGTATATACATATATTTAAATGCATGTGGTGAGGTAATCGTCTGGTGGTCAACACACAGAGTACGTCTCCCCCGTCAACTGCATTCAATTTCAATTTTCCATGCCCGCTTTAACCCACTTTTTCACTTTTGCTCGCTTCTCGTCTTGATTTTCAATTTGCGGCTCAATTTTCAAAAGTTAAACGTTTCCTCTTGGGTTGTTTTGCATTGTTTTGGTTTTATTGCTGGGTTGGTTTGTGTGTTGTTGGTTGTTTTCTGTCAACCACGACGAGGTGTTAAATTTGCATTCGAATTTGCACGCTTTCAACGTTTTTCGACCCAAGTGGCGATAAAAACAATTGGCATGAGCCACGAAATGGTAGGAAAATCTCGTATTACCACGGCAAGCCAAAGCCAACGAATGACAAATGAGGGCAATGAGCAGCAGCAACAACAACAACAACAACAGAAACCGCAAAAACAAACGAATTTGGTTTGGAAAAAAAATCTATTTATAAGTGTAACAAAGAAAAAATAAACCAGACTTGAAGTGTCAAAGTGATTTCTTTAAATTTGCATAAGGAACTGAAACTGGAGCACTTGGAAATGGGAACAGATATGTTAAATTTGGAAATGGGAACAGATACGTTAAAATTTGATAAGTAACCAATAAAATAATTTCACCAATTTCGATTTCGGTTAAAATAAGAAGAATTTCTGGGGAAAGCATTTTCTCTTTAATTCCCTTATTTATTTTATTTTGCAATTCCAACACCTTTTCCTATTAATACAATTTAAACGCCTTAAATCTTTTGTAAATGACACTTGAAGTAGAGGTGGTCAAGTCCTATTGAAATTTTCACATTTTCCTTAAGGAAAATAATTTTCCAAGCGATTGTTTGTTTCCTTTAGAAGAGAAAAGATTAAAACACTAAAAACCGAAGGAGATCATACTCTTTATATCTTGCAAAATATTTTCTCTAGAAATAAAAAATTTATTTAAAATTTAATTTAAAATCAAACAAGAATCGATTTTTTTAATGGGGATGGGGGATCCCTTAAACGGTATTTAAATTATATTTTAAGAAGCATTTTAAGACTATTTATCCAAAATTATATTAAAGTTTTAAAAGAAGAACTACATACTTCTTAATATTATTTTTAATACCACTTAAAAAAAACTACCTTAAGTATTAACGCTTTAGTCCATTTTCCCGTAAAACAATCTTTATCGCAAAGTTAAGAGTTTCACACTCAAAGAGTATTTCAAAAGTGAATTGTCAAAAGTTTTGGGACAATAAACACTTCAAATGCCAAACGGCAAAAGGCAAACACTCTCCAGACATGAGAGCAAACTGAAATCCAGATTCGCATTGTTGTTCCCTGCCAGATTTTATTGTTGTTATTCTTTTTTTCTGGGTTTTTGGTTTTGGTTTTTGTTTGCCGGTCAGCAAAAACAGTTAAGGAAGAAATTCTATGGCTATTCAGCGGGAGACGCTGCTGCTGGTCCATTGTCCGAGGAAAATGCCTCTCAGCTTTCTTTAGAGCACAAATTAAAGTTCGACGAGCTGCAGCGCTTAAAAAGCTGTTATTTATGCTCGTCTAGTCGGTACCGTTATGAGCTATCAACGAAATGGAGTCGAAGAAGTAGAACTCCCCCCGTCAACTTTACATAAGATATTAATCATGATTTGAAATCAACTCTTCCATCTCTTTTGCTAACTCTGCGTAGCCATAACATCCCATGTTTCCCACTCCAAAAGCTGTTTAATCAAAACAACAACCAGTGAAACCATCAAAGTGGAGAAAAAACAGGCAATAGTCGCAGTGAAGACGAATAAAACAGGAATCACAGTTGTCATTCATGATTTTAAACTTTTAATGACTTTAATTTACCGATTTTTAATAGTAAAATAATAGTATATCATTATAAAATTTATCTATAGGTAAAATATATATATAAAATATACCTATAATTTACCTATATGTAAAAATATAAATTTTTTATTTAAATAGGTACTTAAAACATATATTTATACCCGTTACTCGTAGAGTAAAAGGGTATATTGTATTCGTGCAAAAGTATGTAACAGGGAGAAGGAAGCTTTTCCGACCCTATAAAGTATATATATTCTTGATCAGGATCACTAGCCGAGTCGAACTAGCCATGTCCGTCTGTCCGTCTGTCCGTCTGTCCGTCCGTATGAACGCTGAGATCTCGGAAACTATAAAAGCTAGAGGATTGGCATTTTGCATGCATATTCTTGGAGTTCCTACGCAGCGCAAGTTTATTTCAAAATGGTGCCACGCCCCCTCTAACGCCCACACCATTAAAGATTTTGGAAAACTAAAAATGCAGTTTTATTGTGACTATCAATACCTATCGAAATGTAGAAGAAATTTTTCAAATCGGACCATTCGTTAAAAAGTTATGCCTGATCAAAGATTTTATATATCTATCTCCCTCGCACTCCCTTAGCTGAGTAACGGGTATCTGATAGTCGGGGCACCCGACTATAGCGTTCTCTCTTGTTTTATAATATAAACAATTGAATTTAATGATATTTCAATAATTGTTAAGATTTCATTTCTTAAATATTTCAAATTTAAATCGTTTGGTGGAAACAAATATATCTAGGAATTCCAATGACTATTTCTGATCACTTAAAAATACTTTTAGTCTAGCCTGGACCACTGTAGCTAAAGTGGAATGGAGTTGTCCCCAGCAGAAGACAACACACCATATCTGAACTCGGCAGAAACCCCTCTTCTCCGCCCTCTTCACTTAGCGCACTCGACATTGCTGGAGAATGAGTCATCCGCACACGAAGAGCTCTCTTGCAGCATTAGGTTGCGAATCGCCCAGATTCTTGCCGGCAAAAACATCTCAACAAAAAAAAGGGGGGAAAAAATAAAAAAGTATGCGAATAAAAAGCGAAACGAACGCAGTTGGTGGCCCCGATCTCTTGCCCTCCACTCCCGAGAATAAATGAAATTAATAAACAAATAATTTGGTTATATCTGTGCTCTCAGATTCGAGAGTCAGTGTACGTGCAAATATGTGGAAAAAATAATAACCATAAAAAGCGATTCTAATCAATTGTAGCTTGTTGCTCTTATGGCAAAATTGAGTACACCGGAAAATAAAATCCTCATTATTATACGAATAGGAAAGTCTGATCCCGAGAAAACATGTAAATAAAAATTTTAATGTAGAGAATTAAAGAATTTTTCTTTAAAATTTAAATCCTTTTCAAGACTCTCTAAATACTCTTTTGTAGTCCCAGTTTTCTGCAATAGATTGCAACATTTTTAGATACTTTTGCTTAAGTGTAACGAAATATATTTCACCATACATGACATAAAGGCTAAAAGAATGTTGAACGGAATGAGGTTGAGGCAAACATGATCCACATGTTCTCATAATGCCCCACATCGGATTTACTTTGGGAGCTAACCCATCTTATCTCACAACTTTCACAACAATTATGACTCAAGATCTAAGGAATGCAATCGCGCAAATAAATAAAATCTACGAATCTATAAGATTGCGCACCCAGGTATTAAGTTAAATTTAACCATATATGGTTTGGTGCGATTTCAGTTTATTATTTTGAGACTTGACGGTATACAATTTCGCTGGAAGATTACGTCACTGTTTTTCCCCCCTTTTGATTGTGCAGATATAATAGCAAAAAGCAAGTATGCATATGACAGAGCCTGAGCAAAAATGCACACATAGTAATTGCAAAATCTAACAACAAGTTCCAGTTTCTCTCGGCAACTCAAACAAAGGCAATCCAAGTCACAGAAAACAGAGCTCCAACTTTGTCTATCAAATTCAATTTATGACATCCCTCCCCTCGACACTCCCGAAAGAAAAAAACTTTTAATTAGCCATCAGCTAAAACTCAAATAAAGAGAAGGAAAAACCCCTAACTCAATTGAATGAAATTGAAAGCGCGTTCAAGCAAATTGAAAACTTGTAGATTCCAATCAATCGGTATGGGAAGAGATCTGTTTGACCAGATACCGCATACAAACGGTTTTTCCTGTTTTCCGCCCTTTTTCGGGCGTGTGAAAATGCTGAAGATGGAAAAACATGAAGTGAGAATTGCATAAGCAAACACCCAACCGCCGCCTGGGGTAAATATTCAATTATAGCATGACCAAAATGGGCTTTAAACTGGTCACGTCAACAACAACTACAATTAAAAACCATTTGCTGCTGGCTTACTTAACGCTCATCAACGAGCAGTTGTTGTTGTATCTGTTGATAATGACAATTATGTCATGTGTGGGCCGCCATATAAGGAAAGTCAGACAAATACGACAATTGTCCCACAGACCGACAGACAAGAAATTCAATCAGTTATTATAGACTCTGATCGATGACTCACCAAAACCAAACACTTTTGGGTTCTTTTCAACGATGACAATTCTTTATTTGCCATTTTTGGGTATTTTGATTTTGGGAGTGGATGGATAGTGAGTACGTCGAATTTAATCTCAAAATAAACATACATACCTTGACCTTACGTCAGCACGCATTTCGCTTATAAACAACAATTGGCGTGCCGCAAACAGAGCGTGGCAAGGCGGCGTGTTAAATTGACCAAAAACTTGAACTCAAATACGGGTTTTTTTGGGTTAAGGCGCAGCTAATGCTTGCCAAAAGAAAATGTAATAAAAACCCACTCAAGAATCCCAGTCAGCAGACTTTTTTATTACCCTTCAAACGGGCTGGGATCTTTAGCAGTAAACAAAATACATTAGCACCCTGTAAAGTATAGTAAATACCAGTTTTAAAGTACTTTCACTCTTAAGTTTAATCGAATTATTTGAGCAATTTATTTCGATATCATTGTATTATTGATAATTATTTTATCTTTGGACAGGCACATAACCGGTTCAAACCCAGTAGAATTTATCGGCCTAAAGGTTTTTCGAAATCGATTCCATTTGCTAATTGATAATGTTATCAAACCCTACGGGCGCACAGTTTTATCTAGATATATGTATAATCTTTAAACCTTAGCAACTACGTAATTAAACATTATACGGGCCCTAATTGATTTGGTACTTTCTGGTTTATAACTTTTCTCAAAAAAAAAAATTTTTTTTTTCTAAATGTTTTATTTTGGAAAAAAAAAGTTTTTTTTTTAAAAAAAAAAAAGGTTTTTTGAAAAAAAATGGAATAAATTGATTTAAAACTAAATCAATTTGTGAAATTAAATAGAATTTGTAATATTTTATTACCGCTTGTAATACCATTATAGATCCAATTATAATGCCTTATACAATAGAGGGTATCCACATATGTATGAGTGGGGCTTTCTCACAAAAGAAGAGAGGAAGCGGTTTAATTCTGCTTGGTCGCTTTCACTTCCGCCTCATCAGGCGGATTCCCCCCATATCTTTCTATATGTGTGACTCCGAACCGCCCCCGCCCACTCGCAACTCAAACTTGCAACTCGGAACTGCAACCCTCAAGTAAAGTTCCTCCATCAGCGTCATCAGCAGAAGCCAAAGACACAGCAGCTGGCAACTGCAAGTGGGTTTTGATTTCACGTGGGGAGTAGCAGTGAGTTTTTCTCTATTTTTCGTGGAGCCAAGGGGAAACGAGTGTGTATGCTTGGGGGGAAACTGACGCCTAATGCTCCTCTTCTACGCAATCAAATGTCTGTTTGCTCTTCTCTATTTAAATTGGGCATTACCAACGCTCCGGTGATATATGTTTCCTCTTTTGTTTGCCTGACATCTGTGCAGGCGGTGGATCAGGGTCTTGAATATGCATCTAGCGATTACCATACGCTCGGGGGTCCATTCCCCATGGGAATTCACATTCCCAATGTGTGAGCCAAATGATAACACCAATTAGAAAGTGATTTGTGAACAAAACTCGGCTGTAGATCACTTGTGACACTTCACACAAAAGATTTCATTTCAAATTGCCGCCACTTGAACAAAGTGTTTCTTGTTAGCAATCTTATAGAATTCATCTATTGAGTTCCATTTCCAAACTATTTAGAAACTTGGGAGACTATTACTGAAGTTAAGAACTTACAGAGTGGATTTTAGTTTTACTATATTGTAAATATTTTTAGGTTCAAATTAGAAAAAAGGTCTCAAAGAGTTCTTAATTTTCTATAAAATATTTAGTGTGCTCTGAACATATCCCTACATATTTGGACAGTTTTAACTCACCTAGTCCCAGCGTTTTCACGCCATTTTCCCCCGCTTTTTCCCACCCGTTCGGCCCTTCGCTTCAGTCAATTAGCAAAGTCAATAGGAAATGCCGCCTCTGGCACTGGCTCTGCTGCTCTCAGTTCAGTTCATTTCAGTTTAGTTCAGTTCTGCTGACGTTTCAGCATTTTGCTTGTTTAATTTATAAACGTCAGAAACTTCACACACTCCCTTCCTCCCTCCCTCCCTCCCTCCCTCTCTCTCTCTCTCTCATCCATTTTCCCACCAGTTAAGAGCTCTATTTGAATTTTCACTGGAAGCACAAAAGGCGATTCCCACACATTGCAAACCGAATGGCAAGTGGAAATTCAAATACAAATACGAGTGGCAGGGCTTATGTGATTAGCAAAAGTTTATATAAGTAAAAAAAATGATATAATATCCAATCAGTTAACTCAGATTACGAAGTAGGGATGCTTGTATGGACTGATGCACAGCCTTAAAAGAGTCATTTAATTATTAATTAAGAGGACTCTTAGCACACAAGACGAACAAGCGAAACTTTTGAATGTGGGACACAAGTTCAGCGGCAGCAGAATGCGGTTTGGGGTTAAATGTGGAGCAGAGTTGAATAATAGAAAAGATTTCACTGCAACGAGCACAGAAAGCGGCACATTAAAAGCGATTTAAGCCTGTCAATCAAAATGGAATCAAAAATCAAAATTTAATAGATTTTTCTAACTAGAATAGTACGATTAAAAATAATATAGTATCAAAATTAGTATAAACTGGAGCAAAACTACAAGATATAGAAGGGAACCTCAAGTGCAAGGCAACTCAAGAGTCAGGCAACCACCACTTGAACTTCTCCATCTCTGGCCTTTTCCCCTCTATAAATAATCCCCATCGCAGATGCAATAAATGCACCAAACATAGAACACCCTGCCTATTTACAGATCCCCCTCATTGAAAACTTGCATGAGAAGGGGTAGAATCAATTGGTTGATGACGACGAAAGTCAAATGCAAATGCTTAAGAGAAAGAAATAATAAAATAAAGACAAGAGGGACCAAGAAGACGAGTTCAACTTGTTGTGTCTCCCCCTTCACAATTTACACGAGTCGTTGGCAGACCTCTCGAGTAATCTTTCCCCTGGGATCTCCGTTGGGCGAGTTAATAAAGATCAATTGAATTTAAACAAAGCAATTCTTTCGAGGAGAAGGAACATATTCCGAAATCCCCTCGTTCTTTCCCCATGAATTCCGAGTCAAGTGAGTGCGTCCAACTCTTGTTACAAGTGACAAAAGAGGGAAGTTCCCCCTCCCTATAGCAAGCAAATGCGCATTAACATGAATATAATTTCAGCAACAAAAGACAAAAAATCTGGAGGGAGGGAAAACAATTAAAAGACATCGAAAACAGGAAACCGAGGAGAGCAGAAGAATCAAAAGCTTGACCCAAAAAACTTGTTTAGACTCTCTTCAATCATCTTCTCCATTCTTCTTTTTCGGTCATTAGTCAAAATTTGAGCATCGAAATTAATTATACAATACAAGGCCCACAATGGGAAGCGTTTAATTGGAGGGAAAGCCCTCGGAACGGAAAAAACTGAAATAATACAAGCCACAGCAGCAGCAGCAGAAGCTATTTAAAGTTTTCAAACAACTTCCACAACGACGACGACGACGACGACGACTTCCACTTTCCGAATTGGACAAAACTTTTTGTTACATTTACAATTTGGGACACAAAAGACGCCAAGTTGCTGGAAAAAAGCTGGCCAAACGAAATCTTGACTTTGAAGTTTGTAGGCTCTAGAAAATTCCCTTTTTGGTCGCGCAGTTTCTTAGTCTTTTTTTCTGCGTCTTTGATTTGCTTTCCATCTCAGCGAGAGAAAAAAAAATTGGCAAGCGAACCTCTTGAAAGCGAAGTCTAATTAGGCGATGTCTCAATGAGTGGAAATGGGAGCAGAAACTTAAGATTCTCTCGGAGATTAAAGTGCAATGAAAGTGAGTGGTAAAAGGAGGGGGGGCCTCTCGAGGACAGAAAATTGCATAAACTTGGAGTGAAACAAAAGTTACGAACCACAATAGTTCTCAGGCAACAGGGAACCGGAAAAACGATAATTAAGGTGTACAAAGAAGGTAAATAAAGGAAAAGTTAGCTAACCTCAATCATAGCAATGCTCTTTCTCAACGTTTTCCCTTTTTTATATCTTATCTAAAAATTCGATACATAAAATAATAAAAAAAAACAAATAAGCTTTCAATAATCTATATAATGACCTTTATTTGCTAAGCTTATTTGCTTTAAAAATAACGTATATGTATATAAATAGCTTTTTAATAGGAAAATAATTGATTTGGTATCGAAAAGGCATTAAAAAACTAAATAATTTTTAAAATCCTTCATTACACATTGCATTTAAAGTACAAATAAATATTTATACAAAGTCTGTTTGAGTTACACCATATACCATATCTATATCTCTAGTTGATCTCATAGAAAAGATATGAGAAAGAAAGACGGGAAGCAAATTGCAATAAAGGGGCGATGCAAAGACAGTGACAAGTCGAAATATTGTCCCTCTCTATCGCTGCATCTCTCTTCCTCTTCGCCTGCTTGACCACTTTTATTTTCATGCCTCAATTGATGCACCCCACACCCATTTTCCCGTTTCCCCGACCATTTCCCTCACCTTTCCCTTTGAGGCCCGCATTTGTGTCCATCCTCCGCGGAGTGAAAAATTGATTGTCATGCAAAAGTGAACTTTAGTTTCGAGTTTTGAGTGAAGTGAGCGAGGTGAAGAGGCCCAGTCAAGAGTGGAGAGAAAATGTATATAAATAAATACATAAAGCTATTGTCATTCTTCTTTAGCCCGTTCGTGGCTTCCGAAAGCGAAAAAGTCTTTAGAGTGTGGCACAGAAAGAAATAATACTCACTGTCAATCTACCATTTGCCTTAAAAATTTAAAAATTTAGCTATAATTTATAACCGATAAATTCCATAAGTATTTAAATAGAAAGTATATGTTTTCCAAATATCTCATTAAATATATCAGTCATTCTTTACTTGATATCGATAAACCGACTTGTCATATTTTTGAAAAATGTGGAAACCCTAATGAAAAAGAGAGGTGGCAACCTTGGCTGAAAAAGCTAGTTATGAAATTTATATTAGAACAGTGACTGTCGAATCGTGGAGCCTCAAACAAAAAAATGAAATCCCAGTTCACCCGAAAAGCCAAAGTAAGTGCGTGATAAAAGTCGCCTTTAGTAGATTTAGTAATCCCCGATTCGTATCCCGATGTAAGCCAGAGCCAACCACAACACCCACAGCTATAAAGACGAAGACCAAACTGGCGAGTCCAAGACCCAGATCCGCGACGGTGGTGGTGAAGCGCCGCAACTGCTGCCGAGGCAATGATGTTACGGCCATCGGAGGCTTCGGAGGCTCCGGAGGAGGTAATTCTGGTGGCGGTGGTTCCAGAGGAGGTAATTCTGGAGGAGGTACCTCAAGAGGTGGCAACTCTAGAGGCGGCAATTCCAGAGGAAGTAATTCCGGAAGAGGTAATCCTGGAGGAAAAAATTGCAAAGCAGTCAATTCGAGAGGCGGTAATGCCGGTAGAGGAGGTGGCTCCAGTAATAGAAGCAAGGAATCTTCCTGCCAGTTCGTTCCGGTGCGCCGTAAACCCCTGGGCGATTACATGGTCCTCGAGGAGGAACCACTTACCTCCAGTCTTCCCACGACATCCTCTTCCTTCTTGTCGGACAATCCGACTCCTATGAGCTATGCCGCTGCCGTAGAATCGCATCCCGTATCCAGGCTCAAGGTCAAGGTGGTTTTATCTCCACGTGTGAAACGGGTCGGCAATCAGCCGCTGGTGAAACGCCAGAGCGCCAAGGTCAATATCAATCCACCGTCGCAGTCCAAGCCACACAATTTCCAGGCTAATAATAAGAAGCGGAACATGGCTCAGGTGGCTCCGCAGTCTCGCCTTGCCCAGGGAAATCCCAAACCGAGCAACTCCCAAACGTCATCAGCCGGCAGTTCGAAATCCAAGTCCAAGAGATCCAAGAGGGCCAAGCAGAAGCAACTAGCTGAGGTTAAGTCTGAAGTTCTGCTCGTAGTTCCGCCGAAGCCTACGAGTCTGCAGAGTTCCTCGCCCAAGTTCTCCGACGCCTTCGCCTATTTGGACCATCACCATGAGCAAATGCAGCGCATCCTGGCTCAACAGACGGCTGGACAGGGACCCTATCCCAACCGTGGCCACGTGAAGTCCTGCAAACACACTGCCCAACTGCCCACCCATCGATCCCTCTTCGATTTCGACGAGCGGCTCTTCAAACGCGGTGATCTCGAGGCCGCCGCTCTTTTGGCCCAGAACAAGGTCATGTTGCGCAAGTGGCTAGACCCCAGCATGTTGATCTCCTAGGCAGCCCGACTCAAGGCCCAAACCAATGAAAATTTATCAGTTAGTTTTTGTGCGTTTAAAGTTGTTATGTTGAACAAAAATTCTTCAAAATTCTTATCAAAATTTCGAGACCAATCACTCTGTAGATGCGAGCTGCCGACTTGAAATCGACAGACCACAGAGGATTGAATTCATTATTTAGGTATAGATTGGCAAATAAAAAGTTATAAAATACCAATATTGTAAAAACAATGTTTTTTAATTTAAAATTTTACTATTACGATTAAAGATAACGTCAAAAGATTATTTTTCAAGTGATCTTAGATGTTTGGGACAAATTAATAAGTAAAAATAAATATAAAAAATAATTTTTTTAAGACTATTTTTTTCCGTTTATTTTATTTTTGTAACGAAATTTGCACCCCATCTATTAATTTTTTTTCTCAGCGTATTGCTCCCTCAATTTTGCTAATATTCCTCCCTACATCTCTCTTACCGCCTTGAAGTTTGTTGTTGCAGTCATTTGTCACTCGAAAAGGATGCAAAAATTAAAACATGGCCCAGTGAAAAGTGATGGCCTATTGGGGCGGCCAAAAGAGGGGTCATCGGCGGGGTCAGGCAAGTGCAAATGTGTGCCACGACGACAGGGGCGGAGGTGTGCAGGAGCCAAAGGGGGTTCTCGTTAAGTGGCAAACGAAGTCAAACGGACGGCGACGCTTTTATTTTTGATGCTTCGCTGCCTCTTTGTGTGACTTCTACTCTCCACTCTCGACTTTCCTCTTTTCGCTCTGCGAAATTGGCCAGAAAAGGCTGGCCAAAAACTGGCACGTTCCTATAGCTATATCTACAGCTATACCTAAAGCTAGGGAGCTACACAGCTCCTCTCTTTCTCGATCCCCCCTGACTTCCCATGACAACATGACAACAAAGAGGTCATTTACTTTCCTTGCGAGCATGAAATAATCGTTCGTCGTGGCTCTGACTCTGGCAAAAAGATGTAAAAAACATCGAAAACAGCTCGAAAAGTCAGGCCAAAGCCAAACAAAGCGCAAAGCAAAAAGTCAAACTCACATATTTCGTGCAAAATAAAGCGCAAATGCAACAATGACTACTATTGGTAATGGTGCAAGTTTAAAAACACAACGTTGAGGATATCCTGTAATTTCCGATTGAAATTATTTACAAATATTTTGAAAATATTCAGATTTTTACATTTTTATTTATATTTAAACTCATAAAGTAATAATAGAATATTATATATATATTTAATTTTTACAAACCCAGATTTATAGATACATTGTAAGACTTTCTAAAAAAGATATTATTCAAATTGTTTCACAAACTAATAAAATGTATAAATAAATTCTTATAGGCAAGAGGTTCCCAAAATTCCAATATACCCTTTCTTTAAATGGAATATAAAGCAGGAAGGAAAATATAAAGCTGAGAGATAAATGAAATTGGCAACAGAACAGGCAGCCACAGAGGATATATAGGCAGGGGCTCAGGCCCACTTTATAGTCTACCAGACAAGTTGACTTCTCTTCTGCTCCATTCCGAATCGTTTGGTTTTTAATTTTTCTGGTGGTATCAAAAATCGATTAACAAAGCGCCGTCAGCGATGCACCGCAAAAAGCCGCAAAACTTTAACGGCACATTCAAAAAGACATTTCTCTCAAACGAATTCGCGTGCCAATCGCTGTGTGTGTTTATATCTATGTATGTACGTGGGGAAGCAAGAAATAAGAGATAATTGGTATAAAATACCCGTTTATTGCTGTCACGAGTATCGATTTCTATATCAGGATGTGTCACGTGCAGATAGCAGCCCAAGTAAATCCCACTGCAAAGTCTCTAGTAATTCTAAAGTCCTTTAAATTGGGGTGATTCAGGAAAAATGTATAACGTTTTCCTCGTATGAAGTAATACTATTGTTCAATTTCAATGGTAAAATAAAATCACACACTCATGGCGTAATCAAACTAGACTTGAAAAACAATAGTTTAAACTTGGCTTCTGATCTCATAGGCTTTTATTAGTCATGGTCTTTGTATTGCCATAAAATGCGAGTACAGTGATAATTCGACTTAAGCACTTTTAGGTAAAATATTTGGTAGTAATTTGGTAAATTTAGTAAATATCTAACATCATATTACTAAGAAAATATATTGAAATCCGAATTATTATTACAATTTATATTTTTAAAATCTATACAAATATAAAAATTCCAACAAAAAATACCTCAATTAGTAAATCGCTCAGGCAGTAAGGCAAAAAATATGATTGATCCCCTCTGCATAGCAATCATTTATTTTGTCAAGCCTCTGACCTCATATGGCGGCGTTCTATTGCTCAACTTTATAGACTGTTGTGAAATGCATGCATTTAAATTATTTCGCAATCCAGCCGACACACCCCAGCAACAGAAGGCAGGCGCAAGTTAAACACGAAACTACCCAAGAAAACCAATGCAATTTAATGTAAAGGTAAACTTATACTCCCTCCTCCTTTTCCCCCCCGAGTTTCAGTTTCATCAAATGCCATGTTTACAAGTTTCAGCATTTCCATTAGGCGAAAAACACACGCAGACGCATATAAATGTTTTATAACCGACTTCGGTGCGTCTGCTGTGCTGTGACTTTAAAATTAGTGTTCATTACTCCATTGTCTATAATTAGAAGCTGCTGACTCGGGAGGGAGAAGATGAAACTCTAGAAAGACGAGACTATAATTAGGACGTGGTTGCCGGCGAAGGGGGATTTTGTAGCGGAGAAGGGGGTCTTGAGATTGACACGTTTCAACGCTGATACTCGAAGCTCCGATTGCCAATCGGAATTTGTTGATGGATTCAATTCGATTTGGAAGGGGTGGGGAAACCGAACCGATTCGTAATGTAAATGTTTGTCTCGATTGGTGCGTTATCAGCTTCCAAATTTCAACGGAACATAAACACAGATTGACAGACAGCCAAGCCAAGGGCAAAAAAAAATGGAACTAAAATAAAGAAGGGCCTCAGAGTCTCAAGTTCCAGACTTAGAGGCAAACAAAATTTCAATAAAAATAAACTGGAATTAAGCATAAACCAATAAGACATGGGCACGACAAAAATCAGAAACGAAAGCCCCACTTTGCGGGCACTTACAGCTGTGCTAAGCGAATTAGTTGGAAAAATAAATATAAATAGTTATACCTATCAATTGTAAACAAATTGAACTTTTACATATTAATTCTGTTAGTACCCCTTTAATTTGAATTTTGCGTACGCAATCTTGTATGATTTTAAGATCTCTCCTAAGGAAAGAGTAAAGCTCTTAAAGGGAGGAACATAAAGTTCAAATTAAAATTAAACTAGAGCTATGATAAACACGAAAATGTACAATACATATAGCTAATCTCTACTGAATTTCCTTCTAGTTATTGGAAATTCGGATTAGGGATGCTCGAAAGTATAGAGAAAATAAAATTATAGGGGATTGGAAAAATTAGAAATACTACTAGATCACCCCTAGATCACTCAAGATCAGAAAATTTCGTAAAATCATGAAATGTTGTATCTTGCCAGCTGCTAATTTCGCGAATACCACTGTATGAGATTTTGGGTTTAAGTGTGTGAGAGAACGCAGTAAAAAAAACTGGTCTCAAGTCTCAAAAATATGCGCTCAAGGTCGGTCAACGGATTTGCTTTTGTTGCTTTTTCGAAAGACAACAACAAAAGCAGCTGCAACTAAAACTGAAAAAAGGCAGTGCGAAAAAGACACAAGATCGCAAAAACTGAAATGCAACAAGCGCCGCCGCAAGAAAGAGAAGGCGAGACATAATTAGAGAGGGAGCCCGAAAATTCTGCCAGCGGAAGCGGCGGCGGCAAACGTAAATTAAAAGCAATTGTAGAAATTTCCTGAGTTGGCGAAAAATATGAAAACAGTCGTTTTTGTTGTTGTCGCCACCCGCGCACTTTACACTGTACGAAAAATTAAATAAAATATAAACTTATCATTGATCATTAAAAAAAAGCAAACAAAATGTATTGTTAAAACAGTCATTTAAATTTATATGGAGCAAACTTTCCAAGCATGAATTTACTAAACATTTTTAGAAACCTGTGATTTCTGTAGTACAAATTACCTACATACATTTAGAAATCATGTAATCCTTTTTTAAATTAAATTTAGGAAATTTGTTTGAAATTTCTATGTACCAGATAAATATTAAAATTTTAAAATTTTTAGAAACCATCAATTAATAAAACTCTTAAAGCCATTTAAACTATTTCGTTCATAATATATTCTCTAATATTCATAATATATTATATATTATGTTTACAAATCTGACGATCTGTTTGTTTTTCGTTCATAATATGATATTATATATTATGTTTACAAAGCCGACGATCTGTTTGTTTTTCTCAGTGCAATAGTGCTTTTACACCCACACACAAACACGCGCGAAGCTGCGCCGTTATTTTCCAGTAAATATTTGAATTCCGCGAAGCGAATGAAAAGGCAGCCAAACAACTTTTGCGGTTATTAAGCATAGGATAATAAACACAGAAGAAGCAGAGCAACAAAAAAGGCACGCATGATCAATGGGGAATGGGGGGAAAATCAGGGAGAGGGAGCGGGAGAGCAGAACCCACTGCCATGTGCCAGCTAGCCGTCTCGCTCTAGCGCCCGCAACAAGTGCACGAAACAGCGGCTTAAAACGCAAGAAGGAGCTAGCAAAAACTAGTACAGAATCCGAATAGGATAACCAGGATATTCGGAATTAAACTCACCTTATCCAGACACTTAAGCTCCTCGATGGGATAGACCACCTTTTGGCAACGCGCACAGGTTTTATTCATCTTGCCGCTTTTTCCTCCTTTGTTTTTTACTTCTTCGAGTATGTGTGTGTGTATGTATAAGCGATTTTATTTACACACCAGGATATTGTTGTTAACTCTGTAATTTTCCTCTTTCGGGCGACACTTTTCCGCACTCCACGATTTCCGCACGAAAAAAACACTCGGCTCAATTTTGCATATTGTTTTGGGGGGCTTTTCTAGTGATCTGCGATTCGAAGAACCTGATCGGATCGGAATAGGAACTATGGGAATGTATTTGTTGTGTGTGCAGGTATGGGCCGAGAATTTGTTTCACACTATTCACAAAAACATCTAATAACTGGTTTGCTTTGTTGTTGTCGTTATATAAATAACTGACGATCGATCGCAGCGACTTTTTTTTTGCTCCAATTTACACTTTTTCCCTCCGGTTTTTATTAATTTTCAGCCGTCGCGACTGCGCTGCAGGTAAAACAAGCGACGCGCGCAAGGAAAAAAGAGGAAGAGCGGCGTGCGTGGGCGTATGACTCGAGTTAACACCGTTATTTTTGATAACACCACCAGAAATCGTAATCTGCTGTTTGTGAATTACCTTTTAAGGTGAGTTTGATTGAGGCGCGACACCAGCGAAAAACGCGACAGTCCGCGATGAGATTTCGTTCCGTTCGATTAGAGTGACCGCAGCACTCTGAAATACTCTGGAGTTCAATCTAAAATCATTCACTCTGAAACCATTCAATCCAAGCAACACCACAAACACACCAGAGAGCGAGAGAAATGAAAGAGAGGAGAAATGGGAGCTCTCTCCGCTCTCTGGTAGTCCGAAATTTATCGATGTTTTTCGGTGTTTTTGGCTTCCCTTTCTGGCCGCAATTGGCGCCACTGTTTCTCGATCGAAATGAAACGTTTTCGTAAATAAATGGTGCAGATCTAAGATCAGTTACTTTAACCGTCATGAATGAAACGGATAGGCATTTACCCATTTAATTTTAAATCTTTGAAGTTAGCCTAATTTTTAAACATGCGGCTTTAACGGTTTTCCAATAGGAAAACGCAAATACGAGTATCTGTAATCGATAGACCGACTACCTCTGTACCGGCTGCCAAACAGGGTGCCCGCGGCATTCACCCACCACCCTCGAATCCTTGGAGTTTTTACTATCGAATTTTCGGTGTGTGTCCATTTCCTGCAGCTCCCAGGACGTAGGACCAAAATTAGGCCAAAAACCCATGAAAAGTAGTCCAAACCGATGGCCAAATAGATGGAGATTAGAGAAAACCTAGAAATCAGTGTGTAATTAGCAGGCATCATCGTGGAATTCGAATTTTCGCTCTGCCAAAATCGCGAGTGTGTCACCATTTCTTTGTCCCATTTTTTCTCTTCATTGCGGGCCAGACAAAGAAAGTTATGAAAGTTGTGCAATTGAAAAGGGAAAAACCAAACAACGAATAACGGTTAATGGGAAATACATAATTTACCGCTGCATAATGAGAGGCGTAGTATTTTTCCCACGCCCTAAAGTAGGCAAAGTAAACACGCACACAGATGCCACCGTTGGAAAATCAATAATCCGTGCCGTGTGTGAGTGAGACAAAAGCCGGTGTGTTCCATCGACCGACTGGCACAATAACAACAACAAGCTGGCTGCAAGGAGTGTGCGAGCGAGAAAGCAGACGCGAACAGCAGGAGCAGGACAAGTGTAAACAAAGCACAAAGAGCTGTAAAAAAAACAATACAACGAAGCTAAGCATTATAAATATTATAAATCATAAATAATACAACCCCCCTATAAAGCACAATCATTATTCGCAACATTATACGCGGCCAAAGGAATTACTACACGAATGCCAATCAGATTTTTCTGAGCAAAATGCAGACGCTGCGCAAGAAAACGAGTCCTTGTAAATGTAAGTTATTAAAGATACACCTTAATATGATCTACAGATCATACAAATAATTTAAAATATGAGAAAATAAAAAAACTATAAATTTTAATGGAAAATCCGAATTGATATGGTTTCTAATAATTATGATTTTATTTGTACGTGGCTTAGTTTTTAATGATCTTTAGTATATAATATAACAAATATTTTTCAAATTTTGATAAACTCCCTTCGATCGTTAGTTTCACCTCTAAGCCGTGTTATCGATAGGCGACTCAGACAGCATCTGCCAATCGAATAGCAGCTGCTGCGCCGGCGTCGCAGTTGTCGGCAGGTGTTGTTGCAGTTTTCCCAAAAAAGATCAACAATTGCCGAGAGAGATTCGCGTTTTCTGTACCTTCATTTTCGCCATGAAAATCACTAAATAATAGAGTGAAATCTGTGTTCGCGATTGCCTCGAAGTGTGTGTGTGTTTTTTGTTTGTTATTTGATTTGATTGAACAAAACAAACTGCGACAGTCCAGTCAAGAGAGAGCGACGGAGAGAGAGAGACAGGGGAGAGCATCGTGTTTACGCTCATTCGTTTTTATTCATTCCATGATCGCGGATCTCGAATCGTTCTCGGCTAGAATTTAATTAAACCTACAGCGTCGCGAAAAATCATTGTGGAATATATTGTTTGTCCTCCATTGTGTGCTCTTCTTCTCCTCCTCCCCCTCCTCATCCTCCAATGGAAATGTCAACACAAATACACACGAAATAGAGGCCAGGAATGCGACAGAGATTTGTTGACACTCCAGTGAGCAGAGTTCCAGAATTCCTGCCTTCCAGAGTTTTCCGCCAGCCAGCGGTTTCCCGATGAGCAGTTCCCGCTGAGCCACTGAAACATGGTCAAATCCCTGGTGGCCAAGTTGTCCACAGCCTCCTCGAATCTCTCGTTGGCCAGCACTTTTGGCGGCGGCGGCGGCGCGGCAGAGGAAACGAATTACGCAAAACGTTAGCGAAAACAAACTAAGCAAATACACAAATCACAAACAAACACAGTGGTCCCTGCACAGAGAGAAACGACCATACTATAATTAACACAAACCAGTTATTCAAAGTGAATATTATGTCTGAAACGAAACATTTGATAAGACCAAGTTTAAAATATAAAGATCGTGCTTACTTAAACAGTAACGGTGAAATTACTATTAAATATACATACTCTTTGAAGAGACTATCACTTTACTTTTTAAATCTACAATTTTAAAATAAAAATCAAAATAGGAATATTTAAACTTATGCCAAACATTTTTATTCAAATCATACAGTAAATATATTTTAAAAAACATTTGATAAGAGTAAGATATAAATATAAATAGAATTCAAACATATTAAAAAAAAAATTTTTAAGTTTACAAATACGACGGAAAATAAACATTTAATAAGACGGCGTTATCAGTATAAACTTGTATATAGTTCCCTGAGGATTAATAAAACTCAAGATTGTTTCTTAATTACGAAAAAGAATGCATGAAACAAGTTTTCAATTGCTTTGATGAAGGTCAACTTAAATTGAAATAATTTTAAATATCATACGATACAATACAATTCACGAAATGCTCAGTCAAGCACATAATTACTAAAACCTGGAAAATGAATTATTGAAAATATTTACACATACACACATATCTGGATTCGCTCCATTAAAACATAAAGTATTTGAGACACGTCTTCTTGTTTTGACAAAAGTTTCAATCTTTATAATTTGTTTGTACTATTTTTTTTTGTGGCAATTTTTTAACATTTTTGAGATTTAATAGTATTGCTGTTTTATTGTAAAAGTTGTTTTCTTAAATTATTGCTTTTGTGGTCAATTTGAAGTCAGACTCACACATTTTTAGTATTTATAATTTATAAATGTTTTACCAATTAGTTGTAATGCTAAATCAAAACATTTTTAAACAGGGGTCTACTTAGGTTAATTCAGCCACACCCCGAATATCGAAAGTTTCGAAATCTGGCGAGAGACCACTGCACTATGTAAATCATTCTCGCCAAACAAAAATGAACCGAATACACACCCTAGCAAACACAAAGACTCATTTTGGCATTCGATTTTCCACCGCTTTTTTTCCAGATCGCAATGATCCGGGACGCTTTTTCGGCGATGGCGTTCAGTTCAAGGCAAAGCTCATCGGCATTCTGGAGGTGGGCGAGGCTCGTGGCGATCGGATGTGCCAGGAGGCGCTGCAGGACCTCAAGATGGCCATCCGGGCGGCTGGAGAGCACAAGCAGCGGATAACCATCCATGTGACCATCGACGGTCTGCGCTTGAGGGATGAGAAGACGGGTGACTCGCTGTACCATCATCCGGTGCACAAGATCTCCTTCATCGCCCAGGACATGACGGATTCGCGGGCCTTTGGCTATATCTTCGGATCGCCGGACAGTGGCCATCGGTTCTTCGGCATCAAGACGGACAAGGCGGCCAGCCAGGTGGTGCTGGCCATGCGCGATCTTTTCCAGGTGGTCTTTGAGCTAAAGAAGAAGGAGATCGAGATGGCGCGCCAGCAGATCCAGGGCAAGTCCCTGCACGACCACGCCAGCCAGCTGGCCTCCCTGTCGTCGCTGAAGTCCGCCGGCCTGGGTGGCATGGGTCTGGGTCATTCGGATTTGGCCAGCGGTGGGCTCTCCTCCAGCCATGCCCTCACCCTGTTGGGCAGTAGTCTGGGCACCTCAAATGGAACGAGCCGGTTGGGTGTGAATCTGGACGTGGCCAAGGCATCGGGATCGGCGGCCAAAGAGGTGAGTGTTTTTGGTAATAGAAAGCCCGTGCTAATAAAATCCAACTTTTACAGATCTCACCCGAATCCGTGGCCGATCTGGTGGATCTCGAGCAGGAGCTTACCTCTTTGCAGCGTGGAATCAGTCAGATGGAAAGGATAACGCCAAATGAACCCACCACCTTGTCTTCCAGTGGTGGTGGTGTCGGCCATCCGTCCTTGGCCAAATCAGCCAGCGAGGATGATCCGTTCGGCGACTCGTTCATCTATGTGCCCTCCTACAGCATCCTGCCTCCTCCGCCAGATTCCGGACGCAATAGGCACAAACCGCCAAACAAAACACCAGAGGCCGTGGCCAGTTTGGATGCCATGCTCTCACCGCCTCCCGGTGCTGGTAGCTCTCAATCGCCGGCAACAGCAGGATTTCAGGCTGCCGATAACGACGATGACAACTGGCTACAGGAACTAGACCAACAGAATGATGTCTTCGATACAACCAAAGTGGTGGGCAGCAGTGGATTGGGATCGGTTTTAACCATGGCTCCATTGGCCTCCAGCGAATCCACCGCCACGCCCACACAACAACTAACAGAAGTCGCCACAGGATCAGGACCTCTAGCTGATTTGGATATCGGTTTGGGATCGACATCCGGAAATGAAGAACTGGCCTCGGCCATCTTGTCTTTGGGTGAGTTGTGTGTAAGAGCATCTCTCCTCCTCCCATTGAAGTTGTCACATCTTGTGTGGAATTCCGTCGCTTTGTCATCTCCATTAAAGCGATGAACGAGCTGTCTGTGATCGTATGGGGAGTGATCAGGGGAACAATTGGGAGTGTTCTTAGGTCAAATTAATTGAACTGAATGGAATCTTTGGGTGTAGAACTCTGTGCAGATTCTTTTAAATATAAGCCACCTTAAAAAGGGGTTCCATTTCTAAATATTATTATTTCATCAAAAGCGGTTATGTACTTAATTAAAATTGTAATCTTTTGCAAAATGTATTTCCATCAGTTTTATTAACGTTCTTATGAGTTGTGAATACATTATAACCATTTACTTACTTTTAAAGCTGATTTGTAATAGCCTCGTTTTAATGCTCGATTATAAAGGGGGATTTCTTTTCCAGACAGCTCTTTCTATTGCTTCGTTTTTTTATGTTTTTAAGTATTTTTTAGTTATACCTGTGATTTTCCTAAGTTGTGCTCATCCTTTTTCCAATCCTAAACCCACTCACATAATATTAATTCCATTACCATCTGATTAGGGATTTGTGGCTTTCAAATCTTCGGATCAAACCGAAGATCTAAGGACTATAACTTTACTTCTGAGCTCTTTGAGTTTTTCTATTGCCTTTTTTAATTTTGTGCCAATTTGGAATTCGGATTCGCTCCATTTGGAGCTCTACTTTTGCCCCGATATCTCTGTCGTTTTTCCTCATTCCTTCTGTTCCATTGTGCAGATGCGTTCACGGATCTGGATCCGCTGGGCACTGGGCGCACCAGGCCGTATGTCGATAAGAAATACTTCTTCCAAGAGCTTAAGAATCCGCCGAAGAAGCTGCTCAAGGAGCTCAGCTCCGGCAGCCAGGCGGGTCTCGGCTTGGGTCTCTCCCTGGGTCAGTCGGATGGCCTCTTTCCGGAGGAAAGCACCACCATCTCCACCACAACCACCACAGCTACTAACATCACCGCAGGTACTAACCAACCTCAACTCGAACACCATTTCCGCACAGAGCAAAAATGTCGATTCCTTTTTATTACTTACCATCAAAATTCTTATTAATTAATTATAAAGTAATAATCAATCTATTAAAATTCTTAAACCTTTAATATATATGATAATGATAATATCCATCATTTTTTGTTTGTAAATATTTATTAAAAATAAATAATAATAGGTAGTACGTTTAATATTCTTTCACGGGACTTTCAATAGTTTTCATGACATTTTCCCAACATTTCATTGACATAAACTTATTATTTGAAAATATCTGGATATTTGAAACCATGTTTGAATATTATTTGAAATTTTTGATAAAAAAAAGAATGCATAATTGATGGATAATTTTCGGTGATATTTTTTCTCTGTGCACTTAGAAATCGCATTGAGTAAGCAGCTCTCTAAACTTTGCACTTGCACCGCAGGAAATCCGCTCCAGAACTCGGCTAACACACTAACCACCACCGCTAGCACCGCCGCCAGTCTGGGCCAGCTCCTGTCCACGGTTGCCCCCAACCCCGATTCCCTACCCGCTCCCATTACCATGCCCACATCCATTGCCCACTCGATCACGCCGAGCGCTGAGCTGAAACTGTTGCTTGGCCATGTCACTAATCCGCCTAATCCCACCGGCCACTATTATACCACAGAACCGCCCACGCTGACCTCGCTGGAGGATCCCCTTCCGCCGGCGGATCCTGTGCTGCTGCCCAGGGATACTGATCCCTTCTCGCCGACTCGCAAAAAGAGCGACCCAGATCCGTTTCAAGAGGGCGATCTCTTTGCCAAACTGGATGCCTTTGAGTTCGAGGCTCCGCCGGTGGTTCCAGCTCCCTCAATTCCGAACTTGGCGCCGGAATCAAAGGCGAATGTATTCAATGGACCACTTCAGGTGCAATTGCCGCCAGAGAAGGAGTTGCAGCTTCAACAGCCTCCGAGTACGGTGAGGAATCGTCCGACGGCCTCCGTTTCCGCCCTGCCAAGTGGCGGTGGGGCACTGGATGTGATCTCCAGTATTAGCAACAAGAAGATGCCCCACCTGTTTGGCCAGGCAAGAGCATTTGGCAAATCAGGTTCGGATATCGGTTCGAGTGTCAATATGCGACGTTTGCAGGAGAGCGATTCGCTGAGTGAAACAGAGGCTGCTCCCGAGCCACCGCCACGTCCAGATTCGAGCCCGTACTCGGAACCGCCGCCGCTGCCGCCAAAGAAGCAGTTCAGCGACCTGGTCATCCGACCGTCACCAGCCAATCCCACTCCACCGCCAACAGCTGGAAGGTATGAGTACTTGAACAGCAGTGTCACAGCGCGGAGGACTCTGTCGTCCGTTGATGCACCACCCATTCCATTGCCATCGCGTCGAGTGGGACGCTCCGATGGTTGCTTTCCGGGACCTGGAAGGCCAAGAAAACCGGGACACACCGAAGATGACTACCTGGCGCCCCTGGGAGCTCCGCCGCCATTACTGCCGCCTCCCAGCCAGGGATCTTCGGCTCGGGCTAGACCTCAGCGACAGTCTTCGCTGGGCAGGCCGCAAGATATATATGAAAACAAGGCGGAAATTCTGCAGGCTCAAGCTCAGGCGCAGGCACAAGCTCAATGCCAGGAAGTCACATCCACTACCCTGGCTCCCGACATCACCCTAACTCAACTGCTGACCCTGGGAATGGATGACTTGGCCATTAAACTAAACGTTCCGGCCAGCAAGCTGAGCACTATGACTCTCGTCCAGTTGACTGCCTATCTCTCCGAGTATTTGTCCAGCGAAAAGAGTCAGGTTCACAGCCAGGAGCGGAGATCTTCGCCAGCCAATCCGCCTCCTGCTCCAGCATCCACAGCTGCTGTGTTCAAGGTGAACTTCGATCAGCAGACCTCCTTTGTGGCCAAGTTCGACGACACTTTCGGCGAGGACGAACTGGTAATGCCCTCGGGCTCCTCGGATTCCACCTTTGTGGCCAATTTCGCCAACTTCAATGACGCCCCCTCTCCGTTGCCCATGTCAGCTGTGTCACCAGTGGTTGCCACAGTCCCATCGGCGGATCGGTATGCCGTATTCCGTGAGATCATCGATCAGGAGCTGCAGCAGCAGCAGCAGGAGACGGATCTTATGGGAGATTTGACCCCACCGCCAGTGGATGAGACGCAGACCAAGGAAATGCTAGAGGGCCTGGAGCTGAACAGTGCCGGTGCAGAGCTACCGATTGATGCTTTGGAGGTAAAGCCAGCGCCTAAGATTGACACCAAGATCACCGAGGTGGTGGCCCAGGCCAAGGATCGCTATGCAGCGCTGAGAGACATTATCCTGGTGGAGAATCTTTTCGATAAACCGGCGATTGCCACAGCCATTCAACCAGAGAAGGAAAAGGATCTCCTGCAGGACTTTCCCGAATTCAGCGATGAGTTTAATGAGGATCATGACCTTCGTCAAATAATGGATCATCAGGACGTGCCAACGCATTCGCGTGATCGCCATGGTTTGGTGGACAGCAGGGGTTTCCCAACGGAGCCCTCATCCTCAGCTTTGACGGTGGGCGACGATGACGAGGACGAGGATGCAGATGCGGGAGGCGAGAGCAGCCTGGATAGCAACGAAAAAGATGCGGAACCCGTCAGCGGGCAGGACCAGTATGAAAAGCTTTCCACTTCAACGCAGCAACTGGATGCAAGTGCTCCGGTTCTGGAGGATGTGCAGCAGCAACAGCAGCAATCTCTGCCCCCCAAGCAGGATCAGAAATTCCTATCCGTACTCACGGCACCCGGTGGTGGAACCAAAGATGATATCGAGATCGATGAGCTCATGCATCGGGCCATTTCGAATCTTTCCCTTGACTCGAGGGATCGAATTTCACCGGCCACCTCTTCGGCAGCACCATCAAGAGGAGCTCCCGGCCTACATACGCCTTCGCAGTTCAATGATGTCAGCACCTCGCCCATTCCTCTCCAGAAACCAGTGATGGGCCCATCGCCAGTGCCCTCACAACTCTCGGCCGTGTCTCAACTCATCGATACCGCAACCAAGCAGATGATGGGCGACAAGGAGCGCGAGAAGCCACCTTCCTGGGCCACCTTCGATTCTCCGAAGGCAAAGGGCAAGGCTAGGCTGACGCTTCCGCCGCCACCGCCTCCCGCCTCGAACACTTCGCAGCCGGATACAGTGGAATCGCCATGCAGCTCGGATCCCCGCGATGACGGCTGGTCCAAGCAACAGCGACGCTGGGCAAAGAAGGAACGCCAGCAGACCTCCTCGTCCTCCCGAGATCTGAGTCCATGGGATGATGAGACTCCGGAGTATCTGAAGCGCCGACAGTTGGCCGCCGCCCAAATGGCTCATCCTCACCAGCCACAAATGCAACCACAGCAGCAGCATACAGATCGACATGGCTACTATATGCGGCACGCCAGGAGGATGAACTCCTGCGACGAGGATTACGAGTAAGTGAAGGAATAAAGTTTTTCGATAGACGAATATTTAATACACTTCAATATTTCAGCTACGATGCAGAGTTCATGGCACGCCGGGATCAACAGCAGCAGCAACAGCAGCAGCAGCGGAAGTTCAAGCACGGTCTCTCCCGCAGTCGGGATAATTTTGATCTAGGTAAGCATTATCGAAATTGAATTTCTCAACTCATTTCTAATGTTATTCCCACAATTCTTATCGCTACAGAATCCCCCAGCTGGTATCATCATCCGGCGCATCACACCTGGTCGCCGCAGGAGATCGAACAGGCGCGAGCTCGATCCTTTGAGCGTGCTGCCTACGAGCGATCTAGCTATGGCCCACCACCGCCCATCTACGACAAACGTGGCCAACTGAGGAACAAATATCGCGGCGATCACAGGGACAGGGATCGCGATCGCGACAGGGAGTATCGGGACTATGCTCGCCCGAGCTATGATTTCGACTATGAGAATGTCTACGAGGAGCGTGGAGGACGTTCGCCAATGGCTTACAAGCCGGGAAGGGGTGGCGGTGATTACCTGTACGATAGGGAAAGGGATAGAGATCGAGAGCGTGAACGTAAATCCTTCGACCGGGAGAGTCTCGAGTCTTATGAGAGTGCCACCCGGCGTCGTCGAAGCTTCGGCAGTGGAAACGATGTCTATGGCAGCCTGGACAGTCGCGACGATTACCGAGGCGAAAGAGAAAGGGATCGTGAACGGGATCGCGAGCAGATAAAGACCCGGTCACTGCGAAAGCCCACGACTACGTCGGGAAAACTGAGGATCAGTGGCGACATTGACTACGAGCAAGACTCGGAGCAGGACTTCCAGCAGCGATCGGGTGTTCGGAGTCTGCAGCGTCCCAGTCAGCTGGGCGGAGATGTGGTGCTGCCCTCCAATGCGCCAGTGGGTCCACAGCGATTGCGCAAGAGCAGCGGCTCAAGTCCCTGGGACGGCGAAGGTAAAAGCCTTTAGGATAGTTTGCAAAGACGTTCCTTGCTTATGGATTATATATTATACTGTATTGCAGAGCCCGCCTTGCCTGGCCAGAAATCTTGGAAACGTCCAGCTAGTGCCGCTGATACCGAAAGACGTCTGGCCGAGAGTCGAAGGGCGGCAGCCTTGGGTCAAACTCCATCGGATGGCGAAAAAGAAAGAAGGTTAGTAGCGTATTCAAAAAAGTAGCACATATATTAATAAATAGCCAAATCCCCAGCAGGTTCCGCAAGAAGACCCGCGCTCGCAGTACCAAAGATCTGGCCACAGTGGGCGCTTCCAGCGCAGGCACATCCGCCCCGTCCAGATCAGGCTATGGGCGTGGCATCCGGGATAACTACGACTATATGTGTCCAGGCCAGCGCAACAATGACGACGACGATGATGATGATGAGGACTATGTGGATGATGAACCGCCAACAGATGAGGATAAATTCGAGAGATTGAATCGCAGGCGCCATGAGATGCACCAGCGGATGTTGGAGTCCGAGCGTCGGCATGTGGAACGCCATCAGCCTCCATCGCTGGCCAAGCTTCCCGGTCAGAATCGCACACGTGGCGTGGTGGTAAACAGTGATTACGGGTTTGTGGACAGTTATGAGCAAACTCCAACGCCAACGCCACGTTCGAATGCCAGCAGCACTGGACCCGGTGGCCTGATGATGAGTGGCGGCGAATCGTCCGCTGGCGTGACTAGTTCCAAGTTCAATTTCGACGATGGATTCGAATCGGATTTCAATCAGAGTTCACCGCCGCCGGCGCCAGCAGGTACCGCCTCCAGCTGCAATTCCACGCCGGCAGGTCCAGTTTCGGCGAATGCAAACAACGTGGGATCAAAAAGCCTATTCCGCTTCTCCAACGATTTCTCAGATCGCGAAAAACGGGAGCAGTTCGAAATGGAAACACCGCCGACCTCGACGCCACCAATTACACAGAAACTGCGATTCGATGATAATGTTAAGGTCTCCCAATTCGATGATGCTGCCTTTGAGGATGATTTCGCCAAGGCATCATTCGATTTCGAAAAGGAACAAGCGGTTCCTGGAACAGCTGGAGCTGGAGGATCGGGTGCCATGAGCAGGAAGCAGAATATGCGATCGAGCAAGCTGCAGCAGCGTCAGGAGCTCATCAAGAAATCGGAGTCGGTAAACATATTTGCCAAAAAGCAAGAGGATCCCTTCGAGGACGACGAATTCTTTAAATCACCGGATCAGGAGCAGGCTGCGGATCAACACAATGACGATGCGGAGACCGGCAAGTTTCAGTGGAGCGAGGACGCGAACTTTGCCAAGTTCGATGAAAACATGTGATTTGACCAACTCTTTGCCAAGGCATCGGGGCAGCGTCCGGAGCCAGACGTCGATGGCCACAACTATGCGGAGATCGATGTGGTCAACGACACGGACTTTTCATTTCTGACCAATCTCAATCATTACTACCAGCAGCAGCGATTGCAGAGCCTGCGACAGAGTTTGAACCGCCATGTGTACTGCAATCTGCCAGTCCAGCAGTCTCAAGAGCAAGTGAATCAACAGCCGATGACCAAATCCATCTCCACATCAACATCCACGAGTCCCTGGCACGAGCCAAAAGCTAAGTCGAAGCCACTGCAGCAGCTGCTAAGAAAGCCGAAGAAGTGGAAACTCAAGCGCACCCTAGATGACTTCCTCAAGTGTCTGATCATTGCCTCCTCGGAGCATGTGTACGATTATGATGTGCTGTGGTAGGATTTGGAGGATTGGGAGGATGAGGAGCCGTCCAAGGATCAGTCTTGATGAAAGGGGGAGATGAAGGGAATCCATACGATATATAATTCGCCACATATATCTAGTCAACTCAATCGCCATTTAATCTTGCAATATCGTAACACTCCCTCAAGGACTGTGGAGGACTCTTTCACTTCCAATCCAAAAGAGATCAGATCCTGAACCAGAATGTATATATAGATATATCCACAAGGAGATTCCAACCAAGCCATAGGAAAAATGTAATCGAGAACCAGCGTTTGTTAAAGCTACTCCACACTCGACAGATAATGAAATACTCACACCCCGAATCATCAATCGATCTGCAGATCGATCAAACTAACGAAAGCAACTAATTAATTGCCTATGCTAGATGTCGTCTAACCCATATAACGATTTATCCAAAGTGCAACCATTGTGCTAGCATACAATACTACATATATTCCTAGGATACGTTTATGTTTATGCCCACTGCAAGCATCATTTTTATGATTGATTGATTACATAGTTAACTAACGACTAATTAGTTTAATTCCACGGCAATGTCGCATCAAAGTGTTTTATGATTTAACTACCTATACACATATATAAATATATATATATTTATACGTAACGGAACGATCAACTGAAACTGAACGATCAAGTAACTCCCAAGCAGCTAAATAATAATATACGATAATTAAATATACAAACATTTTCTTATATGTAATGCAATTATACGAATACGATAGTTATTGTCAGGACTCTCCGCGTAAGAGCTGTTTTAATTGGTTTTTGTCTCATCATTTTGTTCTATCAATTAAACTGTGAGAAGCATAATAAGAATGGTATTGTTTTTTTGAGGGATGTGGAAATATGCATCAGAAGTTTCAGCACAATAATGTGTAGAGGCGCTCATTGATTATTTCTATGTGAGTTTCGTAACATATATGTAGGTACACATAACCATATCGGATCGCTTGCAAATTTGTTGCTGGTTGGATAGACCTACCATTTAGGCCATCTTTGGAGCCCAGTGTTTGACAATTTGGAGCGTCGATTAACCAGGCCAGCTGTGGTCTACTACTTCCAAAAACTATAAAACCAAAGAGTCACTCCAAGCCAATGCATATTCAGTTTTTGGGCTCAGCAACAGCAACAATCTCCCCAAAATGCAGCAACTGGTGAGCACATTCTTGCCGAATCTCAGTCAGGATGTATTAGAATATCTTATTTCAGTTGATTATTGTATCCCTGGGATTGTTGGCTTGTGTGACAGCCAAGCCAGCTGTGGATCCTTCTTTGTTTCCTTCGGGCTCACCTTTTGGATTCTATCCTGGATCTGCTGCTCCTTTTGCAGCCGCCTATGCAGCTACTCCCTTCGCTGCTGGACCTTTCGTCAATCCTCTAGGTGCTCCTCTGGGAGCTTCCCCTCTGGCCATTTCCAGCAGCCAACGTTTGGACTACTTTAACCAATTTAACGCCGCCTTTGCTCCGACGGCTCCTGCTCGCATCCTGACGGCCAGTCCATTCCCTGCAACTGGTGCTCGTCTCATCCAACCCACTCGTTTAATTGCCACTGGAGGATCAGCACCATTTTTCGTTTAAAACAACCTAAAAATATGTTTTTTTTTAAATATTTTACTTTGTAAATAAAATTACAAGTTGGTTAACCACAAAAATTATGTCATGATTAAATGGATTATAAATCAATGGCAAATCTTTTAACAAATAGTATGCTTAAAAAATTCAAATATTTTTTTTTAACTTGTTTATAAAATCCGGTTACTAAAAAAAATTCAACAAAAGTATTTGATATAAAAGTTTTATATATTTCCATTGACATATACAAATAATTTCATTTGGTATTGATTATTATCACAATATATTAAAAAAGGGGTCCATACATAACACCCCTTTTTTTGATACAACGATCACCAGACGCCCTTGTAGCCAAATCCATAGTTATACGTGGGATAGTAGTAGGGATATGTGTACTGATAGGTGGAGGCATATGGGTAATTGTAGGTGGGATACGTGGGATAGCCTCCGGTGTACTTAACGTAGGTGTTCGGATATGTGGCCACCGTGGTGGGTGGTACATAAACTCGATTCCAGTGGCGGGTGAAAAACTGGTGACTGGTGGCCACGGGAACCACGCCGGGAATGGCAGCCGGAACCGCTGAATGATAGGCCGGAACCACTCCAGTTGTGGCAGTTGCTAGGCTGGCATGGGACAGAACCAGCCCCAGCAGCAAGTAGCCCAACATGGTGCCTAGAACCTGGAATATTATAAAGTTTAGTTAGTATATTTAAAATATAGTTATCCTAAAAGATACTTACATTCTTCATGATGCAATGGTAAGCTGGGTTAACTACCTGGGCCACTCGATCACTGGCCACTGTCCACTTGTAACTCACCCAAGTGGCTTTTATAGCAGCCCCCCGATTGGATTTGACTTTCAAATGCAGTTCCCCTTTTACGGATGACCAACCATTTTTGGGCCACCCACTCGTCCAAGGGCAGATTTGCATTCCCAAAGAAGAAATATATATAAATATCTTTATAGAGATGACGCAAGCGGAATTTGCAACCACACAAAGGCTTCTGGCCATTTAATTATGCTGCAATCCATTGATCGAACCCATTGATCAAAACAACTGAGTAAATAGAGTAATTCTTGGCGAGACATTTCGGTTGGCTATATAAACAGAAGATCAGCAGCTGAAAGACTATCGAGAAGTAAACATGAAGCTTCAGTTGGCACTCCTCTTGTTTGGTTTCACATTGGCCTTGGGCCAGATTGTTCCCCGCAGGAACTGGTGTCCTGTGCCGCTCTCTCCGAGATTGCCCCGGCTCATGGTGCCCGTTCGACTCATCATCATCCATCACACGGTCACGGCTCCCTGCTTCAATTCTCAGCAGTGCCAATTGGCATTGAGGCAAATTCGAGCCGATCATCTGCGTAGAAAATTCAGGGATATTGGTTACAACTTCCTGATCGGCGGGGATGGTCGGATCTACGAAGGATTGGGTTTCGGCATCCGCGGCGAACATGCTCCCAACTATAATAGCCAATCCATTGGCATCGCTTTTATTGGCAATTTCCAAAGTGAGTTATTACCAGGGTGTTTTTTTTGCTTAATTTTAATTAATAAATTCCTGTTTTAGATGGGTTACCTCCTCCGCAAATGCTGCAAGCGGCCCGTACCCTCATCCAAATCGCCGTCCAGCGTCGCCAGGTTTTGCCCAACTATTCTCTCGTGGGACATTGTCAAACGAAGGCAACAGCTTGTCCGGGAAAACATCTTCTAGACGAGCTTAAAAAGTGGCCACGCTGGCAGCCAAAACCTTAGGATTCCAAAGGAATTGTTTTCCATAGGAGATCATAGAATATTTTAGTACATTCCACATTTTAATGGAGATTGGGACCTTATTTCTATTCATAAATTTTCAAATTTTTAATCTTGTACCTTCCAATAATCCTTTCTTAACCCTTTACTTAGCAAAATTAATGTAAATAATTAGTGATATTATAGAAAAAATTACGAATAAAACAATTAATGAAACAATAATATATCAAGTGTATTCGAGATTTTCTTTTTTAATATTGCCACACTATTCCCAATATAATAGAATATGAAAAAAAAAAAGGAAATCTTTTCCGTTTACCCTTACCAAAAATGTAGACCTTTTATTAAATCGAACTAATTAAGATTTATATTTTCAATTTAAGAACTATATTTTATCTAATTTCTCCTTTTAAATTTCTTACATCAAAATCGTACGTTACTTACATTTATTTTTAGCAAAATTTAACAAATACAAAAAGTTTAATAGTGAACTTAGTTTTGCCTCCAGTGGGGCCATGTTTTGATCTCGTTGTAGAGAGCATCACCCGGGCAGGAGGTGGCCTTGGTCTGACGATGGCCAAAGAGCGTGTAGTTATCCTTGAGGTATCCCCGCTGCTTGGCCAGCTCGATCAGATCCTTGGCATTCTGGATCATTTGGGCGGAGGGTGCAGTATGCTCGAAATTGCCAATGAAAACGATGCCAATGCTCTTGCGGTTGTAGTTCGGAGCATGCGAACCCTGGAGTCCGAAGCCACGACCCTCGTACACCTTTCCATCTCCGGCCACAATAAAGTTATAGCCAATATCGCTAAAACTCCTGCGACCCTTGTGATCCGACTGAATGTTCTTGATCATGCGCTTGCACTGCTCGGATGTGGAGCATCCGTTGGGATTGTCGGAATGATGGATGATCACATAGTCCACGGCGCCGGAAATCCTCGATGGGGAACGAGCCGCCACTGCTCCCCAACTGCTGCGGGGCTCAATTTGCAAGGCATCGGCGGAGAGAGCTGATCGGGGAAGAGATCTTGATTAGCGAATCGGTGTTTAGGTAAAGGACAAGCTTGATTGATTACCCAAGGAGAAGAGCGCCAGAGCAGCCACAAACTTGATTGCCGTTGATGTGTTCATCGCTACGAGATTGGTGATTCTATAAGATTCTCTCGCTTACGGAGGCTGCTTAAATAGGAAACGCAGATTTTTAAGAGAATCGAAACGAAAGATACTCTTTAAATAAATATTATTTTATAGATGGGTTTGCTTATTAAAAAGTAGAGAGATCATTCGATAATTACTCAATAGGAATTATAATAAGGAACACTTATAAAGTTATGTTTATTAATGAGACATAATAACTCACCATTTTCTGAGGTATACAGTCTAGATATCATTTGTTAAATATTTAATAAAAATCAAAGCTAAGAAGGTATACACTGTGTCATATTCCTCAAGACATTAAACTACCTTGATATAGGGTAAGCAAGCACCGATTGCGGTGAAGAACCTGCTGGGAATCACTCGCGACCCCAGAGATAAGAAGCTGCTCCCGGAGACCCCAAAGAAGCCATCACGCTATACACAAAAACATTTCAATTGTTATTTACATTATTATATTTAAATAAACTACTAAAATAACATATTACAAATTTTAGTTCTCGATGTTCTTTCGTTTTTTGGCTATGCGTTGCTTCTTGGTCTCCTTGGGCTGGGCTTTTGATTTGTTTGCGTTGGGGTTTTTGCTCTGTGGTTTGGAGAGACCTTCCCCTTGAGCCCCACCCGCTTTGAGCTGCAGCTTCTCCATTACCGTCAAAGGACGATCCGAGGCGGTGGCCTCTTGTTTTTTATGCACCAACGCTTGGGTGGCCACTCGTTTCTTCTGCACCGCCTTCTGAGCCTTTTCCTTCAGCTGCCAAACACGCAAACGGTCCAATGCCTTTTTGTAATTAACTGCATGCTGGATCTCAATGTCCGGTGAAACGTGGATCTCTTCGCCCAGTCCTTTGCCCACATCGTTAACGATTTTCTTAAATGCAGCCTGATCTTGTTCGGTGAGCAGAGTGACAGCGGTACCCTTTCTTCCCGCTCGAGCCGTTCGTCCCACTCGATGGATGTGGGTCTTGATGTGGCGAGGTACCTCGTAGGAGAGTACAACATCTATATCCGCCACATCTATACCACGCGCCAAGGCATCCGAGCAGATAAGTCCATTTAGTTTACCAGCTGCGAACTCCTTAAGCGCTTGCTTTCGCACATGAGCCGAGAGATTACCCGACAACTCGGCCACCTCAGTGGAAGTCTCCTGAAAGAGTGATTTCATCACGAATGTCAGGCGACTAGCCTGATCTGTGCTGTTAGTGAAGCAAAGGAACCGCTTCCATTGGTACTTCTGGACCAGAGCAAACAGGGTAAGCGGCTTCAATCGCAGCTCCGTCACACAGAATTGTTCGGTTAACTCTGCCGGTGTTGTATATTTTCCCACAAATTGTCCTTGATCTTGATTTGCTTCCGGATCTGCATCTTCATCAGTAGCTCCCTTTATCACGGGCATGGTAAAGACGGTGGTAAAGAGACGCGGCTGGAATAGCCGTAGATTTTGAAGCTTCTCTGGATCCTGGGACAGTGTGGCCGAGAACAGAAGTTTATGTGGCTGCTTGCCAAAGCTGGACTGAAGTTCTGCGTAGCACAGAGGTGCTTGAGTGCCGGCCAGCAATTGATCTGTGGTCTCCTTGACATGACTGTCCAGGTGATACAGCCAGTTTTGGAAAACGGCGTCCATTATCCGATCGGCCTCGTCAATGATCAGGAATTTAAGGTTCTTAAGGCAAAAGCCTTTGGTGGCATGCAGATGGTCAACCAGGCGACCTAAAATAATAGATTTTATTTACATAAAAAATAGTTTAAGGGTTTGGCTATTCAAACTCACCTGGTGTGGTTACCACAATGTCGACCCTGGAGTAGTATTTGCCCTTGTACAGCTCAACCAGCTTCTCCTGCTCATCCTCGAGTTTGTGTTGCTTCGACAAAAGGCAAACTTCCAGTTCCGTTTTGCTGCACAGCGTACTGAAGACCCGGAAAACTTGGAGGGCCAACTCGGCCACAGGTAGAACGACCAAAGCCCGAACTTTGCACTCAACACGAGACTTTAACAACTGGACAATAGGTATGGCAAAGGCCAGAGTTTTTCCGCTGCCCGTGGGAGCAGATACACAAATATCCCGGGGACGAAAGGGTGATGGCTTGGCATGTGCCTCCAGAATCCAGGGGATGACCTGCCGCTGGACAGGAAACAGGCGCCTAATCTTCATCTGCTTAAGGGCCATGCAGGTGGTCTTTTCCAAGTATTCCATCTGATCGATGGCCTCTGAAGCTGGTATCTCCTCCTCGGGCTGAAGGATTCCACCTTCGATGATCGTGGGATGAGCCAGCCAACTGGGCAACTGCATCTCAACCTTTGTTTTCTTGGCCGCAGAACCATCTCCACCAAGAACTTGAAACTCATTGGAGGGCAAGGGCTCATCTTGTTCCTCAACTACTTCTTGGGGTTTTTCAGGCTCTTCCACCTGTTTTTCCGTAGACTTGGTCTCCGCTTCCTCTGGAACAACATTTTCTGCGACTGGTGCTTCTGTAACTTCAATTTCTTTGTGCTTCCTCTTGCGTTTTGCAGCCTTTTGGAGTAGTTTCTGAAGTATTTCATCCTCGTTGTTGGTGGTGTCTTTGATTCCATCTTTGGGCTTCTTTAAATCCTCTGTATATCTAGGTTTGTACTAAGTTGTAATCACTGTTGGTATTATATTCCGCCTAACTTACCTATTTACAGTGAATAATTCCATTATAGAGCCTGTTTTTATTCAATAAAACGAGAACGAAGTAAATGCACGTGTTGCCGCAAAATTGTTTACGTTTTTACAGGCAGTGTGACCGTTCATCAATTTCGCCTTTTACCTCAGTGGCTGGGTTGCCACATTGCTATTTAAATATGGCGCGCTAGATTTGACGGCAGTACACGTAGTGACGAAGCACACCAAGAGAGACAGAATTAAAAATCGGTCGGTTTGCTACATCAAGAATTTAGTTATATATATTATAGTATTCAATAATACAAACAAAAAGAATTAAGTACTCTACAAGTGAAATTGAAATAAAGCTAATTAAATGTTTTGCATTGGGAAAGATTTTTTTTCTTGGTATTTTGAACTCCTCTCCCCTTTCTCCTTTCTTTCTGTTAATTATTCACAATATTGTATTCCAGTTTTAGGAATAATTAAGATTATTTCCATAACCGCAAGCAGAATAATTGACAACGGAAATGAAAACAATATTAGTTCATATTCCAGTTTTTAAGGGGTTTTGTAGTTTCCCTTAGATCCATTTACGAAATGCGTTGATGCGTATGCAAAATGCTTCCAGATTCATGGGTTTCTTTGGGGATTTTTATGCCAGTCAGTGATTCATAATTGACCCAGAGATTGTCCCACGTGAGCGGCAGATGCAAAAATATACAGTGGATATAATAAATGATAATTGGCATACCCGAAACCGGTTAAAAAGTTTTTACATGCTCCGCTAAAAAGAGAATCTTTCGAAGAACGAAATTTTGTCATCTGGATATGCTAATAAAAAGAAATATTTGACGAACATAAGCAACATCTTGACCACATTTGACTGTTACTTATGTAGACTCTTTTTGTTGCTACCTACATATATTCTAAGTTCTTACTGACCTTTCCGTCCGTAAATTTGTATTCTTAAATGGCTACATTAATCATGCACCGCCGTTTCAAATCGAATCAGTTCAGTAGCAGTTGAACACCTGTTACGGAGGGCGACACGCCCACATCGTGTGTCAGAGCTTATATATAGTAGTACTTGGCCCACTGCTGTCGGAGTTTGAACCCTCCCTCTAAAATTTTTAAGGATCTTAATAAATAAAATGATAATTAGAAATTGGCTTAACAGAACCCATAGAACTTTACGCCCTCGACACGAGTCAGACCATATAGTATTTAAAGTTATTAATTCACCCAGTGATTGTTTAAGCTTTTAACTTATTCAAATATTCTCTTCTTTAGCCAACTTTCGTTTTAACCGCTCATAAATTTTAATCCTCTTCTAATTGGAAATATACACTTGGGAAAACTGTGGGATAATCAGGTGACGATCTGCTTATATTGTTTACTTTTATAAATTTCAATATTCTTTTTAACATGGAATATTTATTAACCTGGGAAAATTGACGTATACACTAGACTTTTTGTTTATAATGTTTACAATCAATAACAAAAATAAACTTATGGATAGTAGTTTAGATTTTTGGATTTTGTATTCTCGAAAAATTATTAAAATATTTCATAAGCTTTTTTTTCAGGAAATTTAAAATTTGTACAACTTAATAAACGTCAGTATATGCTCAAGTTCCTTGACTGACTTTCAAAACTTTCAGGTTCTTCCATTTAGCACATGTGGCGGATTAAAATATCAAAACTGGATGTGAGGTTATGAAGCGAGTTTGCGGATACGAAAGCTGTCCATATAATGGCTATTGTAAGGCAAAAGACTCATTGTTCGGTTCTTTTGGGCGAATCCAATGCCAGAACGGGTTTTCTTTGGATCAAATCGGTTCCGTTTTTAGTTTGGAGTTCCCCTGACCAAGTCAGACTTTATATCTGTAACTGACAGCGAAACCAAGAGTCGATCTTATCTCAATGTTCCATTAGCTTTTATCGTTTCGATCTAATTGAATTTCTCCCACACCTTCTTTTTTACTCTCTCCGGGGCGTAACTCTCTTTTTTTATCATTCTTCCGGGGAAACATCGTTGTTGTTTTTACTTGCACTTGTTTAAACATTGTTTTCGTTCTGCAGTTACTATAAACCTAATTAAAAACTTTGGAAATGGAAGTAGGGGAAACAAGAATAAGTAGGACCGGTCAACTTGGAATAATATATTTTTAAAGATATTCTGGATTCCGAAACACAAGTGAAATAATGAATTATAAAGAAAAGCTATACATATAATTATTAAAAACTAATTATTAAATATTTATCTTCTATTACTTAATGCGAAAATCGTGTCCCTTAAAAGTACTTATAAACGAAAAAAAAACTAAAATCGAACCAATAGTAATAAAACCCATAATTCCAAAATCGTGCCCTTTGTGGGAATTTTACGACTCACTTGAAATATTTATTATCGTTTAATTTATGCTAAGTCGGCCGTTGGTTGCGATAAATTTAAATAATTTTTCTAAAAGATAATAACGCTACATTTCCCATTGATTTAGTTGGGAACATACTTATGTTTGCCGGGTAAAAAGATTCAAGAACCTTTCCATTCCTCTCCCTCGATCTGGCATACGTAACCGGTAAGGGAAAAATCTCAAAATCAAACAAAACAAACCGCAGATAAAAACAAAAGAGATAATAATAACATCGGCACCTGTTGGTGATCTCCGCTGAAAAATTGAGAAGGAGAGGGAGCGAGAACTTGTCTATGACTCGGTACTCAAAACCCGCCGATCGCTTTATAACGGTAGGACATAAAAGCGCCGGAGTTCATTTGCAAACGTTTTGCGGTCGGCTTAACACGCTTGCGAATTTTAAACGCTGCTCAGTAAAAAGCGGGCCAAAATCGCGAAAAGTTCAAAAATCGGCGAAAAAGTTTGAGGCAAAAAACTCACGGGTTTTCTGTTCAAAGTTTTCGTGACATAAATTAGTTTCGCGTTTAAGGATATACTAAAAACAACATGTTCAAATTTATATTGCCCGTATTATTGCTGATTGCCTCGTAAGTGTCAATTTAAAAAATTATAAAATCGTGATATTTAAGAAATAAAATTTTATAAATTTTAAACGGATTTTTAAACAAAATAAAATGAGACATATTTTGTTTTTAGTCTTTAATTATAAATTTCATTTTAGCAACGCAATTGCCAATCAAAAGTTTAAATCATAATTTATTAAAAAAGAATTCTAGTAATAAATTAATCGAGTATTTTAAATAAAACAATTATTTATTTTTTATTTGAAATTTAATTTATTAATTTAAATTAAAACTTTATAATTATATTTCGTAAGTAAAATTAATTGAAAAAAAAATTTAAAAGATGATGTATAGACCTATTTTATTAAACAAATCTGTTATAAAGCAACTATATAACGACCAAAAACTGCCCGAAAATCGGTTCTAAATCGCCTTGACAGGCCTTAAGTTACCAAAAAAGCGAATTTGGCTCAAAGAAAGCTCCAAATTTGTGTTTAGTCTGGACTGACCTTGGCCAGCCAATAAGCAATTGATATATATGACTGGCCAAGATCATAAAAAAGTATACAAAATTTAAAAGTAAATAAAAATAGTCGTAACATTTGTCAATTTTGAATGTCACTTGATTTAGCAGTGAACGACATGGGTGAAGAGAGCAAAGGAGGGAGGCGAATTTCAAAGATTTAGCAACATCTTTCGATTAACACATTACCATATCTTTACAGATGTCTTGGCAGTCCGGTGAGCCAAACCCGTCGCTTCCCCAACGACTTTCTCTGGGGGGTTGGTTCATCTTCCTACCAAATCGAGGGAGGCTGGAACGCGGATGACAAGGGGGAATCGATCTGGGACTTTCTCACCCACAAACATCCCGAGAAAATAGCCGATCAATCAAACGGTGATATCTCGTCGGACAGCTATCATCAGGTAAGTCGAGAATCTACTCACGTCGCTATTGGTTAATGGGCAAATCGATAATGGTATTATTCAGAATCAGAATCAGTCGTCGGCCCGTTTGGCAGCACACTTTGATTGGAAGTTATGCAAAGAGTTCAAGATCTCCAGTCGACTTGCTGAGGTAATCGACTGGAAAATATGTGAGCAATTTGCGAATGATGCACTCTGATGGCTATTAGTTACACAGCTAATTACGTGATAATATCTAGAGCTTTTGACGCTAATCAGAGGAGATGGATTTAAGAAGTGGTCAGTGAGCTTTAGAATCTAAAGATATCAAAATCTAAGAGGGTTTCCCTATTCTTATGAAGATAATAAAATCTATACAGCTCCTCTAAATAATGAATATAAGTATTACAGAAGATCAAAAGCAAAGTCTTTGGTTAATATCACTTCTCAAATTTTGAAGATCATATATTGTATATCAAGTTCTTTAAGATCTCTGGCTTCTGCAGACAGCTTCTGAGAGATAGAAACGAGATAATCTAAAGTTTTGCCCCCAATTAATTCGAAGCCAAGATCATTGGCCAATTATGTTTTAATAACATGACTTCAAGCAATAACCATAATTCAAGTGACCATCTCAGTGGGCAATAATATCATCCTCAAGTGTGGACATGCGATGCAAATCGAACGATGTTGCATCCCATTACGGGTCTTAAAGTAATTTGCATAGTTCTGACCACAAAACCATTAACGAAGAGTCGCATAAATCATGAGCAGCAGGCCTTTGGCATGGGGACACCTGTTTCGAATTTTGTTTGATTAACTACTCCGCTCTGATAATCAACATGTCTCCATCTGAGACTTTCAGCGCTTTACATTTGCACCATTTGTCCGGCCAATTGATTAATGGCTCTCGATCAGTGCTGAATTAATGATCTTCCAACAATAAGCGAACTTAAAGGGCACCCCAACTAGGGCGTGACTTGTTTATAGACCTGAAACGGAACTGGAACTGGAGTATAGTATATGGAAGAGATGATGGGAATATATGGAAATTTGTTGACAGATAGTTACAATGTATTGTACAGCAATCTGGTTAGAACTGATAAAGATATTTACCAACTTGTATCAGGGCTTTCTATTTATTAAGCATTCGTCCCATTTTTCAAAGAGACAGATATGAATAACTTATCTTTTCATATCAGTCTACAACTAGGTACACTTTTTGTTATAATATAAGACTTAAACTTTGTAATAAAAACTTGAGCTCTTAATTAGGTGAAATTGGAATGATAAAAGGAAACGTTTTCGGGAAATTAAATACCATTTTTCAAAGATATTTAACCCTCATGAGATGATAAGAATCTTTACAATTGATTTTGCATTTGAATTTCTACCAAGTAATTAAATAAAAAAATATATATTTCAAGAAATAAATAAATAAACAAATTTATAGTTAAGAGATAATAAACAAATAAGCTAGCCAAAGATTATTTAAGTTCAACAAATAACCATGATTTATAGAATTTACGATAATCTAAAATTTGCATGTTTTACAAATCCCGATCTCCTTCCAAGATTCTCTGTAATAACTATTCTAAACGGAATTCACATTGAAAATATCAAATTGAAATACAAAGTTGCAATGATAAATCAGTGCCGCATGTCGACTGTGTTGGAGTAAGCATTAATTGTGTCATAATCGCCTGCTAATGCCAATCAATAGGCTAACCGATTTTGTTACGGGTGCCAACTGTTGCTTTTGCGTCAGGTGTTAAACTTTTTTTTGTCAGCCTATCCGCTTGTTATTGTTGTCAGCGGCGGCAGGCGATTTGATAAATGGATTAAATAGTTGGACAGACAGCAAAAACGCCCCTTCCTTTCATATGCAATGCTCGGCGATCGCGATTCAAATTGTTATTCAATTCAAAGTCACATAATTAGCAAGAGTCTGGTCTGGGCCAAATCCAAAGCCAAAGCCAAAGTCAGAGCTGCGGGCCAAGTTGTGACAATGACCATTGGGCGTGGAATGTGTCGCCAATGTTCGACCGACTGGTTTTCCCATACCATTTTGGGTTTTTCGGAAATTTGGCCTGGCATTCTTGGCATCGTTTCAAAGGAAACCAAATCAATCCGCAGCAATCAAGTAGTCAGAATGCTGCTGCAGTCTAGTTTTCCGACAGTTAAAGTGTCCATTTGCAGGTTTATTTATTTGTCCACATTTCAATTCAAACATTAATGTGATTACTTTGATTTGTCTAAATCAATTATTAATTTGGGTTGGCGAGTTGCGATTAAATTTTATGTTCCTACTAAACAGGCGGATTATATATGACTAGTTTCTTGCTGGACTGTAAATATTTTGACTGCCTGTCTTGGCATTAAATGGTTAAATGAATTGCTACGCTCGTTTTATAGCAAAATTTTATGATATCAAATGCTTAAGTCTGGGAAAATTTGTGCATGAATTCTAACTATAAGTATCAGCATCACACTAAGCTGTTTTTTATAGTCATTAGGCTGAAAGGGGATTTTTACACTTCATTAGATAGGCAGAAAAAATAATAACTCAATTTACATTTGACAACTTCTAATGGAATTTATTTACAAGTTAAGGGTTCATTGACTTGGATTCTTAGTATCGTAATTATAATTTTTGTAACTACTTAACATTTTAGAAAAAACAAATTTTTTTTCTTGAAAAATAATTAAAAGTTTTACTATTTGAAGAAGAATTGACTCTATTTAAGTCTGAAATATATTTTAATAATTTTATTATGTACCATTTATTTTTAAAAAACCTTTTAAAATTCTCTAATAATCATAATCCTTTTCAGTGGAAACGAGATGTTCAAATGGTGAAGGAGCTGCATGCGGGCACGTACCGCTTCTCCTTGTCCTGGCCCCGCATAATGCCCGGTGGCTATATGAACCACGTCAGCACGGCGGGCATTAAGTACTACTCGAACCTGATCGACGAGCTGCTCAAGTACAATATCACTCCGATGGTGACGATCTACCATTGGGAACTGCCGCAAAGGCTTCAGGAGCTGGGCGGTTGGACCAATCCGGAGATAATACCGCTGTTCAAGGACTACGCCCGCCTGGTGCTGGAGATGTACGGTGATCGGGTGAAGATCTGGACCACAATCAACGAGCCGTGGCATGTGTGTGAGCATGGATACGGGGTGGATTACATGGCACCGTCTTACAACTACCCTGGCATTCCCGCCTATCTGTGCGGTCACAACTTGCTGAAAGCACACGCTGAGGTGGTACACATGTACCGGGAAGTCTACCAGTCGCGACAGGGTGGACGCATGGGCATTACCCTGGACGTATCCTGGCCAGAGCCCAAGGATCCCAATTCCGCCGAGGATCGCGAGGCCTCCGAGCGAGCCCTGCAGTTCTATGTGGGCTGGTTCGGCCACCCCATCTTCTCCAAGCACGGCAACTATCCCAAGGTGATGATTGAGCGGATCCGGAATCTGAGCAAGGAGCAGGGCTTTGGAGCTCGCTCCAGGTTGCCCGAATTCACCACCGAGGAGATCCATCGCATCCGCGGCACCTCCGATTTCTTCGGCATCAACTCGTACACCACCAACCTGGTCACTTCGAATGGACACAATAATACCGGCCAGTTCCCGGTTCCTTCGTTCAATCATGATATGGGAGTGGTGGAGAGCCAGGAGGGCGTCGACTGGCCCGGTTCGGGATCCGTTTGGCTTAAGGTGAGTTGGAAAAGTAACAACAGGTCACATATGGGGAGTTTTCTGGAGACCTTACGATTTCTAGAAACAGAGAAAGGGTATTTAGAAAAAATATTCTTGGTAATATTATATTTCAATGGATTGTTTTCCTTAAACTAACAATATGGGACTTAGGTACAAACTTTGGAAATATTTAATAATTGATTCTGTCTAGAATTGAATACTAGGAAAGGCTTTTATGCTCTTTAAAAATAATAATAACATTAAGAAGTCTGGAATATTATCCTTCTTGCGTTGCCCCGCAATTTAACAAAAGAACCATATTTCCTTCATCTCCACGACTTCAATTATCTTTCGCTTAGTCGGCTAAATTGATTGTGGCCCACCCTCTGGAGACGAGAGATGGGAAATCCCTCACGTCCAGGATGAGGTGGTGTAATTAACTTGCTCGAGTGCTTGGGGTAACTCGAGGGTTGACTTATCCCCACTTACTGTTTGAATTATGGTTTGCCGAGTAAACTAGTTAGCCGGGAATCAAAAGAGGGTGACTTGCGACCAGGTGACGCGCATACAGGTGAATGAACCCCAACTAACTGGGGGTTGTACCCCGTACTCCTCTCTATTTTTGCAGGTCTTTCCCAAGGGAATGTACAATCTGCTGATGTGGATACACCGGGAGTACAATGCTCCCGAGATATTGGTCACGGAGAATGGCGTCAGTGATCGCGGTGGTCTGGAGGATTACGCTCGCGTGGATTACTATAACCTGTATCTCTCAGCGATACTCGATGCCATCGAGGATGGTGTGAATGTCAGTGGCTATATGGCCTGGAGTCTGATGGACAGCTACGAGTGGAAGGCTGGCTTCTCGGAGAAGTTCGGACTCTATCACGTGGACTTCAATTCTCCGGAACGCACAAGAACCCCCAAGATTTCGGCGCGAGTCTTTGCCCAGATCTGTAAGACCAACACCATCGACTGGAGCTACAGGCCCAAGCTCAGTGAGGAACAGCAACTGGTGGCCATGGCCCAGTTGCCAGCCGATAATCAAATGGCCAGAACGAGTGGTGCCAGTGGAGCGGTCAGTTGGAGTCTCACGGGTCTTCTTCTCCTGGCTCTCCTAAGATAAGCAAAAAGTCGAGAGGAAGAGCCTTGCCATATTCAACTTGTCGTATTGTCAAGTCTTGTTTGCTACTCGTAGCCCTAAGTTTGTGTCTAACCTCTCCATTGTAATATATTATTTAAATTTATTACATATTACATATGTACCTATATAGATGTTGTAATTTGTATTTAAGTTTAAAGACTCGAAACTGAATAAAAACTTTTTGTGATATTAAAATCAGGTTTCTGTAGTGTAATGAGGGTAATAAATAAAATAAAAAAAAATATTTTTAAATTTAAAAAAAAATCCCCCTAAAAGACCTTGAAACATTTACCGTTTTGACAGTTTAATACATTATGAAATAAACTTTTTGTGGTTATCTACAACAAAAGAATTGGGTACCTAACAACAAATCGATAAATTTTATTAACATTCAAAGGCCAACTTCAAACCGCATAAACAAATAAGTCACAAATTCTACTTAAGGCTATATAGATCAGTCATAACTGAGCGTTAGAGTTGAACTAGAAACCTTGAAAGAGCTTCCATAGGAAGCCGAGAACTTCCATTCACTGCAAAGTTCATTGAGATGCTAATGCAGCCCTCTCAAAAGGTTCCTCTAGTTCACCATCACCATCACCAATCACCATCTAGTTCGATCCAAAGTGACACTTACATGTGGTAAATTCCTTGAGCTGTCTCCCAACATTTCCGCAAGTAAATCAAACGGAGAACCCACAAAAGATCCAATGATCTGTGATCTTTTTGCGCCACAATGAGCCCCGATGTACGGCTATTATATCATCGCGATGAGGTCGCCCTGGGGGCTAATTGTAGGGGAGTCTGTGTGTATGTGGACATTGGTCCAGCATGAATCGGAATATTAAAATCCCTGTGCTAATGACTCTGATTAAATCACTCGCTTATGCATATGAAGGTATATTCTTTGCATGATCACAAACATCCGCTTGGCCTCAGTTCAGTTAAGAAACTTTCAAAACGGAATCGAAAGCAATACGGGATCTCATGAACCCGGTACATAGATAGATTTGCCTGTTTGTTTCCCTCCAGAACCAGTTACCTTTCATTTTGGGTAATGTTCTTTTTTTTATTATTCCTATTTACACTTATTTTTTATGCATTTAGCTGGATTTATTGTTTCAGTTTGCCCAAGTCACACGAAAACTGTTGAATAAATTAAGCAATTTTTGCTGTTGTCGGAAACATTAAAAATGCCAATGTCAGGAGGTGAAAGGCGGGGGCAGGGAACAGCTGCCGCAGGGAGGGGCTCGTCTAGAGTCTGGTCTCGACCCAACTGGCGTGCTCCCAGTTTCGATTTTGCACCTGTTTGAGTCACGAGCCGATGCCGGGAGTATTCATAATTCATCAGCAACTGAAGCTTGAATTCAGAATGGACTTAAGGGCTTCTATCTCCCAGGTACACACTTATTAACAGAAAGCTAGGGGGCTTCTGTTGTAGACAAATTTAAAACATCCAATAGAAATATTGAAAGTACGCATAAATATTAGTCGCATGATATCCAGTAAACTGAATCTAAAAATAATATTTTTTATTAAAAATCTAATAATGAGATAGATGCTAAATAATAGCATATTTTATATCTTAACATATCTAAATGCTGAAAAATAACATATCTTATAATAAAATTGTGTAAACCACATTTATTATATGTACATTCAGCTTACTGCATATCGTTCGACTAATATTTATGCGTATTTTCATAATATATTATTCATTAAATGTAAAACAAACCGTAAATGTTGTTTTTTTAAATTTTTAAAAATTCTACATTTTTCAAAATATTTATTTTTTAAATTTATAGTATTTCAAAATCTTCTAAAATTTGATTTTTTAATTTTATAAAAATTTTAATTTCACCCGGAACTGAGAAAAAGCTTCTTAAATTTATTTTATTCCCAATGAATTACGCCAACCAGTCAATAGTTTTTTATGAGCTATGTATGTATGATTAATGAGACCTAATGGGCAGCCGAAACCAAAAGAATATCAATCAAAAAACGAAAAGATCCGTTTTTTATTCTCGAGATCCCCTTTTCCCCTTTATTAAAAACCTCTTTGCCCAAACCCACAATAAACACAAGCTAACCACGTTGTACACAACCAAGTGTGGAAAAAAAACTTGGCTAAAACAACAAACAAACCAACAAGCCAAACAAATAGAGTGGGAAAAGCATTCTGGAGTTGGATGTTCTCATCTGTTTTTCCACTTTTTCGTTGTGTTTTTTTTTTTCTCAAATGAAATTTTACAAGGCATTGCATCAGCCAAAGTTTAGTTGAGTTCAGTTAGTTAGGTTGCACGAACTTCGCGAAATTGAAACATGTGATTTATGCACGTGGTTTTTTTTCTCTTGAAAAGGTCAGAGCGTGAGTAATATAAATAAATCCAGAATAAATACAGATCACGACCTTCGCAAAGATTAATTGCAGATAGCATTTAAAAAATATTTTATAGCTTTTACGCATTTTAGTAAGTTTACTCAATAATAACACAAGGAATAACAACTATTTCGAAAAATGAGCTTCGAAAACGTTTTAATAAGATTTAAAATTATTATTTTAATTGAAAATTCAAATTGTGAATTGAAAACAAACGGTATAACCGATTCACAAACGGTAAATTGGTTGATGTGGTTTGTGTACTGGGTAAAGAACGTACTAAATTGATGGAATACTTTTAGGCATCACAAAAAAAAATACACTTAGGGAAATTTCTTATTTTTTTTTAAAGGATCTACTTTATAAAATTAATTCTAATTTTTAGCTTTCATTGTTTTTTTTTCTAGAAAAAAATTAAACTTACCTAAAAGTCCAGGATTATCAAACTAAAGGATTAAATTAAATGTGGTTAAATTTGTCTAGTCACGTTATTTTAATGAATGGAACGTGCCCAGAATCCAGTTTCATATTCGCTTAGAAAGGGGCTGCCCTTATCAGCACCGTGCAGTAACCCGCTGTGCCATTTATCAAATAATTCATAGAGCTCAATGCACTTATTGAAAATTAATACGACTTAAGACCCACCATAGTGCAAAAATCAGCACACATGCTTTCCCCGATCACCACCCTCTGGCTTTTGGCCTCACATTAATCCCGCGAACAAGGCATTAAAAGGGAACACTGGAGCTAGACAAACATCTGTCCGGGATGTGTATGGTGGCCTGGCCAAAGGATTAAATAACAATGAGTGGTAAACTAAATTACAAATCTTGGTTCGTCTGTTCGTTTAGGCTCATCAAATTCAATTCGGGGAAAATTTAATAGAGAAAAATTTTTTTCCAATAGCAACAAAGGGCAATCAAGTTAATAATGTGTACACAGATTTTTGTGGCTCCGTGGTTAATTCTATTAAGATTCTTACACCGAAACAGAAAAGTGCGGGTAGTGGAACTAAAGATGATCTTAAAAGAAAAAAATAATAATAATAAATATTATGTTTAAATAATTTTTATTGAAAATATATTCAAATTTATTTATTAGTTCATCGCCTTTAGTAAAAATTAAAAATACAACATACACTTCTTTTCTGTATTTTTTATTGCCATAAAAATTCCTTGATTTGCTTTATTTTTTCCCTACATATTTCGGTAGAATTCTTCAATCACCACAACGCAACCAATTGAGTTAACCCTTTGAAATCAATATTCAATTACATCATATACCAATATTAATTTTAATAAACTACAGAACTGATTGAAACATTCTGTCGAAATATATATGGCCCCCATAATTGGGCTGGTGTACTTCACCCAACTTATATAATGTCACTTTATAGTCCCCCTTCACAAGAAAAAGATTACGTTTGTCGATAAAGTATCATTGAGTCATTGAGTTTTGTGCTTTTTGGTGTGTCGTTAAATGGCATCCATGTATAGAGAGTTGTATAGAAAACACATCCCCTCGTATTTGGTGACGTTTAGTAATTTTCTGGACAACAAAAGAATGAGAAAGGCACCCTCATACTATTACAGGGCAACTGTTCGGTAAGGAAATGGTTTTTAGAGCCCCCCATTTGAGATATCACAGTTCTTGGCACTTCAATTGGTTTTCCCATAAATCTTTTTCTGAACTTTGACTGGGGCATGGGAAAAATGAAATGATCCTTTGGGTGTGAGTTTGAGATTCTGGTTCATTTAATTAAAGGTGGAATATCGGAAATAAAGAAATGAAAACAGGAAAGAAAGGTTTTTTCTCTCGTCAGCTGTTTTCAAGACTAATAAATTACCAGGACAAAATCGTAAAGGGAAAAGGTGCGAAGTTCGAAAGGGAGGGTTCCTAATAGAACGTGCCAAGATCAGAAGGCAGCTGATCCTTCCCTCTTTCTATGAATCAGTCTCCTCTTATTTTTGAACCCAAGTTCATTGCACTTTCCTTTGCCTTGCTTTTGCTATAATGACAAACCAATTACCACCTAAGAGACCTGGACTTGGACGTGGACTTGGTATACGACATGCACGTTTTTCAGAGGAGTCCAGGCGACGGTTTGATTGCGTAACAAATTGGACAAACGACGCATGTCACCCCTTTTTAGGATGGAAAACAGTTAGAGCCATATATTCGAGACAGTGACAAATGTTCGTATCCAAGTGATGAGGGCATGCTTAGCCGTTTATGCGTTCAAAGATAGGAATGCCTTAAAGAAAAGGATGTTTAAATTAAAAAATATTATATTGATTTTTGAAATTATAGCTTTTGCAAAAAAAATATACGTAAATACATTTTTATATTCTATTCTATTTTAATAAGTAAACCTGTTAAAAATTATAGTTTCATTAATAAATCCTAACAAAATATTGCACACACTTAGAAAAATTTCGTATTATTACGATTTTATTTTTAAACCAATTATATTTTCATCATAAAAGCAACGCATAAACTTGCTGATTAGACGAGTGCGCTACTGTACCCAGTTTGGTTTTCGAGACTCTCAGTTTTTGAATCCACCACCAAAATCAGCCGGTAATCTGTGTGTGAGATGACAACCCTGTTGGAATCGTGGCGCCTGCGCAGCTGCCACCTATCCCGATCTAGGGAGCATCATAAATGTACCCCTCTCTCTTTTTGAAACTCTCTTTCCAAATATGTCGCCGCTTTGTCTGAAATTTCACGCAAAAGATATTGCGTGTGTGTTGGCAACTGCTTATTGATCGATCGCCTCGATATCGAATTTTTATTGTTGTTTGTCATTGCAAATGCGCCACCATCAAATCACTAAAGGGATAAAAGAGCCGAAGGATGGGCCATTGTTCGAGGGTTTGGATTCCACATCGGGGGTTGCTTCACTTTAGTTCGGTCGAACTGCAATTGCAGTTTTACAGTTAGCACTGGAGGGTTACTTTTTCCATGTCGTAACCACCCTTAGTTCTTTTTAGCTCCCGTCCGCCCGATTATCATCGCCTGGGAATACGCGCTCCTGGGAGTAGAACCGCTCTTAAATCGGGTTCGGATTTCGCTTTCGATGTTGGTCTGTGCTATGGCATATCTTCCCACCATTTGGCATCTCCCTTATTTGTATATTTTGATTCCGAACTAGAAATCAACTTCATTGATTCTATGCATGTTACTCGCACTTAACTGTTATTGTAGCTTAGCTGCACTTTTGTTTTGACGATTTATTGGATTTGGGGAGTATTAAGAGTGAGAGTTATGGTGGTGATAAGTAAACAGAAATGAGGTCTGGAGTAGCTTCGAGAAAGCTACTCGCCTTTGTAAATATTTTACGATTAAAGTATGCAATGCAAAACTCAACGAAAAAAGTTACAAATTCTAAAATTATTTTCAATATTTTTAAAAATAAAGTTTGCATAATTACAAACTCATAAATATTCTAACAATCACATTTTCTGGTAGACAAACCTACTTAAAGAATTTAAGGGCTAATCAAATCATTGAAAACATCAAACAGTGTTTATTACTTGATGTTCAGGCAATAACTAAATCGAATGCAATTACTTGAAGGGCCATAAAACAATTTCCAATCGATGACATTAAGTTTCCCTCCCCAATGAGAGCAAAACATTTGGTGATCATGTTAGCCCATTGAGAAAAACGATCGCTTATTTGTAGCCACTGCCAATTTCGCAGCTGGTTATCACATACCGGCGATCTCACGCACCTTGACCACCACCACTGACCATGGTCCATGGATCTCGATACAGCGGCTCTGGGCACGAACGACATGCAATGGTTAATTGTTTTCCCTGTGCTGTATTTATGAGCCCAGCTACCGCCCACTGGGACACTATCTTCGAATGGCCAACACAGCCAGAGCTAGTGTTAATTTATGACGCACCTAAAAGTAGTATACTAGTATATACAGTCCACACCTCGGGGCATATATATCAGAATGATGTATCGTTAGAACCGGCCACATATCACACTTTGCAGCTGCCCAGGTTTCTAAAATACCCGAGCCAAGCTTTGTTCGCAGCGCTGCTTACATAATAACACGGAGAGCTAAAGAGCCGGGGACTCGTAGAGCGGGTCTATTGTCGTCATTGTAGTCACATTATTAGATTCGCATCGCTGGCCATATTAATTGTTTGCTGCCCAAGTCGGGCCCACTGCAGCTAACGGAACGGTTCATTGAGCAGGGCGACAGAATGCATCTACTAAGGCCGTAATGATCGTGGGCTGTCGTTGTCATTACAAGTTTCAGGAGCGGATTTCGAGTAAAAACATTTGACATTTGTAAGTTCAGATACACTTAGAACTAAGAATAACAGTTCAAATGGCAAACATTCGTCTATAAACCTACATTACATTTTAAAAATACTGGTTTAGTTTTGTGTTTATACATATTTTAATCAGACTTTCAATGGTTACAATTATAAAAAAAAACGTTCCTAACTATTTTTTTTACTTAGTCAGAATAACTGTTATGGAAAGTCTGTTAAAAAGAATTAAAAAATATAAGAGTGAAATATAAAACAAATGGTTCACTATACTAAAAATAATTAAATCATTTAAACAAAGTCTAGATACTTAAATAAATAAAGGATATTCTTGACTGCCTTTTGAAAATATAATGTGTCACTAAAGTTAAAGTACATTATTAAGTATAAAGTAAAGTTCATTATTAAGATATTAGATAAGATAACATAAGAAAAATGTAGAGTGCAGGTTAAACCTAACAAAATGATCTAAGAACTTTTAAACGTAGCCCTACGAATCCCTCCCTGTTCCAAGTTTTCGTTACCTGGGCTTGACACTCGAATTTGGTCAGTTGACGTGGTTCTGGGCTAACGCTTTTCAGTTCTTTACAGAGTTTATGGCCGGAAATTCTAATTGGTGTTCATTTGAGGTACACAGAAATTTCCCCACATCAAGTCACATAAGAGAGTTTATTAAGTTTTATTAGTCATTTGGGGCAGGAACACTTAATACTGATGGCTTACCTGTACTTTAAGCCATTGCAATGCAACTGCAATTGAGAGCGGATTTCTTTCTCTCTCTTATTTTCCCCTTGCGACTGGAAAGCTGTTGGGATGGCCAGGAAAAGGAGACAAACAAACAAACCAACAAACATTCCAGCAAGGATCGACAACCTGCAGGGTGGCTGTGTGGTGGTTGGTATCGATTTTTAGTGGCAATTGCAGTTGCCACTGGCAATCGCCAGGTCCCCATGTCCATGCCCATGCCATTGGGGTAGTCTCAAGTTCGTCTGCCAATTATTTGCCGCTTATTAGGAGTACGGAGGGCCCAGGAATACGGGGAGTAAGCCATACGGACACAGGGACTTTGGGAGCGGGCAGCACGTGACTTGTTCTTCCGTCGCAGCCTTGGCCATTGTTTGCATTTGCATTCGCCAGGAACGGGGTGGCATGTCTTTGACATGCAGCTGGAAACAGATGAGGTCAACGGAATATATATTAGTTGAAAATTTTAAGGAAATAAATAAATATGTTGGTATATAAATGTATAAAAGTTTATTAAAACGAGAATAAAAGTTTAAAAGTTTCATTAAAAAAAACTTGTTTTTGGTTGTAATGGTCCAACATAATAAATATTTTATTTCTTGATCAGATAAAAAATCATTTTTACTTAGTATATGAATTGTGTAAGAAAAGTTTAAATTTAAAATAAAACGAATTTTTTTGGTTATCAAAAATGTGTAACTATTCTGTTGCCCCTAGCTGTTTGTAGACACAACTCAAGTGTCGCCTTAATGTTTGGCCATTTGCATGAAGTGGGCGGTAGTGTGGGCAGGGAGAGTGGCCCAAGGGGTGGTTAAGACCACCCCCAAGTGCAAATCACAGCTAGCCACCCACCACCCACTGAGAAACGGGCGCTGACCAGCCGGATTGTTAAGCCCCTTTTGTTTTTTATGCGCCCAGCGGAGGGCCAAAGTAAACCGGTTCGTAATCCTTTCAAACGTAAAACGCAAAGCCAACTGCGGTCGTCAGCGAAATTTACAAGCAAAGTGCACGAAAAAATTGGGGTTGTCGGTCGTTCAAAAAGATTGCATTCTCCCCGATTTCATTTAAATTGCAGACTTTTTAAAATTACGCACCTACATATGTACATTTGTCTGTATGTATGCATGTGTGTCCATTTCATAGGGGCATTTCGTGATCTCTTTTCTTCTATTGCCCAGATCGCGAAAACTTTTTCGTTAACCTTCTTGGGTCACATTTATAAATTCTTTAACTCATTAAATTAATAAACTTTTTAATTTGCTATTGAAAATGAAACCACTTAATATTCCTTCCAGAGTTTTAACAAAATCAACACTGAAAATTCTTAACGAATGTAGACTATTGCCGTCCTACTCACCTTCTACTCTTTTTGCCGAGTTGTGGCCATTAACAAATCACTAAAACTGTGCAGTTTAACAAGAATTCTTTAAAATATCATTATTTTCTTCTTGATTAATTTTTTTCATCCACAATTACTTTAATATTGCATCTTTAAAACTATTATAACAAATACACATGCTTTGAGCTTCAAGATCTGCGGGTTTTTCAACACTGAAATTTTAACGAATGTACAATATTGCCATACCGCTTTGGTTTATCGAAGGTTATCGATTTTTTTCATTCTTCTTCTTTTTTTAATAGTGCGGTGATCAATTTTCTGTAAAAAGTAAAGTATTGTACACATACATATGTATACAAAATATAATTTATAAATGTATTAAACAACAAAGGACCTCAGTATTTTGCGGCTACAATTAATTTATCAACCATATTGCTCAGAAACAACAATTATTTTATGAGACGCGAAAGCGTATGTACATAGTATGTACATCCATACATATGTATGTATTAGTGTGATCCTGCTCTTTCGCACTGTATTATTGTACATATGTATGGAGATTTTAAGCTGTGGTAAGCATTTTTAAAATAATTTTTTCATACTGCCAATTTTACTTCATAAAAAATAATACTAAAATAACCAATTGAGGAAGGAAGGGGGAAAATTCACCCCAAAGTGTTTTCCCTACTCTTATTTTCTTCACGCTTCTCTGGCCACGAAAAAAAGCGATTGCCGCCGACTGTCGACTGTCAGAAATCAATGCATTTCTCCTCGTCGGCAACAAAAGCAAACAATTTGCGCTTTGTTATTGTTGCTCCCGTTGTTATTTGTTATTTGTTGTTTGCTACCGCCACTGCAGCCGTCTCTTTCGCAGATCGGGTTAACATGTCGCTGTCTCTGTTTCAACTTTTGTTTACATCAAAATACAGTTGCAATCATTCAAATAGTTCCGGTTTGTTAATCAACCTACATTAGGATACGTGTTCTTTGTTTAAATATATGTTAATTTATTTACATATTTCATTTAATACTTTTACATGTTACTAAAAAAATTTAGTCAAAAAAAATTGTTTTTGACATAAGTTTGTTAATTGTTAGAACATCTTTTGATATTTCAAAATTGTATTTCGATTTAAATAAAATTGTTTACTATCTATATTTTTTTGAAACTTCACAAATTTTTTTATTTAATTTAATTTGATTTTACATTTTTGAAATGAAAGAATCTGTTCTGCTTCACTTTTGTTTTTTCCCAATCTGTGATTGCAATTTCGGGCGCCTGCAAAGCTCCCACGGGGATGCATGTCGATGTGAAATGGGAATAACAACAATAGCAATAAGAACAACAGTGCGAAACGAGGAAGTAGTAAAAACAAAAGCAACTGACCGAGCAGGGCGGTGAAAAATGTTTGTAAAAGAGAATTTACAGCCTTGCAAGTTCTGCCTATGTCGGAGAAACCGCCCCCAAGGGACACGCCCAGTGCCATTACCAAATGTTATTGCTCAGTAAATGGCAAACGATAATATTTCCATTATTTGTCTGTTGCCTCGACAACCCTAACAAATGCAGTTTGCATTGCACGGCAACCCTGCTGCAAGCACTTTAATTAACTTACCTGGATTCGAGCGAAGAGAAGACATTCCAATTTCAATTCCATCAGCTCAACTTCCCGCTAGGCTACAAATGAACTCTTCTGAGAATCAAATTTCATGCCCCCAGACATAAAAAAAACACTGTTTGGTAACCGCTCTCTGGGGTTTTGGATATGGGGATTGGATTTACCTTGGGGGTGGGGTCGATGACGAGCGTAAAACACTAAAACTGCCAGGCCTGAATATCCATTGTTGTAAATGCAGTGATCACTGGACTTTACTATCCATAAAAGAAAACGTAGAACATGTATATAAAATACGAATTTCTATTTCTGTATATTCGTATTTCGATTAAAAAATATATTATAAAATATAACCAAACAATAAAGGTTTTTTTAAAGAATTTTTTGACTTAGAATTCATTAAATAATATTTTTAGAATGGTATAAATATTATAAGCCATTTACTGTAATTTCTAAGTTCTCTGTAAAAGTAAAAGTAGAAAATTAATTTCTATTTATTTTATTAGTTCTGTTTTCTTTGAAAAAACTTATCCGATTCCCAAAAAAATCTAAAGTCAGAAATAATATTTTTACGAGCCATTACTGTATTACATTTTCCCTGTTTTTTTTTGGTTTCTTGTTTTTTTTTTATAGTTTTCTATGTCGAATGCCTCTGGGTCTCTATCATTGCATTTCACTTGAGTTTTTTTTTGTTGCCGGAGTTTGTCGACTTTCGTTGCAACAGCAGCTATCTAAGGCCTAAAGAACCAGCAGAGGCAGAACAATGATAATAATAAAAGCCGTCCCTGGACTTCAACAAACGGATGCTCTCAAGCGGCGCAACTGTTGCTCTATGCAGACAAAAAATATATTTTTAAATTCGAATGAAGTATGCCTTTTATTAAATTTTTGCCTATCTTATAAAAAAATTTAATTTCAATCACTGTCATTAAAAATTTAAGATTATCCCAAAACTAAACCTATTTACAAATAGTTATATTTTCAGTTATTTCTATAGTTCTGATAATATTTTTCCAGTGCGTGTCCAGGTTGGGGGCCATTCCCTCGTCATCATAGATTGTGTTGCTGTTTCTGCAGTTTTTGCTTTTGTTCATCTTTCTATCTGGCGGCCTCGTATCTTTTTGTTATGGTCTTTCAAGTTAATTGTTAATGCTGCACTCGCGCGCAGTTCGTTATAAAGATTGTTGGTAAATGGAAAAAGTAGAATACGAGCTTAATGAAGTTTTATGCGTTTCTAATGCTCACCCAATTTGTTTCGATCTTTTTCCTGCTGCTTCTCCTTCGCTGCAATGATATTTCAATTGTGATAAAGTTATTTGTTTTATAGTTGGAATCGTTTGTGGGGGAAAATGAAAATCGAGGTTGATTAAAGTGGGCAGATAACCAAGTTGTGGAGTTGTATCTTTGGATTGAGTCAACAGGGGGTAGATCTTTAAAATTGGTAAACTGTTAAATTAGAAAATTCACGAAAAAAGGCGATACAAAAATCCGGCCATAAAGATATAACATTTTTCAAATTGTTTTTTAATCATTTTAGTTCTTATTTTCTTTTTAGTTTTGAAACCATTAAACCAGCTAGTGCTAATCAAATTATGTCCCATTCAATTGGCAAGATGACGTCAAGTGCATGACACTCAATTCCCCCATCTTTCCCCTGTCAAATGTCATTTTGGATTTAAAACTATTTTTATACGACTATGTTTACCAGATTCGCTCGCGTGCTTTCCCCCCTTTTTCTCGCGTGTCAGCGTTTGTCAACTCACTCTTCATCTTGGGGCGGCTTCTTTTCCAGAAAAAAACAGACAGGTCTGTAACATAATTTTATTTAATTACTTAAAAGCAACAACAAAGTGCGGCGACAACAAGAATTCTCTGTGTGTCATAAAAAATTATATTATGCTTTCAGAAACCGAATTTCAAAGTACCCTAAAAAAAGATATATATAACATTAAAATTTTTAAAATTATACCTACTACAGTTTTAATTTTATTTAAATTTAAACTTTTTTATAACATAGTAATATCTATCTATCTATCATTAAAAATCAGTTTAAATTATAATACCCTGTGTTAGGGAATTTTTGAGAGGGACGAAGTCCGAGGGGCATAGGAAGTGGGGTCATTGGAGTAGTAGTTTGTGAAACAGGGGGAATGGTGATATTCTACAACTCGTTTTTCGCTGGCCACAATTTTTTCAACATTATAATTTCGCTTTGAATTACACACATTGCACAAACAGAACAACAGCAACCACTGCGAAGTATTGCCAAGTTCATTGACTCGGCCAACAAGAACTACAACAATAGAGACGAAAAGCACATAATGATTGCAACAAGTTTGCATAAAGCCAGCGCTGATTATTTTAGCACTTATTAAATTCTAGCACAGCCCGGGCCAACACAAGTGGCAACAACAACTGCGGGCAAAAGAACGTATAAGAACACCATAATTATGATCCCCATAATCATGATCATCTCGATCTGGCGATCGAACAGCAGCTGCATTTCGCGTCTGCTTAACTTCTGATTTTCCAGCCACATGCAACTTGCAAACTTGGGGCTCCTCGATCAACTCAATTGCTGCCGCTCACTTGCTCCAGAGATCCCCGGCAGCTGCTAGAGATGAGCTAGGATATTTTATGCAATAAAAGATCTTAATATGTTATGCCTCTTAAAAAAATTGTTAAAAATAAAATAACTACCTTTAATTAATGATTTTGTTTAAATTTTTTAAATACTTTAAACTTTAAAATCGAATTCTGATTTAATTTTTTATAAATATAACGATTAAAATCGTTAACCTATTCTTTGTATAAGAAAACCTACGATCGGTCTTCAAGATGTTCATCATCGCATATCAACGCTCTTCATTAGATAATTTCCGACTGTCTAGTATTTAAAATTTTGTAAATATAGAACAATATATTTTTTTGATCATGTTTAAAGTGACTGCGATCGGTCATCTTTGACTATCTGCATATGCAAAAGCCAGCAGCCGTCTCGTCTCGTTTCTTCGGCTGTCCATCCGTGTGTCCACGGTTCGTTCCCCGTCCAAATGTCCGGACAATGCCCGCCAGCTATTTTACACGCCATTGATTTACAAGTGGAAGAAGCTGGGCAGGAGCAGTAAGCTCCAATGGAGATGCTACCAAATGTTAGCCAGCATGTGATGAAAATGTTACCCGAGGCAGCGGCAGCTTCTGCAGCTGGGTGCGATGGGATGTATGTATGTAGTCTCACAATGATCTGCGCAGCTCCCCCGCACTGTACAATCGATCGATTCTTAGATGCTTTTTGCAGATGGTTTCGACTCCGCTGGAGCGTACTTCTGCCTCTCACTATCCATTGATTGTGGGATTAAGACAGTTCCTGTTCCAATTGCTGGTGCTCCTCCTCCATTGCTACGAACGATCCCTCCCATTTCCAATCTCCCAGTGGCGGCGCATCTGAAAGCACACGAAAAAGAAATGCTAGATCTAAAAAACTTATTTGGTACTAAAAATGTTTTCTAATATTTTGATTATCTTCAAAAATTTTTTTAAAAGAAAAACATGTAAAACAAGATAAAATATTAATTTTTAAAAGGTTTTACAAAAATACTACAAAATTATAACCCTTTTAAATGTTTTAAAAATATTTTAGGTATTTTTAGATTTTAGTTTTAATATTAGTAAAATTTAATAAATAATAAATAAAATCACTCAAAAAGAACACAAAAAATAATACCGAATTAAGTAATTAAATATTTCTGTTTAAAAAGTGAGATGATACTTAAATCAAATATATAGATAATTTTCGAAATATTTTTTTCGAGTGCATGCCATCACATCCCGTGTGTTGTCCTATTGTGGCTCGTTTCCTGCTTTCCTCAGTGCTTTGTGCTGTGCTATTCTGTTGCCCTCCTTCGGTGTCTGATTTTGCTCCAGCGGTTGTGTCTGGCCTCGTTTCCTTTCACAGGGAACTTGCTGCGTTGCGTTGGCAACATCATCATTACCTGGCCGCAAAAAAAAACTCAACAAAAAACACAACAACAAAAATGCGAGCAGCAAGACCAACAAAACTGAACCATTTTTCAGCTTTTCCGTTGAGTTCATTCAACTGGGCGCCGCCGCCTGCTGAGATTTCTTCTGCTTTTATCCCGCCAGCCTCCTTGGTCGGCAAACTTTTGTGTTGACAACTAAGGCTACAAAAAAAATCCAGGAAAAAAGAAAACCAAGTTAGGGCCACCACCCCACCGGCAGAAACCACCGCTCTCCAGTTGATGGATGCAACTGTTGCAACTGTTTTGCTGGATAATCCTCCATTAAAAGAATACAAAAAAAATCAAGTTGGAGTGATGGGAGAAAGTAAAGCGACTAAAAAGTTATCCTTTCTTTTTAAACTATTCTTTTTTATTTTTACACTTTTTTTAATTTTATTTTATTGTTGAAAAACAAATGATTTTTAATTGATAGGAAATTTATTTGCTAGTAGTAGTTTCTCTTAGTTTCCTGTTGATACTAAAAGATTTATGGAAACATTTTATATTTGCTTGTTACAAACGCCTTCAGGAATAAAGTAGACCCCTATTGTCCCGACGAGCAGAGGGAATGGGAAAATATATGTTGCCTGGTGGCTTTTGCCTGGGGTGAAAATCGTGAGTGGTGGAGGAGCTTTCGAAAATGTGCCACGTTGCACTTGTTACTTGCACCGCGATCCCTCTTTGCTGCTTTGGCGACTCGTGTTTACCGTTTGCTGCCTTCTTCAAGATAATTTTTCCTTCTCCGAAAACTGTGAAAAGTCGGAAAAGGAGGATGAAAGCTGAAGCTGGAGCAGCTGCACTGCACCGCCGCCATCATCATCTTCTACTTTTGCTGGTGCTTATGGTTTATGTAGGAAACGTGCTGAGTGCCGGCGTGGAAATCTTTGAAAATTGCTCATTGTTCTCTGTGGAAAATGCAATTTAATTGCATTCAGCGAGGGAGCAAGAGGATCCGAATCGTACGTGGTATAAATATTATCAGCACCTTCCTGCGGCGGAGTCAATCAATTAGGTCTAGATCGCGCTGGATCTGTTGTAATTGAAATGCCAGATGGAGGAATTCTGAGACGAGATCCCAGACTAATGACCATGGCCATGACCGGGAGCAGGATCCAGTCGGCATTCTCGGATCCAAAGAACCAACTAGAGGGAATCAAAATCGAATGACTCTTCCATAAGGGGCTTCCCCCCCACGAATTGTGATATATTCCACGTTGCTGCTTCTGTGCAGGCATCTCAAATGTTTTAATTTCAACAGAACAGAAATAATTCCCATGTACCCATCGAATTATAAAGTACTGGTCAATGACATGATTTTTAATTTTGTTAATTTTAAAGAATAAAAATATTTATAATAATTAATAAAAACAAGTTTTCCTTTAAATTGTTAAATATGGTTTTAAATACAGACCTTTACATCACTCTATTACAGTAAAATTACTATTAGAATAATTATAATAATGTGTCTTTAATATGAACAAATTAAACTATTTTTAATATATCTTAAGAAATGCAATCTGATTTATTTGTATAATTTGTATTCTAGCCAAGTTCGGTTGAAACGATCAGTAAATTTAATTTTGATTTCCATTCAAAACAAATACATCCCCTCATTATACCCGTTACTCGTAGAGTAAAAGGGTATATTGTATTCGTGCAAAAGTATGTAACAGGGAGAAGGAAGCTTTTCCGACCCTATAAAGTATATATATTCTTGATCAGGATCACTAGCCGAGTCGAACTAGCCATGTCCGTCTGTCCGTCCGTATGAACGCTGAGATCTCGGAAACTATAAAAGCTAGAGGATTGGCATTTTGCATGCATATTCTTGGAGTTCCTACGCAAGGTGCCACGCCCCTTCTAACGCCCTCAATCGCCCTACACCATTTTTTGAAAGGTGTCTGGCGCCCACACCATTAAAGATTTTGGAACTAAAATGCAGTTTTATTGTGACTATCAATACCTATCGAAATGTAGAAGAAATTTTTCAAATCGGACCATTCGTTAAAAAGTTATGCCTGATCAAAGATTTTATATATCTATCTCCCTCGCACTCCCTTAGCTGAGTAACGGGTATCTGATAGTCGGGGCACCCGACTATAGCGTTCTCTCTTGTTTTTTACTTCATTTTCTTTCAGCTGACATTTACCTTATAATATTAATTTGTTTTTCCTAACCGTAAATGGGAAATGTTCCAGAACTAATTTCCCGATCTATAAGAACATTGTTTATCACAAAAATCGTTACACTTCTAAGAAAAATCTAGAGGACTGAACATTATGGGCAAATTTGCAATTCTCGTAAACTTTCTTGGTGAGTTTTAGGAAATGCAACTGAAATCGAATACTAAAACTGTTCAAGACTAAATCAAATATTTGAATTTGAATTTTATAGCTATCGTTTGGCTAGCATCGGCCCAGATGCCCTATGATGGTTGCCCAGGAGGTTGCGTTGCAGGAGGCTGGACAAGAATTGCTCGATCCAATATGCTGCCCAGGCATTAAATTTGAGGGTAAAAATGGTCAAACTTATGCTAGTAATAAAGTCGAGAACATTTTCTAATGCTGAATCCTAGTATTAATAAAGTGCCAAAGAAATACAATTATTACCAGAACTTCCGATTCCCATTGAATCCAAATACTCAGGCCTTATAAATCATTTGTCTTTGTGAGTTTTTTCACCACTTGCCAAATAATTTGGCGACCCTCGCCAGACTGAAATTACATATGTATGCTTTTTCCCCATAGAAACAATGGGGGAACTGTGACTATTATTCAAACTCTGCATGAACAAACCATTAAAACCAAAAGTGTAAGCCAACAAGTAGAATCAGCGGGGAAAAGATAGCGAAAAATGGCGAGCGCAATAAATTTATTTACAATTCACGCACGACAACACCACAATCCAACTTCTATACCCTCTCGGCTCTAAGCATATTTGCATATTCATGGAACTTGATACACCCCGGAGCAGAAAATTTGAATTCAAATTTGAATTTTTATTTCATTTTTCTACTCTTCGAGAGGAAGAGCACGTGCTGAGCTGGCTTGTAATGACGTCATTAAGTGCTTTTCAGCTACCAAACTGTAGCCAAAGTCTATACTCACCCATTTTCTTAGCCCATTCACACAGAGAAATTTATAAGACTAAATCCAGAAGTAACTTATACTTAAAATATAATATTGTAAAGTTCTTCGATCGATTTATCTTAAAATTAAAAATATTTTTTAAAAATTAAGTTATTTGAAAATGGGTTAAGCACCTAAGTTGCAGTTTTAAGAATAGAAATTCAGCTGAAATTTAATATGATATGTAATGATTTTTTTCTATCATAACCGTAGATGTAAAAGGTTCCAGAACTAGTATCATGATTTATAAGAACCTTGTTTGTCTTAAACGTTTAAATCGTTACACTTCTAAGAAAAATCAAGCATTCAATTTTCGTGATTCTTTTTGTTTACTGTGTACCATTCTCTTTCGCCACGGTCCCGATCATTAATTCGAACGATGCGATCTTTGACATTTTTATACATTGCTAACCATTTTCCTAAAGCAATTTTTCCTAATGGAAAACTTTTTGCTCTTTCTCTGATCGGATTTCTGTGGTGGAAGAGAGAGAGAGGGGGAGTTATTGGCCAGGCCAATAGATGCAAAGATTAGTAAAGAAAAATTGTTAATGGTTATTTTTGAGGTAAAATAAATTTGTTCCACAGAAAGAGAAGGAGAGATAGATGGTAGAAGGCTTGGAAGAAGATCAGGAGAAGTCGTGAAAATCGTTTGCGGGATAATTGCCGATCGGTTGGCAGAAGGAGGAGCACCAAAAAAAAAAAAAAGAAACAGCAAAGGAGCTGGAGAAGGCGGAAGAGTCGGAAATTACTTGACCCACAATCTGAACTTTGCAAGATTCAAACCGAATCTAGGCTAAATGCTTGGCAGGGGAATTGACTTCTCTCTTTCAGCGATCTTTCAGATTGCCATCCCTATTATAGAAGACTATAATTTAGGCTACATTGTTAAAGAAAAAACAAGTTTTTTGTAAGTATCTGAGAGGTTCAAAGTCATATTAAACTAGGTTCGTAAACATAAAATGGAATTTTACAATATAACATTGCTTGGTTCATTGAAATCTAAAGATTGGTTAGATTTCTTATATTGGGAACTAATGAAAATAAAATAAAAATTAGGCCTTTTTGTGCTTATAAACTAAGAAATATTATTGAATAACTGCAGAAATATAAATTTTTTAATATTTTCTAAACCGGAAGAGGAATATTAAAACAATCTTATCATTTTTTGGTTCCAATACATCTTCCTCACAACAAAGCTGTACACTTTTCATCTCAAATTTTCGGGTCAAAATGCTGGATAAAATGTCGTAATTGCTGGCCCGAAGAAAGGTTTTTAAAGCATTATCTGATGGTGGAGGTTTTACGGGTGCTAATGATGACGTTGAGAGGTTCTCGAGTGGAGAGAGATTGAAATGCTTCTCGAGAGCATTACCAGCATTCATTTCGAAATTTGTCATAATTGGCCATTTTATTGCCCCGCTTCTCGCGAGGCGAACTCTTTTTTCCCTGTTTATTCTCTTTTTGTTTTTGTGGAGTGGAGCGTTAAGTGTCATTTCATTTCTTTTTTTCTTCCCAGATTTCTGTGGGATCTTTCTGTGGAGCCCTCGGTTCGTTTTCATTTCCCCCCCCCCATTTCTGTCTTTGGTTTTGATTTCCTTTCATCCTCACGCTCCGTTCTGCAGTGTCCCATTTTCTGTTTTCATTACAATTCCATCGAATTCCCTGTGGAATTTTAGCAAGGCCTTATTCTTAAAAAAATAACCATTTTTTGTGGATGTTTTGTTAGTCAGCGTGAATTCTGCCTCCTGGTTTGTTTATTTTATGTTTTGGCATTGACTTTCGATCGGAAATGTAATATGGCACGGAATTTTAATGGACTTTAATGCTATAAGCTTATGTGGGATAAAGAAACATGATCCAGATTGTGCCATTCGAGGCGATTTATGCCGTTGATTGGTTTGTGAGATTTTTTTGTTTCGTCTGAAGTTTTGATAAATATTTTAAATTAAAAATTAAAATCGAAAATCACTTATGTGGTCAATTTCGGAAACCATGAAGTTATATTTGCGTACATTTTAACCTTCGTTTCTGCAACCGTTTTTCTAATATATTTAGAATATTATGTTTGGATTTGCTATGCAAAATTGTAAATGAGAAATTTTCCAGAACTAATGTTCTTGATCTATAAAAACCTTGTTTCAATCGGTAGTATCTTAATAGTTCGCAAAATTTTGACAACTGAACATTATGGCCAACTTTTCTTCGCTTGTTACCTTTATTGGTGAGTTTTTGGGCATTAAACTGGAATTAAATTATTAACAAAAATACATTTTATAGTAATCGTATTGCTAGCGATGGCAAAACCTCCTAAAAAAGATTGTCCCGGAGGTTGCAAAGGCTGGAGAAAAAGTTGATAAATTCTATTACTTATCAAGGATCTACAAATTTGTCAATTTTATTGGTAAAGATTGGTAAATTGTGCATGCTACGTAAAATAAAATGTTTTCTTATGGGTAGCGTTTGTGTTTTCATTTTTAAATTATTCTGATATTAAGTCTCAGCAAGAAAAATGTGGTGTAGTAAAAATGAAAAAGGTTACGTATTTATATAAAATTAAATTAAATATTTTAAAATTACAAGTAAATTGCATTTAACGGTTGAGTTTTAAGTTTAAAAAAGCACTACCATTTGTTGTTAATATTTTTTATAAATTTGCTGGCATTTTTAAGGAAGTAATAATATTTGTAAACGTTTTTTTAAAAATATTTCCTCCAACAACTTCAAATTAGGTGCCCCTCGATTTATACATTTTTCCTGCTCCTGTTAAACACTTTGGGTTGACTTTCTGTTGGACTTCTTCGTGACTGGTAGTGTCAGACCCTGTCATAAATATCCCAATACCCAATCTGCCGCGGCCCAATGAAGTCTTTCGTTTGACTTTCCCAACGATTGAAAAAAAAATGGAAAAAACACTGGGAAAAGAGAGGAGGAGGCATTCGACTCTTAGCGATATCTTGGTTATTTCTGTGATTGATTGATTGCCGGCAACGTCTGGCATCGGTTCTGACCCTGAATCCCGACTCCCGACTCCCTGCGATGCCTATTAAGCGAAACAGAAGCAAAACAGGCCGATTGCAACTGCAGCTCAGTCGGAGATCAATCGCAAAAACTGCGCAATTTCAATAATTCACAAAAGGAAACGTCCAAAAGGGGGGGGGGGGGGTTTAAGAGAGAGAGAGATGTAATGGTGGGGGGAACCTGGCCCCTTTCAAGAATTATGGGTCTGTCAATGTCGAAAGAGGGGCGACCCCAAAAGAGCTACCAAAAAAGGCAACGCCAATTTCAGTTTGGCAACGAAATGTGAAAAGAGGGAGGAGAAACGGGTATGGAGGATGAAGGGAATCCCCTTCCTATATTCCATAGAGCACCCCCGACTTTAATAAACGCATCGCTGCACAGACAAATGCCAATAAGCACAATGAGAAATGTCTAAAAATTGCAAGCCCACTTCGTGCGATCAAAATCCCCATTTTTTTTACCTTCTTTGCCTGTCTTTGTGCCTCGAGTTCTCCTCCCTCTCGATTTGATGTGCCTACACAGAGAAAAATATGGATATTCCCTTTACTATTTAAAAAATATTATATGTTTTAATTTTTAAAAAACTACGAATTCGGTAGCATACATTGTGATGTGTTCTGCTATCCCTTACTTTTTATATTTCCTCTGATCTCTTTTGTATCTATCTATCTATGTATACGCGAAAAATTAAATATTATGACAAATAATTTTTCTTACAGTATGTACAGAGAGTTCTGTAATTTCGAATTCCAGAGTTAAAAAATCTTTATAGAATTCTAAAAAAAAATGTAATGCTCTTTATATTCTTATATAGTCTATGGTCTGTTTTCTAAAACGGTCTTAAAAATAACAACAAGGGTAGATTTTCTTTGTTTATTTTTAAAATAATAAACTTTCTATTGATCCCCGATTTTGTTCTGTGTGCTGCAGTGCATCATTGTGAGCCGTGTTGCAAGTTTCAAGTTGTGCTGCTCCCATTTAAGGCGCAATGACGCTTCGCTCATGCGCATCACGCACACGACAAGCTGCCCCTACTCCCCCCCCATCCGCCCACCTTCTTCTCGCACCTCTCTGGCAGATCCTCCTCCTCCTCTGCGAGTGGCAGCCCCTCCACTCCAATTGTCACCAGGCATAGCTAGCATCGGCACATGAAGTCTGGAGTGAATCCATTGCCCCAAAACGTTCGCTGGGCGCTTTATCAAAGCGAATCGGAATCCGCGGAGGAGCAGCGGAAAATTCACGACCTGGAAACTCAAAACGACTCCAGCTGAATCAGCAATTTATCGGGAGTACATAATAATATCGCAATTTTTTATTTTAGTTCAAAATTTGGAATTAAAAATCTATTCTTCATAAATATACCAAATATAAATTAAAGTAAACCTTTAGGGTATCAAAACAGTTTATAATGTACATTTTCCACTCCCCCAATCAGCTGTTATTTCTTTTTCCGCCCCGTCAGTTCACTTTTGGATCTGCTTCATTGCCGCATTGATGCAGTTGCACTCGGTTAGTCAGTCCCTTTTTACTTGGCTGGTGACATGTTGGCTATTTTTAAACGCCGCATCTACAGCGATTTGCAATGAAACTAAAAGAAATCTGTGCATGCTGCAGGCCCATTTGCTGAAATGCCCAGTTTACACAGTAAAAAAACGATACATTTCCAATAGAAGGTCTAAAAAGATCAAAAGACTGAATTTTTATGAGAATTTCTGTAACGAATAGTATTGAATTAAAAAATAAAACGAGTGTTTTACAAAAATTTTCATTTTTTCTTTTTTTTTATATTTCTTTGCTATATTAATAATTTATATATAAGTTTATTATATGATGTAATTTAAGGAACATTTTTTCGTAAGCATTTTCTGGTTTTTAACTATGCCACACAAGTTTTAATTAGCCGCTTCTTTATAATATACCTATCTTTTTAAATACCTTAAACTTATTTGTAGATAATAGTACAGTGAAACCATCTTGAATCAGTGGGACCTCTGCAGTCTTTTCCTTTCACTGTTAACAGCTTTGCGCTTGAATTGCCAATTTTTTGCCCTGAACTTTAGAGCCGGATTCGAAAAGCTGCAGCTGTGCCCAGCTGTGTCAATCGTTTGGCATTGTGTGGGTGGACAATCAATTCAGCCAAGAGCTAGAAAAAGGTACCATTTCCCTCCCCCAGCCCCGAGCATTTCCCCCACTTTTCCACCTTCGTTCGTTCTTCGTTATCTTCGCCGAGCCTCAGGTGTTTCTTCACATACATATGTGTAACTGTTGCCGTTTCCGGTCATCAACTTGGCCACTTGCGGATGTGTAAGGCCCCGCCCGCTCTACTGCTATCTACTTTTCCCCCTGACTACTTTTATTTCGGTTTTATTTCTAGACTTAACTGGATTTGACTCCCCCAACTCGACTCGCAAGTCAGAACTGACTGAAAACCCATGGGCGACAGAGCGCTAATGACATTCAACACTATCTTCTTTGAGCTTTGTCGGCCTGAGTTTTTTTTTTGTTATTATACCATACACAAGAGTTTAAGGGTATATGACGTTTGTTTCTGCTAAAAGATACCTATAAGTGCTCACATCCCAAAATTCATATCTACAGGTCTTATTATTCTCGAGATCCAAAGCTCCTAAAAATTCATATATTTTAAGTATTTTTTTTTTTTAGATATTTTGTATTTTAAACCATTTTTGGTTTGGTAAGGTAAAAAGTAGGGTGTCTCGTAATCGAATACCTAATTTAAAGATTTCTTTCGTATTACTTACTTTTTGTGCACGTGTTTCCCAACAAAATTAACATTTAAATGCGCTCACAACGGTCGCTTTTCCCCTCGAACTCGCTGGACATCCGCCAAAAGATTTTTAATGAAAATTCAAATGGAAGCTGATACCCAAAGTACAGAGGGGAAATATAATTTCAGCGCGAAATAAGTATCGGAATATAAATAAAAATCACAAAAGAAACTGCAGCCACCCACGCAGCGAGGAGAACTTTAATTAAACATTCGCTGGGACCACCAACCAAGAGGAAGTGATAAAACAAAAAGGAGCTGGGCTTATCCCTTTTTTTCCCCCCCCACCCAGCCTTGGAAATATGAGTTGGCAATCAACTGAATGACTTGGCTTGGGTTCGTTTCCCTCTAATCAAAGAAATGAGAGAAAAATGTGCATCCGAGAGATACTTTTGCAGCTTTTCGCTGCGGCAGCAGATCAATTTCCAGCGACAGCTGTCGCATTAAAAATTGATTTTCTCTCGAAACGCAAGGAGGAATAATCAAAAGTATCTGCAGGAGGCAAAAGGCAACTGTCAAAATAGAAATTGCATTTTTCTCGGAGATTTCCGAGAGGCACTTATTGAAAAAATCAAGGGGAAACATATGATATCTTTTGGTGGCATACGATTTTGTATCTGATTTTATTTGACCACAAGGTTCAATGGCACGCGCTTTACTGTTATTTTTTCTCCTTTCTTTTCCAGGCAGCTGTCAGTTAGTTATTCCATCTTCTGGTCATTTGTCCATCTGGCTGAACTTTTGTCTTAATTTCAACTCGTGCAGCCAACAAAATGCGCCGCATCATCTTCATTAGATCGCCGCAGCATCATCGTATCTCTGAGATAAACCAATTGTATGTTTGTATCTTCAGCTATAGCTGTCGGTTCGTTGATGGGCGTTTAATTGAAAATTTATTTTCGATGGCCCAGCGACAGCGCTCAATTATGTCGAACCGGCATCAAGTTTCCCCAACTGAATTGCATCTTAAAGATACTTTGCCCACTGCTGCTTTGGCCCGCTTTGGCATTTTAAGCGGATAATTGTGTTGCGAAAAAATAAGGCAAAAAGAACTTTGAAGGGCTTCCTTGAAAGCGATGGCAAAGTCAAACGCCCACACACGTAGCCCACAAAGAGATACACATTTACTGGCTGCAGATATGCTGCTTTTCACTGCAGATGCCATGAAAATCAATAATTTGGCAGTAAGTCAAAGTTTCAATTGCAGTGGGTGGTGTGTGGCTTTTCTCACAGACTACATACATCTATCTGTGAGCTACATTCTGCGTTAATCAAATCAAGCCATCGCCTTGCCCTCCGCATTGTGCATCAATTATGACGCATTAAAGTCAACTTTCCTTTCACATACAATTTACGCATTCACCAAATTGTAGGAAGTCGGATATTAATAGAGCTTGGCCAGGGCCCCAACAACAGTCCCCAGCCCATCCCGGTCTCAGTTCCAAACCCATCTCGCACATACAACATCGCCCACACGGGGCATGAGTTGAAGTTGAGCCCTGCTCTCTGGTCTTTATGAGGGGCAGCTGCCGCTGGAGCTTCTGTCTTCAGTCCTTCTACTGCATGCATGTCAATGTCAGACTCCCCGTACTTCTTAGACTGCAGCACAGTGGTTTTGATTAGGATTTATATTATAACAATCAGAATTATATTACTACTGTATATCCTAGAAATAGCTTTGTTAATCCATTTGATCACAAATACTTTATAGAAAATTAAGTTCAGGAAGCTAAGCTAAAGAGAAATACGAAGAAAACTTTTTGAACCTAAGTATTATTCACAAAAAAAACACAAAAAAAGCATGGTACCGTAAAATCGATATTGCCATGTAAATTTCAGATCACTATATCGTTTTTACATGAAGTTCTCTTTTCAACCAGGTCAAATATACTTGGTCAATGATCAAATTAAAATTGATCTTAAACAATGTAAAATTGATCTACGTTTCATATCGATTTTATTTTTTTGGGTGTACGTGATTTTCTTTATTTTGCGACACTTAACTTTAATGTAGAAAAATCAAGGCAGAAAGTTAGTTAATTTGATTTCATAAAAGTTTTTAGTTGTTTCCCTTATTTTTGCCACTGTGACACCGACAGTTTTGAGAGTTAATCCGGCACTGACTTTCAAGCGAAGACGAAAGTCTCAGTCTCAGAAACGTCTTATTGGGTCTTTTTCTGCGGAGAGTGCGACACTTTAAAAAGTGCAACGACTCTGCAGCGCTGACTTTATGCACTCTGCATCTGGAGCTGCCTGGGATTGTCATTTTGACTTCGCACTTCGGATGCCAGTAGAAGTATCTGAGAAGTAGCTGCAGCTAAGGCTGCAGATTCAGATGCAGTATATGGGGAGCTCCCCTGTTTCTTCTATTGTCTGCGATTATTTCCACTTACTTGACTCACGCATGCAGGCAGTATCTTCCCGTCGTACATTTTCCCTTTTTGTATACTGCTGCCTCTTCACTTTTTTCTTTTTTACTTTATTGTGTCACTGAAGATTACTAAAGACTCTGTTTTCGTTTTCAATGCCTATTTGTGCATTTCGGTTTTCATCTTTTGTGTGCACATCTTTCATCTTCCTCTTGTGGCTGTAAGGTTTTATATTGTTACAGCAGCTCAAAAGTATCAATGGTCTGTTTTGATTGCCCGGTGAATGGGACACATTGACCCTTGGCGAGTTTAGTCATCTTAAGGCGAATTGGTTCCTTAATTGATGGTTCAGAGGGGAAAAATGTGGCGGAAAAATCTAGTTCTGGGGGGAGTTTAAAATGTATCAGATTCCATTTGTAAATAGTATAGGTTTGTATGAAAAAAAAAACTTTTTTAAGAAAAAAAAAACTTTTTAAAAAAAAAAAAAAATTTTTCTTTCCAAATAATTTTTAACCGAAGTCTTTCTTCACCTACACCTGGAATCATAACTTGGTCTTGATCTCCACCATCGACTTAATTTGATCAGCCCACTGGCAAAGTTCTGCATACATAGTTGCTTGGGGGGATTCCCGGCAAACCCCACCCACTCCCTCAGCTCTTTTCCAGACGCAGTGAGTCGCCTTTTGAGGTGTTTAACCTCAGCTGCGAGGAACACTTAAAAGCGTTTCATGTTTTATCTGGGCAGGCAAGTCGTCGAGTCTGGGGGACTGATTCCATTAAGGGGCGCCACAACACCACCTTAACACTTGCTGCGCCTGTTGTTCGCCACATGTCCCGCATCCCAAAGTCCAATCCTCATCCTGAAACACCGGCCTCGCCCTTTTGCCGGGTTGCTTGGATGGTTGGGTAAATAAAACAGTAACTTTTGTGGTTGCCCTCAGACCAAGTGGGTGGTTAAGAGTGGTTCAGTGAGTAGTAGTGGGTGGGCAACAAAAGTTTCGTTTTTTTTATGTCCGAACATAATTTTCAACGGGGCTAAAACAAGACGAATTTTATGTGCAACTTCCTTGTTCGCTATTTGTAGTCGACTTTGAGGCGTTTACGGGATGGAAAGTGGGCGGAGGAATAAGCACCGCACCCCACACAAAAAGCCATATAATTGAGCCCGAACATTAAGCGGCTTTTTTGGGGTTTAACTCGGCATATTGAAACCGAATCATTGGTTGATTGAATTACATATCGCGGGGGTATTTAGAAGACTGCCCCGAATTTCTTAGTCTTCGTTTTCGTTCTCGGTTTCAACCGTTTCCGGTTCAAATTTAAATTAAACTTGTTAATTATTCTATCCGAGCAACCCACACAGAATGGAACAAGACAGGAACATGTGTTCGCTTCTCCACTTCCTTCCTTTTTCGTCCCACATTTTGCGGGTTTCCTCGTTCCCATTTGCAATCATGATAATGATCCGATGCCGATCACTTTTTGATCCTGCCCTCCTACGTGACAGGCATGCGTCAAACTCCAACGTAACTCGAGCCTACCTTCACATTTTATAGTTTCCTACGACATTTGCTCCGTTTTTCGGTAGCAGATGTCGCCTAACATCATGTCTAATGAAATGCTTCAGTAGCTCCACAATGAAATAGGGAACCCTCATAGTTCGGGGCGTGAAAGTTGTTGACATGTGGGTAGGGATACGGGGGTCTGACTACCGGGAAGGGGGATAAGGTATGTGTAGAAACGACCATTAATCCATTCCTAGCACGTGTCGTCATGGCTACTGCTCAAATAATTCAACTGGCTCAAGTTCAATATCTAATTATAAAAACTAACAATCTATATCTAAGAACTTTGGATCCCATTTTAATCAGAATTTCTTTCTATATCGAAGTCGCATATAAATTTAATTATTCATTTTTAATATCAATGAAAACATTGCGCAAGAGCTGACGTGAAAAATTATCATATTTTATTTACCTCGGCAAATAAGTGTATATTCTCAGGGGTAGGGATATGAAATCCTATGCCAAAAAAGGGGTGTTGGGATGGGTAGGCAAGGGTTAGTGCTGTAATGACGCATCAGGACTTGGAATTTCCCTACATACGCCAGATGTCTTGTCGGTATAAACTGCGCTTCAGCACTTGCCAATTGAGGCGCATTCGAAAACGAGTTTCAAAACCGAAATCAAAACCTTAACCCAAACCGAAATCCCCTATCAACAAACTTCGTCCAGCCGGTTTCCTTTTGTTACCTTCCTTCCTTTAAGGAAAGGACAACAAAACAAAATAGTATATTAGAAGCCCGAACCTTGAAATACCCTTCCAGAAGACCTTTGCATAATACTACTTTATCATAATGTTGTAAAATATAATTTTTATAAAGAAAATATTTATGGAAGGCTTGACTTATGTTCATTTATTTAAACAACCGCTGAGAATATTGTACTCAATTCGTTTTTTGCCGGGTTGCTCCAAAGCAAATCTTTATAAGATCTGTTATTCATGCATAACAAAAATCTTACCAAAACTACAATACCCTTTATAAAAAAAACACCATTGAACATTTTGCATTTACTGTACAGGAAAACAAAGCAATGCATGGAGAGAGTGAGAGAGTGCAGGAGAGAGTCTGCTGCTTCTGCTTTCCAGCCACCCCTATGCGGGTGCACTCCCCTCTCCCCTTTCCCAAACACATGGCCCAAGCCGGCTGTTCTGTGAGAGAGGAAATGAGAGCGGGAGCACAATCAGAAACCCGCTTCCAGTGCACAGTGGGACAATTGAATAGCAAGTACCAAAAAAAAAGAGAATGACTTATTTTGAGAAAATAAATAAGTTCCAAGAGGGCCTATTTGAATCTTAAACAGAGTTTTTTTTTCAGCTATTGAAGGATGATTAAGATGATAAATATTTATAAAATATGAATATTATTTATATTCTCTTTGTTAAGAGTAAACTGCTCAATCTCTAAAGATTATAAAATTAGTTATAAAATATTATATATTTTATGAATCACAAATTTGTTGGGGGATATCCAAATATGATTTCGTTTATAGCTAGATAAACCGAAATCACCAATTCTTCTCTTTCCACACCGAGAGCGCGAGAGTGACAATAAGAGAGCCGTTTCCATTTCCAGTGGTTGGTCGGTTGGTTGGTCGTTTGGTTGGCTCTTGTTCCTCTACCACTGCCGCCTGTGGAAACGGCATCCGAGCCAGCGTCAGTTAGAGCAAGCAACGCTCTTCTGGAAACCGCACGCTTTTTCCTCTGCTCCGGGCTCCTCGTTTTCCCATCGCACACCTCCTGCAACAACAGCAACACACACACTCTCGCCTAACAGACGCGACCAAAAAGAAAACAAAACCAAAATCGGCGCAAAAAGGGAATATCTTTTGTATTCCCATTGTGTATATAGTGCAAATAAAATATTAACACATAAAAACCAGGAAAAACACCGCAACTATTTTTGTGCATTTTGTTTTGCTCTGTGCCGAAGGAGTGGATAAAAGAAAAACCGCAATAAATCAAAAAATCTCTGCGTTTGTTATACACACCTAAGTGTCCTGCAGGAAGGACATCGGGCATCGACATATATGCCACCCGCTGTTTCCACGGATTGAAGGATTATTCCCAATTGCCACATTTCAACGACATCACATCGTGTTTGCGTGAACATCAGGTATGAATCAAAATTCGAGTTAAAGGACCACAGGGAAATGAAAAATTGAATGGCAGATTAGAAAAAAAAAGTTGTAGGAAAGTGAACTGAACCATATGCCATCAAAAAATATTTAATTTTTGTTTGTCTCACAATTTATAAAAGTTTTTAGATCCAGTTGAGAATGATAACATCTTAATTTTAAATTTTCTTTTACCATCCATCTGTTCAAATGTTTTTTAAATTATTAGATATTCTTCTAAATTTATAAAAAAAAAAATTAAATCAAAATTTATTTTGAAAATATTAGATATTGGTAATATTATACTTTAATTAATATCAACGCAGTAAAATATTATAATTTTATAAAGATACAAAGTTATCAATTCTGTGGTAAAATTAAAATATTCAACACAATACAAATACATTTCTTATTCGGACTCTTCGAAAGATATTCGGTTTAAATCCCCAGGTACCTTTAAATAAATTTTTAATCCTCCACAAGCCATAATTACCAAAGAAAAATCTTACCAAAACAATTTAAAAGGCGTCTCCACAAACATTTTATTTCAAGCTCCTAATAAGATTAATGGGACTTCACGATTCATTGCTATAATCCCTCCGTAACATCGCACACCCATCATCATCATCATATGCGTCTTGGGGTCTAATGGCTCGTGTCAATGATCAGACAGCTCTTTCCCCTCTTTGTTTCTAATTTTCCATCCTTTCTAATGGCATGTGTCACTGCTCCATGCGAGAAACATAACCATTCGATATAAATCACAGCCCTGACAAATCCTTTTGAACATTTCATAAACATAATGTGTGCTAATCCTCAGATATTTCCATCCATCAACATTCACAGAGTTGTGGATGGAGTTGCTCCAAAAATAGGACGACCCTTTTTGATCATTTGTATGCATAGGCAGACGCCAGCTAGAATAAATCCCCAAAAAGTGATTCAGTAAACAAATGGAAAGGAAGCCATTGAAGGGATACCGGAAAAAAAGGCAATAATTCAATGATGAATTAATAGGCGCAGGGAAAAGATCACGAATTCCCGGGATCTCCAGAGAAAGTTCGAGTTGGCAGCTGCTACTTTTCGATTCGCTCTAGAAAAAGACTTCCGGGGAATCGGGTAACTAAAAAGCAAGGAAAACATCAACAAAGCAGGGGCACAAAAAAATAGGGTAGGAAGAAAGAAGTGAAGATGCCAAGCTGACGCAACATTTGCATTCGGAAAGAGATTTATTGAGGCAACTCCCCCTTGACTTTTCCCTCCAACTTCCCTCATTGTTTTGCCAAGTTTTCAAAAGACAAAAGCCGACAGCCCCGATGATGTTGATGAGTGTGCGTCACAGTATCTCATTTTCTCACTTTACACCAAAATGTGTGTGTAATCAAAAGTTTTCTTCTTTACAATTCAATTTGAAATTGTTGTTTCTTATGCAAGTTGCCCGCTTTCACTTGAAAAGTAAACAACAATTAAGGAAAAACACAACAAGGAAAATGCTAGACGAATACCAAACACAATTTTCAACACTTTTTCTCGCTCCCAAAGATAAACAATCCGTCGCTTCACATGCAGAGTTCATGGTCAAACAATTTAAACGAAAATGGAGTTTTCATTTAGGAAATTGTAAATCCATCAGCAATAAGAACTTGAGAGTCAAGTGCTGGGATAAGATCCCAAAACTCGTATCCCCTCAAGAGCTGCTGACAATTGACTAATGAGGGTTACAAGGAACCCCAGCGCAAATCATAAATATTTTCTGTTGACAATTTCAATTGCCCTGCGAGGAGTTTGGCTTCAAGGAATTCTCAGAGTTGCTATCTTTAAGGAAATCTTTGCTTATCTGACTGAAAAAAGAACGTCGTGCTAGAAGAAAATGTGCAATAAAATGAAATGATATAATGGGAAAGACAGCCATGCGTTGGGTTTATCCTAGGTACTGTACTGAACAGACTTTAAGATGCTCCGTATTTCAGTTGCTCTGTATATCACTAAGTTTGCAATAATGGTAGTAATAAAAATCACATCCTATTAAAATGACTCTGAATTTCAATATCCGTTGATAACAAATTTTAACTAAAATATATCATTTATAAATTTTAAAAATAAATATTTAATTTCTTGATCAAATTTACCCAAAATAAAAAGAATTTTTATTCCCAGATAATTCCAGGAAACATTAAGCAAACATAGACAAAAAACATCGCAACTCAAGGTTATCCCATCCATATCTTCAAGTGTTGTTTGTCCCTCGAGTGTAATTACAAATTCATAAAAATGCCCTGTTTGAAGTGGAAATCTTATTCCGACTTTGTTTGCTGTTCCCACTCCAAGCTCCATTTTATTTTTTTCAAATCCCCTGGTCCCAGAACTAGGCGCCTTCCGTAGATCCTTTGAGGTTTGTGGAACTTTTTGCTCGTTTACCAATTTCCGCTCTCTACCTGCCCCAGGAGATTATTATCCATCAAAATAACAAGAGGGGAGACGAATGAGAATTCACATCGCACGTGTATAAACCTTTGGGTTTTGCGGTTTCTGGTTTCTCCACCTCTGATGCACTAAAAAAAATTAAATTCTTTTTGGTAAAAGGTTTAAGTATCTTACCTTATTTAAAAAAGGCGTAAAGCTTAAAATCAAAAATGAAATAGCCAAACTTTTTCAAAATATATATGGTATCAGTTCTTTTTATTACTTTCTAGAACGTAATCGTTTTTTTTCTATTAGCTCTAGATTTTTATAACTGTACCTTATGCTCGAGTGAACTTTACTCCTCTTTCTTTTTTCTGACCCCTTCCGCATTGTTTTTTGAACACGTGTCAGATCTGTTCATTAATCACCCTTCTTTTGATTGCCTGGCGAATATGTGGCTCATCATTTTCCATTCTCCCACTTGGCCAACTTCAATAAATTGCCATGAAATTAAGTAACTTGAACCAAAATCCACAGCATGGCATGATAAATCGTTAGATCAGAATATTAAAAGTTAATTTTAAAATGACCTGAGGGGATTTTGTAACCAGGAGGAGGCCCAATCCCGACCAGAGGTCCATTAGCATGGCGTCCGGATGACAAATTGACTTCGTTAGGAGCTTTGCGATTTCCCTCGTTGTCTGCCTCTTTTCCGTCATGGAAATTGGAGGCGCAAATTGAAAAATTATTAGGCCTGAGGTTATTGAATCTAAAACGCTGATTGCAGCTGCTTTGAGTGGGGAAAATGAGTGCACTGAAAATAAGAAAAAGGAAAATTGGATATAATAAATATTAAATCATACATTTTTTTTTGAGAGTGTATCTATTTCTGATCGTGAAAATCGTATTCTCTTTTTTAATAGGTACAAAATGTTTTTTTCTAAAATAATGTAATTTTTTGGCTGTGTATGGTTCTTAAAATTGTATAGCAATTATATCTTTTATTGCTTTGACTGTCTAGACAAATTTCCTCGTACATACAATTATAGACAAGAGCTGCAGGGCTAAAACGGTTTTTTATCAGCAAATCTAAATGTCCAGGTTGCGGAATGTCCTGAAATTGTTCAAATATCCTGTTTAATTGAGCATAAACAGCGCCCACTCACAAAAGTGCATGTCAAAATAGTGTGTCCTTTTTCTATTTTTTATTATCCACCTCCTGGCATCTCGCTCACACATTTTACTGCCTGTTCGCACGCACACGACAAATTGCTACGACGCCATCTGGCGGCCGGTGGCAGCAATTCTTTTCTGGCCACAAAATATAGGAAGGCAAGAGGAAATGTAATAAATAATAATAACAGGACGTAGATCGGTTAACCCTCCAACACCCCTCCCCTTGCTACTGTTTTCCCCCCCTACTCATTCGTTTTTCCCCTTTAATTCCTCCCCACTCCTTTTTGTCATTTCCTTCGCACTGTTTTCGTTTCATGCTTCGCTGCCGTTAGTTGGGCAAAAAAAAACAGAGTAAAAATAATATAACCCAGTATTGCGACTAAGTGATATCCAGTAATTCATTTTTATAACCTCAAAAATTCCATACGTTTTCCCAATTTTAATCCAATTTCTAGTTTAACATCAGGACGAAAAAACGGTCCTAAGACTGTGTTATCTTATAAGGCTTTTTACTATCTAAAGTAATATAATACAATATAGTATACCTATAGTATCTATTAAAAAATGGAATGAGTAACAGCGAAAGAGGCACAGGTTGCGTCTTTGGCGGCAGTTTGTGCCCAAAACTTTTGTACCAGTTGTCGCTTTCTCACTCATGACGGGAGGTTATCTCCCCCAGCTATACCTCCCAAATTCAACACGCCCCTGCTTTTCACTCTCTCAGGCAGAATAAATGGCCTAAAGCAATTGCATTTTTATGCATTTCAAAGTGTTTCTTGACATGTTTCGAGATACGAGACATTTTACCAGAATTTATTTGTTGCGCTAGAGTTGGGAACTACAAAGGTTTTTGGTAGTTAGTTAAGGGGAGTTTTTGGTTGCTCATGTTGTAGGATAATCCAGTATGATTTTTGGAACAGTGGTAGAAAAATTCAAGTCAACTTTTTTATGACAGACATTTGGCTGGATAATACATTAGAAATGAGTAACAAAATACTAAAAAAAAGGGCCTCAAAAATGTAAAAACTTGATCTTAAGTTTTAAATGTGTTTTTTGTGTTGTAGTTTTTCCCTAAACCTTATACCAATGTATCCCCCAACACGTTGTGGTCAACTTTTTATGTTTTAACGGCAATTTCCATGTGTGTAGCACTAAAAACACAAAGAGCGGAATGAAATTCAGGGATAATAAAAAAGGAAGCAGGGTCGGGGTGTCGGCTATGAGAAGGAAGTCGAATTGCATGTCAAACGCAAGTTTCGAATTTGATTTAATTTACGAGCCAAGACCAATTACAGGCCGGTCACATATGCCGCAAAGATTCCAGCAAAAGGAGGACGGGCGTAAAAGTGGCCGACTGCGTGACTTGACGACATGGAACGATTTTCCTTTTTAGCGCTTTTCATTGCGTTTTGGGTGCGTCAACTTTGTTTGTTTGACCCCCCACTGAAACAGACACTATCATAGACATTTCTCAGCTAATTAACAATGATCGCTGTGAGCAATTCGTCTGCGTATAGCCCTATAAATAGTTAAGTTTTTGCTATTCTTTAACTTGTCTTCAGTTAATAATTGCGTGGACAGTGGGTTACAGAGAACTTAATATATTTATAGGACTATTAATAGAATTGATATATTTTAAAACCTCTCTTGGAGCTCTAAAAATTCTAGTAAATGAGTGACTACAAAAAACTTTTTTTTTATTAAATTTTTTATTGACCTGTCTATCAAAAAACTCTACTCAAAAGTAAGACAATAAAGATTTAATTATTTTTTGGCAGAATCATTTCAAAGTCTTACGTTTTATAGACGTGTCAAGATTTTTAGTACGCCAACTATCAGAGCTCACTATAAAGATGCACATTCAAGATAGTGCCCGAAGATACTCCAGTTCCAGTGAACTGTAATTACTTTGACCTGCTTCTGTTTAGAGAAGGGAATAGACCGAGTACTATATAGACTGCTGCGGCAAGAACAACAAGGAAGCTTACATGCCTCTGGCCCCATGACTTTTCTACACTTCTGCCCAGACAACTTATCTCCGCCCTTTCCCGCCTTTCCCAGTCGTGGTAATACTTTGAAATCCGATTCAATTGGATTGTAATGCGTCGCGTTGTTTCAACCCAACTCATTCCCCGACTTTTTTCTAGTACCATGTGTGACACTCTTTTCACTTTCGATACGCAACTTTGTCGAGTTGCTTTCGATTTTTCTACATTTCCTTTCTGCCCCTTTCCTCTGCGGTGTCACTCTTCCAGTTGACCACATCGTTTGAAAGCGGGAAAAACCATAGAATGAACTGATAATGATGCCAGATTATGGCACGCAACGCAATTTGAACTTTAAGTTCACATTTTAATGGAATTTCGGTTGATTTACATGACAGAGGTCGCGACTTGGCATCGTTTTTCCTTTGCCATATCTTCCATGTCGTATCTTTGGGCTTGGGTTTGGGTTTCATGCGTGCGAGTAATGGACTTGTAATACTCTGAATGGGGAAATGGGACCAGACTGGCAGTGCAGTGACTTGGAGATAAATTTACTGGGTCAAATGAACAAAAATGGAATTGAGATTAAAATGTAGAATTATTTTCTACGAAAAAACTTAATGTGTTACATACTTTTATTGATAAGCACAAGAAGTTCTGACTTTACTCATCAGAATAGAATTCTTGAAATCATCCATAGTTATATTTATAAGACTTTAAAAGACATTCCAAAACCCAAATCTTTTTTAAATGATCATTTTTACTTGCCGCTGAACTAATGTCATTCTAATGTCCAGCTCATTAAAAAAGTCAGGTAAAGTCAAGGAAGGACTTTGAAAAATAGAAAATTCTCATGACTTCTGGCAGTTTCTGGTGCGGTCAATTGGTCTGGACGTGATTTGCTACTGCAATCCCGCTGCTAGCGGCGTTTCAGGCATAATGATGCACAAGGACGCGGCGAATGTCCTTGGATGCTTTCCACGTTGATCTTATAGTTTTTCGCTAATTAAGAACGTTTTTCGGAGAACGTGCGACGTGTGAAAAGCGACAAGGCGCACGTACCAACAAAAAAAAGGGAAATAAAGGGAAACCAAAGAAAAGCGTAAGAAGGAAACGATCTGGTACGGGGATTGGATCACAAAATGATCGGTATGCAGCTGGTTCTGCTCGCTTAATAAATTTGCGGTCTTCCCGCCCCGAAACAAAATGCCATGCTGCCGGGATATGTTGAGGGAAATACGAGCGAATTTTCCACGGCCTACCTGAGTGGGGCAGCATTTTCCAGGTAGGATTTTCAACTAGAGAGCTTCAGGTAGAGAAAGAGAGAGAAGGCGAGGAAAACCCTCGAGCAATTGTGCAAGGACAAAGGAGAGCGAGGCAGCCGGCAATGCCATTTGCCAGGATCAGCTGCAGATCCTTAGGACAGGAATTTTCTGCCCAAACTGTATAAAAACCGTGTGCCGATGGCAGCGGCAGCTAGAAGCATTTCAGCCAGCGATCGTGATAGATCCTAGATCGTAGATCCCTAAAAAAATCGATACTAAAAACCAGAGCCAAAGTGTAACCTAGTTATTTCCTCAACTAAGTCAAGGTTTGTCCTGCTAAAGGACCTGAAATCCAAAACATAAACTAAGAAAATATTTTTTATATTTTTTCCAGAATTCTCGCAGAGTTCTCTAAACGATCTTAAAGCATCTACAATATGGGCGAACTCGAAGAGAAGGAAACGCCGCCCACTGAAACGACAGCCGCCCAGCAGGAGGCTCTTGACGAGCCTAAGGAAACGGACAAAATGCTGGACAAAAAAGAGGACTGCAAGGAGAAGACACCCAGTCCGCAGACCTCGAAACCCGCATCGCCTAGTGCTGGCAAGAAATCCTCGCCTGTGGCTGAGAAGAAACTCGAGGATGCCGAACCAGAGAAATCCAAACCAGGAAATGGGGAGGAGATCATTGATATTCCCGCCGAAAATGGCACAAAGCCCGAGGGCGGCGATGAGAAGAAGATCAGCAAGGAGGAGCGCGAGGTCAAGCCCAAGAAGATCCCGATCGGAGGTCTCAAGCTGCCCGGTTTCTTCATGAAGAACAAGCCCAAGGCGGAGGGCGATGGAGCCGAGGGCGAGTTGCTTGAAAAGGAAGAGGATAAGGAGAAGGAGGACAACGGAGATGCCGCCACCGTGTCCGGCAAGGATGATCAGAAATCTCGTCCTGGTCTGGGAGAACGCCTGCGCAACTTCTTCACCCGCAAACCATCCGCCGAGAAGGAAAAGAAGCAGCTGGTGAACGGGGATGCCGATGCCAAGTCGGGTTAGTATATTTATGAGTTATAAAAAGGTTGATGGGATGCTCTATCAAACCGTTAGAAAGTTAGAGATAATATCCAATGGATCGAACTGTAACTAATTCGTTTCTCTCTTTGCAGAAGCCACAGCTGAGGCTACGCCCGGTGATGACGCCTCCGATGCTCCACCAAAGCGTGGACTCTTGAACGCCATCAAGCTGCCCATCGCCAACATGATTCCGAAAAAGAAGGGCAACGATGATGTGGAGCTGGGCTTGGGCAAGGCTGGTCTGGCCTCGATGGAGACGCTAGATGATTCGCTGAAGGATCAGGACACAGTCGATCGGGCACCCGTCAAGACCAACGGCACCGAGGAGCTGAAGGACGAGCTTAAGGACGAGAAGTTGGCGGCGGAGGAAAAGCTGGCCGCCGAGGAGGAGGAGCAGAATCGCCCCGTCTCCCTGCTAACTCGCCTGCGCGCCTACAGATGCAGCGTGGACGATGCCCTGATTGTATTCGGAATCCTGCTGTTCGTGCTCCTGCTGGCCGTGATCGGTTATGTGCTGACCCACGAGACTTTGACAACGCCGCCGCTGCGGGAAGGTCGCTTTATTACGGCCGTCACGGGTTGCGGACCCGTGGAGGGCGTGAAAGAGGATGGAGCCTTCGCCTTCCGTGGCATTCCGTATGCGAAGCCACCGGTGGACAGGCTGAGATGGAAGCCGGCCGAACTGATCGATGACATCAATATGTGCTGGAACGATACCCTGCAAACGCACAACAGCAGTGTGGTGTGCACGCAGAGATTGGGCAATGGAACCACCGTGGGCGATGAGGACTGCCTGTACCTGAATGTGGTCACTCCCCATGTGCGATACAACAATCCACTGCCAGTAGTGGTCCTAATTGGCGCCGAATCACTGGCTGGTCCCTCGCCCGGTATACTTCGTCCATCGGCCCGCTACTCTCGATCGCACGATGTGCTCTTTGTGCGTCCCAATTTCCGTTTGGGAGTCTTTGGCTTCCTCGCCCTGGATGCCTTGACCAAGGAGGCACATCCGCCCACCTCTGGCAACTATGCGCTCACCGATATCATTGCCGTGCTCAAGTGGATCAAGCTGAATATTGCCAACTTTGGTGGTGACCCGAAATCAGTCACATTGCTGGGTCATCGGGCCGGAGCCACTCTGGTAACACTTTTGGTTAACTCGCAGAAGGTCAAGGATCTCTACACCAGAGCCTGGGCTTCATCCGGATCGGCTATTCTGCCTGGCAAACCCCTGAGCGAATCTGGCAAACTCAACGAGCAGCTGATGAACACCCTCGAGTGCACGGATGTGGAGTGCCTCCGTGAGGCATCCAGCGAGCGTCTTTGGGCCGCCACCCCCGACACCTGGCTGCACTTCCCCGTGGATCTGCCACAGGCCCAGGAGGCGAACGCTAGCGGCAGCCGACACGAGTGGTTGGTTCTCGACGGAGATGTGGTCTTCGAGCATCCTTCGGACACCTGGAAGCGTGAACAGGCCAACGAGAAGAACCCGGTTCTGGTGATGGGCGCCACCGCTCATGAGGCGCACACCGAGAAACTGCGCGAATTGCACACGAACTGGACGCGTGAGGAGGTGCGTGCTTATCTAGAGAATTCCCAGATTGGAGTCTTGGGCCTCACCGATGAGGTTATCGAGAAGTACAATGCCAGCAGCTATGCGTCGCTGGTCTCCATCATCTCGGACATACGCAGCGTTTGCCCGCTGCTGACGAATGCGAGACAGCAGCCCAGTGTGCCGTTCTATGTGGTCACACAGGGCGAGGGAGCCGATCAGCTGGCCACCGTGGATGCCGATGTCCAGGCCATTCTGGGTCGCTATGAGCCGCATACCGTCGAACAGCGTCGGTTCGTTTCGGCCATGCAGCAGCTATTCTACTATTATGTGTCCCACGGCACGGTTCAGTCGTTCGTCCAGAACCGCAGGGTCATCAATCTGGGCCAGGATGCGCTGCCGCAGGAGGACTACTTGCCCTGCAACTACTGGATCAGCAAGGATATAGTGCCGCGGTATGCGCGCGTCGATTAAGCGAACCAAAATCCCAAAAGCTAGCCCTGCGCTGCTAATCTTTCACACCTGTCTTTGTCCGCCTGGGGATCGATTATCTCATTCAGCCTTGTTGCGGCTTCCATTTCTACTAAATTTAAAGCTATCTAATACTACAAGTTAAGTTTTTTAACTGCTTGACTTCAATTCGATTGCATACGATGTCTTTAAATTTAGTAGGAACCGAAAACCGAATCAAAGCTTAATTTTTCCCGACTTCGTTTCGAGTTTAGTTTAGCCTAAGTTAATCTAGTGTTTATATATATAAAGATATGTGTAACGGATATTAAGTTCTCGTACAGTTTAAGTTGAAAGTCTTAAGTTATGCTGACTCCATACGTTTCAATACACGAATACGTATTCTCTAACCTTAACATTAACGAACACAAAAACAAAAAACACACAGACACAAACAGCAAAAAAACACAAATAAAACATCACAAAATATACAAAATTGTACTTGAAAAGTATAGATCTGCGTCTTTCAACTATCCAACACACTAATCTACATACTATACTATAAACCATATACAACTATATAGGAGTAAATGCCACAGAGGTTTTTGATTTACCAAAAAAAAACAGAAAACCCGCTAACGACCAACGACGAAACTTTTTTGATACAATTTTACAAAAACTCAAGACTCAAGAGAAGCAAACCGAATTCATTAAGATTTAGTTGGGTTTGCCAAACGCTGGACCACATTGTCCACAATCCAATCCCAGCCGGCGTGTGCCGCTCAAAACTCGTTGCAAGTTTATGATCGAGGGACTTTTCCAAAAAGTAAAATGTTGCAAACATTTCGAGACTGTCAGGAATGAATTTAGACATCTATTTAACCATTCGTTCATTTCCACCATTCACTTAGGAGTATCTATAATTACGCATATATATAAATCGGATATTGTATGGATAACACATTTTTGTATAGCTTTATATGTATATTATTAATCGAACCAACATTTTCTATTGTTTTATACAAGACTTATCCACAACAGTTTACGAGCATTCAAAAATTGAAATCAAGAATCAAAAACAGAACATGGAGTACACAATATAGATTTATGTTCAGAGTAATCTTGTACGCGAACCGTAAGGTTGACAAATGTTTAATAAACGGAAATAATGAAAAACTAAACTAAGAACTAAGCTTATAAGATTCGTCTATTTTCAGCAGTCACTGTGTTTCATGGAAATCAGCTAAAACTAAACGTTTCTTTGGGTATTTTCATGGAAAACGAATGCACATGCAGGCATATCTTATCGCTTGGAACTGTTAACTTTGTAGACACGACATTTATTGTCGGTGAGGGCGGCCAAATAGGATCCGGCCTGCGTGGCCACCGGGCAGATGTCGTAGACCACCTCATTGACGGGCATCGTTTGCACCCGCTCCTCTCGCCGCACATCGTGCATCATTAGCTGCTTGCTGTCCTGCAGATAGCCCACAACCAGTGTATTATCCTCGACGCCCAGTTGGGTCGGTCGCGTCATAATCGGTGTGGCCTTCGAACCGTAGATGGTGGCCTTCACCTTTAGCACCGGAGTACCGTCAATCTTGTCCAGTCGCCCAAGTATGAAGCGTGACTGGGGTGAAGACGGATTGGATCGGGCCGATATGAGCACCGTGTCCTGCACGGCATCGTACTGCATGGACAGGAAGGGACCCTCCACATTGAGGCGAGTGGGCACAGCCGTATCATTGGCCGAGGCGTACTCGTAGAATGTGAGGGCCGTCAGTTGGCAGACCAGGAAGCCGCCACTGGTAAAAGTCTTATTTGGTGGCACTGGAACTATGTGTATCACAGGACTGAAGTTCTCTGGAAGGGATTAACTAGTGCTGTGAAAGAGAATTTTATGTTTGGTGTATGATCTCGCTTACCTTCGGCTTGGAACTCGCAGAGTATGTTCTCGGGGAACCGCAAATCATAGATATAAACTCCTCCACGAAGGTCTCCGCCGTACAGGAAGTGCTCACGCTCGTTGCGATCCAGGGCGCACGACCAGAGCATCTTGTCATGAGCGGTGAACATGGACGAGCAGAGCCGCGTCCTTATGTCAAAGATCTTGATCTTTGGCTCGCGACTGGCCACCGTTAGTAAGTGCTGAGACTCGCTAAACGCAATGTCCCTGACCAACAGCGCTGAGGTGTGCAGGAAGTGCAGTGGCTTGAAGCTGGGCGGATCGATGAAGCGGACTCCGTAGCCGGGAAACAAGTTCTGGGCGCTCTTCTGGGAGGCCACCAGCATGGAGTGCTTAGCGGAATAGAGTAGAACTCGGCAGCCAGGCTCGCGGGTGATCTCAAAGTTCTTCTCCATATACAAACGATGTGTGGCCAGCTGGTGAATGCCCTTCTGGCCACCACTGCCATCTGCATCGCCTCCGAAGGCTCCTCGACCACCGCCCGCTCGCACCAGCTCCTTCAGCCGTTCGTAATCCTTCTGCAGGAGCATTAGCTTTTCGGCGGTTAGAGTGTGGGCCAGCTTCGCGGTGGCCAGCTCTGTGGCCAAGGTCTGTGTGCGTCGGCGCTCCACTTCCAATTGCTCTCTAATATCCGTATCCAGCATCTGGATGCGCTTGGCGTACAGGTGACGGATGTCCCTGAAAGTGGCCTTTGTTTTGCACTGGGGACACACTTTAACGGACGATTGGCGTTGGCTTTCGTTCAACCATCGCCGTATGCAGGATTCCCCGAAGAGGTGACCACAGCGCAGGGAGACCAGTCGATGCTCGCCGCTCATCTCCCAGGAATCCAGGCAAATGGGACAGGTCAGGCCATCATCTTCGTCCTCCACAATTGCGGGCTTGCTTTCGGGCGAACTTTTCAGGCTTTTGTCGGCGGCGGCGGAGAGACGTTTGCGTTTTTTGGGCGGCGACGGTGTGTCCAGAGAGATCACAACTGGTTCTCCGCCTTGGTTTCGACGGGAAGTACTTGGCGGACTGGGCATAGGCGGAGGATCTAGCAGGGCTACTGCAGGTACTCTAGGTTCTCGATTGAGATCGGGTTCCTGGTTCTCATCAGGCGGATCCTGAGCAATCTGACCATGTTGCTGCTCAATTTGTATCATATTCGCAGGCAACTGAAAAATATTTAAAGGTTCTAGAACCCGGTTCCCTCCGGCAGGCTGGTCATTCCCTACTGGTTCAGGAGGGTCCTCTTGTTCTGCCAATGCATCCACTAGCTCCGCTACCTCGTCTGCTATCTCATCCTGATTCTCTTCTATTTCATCCTCAAGCTCTGCTATTTGATCCTCAATCTCAGCTATTTCATCCTCATGCTCTGCTATTTCGTCCTCATTGTCTGCTATTTCATCCTCAAGCTCTGCTATTTCCTCGTCGGCGGCAGTACTACTATCACTGACATTAGAACCATCAGAATCGTATTCATCCTCCATTTCTTGCAGCACATAATCCGGATCAAAGTCAGGATTCTGGGTCATAATCCGTTGCCAGTTTTGCCTGCGCGCAACGGGCTGATCGGATTCCCTGCTGTCCGTTGAGTAAATAACCGCATCCAAATCTGCGTCTCCGTCGTCTTCGGATTCACTCATAGATGGTACGAATGAAGGATTACTAGTAAAAAACGTTGCTCTTAATTCATGTTTTATTATTTTTTATACCAAATTCGACAAAAACAAGACAGACGCTAAATTAATCTAGAGATGGAAAACAGCCAAGTGCGTCGTGAGTGTCATTGGTGATGGCAAAAACTCAGAAGAACTATCGAACAAATTTTTAATTTTGGCATAGAAATCTCTTACAACCTAATTTGGTTAAAATTCAACCGACCATCAATAAAAACAACAACCGCCATTGCTTTAAAAAACTTATAAAATAAATGAAAAGAAAACCAAATGTAAAAGCAGCTTCTTTTCGTATTTTTCAATGCTTTTATTTGTATATTTTATTGATCCGAAAGATTATACGAAACCATTTTGACAAAATATACTTTTTAGCCTTTTAAGCCAAATTTTATATATTTTATTTAAACCTATTTGTATTTTTTAAGTTGCTATAAATATCGATTACGCATACAGCACGCGATAGCTTTTAGGCATTCCCCAGCACAACTCGAAACGGTCACTCTAAATCAGACTTTTGACGCCTCCGCCGCCATTCGTTGAAAAAGTTAAATCCTCTAAAAGCGCGCATTAACCGGAGATAACACTAGACGAAAAAGCCGAATAATCGCTAAATAGCATAGTGAATAAAAGTCAATCGGGATAAAGCTGAATTAGAGGGTAAAAAAAGAACCCGAGCAACCGGCATTTCTCGAAGCGGCAAGAAATTGCATCAGTGTGCGGTTGTCCCAAAACGAAAAGCCAAGCCAGGAAGCTTCAATTTCTGCCTGTTAATTATCAAAAGGTGCTAAAAAGAAGAGGCCGTGAAGTTTACGGTAAGCTAGAGAGCTCGGTTGAAATAAGTGCAACGCAATTTGCTGGCTGACTAACCCGCCCCCCGTGGCCTTGAACTCGACAGACTTGGCTGCCGTCCACTCACCCACTTACACACATATACACGCACATCTATATACACACGCAAGCCGCTTCTACTAACTGAGGAGGAAAGAGAAGAGCAGACAGGGGAAGAACGGAGACAGAAGAACGAGAGTCATGGCCGAGCCAAGGACGCCCGAGAAGCTGCTGACCGCCAAGCCGCCGGTGTTCCACCACAACAGCCATAGTCCCAATGCCTCGCTGCAGCTGCCCAGTCCCATCATCACGAGGCGCACTCGCACGGCCTCGACGTAAGTCCCTCCTGGGCCTCCTTGCCCAATCCACCCCACCGCCCACTAGCAACCCTCTTGACCCCTAAAACAACTTTTGTCCTTTCACTGGGGGTTTCAGGAGCCAAATGAGCCTACCAAATTCAAAGTATTTCACAAAGATTTGATCCTTCTGTAATAGTAAAGAAAAAATATTCATGAGATTAAAATATCACAAAGTTTGTTTGTATTTTTTCGTCACCAGAAATGTATATTTTGTTAGTCATTATTTATTACTATTTATAATATATATTTATTATATTCATGTTCCATTTATTATTATATTATATTTATTATTAATAGGAAATTGTGGTTACAATGCCTAAACAATTTATGTATAATAAAAAACCTTTTTGAAAGATCTTTTCTTTTACATGTTAAATATTTTATGATTCTTGAAGTTTTGATTGAAAAATTAATTTTAAAAGCCATTTGGTAATTTCCTTTATGTTTGTATACTAAGAAATGAGTTGCTAGCAAATTTATAAGCTCTTGGGTACCCTTTTGAATATTATCCCCGTACTTAATTTCTGCCCTCGCCCCTGTCCTTTCATGAGCCATTGATTTAATTGTCTCTTCCTGCTTTTTCCATTCCCTTACATCAAACGCTGCCAAAAACCCAAACACGCGCAAACTCAAAAAAAAAAAAAACAGCTCCGCTCGGGCCTTGGAAAATCCGGTTGTGACCGGCGTTGTGAAATCCTTCAGCCGTACCAAAGGACACGGCTTCATTACACCCCATGCCGGCGGAGAGGACGTTTTCTGCCATGTTTCCGAGTAAGTGGATGAATAATTCATGCGCGCCCTTTGCGCTGGCTCTTTAAAACCTACAAAAATGTAATCTTCCCACAGCATCGAAGGTGAATATGTGCCCATGCCCGGGGACGAGGTCAAATACCGCCTGTGCGCCATTCCGCCCAAGTACGAGAAACACCAGGCGGTGCACGTGCAGATTAGCAACCTGACGCCCGAGGTGCACCACAAGTGGGAGGAGCCATTCTTCGGCGGCTCCTCGCCCGCCAAGTAAAGCACACGCTGGTGGCCCAGGATGCGGAGTGTGGGAGCGGAAAAGTGAGCAGTCAAAAGCTGAATGGCCTTCCAAGAAATTTAATTGAGTTGGAACACGCCACCCGAGATGAGCGAAATGGAAAACCCGAACAGAACAATAACCATGAAATTAAATAAAAGCATAGCAAGCGAAGCAGCCAGGAAAAAGCCCAGTCCAGACCAGAACGTAATAGAATATAGCAACAGGCCTGCCATCCAGCCCAGCCAGCGAGCAGCATCACCAGAGTTTCAATTGAACACTTAATTAGAATTTAAGCTAAGCTATGAAAGTCAAAACTCAGTCACAAATATTTCCTTTTCCGCTGGAAGAGGAGAGAGCAACCGAAACCAGTTTCGATAATATTATTGAAAACGTATGTATTTGGAAATTTAAATTGTTATTCGAGAAGCCAGTAGCGCTGCGCCCGACGCTGCGGGGCCTGTATCAGTAATTACTTTTAATTATAACGAAACATCTGAATGTGTTCGCCAAGCAAACAAGCTAAATGCTCTCAGTAATTCACTTTATTATTAAAACAAAAGCTGCAAAACAATTGTGTCGGTGATTTTTATGGAGTGGTGTGGGAGTTCAATATTATCTACATGCTCTTGTGCATATTTTTATACACACAGTTGCGGTCAGAATAATGATTACTTTTGTTTCAGATAGAAAATTATTAAAAATAATTTGGAAAGATAAAAAAAATTTTATTAAACTAAAAAAGTTATTACCAAATTCGGAATTCAAAACAGAAAATATAATTTTTTTACCCCCGACAAAAATGTTGTATTTAAAGTCAACCCAATTCCAACAAATAAGATATATTTTTAGAAAATGTTTAACTACCCAGTAAAGCTAGATGTAATTCCTATATTATTTCACAACATTTTTTTCAACTTCGCGCAAATATATTATATATACCTACATATTTCTGCACGGCTTGACTTATCAAAGTAGAGCTATAAATAGCCGAGCTCATACTCCCGAGATTTAAACTTTGTAAGCCTCCCGCCACCGAGTTCAAATTTCAAGGGATTAGTGTGACCATCACCGTGGTTTATAGCACCTGCATGTGTAGTGCGGTCTGATGTTGCTATAAAAATATATTGAACGTCAACAAACATACGCCACGAAGGAAAATATTTCCATTTTTCTGGAATATGATTTAATTAAGAGACCACTGACAGAGAAACACAAACTCTTTCACCCAGATATCAAACCAAATTAAAGGCGGTAAGGGGATTTCATCTGGAGATCCGGAAAAAGCTCTACACTTGAGTGACGTGGACCTGGGACATTTGTTGTTATTTGTTGGTGATTAGAAAAACAGGTGAGCCGGTGGCCTCCAAAGTGGCATGTTTATATTATATACATATTATTAAATTTATACTTCCCGATGACTTAACAGAATGTCCGCCATAAGGAGGAAGCCAACGGGCAGCAATGCCGACCACGATTTGCTCATCGATGAGCACCCAAAGCCGGAGAAGGAGGTGGAGCACCAGAAACCGGACATTCGTGGAGATCGAAGGAATATAGCCATACTGCTGTTCCTGTATGTGCTGCAGGGCATACCGATTGGCCTGATTGCAGCCATTCCAATGTTGCTGCAAAACCGAGGAGCCAGCTACAAACAGCAGGCGGAGTTCTCCTTCGCCTACTGGCCATTCAGCCTCAAGCTGCTCTGGGCTCCCATTGTGGACTCACTGTATGTGCGTCGCTTTGGCCGTCGGAAATCTTGGCTGGTGCCGGTGCAATACCTCCTGGGCGCCTTCATGCTGCTCCTTTCCCTTCACGTGGATCGCTGGCTGGGCGGAAATGGCGTGGATCCCAATGTCCCGCTGCTGACGCTGCTCTTCTTCCTGCTCAACTTCCTGGCTGCCACCCAGGACATCGCCGTCGATGGCTGGGCTTTGACCATGTTGAAACGATGCAACGTTGGCTACGCCTCCACGTGCAATAGTGTCGGCCAAACCGCTGGCTATTTCCTGGGCTACGTAGTGTTCATTGCCCTGGAGTCGAAGGATTTCTGCAACACCTATCTGAGGGATGTGCCCCTGGAGGAGGGCATGATCACGCTGCCTCGCTTCCTTTGGTTCTGGGGCATCACTTTTGTGGTAGCCACTACTTTGGTGGCCATTTTCAAGAAGGAGAACGACATTGAGGACGCCCACATGGACGCACGGTACACGGAAGAGCACGAGCTGAATATTCACGAGAGCTACAAGATCCTTTGGGACATGGTGCGGATGCGTCCGGTCCAGATCCTGGCTGCGATTCTGCTCACCGTGAAGGTCACGTTCGCCGCCTCGGATGCGGTGACCAGCCTGAAGTTAATTGATGCCGGAGTGCCCAAGGATAAGCTGGCACTGCTGGCCATTCCACTCATTCCGCTGCAGCTTATCCTGCCGCTGGCGGTGGGTCGCTATACGAACGGACCGCGTCCCATGGACGTCTATCTGAAGGCCATTCCCTACCGCATCATCATGGCCACGGTGGCCACTGGGCTGGCCTATATCACACCCTATATTATCCGGGGAGGAGTGGTGCCCGTCTATTACTACGTCCTGCTCATCACCAGCTATGCCATCTACCAAGTATTCCTCTACTCCATGTTCGTGGCCGCCATGGCCTTCTTCGCCAAGATCTCCGACCCCGCTGTGGGCGGCACCTACATGACATTCCTGAACACGCTGTGCAATCTGGGCGGCAATTGGCCCAACACCGTGGTGCTGTGGCTGGTCGACGTGCTCACCTGGAAGCAGTGCTCCAATAATGCGGACAACACCTGCCAGGGCAAGGAGGAGCAGCAGGTGAGTGTTTTGAAATCTTAAGGATAAAGATAAACTATCTTTAAGATAGTTGAGCTTTAGTACAAAGAAGATTTTAACTTTAAGCAAAAATAGGACCTAAAAGGACCAATTATATTGGGCTCAACGGTTAATTCTTAAGGCTTAATTCGTTAGGTAACAGTGCAAATGATCGGCATATTCTCCTTCATTTCTCCCACAGAGCTGTGAAGCGTCGTCTGGCAAGTGCGAGATCGCCTTCGATGGCTACTACTTGGAGTCCGGCATTTGCGTCGTCTACGGCATTGTTTGGTTGCTGCTGGTGCGGAAATGGATCGTCTATCTGCAGGACTTGCCGGTGCGATCTTGGCTGGTGGTCAAGCAGAAGGCGCGGTAGCAATTAATAGTGTGATCCGGGGCCAGATCCTCATAAAGATCCAGCACCGACCCGTAGGTACAAACAACTAATTCTAGGATTAGGAGACGTTTGCATTCTGTAGGCTAGCGAAATTACAAATTCCCGCCTTGGTATTGTTTTTGTATAAACTAAAATTGATTCCAATGGAAATAAAATAAAATCTAATGTTGAATTGAGCGAATGGGTATGATGTTGGTTTATTCGCTCGACTGCGCGCAATCATCGGTGTTTAAGGGGTACAAAGTGTCTTAACTTAATTGTGTATTAAAAAGTCAGCAATTTAGTAGTACTTCCAGGAGTCGACCGATTCCTGGTTCTGCTTCTGCTTGCTCTTGCGCTCAATCAAACCGGCCAAATGCTCCGATCGCATGGACAGCGAGTCGATCTTCTCTACCAGCTGCTGGTAGGGACTCAGCGGCTGGGTGCCCATCACCACATGTCCCAGTTTTGAATCGATCTTGGCATTCAGCCGGGCATTGCGGATGAGGTTAACAATCCAGCACTCCGCCTCGTTGGGCTTCATGTTCAGCTTATCGGCCAGCATGCTGATGGTGATGCACTGGTGGATGCGGCAGAATGTCTCGAAGATCATCAGACGGGCATCCTCCACGAACTCATTCAGGCAGGCAACGATGAAGAAGTCATTCAGGATCACAGTCTGGCACTCGTGCAGCTTCAGACGCGCTCCCTCGAAGTCAAAGTTCACGTACAGGCACTCCAGGAACTCGGTGATGGGGTCGCGGTAGGTGTACGACTCCTGCTGGATCACCTTGATCAGATCCTTCAGAGCATTGCGACGGGTGCGGTTGATCACCACGGCGGTGGCCAGATAACGCATGATGTGCGGGCACATCGTCTGGATGGCGTTCAAGTACAGTGGCTTGTACAGGAACATCTCGATGATGAGGTCGCGTCCCTTGGGATGGTTGAAGAAGACCAGCACCGACCAGTGGATCAGCCAGGTGCGCTGCTGCAGGGCCTGGATGGTGCTGAAGTTGGCGCTGTCGATGTAGTCGCGCAGACGCGTCAGATCCTCCAAGGCGGTGTTCCAGTTGAGGGTCAGGATCTCGGCGGCCAGCTTGCCCCACAGCACATTCAGGTAGTTCTGTAGGATTTAGGAGGCAATGAGTTATGAATTTAACGTTGAAACGTTGTATTTTGCGATATGTAGGTGTGATTTTTAGTGGGAACCCATACCCATATCCCATACACACCTTGTCGTTGGGCGACATGACGATCAGGCAGAAGTACAAGTAGGAGGTGGACTCCTGGTAGTTGCCGCACTCGTACAGATACTTAGCCAGCTTGTAGGCGCTCTCCAGGTGCTCCACCTTAAAGTTGTAGTCCTTCTGCAGGGCATTGACGAAGGTCTTCGAGTCCTTCATGCTCTCGCCGTTCTTGAGGATGTCGGTGGCCTTCATGATGGGCGCCACCTCGTTCTGGAGCTGCTTGAGGGTGGCCAGGACCTCCGCCTTGCGCTGAACCAGCTCCTCGGGCATCTCCTGGCTGAGATTGAGACGCTTGCGGGTGTCCATCGTGTAATCGATCATGTTCGTCTTGTTCACCGTCTCCAGGATGTACTCAAGCAGCTCCTGCTGGTTGTAGATCTGCAACGGAAGTCATAGTTATGCACTGGTGACACGGCAAACCGCGGGCGGAGCACCGCCTGGTCGGGATTCTAACCTCCTTGCCGCACAAGAACTCCAGCAGCGGGAAGGTCAAATGCCTGTCCAGATATTGACAGTTGATGCGTGTCAGGTCGAAATTGGCCATGATTGCTGCTGTTTTATTATGTTTTCACAATGAAATTTACACGCAAAATCGGCAGAAAATACGCGTGCGAAAGGCAAACAGTGTGCCCAGGGGCGAAAAGAGTGACGCCCGTTTAGTGTTACCGAGGGGTGGAAAAGCGCGAACGGCAAAAAATACCATATACCTAAAAACAGTATTTTTAATTAAACTTAAAAAAGGCGCGATTATTTGAAAAAGATTTTAGGAACTAGGCTAATAATTAAATGGATTTTTTAGGCCAACATTTGCTTGTCATAATTTATAATTTATTCATTTAATAATTTTAACTTCAATAAAATAAAATAAAATTTTGATAGGGTAACAATTTTAAATTGCATGTTTATAAAAAGGAGACAAAATTTCAAGTTTGAAGTTTTTACCATTCCCAATAGAAAGAACCAACCAGCGAATGCCTTGTAATAGTTTGAATATTTATTTCATCAAATGCTTGCACATAAATATATTCATATAGAGATGTATGTATAAGGGTATACAGTTGGGTTAAATATTTGTTTGTATAAATAGTGTATTTTTTTTGTATTCATACATATAACTGCCAAAGAGCACGTTTGTTTTAACAATAGCCACTTAGGTACTCCTGCGGTTAACGGTCGAATGCAGTTCAAAACACACAAACAACATCTAAAAAAATGCGTTTCGATATTGGCCGAGTTTAATACGTTCGTCTGTCTGCATATACGATTCATGGGTAGATTGTATATAGGAGGGTGGAGATCAGCATATCAATTTTCACTTCAAATTACGTTTTTTTTTGTTTTAGCAAAGAACAGGCAACAGAAGTTAAACAACATTGAAAAAAATGCATTTTCTAAATATTTTTGTGTTTTTAACGATAACGGTAAATTTCTAGTTATTGTCCTTAGATCTTTTTTGTTGGATATTCGATTTCCTTTAAGATATATAAGTATTCGATTGGCTTCAATCAGCATTACATTTTGCACTCTTAATTGACTCCTGCCGCAGCATTATCATCACCTATGGAGGGCATCTCGACGGAACCACAAACATTTCCCAGCCAGCTTTGCGATGAAAATAAAACTAAATGAAACGTGTTTCGTTTTGGTTTTGGTTTGGTGTGTAAAAAACTCAAGTCTTTTTAGTGTAAACTAAACTAAAGTCGCGAAAATAAAAATCACAAATCGGTAAAGAATTTCGCCTTAGGCTAGGGACGATGCACGCACACAAAACATGATATTAGCTGCACTGGCTGTCGCTACAGATCCTGCTTAGGATGTCCCGATAACGCCACCTGGTCCTGGCAGTCCACTAGGACGACCGGTCAGATAGGAATCCACTTGGCGGGCTGCCTGGCGACCCTCGGTAATGGCCCAGACGACCAGCGACTGGCCACGCCGGCAATCTGAAAAGGAATAACAAGCGTGAAGTCAGTTACTGATTTCTTATGAAACTTAAGAATTCGCGGATATTTCAGGTGATTATAATTATAGTAATTTTCGGAATTTTTAGAGCGTTTTTCATAAAATCTTTAACAATTGAATATTTCAAATTAGAATTAGACTAAATTAATCTAAAGCAAAACTGTTTTATATTAAAGAATTTGCGGATTTTTTATGAGATTTAAAAGTGATAATTTTCGTATTCTTCTATTAAAGAAGAAAAGTGCTAGGAAAACTTACCGCCCGCTGCAAAGACCTTCGAGTTGGAGGTACCATACTGTCCGTTGGAGGCCTTGATGTTACCACGCGGGTCTAGTTCCAGCCCCAGTTCGCCGGACACTGTCTTCTCTGGCCCCAGGAAGCCCATGGCCAGAAGGATGAGGTTGGCCGGGAAGTACTTCTCCGATCCGGCCACCTCCTGCATGCGCCACTGGCCCGTCTCCGTCTTGGTCCACTCAACCTCGACTGTGTTCACGCCCTTGATGGCGCCATTCTCGCCCACGAACTCCTTGGTGGTGGTGCAGTACTGGCGCGGATCCTTGCCCCACTTGAGCTTCACCTCCTCGTGTCCGTAGTCGACGCGGAATACCTTCGGCCACTGCGGCCAGGGGTTGTCCTCAGCACGCTTTTGCGGCGGCTCCGGCAGAATCTCGAAGGTGGTGATGCTCTTGGCACCCTGACGCAGCGAGGTGGCAATACAATCGCATCCGGTGTCACCGCCGCCGATGATGATCACATCCTTGCCGGCGGCAGAGATTATGTCATTCTTGCCGCCCAGCTGCTTCTTCTGCTGCGCCTCCAGGAACTCCATGGCGAAGTGGATGCCCTTCAGGTCACGGTTGGCCAGCGGCAAGTCACGAGGCCAAGTTGATCCTGTCGTCAGAAGAACGGCATCGTACCTGGGGATTATAATCGCTATAATCAGTAAAAGGTAGAATCCTAAACCAAAGAAGAGTTTAATGCTTCACTATCAGATACCCGGTACTCAGCTAAAGTGAGTGCGAGAAGGATGAAAGTATGGAAGCTTTAAAGCGACAAATTGGCAAAGCGACACCTAGCGCCGAACACTTTGATTGCTCATAACTTTTTAATGAATGGTCGGATTTGAACCATTTTAAAATGGAAACATTTGGATATTAATAATCGAAACAATCACTCGTTTACACTTTTAAGAAATCTTTAAAAATGTGGGCGCTCTACGAGTAATATATAGCCCCTAATCCCATTAAAAAATACTCACTCTTGCAGCAGCTGCTCGGCCTTGAGGTCCTTGCCCACATGGACATTTGTGCGGAACTCGATGCCTTCGTCGGCCATCAGGTCCACCCGGCGCTTAACCACCTCCTTGGACAGCTTCATCGTGGGAATGCCGTACTGCAGCAGTCCACCGACGCGATCGTTGCGCTCGAAGACGGTGACAAAGTGACCGGCGCGGTTCAGCTGCTGGGAGGCGGCCAGACCGGAGGGTCCGGAGCCCACAATGGCCACCCGTTTGCCAGTGCGCACCTCGGGTATCTCCGGCTTGATCCAGCCCTGCTCGAAGGCGTGGTCAATGATGGCGCACTCGATGTTCTTAATCGTGACCGCCGGCTCCGAGATGCCCAGGACACAGGATCCCTCGCAGGGAGCAGGACACACGCGACCCGTGAACTCGGGGAAGTTGTTGGTCTGCAGCAGTTGGCGCAGTGCCTCCTGCCACTCGCCGTGGAAGACGAGGTCATTCCACTTGGGAATGATGTTGCCCAGCGGACAGCCCGTGGAGTTGGACTGACAGAAGGGGACGCCGCACTCCATGCAGCGGGCTGCCTGAACCTTGAGGTTCTTGCGCACATGCGGGAAGTTGTAGACCTCGTCCCAATCCTTCTGTCGCTCCCCAGCATCTCGGTAAGGTGCCGCCTCCCTCTTGTACTTGACAAAGCCGCGGGTCTTGTCCAGCACGCGATCGGCGCGCTTCTGCTCGAGCGCCACATCCTGGATGGCCTCCTCGATGTCCTTGATGTGCGGTTCGTGCTTGCCATTGCCATTCTCGATGGCCGACTTCAGTGGCTGCTCCACCGCCTCCTGTTCGGCCATGTCCTTGAGAGCCTTCTGGTATTCGTACGGGAAGACCTTAACGAACTTGGCTTGGGCCACGGCCCAGTTATCCAGCAGCTCCTTGGCCACCTTAGAGCCCGTCTTCTCTATGAAATCAGCCAGCAGTTCCTTCACCAGCGACACATCCTTCTCAATCTCCAGCGGCAGAAGCTCCACACTTTCGGGATTCACCTTAGGCTTGAAGGAACCATCCAAATCGTACACATACGCAATGCCACCGGACATGCCAGCGGCAAAGTTGCGTCCGGTGAGACCAAGGATCACCACCAGACCGCCCGTCATGTACTCGCATCCGTGATCGCCCACGCCCTCCACCACGGCGGTTACTCCAGAGTTGCGCACGCAGAAGCGCTCGGAGGCAATGCCCCGGAAGTAGGCGGTTCCCTCGGTGGCGCCATACAGACAGACATTGCCCACGATCACATTGAGATGCGACTCGAAGGGAGCCGTATCCTGGGGAGTGATGACCACGTTGCCACCGCACAGACCCTTGCCCACATAATCGTTGGCATCGCCCTTCAGGGTGACATTGACGCCACGGGCCAGGAAAGCGCAGAAACTCTGGCCGGCCGATCCCTCCAGGAAGATGTCGATGCTCTTGCCGGCGGGCAAGCCAGCCTCTCCATATTTGCTGTAAAGAAAAGGCACTCCGATTATGCTATGATCATCTTCTTCAGGGCACTCCAACCCACCAGGCAATATGGTAGCTGAGAGTGGAACCAAAGGCTCGCTCCTCGTTGTGGATACGCATCTTGACGGTCACATTATCGTCAGCTCCGCTGAAGATTTGCTGAGCCTTGGCAATCAGCTGGTTGTCGGAACGTTTCTCTAGCTGGAAGTCCTGCCTGACGGAACCACCAACGATGTTGGTGCCCGGACGCAGCTCCAAAGCTGGCTGGAGGAGCAGCTTGAGGTCCAGGTTACTGGCCTTGGCATCGCGTTGACTGGCCACACGCAGCAGATCGGTGCGACCGATCAGGTCCTGGAACTTGCGAATGCCCAAACCAGCCATGATTTTGCGAATCTGTTAAACGGGCAAGGAATGAGTATATCTTGGGCACATCAAGGGGGTATTATAATCTTACATCCTCGGCCAGCATGAAGAAGAAGTTTATAACGTGCTCTGGCTTGCCGGTGAACTTCTTGCGCAGCTCTGGATCCTGGGTGGCTATTCCCACTGGACAGGTGTTCAAGTGACACTTGCGCATCATGGTGCAGCCTTTAATAACAGATTATTAAGTGATTAACTTAAATAATTGACAAAGTGACATGCGAATAACTCACCCATGACAATCAAAGGAGCGGTACTGAAACCAAACTCATCGGCACCTAGTAGAGCGGCCACCACCACATCGAATCCTGTGCGCAGCTGTCCATCGGCTTGTACAATCACACTGCAGGAGGAAGGGGATTAGGAGGAGCACATCCAGATCCAGATCCAGACCGTTTAGAGTGGGAAGACACGACATAGAAAGGAAGGCAACGTTAGCAAACTCAACCCAACGTTAGGATCAATGTAATGAGAAGAAATTACGAATGGAGCACAGCGCGACGATCGTGATCGAGTGAGCGATTGAGCGATTGAGTGGAGTGGAGTAGAGCGAGTGGACTGGAGTTTGGATTTGGACTGGATCGATTGAATCGTGTTTATTCAGCTGGCTGGAGCGGGATCTGTCTGGATATCAAGAGTTTCTATCCTTTGTTTTCTATCTATTTCATCCATTGCCTTTTAACAGGATCACTTCCATGGGTTCTTTCTTTATAAAGACACAGGAAAGACATAAACCCCATTCGGGGTTTCTTCTTTGTCTTTCTCTCTTCTGCTGGACATGATTCGCCCTCGCCATCCGCCGTGTCATCGTCCTCCTGCCCACCGCCCACTGGCCACATGTACGAGGAGTTTCAATGGGGTTGTGTAGGGGGATCAGCCCAACTTTCCGATGATCAATGGATCTCTGCTTTTGGGAATACATGTTCTGAACAGGTTTTCCAACGCTGTCATCTGGATAACCAGGCACTTTCAGTAATATGTATCGGTTCATGATTAGTAACAACAAGAGGAGAGAGCGATGTTGGCCCTGGGCCGGCTTCTCCTGGTCGGGAACTTACCGTGATCGTAGATTGTTAAGCACCAGCACCTGATGCGTTTCGGCCACGCCCAGCTCCCAGGGTAATCCGGCATTCTTGATGCCGGTCCACGAACTGGCACCGGTGCCACCATCATGTCCGGAGATAACGATATGCTCGGCTTTGCCCTGGAGATAGATCAAAAGTTATAGACTCCTTTTGTAATCCAACGATTCCCAACCCACCTTGGCAACTCCGGAGGCCACCACACCCACGCCGACTTCGGACACTAGCTTCACACTGATGCGTGCATTCGGATTGGAGCACTTCAGATCGTAGATCAGCTCGGCCAGATCTTCAATGGAGTAGATATCGTGATGCGGTGGAGGAGAGATTAGACCCACACCGGGCACCGACTTTCGGGTCTTGGCAATGTCCTTGGTCACCTTGTAACCGGGCAGCTCGCCACCCTCACCCGGCTTGGCTCCCTGGGCCATCTTGATCTGCAGATCATCGGCATTGGCCAGATAAGAGGCGGTAACGCCAAAGCGACCCGAGGCCACCTGCTTGATGGCCGATCGACGGCTGTGATTGGGATCCTGGTCTATAGAGGGATATCAAAATTAAAGATATATTTTAAATAGCTTCCAAGCTGAAACCTACTCAAATAACGATCCGAATCCTCGCCACCTTCACCGGTGTTGCTCTTGCCGCCAATGCGATTCATGGTAATCGAAAGGGTCTGATGAGCTTCCAAGGAGATGCTGCCAAAGCTCATGGCGCCAGTGGCGAAGCTATAAAGGAATATCAAATATATGTAGTTACTATAGCTAACACTATGTTATCCCTGGACCACCTACCGTTTGACAATCTCGCTGGCGGCTTCCACCTCGGAGATATCCACACTTTGCCGATCGGTGACAAACTCCAGCTGCCCACGAAGAGCACACTTCTTCACACTATCCAGCGTGGTCTTCTTGAACGCCTCAAAGGCGTCCAGATTCTTATTGACCGCCGCCTCCTGCAGGCTGCCAATGGAGGACGGCTCATTGATGTGAGCTTCGCCGCCATGACGCCAGTGGTACTGGCCAGGATTGCGCAGGATGCGGGTGTCCGGTGTGGCCTTGCCGTAGGTGAGTTGATAGCGTTGCAGGCCCTCCTTGGCCAGAATCTCCAGGGTGACGCCACCGATGCGACTTTGGGTGCCTCGGAAGCACTTGGTCACCAGGTCGGTGCCCAATCCCACGGCCTCGAAGATCTGGGCGCTCTTGTAGGATTGCAGAGTGCTAATGCCCATTTTGGCCATTACCTTGGCGATTCCCGTATCTATGGCCTGGGCATAGGCGGCGTAGATCTGCTTGTCGTTGACCTCCGGGCCAATTACCCCGTCATCCCGCAGAGCTTGGGCCAATTCGAAGGCCAAGTACGGACAGATGGCGTCCGCACCATAGCCGAGGAGGACACAAATGTGATGAACCTCCCGGGCCTCGGCCGTCTCCACCACAATGCCCACCTTCATGCGCTGCAGCGTCTCGATCAGATGATGATGCAGGGCACCCAGTGCCAGGAGGGCCGAAACAGCAACCTTTCCGCCGATTCCCGCTCCACGATCCGAGATCACCAACAGCTGGTAGCCAGCCTGAGCTGCGGCATATCCCTCGCGGCACACACGATCGATGGCGTCGAGGTAGCCCTGGACGCCCTCGCTGTGCTGGAATGTGATGTCTAGGACCTTGGTCCGCCAGCCGCGGTGCGTGTTCCGCTTGAGCAGCTGGGTATCTGGAATGCTCAGTATGGGATTGGTGAGCCAAATGCGATGCACCTGCTGGGCCGACGGCTGCAGCAGGTTCGCCTCGGGGCCGAGGGGGCACTGCATCGACATGACCACCTTCTCGCGGAATGGATCGATGGGCGGATTGGTCACCTGGGCGAAGAGCTGCTTGAAGTACTCGTAGGGTATGGGCTGGAAGTTGGACAGGCAGGCCAGTGGAGCATCGTTGCCCATGGAGCCGAGGGCTTCCTTCCTGTTAGGTGATAGGTTTTGGTTATATTTTATTTTTCCCCCTCCATATCTAAGCACTTACTTGTTCTTAAACATGGGAATGAGTAGCATGTTGACCGTCTCCGTGCTGTAACCAAACAGAGAGAGTCTGGGATCGAAGATGCCCCTCTGGGAGGCGGGCAGCTTGGCCAGTTCGTCCACAGGCGGAGTATTCAACACATTCGCATTGCGAACCTCGTCCAGGGTAATCTGTTTGTGTGTAGAAAATTTCCATTAATTTCTATGTTTTTATATTATAACTTAAAAAAAGAAACCAAAGGGCATGCAAAATGAAACGCAACGGGGGAGGCAAAAACGGAGCTCAACACTAAGGACTACTTTTTGGAGGGCCAAAGGATAAGGGGCCAGGAACTGGGCTTGTTAACTCACCATCTGCATCAGTTCCACAACAAAATAAACACACAGATTGAGATTAGGGGATAGCGTGAGAGAGAATGGATAAATTTAGACCAAATAGAGATTATTAGATAATTAGTTTTTCGAAATTTTGTGTCTGGAGATGAGTTCGTGTCTCTAGATGATTAGTGGGAATCGATCCTGTGAGCCTGATATGTGTATCGTCTGGATTTATTGCACCAAAATCTTGGGAGATCCATGAAATCTTAGAAATATTCTTAGTAATAACTCACCTTCTGCTGCAGCCACTCCGAGTGCGGCCTCGACTTGGCGATCTTGGCCTTCAGCTCGATGTCCTGGATGAGCTTCTTCTCCTTGGTGTCCACCAGCAACATCCTGCCCGGCTTCAAGCGGCTCTTCAAGGTCACCTGCGATGGATCCACGTCGTAGACACCCACCTCGGAGGCCATGACCAGCACGTTCTCCTTGGTCACATAGAATCGCGATGGACGCAATCCATTGCGGTCCAATACGGCGCCAATATAGCGACCATCGGTGAAGCTGATGAGAGCCGGACCATCCCAGGGTTCCATCACACAGGCGGCCCACTGGTAGAAGTCGCGCTTCTCCTGCGGCATCGTCTTGTCATTCTGCCACGCCTCCGGCACCATGGTCATCACCGATTCCGGCAGCGATCTCTCGCTGGCCATGGTCAGGAACTCCAGCACGCAATCGAAGCTGCCGGAGTCCGAGAGATTCGGCTCCACCACGGGGTACAGTTTCTTCAGTTGATCCCCAAACAGATCGGACTGCATGACACCCTCGCGGGCCTTCATCAGGTTGACATTTCCCCGCAGCGTATTGATCTCACCGTTGTGGGCCAGCACCCTCAGGGGATGAGCCCTCTCCCAGCTGGGGAAAGTGTTGGTGGAAAAACGCGTATGGACCAGTGCCAAGTAGGTCTCGAACTCTGGGTCCTTAAGGTCCGTGTAGTAATTCCACAGCTGGTCGGAGGTGAAGAGACCCTTGTAGACCACCGTGCGGTCGGACAGGGAGCAGATGTAGAACCGCCGCCCCGGCTTGATCAACTCATGGCTGGCCCTCTTCCTAAGGACGAAAACCTGCCGTTCGAAGGACTTCTCATCGCTTCCTTCGGGACGACGTACGAACACCTGACGCGACAGAGGCTCCGACTTGCGGGCCACCACGCCAATGGCCGACTGATTGGCCGGCACAGTGCGCCAGGCAATCACCTCCAGTCCCAGGCTCTTGGCCAGCTCATCGAACTCCTTCTCGGCGGCGGCGTGCTGGGCCTCGTCCAGGTAGAAGATGCCCGTGGCATAGTCACCCAACTCCGGCAAGGTTACACCCTGCTTGGCACTGCAAAAATAAGAAGTTAAAACAGATGTTGAAATTATTTTAAAAATTATAAAAATAAAAAATAAAAATGTTTTTTCTTCTATAGTCCTATTTTTTGATATAAATATATTTCTTAAGTTCTGAAAAATATTGATTTATTAGATAATACTAAATATTAGATTAAATACTAAATATTTAATCTTTTTTAAAGGAATGAATAAAAAAATGTTGGAATTTTCCCTATGGGGAATCAGAGTTCCTCACTTTTATTATGAAAAAGAATTTATAGCTATCCAGTTTCTAGATATATCCCTTGCTCCAATAGTAATGCGCCATTAAATCGCACATAGTCAGGTTTCCATTTGGTGCAAGTGAATCCAAGTCGCCCGGTTCAGTTATTCAGCCGTTCATTCATCGCGCCACTCCAAATCAACAGCATCCATTGAGCACTTGTGACGAAACGAGTGCGCCACAAGTCGCACCCTATCAGCATCTCTCTATGGAGAAGCTGTCAGCCGAGCAGCCGTCACAACCTACAGCCACCATACCCCACATACCTCCCATCCCGCCCACCGGTCCGCTTAATTCGTCTGTCCACCTGTTATTGTCATTCAGTCAGGCACTTGTACTGAGAACAAATAAAATGTCTACAATAATAAATTAAAATATGAAAAAAAAAAAAAAATTTTGAATTTACAAAAAAAAAATTTTTTTTTGGTATTTTGAAACTAAACTAAAAGGTAAATTAGGTAATATAAACTTGTTTCACAAATAAACTAATATGAATATTTACTTAAGATCAGTTAAGAGATATAAGATAATAAAAATTGAATTATTGGGAATTAATAAACAGAAACAGCCAAGTCTTTCTTCAAGTGTAGTTCAGATTGAGCTGAGCTTATACTGTAACCGAAGCTTGTTCTTATTACGTCTCAGAATTCCGTTCGATCCGATGGACGACGTACTGCCTAAGTGTTTTGCCATATTTTTCGCAATTAGTCCAAGACTTAAAGCGGTCCTTGAACTTGGCATTCGCCGACTTGTTGCTCTCAGATTGCAATCTAAAATGCTCTCCACCAGTTGGCACGTGCGTGTCTAGAGTGAATTTCATCCTCTCTGATTGGCATGCAAAGTATTTCACAATTTCTTTCCTCTAGCGGAACCCCAAAACCTCCAGAGTCCAACAAAAATTGTTCGGACATATCAATTAAACCCTCGGCTAGACGCTAATAAAACGAGATTTATGGGACTGTCGTGCGACATTACGCATTTTAATGACCCAACCAGTTGTGACCATCCATCTATCACCTCCTCGATTGTGTATACTATATAGACAGACATCTGGTCTACTAATTACATAGCAAATAGTTGCAAATTCGCGCCATTGATTAGCGCATATTGAGTTGTAAATCGATTGGACAGTGTCGTTTATATTAGCTGGGGTTGGGGAAATACGCTTTCTAAGGGTTTTTTATATAAAGTAAATGGCGGGAAAATCGAACAAGGGGCCTTTAAAGAATTGTAAAAGCTCCTAGCAACCAAAAAAGCATTTAAATTTGAAGGAAATATTAAATAAAGGTCAATGTAAACGATTTAAATCAGTTAACCTTAATAAACTTGTTAAACAGTCTTTAGGAATTCATTTTTTAACTTCTCAAATTACAGAACTTTTCTTCTTATAGAAATAAATATTTTTGACCTACCTTAAGTCACTATTACTATAAAGTTTACTTTTTGGAGCATTTGTAACTCAAGTGCTAACTCATTTAGATTTAATTTAACTCGGTGAAATTCCCAAATCGGTCTTTATTAGAATGTCTGATTCTAACCGGACCAAACCTCATTACTATGCACATCTGGTACACTGGATTAAGTGGCGAATTCGAGAGGGCTACGGATGGGGGACCTTGCCGTGTTTTTCCATTTGGCGTAGTTGAGCTAAATAATATAATATAATATTGCGGTACGGAATAATTTGCAACAAGTAATTGGCTGCAAATGGCCTCTATTCTGTTATCCAATTAGGCTAGTCCCTAAAAAACGTTTTATCCCATATATAGCCCATTAAAAATATATATTATACGGGTATGTATGTTTACCGATTCTGGGCAAAGCGTGACGAAAACAAGAACCGTGCCAAAATGTTGACAAAATAAACAGAAAAAAAAGCAAAAAACGTCGGACGGGAGCAGAGAGCAGATGTTGGATTGTCGTATTGTCGGATCTCTATAGGTAGGCAAATACACTCCGACATATGTACATACTATATGGCTGGGTCTCGGTCTCCTCATCTCAGTGGGGATATAGCGCTGTGGTTCTGTGGATGTGCCTCATTTCAGCGAACTATTTTTGACGTGCTCGATTTCACTCTTTACGGTACTTTCAGATTTAGCCAATAAAAGGAAGTCATCTCGAAATGTCAAGTGCTTAAAAGTAATGCCCTGCCTAAGCTATCTTGAAAGTAAGTCATAAATAATGTAAATGCACAATTGAATAAAAGTAGCTCATTCGTAGTACATTGCATTCAGTAGTTAAATGTAGTCAATAAATCTCACTTTATATTGTTACGTGATCGTTCTCGCACAGTGATTTTATTGGGACTTTTTATTAAAGGCCGTTTCATAAAATTTAATTGGTAGTATTATCTAAAAATTTTATATTAAGTTAAAGTGTATTTCGAAGTTCGTCAAACGTAATCCGAAATGAAAAGAACTTTTCTTAGAGAGTAGATCCTAACTGATAGACAGCGACAAACGACAAGACAGCTTTGAGTTATTTTCGTATTTCGCGCACGAGATCACGGCGATATCGTTTCGCTATGCCCCCCGGCCCATCGACAGGTCCCGTGTAAGCAGTTCGTTCATTAAAGGCGACGGCGCCAGAGGAACCGGCATAAATAAGCATATATTCAATGCTTATACATATACATCTTTATATACATTGGTGGAACTTACAGAGCCTTGAAATAGAGTCCATGAGGAATGGAAGCCAAGACGCCAGCGCCATCACCAGTGTCATTGTCGCAGGCGCAGGCGCCGCGGTGATTCATCCGTTCTGACAAGGTCTGGGCATCACGTAAAATCTATATGTGGGATGAAAAAATAACATTTATTTACTGATAATATAAAAAGGAAATTTATAAAAAAATTGCTCAAAATTTGAATAAATTTCCTCTGCGTAATAAAAAAGTCGTATGGTAAGTAGATTTTACACTTGCCGTTTAATTTCACTGTTACTTGAAGCCAAATAACTATGTAGTCTTTTATACCGTTTATATGAATAAAACATTTTCTTAGACAACAAAAATAAATTAAATGGATGTAGTTTTCAACGGATAAAATAACGTTGTTATGCATAAAACATTCGGAAATAGTGGGAAAGCCAAAAAATGTCTTTTGTAGGTAATGAAACATTTATACTTTTGAAATATGTTTTAAAAAAAATTCCATTATTTAAAAAAAAATCTTTTTAAATTAAAAATACAAAATCTATAAGTATTATTGTATTTTAAATAGTAAAGAGCATTTTTTTAGATTTCATGTACATATATCCTTGATCCTTACCTTGTGAGAGCGCTTGCCATCGATGGCCACGATGAAACCGACTCCACAGGCCTCGTGCTCGTTCTGGGGATCGTACAGTCCCTGTTTTCCAGGTGCCTCCCATGGCATTTGCTGCTGCTGCTGCTCCTCCTCCTGAACATCCTGATCCTGCTGCCCGCTCAAATGCAATTCATTCGATTGTTCGATACTATCGCTGTTGCCGCCGATGGCCGAATTATCGAAATTATCGAAATCACCGATGGTGGTCGTTGATGTTGTTGTTGTTGCTTCAACAGTTGCACATTCAAATTCGCAATTGTCAGTGATTGTTGGTGCCATTATACGTTGTTACCGTTGCACTTGCTGAAAGTCTCTCGGGATCTAATTTGATTTTCACTCGGTTGTTTTTTTTATGTTTGCTTCTGTGTTTGCGTGTTCACACCGTTTAAAGTTAACAGTTATTTCTGGTTTAATTAGCACTGTTAAATCAGTTTATTGTAGCCTGCAAAAAAATAACAAAAATACCTTTTTTAATTTCTATTTATTTTCTGATTTAGCGCTATTGCACTTGAAAAAGATTTTTGCACGTTTTTCAGCTATTTTCTTTCGCCTGCGTTTTGCACTACTTTGCACACACATACATTTATGCACTGCTAGATAATTTTAGTGTTATTTTCTCTATTTTATCCCGCTGCTGGCACACGCGACACTGACGGCTGCTCACAGGCGAATGAGCGGCAATGGAGCACCCAGCAGCGTCGAACCCCCCAGATCAGTCGCTCTCCGCGAAAAGGTGGCACACTCATGCTCACTTGGCTATATACTATATAGCTTCTATATCGCTCTCTCTTCAAGTTGCCCACGCAATCAGGCGCCTGATTCAATTCAGAATCAATATCATGTAATGCAATTCTCCTTATCAGGAAAATATTTACAGGAGAACTTCACTACCTCGAACCTCCTTGATTAAAATTTTCAGGGAGAAATACGAGTTTATTAACTGATCTCTATAAATATTTATTTCTAAAAAATGTATCGTTCTAAAAAACAAATTTTTTTAAGTATTGAAAGCTATTTATATACATTTTTTGAGTCAAAAATGTATTTTTAATATATTTTTTTGAATAAAAACTTTAGTTTGTCTATTATTGCGACATTGAACTTACAATAGTTTTTATTTGCGTAATGCCGATGGGTTTGTAAACTGAGTAAGTGAAATTCCCACCCCTTCTCTCTAAGCACCTCCTCAACTGAATGGGTTTTCTAAATTGCTCCCTAAATAGACAGTTCGACGATCGATAGATCGTTCAATTGACTGACAGTGTGGTTGAACAATCATTGCATCCAGAAGTGGAACCTTGAATAATGTGCGCTCACGTAATGCAACAAAATCGCCCCATATTTACATTGTTTTATCGAACTAGGAACGGTAGTGGAATCGTTAAACGTTATCAAATGCAATGGGTGATTTATACATACATATATACAATTGGCATGCATAACAAAAACAAAATGCTTTGAAATGCGATTTAAAATAAATACATTTGAGCAATATCAATTTGAAATATGTGAAATAAACAACAAAAAGAATTGTGTTTTTCTACAGAACAAAATAATGACATAAAATCACACAAAATCAGTTGTTGTTTTAGGATTATAAATTTAGATATTTTTTTTAGCATTTTGATGGTGCTCCATCTCAAGATATTTGACAGATCAGCTCAACGATAACTGTCAGGCGCGGAATAATATTTTCATTTACATATCTCTCTATGGGGTCTTTCAACTTTTGACCAGAGAAATGCATTTGAAAATACGTATTTTTCAGATACATTTTCTGCTCTTTATGAGCACCGATATAAATAGATTCTCCATTAGAAGATCATGTTTTTGTATAGAATTCTTTCTCAAAAATTTCCATTGCGCTTTGCGCTTGATTAAATTTTGGCCAAATACCTTTTCCCAAAATAGATTATAATTTAGTGGCATTCGTTTAATTAGGGCCACATAAACTAATCAATCAAAAAGTTAAGTGACTAAAAAAACTAAGCATTAGATAAGTTCCAAGTTCATGGGTTTTATTGCCCCAATCGAAAATCATTTCCCATCTTATCAAAGACTTTCTATTGTGCTCTGAAGGCGACTGAATCGTATGAATTATAGACATGGGCTGGTTCAAAGTCCCAGAGAGCGATCGAAATTATCTGGTCGGGGCTACAACGTCACATCGCAATCTTCGGTGAACCATTCGGGTGACACATTCTCGCCGTCTCGCCACTTGGGGGCATTTAAGGAGGAGCAGGGATTGTGGGGGGTGTGGAACCGGTTCCCGGCTGCACCTCGCAGATAAGTGCCGAAAATTTGTCAAGCGATAACATTCTCTATTGCGAAGAATCTACCTGGTGGTGCAGAGAACTAGGGGTAGACGTCATCACTAGTTCAGCATTAATCCTTTTAATAAATATTAAGTTTTTATCTGTATAAAAATCGTAAAAACTTTTCAAAAAAGCTATTATTTTTGGAAAAAAAATGTTTTACAAATTATTATCAGAATAAATTAAAATGTTGAAATTGTGAAATATTTCTAATAATTATATAATTCCCTGTTTTTACGTCAAGTTCTTAAAACAAGGAAACTTTCGACTTAAATAGTGTCACAGTTAGCTATAAAATGCTCATATATTTGATTTACAAGGGGTATCCTAAATTTCGATCAGCATCACCACCATCGTTTGTCTTGTGTTTGTTAGGTGTTTTTTTCTTTAGGCGGTTTGGTATCAGGCGTTTAGCATGTGCCAGCCGAGTGTCTGCGACTGAGGCAGGGGAAAGAGGAAGACGAAATTCTCTTTCATTATGTTTTATTTCCTTTTTTTTATAAGTTAATAAACTTTGGCAAACCACGCGCCCGCGTCCTCCCCTGTGATTCCACACACCAGATAAGACCCATTCACGGCTCTAGCACGAAGAACCTAATGGCACAGTGAACTTTACTTGGGGGTTTGGTGTGGGAAGGTTTTTTCCTTTCGGATTTCACGGGACCGGAGCGCAGAGATTACGTTGTTCCATTGGGGAGCAATGCTACAAGGCGCTATTCACGATTTGCATGCGTGATTGAGAGGAATGGGCTATAAATATACACATGTTCGATTTCTGGCTGCATGCGTAATACAACCCCGGACCGATAAGGCGAAAAGGTGACGTAGATGGGACAATAGCCCACCACGGGACTCGGAATCTATGATCTGTTCTGGGTGGAAAAGTTTTGACCTAAGATAAGACCAGACCTGCGCAAAAATGAATAGGATATATAGAAAAACAAATTTTGGTAGCTCTTTATGGCTTAAAGAGCCTTAATAAAACTTGATATTCATGACTTGTACAAAATGCATATCTGGGTTTATACATGCAGAAGCAAAGGTTGAAATAAAGTCGTATGTTCCTTTTATAAAATAGATTAAAAAGTGAAAAAATGTCTGGTTATGTCATTACAATACAACAAATGAGGAAATAGTTAATGTTTAAGGAGTTCTATCTGCCTTTTTGATTGACAATTTATTATTTCCTTTCCTTAATTCATCACATTTCCGCCGTTCTCTTTGCATAACTTTCCAAATGCGTCACATCAAAGTGACCAATAGATGGCTATTTTCAGAGTACAGAAAATTGCTGGCAAAACAGATATATATATCCTATATCTATAGATAAAGCAGACCGTTGACGTTCGGAACATAAATTCCTCAGGAATTATTGATCACGTGCTGAATGGTATTTACTAATTGTTGTGACATTTCATCGAATTAAGTACAGTTAATGCGGATAATGACTTTTAGTTATGGGTGGAGACACCCTGTTCTTAACTCTGCTTAAAAGTCAACGTAAATATTTAGACAAAAAGAAAGGGGAGAAAAAACAAAAGCAAAGAAATCCAATATGGCAAACAAGTCTGCAGACTACCAGATGAGAATAGATCGCAGAATGGAGAGGAGACCGGATGATACGAAGAGGAGATATATGTGTAGATATAGCCAGCACATCCATTGCGTTGGCTCAAAGTCCGAAACGCGCCAACCGCGTGTGGCCCACATCTACAAAGACCCCGAAATAATCGGTGTATTACGATATAAACGCACATCTACAGATATATGTATTCATAATGTAAACAAGAGCAGGCAACAAGTTTCAATAACCCCGAATGCCGAAATAAATAAATAAATTATGCGTCGACAACATTGCGTGTGGTTAGTACGGTAAGCGATGGGGCATGCCACGAGGCCATAGTCGTGGGATAATTACCATCGGCGGTCCTAATGGGTGCCAGGATCCCACAAGCCATTAGCCTGAAAGAACTTTCTTCCGTTCCACAATCTGAAATCGGTGGAGAACTCAACTCCGGTAGCCGCCGTCGCTATAAACTTTGTTTTCCAGCGATTTACGATATGATATAGCTAGAATTTGGCAGGGGGATCCATGGGGGAGGTTCTATTGCCGGTATAAATGCGCATTATCTGACCCGGCTGGGCGCTTATCAGGTGGTCGGGGCCAACTTTATTGGTACCCCCGTTGTTTTATGGCCTCCAACCTGTGCACTTGAGTCAGCTGTGCAAAGTATTCGACGCGGATTCGAGGGGAATTCCGAAAGGGATCACCTCAATTGCTTTAAAAATAGTTACAATTGGTTTTCATTATCGCCCCGCCGGTCGACTGTTTAATTAGAGATTCCACTGGGCATCTTGCGGTTTGTTTTTTATTGCGCCTCGGAATTACGTATAAGTAATTAGAATTATGAGAACTTTTTTTATCTACACCTACAGTGGACGCCAGGGCTGTAAGAGCTGATAATTAACCTTGTCCAATAACCCCTTTAATAACAAAATCAGTCAAATTGCTGATAACTTACTCGAGCTTTGATTGGATGATAAAGATCAATAGGTGTTGTTAAAGTTTTGAAACGCGCTGTACTCATTAGGAGGGTCTTAGGTAAAATATTTTAGTAACTAATTAAACTTGAAATGCTGAAGGTCCAAAGTTAAATTTGTATTTTGGAAGTGCTAACGATTCGTCAATTATCATGAACTTCTTAAGTTCTACAGTGAATAAACATGTCATGAAATACTGTTAATACTCCGATTTATTGTAAAGTAAGAGTATTAGGTTTAGATAAACTCTTTTTTCCTGGAACTTCAATAGTAAGTCTGTTAAAAACTTTCATGAAATTTAATCAGTCGTATAAATAGAAATACGATTTGCGGTTTATTCGAAATTTCAGAGTTGTTATCATAAGTTTCTCACTTACAAACATTTTTAAGAAATAACATAAATTAAGTCTTATACCGAATTATCTTGCTTACTCAAAATTCCTACTCTAAGCATTACAATGTTAGGCCAAAACGGTATTGTTTTTCCTGTAAATATTTAGTCCAATCCCAACTCATAGATGTATGATTTAGCATTGAACAAGTTTCCAGTTTCTCGGTTTATTTTCTCCATAAATTCCTGTCTGTCCCGAGAAATTTATCGCAGCTGGCTGCTATTTATAGCATAGGTGCGGAAAGTGCCCCACCACCCCAATATCGCTTTCCACTCCCTGTCCGCTGCTAATTAAGAGGAGACTACAGTTTTCAGTCAATAAACAAGCTACGTCGCAATTTGCATTAGTTTTCAATGACCGTATGTGGTTGGGATGGGTTGCAGTTCTACCTTTGGGGTAGGTTGCCCGGCCCTTTCAGAGCCCCTTTATCCATGGTGTGTTCATAACCAGAGCTATGTAAATAGAATCCAAGTAATTGCAGCGGGGAGCTGACTCATACAAAGGGGTACCAGGTTCGCGGGTTCTCGGCACTTCTGTTTGCTAAGAAACCTCGGAACCAGACTTATCAGCAGTATACCCATCCATAAGTAATCCTAACGATGGAAACTCAATCAAAGTATAACCGTAATTGTTCAACAGTCAGGCGTACGTCAATAATGTCAACTCAAAAGAAATTGGCTCAATCTAGAAATTGTGATCATTGTTTTTATACCCTTATGGTACTGTTTACCATAAATAACATTTTATTTTTTTGTTATTTTTGTATTATCCACAAATTATTTTAATAATTTTTTTGTAATACTTTAATTCTTCTGTTGATTAAGGTTAAGGTTCAAATATTATATCACAGCGGCTCCAAATTATTAGTTCCAAGAGTATACTGATTGCTATGTTATCGTAATTGGCACTTGCTCTATATTCCCATATACACCATTCCCACTCGCGCAATTTAGAGGCTGCGACGCAATTGAAAAGTTTTCCGTTTGGAAATTCACTGAACCATTAAACCAAACTTGCGGCGCCACCTTATTTCAACCGAGACCGCAAAACATATCCCATTTCAAAAGGCGATGAATAATTTGATTTGAAGGCATGACCACTAAAGTGACTACTCTCCTGACTTTCCATTCCAGAATTAGAATGTTTAGCTTTGCATTTCATCTTCACAAATCCGTGATAAGCCCAAAAAGAGCTCTAAACGTACTTAGCCGTATGAGGAGGCTTGGTTCACACTTCCGGGGAAATCTTTCACAATCTTTTCTTAAGTCCTTTGTCTACGGTCTTTTATTTGCTCACTCAGTTTCACACAATCCTTTTTAAGTGCTGGCACACAAATACATAAACGGATGAAGAAAACAAAGACTAGAACGTTATCCTTTAGATTCAAGTGCAATTGAATTGAGAAAGCCTTTCTCTCTGCGGCAAATTACAAAATGCCGTGCTGATTACATAACGGTTATGTCAGGAGAGCAAACCGGGCGGAGAAGTGGGCGAGAGAGCTTAGAGAGCAAACTTGGAAGCTGCCACCCACGCAGAGAGAAAGTGTAAATGTCAAAGGGCAGTGACGTAGCAAGGAAAAACTTTGCCGCCTACGCTTATAACATAACTACTGGAAACAATTTCAAATGTATACTTTTATAAAACTTAAAGTCTTAAAAATCATCAGGTTTTACTTAAATCTTTTAAGTAATTCTAAAGAATGGATGATAATGTCAACTTTTTTGCAAAATTTTATTTAAAAGTTGAAGCCTATTTTTTTCCAGTGTAAAAAAGGACACTTAAGTACAAATACAGACACACAGTGGCTGTCATTAATTTTGATGCGGCAATTAGGCAAAACAATTTGCGGGATTCGGTGGCCGCAGCCTTTCAGCTGCCACTGTTCTTGGCAAGAGGGAGATGGGATACGGAAACTGGGGTGAGAGGGGGAGAGCTGTGGAGCGGTGAAGAAGAAATCACTGCCATGGCCCTTTCGGAGCGGATCGGAGCGGAGCTAACCTTACTCTGACCTTGAAGCGGGAGAGAAGAGCAGCTGTCTGCATCGCACATGTCTGCAGTGGAGCGAAAGGGGGTGGGACAGGGGCAGGAAAAGGGGCAAGAAATAGCGAAACAAGATTCACGAATGAAGCACAGCCCATAAAATAGGCAACGAACACAGAAGGGGAGGCAAAAGGGGTGGGGCGCAATCGAGAAGAGAACTTCACATCGGCAAAAACAAGAACGTGAAGCTTGCGGCAGGGCGGCAAAGCACAGTCGAGGACATTTTAATAGGTCCTTAAGCTTAGATTAGATTTCTTCGTTTCTTAATTTATTAATTAATTTACCTTTATATTTTTGTTAGAGGAAAAGATTTCAAAGTGTGCGTAAACATTTTATTTTAATTGTAATTAATTATTTTAACAAAATTATAAGAAAAGGCAATAACATAAATTCCTACTGTGGACTGCTTGCACCTTCCGAACAGTTCAGGTGATGCATGCCTAAGGTCACAAATAAAGCTTTAAACACTTAGTTAAAAACTTTATCACTTCAAAACCATAAACTGTTAAACCGAAAACACTGTAAACAAGTTATAAAATAACAAGCATCAAGCATTAAAGAAAACGCTTCCTTGTCATCGATCAAATATTTTTAGAGTCCATAAATCACGAGCCTGAACTGCAGCTAGGTTTATGGCCCCCACTGTAAGTTCTGGTGTGGGAGCTTCTGCTCTCCTGGCTATTCTTCTTCTTCCCCCACTCCCTCTTGTATTTGTGTGTGTGTGTGTTTCTGTGCGCCATGTAAAAATTTATTGATTTTCCAGAGGAACTCCTACGGGAAATGGGGATAGATAGAGTGGGAAATAGGGGAGTCCGGAACCCTTATCTCTCTTCCCTGCAAATTTTTTCTTATTTCCCTAACTACTTGTGAGTATTTGGCACGATTGGTTTGTGTGTGTGTTAAGTAATTTGCATATCACATTCTTCTAAGCCACACAAAAAGGAATTCCACACATTTTTCATTTAATTTACTTTTAACTTTGCTGATAAGACGATTCACTTTGCACCAATTTCCGAATTTTGCGCTTTCCACAAAACCAAGAACTTCAGAGTTTTTCACTTTTCCACTTTCGATTTTGCTTTAGAAAATTTCCTGTTTTCCGCGTGTTCAAAATACGTGCGCTTTTTTCAAAAGACCTATTTTTTTGGAAATAACAAAAAACGTAAGAGTCAGTTTAACGTAAGTGTCAGTTATACGTAAGTGTCAGTTATACGTAAGTGTCAGTTATACGTAACACCGGCTCTCCGTCATTAACTCAGAGAGGAGAGAGCGATGTTTCCAGAAGAGCGAGAATAGGACGAAATTCGCAACGGTTTAGAAACAGTACGTTGCGTATTACGTTACGTTTTAGTCAAGACAAGAACCCCTATCGAATTGGCACACCCTTTTTGAAAAAATTCTTGTCGCTGAGCAAAGGGTTTATTATTTTATTTAAGTTTGAATTTTTAAGAGCCGAAAACCATTTTTTTTTATTTTGAAAATTTAAAATTTACTTACAATTACAATCTTCTACGATCCTTCGTTCAGGGAAAATGTTTTTTTTTAAGTTTTTAATTAATGTTGTATTGTTAGCATCCATAAGCTTAATATTATCAAGTAGTCTGTCAAAATAAGGTGAATTTAAAAAAATCGTAAAAGACTTCTTTGAAATTAAATGGGACGAGATTACCGTTAAATACCGTTACATGCAGAACTGCTCACTGTCAAAAGCCGGCTGCTATGGTGCGGTATTTTTCTCCAGTATTTAAGTATTGTTTGACATGCGACCAAAGGTAATACTGTTTGCTACATGTGCCAGATAAACTTCAGATAAAAATTCAATCGAAGCGTCCAGAAAACAAACTATTTTACCTGCCACCAACCACTACGATTACTCTCTATAAACTACAATGTCTGCCGAGGAAGGACAGTTCGACAATATCCTGCTGGCCGTGGCCGAAAAACATCGGGGCGGCGTGCCCGAGGTAAGGAAAACAATAACAAAGACCTCAACTTCTTTGTTTCGGTTTTGTTTAATCATGGTTTATTTTTGTATTTTGTAGTTCCTGGGAACTTTGGCCAGTTTCCTGCGCCGCAAGACGGACTTCTTCACTGGAGCCAAACAGGCGGAATGGGAGAAACTCCTGCTGGATGTCTTCACCAAGGAGTCCAAGTTGGCTATCAGCGCCCACAATGAAAAGCTGAAGACTCGCGAGGCCGCCCAACGGGTAAAGGACGAAAAGGAGCGGGCCGAACGAGAGGCCCGCAAGAAGGAGATCGACGACAACAAAATATGTGATATCACCGATGAGGAGGCCGCGGCCATCATCAAGGAGGAGGAGGTCAAGTAAGTTTGGATCATAATCAGATCACTGACTAAAGCATCTGCGTGGCTACTTGGCAAAAATTGTAATATAACCTATAATAATCCAGCTAAATTTAAATCCTATTTAAGTTGGGAACCATTTTTACAAAATACTTATATTATTCCATGAATTCATAACTTCTGAATCACGTTTGATCCTAAGTTATATGTATGTAACCCTTTTTACACCTATTGATACCCTTCAATCTTTTCCAGAAAACGTCAGCAGCTGCTGGATGGCGCTGGCGGAGAGCTGGTTGCACCGAATCGCGATGACATCTCCAAGCCCATCGAGAAAGTGGACGATGAGACCGAAAAGGGCGAGCTGGGCAAGCTGATACCCAATTTGGGCAATGGTTGCACCTTGGACAAGTACGCCTGGACACAAACTCTGCAAGAGGTGGAGGTAAGTCCGCTCAGGGGTGGCCCTCATTCCCTTTCTCTCCCTTGCTGACCTAGAAAGGTGTTGTCATGGTTATAAAGTAGCTAGTAGAAATGTCAGCTCAGCTATGCTAGTTATACATTTTATTTTAGTAGAAGAAATTTATCCAAATATTGCAGAAGATACCTAAGCATTTTGTTTAATCTTTAAAAAGGAAAACAATTTTTAAATACTTCCTTGAAATATTTTTCTTACTTCCCCCGACAAATAACTTGGTTTTTCCTGCTAATATACCAACATCGGTGGTTGCTAGGCTGCGGTCATAGCTGAAAAACCCCAAAAAGCCTGGCCAATGACCTTCCCTCAGGTGTGATTCACCAACCCTTCGTGTACAATTATAAAATTCACTTTATTAAACATATCACAGGGATAAATAACTTAATTGCTAACCAGAAAGTACAGCATTATCCGAACCCATACTGCGATTATCCGATCCGCTCCAGATCTAGTTCCTTGTATGTTTCTCTGTCTCCATAGCATAGCGCGCTTAATACTAATGAAATTTCCCAGCTTCGACTGACTCGACTCTCCATCCAAACAATCGTTAAATAAATAGCTTACACAACTAGCGCCAAGACGACACGATAACAATATTAATAATAATAATAATAATGGGGGGACAAAGACAATACAATAAATAATAAACTAATTGGCTAGGCAGAGGGATTGAATCCTAGCTCTTGGGCATGTCGCGGGCGCGCACTGCAAATAGAAAGGAAAGAGAAAAGTTAAAATCTAGTTGGATTGGCTGGGCATTTCGAAGAACTTACTCTCCAGCGCATAGACCATGCCCATGATGAGCAGCATAAAGATTGTGCTCATGCTCACGATCAACACGGTGACCTGGCGTCCCCGATCGCATAGGCCGCGCTTCGGTTTCTTGGGCGGACCGCCCTCTCCATTGACCATCGTAAAGTGCATGGAGCTAGCGATGGACACGGTGTCCAGGTCTTTGGTTTTCACATACTGCAAATTGGGATCCACCTCGGCTTGCTGCTCTCCCTCGATGGCGATTACCGCATCCTTGCCGCTGGCCAGCGTCAAATTGGCATTGTAGTTGGACGACGAGGGATTGCTGGGCATCAGCATCTTGTTGTGGCGCTCCTGCTTCTTGTGGATCTCCGCGAAGCGTTCCAGATTCGCTGCCGTCAGCAGCAGTGAGCCGGAAGCAGCGCTCTGTACGATTCGAATGGAAAGAGGAGAATGTTTGTTGAGTCACTGTTCGTTTTTCGGTTTGGTTTTGGTTCTCCAGAACCGGAGCCAGCGTGGGCTCGGCTTACTCACCCGTGTGCTGTTGTTACTGTCGCTGGAGCCCTGCGAACTCCTCGATCCCCGCTTGGCGGCCGCCAGAACCGCAGCCGCCGCCGCCGCCGTAACAGCAGCACTTGTATTATTGTTATTAATATTGCTACTGTTGCTGGGGGAACTGCGCTGGTTGAGGGTGGGCGGATTCGAGTGCGATTTGTTCGAGGACTTTGAGGAGCTGGCCGAACTGATGGCCGAGCTCGAGGAGGAGGCCAGCGAGGCGCGGGGAATGTGCCAATAGTCCTGCATCTGGAAGGGAAGGAAAGGGAGTTGATTAGATATTATTATGACTAGTTAATTAGAAATCACAAATCATTGTATTTTATAAGCTACTTTTAGGGTAAGAGCTATAAAGCAAGTTAAGACGTTAGAATTTAAAACCTGGACTTATTGCAGTATTTACCATACCATCTTAAATGCCTTTAAATAAACTTTTTTAAGGTTTATAAATATTTTATTAGAAAAATGTACATATAATTGCCATAGTTATTATTTTTATTATACCAGTTTGGGTAAACTCTATAAAAATAATATTGTTCATATAAGAAAATGTAATAATTTCAGTACATCCTGTAGATTTAAAGATTGAAAGTGTAATTTGTTTGTAATTGGTGAGCTGCTGATCTACCCAACAGGGGAAAGAGTATGTTTTTGCACCTAAGCTCGTGATCGTGCCACGATTTGGCACATCCGCTCTGCTCCACAATATCTGCGCTACACATTTTTATGTCTTCCCTAGCCCCTGTTCTCTGATTCCCCTGTTCCTGTCGCTCGATGGTGCTAGCGTCAGAAGAAATCCAAATCCAATATACAAAACCTGAACTTTCGAGTTGTCTTTCGGCTTGTCTTTGTTTTGCATTGGCTGGCAACTTGTTTGATATTTATGGTCTCTGGTCTTGGTTGGCTAAAAGCCTGATTTGTATTTATTATTAATTCGGCTAGTCGACAGTTTTTTGTTTTTTTTTAATCTTTTTTTTGTGGGCAAGCTTTTATATCTCGGGCCTTTCTCTTTAAATGGCTTTGCCGATTGTTTGGCTTTGACGTAATTGTGGCAATCAATTGTCCTCCCAATAAAAAAAATATAAGAATTCTATTAAATTTAGCTTAAGCACAAAAGTTGCAATTCGAGTTCGTGCCTTCAGTCTTTTGTTTGCCTGGCCTGTCCGAGATTCTTTCGTGTGCTTTGTGCGTTTGTTTTACACAGCACAGAAGTTAATAAATTTGTTCGTGCTGCTTCTTGCGTTTTATTTATTGTAAATATTATTTAGGCATGCGGAAGTCTTATCACTCATTATTGATTCAACTTGATTGGCCAGTTTTCGATTCGTTTTTTCTTCACACACAGCGTTATTTTTGGTTTACTTAATGTGTCGCCTGGCGTCGTTACTTTACTTACATTTGTTAATTTGCAATTTTCTGTTTGTTTTGTTCTCGGGATTTGTTTGATTATTACAGTAATTTATCACACACACAATTTAAGGTAATTAGTATCACAATCTGGAGTATTTTTAAGCAGAGTCTCGCTCCGGTTGTCAGTCTTTTTTAATTAGGGTTTTACGACGGGTGTAATTTGTTTAAAAGCGGCTGGCGAAACACTCAGCGTATCAGGCTGCTGTTTGGGGAAACCGATTCGATTCTTTTCGCAATTCTCCTTGTATCTCAATTGGCGCTATTCTCCTTCTTCTCACGTCTTCTTCTCGTTGCGAAGAATTCTTCAGTGCGCGTGTCGCCAAACAGAACCGATCTAAACGGCCTCAAGAATCGAACTGAAGCGAGCTTAGCGGCTAAGTCGGGCTCACAGGCAAGATCTCTGCTCACCTGGGTTCTGTCCACCTGGGCAGAGGCGCGGCGTCGCTGTCGCTGCCTCTGCCGACGCAAGCGGCGCGATGCGCAAACCTTTTCGAGTGTAAGTGTTTGTTGTTGCGGGCTTTCTTGCCGGATTTTGCATGTCATAACATTTCGACGGTTCTCATTTGTTTGACTCGGCCACAGTGGTCACTCGTAAAGTAACGAAAGCTTGAAACATTTTCTTTATTTGGAATACATTTTTATATTTTTTTAAAATCGATGCAGTTGAGTAGTATTTAGATAACTATCTTCAGTTAAATATAAATCGATAATGCTTTAGATACTTTAAGCATTACTTTTTCATATTTAAATGAAATCAGATGTTTGACAATTTAAAATGTTTGATACGTTATTATAAAAAATTATTCAATCTATTAGAAATATTTTTTTAAATCATATTTTTAACTAATTTAGCAAAGAATATTTTTTTTAATGTTTAATATGTTGATTTCATAGTGAAGATTATAATAAAATAGGTAAAAAAAAATTATAGTTAATATAAATTAATATTTTTTCCATTATTAAGTTTTAATTCTTGTTACACATCACCCACTGTGGGCATCTTTATTTAGCTCTTGGCGTTCGGCAACTTCTTCTCTCCATTCTTTGGTTTCGATGATGTTTGATGGGTTTGTTGCCGGCTTTGATGTTTGGACTGCTCGCCTTGACTTGATCAGCTCATCAAGTGATTTGCCTACTTTCTTTTGACTATTCTTTTTTTAGCTTCCCGCCCTTTTGCTCATTAAGCTGCAATTCGTTTTTTTTTTTCGTGCTGGGTATTTCTGATTCTACAGATCTTCAGTGAAGGGCCCTTGATCGTTTTTGGCGTGTGGGCGTTTTCTAGATCCGTTTCGGCGGCCCAGAAATTGAAGTTTGATTGTTGGGGAAAACCTAATTCTAATTTAATGTTAACTTAATTAAGGGCAAACCTTGACCACCTTACAGGCGGCTCCGCCCATTTGCTGTAGCATCGTTCCCAGAGCCCATTAATGTTTGATTAATACGTGTTCCATTATTAAATCAACGGTTTATGGTCTTATAAATAATATGGCCATTATTTAAATGTCCTAAAGAAGAAATAAGCAAGTCTATTTTTGGTTAATTTCGGATTCTAAGAAAGCATTTAACGTCAATGATCCACACAAAAGCTTTATATCAACGGGATCAAAAATGCTAAAATATTGAATCGATTAATAAATGTGAAATTTGAAACATGATCTTAGGTGGGGATGTACAAGTTAACAGCTAATTCCTAATCAAGTTTTCTTTTACAGTGGTTTAAAACTTACAATATGGTAAACATGTTTACTAATTTGAGATATTGAGAATATTCCGAAAGTCTTTTCTGACTGTTGACTTAGTGATAAACCATGAGTCATCAGAAAATAACTTCTTTGAGATTTCCATCAATAATTTATAGTTCTGAATAACCCGAAAATGTTTGCGTTTCTCTTGGCGGAATTTGTTAAACAAATTGCCAAAAATCCCCAAACGATTGTTATTGGCTTCGCATAGTTGTTTTGCTAATCTAACACTGATCTCATATTATTATACCATTAGACTTATAACGCCCTGTGGGAATTGGTTGAGCAAACAATAAATTCCCAAAGATCGCCAACATTTCTATTACAAATTTGTTTGCTTTGCGTTAATTCGGAGAGTTCCATCTGTCATTCTCGGTAGCAAAAGGCAACAAATGTTTCTAATTTTTTTTCGGCCATAACTTTTGTTGCTTCGTTTGCTGTCGAGCATCTTGTTATCACCTTTTAAGTGAGACAAGTGAGTGGCCTGCCGCCAGTTCCAACAGTTTTTTATGGGGTATTCTCGCTGCCTTCTCGCTGGTATGGGTGAAGTGCTGGCCGAGTCCGGTCGATTTAATCAGCGGAGAGTTGACAAAGATTACCTGACACGGCCAGTTACCAGAGCAGTGGCAATGGACTCCGCCGAACGCGAATCGCATTAGCAACAAAAAAAAAAAGTAGGTATATATATATAAATCGAAAGAGAATCAGGCGGTGTTTTGAGATCACTTGAAAAGGCGAAGATTGAGGGACGTCGCCACTCAAAGAGATGGGATGACGGCGAATGGGAGCCCAACACTTGCTATAGATCGCCGGCCGAACCATTCCGAGACATTCCCCCAATAGAATCAACAACATTCACCTCACCTCATCGCGAAACACCATATAAAAACCGAAGACAAACAAACGACGATCTTTTTTTATTCCATGCATACAATTAAGAATGCAAAATAGTTTCCAGTGACGCCGACGGATCTTACGTGCCCAGCGATTTCTGTTCCATTTTGGGTGACAACAATTGGGATTAACAAAAAAATAAAAAAAACCAATATCTGTGAGAATCGATAATTTTGTCGTGGTAAACGGGGAAATCCCTTCGAGCTATATGGATAGATAGATCCGTTGACGTTTGCCACGCTTATTTGTGTGTGGCCCGCGGCCAGTATTTCTCTGATTGTCGCTATTAAAGCTTAATTTTCGTATAGAAAACGTTTTGAGTATTCTGCCCTCGGGGGGTGTATGTATTTAATAAGCAGAATCTTAAGTTAATGCCGAATTCCATGCGAAATTCTTAAAAACTTGACTCACTCGCCAGCCAGCAAGCGGAAACACTATATAAATGTCTTATTGATACCTCATCACATAAGAGCATTACGTATCGGTTCTATATACAATTGAGTTTATATTGCCGATATCGCCAGCTTCTAATTGCGGGTTCTATAAATGAAACTGATCTTTTATTTGTCCGTTTCACACCTGTTTAGCTTATAAAACCTCTTAATGGGTTTCTCCTATAAATCACGCTAAAGTCAACTTTGGTGGGGTTCGAAAATTGTCGAATGGAAGCCCCAACAAAGTGCGAACAAAGAATTCCATCTGACAAAGCCTTTGAGTAAATTAACCGCTTTTAAGATCCGTTTTCGGTTTCCTGGTGATGAATTTGTTATTGAGATCAGGTCATGGTATACTTTTCACTTGATTTATTCGATTTATTTCAAGATTTTCTATTGGTTTTCCTAGAAGTTTTACTAATTTTTAGGTAATTTATTACCATGGTTTAAAAATAAATTATCTGATCTTATGTATAAAAAATATGCAAATATTTTACAAAACGATATATATTTAAAAAGCGTTTACAGTTTTTCGAAAGATTAATCAACTTGTAGAATGTGAGGAACAGCACACTAAACATAATTCCTAAACTTCCCAAATTAGCTAGATGTTAAAAACAGGCTTACATTTTCAAAGCTATCGAATATCTACGCTAAGACTCATTTCCATTATACTACTGTTCTCGAAGCTTCTTTAATTTATGGAAAAACCATTCAAGATGACAGTTTCAGTTCTGAGCCATATCAAAAAGATCTCGTTTCTCACCAAAATTGAAGTCTTATAGAGTTCATTATAATGGGATATCCCCCGAAATTGACTAGGTTAACCTAACCGGATAGAGTTTTCAGTATCATTTGTTTTGTAATCCGCTTATGGCGCACAACAAATGGCTACCAGATCGATCTCTCAAATCTCATTTACCATGCAAATGTCAATACGGATTCTATTGTACCCACTCGAGAGCTCATTGTACGCCAGGTTTTTGGGGGGGGATGGGGTTTCAGATTGGATTGGAGTCGAGTGGAGCGCCGATCCCAATAGGAACTAGTTTGAGATTTAAACGCAAAACAATTCTAAATGGAAAGGAATAAAAAAGAAGATGCCACGCTCGACTTTGATTCCATCTTCCCCTGTCTTGAGATGTTTAGGGGTCCACTCCACTTCTGGCCACAAATAAGTCAAGTTTAAGCCGCTTTTAATGAGCTGGCAGTGGGCACTCGTAAAGATAAACCCTTGGGATAGAGGTTAATTTAGAAATTGTTAATTACAAATTTATGTTTCTATTTTACTACCATTTATTGGCATTTTTCTAATTGAAAAAGTTTTTGGAACTTTATTTTTCTATGCCTGGATATTCGATGATCACGGTATTACTGTACCGACTCAGCTGTTTTGTGTGATAACATTATCGAATACAAAACACTCGGCAGATACACACTTCTGGGCACTCGACTCCATCAGCAAAGCTAGTTTTTTTCGATTTTTGTTTTGTTTAAATGGTTGGTTTGTGTTGTTTCTACGCCACATTTGTTGTTGCGACCGTTCTTTTTTTCCTATTTCATTTTTTTGGTGGTGCCTGGCACCGGATCGCATCTTTTAGCATAAATTATTCGCGGCTAGATATTTAAAGAAAATGAAATGCTGTTCAAGTTTTATAGAATTAATCAGCAGCGGCGTTGGGCACCAGTTGAAATAGCAACAAATATCAGTTTAAAACGCCAGCCGACAAAGATGTCTTTCACTTTACAGAGATTTTGAGAGAGAAGCGGGGCGAATTGGTGCAAAACTCTGGCGATTTGAATGATCGATTAACTGGTTGGCGATTTAACGTGCATTAACATTAAGATTGGCCCGATCGATTTGCATAAAATCGCCCACTGTCAGACGATTCGTCTGCGATTCCGCTCTCACTTGGATGGAAGTGTGCCAAGTCTCGTGCTTTTTTCTTTTTTCCCCATTTTATTTCTGCCTTCATCGCAGTCATCAATATTTGTTATTATTCATTAATTCATTCACGACACCTTTTACGCTTGTCTGAACTCAAAAGCGAACTCTGACTTTGACTGGCGGTGACTCTTCAGCTTTGTGTTTACCTTTTTGGCGGCACACAGCTTCATTTTCATACCTCATATTTTGCCCAGAGTCTATTGTTTTTCCACCAGCCTCGGCATTTGCATGGGTATCCATCCATCTATCCCAGCACCTGTTCACCTGTTCAGGTGATTTAATGGCCGTAGGTGTCTGCGAGTCTGCCGACTGGTGATTTGTGTAAATTTCCTAGTTTCGAGCATAGTGTTCTTTGAGCTGCTATTTGCATAACCTTCAGCAATGCAGAATGGGTTTTGTTTCGAAAAAGTTTGAAGTCTTTTGGGTCCCTTGAGAAAGCTTACATTTACTTAATTAATTTTACACAAATTCTGGTTTCACAAAACAAAGTCAAGCCTTCACATCTAGGCATTTATTAGAATGAAAAGTCTCTTGAAAAATTCGCCTTTCATCTTATTTCAGCAAGCCTTTTTATAAATTCTAAACAGAATGTACAAGTATGTCGATTTTTAGACCCTATATCGTTTTGAAATGTATGTGAATGGCAAATAAATCAGACCATAATTTTTTTCCTGCTAGAATTCTTTTCATATTTCTTCAGATAAATTACTGCAATGATTTGCCAGCATTTCCAATTGACTTTTTCTGTTGCCAACTGTGTAACCTGACGTATTGCCCACGTCTTTGGATATTTTTTCTGACTCTCTGCGGCTATTTTTGTTGCTGCCTTACATCCGCGTACGATTCAATGTTTCCAATTGACATCCGCTTCAGTTTCAGCTTTTGACACATTTTTTTTTTAACACCGATCGTTGCTGATGAAGCTGCCACCCACATGAGCTGCGATCTGTGCGCTTCTGTTGACACGAGCCGCGTGCTCCGAGCAGAAGAACTCGAAGTGCTTCTACCTTGGGTGACTGCCCACACGAATGAACCCCACTAGATGATAGTCAGTCTATCTGCTGACTATCATGAGCCGAACGAAAGCGTCCTTGGTTCAGTTGGATGCGGCGTCGTGAGATTTAAATTAAAGGCTTACCTTACCCCTCATTGTCTCTGCCACATGCGATTCGCTAATTGATTGCACAGCCAGTTGTCTAATAACTCTGGGCCTTAATTATGCTGCGAGCTAATGGGAAAGGTGTTAATGTATGCATGTATCCGTGCGATTTATAATTAATGGCCAGCCGTGGCACATAATTCTAGACGCCAGTGTAATTGCTGTGAACTTGGCCAAGCAGCCGCATAAATCCATCCGCAGGTTGCTTCACTTTTTTACACAGAAAGAAATTTAAGATAGCTTAAAAATCTATATTTAATTTAAAATGATTATTCCATGCAAATTTTTAGTATTTATATATTTTAACAAATTTAATATCTTGAATTTATAAACTTTTTATAAATATTTTACGAATTTGAATTATTTGTTCCATGTAAAACTTTTATAAAATTAGGAATTTACATTTTTTTTATATTTAAATAAAGTTATTTCATTAATGCAATTACAATTACAATTTTTAAACCCATAAACGAATCGATCTTTTAAATGTGCCAGTTAATTTTTGCGTGTATCTGTTGCAACCTGTTGAGCGACATTCTTGAGTGCTCCTCGCCGCGAGGCTGCAGAATCGATGTTAACTCCCTTAACCGGACCTGAAGAACCGCTGTACGTCCTTGAACTGGCAGCTGAACTAAATTCCCGTTCTACATTGAGTCCTTGAACAAAGGAAGACTCGATCCGTTGATCTGGTGAAGGGCAGATCTGGCAGCTGTGATATGATCGTTGGATTGCTGGCCGCAGAGACGTGCCCCTGCAGTTGGTTATTTATAGAGATCGTTATTAGCTCGCCAAGGTTGTGCAATGACCAAAGCAAAGTCTGGCTAAAGAATCTCCGTAGATGTACACACACATCCGATCATTAATCACAAGACCTGCCACTCCAAGCTTGATTACATGAAGAACCCCTGAATAATCCAATCCACTCTACTCTAGTTTGCTTGTCATTAACGGAATGGCTTTTGCATTACACAAAAGAAAATCAAGGGTTAGATGATTACAAATTAATAAAAAATGTAACGATAAATAAAAACTTTAAATTAGATATTTAAAAGTTAGGATCACCACAAACTTAAAATATTTCTCGCAAATGTGTTTCCTTAACTTGCAATATAACTCCTTACTTATTAAAAAAAATCAAAATTTTTGTCTCTGCAGCTTAAGATTCCCTTCAACGTGTCATTCGCTCTGCGCGCCCGTGATCTGGTGGTCAGTATTGGAAAGAAGACGCTGAAGGTGGGCATCAAAGGTCAAGAGCCCATCATCGACGGCGAGCTGTGCGCTGAGGTGAAGCAGGAGGAGTCCGTGTGGGTCTTGCAAGACAGCAAAACCGTGATGATCACCCTGGATAAGATCAACAAGATGAGCTGGTGGAGCCGCCTGGTCACATCCGATCCGGAGATATCTACACGCAAGATCAATCCAGAGTCGTCCAAGCTATCTGATCTGGATGGGGAGACGCGCAGCATGGTGGAGAAGATGATGTTCGATCAGCGACAGAAGGAGATGGGCCTGCCCACCAGTGACGATCGCAAGAAGCTGGACTTACTCGAGAAGTAAGTGTTGGAAATATCTAGAGTAGTATTGAACACTACTAGATTATCTAATAAACTCCTTATTAATCTATTACTTTTATCTTTACAGATTCAAGCAACAGCATCCGGAGATGGACTTCTCCAAGTGCAAGTTCAACTAGTTCAACATTCTCAGCTTACTCTGTATAACTTTCGCTTTCGCACTCTTCTCAATCTTTCACATTCGAAATGTGAATTCTTCTTCATCTTTCCAACCACACAATAAACTAATGCAAGCAAAATAAAAATAATTTGTATAACGTACAACATCTAAAACCCAAAAAAAAACCCAGCATTTTAAAATATTTCAATATGTTAATACCAATTAGTTAGTGAAAGCCAAACAGCAAAACGAAAAAATCGATCATTCGAGCAAGAGGATGAAATGGAGGCAAAGGCTGGACAAAACCAGCTTCATCTTCTGCAAATGATCGGGGTAATTTCTCGTATTTTATGGCTACCTTTTAAAATGAATTTAAATTGAATTTATTTATTGGACCTGAACATGAACGTGGAACTGGATTGAAGGAATTTCTTTACTTATCTTGAACGGTTCTGAGTTCTGGGCATTCATCTTCTTTTGGGGGTCCACACCCAAATCCAGATCAGAATTTCTCAGTAGTTCTCTGGGTCAATGATCTGATAAATTTTGAACTCGTTTCCCAAGCCGATCATAAATGTAGTGCGTCTGTCTTAATAAATAGTTTGTATGTTGATTTGTCAAGATTTAGCCTTTGTATAATTTGTAAAGTGCTAAGCAATTTTTTAATGGCTACGACTAATTTGGCAACTAATTGGTTGTTTTGCCTTTAAAGTTTCTGTTTTGCGTATTTTATTTGCCACGCGCCGTGATTTTTATGTCCGAGATGAAAGCGTGACACGCAGAAATTTTATGAAATAAATAAGGGGATATTTTGAAATATTAAATTAAAGTAAATCAGGGTATAGTAAACAGATTTATACAATGAAAATAGTTTAATGATTATACCAACTTAGTAGAACAAAGATCTATTGTAAATCCAATTATTTAAGATCCCCAACAGACCATCTCTAGGCTTTAAAAACCTAGGGGGAAGTAGAGACATTTGATACGCCCCGTTTAGTTGTTAATTCTCATAGGTCATTAATTAGATAAAACGTTTTTCGAACCGTGTTTAACAAACCGTAGAAAAAGAAGCAGTCAAACAATGGCAGTGGACCCTAATTAATGAGTGGCTCTCCCATCGCAATGGGGTGGAGGCCAAAGGAGATGGCTTTGTGATAGTAATCCCCAACTAATCATCCTCCATGTGGGTGGCACTGTGTCATGCGATCGCAAGCCTCACTTAATTAATTACCAATTAATATCATAAATTACTGTCAGCGGGAACAATACAAATGGCGCAAAAAGTTTGCCAAAATTCGCATTGTGGGGGTCGAGTGTCCGCTAATGGCCAAAAATAAATTGTAACAAATTGTTTGGCAAGAGGGCGAAAACGGTCAAGAACAAACATTAAGAAAACAGAACACCCGAGCAGAACCGGATTTTTGGTTTGAACTTAATATGTGGAATTTTGTTTGTTATAAATTGGAAAGTACAAAATGCTTTCAGTTTATATATCCGCTTCGGTTTCTGCCTGCCAATTAGAAGGCAACCGGTTGATAAAAATCCATGGGGGGAAAGAGAAAGCCCACCGCTCGATGTGGTTAGATAATTTGCAAACTTTTCTGCATCCAGAATGTGAGTCACCCACATCCACCGCCACTAATCGTGTGTGATCAGGGGGAAATTTAGTTTCGGACGCCCTGGGCGACCCATTATTATAATATTCCAGGCCGCAGTCAGGCTCTATAAATAGCACTTTTATTCAAATCAATTGAACTGTTAAATGACGCACGTGATGAATGCGTCTTGTCTGGCCAGCGGTGTCCAGCGGAGAAATCAATAAATATTAAATGTATGAAAAAAGCAAATCAACAACAATGGGGAGCCATAAATAATGAATCCGGGTGCCGGTTGCCTGGGTTCTACTGTTGTTTCTGCTGTTCTGTTCTGTTCTGTTGAGTTTTTATTATTATTGTTTCGACAGGCGCAAATTTTTGGTAATTTCGAGTGTTTCCCACATCTCAAACGCAAGCCCATACACACCAATACATTTGCTTATGGCACAAATTATTCCTTTGGGGCGTTCTCAAACGCTTGACGGTCGCGTGGGCCAGTCTATTTTTTGTTCCCATACCTATTTTTTATGCTGGTAATTGCGGCACATTTGTTATTTTTAGCCGTTTCGAGTCTGGCTTCGCCCATTAACTATAGCAGTTGGTTTTTGGGGGAGAAAGGGTGCGGGATCAGGGCTGATGGCTGATGGCTCTATTGTAAAGGCAGCGTCATGCCGGTCACGCCTCATAAATTCGTCTAGACTCTGGTTCAGACAAAAGACTTAGGCAACGAACTCGCTTCGAAATCTCTGACCCGCTGGAAAGTTTTTTCCGTTGCTAGGCAGAAAAAACCCAAACGCCGCTATAGGCATTTTTTTAAGCCCACTTTGAAGGTCAAGCTTAAACTGCAGTCGCAGCTTGAAAGACGAAAATCAACCAATTCATTTAAGAGACCGTTTTAATGGCTAAATAATAAAACCTTAAATAAAACCTTTAATAAAAGTAAATAATAAATAATAATCATTGTAGATCAATGACTGAACTTTATTTAAAGGTTTTAATTTTAAATGATTTATTATATCTACAAGGAAAAATATTATATTGCATTTATTTGTAAAACGCATTTAAATGTCACAGGAAAAAGTAAATGCAGTAAAGAATGCGCTTCATTAAAATAAATCAACGGAAATTGTGCGTTTAATTAAATCCCCATTGTTCAAAGAAAACCTATCGCCAAGCAGAAAGCATAAATTAGTAATCAATGAACGGATTTCCCTAACTGAATCATCCGTCAATAACTTGTTTTTAAAGAAGTGATATATGTATGGATTTTGCATACTTTTTCCTGAGAGGGTTAATGTTTTTTTTTCGCTGTAGGAGAAGGGAATTCCTCTCTGTAGCGGCTGTCTCATTGGGGTGTGCGCTGTGCTGGAGGCCCGAACCAGACTGGAACTCTACAAAGTAGCTGACGTTGGTGGGCTTGTCAGCCGACGCCAATGAACCATGGAGCACTCGACGAGTGCTGAAACCACCGGTTGGCCATGTCTTGGCCGGGGGTATTGAGATGTGCAGACAGTCGCGTTCGCGGGCGGAGATTAATGTCTTTGGCTTATGGCCATTACGTTGGCCATTTCGTCAGCCGATCGTTCAAGGGTTCTAAGCTTTGCATGTCAATATATGTATATGTTATGGATAAATATATCCGGCTGCGTTCCCGGACCCAATTCATGCTGCAGTTGTTCTGCTTATACACACATAATTATTTAATTTTATTTTATTTTTGCTGCCACTGAAGTTGCCTTCACTTTTTGGCTGCTCATTGCCTGCAGGAATTTCCAATTAGCTTTGGTTATCGCACAATTTGTTTGCCTGGCTGGCTGCTGCATTTGCATATCGGGGTGCTGAGCGATTTATCGATGCTATTAGCTTGGTTTTTGGTGGTTGCTAATTTACGATATCTACCAGTTTGTATCTTGTTAAAGTAACTGCTATGCGCCATGGCTAAATAATCTTTAAATTTATCTCAATGGGATGCCAAATAATTTGCTTATTATACATTTTATACTTATGACTGTGCAGAAGTTTTTACATTAATTTTTGCCTAATTAATACAATATCCGCGTATTTTCCCTAATTTTATTTCCAGCATTTTCTTAACTGATTCAGTAATTCTTGTTGCCAACCATTAGAGTCTTGGCCCAAATCATTTTGGTAGCCAGCGGTATACAGCAGCTGTTCCACCGTTCACCGCTTTGATAGCGATCTATTAATTGGCCATTTTTGGCGAATTATTTTTCGTATTTTTTTTTCTTCGATCTTAATGCTTTGTTTTCGGCTTTATCTTTTGTCTGAAATTTGACTAATTTTAAGGTATTTAGAGTGCGGGCGACGACAAATTTATTGTCGGTTTCTTGCGCTGGATATTAAGTGGGAAAATTTGTATTTTTAAAAGCTTATAGTTGATATGTGAAAATGTTAGCTAACCAAAATAAATATAATTAATTTTCTGCATCCTCTTTTGGATTAATGACATATCGCACAACTCCTCTAAATTCATTCAGAATATTCCCATGACTCAGTTTACCTCGACTGCTGCTTACTAGCTTATTTTGTGTTTATAAATCAATTGATAAACATGCCGAAAACCAATGTTTATCCAGTGGTCATCGTGGGTGGTCGACAATCATTCATCCAAAAAGGAGAGCGGAAGGGGATTCGAAGGGGGTATATGGCCATATAATCAAAGTTATTAATAACACAACAATATCATTTGTTAGACATTTTATGGATTGCTGTTCTTTATGCTGTGTTCATCACCCGAGAATGTTGTGTGAAAGGCAGAAGAGCAATCAGAGTGATGATGATGATGCATCCGAGTGAGGGGATTACAATCGTGAATGGGTTTAATGCATAGATATGCAGTCAACGGACAATTAGAGAATGATTTCACTCGATTCCACTTTGAATAGAGGAAGTTCTTGTCCAGATTGCATAAGTAATTTCTGATTTGCTTGAGTCATAATTACATAATTTCATAAGAAAAGAGCTCTCTTGTTATTTGCCAGATCATTTAAAAGTAATTTAATGAATCTTAGTCTGAATGTATTTATTGTTGAAGAGGTGTTTTATGAGTTATCAAAACACTTTTGAATCATAAAATCGTATCATAATTTTTTTAATGGCTTTTATTTAAAAAGTTTATAGTTTTTGAAACCTTTTAGAATTTAATATCTGTCTTATACCAAATCGTTGCGTTTTATGATCGTTTAAGTTACATTAGCTTTTTTAATGAACAAGCTTTCCTGTCCCCTTCAATTAGCATACTACCGAAAAGGGCGAAAAGGGGGCTCTGTGCACTTGCATAATTATTCACACATCTGGCAAGTTAAATATAAAACAAAAGTTAAATAAAGGCTGAGAAAAAACCAAACAAAAAACTGCCATTAAAGTTGACATGGGAAATGCCCCGAGAGGCGGTGGATCAGAGTCCAAATTCAAGGGGGGCTGTCAACATGGGGAATACTTAACCCCAGACATCCTCACTGTTTAGATTCCAGGGCGTGGTAAATATTTATTCTGTTTTCACCGTAATTTTCTATTTACTTTCACAGCTTGATGGAAGATTGGTTTTGGTGATGGGAGAAAACTATTTATTTAACTATTTAAGGTAAAAATCTCCTTTTTTTAAGTCTACAATGTTAAAACCAGCGTTATTAATGAATATTATTAATTTTAATAAACAAGTAACATAAAAAATATTTAATAAATCAAAAAGTTTTAAGATAAATTGTTCTTTAAATATGTTTTTCCCATCACCGCTTTTCGTTCACTTGGAACCGAAAAAAGTAAAGCCAAATATTTACTATTTGCAAAGCTCTCTCGCAGAACAGCTGATCGGCGGTTTCTCCGCCTTAACACCTACCGCCCCCCCTGCGAGCGCCCATTGCTGCTGCTTAGCGTGTTCATGCAAATTTGACCTTGACACAATTTCGTTTCATAACAGAAAAGCAAACAAATGAGCGAGGGAGGCAGGTAGGCGCACACACATGAATGTGGTGTGGTGTGTGCTTGTGAGTGTGACGGCGGCGACACACATAAAGAGACAACAACACAAGCAACATCGGGTGGGGTAGTGGGTGGGAGGGGGTGGCAAGCTGGCGGCGGGAGGAAGCAGGTGAGATGGAGACACAAACCCGTGTAATAACTCAACCTCAAGTGCGGGCCAACTAAAAAAAAAAACAAATTTAATCTTCGCTTTTTTGCGGCTTTTGCACTGAGAAAAAAAAAAGTTCTTCTAAAATCTTCTAAAAAAAAATTTTTTTTTTAATTTTTTTTAAATTTGTATTTAGAAAATAAAAATTGGCCTTTCTTATTTCTTCTATATTATTCAAAAATAATATTTTAAAAAGCTTATTAAGTTCATTTTATTTTGATTTAAACATAACCCTTAAGTTCAAGAGGCCCTCAAAACATTAAATAAAAATCTTTAAAAATCTATATGTAAATGTAAATCTTAAATTAATAAATCTTTAACCTATCTCCATTTAAAGCCCCATTTTTGTGCAGTGTAGCCGCCGTCGTTACACCTCGCCAAATTGCCTGTTGTTCGCCGGCAGCATTCACATGGCCAAAACGTCTTACGAAAACTGTTTTTATTTTAGTGGCAAGAAGTCAAGTCTGAGAATTGCATGCTCTGAACTTTGCCGGATTTCTTGGGGGTGGTGGGGGTGATTGGGGGTGGTGGGTATACCGACTACGAGGTGTGGGGTTGCACAAGCTGACGAGGCGCGATGAGCATGCGATGGGGAGCACTCATTGGAAATTCTAATGTTAATAAATCGGGCCGGATTTGATCCCAGGCCTGGGTCAGGTCAAATCATCTCACGATCGCAGCTGGTTAAAGCGCAAACCTTTTTGCTGAGCCCCGAAACTGAGCTGGGATCTGATCAAAGGGGAACTCGCCGACAAATTTTGAGTCATGTTTTTGGGTGCCAATTTGGCTGGTCTCGTCTGGCTTTTACCGAAAAAAAGAGAAAAAAACAGAAACCGAAATCGAGATCTCCCCTGAACACAATAAACTTCTAATTAATTTCAATTTTGTCGGCTTTGTTTCAGCCTTTCCTTAAGAGCAAAAATCTTCATTTCTATTATTAATTAGTTAACACATTTCGCGCATTAATGAAGGAGCTCTGAAAGCCACTCATCGATGGCACGTGGAGGCATTTTTAATCGTTCCCCCATAAATATGCACATATCTATGGTCTCTTCCCCCCCAGTCAACCCATCATTCCCCCGATCTATGGGGAATACATTCTTGGCCGGATTTCATTCTTTAAGCGGACACCTTGCGCCAGAGATTTGCATGGGATAATGAATGTGGGCAATTAACGGATTTCGCATGTGGCAGGTGACACTGGAGGTCGTGTGGTTGGTAGCTGATTAAAAATGTTGACAAGAATGGGAATTTAAAAAATGTATATTTAAAATCATAGATATTAAACTGATTTTCCTTAAATAAAAATTTATTGGTACATAAAAAGAAATTGATATGAAACGTAGATAAATTTTACATTATTTAAAATCAATTTTAATTTCATGTAAAAACGATATGGGTTTTGCATGACCTGAAATTTACATGGCCATATCGATTTTACGGTAACATGCTTTTTTTTTGAGTGTAATTTAATTATTTTGTGTTAGTTCATAAAGTCTAAATAGTCATTCATAAAACTGTACACCTTGAACATATTTTAACTTTTTACTATAAGTATTGTAATAGTTTTATAAGACCAAACTGATTTATGTCATCAATTACATTTTAATTATAGGTGCATAAAATATATTTTACATTCATGGTTATATTCACGGTTAATTATTGTCTTTTATATGCGCCTATACAATTAAATTTAAATACGTTAATAAAATAAATTGGTTAAATAGCGTAATACAATGTAGCATTGTTATGTTATTATCTTGTACCTATAACATCATTAAAGTTGATAGTTTCTAATATTAAAGAAAAATCTTTGAATGACAGCTGTAAAGTGTTTTTAATATTATTAACAAAGCAAATTAAGTTCTCTTCTTTTAAATTTAAAATAAATTTAAACTACTTCCCAAGCTTAAGCTCAGTTACTTGTCATATCTCATGTTCTTAGATCAGATAAAATTCCAACATATTTCAACAACTTCCTTCCTCTTTGATCTATGTCTGTTATAGAGCTGCTCCTAAAATAAACTAATCTCCAGCTCTGGCAGCTGCTTAATTCATTTTTTCGAAAGTGAAAATGCCAGAAGAGAATCGGATTTGGATGGCAAATTCCAAATCCGCTTTGGTTTCAGTCATTATCCGATTTAAAGATCAGGCCCGCGCACAAAAAAGGAGACTCTCGAAAATGTTTATTTATGTATCTCTTACACAATAATAAATTATAAAGATTTTTTGTGTGCTTTGCGGGCTACCAAATTGGATGCCTCGGTTGCTTCCCCATTCTTAAGGCTGGATTTTACGTGGGTGCTGCTGCTGCTGCTGCTCTTTTTGTCGTGTATATATGATATTGTCAAATCTGAAGTGGCAAATTCGACAAAGTGAAGGGAGAGCTGTCTGGGAATGCGATCGACTTGATGGAGTCGAGTATTTCGCTCTACTCTGGTGACACGTGTCCATTGAAAATGGGCAGTCAATTTTTATATAGCTTCCGTCGTGCAACCAAAGCAACCTCCGCATTGCCTTTTGATAGAATTTGTTATTAACTCGGAAATTAAACAAAATTGCATGGCTGAGCAGAAATTGGCCAACATTTAACATTTACTTTGGCTTTTTCTGTGCGTTTTTTTTTTGTTTTGTGTTCGAGAATTCTGCACAAGGTTATCAAACACAAACACCAGCGAAGCCAAATTGAATGCAATTAAAGTTTGCATTGAAAGCCGCCGAAAAATTGCTTCTCTTTAACAATTTTAATAACCGAATGCAATTTGCAGTTTCTTGTCTACCTGTATGCGTTTGTATCTGTGTTTTAATTCTTAAGCACGTTTTAGGCCGAACAAAGTGCAATAAAGTTTGGCAGGGCACAGTTTTAAATTGTTAAGTCAGAAGTAATTGGAAAAACTGCCTAACAAAGAACAGAATGGAGGAGCTTAGTTAAAGGTTGGTTTTAGATTTAATTTTATGGAGTGTTCCGTGGATACTTTTGTCAGAGAACTTTAAAAAAACTTCTGTCTGTTTAGAGAAAAATAATTTCATTTCTAAGAGCTTGACTTAAATGTTCACACTTTTTAAATTACTTTTATAAACAACGTTTATTAATTTTAAAATTTTCAATTTAGTTCATATTATTTTATTTTTACATTTTAGCAAACTTATAAACTTTTTTAAAATGTTAAAAAAATAATTGCATATGGACTTGTTAAAAAATAATTTTTTTTTATTTTGATTCTCAACATTAATTATAATTGTTATTTAAGAATATTTTTTACAAGTAATAATACGAAAAGCAAAGGTACCTTTGAACTTTTTATTTTCTGGAAAATAATTTTATAAAACATTTCTTCCTGCATATTCCAGTTTTTATTCAACGCTTAAATAAATAAATAAAAAATATCCATTATGATCTGAAATTTAATTAAACTAATCCCACGAATTTTGTCATATTTTTAATCCCACAAAAAATGTTAAGCTGTTTTACCATCAATCTTACTTCAGCAATTTGGCAATACTGCACTTACAGATCAATATTTTTTTAAGCCATATCAAAAGAAAATCCCGTCAAATAAGAAGCAAAGAAAAACAAATGCAATTTGCCTATTGATCAATTGCACTACTTAAAAAAATAAAATATATAGTATGTCGCGAAATTATGATGAATGATGGGGTTGGGAAAAATATGCAATTGGCAAAGTCGGTCGGCGGGGGAAACGTAAAACACAAAAATAAAAGCGAAATAAAAAAGGAGACAAATACAGAGAAAAACAAATTGTAAACACGTTTTCGAGCCATTGCGGTGTGCCGCCTTGCATTAATGGGCCAAGGGGCGTGGCACTTTTTGGCGGCACAAAAGACAGGCCGCCAACTTGTCACGCACATTTTGTTGTTGCTGTCTCTTAGCCTAGTTAACTTGTTAAAGTTGCAACAACAAAGCGAAAATAACAACAAGCGTAGTAGCATTTTTTGGTGGGATGAATTTGTCATTTACCTGCTTGGGCGCATCCATTTTTGACCAGGCTAACGAAAGTGTGAGTGGGAGAGATGATCTTATCGAAATTCAATTGGTTTTATTTCGGTGTCTTCACTTGGGCTACTTTGGGTTTATTTTTAGTTTGAAGGTTATCAGTGTCACTTGGGGTTTTTTCGATTATTTCGATATTTCAGTTTATTGGTTTTCTTCGATACTTGTTTATGTTCAATTTACCGATTTCACGATCAGATTGTCTAGATAATTTCGATACCCTTTAAAGCTCAGTTTCGATACTCGTTATCGTTCGATTTTCGTTATCGATCACTTTCAACGCAGAACAACGCAAACGCAACAATTTTGAATTGACAATTTTCAACTTGTTTTTGGTGATTGTCGCTTTTTCCGTTCGCCGCCACAACTTTGAATCGAATTTGTAAGAGATTAATTTTCGCATTCACTGCAAACTAGTTGGGATTTGGATTCGAAGCTTTTGGCGGTTGTTGGTAAATGTAGCTCAGTTTTAACTTTAACGTTAACTTTAATTTTAACTCTAGCTCTGATGGCGCGTGCACACTCCGTTGCGGCTGTGCTGAGACTAACTGCGACGTCGACCGCCCGACGCTTCAAGTATTAAGAAAAAAACTACATTAAACATTGTTTGCTTTGGGGGCCTGCACACACACACACATACACATGTAAAAAGCATAGCGACACAAAGACACTCAAACTGGGGGCAACAAATTGTTCGCTGCTCGGCTGATCTGAACTTTTGTGGTTAATGCCAAAAGTTGGCTTCTGCTCGAGGGGCCCGAAGATGCTGGCTCAAAGAAGCTGCCCGGGAAGTGGGCGTGGAAGTGTTCTAAAGATGGGTAAGGAACTTCAGCTGGAAGGCCAAAAAAAAAGGTATTCCTACTATAAAGCCCTTTTGCAATTCCAGTAAATAAATAAAAATTTTTATTTTTATTATATTTATATTCAAAATTTATATTTTTATCAAGATTCAAAATTTATATTTTCATCAAGATTCAAAATTTATATTTTCATCAAGATTCAAAATTTATATTTTCATCCAAGATTTACATTTTCTATTTTATTAAATGGAAAAAAATTATAATTATCACACGATAATATTTTAAAAATGAACTAAGTACTAAAAAAAAAAAATTACATCATATGTAAATAAAAAATATTTTTTCTCTCTTATTCTCTTTTGCCGTAAAAGCAATTACAATAATTTTTTTCAGTGCACCTGCATTTGAGCTTTGCTCTATCGCAGAACAAGATACAAAATCAAGGTCACACAAGCTTCCGTTTCTTTCAATGCGGTTTATGCGCTTTTTATATCCCTGATATCTTTTCTTTTTTATTTCAAATCACTCGGCTTTATGTAATGCCATTTTAATTGATCATCTTCCTCGCGCAGGGCGATTCCACCAGTTTTATTGTTATTTGCCGCAAATTGTGAAATTGTGTAAACTTTTTTCGTATTTTCGTATCTGGCCATTCAGCACGTACACAAGAGATAGACGAAATGAGAGGGAGAGGGAGATGGAGAGAGCGGTGCCGGCAGACGACCTTGACACATATTCGCCGCCGAAGTCAACGACCAACGAAGTTGGTTAGGAAAACTCGTTACTGTTGTTGCCACGCCGCTTTTGAGCCAGGTGAGTCACGTGGAGAAAGAGCGGAGAAATGGGGATGGATGGAGAGAGAAAATCGGAGACATGAACTTGAATTCGATGGGCTCTTTTGGGTGAATTTAAACAGAGATAATAATGAAGGTCACTTTGGTTAGACTGAAAAAAAATGTTTAAAAAACTTAGTTTTCTTAAAAATTATTTCAAGATTTTGAATGAATTAATTTCAGTTTTATTCTTTTAAAAATCTGATTTTAATTGATCCATTACATTGTAGATATATATGTATATATGTTGTTTAGCAAAATCTCATATTAAATTAAATTACACAACAATCGATAGAATAAACCAAAAATCAATAAAAATCTTAGACAATATTTATTTCAAAAGAATTTGTAATTTCCAGCGGAACGTGCTAAAAAAACGTGACAAAAAAGGAGGCTACCTAATCCCCATAAAACCGATTTATGTTTGATCATTAAGTGATTAACGGTTGTTAATATAATCGTAGAAAAGATGCTAGCTTTGGATATAAGCATTGCATTTAAGAGCCTTGTTAAAATGATGGCATCTTAGATGGGCGGGGTAAAACCAATTTTATGTAAACAATGCTTATTTAATCAGCACTGCAGTATATGAGATATATCATTTTAAATTTCCGTTTCATCAGAGCATTTATTCGTATTTCATCAGCGCGGTAATAAAGTGTCACATTTACGCTTAAAATCTGATAAATTTTTGGGAACTCCACCATGAATCGCATAATAACCTGCATATTTTAGTTAACTGATCTTTATTTCGTGCCTCCGGTGGGGATGGTCAGTTTTTTGTTTTGTTTGCCAATGACGGGGCAACTTTTCCAGGCCAACAACTTGATGCCACAACTCAGAAAAAACCCTGCAAATCCAAAATACCTGTGGCCTGCCACTGAGCCAACTCTCTTGGCGGCCTAAACGGTTCGGTTAACATTCAGTTGCAAATTGCTGTTAATTTGCAGCAAAAATATTTACACCGCCAGACAATGGCGGCGAAATAAGAGAAATAAGTGGATCAAAGCTGGCCAAGAACCTTGGTAATGCGAAACGCCTGAAATGCAAATTAAAAATAATATTTTCCCTGCCCCACGGCGAGGTCTGATCCCAGGAGGGGGTCTATACAGTATAGTATAGAGTCTAGAGATTTAGCCAAAGTCTGAGATCGCTTGACAAATGCCAAAAGAGCCTTGGCAGCGACTTACCAACTAAACAGCTCTTGGCCAGTTAAGCCGGCGATGACTTTAATTACAGTTATTCGCGCCAACGGTGTCTGGTTTGACATTTGCATGAATATTGGATGGCTTGAGTTTATCCCACCAACCAGCCAGCAAACCAACCTAAACAACCTAACCAACCCAAGTGCAAAAGTCAAGATTTCCCGGGTGGGAGTTGGAAATTAAGCCAAGGTGTGTGCAAAGCTTAGAAACTCATTAGTATGGAAAATATGTTATATTTGCATTTGGCTTATGAAAAACTAATCAAACCTCCCATAACCCTTTAATAATCTTGTATACTTGCTTTCAAAATTACTGTCATAAATCAGGTTTTTATGTTAAATGTTATAATAAATTGTTACGATATGCATTCTTTGGTTTATAATTTCAGAAATAGTGTAATAAATTATTTACGATATTACGGGTTAATATTTATGGGAAATAGCACATACGCAATGTTGACTTGAGATTCTCTTGCATATCACTAATACGCAGTGTTGTTTTTTCAACCGTTTATATTATTTATTTATACCCAATTACCAGTTAAGAAGGCAATTTCCGACCATTACTAATGCCATAACTATTATAAATATTTCACTGAATTTTTATGACAACTCTAATTAATAATAGGTGTTAAATGAGTTGGCCAAAAAAGCAAGCTGGTTTCCCAGTGGTATTATATCAATGTCGCATTGCTTATCGGTCGTTGAACTCAGACGATATTAGCATATATTGTGCGCAAAAACCACAACTTTTGGCAAATCAATTGGTTACGCTCAACATGAGCAACTTAATAAGTAAGATATTAATAAATATAAACTGTCAGGCTGGCCAAAAACTCAGCGACGTGCAGCTGTCAAAATTTTTAGACTTGAAAAGCGGCATGGCGATCGGTGAAGTGGGGGACTAACTCGTGTCTCGTTCAATTTTTCGGTAGCTCAATCAAATTATACAAAAAAAAAAGAAATAAGAAACTGACGGACAACAGCAACAACAATAAGGCATAACAAGCTTGCAAATTATTTACAATTTATATGCACACAATCTACAAGCTGGAAACTACGAAACATTTCTGCTCAGCCCGAGCTAAGAAACCTTCAACTGCGGTTTAGCATTAGCGCTGATTTTGGCCAGATTTCACTGTACTGCCCTTGCCACTGTTGGCTAAACGTTCTCTAAGGTTGCTGGGAAAGTTTTTCGGAATGCCTATCGCTCAGGTCGGGGACCCGAGTCAAGGGCTTTTCATTCGTAATCTCTCAAGGGCTTGAAAAATGCAACCGAAAGTGAACCTTTCATTTAAATAGTTATGTAAAATTACTACACCCAGAAAAAAAAGACCGAAAAAATCTAAGACCGAATTTCTTACATTAATACCGTTTTGTTCTTATTTTTTTTTAAGACCATGTTCTTATATTGATACCATTCGGTATTAATTTAAGACCAGTAACTTTAGATTTAAGTTGAACTTATGCACTCGCGCGTGAAATGGTGCGATGGCCCAGTTGGTAAGGCGTCTGCCTCTGATGCGAGAGGACCCCGGTTCAAAAACCGGATAAATCACAGTAAGTAAAAAGTTTTTAAAATACATATTTAACATTTCCTTAATAACTTTAAGATCAAAAATTTATTAAAAAGTTAAGTTGTTAGATTACTAATTACAAAAAAAAAAAAATAAGTTGTGTCGTGAGCGGGATTCGAACCTCGTACTCCCGAAAACAAAATAATATCAGAACATAGTACCTTGGCCCATGAGCCATTCCCTTATTATTTTCTTCCATGGCAGAATGCCTACAGGAGTATTCAAACAAATGTATTTTTGGACTAAAAATAAATATAAAGTTAAGTAAGTTTCGTGCTTAGAGTAAGAACAGCGGTCTTAAAAATCCGTTCTTAAAATGATACCATAAATTCTTATAATGATACCAAACGGTTTAAAGCTATTTTTGAGACTCAAACAGACACGTTTTCAGACACAATCAGACCAATTTTTTCCCTGAGTGTACTATCATTATATCAAAATTTACACAAACATTAAATGTATCAATGATGACTATAATTATTATATCAGTAGGAATAAAATTAAAATTCTCCGTATAATAAAACTATAAGTCATTGTAGCATGCACCTGCTTTTGTTGTAATCGGGACGACTACCACAACACATCTGGGTTTCGGAAGATAGAGTTTTGTGCACTATACTTCGCTCTATGGTTCGCTCGTCGGATATGTCGGGGTTCGTTTCTATCTCTTCTTTCCCTTAGCACGCTTGCATAATAATATAAGTGCACATTCGGAAACTAAACTACAGGTGGACTAAACAAAAATAAGGTGGGTCTATAAATATTGTTATGTAGAACAGGCCGTTTAGTATGTGAATTAGATGTTGCTTTCACATTCTCCTCTAAACCCTCCCGACCATGGCAACACTGGAGTCTATTTGTATTGCCCCAAGGAATTCCCTTTCCGACTATTGTTTGTGATAAATTTGTGGCATGATGTACTTATGACAGACTACATTTTATTTTAACCTTCCATGTTTGAATGAAATGAAATCATATTCCCAGAGTTTACAATATGGTAATTCATTATAAATCAGTTGAACAATCCTTAGTTCCTCTAAAAGCACATTGTTGCTGTTTTTTTTTTAAATTTTACTCTACTTCCTAGCTACTTTTCACTGGGCCCACTGATCTAGCTGGATTTGAGGGGGGTACTTAAATAGTATTTTCATAGTTCTTACATTCTAAATTAGGTATAATTACTTAAATCGTACTAAGATGTTCGGATCCATTATCCGTATTGTGTCTTCATTGACGATACAGGCTTAGACAAAAGTTGAAATTAAGCGCGGCTAGTGGCCGTTTTGCCTAAGGCGTTGGTATGTAAATACTAAATTAGGTTATATTCATGAGTTTATTTAGAACTTATCCTGATCCTTATTCATTGGGTCCAATCCGTCTAAATGGTGAAAATCTCCAGGGGGTTGCCGATTTAGAAAGAAACTCTCCTGGTTATAATCCGTACGTGGTTAAGTCGAAAGCGCCACCGAGAGGCGCACTAGGCTGTACCTGAACTCGGACCGATCTGCAGCAGGCAGTGAGGACTCGCACGTGGTTATGTCGAAAGCGCCACCGAGGGGCGCACTAGGCTGTACCTGAACTCGGACCGATCTGCAGCAGGCAGTGAGGACTCGCACGTGGTTAAGTCGAAAGCGCCACCGAGGGGCGCTCTAGGCTGTACCTGAACTCGGACCGATCTGCAGCAGGCAGTGAGGACTCGCACGTGGTTAAGTCGAAAGCGCCACCGAGGGGCGCTCTAGGCTGTACCTGAACTCGGACCGATCTGCAGCAGGCAGTGAGGACTCGCACGTGGTTAAGTCGAAAGCGCCACCGAGGGGCGCACTAGGCTATTTCGCTTGGTTTATTTCTCCCAATAAACACAGTGCTAGTGAGCGGAACCACCTGTACCATAAAAGAATTGTTACCACTAATTAGCTTCTAATCAGTTTAGGGGGAGTTACCTGTACTTGGGCAGGTGTTGCTCCAAGCAATGGAGTCTAACCTCGTGGTTCACAGGTTATGTAACACCGGCTAGTGGTAACTGTTAAAATACACCACCGTGCGCAGGCGTCAGCAGCGGCAGTGCGGCGCGTCAGCAGCGCGTTAGCAGCGCGTCAGCAGCGCGTCGACAGCGCGTTAGCAGCGTGAAGCTTGCTTGCCGGCTGGCCGAGAACTTTTCTAAAACTCACACAAATTAATATGGTTCCACAGAAACTTAATTTTGGCTATCACCTGGATCGTCCAGACCTCCTTTTATGCAGATTGGTTTATCTGGGAACGATGATTTGAGCTGGTTCGATGCACAAATAGGTAATGTTCACGATTCACTATACTTATGTCGCTGAGAATAAGCGGACTGTACCAACAAAATCGAATTTCAATAAACGCACGTCTGCAACGTTCGAGAGAAAATTTGGTTATGACCAGATCATTCGATTCGCCATGAGGTTTCGGCGTAGCAGAATCCTAACGGGACTTTGCCGAAATTCGGTGACCGCAGCTTGTGTCTATGTATGTATGCAAGCTTGAATCGTCGGGCGTGTGAGCAGTGCGATCTCGAATGTTCCGAACTATGCTGCCTTTTGTCTGCGTTTTCTGATTAGCGACAAAGAGGACAGGGCGAGGAGAGGAAGTTAAAAGAAATTGTTCTCTTAAGATGAAACACTGCTTGCTTAAAGCTGCTTGCTGAAAGGCTGGATACTACACCACAGTTAATGCAGCGCATGAGCCATCTGAGATGTCGTTAACTGAAAAGTCTGCCTTTCTCTTTATTTTTTTCTTCATATTCTCCTTAATTTTTTTGTATTTTCAGATCTTTCAAATGGTATGTACCCAATACTTTCCCTGATTCATCCGCAATCTCGTAATAAGCAGAGCCGAGTTTACGTTTGACTTTTGCTTTGATGAATACGTTTGCAAGTTTGGCACTAAACTTCTTAGCGGCGTTACTTTGAACAAAGTTTCTTGCAAAGACGGGGTCTCCTACTTTAAGTTGAACTAATCGGCTTCTTAAATTATAGACTCTGGCGTTATTGTCATGCGACCGCGCCACCGATTCTTTGGCTTTGATTCTGGCAATTTTCAAGGCATCTCGATCGTCAATACGCGTGTCGTCAATTAACAGATCTAGCTTCCGCAGAAGTTCGTAATCCTTTCCGTTAAGCAACATGTTTTGGCCAAAAGCTAAAAAATATGGCGAATAGCCCGTACTACGGTGTATTGCAGATCGAAGCGCACCATTGATTTCGTTTAGATTTGTATCCCAGTTTGTGTGATCCACTCCTATATACGCTCTAATCGCTGCTAGAACAGACCGATTTAACCTTTCGCTTGCGTTTGCTTGCGGAGAGTAAATTGCGGTGCACTTATGGGAAACGCCGAATCTAGTCAAAAAGGCTTGAAATAGGCTAGAACGAAACTGCGAACCATTATCAGTTAAGATTACTTCGGGAACACCGAATGTAAAGAAAACCTGGTCCTGCAGAAAGTCGCAAATCTTATTGGAGGTGAACTTTTTTAAGGGGTGGAGAAAATGGAACTTCGTATTATGGTCTACAATTATTAACAATCCTATGTTACCGGATTTAGATCTCGGATATGGCCCCAATAAGTCCATGTACAGATTCTGAAAGGGTCTCTGGGATTCCATTGGCTTTCCCATTGGCGGTCGAAGAACTGTATTGGAACTTTTGGTAGCGAGACACACAGAGCACTTTCTAACGTAATCCCTAATTCCGGTAACCATGCGTGGCCAAAATAAGTAACGCCTTAGTTTCTCTACAAGCTTTCCCATGCCGCAATGAGCAGCGTCTGGTGCGTCATGAGCTCGGTATAGAATTTGTGGTACCAAGTCATTGGGTATCCATAGCTTCCAGGATTCTTGTTCTTGCTTTGAGTCTCCTGTTGCGTTTTCGGTTCTCTTGTAAACGAATTTGTCCACGACCTTGAGATCGGGTAGTCGTTCTTGATTGTTCCGGATGTTTTCGATAAGATCGGTGTACTGCAAGGATAGAAATTCCTTTGCTGTTAAATCTACTATCGGACCTAAATCGTTAAACTCGTTAACTTCGGGTTCATTTACTCTTGATAATGTGTCTGCAACAACATTTTGCGTACCCTTGCGATGTGTTATGGAAAACGAAAACCCTTGCAATTTTATAGCCCATCTGGCAAGACGACCAGAAAGATCTTTTTGCCGCATAAGCCATTGCAGAGAGGAGTGGTCTGTTATAACGCCGAACTTTTGACCTTCTATGTAGGCACGGAATTTCTTTATTCCTTTTATCACTGCCAGACACTCCAACTCTGTAACGGAGTAGTTGCGTTGTGCCTTTGACAATTTTTCAGACATGTAGGCAATGGGCAACTCGCTTCCGTCTTCGTCGGTCTGTGCCAGCACACATCCTATACCATAGGAACTTGCATCACAAATTAGCAAAAATGGTCTATCGAAATCTGGAGTACTGAGTATCGGGGCGGAGGTCAATTTAGCTTTTAACTCTTCAAACGAAGTTTCAGCTGCCTTGTTCCATTCCAGAGGTTTATTTTTCTTTAACAGTTCGGTCAGCGGGAAGCTTAGCGAAGCATAGTTAATAACAAAGCGACGGTACCAGCCGGAGAGCCCTAGAAACCGTCTTAACTGTTTCACAGTACTTGGAACTGGAAACTCGTTTATTGCTCTTATTTTATCTGGGTCTGGTTTTAGTGTGCCGTAACCTATTATAAAACCTAGGTATTTGATCTCTACCATGCAAAACTTCGATTTACTAATGTTTATCGTAAGGTTTGCTTTCCTTAAACACAAAGCGATCTCCTGGAGTAACACCATATGAGAGTCAAAGTCATCCGATAGGACCAAAAGGTCATCCAAATAGACGAAGACTCTTGTGCGTAAGTGAGCGGGTATCACCTGATCCATCAATCTACAAAGGGTTTGGGGCGCGTTACATAATCCAAACGGCATGACCTTGAATTGATATAATGGTCGATTTGGAATAGTAAACGCTGTGTATTGCCGGGATTTTTCTTCTAATGGAATTTGCCAAAAGGCATGTTTCATATCCAATCCGGTTATGAAGCGAGCTGGAGGTAGTCTACTCAAGATTCCGTCGATGTGAGGTAGGGGATAAGCGTCTTTGAGGGTAACGCTATTAACTACGCGTGAATCCAGACAAAGTCGGCATTTATCTCCCTTCCTCACTAAAACTACGTTGCTACTCCACGGGCTTGTCGATTCTTCGATAATATCAAGATCTAGCATCCTATCTATCTCAGAAAACATTATTTTTTCTATTGCCGGTGATACTGGCCAATGCCGTTGCTTGACCGGGCGTGCGTTGTCTGTGTCTATGGCGTGTGAAATGACTTTGGTCTTTCCTAATCCGTCTCGCGCATAGTTAGGAAACATCTCTATCACGCTATCTAACCTTTTCTTTTGGACATGAGAAAGATCGTGAAACTTTAAGTTTACGTTGGTTGTAATATTACATCCGGTATTTATTTCGTCAATTCTGGGGTTTAATATCCGATCAGTAAGTTCGAAGAGATGCCAAAAATCTATCCCAAGATAGATGTCTTGCTTTAAGTCAGGAATTACAAAAAATGTCACTGCCTTAGTCTTTTCCTCATACGTTATCATCGATGTTATCTGTCCTATCACTGGGCATGAAGTTCCGTCGGCGGTTTTTACACAACCGGAACTCTTTTGCATTTTCTTGAGAGCCTGAATTTCTCGCGCCGCTACATTTCCTAAACAACTAATCGTTGCTCCTGAATCTAGTAGTGCCGTATAAGTCTTTCCCTCTATCGATATTTTTGTATATAATCGGCTATCTTCGTTTTGAAAAACTGAAGAAATTATTCTTTTGCGAGTCTCGCAAATCTTTTTCCAAAACCTACGACATCGGAGAGTCGAACGTTTCGGACGCATTGCGGCTTGGATAATATTAATATCACCAAAAATACGCTGTCTAATCCTGTAATACTTTTCTAATCTTTCATGGAGTGGTGTCAATTTAAATTCATGATGGTCTTCTGTTTGACTACAACTTACATTGCTAGGCTTATTGTCTAAAGTCTGAGTATAGCTATCTATTTTCAAAACGATGCTGTTATCGGATGCACTTACTCGGTAGTGGTCTGTGCATCCACTCGTCCGTTTCCCGAAGGGTTACATTTCTTGCAGATGGGTCTAACTATCTCCTTAGCACCACATCCGTAACAAAAAATTTTACGCGGTGCAAAACAATCCATGAATTTATGATCTTTCTTATCGCAATTCCAACAAACGATCTTTTTGCGAATCTCATCAATTTGGGAATCGATTTCCATTTCGTCGCTAGAGTGAATCTCTGAAATGTTGCGACGTGCCATAAATTGGGACTTAAACGAGGAATTCCTAGGATCACTGTAAAATTGTTCATGGTGCCGGACTTTATCAACGAGCTGTGCAACTGAACGTAATTCAAGGTGCATCAGTTCGTGTCGAAGTGTTGGTTTAGAATTATCTACCAAGAGCTTTACGAGTTCTTGTTCCGAAATTGTTTTGATTAATCGACCCACAAGATTTTCCAAGGATACTTGATATACATCAAATGGTTCATGGTCGCCTTGTCTACGCTTTGCAATTTTTAACCAAACATCTACATCGCTATCGAATTCTTCGTATTTGTCGCGAAAAGCGGCACAGAAAGTGTTCCAATCGAGTTGGTTCTGCTTCTTGTGAAAATGCCAATACCAGTCAGCGGCTTTACCAGCTAACAGTAAATGTAAATGATCGCAAAGTAATTGATAATCTCCTGATAAGGTTTGAGCTGTTAAGGAACGGACTCGGTATATGAACTCAGAGGCTGTCATTCCTTCTTTGGTTCCATCGAACTTCAGACGCCAGTTTTGAATAATGCTTCCTATTTTTTCTATGGACAACGTTGGGAAATTAGAACGAAACTCTCGAGAAATACTTGGTGAACTCCCCTGTGGTCGTGTGTTTTGATTACCCTCTGGGTGACTTGGAAGTGCGCTTCTACTAACATTCGAAGATACACTTCGGTTGCGACTTGATTGATTGTGCTGATCTGAGTTTTCGTGTTCCCTTAAATTTATCGAAGCCAATTGGGTCTGAATAGTATTGGTTATATGAGCGGTTAATTGATTTAACATATTAGTTTCTTGTCTATGAATCTGAGATAAGATATAGTTATGTATTTCTGCTTGATTTCGTTGTTGAGTTGAGCGAGAACTAGGTCTCCCAACCCTATTTCTTTGTGGTTGATGGTCACCACGTTGCATTGATCTAGTAACTACTCCCCTACGACTGTTTTCTTGTGGTATTTGTTGGTCTCCTATGATTGGTGGATTTTCTCCTGAGACTGGTGGATTGTCTTCTAAGACTGGTGGGTTGTTGGATGAACACGGAGGTGTTCGGACGGTTTCACGGTTTGTGTTTGCCTCTAAACTTCTGTGTTCTTCAGCCTCTCTCAGTTCGCTTTCTAAATCTTGGCCCTCTCTCATATTGTAAATATTTTCACGACAGGATGGACAATGGTGAGAGCTTTGTAGGTAATTTTCTAAGCATTGTTTATGAAACACATGATTACATCTAGATTTAGTTGTTTCTTGTTCGATTGTCATAACCTGTACGCATATGTTGCAAATTCTTGGATATTCTGGGTTAGAATCTGGTGGGCTGTGACCGACCGGCATCTTGCTTTTAATAAGTTTTCTTTTTAATCTTTAAACATCAAAATAAAATCTGTCATTTTCCATGCATAACCACTAGCAATATCACAATCCAATAGCGGAGTGACCTGTCTACCTTCTATTGATAATCTAATTGAACTGTTCTAAAACCACATTTCCATCAATCCTAAATGGTCAGGACCTTAACCTACAAGTTAAACCCTGTTATTCCTATCCAGGACTAGATTGAATTCTCTTCTTTGAGCGTAGATTTTGTAGTTGTATCCGGTCGACTAATTCCTATTGTTGAAATTATATTCGTATATTCCAGGACTCAAAAAAAAACAAACTCTACATTACTCTAAATGTTGTTGTGGATAAGCAAATCGTACAATTCCTTTAAGATTGCTTAGGCCTATCTTTACCGGTTGGGTTATCTCTATGTGAAAGATTGTGATCCCAAGTTCCAGGTATCGAATAGATCTAATCAGTTCCTAAAGTTACCGTAGACAAAAAAAAAATAAAAACGTTGAATCGAATTTTTGGATGGTCTTTCTTTATGTACGTGGGATGGTCAGGATGATGTTAGTTCCTACTGATCTTTGTTACCGGCAACGTGCCGAAATTATCTTAACCATTGCCCCACGTTGGGCGCCAATTATGTAGCATGCACCTGCTTTTGTTGTAATCGGGACGACTACCACAACACATCTGGGTTTCGGAAGATAGAGTTTTGTGCACTATACTTCGCTCTATGGTTCGCTCGTCGGATATGTCGGGGTTCGTTTCTATCTCTTCTTTCCCTTAGCACGCTTGCATAATAATATAAGTGCACATTCGGAAACTAAACTACAGGTGGACTAAACAAAAATAAGGTGGGTCTATAAATATTGTTATGTAGAACAGGCCGTTTAGTATGTGAATTAGATGTTGCTTTCACATTCTCCTCTAAACCCTCCCGACCATGGCAACACTGGAGTCTATTTGTATTGCCCCAAGGAATTCCCTTTCCGACTATTGTTTGTGATAAATTTGTGGCATGATGTACTTATGACAGACTACATTTTATTTTAACCTTCCATGTTTGAATGAAATGAAATCATATTCCCAGAGTTTACAATATGGTAATTCATTATAAATCAGTTGAACAATCCTTAGTTCCTCTAAAAGCACATTGTTGCTGTTTTTTTTTTAAATTTTACTCTACTTCCTAGCTACTTTTCACTGGGCCCACTGATCTAGCTGGATTTGAGGGGGGTACTTAAATAGTATTTTCATAGTTCTTACATTCTAAATTAGGTATAATTACTTAAATCGTACTAAGATGTTCGGATCCATTATCCGTATTGTGTCTTCATTGACGATACAGGCTTAGACAAAAGTTGAAATTAAGCGCGGCTAGTGGCCGTTTTGCCTAAGGCGTTGGTATGTAAATACTAAATTAGGTTATATTCATGAGTTTATTTAGAACTTATCCTGATCCTTATTCATTGGGTCCAATCCGTCTAAATGGTGAAAATCTCCAGGGGGTTGCCGATTTAGAAAGAAACTCTCCTGGTTATAATCCGTACGTGGTTAAGTCGAAAGCGCCACCGAGAGGCGCACTAGGCTGTACCTGAACTCGGACCGATCTGCAGCAGGCAGTGAGGACTCGCACGTGGTTATGTCGAAAGCGCCACCGAGGGGCGCACTAGGCTGTACCTGAACTCGGACCGATCTGCAGCAGGCAGTGAGGACTCGCACGTGGTTAAGTCGAAAGCGCCACCGAGGGGCGCTCTAGGCTGTACCTGAACTCGGACCGATCTGCAGCAGGCAGTGAGGACTCGCACGTGGTTAAGTCGAAAGCGCCACCGAGGGGCGCTCTAGGCTGTACCTGAACTCGGACCGATCTGCAGCAGGCAGTGAGGACTCGCACGTGGTTAAGTCGAAAGCGCCACCGAGGGGCGCACTAGGCTATTTCGCTTGGTTTATTTCTCCCAATAAACACAGTGCTAGTGAGCGGAACCACCTGTACCATAAAAGAATTGTTACCACTAATTAGCTTCTAATCAGTTTAGGGGGAGTTACCTGTACTTGGGCAGGTGTTGCTCCAAGCAATGGAGTCTAACCTCGTGGTTCACAGGTTATGTAACACCGGCTAGTGGTAACTGTTAAAATACACCACCGTGCGCAGGCGTCAGCAGCGGCAGTGCGGCGCGTCAGCAGCGCGTTAGCAGCGCGTCAGCAGCGCGTCGACAGCGCGTTAGCAGCGTGAAGCTTGCTTGCCGGCTGGCCGAGAACTTTTCTAAAACTCACACAAATTAATATGGTTCCACAGAAACTTAATTTTGGCTATCACCTGGATCGTCCAGACCTCCTTTTATGCAGATTGGTTTATCTGGGAACGATGATTTGAGCTGGTTCGATGCACAAATAGGTAATGTTCACGATTCACTATACTTATGTCGCTGAGAATAAGCGGACTGTACCAACAAAATCGAATTTCAATAAACGCACGTCTGCAACGTTCGAGAGAAAATTTGGTTATGACCAGATCATTCGATTCGCCATGAGGTTTCGGCGTAGCAGAATCCTAACGGGACTTTGCCGAAATTCGGTGACCGCAGCTTGTGTCTATGTATGTATGCAAGCTTGAATCGTCGGGCGTGTGAGCAGTGCGATCTCGAATGTTCCGAACTATGCTGCCTTTTGTCTGCGTTTTCTGATTAGCGACAAAGAGGACAGGGCGAGGAGAGGAAGTTAAAAGAAATTGTTCTCTTAAGATGAAACACTGCTTGCTTAAAGCTGCTTGCTGAAAGGCTGGATACTAC